>CM060401.1:89749639-92518135 GCA_030545235.1 Helianthus tuberosus | reverse complement strand
GAGAACCACCTCTAGTTGTAAGAACCGTGAGAACTACACCGTACGGGGCGAGGTGAACCAAAATTTTTTTCATAAACGTAGATACGTGTATTATAAACACATTTGTAAAAAAAATAAAAAAAAAATGTCGTGTGTGTAGTTTTGAGCACCACAAGTTTGCGTTTACGAGTACCATAAATTTGGTTTAAAATTTACGGTACCCGTTAACAAGTTTGCGTTTACGGGTACCGTAAATTTGGTTTTAAAAATTTACGGTACCCGTAAACACAAACAAAACTACACACACGACATTTTTTTTTTGAATTTTTTTTACAAATGTGTTTATAATACACGCATCTACGTTTATGAAAAAAAAAAATTTGGTCCGACTCGCCCCGTACGGTGTAGTTCCCATGGTTCTTACAACTGTAGGTGGTTTTCATTTTAGCGGACCCCTATATATATATATATATGGGGAATCATTTGAGAAAAAAACAACAAATGGTACAATTGTAAAAGATTAAATAAATTTTCTCTCACTTCCTTTATTATTATCTTTGAGTAATTAATTAGTCATAAATACTATTATCCTCTACATAAAAGTTTTTGCCTACAAACATCAAAAGTTATCCTATACATTTCAAAATTTATTCTACACACATAGAAATTTATCCTACACACATTATAATTTATCTTACATTCTAAATAATTTTTGTTTTGAATAAAAATATATTTTGAAAATAAGTTACAAATATAATATAGTTAGTTATTAAAGAGAAGGACTACAAATTAATTAATGATCTATATAAATTTACTAATACAACCTCACAATAATATTAAATAAAGCCAAATGAAGTCTTCTTATTTGTTGAAATTTCTTCTTAAAAATGTTCCCATTTAAGCTCTCCGCTATATATATAAGGAGGGGCCTCATGCGAGAACTCCATTTATTGCGAGAACCGCGAGAACTAATGTGAACACAACCTAAAATAGCTAAAAAAAACCTAACCCCCCCCCCCCCCCCCCCCCCCAAGTTAACCCCACCCCCCCAAGCTAAATGCTAAAAACTAAAACCCCCAAAAAACCTAAAAAAAAAACCTAACCCCCCCCCCCCCCCCCAAAAAAAAAAAACCTAAACCCCCCCTCCCCCACCCCCCCACCACCCCCAAAAACCTAAACCCCCCCCCCCCCCCCCCAAGCTAAAATGTTAAAAACTAAAACCCCCAAAAAACCTAAAAAAATCTAAAAAAATCAAAAAAAAATCTAAATTTTTTTTTAATATTTTTATGCTCAAATCGCTACTTTTAGTGGCCAAAAAAAAATTAAAAACATTATTTTTTATTTTTTTTTAGCTTCGAAAAGTAGCGATTTTTATATAAAAAAATATTAAAAAAAAAATTTGTGTGATTTTTAACTATTTTTAGGCATTTTTGGTTGTGTTCATATTGGTTCTCGCGGTTCTCGCAATAAGAGGTGGTTCTCGCATGATCTTCTCCCTATATATATGTGTGTGTGTGTGTGTGTGTGTGTGTGTGTGGGAGGGTTCAAGAGAAAACTCATTTTATTACGAGAACTCGAAAACTCCTAAAAAAAGTTAAAAAAAACAAATGTTTTTAACATTTTTAGTTGTAAATATAAATTTTAGGGTTAGGTTTTTTGAGGGTTTAGGCTCCGGATTTAGTTTTTAGGTTTTTTTTTTTATGCGGGGGGGGGGGGGGGGGGGGGTTGTAACGCTTCGCATTTCTGTACTTTCCTTATTTAGAAGGTGTATTCGTATTTCTATTTTGGAAACTTTGTAATCGTATTGTATTCGTATTTCCTTTCCAATCTCGTAATCCGAGGCTTTGATCATAATGGAATTCACTTTTATAATTATACATGTTACATACTTGTGTTATACGCTACAATCTCGAATACATGTTTATATGCAAAAACTGACACTTGATATACTTGAAATTATCAATTATACGTGCATAACTCATACACTACTTTGATACACTTGGAATACCTAAAAACATGCTTAATTATGAGTTTCTAGCATAATATAATGGAATTATCAAACTCTTGGGGTCAAACTGTAAATTCTAGAAAGTTTTGTAAATTCTACAGGTGGTGCACGACCATGTAACTGAGGCGCACGGCTATGCACACTGTGATCCACATGCCCGCGCACCTAATGTACACCACCCTACGATCCGCGGTCTGCAATACGGTGCACCTGATCCGCACGACCGTGCAAAATGACCAGATATGGCAAAATCTTTTAAAACACGCGAATTTTTGCTCCATTTCCCTCCTTTCAACCCCCCAACCACCTCATTTAACACTCAAACCTTAATCCCAACTATAAATATAACCCTTACCACCTCCTAAACACTTTCCACTCATCTAAATCTCTCTCAAGCTCTCTAATCTTTCTCTAATTTCTCAACTCTTGGCAGAAAGTTTCAAGCATTCTAAGTTGGTTTTCACTCACTTTTCTTCTTATTTCTTCATGCTTTCTTCTTCTAAACTACTTGGATAACATCTATGAAGGTTTCCACAAGTTTTCCATGGCAAATTAAGGTGGAACCTCACCATATTTGAGGTCCAAAGTAGAGTTAAAATTCTGCTTTAAAATTTTATACTTATTTCTTGTATATTTTGATTGAAACCTAATGAAATCTTGTACCTACCAAGCTCCCAACTAAGATCATAGTTGTGGGTTCATTTTGTGGTTGATTTCCACCAAGAAAACAAGCTTAAAACATACTTTAAATTCTGCTCATAATTGTTCTAAGTGATTGAAAACCATCCAAGCTTCAACCTTCCATATTGAAAGACTTGTGCATGAGTTGTGTGTGAACCATGGAAGCTTTGGCTATCCGAATTAGTTCCACAAAACCTCACTTGTTCACACTTTTCATACACCAAGTAGCTTCCAAGATTCAAAGTAACACAACCCCGCCGCACCTCCAACATTTTCCATGATGGGTATGGAACACCCAGGTTGATCTTACTTAGCTACTTGATGAACTAGTTAGATGTACCTCTATTTTTATTCATGACCAACCGGGTGACTTTGTGCTTTGATGAAACATACAATGAGGTTAATCTTACCTCCATGCTTGACTTACATAATTTATATGATTGTACATGATGGACTATACTATATAATATAATGGAAACTTAGTGTCCAAATGGGGTAATGAGACAAGATATATTTTTGTTACATATATACTTTTTATATTAAATTCCAAATCCTAACTCTCCATAAATTCCATAATCTCACACACCTTCGTATCCCCAATGTAGGGTAACTTCGGTATTCTCAACTCTCATACGTTTCAACTCACGTACGAGGGATTTCTACGCAAAACCGTGAGTATAGTCGATCCCATTTTCCGTTTACACACTTTGGGTGCAACATGTACACATTAATACAAATCACATATCACGATTATACTTGTTACATACTTACCCTATCCGTTACAAACATTATACTTGTTATATATTTTAGTTACCGCATGCTATGTTATACTTGTGTTCTATATGCTCATTAACTTTGCAAGCCTGTCTTAACAATTATAGCGCTATAGGATTAACGCATCGCCTGTATTCTTGTGGTATTGTTAAGTAAACTATTTTACAATGGAAGGACGTGTTTTAGTATGTTCAAGGGACTATGCTGTGTATTCTGGGTTTTCTATTCGTAAGGGGCAAACCAAGAGATGGAAAGGGTTTGTCACTCACCAGTACATAAGGTGTACTAAATATTCAAAACCACAGATTAAGCGTAAAACTGATACCTTGGAGCAGTCAACCTTGACTATCAGGAAAAGTAATTTCACAGTGACAGATTGCAAGGCTAGTATACTGGTTAAGTTTTGTGGAGGGCAGCTCTATGTGCATAGTGGTAGGGTTCCATGAGCACCATAATCATCCCTTTGTTGAGCGTTTTAATCGTGACCTAAGTAGGATTTCGAGTGTAACATCTGTGCTTGTAATCATTGTGAACAGTTTGTTTATCAATAAAAAAATGTTATTTGATCCCAATGTTTGTTTGTTTGTGTTTTACATTTTTCATGTTTTGACTTTTATTCAATTTCAAACTCTATATCACTTTCTGGAGAGTTTATACGCAAACTGGTGCGTAAACATAATCAGTTTAATGCGACAAATACTCCAGAACATCAACATATACTTAACATACCTTAAATAACCTTTACATAACTTAGAAATAAGTTTTGAAGGCTTTGGTATGGCAAAAACAAGTTAATTCGCTTATAGGGACTAAACTTGACAAACTGCGAAAGTATGCCAATTTGAACAGTAACGAACATTCCGGAACATGACCATAAGTTAAACACACCTTAAATATCCTTTATATAGCTTAGAAATAGGCTTTGAGGGGGTTCGGTGTGCTAAAATAAACTTTTGGGTCATTCAGGGACTAAAAGCGTCAAAAAGTGCACAAGTTTGCACTTTCGCGCATAACTTACGTTCTGAATACATCCGGACATCCAAAAATTTATGTAAGCACTAAAATATTTTATTTTAGTGTTTGGCATGAGAAGAATCCATTCGTCACACAATTTGGATCGTTTTTCGCGCTTATGCGCATTCCGTCCTAATTAAGCGAACATCGCGATCGTACGACCAAACGAACTGACATCCGACACATTTTTGAGCTTGTTTCATGTCCACAATGTTTAGGCATCATTTTAGGGCCTTAACGTTGGCTTAACGGGCCTTAAACATGTCGGAAATGGCCTTAAACCACAACAGGGACCTAAATTGTCATTTCTGAAAGTTGTTTCTGATCAGGACACTCAGGCGGCCCGCGTAAGCCCAGGGTGATCCTTTACGCGGCCCGTGTCAGGCTCCCAGATGAGATTCAGTGTATTAACAGCTGCAAACAGCCTTTCAAACACCCAAAAGGCCAATGCCACTTGTCAAACTCTTGTGGTGGGGGCAAAATGAGTTACCACAACATTCCGACAAGTGTACGGGTGAGATCAAGGCACGATATTCAAGAAACGATCCTAACGGTTCGAAGAATTCTATAAATACCCACAACATTTTCACTTCATTCCTCACAAATCTGATCAAAAGTGCTCTAAGTTGAAGCCAATCACTTCATACCTGAGCTATTCGATCAAGATTTACTAGCGGGGACCCTTTGTAAGTGTTCCTTCGTTCTTTTATCGCTTTTCTAGCCTGAAAGTCGAACTATGTTTGACTTTCTGCATTGACCAGTTTATGGTCGATGTGAATTTCGTTTGAACTTCATAACGTGAGCGTGATCACGATGGTTATAGTCCTTAGTGACTATACCTACTGATTACCACGTTATCTAGGCTCAGTGACGAGCCGTAGTTTCGGCCAGAATACGTATTCTTGCGTATTTTGTAACCAAACTACTTATGGGTATCAAAACCGTTTGTTTTGATACCAAACTTGTTTTCTAACTTACTTAAGCATGTTTTAACATGCTTAGCTCGTCACTTTTAGTTTTGTGCTTGTCTAGGTTCGTAAAGGTAAGCGATCTGATCAATCGCTTATACTTTCGAACCCGACCCATTTGGTCGATCATTAGGATCCGACCAAATACATTAGGTGACCATAGTGTATAAGGAATAACCTTCCGAGGTTATACCTTATGGTCGCTTCGTTTAAGTAGTTGTATGATAGGTAGTTTATATGCCTTAGGTAAATTACCAAAATGCCCTTTTTACGCCAAAATTCATTTTAAGCATATGTAACATAACTTTTGGTATCTAATCTGATTTGGTAACAATATTAGACATGTTAAGGCATATTTTACTTATCATAGGACTAGTTAGGCTTTCCGAACGCGTTTTACGCGAACGACACGTTAAAGTAGCATAAGCTACCTAAGCGGGCCGTAATGGGTCGTAAGCATTTAGGCTAGGTTTCATTTAGTATGTAGGCTTTGTTAAACCATACTACATGAGTTCCCATACTCATTTGGTTTATGAGCCCTCATTCTATCTGATCCTCCGATATAGGTCCGGTTTATTAACATAGTTACCTATATTAGGTGCCGTTTGATTCCGTGATATCTAGCATTGCTTGGTGGTTATCTTAGGACTTCTGAGCAATCTCAAGTGAGTACATAGACCCCTCTTTTACTGTTTTCCAAACATTTTGGGGTGAAACACATGTGCCTACTTGTTACTTTCATGCTTTTCCATGTTTTCATATCATATGCTTGTTATGTTCAATAGTACACTTATAGTACATGATTTCATTGTGTTTATGCTATGTATGCCCATTGTGTGCATATTTAGTACATTGTTTTACATTACATTTCATGCTATGTATGCCCATTGTGTGCATATTTAGTACATTGTTTTACATTACATTTCATGCTATGTATGCCCATTGTGTGCATATTTAGTACATTGTTATACATTACATTTCATGCTATGTATGTCCATTGTGTGCATACTTAGTACATTGTTCTACATTACATTTCACGCTATGTATGTTCATTTGATTACATACTTAGTGCATTGTTTTCACATGCTTACATTTTGGTATGACATTTGGTTTGTTCAAATGGGACAATATACATTCATTAACATTAGGTACGCCGTTCGTTAGTAGGTAGTGGTACCATAGGAATTGACAACTCCCGTTCCTGACATCCTAGGTTTGTTTGGATGGAAGGAATGACCGAATTCGATACACATAACTTAGATAAACCTTTAATTTGTTTAAAGGTCTATCACCACAGTCACAAGGCTTGGATGTATGCATTATAACAATACCGCATAGATGTTTGTATCAGTATAGCATGCATTTGTTCCACAAAACATAACTTTGACTTAAACTATGTTTAATTCAATACCCTGTTTTTGTGCATTTTACCTATGGTTTAGTTGATATATTTCACATGCCATACATGATATTTTTGGATAACATTATATGATTTACATTAAACATAAACATTTTGACATTGATATACACATTTGGTGATTTACATTAAACATGGACATTTCGATATGGTTTACACAATAACACTTGACAATTGATTTATACATGAACAATTTACATTGGTGGTTGGTTTGGGTAAATGGTTTGAGTAACGAGGCGTGTGTAATATGATACAAACATGGTGGATACACCGCTGGTACTTCCTATAAATAAGTGTTTGTATAATATTACATATCGTAGCGTTATTTAAATCATTTCAGTATAGACATATTACATTTTACACAAATAACATATTTTTCACAAGACATTGTTTTACAAAACAGTTAATTTTATATAAACTCATTTTACTTGGTTATTTCATTAACCATACACCCTTCTTTTATATAATCCGATTTCTTACCAAGTTTTCATATGATTTATAAAAGAAAACACTTAACAAGACTCATGACTAATTTTTATTAAACCTTTCTTTTAAAACCCAAGTCATGAATCCTATTTTCACAAAACCTATGTATCTCACAGGCATTTTTATGCTGACGTACCTATTTTCACATGTGTTTCAGGAGCAGGTGCATAGGTTTGATCGGGATACACTAGGGTGGACTCGGGCCTTAGTGACAATAAAAGAAGCAAGATTAGTTTAATTATGTTATGTACTCTTTGTTTCCTGTTTAAGACAATGTAACTCTTATGTTGATAAATAAAATACAACTTTGAATGCCATGGTTATGAAACAATTAATTCTGTTACAACACTCCCCGTCGTTTTCCGCCACGTTTTGTATGCTATACGTGGTCGGGGTGTGACAGAAGAGTTGGTATCAGAGCCAATGGTTATAGGGAATTAGGTTATTAGTAATTCTTTGACCTAGACTATAACCTTTCTAGGACCCTAACACAAGTTATCTTGTGTTTAGATCTTAAAACATGCACTTCACCTATCCTTAGGTGATAACCACAACGGGAACATCAAGTTCGAATCCGCTTTGAAAATTAATCATCTGTTCTAGGATATTTTATTACAAGGTTTTGAACCCTCTATTGTAAGGTTTTGAACCCTCTGTTATAAGGTTTTGAACCCCTTTGAGTTTTCAAAATCTCGTCAAGGTTTTGGGTTTTAAATAATGTGAACACGTGCAAACTGGAAGAGTGAATGCCTGTACCCTGGGTTTTCTGTCTAAGGCTAAAGTGTTCGTACAAATCCACAATATCGGACCAGTCACTCTTACCTGGGAACTCTTGGGGTGAGTGTTCACTTATAGGTGAGAATGTCTTCGCGATACATTATTTTTGACCCATTTACTTTGATTAGTCACTGTGTGTCGTTTGTTTGCTTTGTGATGCGAACAAATGACCACCATCTTTGCTGTTGTCAATTTTTGTTTCATCTCATTCTCTTCATTCCATCATCTCACTCGTTTCCTTTCATGTTTTCCTCTTTTAGAATGCCTCCTCGACGCGAAAACCAAATAGCGACTGCGGAACTGGCAGAAATCATTGCGCAGCAGATGGCTGCTCAATTTCCAAACCTCTTTGCTCAATGGAACCAAGCCAACAACAACAACAATGCTCCTTGCAATTTCAAGAGTTTTAACTCGGCTAAACCACTCAAGTTTAGTGGTACGGAAGGAGCAACTGGGCTCCTTCAGTGGTTCGAGAGCACGGAGAGCACATTTCGTCATGTTCAGTGTCCAGTTAATCGCAAGGTCGAGTTTTCTTCGAGTGTGTTTCAGAAGAGGGCTCTCACATGGTGGAACGGGGTTATGAGAGACCGTGGTGCAGAAGTTGCTCTAGCACAAACTTGGGCTGAGCTTAGGGCCCTTATGATGAGGGAGTTCTGTCCTCGTCATGAACAGCGAGCTTTGGAGAGAGAGTTTGATGACTTGAAACAAGACAGTGGCGAGCACAGGGCGTATACTGATAGGTTTGAGGAGTTGAGTCTGCTTTGCCCAACAATGGTTACCCCACTCGACAAGGCTATCGAAAGGTACATCGATGGTCTACCTGACTCAGTACAAGACATCATTACTGGTAGTAACCCTGCCACACTCCGTCAGGCGATCGAGTTAGCAGCGACATTGACTGAGTCGCAGGTTCGAAAGGGGAAGCTGCATAAAAAGGGTGACAAGGGTAAGAAGCAGGCGTCTGACAAGGATGATAGCAAGAAAGGTCAAAACAAGAAGGGAAAGAATTCTGGTTCCTCAAAGGGTTCTAGGAAGCGAAAGGCTTCCCAAAATTTTGCTGTCACTGCCCAAGCTAACCAGACAGCTCCCAACCAACCCGCACAGCCTCCAGCGAAGAAGCCCTATACAGGGAATGCACCTTTGTGCAATAGATGCAACAGTCACCATCAGCCGCATCATCCGTGCCGTTTCTGTACTAACTGTGGGAAGTCAGGTCATCTTGCCGATGTTTGTCGGTTTGCTCAGAATCGGGCAGTTCAGAACCCGGCTCACCGAGTTGCTCAGCCTCCTGCTCAGCAACAAGGTCAAGCTGCATGACCACACTACCCACCAGGTTCTTGTTACAACTGTGGGGATCTGTCCCACTACCGTAATCAGTGTCCAAGATTGGTGAATGCGAATCCAAATCAGAATCAGGCTCAGGCTCGAGGGCGAGTCTTCAACATGAATGCACAAGAGGCACAGGCAGACAATGAAGTGGTGAACGGTACGTTCTTTATTAATAATCAGCCTGCATCTGTTCTTTTTGATTCGGGTGCCGATAAGAGTTTTGTGTCATTATCTTTTGAACCATTACTTCGCGTGTCTAGAACGAAACTAGGTAAACCTTTGACAGTAGAGGTTGCTAATGGTGAACCCATTGTTCTTGATTCTGTTCTTCGCAACTGCCAGTTGAACCTTAACGACCATCTTTTCCCTATTAACCTCACGCCAATGCAACTTGGAAGCTTCGACGTTATAGTGGGTATGGATTGGTTAGCCAAGCATCGCGCAGAAGTAGTTTGTTTTGAGAAGATTGTTCGTGTGCCGCTTTCGACAGGCGAGATCCTACAGGTACGTGGTAAGAAACCTGCTGGTGGTCTCAAACTCATGTCTTGTTTTAAAGCTCGGAAGTATCTGCGAAAGAATTATGTGGCCTTTTTGGCACATGTTGTAACAGATAAGGGTAAGGGTAAGTCTATTCAAGATATTCCTGTTGTTCGGGATTATTCTGAAGTATTCCCCGAAGAGTTACCTGGTCTACCTCCAGCACGCCAAGTCGAGTTCCGTATTGATCTCGTACCTGGTGCAAACCCCATTGCCAGAGCTCCATATCGTCTTGCACCGTCTGAGATGCAAGAGTTGTCTAAGCAGCTTCAGGAGCTCTCTGACAAAGGTTTTATCTGTCCTAGCTTTTCACCTTGGGGTGCCCCCGTTCTTTTTGTCAAGAAGAAGGATGGATCTTTTAGGATGTGTATCGATTATCGTGAGCTTAACAAGTTTACCATCAAGAATCGATATCCCCTACCTCGCATCGATGATCTCTTTGATCAGTTACAAGGTGCTTCTTATTTTTCGAAGATTGATCTTCGTTCGGGGTATCATCAACTCCGTGTGCATGAAGAAGACATTCCCAAGACAGCGTTCCACACTCGTTATGGGCATTATGAGTTCACAGTCATGCCATTCGGTTTGACTAATGCTCCTGCTGTTTTCATGGACTTAATGAATAGGGTCTGCAAACCTTATTTGGATCAGTTCGTCATTGTTTTTATTGATGACATTTTGATATACTCTAAGACACGAGCTGATCACGAGCATCATCTTCGTCTTACTCTGGAACTCCTAAGGAAAGAGCAACTTTTCGCCAAATTCTCCAAGTGTAAATTCTGGCTTAAAGAAGTTCAATTCTTAGGACATATTATCAACGAACAAGGTATTCATGTAGATCCCTCCAAGATCAGTGCGATTAAGGATTGGGATACGCCTACTACTCCTACTGAAGTTCGTTCTTTTCTTGGACTTGCGGGATATTACCGCCGTTTCATTGAAAACTTCTCAAAGATTGGAGTTCCTCTAACTGCTCTAACTCAGAAGAATAAACCCTTTGATTGGGGATTCAAACAAGAGGAAGCTTTTCAAAACTTGAAACAAAAACTTTGCGACGCGCCTGTTCTGACTTTGCCTGAGGGCAATGATGATTTCGTCGTTTATTGTGATGCATCTAAATTGGGTCTTGGCTTTGTTCTGATGCAAAGGAACAAAGTCATAGCATATGCATCGAGGCAGTTGAAGATACATGAGAAAAACTACACCACTCATGATCTTGAGTTAGGTGCAGTTGTCTTCGCTCTTAAGATCTGGAGACACTATTTGTACGGAACAAAATGTGTGGTTTTCAAGGACCACAAAAGTCTTCAACATATCTTCAATCAGAAAGAACTCAACATGAGGCAACGACGTTGGGTCGAGCTTCTAAACGACTATGACTGCGAAATTCGCTACCATCCTGGTAAGGCGAATGTCGTAGCCGATGCATTGAGTCGTAAGGAACGTACTAAGCTTCATTGTGTTCGTGTTCAATCTGTTATTCAAGCTCGATCCGATATCCAAGCATGCATTTCTCAGGCTCAACAATCTTGTGTTTCACAAGGTTTGATGGATAAGGAATTTCCCTATCACATAACCCCTGATCTGGAACTGAAGGACAACGGATCGTATTACTTCATGGACCATTTGTGGGTCCCAAGCCTAGATAACCTTCGCACCTTGCTTATGGATGAAGCCCATAAGTCTCGTTATTCTGTTCATCCTGGCTCAGATAAGATGTATAAGGATCTTCGTATTCAGTATTGGTGGCCTGGTATGAAGAAAGACATTGCCTTATATGTATCAAAATGCCTTACTTGTCTTAAGGTTAAGGCTGAACATCAGCGTCCTTCTGGTTTATTGGTGCAACCAGAGATCCCAGTTTGGAAATGGGAAAACATTACTATGGATCTCATTACCAAACTTCCGCGCACAAAGAAAGGTCATGATGCCATCTGGGTAGTTGTTGACCGTCTTACTAAGTCGGCGCATTTCTTGCCAATCCGTGAGGATTTTTCTGCTGACAAGCTTTCTAAAATCTATGTGGATGAAATTGTAGCTCGACATGGTGTTCCTTTGAACATCATTTCTGACAGAGATGCTCGTTTCACTTCTCATTTTTGGAGAACCATGCAATCTGCTATGGGGACCCAACTTAATCTGAGCACAGCTTATCATCCGCAAACGGATGGTCAATCTGAAAGAACAATCCAGACTCTGGAGGATATGCTTAGAGCTTGTGTGATCGATTTTGGTGGTAGTTGGGATTCACATCTTCCGTTGATCGAATTCTCCTACAACAACAGTTATCACACCAGCATCAAAATGGCTCCTTTCGAGGCTCTCTATGGTCGAAAATGTCATTCACCAGTCTGCTGGAATGAGATCGGCGAGGCTCAGCTTACTGGACCTGCCCTCATTTTAGAGACAACAGATAAGGTTAAGAAAGTTCGTGATAACCTTCAGACAGCTAGAAGCCGTCAAAAGAGTTACGCGGACCCAAAACGCAAGCCCTTGGAATTTCAAGTCGGTGATTGTGTATTACTTAAGGTCTCACCTTGGAAAGGTGTGATTAGATTTGGAAAGAAAGGAAAACTTGCACCTAGATACGTTGGACCATTCAAGATCGTCGAAAGAATCGGTAAGGTAGCCTACAGACTCGAGTTACCTCCTGAACTTGGAAATGTTCATCCAACCTTTCACGTATCCAATCTCAAGAAGTGTTTAGCTGATGAGAACCTCCACATACCACTTGACGAAATTCGTGTTGATAAAACACTGAAATTTGTTGAGAAGCCAGTGGAAATCATGGAACGTGAAGTCAAGTGGCTTAAACGCAAGCGCATTCCTTTGGTCAAAGTTCGCTGGGAAGCTAAACGTGGACCCGAGTTTACTTGGGAACGCGAAGATCAAATGAAGGCGAAGTATCCGCATCTATTCCCACGAGTTTCCTCTAAATAAATTTCGGGACGAAATTTCCACAAGTAGGGGAGACTGTACCATCTGTGCTTGTAATCATTGTGAACAGTTCGTTTATCAATAAAACAATGTTATTTGATCCCAATGTTTGTTTGTTTGTGTTTTACATTTTTCATGTTTTGACTTTTATTCAATTTCAAACTCTATATCACTTTCTAGAGAGTTATACGCAAACTGGTGCGTAAACGTAATCAGTTTAATGCGACAAATACTCCGGAACATCAACATATACTTAACATACCTTAAATAACCTTTACATAACTTAGAAATAAGTTTTGAAGGCTTTGGTATGGCAAAAACAAGTTAATTCGCTTATAGGGACTAAACTTGACAAACTGCGAAAGTATGCCAATTTGAACAGTAACGAACATTCCGAAACATGACCATAAGTTAAACACACCTTAAATATCCTTTATATAGCTTAGAAATAGGCTTTGAGGGGTTCGGTGTGCTAAAATAAACTTTTGGGTCATTCAGGGACTAAAAGCGTCAAAAAGTGCACAAGTTTGCACTTTCGCGCATAACTTACGTTCTGGATACATCCGGACATCCAAAAATTTATGTAAGCACTAAAATATTTTATTTTAGTGTTTGGCATGAGAAAAATCCATTCGTCACACCATTTGGATCGTTTTTCGCGCTTATGCGCATTCCGTCGTAATTAAGCGAACATCGCGATCGTACGACCAAACGAACTGACATCCGTCATATTTTTGAGCATGTTTCATGTCCACAATGTTTAGGCATCATTTTAGGGCCTTAACGTTGGCTTAACGGGCCTTAAACATGTCGGAAATGGCCTTAAACCACAACAGGGACCTAAACTGTCATTTCTGAAAGTTGTTTCTGATCAGGACACTCAGGCGGTCCGCGTAAGCCCAGGGTGATCCTTTACGCGGCCCGCGTCAGGCTCCCAGACCAGATTCAGTGTATTAACAGCTGCAAATAGCCTTTCAAACACCCCAAAGGCCAATGCCACTGGTCAAACTCTTGTGGTGGGGGCAAAATGAGTTACCACAACATTCCGACAAGTGTACGGGTGAGATCAAGGCACGATATTCAAGAAACGATCCTAACGGTTCGAAGAATTCTATAAATACCCACCACATTTTCACCTCATTCCTCACAAATCTGATCAAAAGTGCTCTAAGTTGAAGCCAATCACTTCATACCTGAGCTATTCGATCAAGATTTACTAGCGGGGACCCTTTGTAAGTGTTCCTTCGTTCTTTTATCGCTTTTCTAGCCCGAAAGTCGAACTATGTTTGACTTTCTGCATTGACCAGTTTATGGTCGATGTAAAGTTCGTTTGAACTTCATAACGTGAGCGTGATCACGATTGTTATAGTCCTTAGTGACTATACCTACTGATTACCACGTTATCTAGGCTCAGTGACGAGCCGTAGTTTCGACCAGAATACGTATTCTTGCGTATTTTGTAACCAAACTACTTATGGGTATCAAAACCGTTTGTTTTGATACCAAACTTGTTTTCTAACTTAGTTAAGCATGTTTTAACATGCTTAGCTCGTCACTTTTAGTTTTGTGCTTGTCTAGGGTCGTAAAGGTAAGCGATCTGATCAATCGCTTATACTTTCGAACCCGACCCATTTGGTTGATCATTAGGATCCGACCAAATACATTAGGTGACCATAGTGTATAAGGAATAACCTTCCGAGGTTATACCTTATGGTCGCTTCGTTTAAGTAGTTGTATGATAGGTAGTTTATATGCCTTAGGTAAATTACCAAAATGCCCTTTTTACGCCAAAATTCATTTTAAGCATATGTAACATAACTTTTGGTATCTAAACTGATTTGGTAACAATATTAGACATGTTAAGGCATATTTTACTTATCATAGGACTAGTTAGGCTTTCCGAACGCGTTTTACGCGAACGACGCGTTAAAGTAGCATAAGCTACCTAAGCGGGCCGTAAAGGGTCGTAAGCATTTAGGCTAGGTTTCATTTAGTGTATAGGCTTTGTTAAACCATACTACATGAGTTCCCATACTCATTTGGTTTACGAGCCCTCATTCTATCCGATCCTCCGATATAGGTCCGGTTTATTAACATCGTTACCTATATTAGGTGTCGTTTGATTCCGTGATCTCTAGCATTGCTTGGTGGTTATCTTAGGAATTCTGAGCAATCTCAAGTGAGTACATAGACCCCTCTTTTACTGTTTTCCAAACATTTTGGGGTGAAACACATGTGCCTACTTGTTACTTTCATGCTTTTCCATGTTTTCATATCATATGCTTGTTATGTTCAATAGTACACTTATAGTACATGATTTCATTGTGTTTATGCTATGTATGCCCATTGTGTGCATATTTAGTACATTGTTTTACATTACATTTCATGCTATGTATGCCCATTGTGTGCATATTTAGTACATTGTTTTACATTACATTTCATGCTATGTATGCCCATTGTGTGCATATTTAGTACATTGTTATACATTACATTTCATGCTATGTATGTCCATTGTGTGCATACTTAGTACATTGTTCTACATTACATTTCACGCTATGTATGTTCATTTGATTACATACTTAGTGCATTGTTTTCACATGCTTACATTTTGGTATGACATTTGGTTTGTTCAAATGGGACAATATACATTCATTAAAATTAGCTACGCTGTTCGTTAGTAGGTAGTGGTACCATAGGAATTGACAACTCCCGTTCCTGACATCCTAGGTATGTTTGGATGGAAGGAATGACCGAATTCGATACACATAACTTAGATAAACCTTTAATTTGTTTAAAGGTCTATCACCACAGTCACAAGGCTTGGATGTATGCATTATAACAATACCGCATAGATGTTTGTATTAGTATAGCATGCATTTGTTCCACAAAACATAACTTTGACTTAAACTATGTTTAATTCAATACCCTGTTTTTGTGCATTTTACCTATGGTTTAGTTGATATATTTCACATGCCATACATGATATTTTTGGATAACATTATATGATTTACATTAAACATAAACATAAACATTTTGACATTGATATACACATTTGGTGATTTACATGAAACATGGACATTTCGATATGGTTTACACAATAACACTTGACAATTGATTTATACATGAACAATTTACATTGGTGGTTGGTTTGGGTAAATGGTTTGAGTAACGAGGCGTGTGTAATATGATACAAACATGGTGGATACGCCGCTGGTACTTCCTATAAATAAGTGTTTGTATAATATTACATATCGTAGTGTTATTTAAATCATTTCAGTATAGACATATTACATTTTACACAAATAACATATTTTTCACAAGACATTGTTTTACAAAACAGTTAATTTTATATAAACTCATTTTACTTAGTTATTTCATTAACCATACACCCTTCTTTTATATAATCTGATTTCTTACCAAGTTTTCATATGATTTATAAAAGAAAACACTTAACAAGACTCATGACTAATTTTTATTAAACCTTTCTTTTAAAACCCAAGTCATGAATCCTATTTTCACAAAACCTATGTATCTCACAGGCATTTTTATGCTGACGTACCTATTTTCACATGTGTTTCAGGAGCAGGTGCATAGGTTTGATCGGGATACACTAGGGTGGACTCGGGCCTTAGTGACAATAAAAGAAGCAAGATTAGTTTAATTATGTTATGTACTCTTTGTTTCCTGTTTAAGACAGTGTAACTCTTATGTTGATAAATAAAATACAACTTTGAATGCCATGGTTATGAAACAATTAATTCTGTTAAAACCCTCCCCGACGTTTTCCGCCACGTTTTGTATGTTATACGTGGTCGGGGTGTGACATCAAGGAAACTACCCTTTACATCCAAACAGTTTATCTATAACATGAGTTTGAACAGAATTGGTCCAATTGTTTCTCACAGAGTTTTAGTGTCCCTGATGGGTGGACATCACAACGTACGTGGCACGCCAACTGATTTTAAGAACTGGAGCCAGTCGGTTAGGCTTTATATTGGTGACCGTGATGCGCAACTTGTTATAGATCGTTTGAAAGAAAGATCGGAGAGCTTACCAGACTTTTACTATGAGTTTGTGGTTGAGAAAGGGCAATTGAGGTCGATTTTTTGGGCAGACGAAATTTCCAAGATAAACTATGAGGTGTTTAGTGATGTGTTAGCTTTTGATGCGACTTATCACACTAACAAGTAAGGTTTTGCAAACTGGCACTTTTTTCCCTTTAACATATTATTAACTTTTGTTTATTTTCTTCGTCGCGCAGGTACAACATGATTTTTGTTTCTTTCACTGGTGTTGATAATCATAAACAATGTGTGACATTTGGTGTTGGCTTGCTATTCAATGAAACCACTGAGTCTTACAAGTGGTTACTTAAATCATTTCTGAAGGCATACAAGAAGCAACCAAAGTTAGTTCTGATGGACCAGGACCCTTCAATGAAAGATGCCATTTCAGAGGTTTTCACAGACGCTCGGCACCGCCTTTGCATGTGGCATATTATGAAGAAACTTCCCACCAAGGTTTTATTAATTTATGAATCTCGTTTGAGAAGGTTTTTTTTTTTTTGTTACATTTTCTTAACAGTTTTGTGTCCTGATATGTATAGATTGTTGGAGACCTGTTACAAAACTCTGAGTTAAGGGCATTGATGCATCGTTTGGTGTGGAGTATTCATATGAAGCCATCTACATTTGAGACGCGTTGGCAACTTTTGATGGAGGAATATGGTTTATAAGATCACGACTGGTTGAATGATATGTACTCAATTAGGGACCAATGGGTACCTGCCTACTTCCGTGATATCCCAATGTCTTGTCTGATGAAGACTACATTAATATGTGAAAGCTCTAACTCAAGCTTCAAGGTCAACCCTTCTAGCGCTAACACACTAGTTCAGTTCATGCTATGTTATGAAACTAGGACAGACAATCAGCGTTACAGGCAGCGTGTTACAGAGTTTAAAACTTCATCTAGTGTATTCATGGACACTACTGACTTAGCCATTGAGATGCATGCTTTTGAGTTGTATACACATGCAATTTTCACAGAAGTAAGAAAAGAGATATACAAGGGGAAGCTATTTTATTACATTGTAAACACGGAGGATTGTGATGATGTTTGTGTTTACTATGTGAATCAGTTGGACAAACGAAACAATGCAACCAACACATTCACGGTAACTTGCTGTATCCTTATAGTGGCATCTTTTGTTTAAGCTTTCATTATGCTTTTTTTCACAGAAGCTTAATAATGTGTTTTTGTGTTTTTGTAGGTTAAACTTGAGTTGAAAAATCAGTCGGTCTCTTGTTCACGCAACAACTTCATCCGTATTGGATATCTGTGTAGGCACATTTTTTGTGTTTACCGGGTAAACAATATTGAAAAAATCTCGGCCCAGTTTGTTGTTAAGCCTTGGACTAGGGACGTGCTTCCTAAAAGTTTATTTTCTATTGAGTGTCGATACGGCGTTGACACCCGTCCACAAGCTGCTGCGAGAAGTCAGATTCTTGAGATTGTAACTGAATGTGAAGACGCATTAAGAAGTGATGTTGGAGGACTTTCTACTTTCGCTGAGCAGATAAAGGAACTGAAATGCAAGTTACTAAATGGAGGACCAGTTGATGACGAAGCCAACAATGATAACTATGCTGCTGTTGAAGAATTGCTTGGTGTTTCTTTAGATGGGGATGTAACTCTCAACAATCTAGACGAGATCAGGAACAAAGGATGCGGCAAACGTCGACGATTGTCTAGAGCATCTCAGGATGGAACGAGTAACTCTGCTGTCAAACCTCCCAAAACACCCAGGCTTTGCCGAACATGTATGAAGTACGTGACTGGGCATGATTCAAGAAATTGCAAGAAAAATAAGAAGAAGAAGAAGAATAAATCGGGTAACGAGGATGAGGACTCAAGCTCTGCGAGTCAGGAGTCCACTTGATTTGGTATTTATATTGATGTGTGTGCTGTGCGTGTTTTGAAAACTTTTATGACGCCAGCTTTTTGGTCTCCATTTTAGTGGAGCGCAACTAAACTTTGATCATCCCTTTTGTATTTTTTGGGCTGCCTTTTGTACATGCACATGTTTGCATGTGTAGATTATCTGAAAATGGATGCACATGCATATGTTTGCATGTTAGGATGTATGTGGGTTTGGTATGTAGTATGGTTTTTAGTTTAATGACTATGGTTTAATTGATCAGTTGCATTATGAAATGATATCCACAATGTTTGTGTGAAAAGTAAACGTTGTTTGTTCAGGTTTTTGCCATTGTTTGTTGAGATTAAGAAATAGGTGGTACTTAGTTGGATTATCCTTGTTAGTATGCTAATGACATTTTCGTTAGTATGTACTTGTTGATGTTTGGTTGAAGCTGGGAATTTTCTATGTTATGGATTTTTTGGTTTTGTTTTCACCATGTTACATTTTTTTCCCCTGAGATTTTTGTAGATTTTTGCTGTGTTGAATGTAGGAATTTTCTATCTTATGAATTTTTTGGTTTTTTTTATACCAAGTTATGTATATAATTAGTCAGAAAATGACCCATTTCGTTACAAAAACCAGTAACCAAAAAAAAAAATTTAAGCACATATAGTATTTTGTAGTTTTTTTTGTATTTTTTATTTTATAAAACACAAGCCGTTTTTTTCTTAAAGAGATAATATATCTGGATGAAGGCTGGATGAATATTACTTGTTATTGTAACAAATTTTATATATTATACATAAAGTAACAACTTTTTATATGGTCAAGTTGTAGATACAATTTTATAGAATACATACAACAAGATGTATCTTTTTGTTACTTTATCCTTTTTATCTGGTGATGCATTTAATTTGTCATTTATTTTCATATCTAATCACCACCATCCACCCCCAAAGTTTATTTTTTCATTATAAATAGTTTCAGCATACATAATATGTACATCCACAAACCATTGTTAACTACTAATCACACACAAAGCATAACAATGCACAAGAGGCCATCCGCGGTTTCCAATGTTCTGGATGTTGAGGTGATCGATCTCAAGCTTGGAAAAAATGAGTTCATTAATGTCGGGAAGAGACTTCGAAAATATGCATCGACTCCAGTGAGTGTTGGCGATATGAATGAAACAACCCCTTTAGCCCCTATGCCCATACATACGCTTAGGAAGATTTTTACCAGTGATGGGCATCCCCGCGGGAAGAGAAGTAGCTTTTGTTCGACCCCAAAGGTGGAACCCGATGTGAAGCCTATGGCGCGAGCAATACCGAAAAACAAGCCTAGTGTTAACCCTACAGTCAAGTTGGAGCCAAATGTAGTGCCCAAGGGTGAACCCTTTGGGTTTGATACACACACTACCGGTAATGTGATGCATAACGATGAGTCTACAATATACCCAACAAAGAAACATGTTGATGATCCCAAAACCAGCGATTGGGTTGATGATGTCTCGTGGATGAGTGAAATTGAGTGGGATTCATATTTCCCAATAAACATATCAGTTTCCCTCGTGCCACCAAACCCATGCAAGTGCAAAAAGCGGTTCACATGAAGAAGCTCAAGTAGAAATCAGATGTTGTTGTTATGTTTTTCTAATTATGTTGTTTTTGAAGATGTATGTCTGTTTTTAGGTTAATTAGAAATTAGGTGTAGTATCAGGTTATCAACATTAACTAAGGAGTAATTTATGTGTCTAATGATTTTGTAATTTTTTGTGGTGTAATATGTAATGAAAAAAAAAACTCTCTAGTTTGTGTGTTGTTACTTCTTTTTTGGGATGTATTTTTTTTTTTGTGTTTTTGGTTATACAAGTAGAAATGTGGTAGTAAAATTGTTTCTAGGGGTAGGCCCCATGTTAACAAAAGAAAAAAAGTAATAAAAAGTAAAAAAAAGAAAGAAGTGTATGGACGTGGGTAATGACAAAAGAATATGTTTATACTGGGACCCACAAATCCTTGGTACATATCTTTGTTCTAGATCCATGCCCTAGATCCATCATTCCAACTATAGGCTTCCAATTATCTCCATCTCCAACTACTCCAACTATATTCAAATATATGATTTTCTTATCTCTCTTTTTTCTTTACAATTCATCTACCCGAGCCTCATCTACCCCTCAAAAAAGATGAAAAGGTGTTCATGTGGGAGGATTGCTACCATCCAGACATCATGGACAGATGACAACCCAGGAAGAAGGTTCTATTCATGTCCGTTTAAGGTAAAAAATTCAAACCCTGTTTTAATAAGTAAATGTATGTTCTAATCGTGTTTTATCCCCATTATATTAATGTAGCCTAGCAACTACCCTTTCATTAGTTGGGTCAACCCACCGATGTGCCTACGGTCAACTAGGATCATACCAGGTCTTTTGAGGAACATCTATAACATGCAAGCTGAACTGTTTGCCCGTGAGCAAGAAATCCGGAATAAGAAGAGGGTTATATGGTTACTGATATTAGCGTTAGTGATTGGCAGCTTACTTGTTAGCATTGTTTGTTGAGGTTTTTGCCATTGTTTGTTGAGATTAAGAAATAGGTGGTACTTAGTTGGATTATCCTTGTTAGTATGTTAATGACATTTTCAGTAGTATGTACTTGTTGATGTTTGGTTGAACATGAGAATTTTCTATGTTATGGATTTTTTGGTTTTGTTTTTACCATGTTACATTTTTTTTCCCTGAGATTTTTGTAGATTTTTCCTGTGTTGAATATGAGAATTTTATATGTTATGGATTTTTTGGTTTTGTTTTTACCATGTTACATTTTTTTCCCTAATATTTTTGTACATTTTTGCTGTATGTGTGTTTGATCATGTGCTTACGTACCGTGTTACATTTTTTTTCTCTAAGTTTTTTGTACATTTTTGCTGTATGTGTGTTTTTTATCATGTGCTTTTGTTGATGGTTGCTTGAATCTCTTTTTTAGATTTGATCATGTGACTCTTTTTTATTTATTATTTTTTTCCTAAAGCGTGTAACTTATGTAAGCTTTTTTTTCGTTATGTTAGAAGTCAGTATTTGTTGAAATCATAAAATAATGACACGATTTTTTTTAATAACGTAGATTGGAAAAACATAGATTTAACAGAATAGTTGAGTACATAATAACTTTAACACCAGATATGGTAAACAACATAGGATAAGGAAAGTAGCCCCTATATTGCATGAGAGGGAAAATGGGGGCATATTCTTTTTCACACACATACTAGTAACTTCACATAAACACCACTTTTTAGTCAAGAAACGATCTTGGAGTGCCATACTCAATTTCAGTGCTGAGTGGTTCTGGGCTAAGCTCACTCTCCCACGGGTTGTGGTTGGCCCATGAGATAAGAGTGTTTGGAGAGTAACAAGAGTAATCATCATCTATAGGATCATCTTCAGGATCATCAGTAGTCTTTGGATCAACTGCCAGGGGGTCTCCTGGGTGGCGTTGACTGGTTTAGCTTGGTCAGCGAGCATCACAGATGAAGAGTTTTTGACAGGGGTAACTTGTGTAGTGAAGTAAAATGATCCCCAGTCAACATCAAAAAGTGACTCATCTAGCGACATCTCATCATGTGTTGTTGCTTCAGGTTTAGTGTTAGTAAGGATGTCACTTATAAGCTTAGCATCCATAGCAAGATTTTCTTCAACAGTTTGCGGCGTTGATGGAATAGAACGGGTGTTTGTGATTTGAGAACACTCTGGGTTGCAATCTGATTTTGGAGTTTGGAGTTCGAATGAAAGAGTTCTCCGCAATCGTTTGGTAACCCGTTTTGAGTCAGCTGGTGATGTTGGACTAGACATAATAAGGTTGTTTTTTTTAGTTCTTTATGGTGAACAAGTGATGAAATAAATATTTACATTTCACCTTAATTTATAGACAAACAAATGATGTTAGGTGGATAAATTAATTAGATTGTTTACATCAGTTTACATCAACATTAAATGTACTACACTAACCAACATAGAAGTTAAGTATTTTTTTTGCTGTTTCTTTTTGTTTGAAAGCAATTAACATAATTATATTATGGTTATATATTTCCAAGTAACATAATTATATTGGGAAATGTAACATATGGGTCTGTAACATAATTATATTATACATATGAAAGAAGTGGGAGAGAAGTTACATAAATTTCCAGGTATTGGCAAATGTAAATCATATTATGGCCTTCATTTTTACTTCATTTATAATTGTAACTTATATAATTAGTGTTCCTTCGTTTTTGTATTTTCCCGCCAAAAAACCCCATATATGATATTGCATGTATTTCAACTAGTAGATTTTTTTTCTAAGCTTTCATTTCTTATCAAGCATTTACATTTGATGTAACAAGTTTCTTTAAAGTTTTGAACTTTTGATTATTCCCTCCTTTTGTTTACCCAAACGTGATAGGTGTATATATATATATATTTTTTATTATTACACCACAAAGAGACAATTGGGATTCATTAAATGCTTGTACTATAGTTATCAAATCATGAGAGAGCTACACTAACACTGCATATCGATAGAGATAGAAGTAGACATTTTTTCTTTTTTTAAATATGTAGGATAAGACAAAAAGACAATGGGCATAAGATAGAGATAGAAGTACACATTTTTTTCTTTTTTATTATTTATGTTTTTTCCTTCGTGTAAACATCACTGAGTGCTATGATTCCTTTTTGTCCAATTTAGATTCCCCATACTGGGGCATTTATATGATATTGTACTTTTTTTTGTTTATATATATATTATTATAATTAATGGGTACTATTATATATTTCTTGGATATGGTGTTGGTATATGTGTGTACTTTTTATGCAAATTAGACACTTCCAAGTTGGCACAATTAATTTGTAAGACTGTACTTTTTTTTCTTTATAAAAATATTATAACTAGGAGTAGTTAGCTTGACCTAAGAGATAACCCAATTTAATATATGTTGTTACATTTTTTTTGTACTGATTTTTGTAATGAAACAGATATTTTGTATTGATTTTTTTTGTAACAAAGTAGCTTGTAATGATAATTACGACTGTTTGACTAACGCTAATTATTACAGCAAAGAACACAGATATTAGACGTAATATTGTATTACATTTTATTCATTCTCAAAGTGATTAAAAAAGTTATCAAACGAAAATATTGCATTGTTACACCTTTTTTACTACATCTTATTGTATGCTATTCAAATAAAAATATTTATCTTAGTCAAACTTTCCATTAGTGTACTTATGATTCGCCAAAAGTTAACAATAAACGTACACATAAAGACATGTGTTCCAGATCAACGACATAGATTAATAGTGAAATACATAGACAGGCAACTGACAAAGTACGAGTTAAATTGTTTAAGTTGTCCACAAAAAACATAACATTAGCATATGAAGCAGCAGCTTACACTGATAATGCAGCATCGCGAACCTTTACCTTCATTAAATTCACATCAGAGAGTAGCATGCGTGTAGCGAATTTTTTTCGGAGGGCAAGAATCTGTTTTTGCTTTTTCTTCCAGTGGCCGCTAAAACCACATTCAAAAGGTTCATTGATGCCGCTAAAATTCTGCATGTGCTGCAAAAGGAATACCGTACTATCCATTGGATGCGCAGTGGTCACCCAATGGATATCACACCTCTTAATCTTGGCTGCTGCAATTTGATCTTTTGCCGGATGTTCGGAACGCTCCAAATAATCGTCCAGCATATGCTTCTGTTAAAAAACAATAAAGTAATAAGTTTTAGTATGGTGTATTTTTAATGTAGTAATCTTGATGATCCCTAATGCCAACTAAGGGTGTGCGATCAGGCTTGTGGTCTATGACGGTTATTGCGCCGTTTTGCAGATCGAAAACAATTAAGTAATATTGATCATTCTCTAGGATTAGAAAGAAAATCATTTTAATCCCAATGAGCTCATATGCGCCGCCATCCATCATCCTTACGCCGAACGTTTTCATACGTTCATCATCATCAAAAGTAGAATCTGTCAATAACCAGTTGGCCTGTTTTTTTTTTCATATAAGATGTGTCAATAAGCTGGTGCAAGACCCGAATTCCAATGTTAGTGCAATACGTCTATTGACTTCGTCTTATATCATGTAATAGGATGTAATAGGATTATCGGTGTCCAAGGTGCAAGAAACAAAGTTTAGTATGTTTACATGAGGTTTAGCTTAAAAGTGACATGTGACATGTTCAAGCTAAACCAGATCAATCAGGGTTAGCTTGAACTTGTCATACCCATTTCAAGCTAAACCCAAACACTATATATAGGGCACTTGTTGATTCATTTGGTAACACTTCAGAATTTGTAACGAAGTGCTGCCAAAATCTGTTCAGGTTGTAATTAGTGTTATAATCAATCAAAGTGACAGATTTAATAGTATCAAGCTGTTTCCACGTCCGTTTCACTGATTCCGCCTTTGAATCGGATATAAAGCTCTTCTGAACGACTCGTTTGGGTTCAACAACGATCCTACAAGTGGTATCAGAGCTCAGGAAGAAGAGTTTAGCTTGATATCATCGATTCTCTGTCTTCTACACCTTCTTTTTCAATCTGAACAAGTTTTAACGGTCAAAATTGGATCAAATTTTCACAGATGGTGTAACACTACATATTGACAAACCCTGGAAAGTTTCATTGCAAAATTCGAAGTAAAAATGACAAAATTGGACCAAAAACTAGGTTTAGCTTGAACGAACACTTTGGGTCTAGCTTGAAAATAGCTGTTGGTTTAGCTTCAAATCGGCTTTAGCTTGAAAAATCTTGTTGGTTTCTCTTCAAATTGGCTTTAGCTTGAAAGATCATCTGCTTTAGCTTGAATCAGGTTTCGCTTGAAAGTTAATCAGGTTTAGCTTGAATCAGGTTTAGTTTGAATCAGGTTTAGCTTGAATCAGGTTTAGTTTGAATCAGGTTTAGCTTGAATCAGTGCTTTAGCTTGAATCAGGATTGGAGTGTTTTGCTTAAAATCTCAGTTCGCTTGAAAGTGAAAATTCCGAGTCGAGATCATTTCACGCCAACCGAGTGTCAGTCTGTTTTTGGAAGATTTGATATTGATTGTACTGATTGTGCTTGTTTGATTGTATCTGTTCAGGTTTACATCATGGCTGAAGAATTTTTCAACACGTTCTATAATGCGTTTACCTCGGATACGGTGGAATCATCAGAGGTTACACCCAAAGCAATAACTAAGACGATCAAGGATAACATCAAACATGACAACTTTTATGGAACTTATTCAAAACCTCCGAAGTTGGATAACATTGAAGATTATGTCTGGTGGAAGGAGAGGTTCATCAATTGGGCGAAGGCATATGCACATGAGAGTTGGTTCTGTTTAAAGTTTGGTTATGAGAGCCCAGTAAATGACAAAGGAGAAGAAATTATGATCAAAGATTATTCAGAAGATGACAGAAAGAAATTTTCTTATGAACAGAAGATGATTGCTTTGATTCAGCAATCAGTTCGAGATGATATTTTCTCATTATTAGTTCATGATGGGTCATCAAAGTCTGTGTGGAAAGCTTTGAAAGTAAAAGCTAAGGGGGGGTAAACAAATTCAGAAAAACAAAATAGCATTATGAGTTAATTGCCAAAATCGTCCCTGAGGTTTGGGCACATTTGCCATTTTCGTCCAAAATGACACTTTTGTACCATTTTGCCCCCCACGTTTGTAACTTTTTGCCATTTTCGTCCAAACCACTAACTTAGTTTATTTTTTCTGTTAAGTTGAAGGATATTTGGATGAAAATGGCAAATATAAACCATAGGGACGATTTTGGCAATTTAATAAAACTCTTTTTAATTTCTTTTATTTAGTTAATAAAATCATAATTCACTCAATAAGAAATAAATAATATCATGTATTATATAATTCATTGAATAAATATAATTAAAAATAAAAACTTAAAGGATTATTAAAATAAATAACAAATAATTCATTCAGTAGATAAAATTACGTATTGAATAAATTCATTGAACAAATATAATTAAAAATAAAAACTTAAAGGATTCAAGTTAAAAAGATAATTATTTTGTTTTTTAATAAAAAAATTTATAATAAATTCATAAGTAAATAGCATATTAAAGTTCATTTTTAAATACACATTTTGATGATTGTATGTGTTAAGTGATTAAATTATAGTTATTCATCCCGTGCAAATGCACCGATCGTTTGTTAAGATTTGACTTTTTTTATTATTATAGTATATAAATATAAAATTATATCTATGCAACCCGTGTAATACACGGGTACTACCCCTAGTTATTTTTAATAAAGCTAAAATGTGAATATATTATATGCTACTTTATGAGATGGTTGCATCAAATACTTAAAACCAACAATGGTAATAATTTACCCAGATCGGTTAAGCTTTCAGTTTTTAAGTGACTTCTATACCTTCATTAAAATTAGTCATATGTTTTTTTAAAGTAAGATTAAATAAATCTATAAGAACAAACAAAAATGATTTGGTAAACTAGTAATAGGGTAAAATATTGTTTCTTTTATGAAAAATAAAACAACAAAACATTGTTGGTATTGAAGAGAAAATTTTGTAATTAGTCGTTACATCTAAAAAAATAACATGAATCCTTTAAGTTTTTATTTTTAATTATATTTGTTCAATGAATTTATTCAATACGTAATTTTATCTACTGAATGAATTATTTGTTATTTATTTTAATAATCCTTTAAGTTTTTATTTTTAATATTATTTATTCAATGAATTATATAATGCATGATATTATTTATTTGTTATTCAGTGAATTGTGATTTTATTAACTAAATAAAAGAAATTAAAAAGAGTTTTAGTAAATTGTCAAAATCGTCCCTGTGGTTTATATTTGCCATTTTCATTCAAATATCATTCAACTTAACAGAAAAAATAAACGAAGTTAGTGGTTTGGACGAAAATGGCAAAAAGTTACAAACGTGGGGGGCAAAATGGTACAAAAGTGTCATTTTGGACGAAAATGGCAAATGTGCCCAAACCTCAGGGACGATTTTGGCAATTAACTCTAGCATTATTGAAAAAAGAATTTGATTTGTTTGACAGTTTAAAGGGAGAGACAGTGAGGAAAATGATTGAGAGGTTTTGCCATTTAAAAATTGAACTTGAAAGATTCAAAATTGTGAAAACAAGAGAAGAGATAATTGACAAAGTAATTGAAGCGTTACCACGAGCTGATTAGTGGCAAACGTTTGTTTTTATTTTGAAAAATGATGCTCAATTTGATACAATTTCTCTTGATGCATTGTTAGAAAAGATTGAGAGTCATGATCTGGAGTTACAAAAGCAAAGCAAGATGACTAGTTCTTCACATCAACAGAATGTTGGTCTATACTACAAAGGCAGTGTACCTTCGGAGAAAGGTGTTAGTTCACCAAAGACAGCATTCAGTGGTGAGAAGATGAAGGAACCACAAACAACCTCATCAAGTTATCATTCTGGATATCATTCATCTTCAAAATCAAGTTCTGATGAAGCAGAGGAGATTCTGTGCAACATTGCTCTTAAACTGAAGAATTCTCCTGCAATGAGCATCAATGCAACTAAGCAGCAAATGAGTTTTCTTGCATCTGTTCTGGAATCGTATGAAGGTCTTGTAGCTGGTAAGATTGGAAACTCCGAATTGACCAAAGAAGACTACGACCAGATTGATCCGGAAGAGATGGAACTCATTGACATTCGCTGGTGTTTGGCAAGTTGCATTCGCAGAGCTCAGAGATATATGGAGATTACAGGGAAACAATCTTTGGGTGGTCCTTCAACGAAACTTGGATTTGACAAATCCAAAGTGACCTGTTTCAGATGCAAGCAAAAGGGTCATTTCAAAAGAGAATGCAGAAATTCTGAAGTTGCTGAAGGAAATGAACGTCCTTTCAACGATGATTACTATCGAAAGGCAATTTACCACCGAAGCAAAGAAGAGCCTAAAATGATTGAAGATAAACCTAAGTCAAGAGCTTGTGCAGTAATTCACGATGATGAAGGTTTTGACTGGAGCTCAATTTGTCCAGAAGAAGATCGTTTGGAAAATGTTCAAAAAACAGCTCATGGCAGAGCTATGACAGAGGAAAGAAAGTTTGTTTTTGTTGCTGAAATTAAAGAAGATGTTAAAGAAGAAAAAGACATTGTTGAAGTCAAAGAGAGAACTCGGGAAGAGATTTTAAAGGAGAAAACTGAGAGAGAAAGATTTATTGTGGGATGCAGGATGCAGAAAATGGAGGAAGAATATGAGAATGCTGTTGCAAACAAACGATGGGATAAAAAGCAAAAATGTTTTGTCAACAAACAAGGTGAACCAGTTGTTCCCAGATGTGACATAGTTCATGATGATGTTCTTCTTGTTATTCCTCGATCCGGCGAATATTACTCCAATGTTGCAAAAGACAAGACATATGTGAAAAGGCTGGATAAAATCATCAGGGATGCTATGACAACAAAACTGAGGAAGAGGAATGAAGAAGAATATTGAGAATATGGTTGATGAATTGAAGAAGGTCGCTGAGGAAGTCAAAATTGAAGAAGTGAAAGATGAAATTCAGAAAGTTGAGGATGTGAAGAAGTTTGAAGAAAAGAAGGTAGTTGAGAAAGAGAAGGCTGTTGTTGAAGAAAAGCAAGTTGAAGAAACCAAGACGAAGGTTGAAAGTTCAACAGAGGTTGCTGATGCTGTAGTTAATGTTGTTGAAGAGAAGCAGCAGAAAGAAGTTGATCAGACGGAAACAGAAGCAAACACCGAGGTGTCAATCACTGAGGTAAATTCCGATTCCGACATCTTGATTGAAACTATTGAACAGTGCAACAAATGCATGGAAACATGCAGTGCTTGTACTGAAAAAGACGAAAAGATCAGAACAAGAAATCTTGATTTCGCAAAACTTGAAGAAGTTTTCAAAAGCAAGTGCAAAGAAATGTTTGAAAATGAAAAGGTTTTAAAAGAAAACAATGAAACGCTTTCAGAAAAATGTTAAAAGATAGAAAAAGAAAATGAAGTTTTGAAAGAAAATGTTTTTAAAATGACAGAAGAATGTTCTCAAAAAGAAAATATTTGCCAAGAAATGAAAAAGGAATATGATTCAATAAAATTGGCTTATCACATTACAAAGGAATCATATGAAAAAGTAAAGAGTGAAATGAAACTTGTTCAATCAAGATTGAAATACTGTTCTGAAACATCAAATGAACTAAAACGAATGTATGAAATTAAACAACAAGTTGTAAATTCTTATATTGAAGATGTTGCTAAACTTAAGAGTAAGATTGCTGATTTAGAACAGGATAACAACAAATTAAAAAGTTATCACACGTCGTCATATGTGCTTGAACGTATTTTCAACATAAAACCGGATGGAAAAGATTCTGAGCATAACACGAAAGGCATTGGTTCAGAGTTTCATCAAGTTCCACCACCGGAAAAGTTTGTGTTTTATGATGAGGAAAAGGTCGAAAAAACTTTCAACATGGTAGATCAATTGCCAGATAATATTGACATAACCTATTTTAAATCTGATGATTCTCATGATTCAGAGGTGGTAGGTAAAGTTGTTGAAAGTGTGTTGAAAGAAGAGTCAGTTGATACAGGTAAATCTGAATCACAGGATGAAGATGAAGGAAATCTTCATGATAGTTATCTGAAAAACACAAAATCCGAGAAAAATTTGAATGATGATTCAAAAGGATTGGTTTATACCATGATTGGATCGGACAAATTGTTCTTAGATGTTATATTCCCGATTCAGAATGTGATTTCAGAAAAGGTTGATAAAGTTTTCAAAATGGTTGAGATTGAGAAGTCTGAGATTTCAAAGTTTGCTGGTAAGAGTCATAGAGGTTCGTATAACAAACCTAGTTTCAAGAAGAAAAACATGAAGGCTGGGTTGGGTTATAAGAAGAAACAAAGTTGGAAAAGAAATGAAACTCCGAATTTTCAGACAAAAATGAGTTTTGTTCAAGGAGATAGTTTAGCAGAAGAAAAAGAACTCAAATTGAGACAGTCTAATGATGAGTTCTTTGCTAAAAAGAAAAAGCAACAACCACAGGTCAAAGATGTGTCCATGAGAACATGTTTTAAATGTGATCAAAAAGGACATCTTGCTCGCAAGTGTCCAAATCTGAAACCTGTGGATGTTGACACAAAGAAGATTGAAGCTGAGAAACAAAAATCTGAGCATGTGAGACAAAGGTTAACCAGATTTGACTCAAAACAAACTTGGAGGTACAACACAAACAAGTTTGTTTCGACTCAAATTTGGAAATCAAAACCAAACAGGTTCGATTCAGAACAGATGTGGAATTCTCACACACCTAGAGTCAGAACAACTCAAAGTTGGAAAACAACTGTTGATATGACAAAACCACAAGAGTTTTGGAAACCAAAAATTGTTGTTCAAAAACAAAGTGTTCAAAAAGATTCACATTTTTACAAACGTGGTACTCCTAAAGGTAAAAAATGGAGTGAAAAGAAACAGGTGATTCTTGAAAAAGATGAAAAAGTTGAAGTAAAAGTTGAAAAGATTTTTGTGAAAAATGACAAAGAGTTTCCAGCATTGAATGAAAATTATTGTGTTGAAATGCCTAAGGTTCAACAGACCTGGGCTAAATTGTTCAAGTAATCAAGTAGTCTGTATGTGCAGGTGCTCAACAAATCCGAAGATTGTGAGAATGGAAGTTGGAGCAGCCTGGCACAACGAGGAGAGGAGGCTGCTGAACCCTGGTTTGGTTGAACAGGGAGTTTATTTGTTTTTCTGTACATAAATAAACAATATTTCAAAAATCCTAAAAATTGAAAAAAAAATATGTTTGTTTTTAATTTTTGTCAAAAATAGAAAATTACAAAAATAGGTTTTGATTGAATACGCCGAAACCCTCACGGCTGAACAAACATGATTAATTTCACAAGATTGAAAAACGGTTTTCAAACTGTAAAATTTCAATGTGTTGTAAATCATGGGGGTACATTATTTTTCTGCAAATCAGTGCATAAGAAGCAGAAAATGGATGGCGAGACAAAGCTATCAGTGTTGGTTGTCAAATTTTCTTTAAATGATTTTGCATTTTAGGGGGAGTAATATTGTCAGAAAATACAAAAACATTTGAAAATTTGAAAATGACAAAAACATGATAAAATTCAAAATTGAGTTTTTGTGTAAAAAGAGGAAATGATAGTACATCAGTAGACAGTTACAGTATGCTAAAGAATTGGAAAGTTTAAATGTGTTAAACGATCTCACCGTGGATGTGTCGATAGATTTTTATACATTTAGTAAACTTTTTCGGGATATAAACCTAAATTCAAACTTGCTTATTTCGTGGGGAACACTATTTGGATATATAGGTAACCCCTGAAATCTCGTTTGAATGGTCCCTCTTTCTGAGATACTAGGTCTTTATGCTTAGTGATATCTGGGGTATTATCCCGGGACTTCTGATTTTGCGGAAGCAATGGCCTAGTCCCCGGAGAATACTTTCTGCATTGCTTGAAATATAGTGCCGCCCTCAGCAAATTGATGAAACAATAAAATTGATAGTCATTGTTGTTGTAATACAAAAGATCCTCTAAAGGGGACACACCAAAAGTCGAGCCATCATTTCTCTGCTGAACGGAAGTTCTGACCTGAGCTCTCACGGTTTCGTACTATAATTTATTCCCCTTACAGATATCATCTAGGTATACTCACCTGTAAGACTGAATATTGGGATCTAGATACGGGAGTATATTCAAGAGGTGGGACACATGAATGAGTCTAAGTTCTTAATATCCCTAATTCATATCCTGAATCAGTTGAAATTTGTATGAAAATTTAAGTGGACAAGTATATCGACAATCTAAGTGAATTGTTTAATTCTTAATGTGTAATTAAGCTCAACGGTACTCGTGGCTTGTCAAAAACTGATATGATCCTCTGACGCATACTCAAACAAAAATATTGTGTGTAAATATGTTTGTACATATTTCTTTACTGCTTTATATTTTCAGAAAAATACAAAAAGATTTTTGATTCTGCTTTATTTTCGACAACCGATGTCTGAAATGCTGAGTTTCAAAAGGGTCATGCTAGCTGCACACGCCCAAAATTATTTTCACACCCCAAAGCGCCGCGCTATGGCCAAAGCGCGGCGCTTCGATCGACAAAACGTGCTTTGATTGACGTTTGAAACATTCGATACTGTTTGACAGACATAAAGCTGATTATGATGTTTTGTCGTTAACCCTAAGCGCCGCGCTTTGGCCATAGCGCGGCGCTTCGACCCCAACTTTCACCCATTTTACCTTTTAAAAGCAACCTCTGATAGAAAACTTTCGATATACATCTTCATTCACAGACACTGGCTCATACATTTTCATTCATTTCAGATCAAAGGTCTGTATTGCCTTTATTCCCCATCCGTTGTGTTTCTTCAAAATAACGCGCGGTTTTGCTGTATTAGTTACATCTCTTGAAAAAACGATGTCGTGGTTAAACAACTATATTTTCGGTCAATATTCTGACGAGACAGTTGTTCCTGATTCTTACGAGGGGACCGCTATTTCTGACTCGTATGAGAAACCGGTCTCGTCCAACTTGAGGGAGGCAGAGGTTGTATCTGGCATTCATTATCGTGATAACACGGTGACGCTGGATTTGAATACCCCTGTGGAGGACCCTTACGCACAACAAGGTTATTCGAATTTCGGTTACGGTGGCGAGTACAGCTTTGTACAGCAGGAGTGTGGTCCAAACGACAGTTACGGTTGTCAACAGAGCTTACAAGGTTATTCGAATTTCGGTTACGGTGGCGAGCACAACTTTGAACATCAAGTATATTCGGACCTCGGTGACGATGGTGAGCCGGGGGATGTGTCTGTTGACGAGGAAGGCTGTTACCCGGTTACGTTTTCGTTTGATATGACGCAGACCTTTTCGTCACGTAAAGAGTTGGTGCGTTGGGTACAAGACACGGCAAAAGACAACGGTTACCTCATTGTGACTAAGAGGTCGAATAAAAGAGGAGAGAATTACAAGATTTGGTTTCAATGTACTTTTGGTGGGGAGCATAAGAGTATAGCTACACAGAGGAAAACGGGTAGCAAGAAAATAGGCTGCCCGTTCGAGATGATCGGGTTTTCGGAATCATCCGGAAGTGTTTGGAGGATCGAGGTGACGAAGGCGAAGCATAACCACACTCCTATTGAAAACTTAGAGGGTCACGCGTATGCGAGAAGGCTTTCTTCGGAGGATACAAAACTGGTTAAGGAGCTGGCAGAGCAAGACATTCCCAACCAAAGTATCTGGCGAACGCTGACAAAAAAAAATCCGGCTAGAAAGCTTATTCCGAAAGATATACACAACGCTGTTCAGAAGATCAACGCCGAAAAAAATGTCGGTAAGTCTCCGATGCAAAAACTTGAAAGCATTCTTCTCGAAAAAAATTACACTTATTACATGCGCACGAATGAGATATCAAACGAAGTTGAAGATGTCTTCTTTGTTCACGAAAGATCATTCAATATGTGGTGTGCCTTCCCGCATGTGCTAATGATTGACGCCACCTACAAAACGAACATGTACAACCTGCCATTTGTTCAGGTCGTAGGCATGACGTCGACAAACAAATCGTTTACGGCTGCTTGTGCGGTAATTTCCGCTGAGAAGTCAGAGAACTACCTATGGGTGTTGCAGAGGATCAAGTCTATGCTGGTAGGATGTATGGAACCGCGCGTGATTTTAACAGACAGGGATTTTGCGCTAATGAACGCGTGTGAACAAGTTTTTCCAAAAGCGCATAAGTATCTTTGTCGGTTCCATATTCAACAAAATATTAATAAGAACAGCAAGAAGAAATTCTCTGACAAGGAATGGAAAGAATTCGTACGTACATTTTCGTTATTGTGCGAGTCTACGACCGAGGAAATATACAGGTATAACTTGGAAAACCTTGAAGCACAGCTGAAAGAAGATGACCGTGAACGTAGGTATTTCTTACATAATTATGTTCAAATTTTATATAATAACAAAAACTGACTATTTACGTTTTTTTTAATTTTAGAGGTTTTTGATTATTTGAAGAAATCCTGGTTGGATCCGTACCGTGAAAAGTTTGTATCATGCTGGATTAACAAAACTATCAACTTTCACCAAACTACGACCAACAGGGTTGAGGGCATGCATGCAACACTAAAAAGTCACTTTCCAAGTCATCGCAACACACTGGATAAACTTGTACTGTATGTTGATCATGTTGTTGATAGACAATACACCGAGATTAGTACAAGCTTTGAAACAAGCCTCCGAAAAGTGATGACGCACCACAAGAAGCAGCCCATGCTTGCATATATTCTCAGAAAGGTTTCAATATATGCGATTGAGCTTTTGAGTAGGGAACTAAAACGTAAGGAAGACGGGTTGAGAGCCTACGGTGCAAGCTGTGGTTGCCAACTTTTTACCAGCTGTGGTTTGCCATGTGCCTGTCGTTTGGAAAAGTTGGAAAGTAAAGGTAATTAATATCTTTGACCTTTGTCGTTATGATTCTGCCACCTAATTTGTTTTCATCCACAGGTCAGCAACTCCGGATCACACACATAGACGTGTTCTGGAAGAAGCTTAACTTCAAGCCTGCAAAGAAAAACATAGAGGATATCGATGTAGACGCAGAATTTGAAAAATTGAAACAAAAGATCGATCCAACACCCCCTCAAGTGAAAAGGAGCTTCTTTGAAAAGTTTCAGCAAATCCTCAATCCAGGGAACAATAACAAAAAACCTCCTGCTGTTCTGAAGAAAACTCGTGGTCGCCCAACATTGAAAACGCAGGAAGAAAGAAAGGTTGAAGCCGCTAGAAAAAGCTCGTACATTCCGTCAGAAGAAACTTGGGTCGAGGCCTCATATGATCTTCCCCGTCACAGCTCGTACATATCACTCGAAGATTCTAGAAGACAAAAGAATACCAAACCGATCAACCTGCACCCTGATTTCCCGATGATCAAGCTCGGTCCTAAGACGGATATAGCGATCCGCAACTACGCATCTCAGATTCCCGAAGTGATCCATCCATACATCGTTAGAATAAAGGACGTGAAACCAGATGGTCATTGTGGGTTTCGATCGGTGGCTGTTGGGTTAGGAGTGAAACAGAATTCATATTTGATGATCCGGAAACAACTTATAAAGGAGTTACGTAGGAACGAATCGCTTTGGAGGCAGTTTTTCGATCCGGAAAACATAGGACATTATGATGCGCTGCTTAGACGGATCAATTTCAAGGGGGTGGGACGAGCAGATATCGAAAATTACATGACGATGCCTGAGACGGGGTTTCTTATTGCCCAACGATACGGTGTGATTGTTCACAGCTTCGACATGCGTGGGAGCTGTACAATTTTCCCTCTGCTGGGCGGGCCAAACGAAGCTGAGGAACCTCACCTGGTGGTTGCGGTTGTGTTCGTCGACCATGGGCATTTCATACATGTAGAGCTTGGAGGTTGTTATCCAATGCCTCCCCCAAACCCACTCTGGACAGCACACAGAACAGAGCGCGCAGCAGTCTGGCATACATTATACAGGGATCAAATCAACACGTACGAAATACTTACGTATCGTGCCCCTGACCTTAATGTAACCCCACATGTCTACGATGTAGGTTAAATGTGTTTAATAATAATCACGTTTGTGTTTGTTCATTATATGCGTTACATCACGTTAAAAACCGAATGTCACCGACACGACCCAATCAGATTCAATACGCACTTGTACGACCCAAAATAACCATAGACATCATAATACAACAATTAATGAAAAAATACGTCATGTTCATGTGCGGTAGGCGGCTGATACACATAACACCTCTCACCGGAGTACTTGTGCTTTCAAACCAAAATGATACGATATAACGGAATAAGACATCACACGTAACCGATTTGATCCGGAACTTGCAGTATAGTCCATATATAATAAAAAATGATGTATAATGGAAAAAATGTAAAATTTAGACTATTATCGACGCGTTTGTGAATTAAAAACAATTTTAAAAAATTTAAAAAAGGCCCAAAGCGCCCCGCTATGTCCAAAGCGGAGCGCTTTGCCCTTAAATAAGAACAGAAGCGCCCCGCTTTGGCCATAGCGGGGCGCTTCGGTCCATCGTTATACCTGAAGCGAGGCATCTTCTCCCCCACTTCAACACAACACACAAAACACACACACAAGGTGCGATTACACACACTTCGATCCGGATATCTTCGTTTTCAATCTTTCGACCGCTAAAAAGGTAAATCGAACACCCTTAATCGTTTTGGTTAACTGTAAATGTTTGATATTTGTTTGATTTGGGCGTTTGGATCGATTGGGGGGGGGCTGTTCTTCATCGCGAAGAACCAAAGCGCCGCGCCGAGGCCATAGCGCGGCGCTTAGGTTCATTTTTATTTATTTTTTAAATATTATTTGTTTAATAATATTTGTTTAATATTATTTGTTTAATAATATTTGTTTAATAATATTAAAATTTTATAAATAATATTATTTGTTTATTATTTAAAATTTTATAAATAATATTATTTGTTTATTATTTAAATTATATTTAATATTATTTGTTTATTATTTTATATTTAATATTATCTTATCAACGTGCAGGGATGGATTCTTCCGATGACGAGATTGAGCATATAGAGGCTGAGGGAGATGAGGGAGAGCAGGTAGAGCCGGCATGTCCGTACCTGCAGTTTCCGCCGGGGTCACGGGCGAGGAGGAGATGCGCGAGGTTGCGCGCCATCCCCATTGGGGAGCATGTAGGGATAGACTGGGCCCTGTTGGATACCGTGGGAGAGGCCGCGCGGGCGCGTGAGATAGTTGGACTAGATACTCCTTGGTCGCGCCTATTTGAGTTAGCGATGGAGGACTCGTACCCTGAGATTACGTGGGAGTTTCTTTCCACGTTTACATACGCGCCGCATCCGGCGGATTACGTGGAGGACCCGGATTTTCCAGTCTACGAGGTTACATTCCGTCTTGCCGGTCAGGAGTTTCGGATGAGTGTGCGGCAGTTTGTTGTCCATACAGGTTTGTTTAAATAATATTATTTATTATTTTATACTTAATATCATTTGTTGATTTAATGTTATTTGTTTATTTAATGTTATTTGTTTATTTAATATTATTTGTTTATACAGGTTTGTACACAGAGGCCGAGCTTGATACTGATTTATATACGCAGGCGGTTACGATGATGGACAGGCAGACGCTTATCAGTTTCTGGAGGTCCATTTCCATTAGACCCTTTGGGAGATCCTGGCAAAAGGCCACCTCCATTAGAGACCCCTTGTTCCGATACTTGCAGCATGTTATCGCGGCAACTATCGTGCCGCGGGGTGCCAGCAGAGAGAAGGTCAACCTCAGTGACCTTTTCTTTCTATACTGCCTACTGCGGGGCCAGCCCTGCAATCTAGCAGCCTGCCTGGCAGATTACTTTGCCACAGCATACCACCGGCAGCTCCGCGGGTGGGTGCACACTGGCTCATTCATCACCGCCATCGCACGCTCGCTCGGGATCGTGCTCGAGGGAGATCCGCTGCTGTCCGATCCGGTCCCGTCTACCAGGTTGGGCCGCGCGTCCGTTTCTAGCATGCAGATCACCCGTCGCTTTGATGTTGGTCTGAGGTTTAGGGGCATGGACGGGCTGATTTGGCAGCCGGAGCCGGTGCCGGAGGTCATCCCGGTTGTTATTGAGTTGAGGCCTGGAGTGTTGGCCCCTCCTGCTGAGCAGGCGGCCGCTCGGCAGGCTCAGCTACAGGCTCTGGGACTCGATGAGTTCCCGGGCCAGCCTCAGGCTGAGGCTCAGGCTCAGGCTCAGGCTGAGCCTCAGGCTCAGCCTCAGGCTCAGCCTGTATTAGAGGATCCGGCTCAGGAGGAGCATATCGAGGAGATCCCGGTACCACCAGTTCAGCCAGCTCCTGAGCCGCCACAGTACCCGCAGCACGTTTACGCTGACCTGCCTCCGGTAGCGCGTGAGGTGGCTCGGGACTTCGACCGGCGCCTCAGACGCCAGGCCGCACGCCAGGACTGGATCATCGAGACGCTCGTTTCTCTACGAGAGGTCGCTGGGTTGCCTCCACTTCCCCTCCCACCGTCCCCACCGCACGAGGATTAGTATCTTAGTTTGTTTGTATAGTGTTTTGTTATGTATTATGCAGTCAGTTGTACCTTTTTGTTTTGTATGTACAAACTGATATATATATATATATTGCAGTTAATCTTCTATTTACATCACGTTATATATATATTGCAGTTAATCTTCTATTTACATCACGTTGGTTTTGGATTGTTTACGTTTAATTCTTATGGTTTTCTGTACAATTTATTTAACGTGTTCGTTTAATTTAACAAAATAAACTAGGTTAACAGTTTATAAAGACGCACTTATATTATATACGTTCTATAAAAATAATGACGTAAAAAACGTAATTATAAAACAACGTATTATAAAGGCCACCGATTATAAAACTCAAATACAATTTTTTCCTCCAAAAAACACTACCAAACTAACCCACATCTCACCTATTTCAAAAAAAAATCAACACAAATTCCAGCCAATGCTTTTAGTCTTTTTGCACACTCGAAGCGCCCCGCTTTAGAGCCAGGTTATGATTACTGGTAGTTTAAAATGTTGTTACTTATAAACGTATGAGTAATTGCAGATAATCTAGATTACGATCCCGAGAGCAGAGTCTAAGGGGGAGTCTGAAGACAAGCTTGAAGCAAAGAGGAGCTTGTAGATGGAAAGCTAGGTGACGATCCCAAAGCACGGAAGCTTGACGAGAGGGGGAGCCTGAAGCTGATAAAAGAAAAGAAGGATTGATAGATGCTTATAATGTTACTACTTGAATGAGAAGGCAGAATGATCAAGACTGAAGATGTGTCATACTAAAGACTAGACACTGAAGACTTCGTCAATATCCGAGGGGGAGTCTGTTAGTGCAATACGTCTATTGACTTCGTCTTGTATCATGTAATAGGATGTAATAGGATTATCGGTGTCCAAGGTGCAAGAAACAAAGTTTAGTAGGTTTACATGAGGTTTAGCTTAAAAGTGACATGTGACATGTTCAAGCTAAACCAGATCAATCAGGGTTAGCTTGAACTTGTCATACCCATTTCAAGCTAAACCCAAACACTATATATAGGGCACTTGTTGATTCATTTGGTAACACTTCAGAATTTGTAACGAAGTGCTGCCGAAATCTGTTCAGGTTGTAATTAGTGTTATAATCAATCAAAGTGACAGATTTAATAGTATCAAGCTGTTTCCACGTCCGTTTCACTGATTCCGCCTTTGAATCGGATATAAAGCTCTTCTGAACGACTCGTTTGGGTTCAACAACGATCCTACATCCAATAATTAAAAAAAGTCTTTTAAATAGGCAAACTTATAACGTTCCAAAAGACTTAATAAATTCAAAATCATAGACAAGCATCACACATATATAGTATTAATACTTACTATGACAGTTGTTCTAAAATAAATACGCGTGATGTAGCCAGCGGTTCTATCTAGTTCTTCATAATTCAGTACATCTACCCAAGCATCAACCACATCAGAGTACACCTTCACTTCCTCCCTCAATGTGCGCATCAGCATCTTTGTGATTTCGATGCCGTACATACTCTTGAATATAATATCTCTGCGTAAGACAATGTTAGATTTATAAAGTAGATTTTGGATATCAAAAATCTAGCAATACTATATTTTACGTATATTTTATATAACTGAACTTACTCAGCAGATTCACCAAATTTTTTTTTACCCCGCTAGACAAAGAGATGACCATTTTCCGTGGCCTGTATGTTGTTTGTGAAAAAACGTATGCTGTTATACATTTGAAAGAAAATAGTGTAGTAAAAAAAACATATTATTTGGAGCAAAAGATTCCCTAATCTCCCAGGAGCAAAGCTTTGCTTAATGTAACAACTACTATTTTATAATTTAAACGGAAGCTTACATTGAGTATTTGATATCGAACAGAAAATCCCATATACGTTGTTCTTCCGATGTAATTTCGATTTCCATTTCGTCATCATGGTCATCACATGACCGGTTGAACCTACCAATTGGTTTTCTTCGTCTTGATTCAAGTTCTTTTACCCAAGCGTTACGTGTGATATCATTTTCAGCCGTTCCCTTGCCTGCTTAATTTTATTTTTTGTTCGTTATTATTAATAAAAAAATTCCAAGTTTATTATAATTTTTGAATGAAGTTAAAAACATGTAGAACTTACCTTTGATTTTATTTTTGGTCTCTTCTTCTTTTGAATGTTTATCTTCTTGATTTATGGCATCACTTTTTTGCACGTCAGTTGGTACAGAAGTTTCCGTATTATCTGTTTCATCGACATCAGCGCCTGCATTTTTTTTGGTTTTTATAAATGTGATTATCTGCTGTGTACAGAAATAACACATGTTCACGGTTTTTTTTTTGGAATCATGACTTACCTAGTTCGGTGTCTTGTGTGAGTAGGTGAAATGTAGGCCCATCAAGCAATTCTTGCATGTTTTGTGTTTCGTTGCTGCTGTCCAATTCTATTCATTTACATGTACACATACATGTACGCGTTAGTTTGTTTGTGTATTATCGGTCCTTCTTAAATTTTGTACACATGTAACAGGTTATACGTGAGTTTATATAATGGTTGAATGAAAAAAAACACGTAGAACTTACTTGTCGGTGTAGCTTTCTTCTCTTGATGTTTTGCCTGATTTTCTTCGTCGCGTATCACTCCACATGCACCACTTTTGTGTGTAGTAGCTGCTGAACCTGGTGTGGTATCTCTGCCACCTTCTTCATCATGTATGATCTCTTGTGTTTTGTCACCCTCACCCCCATCTAGTTAGTTAAAGGCGATCACATACACATATGTTACGTTTAGTATGCATTTTAGCACATACATAAGGTGGTTAACTTTACTTTTAGCTCATTACTTTGTATGACTTTTTTACGTTATTGTTAATTAAAACATGCTACATTTTTTTTATTTGTAGAGAAAATATAACATTGATGTTACTATGATTTTTTATTTTTTATTTTTGTATCTACAATTATTTCACGTCTATGGTGACGTCTATGTTTCTATAGTGGAGTTTCTATTTGAAAACAAGAAATTAAGATTAGCTGTTACACACATAAGGTTTTTGTTAGGTTTGCGATCACTAAAGTTACCTTTCGCAGACACAACTTTCTTCCTTCGCTTGGCATCACCATGACCCTGATTACCGCCAGATGCTACATACGTTTAAAAAAATAGTATTAAAAAACAGTTAAATGTGCTAATCAACCCAATGATCTTCTGGCGCCTTACCTTTTTTTGTAGATTATCAGTCGCAGCACTGCGTTTTTTAGCTGGCACATTCCCATGATCGTCTATATTCGAATCTGTCAATTTATCATTAATTTGTGTTATAAATGATTGGTATTTAAATACTCAGTACAGGATCATGATCCATTAAATGCACATCTAGATTTTGAACCATTACATATAGGGCTTTTTAATGGTAGTGTTATGTTTGGGAATGTTATCAAAATGCACCTTGTTAATCTATCTTTTAACTTAAATTTGAACTTGTAAGATTAAATTGATTGAATCTCAAGAACGGAAAAAATAGTTTTGGCTCAACGAATCTGAACGAACTTGTAATAAGTACATTCCTATTCACAAATTCTTTCATAATTTCATTGTTTCAGTAAGTATTATACAAAAAGTTATCTCGCATAGTATATTGAGTTACAAATACGTACGAATACTTTTTTCGTGTAAGCAATTATTGAATGCAACAAAGCTAAGTAGGTATGTAAAAAAGTTCATACCATCAATGTTTGCCACTTCAGCTACAGTTGTGGCATTATCTTGATCTTCTGCATTTGGCAAAAAAAAAACTAATTAGTTACAGTTTGTAGAAAAAGTTAATACATCTCCAGGGTAGTGATTTATCCGTTATTCGTATTACCTTATGTGTAATCATTTTCGGGGTTTTGCACTGTGTTGTTGAGAGACATGAGGACCCCAGCAATTTTTTTCCGTGGGGTATCAGGCACCAGCCATACCCTTGTTTTTCTAGAGTGTACAATTTTCTCAAACCGTTTTATCAATTTCTTAACTTGCTCGTTGTGTTGATGCATTAAACACCACATCCAATTTTGTTTGCACCGTCACCTTTTTTGCTTCCATGACATCCAAATGTTTTTCAATAGATTCAATCTCATTCTACAAAGAAAGTTTTAAAATACGGTTTGTAAGTAATGTTGAAAGAAGATAATTATTTTGTAACTGGTTATGATTAGTAATCTTACATTAAGAACTTCATCATTAATTCGTAACTCAGTTTTTCTTGAATCCCGTTTAACCACATCAACTTCATGCAACTCGCCTCTACCAAAGCCACCTCTTTTTATCTCCAATCTTTCTCTTTTTTTTTCAGTTCGTTTTTATTCCAGAATACGATTGGATTTATTGACCGGTCAACTTCAAGTCCGGTGCATTTAACTCGGTCGACGTATAGTAGCTGTGTAATGACACAAAAAAAAACAATGCAAAGTGGTAAGATAACTAAACAAATGTTCTATACCTATATTTTTAGTAAGTTTTCTTACAAAAAACACTTACAGCCAAAAGTGTGAGTGGCCCGGAAAATGGAGAATCAGAATCACACCTCTTCCATCCATCTTTACATGATTTAATTTGCTGAATCACATAGGCACACCAATTAATTTTACTGAAATCTGTATGTCCAGGAAAACTTTTCAAAATCCATTCTTTCATCCGCCCGTTTCTATTACACTCAACCATGACGGTTAAGAATAACATTAGAAAGTCTAATCGGAAATTAAAACTATTGGCGTCATCACTTGTGACTATAGATTGTGCCAGATTCGTCGGTGCCACAAATCGTGCACAGTATCGTTTTCTCCATGCCATAACAGCAACATCAAGCTTTTCATATGCTCTTACATTTTGCATGTCTATCCCTTTGTTAGGAATTCCAAGAAGGTCATGGACGGACTCAACATCAACATTTATTGACCCACATGACATCTCAATAGCCATTTCTTCCGTGTTGAAGTGATCCACAACATAGTGTGCAAGTTTTGCAGGTATGCCACTGACGTTGAATGATAGCATCTTACCAAACCCCATCCTCTTCACGTCCTCTTGTTGATTCCTGGTTAGAGACTTGATGCATTTGTACAATTGCATAGGCGCTGAACGTGTTTTTATTTTTGACCACTTATGTGTGCTTTTTGGTTGTTTCCCACTTCGCCTTATCACCCGTTCATGTTTTCCTTTTTTTGTTTTCCTCAGAACAACTGCATCTTTTTCTGGCTCAACCGCATGGCCATTGTGACCCAAGGTGTTGTTTTTTAACAAATCTCCAGTCATCTCTGAGTCGCTGTCCACTGAAACTAAGACACCAACTTTCAGTTATGATTTACATAATTTATAAAGAAGGAAACAAGTTGTGTGTACGTACCTATTAATTTCCTTTTCACAATTTTCTTTGCTTTGCTATCCGCCTGTGATTGCTGACCTGTAAATATACATTTTATTAACAATTAGCATTAAAGTATCGAAACGTATATTTATTTAGATTCCTAAAGATCACGTCTAAAACAGTTATGTACCTGCTCTAGTACGTGTTGCTGGCCCGCCCGCATCGCCATCAGCTTAGAATGTTTTTACAAAGTCCATGTACATAAATATTAGATATAAAAAAATGTAACGAAGAAACGTCTATAGAATAAAAAACATACCTTTTTTTATTTTCTTCATGTTTTCCCCGAGGGTGTCCAAATCACTATCTGGTGAAACTGAGACACCAACTTTGTTTTATTATTTATATAAAACATAATTATAAGACAAGCTAAAGAAAAAAAAACGCTTGTACGTACTTATTAGCTTTCTTTTTTGCAACTTCTTATCCTGATGCGCTTGCTTACCTACATTTTACAAGTTTTATATAAATCGCAAACTATTAACAACCTTTACAAAATATATGTCTTAACAATAAAAAAAAGACTAATTTTAAACCTTTTTTACCTCCTCTTGTTCGCGTTGCTGGACCGCCCGTGTTAGCATCCGGTGTCACTATTTAGAAAGCTTAATAATTAGCATTAAGGTATCGAAACATATATTTATTTAGATTCCTAAAGATCACATCTAAAACAGTTTTGTACGTCCCGTAGTACGTGTTGCTGGCCCGCCCGCATCGCCGTCAACTTAGAATGTTTTTACAAAGTTCATGCACATAAATATTAGATTTAAAAAAAAAAATGTAACCAAGAAACTTTTATACATAAAAAAACATACCTTTTTTTAAATTCTCTATGTTTTTCCCAGGTGTGTCCAAATCACTGTCTGATGAAACTGAGACAACAAGTTTGTTTTATTATTTATTCAAAACATAATTGTATGACAAGTGAAAGAAAAAAAATTCTTGTACGTACTTATTAGCTTTCTTTTTTGCAACTTCTTATCATGATGCACTTGCTTACCTACATTTATACAAGTTTTATATGAATCACAAACTATTAACAACCTTTACAAAGTATATCTCTTAACAATAAAAAAAAGACTAATTTTAAATCCTTTTTACCTCCTCTTGTTCGCGTTGCTGGACTGCCTGTGTTAGCATCCGCTGTCACTATTTAGAAAGGTTATGTACATTAGACATATACATGACAACAAACATGTAATGAATTCAAAGTAATTACGTACATATTAGTTGCTTGTTTATGCGCTTATCGACAACCGGCGTACGGCGAGTCTTTTTAGCTGCATTTTGTTAATTGTAAACAAGTAAACAACATTAATAAACTAACATGTAATTTAATGCGTAAGCATAATTTATTACAGGTTTTGTAATTATAAACACCTGGGCTCATTTTTTGCTTGGATCTTTAGTTGTAACAGTGGATGACTGCAAATTATCACGTAATCCAACAAAGCATCAGTTTAAGAGACTAACTATTTATACTCCAGTTCACTTTTATAACCCAGACAAATGTCCAGTTGGTAACAAATACCGGACCACATTCACTAGTAGATCACTATGGCCCATTTCAATTTATAACAAACAAAGATTTTTTTCTCAGACGAACATTCTTCCCACAATATTTATGCTAATAGTTTTTATTATCCCCAAAATTCTCAATATCTTTTTACCATTTCTCATTATGTATTGATAAACCCTGAATAACCGTTTTTTCTAATTGCAGACTATTAGTGTAATTTATTTTCTCAATCAAAATTAATTCTCAATCAAAATTAACACACAATTCTATCTTTTATTTAAAAAAAAGTTAACATGTATTCATCCAAAAAACAGTTGTATCCAAGCGTTTAACAACTGAGATTATTCAAAAGAATGAAAAAAATCCTAAGGCTACCCTGTCATTAAGAAAACCCAGATGGGTACGAAGGAACCGAGTACTTTCAAAACTCTTTAAAACCATATAATATCTATTTTAACACAACCCAAATGTGTATAGCTAAAAGAAAGTTGACAATTTTAGTCAACAAAGAACTCATATTCATCCAAATTAACACACAAATTAGAGCCCCCCACCGGAATTGATCATGTATTCACCCAAAAAACCGTTGTATCCAAGCGATTAAGAAGTGAGATTATTCAAAAGAAAGTAAAAACCCCAACTTAACTGATTAAACGAACGGAGCAGTTTGAAAACTCTTCAAAAGAAAACCCAGATGGGTATAAACGAACGGAGCAGTTTGAAAACTCTCCAAAACACTATAATCTGTATTTAACACAACCCTATAATCTCTATTAAACAAAGAACCCTATAATCTCTATTAATCAAAGAACCGACGCACCCGAACCCTATAATTTCCGGCGATCGTTGATTTTCTCCGGTGGTTGTTGAAGATCTCCAGCGATAGTCGATTTTGTGCGGCAATTGTTCAATATCTTAAGCGATTTTTCACTCGATTATGCTTTTTGTCTGAATATTGAGAGGGTTTGATGAAGATTATGAGAGAGAGTGAATGTCCGGTGATTGTTGAAGATCTCCGGTTGATGAAGATTATGAGAGAGAGTGAGTGTCCGGTGATTTTGGGAGTATATTGAGAGGGGTTGATGAAGATTATGAGAGAGAGAGAGTGTGTGTATTTTGTGGTTTTTGAAATATTGAAGACTGATGTAGTGTTGTAGGATTAGGGTAATGATGTAGCCGATGTAAGGTTTCTTACACCATACAGAGTTTTGTCTCTTTGTAAGAGATTATATTAAATCTTCCCCATATTGCCCTCTACGTACATCAAATATATTAAAAAATAGAGATAAAGGGATCCAAAATCAATTAATGGCCCAAAATGAATCTCAGCCATCCATCAACCTTAATCAATGGTTATTAATGGGTTTTCAGAGTTTATTCAACTCAAGTGGGTTTTCAATTTATCATTGCCCTATATAGGGTGAGGTTCCTATAAAAAGGACATTTTTCGTAAGAAGTGTGAGAAGGCATAGAAATTGAGATATAGGCATCATGTTTTGAACTTAGGCATGATGTTTTGGACTATTTTGGCAAGACTTACACCAAACATAACAATTTAAAACACAATGCAACGTATTATGAGTGTGAAATTTAAAACACACTACTTAACGTTCTTGGCATGGTGTTTTAATTTTTAAGCCTAAAATTCATTGCATTGTGTCTTAAATTGTTATGTTTGGTGTTTTTCTTGCCAAAACAACCCAAAATATTATGCTCAAGTCCAAAAGATGCTGCCAACATGTCAATTTTTATGACTTCTCACACTTCTCACGAAAAGTGTCCTTTTTACAGGATCCTAAGACTATATATATATATACACATAGGGGAATGTTCAAATGAAAACCACTAGTTGTTGTGAAAACTCGAAAACTAATTAAAAAAGCCAAAAAAAAACATACCATTTTTTTTGTATACCAATTTTTGCTATTTTTTATATATAAAAATTTTCAAAAAAAAATGTAGTGCACATGTGTATGTGTAGTAAAAAAAACTTCATATAAAATAACATGCGATTTTTATAAAAAAAATTGAAAAAAAAAATTTGGTGTGCTTTTTAGGCTTTTTTTAGTTAGTTTTCGAGTTTTCATGTTAAAAGTGGTTTTCATTTGAACCTTCCCCGGGGAAGGTTCAAATGAAAACTGAAAACTCGAAAACTAATTATAAAAGCCAAAAAAACGTACCAAAATTTTTTTTACACATGTGTATTATTACACATTGTACTACAAAAAAAAAATTTTGAAAATTTTTTTTTCATATAAAAAAACATACGATTTTTATAAAAAAAAAATTGAATTTTTTTTTGGTGTGTTTTCTAGGTTTTTTTTAGTTAGTTTTCGAGTTTTCACGTTAAAAGTGGTTTTCATTTGAACCTTCCCCAATATATATATGGTGTGGTTCACCTACAAAGTCTAAATTTCCAAAAAAATGTACAAAGTGATAAAACACTATAATTTCAGCCATAAAACACACTCAAAACCCACAATAACATAGTGAAAAATTACTAAATCACTATATTCAAACCCTAGAATTCCATAAAAAAAACTCAAAACACACCATCGTAGAACTATGAATATAAATACAACATGATAATTAACATAAAACACATAATGTTAGTCATTGGATAATCAGAGTCTTATCATCCAAAACACAAAACAAAACCCACAAATATGGTGTTTTAGTAATCTTTATTATGTTATTTGTGGGCTTTGAGTGTGTTTTATGGTTGACATTATGGTATTTTATAACTTTTTACAGTTATATATATATATATATATATATATATATATATATATATATATATATAGGTACGGGATCAGGAGAAAACGTCCAAAAGTGTGAGAACGGTGAGAACGTAACACGTGTCACGCGACATAGTGAAGGGCAGAGGGGCTTTTTTGTCCTTTTATATTCTTTTTTTAAACGCGTCTCACGTCACATCTCCATTTTTTGGCGTTTGACAAATACGCGGCGTTTTTATTGTTTTTTTAGATCAGGAATATAGTAAATATTTTAGCGTTTTAACTAAGTATGGCTTTGATTGTTGTGTCATGTAGGATGCAGGCCTATAATGTAAAAAACATCAGTAATTTTCTTGATGTTTATTTTTTCTATCAATTGTTGTGTCATGTAGCATGCAGGCCTATAATGTGACAGGCAATTATGGCGTTTTAAAAAGATAAATAAATTCAATTTTCCATTTAGTAGTTCGTTCAGTTTCATCTGTTAATTAGTGTTGCTTTTCCAGTAATACTTTGTTTGGCATTTTTAGGCGTTTTATATAGAAACAACGTGCTTTGCTAGCATCCGTTCTCGCAATTTTCATACTATCAGGCGCTTTGGTGTTTGTAGTTTTTGGCGTTTTATACTCATTTTTTTATTAGTACAGAATTAGATAATAAACAACAGAGAATTAGATAACAAACAATAGAAAATGAAAAAAAAAATTAAAAATCTAATCTAATTTCTCATCCAAATCTTCACTATCATCAGCCTCTTCTTTTTTAACCTTTTGGCGTTTTGAACCTTTTTGAATACCTTACTTAGATGCTAATTTTCCTACATAATGCCCGTCTTTAGAAGATGTTTATTTTTAGTGGCATCCTGTATTTTGGTTTGATATATACTTGTTTGGTGACATGTTGAAGATCAACGCCTGCTCGAATGTATTGATCCCTTCATGTTATCAATATATCCATCAAGAACAAAGTGACATGATGACATATCAGTGTCATCAGTCTCTTTTTCATGAATATTTGTCCATCTCATTCAGCAAAAGCTTATAGAGATACCCACCTCAGAGAAGAATCCATTCAGTGAAACTTCATTCAGAACAATACTCAATATAAAAAGAAACGACGTTTCCCATCTGTGGCTTTTTTAACTATTTTTTGGTGTTTTTAAAGTGAGTGGTTTCTAGGAAACATGACGTTGTTTTTGGGTGTGATAAATTGATTGTGAAGAGACGTCTCTCTTATAGGATGTTTTTGACGCGTAGTTAAGGCGAGATTTTATTATAGTAAATGATATTAATAAAGTAACCGTCTTTTCAGTTACTGTGTGTATTTTTACTGTTTTTGTTCAGCTTTTTATGAGTTTAGGGTGATAGACGTGTCATCTTCCAAGTTTGGCGTTTTTAATGGCCTTAGGTAGTTTTTCGCTTTTTTTGAGTTTTTAATAATACTTGTCCAAAGTAATTTTATTATAGTTTGGGAGTTTTTGGCGTTTTATGACATGATAGCGTTTCACAAGCATTTTGTCTGTTTAGCGTTTTTATTAAAATAATGTATTTTTGTTCTTAGCTGAAAAATACATAACAAACAACAGAAAAAGAAAATTAAAAAAAATGAAAATAGAAACAATTCATCTTCCAAATCTTCACTATCATCGGTCTCTTTCTTCTTTGAAATATGTTCACTGGCGGTTTGACTTTGGCATGCTTCATTTTGTTTTTTTGTTGTTGAAGTAGCTTTTTTGTGGTCGTTTGGAAGGACAAAATGACGTGAGTTTTTTGTTTGAAGTTCATCTTTATCTTCATGTTTATCTTCAAACCACTCATCAGTGTCATTCGTCTCTTCATGCCATTCAAAAATTCATCAACAACAAAACACAAAATATGACATAAGTCTGACACCAGCATCTTTTTGTTGAAGATTTGTCCATCTCATGCAACAAAATATTATTGAGTTACACCCCCTCAGCTAAGAATGCATTCCGCGAAACTTCCCGTAGAATAATATTGAATATATAAGAAACGATGTTTGCCATTTTGGCGTTTTACTGAGGAAACAGTGTATCAAAAAGAAACGTCGATTTGGAATCTTTGATGTTTGAGTTTTTTGGCGTTTTCTAAGATGATTGGTATATAGTAAAATATGGCGTTTTTTGAGTTTGGTGTGTTTGATGTTTTGGGTTTTTTGGCGTTTCTAAGATGAATGGTATATAGTAGTAAATATGGCATTTCCGGTTCGGGGTGTGTTTAATGAATGTCTGAGATGTTTTGTTTATATAGGATGTGTTTTGGCCTATAATGACGTTTTATTCATTAGTTTGGCATTTTTGGTAGAGAAGTCAAAAGACCATTTTACCCTTAATGAAGCGCGTCCACTTAATAGAATTGGTGTCTCTAACAACTGATGGCCTGTATCCACTGTCCATATATAACTGTTGATCTACAAACAACTGATCAAGTTAAAGATTGATGAAGACTAAAGCCATGATGATCAATCTACTGTTATGGATCAAGCACTGCTGAAGAAACAAAGGACTGCTGGAGTCACAACAGTGGAAGGAGAAAGCAGTAGTTTAGTCTTTTCTTTTTGTAATGTATTGTAATTAGTAGTTAGCTAAACAGTGCTTGTATTAGATCAGTAGTTTCAGGTTGTTAGGAGGTTAGATGCCACTTTCATGGTGACGTCAGCCAATATGCTTCAGTGGTTTGCTCGTGCCTATAAATAGAACAGTACCCTGTACTGTTCTATTGGCTCTTTCACCACTTGTCTTCTTGTACGAACAATCACTGAGAGCTCAGGCTGAGGGGGAGTTTGTGATACATGCATGCATTGTAATTGGTGTTTGAAATAAATTCAATCATTCGGTTCTATGTTAAAATGTGTGTTGAAAGCATTTCTCCTATTTGATTGTGTGTGAAAGTTTGTTTCCATTTACATTCCGCTGCAATTACATATTCATCTTCTTAATTTCTCAAACAAAAACACAATCAATTGAAACTCAGATCCTAACAATTGGTTCAATAAAACCTCTCCCAAGAAACCCACCGAACTCAAAAGTACTAAAGTGGAAATCTGACAAACAGACCCACGTACTGACTCTGATCAAGTCCGGTGGTGAAGTGAAGAAAATATCAAGGGAACAAGCATTGGGCCTGGGTGTTGAAGATCTGCAAGATCTCCTTGATCTTACACTGTGCAGGGATGAGGATGACGTAGATTCTCTGAACTTTGAATTACAATTCAAAGGGAAAGTCAGAGAACTTTTGATGAGGCAATAAAGATCCTTAATAATGAAGAGTTTTGGCATCATCTGTTCCAGGGGGGATTGTTGGGATTGAACCCTACCAAAGGAACAGTTGATTAAAGCCAAAACTGGATCAGAACAATGGATCCAGCATAAGCACTACTGTATTCCAACTTTCCCCTTGAAAATGTCTCTAACAACTGATGGCCTGTATCCACTGTCCGTATACAACTGCTGATCTACAAACAACTGATCAAGTTAAAGATTGATGAAGACTAAAGTCCTGATGATCAATCTACTATTATGGATAAAGCACTGCTGAAGAAACAAAGTACTGCTGGAGTCAAAGCGGATGCCCAGTGGTTTGATTCCATTGAAGTCACTCTTCATCAAAGCGGATGCCCAGACAACCTCCGCACTGTGAATGCTACCGGAGTCTTCCAGTCTAGGGCACTGGATTGGTGGACTACTAAGCGCAACAGGCGTGGTAACGATGCAGCCTATGGACTCTCCTGGGAGGAACTGAAGAAAGCCATGATGAAAGAATTATGTCCCCCACATGAAGGAAGGGGTAACGCTAGTCTCACCGCTCGCTTCAAGTAGCTCAGTATTATCTGTCTTGGTCAAGTGTCAACGCCTGATATAACGATCAAGAAGTACATCCGCGCTCTCCCTGCTTGTGTTGTCGATTTTGTTCAAGCAGCTAAACCTGCTACCATTGAGGAAACCTTCCAACTCGCCGCTGAGATCAATGACAAGCGAGTTTTGGCTGGTTATTTCAAAACCTCAACCAAGAATCTCCATCAAGCAACCGCTACTCCTTCTACTCCCGCTCCCGACACTGCAGCACCTTAAGGCTCAAAGTCTTGACGCCAGAACCGCAAGCACAAGGGTAACAACAATAAAAACTATGCTACTCCCGCCGCTCCTCTTAATGCTGTTCCTATACAACCCAACCCAACCAGAACCGCCAAGTGACAGCACCTGTGACCAACGCACCGCCTGCTAAGTGTGCGTACACTGGTCCTCATCCTTTGTGCCCTACTTGCACCTATCATCACCCAGCTGGGATAGCTTGCCGTTTCTGTGTCCACTGCAACCTCTATGGACACTTCACAGCGAAGTTTCGCACTGGCCCACGTCAACAAGCCCCAGCTCAAGCTCCTCCAGCACTACCCACTCCACTCCCCGCTCCTCAGGGTAACCAAGCAGCTTCTGTTCCTGCTGCTCATGCACGAGCTTCCTACTCTTGTGGTGACCCGAATCACTTTGCTAATGTCTACCCGAATCAAGTTGTGAAACAAGAACCGCAACAGAAACCACCACAGCAACAGCAACAACAGCAGTAGCAGCAGCAGCCACAACAGGCAGCCCGCGGAAGAACTTTCAACATCAATGTCCGTCAGGCTCAAACTGACAATAACATTGTCAATGGTACGTTTCTCGTTAACGGTGTCTATGCTTCGTGTTTGTTTGATACTGGAGCCGATAACTGTTTTGTGTCGTTTGAATTCGAAAAGCTTCTAAACCGTAAACGCGCTAACCTCCCAACGATGTTCGACGTAGAAATTGCCACCGGAAGAACCGTCACCGTCAGTTCTGTTCTCCGTGATTGTACTCTTGAACTCAACGATCACGTCTTCCCGGTCGATCTCATTCCGATGCAACTTGGTAATTTCGATATCATAGTAGGCATGGACTTTCGTCGAGAAAATCGTGCTGAAGTTGTTTGCTTCGAAAAGATGATCCGTTTCTTCTTTCAAACGGTAATCAACTCTGTGTCTATGGCGAAGTATCTTCGAAGGAACTAAAACTCATGTCGTGCATACAAGCAAGCAAGTATCTCCGAAAGGAATACATGGCTTTCTTGGCACACATTGTAGTGGCGAAGAAGGAAAAGAAAGCAGTGGAAAAGGTACTTGTGGTTCGTGATTTTCCTAATGTCTTTCCTGACGATTTACCCGGTCTACCCCCGTCACGTGACATTGACTTTCGTATTGACCTCATTCCTGGAGCAACCCCTGTTGCTAAAGCCCCTTAACGCCTCGCACCGTCAGAAATACGTGAACTTTCTAGTCAACTCCAGGAATTACTTGATAAAGGCTTCATACGCCCAAGCACATCTACATGGGGCGCACCTGTCCTTTACGTGAAAAAGAAGGATGGATCGTTCCGAATATGCATCGATTACAGGGAACTCAATAAGCTTACCATCAAGAATAGCTATCCCTTACCCCGAATCGACGACTTATTCGATCAACTACAAGGCGCTGCATGTTTCTCTAAGATCGATCTACGCTCTGGGTATCATCAATTACGAATTCAGGAGGAAGATATCCCTAAAACCGCTTTTCGCACCCGATACGGCCACTATGAATTAGTCGTTATGCCCTTTGGTCTTACCAATGCACCCGCGGTTTTCATGGATTTGATGAACCGTGTGTGTAAACCCTTTCTCGACCGCTTTGTCATCGTGTTTATCGGTGATATCCTTATCTATTCAAAGTTGAAAGCTAAACACCCGCAACATCTACGTTTAGTTCTCGAACTTCTCCAAGGGAATCGCCTCTACGCCAAGTTCTCCAAGTGTGAATTTTGGCTTGAGGAGGTTCAATTCCTCGTCACATCGTTAACAGTCAAGGTATTCACGTCGATCCCGCGAAGATTGAAGAAGTTAAGAGTTGGATTACACCAAAAACCCCGTCCGAAGTTCGTTCTTTTCTCGGATTGGCGGGTTATTACCGCCGATTTATCGCTGATTTCTCTAAAATTACCGTTCCTCTCACCTCTCTAACGCATAAAGACAAGACTTTTGTTTGGGGAAACGAACAAGAGGATTCCTTTCAAACTCTTAAGCGTCTGCTTTGCAACGCTCCCGTACGTGCGCTACCCGATGGAAACGACGACTTTGTTGTTTATTGCGATGCCTCTAACCTAGGTCTTGGTTGTGTCCTTATGCAACGAGACAAGGTTATCGCGTACGCGTATCGTCAGCTCAAAGTCCATGAGAAAAAATACACGACCCACGATCTCGAACTCGGTGCAGTTGTTTTTGCGTTAAAGATTTGGCGACACTACCTTTATGGTACCAAGTGTACGGTCTTCACTGACCATAAGAGCCTGCAACACATCTTAAATAAAAAAGAGTTGAATATGCGCCAACGCAAATGGGTTGAACTTCTCAACGACTACGACTATGAGATACGCTACCACCCAGGCAAAGCAAATGCCGTTGCTGATGCTCTTAGCCGACGAAGCTATTTACATAGTGTTCATAATGTTCAATCCCAACACGACCTCAAAGCTCTCATTCGCGACGCTCAACACGCCTGTTTTACCGAACGCCCTTTGAAGGAAGAACGAATTCTTGGAACCAAAAACCAACTAGTGAATAAGCTAAATGGTATTTTTCACTACCTCGATCGCATTTGGATCCTCGGTCGCAATAACCTTCGGGAGATATTGCTGACTGAAGCCCACAAATCCCGATATTCCATTCATCCTGGTGCCGATAAGATGTACCAAGACCTCCGTGCCAGGTATTGGTGGCCAGGAATGAAGAAGGATATCGCTCTCTATGTTTCGAAATGCCTAACTTGCTCGAAAGTCAAGGCTGGACATCAACAACCCTTTGGCTTACTCGAACAACCCGAGATCCCTATGTAGAAATGGGAGAGTATAGCTATGGATTTCATTACGAAACTCCCGCGCACGCCATCAGGTCACGATAGCATTTGGGTTATCGTTGATCGTCTTACGAAATCCGCTAACTTTCTACCGATACGAGAAGACTATAAGGTTGAACGATTAGCACGAATCTATACCGACGAAGTTATTTGTCGACACGGGACACCTCGTGACATCATCTCTAACCGTGATGGTCGATTTACTTCGCATCTTTGGGAAACTTTTCAATCTGCTCTCGGTACTACTCTTAACCTCGTACCGCTTTCCATCCCCAGACCGACGGTCAGACTGAACGCATGATTCGCACCCTTAAAGACATGCTTCGTTCATGCTTATAGATTTTGGTGGTAATTGGGATTCCCATTTACCTTTAGTCGAATTCTCGGACAACAAGAATTATCACGCTAGTATTCAAATGGCACCATCAAAGGCATTATATGGAAGAAAATGTCGATCGCCTATTGTATGGCACGAGATCGGAGACGCGCAAATTACCGGTCCTGAGTTATTACAAGAAACGACTGACAAGATCCTCCAGATATGATAAAATCTCTTGAAAGCGCGGAGTCGTCAGAAGAGTTACGCCGATAAACGCCGCAAGTCCCTTGAGTTCGAAGTTGGTGATCACGTACTCCTAAAGGTTTCACATTGGAAGGGGGTGATCCGATTTAGCAAGAAAGGAAAGCTAGCGCCTCGATACGTTGGACCCTTTAAGATTCTGGAAAGAATTGGCAAAGTGGCCTACCGACTCGAATTACCGGAGGAACTCAGCAACGTACATCCGACCTTCCACGTCTCGAACCTCAAGAAATGCCTAGCCGAAGAAAACCTGCATGTCCCTCTCGAGGATTTTCAAGTTAACGAAACTCTACACTTTGTGGAAAAGCCAGTAGAAATCATGGACCGAGAGACCAAGAAACTCTGACGCTCTCGCATTCCTATAGTGAAGGTTCACTGGGAAGGCAAACGCGGTGCATAGCTCACTTGGGAACTCGAAAGTGATATGAAGGCTAAATACCCACATCTCTTCGTTACGCCTGCGCCTTAATTTCGGGACGAAATTCCCAAAAGTAGGGGAGGCTGTAACAACCCGACTTTTCGGGTCATTACTTAGATCTGTCATTTATTGCTTAATTGCCTTGTACTCCCGAGATTTCGATTATCGCAATGGGTTAAACGCTATTTTTAAACTATGTTTTACAACGCTTATTCAAAACGCAGTTATCGCATTTAACGCATTTTGTAACACATACTATTTACTCACATTTTATCGCATTAACACATCGCATGTTAGTCTAAACGCAATCGCAACGCAATCTCAACGCAACTCGAAACCTAGATTTACTTTTATGCATTTATGTGTTATTGTGTGATCACATGTTTAATGTTATGTATGGTTACCTCATCGCAACGCTTACTCGCAACTCGCTTAAACGCAACGCTTAATGCACGAAACGAAAGTTGGAAAACCAACTCGCACAAATCGACTGGTCGAATGACTATTCGATCGAATGGACATCTTTCCAGATGACCATCCGATCGGATGGCCATCCGACCGGACATCCATTCGACCCTCGCACTCATTTACACCGCCTTATCTCCTCTCCCCCTATAAATACCCGCCTGTCACACCACTGTTCATTGATGTGACAGCTCTATCCGACCGAAACACTCTCAAGTCCCTTTCAAGCACTTTTCTCTCGATCCAAGGCTATTTCGTAAGTATTTCTCCTTAAATCTTGTACTTCCATCATCACTACACACTTCTTCATCATCTTCTCCATCAAAATCATACATTTTCTCCATGAAATCCAGATTTGGACCCCTTGAAGGTGACATTACCTCGGTTGCTTATGCAATCGGTTGTGTGACGTCATCTCATCAAGATTGGTTCAGATCTAAAGGATTTCTACACTATTCAACACAAATCTCAACAAGTTTTCAAAACCTTTCAACAAATCCCATCATTTCTTCAACTTTTCTTCACTTTATATTCAAAACCGATGGGATTTGGACTCAAACTGACTTTAGACTCGTTCCATAGTCTAGAACCAGCCTGAAAACGAATTCCCACCAAAGAGACGACCGATTAACGGATTGAACATGAAACTCCATCAAGAACAATTAGTCCAATCGAATGGGGTGATTCCCATCCGATCGACTGAGCTAGACTTGGTGTGGATTCCCTTTCTTTGACACATCGTCACGCTGTCTCTGTTAAACTCGAACTTTTTAACTTCGAAAATTTTACAAGTTTTCAAAACATCAGATCGCCCAATCGAATAGCCATCCGATCGGATGACCATCCGATCGAATGACTATTCAACCCGGTGACTTGTCCTTTGAACTATCCCTTGACTCAAAATGATTTGACAAAACTTCAAACTAATAGTTCCTCGATCGAATAGCCATCCGATCGAATGACCATCCGACTGGATGACTTGATTAAATGCTACAACGAAAACTTCAAAAGTTTTGAAATGATTTACAAACACACTCACTCATTCGAATGATCAACCGTTCAAATGGCCATCCGTCCGAATGACCATCCGTCCAGATGACCATCCGACCGACTCACCATTCGACACTTATCTCATCCAACACGTTGTTCGACGCTTACGCTATCGTTCTATGCTCAGGCTAACTCCAACGCCCTCCTTCAATCCAAGACTGTGTTTATCCGTTAAACACATACTGTGAGTATACTCGAACCCTTTTTCGCTTAACGCACTTTTGGGTGTTACATACGTTCTATATCAAAACACGACACACACAACGCAAACTCATTTTATAAAAGCTAACCGCTCTCGCATGTTATACGTGACTCGATGAATGCTTGTATGTTATGCTTACACAGTGATTGTTTTTCCTGACACCTTAGCAACGATAGTACTATAGTTTGGACTCAGCACCTATCGTGGACAGTGGTTGTTAAGGGCTTTACTTCACATGGTCACAGTGGTGATAATGTGTTGCGCATTCTACAACTTGCAGTCATGTCGGTTGCATACTTCATTGCCGATAGCTTACTTGATTCACATTTCTACGTGTTGCATGCTGGTTATGCGTAAACGCTTTCGCTATACTATATACTATGCAAACTTGTGTACTCACCTTTACACTCTGTGTATTGACTTTATTTTAACGTATGTAACAGGTTGATTAGGATGCTATGCTTGCTATGCTTTGGTGAATCAACTAGGAAGTCTAGAAACCCACCGAATAAGAAATCTGAGTTGTCGAAACAGTTTACTTGTTTTTGAGACTATTATCTGTAATTACTGTTTTTACTTTATCTGTTAGTAGTATGGGATATTAACGTTAAAGATTTGGTAATCTAATAGTTGTTGTGGATTCTCTTGAACAATCTGTTTCGCTCAGTGCCATGCCCTGATGTTTCCGCCATCGGTTGGGGTGTGACACTTTACATACCTGTTATCAAAAGAATCTCTCAAATGTTTACAAGTTTATTTGGAACTCATACAAAACGCATGAACTCGCTCAACTTTTGTTGATTGTTTTCAAACTTACATGTATTTCAGGAAACTAGATGAATCTTTGGCGCTGGTGTTGTTTTCAAGCTGTAAATTTCAAGTTTAGATGTCATCCACTTTTGAAGGGTTTGATTCGTATATCTCATCCATGATGAGATATAGGATGCAAAGCCTCGTGAAACTAGTCTTTTGTTAAAGAAGCCTTTTTTTATGCAACTTATCACCTTTTGATGGTTGTAACTTAAACTTAATATTGTGTTGGTTGAAAACTTAAACTACTTATGTTTGTAATGTTTTAAACTATTGAATGGATGAACATCGTTATTTTAGTCGTATAGTTGTTATTATAATCGAATGCAATGAAAACTGATCAAGTCACACGTATACGCTTCCGCAAAAGTCAGAGTGTGACATTAACTTTATTCTCTTATAGTATAAGGGGTGGAAACAAAACTCATAAAGAAATAAAACTAAAAAGGATTACACGATGTGCTAACTTGTAGTGTTTGTTCATGAAAATGGTTATATATATGTAGTGAAGTGTTCAAATGAGAAAAATTCTTTATAAGAAGAAACAAAGAAGAAACTTAAACCAATAAAAATGTTCCATTTTACTTTATTTAATATTTGTATTTAATGTTATAGTAAATTACTATTTGAGTCTCGTGTTTTAGTGGTTTTAACCACTTGAGTCCAAAATCAAAAAGTTTAACGCCCTGAGTCCTTAAATGCACTTTTTGTAACCATTTGAGTCTAAATTTTAACACCATCCACCAAATACATTAACAATAAGGGCAATTTAGTCATTTACACATAAAGTACAACTCTTATATGCACAAGAGTATAAGGAACAAGTTTTTAATGTATAAAGATTTTAATACTATATATAAAAGAATTTGCACAAACATTTCACTTTCATACACTACTCTCTCTCTCTCTCTCTCTCTCTCTCTCTCATCTACACATCTTACCACCACCACCACCCTCAACCACCGCACCACCAACACCAACACCGCACCACCATCATCACCACCACCGCACCACTATCCCCACAGCACCACCACTACCACCATCAGCACCGCCACTACACCACCATCATCCCTACCACTGCACCACCATCCCCACCACTGCACCACCACCATCCGTACCACCGTATTACTATCCCCCACCGCACCACCATCATCACCACCGCACCACTATCCAAAATCACAAATCCGAACCAAAAAAGAAATTTACTCAAGAATCTAAAACTCAAACACCAACACGGTATCTTTCACTCCAACGTTGACACCAATTCTGGAATCCACTTTATCACTTTCTTATTCACCTTTGATGACACCTATTTCATACGCCCCTCTTTACTCTCTCTTGTTCATCAAATTCACTAAATTACCATCACTTTGTCCGGTAAAAGTTCACTAATTCTACAACTTGTTCGATTATTTCTGCGAAAGATTGTGACTTTTATGTGGGATATTGTTTTTGCTTTAGGGTATCACGTGAACTATATACATTATTCTTGCTTGTGTGTACTTTTTGTGTGATTAATCATGTTTTAGTTTGTGTCCGACACTGTCTTAAAATTTGAATTCTTTGTTAAACCATTAGTGAAGTTATGGTGGTTGTAGGTGTATGGAGAGAGAGAGAGTGTATGTGTGTGTGAGTGAGTTAGTGCGTTTGGTGTGTGTGAGAGAAAGTTTTTAAAAAGGGTTTTTTGCATATTTCCCCTTAAAAAACTTTGAAATTGCATATATACCCAAGCCAAAAATTCAATTGCATATTTCCCCTCTATTAACTAGTAAAATTGCAAATTTACCCATTTTGATTTATTTTAATAAAATTAAATTATAGAAAGACCATTTTACCCTTCATTTTACTAAACTTTAGAAAATTGCATATTTACCCATTTTTTACTAGTTTTTGTCTTTTTTCACTACTTGCATTTTTTCATGAGGTTTTTTTTTTCATTATTTTTCCTTACGAACTAGAGTAACAATCAAAAAAATACAATTGACAATCATCTCAAGTGTTGGCTCAAGTGTTGGTGATTGAGACATGTTCTCCCATATTGGTGCATCTATATTATCATCTTCCATCTTGAATCAATTCAATCTAACAAAAAAATACAAGAAAAAAACAAAACAATAAGAAAAATAAAGTTACTGTGACAGTAATAAAAATATATCAACAATCATTTGTCATTCACTGTCAGAAAAAAACAAAACAATAAGATGCTCGGAAAAAAAATAGTTACATATCAATAAGATGTCAAGAAAAAAACAAAACAATAAGATGTCAAGAAAAAAACAAAACAATATTTTATCAACAATAATTTGTCATTCATTCGCCAATACCAGTTACATATATATTCACATATCAATATATCTTACATATCAATATATGATACAGAACAAAACCCTCACTCAACCGCAACAACAAAAACTTATCACAAATTATTCACAAATGCCATGATGAAGTTAACAAAAAATGAAACAGAACTGACGATAGAGAAAAGGAAAGAAGTGTTTACATGGAATTAAGCGCCACTGAGATGCTCGGAATCGCTGTGTCTCGAAGTTCAAGCCGGCCGGAATCGCTGTGTCTCGCCGGCAGAAGAATCGCCGGCAGAATCGCTGTGTCTTCTCTGCTGTATTGCCGTAGATGAAGAAAGGAAACCCAAACGTCTAATGATCTGATTATTCTCTAATTTGATATTTTAATTTTGAGAAGGGTAGTTTTGTCATTTTAACAAAGAAGGGGAAATATGCAATTGTTTTTTAGGCTTGGGTAAATATGCAATTAAGGGTGTTTTTAAGGGGAAATTTGCAATTATTCCAACTTTATATGTTTTTTTTTAAATAGATTGGTATTTAGTCTTTAAAGTAACAGAAAATTCAAACGGTGTTAAAAATTTGGACTCAAAGGGTTACAAAAAGTACGTTTAGTGACTCAGGACCTTAAACTTTTTTATTTTATACTCAGGTGGTTAAACAACTAAAACGAAAGGACTCAAAAAGTAATTTACTCTTAATGTTAATGTAAGTGTATATTGGTAAACTTATATAGAACCTTAATATGTAAGTTTAGTCTTTAATAGCTAACTATATTAAATTTGTAACATATTTTCAAAATATATACTATAAAAAAATAATTTAGAGTTTAGGATAAATTACGAGGTGCGTAGAATAAATTACGAGCTGTGTAAGATAAAGTGTAGGATGAAATTTCGATATCTGTAGAATAAATTTCAATATGTGTAGAATAAATTTTGAAATGTGTAGGTTAAATTTCGAAATGTAAAATTTAGTGTGGAGAATGATAATTTTTATAACTAATTAATTAGTTAAAGATAACAATAAATAAGATGAGAGAAAAACTATTTAATGATTTTACAATTAAATCTTTTCTCAACTAATTTTTTCTCACATGATCTCTCTGTATATTTATGTTAAAATTAGTATATATGGTAACTAACATATGTTTTTTTTTAACGGCCAACAAAGTCAATCCCGAGCACTCTCGGGGCACCCACTGAACAAATGGAGTACTCCGAGAGTAACCCGAGTCCACCACCAATTTCGGGGAAAACCCGGTAACCCACCCGCCCGTAGGTACGACGGTGAAATTACCGGTAAAACCCGTTTGGCTCAAGGATCCAACCCAGGTTTGCCTGGGTCTCCTATCATTGCCCACCAGTGCCTCACTCTGCACCAAGTGGGAGTCGAACTTGCATCTCTCAAGAGGAATGAAAACCCTCCACCACCTGATCTAAATATCATTGGCACTAACATATGTTTATAGTCTTTAAAACCTACATCTTCTTTTTTTTTCTTTCTTTTGTTTTACCAATTTATAGATATTTTTTTATTAAATATGCTCTGAAAACTTATTTAATACAAGTCTTAGTTTAGGCTTATAAATATTTACACGTTTCCTTTAAAAATAATGGAAAATGCATAATTATTTAGAAGTTCGTTTTCTAAAATTGTCGGTACCAACAAGATGACTCAATTGATGGACTACCTTCTAAAGAAAGCATTCATTCTTATTTACGATATATTAACACACGTATATGTCTGTCTCTCTTATCAATTAATATAACAGACATTAATGAGATTAAGATTTACTTTTAAAGATGCTTATACGCAACACAATCCTCTTCATTCATAACTCGTGGACCGCCCTTCACCTTATTATAAAAATGACTTAAAGAAACAATACTTTTGCTTAGGTGTGTTTCTAGGTTTTAGAATATTTTTTTAGACTTCTAATAAAAAACCGGATTTTACTAGTTGGGTGTTCAACAATTCAGGCTTCAGGTTTCCAAACATCTCCACTTATGAGTTAGTTTTGTAAATTATCATTTCATGTAATTTATGGCTAGACCGCCTATTAAATAATGTGCCCAGGGGCGGATCTATGTTAAAAGAACGGGTTCCCAGGAACCCATTCGGTTTATAATTTTTAGTGAAAACCTATATAAAAAAATCAGTAGGAACCCATAAATAAATTATGAGTGAACCCATATCACAAATTTGTGTAGTGTAAAACAGGTTTGAGGTGCCTTTTAAACTTGGAGATCACAAGTTGGATTCCCAAATTGCTATATATTGCTTTTTTCTTTCTGTTTTTTTAATTGTCAAACCCATATTATGGTTAGTTAATAGTTAGTGTGTGGTGTTTTAATGTGTTAAAACTTACAATTTTAAGTGAACCCATATAACAATTAACAAATCACCTGGTTTGAGCTGGCAATGAGCTTATGTTTTGAGGTTCACATGTTGCTAGTTCGATCTTTCATTTTGCCTTTTTGAAAACTTTTTCTTTTTGAAATTGAATAGGAAAACCTATTGGATGAACACTAACATGTACAAAATTCCAAATTTCTAATCGAAAGGGTTATTTTAATGTTATTAGTTAATTCGTTGTTATAAAATATGAATACTGAATTCATGCAATTTGTCTTAAATTTAGATTTCTAGTACTGTATTGGAGATTATTTAGGGCTATTGTTTTAATTCTATCTACACACTGTGTGTAGATAGCCATCTCCAAAAGATGTTTTTTTCCTATATGCACACCCTGCAGTGTCGAGCTGTGGTCAAAGCGTGGCGTTTTGGTCCGGTCAACCAGACAAAAGACTGACGGGTCTGTTGGCCGGACCAAAACGCCGAGCTTTGGCCGCGTTTTGGTCCGGTCAACAGACCCGTCAGACACCCGTCAGTCTTTTGTCTGGTTAACCGGACCAAAACGCTGCGCTTTGACCACAGCTCGACACTGCATGGTGTGCATATAGGACAAAAAACACATTTTTTTGGTGTGTAGATAGCCATTGTGGTGTGCCAATAAGTACACCCTTTTGTTTTATGGCATGCAACTTAAACATTTGATGATTATTTGGAACATGGACTGCACAGTAAAAAGTCAATATCAACATCCAAATAGCTAGTACATAAATTACATAAGATCAACCACAAACTGAAACACAAGCCATTAGTATTAGTGTTCTTATACTGTACATAATAATAGGATATATGCACTTTTGAAACATAAGACCTACCGTAGTGGGGCGTTTTTTTAAAAAATTTTTGCCCGATAACGCCCCAACCCCCATTACAGGGGGCGTTATGGAACGTTATTTTCGAAAAAAAAGTGCCCCGGCGTTTAAATTAAAACGCTCGATCAATTTAAACCAACCAATCAACGGCTAGTTTCTTAACGGCTAGTTCTTTTAATTTTTTTTTCTTTTAAACCTATTATATATATATATATATATATAAACAACCAAAACTCATCCATTTTCAACAAAAACAATCTCAAAACCTCTCTAAAAAATCCCACCATTTTTAAAAAAACTTGATGGATTCTCCTAGTTCTTCATCCATGATCAATTTTTACTACAACGAGTATTTTGCGGATGGCGATGGTTCGACCGATGAGGAGATTGAGCAAGAGGCGGTTACGAGTGCATGTCAACTAGCGGTGCGATACGTCAAGCATTCTCGTCGGCCCCCAGCACAAAAAAATAAAAGAGGCTATGTTGAACGAGACCGACGCGCGGCACACGATCGTTTGATGAAAGACTATTTTGACGAGGCGCCGACATTTTCGAACGAAATGTTTAGGCGTCGTTTCCGAATGAGTAAGCGGTTGTTTCTACGCATAGTCGACGACTTGGAAGCCAACTACGATTATTTTAAACAAAAACCGGATGCGAGAGGGGAACTTGGATTTACCGGTATCCAAAAGTGTACGTCGGCGTTACGAATCCTTGCTTACGGTAACACTACCGACATCAACGACGAGTATCTAAAAATGGCGGAGAAAACAACACGAGACAGTTTGGAACATTTTTGTCGCGGTACAATTCTTATACGGCGAGTATGCTTAGATTTTTTTTTTTTTTTTGAATCTTATGTTTGTCTATATTTTTTTATAAAGGTATAATTGATGTGTACGGTGCGCGTTATCTTAGAACGCCTACATGGGAGGACCTTCAAAAGATCTATGAGGTACATAATGCCCAGCATGGTTTGCCTGGTATGATCGGGAGCATAGATTGCATGCATTGGCGTTGGGATAACTGCCCGACTGCATGGCGAGGCCAACACACACGGGGTGACCAAAAAGGACCCACTATTATTCTTCAGGCGGTTGCTTCACAGGATCTTTGGGTTTGGTCGGCTTACTTTGGCGTGGTCGGGTCATGCAATGATATCAATGTTTTTGAACAATCTCCGCTGTTAGAGGAGTGGATTTCTGGCAAAGCTCCTAAAGCGTCGTTTTACGCAAATGGAAACTACTACCCTCATGGATATTATTTGAGCGACGGAATTTATCCTAGGTATTCGATTTTCGTGAAGACGTATAGTGATCCTTTTGATGAAAAAAGAGCATACTTTAAAAAGGTTCAAGAGTCTTCACGAAAAGACATTGAGAGATGCTTTGGGGTTCTTAAACAACGCTGGCAATATTTGAGAAATCCTTGTCGTGCATGGAGCAAGCAAAAAATGAGAGATGCTATGTACGCGTGTATAATCATGCACAACATGATCTTGGAAGACGAAGGAAAGGCGATATGCCAGAATTATTTCCCAGAAGCCGTTCAAGAGGAGCATCCACAAGCGTCAATGGAAGAAAGAGTGAATAATGCGCGAGAGTTGCGTTACGAACCGTACCATTCCCAGTTAATGGTTGATTTGCTACACCACGCGTGGTCGGTTCGGTATGTACCACCTGAGGGAGAGGAAGAAACGGAGGACGACGAAGACGAAGTTGGCGAGGGTGAAGAAAGCGAAGATGAAAACTAGTGTTTTTTTTTCTGTTTTTTTTTTTATTTTCGGTTTTTTTTTTATTTTCAGTTTTTTTTTATTTTTATTTCAAGTAATGTAATTTTTTTTAATTAATGAAGTTTTTTATGTTTTAAATTAAAAAAAATAATTGTGAAATGATTGTGAAATGATTGAATGGGGCATTATACCCACTACACCACTTTTGCTATAATGCCCCCTTGCTGACTAGGACGCCACGTGTCGTATAATGCCCCATGGTGGGGGCATTATAACCTTCTACCACTACACATGGTCTAAGCAGACTTGAATTTCAACTCAAACACTACGTCTAGTGAAAACAATTAAAGTCTCTATTTTGTACTTTAGTTTTTGGCCAATTGGATTTTAACACCTTTAACTTTGAAGAATTGGCCGATAACACCCGCAACTAACACTTTGATCTGTGGCACCCCAAACTTTTAATTTTGTTTGTCATTTCACCACTCAGTTAAAAAATGACTAACTGAGTTAGTCTTCCATCCTAGCTGGCATCCTACGTGGACTATTTTTGCCAATGTGGCACAAATGTGATGAGTTGGAGCTGATTACGTGGCGATGATGTGTCTTTTAACTCTCATCTCCTTCTTTATAACCAGACAAGTCCAAACCTCATCGAGCAAGTGCTTCATCTGCGTCTGAAAACTTAGGTCTTGAAACCTTTTTAGCGTGCACAGGGGAGGCGGCTGGGGGAGATACTCGACCTGTGACAGTTTGGTTCTGAGATTTCAATCCAGAGGATTCCAAATCACAGTTAGAAGACACGCACGGCTGAACAACATCCTCCTGATTGTTCAAATTCGTTGCAATAGCTGAAGGAACCAAGTTCTGAAGTGGCGGCTGAGTAGAAAACCCCTCAATAGACACAGGGATGGCCCCTAATTTCCTCATAATCCTCATCGATTCATGGCCTCTCTCTCATCCTCACGAGCTCCGATGACCGGAGCCGTATCACCGGCACTCCGGCGTCTCACCCTCTCCGCCAAACACCACCCACAGCACCCACATCAAAACGGAGCACCACCACCACTGTCGGGTGGTGGTGAGTGATGGATAGAGAGAGAGAGAGAGAGAGAGAGATAGGAGAAAACAGAAGAGAGAGAAGCTCCGGTCGTCTTCTCCGACACCGGCAACAGTGGCAGCGGCGGTCCGAGGTAGGGCGGCGAAGGGGCTAAGGAGGATATGGAGGCTTCGACGGTGGAAATGGATGGCAGATTTGTGTCGTTACGGTTGAAAGATGAAAGTCCGGCAGCTTGTTTGAAGCCGATCTGAGCTTTGTGGATGAGATCTGACGGTTGTGGTGGTGGTGTCTTGGAGTGGCGGTTGTGGTGGTGGTGTCTTGGAGTTGAGTGTTCAAATGATGATGAACCGCAGTAAATGCAAATGAGTTTAATGGATTTGGATTATTAGAATTTAATGGATTTGAGATTGTCTAGAACGTATCCAAGAGAGACCCAGTTAAAATACTTTCTTTTGCTTTTTATATACAGTTATACACATGTAGTGCCACGTAATCAAGAATTTGCCATGTCATCTTGTCCACGTAATCAAGTCTGTGCCACGTAGGATGGAAGACTAACTCAGTTAGTCATTTTTTAACTGAGTGGTGAAATGACAAACAAAATTAAAAGTTTGGGGTGTCACAGATCAAAGTGTTAGTTGCGGGTGTTATCGGCCAATTCTTCAAAGTTAAAAGTGTTAAAATCCAATTGCCCTTAGTTTTTGAATCAATATGTGACCAACTTTACCCAACCCGATTCGATTGATTGATGTGATCTGACCCGACCCGAAATTTTTGGTTGTGAGAAATTGAACCCAAACCGACCCGAAATTTTAATGTTTGATGTTGAGAAATTTGACTACTGAAAAAAGGGAACCTATAGGAAAAAAAAAATTATGAATCCGCCACTGAATGTGCCCTATTAGTCAACTGGCTTAACCTTTTTTTTAACGGCAAATTTTAGATCACTGACGGACCACTTGAGTATCATCCGATCATATTCAACTGGCTTAACTAAGTCAGATTAGTTTCACAGGCATATAACATTCTATGTAATTGAAATTTTTGAATGTACTAGAGTTAATAGACTTTTTCTTAAAAATATCTAGTTTTAATTCAAGATTTTTAAACTTTACTGACTACTAACAAACAACAATTATAAAAAAAAATAATGTTAAAAAGAAATATATGGTTTGTAACACATGTGTTTAAAGAAACTTACCTTGCTACGTATCATAGGAAAATTAAGCTAAGGGAAATGGATATAGTGATTCAGTGATTGACATTATTTTTGAGATTGACATTTTTTTAAGTAGATAGACACTTGTAGGCATTTGACTTGCATGGTCTTTGACTAGGACCAACAGTTCATCTTGTGTCTTGTTAAATGATTGACATTATTTTTAATGCCTTGATTTGATGTTTAACCATATAATGAGTGCGATGATAAATCTATACCATCTATAATAAGAGATTATGAGCTGATGTAAAACTGCCTAAGTGTCAATTTCTAAGGTATGCCACATGTAATCGCTGATGTCATAATTCCTTTTTCAATATTTAGATATGTATAAATCTTTCTAAAATATATAATCAGATTTTATTATTAGTAAATAAGAGATTTCTTTAGGAGGGAATTTTGAAATTGCATGGGGAGAAGAAATCAGCAATTAATACACTATAAGAAGTAATCATATCTATTAATTAATAATCTATCTAAAATATATAATCAGTATCTAAATGGGCAAAAGGGCAAACACTGATGATCATCCAAACCACTGGCCAACTCCAAAAGTCACGAACTGATGATTCAAAATCAAAATTATGGCTCCAAATTCAAAATTCAAAATTATGGCTCCAGATATATAACATATCATCTTCTTCAATCAATTACCCTCTCTAATCAATTTCTCTCTCAACTCTCTCTCTCTAAAATTCACAGTCTTTTGAAAGATAAATCATTCGGTTCACAGTAGCAGGCCCCTCTTTTGAAAGATAAATCTTTCTTCTTTGGCAAGAATCTGGAATTATTTCAATTTCTTCTTCATATCGAAATCTTCTGCCCTAATTCTGTCTGCCGTCCTTCAGCCTTACGAAATCTTCATCACAAAGGTACAATTCAATCTCTTTGGTAACATTCAATCTTGGTTTTCTTGCCTTTTCTTTCGATTTCTTACTTTTTATTTACTGGAACCATATTAGGGTTTTTAGAGTCATCAGGGCACAGGTAGTTGAATATTACACCGAATCTTGACCCTCATGTACTGTTTATTCATCATCTTTACCATCGATTTGAATATTATTGTATTTGTATGACCTGTTGTTAATCGTTACCTGACCCTCGATGTGTAGATTATGAGCCCATAAACAAACATATATCATTAATAGCCTAGGGGATAAAAAGCATTTATGTTTGGCAGAGTATTATGAGCTAATTTCACTAAGTTAAAAAGCATTTATGTTTGGCAGAGTTTTATGAGCTGATATTTGTGCAGTATAATCTTATACAGAGTTAAAAAAATATGAATACCCCGATCTTACAAATGGTGATGAACGAGTTTTTTTTTATTGAAATTACTAATTACTATGGTTGTGAGTAACAAGTTGATTGTTAATTTAGGTAATGGGGATTTCCGTGTCATCAGTATGTATCTGTGGTAGAAGAAGAAAGAGTTTCAGGTATGAGAACCAATTTAAGAGTTATTAGTTATTAGTTATTATAACGGAAGATATGTTCTTGCTTATAAAGGTGAAGTTAGAATTGATGACAACGTTATCGGAGAAAGGTCTGGTGGCAAGAAGAAAGACTTTCAGGTATGAGTTTCAGTTTTATATATAGATATATAGATCATTATAGTGGCGGTGTATAACGTTTCAATATGATAAGCGTAATGGTTATTAACGTTGTGGTTGAATTTTATAGGCGTAGAGCGGAAACTGCTGGAGAGGTGGAGGCTTGCAAGCGATGTAAATGTAAGAAATCCAAGTTTTTGAGGCTGTATGTAACTTTGTTGAAGAAGCAACCAGTGAGAGTGTTTTGGTGGAAAACTTGGAGGGGTCGGTGACGTTGTCGAGGTTGTCAGGAAATGCAAAGTGATAGCATTTCCTGACAACCCTCGACAATGTCACCGACCTCCTAATCTGAGCGTGACCCTCTGAAAATATAAATGTTTTGCAACCTCCTAATCTGAGCGTGACCCTCCTAATCAACGGCAAATTCAGCACCAGTAGTTGTTGATGCATGAATATGAAGATTGAATTTGTGAGGTTCAGTTAATAATCGACTGATTGAAATTATATTATTTATTGTATTCACCATTGTTAAACCAAAATGATTGAATTTGTGAGGTTCAGGAATATGAAGATTGAATTTGTGAGGTTCAGCAGCAGCAGTTGTTGATTCAGCAGCAGTAGCAGTAGTTGTTGATGTAGGTGAGTTTTGCAAAGGTTTGCGGGTTGAAATAAAATTATTTATTGTATTCACAATTGTTAAACCGATTGTGCTTTATGTTTATGATTTGAACTTGTGATAATTTGTGCCTAATAATCGACTGATTGAACGGATTTTGATTTTTAATTAAGTTTATTAATGTGAACCAAAAGTTTTGGTAAACCAAGGTATGTGCTCTCACACATTGTTGGTTCAAATTAATTTCATGGGATGATAACATCTTCATTTTTATTATTTAGTTTAGGGATTGAATTTTGTGTAGAGATGGATGGATGAAGTGGGCACCTGTTTCATCGGACGAGTTTTGGTTTAATCGAATTGAATGGAATGTTGGATCCTTATGCTAATCTCAATGGAACTGTTAGCAGCGAAGAATCTTATTGGTGGTAATCTGAATGGAATGTTGGATCCTTATGCAATCATCACTTGTGGTTCAGAAAAGCGGTTTAGGTAATAGATACCCGATAAATTAAGTTTGTTGTGAAACATGTATCTGGCAAAGGTCTGTTTTATGTTTGAAACCTCTGTTTATTGTGAACAGATGTTAGAATATAAAACAGTTGTTTCAAACGACTGTTGGGTTAAACAGTGTTTTGTGTAGAAAATAGTGGTTGAAACCAATGTTGGGTTAAAACGGTGGTTGAAACCAGTGTTGGGTTAAAACGGTGGTTGAAACCACTGTTGGGGTTAAAACGGTGGTTCAAACCACTGTTTTGTTCAAACCACTGCTTGAAACTACTGTTCGGTTAAAACGGAGGTTTGAAACCATTGCTGGGTTAAAACAGTGGTTGGAACCACTGTTTGGATGTGTGTTGAAAGTGTTTGGATGTGTTGAAAGTGTGGAAGAGAAGGGTAATAAAGTGGTTTTGTGATTTGGTGGTTTCATATCAATGTAGTTCTTTCCATTTACGTTTTTTTCTATTTGTATGTAGTGAAATTGGCTGAATTTATGAAATGTTTTTAGAGCTTTATTGGAAGAACCGAGACGAGAGGGTTTTTGAACTAAAGTATATGGATACATCAACACATCTCCTAGAAAGTATAAAGGCAGAATGAAATCATACCGGTGGATGCTTAAAAGGAGAAAAATTGCGGATCTCACCTTAGATAGCTGGAACAATTTTCTAAAACTTGGATTTTGTATAGGCTTCTCTGTAGTTTGTCTGTTGTTTTTGTTCTATGTGGGGTGTATTTGTTCTTATGTTATGGCTAATATAGCAGTTATCAGAAAGAAGCATTAGCTCAGGCAATTAATGAGAACACTATAGTGTTCTTGGAGACGGGATCAGGCAAGACGTTGATCGCGATTATGCTTTTATGTCACTACGCTTATCTGCTGAAAAAACCCTCCCCGTGTATTGCTGTGTTCTTGGTAGTTGGTACCCACTGTTGTATTGTTCAAACAGGTATGTCAGTTGACTTAGTTGTTTCTTGAACATGTTTTCAACATGTGGTTAAAGCATACTAGTGGAAGCTTTGTCTGTCTTATTAGCAAGCGAAGTATGTGAGAAAGCACCTTGATTTGAAAGTGGAGGAGTATTGGGGTGAAAAAGGTGTTGATTTTTGGAATGCTGCTGATTGGAAGAAACAACGATATCAGAATCAGGTATGACAAGTCAACATTTGACTTTTTTGTTGACCGCATACAATCTCATCAGAATTTTGACTAATGATTAAATACGTAAAGTACCCCTGAGGCAGACAAATGCAGTCTTGAGTAATAAACTTTTATTGTGTTACTCTTTACCTTTGTTGTATCATGTAGTTTTTATTTTTCAATTTAAACTGAACACACGTATATGTTATACATCATTCTTACAGCTATTGGTCATGACCCCTGACATTTTAAGGAATGCATTGAGGCATAGATTCTTAACGTTGGATATTATCAAGGTGTTAATATTTGATGAATGCCACAACACAAAGAAAAATCACGCGTATGCTATCATCATGAAGGTATATTAATGATTGTAATTTTTAATGTTATTAATTTGTTTTAGTTGAGTTTAAAAATGGAAATAATATTTGTTCAAACCACTGATTGAAACTACTGTTCGGTTAAAACGGAGGTTTGAAACCATTGTTGGGTTAAAACAGTGGTTGAAACCACTGTTTGGATGTGTGTTGAAAGTGTTTGGATGTGTTGAAAGTGTGGAAGCGAAGGGTAATAAAATGGTTTTGTGATTTGGTGGTTTCATATCAATGTAGTTCTTTCCATTTACGTTTTTTTTTCTATTTGTATGTAGTGAAATTGGCTGAATTTATGAAATGTTTTTAGAGCTTTATTGGAAGAACCGAGACGAGAGGGTTTTTGAACTAAAGTATATGGATACATCAACACATCTCCTGGAAAGTATAAAGGCAGAATGAAATTATACCGGTGGATGGTTAAAAGGAGAAAAATTGCGGATCTCACCTTAGATAGCTGGAACAATTTTGTAAAACTTGGATTTTGTATAGGCTTCTGTGTAGTTTGTTTGTTGCTTTTGTTCTATTTGGGGTGTATTTGCTCTTATGTTATGGCTAATATAGCAGTTTTATATTAATTATGCAAAAGAACAATTTCATCAGCATTTCAATATTAAAGTTTTCAAATTAGAAGAAGAGGTACCACCATCTTATTTTTCAATATCATAATATTTTTATTAACCATCGAGATAGTGTTGTTAATGATGTTTTTTTTATAGAATGTTAGATGTATTTTGATCTTATCCACTAAAGAAAATCCGTTTGTTACACTTAACTAAGAACAAGTTTTGTTTGGGCCAAATAAGACTGCTTTTAATGAAAGTTTGTGCGAATGTCAATTCATCAAATATTTGTTCACATGATAGTTTACATAGACAAAAACTTTTATCATTATGGTTATTATAATACTAATACATACTGTATTTAACATTATTTTATAAAGATATAGAACTAAAGACCACAATTTAAATGATATATTATAATCTGAATTTGATGCGCCTCTTTTGTACACGCCTCTTTTGTTGGGATTGAACCATATCAGAGGAACAGATAATAAGAGCCAAAACTGGTTCACATCAGTGGATTCATCATAAGCAGCTGTTTGCATTAGACTATCCCCTTGAAAGTGGTTATAACATCTGATGGCCCTCATCCATTGTTTGTATACTACAACTACTGTCCATTAAGTACTACTTGTGTACAACAACCGCTGAAGACAAGGTGCTGCTACTTAATCTACTGTCCTAACTCAAGTGCTGCTAAAGAGCAAAGCCCTGCTTGGAATGAAGCAGTGGAATGTAAAAACTGCTGACAAATTAATACGATTAAAATATGAAGTATTAAGAAAGTAGCAATTACATACAAAAAAGAAAACTAATCAGACACGTCTAACTCTAATAACAAGAATCAAGAAACTTTAACTTCAACTCCATGGAGCGCTGAACCTCTCGATGTATCTCATTGATCTTTCTCATGAACTCCAGGTCTCTCTCTCCACATTCTATATTACTCGCAACACACAGGTCACGAACGGAAGTAGTCGGCATCGCCCTCAAGTCCCTCGAAACCTGGTCTCTTGTCAGCAGACCAACTTCCAGACCGTTAAAACACCTCTTCAACTCTTGAAGAGTATACCTATCAGCCAAAACTTGGTCTTCGATTTGTTTAATAAAACGTTGCTTGAAATCGTCAGATTTTGCAGAAGTATATGACTCCATTTTAGTATATTTATAAGAATTAAGGCAAAATAATAATAGTTGCTCTTCTGTTTCACTGAATGAATCTGTTTTGATGAAACAACTTTTTATTAGCAATGCTATTATATAGAATATATGTAAACAGGCCAAAGGTCAGATTTAAATGCAATCATTAAATAAACATTTATACTTAAAAACCATGTACATTTAATGATTTAACAGTAAAAAACGTGTATATGGGAGATGCCTGTTCAGTCACCCTATCAAACATTTTAATGCAAAACGTTTGAAAAATGAGTTTTCATGGGAAAACAAGTAAAATTAAATATCTAGAAAACCAAAGAACAAAATTGAAACCTTCAAAAAAAGGTTATCATAATTAGGAGACGTCTCTTCAGTTATCCTATCAAACATTTTAAACACTATAAAGGATCATTATTAGTTTACTTGAAAACATCAACACTTCAATTTAAAAAAAAACGTTCATCCTAAAGCAAACCGTCCAAAAACACTCACATTCTTCCTAAATGGCAAGGAAAACCTTCTACCACTGGTCGGATACTACTGATCTTAAAATCGAATTTTCAACATGGTCACTCCAAGAACAGAGAAACGCTGAAGAACTCAACAAAAAAGTTGGTATTGTTAGTGATAAATATTATAAGCAAACCTGGAGTAGCATTGCACTGCTGGATGAAGTTGCGTCTTCTACTCCAACAGAATTTAAAGAAAAAGCGGAAGAGTTTATCACAAATTTGCTGAAACAGGATCAGAAGACCTGTGATATGCTAGCTGATCTGCAAATTAAAACAAAAAATGAAATTGGATGGAAGAAGGCGAGAGAACGAGATATTCTAGGAAGTGTTAATTGTAATGTTTAATTTTTAATTTTTATTATTTTTCAAAATCATAATTTTGTAATACTATGGTTTATTATTGAATGAATGAAGAAAATTTAAACTTTGATAAGTTTCACAGTACTGAAAAATAATCTAAAGAGTATTGGGATTGAACCCCTATCGGAGGAACAGATAATTAAAGCCAAAACTGGTTCACAACAGTGGATTTATCATAAGCAGTAGTTTACACCAGGCTTTCCCCTTGAAAGTGTTTATAACATCTGATGTCCTCTATCCACTGTCTCTATACAACAGTTGCTGTCCTTCAAACTGCTGATGAAGCCCTGAAGACTGTTAAGGATTAAACACTGCTGGTTCAATCTACTGATGCTATATAAGTACTGCTGTTGATTAAAGTAGTGCCCACTCAAGGACTGATCAACTTTGAGGAAACCACTGAATGTCAAACATCAGTGCTTGACATGCAACAATGGAAGGAAGAAGCAGTAGTTTAGTTTGTCACTTATTTTGTATAGAATCAGTGGTTAAGGTTAGCAGTGTTTGTAACCACTGTTCGGCTAAAATAGTGTTGTTAATGATATTTTTTGGCGCTGTCGTGGAAACCTTCTCAGGTGGATTTGATAACTTTTGCCTAAATTCAGTAACTGTATGGTGTATAGAGTTTTCTTATTACTATTAATCATTCATCATAAGCAGTAGTTTACACCAGGCTTTCCCCTTGAAAGTGTTTACAACATCTGATGTCCTCTATCCACTGTCTCTATACAACAGTTGCTGTCCTTCAAACTGCTGATGAAGCCCTGAAGACTGTTAAGGATTAAACACTGCTGGTTCAATCTACGGATGCTATATAAGTACTGCTGTTGATTAAAGTAGTGCCCACTCAAGGACTGATCAACTTTGAGGAAACCACTGAATGTCAAACATCAGTGCTTGACATGCAACAATGGAAGGAAGAAACAGTAGTTTAGTTTGTCACTGTTCGGTTAAAATAGTGTTCTTAATGATATGTTTTGAAACCATTTTTGGGTTAACACTGTTTGAAACTACTGTTGATTTAAGGACAGTGTTTGAAACCAATGTTTTAAGCCAAAAGTGTTTTCAAAACAGTTTTTTAACAACACTAAGTATAATTCACCAATCTATCATTGTTTGTATCTTCAATGGTCACACAACTTGAATCGTCAAATCATAACATTGAGAGCAGCCCATTAACAAATATTACAAACTGTATTCTCTATAGAGTTTTCTTATAACTATTAATCATTCATTGAATGTTGATTTATCTATTGTAACTGATGAAAGGAGGACATCTTCCAGAAGAGTTGCTTATTACAGAAAAAGTTGATCCAGTTGGTTCTCTCATATCATTCACATAACCTGATATTTAAGGAGAGTTGTTGATGAAAGTTGTATTGGCATTGTTAATATTTTTTTATAACAAATTATAACAAATCATTAAAGCCTAAATTGTATATTAAATGTAAAGTTTTAATACATACAATACAGAGACAAAACGTCATACCAACTTCGTAGACTTGACGGAACTTACAGACTAGATAACAAAAGACTGTAACATACAATACAGAGACAAAACGTCATACCACCACAAGCAATTGTGGATCTTTACTGACGGTGCACTTCGGAATGTAGCAGATATGAATGAATATAACCCCGGTGTAGCTAATTTCATATCTGCCACTTGGGTTATATTCATTCATATGAATGAATATAACGCCAGTGTAGCTCTTAGATTTTCCTTGAAATTCCAGAGCTCGCTAATTACATATCTACCACTGGGGTTGTATTCATTCATATGCAATTGATCATTTTGATCAATCACTTCCTTATGTGCACCGTACTATCTTCTAGGAGGTTGTCAAGTGTTCTCGCCTTCGTAGTTGGTGTTTTGCGTATCTTTACATCCACAGCCATTCTGTACAAAATTTTCACAAAAAACATCACAAACAAACCTGAACAAAGCAAAACAAATCAACCCTCTGTTTTTTCAAAGCAAAACAAACAAACATAAGAAAGCAGAACAAAAACAAAACAAACAAACAGAACAAAACAGAACCAAAACAGAACAAACAAACCTGAAAAACTGAAAGCAAAATACCCAAATCAACCCATTCACAAATAAGTGATTATCATCATCATACGGCATTCAGATTATCAAAGAACTGATTATCAAAGAACTGATTATCAAAAACTGATTATCAAAGAACTGATTATAAAAAAACTGATTATCAAAAACTGATTCACAAATAACTGATTATCATCATCATCATCATCATGCGGCATTCAGATTATCATTATCAAAAACAGAAACCTAAATACCCAAATCAACCCTTTGTTTTTTCAAAAAAAAAAAACATTCACAAAAAACTGATTATCATCATCATCATCATGCGGCATTCAGATTATCATTATCAAAAACTGAAACAAAATACCCAAATCAACCCTCTGTTTTTTACAAAAAATCACAAATATCAAAACTTATAAATAGATAAGATGATGATTCAAACCTCTGTTTTCAAGATGAAGATGGATGAAGATGATGAAGCTGGATGAAGATGATGAAGATCTGTGTTGACTGTTGAGAGTTGAGAGAGATATTTGGAGATTTTTGGAGAAGTGTGATGATGATAATGATCGGTGATGATGTTAGTCATTTCATACAACTTATAACAGTCAAGTTGTATTTTTGGAGAAGTGTGATGATGACAAGGAGATTAAACTAAAAAATAATTATCCATAAGAAATTAAACTAAATAATATTTAGTAGGAGGATTATATATAAATTAATTAGAAAAGATTAAACTAAAATAATACTTATCTATAAAACATGGTCTAATATAGTATAAATAGAACTAAAGACCAAAATTTAAATGATATATTATAATCTGATGTAAATCTGCCTATGTTACGGGTATTAAGGGATAAGGGTATTAAGGAATATTAAGGGATATTAAGGGATAAGGGTATTAAGGACATTTCATACATGTCTTTAACAAATCTAATCCATATTTGATAGAAGGGTTTTAACGGGCCTACAAAATCTAATCCATTAGTAAGCTTAATTGGATCAAATATAAGGGGCTTTATTGAACTTTTTTAATAACATTTGGTTATTTGAATTAGGTCAGGCTTTAATTATTAGACAATATAAAATAATTAATAACATACTGTCTTCAACATTATTTTATAAAGATATAGAAATAAAGACCAAAATTTAAATGATATATTATAATCTGTTTTTTAGTATTTGATTTCGATCATTACTAAACCTACCCGTGTGGTTACACGGGTACTACACCTAGTAAACATTATAGTAAACTTTCGTTTTTCTCTCTTTGTTTTGATCATTTTAATGGTTTTGTCTCAGTCCTTTAAAAATAGTCATTTTTCTCCAATAGTTTCCTATATTTTTTTCCAGAGTAAACTTCCGTTTTGCTCCCCGTGGTTTGGTCGTTTTAACGGTTTTGCCCTAATCCTTTAAAAATAGCTATTTTACTCCTTTATCTATACAATTTATCTCTATTACACTCCCCGCCCCAAGCGACATTCATTTTAAACATTAAAAACTGTCACGTGCATAACATGTAGGGGTAAATCTGTCCTTTCCTAACCCATCTTTAAAACTCCCATTTTTAAATCCTAATATGCCCTATCTTCTTCTTCCTTCAAATATCACCCCAGATCTCATAACAAAAGTCTTTCTTCTTCGTTGTGCGATTCAGTCTACACAAATTCACAATCCACATTTCATGATCTAAAATCTAATTCTCAAACAACTATCCAAATCTGAGCTATGACATGATGCTAAAATAAAGTGTGATGCATTCCAGATCTGAACAACTTTGATACGACGGTGGCACCAGCAACTCAGATTCATTTTAAGAACAACTTGGATTCAGGTTTGTGTATGATACATGAATATGAAGACGTGATATGCTGCTGCAACTTCAGATCTATCTTCGATTTATACCACATAACAACTTCAGATGTATATTCCGATCCTGAAGGGGTATGGTCCCAAAAAGCCGCGCAGACCTTCCACCAGGTCGCGCGCATGACCATACTCCTAAATCAGCAAGATCTTTAATCTAAGCCTCGCGCGGAGTACTTCACCAAGGATTGAACTCGCGCGAGGTCTAGACAAGAAAGAGCATTAAGATCAACACTTAGCATTTTGAGAAGAGTCTTCAGCACCTATAATCCTGTGCGGGCTAGTCTCGTGCTCAGCAAGGATCGCATAGAAGCTGTAGCGTAGGACCACTTCAGAAGGTACAAAAGGTACAAGGGGCAGATGAGAAGAGCCAATCCGCATCCTCCAGGCTCTGCTCAATCGTGCTCCACGATCGTCTGACGTGCAGGAGACAAAAAGTACCTAAGGACGCCTACGTGGCACCAATCACAGGGTAGAGACACCTGCCCCACGATCTCCACTTACCTGCTGATGGCAGAAGGATGGCCAGGCCGACAACGATGACACGTGGCTCCTATCACGGTGCGCCAGCACCGGAGAACTTCTAGAAGCCACTAACGGTCGACACCATTGAGACAAGGAGCATATCCCTTATGTTGTCGCCTTCCGGCCCAAGGCCCATCTGCCCATACCCTCTTACACCTCTCCGGCTATAAATAGAGACTTCCTTCACAGGTTAAACATTCTACTCCCTCTACTCTCACTCTTAATACACACTTATCTCCTCAAAACGGTCGCTTATTCTCACGCCGGAGCCCGGTTAAGAGGGAAACCCCCATATTCCCCTCTTCACGAGTAACGGTGTTCTGTTTTGCAGGATTAGCTAGCCATTAAGGAGCTCAGGAAACCAAAAGAAGATTAACCCCTATAGTTGAAACATAAACTAAACTAATTAACAATAAAATTAGTTACGTGTTTCTTCATTGGCGCCCACCGGTTTTCTACAAATCACTTTCATCTTCTTTTTTCTGAGTTTTCGTTGTTTTGTCCTTCGATCATGGCTGGTCAAGGAATCATCCCTGAGTTTGGTTTTGGAGCAAACTCTAACACAGTGTTGGAGGAGGACAATCAAAACGTCCAAGCCCAACCTATCGAAGAAATTGGTGAAATCGAAGTAAACAACACCGGGGGACCACGCGGCAGCATCACTCGCATCACCCAGACGGTAACCCCGGGAAACAATGGGGCTGGACCCTCAAATCCACCTCCACCTCAGCACATTTCGGCGCTATTAGTGCTACCAGATGGCGAAACTCCAGCCTCTTGGTACGCCAAACAAATCGCTACCATCAATGCTGTGTACCAGTCTTTGAGCGCACAACAAACGGTTTTGCAAGCAGAACTATCTTTAATCACACCCTTGGGTCCGAGCCAGGGGGCGCGCCAGATACCCCCACAGCAAAACCTCCAAGGAAGAATCCACAGGCCTCCTCCCCAGAGACGACCAAGCGTGCATGACACGCGCGACACACGGGGAGAGACAGAAAGCTATTATGACCACCCGTCAAATATCCAAAGAGGTATAGTTCATAGCCGGCTCACGCCGCGCAATATGAATAATGAATGGAATGACACAGATCCAGACGACCGGACTTGGCAAGATGACGAAGGGTCATCAGTCTTCAATCGCTTACAGAAGAATCACGAGTATTACAAACCAAGGCAACATGTCGGCTACAGCGAAGAGGCAGAGCGAGACTTTCGCCTCGCCTATCGACCAGCTGAAGCTGCAGAACATTCGAAATTCATCCCGAAGATCGCTCTTGCGCCGCTATCAAGAGAAAAGTTGCCTCCTACAGTGGGAAAGTTTAATGGGCTGACTGATCCTGATGATCACGTCAGAGTATTCACAAGTGTTGGTTGCATGGGAGGATGGAACATGCCCATGTGGTGCCACCTGTTTATCCAAACTTTCACATGAGCTGCTTGCGCCTGGTTCGACAGCCTCCCACCAGGGAAGATCAAATCGTGGGTTGACTTTAGAACGCAGTTTGTTAATCCCTTCAGTCAGCAGAGATGTTACCAGCGTGACACAGTTGAGGTAGCAGATATTTGGCGCCGAGAGAATGAAGGGTTGGAAGATTTCATCACTCGCTTCAACAAGGAGTGTTTGGAAATTGGTGGCGTAAGTGAGCAACTTATGCGCGCACACTTTAAGAAGGCTATTCGCTGCGATAGTCTCATCAGAACTATCACCGGAAAAGATGGAATGCCCAAAGAATGGGATAAACTCATGGAGGCAGCGAAAATAGTTACGCAAACTGAAGAGTCATTAGCCGGTAATAAGAACTCTTACACCGAGGATCGCTTCTCCAAAGAAAGCTCGCGAGACAACAACAAGCGCAACAAAAACAAAAGTCAAGATTGGAAGTCCGGTAAAGCAAGAGGTTATGACGAAAGGCCGCGCTACAGAGAGGATGCGCGGGAGACGATTGATAGAATTGGATACCGGAAAGCAGTCAGGGACGATAACCGCGAAAGGCACTGGACTCCGCTCATAAAAACACCAAAAGAGGTGCTGATGACGGAGAATCACGATTTCAAGGCTCCAAGGCCTATGACAAACAAGAAGGGGCAAGACCCCAACCTGTACTGCGACTTCCATAAGGATACAGGGCATCTGACGGATGACTGTATCAGCTTACGTCAAGAGATCGAGAAAGCGCTGAAAAGCAGAAAGCTCAGCCACCTGGTGAAAAACGTGCGCAAAGAAACTCGACAGATCCAACACCATGATGAGGGGAATCACAAGAAAGTCCGACGCCTAGAAACCCATATGGTCAATGGACCAAAATACAGCGCAAGAGAAAAAGGCAAGCGCCCTTACGAACCTTCATGGCAAGAGCAACAGGTCATTTTCCCGGTAGTGCGCGGCGGTCCTCGTGCCACTCGACCCGTCGTCATTACCAGTATTATCGGCCATTATGAAACGGAGTACGTCTTCATTGACCCAGGAAGTACGGCTGATATCATCTATGTGCAATGCTTTAATCAGTTTGATGACGAAGATAAAGCGAGACTTAAGCCGGTTGATTATCCACTGTCAGGATTTTGCAACGAAATGGTCTTCCCTCTAGGCCAAATCAGCTTCCCCGTCACGCTCTCTAACGGGAAGCATTTTAAGAACAACGAATGTAAACTTCATGGTGATGCCTGTCAAATCGAGACATGATGTGTTGATTGGGAGGGAAACCCAAGGCGAACTTAACATGGTAACTTCCACGCCCCACTCAGCGATAGGATTTCCAACTGAGACGGGGGTGGCAATTATCTATGCCAAAAAAGAAGTAATGTCGACGGAGGAGATGCGCCCAACAAAAGCGGCGAAGGTTTCAACAACCGAGCCAGAAAAATGGGTGTTAAACCGCAAATACCCAGAGCAAACGGTGACGATAGGCCACGCAATCTCACCAAACATCAGAACGCATCTCAAACAACTCCTGTTCAGGAATATGGATATCTTCGCTTGGACTCCGGCCGACATGACCGGTGTCCCGCGCGATGTTACCAAGCATTGTCTGAACACTTACCCCTCTGTTGAGCCGAAGGTCCAAAGAAGGCGCAGCTTAGGGGCAGACAAGACCAAAGCAATGAATGAGCAAGTATGCGAACTACTCAAAGCAGGAATTTTGAGAGAAGTGCGCTATCAGAGCTGGGTCGCGAACCCTGTCATGGTCGAGAAGTCGAATGGAGGATGGAGAATGTGTGTCGATTACACTGATCTCAACAAGGCGTGCCCTAAAGACTGCTACTCATTGCCTGAGATCGACAAAAAGATAGACTCTCTCGCACCATACAGGTGGAAATGTTTTTTGGATTGTTACAAAGGTTATCATCAAGTCCAGATGAAGCTGGAAGATGAAGACAAGACAGCTTTCAGAACTGATCTTGGAATTTTCTGCTATACAAAGATGCCGTTCGGCCTAAAGAATGCTGGCGCAACATATCAGCGCTTAATGGATAAAATCTTCGCCAACGACATCGAAAAACACATTGAGGTCTACATTGATGATCTGGTAGTCAAAAGTCCCGAGGAGGACTAAATGTTAAAAGACATTGAAAAAACTTTTAGCTCGTTGAGAAGTGTAAAACATGAAGCTGAATCCTGCCAAATGTTCCTTTGGTATGGAGGAAAAGAAATTCTTGGGCTTCATAGTTACAAATGGCGGATTTAAGGTAAATCCAGAGAAAGTTCAAGCAATAGAGTGCATGCCGTCACCACGAAGGATCAAGGAGATGCAAAGGTTGGCCGGTCGCCTAGCCGCGCTTAACCGTTTCCTGTCAAACCACGCTGCAAAGTCATATCCTTTTATCAGCACCTTGCGCAACTGCGTAAAGAAACAAGAATTCAAATGGACGCCCGAAGCAGAAACTGCATTTCAGCAGATGAAAGAATGTTTGATAAAGCTCCCTACTCTGACTGCGCCGTTCGAAAAAGAACCACTCATACTGTACTTATCTTCTTCGGATAAGGCGGTAGTGTCGGTATTACTTGTGGAGAGAAATGGAGTACATACTCCAATTTATTACGTCAGTAGGGTGCTTACCGATCCAGAAACGAGATACTCAACAATGGAAAAATTGGTACTTGCGCTGCTACACGCCTCTCGAAGACTGCGCAGATACTTTACAAGGCATGTGATAACAGTACTCACCAACTTTCACATCGGCACTATTTTACAAAAGCCAGAAACATCAGGGCGGTTAGAGAAGTGGGCGATCGAGCTGGGGGCCACAGCATCTTGTACAGGCCGCGCCCAGCCATCAAGGGTCAAGTCCTTGCGGACTTTATCACAGAAGTCCTAGCGGAAAAAATCAAGGATTGCGAGATTGTCGAAACTCCCGTGAAAGACATATCTAATGAGTTGTGGTTGCTGTACACTGATGGGGCTTCAAATGAGGATGGCGCAGGAGCTGGGTTGCGCCTTGTGAGCCCCGAGAAACACGAATTTACATACGCCATCAAGTTGGATTTCAAGAACACCAACAATGAGGCAGAATACGAGGCATTCTTGGCAGGCTTGCGCCTCGCCATAAAAATGGGAGCTAGAAATTTGCAAGCGCACGTTGATTCACTCTTGATCGCCAGCCAAATTAACGGTCTATACGATGCAAAGGGTGAAGTTATGGCCCTGTATTTAGATCAAGCAAAAGAGTTGCTTCAACAGTTCAAATCTTACAAGGTAGTTCACATCAATCGCTCCGAAAACAAACCAGCAGACGCCTTGAGCAAGCTTGCTTCAACCTCTTTTCAACATCTCGCCAAAGATGTTAGGATTGAAGTACTAAAAAATCCATCAGTCCTGCTGCGCCAGGTGAATGTGATCGAAGTAGGGCAGCCATCATGGATGAGCCCTATAATTCAATACCTGCAAGAAGGTACACTCCCGGAGAGCAAAGCAGAGGCAAGGAAGATTCAAAACAAGGCCCTACATTACGAAATGAATGGTGGTATCTTATACCGCAAGTCCTTCTTGGGGCCACTGTTGCGCTGCGTGGACCCTCAAGATGCGAATTACTTGATCAGAGAGATTCACAAAGGGATCTGTGGCATCCATGCAGGATCACGCATGGTCGTCGCGAAGATTATGACGGGTGGATATTACTGGCTAGGGATGCACGTCGACGCCTTGAAAGAGCTGCGCAAATGCGACTCTTGTCAGCGGCATTCTCCAAAGACCCTGCGCCCAAAAAATGATCTTATCCCGGTATCCACTGCCTGGCCATTTCAACAGTGGGGGATTGATATGGTGGGACCCTTCCCAGACGCTCCTGGTGCCGTCAAGTTCATAATCGTGGCCGTTGATTATTTTACTAAGTGGGTGGAGGCCAAAGCTCTCGCCTCAACAACTGCAATGATGGTGCGCAAGTTTATCTGGGAACACATCATTTGCAGATTTGGTCTCCCACTCAAAATCGTAACAGACAACGGTACCAACTTTGCGTCAGACGACCTCCAGAAGTGGATGAAAGAGATGAAAATCGAACACACTTTCTCCTCTGTTGCGCACCCTCGAGGCAATGGGTAGGTAGAAAGTGTGAACAAAAGTATTGTCGAGGGGATCAAAGCCCGACTGGGCACAAAGAGAAGAGGATGGGTAGATGAGCTCCCAAGCATCCTATGGGCTCATCGAACCATGCCGAAAACAAGTACTGGCGAAAGTCCCTTTAGCCTAGTCTATGGCTCGGAGGCAGTTATCCCAGTTTAAGTTGGACTCCCCCCACCGCGCTTGACAGCAGTCAACACGGTTGATAACGAGGCAGAACGCCGTCTTGACTTGGACTTACTGGAAGAAAGACGCGAAATTGCGCGGATCAAAGAAGCCAAGTACAAGACACAGCTGGAAAGGTATTACAATGCAAGAGTGTGCATTTGTACCTTCACTCCAGGAGAATATGTCTTCAGAGACAATGAAGCCTCAAACGCTGAACGTCCAGGAAAGCTAGCACCGAAATGGGAAGGCCCATACTTGGTTCATGAGGTGCTAGGAAAAGGGGCATACAAATTGCGCACTCTGGATGGATACATCATCCCGCGCACGTGGAACGCACAACAACTACGCAAGTGCTATATGTAACTACTCTCGGCCTAGCGCCTTTACTCCCCGTTGGCCACGCACCATTTTAATTTCCTATGTTGGCTAAACGCCCCTTATGTTACTTACATGCGATGTATGTTGGCCTAAGCGCCTGTTTCTTACTCAATGAAAACATACGACCTTACGTTTCCTTCTACGTTACAAATGCATGTTAAACTTTTGATTAGCACGAAAACACTCCAGTAAATTACGAGCTCTCGAGTTATGCCTCCAAGGTCCTCTGCGAACATAGCGCGAGACCGGGCAGTTACACTCGCACAAGAGCCACACTTACATTTATTCACGCTAACTTAACCAAAGTTTCTAACAACAGTGCAATAATTGTAACTGGACAGAACAAGCAAAATTATCATATTTAACTAGCGCAACTGCGCAATAGTTACATCAAAACAAGCGCGACCGCGCAACAAGTTTCATTTGACACCTATAATTACAAGGCACAAAGCCTGTCAATACTACCTACTCATAACCATCACCGCCATCATCGTCATCGTGCTTGTCGCCATCACCATCGCCATCGCCATCACCATCACTGCCCACCGTTTCCTCCTCGTTAGACAATTCAACAGTTTCTGGTGGGTCGAGAATGTCCTTTAGACGTTTGCACCAATCATCATGCTCTAGAGCTTTTGCGACAAGTCCATCACAGGCAGTGATAGGTGATCGTAAGCATTTTCAGCACGAGCCAACTCGGCATCAGCTTCATTGGTCACCGAACAATGACTAGTGTCAAACTCTTGCCCAAAAACCTCTTCAACATGCTGCGCACACTCCAGATAGCCTCCACGGTGTCCAACCGCGCGAGAAACATCTATAAGAGCAGCAACAGCTCTATCCAATTCTCCAGCATTTAAGATGGAATTGGCCATCTATAGCAAAAGAAACAAATGAGAAATTGGTTGTTAACAAATAGAGCTTAAGGGAAAAGAAAAATACCAGGACTACTCCTCGGCCACGCATCCATTCGGCCTCGGAGACCAGCGTGTCCACAATGCCTTGGACCTCAGAATAGTTGTTTTGCGCCACATTGAGAGCAGACGTGCTAATGTCTCGCGCTTCCTCAGCCTTCTGTTTGGCCTCCTCAGCAGTAGCAGCCTTAACCTTCTCCGCTTCAAGATCGATTTCCAAGGACTCGCTTTTGTCAACCTGCTCTTGAAGGCGACGTTTCAACTCAGCAATCTCGACATCCTTGGCCATCAAATCCTTGTCTTTACCAGACAGTTGCGCCTTCACCTCGGCCAGCTCAACCTACAAAGAGTAAAAGACTTTACTTAAGTCTGCTAACAAAAGCATAAAGAGAGAAAAGGTAAAGGTTTTCCGAACCTCAGCATGATCCTTAGCAGCTTGCGCATCCTCGACCTTCCCGGTCAGCTCAGCGACCTTACCCTCAAGATCAGTGATCTTCGAGCGAGCCGCATACATGCGCTGGTTATCTTTCTCACATATCTTCTTCCATTCAGCTTTCTCCTTTACCAGCAGATCCTCAGCTGCGCGAAGCTTGCCCTTAAGGCCTTCACGGACCCACTCTTCTGATTTCCTATCAGATTCAAACTTGGCCTTCTCTTCAACAAAGGCAGCCTTAGCTTTCTCATAATCTTTAACCTGCCTCAACAGGCGCTCACGATACTTTTCCCATTCCGCCCGCTCCTTGACCATTGTGCGCCATTCTCGCATGATCTGGTGGTTGGCGGAGCGAGCGTTGGCCTCTCCAACAACGTACGCCTGGTACAACCCATCATGGCTTCGCGCCCTTTGTCGGTTAACTTAACCAGGAGGGAAAGAATTTAAGAACCAATCACGACAGGATGCGAAGTCCACAAATGTATCATTCTGCTTCAGACCCCAGGGAGCTTGATATGGAGCATTACCACGCGCCTCCTCAGTATAAGTCTTGTAATAAAGATCTCCCAAAGTGTCATTAGGACCGATGGGAGATTGAGGCACAAACCCTCCAGCACCACCAGAACTCGCGCCACCCGCAGCAGTCTGGGTAGTTTGCACAGCCTCGGGCTCTTTCGTTTTCTCATGATGGGGCTGGTCAAGCCCTGTAATGCGAATGATTTCCGGACCCTGTGCTTTATCATGCGCGATTGTAGCAGCGGCCCCGGTATCCTTCAGCTCACCTCCGACAGGCTTGTCGACAGCCGTTTTATCCTTCTCATTTTCCTTATCTCTCTCTCTCTCCTTCTCTCTTTCAGCAGCTCTCTTCCTCTTCTCATCCTCAGCTTTCTTTTTCTTCTCTTCCGCAGCCTTCTTCCTCTTCTCTTCCTCAGCGGCTTTTGCCTTCTCCCCCTCAGCAGCCTGTTTATCCTTCTCAGACTCTACACCAGCAGTCTTGAAAGGTTTGATAGTAACCTTGGGCCTTTTCTGCGCCGGCTCTGAGGGCTCCGTAAACACGACACCCTTCTCAGGGGTCTTCTTCTTGGCTTCTGCAGAAGCTAAGTTTAAAAAAAAAAAAAAAAAAAAGAGGAAGCAACAAAGAGCAAGGAAACTAAGGAGAACTAACCAGGAGAAAATCTGTAAAGGGAGCGCAAGTTGCTCTGTTTCCCGAGCACAGGAACTCCTCCAGCCTTCGGCGCAGTAGACACACCAGCTGTGGTCTCACTTCTACTTCTTTTCCTGCTGATTAACTTTGCAGCAGGCTCCTCCTCTTCCTCTTCTTCCTCCTCTTCATCATGCGCAACAGAGGACGGAGTCGCCCCAGCATCTGGGTTGCGAGAACCCGCGCTCCCTGAGCTCTTCGAACCAGCTCCTCCTGACTTCTTCTCGCCTATACGCGACAAACCTTCGAGTGAATCACTGATAATAACGTAATCTTCCAAGTTACTCTGGCGAAAGCGCAGTGTACCTTTGTCAGCAGCATCAGCAGTGGCGCGACGGCTACCGCCCTTCTTGCTAGTCACCTCAGCATCCAAGGTGATAACCTTCTTCCGCTTGATTGGCTTCTTTTTCTTTTCTTCTGGGTCAATACCCAAGTCGCGCAACACACCTGCAAAGATGTTAGACCACGAACTTAGCTCCCCATTCGAAGACCCTACAGACTCCTCGCTGGAAAGATAAAGAATATCTTTCCCAGCAGAGGTCACAGCTCGCAAGGGTCGGGGATTGGGAATATGCGCACCTTCAGTTGCGGTAGGAGGATTAGCGAAGGCCCCAGCAACAGGATACAGGAAGCGTGGCCTGATTCTATCGTACCAATATTGCTCCCCCGACTGCAACGGGCGCACCCCCATGGATCCACCAAACGTGGGGAAAGCAGCTTGATAAAGATGTGCTTCTACATTCAAAATTTAAACAGTTAAATAAAGCGCAGATAAACAGAAAACTTAAGGTAGCAACTAACCTCTATCCTCAAACTTCAATACTGGCACCTCTTCGCTATCATGCGGCCATTGGTCACTCATCTGCGCCGCAACCAAAACATTTTCACCAAACACTCGGTTTGGAGTGGCAGTTAGCTTCACATACCAATCTTCCTTCTTTGGTATCACCAGTTCTTCCTTCTCGATTGGCTCGGTCCATGGGCGGAAAATCATGGCAATCGGTATCACCTCCTCGCGAATAAAAAAGAACTTATGTTTCCAGTCATGGAAACTCTTAGGAGGGTTCAAGAGTATCTTCTTCGCAGCCCCTCGACTGGCGAATGAGTAGAAGCCCATAGTCCTGATAAGTTGGTAGAAGGCCCTAAACCTCTCTACCGTTGGGTCAACACCATGAGATCGGCAGAGGAATTCGAAATGTCGAACCCTAACCATCCCAGGAGGGCTCAGTTGTGAGATATGAAACCCATAGAACTGAAGAATGTGAGCCAAGAACTCCGTCGCCGGCAACCGGAAGTTGCCCTGATGAAAGAAATCTTCAAACAACATGATATACCCCGGCGGTGCATCGGCGGCCGTCTGATTTTGGCCGGGGTACCGAGCATCCCATTCCGATGGGAACCGGAAACTCCGTGTAATTTGCTCGAATAGCCCTAAGTCCCACCTAAGGACGGGAACAGGACCTTCTTCTCCGGGAGTCTATTCCTGATGTTCTTCAGCCATGAATACGAGTTAAACTTCGAGAATTTCCGAAAAAGCTTGAAGATATGATGAAGAACCTTGAAGATCTGCTACCGTGTTCTTCGAGGATTTAATGATTCAAAGAATTCGAATGCAAGAAGGAGAAGATGATAACAGATGAGGAAAAAGTGAGTTGCCTCCACCCCTCATCGGATATATATACCCATCGCATTTAATGCGATGGGTAAACGTGCCGAGATCACCGCGTACACGACCAATCAGAAGTCGTCACGTAAGGCGGGATTCTCGGAGTAACGGTTACCACGCGCGCGTGGACCTCACTCTCCTGACGGAAAGCCAAACCGTCAGAGACAACTTGATGACACCCATGTCAGCAGTCAACTCAAACGTCGACATCAACGACATTTGCACCAACCCGTCAGAATTCAAATTTCGAGGGCTTTCCCGCTCAAAATTACTACAAACTTCATGCAGAAGCTACTAAGACCGCGCAGCATTAACAATGACTCAATAACCCCGTGCGCCTGCATCCAAAGGCAGTAAACCACCTAAAGCCAAATCTGGTAGTCGCGCCGTAGTAACCATCAAGTAATTACACGCTCGCCGTCTACCAAAATCAAGCAAGCATTTTCAATCATTAGCACTTCTTTTTTCTAAGTCCAGAGCTCCAACCACTCACTTCGCGCATGGTGCAGCACTGGACTGGGGGGACTTGAAGGGGTATGGTCCCAAAAAGCCGCGCAGACCTTCCACCAGGTCGCGCACAGGACCATACTCCTAAATCAGCAAGATCTTTAATCTAAGCCTCGCGCGGAGTACTTCACCAAGGATTGAACTCGCGCGAGGTCTAGACAAGAAAGAGCATTAAGATCAACACTTAGCATTTTGAGAAGAGTCTTCAGCACCTATAATCCTGCGCAGGCTAGTCTCGTGCTCACCAAGGATCGCATAGAAGCTGTAGCGCAGGACCACTTCAGAAGGTACAAAAGGTACAAGGGGCAGATGAGAAGAGCCAATCCGCATCCTCCAGGCTCTGCTCAATGGTGCTCCACGATCATCTGACGTGCAGGAGACAAAAAGTACCTAAGGACGCCTACGTGGCACCAATCACAGGGCAGAGACACCTGCCCCACGATCTCCACTTACCTGCTGATGGCAGAAGGACGGCCAGGCCGACAACGATGACACGTGGCTCCTATCACGGTGTGCCGGCACCGGAGAACTTCTAGAAGCCACTAACGGTCGACACCATTGAGACAAGGAGCATATCCCTTATGTTATCGCCTTCCGGCCCAAGGCCCATCAGCCCATACCCTCTTACACCTTGTTGAGTTCGCGATAGTCGATACACATACGCAGAGACCTTCCTTTTTCTTCACGAATAAAACTGGGGCTCCCACGGCGAAGAACTAGGTCGGATAAATCCTTTATCCAACAGTTCCTGGAGTTGCTTCGACAGCTCTTACAACTCCCCCGTGCAAGACGGTAAGGGGCGCGAGCAATCGGAGCTGCTCCTGGCGTGAGCACAATCTGGAATTCCACCTGACGACGTGGAGGTAGTCTTGGAAGTTCTTCGAGAAACACATCGAAAAAATCACGAACGACTGGAATGTCTTCGATCTCCTTTTCCTCAGACTTGGTATCAGTAACGAGTGCTAGAATAGCTGGATAACCCTTCCGTATACACTTCTAGGCCTTCATGGCTGAAATGATGCCAACCATTGTACCACTTCGATGACCTTGGACAGACAATGACTCTCCACTAGATAGGGGAATACGAACAATTTTCTCTTTGCAGAGAATTTCTGCTTGGTGTTTGGACAACCAGTACATACCGACAACTATGTCAAAACTACCAAGAGTGACAGGAAGAAGATCAATTTCGAACACTTGACCTAATAGGCCGAGTTTGCACCCTACATGGACATGAGACACTTCACTTGATTTACCATCAGCCAGTTCTACAACGTGTTTGGTTTCGAGAGATGTCAGAGCTGATCCTAACAGTCTACTGAACCTCAAGGACACGTAACTCCAATCGGCACCAGAGTCGAATAACACAGAGGCGAAAAGATTGTTCACAGAAAACGTACCGGTCACGACGTTGCCATCGTTCCTGGCATCACCGGCGCCAATGGTAAACGCTCTCCCACGAGCACCATTTCCACCATTATTGCCATTGTTGTTATTGTTCCCAGCGTTGTTGTTATTGTGGTTGTTGTTGTTCCCATTGTTGTTGTTGGCCTTCTGATTCAACTGTGAGCAATCCTGCTTGAAATGGCCCTCGTTTCCACACTGGCAAGATCCCTTCTGATTACCCTGGTTTTGCTGCAGTTGTTGTCTCTGTTGCTGTTGCTGTTGCTACTGTTGTTGTTTTGAGAACGGAGCTCGACAGTCTTTTGCCATGTGGCTCACCTTGTCACACCTTTGACAAGTTCGAGAGCACTGACCGTAGCGGTGGTAGTTGCACTTGTTGCACTTGGGTTACTTACCCGCGTAAGAGCCTTGGTTCTGGTTGTTGTTCTGGTTTTGGTTGGCAGGGGAAGACTGATTGAAGTTGCGATAGGTGTTGTTATCAGCTCTCTTCTGTTGCTAGTTTAGGTTGGACGCCTTGTCCGAATAGTTCCATTTACGTTTGTTATCAGTAGCAAAACAGAAGTTTACTCTAAACATTATTTGTATAAGTATATAAAATTCTGTGATAATTGAGTATATAAAATTTTGTTGATTTTTAGTGTAAATCTTTTGGATCTGATTGGAGTCTACTACAATGGCGTGAAAGGAAAACAATATGACAGAGAGGTCCTTAGATTGTGCGCCGGTAAAAAAAACATGCTTTTTTGGGTGATGTAGTCATATTCAATGATCTAATTAATGTAGATCGTTGAATCGCATGAATGAACGGTTAAAAGAAAGATAGAAGTTCAAAATTTTAGATTGGGAAAGATGGCAAGACTTTAATGTAAGAGATGTAATCATTTAACTGTTTTGTTGTTTTAGGTGTAGTTTGGTTTTTCTCTTTTTGTTTTTGCTTTTTGGGTTTTACAGCCTCCCCTGGCCTCGCTTCTATAATCATAGAATCTTCATTGTTAAAAAAAAATTAATGTATATCATAAATGGATGACAATGCCTTTGTCTGATTTACATCTTCAAGACACTTCTCTTTTGGTGATTTTGAAGCCTACATGGCAAGTTTTTTACGAACTCAACGTACAAGCCGTTTGTGTGTCGGTTTTGTTTGTGCGTGCATCCTGTACACGAATGGGTCGGATGGAGTTGGAGTGGGAATGACGAAGGCAAAAGTGGGATCATCAAACGCAATGTTGTGATCACTTACAAAAACTTAATAATATATCCGAAAAAAGCAATAGTATTGAAAAAAAATCAATCCCAAAATGGTAGATTTCCTTTGATTGGAGCTGGAAAGGAATGTAAATGATGATCAATCAATCTTCTTCAATGGCTAACCTCGGGGTTTTCTTCAATGGGATCACTAATATTCAATGTTTGGATTTTTAACACTCAATTATAGAACTTTTAGTCCGGGTGAGGTCACCATAATTTTTTTACTAGATTGAGTCTTGCCACACCAAATTTAAAGTTAAACCCTAACTCAATTCACTCACATTTTTATTACCTAATTTGTATTAGGTTATCAAATAATAAATTTAGTTTGAGTTATGTAAATAACCTCTTACATAAATGTAGGGAAATGATGCGTACATCAAGTCAAAGTTGGACTAACAACCTCTGATTTAGATTGCCTCTAGGTTAAGTAAAAGAAAAAAATGAAAAATTACCGATGCCTACGTTGTCGCTCTCGGGGATGGTGACTCTGGTTGAGACAGCCTCTTGGTTAGGTATACAAAGTCTAGTGCCAAAAAGAAAAGAAAAAAAAAAGAGGAAAAGTTAGATGTTAAATTCTCTTAATTTTAGTATAAAACGGTTAGGAAATAATCCAGTGATTCGTTCCTTTTGTTTCATGAGCTTGAGGCGGGATTAGGTGAAACTGCGGCTTTTAGTTTTAGACCCTAGGTAGATTAACTGAACTTAAACATAAATAGCATGATAAGGGCTTGGAATTGGGTTTGGGTTTGGGTTTAAGTGGACACATATACTTGCAATCGCGGTTAACACGAGTTTTTAATTTTGATAAGTAATCTAAATTTTGAATCTGAATATATTTTCTGATTCTGGTTCCGTTTGCATAAGTTTTTTTTTTTCAGGGACGAAAAATAGATAAGTATAGGGGATATTTGATGTATTGCAAAATACGTCATTTATCGTGTATAGTTTGGATGGTTTTTTCGTTAATATTAGTTTCGTTTTAATTAGAATATTTGTACATTTGATTTGTTTGTGTTTCGCAGGTCCTGGTTGATTAAAGTAGCCGAAAAGCGGAAAAAACGAATTATAATATCCTAGAACCAAGCATCGGAAAGTGAACGAAAGATTGGAAGTTTAAAAAATGAAAAAATCACGATTTATTACCTTTCGCGCGTTGCGAAGGGTTCGTGGATTACGTTCGCGTGTTGCGGGGCTAGCCATTTACGAGTTGATTGATTTTCTTGACGCCACGGGCCGCGAAAACTTGGGCTTAGGACTCCACGGGCCGCCATAGGGTTGTATGTCGGCAGTTTATGTGAAAAGTGGGTTTGGGCCTTTAAACAAGATATATTGTAGTTAACCCTAATCGATCCCATACTCAAATATACGGGACTGGAACCATCTTGAATGACTGGGGAGAGCTGATTTGCAAGAGAAGAAGGCTGGGGAATCATTGGAATTAAAGATAGAAGCCTAGAGATCAAGGGATTTACGGTTTTTGCTTACCGGGTTCTTTTGTTTCTTTTTTTTTTTTCTTATTTTAATTAAATGAATTCTGAATTTAAATCTTGTTTCATTGTTTTTAAAACCATGATTCTTGGCAAGTTTTCTTGAACTATCTAGGTTGCGATGAACTTTTGATAAAGTATGTGTTTTTAATAAGATGCTAATGTGATTTATGGTTTTGTCATGAAAAGTAATGAACTTTGGAATGTTGATAAATGTGCATGCGTATTATATCTTGTTTTAAATCTGATTACATGTTTCACTTGCTTTTTGTGGATGTCTTTCATGTATGAATGCTAGTTAGGTCATGGACTGTGTGTTAGTGAATAGTTTACGGTTAATTCTGCGGGATTTCCGTAGGAACTGTGATTAAGGTTTTTAATAGGATTTAATATTCTACTAATCTTAATATCCGTAAGGTGAGAGATTGTCGGTCCGTCTTTATTGTTAGATTGCTAGGGTTTGGTACCTCGTAAGAAAACCTCCTTAGTTTACCTTTTGAATATTTGCTTCCGAGTTAAATCAGTTTCCTTAGTTGCCTTAGATTTCCAACCATGAGGTAGTTAATCACATTAGGGCACTTCTCAAGATAATCTAGATAACCGTAAGGTAATCTAATAAACCAGTAGTCTTAAACAGCCTTTTAGAGTTCCATATGTGTCTTCCCGAGAAGGGTCGGGGGTCATGTTCGGTTTCTCTTAGGATTTAGCACTTAAAGATCCCGGTTCCATAACACATTAGCATCCGATAGAAACCATACGATATCAATTGGGATTCCAACCTAGGTAGTTATTCATCATCACTGATCTCAAATCTCGTTTAAGTCGCGTTCTTAGTTTATTTTCTTTATTTAATTTTAATTATTGCAAATTAGGATTTTAGAACCCCCCCCCCCCCCCCCTTCAAAATATAAAATCAATTTAGTCGTGTCAGACGGTCAAGTCTATAGAGTCTAGTTAACGTAATTAGAGAGTCTCGTGGGTTCGATACTCGGTCTTACATAAGTTATACTACATTGACCGGTACACTTGTTGGTTGTGTGGTCTTGGTTGGAAAGTCTTAGTTTTATAAATTTAAAGCTTAGCGTGTCTTATTTAGCGTTTAATTTAGTTAATTTGTTTAGACCATTTTTAGCACATTATAATTATATTTTTTTGTTTAAATAATACAAAATAAAAAAGTAATAATTTAGCATATTTTAATATGGCTATAAAAAATCAGTGTAAAAAGTGGTAATAATGTAGAAATGTAAGGAAGTTTTAGATTGAAAATTATATAAAAGTTTTAGATTATAGATTAAAATCTGATTTATGAGTTGAGCATCACATCACAATTCTCATTTGAACCTTTGTCATGTTCTCACTTGTCTGTTATCTATAGGGCTGGCAATTCTGACACGAACACGATAACACGACACGAACCTACACGAAGTTATCATGTTTCGTGTTTGACCTTAACAGGTTTCGTGTCTAAACAGGTCGACACGATAAGAGCTTAATAGGTTTCGTGTCTAAACAGGTTAAAACCCGTTAACCTGTTAAGACCCGTTAAGTACATGTTAATAATTAAAAATTAAAAAATATTATATGTGGGTGTGGCCATGGGGTCATCAATCGTGGTACCCGAGATGAATTATACGCAAACACACACGGTTATTTTTCCATAATCCAATCCCTAATTTTTAAATCTCTCTCACAAACACCACCATTCCCTATCCGGTTCATAGCTTCCCCAATTCGGTCGTGTTCGTTTCTTAAATAGGTCGTGTTCGTGTCCTAACATGTCGTGTTCGTGTCTTAACATGTCGTGTTCGTGTCTTAAACAGGTCGTATAATACGTTGGTTATTTTTTCGTGTCTTAACAGGTCGTTTCGTTTAACCTATTTATTAACAGGTTCGTGTTTCCAAAATCTGACACGATAAGATTTCGTGTCGTGTTCGTGTTTACGTGTTTCGGGTTCGTGTCTTATCGTGTTCGTGTCTTAACAGATCGGGTTAACCCGTTATGCCAGCCCTAGTTTTTTTTTTTTTTGAACGGCGATATTTCTACAACAGGCGATAGAGATCGCACCTACCCTATAACTCGGGTAGGCCCCTCCGCCCCACTCCGGCATCCAAGGCTATGTTGTCTTAACCGGGCCCACGCTTGGTGCGTCAGAGTTTGGCTAAGGCGTTCCCCGAGAAAATTTCCAGCCCACTGCCCACCCGATTAACCGGGAGCGTGTAGTTGCACCCTCCACAAGAGTCGGGGACTCTCTGGAGTAAATGCACTGTAATAGAAAACTCGGGGTGGCTCCCGGGTTTCGAACCAACTGGCCCTCCACCCGTTCATTGCCATTCCCCCAAATGTGATGGGAGTGGGGATCGAACTTGGCCATCCTAGGAAAACCAAATCCTTTCCACCACTCCACCACAAGTGGAGGATTGCCAGCCCTAGTTATCTATTGTTTTGGCTCACAAAATCTAGTATATGCTTTGAGAAGGGACGTGATACGTGTCAGCCGTGATGGCGGCTAATGCAAGTCAAGCAAGAAAGATAGATGTAGCAGCCCTGACCCATGTTAATTTTGCACATTCTAACACATCTAGAGCTAATAATTCTTCTCACCCTTTAATCTGATGTTGTAGATTTCTCTAGCTAATAGATAGTATATTTTATGCAGTGGGCGGAACCACTGACGTGGCAGGGGACGCCAGTCCAATCGTTGAAGGGGGTCCTACGGCGCATCGACCTATGCGTCTGGTGCATCGAATCCTCAGCTCCCTTCCTCTATTCCATTATATTTATATGAGAAAATACAATCTCCTATTTTAGACCATGGGCTTATAGCTCAGTGATCATGGGAAATGAGGGAACACTCCTGGCCTTTGGTCTTGAGTTCGATTCCTGATCCCTCCCGGTTTTACCGGTTCTTCATTGTTGTGCCCTCGGACGGGTGAAGGGTCGGGTTTTCCCTGGAACTGGTGGCTTGGTGGGCTAGGGGCACCGTGCGTGTAGGTTGGGCTGCCATGGGGCTGCCTTTCGGTCAATGGGTGCCGCATACGGAGTATCCGGCGTTGCTTAAGTTGGATGTTAAAAAAAAAAACAATCTCCTATTTTAAGGAGAGATCACAACTAATTATAATAGAAATGATTTTATGCAGTATATAAAATATACTATTACTAGCTATGGTTACATCAACGTGAGGATAATAGAATCCTTCTAGATAGGATTATCATAAAAAGTATATTTTATTCCTTCTTTCCTTGATTTTTGAATACACAAATTGATATAATAAATGATCTTTGATTATTATTATTATTATTATTATGTGTCTATTTTTACAATTATTAGTAGATTTTTATTTCTTAAAGGCATCTGATTATTTTTATTTTCCATCATTAATCATTTATATGCTTTCAACTTTTTTACTAATTTCACTTTCCAAATAATCAATAGATATTTAACCAAAGTTGTGAATATAGATAGATTTGGGTATTGCGTAAGGAACACCCAAAAGCGAGCGTTGTATAGAGAGCACGAGAAACGTTTTGCTTGTGGTCCCACAGATGGTGTCGAATGTTGCTCCAAAAATCCACGCGAGAGGACAAGGGTACAAGTGCTAAGGAGTGACTCCTCCGGTTCATATCCATCCATCCATCCAAGTGGTGATGTTTTTCCTCTTCTTCACGGGTGGGTCATAACCGCGTCGAACCCGTGAGAAGGCCCTGAAACTTAAGCTCTGATGGCCCTGGAACAATCAGGCCAGATATAATAAACATTAAGGGAGATGATGATGATGAAGATAATTCACTCCCTCCCTATAGAGATGTTGGGTCTAGCCCACCTTGACTTAAGTCTTATGAGATTGGGCCTAACCTTATTGGACCAACCTTGTTATCGTTACATAGATCTTGTGCAGACTCAAGCAATTATACAAGTGTTACAAACATCACATTCATGTACATACAACAAGATATAATTATATACATATTCAAGGACTTGTAATATTCTACTTTTACATATATCTGTGTATGTATATACACATGTAACATGCTTCCAAGAGTCCATCTGTCCATGACCCAGATCTCATGCTAGTTAGCCACCGGTTCACCAAACTCGGCTCGTTGAATAAGTTCCAGTAAACTTCCAGCCTTCCGTTTGGCGCGGTCGGTTCCATGTTCGCACAATTCCGTCAACACATCCTCTCCCCCAACCGCCTTCATAATCATCAAACCCTCCACATCACCCGCACACAAGCACCACAAAATCGCCACCCCCGTTCTCCCGGTTCCGTGGTGATCCAGTTCGAACCACCTCAACCAAAACCGGGACCGGGTCAGCCTGACCGATCGCCACCTTCCCTTCATGGTGGCCAGCAATTATCGCCAAAATCGCCAAAGCCTCATCCATCATTCCACCGCTAGCATCCTTAACCAATCTCATCAACGGGCCCACGATTCCTGCACGTACGGCCCGCACCTTGTTTCCTTGATATATACACAGGTTAAATATGGCGGTAGCCGCATCTTTCTTCCCTCTCGGTGTCCCATGTTGCAGCAAATCAATCAGTGGCGGTATAGCACCGGCGGCTCCGATCGCGACTTTATATTCATCCACCACCGACAAACTGAAAAGAGCTGCAGCTGCATTTTCTCGAGCCTCCACACTTCCATTTTTCAACACGTCAACTATCTCCGGTATCGCACCAACACTCACAATAATCCCTTTATTGGCTTCGTTTATCGATAAGTTCAAAAGCGCAGTGACCGCGTGTTCTTGAGTTCTGCTATCTCCAGAAGATAATAATTCAACTAAAATGGGAATGGCACCATTGTCAGCGATGCAGATTCTGTTATCGGCATTTCTTTTTGCTAGTAGTCTAAGTTCACCGGCAGCTGCGCGTTTCTCGTTCAAGTTCCCGTTTGTGAGCTTTTCGAGCAATGCGGTGATCGAAGTTTGGTCACATTCTGAACTGGTTCTTCTAGCTTTTGAGTTTTCTTGTGATTTTGGAAGCTCGATTCCATTGCTATCACACCATAAAGCAATCAGACTCTTTAAAACGTAGTTGGGTGTCAATGATGTGTGCTGCAAAGTCAGTTGAGTTTTCGGGCAAGTTTTGTGACCCGCGTCTAGCCATTTTTGGATGCAAGACCTTTCATACGTCTGCAATATAGTATAAAACCACGGTGTAAATTTCTGACACAGCACGAACGTAAAACAAAGATCATGGGTTTGGGGTTTAGTCTAAACGGGTACAGTTCTGGTACTCACACACTTGCTTTAATGTACTTAGCATAATAAAAATAGAAGAAGGATCCGTACACAACCAAAAATACCTAAAAAATTCTAAAAAACACAATTTTTTTTTAGTATTTTTTATAAAAAATTCGCTACTTTTCGTCATAAAAAAACTTTTTTTTTTATGACGAAAAGTAGGGATTTTCTTATAAAAAATATTAAAAAAAAATTTGTGTGTTTTTTAATTTTTTTAGGTTTTTGGGGGCTTTCGCTTTATGGTTTAGTTTTTAGCATTTAGCTTGGGTGTGTGTGTGGGTTTATTTTGTTGTGTTCACATTGGTTCTCGCGGTTCTCGCAATAAAGGTAGTTCTCGCATGAACCCTACCCTATATATATATATATATTCGTGTCAAAGTTATCAACCCTAACATGGACACACTTATCGTGTGACCCGACACATCCCATTTAGCCCATTTATCTAAACAGGTTGGTGGGTTGTAACAAAGGTGTAAGCTTGTTAAACAGGTTAGTGTGTTGTAATAAACGGGTTGTAAATAGCTTAACGGTTCGACCTATTTAATCAGAATGGTTTGCATGTTTTATTAAAGGGGCCAAACAAGTCAGCCAGAAAAAGAACCCATTTAATTAAACAAGTTGATTGGAGCTCGACCCGTCAGGTTACTTATGTGATATGACAACCTAAAACCCGATATTTTCCACGGAGTGTTTTGAGTCGGGTCAGAAACCGACACCCCCTGACCCCTTGTCCTATATACTGGCCTGGGAAAAGTCCAATTATACTACTTAAGGGCTCAATATAACAGTATACTGTTCAATAGGACCAACTAGGGCTGCTATATACCTAATTAGGGCTGCTAAAATCATGTCACACACGTGAACCCGAACATGACATATGTATTCGCGGGTTAACACGAACTCAACCCGTTTAACCTGAATAATAAATTATTTATTTATTTATTTTATTTTTATTATTTTTTTTTTTTTTTTTGACATTACATTAAAACTTCATCATCATCATCATCATCATACTCAGTTAATCCCACCAATAGCAAAGCAAAGGTAGGGTCTGAGGAGGGTAAGATGTAGACAACCTTACCTCTACCCCGTAGGAATAGAGAGGCTGCTTCCAGTGAGACCCCCGGCTCGATAGTAGTTTTGCATCAAGCCTTGGACATAAGGCACATAACACTCAGCACTCAGGACAAAGACCGATTAGTGAATGTACCCTTTTGTCTCTCAGCTATCAACGCCACCACATGATGCAAAATTAACTGTCCTCAGCTTTTAACGTTATTTTCACGAAGTTAGTAAAATAACGTTAAAATTCGTGCACTTTCACTTTTGCCCCCCGATGGCCCACACATATATACATTATATGCGCATACCGCAAGCGGGGCGTAACATTAAAACTTCAAAATTTACAAATTATAACTATTTTTGAAGCAATTATGTGGCAATTTATTTAAAAAAAATTAAATTTTGGCATAAAAAAAAATACCGTAATAATTATAAATTATCATATAAAAGTATAAAACACATTATAAAAAATCTGTAAATTAAGTAAATGGGTTAACGAGTCAACTTATGAACCCCGTCTAATGGACACAAGCACGAACCATTTAGCTAAACATGTTCGCAGATTCGACCCGAAAGTGACCCAAACACGTTTAGACTAAACCCAAACCCGCAAACTTCATGTCAGGTTCGTCGTGTCGTGTCAGAAATTTACACCCCTATGACCATTATACAACTTACGGGCTCATCCTAAAGGAAAGGCCAGACCCAGATCCGTTTCGGGGACCAGACTGATCATGAACCGAGCAAACTTTCATTAACATCAGCACATATACACCAGAAAGGATAGATTGTGTTTTACCCTATCATGTCATATTTAGTTTCCAAAATCTTTGGATCTTTGAAAAACCAACAAACACATTTGAACATTTCAGTATGACGGTTTACATACCTGCCCAGTAGAAACAATCACAGGATCTTTCATCAATTCGAGTGATATCGGGCACCGAAAATCATCTGGAATAACCGGCGATCGATGTCTCGCAAACCTCTTTTCGCGATCAGAATCTTCAATTTCAAAATTTCCCAGCATCACAAAATCATTAATCTTCTTAAGAACAAACGACACTGTGTCAAAGCTACTGTCAAACTCTCCACCGCCCGTCAATACAACCATCTCATGAATCGCGAGTGATTCCTTTCTCAGATCATCAATGGTGGTAAGATGCAGCTTTTCTGCAAGTCTTTTAACCATTTCTGGATCTGGGTCTTTCCCCATTTTCACCATTGTTAAATCCGTTTGAAGCTGTGAATCGGGAGACTCTGTTTGTGTTTTTGCTCTTTTGAACTGTGAATGCACAAGTTGTATCTGCAAGATCATAATCAGAGATGTGTTCTTCTAGTATTAATCCAAGAGTTAGCAGAGGGAACAAAACAGGCCCAAACGTAACATTTTATTATTCTTTGCAATAATATTTAACGGCTACGTCCCTCTAAACCAAAAAAAAAAAAAAAAAAATGAAACAAACATAACTTTGGCTACGAATGGAGTTACCGGGCCCATAGCCCATACCCAGCTGACGGAAAGGTCTCGACGAGCCTTATCACGTGGAAACAGCCATAGGCAATTCCCTTCATGTAATGTTTTAGTGATTTCCTTCTTTTCCCTCTTTTAGTGTAAAACGCATAGCTTAATTTATTTCTTTAATTTCAGTATAAGTTTGACAGTGTGTAAGTTCGAAAATTTGGCAATTCCCTTCATGTAATGTTTTCATTATTCAGTAACACATCTTTAATGCTTCCGCTCTACGTCAAACATTCAAGTCTAAAAAATCATACCGACCTGTTCTCGAATTTCTTCTGGTACATCAAACCGATCATAACGAATCTTGCACAATGCCTCTTCAATCTGTGTTGTCACTTCATGAAACTTTTTAATACTTCTATCAATCTGCAGTGCCTGTAATCCAAAACACGCAATTCAACAACAACAACAATCATAATCCCCTCATCACCAAATTAAATCAAACAAGTACCTGAAAGGTTTTACTTCCATAATTAACAGCTTTCAAAAGATCGAGGCCCAAATCCAAAGCAAATTTCAAACACTTAAGCCCATCAAGATCATCATCATCATCAACCTGTTGTTCACTATCTTTCAATTCATCAAACAATGGGCCCAAAAGCTTTACTCTTCTCACCAAACTCCCATAGAGATCTCTTGCAGCGTTTCTGCACTCGGGTAGCCCTGCAAATTCCCTCACTGAGTCCACGAGTTGACACACCAAAACACCTGCTTGTTCTTGATTCGACATTATTATTATTAGGCAACTAAATTACACAGCTCTAAAAACCCTTGTTGTTTATGTGGTTGAAGAGAAGTGATCATTGGTATAATAGAATTGGGTTAATTATTTGGTGGGTATTTATGATTGTTGTTCGTAAAAGATGATGACTTTTTCAGTGTTTGTGAATATACCCTTGAAGAAAAGGTCTTGTTATCAGGGTCAACAATGGCGTCAACGGAGAATTGGTCGATATTTGGGAAAGATAGGAGAGTTTTGAGTGTTTTTAGAATGGAATTAACAATCACACATTGTAAAATCTTATTCTCATATGCTTTATACGGGTCGTATTGTCAGTTTATTTTATTCTATACGGGTCGTATAACCTTATACCGTCCGTATACACCATGTGAGAAAAAGATTTTAGGGTGACCGTATATAATGTATACGACACATTTATACGGGCCGTATAACCTTATACGACCCGTATACTTCGAATTTCGTATTTTTTTTATTTTAACTATTTGACTCAACGTATTATTCCTCGATACGCGTGTGACTAGACGTAAGATTCTTCGATTCGATGTTATATCCCTCGATTCTCGTGTGAGTTATGTGATTAGACGTTAGATTCCTCGATATTCGTGCGAGTTATTTGATTCGACGTGAGATTCCTCGATTCACGTGTTAATCATTTGAAATGACGTAATATTCCGTAAAAACCTCTATATAAACGACACAAATCTTATTCATTTTCATTCAACTTCTATTCGTTTCTTCTATATTTCTCTGTATTCAACTTATATTACGCTATCAATGTCATTTTGGGGTGACGGTAACTTTTTCGGTAGTGACTCGGCTACGAGTCGAATCAGAGGAGTTATGAAATCAATCAAAACAACAATCCGGGTTCGTTTGATATAAGTGTTCCGTTCGATCTCAATCTTGCGTCTGATGCAAGTCAGAATCCTTGGGGTTTGGATGCTTTTCAGGGTAATTATGCTAGTTATTATCCATCGTCGCCCGTTAGTTTTCAATCCCCTCCTGGTAGTGGTGGACCGCTGTCCGGTAGTTTTCAATCTCCTCTCGGTAGTGGTGGATAGTCCGAGGGTCCAAACAGTGACCAGGAACCTAGTGAGTTTGAAACCGATCATGTATAACATTTATTTATACGTTTATTTGCCATACGTTTAATAGTACTGTTTATACGTTTGATATCAAACAAACGACCAGTTAATAAACATGAAGCAAAAGCAAAGTAAACTTAATATTATTTCATGTTCTGACAATTTGTAATGATGAAAAGTTTGAGTTAAGGTGACTAGTAAACTACTGGTGGTGTCTTCTGGATCGTCGGATTGCCACACTACGAGGGGAGTCAGAAACGACGAAGGGTACGATGCAGGATCTTGGAGGTCGGATGGACGCTTTTGAGGACATTTATGGATTGGATGAGATTGTGAGAGATCAGATGAGCCAGAGGATAGCTGAGTTGGAGCAGATGGTTGTTTTGTTGTTGGAGTATCTAGGATTTTTGTGATTGTATTGTTGTTGAACAATTTTTGAATTCTTTTGGTGATCCTTTGTTTAAGCATGGTTGCTACTTAGGTATTTTAGGAGGAAATTTTGATAGACTTTTTTATGGTGTTGATTTCATCCTCACCAAATTTTGTTAGTTCCTAAAAACTACAAACAAGCGATGTAATTTCCACCGTGAAATATCAAACAATGGATTTTGGATTAAATTTTTCAAATTTGTTATGTGATCGTGATTACATGTGCTTTGTTGAATCCATTCACATTTAATGATTGAATTATTTAAATATTGACTTACGTTGTTATTATTGCTTCAATAATAGAAACGTCAATATGCGACCAAAAGCGAGACAGAGTTCCTCTACCGTCGGAATAGGATTTCCTATCACACCCGAGGAGTTAGCACGATTGGTTGCTCAGTATGTTATGTATACCTTGGAGCAGCATGAAGTTGATCGAGTTGCAGATCATGGACAGGTTTGCAAAGGGAAAGAGCACGTTTAGGGAGAAGTGCCATCTGAGAACATACCAGGTAGAATAATGATTGGAAAATTTTGTGAGTTTCCTATGTTATGATATAATCTAAGAGTAATCTTGATTTTCATTAACTTGGTAAACAGTACACGGATGTACGCACGAAACATTCCAGGGTCCTAACCCGAGATCATTGGCCGGTATCGCACGTGATGAAGAGACAGCACCTCATGAGCAGTCAGGTAGTCACAACAGTTTAACTATTAAGATCATCCAGAGCATGGAGTACAAGGATGGAGATGTTAGAAAGAATGAAATGAAGAATTCAAGGAAGAATTCTGAGGAGAAGCGTGAGAAGAAACGCAAGCTTGATAAGTCAGTTGTGGACAAAGCCGGTAATTCTGGAAAGAAAGCAGTTAAAAAGGACAAGAACAGTGCAGTGAAGAAAACCCCAGTTGACAAGTCAAAGGTATGTAGCCGATGTGGGCGAACCGGACATGAAACTCATCAGTGCTATGCTAAAAGTATGATAGATGGAGTCCGACTCATAGGATGTTAGTAGTGTGGGAAGGGAGGACATCACAAGCGGGAATGTCCTGAGCTTAAGGATCAGTATGCCGGGAGTAAAGCATGGATAGAAGCTAGTAAGGCTTGTGTTGATCCTGCACCCATCATAGGTACGTTCATGAACCGTTAGTTTGTTTATGTTAACTTTATGTTAAGAATAGGTGTAAATGGGATGTTATACTAAAAAACCCTGATGACACTGATGTAATCATAAGTTAGTAGGTTAACTAAGATCAGTATATGAAGAGCAGATGAGAACCCGTGATGACACACGTGGTTGTGATATTAAATAGGTATGGTTATAGTGATATCTAAAAGCTGCTAAAGAAGATAGGCAGATTTGATGCAGTAATAGGATAGAGTTAGCTACCCTAATTTTTTTTAGCTAAGCTGAAAGTATGAGGAAACTGATTTGAACCCTCTACCTTAGTGGTAAGAAAATATATAGATTGTGAAGCATAAGAGTCATCGAGATATGAAGACTGAAGAGGAGGATGGATACCTCATGAATTGCGTGGGTCTACAGAAGGATGAACGGTTTAACTAATCAAAGTCAGTACCTACTACTGAGGTTTGATGATTGACCGTATTTCTTGAAGAAGTTTATCTACTGCTTGGAGTTTCGCGAGCGAGTGAATATTTTTGTTTGATTAAGATTTCAGACAGGATATCCTAGAAATTTTCTTTAAGAATATTGTTGGTGAATGCTATCGTTAGGTTTATACGGGTAGATTCGACACATCTTAAATTGGAAAAGGATGTCTGAAAAGTAATTATGGACGAGGAATTTGGTAACAAATTTCCTTAAGAGTTGACATTGAATGTCAAAAGCTTACTTTTCGTAGCTAATGTCACGGATAATTCAAAAGAATAGAGGACATGTTTGGACGAAAATGTAAGAGGATGCTTTGTGATAGCCGAAGAAAATTGTATGGTGCACATATTCAATCTCTGCCTGAGAAATGTGAAAATTTTAGTTGTATACTGCGATGCGTCATGTTTGGGCTGTAATTGCATGTTGTGCAAAAAGGACAAAGTGACAGCCTATGCATCCAGACAACTGAAAGTGCATAGGAAAGACTATACGATTTGTGGTCTGGAAAAGGAAGTGAAGTATAATACCCTGGAGTATTGTAGAGCCTGCATTGAACATGAGTAACAAAGTGTGATAGAAATCGAGATATCAAGCTGCCATTAGTTAAGTCTACCTTATGATTATGAATTACATGACAGTTTGGAAAACTGCTTAGTTTAAAGATAAGAATAAGAGAAGACATCGAGTGTCTATTTCTTTTAAGAAGGAGGAATGGCAAGAGGCCAATGGATAAAGTCTGAAAGCGTTCAGAGAAATCATAGATTGATTTGAAGTGTTATGTTGATAACCAGGAAGACAATTACAGATTCCTAACGGAATGAGCGATCTGTTGATTGTACGATAGTGGAGAGTAGATATTTGGATCAGATATGAAAGGGAGAGAAAACGAGCTCACTAGATTTGATACTTTCAAGAGCCCATCTAGAGTTGGATCAATCGTAAGTAGGCTCAGACTATCTCAGGTATAGGACAGCTTATATATGGTTCAGCATATGTCAAATCTGACATGGTAGAACACTGACTCTACCGTATTTTGACTTTGTAACACCTCAAAAAATCATGTCCAATATGATAAAGACACATGTCATGAACTTTAAACGTGTAACGAATTGATTATGAGGGACTAAAGTTGACAAACGAAGAAAGTATGTGTATAGAAGGATCCAAAGTGTCAACATTTGAAAATTTTGCCTTTCAACGACCCTACACGATGTTTATACCCTTAAACGAATAAATTTTGAAACATATGAAATCGTTTGTGGAAGAAAGTGAAAGTTTACAAGACGCGAGGGTTAAATGTGTCAACATGTTAAAGTAATACCTCTGAGTGACCTTTTAACGAACCCGGAGCTTTGTAACTTTTAATTATACTCCCAAGAATAAGTGACGAAAATTTCACAAGGTTTCGATGTCGTTTGAGATAAATACGCTAACTTTCGTGATTAAAGGGTTAAAAGCGTCAACAAGGCAAAACTTGTGTTTTCGGTTATAATTTAACGAAACTGGACCTAACGATGTTTGGTTATATTCTAAGGATCATAAAAATATAAATTATATGGGTTAAATGTGCTTGGAATGAAAGATATTGCGTTTTAAAAGGTTCAGGGGGTGAAAATGGCAAGTTTGAAACTTGTTGAGCTGGTTACCACCCTGGTGGCGTCGGGCCACAGCTCCCCCTCTTTGCCGTCGCGTGACGCGATGGCATGATCTGGGCAGAAACCATGCACAGGTGCAGGTTCTGCCACTTCCTTCACCATTGCATGTTTTAATTCGATTCTATGGACTGTTTGCTGGTTTTAAAAACCATTTGGGACACCTGTGATCATCAGAGAAGAGCCCTAACACCTGTAATGATCTGGTGATAACCTCTAGTAGTATAAATAGGTGAAGATTGGGCAGCATTCTCACTTGCAAGTTCAATTTTTATACTCTCAAACTTACTCTCAAGCTTTGGAGCTTTCAAACTCATTCTATGGAGCATCCTAACTTGGAAGGAAGCTCTCTTAGTCAAAATTTTCGTGCTAAGGACTCTTGTAAGTGTTCTTAGCCTCAGTAATTAGGTTTTCATTAGTGTAATGGCCGAAAGTCAAAGTCAGCGTAATTACGCTTTGACTTTGTGATTAATCACTAACGGTCCAGCCATTATTCAAATTAAAAGTGGCTATGTGTTGGTAATTATGTAGGTGTTAAACCCTTAAAAGGGCACCTTCAAATTATCACGTTATCTCAGTCAATTGTCAGGTCAAACTTCTTAACAAAAAGTCAAACGAGTCAGTTTTTGCAAAATAATTCATAACTGATAATGCTGAAGTTATGGAACATGTTTTAACACTTAAATAACTTGGTAAATAATATAAGAACATGTTTAGGCATGTTCAACCCGACAATTCTGAGTTTAGGCTCGGTTCGCAACCGAAAGTGCAAAAGTACACTTTTGCTTTGACTTTCAGTTCTGACCCGATTTAGCTTAGTTTAGTTATGCCTTAGGGTTCCTTTAGTACCATATTATATGTTAGTATAACCCCCTGAGGTTATAAAACATGGTTCCATAGAAATCCTAGTTCATTGCATGTTTCCGTTAAATGCTTAAAAGTTGACCGTTATGCCCTTTTAATATAAAAACGAGATTTTTGAAAATGTGAGAGGACAAATGTGACAACTCGAATTTCCGACGTTCTTTATTTGCATTTAATGCACGTTGACTTTGACTATATAGTGGTGTTATGATAAAACCTAGTGTGTTGCATGGTTATGTGTGATTGTATAACTTGCGTACTGTTTGTTAAACTTAAACTGCTTAGAACCCGACGAAACACAAGAGTGTTTCGCCATAACCCATTCCGATGAAACAGGCTGTTTCGCCATGAACATTCCGACGAAACAGAAGTCTGTTTCGCCGGCCCAGTAGCCCAGCTTGGGCCCAGAACGTATTTTGAGTATTTTTACGTAAAAACATCACTTTACATTTTCTATCAACACAACCGAAACCCTAGAGCTCTCTCACTGTGACGGTGAACTAGAACCCACCGGAAACCCTTGTGCGATCAAACCATCATCTCGGTTAGTAGATTTATGTGTCTTGATTGATCGTTCATCCGTGAATGTGTTTCTGTGCCATGTGATTCTGCTATGTTGATGTATAATTGTAACTGATACATGTTAAATATTAGGGTTCTTGTTATGATGATGATGATATGGATTTCAATATGAATATTGTAGTCGGATATAAACGGTTTTATGCGAAACTTAATATGATTAAATACTCGGTTCTGGATGTTGTTATTATGATCTGATTCTGACTGCAAGTTAGCATCTTGATAGGGTTTGATGATGTGATGTTGTAATCGATATGTGGTATACGTAAGCTAGGGTTCATGCTAGACGTTAAAGTGGTCCAATGATTATGCTATGATGATGTTACAATGATTCTGTGTTGAATGATTTTCTGCATGATTGATAATATTGATGTCGGCTGTTAGTGATGATTAGGGTTTCTGCATGAAATTGTACTGATGCAACTAAACTGTCCGACGAAACTGAACCCTCGGCGAAACAGAATGTGTTTCGCCAAGGGTAACCGACGAATCAGAAGTTCTGTTTCGCCAATAGCCACCTCGACGAAACAAATGTGTTTCGTCAATTTGTGTTTCGCCGCTATGTGTGTTTCGCCAACACACTTGTTTCGCCAACTTATGTGTTTCGCCATATATGTGTTTCGCCGAGCTGTGCTGTAACTTGAGTTAATTCTGTTAAGTATTAACCTGGTTAATTAACTGCTGGTATATGTTAAACATGACTTGTATGATTGTGATTACGTGTTGCATGCTTATACCTGAACAACTGAAACTCAAACTGATTATGTATACGTGCAAACCTTAGGACGTGATTGATTATTTGCGAGCACTTACATACCTAGCATACCGAGCAAACCAAGGTGAGTTCACACAAGCCAAGGCATGGGGTTCCCAGGGGGGAATGGGGATTTGATAATGACTGTACATACATAGATGACAGAACCTACTGCTAGACTAGTAACACTTATTGAACGATCTTCGCACACCTGCCAAGGACATTGGCCGCGATATTATGACTGTCTTCGCACACCTGCCAAGGACATTGGCCGCGAACTAAACTTACAACATCTTCGCACACCTGCCAAGGACATTGGCCGCGAACTAAACGTACAACATCATCGCACACCTGCCAAGGACATTGGCCGCGATACAAACAAACCTAGTCTAGAAAAACTTGGGGAAGGACCTTCCCCAACATCTTCGCACACCTGCCAAGGACATTGGCCGCGATGGAAACTAATACGATACATTGTAACGAACGAACATACTACTACTCACGCTATACTATTACTGAACTATTAACTGTGAACTCGCTCAACTAGTTGTTGACTCTCTCTTGCATGCCTTGCAGGACCTTAGGTACATATGGAGCTTGCACAGGAAGGAGCAGGTCGTTGTGGGATACGGATCGTAGACGATATTTGAACTTATAACTTACTTTGGGTTTTCATTATTATGCTTCCGCTACTTAACAATGTTTGGTTATGAACATCAGTCATGTCAAGATGAATTACATTTTCCTACTTTTACACTTAAATACTATGTTTGATATGATTGATGGCTTGATCCTGGTCAGTCACGCCTCCAAGCGGTGATACTCCGCGGGTGGATTTTGGGGGTGTGACAGATTGGTATCAGAGCCATTGGTTATAGAGAACTTGGTTTTAATAAAGGGAAAACGATTTTGTTAAAACCAGACTATAACCAGAAAAGTGCTCTCAACGATCCACAACGACGCTTCGCTCCACGTGCAAGGCTCAACACCATAGGTATTACAATTCCTGTTACTTTACCTACATGCTAGAACTACATAGACTTTTGCTCGTGGTATGCTTAGATCACAGAACTTGCTATATGTTATTGCTTGAGAATACTCGTATGCTCACTCTCTTCTGTCATCGCACGATATGCGAACCTATCTCACTTACGTTATCTTTACTATGAAGATCATGTCTGGACGTATCAACATGACTCAGGACCAGTTGACGGCCCTCATTAACGAACGAGTTACTGCGGCAGTTGCAGCCGCACAAGCAGGAGGTATACCCTGCAGTTACAACTCACTCTAGGATCCTTAGATCCTACATTCCTAAATCAACACTCGTGTTTAAACTTGTCCTAATTCTTTTACACAACAGGTCAAGCACCTGTTTGCACTTTCAAGACTTTCATGGACTGTCGTCCATCCACTTTCAGCGGCACTGAAGGAGCCGTAGGTCTCCTGCACTGGTTTGAAAAGATAGAGTCTGTGTTTGAGATGCGTGAGTGCCCTGAGGCACGCAGGGTGAAATATGCTACCGGTACCCTCGAGGGTTTAGCCCTCACATGGTGGAAAGCTCAGGTCCAAATACTGGGGTTGGTTGCTGCTAACGCCACCCCATGGAACAATTTCAATGAGATGATCAAGGAAGAGTACTGCAGTCGAGATGATATTCATAAGCTGGAAGTTGAGTTTTTCAACCTCAAGATGACGGGGTCTGAGATCGAAGCGTATACCAAGAGATCGAATGAGCTTGCATTACTGTGTCCTACTCTGGTGGACAAACGTATCGAACTTTATCTTAAGGGTCTGGTGCCAGAGATCCAAAGTCATGTGACTTCAGCAAATCATGCCACTTACCAGCAGGTTGTTCAGTTGGCTCACCGTCTCACTGATCAGGCGGTGGAGCAAAACAGGTTGCCTAAACGCATCAGCGCTACTGCTACCGCTACCACTTCAGTTACCCCTGCTACTCCCAGCGACAATAAGAGGAAATGGGAGGGGGACTCTAGCAAGGGTTCAGCTACTGTTCAGTCTCAAGCTCAGCAACGCAAAACAAATGACCACCAGAGTCCGAATCAGCAATCATCAGGTGGTCAAGGGCAGAGTGGATATCGGGGAATTCACCCGTGGTGTAGAAGGTGCAACAAACACCACAGTGGAAGATGCCGCAGAGAACAGTGTCAAAGATGCCTCAAGATGGGTCATGAGGCTAAGGATTGTAGAAGCGTACGGCCAGCAAATCAGAACCAGCAACAACAACCACCTGCTCCACGAAACCAGCCTCAGCAGCAGCAGCAGGGAAACAGGGGATGCTACCAGTGTGGGGCTGAAGGTCATTACAAGCGTGATTGCCCTCAATTGAATCAAAACCAGAACCAGAACAATAACAACAACAACAATCAGGGCAACGGGAACAACAACAACGGTGGGAACAATAACAACAATGGTGCTAGAGGCCGTATGTTTGTGATCGGTCAGGGTGATGCCAGGAATGATCCCAACGTGGTTATGGGTAAGTTTCTTCTTGACGACTTTTATGTTACTGTACTATTTGATTCTGGTGCGGATACAAGTTACATGTCTCTAAAAGCTAGTGAAATGTTAAAACGTGCACCAACTCTCTTAAACACCAAACATGTCGTAGAGTTAGCTAACGGTAAAAGTCTAGAGGCCACGCACATAGTTAAGGGGTGTAATCTGATCCTCGCTGATCAGACTTTCTCCATCGATCTCATTCCTATACCCTTGGGTAGCTTTGACGTCATCATTGGTATGGATTGGTTATCTCAACAACGAGCGGAGATTTTATGCAAAGAAAAGGTTATTCGTATTCCTCGTTCGGGCAAGGAACCTCTCGAAGTTCAAGGCGACAAGAGTGGTGTCGTGAGTGGCATCATCTCCTTTTTGAAGGCTCAGAAGTGTTTACGCAAGGGGCACACTGCTATACTAGCCCTCGTTACAGATACCTCGAAGAAAGAGAAAAAGATTGAAGATATTCCTGTAGTACGAGACTTTCCTCAAGTGTTTCCTGAGGAATTACCTGGGTTGCCGCCTCATCGTCAAGTTGAATTTCAGATCGAGCTCGCTCCAGGAGCAGCACCTATAGCTCGAGCACCTTATCGTTTAGCTCCAACTGAATTGGAAGAATTATCAAAGCAGCTACAAGAACTCTTGGAAAAGGGTTTCATACGTCCTAGCTCTTCGCCCTGGGGAGCTCCAGTGTTATTCGTAAAGAAGAAAGACGGTACGTTCAGGATGTGTATAGACTACCGTGAACTCAACAAGGTGACGATCAAGAATCGTTATCCTCTTCCGCGCATAGATGACTTATTCGACCAGCTGCAAGGGTCGAGCTACTACTCCAAGATAGACTTAAGGTCAGGGTACCATCAGCTGAGAGTCCGGGATGAGGACGTCTCTAAAACAGCATTTAGAACTCGTTACGGCCACTACGAGTTTATGGTCATGCCATTTGGGCTAACGAACGCGCCTGCCGTATTTATGGATCTTATGAACAGGGTGTGCAAACCCTATCTCGACAAGTTCGTCATTGTTTTCATCGACGACATCCTGATTTATTCGAAGAGTCAGGAGGAACACGAGCAGCACTTACGTCTTATACTGGAACTCCTAAGAACAGAACAGCTATACGCCAAGTTTTCTAAATGTGACTTCTGGCTTCGTGAAGTCCACTTTTTAGGCCACGTGGTGAACAAAGATGGGATCCATGTCGATCCATCCAAGGTAGATTCGATCAAGAATTGGCCTGCACCTCGTACACCAACGGAAATACGCCAATTCTTGGGTTTGGCGGGTTATTACAGACGTTTCATCAAAGACTTCTCAAAGATTGCTCAGCCGCTTACACTGTTGACGCAGAAGGGTGTTGTATACCGTTGGGGTAATACACAGGAATCAGCGTTTCAGCACTTAAAGGATAGACTCTGTAGCGCACCTATCCTCTCTTTGCCTGAAGGCACGGACGATTTTGTAGTCTACTGCGATGCATCTATCCAGGGTCTTGGATGTGTGTTGATGCAGCGGGATAAAGTCATTGCTTATGCTTCGCGCCAACTTAAGGTTCACGAACGGAATTATACGACACACGACCTAGAACTGGGAGCGGTTGTCTTTGCACTCAAGATATGGCGACACTACTTGTATGGTACCAAGTGCGCAATCTACACTGATCACAGAAGCCTCGAACATATCTTCAAACAGAAAGAACTGAATATGCGACAGCGACGATGGGTCGAACTGCTAAACGACTACGAATGCTCAATCAGGTACCACCCAGGCAAAGCCAATGTTGTGGCTGACGCCCTCAGTCGAAAGGACACCGTGCCTAAGCGCGTTCGAGCCTTACAACTCACTATACAGTCTAGTCTTCCTTCCCAGATACGAAATGCTCAGGTGGAAGCATTGAAACCAGACAACGTCAGGGCTGAAGCCCTACGCGGCTCAAGGCAACGATTAGAACAAAGGGCAGACGGCGCTTATTACGTAACAGGACGCATTTGGGTCCCACTGTACGGCAACTTACGCGAGCTGGTAATGGATGAAGCTCACAAGTCTCGCTACTCGGTACACCCTGGTTCGGATAAAATGTACCACGATATTAAGACTACATACTGGTGGCCTAGCATGAAGGCCCACATAGCCACATACGTTAGCAAATGCTTGACTTGTGCGAGAGTCAAGGCAGAATATCAGAAACCGTCAGGACCACTCCAACAACCTGAGATACCACAATGGAAATGGGAGCAAATTTCCATGGATTTTGTTACTGGCCTACCTAGATCTCAGCGCGGAAATGATACTATTTGGGTGATCGTGGATCGACTCACAAAGTCTGCTCACTTCCTGGCCATTAAAGAAAAAGACAAGTTCTCTACCTTGGCAGACATTTACTTAAAAGAAGTGGTCTCGAGGCACGGAGTGCCAACCTCTATCATCTCTGATCGTGACGCACGTTTTACTTCAGAACTGTGGCAAGCAATGCATAAATCGTTTGGCTCTCGTTTAGACATGAGCACGGCGTATCATCCTCAGACCGATGGGCAGTCTGAGCGCACTATTCAAACTCTAGAAGACATGCTTCGGGCGTGCGTCATAGACTTTGGCAATGGTTGGGAAAAACATCTGCCACTTGTGGAATTTTCGTACAATAACAGCTACCACACCAGCATTAAAGCTGCACCATTCGAGGCACTATACGGACGTAAGTGCCGGTCACCTCTCTGTTGGGCAGAGTTGGGAGAAAGTCAAATCACAGGTCCAGAAATGGTAGTCGATACTACAGAAAAGATTGCACAAATACGACAACGCATGGCGGCAGCACGCGACCGTCAGAAAGCATACGCTGATTTAGACAGGAAACTACTCGAATTCCAAGTTGGGGATCGAGCGCTACTTAAAGTTTCACCCTGGAAGGGTGTGGTTCGTTTTGGCAAACGCGGCAAACTAAATCCACGATATGTTGGACCTTTCGAGGTTATTGAGAAAATAGGCAAAGTGGCCTACCGATTGAACTTACCACCTGAACTCAGTGCAGTTCACAACGTCTTTCACGTGTCGAATCTGAAGAAATGTACGTCAGATGAGACCCACGTAGTTCCCTTGAAGGAACTCACTATCGACGAACGGTTGAACTTCGTCGAGGAACCTGTTGAAATCACGGACCGGGATGTTAAGGTCCTCAAGAACACGAGAATCCCTCTTGTACGAGTTCGTTGGAACTCCCGCCGCGGCCCAGAGTTCACTTGGGAGCGTGAAGATCAAATGGAACTCAAATATCCCCAGTTATTCGGAAACCAAGCAACTACTACTGAGGCTGAAGCTACCAATGCAGAATTTCGGGACGAAATTCCAAATCAACGGGGGGATAATGTGACACCCCAAGAAAACCAGTAATCTTCGCAAACCTGCTCTCGAGGAGCCGCGATACGACACAGGTAACCAACGTCACACTACTAGCTTCCTCAGTAACTGCATGCTAAATTTCGGGACGAAATTTCTTTCAAGTTGGGGATAATGTGACAACTCGAATTTCCGACGTTCTTTATTTGCATTTAATGCACGTTGACTTTGACTATATAGTGGTGTTATGATAAAACCTAGTGTGTTGCATGGTTATGTGTGATTGTATAACTTGCGTACTGTTTGTTAAACTTAAACTGCTTAGAACCCGACGAAACACAAGAGTGTTTCGCCATAACCCATTCCGATGAAACAGGCTGTTTCGCCATGAACATTCCGACGAAACAGAAGTCTGTTTCGCCGGCCCAGTAGCCCAGCTTGGGCCCAGAACGTATTTTGAGTATTTTTACGTAAAAACAACATCACTTTACATTTTCTATCAACACAACCGAAACCCTAGAGCTCTCTCACTGTGACGGCGAACTAGAACCCACCGGAAACCCTTGTGCGATCAAACCATCATCTCGGTTAGTAGATTTATGTGTCTTGATTGATCGTTCATCCGTGAATGTGTTTCTGTGCCATGTGATTCTGCTATGTTGATGTATAATTGTAACTGATACATGTTAAATATTAGGGTTCTTGTTATGATGATGATGATATGGATTTCAATATGAATATTGTAGTCGGATATAAACGGTTTTATGCGAAACTTAATATGATTAAATACTCGGTTCTGGATGTTGTTATTATGATCTGATTCTGACTGCAAGTTAGCATCTTGATAGGGTTTGATGATGTGATGTTGTAATCGATATGTGGTATACGTAAGCTAGGGTTCATGCTAGACGTTAAAGTGGTCCAATGATTATGCTATGATGATGTTACAATGATTCTGTGTTGAATGATTTTCTGCATGATTGATAATATTGATGTCGGCTGTTAGTGATGATTAGGGTTTCTGCATGAAATTGTACTGATGCAACTAAACTGTCCGACGAAACTGAACCCTCGGCGAAACAGAATGTGTTTCGCCAAGGGTAACCGACGAATCAGAAGTTCTGTTTCGCCAATAGCCACCTCGACGAAACAAATGTGTTTCGTCAATTTGTGTTTCGCCGCTATGTGTGTTTCGCCAACACACTTGTTTCGCCAACTTATGTGTTTCGCCATATATGTGTTTCGCCGAGCTGTGCTGTAACTTGAGTTAATTCTGTTAAGTATTAACCTGGTTAATTAACTGCTGGTATATGTTAAACATGACTTGTATGATTGTGATTACGTGTTGCATGCTTATACCTGAACAACTGAAACTCAAACTGATTATGTATACGTGCAAACCTTAGGACGTGATTGATTATTTGCGAGCACTTACATACCTAGCATACCGAGCAAACCAAGGTGAGTTCACACAAGCCAAGGCATGGGGTTCCCAGGGGGGAATGGGGATTTGATAATGACTGTACATACATAGATGACAGAACCTACTGCTAGACTAGTAACACTTATTGAACGATCTTCGCACACCTGCCAAGGACATTGGCCGCGATATTATGACTGTCTTCGCACACCTGCCAAGGACATTGGCCGCGAACTAAACTTACAACATCTTCGCACACCTGCCAAGGACATTGGCCGCGAACTAAACGTACAACATCATCGCACACCTGCCAAGGACATTGGCCGCGATACAAACAAACCTAGTCTAGAAAAACTTGGGGAAGGACCTTCCCCAACATCTTCGCACACCTGCCAAGGACATTGGCCGCGATGGAAACTAATACGATACATTGTAACGAACGAACATACTACTACTCACGCTATACTATTACTGAACTATTAACTGTGAACTCGCTCAACTAGTTGTTGACTCTCTCTTGCATGCCTTGCAGGACCTTAGGTACATATGGAGCTTGCACAGGAAGGAGCAGGTCGTTGTGGGATACGGATCGTAGACGATATTTGAACTTATAACTTACTTTGGGTTTTCATTATTATGCTTCCGCTACTTAACAATGTTTGGTTATGAACATCAGTCATGTCAAGATGAATTACATTTTCCTACTTTTACACTTAAATACTATGTTTGATATGATTGATGGCTTGATCCTGGTCAGTCACGCCTCCAAGCGGTGATACTCCGCGGGTGGATTTTGGGGGTGTGACAACAAAAATCTTTATTACTGATTTATAAGCATGTCCTAAAAATTTGACATCAGTTTATGGTCTAAAATGAAAGATATGCAAGATATCGTAAAACTAAAGTTTTTTGTTAATTAAATGGAATTTTTGGTATAAATCATATTTAAACCCAATTTTTGACACCAAACTTGCTACCCACTATTATAAAATAATATTTAGGGATTTTTGGAAATTTTTGTCAAATTTTATACTGATCATATTATAGAGTTCTAGCATAAATTCGGTAATTGACGAAATTTCCCTTTTCGTTGATAAAATGAGTTTTACATATCATTTTGATACCAAACCTTTTCCTACTGATTTCATATGTTAAATAAAATATTTTAAGCTTTAGAGACTGATCAAAACTTCAAAATTTTATAAACATTTCAAATATCGTCAAATACCGACTTTTACGCTTATTAAGTGCATAGTATGGTTTAAAACCATATTTAACGCCTAAGACTTATTACCTACTAATGTTATAAGCAAATTTTTATACTTTAACAGTAAGTAAAAGTCTTGGAACTCAGATTTCCAAATTTAACCCTTAAAGCATATGTGAAATGACCAAAATGCCCCTACGGTGCATAGTTTGGCCATAAATGATAAATTTCACATATGTATGATGTCTTACTAATGTAACTTGTTAAAATAAATGTTTTTACTGATATTTTTGGACCAGAACCTCAGTTTATTATTTAACCTCTTTTATAAACATTAAAATGACCAAAATGCCCTTACGGGGCCTAGATTGGTTTTAAATTCGTTTTGGGCATAATAGAAGATATCCTACTGATATCACAACATAATTTAAGCATAATAGCTTATGGAACTTGTACATGACTCATTCGGTTACCCGTTATGCATTTACGCGTTCCGTAAGGTTTATGTAACTAGTTTGCATAAATTAGCCGAAACGGGTCAAACCTCATCATTTTTACTTCAAAATCCAGAATGTGTTTAGTTTACCCATTTTATACAAGTCTTCATACTTGTTGGGTCTAAATCACATTCTAATCCGGTCTTCGCTTAATCTTGTGTTTTGAACCGTAAACCTTTCATTAAAAGTAATTGGTCTAAGTTTAAACTTAAATAAGACCCGTTAGGAATCTAATAGGTTATTAAAACCTTCGTTCCAGATTAGGAGCCCAGTAAAAGCTACTTGTACTTTCTGATTTGATATACGGCTGAGAATAAAAATTACTTTTAGCTCAGGTAAATACTTTTAACTTATTTTCCGTTATACGGGCTTGGGATACGGTATTATAATAATACCGCCTGGTCGGGTATGAAATCATTTAATCGGATTGTGATTAATAAATTTACATAACCCGTTTTAATCTGTTTTGTTTGATACAATGCCTTTGGGGGGTTAATGACCGTGTCCTGGATATCCTCGGCTCATTCATTTGAAATGGCCACGGCTTAAGAACGGGGTGTAGGCATACACCTAACAGTTACGTATGTATAAACGGTATCACACTCGTGAGGGAACTCCTTGTGGGCCTATACTTGTGGTGTGTCTATTAATCTTGTACCGGCTCTTCTATTCCGGTCCTAAACGGACGACAAACATATAAATCTGTTTACAAGATTATTTTTAAATAATTGTCCCAAGTTATAAAAGATTTTATGCCTTGTGCATCCAAACAAATTTTATCAATGCTTTTCAAAAGAGTCAGTTAATTATATTTACCAGTGTAAACTGACGTATTTTTCAAAAAGACTAAGTGCAGGTACTACGCGTAATGGGCTGGAAACTCCTGAGTATTTAATAAAGAGTCTTGCAAACTTTTAATACTTAAAAATCTGTTGAACAATATTTTCTTTCTGTTTTAGATCCGCCTGTGGATCCCCTTACAACCGTTGTGTAATATTTTATTATACTTTCAATTCGGTTTGTATTATTATTTTAGACTTCCGTTGTGCATTAAACTGTGATTATTTGACTATGATAATATCGACTACGTCACGATACTCCCCACCGGGCCCACCGGTAATACGTGGAAATATCAGGGTGTGACAGATTTAGTGCTTGTAAGCAATGAACCTTGTAGGAAGTGTAGAAAGTTGAGATGAGAGTTTAGGAAAAGTAGGATTAGTTAATGAAGGTCTACGAGGATTCTTCGTAAGAATCAGAGTTTCTTGCAGAAACTACAGGACCATAATTAACAAAACAATCCTTCCTGTTTCCACAAAGTACGAAAAACACAACCTGTAAAGTGGAATTTCGGGGACGAAATTTCCTAAACAGGGGGAGACTATGACACCCAGCTATTCTGAGTTGGCACTGTACTGGTGTGACACGTGTTATAATCATATGTAGGCACTAAATTATTAAATAGGACATTAATTTGAGGTATTTGAAACTTTGACAAACTCAAACTTTGCTAAAAATTACTTTGGCAATAATAAGTTAAACGTTTACGCGTAACGAACAAAATGCGAAATGAACGTCGGTGATTGTCCGGATAACGTTAAAATCCAAAAAATATTATGTTATGATTAAAACCCTATTTTAATCATATTCGTGAAAAAAAATAGTTAGAACGCTTAGAGTTCTTGTTTTGCGAATTTAAGCGCGTACTGCGCAATAAGTGCGTATACTGCGAAACGTGGAAGACGCAACCAGTCTAGGTGAACGAAATATTGTTTAGTAATATTTTGATGAGATTATTTTTATAGAATACTGAAAATAATTTTAAACGCCTTAAAACGTTAATAAAATATGAAATAAAATACCCGGTAACCAGTTAAATACATGTATTAAGCATATATATGTGTGTATATCTTATATATAAGAGAGAGAATGTGAGTGTAGGGGTAAGGTGGCGGCTAGGTTGTCCACCCCTTCACCCAATAATGCTAAGTGTTGAGTATGTGTAAGAACTAATGATTATACGTTACCAACACACTTCTACAAACACATTCCAAGATCAAAATCATTTCAAAAACTCATCTTCTTCTTCCCCCATACACATCTCGGCCGAACACCCCCATAACCACATCCATATCCATTTTTAAAACTTGTTTCATAAAAATCATGGCCATTCCAAGCTAGTTTCAAGCAATTTTGAAGATCAAGAGTTGATTTCAAGGTGATTCAAGGAGGAACAAGCTTACCTTTCATCAAGATTTTCATCATCAACCATACTTTTACTCTTGAAATGTATAAATCATATTCTTCTCAAACACTTTTGATGATGATGACGATGATGAGCATGATTCTCGGATACTTGGATTTTCACTATTCTTGAAATCAAACTAAACAAATGATTTTTATAAAAATAAAAATATGAGGTTATGTATGTGTGATGTTGGCCGAAAGTTTGTGTGTGTGTATAGTGTTTGTATTTTAAATTTTATTTGCAATGATACTTGTGAGATGGTTTCTTGAATAAACAATATTATGTTCAAATGTGTTAGAAGTATAAAGGAATGAATGAAACTTGATTTTTGATTTGAAATAATGTGAGTATATTAGTATGAATATGGCCGAAAATTTCAAGATATGTTTGTGAGTTTATAAGTTGTTGCATGTTCTTGAATGATAGTTAAAAATGCATGTGTTTGGTGATTTATGTATGATGGTTAAATAATTGAACAAGAATGTGATATAAATGTGTCAAATGTTATATTAAATGAAAGAATAAGATTTATTAATCTTGGGTATGATTGTGAAATAAATGTGTTTAAAATACTTGTACATAGACTTGTAGGATGATTTAATGATCATCATCAAATGGAATTGTTGTGATAAGATAAACATTCATCCAAATCAGTAAATAAACATGAAAAATAAAGCTATTTGATGTATTTTAGAAGTTACAAAAATTATGTCATAACTTGGTAGCTTTGCATGTTGTACTTACGGCTTGAAAAGTAGTAAAACGGGTGATGTTTGCATGATTTTTGTGCTTTTCATGAGACCTGCATATATGTGATTAAAATTATTGTTTGATAAGTAGATAACATGTGTTATTTTAAAATATCAAGTCGTGAAAATTTGGGATGGTTACGGTAAAGTTCGGTACGAAACTATGCGTTAAAAACGGTAAATATCGGCTTTTTAAGTGATCTTTATAAAATGTTTTAAATCTGATTACAAACTGATGTTTTATGATAAATATAAGTATTTTAACTTATATTAAATATTTTTGGTGTTTGTTTGGTCATACGTGACTTCCGACACCCAAAAAGGTACCGAAACGATAAAATACGCATATTTCAACATACGCGAAAAAGGGATGTTCAAGGGTTAACTTTGTGTATTTTGGTTTGATATGTGAATATAAGTATATTTAATGTGATTTAATAAATGAATTCATGATGATATGAAATGATGATAAGTTTAGACGTTTGTGTGGTAGAAACGGTAAATTAGATCAGAAATCGCATCGTAAGTGAAAAATTGTGATACACATGAGAAATATGTTTAAAATAACTTGATAAGTTATTTGATATATATTAAGTGTTTTATATATGTGAAATAACATGATACGTGAAATTACGATATATATATTAATATGTATATACCGAATATGTCTATACTTATGCATATATATTACGAAGCGCAACTCGTAGATATATATTGTGAATAAGTAGACATGATAAAGAGTCACCAACAAAATCGTTCAAATCGCGGAAATCTTAATATGTATATGTATATGGAAGTACATAAATATATAAATGCCAACATAATTAAAAACAAAGACTTTTCTTAAAATCCTCAAAGATATGTGAAAATCCTAAGTAACAGAGAAATTTGATTGTTTTAGAACAATTAGTTAATAGATTATTCCTATCTAAATTAGGATATGTGGATTTGATCCGAGGGATTGCGATATTTAAAAACGCACCCAAAGGTGAGTGTCACAGAAACCCCTATTTTTACTGTTTTATATACAGTTTTTAGGGTGAAGAATACGTCTTTAAAAAGAATGAATATATGTTTTCATGTAAAACATGATTTTAATTAAATGTATTTTAGTGAGAATTCACTAAAACGTCATTTTACTATCTTATATAATGTTTTCAGAGAAAAACATGTCACTAAAAGCAAAGTATATGTTTTCATAAAAAATATGCTTTCAAATTATATAAAAATGTATTTTCATCGAGAATACAATTTTTAGAGTGTCAAAATCAACAATATGTATAACTTAAACCATTTTAAAAAAAAAAACGAGTTTAAAAATGACCATACAGGTTTCGGGGAGAAACTAGGTAAATTGACGACGTTATGGGTATAACGATCGTAAAGATTTAAAAAAAAATCTAAGTTGGGACAAATCAGTCAAGACCTCAAGTGTGCAAGTGACGATAAGGCCTTGCATTTCATGGGGAATACTGAGGATTTGTACAATGCCAAATATTAAATTGTTATTCAGTAGGTTATATGTATTAGTGAATTGAGGAAATAGCATAAGATGCATCATAGCTAAAATTTAATCATTAATTAAAGCACGTGTGGAATCGTTAATAGATCTATTGGGTTGACACCCCATCGTGATCGGTTGCTCTGATCTACATAGCGATGAATTGGAATTCTTGAACTGTCTAGTATTGATTAATACCTCAATCTTATTATATAGCTCATAATGTCTTGCAAACTTACGAAACCGAAGAAATAACGAAAATTTAATATAATTAAAATCATAAGTAAAAGTTCTCATCAGAGATAGGCTTACGGGGCTATTTCGGATGATTTCTTCCATGACATTTTACAAAGGAAATAAAATGATCTTTCTTAAACCTATGTGAATGTTTTAAATCATTAAAATGTTTTAATAAGAAAGATTTTCCTTAAACAAGATGTTATAAAAATTATATGTGAACTCACCTTCCATTATGTTGACACATGATTTTTACGTGTTCTTCAGGTACATGAGTTCGGCTTTGGAGAATTTTGGCTTGCGTTGTCATGTGGTTGTGTGATGCTTGTGTAATAAAATAATGTTGGACACTTTTTAAACTATGGGACCATGTGTGTAATAAAACCCCTAAGGGTCAAACGACTATGATTTGTTTGTGATGAATGTGGTAATCTTAAAAACTATGTTTTTAAAATAACAAAATGTCCAAATTAACTAAAGCATCGACCACTAAGACATATATGGGTACCAACCTCCGTCACCGCCACGTTTGTATTTCCGCTGCGATGTTTTTGGGGTGTGACGCTATTACCTTGCATGGGAAAATTTCCAAAATCTCTTGTCCCGATGTTCTAAGCATGGCCTTTCTGATTGGGCCCTTGTGGAGAAATTCTACAATGGGCTCACTTACGACACCAAGGCCCATTTCGATACCTCTGCAGGAGGCCACCTTATAGGAAAGAAAACGGTGGCTGAATGCAATGACTTGTTCGAGAGCTTTGCTCAATCTGAGTACGAGCAACAGTCTTCAAACAGGAATTCCAGTCCTGCACCCAGTCCATCATCCACTACGAGAGGTGTTCACCAAGTTAGCTTGGAGACTACGGTGGCTGCTGATTTGGAAAACTTCAAGAGAGACGTGAGTAAAGAGATCCAAGAGCTTAAGAATAAAGTAGATAAGTGTGAGGTTTGTTGTAACGCCCTGCGTTTTGAAACTTTTATCTTTTGGCAAGTCTCGTCCCTGTAACACTTAATGATACTTAATTGAGTCTTAATCATGTTAGACTGTGTGAAACTTTTACTCTATGATGCTTTTGAGATACTTTATGCATGAATCTTAAAACTATACTAGACTCTTGTGATACTAGACTCTCGCGATACTTTGAAACTCGAGTCTTGAAACTTGTCACTTGTTATGCTTGATACTTATTAAATGAGAAACTTTAATTCCTTATCGAAAGAGAAACTTTAATTCCTTATCGAACGAGAAACTTTGATTCTTTATTGAATGAGAGACTTTGATACTTGACACTTTGGTACTTGATACTTTGATACTTGATGCTTATTGAATGAGATACTAGCTTAAACGCAGACTTGAAACACGGAAACTTTTGTGTTATTTATATAATATTATCATGTAATAGTTACTGATAATTATACGCAACGCAACGCTTAACCTAGCTCGCAAAACGAATCAAAGTCGAAAAACTAGCAAACGGGTCTCGGCTGTCCGGATGACCATCCGATCGGATGACCATTCGACCGAATAGCCATCCGATCCCTCGCACCTCTCCACCGACTTACCTGTATCTATCACCTATAAATATACCCCTTGTGTTCTCATTCTCACCTTTCACTCTCTATCATCCAACCACACGCACTCTCAGTCATTTTAAGCAAGATTCAAGGCAAATCGTAAATATTCTTCTCTGATTCTTGTACAACTTTCATCAATTATCACTTCTACACAAGATTCTTCATCAAAATCACATGAACACTTCAACTTTTTCATAACAACCAACTGATTTGGGCCTCTTGAAGGTGTTCTTCCACTCAGATGTTTGTACAAACAGTTGTGGGACACCATTTAACCAAGATCGGCCTTAGATCTAACATATTTTCACAACTTTTATCCAAATACTAAAGAATCTCACACTTTTATACCGGATCCGACAGAATTTCACATGGTTTCCGGCTCAGATCTGATGAACATCATGTTTTACACTTGATTTTCGAACTTTTAGTCAACTTTTATACAAAACATGGGTGAAATCAGACTCAAACAGACTATTGACTCGTTCCTTAGTCAACATCCGGCTTGAGAACTGAATTCCACCAGAAAACGGGCCAATCAACATGTCCAAACAAGAAACACCACCAGAAACAGTTCGTCGGTTCGAGAAGGGGTGGTTCCCAGCCGACCGAACGAGCTGGGTTTGGCACGTTTTCATTGTCTAACGCGTCGTTACACTGCCCCCGTTAACTCGAAACCTAGCAAATTTCACAGAAACTATACTCGCTGACCATCTGATTCGTATAGATGATCTGATTATCATGATACATGTTTGTTTTACAGGACACTATGATCACAACATTTGAAACATTATCAGTTCACAAACACCAACTGTTCGAATGGCCATCCGATCGGATGGAGTCCATCTGTTCGAATGGTCATCCGACCGGATAACCATCCGTCCAGATGACCATTCGCTCAGGTATTCAGTCAGACACTTTTACTCGATTTTCGCACCATTCGACACTTTTTTCCCAACCGGGTCAATACTTAGAGGACTTATGCTCTGTTCCCCGCACGTAGGCTGATCCAGCGCTCCCTTCGATCCAATCTAACAGTGTTTAGTTCTAAGCACCCACTGTGAGTATACTTGATCCCTTTTTGTTTTAAACACTTTTGGGATGCAACATGTATTCTATATATCAGGACACTTGACACTTGAAACTTATTTGAAACATACTCTATCCTCATTAAACATGAAACTTGATACTTGAGACTTTTATGCTATGTGAATGTTTAATCCTTGTGTGTAGTTCCGCCTTAACAATGGTAGCGCTATAGGGGTAATGCACCTCCCCGTTAGTCTTTGGGGTATTGTTAGGATGAGACATTTAACCTCCCGTTAGTCTTTGGGAAAGGCATTTAACGCATTGGAAACTTGGGCTATCACTTGGACTGCGTAAACTAGCATGGTGAAACTTATTTTATATGTTTTCATGTTGGATATGAGTTTTTAAACTATTATGCTATGTATTCAAACTTGTATGCTCTCCAACATTTTTTTGTTGATAGTATTTTAATACATGTTGCAGGTTGATAGTAGCTGGGATTCAAGAAACAAGCTAGGATGATGCTTAGAAACTCAACTTAGATAAATAAGACATTTTTAACAATGTTTGAATCGTATGTTATTTTGATACTTTATGTTGCATGTGAATTGTGGTTGACAATTTTAGACTATTTATGAAATTTGATTAATGTCTATTGAAACAAATAGTGTTGTGGAATCTCTTGAGCAATCTGATTCGCTTAGTGCCACGCCCCGATGTTTCCGCCATCGGTTGGAGTGTGACAGATTGGTATCAGAGCCATAACTATAGGGAATTAGGAAAAAGAAGGAATGTTTTGCCTAGTCTATAGTTCTAGGAATCTTGACTCATATTTGTTGTTTAAGACTTATGCATTCTATCGTACATGCTTCCTAGCAACACTTCCTTGTTAAACTTACGTGCCTTTCCTAAGGCTAACACAATACACATTTGGATGCTTCAAAAACACTCTCGAAATGACTCATCAAAACAGGGGTGATTCCCGCCTTTGATGACGACTTTCGCTCAACAGTGTTTGTATTTTCGCACGAGATTTACCCTCAAGTCAGGAGTGGCATCCAAACCTTGAAGGGAAATTTCCATTTCATAATCTAGTAGGTCTTATCTATTGATAAGTACCGACACTATTAGGGTACGATGTTGTCAAGTTAGAGGTGAAACTCGCATCTTGATAACTAGTCCCACTCCTTGGTTTTCAGTCTCGCCAAAGTCTCGAAATTTTCCAATTAATTTAGGGTGTGTAGTGACCGAAAGGACAAATATTGTAGGCCTAACATCGATGACGTATTTGTCTAAGTAAGCCAAGGCACGTTACCTTATTTCGAAAGGGGTTCGATTCACTTTGGTTAGTCAACGTTCCTCTACCCTGAACAATCCTATGCTTTAAAAGCCTGTCTTTTATGTTATCTCAATTTACATGTGGTTTTATACTTGATACTTTGTTCGTTTTGAAGCTTTTACACGAATCGCACGTATCTTCGTAATCTAAAACATTAATAATAATCTCTCGGGATCGAACTAAATTTATGATGCTTTATTCATTGGGGAAACATAATTGAACGTTATGCTATGTGAAACAACTTGATCAAACTATGTGAAACGTGTTGAACGTATTATGCTATTAAACAATGTGAAACTTGTTGAACGTTTTGTGATATGTGAAACAACTTGAGTCTTTATGCGATGATGTGAAACTTTTTGATATGCTATGAAATTGTGAAACTATGTTATTGAACGAAACGTTATAATCGAGTCTCACCCGATTCTTATCCTGACTCTTTAGATGTCATCAAGTCGTCTCTCCAACCCACACAAGAGGTCAAAGGCCAACACTCAGAAAAAGATGATGTCTTTTATGGCCGACCAGATTGCACGCATTGTTCCCAAGATTGTCACTGAAATCCAGGGATCAAACACTCCTCCCTCCTCTGTTGACTCTAAAGTAGACAAACCAAAGCCTGTGAGCTTCATGTAGGTGCAACGCAGGAACGGTTCTAGTAGAAGAACGTGGCGGAATCGATCAATGACGAGGTGCGGAATCCCTCGGCATCATCTGAGAATCACCAACAACGATATCACTGATAAACATGTCCAATTTCATTGAGAAATGTGAAATTACAAAGATCCTGATGCAAACTGGACAGAGCTTCGCTTTGAAATCTGACAAAAGGTTATGGACTAATGTCCCTACTCTACTATTTATAGGCAAACCTGGGAGAGGTTGGTGTCATCCGATCGGATGGTCATCCAATCGGATGGCCATCCGTCCGGATGACATATGCCATCCGATTGGATGAGTTTACAACTTTACGATCCGTCTCCCGTTTTGTCTAGATACAAAATACTACATATACAACTGTTCAATGACACATACAGGACAAAATACATAGACTCGATACAGACGGAAGCTACAGACATAATGCACTAACAGACTCCCCCTTGGATGTAGCTGTAGTCTTCCTTCCTGCATAGTCTTTATTTCACCTTCCTGCTGCGCCTACTAGCTTTAGCTTTCTGTCATATGGCCTCAGCTTGTTCTGCTAACATGTTGCGTCTAAGAGGCCTGCCGATCTCATTCCAGTACTTTCTGTACTCCGGATCACCATCTCTTTTCCGATCCCATCTTGGTATCTTTTTCTCTTCTGATTCTATCGGCGTTTGGTCTGTTGGTGGAGGCCTGAAGAGCTTTCTTCTACCCAGAACTGCAGCTCTTTCTGCTATCTTTCTGAACTTTTCACTACGCTTCTCTTTCTTCAAGAACTCCTCTAACTCTAAGTCTCTGAACTTAGTCTTCCAATATCTACCAAAATTGATATCCTTTGCAAAGCATAAGTTCGCCATCTTCTGATATTGTTGTGCCTGTGTTTTGTCTGGCCCATCATATACGATCTTCCTTCTTCGAACAATTTACCAACCACATAGGATCTAACACATTGATCCACCTTGCTTCTCCCGTCTTCTTATCAAACAAAGATATTACCGCTTCTGCTGTGCTTTGGTTGTACATCCAACCTTGAAAGTCTTCATAAAAGTCTTGTTCCATCGCATGCAGTGGCATATTCTTTAGACATCTTGGCGGCTTTATCTTCAGTGTTACATCTTTTTCTCTAGTGATTGGATCAAATTTGACAATCTGCTTTGGATATTGTGGCTTCCAATCAGGAAATCTATTCTTTGCTTGGAGCTTTATGTAGTTCTATAATTCCTGGTCGTGTATCTTCACATCAAGACCATAATAGAACTGTTTGATATTCTTAGTTTGCACCAGTTCCTCCACATCCCACCAAGGGAGTGTTTTGATGTAAGACAAAAACTCGAAATATTGTACCCCTTGCTCCCTTCTAATAGCATATACCTGCAAATCTTCAAGATATCCCCATGAAAGAATGTCACCCGGAGATTTATCTGGATGATACGTGAAATACTGCAGTGGTCTCTTATACTTCCTCTCTTTAGGCATAACCTTGAACCAATTCTTTCTTCCTTCTAACAATGTTTCTTGTGGAACTATCTCTGGAATTCCTTCAGTACTTATCTTTTCCACCACTTTCCTTCTAACCTCATCTTCATTATAACTTTTGAACATTTCAGCGAATGAAGGAAACGTGGCATCAGCACCAGAGTAGTGAAAAGGTGTATCTTCTTCAGATATATCTGAACACTCTTCAACTTCAACATTATTGAAATTATCTGCTTCGTTTGTAAACTTAAACTCATATTCTCTTTCTGGCGACGGTGGAATCTCATCTTCTATATCAAACTTTAGATTCCCATCATCTATGCCCAATTCCTTTAACATCTCTTCTCTGGTCCTAGGTACCTTTAACTCCCCCTCAAATGCAGAATGCAAGTAAATGACTTTTGGTTGAGTTAGGAATACCTGATCAGCGTGTTGTTTGCCAGAAGAAGAAGACTCCTGATGCTGATCCTCCTGTTGTTCATTCAATTCATCATTAAGGAAGTCATCAAGCGTTTATTGGACTGAAGGCTTCACCACTAATAACCCTGTTGCTCCTTGATCATCATCATCGTCATCATTCATAGGATCATAATTATTAATGTCGTCAAGCAACTGATTTAACTCCTCATCATCTAACTTCTCTTCTTCCTCTTCTTCTTTCTCTTCTTTATAACAAAGTAGTTTCATATCAACTTATCTCACCTTCCCTTTTCGTTGTTCAACTTTCACCAAACGAATAATATCTTTCAAACTATAAGGTAGAGAGACTGATTCACCAATAAGGACAAAGCCTTGTTCTGGATCAACTTCCATGTCTTCCTCTTCATTCACCTCTGCATCTACCATTTCAACATCATTACCTTCAGGATGACTAGAAGAACCTGCAACCTCTTGAGTTTCAACTATCAACCCTTTCTTCTTCTGAGTTGCTGCCTCAGCCAACTCCTTCTCCCTTTGAGCACTTCGTTCTTCGACCCTTTGAATTTCTAAGTCATTATACACAGCTTGGACATTGATTCCAAGCTTGTGTTGCATTACTCTATACAACATATTCAGCTGCTTGTCTTTCATAACCTTATCTGCCCTCAGAGCTTCTATCTCTTGCCTTAAAACTTTGCATTCATTAGAAGACGATTCATGCAATTCACCTATCATCTGATGCAGCGTCTTGTTCACTTCATTCATGTTCTCTTACTTAGCATTCACTTCTGCAAGCTCTGTAGTGAGTTGATCAATCACTTTAGCATTTTCACCAAGATCATCCTTCAATTCATCAATTCTTTCAGCATGATCGTTCACTGCTAACTTCAATTCATCATTCTCAGCCAATGCTTTCTTAAGCTTCTTTTTAAAATCATCGCGTTCAGCTTCTGCTTTTGCCTTTGCCTTTTCCAAACTACTCACCTTCTTTGTGAGAACTTTGATCTTTCCATCATGAAACATATCATAGTCACCTTCAGGAAGAAGATCATCCGGGAATTCACCATGAACCTTGGGAAAATCATCAAATGAATCAGAAGAATTATCTTTCTTTGGCTGTGACATTTCTGGATCATCTTGAATGTGTATAGTTGGATTCACAGGTGGTGGTGGTGGTGTAGACTCTCTTTCACCCATATATACTACCTCATCATCATCAACCTTCTTTTCAACTCTTACATATTCAGGACTTTCAGGCTTTTTCTTTTCAGCTTCTGGACCCTCTGTCATTTCAATTTCAGGTGCTTTCACACTTTGAACTTCAATCTCTGGAGTACTCTGACCTTGAACCTCTAGAGTTTGAATACTTTCAACTTCTGGAGCTTTACCACTCTGAACTTCAGGCATTGTTGCTGACCTCTTTCTAGCTCTGACATTCCTTGGAATAACACTTGTTTGAACTGCTTTACGCTTCTTGATAACTTTCTTTTTCTTCTCTTGAGGTGTAGGAATGTATGTGGAATCCTCTTCAACAGAATCTTTCTTTTTCTTCTGAGGCTTCACTTTCAACCTTATCTTTCCAACCCCAATCTTAGAAGTATCAATTTCCGGTTCAGTATCACTTGAATCACTAACAGTTGCACTGGAGTCTGTGTGAGCAACTCCTTCAACTTCCTTTTCTTTCAATCTTTCAGCTTCAACATTCTCTGCAGAAGTTTCAGCTACCTTTTCAACATTAGCTTCTTCATTCTTCTTTAAGAAATCTTCAAGTGTCACTTTCATCAGATCAACACCTTCTTGAATTACATCTGCTGGAGGAATCACTGTCTCATCAACCAACCTCGGTGGTGATTTCTTCTTTGCTGGCTCTGCAAAACAAACATCAACATTTATTAGAAAGATATAACAAAGACTAATTTTACAACCTTTCATGTGACTCCCCCTTTCAACTTTACCCTTAATAACAACTTTTGGCGCAACCACTTTGGGTGAAACTTTAGGAGTCCTTTTCCTCTTTCCATCCTTCACAAACCAATACCTCAACTTCTTTTCATGCATCTCACTTAGTCTATCTGTTTCATCCTCTGAATTGCTATTCTCATGCCTCCAAGCATCATTCTCAGGTGCCACATAGTTTCCATCTTTAATCTTACAAATCATTCCTTTCACTCTCGGCTCCTGGTCTTCTTTCAGACCTTTATATAGATTCAATCAAATCAGAGTTTCACTTGTCATGTGATGCAATTTCAATTCATCAGTAAGATCTTTTGGAAGATCTGGCACTTGGTTATCTAAGAGCATTTGCACAAACCTCTGGTACATTATGTACTTCTCACCCTTGATATTGTCAATGATGTGATTAAACAACACTTGTGAGATGTTGTAAGGCCTGTTGAGCACTAAACATGTGATAATATTCATGATGTAGTCTGACGTCTCGTCGTAAGCACCCTTTCTGTGCGATAAAGCTTCCACTACACAATGAACCATAAACTTATAAGGTCTACAGAATCTAGACTTCAAATATTTGTCATTCACATGTCCTGTGTAACCCATTCTAAACCACAAACCCTTGCTTAAACGTTTAGGTATAATAGTTGGGTCATCATCACTATCTTTCAAGTCTAATACCGTTCTTACATCGCCCACTGTGATCTTAACCTCTACATCAATATCTTTTCCATTCTCATCTTTCTTTTGTACCGCAGAATATATTGTCTTTTCATTCTCGTCATATCTCACTGATTTCCAGAACATCCTAACTTGTGACTCATAAATCTTATGTCTCTCCGTCAAAGCCTTCGCAATTCTACTTTCTTTCAAGAATGGTACAATTTTTTTAAATGGTTCCATATTGGCATATTCATCATCTAAAATACAGTAGATGTTGTGATTTGGATGCCAATCTGTAGCTCTTGCCTGCAAAAATATGAACGTTAGAATCTGCATGACTTTCGAGACATAATAGTGAAAAGTGAAAGTTTTCAAAAATTTTCTAACACTGGAATCACTCTTACACTCTACTCAGTACTGATGATCGGATGGCCATCCGATCAGATGAGTCTATCCAATAAAAGATCAGATTATTCAAGTTATATACATTTGGATCGGATGGCCCTCTGATCGGATGGTCATCTGATCGGATTGACATTCGTTCCAAATGTGATGAACAGTAGAGCACAATTCAGATAAACATGTGATGATGTGATTTTGGATCGGATGGCCCTCCGATCGGATGGTCATCCGATCGGATTGCCATTCGTTCCAAATGGTTAACAAATGAGCATTTATGAAAGACATGAGGGGGTGTGTGTTTTTGGATCGGATGTCCCTCCGATCGGATGGTCATCCGATCAGATTGCCATTCGTTCCAATTCAGGTAATCACAATGATGAACAGTCATAAGAAAGTGTGTTTTGGATCGGATGGCCCGCCGATCAGATGGTCATCCGATCGGATTGCCATTCGATCAGAATGACTAACAGTTAAAGACAATTGAAAGTCAACATGTGAAAATGTGTTTTGGATCGGATGGCCCTCCGATCGGATGGTCATCCGATCAGATTGCCATTCGATTGAAAACAACATATCAGTTAAAGCATGAATCAGTTGAACCATTTGTAACACAAACACTTAGAATATTTTTCAAGCATAATGATGTGCACTGGATCAGATGGCCATCCGATCGGAGTGCCATCCAATCGGATTGTCATTCGATCCAAGGTACCATGAAGAACAGTTTGAATCTCACATGAACATCAAAAATTTTCTTAACAATTTTCCAAAATTGAACACATTTTCACGTAGAGAATTTGCCGATTAACAAAACCCTATGTTCAATTTTTCTCAAAACTCAATGGTTTGGGTTTAATTTCAGTTTTACTCCCTCGGCTGCCGACACCCCTACATCACTCTAACTTCAAATCTATGATGTTTTGATCAAATTGGCTCGGTGAAACTATAGATCTAAGGTCTATGAACACAGCCCTATGTTCAAATTCTAACAAAAAATCCCTAAACAATCCTAGATCTAAGTTTCTTCATGAACAGTCACCGACAACTTATAAAAACATCAAAAACTTGAAATTTTGCGGTTAAAATTTGGAAACTTACCTTTCCCATAGTGAAGGTTGAGTGTGCCAACAATCATCCTATGTAACTTGGAAAGCAAGAAATTGAGTCAAGGTCAAAATTAGTTGAGAGAGTTTGTGAGTGAGAACGATGGGCGGTTCGATTGAATGTGTTTGACCAAGACCATTGACCCTCTTTTATACCATTTGACCATTACTTAGATGGCCATCCGATCAGATTGCCATCCAATCAGATTGTCATCCGATCGACTCTCACCCTTTTGACTTTTTGACGATTTTCAAATTTTATCTGGTTTGGTTAGTTTTAGATATCCACTCAAGTATCTAGGTCCAAATTAATGACCCTAGGTACTCAATTTGCCTACCAAGTCCAAGTTAATGACCTTGGTTGACCTGAAATGAAACAACTGACAATTTGTTCGAACATTTTTCTGAAAATTGTACAAGTGTCAACTTAATGAACTTCTTTTGACTTTGAAATTCTCAAACTTTCAAGATTAGCTCCCAACCTGGTTGTTCAGTCCAGAAACTTCCTGCTTTGCTACACTTATGAGATTCTGAAGATCAGCTTTCCACCTTGGTTTGTCAAAAAACTAAAGCAGAAAAATATAAAATCTTTTTGGGATTTTAAGAAAGTTTATGCTAAAACAAACTAAAATCTTTTTGGGCTTGTTAAGCTAAACTTGAAATGAAATGCAGTAAAGTAAACAGTAAACTATTTACAAACATATTTTTGTGAGTCGTGTTAGGGGATCATATCAGCTGCTGACAAGTTACAAGTACTGTTGAGCTTAATTTCACACTAAGTATTAAACAGTTCACTTAGATTGTCGATATACTGATCCTTTTAAATTCTTACACAGACTTCAACTTATTCAGGATACGATTAGATGTTTTAAGAACTTAACTTATTCGCTTGTCCCACCTCAGAATATACTCTCGTATCCAGACTTCTATATTCAGTCTTATAGGTGAACGTACTCAAATGATATCTGTAAAAGGTAGTGCGAGGCCATGAGAGCTCAGGTTAGAACTTCCGTTCAGACAAAGAGATGATGGCTCGGCTTTTAGTGCGTCCCTCTTGGGGATCTTTTCTTCAACAGCACATGATTAGCATTTTGCAATGTTTATCATTTTTTATGCTGAGGGGAGGCTTTAGAATTAAAGCAGTGCAGAGTATTATACGAGGACTAGGCTATTGCTTCCGCAAAATCAGAAGTCCTGCTATAATACCCCAGATATCATCAAGTACATAGACCTAGTATGTCAGAAATAGAAAATCTTTCAAACAAGATTTCAGGGGTTACCTATATCGAGACTGTTTAATATATCCGAGAAAGTGTTTAATATATTATATCGAGACCGTTTAGTATAGAAAATGTTTATATATCCGAGAGATGTTCCCCATAAAATAAGCAAGAAAGATTTTATGTTTATATCCCGAGAAAGTCTACTAAACGTGTAAAAACCTATCGGCATATCATCAGCGAGACCGTTTAAACACTTTTAAAACTTTACATTTCTTTAGCATACCGTAACTATCTAGCTGATGTACTATCAATTCCTCTTTTTATACAAAACTCTTTTTGGGTTTTTTATTGTTTTTGGATTTTGAAAGTTTTCTCATGTTTTTGTATTTTTGCATTTTTTTATTGTTTTTGTATTTTCTGAAATCTATCTATCTCCCCCTAAATACGAAAACAACTAAAAAGTCGACAAACCAATGCAGTCTGCTTTTCAACATCATCTACATTGGTTTTCTCATCAACGCCAAGAACTTCCTCCGCATCCGACAACAGCTTCATACCATTCAATTTTAATAGATACTGAAACGTGATTTATCAAAAGCTTTGGTATGTAAGTCTACCTTTTGTTTGTCGGTGTGGATTTTGTCTATTCGAATCAACTTCTTCTCGAAACAATCTCGGATGAAGTGATGTCGAATTTCTATGTGTTTAGTTTTAGCGTGATGTACCAGATTTTTCGTTATGTTGATTGCAGCCTCATTATCAACAAATATAGGAGAGGTAAGAAATTGCAAACCGTAATCGCGCATCTGTTGCTGAATCCACAGGATCTGCGAGCAGCAGTTGCTCGCAGACACGTACTCTGCTTCACATGTCGAAAGAGCAACAGAGGTTTGCTTCTTACACTGCCAAGTGACCAAGCGAGTTCCGAAGAATTGGCATCCTGCAGTTGTTGATTTTGCGTTGATCTTGCAGCAACCGAAATCCGAGTCTGAGTATCCTTCGAGCTTGAAGTCACCATCTTTGGGATACCACAACCCCAGGCTTAGGGTTCCTTTCAGGTAGAGTAGGATCCTTTTAACGATAGACATGTGCGAGGCTCTAGGACTTGACTGATATCGGGTCGTGAGGCATGTCGGATACATTATATCAGGTCTGCATGATGTCAAGTACATCGGCGAACCAATCATTGAGTGGTATATTGTCTCGTCGACCTTCTCTCCAGTGAGATCAGGGTTGATACCATGATTTGTTGCTAATGGGGTGGACATTGGCGCCGTCTTGGACATCCCAAATTTCTCCAGAACGTCGTAAACGTACTTCGTTTGATGTATGAAAGTTCCCTCAGGCATCTGATCGACTTGTAGCCCTAGGTAGAACTTCATCTCACCCATTGACGACATCTCAAACTTCTGCTTCATCACTTGTTCAAACTGTTTGCAGAGTTCATCGTTCATTGACCCGAAAATAATGTCATCAACATATATCTGAACGATCAGCAGATGACCAGCGACTTCCTTCGTGAAGAGGGTAGCATCCACCTTTCCTCGGATAAAACCGTTGGCAAGCAAGTGTTGTGAGAGTGTCTCGTACCAGGCTCTCTGGGCCTGATGTAAGCCATAGAGTGCTTTGTCCAGGAGGTAGACCTTGTCTTTGTGTATCGGGTCGATAAAAGCCCGGTGGCTAACCGACGTAGACATCCGCTTTCACTTTTCCGTAAAGGAACACCGACTAGACATCTAGCTGGTAAACTTTGAAACCTTTCCATGAAGCAAAAGAAAGGAAAATTCTGATGGCTTCGAGTCGAGCAACCGGAGCGTAAACCTCAGTGAAGTCTATCCTTTCTTGCTGACTAAAACCCTAGACAAGGAGTCGAGCTTTGTTTCTGACTATCACTCCTCGATCGTCTCTCTTGCATTTAAACACCCATTTCGTGTTTATCTTTCTGTGCCCGTCAGGAAGATCGACAAGTTTCCATACTCCTAACTTATCAAATTGACTCAGCTCCTCTTGCATAGAAATTACCCACGACTCCTCCGTCAGTGCTTCCTTATATGTTCGAGGTTCAATCTACGAAATAAAGCAACTGAGTGAGAATTCAGTTTGTAATGGAGCAATTTTAGTATAAAAACATGGAAGGCCATGGTCAATTTGGCTTCTTGTGCGAACTCCTGATTGCAGTTCTCCTATTATCAACTCCTCGGGGTGGTACGAAAGAGTCCTCGGCATAACTTCACCAGGAACGTTCACCTCGCCTTCCAAATTTGTAACATTCTGGTCTACAACTTGTTCATCAACATGAACTGTCTGATCTGAAGATTGGATCTGCTCCCCCTCAGATTCTGAATCACCACGATCAAAGGTTGGGATAACATCAGATTCTGAATCATCATCATTGACAGTCTTCTAATTTTCTGGAGCAGGCTCGCGTTCCGAAGTAGTCAGAGTTTGCTGAACATCATCATTTTCAACAGCATGACTTGCACCAGCTTCATTATCATTGGAAGTTTGTTGTTGACATTTATAACTGGGATGCTTCATAATCCCGTAATATGTCTAATTCATCAAAGTACTCTGGCTCTTCCTCTAGATCAAATGAATCCCATAAGGCATCATAGTTGAATCGCCATGAGTCTGCGGGCTTCTATGGAGGCATAGTGTAGCCTTGACATTCAACGTGCTTTGCTTCGATGATCCTCCCGAGACTTGGAATAAAGACGCGTCTTAGTGGACTGGAATAGCCCACAAAGATACCTTCCAAGCTCTTAGTGGACTTGAATACCCCACAAAGATACCTTCCAAGCTCTTTGAACCAAACTTGCCATCGGGATCTAGAACTGTGCAGGGAGACCCAAACGGCTCTAGATATTCAAGATTTAGCTTGCGATTGTTGATCAATTCGAAACATGTTTTGTTATGCTTCTTCAAAGTGAGTACCCGGTTGAGTGTATAGCAAGCGGCAGATGCAGCTTCTCCCCAGAAATTGATTTGTAACTTTGAATCAGCTAGCATTGTTCGTGCCATTTTGATCAGCGTTCGATTCTTTCTTTCTGTAACTCCATTCTGTTGTGGAGTGTATGGTGCGCTGAACTCTTGCAATATACCTCGTCGATCACAGAATTCTTCCATTCTGTTGTTTTTGAATTTCGTACCATTGTCACTTCTTAGCCTGCGAATGCGGGTTTGGTACAAATTCTCTATCTTTCTAAAAAGCTTCAGCAAACTCTCAAATGTCTCGTCTTTCGACTTCGGGAACATCACCCATGAGAATCTCGAATAGTCATCGGTGACCACTAAACAATAAAGATCTCCAGTAACGTTCTTGACATTCACAGGACCGAAGAGATCCATGTGAAGTCTTTCAAGTGGCTTCGAGACTAAGTTCACCCTTTTACTTGGATGGGATTTCTTGTGTTGCTTTCCTTTCAGACAGCTTATACATTCTCCTTCCATGTGAAAACTCTTCAAATGAACCCCTTTGAAAAGATCGTTATGCACCAGATAGTTCATCTTGTGTAGGTGAATGTGGCCCATCTTTCGATGCCACAGCACTGACTCCTTTTCAGTAGCTTTTGATACGAAGCACTGAGGGTGACCCGTGGTAGTCATAGCAACGCTCATGTCTAACACATACAGATCATTAACCCTTGGTGCTCGCATGATGATCCATTCCTCGGGAACAACAAATCCCAGCTTCAGAATCAGACATTCCTTATCAGTAAAGTGAGTTGTGTACATTCTGTCACAGATTTGAGAAATGCTGAGCAAGTTGTTCTCCAGCTCTGGTATGTAGTTACCTCTTTCAAATGTGACGAAACCGTTTGATAACGTGCCCTCCCCGATAATTCGTCCTCCTTGATTTCCAACAAAACCGACATATCCACCGTTGAAACCTCTAACATCGTATAACAGGGTCTTTCTCCCTGTCATCTGCCGGAACGCTCCACTCTCCATAATCCACTTTGAGATAGATCTTGGGAGCTCCTGCACATTTCACAAACATTTAGTTAGAAGTTGAAGCAACCCAAGCCTCCTTTGACTCGGGTAGCTTGACGTTAATGTGGGTTGTTGCAGTGTACAATGGTGGGAAGTTTTTGTCGTTCATTTTAAGACTCTCCTCAGATCCAACCTCAACCTCTTTGTATAAAAAGAATTCGTCTTTCTGAGGTTGACCAGATGGTTGATCTTTCTTTGGAACATACTTCTTGCCCGATGGGGTCGAAGAAGTTTGCTTCTCAAGTTTTTCATAAAAATACAAAGGTACATTCATCTTAATCGGTTTGGTCGAAGATGATTGTTTTGCAGTAACAGAAACCTTTGGTTTTGGATCACTAGATGTCTTAGCTTGAGATTTAGGCTTCCATGTTTGTTGTGGAGAAGCAACCCGTTTGTAAAATTTATCATTTTTCTTTACTGACTGTTTAACAGGTTCATTTTTGACTTTAATGTTCTCAGATTTCAAAATCTTCTTCTCAACAAACATTGGCGCTTTGCATTTGACATCATTTTTCTTTCTCGGATTCTCAACAACCACGGACTTAGGTTTTGAGTTGGTGCACTTTCGTGCAATGTGACCAACTTCGTTGCATTTGAAGCAAGTGCGGGTGTCAGCTTCTCGACTTTTACCTTCAGTCTGAGGCTGTAAGGCCTTCTTTGCAAAAAAAATCTTCATTCATTTTTGAAAAGATTTCTGATTCTTGCTCGGAAATTGAGCTTGAGCTTTTCGCAAACACTTTCTTTTCAACAAACTTTTGTTTCTGAAAGTTCCTTTTTGGATAGTTCTTACCACCCCGATATCCACCCGACCATCTGTTTTGGTTGTTCTTGTTAAAACGTGGTGGTACAATAGGTTTCTTATAGTAATATTTATCTCGTTCAAAGTTCAAAATCCTTTTGGAACTTTTTAACCCTTCAATCTCAGAAACATATATTTCAACAAGTTTGAAAACTTTCTTCCGCTTATCGACAATCACATTCTCAATTGGAAACTCAATATCCGAGTACAACTTATCAGAACCACACATCTTGTACATAACACGAGTAGGTTCATCACTTGAGTTATTCTGGGATGAGTTAATTACTGTTTTCGTCCCTGAGGTTTGTCAAAAATAACGGTTTCAGTCCATTAGTTTAAAAATTGCGATTTTAGTCCATTAATTTCATTTTCGTAACCATTTCAGTCCACTAACTTAACTCCATCCATTTATTTTGTTAACTTTGAGTTAACTAACTAATTCAGGGACGGTTTGCGTCAGTTTTAGAAACACAGGGACTTAAGTGTAAACTCTAAAACATTAAAACAAAAAAAAATAGTAAATTCCAAAAAACCAAACAAATTCTAAAAAATAATAAAAATTCTAAAAAATCATAAAAATTCTAAAAAATCAAAAAAATCCAAAAAATCCGTTTCGGCGTGAACTGTTTCGACCCGAACCGTTTCGAGCTGAACCGTCCGTACCGTTTCGACCCGAACCGTTTCGAGCTGAACCGTTTCGAGCTGAACCGTTTCGAACCGAACCGTTTCGACCCGTACCGTTTCGAAGCCGAACCGTTTCAAGTCGTACCGTTTCGAACCGAATCGTGCCGTTTCGAACCGAACCGTGTCGTATCGAACCGAACCGTTTCGAGCTGAACCGTTTCGAGCTGTACCGTTTCGACGCGAACCGTGCCGTATCGAACCGTGCTGTATCGAACCGAAACGGTTCGGCTTCGAAACGGTTCGCGTCGAAACGGTTCGGGTCGAAACGGTTCGGGTCCAAAGGGTTCGGTTCGAAACGGTTCGCATCGAAACGGTACGGTTCGAAACGGTACAGCTCGAAACGGTTCGGTTCGAAACGGCACGGTTCGGTTCGAAACGGTTCAGCTCGAAACGGTTCGGCTTCGAAACGGTACGGGTCGAAACGGTTCAGCTCGAAACGTTTCGGGTTCGAAACAGTTCGCGCCGAAACGGATTTTTTGGATTTTTTAGAATTTTTTAGAATTATTATGATTTTTAAGAATTTTTATTATTTTTTTAGAATTTTTTGGAATTTGTTTGGTTTTTTGGAATTTTTTTGATTTTTTGGAATTTACTATTTTTTTTGTTTTAATGTTTTAGAGTTTACACTTAAGTCCCTGTGTTTCTAAAACTGACGCAAACCGTCCCTGAATTAGTTAGTTAACTCAAAGTTAACAAAATAAATGGATGGAGTTAAGTTAGTGGACTCAAATGGTTACGAAAATGAAACTAATGGACTGAAATCGCAATTTTTAAACTAATGGACTGAAACCGTTATTTTTGACCAACCTCAGGGACGAAAACAGTAATTAACTCTTCTGGGATTTTGGTTTCGGAATGTAGTTGTTCAGAAAACATTCTTCATCTTCAGTGGAATCACTGTCTGATTTTAACACATTCTCAACAACATTTTTTACCACTTCGGATTGAATACTATCTTCATCAGATTGTGAAGTGAATGTGACATCAACTGTTTCTGGCAATTTTTCAGCATTTGTTTTCTCACTTGTTTCGGATTCATTAGCCAACCCGGATTGTTTCTTTGAAAAATTGTTGAGCACAGGTGGTGGAACTTGATGATAACCCACCCCTATTCCATCCGAGTAAACATCCTCACCAGCTTTGTTCTTCCCAATTGGTTTGGGAACTATGTGCTGGAGAACAAAGCTAGCGGAGTTATAGCTGGTCAGCTTTAGATTGATTCTTTCATTTTCAATATTAGCTTCTTGGAATTGAAGCTTGAGATTTGCGATCTCATCCAATTGCTTATTGATTTGTTTTTCTTTTGCCTGAAGAACTCCAGAAAAATGAATGTTTTCTTTGTAAGTTTTACCATTTCGTTCATCTGAATCTTTTACCGGTCTTTTCAACTTGTCAAAATTTTCAGAAATTTTTCTGTTTTCAAGAGTTAATTTTTCATTTTCTTTCTGAAAACGTTCAACATTACTTTTATCTTTTTCAATCCTTTCGGTTAATTATTTGATTCTCTCACTTGAAGCCTTAACCAGTTTATCTCGATTTAGAACTTCTTTATCAATCATACTGACTTTTTCAACCAGCTCTTGGATTCTTTTGTTTGTGAGATACGCGTGTGTGCTGCAGACTTTGCACTCTTTCGTGCAATTTCTGCAAACACTTTCTGTTTTAGCACTATCAGTCTTACCTGATTCGTTTTCCGAACCACTACTCTTGACCTTTCCTTCAGAACTAGAAGCAGACTTAGAATCTACCTCGAGTGCTTTTGCCATAAGAACTTGGTCAGCCATTTTCGTCAGATTTTCTGCTGTCATCTTCTTTATGGTGTCGATGATCCCTTCATCCAGCTTCCAGCTTCGTTGGTTCTAGGAACTTCAGGTATTCTTGAGGTCTCTCCTCAATGAGCCTTTCTTTCTCGGCTCTCTTTGCATCTTCGATCTTAATTTGTTCTTCAACTGCCGGAATTGATTTTATGAGATTTTCGACATCAACTGTTGATGGATCAACACAAATGTTCCCCTTTGGATCTAGGTAACATTCACGATCAGGATCCCATCTTTTTGCCTTTTTGGCTTCATTCCAAGCTTCGTAGATCTTTTTCTTCATGTGTTATGCCACAGCCCTTTCACGGTTGTATGTTGACCCTGTTGCTGCTGGTTGAGTTGTTGCCATAAATGCGAAACCGACCACATCTTCATCTAGCAGTAATTCACTCCAATCAAAACCTTCATCATCCTGAATAACTGCCAACGCTCTCGACTTTTCTTTTGGAGTCTCCTCAATCTGTTTCATCCTCGGTGGCTCCTCACAGTTTCGATGATACACAGCTTTCTCGTAGTAATCCTCATGAAACGGATTTTCTGTTTCATCTGCTGCAGAGTTTCTACATTCACGGTTGAAGTGTCCCTTCTGCTTGCATTTGAAACAAGTCAACTTGGATTTGTCGAAACCGAGTTTTGTCAAAGGACCTCCAATAGAATTTCTCCCTGTGATTTCCATGAACCGTTGTGCTCTGAGGATCACACTCGCCATGCACCAACGAATATCAATCAACTCCATTTCCTCAGGATCTATCTGGTCATAGTCCTCTTTTGTAATATTGGTATTCCCAATCTTTCCAGCTACTAGACTTTCATACGACTCTAGAATAGAAGCAAGGAATACCATCTGCTGTTTTGCTGTCTCCTCGTTGAAATTCTGAGCGTTGTTCGGATTAACAGCAATGTTGCATTGAAATACATTTTTAGGAGCATTTTGTGGCTGCTGAGTGTTTAGAACAGATGAAGAAGAACCAGTTCCATGATAACCACTGCTTGGCAAAGAATTGTTGTTGTTCTTTTCTTGAGTCACAGCATTTGAACTTTCAGCAGTAAAAGCAGCTCTTGGTGAAGTAGCTTTCGGAATCATACTCCCTCGATAGTATAGATCAACATTCTGTTGATATGACATGCTGCTCACTTTGTTCATCTTCTTTATATCCAATTTGTGACTTTCCAGTCTCTCGATCAACCAATCAATCGTAATATCTGCCATTGGTTTGGTATTTTTCAGCACCAGACCGAAATATTGCTAGTCTTGCTCATCTGGCAGGGCTTCAAACATTTTTTTAACCATTTCATCTTCGTCTATCTTGATTCCATATCTGATTAGTTCTGCCTTCAGATGACAAAACCTTTCGATCATCTGTCGTACACTCTCGTTTTTCATACAAGTGAATAAATCAATTTTTTTTCAACAATCTTTTCTTGTTTTTCACAATTTCCTCACCCCCGATACATTTCTTTTCCAGTTTACCCCATAAATCTTTTGAATTAACATAGTCAATCAGAGATATAATGTCATCTCGGACTGATTGATGAAGTAGGGCAATACACTTCTGTTCAGCTATAAACATTTCCTGTTCAGTATCAACCAAGTTTTCATGATCATGTCTTGTAGCTGTGAAACCATTTTTCATGCACCTCCAACTATCGTACGCAAAAGCCTTTAACCATCCATCGAACCTATTAGCCCATCTGTTTTAATCCTCAATTGCCATCAACTTTGGGGGCTTGTTGTACGTTCCGTATGCATTATCAACGCTTAGAGAATCTGAGATCGCCTTTGAAGCATTCTTCAGGTTCATGTTGGTATTTGAGTTTGTGGATGTATCTTCTGTGTTATACGCGAAAATGTCACCGAATGGGTTCAAAAAGTCGTCCCCCGTCTTGAAAATCCTGAAAAAAATCAAACACTTAGACAAATTTCAAACTTTGCACTTGGATCGGATGGTCATCCGATCGAATGGCAGTTCGATCGAATGACACAAATGAACAATGAAACAAGTGCTCAAGTAACGGATGGCACAAGTGACGAATGGCGATCCAATCGGATGGCAATCCGATCGGATGGTCGTTCGTTGATTGTGACTTGGCCTTTAAACTCTTTAAACCACAATACTTATCCGGTCGGATGGCGATTCTATCAGCTGAGTATGACGTCAGCAAGAGAAATATGAACAAGATCTAGTGCAATCCGATCGGATGAGTGACGTCATCAAGCATGAAGAACAGTACATGGTTTTTGATCAATTTGAAGGTGTTTTAGTCCAAATTTTGGATTGAAACTTTGTAGGATTATGCTGTGATAGATTTCGATCAGTTTGATACCAATTTTAGTCCATTTCGTCCGTATATTCTAGGTCAATTTTGAGTTTTTCTGATTTTTAGGTGTGAAAGTATGTAAAACAGCAAGAAATGTAGAAGAAGATGATGAAATTGTCAGAATCTCCGGTGAGATTTGACTGAAAACGGCTGAAATCTCTGTGAAATCGCTGTAGCTATCTCCGATCCGACCTCCTGTGGCTCTGATACCACTTGTAGGTGCAATGAAGGAATGGTTCTAATAGAAGAACGTGGCGGAATCAATCAATGACGAGGTGCAAAATCCCTTGGCATCGTCTGAGAATCCCCAACAACGATATCACTGATAAACATGTCCAATTTCATTGAGAAATGTGAAAGTACAAAGATCCTGATGCAAACTGGACAGAGCTTTGCTATGAAATCTGACAAAAGGTTCTGGAGAAATGACCCTACTCTACTATTTATAGGCAAACCTGGAAGAGGTTGGTGTCATCCGATCGGATGGTCATCCGATCGGATGAGTTTACAACTTTACGATTCGTCTCCCGTTTTGTCTAGATACAAAATACATACATATACAACTGTTCAATGACACATATAGGACAAAATACATAGACTCGATACTGACGGAAGCTACAGATATAATGCACTAACACTTCAACTACAAACACTTCGTCTCTTGCAACCCTAAGCCTTTAACGGGCAGTGATGGAGTGACTGCAATGCTGGAGTGGTTCGACAGCATAGAGGTTACTTTCATCAACAGTGAATGCCCTGAACATCTAAAGACTAGGAGAGCAACTGGCGTGTTTCAAGGAAGAGCTCTAAAATGGTGGACAAATGAGAGAAACATCCGCTCCAATGATGAAGCTTATGCTTTACCCTGGGCAGAGGTTAGGGAAATGATGATGCTTGAATTTTGCCCTCCTCATGAGCAGCAGAAACTTGAGGATGAATTCTGGCATCTGAAGCAAGTGGGTGATGACAACCTGGCTTATACCACTCGTTTTAAGCAACTCAGCATCATTGTGCCACACTTGGTGTCTACTCCTAAGTGCATGATCACCAAGTACATTCATGGGTTACCTCCGGCTATGCGTGATGCCATTGAAGCAGCTCAACTCAGCTCTATTGAAGAAGTTTACCGTCTTGCAGCAAGTTTGAACAACAACCGTGTGCGTGATAAACAACTTAGAAACTCTGCTCCCTCGAAATCTACTAACCAGATTACCCAGCAGCGAAGTGGCAGCAAGAACAAGAAACGAAAGTCTTAGGGTTCTGGCTGCAACGCAATTATCCCTGCTGCAAATGCAAATCCTATGGGCAATGCTATTGTGCCTGTTGCTGCTAACCCTCCTGCTCCAGAAAACACCAAAAAGTCGTGCACTGGGATTCACCCCAAGTGTGCTACTTGCAACTATCATCACTTGGCCCACTCTGCTTGCCGTCTGTATACCAACTGCAATCGCTGAGGTCACACAACCCCTTATTGTCATCAAGCCAATCAGGCTCAGCCAGCTCAGCAAAATCCCAGACCAGTAAACAACGTGAAGGCATCCTTCAAGTGTGGAGACACTACTCATCTCCGTCCCCAGTGTCCCCAGCTAAACCAAGAGCAACAGCAAGCCGCTCGAGGACGAGCGTTCAACATTAATGCAAATCAGGCTCGTAATGACAATGACGTCGTTAATGGTACGTTTCTCGTTAATAATCTTTATGCTTCGATACTATTTGATACTGGTGACGCCAGGAGCTTTGTGTCCCTATGCATGCTCTAAACTACCTAAGTCGTTCTCTGTGGAGATTGCTGATGGTAAGTCTATCCTTGTTGATTCTATCCTCCGTAATTGTTCCCTGTGTCACACCCCGACCGCGTAAAACAACAAAGCGCGGCGGAAACATCGGGGCGTGTTGCAACAGAATTAATGTTTCATAACCATGGATACCAAAAAGTGTTTCGTTTTATTAAACATTGAATAATTACATCGTCTTGAAATCTAAATACACTTATTTAAACATAGTCTATCATTGTTATTGAGTCACTAAGGCCTTGTCCAGTCCTATGTGAGCATGCATCTTATCAATCGATATCATTCAACAATACCTGAAACATATGTGAAAACGAGGTCAGCAAAGAAATGCTGGCGAGTACATAGGTTTTGTAGGAGTGTCGAAATCATGGCTAGTTTGGACGTTGCAATACTTTATTTAAAAACCTTGTTTTGAAAAGAGTATAATATTGCAACTTAATTAACCAACTCAAATCAAGCGGGTTCTAATTTGTAAAACCTCGTAGCCATGACTCTTAACCCAAAAACATTTGTTTTAGTAAATTATTTGAAAAACAATGATAAGTTCAGGTGATATGTATAAATAAGAGAATAATGCATGATTAAATGAATAACCATGTAAAATGAGTTTGTATAAGATAAGTTGTTTGTAAATAAATGTCTTGTGAAAAGTATGTTACTTGTATAAAATGTTCTATGTCTCAAACTGAAATGATTCAAATAACGCTACAATATGTAATACCATACAAACACTTATATATAGGAAGTACCAGCGGCGTATCCACCATGTTTGTATCATATTACACACGCATCGTTACTTAATCACTTAATCCAAACCAAACTACCAAAGTAATGTTCATGCCCAAATGTAAATCATGTGATATGTATAACCAAAATAATATCGTATATCGCTTTGAAGCCAATCGTTTACCCAATCGTTAAAACATCGTGTGAAAACCAATCGTAAATCGTTTAATTCGTTTTAGGTCGTGAAACTACTTATAAGGTCGTCTCGCTAATAACATTCAAACCTTCGTGACTTTCGTCGCTTCTCGTTTTCGTCGCTTCTCGTTTTCGTATTAACAAACCTCCATAGGGTAAGTTAATAATTACAGATTCAGTCGCTACCTACCATACCCACACATAAACACGGGTGTAGTAAATAACGGGATTTGTCAGATCCTATGGTACCATAACCTAATACTGGTCGGCTTGATCATTGCTAATGAATGTCATTTGTTATGTAACTACAACCAACAAGTTTGTTCACTTTATGAAATCGTTATTAGTTTTGTATAAATCGCTTTAATTGTTTTTGAAACCATCGTTATAACATCGAAAACATTTAGCACATATGAGTCACCCCAAAACAATTGAAAACAGTAAAATAGGGGAAGAATGTACTCGCCTGAGAATGCTTGGAGGTCTTGAACAACAACCAAATAAAGCTTGAGGGAGCACGGAATCAGTCGGCAAATCTAAACTATATAAATAAACCGGACTTAAATCGGAAGACTGGGTAGCATTAGGGTTTGTAAACCAACCGAGTGTGGAGACTCGTGTGATATGGTTTAACAAAGCCTACATACTAAATGAAACCTAACATAACTGTCTACGACCCGTTTAGGTAGCTTATGCTACTTTAACGTGTCGTGCGCGTGAAACGCGTTCGGACCGCCTAACTAGTCCTATGACAAGTGTTATATGCCTAAACATGTTACATAATCAGTTTTGTGACAAAAGTTTAGGTTACATATGCTTAATTACCAATTATACATGAAAAGGGTATTCTGGTAATTTACCTAAGGCATATAAACTACCTATCATACAACTACTTAAACGATGTGACCATAGGGTATAACCTCGGAAGGTTATTCCCTACATACTATGGTCACCTAATGTGTTTGGTCGGATCCTAATGATCGACCAAACTGGGTCGGGTTCGAAGGTATAGGCGATTTATTAGATCGCCTACCCTACGACCCTAGACAACGTGGTAATCAGTGGGCATAGTCCCAAGGGACTATGACCAACGTGATTACAATCACGTTGCGAAGTTCCTACGAACTTCGCATTGACCATTACTGGTCAACGCTGAAAGTCAAACAAAGTTTGACTTTCTGACTCGAAAAGCAGTAAAATAAGGAAAAGAACGAAAGAATACTTACCCAGGGTCCAAGAATGGAAGGTTTGGATCCGAACACTCTCAGGTATGAAGTGTTAAACACGACAACTTAGAGAGCAAGTTCAGATTCAAAGGTGTGAGTTTTTGGGTGTGATGTTGGTGGGTATTTATAGGAAATGGTCCACCGCTAGGATCGTTTCTTGGAGAAGGAGGCAACGATCAAGGCCGTACACTTGTTGAAAGGTTATGGTGCCACACATGCTCCATAACTTAATGACACATCATCTCTAAACATGTGGTTAAGAATTGATTTGGTTGCAACTTGCATTTAGAAACATTTAATCTGGTCAGAAGGTGGGAAGCGGCCCGCTTCAGGATGTTATAAACTCAATGCGGGCCGCCTGAGGATGTCAGATCAGAAACATGTTTCAGAAATTACAGTTTCAGTCCCTGCACGTGTTTAAGGCCATTTCCGACACTTCTAAGGCCCGTAAAGCCAACTTTAAGGCCCTAAAATGTTACCTAAACATTGTGGACATGAAACATGCTCAAAAATATGTCGGATGATGGTTCGTTTGGTCGTACGAACGCGATGTTCGCTTAATTACGACGGAATGCGCATAAGCGCGAAAAACGATCCAAATGACGCGACGAATGGATTTTTCTTAAGGCGAACACTAAAATATAATGTAGTCATGCTTACATAAATTTTTGGATGTCCAGATGTATTCAGAACGTAAGTTATGCGCGAAAATGCAAACTTGTGCACTTTTTGACACTTTTAGTCCCTGAATGACACAAAAGTTTATTTTAGCACACCGAACCCCTCAAAGCCTATTTCTAAGCTTTTTGAAGGATATTTATGGTATGTTTAACTTATGGTCATGTTCCGGAATGTCTGTTACAGTTCAAATTGGCATACTTTCGCAGTTTGTCAACTTTAGTCCCTGTAAACGATTTAACTTTGATTTCACCACACCAAACCTTCCAAAACTTATATCTAAGTTATGTAAAGGTTATTTAAGGTATGTTAAGCCTATTTCACTATTCCGGAGTGTTCGTTGGATTAAACTGGTTATATCTACTCATCAGAGCGCGTATAACCCTCCAGAAAGCGATTTAAAGCTTGAAATTGAACGAGAATTGATATGTGCAAATGATACACATATTTTTACAAATCCCAAGTATGAAATATAATATTTCATTGGTTTGGTATTTGTTTGATGGCCGTGAAGGCACAGGTGTTACAGTCTCCCCTACTTTAGGAAATTTCGTCCCGAAATTTATTTAGAGGAAACTTGTGAGAGTTTAAAACATGAAGTTGAAAAGATCAAACAACATTGGTTAGGGTTCTTGAACTTCTAGTAACCTTAATAACATTATGTTTGCAATGTAAGAGGGACACTTATATACAAGTATATGAAGCGTCATTGGTGCGTCCACCACGCCTCCATTACATCGTTCTCATTTTGTTATTGTTGTCACTATCGGTTCCTTCACATAATAAATCTTACTGGATTTCTGTGCACTAAATTTCATAATTATGTGCGCATCCATAATTAGGGAATTCCTTGCACAGTTCACACAGTCTATTTTATAATGTGTAGGGTAAAACCAAATGAACAATCCTGTGATGAGTGTGACTAGACCGCCATAGAGTCCTTTTGACTAAATCAATAAATGATCTAAATAGACTATCAAGGAGTCTGTCCAGCTACATCACTAGATGTCATTCTTTAACCAGATTACGAATCAATCTTTTTGACTAGACCACTTAAGGTCTCTTAAGAATCATGGAGTGGTACCATATAATCCCAAGGGTCTTTAACTACAACGTAGAAGCCCATTAAGGATTTAAAGTAGTACCTTTTGAATATCCTACTATGAATCCCTCATATAAAGATACGAAAGATTCTATGAGGATTTGAAAATTGGATCACACAAAAACATAGAGGAGAACACATAAACACATAATCGCATAATTGTATAATCGTTTAATCGCAAAATCGTTAAATCGCAAAATCGTTTAATCGTATAATCGTTTAATTTGTTACCTTTGGACATGGGTATTTAAAGCATACTAGGAATCCAATCCGTGGATTTCACTTGACACTTTAAATATTTTCAAGAATCTAACTATGAAAATAGGAAGATCTAAAAAGGAATTCGGCTTGTCCTAATTGAGTTGTAATGTACATATTAATGTGTACAAGGAATCCAATCAGGCTCCGAAATCAACGAAAGTGTTGATCGTGGTCGGCTCGGGACTTTGAATAGATCAAGATGTCATCAATAAAAACAATGACGAACTGATCCAAATAAGGCTTGCAGACCCTATTTATTAAGTCCATGAAGATGGCTGGAGCATTTGTCAAACCAAAAGGTACGACTGTAAACTCGTAATGGCCATACTTCTTGCAGAAAACCGTTTTGGGAACATCTTCTTCGAGAATACGAAGTTGATGATACCAAGAACACAAATCGATATTGGAAAAGCATGAAACACTATGTAGTTGGTCGGAGAAATCGTTGATTTAAGGTAGGGGGATATCGATTCTTGATGGTAAGCTTACCAGGCTTACGTTAATCGATATACATTCGAAAAGATCCATTTTTCTTTTCACAAGGAGAACAGGAGTTTCGCCAAGGTGAAAAGTTCAGACGGGTGAATCCTTTATCAGACAACTCTTGAAGCTGTTTTGATAATTCTTGCATCTCGAACGGTACAAGACGATAAGATACTTTAGATTTAAAAGAAACAAGTGTTTGAGGTTCTTAGGGAGATCACAAGTGATCATAAAAATGACAGAACCACACGAGTAGTTTTGTCTTTGTGTTAACATCATAAGGTTGGATCAAACATTCATACAATTGCATTAGTTAAAAATAAAAACCACCAATTTTTATTTATATAGCAACCGCATTGTCTTTAAATGTTACAAGATAACAACCAGAGGAAATACAAAATACTAAAAGTTCACTTCTTCATCAACGATTGCCTCATTGATGTTAAACACTCGACCACGTGCTGGATTCACATTGACGTGAACGTTCGCATTCGGGTTTGCGTTAGCATTTGCATTCGCCGGTCTCGGACAGTTGGGGCGGAAATGACCAAACTCTCCGCAGTTGAAACATGAACCCAGTGGGAATCTCGCAGCATTCCCTTGAACCGGAACTTGAACCTGAGCAGCCTGATTTTGTCCCAGACGACAAGTATTGGCCAAATGCCCAAGTCTACCACACGTTGTGCATTTCTTGCAATCTTGTTGTGCAACGTGATGACCGTTGCAACGGGCACAATGTGGTGCGGTACCAGCATATGCCTTCTTTGCATGTGGCTGAGCCGGTGTATTCTGCAGGTTCTGAGCAGTCTGTGCTGTAACAGCAAAATTTTGGGCACCCTTCCGCTTCTTCGATTTCTTCGACGTCTCACCTTCCTTACTCTCCCCCTTATCCTTCTTCTTGTCCTTTCCAGAATCGGTTGCCTTCTTTTTATCACCCTTGCGGGTGAGTTTACCCTTTCTGACTTGAGACTCAGTCAGGGTAGCTGACAACTCGATTGCTTGACGAAGGGTGGTAGGATTAACACCGATCAAAATATCCATAATAGAATCGGGTAAACCATCTATGTATCTCTCGATCGCTTTCTCCAGAGGGGTAACCATGGTGGGACACAATAGACTGAGTTCTTCAAAACGATCCGTGTACGCACGGTGTTCAGCCCCATCTTGCTTTAAGTCGTCAAACTCTCGTTCCAAAACTCGAATCTCGTGACGGGGACAAAACTCCTTCATCATGAGAGCCCGAAGCTCTGCCCATGTTTGTGCCAACGCCACTTCGGCACCCCTATCTCGCATAACACCATTCCACCAAGTAAGCGCTCGCTTTTCAAACACACTCGAAGCAAATTCCACCTTACGCGCATCCTGACACTGCACATGTCTGAATGTGCTCTCGATACTCTCAAACCACTGTAGGAGCGCAGTTGCTCCTTGAGACCCAGAAAACTTAAGTGGCTTCGCAGAATTGAAGTTCTTGAAATTACACGGTGCATTATTGTTGTTGTTGTTGCCGTTGTTGTACATCTCGTGGACTTGGGTTACAACACCGGGAACCACAGCAGCCACTTGTTGAGAGATCAGGGCTGCGAGTTCTTCAATAGTAAAAGTCTGAGTATCGGTTCGGTTATCGCGTCGAGGAGGCATTGTCTGAGAAGGAAACGAGTGGGAGAATTAGACGAAAAGAATGAGATGAAACAAATCTGATGAAAGCAAGGATAGTGGTCATTTGTTTGTTACTACAAAGCAACAAACGACCTTGGTGATTAGTCAAAGTAAATAGGTTAAAAATAATGTATCGCGAAGACATGCTCGCCTATAAGTGAACACTCATCCCAAGAATTCCCAGGTAAGCACAACTGGTCTCGCGTCTGATGAGATGTATACGAAGTGCTTGCCTAGACAGAAAACCCAGAATACAGGCATTCACCCTTCCAGTTTGCACGTGTTCACATTATTTAAAACCCAAAACCTTGACGAGATTTTGAAAATTCAAAGGGGTTCAAAACCATATAACAGAGGGTTCAAAACCTAGAAATTAATCATCCTAGAACAGATGATTAGTTTTCAAAGCGGTTTTGAAATTTATGTTCTTGTTGTGGTCGTCACCTAAGGATAGGTGACGGTATTGTTTTATGACTAAACGCAAGTAAACTCGCGTTAGGGTCCTAGAAAGGTTATAGACTAGGTCAAAGCATTACTAATTACTAATAACCTAATTCCCTATAACCATTGGCTCTGATACCATCTTTTCTGTCACACCCCGACCGCGTAAAACAACAAAGCGCGGCGGAAACATCGGGGCGTGTTGCAACAGAATTAATGTTTCATAACCATGGATACCAAAAAGTGTTTCGTTTTATTAAACATTGAATAATTACATCGTCTTGAAATCTAAATACACTTATTTAAACATAGTCTATCATTGTTATTGAGTCACTAAGGCCTTGTCCAGTCCTATGTGAGCATGCATCTTATCAATCGATATCATTCAACAATACCTGAAACATATGTGAAAACGAGGTCAGCAAAGAAATGCTGGCGAGTACATAGGTTTTGTAGGAGTGTCGAAATCATGGCTAGTTTGGACGTTGCAATACTTTATTTAAAAACCTTGTTTTGAAAAGAGTATAATATTGCAACTTAATTAACCAACTCAAATCAAGCGGGTTCTAATTTGTAAAACCTCGTAGCCATGACTCTTAACCCAAAAACATTTGTTTTAGTAAATTATTTGAAAAACAATGATAAGTTCAGGTGATATGTATAAATAAGAGAATAATGCATGATTAAATGAATAACCATGTAAAATGAGTTTGTATAAGATAAGTTGTTTGTAAATAAATGTCTTGTGAAAAGTATGTTACTTGTATAAAATGTTCTATGTCTCAAACTGAAATGATTCAAATAACGCTACAATATGTAATACCATACAAACACTTATATATAGGAAGTACCAGCGGCGTATCCACCATGTTTGTATCATATTACACACGCATCGTTACTTAATCACTTAATCCAAACCAAACTACCAAAGTAATGTTCATGCCCAAATGTAAATCATGTGATATGTATAACCAAAATAATATCGTATATCGCTTTGAAGCCAATCGTTTACCCAATCGTTAAAACATCGTGTGAAAACCAATCGTAAATCGTTTAATTCGTTTTAGGTCGTGAAACTACTTATAAGGTCGTCTCGCTAATAACATTCAAACCTTCGTGACTTTCGTCGCTTCTCGTTTTCGTATTAACAAACCTCCATAGGGTAAGTTAATAATTACAGATTCAGTCGCTACCTACCATACCCACACATAAACACGGGTGTAGTAAATAACGGGATTTGTCAGATCCTATGGTACCATAACCTAATACTGGTCGGCTTGATCATTGCTAATGAATGTCATTTGTTATGTAACTACAACCAACAAGTTTGTTCACTTTATGAAATCGTTATTAGTTTTGTATAAATCGCTTTAATTGTTTTTGAAACCATCGTTATAACATCGAAAACATTTAGCACATATGAGTCACCCCAAAACAATTGAAAACAGTAAAATAGGGGAAGAATGTACTCGCCTGAGAATGCTTGGAGGTCTTGAACAACAACCAAACAAAGCTTGAGGGAGCACGGAATCAGTCGGCAAATCTAAACTATATAAATAAACCGGACTTAAATCGGAAGACTGGGTAGCATTAGGGTTTGTAAACCAACCGAGTGTGGAGACTCGTGTGATATGGTTTAACAAAGCCTACATACTAAATGAAACCTAACATAACTGTCTACGACCCGTTTAGGTAGCTTATGCTACTTTAACGTGTCGTGCGCGTGAAACGCGTTCGGACCGCCTAACTAGTCCTATGACAAGTGTTATATGCCTAAACATGTTACATAATCAGTTTTGTGACAAAAGTTTAGGTTACATATGCTTAATTACCAATTATACATGAAAAGGGTATTCTGGTAATTTACCTAAGGCATATAAACTACCTATCATACAACTACTTAAACGATGTGACCATAGGGTATAACCTCGGAAGGTTATTCCCTACATACTATGGTCACCTAATGTGTTTGGTCGGATCCTAATGATCGACCAAACTGGGTCGGGTTCGAAGGTATAGGCGATTTATTAGATCGCCTACCCTACGACCCTAGACAACGTGGTAATCAGTGGGCATAGTCCCAAGGGACTATGACCAACGTGATTACAATCACGTTGCGAAGTTCCTACGAACTTCGCATTGACCATTACTGGTCAACGCTGAAAGTCAAACAAAGTTTGACTTTCTGACTCGAAAAGCAGTAAAATAAGGAAAAGAACGAAAGAATACTTACCCAGGGTCCAAGAATGGAAGGTTTGGATCCGAACACTCTCAGGTATGAAGTGTTAAACACGACAACTTAGAGAGCAAGTTCAGATTCAAAGGTGTGAGTTTTTGGGTGTGATGTTGGTGGGTATTTATAGGAAATGGTCCACCGCTAGGATCGTTTCTTGGAGAAGGAGGCAACGATCAAGGCCGTACACTTGTTGAAAGGTTATGGTGCCACACATGCTCCATAACTTAATGACACATCATCTCTAAACATGTGGTTAAGAATTGATTTGGTTGCAACTTGCATTTAGAAACATTTAATCTGGTCAGAAGGTGGGAAGCGGCCCGCTTCAGGATGTTATAAACTCAATGCGGGCCGCCTGAGGATGTCAGATCAGAAACATGTTTCAGAAATTACAGTTTCAGTCCCTGCACGTGTTTAAGGCCATTTCCGACACTTCTAAGGCCCGTAAAGCCAACTTTAAGGCCCTAAAATGTTACCTAAACATTGTGGACATGAAACATGCTCAAAAATATGTCGGATGATGGTTCGTTTGGTCGTACGAACGCGATGTTCGCTTAATTACGACGGAATGCGCATAAGCGCGAAAAACGATCCAAATGACGCGACGAATGGATTTTTCTTAAGGAGAACACTAAAATATAATGTAGTCATGCTTACATAAATTTTTGGATGTCCAGATGTATTCAGAACGTAAGTTATGCGCGAAAATGCAAACTTGTGCACTTTTTGACACTTTTAGTCCCTGGATGACACAAAAGTTTATTTTAGCACACCGAACCCCTCAAAGCCTATTTCTAAGCTTTTTGAAGGATATTTATGGTATGTTTAACTTATGGTCATGTTCCGGAATGTCTGTTACAGTTCAAATTGGCATACTTTCGCAGTTTGTCAACTTTAGTCCCTGTAAACGATTTAACTTTGATTTCACCACACCAAACCTTCCAAAACTTATATCTAAGTTATGTAAAGGTTATTTAAGGTATGTTAAGCCTATTTCACTATTCCGGAGTGTTCGTTGGATTAAACTGGTTATATCTACTCATCAGAGCGCGTATAACCCTCCAGAAAGCGATTTAAAGCTTGAAATTGAACGAGAATTGATATGTGCAAATGATACACATATTTTTACAAATCCCAAGTATGAAATATAATATTTCATTGGTTTGGTATTTGTTTGATGGCCGTGAAGGCACAGGTGTTACACCCTGACTCTTAACGATCACATTTTCACTATTGATCTCATACCCATGCAATTGGGTAGTTTCGACATCATAATCGATATGGATTGGTTGCGTAAGAACCATGCCGAAATCGCTTGTCACGAGAAGTATGTTCGTCTACCTCTCCCGTCTGGTGATACTTTGCACGTCTATGGAGACCGACCTTCTAGAGGACTGAAGTTGATGTCATGCACTCAAGCGAACAAGTGCTTACGTAAACAGTACTTTGCCTTCTTGGCCCACATAGTAGAACAAAAGGGCAAGGGAAAGAGTGTAAGTGATGTTCCAGTAGTGTGTGATTTCCCTGATGTCTTTCCTGAAGATCTTCCTAGTCTTCCTCCTCCACTATCTGTTGACTTTCGTATTGATCTCATACCTGGTTCGACTCCTGTTGCCAAAGCCCCGTACCGACTTGCACCCTCCGAGATGCAAGAATTATCTAGTCAACTACAAGAACTGCTCGACAAAGTTTTATACATCCAAGTACCTCTCCTTGGGGTGCTCCCGTGTTATTCGTCAAGAAGAAAGATGGTTTGTTTCATATGTGCATCGACTACCATGAGCTTAACAAACTCACCATTAAGAATCGTTATCCTCTCCCTCGTATCGATGATCTATTTGACCAACTACAAGGCGCAAGTTGTTTCTCTAAAATTGACCTTCGATCTGGATATCATCAGCTCCGTGTTCTCGAAGAAGATATCCCCAAAACTGCTTTTTGCACTCGTTATGGGCACTGCGAGTTCGTGGTTATGCCTTTTGGTTTGACCAACGCACCTGCTGTGTTCATGGATCTTATGAATCATGTTTGTAAACCTTATTTGGATCGTTTTGTGATAGTCTTTATTGATGATATTCTTATATATTCGAAAACTCGGGCTGACCATGAACAACATTTACGCCTTATGTTAGAACTTTTACGTGGTGAATGCTTATATGCAGAGTTTTCTAAGTGTGAATTTTGGATTAATGAAGTACAATTTCATGGGCACGTTGTTAGTAAACAAGGAATCCATGTTGACCCTACCAAAATCGAAGCTATGAAGAATTGGAGTACGCCTAAATCTGCATCTGAGATTCGTTCCTTCTTAGGATTGGTGGGTTATTACCGTCGATTCATCTCGGATTTTTCAAAGATCGCCATTCCTCTTACTTCGTTGACTCAGAAAGAGAAACCTTTTGCTTGGGGTCCCGAGCAAGAGGAATCTTTTCAAACCCTTAAGAACCTTGTTTGTAATGCCCCTGTGCTTCCTCTCCCTGATGGGAATGATGATTTTATGGTGTATTGTGATGCCTCGAACCGTGGCTTAGGCTGTGTGCTCATGCAACGGACAAGGTCATCGCTTATGCCTCCCGACAGCTCAAAATACATGAGAAAAACTATACTACCCACGATCTAGATCTTGGCGCAGTTGTTTTTGCGTTAAAGATCTGGCGACACTACATGTATGGTACTAAGTGTGTGGTTTTCACTGACCATAAGAGCCTGCAGCACATCTTTAACCAGAAGGAGCTGAATATGCGTCAGCGATGATGGGTGGAGTTACTTAACGACTACGACTGCGAGATTCGCTACCATCCTGGCAAGGCGAATGTCGTGGCCGATGCTCTTAGTCGTAAGACTCATGTTAGTAGCATTCGCTGTTCTTAGATCACTAGTGATCTTCATGCCTGTATTCGAAAAGCACAATACTCGTCAGCCAACGAAGGTAGTTTAAGCGTTGAAATACGAGGTGCTGCTACTGATCAACTTGAAACAAAGTCTGATGGACTTCAATACTATCTCAATCGCATCTGGGTGCCAGACCGCGATAATCTTCGTGAGCTCATTATGTATGAGGCTCATAAATCCGGATACTCTATTCATCCTGGCGCTGATAAGATGTACCATGATTTGTATATGACTTATTGGTTGCCTGATATGAAGAAGGATATCGCCGCGTACGTCTCGAAGTGTCTCACTTGCTCAAAGTTTAAAGCCGAAGATCAACGTCCTTCAGGTCTTCTTGAACAACCCGAAATCCCTGTTTGGAAATGGGATAGTATCGCTATGGACTTTATAACTAAACTACCTCGTACACCTACCGGTCATGATAGTATATGGGTTATCATTGACCGTTTGACCAAATCAGCCCACTTTCTTCCCATTCGTGAAGATTTCAAAGTGGAGAAACTTGCTCGAATCTACACTGATGAAATCATATGTCGTCATGGTATACCCATAGACATTATCTCTGACCGTGATGGTTGTTTCACTTTGCGTCTTTGGCAAACTTTTCAGTCCGCTATAGGTTCTCACTTGAATCTTAGTACAGCCTTTCATCCTCAAACGGATGGACAGACTGAACGCACTATTCAGACCCTAGAGGATATGCTCTTCTCTTGTGTCATTGACTTTGGTGGTAATTGGGATGTACATTTACCATTGATTGAGTTCTCGTACAACAACAGCTACCATTCCAGTATTTAGATGGCTCCTTTCGAAGCTTTATACGGTCGCAAGTGCCGATCTGCTCTCAGTTGGCATGAGATTGGTGACAAGCAACTTACTGGCCCTGAGATCGTTCAAGAGACGACGGATAAGATTCTTCAGATCCGCGATAACTTGATCAAGGCTAGGAGCAGACAAAAGAGCTATGCTAACAAAAGGCGTAAGCCTCTGGAATTTAATGCTGGAGATCACATTCTGCTCAAAGTATCTCCTTGGAAAGGAGTTATACGTTTTGGTAAAAAGGGAAAGCTTGCCCCTCACTACGTGGGTCCTTTCAAGATACTCGAATGGATTGGCAAGGTGGCTTACTGACTTGATTTGCCACAAGAGCTTAGTAATGTACATCCGACATTCCACGTATCTAATCTTCGAAAGTGCTTAGCAAACGAGGAACTTCAGGTTCCCAACGAAGACTTGCAAGTAAACGAGACTCTTCATTTTGTGGAAAAACCGGTCGAAATCATGGACCAAGGTAACAAGCGGTTAAGGCGCAGCAAAATTTCTATAGTTAAGGTGCGATGGGAAGGAAAGCGTGGCACCGAATTCACTTGGGAACTCGAGAGTGAGATGAAGACCAAGTATCCACAGCTCTTAAAGCAGTCTTCCTCTTAGATTTCGGGGACGAAATCTCCTAAAGGAGGGGAGACTGTAACGCCCTGCATTTTGAAACTTTTATCTTTTGGCAAGTCTTGTCCCTGTAACACTTAATGATACTTAATTGAGTCTTAATCATGTTAGACAATGTGAAACTTTTACTTTATGATGCTTTTGAGATACTTTATGCATGAATCTTAAAACTATACTAGACTCTTGTGAAACTTGACTCTTGTGATACTAGACTCTCGCGACACTTTGAAACTCGAGTCTTGAAACTTGTCACTTTTTATGCTTGATACTTATCGAACGAAAAAATTTGATTCCTTATCGAATGAGAAACTTTGATTCCTTATCGAACGAGAAACTTTGATTCTTTATTGAACGAGAGACTTTGATACTTGACACTTTGGTATTTGATACTTGATGCTTATTGAATGAGATACTATCTTAAACGCAGACTTGAAACACGGAAACTTTTGTGTTATTTATATAATATTATCATGTAATAGTTACTCATAATTATACGCAACGCTTAACCTAGCTCGCAAAACGAATCAAAGTCGGAAAACTAGCAAACGGGTCTCGGCTGTCCGAATGGACATTCGATCGGATGACCATCCGATCGGATGACCATTCGACCGAATAGCCATCCGATCCCTCGCACCTCTCCACCAACTTACCTATCTCTATCACCTATAATTATATACACCCCTTGTGTTCTCATTCTCACCTTTCACTCTCTGTCATCCGACCACACGCACTCTCAGTCATTTTAAGCAAGATTCAAAGCAAATCGTAAGTATTCTTCTTTGATTCTTGTACAACTTTCATCAATTATCACTTCTACACAAGATTCTTCATCAAAATCACACGAACACTTCAACTTTTTCATAAAAACCAACTGATTTGGGCCTTTTGAAGGTGTTCTTCCACTCAGATGTTTGTACAAACAGTTGTGGGACACCATTTAACCAAGATCGGCCTCAGATCTAAAAAATTTTCACAACTTTTATCCAAATACTAAAGAATCTCACACTTTTATACCGGATCTGACAGAATTTCACATGGTTTCCGGCTCAGATCTGATGAACATCATGTTTTACACTTGATTTTCGAACTTTTCTTCAACTTTTACACAAAACATGGGTGCAATCAGACTTAAACAGACTATTGACTCATTCCTTAGTCAACAGCCGGCTTGAGAACTGAATTCCACCTGAATACGGGCCAATCAACGGGTCCAAACATGAAACACCAACAGAAACAGTTCGTCGGTTCGAGAAGGGGCGGTTCCCAGCTAACCGAACGAGCTGGGTTTGGTACGTTTCCGTTGTCTGTGTTGGACTCTGTATGCCCAAGACACATATTAAATTGATGTGGCTAGTACGTTATGATCCAAGTCGAGTCATACCCAATAACAAGCTAGACAAACACTTATATTATTTATTTGTGATATGATCAAACAAATAAATATTAACACTTACAATATTTAGAAATTGGTTTTCTAAATAATTGCACTTGACAAACTAATAAATTATATGGATAATTTATTTTGAGAGAATATTTTATTTTGTTATTTAACTGGTTAAATAACATTTTAAAAGGTTATGAGATATTGCATAAAGTCTTGTAATATGATAAGTTTTATAAATGTTATAAAATACATACAAGACTTATATTTTATAAAAGAATATGATTTGTTTTTATAAAATAAAAGCTAGGCCGCCACCTCCCCCCCATGGTCTTACCAAGATTGTTGGTCCAATAATATTTCATGCATTTGCATGTATCTTGATTGGGTGGTCTTCCCTAAATGCTTTGGCCAATCATATTGCATGCAAATGCATGTGTTAGAGGCTCTCTCATTGGGTCTTTTTGATGGCAAGATTCTCACAAGGTTTAATAAACTTTTGATGATAAATAAAGATGAAAAGAACTTGAAAAAAACTAGAGAATTCCTTCTCTAATTTTCGGCCAACTATGTGCCATTTTGAGTAGTTTCTTTCAAGTTTCAAACTCAAGTAAATGCTCTCTAGAAATCAGCCATGAGATGGTTAAATAAGTGGGTTTTCAGGAAGAAAACACATATGCATGGTAACTTGGATACTTACAAAGCAAGACTTGTAGCAAAAGGTTTCACTCAAACTCAAGGGATTGATTATGATGAAACCTTCTCGCCTGTGGCGATGCTAAAGTCAATCAGGATATTATTTGCCATAGCTGCATATTATGACTATGAGATCTGGCAGTTAGATGTCAAAATGGCTTTTCCTAATGGATATCTTGATGAAGATGTCTATATGGTTCAGCCTGAAGGTTTTGTCGATCCAAAACATCCTGACAAAGTATGCAAGTTAAAGAAATCAATCTATGGATTGAAACAAGCATCTAGAAGTTGGAATCACCGTTTTGATGAAGAAATTAAGAATTTTGGATTCATCAAGAACGGCGATGAAGCTTGTGTGTATAAGAAAGCTAGTGGGAGCATCATCACTTTCTTAGTATTATATGTCGATGACATTCTACTATTTGGAAATAACATTCCAAACCTTGGAAGGTGTAAATGCCTGGCTTGGAAGTTATTTTTCCATTAAGGATCATGGTGAAGTCGCCTATATTTTGGGAATAAAGATCTATAGGAATAGATCAAGGTGCCTGATAGGTTTAAACTAAAGTGCATACATTGACAAAGTCTTGAAAAGGTTCAAGATAGAGAACTCTAAGAATGGTTTGGTACCTATTCAAGAGAGGACAATATTGAGTGCGTCTCAATGTCCAAGCTCAAAGGATGAGCAAGAAAGAATGAAAGGAATCTCATATGCGATAACTATAGGATTCATTATGTATGTTATGATATGCACTGGACCGGACATGTCATACGCTTTAGTCATGACGAGAAAATACCAGCGAGTAACGGTCATTGGGTGACTGCTAAAATATATATATTGAAATACCTTAGAAGGACTAAGGATATATTTCTAATATATGGATCTGGTGAAGAGGAACTCGTTGTAAAGGGTTACAGGGATGTGAGTTTCGGAATTCGTTGTAAAGGGTTACATGGATACGAGTTTCCAAACTGATCGAAATGGTCCTCGATCACAATCAGGGTAGCATTGTCCACTACAGAATCAGAATACATCACCGCTTCATTGATTGAGATAATTCAAATAGATCTGCCACTTGAATTATTGACAATCTAGGGGTAGTCCCTACCATTCAGGACCCCTAGAGATCTTTGTGATAACGATGGTACGATTGCTTAAATCAAGGAACCTCGTGCACATCAAAAGACTAGGCACATTGAGCGGAGTTTCAACTACATAAGGAATGAAGTTGAAAAAGGGGAAAGATATGTATTCACAAAGTTCACACTGATCAAAATATTGCGGATCCACTCACGAAGCTCCTTGAATGGGCAAAGCATGAAGGGTCATACTTGTGCCTTAGGAATTCGATATTCTAGTGATTGGATTTGATCTATTTTGTATTTGGATATTGGAACAACTGTTATTATAACTTTCACATGGTATGTTGAGTTATGTTCCATTTTAGCATGTTTAAATCCGTGAATAAGTTGCTTATTCTAAATGTCCGTAGTCGATCATACTTGTGGGAACAAATATGAATGTAAGACTATTATGAACTTGGATTGGTGGATGTTCATTAGGTATGAATATAGAGCAAGGTGTTGCTGCCAAAGTTCATAGATATTTGTGGGACACAAATATTGGACTGACTCGCTCTCAAATATTACTGCATGGAATCATCTGTGATTGATCATAAGTAAATTTGAGTAAAGGAGAATATCATAGTATCCTCAGACCTGAGATACATATTGGGTCTTGATATTCACCAAATATTGTACCTTGACTTTTTTCTTCGCTGTTAGTAATATGACAGTACATAAGGCTAAGCTCAGGTGTGGTACAAGGTGATTGTGAGAGACGTATGTAGTCAAGATGGGATTTGTTCCTCTTATTCGTTGAGAGTAAGATGTCTAAGGCCTGCTAAAGTTAAATCAACAGAGAATGATCACTCTATGTCTCTGGATTTAACAGGACATCTGTAACGAAAGGATAAATGATAGATTCACCTAAATCATGTTCAAGTAAGGGACTTGAAAGGGATGATGTTATTGAATGGCAAATATAGTCATACGTATTGGGGGTAGTAAACCGTAGTTAGGCGTCATTTACTGCTTGCATCAATCTTCTATGTATCTTGTGCAAGTGGGAGATTGTTGGACTCTGTATGCCCAAGACACATATTAAATTGATGTGGCTAGTACGTTATGATCCAAGTCGAGTCATACCCAATAACTAGCTAGACAAACACTTATATTATTTATTTGTGATATGATCAAACAAATAAATATTAACACTTACAATATTTAGAAATTGGTTTTCTAAATAATTGCACTTGACAAACTAATAAATTATATGGATAATTTATTTTGAGAGAATATTTTATTTTGTTATTTAACTGGTTAAATAACATTTTAAAAGGTTATGAGATATTGCATAAAGTCTTGTAATATGATAAGTTTTATGAATGTTATAAAATACATACAAGACTTATATTTTATAAAAGAATTTGAATTTTTTTTATAAAATAAAAGCTAGGCCGCCACCTCCCCCCCCCCATGGTCTTACCAAGATTGTTGGTCCAATAATATTTCATGCATTTGCATGTATCTTGATTGGGTGGTCTTCCCTAAATGCTTTGGCCAATCACATTGCATGCAAATGCATGTGTTAGAGGCTCTCTCATTGGGTCTTTTTGGTGGCAAGATTCTCACAAGGTTTAATAAACTTTTGATGATAAATAAAGATGAAAAGAACTTGAAAAAAACTAGAGAATTCCTTCTCTAATTTTCGGCCAACTATGTGCCATTTTGAGTAGTTTCTTTCAAGTTTCAAACTCAAGTAAATGCTCTCTAGAAATCAGCCATGAGATGGTTATTCAAGAGGGTTTTTCAAGTTTGATTTTTCAAGTGCAAGAACTCCATAAACTCCCCTCATATTTTCGGCCATGGTGGTTTATTAAGATGGAATTTTAGTGAGTTCATAAGTGTAGAAATCCTAGCTACAAATCAAAGTGTTTGTTGGAAGGCTTGGGGTATACAAGCTTGAGGTCTTCTACACTTGAAGGCAACCATTCAAGAAGCATCATCTTCTTCACATCCTTTACTCCTTGGAAGGTAGTATTCTAAACACTCTATGGTTGTGTTTTAATTTTGATAGCATGCATATTCGTATATGGATCCGGGGATTGGGTTTTACACATAAAATGGGTTTTATATCTTGTAAGTAACATGTTCTAAAACATATATTCCGCTGCGTTTTTATTTTATAAGGATAAAATACTTTGATAAACATGTGAAAAACCCATCAGTCTGACGTGTCGTTACACCACCTCCGTTAACTCGAAACTTAGCAAATTTCACAGAAACTATACTCGCGACCATCTGACCGAATTGTCATCCGATCGGATGACCATTCATCCAGATGATCTGATTATCATGATACATGTTTGTTTTACAGGACACTATGATCACAACGTTTGAAACATTATCAGTTCATAAACACCAACTGTTCGAATGGCCATCCGTTCGAATGGTCATCCGTCCGGATGACCATCCGATCGGATGGAGTCCATCTGTTCGAATGGTCATCTGACCGGATGACCATCCGTCCGGATGACTATCCGCTCAGGTATTCAGTCAGACACTTTTACTCGATTTTCGCACCATTCGACACTCTGTTCCCAACCGGGTTAACACTTAGAGGACTTATGCTCTGTTCCCCGCACGCAGGCTGATCCAGCGCTCCCTTAGATCCAATCTAACAGTGTTTGGTTCTAAGCACCCACTGTGAGTATACACGATCCCTTTTTGTTTTAAACACTTTTGGGATGCAACATGTATTCTATATATCAGGACACTTGACACTTGAAAGTTATTTGAAACATACTCTATCCTCATTAAACATGAAACTTGAAACTTGATACTTAAGACTTTTATGCTATGTGAACGTTTAATCCTTGTGTGTAGTTCCGCCTTAACAATGGTAGCGCTATAGGGGTAATGCACCTCCCCGTTAGTCTTTGGGGTATTGTTAGGATGAGACATTTAACCTCCCGTTAGTATATGGGAAAGGCATTTAACCATTGGAAACTCGGGCTATCACTTGGACTGCGTAAACTAGCATGGTGAAACTTATTTTATATGTTTTCATGTTGGATATGAGTTTTTAAACTATTATGCTACGTATTCAAACTTGTATGCTCGCCAACATTTTTTTGTTGATAGTATTTTAATACATGTTGCAGGTTGATAGTAGCTGGGATTCAAGAAACAAGCTAGGATGATGCTTAGAAACTCAACTTAGATAAATAAGACAGTTTTGAACAATGTTTGAATCGTATGTTATTTTGAAACTTTATGTTGCATGTGAATTGTGGTTCACAATTTTAGACTATTTATGAAATTTGATTAATGTCTATCGAAACAAATAGTGTTGTCGAATCTCTTGAGCAATCTGATTCGCTTAGTGTCGCGCCCCGATGTTTCTGCCATCGAATGGGGTGTGACATTTGTGGGGGGTCATGGTATGATAGAGTGTCCTATGCTTACTCGAGAGCAGGTCGAGTACATTAGCGGTCAAAATTAGGGTCCCACGAGCGCATTTAGTAATAATAATTATTATAATTCTAACTGGTGTAATAATAATAATAATTGGTGTCCTTCTGGTAATCCTCATGGTTTTCAATAGAATCAGAATAGGGGGCAGGGTCAGTTTGTTAGTGGAGGTTCAGGTCAGCGGGGTCAGACTGGTAGTGGGGGTTTGGGTAGTAGTTTGGATAGAATTGAGAACTTCTTTCTCAATTAGTTGTTAAGGACCAGGTTACACAGAAAACGTTAACGGAGCATCATCTTCTTTTGAAGAAATAGCAATCCGCACTCTTAACGGGATATAGGTCTGATTCCCGGGAGTGATTGGGGTGTTCAAGGCTGCCCTGGGCATCGTCACCGGTTGGTGAGGAGGAGTGGACATCGCTGCTGTGAGAGCCACTGTGAGGGCTGCTGAATACAACGAGGGAAATTGGAAATTGTTGTACGGCGAGAAATATTGTGATGTTGTCCCGCCTGCAACCGTGTAAACTGGATGGGCTGGTCTGTAGTGGTAACTTCTTGATCCTAGGGCCGGCGTAAACACTGGAGGACCAGAATTTAGGAGTACCCCTTGTGTGGAGACAGTCGAAACTACCGTCCTGTCACCGTAGTGGTAGGTGACCGTGTGATCCCTGGTCCAGAAAGGGGGACAACCGTTCTTGAAGATGTTGTGTCCATCGGCCCCCGCCCATACCCCGGGGGGACTCTGCATCGAACTCGAGGGCCAAAGACCTAGTGACCGCATGAACCTTAACTGTCATCGTAACATTCGTTGTCGTTGTGCCTCCCCCTTCAACAACAAAAGTCAGCATCATGCTAGAAGTCGCAACACCGTCGTTCGTAGCACTCATCGTGGCCATAAGTTCCTTAGTACTAGCAGGTCCCATGGATGGCGCCAATGTAAGAACAATACCTGAGCACGTCCTTGAACTGGTTGATCCAATGAAAAGTGATTCGATCCTAGGTCTGCAAAACAAGACACCGTTAGGACTCGTTACAAGAATGGGGTTATTCCTGTAACCACCCTCCGGCGTGAGGATAAGTATTCGTTTGTGGGACTAAAGAGAATAAGTAGAGAGAGCGAGACATCATACCTTTATGATGAACTCCCCTGTTTATACTTATGGGTGGTTTCTAGGGTTTCCACATATTTTGGGAAGACGGTTAGGCGACTCCTATTTTATCAGAGATGTATGTGTACGAAGATATATGGGAATATCTTCCTTATTTATGACTTATTAACGGTTGGTATTTGACCCGAAATGACCGAATCGGGTCATTCCTCCACACATAACATTGTTTTGCATATATGTAAGTTAAATATTTACATATGTGTAACCTGATTTTACATATGTGTAAATTAAACATTTTCATATATGTTTGTAATTAAATTATTTTATCCACAATCATCTTAGAGCTTCGATCGGCAACGGAGAAAACACGAGATTCTGGCTGGATAACTGGAGTGATTCAGGGATACTGTGTGAAACATTCCCGGATGTTTTTAAACTGGCAGTTAACAAACAGGTTTCAATAGCTAATTGATGGGACAATGGCACTGGTTCTTGGGCTGCTATTTGGAAGAGACAACCATGGTCTGGAGCAGATTTGGCCCAATGGGCCAACCTTCAACAGGCCCTGCAGAATATCCATCCAGCCGTGGGGCATGACAATTGGAAATGGATCGGCATTGTCGCAACCCCCGCCCCCTATCTGTCCCGGGAACGGGCGGCCGCGAGACCAGTTTTGGTGGTATCATTTTGTTTATCATTTTGGCAGCAGAATTTCATCAGGACCGTAGTTAGGAAATGTTTGATCAGAGTAAAACCACCATATTTTATATTAATAATCACTTGGGTAAAACCCAAGTTTCTTATTACAACATGTTTATATGGATAAACCCTATTTTATTGAATTTAAAACATCGTCTTTTAGGTAACTTTTATAGCCACATTTTTCCAAGCCGTCAGTGCTCTCCAGCTGGCTTTCTTCTAATTGGCTTTTACATTTTGTTACCTGAAACGCATTTTAAAAACATTTTGTCAGTGGGAAATACTGATGAGTGAATCCCAGTTTAATCAAGAAGAATTTTATCCTTTAACACAGTATTGAGAGCTATCACGTTGTTTATTTCTACACAATTACTCATTCAGTATTGTCAATCCTGACTGGTGGGTTATATTACACATTGGCTATCTCGTAGTCCAATGGTAACGTGTTCCACATTTTGTATACAAAACCCCAACATACCGGCAGTAATTGAAGAACTACAAAGACTCAATCACTGCTTAATCACATTGTAAAACATTTAAGGTTTTGTAAAAACAATTACAAAAAGGAGATTACTCACAAAAGGGATTTACAAAAAGAAGGATTACTCACTTTGCTGTCTTAGGTTTTCTGTAAGGGTTTCCTGGTGATTATCTATATTTTACACAAATGTATATGTGTTAGTAAAATAACCCATTATTTACATTAGTAATACCCTCCCTGAGACGGCATTCCAAATACTACGTCGGGCAGAACCTCGACATTCGTTACGGAACCCTGGATCAATCGGGCAGCGTATCTAATACGTAACCGGGGTTATAATACTTACATCGGGGCAGAACTTCGTTAATTAGGGGGGTATTATACCCGAGAATTATGCCTACTATGTGAAAATTGAGAGAAAGAAAAGATCGTGAGTGAGTTTCGACTGAAGGCCCGAGCTCCAAATTTATAGGGCTGTAATTCGAGTCTCTCGCGGCTCGCGTAAGGTGAGAAGGGGGTTTACGCGGCCAGCGTAGTAGGGGTTCGTAGGCCCTAGCTGATCCGGGTCACGAGTATAGGTTCAACACGTGTTGCCACGTGTCAACACCGGGTGAGGCCTCGTTGTTACTCGCTCGCGGCCCGCGTAGGCAGTAGCCAAAAGCTACGCGCCCCGCGACAGCCTCTATTTTCTTGTTTTTGTGACAACCGTCACTTTTCCGTACATTCCGTACACGAAATGAACAGTAATTTGTGCTTAAATGACTGTGCATGATATAGTTTACGAGACAAATAAGCTTCTGAATTCCATGCAAGTGAATTCATGCACGAAATATACTACAAAATATTGCTTATTGCATAAGCGAGAGCGTTGCGTCATAAAATAGTAAACTCACCGGTAAGACACACTGTGTCAACAAAACTGCAGAAAGCAGTCAGGCAATAGAATTAAGGCCTAGGTGTAGGTCCGACGACAAAAGTGCATTAAAACCCAAGAGTACATGTAAGGGTTTAATTTATAGACATTGCGAAAGCAAAAATAAGCACTAAAAAGCACCCGAAACGCACTTTAAGTGCATAATTTTGTATAATCAGCATTATAGCACTAAAATATTATGCAGAAATTATGTTTTATTATCCAGAATACTTCCCCAAGTGTTGGGAATCGAAAGGATACAAAAAGGTACTTAAAAGACACTAAAAAGTGTGATTTAGCACTTTAACGAACCGGTGTCTAACCGCACAACCGGATATTACCCGGAACACCAAAATAATGCTAGAAGCATTGTTTTTATTTTTCTAAGCTAGTTAGGGTCCCCGAATACCCTAACACCTTTTATATTACACTACACACTAATAACCTACATAAAGTCCTAACCAAACTTAACTAGACACTAACTATCCATTTGGAATCCAACCATATACCCCCCCCCCTAACCCGATCGGTTCCCCAAGGGGTGACCCACCCCACCATTTGTTGATTATTATAATCATCTTTGTCCAATATCTATCATACATATTACATAATGGGTATTAGGAGAACATGGATTATAAGTAAGTTCATGAGATAACCATTATCTCACCTCAACACTTCACAAAAAAAAATTGCTCTCTCACTCTCTCCCTTGCTCTCTTGATCTCGGCCAAACATAGAGCCACCACCACCACCATTGTTCCATCCATTTCAAGGCATTCTCAAGGTGCAAGGAGCCATATAAGAAGGTTTGGTGGTCTCGGAACTTGAAGGACCTCATCCGCTTGCTTTTATCCACTCATTCTTCGACTAGATTCTTCCCTAGCCTCGAGCTAGTAGTAAGTTGCTTGAAACACACTCTCGGTCTATTTTAAAGTGGTTAAAATAAGATATGACGGTTAAAACTCGTGAACTTGCAAAATGAAGTGTTAAAAGTCTACTAAAATGTTAAAAATGATGGATAAAAGCTATAGAGTTGTGTAAAACTTGTAAGACTTGTTTTGTTGTGATTATTTAGTGCCGATCTATGTTGTGGTAGCTCGGATCATCATCTAACCCGGATTAGTCATGTTCATGAAACATGACATAGAATATGTTAAGTATGAAAAGGGTTAAATGATGAAACTCTACTACACACTAAACATGAACTTGAGTAAAGGTAATTTTTCTTGTAAAATAAGACTCTAAACTAGTAGATCTAAAGATCTACAAGTGGTATTTTCAAAAGACCAACTGTAAGACAAAACCATGTTTTAAAACCGGATATTTCATGAAGTAGAAGTGTTTTTATGAACAAACAAGAGTGTGGACACTTGTGTAACAAAAGTTTTAACAAAGAAATAATTTTCGTAAAAACCGACTAGAAGTTGTGAAACTTCATATTCTTTAAAAATAAAGTTTTTTAAGAAATTAAACTTATTTTTAAAGATAACAAGGCTTACTAAATGTGCTAGTAAATTACTACACATTTTTGTAAATATTCAAGTTCATGAAATGGAGAAACTAGTGATTGTTGTTGATGATTATTGTTGATAATTGTTGTTGATGATTGTTGACGATTTAAAAGAAAATAAACACATGTTTTGAAAACATGGGAAACCTCCATTTTTAGGGGAAACTCTGTCAAAATTTTTATAAATTTTGACACCTAGAAAAATATAAGTTTTTGGGAAACTTATTCCCTAAAAATGTATTTAAAGTATTACCAAGGTTTCCATATTTTTTGGTGATAAGAAATGAGGATTTCTTCAAGAATAAAAATGGATATAAGTATGTATATTTTTTAGAGAAAAATATATATTATTTTATCACCAACTTTTGTGCTAAGTGTATATAGTATGTGTTATACGTGCTAGTGTATTAGGACTTAAAAATACACTAAACACTCATGAGGAGTATAAACATAAAAATACACATGCAACATACCAGATACATAATTCGGGTGCAAAGTGCAAAACACGAGATACTTATATTAATTTTAGAGAAAATAATATAAGTAAGATACGTAGTTAAAAATATAGAATATTTTTAACACAAGAATATATACAAAAGAGAGTGACTGTACTTGTGCGACGCAAGTCTAGTGACTAACGTTAAGAAAACGCGTATAGGTTACGACGTTAATTAAGCAAATCTGGTGAAGTTTACGACGCAAGGAACGCAAAGTTCTGAGTTCATGCTCCACCTTTTCTTTAACTGTTTTTGGTTTTATAACTCTCGGGGGTGAAATACATGTTACAAATATTATAATTTTTACAAAGGGTAAAAATACGAGAAGCACTCGTGGTGAGTGCAATACGATGAGCTTTAAGAAAAGCCTAGAAAATACTAGATCATGTGAGCATAGACTAAATACAGAAATGCCATTAATACTTAATTAGGGACGAGGGTTAGATCTAACGGGTACGGCCGAGCCCCACTCAGGGTCCTGATGTGACCACTTGAGTGCTTCGGTGTCCCAGTCGAGGGAAATCGACACAGTCGAGGTTAATCGACACAGTCGAGGGTAATCGACACAGTCAAGGAAAATTGACGCAGTCGAGGCTAATCAACACAGTCGAGGGAAAATCGACACAGCGAAAGGAGAAAATACTAAAGCTCCCTATGTCCTCACATGCCTTAATGTCCTTGCTCAAACACTCATTTAGTACGTGGTGTACACAAGAAAACGTGATTTATACAATGAATACTTGATTTGTAGAGGTTACAAACTATGTTTTCACACAAGATATACAAGACGCATGAACTCGCTCAACTTTATGTTGATGTTTTCCAAAATTACATGTATTTCAGGTGACAGGATGGATCTTGGGCGCAAGTGTCATAACTAGAAGTAGACAACAAGTTTAGATGTCATCCACTTTTGTTGAATTGTAACCTAGTCAAAGGTCGTGTTTTAAAAACTTAAATAACAAGTGTTTGTAATACTCAAATTTTCATGAACGGATGGACATCGTTTTGATCATGTAGTTGTTTATTACGATTGAATGCAATGTTAACAAGCTAGTCACACATCATACGTTTCCGCAAAAGACAGGGTGTGACAGTTTGGTATCAGAGCTTCGATTGTAGTGAACTAGGATTCTTTCTCGAGTCTAGACTACAATCACTAGAGTTCTCTCACGAAAACTTTTTTCAAAAAGGTTTTCATTGCATTCACAAAAGCGCCAAGATCCACGAGTCAGACACTTTACAAAGAAAATACAAGGCAAGGACATTAGTGAGGAATACCTTTAAAATAAGGTGCCAATCAAAGCGTAGTCTACACGAGTTAGACTTGCCAAAAACAAAATGACCCCCCAAAAACGAGAGTTATACGTGATATAATGCATTAAAATGCTTGATTATGCTAAGTAGCATATATGATATTGATATACGTACATACAAATAAGTGTACGGAATGATTATTGACGTGAATAAATATACTTTCGACTCTGACTCCTATTACTGTACGTGACTCGCACGATGAAGCTACCGACCTCGCGTCCTTTGCAAAGCTCATGGCTGGGAGTGATTACCAAACAAGATGCTGAGCTTGCTTCCGTAGGAGATGGCTGCTCTTCCCTCTCGATCGTGAAGATGCCTAACTACGGTGATGACGACGAGGCAGAGGCGGCAACCTTGATCAAATTCTCAATCAACGGGACGAGATCCCTGCGGCTTATGTGAAGCAAGATTGACGACATACTTGACCAGAAAAGGAAGATGAAGTATTCATCTCGAAGGTGCCCCTCCAACTACTAGGAATTCTCTCTATTCCTATTCCATCTAATCATCGTGCCTATACGCGCGTAACGATAATGAATGTTAACGCGTGGACCATCGCAAAGGTCCTTTCCATGACAGAGGTATAAGGACAGTGGTGTCCCCTCTGTGATTGATCCTCTGCTGGACGAGAGAAAATTGGGGTAACTGTGCAAGACAATTTATTATTACGGGGGCCCACGTAATAACGACTTGTAGTGCACATAAATCCTGGTGGACTCTGCGGGTCAAGCTAATGAAAACCATACAAAATTAATCTATAGGTGTCCTCACCTTCATCTGGTAGAACAACACATAGATCAGTGCTTTAGCACGTTAGAAAGTAAGAAGCTTGTCTTAGCCTACTTCGTGACTGACACTTCTACCTGCATACGAGACGTTTGTGAAGACGATGTTTAAGCAAGAGAAGTGGAATGACATTCAGGAAGAATCAGTGACGATACACTTCCTATCACCTATACATAAACAACCCCATCAAAGGGGAAATATACGCACCAGTAAAGCTAAACCAATGTGGTAGGAAATAAACTAAAACTTGAATGACCAAGGCGATGTAGCCTCGAGTTCATTTCAAACAATAAGCCAAGTTGGCAAGCCTATGTGAAGGCTCAATAACTGTTTCCTCGCTTATACACTGATTATATATACGTGTGAAATTGGGTGGCTTATGGTGCTATGTATCTCATAGACAATTGGAATGTTGTCTAACCTACTTCATACCTTTTTGGCAGAAGAGAATGCCGCCCAGGCGAGACACAAACACCAGTACGTTGCCAAGGACAGAAGCCGAGCTGCAAGAATGCATCTCACAGGCGATTGCTCGACATGAAGCCCTCCGCTCTAAGCACAGCGATGGCACTACTGGAAATAACCCTCCAACTGGCTGCACCTATAAACAGTTCCTAGACTGCAAGCCATTAAATTTTGATGGCACAGGAGGTGCCGTTGCATTTGTTCGTTGGGCAGAAAAGACTGACTCCATTCTAAGAATGAGTAATTGTTCGCCCCAACAGAGCGTTACCTATATCTCAGGGTTATTCGTAGATGGCGCACTCTCCTGGTGGAACCTTCAGATTCAAACCCTTGGTGCGGATGCTGCTTATGCACTAAGCTGGGACGAGCTCAAGGAAATGATGGAAAAGAAATACTGTTCTAGGGCTGAAATCCAGAAGATTGAGGTGGAGTTCTGGAACTTAAAAATGGACGGACCGAAGATTTCTGAATACGTCCAACGATTTCACGACTTGTCTAGGGTCGTCCCCTACTTAGTTAAACCGGAATTCAAAAGGGTTGAACGATTCATTTGGGGACTTGCACCTCAGATCAGGAGCATGGTTACTACCTCAAAGCCCTCAACCATTGCAGAGGCTATCGATATGAGTGTCACCCTTACTGAAGAAGCTCTTCGGGCGGGAAAATTTTCGGAATCTGAGGATAACAAGAAAGAGACTCATGTGGAGTCGTCAAGCAACAAGAAGAGGAAGTCCTCAAACCTAAAGATGAGCACCCAAGTCAACTATGGAAGCTCTAGAACAGGCAAAAGAAAGAAGGTAAAACCGCCGCATGATAGGAAAACTGATGGAGCCACTTATAAGGCCGGTGGTAAGATCTACTCGGGAAGTAAGCCGAAGTGCGGAGAATGCAATTTTCACCATGAAGGTCGATGTCTGAAGCCTAAGTGCGGAAAGTGTGGAAAAGAAGGGCACAACAAGGATGCCTGTTGGGCGAAGGACCCAGATGGAAGAAATAAGAGAATACCACGTTGCTACAAATGTGGTGAAGCAGGGCACTTTAGGAAAGATTGCCCTAGGAAGAAACAAGCAAGGAAGGGTTTTCACGATTGAAACTCGTGAAGCACGCCAGGATCCAGATGCGGTTAATGGTACGTTCCCTATTAACCAACCTAATGCATCTACTTTTAATTAATACTGGCATCAACTTCAACCTTGCATGCTTAGAACATAAGAAACTGCTTGGCCTAGTTTCGAGTAAAATAGACGCCCCGTATTCTTTAGAAATGGGCATATAGGAGGCTAGTTTAAACAGTCGAAGCGAGTAAGGAACTATATTCTAGGGACTCAGAAGGTCGGAACCTTTTGTTACCGTTGACTCGCGAAGTCATAATATGATAGTCAGCATGGATCAGGAATCCAAGTTTACAGCTGACGTCGTTCGATATGAGAAAAACAGATGCATCCCTCTTGCGGATGATGAAACCCAACTTTCCTGCAATAGGTGCAAGGATGCTAGACCCCACAAGGCGGCATATCTACGACATCCCTCAACTGTCATAGAAACGCCTCCGAGTAGACTGCAGAGCCTGAGAACATCCCCGTGACGGAAGAAGTTCCAGTAGCTTTTTCGGAAGACTTGCCAGGAACGCCTCTCTGTAGCGACAAAAGGAGTTCAGGATAAATCGCGTGCCAGGAGCAGCACCAGTGACGAATGACGCCATACCGGCTAGCTTCACTAGCGAAGCATGAACCTCTGATATAACTGCAAGAGCTGCCAGGCAGAGGAAATTAAGGACGTAGCATCCTTAGTTAAGGAGACAAGGAGAAAGTTGGTAGTCTCCACTTTACATAAACTTCAGAAAATTGAGAATCAGAATCCTTTGCCCAGGGACTGGTGACACAAATGAGCCAATCGTAAGGTTCCAGTTACCACTCAAAGATCAACTTGAGGACAAGATGTCCTCCACTGTGAATACAAGAGGAAATATCCCTAAAACGACCTTTAGGACTCGCTTCGAGCATTACGAGTTCCTTGTCGTACCATTTGGCTTAACACATGCATCGACAATATTCATGGACCTCATGAATCGAACGTGTAAGCCATGCCCGGATGGATTATGATCATACTTATTGACTACATTCTTATATGGCCAACGACCAAGGAAGGTCGTGAGCAGCAGCCGCAATTTACCTTGCAACTCTTAGAGAAAGCACAGCTATGTGCAATGATGACGGAAAGCGTATTTCGAGTTCGCGAAGGGAGAACTTTAAGATACATGGTGGTTAAGAATGAAATTCATGCCAACCCCGCAACCAAGAGCTAAGGAGCTAGAGTTGCAATTATGTGACGTCTCTCGACAAAGTCTCGATTGTACGTCGATGCAACGAGACCACGACATTGCACACGCGGCACATTAATTAAGGAATCACGAGAAGATATCTTGAGATAGATACAGTGATTGTGCGCCGCAACTGGACGTCATTACCTGAAAGAAAACGTTGCACGATCTTTATTGATCACAAGGGTTGCAACACACCGATGATCGTAAGAACTCGAATATGAACTGAGCCGCTCAACAATGCAGACTGTATGAACACAATACGTTCTTGTGTGATAAACTTTGATGAAAACCCGAAACACTCACTTGCCCTTAGTGGAGTTTTCCTAAAACGGTATCTATCACACCGTCGTCTAAACCGCTTCGTGTAAAGCTTTAGATGGAACATATTGAGTAAATTCCCGTCACGTTGAACGGAGACGAGAAATAAACAATCAACTAGCCCGAGATGGCCCAGGAAAACTAGAGGCCAGATCCTTCAGATATGTAATCATATCAGGACAGCCCGTAGAATACAGAAAGATTACGCCGATGAGCGGCAGAAATCGTAAGAATATGAGATAAGAAGTATGACTTAAATGACAGCCTCGCCTAGAGAAGGCGTAGTGTGAGTTGAAAAACGAAAAGGTTGAATCCCCGGTGTAGGGATCAGAACCATTGCTCACAAGATGAAGCTCCCAGAAAAAGATCAGTAGTGATCGCGACACATTCATGTGTCTAGTCTGTAGAGGAGTCTGACTTAAGGAACAGTCGTTGTTCCCACAAATAAGATTCACGTCAAAGACAAACAACAAGAATTACTATAGAAACCTGTTAAGGTTTTGGACCAAGAGTCCGTGATACTATAGAAACCTGTTGAGATTTTGGACCAAGAGTCCGTGATACTATAGAACCCTGTTGAGGTTTTGGACCAAGAGTCCGTGATACTATAGAAACCTGTTGAGGTTATGGACCAAGAGTCCACAAGATACAGAAAAGACATGATTGATCTACTTGAGTGTGATAGAACTCACGACATGACCCAGAGATTTCTTGGGAACATGAAGACAATCATGAATCTAAGTGACCATATTGGTTTCACAACTCCCCTGCGACCGATGGCATCGCTTGAATTTCAGGACGTAATTCTTTTAACGGGGGGAGACTGTGACAACCGTCACTTTTCCGTACATTCCGTACACGAAATGAACAGTAATTTGTGCTTAAATGACTGTGCATGATCTAGTTTACGAGACAAATAAGCTTCTGAATTCCATGCAAGTGAATTCATGCACGAAATATACTACAAAATATTGCTTATTGCATAAGCGAGAGCGTTGCGTCATAAAATAGTAAACTCACCGGTAAGACACACTGTGTCAACAAAACTGCAGAAAGCAGTCAGGCAATAGAATTAAGGCCTAGGTGTAGGTCCGACGACAAAAGTGCATTAAAACCCAAGAGTACATGTAAGGGTTTAATTTATAGACATTGCGAAAGCAAAAATAAGCACTAAAAAGCACCCGAAACGCACTTTAAGTGCATAATTTTGTATAATTCAGCTATAATCAGCATTATAGCACTAAAATATTATGCAGAAATTATGTTTTATTATCCAGAATACTTCCCCAAGTGTTGGGAATCGAAAGGATACAAAAAGGTACTTAAAAGACACTAAAAAGTGTGATTTAGCACTTTAACGAACCGGTGTCTAACCGCACAACCGGATATTACCCGGAACACCAAAATAATGCTAGAAGCATTGTTTTTATTTTTCTAAGCTAGTTAGGGTCCCCGAATACCCTAACACCTTTTATATTACACTACACACTAATAACCTACATAAAGTCCTAACCAAACTTAACTAGACACTAACTATCCATTTGGAATCCAACCATATACCCCCCCCCCCCTAACCCGATCGGTTCCCCAAGGGGTGACCCACCCCACCATTTGTTGATTATTATAATCATCTTTGTCCAATATCTATCATACATATTACATAATGGGTATTAGGAGAACATGGATTATAAGTAAGTTCATGAGATAACCATTATCTCACCTCAACACTTCACAAAAAAAAATTGCTCTCTCACTCTCTCCCTTGCTCTCTTGATCTCGGCCAAACATAGAGCCACCACCACCACCATTGTTCCATCCATTTCAAGGCATTCTCAAGGTGCAAGGAGCCATATAAGAAGGTTTGGTGGTCTCGGAACTTGAAGGACCTCATCCGCTTGCTTTTATCCACTCATTCTTCGACTAGATTCTTCCCTAGCCTCGAGCTAGTAGTAAGTTGCTTGAAACACACTCTCGGTCTATTTTAAAGTGGTTAAAATAAGATATGACGGTTAAAACTCGTGAACTTGCAAAATGAAGTGTTAAAAGTCTACTAAAATGTTAAAAATGATGGATAAAAGCTATAGAGTTGTGTAAAACTTGTAAGACTTGTTTTGTTGTGATTATTTAGTGCCGATCTATGTTGTGGTAGCTCGGATCATCATCTAACCCGGATTAGTCATGTTCATGAAACATGACATAGAATATGTTAAGTATGAAAAGGGTTAAATGATGAAACTCTACTACACACTAAACATGAACTTGAGTAAAGGTAATTTTTCTTGTAAAATAAGACTCTAAACTAGTAGATCTAAAGATCTACAAGTGGTATTTTCAAAAGACCAACTGTAAGACAAAACCATGTTTTAAAACCGGATCTTTCATGAAGTAGAAGTGTTTTTATGAACAAACAAGAGTGTGGACACTTGTGTAACAAAAGTTTTAACAAAGAAATAATTTTCGTAAAAACCGACTAGAAGTTGTGAAACTTCATATTCTTTAAAAATAAAGTTTTTAAGAAATTAAACTTATTTTTAAAGATAACAAGGCTTACTAAATGTGCTAGTAAATTACTACACATTTTTGTAAATATTCAAGTTCATGAAATGGAGAAACTAGTGATTGTTGTTGATGATTATTGTTGATAATTGTTGTTGATGATTGTTGACGATTTAAAAGAAAATAAACACATGTTTTGAAAACATGGGAAACCTCCATTTTTAGGGGAAACTCTGTCAAAATTTTTATAAATTTTGACACCTAGAAAAATATAAGTTTTTGGGAAACTTATTCCCTAAAAATGTATTTAAAGTATTACCAAGGTTTCCATAATTTTTGGTGATAAGAAATGAGGATTTCTTCAAGAATAAAAATGGATATAAGTATGTATATTTTTGAGAGAAAAATATATATTATTTTATCACCAACTTTTGTGCTAAGTGTATATAGTATGTGTTATACGTGCTAGTGTATTAGGACTTAAAAATACACTAAACACTCATGAGGAGTATAAACATAAAAATACACATGCAACATACCAGATACATAATTCGGGTGCAAAGTGCCAAACACGAGATACTTATATTAATTTTAGAGAAAATAATATAAGTAAGATACGTAGTTAAAAATATAGAATATTTTTAACACAAGAATATATACAAAAGAGAGTGACTGTACTTGTGCGACGCAAGTCTAGTGACTAACGTTAAGAAAACGCGTATAGGTTACGACGTTAATTAAGCAAATCCGGTGAAGTTTACGACGCAAGGAACGCAAAGTTGTGAGTTCATGCTCCCCCTTTTCTTTAACTGTTTTTGGTTTTATAACTCTCGGGGGTGAAATACATGTTACAAATATTATAATTTTTACAAACGGTAAAAATACGAGAAGCACTCGTGGTGAGTGCAATACGATGAGCTTTAAGAAAAGCCTAGAAAATACTAGATCATGTGAGCATAGACTAAATACAGAAATGCCATTAATACTTAATTAGGGACGAGGGTTAGATCTAACGGGTACGGCCGAGCCCCACTCAGGGTCCTGATGTGACCACTTGAGTGCTTCGGTGTCCCAGTCGAGGGAAATCGACACAGTCGAGGTTAATCGACACAGTCGAGGGTAATCGACACAGTCAAGGAAAATTGACGCAGTCGAGGCTAATCGACACAGTCGAGGGAAAATCGACACAGCGAAAGGAGAAAATACTAAAGCTCCCTATGTCCTCACATGCCTTAATGTCCTTGCTCAAACACTCATTTAGTACGTGGTGTACACAAGAAAACGTGATTTATACAATGAATACTTGATTTGTAGAGGTTACAAACTATGTTTTCACACAAGATATACAAGACGCATGAACTCGCTCAACTTTATGTTGATGTTTTCCAAAATTACATGTATTTCAGGTGATATGATGGATCTTGGGCGCAAGTGTCATAACTAGAAGTAGACAACAAGTTTAGATGTCATCCACTTTTGTTGAATTGTAACCTAGTCAAAGGTCGTGTTTTAAAAACTTAAATAACAAGTGTTTGTAATACTCAAATTTTCATGAACGGATGGACATCGTTTTGATCATGTAGTTGTTTATTACGATTGAATGCAATGATAACAAGCTAGTCACACATCATACGCTTCCGCAAAAGACAGGGTGTGACAGTTTTTATTTTATTTTTAATGCTAGATCGTATTTTGGGCTCGGTTTTCACATACGGGGTGTATTTTAAGACATATGGGAATATTTTAATATATTTTAAGGTGTCAGAAAAAATTCAGGAGGGTTGTTATATCCTCCCCACCTTGTTTTAGAGCTCGTCCTCGAGATTTACTAGAACAAGTGTGGATATTTCCTTTGCATTTCTGATTCAAGTTCCCATGTGTATTCTAGTCCTCTTTTGGAGTCCCACTTCACTTTGACCAGAACTAGTCTTTTGTGCTTGAGTTTCTTGACTTTCCTGTCTTCAATCTGTAGAGGCTTTTCTACAAACTTAAGTTGTTCATTTACCTCTATATCCTTAAGAGGCACTACTAGCGATTCATCAGCTAAGCATTTCTTGAAATTAGATACATGAAATACATCATGTATTCCTGCCATTTCCTCTGGCAGTTGTAGCATATAGGCTACAGGTCCTATTCTTCTAATAATCTCAAAAGGTCCAACATACCTGGGGCTTAGCTTTCCCCTTTTGATGAATCTTACCACTCCTTTACAAGGAGAGACTTTTAATAATACTTTATCTCCTACTTGAAATTCCAATGGCTTTCGTCTGTTATCAGCATAACTCTTTTGTCGATCACGTGCTGCTTTCAGTCATTCCTTGACTTGAATGATTTCGTCTGTTGTTTCTTGTACTATCTCAGGTCCAGATAGTTGCTTTTCTCCAATTTCTGCCCAACATACTGGTGTTCGGCACTTTCGTCCATAAAGTGCTTCGAATGGTGCAGCATTGATACTTGTGTGATAATTGTTATTATAAGAAAATTCTATCAATGGTAAATGTTCGTCCCAATTACCTCCGAAATCAATTACGCAAGCTCTAAGCATGTCCTCCATTGTCTGAATTATCCTTTCGCTTTGTCCGTCCGTTTGTGGATGATAAGCGGTGCTTAGATTCAACTTGGTTCCCATGGCTTTTTGGAAATTTGTCCAAAAATGAGAGGTAAAACGACTATCTCTGTCAGAAACAATTGATAGAGGAATTCCATGTAATGAAACTATTTCATTTACATATAATTTAGCTAATTGTTCCATACTGAAAGTTTCTTTCATTGGTAGGAAATGAGCTGACTTGGTTAGCCTGTCTACAATCACCCAGATTGTATCATTACCTTTTCTTGTTTTGGGTAATTTAGTAACAAAATCTATTGTTATTAATTCCCATTTCCAAACAGGCATTTCTAACTATTGCAATAAACCTGAGGGTTTTTTATGTTCAGCTTTAACTTGTAAACAGGTTAAACATTTTGCAACATATGCGGCTGTATCCCTTTTCATTCCTATCCACCAGAAATTCTTTCTTAAATCCTGATACATCTTATCACTTCCATGATGCATCGTATACTTAGACTTATGGGCTTCTTCTAATATACGGTGGCGTAGGTTTCCTAATTTGGGTATCCATATCCTTTTCTTATGGAATCTCCAAATTCCATCTGTTCCTTGTTCTAATTCCTTAATCATTCCTTTTAACTTTTCAGTATCATCCTTGATTACTGATTCTTGTGCTTTTCTAATCTGTTTATTTAAATCTACTTGCAGATTTAACTTAAGAGAACGTACTCTTTTTGGCTTTTCATGATACTTTCGACTTAAAGCATCAGCTACTACGTTTGCCTTTCCTGCGTGATACTGGATATTACAATCAAAATCGCTAAGTATCTCCATCCAGCGTCTTTGTCTCATATTCAACTCCTTTTGCCCAAAAACATACCTTAAACTCTTATGGTCGGTGAATATGGTTAACTTCCTACCGTATAGGTAATGTCTCCAAATTTTAAGGGCAAAAATTATAGCTCCTAATTCTAGATCATGGGTTGAATAATTTTCTTCATGATTCTTAAGTTGTCTAGAGGCGTAAGCTATAACCTTTTGACGTTGCATTAATACACATCCATAACCTAACTTGGAAGCGTCACAATAGATTACAAAATCTTCAGTTCCTTCTGGTAATGATAGTATGGGTGCATGGGTTAATCTTTGCTTAAGAATTCTAAAGGCTTCTTCTTGTTTTTATCCCCATTCAAACTTAACAGATTTACAGGTTAACTTAGTTAAGGGAACGGCTATTCTAGAAAAATCTCCAATAAATCTTCTATAATAACCGGCCAAACCTAAGAAACATCTAACCTCGGTTGGTGACTCAGGGGTTTTCCACTTGGTTATCGTCTCGATTTTGGTGGGATCTACATGAATTCCTTCATGATCAACTAGATGTCCAAGAAATTGTACTTGTTCTAACCAAAACTCACACTTCAAAAACTTAGCATAAAGTTTTTTCTTTTCTCAACAAACTTAGAAGTGCGTGCAGATGCGCTGCATGTTCTGTGACAACTCGGGTTTTCAAGGTCTCTATTCGATTTAATTTGTTCTTGTTTACTAAGCGTGCTTTTATTATGATTGAGGTGCAATATAAATGTATAACTGTGATACGTAGTATGTGTGTTATACATATTTGATAATTGTGATATGTAATATGTGTGTTATACATATTTAGATTGTGAGTGTGCATATCATGCATTTTTGGAATGTTTAATCATTTTATAATGTGAGACTCTACTAAACTAACCTAGCCGAAAACCCCACCACATAAAACCCCCATCGAAAACACCTTCATGGATGAAAACACCTAAGTGTTTTCGTCCATGTGTAGTTGCCGAAAAATCAAATGGGCTTTGGCCCAGTTGTGAGTTGATAAGTATCTGTTTAACTCTTACGTGAATATTATTTGGCAAACCCTAATCACAAATCACACACTCTCTCTCTCTCTCTCTACCCTTGGAACTTGACGGCAGCCCCTCTCAATCGTAACCAAACCCTTCTTGTTTGGTCTTTGGTTAGTGATTTACATACTCTGTTGATCTAGATGTTTATTGTATGATTATGATGTTAATCGATAGGTATGTAAACCTATGTGGTTGTTCATGAACTGCCTGGTATATGGAATGTAATATGATCGGTCATGTGTGCTTGGCAATAATGATTCTGTCTTTGTGATCGCATGTTACTCCTATGATTTGATTGTTGTATGCTGTTGATTAAACAATTAGAGGTGCATAGGTACTCTATTAATATTGTAGGTATCATGTGATGATAATGGCAGCCCACTACATGTTGTGGTCCAATGATAACATGAAAACATTAACAATTGTCGGCTGGAATTGATAAGAGCACATGATTAGGTTGTTTGACCTTGGGAAGTGATGTAGGTGAATTGAACAATTTAAGATGTTAGTGCATATAATAATGATAAGGCATGTGTTGATGACAGTAAACATGTAATTTTGATATGAATATGTATACATGTCTAAATGGTGATTTGAATAATGGATCTGCTGCATGATGATTGGAACGATGATTCTCAATTGTAGATAAGATTAAGTAAATATATGTGATCATTCAGATTTGTTGATAATACGTAACTGATATGATGATGGTGATGGAACTGGCGAAAACACCCCATCCAACGAAATCGCTACACCAACGAAATCACCTTAGGTGATTTCGGCTTAAGGGATTTCGGCTCTTTAAGGGTTTTCGGCCCAAATATGTTTTCGGCCCAAATATGTTTTCGGCCCAAGGTTGATTGGCCTAATAATTATATCTGTTAAATAAGTTAACTTTATTAACTTGTTAACCGGGTTAGTTGTTAACTCTGTTAGTCCGTTAACTTCGCTAGTTTATTAACTCTACTAGCTTATTGACTCTGTTATATATGTTAATTCAGTTAAACATGTTAATTCGGTTAAAGTGTGTTATCAGTTAACAACTTTAGATTGAATGAAAATTTGCATGAATTGGATTTAACTGTTTACATGATACACGCTGCTAAGTGCAAGACACACTCTACGATATTATTTGTGATGCTAGTTACATGAGAAACATTACGAATGTTAACTAATTGAGTATACATGCACACTATAGGACGTGATTGATTACTTGCGAGCACTTAACTTAGCATACCGAGCAAACCAAGGTGAGTTCACACCCTTACTAAGGCATGGGATTCCCCGGGGTTTGGGGAATGGGATTGAAGGAATAAGGTTGAATAGATTCGTACATACACTGATACTAGACTACCATACCATTGTCCTCGGTTGTGCAGGACACACACGTAAAACCTACGTATACTTATGCTACTCGCTATCCTCGGTTGTGAAGGATACTCACGTAAAACCTACGTGAACCTATACTTACTACTGCCTCGGTTGTGTCAGGCACTTACGTAAAACCTACGTAAACCCCCACGTACCCCTATCCTCGGTTGTGAAGGATACTTACGTAAATCCTACGTAAACTTGTACGTATTACTGTTCTCGAGATATGTAGAACACTTATGGTTGCGAATAGTCTAGTGGTTATACAACATGGGAAGCCCCCACAAATAGAACGTACTATCGGCCCAGTAGAGCCACATGTTACAAACGAACTTACCATTACGCATTTACTTTCTGTGAACTCGCTCAACTAGTTGTTGATCCTCTGTTACATGCCTTGCAGGTCGTTAGGTACATGGAGCTTGCACAGGGAGGAGCTGGTCGTTGTGGGCTTGGATCGTGATTGTGTGTTAAACACTTTATGACATTACATACTTATTTATGCTGAGTTTTATCTATACGCTTCCGCTAAACTTTGATATGATACTTATCTTTTGGAACACCTTTCATATGGATTGGTTTGGTTTAATACAATTACTTTTACTTTATACATTGTTCTATATGATTGGTGGCTTGATCCTGGTCAGTCACGCTCCCAAGCGGTGATACTCCGCAGGTGGATTTTGGGGGTGTGACAGATTGGTATCAGAGCCATTGGTTATAGAGAACTTGGTTTTAATATGGGAAAACGTTTTTATTAAAACCAGACTATAACCAGAACAGTGCTCTCAACGATCCACAACGACGCTTCGCTCCACGTGCAAGACTCGACATCTTAGGTAATAAGGTTTATGTTTATTGCCTACTTGCTAGAATTGCATAGAACCTTGCTCGTAGTATGCTTAGATTACATTGCTCACTACTTGTTATTGCTTGGGGAACATTTGTGTGCTTACACTCTTCTGTCATCGCACTACTCGCGAACCATTCTCACTTATTTTACCTTTACTATGAAGATCATGTCCGGACGTGTGAACATGACTCAAGCCCAGTTGACGGCTCTTATCAATGAACAAGTTGCTGCGGCACTTGCAGCTACAAACGCAGGAGGTATACCCTGCAGTCGTAACTCATCCTAGGATCTTTAGATCCTACGTTCCTAAACAACTCTTGTGTTTAACTTTATTCTGTTCTTACACATCAGGTCAACCCGTTCAGCAACCTGTGTGTACTTTCAAGACTTTCATGGACTGTCGTCCTAGCACATTCAGTGGCACGGAAGGAGCAGTTGGACTCCTCCACTGGTTTGAAAAGCTTGAGTCAGTATTCGAAATGTGTGAGTGCCCTGAGGCACGCAGGGTGAAGTATGCTACCGGTACTCTCGAGGGTTTAGCCCTCACATGGTGGAAAGCTCAGGTCCAAATGCTGGGGTTGGTTGCTGCTAACGCCACCCCATGGAACAACTTCAAAGAGATGATCAAGGAGGAATACTGCAGTCGTGACGACATTCATAAGCTGGAAGTCGAGTTCTTCCATCTCAAGATGACGGGGTCAGAAATTGAGGCGTTTACAAAGAGATCTAATGAGCTTGCATTACTGTGTCCTACTATGGTGGACCCCCCAATTAAGCGTATCGAACTTTATCTTCAGGGTCTAGTGCCAGAGATCCAAAGTCATGTAACTTCAGCAAACCTTGCCACCTACCAGCAGGTTGTTCAGTTGGCTCACCGTCTCACTGATCAGGCGGTGGAGCAGAACAGGATGCCTAAACGTCTCAGCGCTACAACTACCGCTACCACTTCAGCTACTCCTGCTACTCCTAGTGATAACAAGAGAAAATGGGAGGGGGATTCCAGCAAAGGTTCAGCTACAGTTCAGTCACAGGTTCAGCAGCGAAAGACTGACAGTTATCAGAGTCCCAGTCAGCAATCTTCGGGCAGTCACAGGCAGGGTGGTTATCGGGGGAACCTCCCAAGGTGCAACAACTGTAACAGGCATCACAGTGGCCAGTGCAACAAGGGTCGCTGCCAGAGGTGCCTCAAGATGGGCCATGAGGCCAAGGATTGTAGGAGCCTGCGGCCTGCAAATCAGAATCAGCAGCAGCAGCAAACACCTCAGAATCAGCAACAGGGCAACAAAGGATGTTTTCATTGTGGCGCTGAAGGTCACTTCAAAAGATACTGCCCTCAGTTAAACCAAAACCAGAACAACAACAACAACCAGGGCAATGGGAACAACAACAACGGGGGAAACAACAATGATGGGAACAACAATGGTGCTAGGGGCCGTGCTTTTGTGATTGGTCAGGGGGACGCGAGGAATGATCCTAATGTGGTTATGGGTAAGTTTCTTCTCGACGACTTTTATGTTACTGTATTGTTTGATTCAGGTGCGGATACAAGTTATGTGTCTTTGAAAGTTAGCCAAATGTTAAAACGTGCACCAACTCCTTTAAACACCAAGCATGTGGTAGAATTAGCTAATGGTAAGAGTCTAGAGGCCACACACATAGTTCAGGGTTGTAATCTTATCCTCGCTGGTCAGACTTTCTCTATCGATCTCATCCCTATAACTCTGGGTAGTTTCGACATCGTCATTGGTATGGATTGGTTATCCCAACAGCAAGCAGAGATCTTATGCAAGGAGAAGATCATTCGTATTCCTCGTTCTGGCAAGGAACCTCTCGAAGTTCAAGGCGACAAGACTGGTGTCGTGAGTGGCATCATTTCCTTCTTGAAGGCTCAGAAGTGTTTACGAAAGGGCCACACTGCAATATTAGCACTTGTTACTGATACATCGAAGAAAGAGAACAAGATTGAGGATATTCCTGTTGTACGCGATTTTCCGCAAGTGTTTCCTGAAGAGTTACCTGGGTTACCGCCTCATCGCCAGGTCGAATTTCAGATCGAGTTAGCTCCAGGAGCAGCACCTATAGCTCGAGCACCTTATCGCTTAACTCCAACTGAACTGGAAGAACTGTCTAAGCAACTGCAAGAACTCTTGGAAAAGGGTTTCATTCGTCCTAGCTCTTCACCCTGGGGAGCTCCAGTATTGTTTGTGAAGAAGAAAGACGGTACTTTCCGTATGTGCATAGATTACCGCGAACTGAACAAGGTGACAGTGAAGAATCGCTATCCTCTTCCACGCATCGACGACTTATTCGACCAGTTGCAAGGGTCGAGCTATTTCTCGAAGATTGATCTGAGGTCAGGTTACCATCAACTGAGAGTCCGGGATGAGGACGTCTCCAAAACAGCATTCAGAACACGCTACGGCCACTACGAGTTTCTGGTCATGCCATTTGGGCTAACGAACGCGCCTGCGGTTTTCATGGATCTTATGAACAGGGTGTGCAAACCTTATCTTGACAAGTTTGTTATTGTTTTCATTGACGACATCCTGATCTACTCGAAGAGTCAGGAGGAACACGAACACCATTTACGACTTATCTTGGAACTTCTTCGAACGGAACAGCTGTATGCCAAGTTTTCAAAATGTGACTCCTGGCTTCGTGAAGTCCACTTTCTAGGCCATGTGGTAAACAAGGATGGGATTCATGTTGATCCATCCAAGGTAGATTCGATCAAGAACTGGCCTGCACCTAGCACACCAACAGAAATTCGCCAATTCTTGGGTTTGGCGGGATACTACAGAAGGTTCATCAAAGACTTCTCAAAGATTGCACAGCCGCTTACACTACTGACGCAGAAAGGTGTTGTTTATCGTTGGGGTAATGCACAGGAAACAGCGTTTCAACACTTAAAGGATAGACTTTGTAGCGCACCTATTCTCTCATTGCCTGAAGGCACGGACGATTTTGTAGTCTACTGCGACGCGTCTATCCAGGGACTTGGATGTGTGTTGATGCAGCGGGATAAAGTCATTGCTTATGCTTCACGCCAACTTAAGATTCACGAACGGAATTACACCACACACGATTTAGAGCTGGGAGCTGTTGTTTTTGCGCTCAAGATATGGCGACATTACCTGTATGGCACTAAATGCACCATCTACACCGATCACAGGAGTCTCGAGCATATTTTCAAGCAGAAAGAATTGAACATGCGACAACGTAGATGGGTCGAGCTACTGAACGATTACGAGTGTGCCATAAAGTACCATCCGGGCAAAGCCAATGTGGTGGCCGACGCCCTCAGTCGAAAGGATACTACACCTAGGCGTGTACGAGCGTTGCAACTCACTATTCAGTCTAGTCTTCCTTCACAGATACGAGATGCTCAAGTAGAAGCATTGAAACCAGAAAACGTCAGGGCTGAAGCCCTACGCGGCTCAAGGCAACGATTAGAACAAAAGGCAGACGGCGCCTACTATGTAACAGGACGCATTTGGGTCCCACACTATGGCAACCTACGAGAGCTTGTGATGGATGAGGCACACAAGTCTCGCTACTCAGTACATCCTGGTTCGGATAAGATGTACCACGACCTCAGGACTACATATTGGTGGCCTAGCATGAAAGCTCACATAGCCACTTACGTTAGCAAGTGCTTGACTTGTGCGAGAGTCAAGGCAGAATATCAAAAACCTTCAGGTCCACTCCAACAACCTGAGATACCACAATGGAAATGGGAACAAATTTCCATGGATTTTGTTACTGGCCTACCTAGATCTCAGCGCGGAAATGATACTATTTGGGTGATCGTGGATCGACTCACAAAGTCTGCACACTTCCTGGCTATTAAGGAAACAGACAAGTTCTCTACCTTAGCAGACATCTATTTAAAAGAAGTGGTTTCAAGTCATGGGGTGCCAACCTCTATTATCTCTGATCGTGACGCACGTTTTACTTCGGAACTGTGGCAAGCAATGCACAAATCTTTTGGCTCTCGTTTAGACATGAGCACAGCTTATCACCCTCAGACGGATGGGCAGTCTGAGCGCACTATTCAAACTCTGGAAGACATGCTTCGTGCATGTGTAATCGATTTTGGCAACGGCTGGGAAAAACACCTCCCGTTAGTGGAGTTCTCGTATAACAACAGCTACCACACAAGCATTAAAGCTGCTCCATTCGAGGCATTGTACGGACGTAAATGCCGGTCACCTCTCTGTTGGGCGGAGGTGGGAGATAGTCAAATCACAGGTCCGGAAATGGTAGTTGATACTACTGAAAAGATTGCTCAGATACGACAACGCATGGCGGCAGCTCGTGACCGTCAGAAAGCATGCGCTGATAAAGACAGGAAACTACTCGAGTTCCAGGTTGGGGACCGAGCGCTACTTAAAGTTTCACCCTGGAAGGGTGTTGTTCGTTTTGTCAAACGCGGGAAACTTAATCCACGATACGTTGGACCGTTCGAAGTCATAGAGAAAATAGGCAAAGTGGCCTACAGACTGAACTTACCAGCAGAACTCAGTGCAGTTCACAACGTCTTTCACGTGTCGAATCTGAAGAAGTGTCTGTCAGATGAGACCCACATAGTTCCTTTGAAGGAGCTCACTATCGATGAACAGTTGCGATTCGTCGAGGAACCAGTTGAAATCACGGACCGGGATGTTAAGGTCCTCAAGCACACTAGAATACCTCTTGTACGAGTTCGTTGGAACTCCCGTCGTGGCCCAGAGTTCACCTGGGAACGTGAAGATCAAATGAAACTCAAGTATCCCCAGTTATTCAGAAACAGTGCAACCACTACTGAGGCTGAAGCTACTACAGAATTTCGGGACGAAATTCCAAATCAACGGGGGGATGATGTGACACCCCAGGAAAACCAGTAAACGACACAACACAACTAGCTTCCTCAGTAACCGCATGCTAAATTTCGGGACGAAAATTCTTTCAAGTTGGGAATAATGTGACAACTCGGGTTTTCAAGGTCTCTATTCGATTTAATTTGTACTTGTTTACTAAGCGTGCTTTTATTATGATTGAGGTGCAATATAAATGTATAACTGTGATACGTAGTATGTGTGTTATACATATTTGATAATTGTGATATGTAATATGTGTGTTATACATATTTAGATTGTGAGTGTGCATATCATGCATTTTTGGAATGTTTAATCATTTTATAATGTGAGACTCTACTAAACTAACCTAGCCGAAAACCCCACCACATAAAACCCCCATCGAAAACACCTTCATGGATGAAAACACCTAAGTGTTTTCGTCCATATGTAGTTGCTGAAAAATCAAATGGGCTTTGGCCCAGTTGTGAGTTGATAAGTATCTGTTTAACTCTTACGTGAATATTATTTGGCAAACCCTAATCACAAATCACACACTCTCTCTCTCTCTCTCTACCCTTGGAACTTGACGGCAGCCCCTCTCAATCGTAACCAAACCCTTCTTGTTTGGTCTTTGGTTAGTGATTTACATACTCTGTTGATCTAGATGTTTATTGTATGATTATGATGTTAATCGATAGGTATGTAAACCTATGTGGTTGTTCATGAACTGCCTGGTATATGGAATGTAATATGATCGGTCATGTGTGCTTGGCAATAATGATTCTGTCTTTGTGATCGCATGTTACTCCTATGATTTGATTGTTGTATGCTGTTGATTAAACAATTAGAGGTGCATAGGTACTCTATTAATATTGTAGGTATCATGTGATGATAATGGCAGCCCACTACATGTTGTGGTCCAATGATAACATGAAAACATTAACAATTGTCGGCTGGAATTGATAAGAGCACATGATTAGGTTGTTTGACCTTGGGAAGTGATGTAGGTGAATTGAACAATTTAAGATGTTAGTGCATATAATAATGATAAGGCATGTGTTGATGACAGTAAACATGTAATTTTGATATGAATATGTATACATGTCTAAATGGTGATTTGAATAATGGATCTGCTGCATGATGATTGGAACGATGATTCTCAATTGTAGATAAGATTAAGTAAATATATGTGATCATTCAGATTTGTTGATAATACGTAACTGATATGATGATGATGATGATGGTGATGGAACTGGCGAAAACACCCCATCCAACGAAATCGCTACACCAACGAAATCACCTTAGGTGATTTCGGCTTAAGGGATTTCGGCTCTTTAAGGGTTTTCGGCCCAAATATGTTTTCGGCCCAAGGTTGATTGGCCTAATAATTATATCTGTTAAATAAGTTAACTTTATTAACTTGTTAACCGGGTTAGTTGTTAACTCTGTTAGTCCGTTAACTTCGCTAGTTTATTAACTCTACTAGCTTATTGACTCTGTTATATATGTTAATTCAGTTAAACATGTTAATTCGGTTAAAGTGTGTTATCAGTTAACAACTTTAGATTGAATGAAAATTTGCATGAATTGGATTTAACTGTTTACATGATACACGTTGCTAAGTGCAAGACACACTCTGCGATATTATTTGTGATGCTAGTTACATGAGAAACATTATGAATGTTAACTAATTGAGTATACGTGCACACTATAGGACGTGATTGATTACTTGCGAGCACTTAACTTAGCATACCGAGCAAACCAAGGTGAGTTCACACCCTTACTAAGGCATGGGATTCCCCGGGGTTTGGGGAATGGGATTGAAGGAATAAGGTTGAATAGATTCGTACATACACTGATACTAGACTACCATACCATTGTCCTCGGTTGTGCAGGACACATACGTAAAACCTACGTATACTTATGCTACTCGCTATCCTCGGTTGTGAAGGATACTCACGTAAAACCTACGTGAACCTATACTTACTACTGCCTCGGTTGTGTCAGGCACTTACGTAAAACCTACGTAAACCCCCACGTACCCCTATCCTCGGTTGTGAAGGATACTTACGTAAATCCTACGTAAACTTGTACGTATTACTGTTCTCGGGATATGTAGAACACTTATGGTTGCGAATAGTCTAGTGGTTATACAACATGGGAAGCCCCCACAAATAGAACGTACTATCGGCCCAGTAGAGCCACATGTTACAAACGAACTTACCATTACGCATTTACTTTCTGTGAACTCGCTCAACTAGTTGTTGATCCTCTGTTACATGCCTTGCAGGTCGTTAGGTACATGGAGCTTGCACAGGGAGGAGCTGGTCGTTGTGGGCTTGGATCGTGATTGTGTGTTAAACACTTTATGACATTACATACTTATTTATGCTGAGTTTTATCTATACGCTTCCGCTAAACTTTGATATGATACTTATGTTTTGGAACACCTTTCATATGGATTGGTTTGGTTTAATACAATTACTTTTACTTTATACATTGTTCTATATGATTGGTGGCTTGATCCTGGTCAGTCACGCTCCCAAGCGGTGATACTCCGCAGGTGGATTTTGGGGGTGTGACATGTTCCTCTTTGCTTTTGGAATAAATAAGAATATCATCTATAAAGACAATTATGAATTTATCAAAATATGGCTTACATATTCGGTTCATCATGTCCATAAATGCAGCTGGGGCTAGGGCTGTAAACGAACCGAACGTTCAGCGAACAGTTCGTGAACCGTTCGGCGGGAAGTTCGTTTATGTTCGTTCGTTTAATAAACGAACGAACATGAACAAGAATTTTCATTCGATTAGTTAAATGAACGAACATGAACAGAGGTCTCGTTCGTTCGATTGTGTTCGTGAACGTTCGGTAAGGTGTTCGTGAACGTGTTCGTGAGCATTCGTTGATTTGCGTTCGTTTATGTTCGTGTATTTATGTTTTAATTGAAGATCTTTGTACTTTCTTATATTTTATTTGTACTTTTTATATTATTAAACTTTTATTTATTTTATTACCCTAACAATTAAACAAGGAAACCCACTTTCACCTTGTTCATGCATCATTTCCCTTTCATTTCTCATTATTTACATCAACGAATACGATCGACCTCCATTCCATAATAAGGGATTCAAGTTCGAGTGCCACTATCTGGGCCATCTATCTTTATCCTTCGTCGCATTCGCCAAATTTATTTATGTTCGTTTGTGTTCATGAACCGTTCACGAACACACTCATTTCCTTAATGAACGAACACGAACATAAAATCTTGTTCGGTAAGTGTTCATGAACCGTTCGTGAACACATTTATTTCCTTAACGAACGAACACGAACAAGGCCTTGTTCGTGTTCGTTCGGTTCGTTTACAGCCCTAGCTGGGGCATTGGTTAAACCAAATGGCATGGTTGTAAATTCATAATGGCCATACCTCGTTCTGAAAGCGGTCTTAGGAATGTCCTCTTCCTGTACCTTTAATTGATGATATCCTGACCTTAAATCGATTTTTGAGAAAAATCGTGCTCCTTGCAATTGATCAAACAGATCATCTATTCTTGGTAATGGATACCGATTCTTAATCGTGACCTTGTTTAATTCACGGTAGTCAATGCACATACGCATTGATCCGTCCTTCTTTTTAACGAATAAAATCGGTGCTCCCCATGGTGATGAGCTTGGCTGTATGAATCCCTTTTCTAACAATTCGTCTAACTATTTCTTCAGTTCTTGCATTTCTGCGGGTGCCAAATGGTAAGGTGCTTTGGCAATTGGTGCAGTTCCTGGTATTAAGTGGATTCTGAATTCAACTTCCCTGTCTAGAGGTTGCCATAGTAGCTCTTCTGGAAATACATCTGAAAACTGGGATACTACTGGAATATCCTTTAATTCTTTTCCTTTAGTGTTAGTGATTATGGAAATCAAATACACTAATGATCCTTTTCTTATATAACTTGTTGTTTTCATCACAGAGATGAATTTTGTGGATTTAGAGGTTTTATTTCCTTTAATTGTGATCTTTTCACCTCTTGGTGAATTTACTTGAATTGATTTTTGATCACATAAAATACTGGCTTTATTGACTATTAACCAATCCATTCCTAATACAACATCAAATCCTACCAAATTCATTGGGTAAAGGTTTGCAATGAATTTCTGATTTAAAATTTCTATTCTTGCTCCCTGCAAGATTTTAGAAATCTTAATGGTTTCTTCATTTGCGGTCTCTAATAGACATTCTTGTGGAAGTTTAGTTAATGATTGATTAAGAAGTTTGCAAAATGAAGTATTAATAAAACTTTGGTTCACACCAGAGTCAAATAATACTTTAGCAAAAACATCATTAACTAAAAACGTACCGGTGATCACATCCGGGATCATCTTTGCTTCTTCTGCAATCAGAACAAATGCTCTAGCATTTTTAGTATTCTTGGTATTTGTAGCTGGAGCTAACTTTGGATAGTTAGGCTTGATATGACCTTGTTCTCCGCAGTTGTAGCATATCTTGTTGTTAGGCTTTTTCCTGCAATCTTCCTCCTTGTGTCCAGATATTTTGCAAAAGTTACAGTATATGGAGCATCTTCCTGAATGCTTCCTTTTGCAATACTTACAGTAGGGTGCAGAGGTAGAACCTATATTTCTCCCACGACTAGAATTTCCAGAACGGAATTCTTGGGTAAGCTTCTGGGTTAGGCTCCTTCTTTGATCCTCTTCTCGCGTACGGACTAATTCATCTGTCAAGGTGTTGGCTAGTTCTACAGCTTCTTCTATGGTTTGAGGTCTAGCTGCCTTGACTACATGTCTAATCTCTCCAATTAATCCCCAGACATAACGGGAGATTAAAAATGGTTCAGGTGAAGCAAGGGTTGGTACTATTCTAGCATATTCAAAGAATAATGTAGTATAACCCTTACTATCTACCCCAATCATCCTAAGGTTTAGGAATTTGTTTGCTATCTGTTCCTTTTCATTAGGAGGACAGAATTTCCTTTCTACCATGTTTTTAAACTCCTCCCTTCCATATTGTAAGTTTTATCACTTCCTCTAGACTGGATGATAGTGTTCCACCATTCTAGTGCCGAATTCTTGAACAGATTGGAAGCAAACATTATCTTATCCTCTTCCGCACATCTACTTATTCTTAAGACTGCCTCAGTCTTTTCTATCTAGCGTAGAGATGCAACGGCCCCTTCATTGCCCGAGAATTCCATTGGTTTACAAGACTAGAATTCTTTATAAGAACAACCGTAAGACACGGTTCTTCTTCTTTTGGGAATGGGAGATTGAAGTACGGGTCCATTGTTCACGCTATTTACAGGTTCAGAGGGTCGCTTACTATCATGTTTACTTTTATTTTTGGCTTCCCTAACCGTTTTGATAATATATGGCATCGCATTTATTATACCTTGTGCCACTATATGTTGCATGGCACTATTATCCAATTGGTTTTCGTTATTGTTGTTGTTCGGGTTCTCATTATCCAGGTTAATGTTACTCTGGTTATCGTTATTCTGGTTTTCCTGGTTTACTTCGTCATCCATCTGAATTTTAAACATTTACCAATTATTAATATCACAAAATAATTAATAATTTAGGAAACAATCACACAATACACATATTAGCCAAAAGCGTCGAGCATTGCGACTTTACTCTTTTCTATTATAGTATGCTTCTAATACAAACCAATACTAGAAATTAAAAATTACAATACAATACTACTATGCATTACTAACCACGAAGTGGTCTATACTACAACATATATTATTATTATTATTATATATATATATATATATATTCATATAAACATATTATATATTATTATATTATTATTATTATTATTATTACCAACTCCACCATCACCTTCACTGGTCTGGATTCATCCAGTAATCCATATTGCGCTCGTCATATTTTCCAGACGAGTTGCTCTCCTACCTGCCTCATCCTCTCGCTACTCTCTAAGATCTCTTCTCCGAAAGTTCGGAGCTCATGCACATTTTCTGCACTCATTGGGGGTGCAGGTGCTGGTATTGGGTCTGGGTACTGGGGCATGGGATTCTCCTGAGGGTGCGGATTCTCTAAGATCTCCCTAATGTATTCATCGTTATCGTAGTAGGGATCTAGAGGGTCCAGACCTGGATAGGCTGCTAAATTCGGCATGGGTTCGTCATTTAGGTGGTAGCGTGGCACATAATCCCTATGATCATCGAACCATGGATCATAATTTGGGTCTAAGGGATTAGGGGCTGGTATCCTAGGTATCTCCTCAGGGTTGAAATCATACATTTCTACTTGATTTTCGAGGTTGTTTTCTATCTCCATCGGCTGAGTGGGGAACAAAGGTAAAGGTTGTGGGGCTACTAGTTGTTCCAGGTTTGGGTCGGCAGCTGTTGTTGCTAGGATATGAAAATTAGCTAGGCTTCTATTAAGCATATCCTGTGTATGGGCATCTGACTCTCGCTTAGCGGCTGCTAGGACTCTTTGTTGTTGCAACTTTCGCATTCTTTTCCTACGCTCGAATGCTACCTTACTGAACCATCCTCTCTTTTTTCTGAGGGAATGGCTCTTCAGACTGAGCCTTAAAGACAAACATCCCTTCTTCATTATCAGCGGCATACCCATAGAGGGTAGGCTGTGAAGAGGTACCTTCACTTCTAGGTGAATCGGACAAATGACGATACGCGTCTGAGGGTCGTTGATCACTCATACTGTAAACTAAAAATAGTCAAATAACACACGACAATAAAATATAGTTATGCACGTATTTCCATAATTAATTTCCTAACAATTTGAATAATATATTGATGTCAGCAGAACATTTTGTGGCTGAATCAGTGGCTTAGCTCTGATACCACCTTCTGTCGCAACCCCCGCCCCCTATCTGTCCCACGAACGGGCGGCCGCGAGACCAGTTTTGGTGGTATCATTTTGTTTATCATTTTGGCAGCGGAATTTCATCAGGACCGTAGTTAGGAAATGTTTTATCAGAGTAAAACCACCATATTTTATATTAATAATCACTTGGGTAAAACCCAAGTTTCTTATTACAACATGTTTATAGGGATAAACCCTATTTTATTGAATTTAAAACATCGTCTTTTAGGTAACTTTTATAGCCACATGTTTCCAAGCCGTCAGTGCTCTCCAGCTGGCTTTCTTCTAATTGGCTTTTACATTTTGTTACCTGAAACGCATTTTAAAAACATTTTGTCAGTGGAAAATACTGGTGAGTGAATCCCAGTTTAATCAAGAAGAATTTTATCCTTTAACACAGTATTGAGAGCTATCACATTGTTTATTTCTACACAATTACTCATTCAGTATTGTCAATCCTGACTGGTGGGTCATATTACACATTGGCTATCTCGTTGTCCAATGGTAACGTGTTCCACATTTTGTATACAAAACCCCAACATATCGGCAGTAATTGAAGAACTACAAAGACTCAATCACTGCTTAATCACATTGTAAAACATTTAAGGTTTTGTAAAAACAATTTACAAAAAGGAGATTACTCACAAAAAGGTTTACACAAAAATAACCCCCCCCCCCCCCAACTAAAAGCTAAAAACTAAACCATAAAGCTAAACCCCATAACTAAATGCTAACAAAATTACTCTACAAGACATTTTCCAAAATTACTCTACAGAAGTCAAAATTACTCTACTAGAGTAATTTGATAATTACCCTACATTTCCCAAAATTACTCTACAGATGCTCAAAATTACTCTACAAGACACTTTTTGTTTTTTCCCCAGTAATATTGAAGTTGCTGATAATTACCAAAATGACACTGCCACTTTTTGTTTTTTCCTTCAATTCGTACGTTTCGTACGTTTATTTTGTTTTTATTTGATCCTTTACCTACTTGTTTAATACACAAATCGTAGATGGGGTACACTAAAGTTTAATGTGTCTAACCCATTTAACCAGTTTATAACTTTATTTAAATTTGATTATGACTCGTTTAACACAAGCAAGGGCGTAGCTTTCAAGGGGCCGGGAGGGGCGCCCGACCCCCCGAACTTTTCGCTCAGTAGTGTTATGTATGTACGTTTAGTGTAGAATTTTTTAGATATATACGTTTTCGACCCCCCGGTTTTATAAAAAAATTTACTTATAGAGAATTTTTAGGTTCGGTGACTTCCGACCCATCGGTGGAAATTTTCAAGCTTCGCCACTGAACACACGTACAACTTTACCAACTCATTTACACCTTGTCGACTTGTTTATAAATAAATTAATTAAGTATGTCATGTTTGGGCTAGATGGTTTTAGACGTAAATAAGTTAAAGTTGACATGAAAAATATTTTTTACCCAAACAAAACCAAATGCATTACGAAAATAATAATTGGACTCTTTAATTTATCGTATATTAATTAGGTCTGATCGAATAAATTTATCGGATTAATGATATACACGTGGACAGTCTCTTAATAAAGTTTAATTCATTTAGGTGTTGGTGAGTTACCAATTAAATCATGCTACAAGTAAAACGTTATATTCGGAGGAAAAAGTTGTACGGATAGCCGATAGCATATCTTATCATTATGGTTTTAATTCTAGAGATATGATATTTTGGATCCTCACTCAAATATACATACATACATATATGTGGGTATGATATATGTATGCAGGAATTAAAGAGCCAGTTGAATGAAAGAGAGGCAGAGGAGCGATCAAATAATTATATAGCTTTGTTTAAATTTGTTATTGTTATTAGTTGTATCGCTTGGTGTGTGGGTCAAATGCATACATTAAGGTTTTTATTATTTGTAAATGAGCGGAAGTGTTAATACGGGGCTAGCCCACTTGGTAGAGACTCTTGTCTCTTAAGGAGAGGTCTTGGGTTAATTAAATTTGGTGTAAATTAGGAGCGAGTAAGCATTGTCATTCAAAAAAAATGAGCGAAAGTCATGTTCGTACATTTGTAGCCAATTGAAAAAAAAAAAAGTCATGTTCGTATATTTGTAGCCAATTGGAAAAAACAAATGAAAATAATGAACAAATTTGCATGTCTTTGTCCATGCATTACGGAATTAACCTTGTTAATGGTCATTAAAAAAAATAAATAAAGGAAGAAACCAAAAAAAAGGTACTTGCTAAACATCAATAACCTCATTTTATTATTAATAAAAAAACCTTACATTAAACAAATTCTGTAAGAAGATCCATATAATAAGTTATTCAGTAAGACCATCCGTAGTGGGGCGTTTTTTTAAAAAAAATTGAAAAAAAACGCCCCAAAACGCCCCCACCCCATTACACCCGGCGTTTTGAGGCGTTATTTTTGGAAAATTATGTTGTAGGCGTTTTAATTAAAACGCTTGTTTGGTTTGTTGAAAGCTTTGACCCACCAATCAAAAGCCACATGCCCCCTGACAACTTTGACACCTTTTTCCTGTGGCCAATGGGATTGAAACATGCATTTGATTCTTGCAGACTAATCAACTGTTTGCTTTATTTTTTTTTTTTATTTTTTTTTTAATAATTGGAAGGGGGCATTATAGGGCATTATGCCCACTACACCACTTTTACTATAATGCCCAAGTGTGACTAGGATGCCACAGGTCACATAATGCCCCATGGTGGGGGCATTATAAATTGTTACCACTACACATGGTCTAATAGATTATATAGTATTCTATTCACTTTGCTTTAGTTTGACTATTTTGTCATGAAAATAACTGAACTAAAACTAAGAATAAATTATCAAATAAATATTCACAAAGTTCCCCTGTTCTTTTAAATAAATAATAACTAATCTTGTTTGTGCTTACAAACACAACATAAACAAATTTCCATCAAACGTCTTTTCGATTAAATGGCCCTGGCTTTTGTATTTTGAGGTTTTTTGTTTTCATTTTTTTTTTTTTTTTTTTTTTGGTGGTTCAATTTGGTAGCAGGCATCTGTCAAGGAAAACCGAGCACTCAAGCAGTCTTTCAATGACATTCAGTTAACGGAGAACGTAGTTTGAAGCTTAAACGCATTGTGGAAATGACAATGCAACAGTTCCAGAGGGAAATTCAGGTTCACGAACAAAAAGGTTACACCGATTAAAGGAAGGTTGAGTTTCCAAAATTAAACAGGGAAGATGTGTAGGATCGTTTGCACGACCAAAACGAGTCGTTCAGAAGAGTTCTATCCAATACGAAAGGCGGAATCAGACGTATCGGAGTTATTTCAACTGATTTGCACTTAGATTCACTTTAAAAAGTCTATGTATTGATATCAGATCGTTTTACAATGCTGGAGACACTTCGGCAGAGCTTCGCTACCGGAATCAGAATCGTTTTAAATGAAATCACAAGACACGTATTTATAGGCTCACCATTCCGCACGAAACAGTTCACACGAAATGGCATTTCGTGCGAAATGGCAATCACCATTTCGTGCGGAATGGCCAAATATCATTTCGTACGAAATGGACAAGTTCCATTTCGTGCGAAATGGCCACATCACACACTTTTCTCATTTTTCTCGAACTACGTGCCCTGATCTAACCAATCTAAAACAAGACTCGATACAAGACGAAGTCGACAGACATATGTACCAACAGACTCCCCCTTGGATGTTGACGAAGTCTTCGGTGTCGAGTCTTCGGCATGTCAACCCTTCAGTCTTTATCAGTCTTCTCGCTCTTTCCAAAGAATTCTCCATTGTAACCATCCTCAATCAATCTCTTTCTCTTCTTCTCTTTCTCTTCTTCTCTTTCAAAATCTCAACCTGACTCTACCTTCTCTTGATCAGATCTCTTGATTCCTTAAGTTCTTCAGCATCAGCAGCTTGCGTGTACACAGTTTCAGAATCAGAAACTGGCTCTTTACATCTTCAGACTCCCTCTTGATGTCTTCAGACTCCCCCTTTTGCTGAGCTGGGATCGCAGTCTGGAATTCTCTCGTTCTAGGATTGTGACCTGGCTCAAACTCTGCAGCTTTCACAAGTTCAGGACCGTTGCCTGACTCTCCGTATCCACAGAATCTGGAACCTGGCTTTCTCAAATCTTTCAGGACTCGAAACTTTGCTGCTTCTGCCTGCACAATCTCTACCTCAAACATAAGTTTCACAAATTTTAATTTTTAACAATTTTAAACTCTGTTTACCACTTTCAAACTCAAACAATCTCATGTAAATATCATCCAAAATGATTTAACATTTATAATCTCAGATGACCACTTGTAAACATATCTTTTTCTTAAACACACTCTCCCAAACCTGTTGTTCATCATGTTTAGCACTCGGAATTTTGAAACTCAGCTTTTCAACATCAGTTGTCGAAAATCTTTTTGGATTTTTCAAAATTTTATACTAAAACACAATATTTTTGGGTTTTTGTTTTTAATGGAAAGCAGTAAAGAAATATTTACAAACAATATTTTTGTGAGTTTGTGTAAGAGGATCATATCAGTTTTATGAGACAAATCACCAACACCGTTAAGCTTTAAACATTTTAAGTTTTAAACGATTCACCTAGATTCTCAGTATACTGATCCACTTAAATTCTCACACAAAGTTCAACTGTTTCGAGATACGAGATTAAGTGTTTTAAGCACTTAAACTTATTCGCATGTTGTAACGCCCTAACACGTTTTAACCGAAAGTCGCAGCGGAAATACGAACTTTAAAAATTTTCTTTCATTATATTCATTCTTTCACTTAAATACATTAATCCCTTTTTATAAATTAATTAAAAACTAACATACTTATATAAAATTAAGTGACCACATTCACACCCACGTACAATCCACGCGTTGACTCGATCTTCAACCGCGTACACTTCTTGATGAAACATCCAAAAACCTGTACAACCTGCAGTCACCACATTCAATCACATCATTAGCAACCGGTGACATATTACAAAATCTTAACACATGTATAATAAGGCGTCAACATATCATGCTTTCTCTTATACTAGCCCTTTCATCCATCCATTCGATCACTCGCATCGGATATCGGAGTCAACCTTCACTTCCATTGTTAAGATGCCTATACTTCACATTAATTCTCAATAGAAACACGGTTAGTATCATTAGCTTCCCTTTCTTATCCAAACTTAATCGAATCTCTCTCTTAACCATTTTCGACTCATTTCCACTAAAACATGCCTTAGTAATAACATCGATTCATATCTTCTTTCATTACATTAAATAAATTACCGTATATCATAATACATTACCAAACAAAAGGGTAAGTTCGGAATTCACTTACCTTACGCGTCCGTATTTGCATTCGCCTACTTGAGTCTTCTTGTCCCGTTAGCCTTCCACGCTCCCATCCATCTCGACATGATTCCTATACTTTCATGTCATTACATTTACGTCCTTATTAGCATACATGATTATTCATATGAATGATCATATCAAGTTCATATCTCACATATGTATTTCATTAGTCGATTCAAACAAGCACATAGCATACTCAACATCATCATAACATAACCTTCACATATTATTGTCATTTGGACATTTTATCGAACACTTGGTGTGCGTACTACTTCCTAGGCACCATGTACAACTAGTTTAAGCATAATCTTCCAAGTTCATTCATATTTCATCAAATCTTCTTACTAATCAACAAGTATCATTAACACATAAACATTAAACATATCAACACCATATTTCTTTCAATTCATCTAACAATAGTTCATCATAACACAACATAATTCATAAATATTTAACAAGAATTGGACATGATGAACACCCATGTCATCTTAATCATCCAACTAGTGGGTTTACATCCTTAAACATCAAATTAGTCAAAATTATGCATAACACATGTTCCCTATGATGATGTTAACACATAATCATGCTTAATTTCATACAATTTCGTGGATTGATCATAACCCACTTCTTACAATATCATCAAATCTTAAATTACAACTTACCACATGTTTGCTAGGGCTAGATTATCAAGAAAACGAGTTCATGCATCGGATTTGAGACTAATCTCCTTGTCAATTTGAAGCTTTCTTGTGAACTAGGGTTTACACCCATTCTTTCTTCCTCCTGCTCGATCTCACGCACACACACCCAGTGTGTGTGAGATTCTTGTTTTAATTAAACTCATATTCAATTTTGGCAATCTTAGTCCCTCATGTTCTCTCTCTTATTTATAATTGGCACAACTCTTATTCTCTAATTGTTTCTACCATACTTTTAACTAGGATAAATAACCTAGTTATTTATTTCTTGATGTGCCATATCATAATATTTAACGAATATAAACATTCGGGTTTTGGGGTGTTACACGTGTCCCACCTCAGAATATACTCCCGTATCCAGACTCCTATATTCAGTCTTACAGGTGAATGTACACTAGTGATATCTGTAAAGGGTTAAATGCGAGACCATGAGAGCTCAGGCTATTGCTTTCGCAAAATCAGAGAGATGATGGTTCGACTTTCGGTGGGTTCCCTTTGGAGAATCTTTTCTTTTTAACAGCACATGATTAGCATTTTTCAATGTTTCATCATTTTTATGCTGAGGGTGGGCTTTAAGATTAAAGCAATGTAAAGTATTATACGAGGACTAGGCTATTGCTCCCGCAAAATCAGAAGTCCAGGTATAATACCCCAGATATCACCACGCACAAAGACCTAGTATGTCAGAAATAGAAAGTCCTTCAAACAAGATTTCGGGGGTTACCCATATATCCGAGAGATGTTCCCCACGAAATAAGCAAGTTTGATATTTAGGTTTATATCTCGAACACAATCTACTAAGCGTGTAAAAACCTACTGGCATATCATCAGTGAGACCGTTTATCACATTTGACTTTCCAATTCTTTAGCATGCTGTGATTGTCCACTGATGTACTATCATTTCCTCTTTTTCACAACAAAAACTCATTTTCATTTTCTCATGTTTTTGGCTTTTAAGATTTTATCATGTTTTTGGCTTTTTCAAATTTTTGAAATTTCTAAAAAATTTTACTCCCCCTAAAATCAAAAATATGTTTCAATTTTTTATTTTCAAGGAAAATTTGAAAACAAACTGTACAAATAAACTGACAACTGTTGTGAATTGCATCAATTCGCCATCCACTTGGCATAAACAATCAGAACTCCCCCTGACAACAAACTATTTTCCCATTATGATTTCAAAACACTTAAGTTTGTTTTAATCAAAATGATTTTTCCGGAAAATAAGTTTTGTTGATTTCACTTGTAAAATCGGGGTTATGATCATCACTTTGTTTTCCAAATACCATGTATGAAAGTTAAATCAAGTTCAACTTAATGACCTTGATTAACCACTTGTAGGTGAAAACCCTTTTTCAACCACTTGTAAGTTTGCTTATCAATCATACCAATTGTAAATATAAAAATTTTCAGAAATACTACCACTTGTAGGTCGAAATATCACAAATGTGAATTTCTCAAGAAAGATGTCGATTCATGCTCCACGATTACCAACTTGGGAGCTCCGGCAAGTCCAGAGTTTAGTCATGATAGGTTCTATCCCAGTTACTAACCTGGAATGACCCATATTCATCTGGTTTCTTCATTTTCTTTTCATAAAATTCTTTTACCCCTTTGACCTTCCCGTCAATTATTTTTCCAAAAATATTTTGAACTGTGGGGTTAAAAGCTTTTTCAACATCAAATTCTTTCTTTTCAGAAAAAAATTGGTTTGAAATCTCAACTTTTCCAATTTTTGATTTTAAATTTTCAGCCCGCAATGGTGGAAAATTTGCATCATCAAATGGCGGAACTGATTTTTCTTCTTTTAGCACAACTTGTGGCTCCTCTGACTTTGACAAGTCAGATTCATCGCCAGAACTAGCATCAGATTTCTTAACAACCCACTTTTGGTTGTCAAGCTTCACTTTACTTCTGTAAAAACTCTTTGAACATTCACCAACCTGAAACTTTGAATTTTTGAAAACTTTAAATTGTTTGGTTGGTGGTTTATTCTCAACCATCTTTTCTTTCAGTTTTTCAGAGACTCCCTGTTTTGTTTGGATTGTCTTTGGACAATTCCTGGCAATATGACCAACTGTTTTGCATTGAAAACAGGTTCTTGTCTCCTTCTTCTTCTGAGCAACTTCCTTCCTCGTTCCCTCATGCTTTTTCGCAAGGAATTCTTTGTTTGTCTGCTTTCTGAACAATTGCTCTTTTTCTTCTTCGGATGATGTCCCTGAAACAAATACAGTTTTTGGTTTATAAATTTTCTCATTTTTATGATTTTTCGGTGGAATAAAGCCTAAACCTTTCTTTTTGAAATTACCGTTATGGTTTGGTTTCTTTTGAAAACCTGAACCAGAACTGTAACCTTTTTTCTTGTTTAATCTTTGTTTATCTCTTGAGGTGTACTTTTTAGGTTTTTCAGTAAGATTTACATCTTTTATTTCAGAAATATTAATTTCTGTTAGTTTAAAAACCTTTTTGATCATTTCAGTTTTAACACCTCTTATTGGAAATTCTTCATCAGAATATAATCTGTCAGAATCATTCAAAGTATATGCAACTTTGAATGTTTCGTCATTCAAATTATTTTGTGATAACAGAAATTCTTTATTATCAACCCTTTTGTCTTTTTTGACTGATGAACTTGACGTGTCGGACTCAGACTTTGATTCCTCTGTTTCATCTTTATCCAACACTTAATCGACCACTTTCTTTATTAACTCGGACTCATGATCAGTGTCAGATGATGTGAAAGTAACATCAATGTTTTCTGGCAAGTTATCTGAAGACTCAGATTCCCACTGTAAGTTGGTTGCCTTTTTGACTCTTTCTGAATTTGGATTTCGTGGAGAATATCCATTTTCAAGCGGGTGTGGACACTTGTTATAGCCAAAACTTTGTTTCTTACCAGAAATCTTCACTTCAGTATCCTCTTTTGTTTCGGAATTCTTCTCTACAAATGTTTCTTTTTCAAACGCCTTCATGCCTTCAACTGTAGGGTAAATCCTGTCAATCACATAAGAAGAACATGAGTAACTTTTTAACAACTTGTTTACTCTTTCAGTTTCTATTCTCTGAGTTTCCAGTTTCTGTTCAAGCTCAGCACACATCCCAATGTAATAGTTAATCATTTCCTGCTTTATCATATATGCTCCATTGAGTGTCTTCATAGTTGTAGCTTGTTCACTGCTTGACTCGTTGTATTGATTCATGGCTTTGTTCAAGACATCATACGATTCTTTCAGTCTGTTCATGTTGTGAATCAACTCATTGTTTTGCTTTTTCATTGTCTCACAATTTTCACAATTCTCAGACACCTTTTCTGCAACAGCTTCCTTTTTATTCTCGAAAGCTGGAATTTCTTTCTGCTTTATCACTCAAACTTCTTTTTCATCTTTCTTACCTTTCCTTCTTTCTTCGTCTCTCTCAGCTTGAAATTTTAAAAGCTCTTTCATTCTTTCTGCCTCATACGAATAATCATCATCACGATCATCTTGTTTTTCAACCTTCTTCTTTGCCATTCGAGCCCTTTCAGCATCTCTCTCGGCTAGATATTTTAAATGCTTTTTCATACTATTTGCCCAATAATCATCATCATCATCTTCAACCTTTTGAGCAACAAAAGCTTAATGATATGTTGTTCTGTTAGGATCATAATCATCCCAACTGAAATCTTTTGGAAGCATTTCATCATCTTGATCTGTCAGACATGCTTTACTTTCAGTTGAAATATATTTATCCCAACTGAATTCTTTAGACGATCTTCCATCATCTTGATTAACAAGATAAGCTTTCTTTGATTCTTCAATCTCCTTCCTAGCATGAGCAGCTTGTGGTTGTTGTTGATATGGCTGTTGAGCAACTTGATGATAAATCGCTTTCCGATAATAATCATTATTGTTGAAAGGATTTTGAGCTCCACTTGCTTCGCGGTTTGTGCATTCTTGCTTGAAATGCCCTTTTTCCCTGCAACGAAAACAAGTAACTTTAGATTTATCAAATCCTAAAGTAGAAACATTTGCATCACGAAAATCATCTCTTCCTGTAATCTGTTTAAACTTCTCAGCTCTTCTCAACACGCTCGCCAAACACCACTTTATATCCATCAACTCCATCTCCTCAGCATCAACCTGATCGTAATCTTCTTTTGTCAACATCGGATTTCCGATCCTTCCTGCAACTAAACTCCCATAAGACTCTAACACAGTTACCAACAAAGCCATGTGACTTTTTGCAACTTCTTCCGAGTAATTTTGATCATTCTCAAGATTTAGTGCAATATTGCATTGTAGAACTTTGCCACTCTTGGTTGCTGAAAAATTTGGATCAAACGATGGATATGAAGAAAATCCTGTTTTGCTACTTGATCCTTGAGATGAACTTTCAGAAGAACTTTTAGCATTGAAAGCAGTTTCGATCTTTGGTGCAATGTTGGTCTTATCACTAACACCTCCTTTGTAATACAGACCAATGTCTTGTTCACCATCATAGTTCTTCATTCTAGTTATCTTTCTTTGTTCCATCTCTTGAGCTTCGAGTTGTTCAATAAAATCACTCAGCGATAGATTGTCAAAATCAGGTTTATTTTTCAACATCATAAGATACGTGCCCCAAACATCATGTGGTAACGCATCAGCCAACTTTTCAATCAATTCTTCTTTATCTTTATTGATGCTCAATCTTTTCATATTCTTCACCAAATTGCAGTATCTTTCTATAATCTGCTTGGTGCTTTCATTTCTTAATCCACGAAATAAATCAAATTCTTTCTTCATAAGCGACGTTTTGTTCTTGATCATCTCTTTACTCCCAACAAATTTCGATTTCAGTTCTTTGCATATCGATTGTGCACTACCGTTGTGTTGTAGTAAGATCAAGATTTCATCCTTTATAGCTTGCTGCAAGAGACTAACCATCAATTTTTCATTTTTGTATTTATGTTTCTCTTCAACACTTAAATCTTTAATTTTAACCTTCTTTCTGTCATCCTTAACTGGTCTAATATATCGAAATTCAGTATAATCCCATGCATCTAGGTAATATGCTTGAACCCAATTTTCAAAACGTTCTGCCCATCCACTGTACTCCTCAATACTCATGAGCTTAGGCGGTTTTTGCGTTGTTCCCGTTTCATTTTCTAGCATTGTATTCTGAGTAATAGTCATCGGGCTAGCAAAGGCATTGTAGAACTCGTTCTCCATGATTCGATTATCAAAAATTCCCAAACACAAACTTTCAAACGAAATGCTTTTCAAACGAAATGAACTTTTCACGCGAAATGACCCTTTTCTTCCAATTCGTGCGAAATGATGTCTTGTTTCAAACGAAATGGATCAACTATTCCAATTCGTACGAAATGGAATGTAGTTTCAAACGGAATGACAATTGATGCGAAATGAAGGCTATTTCGTGCGAAATGAAGGCAAGATGTACAATTTCAAGCGAAATGAACACTTGGTGCGAAATAGAAGCTCATTTCGTGCGAAATGGACACAATGTTCAAACAACCTGATATCCCATTTCGTGCGAAATGATGATGACGTCACAATTTCGGACAGTTATTCAACAAATTGATCAAGTTTTACTTCGAATTAAAGTCTGATTCTTTCAAGGATTTGTTAAATCACTGTTTCGCACGCTATATTCCAAAATCAAGCCATTTTATCCGTGAAAACTCGTTTAATTTTGAAAAATGTGAAGAAAGTGAGTAGAAAACAGAAATTTCAGCTGAAAATTGTAAGAACTCTTCCTCCTGAGCTCTGATACCACTTGTAGGATTGTTTGCACGACCAAAACGAGTCGTTCAGAAGAGTTCTATCCAAATACGAAAGGCGGAATCAGACGTATCGGAGTTATTAGATTCACTTTAAAAAGTCTCTGTATTGATATCAGATCGTTTTACAATGCTGGAGACACTTCGGCAGAGCTTCGCTACCGGAATCAGAATCGTTTTAAATGAAATCACAAGACACGTATTTATAGGCTCACCATTCCGCACGAAACAGTTCACACGAAATGGCATTTCGTGCGAAATGGCAATCACCATTTCGTGCGGAATGGCCAAGTATCATTTCATACGAAATGAACAAGTTCCATTTCGTACGAAATGGCCACATCACACTTTTCTCATTTTTCTCGAACTACGTGCCCTGATCTAACCAATCTAAAACAAGACTCGATACAAGACGAAGTCGACAAACATATGTACCAACAAGATGTGGAGGGATGAATCTAGTTCTAGTCTGTAGATGAAATGTCGTACACTAAGGCTTAAAGGCGCACTTGGCACCAAGATTATTTGAAGACTACGGTATTCTATATTGGAGGATTGGTAAAAGTCGTGTTAATATAACTAGTTGTGCAAATGAAATGGCGAACTTATGGTTTAATTGTTGTCTTAACTTGGCGTAGTATTTTGTGCATAATGGAAAAGTTCGAGGGTCAGTTCTGGACAGTTGTAATTTTGAAAGCAACTGTATTGGAAGCTCGAAACTTGAGGGATTGGATGTTAGTTGTTCTATAGTTCAAGGGTTAACGAGAAAAACTGCTGTATCAACTGTAAAATCATATACCAATTTCAAGTACAAAAAACCAATGCAAGAAACTCATCACATTGTGACATAACAGAAAAATTACAAACTTGTAGAGCAGAAAACAAAACAAGTTTAAACTCAAAAAAGCATAAATAAAGTGCAGAAAATATAAAGCCAGATGTAACCCTATGACATGGATCATAGATGACGGTCATATGGGACAGCCGTCACGATCTGATAGTGCCACTTGACGCGAGTTACAAACCCAAATGCTCATGGTATGAGTACCGAAGTCAGATAACAAAACACGCGAGTCAACCCTAGTTATCCATGAAGGTTTCGGTCAAAGTATTACCATTTATAATCTTTGTCGTCCCTATGATAATGTCGTATGCCATCCCTTCCTGCAAGTTACAAGAAACATTAAGATTAAATCTTTAAGTAAAACAGTCCAATCAACCCGTTTATAAGAAACGGGTCAAATTCACATATGAATAAAGTACCTGAGAACTGAGAAAGCGGAGAGCAGAAATCTCTGCAAACGTTACTCCGCCAACAAAAACAACGAGAACAATTGAACGCCTCCCATCTTGAGGTCTGAAATAATTGTGTAATACAAAAAAAAATACTAACTAATACCATGTAGACATATTTCATAATCAACGATGATGTGTTTAAAAAAAATAAACAAAAACATACTTTTCCATGTGTAAACCCCCTGGTAGTATATCGAATGATGGACTGTTTGCAAATACACTCTGTAGCAATTGGTCAAATACGTTAAGTAATTACTTTTTTATTGAGAAAAAATATATATATTTAAAAGTAATATCAAGAAAATGAGAAAAGACAGATATGTTAAATGATTACTAACCCTCTTTGACTCCGTATGAGTGCCCGGTAACAGCTTCAATATTTCTTCAAGGGGACGCCTGTAGGACCGTGCAATACATTATGATATATTGCGATTTTTTTAAAAAGCAAAAATAATTTAAAAAGAAAGCTCACCATCCAGATCGAATTGCATGTTGAATCAAGCGGATACTCAAAGGAGCATATCCAGAAAACACATACGAAACGTCTTTGGGACTTCCACCAAAAAAAATGAAATGTCAGAAACTATATCATAAAAGTTAAATCAATCTTTACTTCCATAAATTTACAAGGGACAATTTCATATATACCTGTGAAAACTTGCATAATACCATGTTTACCCGATCAAAAAAATTAATATCAAATATATCCATTCAAAATACTAAAAGTCCGTATTTAACCAAATATATGACCATTATACCATTCTATGTCTCCATACACTCTATACTCTGTATCCTAATGCATATTTTAAAGGGTATAAATGTCATAAACTAGTATGGGAGCCCGCGCTTCGCGGCGAGGTGCTGAGGATGATGTCTTTGTTACATAATATATCGATGGGTTATAATAGACCATGCGGACTTTAATCTAAACGACAATAAAAATAAGCAATTAACATTGTTAAGTACACATGTCTAGAGTTAAAAGTTAGCTTTAACTATAATAAGGTAAATAAAAAAAATTTAAATTTGTTACCTAGTATACTGAAGGGTTAGAATATGTAGGCTTTAATCTAAACAATGGTAAAAATAAGTAAGCAACTGATAGGGTTTTGATTACTAACAATTGAAATCGAAATCGAAAGAAGTAACATAAACTGAGACTAAATTGATACAAAGAAGATGATCCAATCGGATCTTACAGACTCGATACTAACTCCGAAGAGTTCCCAGGCTACGCCCTCTTCTCTGTAAACAAAACAGAGCCTAACAACTTCCGTGTTTTTCTATCCCCCTCTCCAAGTAATTACTGACTCATACTTATACTATATTATTTACACTTACCCCCCTCCTAAAATACACAATTGACATTTAGACTAGAAACTAGAACATGATTCCCATCTTGGTTTTAAAAAGCGCGCCTTAAGCGCGAAGCGCATCTAGGCGCAGGCTGAATCGCCTTGTGTGACATAAGGCGCACTATGTACAAGAAGCGCAGCTGAGGCGCGCTTTTTAGGGGAAAATCGACCTAAGGCGCAGGCTGAGGCGCACGCTTTTTGTACATGGGTTGTTTCTATGCAAGGTTAGTGACAGCAGCTGGGTTTTATCTTTGATAAAAAAAAAAAATTGCATAAAGCTGGTTAAAAAAGCAGAAGGAAATTGTGCAAAAACTGGCAGACGCAGGCCCGGGGTTTTCGGAGCTGCATTCGTGTCCGCAGGACGTGCGGGCATGCACGAGTTCAATTAAATTCCAGTGCGGAAACTCATTTTTTGCACCCCCCCTGCGCGCGGGTAGGACTTGTGGTAAAACATGTCATAAAGCTACAATAGAGTAGTAAAGACTTTACCTTATAAACAACCACTAACTTTGTTCACACACCGATGTGGGACAAAGTCTTTACCACCTTTTGAGACTTTCATTCACACACCCAACATATAAGTCCTTTGCTGCTAACTATTAGTTTTTGTTAAATATACATGTAAAATAGCATATATACAAGGGTATTGGAGGCTAAACACTTATGGGATATATAAAATAAATTTTATAATCACTTTGCGCTTCGCGTACGAAAAGCTCACCGCTTTTGCGCTTCGCTTTAAAAAAAGCTTTTTTAGACCTCATCGCTTTTGTGCGCTTCCCGCTTTTTTAAACCAAGATTCCCATCATTACTCCCCCCTTCAAAACAGTCTTGTCCTCAAGACTGGAATCAGTTGACGAGCTCCAAATTCAAACTGAGATCTCCTAAGTTGAGTCTTCAGGAGGCCGACACTGCCCGTGCACCGCCCATAGATGATATGAACCAACAACACCCGCAGCAATCTGACTTGCATTCTTGCACCAACCATGAAACAGTTTCCATAACAAATCTGATTTAAGGTTTGTAGACGGGTCAGGTGGTTTAGGATCCTCATCCAAAACAAACAGCTTCGAAGCAAAAGCAGGAGGTCGGGTATAGTCGAGACAACCAAAGTCCCAACCCGGTTTCCACTCAAAGGTTTGAACATCAAGCAATTTACTACCAATTCGGTCTTGACTCGGGTGATTATTAGGGAGTGGTGAGGGCGCGAACACACCAAATTGGGGATTACTCGCCGGAGTCACAAATCTGAAGGAACCGGAAATTAGAGTATTAGCAGGTGCCATATCCACACCATAATCAGGAGGTGAACCTGATCCCTTTAGAATGTCACATAACTCAAATTTTGAGGACTTAATAACCTCATCTAAATGCTCATCGAAATTGTTAATTTCCACAACATCACTTTCATCATGATTTGTAGAAATTATCTTTTCATTTGTTTTACTATCAAACTCTGTAGAAGTTTGTGGAGATGTACCTTCAACATATATTATTGTAGCTGAATCAGAAATCGGAGGTCCAGATTCGTCTAAGTGACCGACCTGAAATTGATGTTCCTTGCCATACTAGCGTTCGTCAGATCTGGAGACTATCTCCTCTAATTTAGCGATTACACATTGAAGCGATGAATCAGAAGACGAAGCTGGAAGATATGAAGTCGATCTGGAATTAGACCTCGAATCCTGTTGGTGCATCCAATTGAGAACCAACTTTCGAAACTCCCAGGATTCAACGAGATCATCTTCTAACACTTTCAAAGAGATTTCGATTTTAGCAACATCACCTTGAAGTTGTTTGATCTGCTGTTCCTGAGCATCCAATCGAAAATTCTGATCCCGAGCGTCAAATCGCGAGGTTTGATTCACCATGATTGAATCGGAATTTGGAAGAACACCAGTTGATGAAATCGGATCTGGAAATTGAATCGGTTGAAATCAGAAATTAGATTCGAATCAGAGATTGAAATCGGAGAGTGAAATCAGATATTGAATCGATAATGAATCGATTGGAGATTGAATCTGAGATAGATCGATTGGCTGTTGAATCTGAGATCGATTGGTGGTAGAGCAGAAGTAGCAGGTCGGACCAATGATAGGGTTTTGATTACTAACAATTGAAATTGAAATTGAAATCGAAATCGAGATCGAAAGAAGTAACATAAACTGAGACTAAATTGATACAAAGAAGATGATCCAATCGGATCTTACAGACTCGATACTAACTCCGAAGAGTTCCCAGGCTACGCCCTCTTCTCTGTAAACAAAACAGAGCCTAACAACTTACGTGTTTTTCTATCCCCCTCTCCAAGTAATTACTGACTCATACTTATACTATATTATTTACACTTACCCCCCACCTAAAATACACAATTGACATTTAGACTAGAAACTAGAACATGATTCCTATCAGCAACCCGATTAAGTAAACATGTATGAAGTTAAAAGTTAACTTTAATTATAATAAAGTGAATAAATAAAAACAACTAAACTAATAAAAATAAAGTAAATAAATAATGAATAAAACAAAAAGAACTGAACTAATAGGAAAAAAAATTTAACTTTATTGAACTACTGTTCACAATTGATATTGTAGTATAGAATTTTTTTTTTTTTTAAAAAGATCATATTTGATGTTATGATTTTTGACGGGTAAATATGATAGTATACCACATTTTAAGGAGGATATATGAAATTATCCGTGTTAATAAATACATTACTTGGTTGTATCAGTATCCTCAACCACAAGATTAAGGGCGCGCTTAATAGTCAACCAATTGCTTTTTCCTTCCTGCACATAGGTAACCTTGTATACTTTGTTCAAATATATTAAATGAGAACGCTAAATATTGTGAGAACCGTGAGAACAAATGAAAAAACAGTGAGAACTTGGTCAAAAACAATCCAAATTTGTTTTTTACACTATTATTCGAATACAATGTTAGAAACTTAATTTACACGTTTAAATTTACATGAATTCGTAAATAAAGAAAACTTACACGTGTGTAAGTTTGCCATTTACACATGTGTAAATTTGTTATATTTACACATGTGTAAAAAATGTGTAAAAAATCTAATAAGAGTGATTTTGAGAGAAGAAATGAATTATTTGATGTAAATTCTTTTTTGATGTTGTATTTTAATTATAATGGGGCTTGTATTAAAAACATTGATTTTGATTGGTTTTTTCATTCGTTCTCACGGTACTCGCAATATTTCGCGTTCTCAAGATAACCCTTCCCTGGATATGGGAGGGTTATCTTAAATATTGCAAGAACCGTGAGAACGAATGAAAAAACCAATCAAAACCAAATTTTTAATACAAACCTCACTGTAATTAAAATACAACATCAAAAAAAAAAGAATTTACAACATCAGATAGTTCATTTCCCCACTCAAAATCACTCGTATTAGATTTTTTACACATGTGTAAATATTCTTTATTTACGAATTCACGTAAATTTAAATGTCATCATCATCATCATACTCAGTATATCCCACCAATAGCAAAGCTAAGGTAGGGTCTGAGGAGGGTGAGATGTAGACAGCCTTACCTCTACCCTGTAGGAATAGAGAGGCTGCTTCCAATGAGACCCCCGGCTCAATTGTGGTTTTGCATCAAGCCTTGGACATAAGGCACATAACACTCAGCAATTGAGACAAACGCCGATTAGTGCATGCACCCCCTTGTCTTTTGGCTATCAACGCCACCACATGATGCATGATTAACCGTCCCCCTCTTTTAACGTTATTTTCACGAAATTAGTAAAATAACGTTAAAATTAGTGCACTTTCACTTTTGCCCCCCGAGCGCCCACGCATATATACATTATATGAGCATACCGCAAGCGGGGCGTTTAAATGTGTAAAATAACGTAAATTTAAATGTGTAAATTTAATTTCTAACATTGTATTCGAATAATAATAATTGCTTTTGACCAAGTTCTCGTAGTTTTTTCATTCGTTCTCACAGTTCTCACAATATTTAGTGTGCTCATTTAAACCAGCAGGAGCAAAGAAAAATAGAAGAACCTGCTTCTTGACCAACCCAGCTTTTTCCAAATTGTTAAGAGTGGACATGTGTTCAAATCCATAGCTGTGAAGAATCTCTCTCCTAAATCAAGATACCAACAACTAATTAATTATGTCTTGACACATGGAAAGTGAAAAATAATACATATAATAAGTTGTGTTATTTTGACCTTAGATAGTCAAAGTGCCTTTTCGGTAAGCCAGCATTGGTAACTGAAAGTAAGATAAGAAGCCGTAGAACACTAACAAGTGGTTCCTGTTTATGAATCATCTCTTCAATGTGTTCAAAGCATCTGTAAAACATAAAATATTAAAAAAAATGTAATTTTTATATGACTAGAAACGGATCATCATCATACTCGGTAAATCCCACTAATAGCAAAGCTAAGGTGAGGTCTGAGGAGGGTAAGAAGTAAACAGCCTTACCTCTACCCCGTAGGAATAGAGAGGCTGCTTCCAGTGAGACCCCCGGCTCGATAGTAGTTTTGCATCAAGCCTTGGACATAAGGCACATGACACTAGGCAATAGGGACAAAGGCCGATTAGCCCATGTACCCGCTTGTCTTTCGGCTATCAACGCCACCACATGATGCATTGATGCATGATTAACCATCCCCCGCTTTTCACGTTATGTTCACGAAATTCGTAAAATAACGTTAAAATTCTTGCACTTTCACCTTTGTCCCCGAGGGCCCACACATATATAGATTATGACTGGAAACGGATATAAGATGTTATTTATGCTTACATATCGTAGCTTTCAGCCTCCACAATAGTGTGTTCTATGTCAAGTCGCCCAAGAAACGAAGGTTTTGAAGTAAGTGTGGACAAGTGTTGAGCAAGATTTATGTGCCTCTAAAAATAAAATATAATAAAAATTTAATTTAATTAAAAAATAAATAGATAAATAATTAAGAGTAAAAAGAAAGTCGGAAAAGGCACATACAGTCATTTCCGGCAGTGAGTTGAGCTTTTTGACAAAATCCTTCAACTCAGAGACTGTCTGATTCTGAGATCATAGATGACATTTTAGCCATTTCTATACAAAAAGAAAAAAAAAAGAAAAAAACGGACTTACGGTAGTTGTCATCTCTGTGTAGTCCTGTTTCATGGATGTTGCTTTTTGTCGAAGAACCTGCAAACATACTGCAAATGGCAACTAAGAGAGGATCTCTAAAAACTTATAGACAAGCAAATATAATTATATACAACGGTTTTTGCGTTCATGGTTATCATAGATCAACCTGGACAACGACTTCAAAGTTAAGATCCCGGGTCTCCCTGAACAGCTTGTCACTAAAATGAAATCAAATGGAAACATTTAACAATTATGTACAAGTGTGTAACAACATACCTATAGAAAAACACATACGTTGAATTAAGAGGAACCTTCATTTTCTTCCCGTCTTGTTGGTTAGCACCCATGATTGATGCATCCATTTCGACAGCACCGTTATTGATGTGTAAAAGCTGCACAATTAGAGATGACGTTAAAAAAATGGCACCATTATTGGAGGGTCATATTGTTACGTCTGATGTCACACATACACAAAGATATACATGCATATATATTACCTCATCCACAAGCCCTTCATATGTCAACTGAGTACACATAGGAGTAACCATATCCAACTGCAATGCAACAACAATAACGCACTTTTCAACAAAGAAACATCTAATTAATTAATTAGTTGTAAACCGTAATCCCAGAAATCAGATGAACTACCTCTCGGTCCAGAATAATAAGCGTATTTATCTCAGGGACACCCATCTGTGACGAATAAACATCAATAGTGATTACTACTAAAATAAAATAAAAAATTTTAAAAAATAAAAAAAAATCTCATTTAAAAATGAAGAATTACATCAGTTGAATTGACAGGTTCTTCAGCTTGCATACGGTTAAGCATGTCAGCAACACGTACAGATGCTTTCCCTTTTGCCCTTACATTTGGTATCAGACCAAACGAGAACTGAAAAATACATGATCAAGACAACTATATAATATTTATATAAAGAGAGAAAATAATTAGCCCCTTGCTGGTAGCGTTTCGTATTTGATAAATTTATTCTCTGTTCCGTTCATAAAAAAAAAAAAAGAGTAAACAAGTATATTAAACCTCAAGCTTGTGGATGGCTTTGGCAATATGCCAAAGAGATGTTGTATCACCATCCGTAACGCATTCCTGTTTAAATAATATAATAAACACAAGATTAACAAATATGGAGACACAAAACTAGAGCTACACTTTCCTAAAATATTAATAATATTTTTTTCCTGAAATAATGTAAAGACACATACTTTATAAGACAAATCGAGTTCAAACGATAATATATCTTCGTCCAGTGGAACAGAATACAACGGGAACTCCCCAATAGTAAGTAAATTGTGAACTTTTTCCTCCTCGAGAAGCTGCAAAGTTAATAACGTATATGAAAATCTAATAAAACAGTCATTTACCAACAAATATTTTAAGATGCTAAAATAGCTTACTTTTTCACAGGCAACAGCACGGCGAGGAACAAAATAGAGAAAATACTCTCTTTGAAGCCCTTTGGATGTGTCGTTATGAATATGAGACGAGATAAATTTCATTAAATGAAGCTGAGTTTGTACAAGGTAGACAACTTTTGTACAGTTAGTCTCTATCGGATCTGAATTAAGATGATGTAGCTCAGCCCCGTGTTCCTGTTTGTGCATAACGAGTAGACGTTAACCCGCGCGTTGCGGCGGGATGTTGATTATAATTTCTCATTTGCTGAAACCAATTAGCCTCTAGTCTAAGTTGGAATTGAAATGCTTAATATGAGACTCACCTTTGATTAACTCAAATACCATACAAAACATCATAGTTTGTAAAGTAATGATCATACAATAATAGCTATGCTAAAGATAAGAGGTTCAAGGAACATAACAAAAACTTAAATAAAAAATTAAATGACATGCCTTGAGAAGTGAAGTCTGGACGACTAATGACAGGGAACCACCTAGCTTCGGATCGATGACTAAACACTTTTTCCCTCGAATCTGTACATATTTCAACAGTTACTTATATAATTTAATGATTCACATTACAGCAAATTTGCATTATAAATTTTTTATAATGCTATATTTAAAAGCGTAAAGTCAAGCTTACGTTTTTTAGGATTGTCAAAAGCTCCTTCTGAGACTGATCTCTGTAACTCAAACCAAACCAAACCAACACTAAATTAAAATGTAATGCGAAGAAAAACACATTTTCACATAAAACGAAACAAATAAATGTTCCCCAACCTTATAGAAGTGAAATTGATAGGTCCATTCTGTAAATTGGGAATTTGAGCCATGAATTCCCCTTCTTTTTAAGATCTGTGTGATGACATATATGAATTTAGGGCTTGTGAAAACAGAAACATGCCATCAATAAACAAACAACATCCAACATTACACTTATAATTTCAATTGGTTCAAAAACAAGTAGCAGCTAAACACAAAGAAAACCAACATTAGACATTTATACTTCAAATCTACCATTATAAGTTAATCAAATCCAGTAAATCCGAGATCATACAAAGGAATGTGTGGCTGATTGTCCAAAAACATGTGTAATTTTATAAAATCGGTTAAGGAAACCCTAAAAAATGAATAAGTTGAATAATAACAATCAGGTGGTTTATAGCCCTAACAAGCGGGTGAGAGTGAAAAGGGATTGAAACCTGATTTTTGATAGACAGTTGGCCGATGCAGAGGAACGGTGGCGTGTGGAGGCAGCGGTAGGGTGGAGGATCGACGGTGACGTGATCGGAGAGTGACAAAGGAAAACAGCCGAAGGTGAAAAAACAAGGGAAGGTATGGTCCTTTTTCTTCAGGTACAGCTTTCACCCCTCAACTTTTTATTCTAAACATGTTTGGTCCCTTTTCTTCAGGCACAGGTGTCTCTTTCTTTTACTTCTTTACCACACTTGGCCATCACCGGCTCAGGTGAACGCCATGAAATTAGCACCCTTTTTAATGACCCTCTCTTGCTTGCTTGCTTGCTAGATATATCTTTCTCTTTTCCGTGAACAGCCAAGTGGCCAACAACCATAGACTGAGGCAGACATTCTTCTTTGTTAGAAAACCGTTACCACTTTCTTTTGTACCGGAACTCCATTCAGATGGTGGCTTCAGGTGTTTTGGATCCGGTGATTGGAAAGCGTGCGGTGGTGTCTGTTGTCGGAACAAAGAAACAGTAGAGTGAGATGAGATTTGAACTCTTTGTTCCCGAGTCTCATTAACAGGGAGGAGAAAGAAAAGATATGTAAAATATAAAAAAAAAAAACCATATTCTTGAGTTTTTTTTAAGGATAAGAGGGGAGGAAAAATTGAAAAGGAGGGAAAAAGGAGGAAAATTTGTTTATGTATTAATCCTCCTTAATTGGAGAGAAAATATTATTAATTACTAAATTGCTCTCATATCTAATTAAAATGTTTTATGTTTAAAGGATATAATGGTAAAATTGTTTCTTTCTTTTATTTTCCTCCTAACTCGGGAACACATAAAATGTTTGATTTCTTCTCTTTTCCTTTACTTTTCATTAAACTTGGGAACATGAAAAAAATCACATTTTTTCATTCATTTTCTCTCTTAATTCATTTTCCTTCCCATCCTCTTATCAAAGGAGACTCGAGAACACAGTGGAAAACATAAGGCGGATAAATGATGCTTTGAGGCTTTGAGTTCGTTGTTTTTATATCATAAAGTGAAAATTTTCACTTGAACCCTTTTTAACAAATCTTTAATTTATTTACTTAAATTATTTTAGTAAACTGACGAGGTATGACCCCAATCGGATAATCCAACCCGGTCATTACCTATTATTTTATTATAAATAAACAATTATAAATATTTGTTCTAGAATATTCCATCCTAGACGGATAGGACACGCAACCAAATCTCCAACTTTTTGGGAAGATCATGCAAATCCCTAACTTATAGGAGCCCATCCTAAGTTGAGGGAAACCCTAATCATAAACTATAAATAGAGGTAAACGTATAAGGTACAGATCATCGAACTCTCATACAACTTCTTTCTCTCTCCATACTTTTATACTCCCAAACCCGAGACTTATTCTCACGCCGGAGGGTGGTTACAGGAATAACCCCATTCCTGTAACGAGTCCTAACGGTGTTTCTGTTTTGCAGTCTGCTCGTTCGGATCATTGATACTAGAAGTTTTCATCGGATACCACCGTAAGGTCAGTGTTTCTTCATTGGCGCCATCCGTGGGACCTTTTCGGTAACAATCAGTTCGAACCCCATGGCCAGTGATCGGAACGCAGCAGTCACCCCAAGTCAAGCAGCCACAAATAACAACATGGGGGCAGGAACAGGCCCCATCACCACTGCTCCAGTTTCACCGGTCGTCACCAGGTCGCTTGATTTGGAATTTGAGGCGGAAGGACCACCACCAGGTTTTTCGGGGAATGTAGTCACTGCGTCTGGAACAATTGAAGCGGATGTACTCCCATACACTTCCCTGCGGTTACAGTCCATGGAACCAGGAGTAACTGGTACCAACATGTTTACCCCTGTGGTAACTACTGGTGCACAGACATCGCGTTTTAACTCTATGCCAGTTATTACGTCGGCAAGCCTGAACACTATCATGCCGCAGGCGAGCATGCCTCAGTATTATCAGCCATCTGCCACGTACGCCATGCCACCCCTGTACACAGCGGCGCTTACAGTTGCACTGTCTACGCCGCCTCACCAGCCAGTGGTCATGCCGGTAGGAATCATGAACGCTCCAGTCACGCCAGGAAATCAAGCTTATTTCCCTGGGTACTACTACGCGCCCCCATATGGATACTTACCTCCATATGGTAACTCAGCACACACACCCCAGGGAACCACACAGAGTCATATTCAACAATCGCCATACGCGGCTTATATGCCGCCATGGTGGACCTTTCCTACTTCGCAACCGGTTTACACCCCAGCTCAGCCTACAGTGGAGCCCGCCTATAACAGAGGGAACACATCCAGACCCAGATTTTCCCCGGACAGAGGCCCCAGTTCTATGCTAAACAGCACTTCGGCGTTACCCACCTCTACTCAAGGTATAAGCCAGGGCGGAGTCATTCCTTCAGTACAACCTATCAATGTGGAAGAAGACAAGCTCACTAGACCTTATAAGCCAGTAGATGCAATTTTCAAATCCAAGTTCACCAGAAGAATAGCGGAAGCCCCTATCAAGGAGAAACCCAAAATGCCTCAAACAGTAGGCAAATACGATGGTCTAGGGGATCCCGATGACCACCTTAACCTATTCAAAAGTGCGGGGGAAGTGGCCTGTTGGCCTATGCCCCTATGGTGCAAAATGTTTGTGCAAACACTGATGGGTGCGGCTAGGGTCTGGTGGGACAGTTTACCCACAGGAGAAATAGACAGTTTTGAGGATCTGGAATCCAAGTTCATTTTGCAATTCAGCCAGCAGCGCAGGCACACTAAAGATAGAAACGAGCTTCTCCATATCCGTCGGCGAGACAATGAGACGGTGGAAAACTTTATCGTTAGATTCAACAAGGAAAGTTTGGCAATCCCAGGCGTGACAAACGATCTAGCCTGCGGAGCCTTCCTACAGGGAGTGAACGATGACGAGTTGCTAAGAACCCTCCATGGGAGGGATGGCGTGCCACCCACCATTGATGAAATACTTCGGATTGCAAAGGTATATGTCATACAAGAAAAGGTCATAGCCGCCAGTCATGCAGCCAATAGAAAGAAAGAGGCTCTAAAAAATCAAGAAGATAGAGAACAACGGAATACCAAAGGTAGGGGTAGAGGAGACCGATACCAGAGGAATGACAAGACGGACTCGCGGTACGACCGCTCAAGAAACACTTACTCAAGGAACGAGTCCTCGAAACCTCGATCTGACTACCCTAACCTAAGCAAGACACCGGCGGAAATCCTAGCCTCAGAAAACCTCAAGTTTAATCCTCCGAAGCCGCTAAAAGATAACCCAAACAAAGACACAAGCAAATACTGTGAATACCACAAAGGGAGCGGTCATGACACAAACGACTGTTTTCAGCTGAAAAAGCAGATCGAATATTTTGTGAAAGCGGGTAAGTTGGCACACTTAGTAAGAGACATCAAACAAGGTCCACCAATCGTAAAGGAAGAAAACGATAAAGCGGCGGGCAAAAGACCGCGAGAATTGAATATGGTGCACGCTGACAAAGGAAAAGGGGCAAAGCGGAGTTTCTCCATGCTCGAACCCTGGATGCTAGCAACCATGACCATCGAACCTCGCATAGAAGACCTGCACCTCACTACAAACGCCTTAATCATATCCGCTGCAGTAGGGGATTACAGCATGAGGCGAATTCTGGTCGACACCGGAAGTTCAGAAGACATCATCTATGAACACTGTTTCAACAGAATGCAACTGGAAGACCAAAGGTTGCTGGAATATGTACACGCCCCCATTAAAGGTTTCACAGGGGAAAAGGTTGACCCTATTGGTCAAATTACTTTTCCGGTTACATTTGGACAGGAGCCCCAAGAAAGAACCATACTCCTAACGTTCCTTGTGGTACGTGCTGAGTCATACCACAATGTGATTATTGGAAGGTTCACCCTGGGTAAGTTAGACGCTATAGTTTCAACGGCGCGAGGTTTCATGAAGTTCCCCACTCCGCGGGGCGTTGCGACAGTGTATCGAGACAAAATGGGGGAGGTATTAAACACCAAGAAGTGTCGCCAGGGCCCCACTGGAGCTATCGGTCCAGAAAGGTGGGTGTTGAGCACACGCCACCCAGATCAAACGGTTACCATTGGAGACAGCCTCTCCCCAGAAGTTAAAAATGACTTGAAAGCATTGTTGAAAAGGAATGTTGACGTTTTTGCTTTCGAACATTCCGACATGACAGGAGTTCCCCGCGATAAGGCGGAACACAAGTTAGCAACACTACCAGGCGTTAAGCCGGTCGCGCAAGGTAAACGCAGTATGGCCCCAGATCGAAAAGCAGCAGTTGTCAAAGAGGTACGAAAATTAGTGGAGGCTGGAATCCTCAGAGAAACGAAGTATCACACATGGGTGTCAAACCCGGTGATGGTAAAAAAGCCAGATGGTACATGGCGAATGTGCATTGATTTCAAGGACCTGAATAAAGCATGCCCCAAGGACGCGTACCCATTACCTGAGATGGACTTCAAAGTTGATTCACTGGTCCCCTATAGGTATAAATGCTTCCTAGACGCCTATAAGGGGTACCACCAAATCAAAATGTCCAAGGAAGATGAAGAAAAGACAGCGTTTCATACCGACGTGGGCATTTTTTGTTACACAAAGATGCCTTTTGGTCTGCGAAACGCCGGGGCAACTTATCAGCGACTCATGGACAAAGCTTTCGAAGCCCAGATTGGCAGAAATCTGGAAGTGTACGTAGACGATCTTGTGATCAAAAGTAGGGAGGAGAAGCAAATGTTAGAAGACATTGAAGAAACCTTCCAAAAGCTTAGAGAATACAACATAAAACTCAACCCCAAGAAGTGTTCTTTTGGGGTAGAAGAAGGAAAGTTCTTAGGCGTGGTAGTCACCCGGGAGGGTTTCAAAGCTAACCCGGAAAAGGTAGCCGCTATAAGGCGAATGCCCTCCCCTAGAACGTTGAAGGAAGCACAAGCGCTAAACGGGCGTTTAGTGGCGATCAACCGATTCTTAGCAAGACACGCAGAAAGATCTTTACCGTTCATTAAAACATTAAAAGACTGCCTCAACAAAAAGAATTTCAAATGGACTGGTGAAGCTGAAGAAGCCCTGCAAGATATGAAGCGTTTTATCGAGAAATTACCCATGCTTACAGCACCATCTCCCAATGAAGTACTAAAAATATATTTGGCAGCAGCCCATAACGCAGTAAGCGCGATACTCATGGTGGAAAGAGATGGGAAGCAAACTCCCATATATTACATAAGCCGAGTACTGGCGGGACCGGAAACGAGGTATCCAACTTTAGAAAAATTGGTCCTGGCTCTAGTACATGCCACTAGGCGATTGAAAAGATATTTTCAAGCACATCGCGTGCAAGTCTTGACAAATTACCCGCTACAGCAAATTCTGCACAAGCCGGAAATCTCCGGAAGATTGGCTAAATGGGCAATCGAGATAGGCGCTTTAGATATTGAATACAGGAAACGAACAGCGGTTAAAGGGCAGGTTATCGCCGACTTTTTAGCAGAAATCCCTGAAGGAGAAACCATATTAGATCCCGCCATCCGGGACATCCCGGAATCTAGCACCGCCAGACAGACCTGGAAACTCTACACTGATGGGTCGTCGAGTGAGAAAGGATCTGGGGCGGGTTTAATGCTGATAAGCCCTGACGAGATTAGACTAATGTACGCCCTACGTTTTGACTTCGAATGCTCCAACAACGAGGCAGAATACGAAGCGCTGCTTGCTGGTTTACGAATGGCTCAATCTATGGGAGCTACACGGGTCGAGGCGTATGTTGACTCCTTGCTGGTTTACGAGACGTATGAAGCTAAGGATGAATCAATGGCAAGATATCTAGCAAAGACAAAGGAGCTCATGGCTTCTTTCGAAAATGTCACACTCAACCACGTTCATCGGGGAAGAAACCAGATAGCAGATGCTTTAAGCAAGCTCGCCACTTCAGGCATGGAAAAAGAAGTGAAAATAGAGACGTTACAAATGCCTTCAATTGAACCACGGAATGTCTCCGCAGTAACAGCGGAGGAGCCTTGTTGGTATACTCCAATGTTAAAATTCCTTACTAAGGGGGAGTTACCCCCGGTAAAGGCGATTCTCAGAAAATTCAAACAAAGGAGTTACAATATGAAGTCAGTGGTGGCATTCTATACCGGAAGTCATATTTGGGTCCGCTTCTACGGTGTGTTTCTCCGATAGAAGCCAAGTACCTGATTCAAGAAATTCATGCGGGCATATGCGGCATCCACGCCGGACCCAGGGCAGTTGTAGCCAAAATCCATAACGCCGGATACTACTGGCCCGGGATGCACGAAGACGCAGTACAGGAGCTCAGAAAATGTCGTAGCTGTCAGAAATTCGCTCCCCAAACACTTAGGCCCAAAAACAACCTAATCCCAGTCACCGCAGCCTGGCCTTTTCAGAAATGGGCGGTGGATATCGTTGGACCATTCCCGTTGGCACCCGGAAGGATAAAATACTTAATTGTGGCAATCGACTACTTTACCAAGTGGGTAGAGGCCAAACCTTTGGCTAAGATCACGACGGATAATGCCAAAAAGTTCTTATGGGAACACATAGTATGCCGGTTTGGATTGCCCCTATATTTGGTAAGCGACAACGGAACACAGTTCACTGACAGAGTTTTGCAAGAATGGTGCGCTGAACTCCAGATACAGCAGATTTTCACATCTGTAGCGCACCCTCAAGGGAACGGCCAGGTAGAGCGGGCGAATAGAAGTTTGCTAGATGGCATAAAGAGAAGATTGGACTCTGAGGGGAGCTCCTGGGTCGAAGAACTGCCAAACGTCCTATGGGCGCACCGAACAATGCCCAAGACTAGTAATAATGAAACTCCCTTTAGTCTAACCTATGGTATGGAAGCAATGATACCCGCTGAGGTGGGGTTGCCGTCACTACGTCGCCTTACCGCGGGTGATAACAACAACGACAGGCTGCTAAGGGAGGGCTTAGACGCACTCGAGCAAAGGCGTGAATCCGCCGCTATCAACGAAGCAAAATACAAAAAGACATTGGAAAAGTACTACAACAAACGCGTGGCACAGCATACATTCAAAGAAGGCGATTATGTCATGCGAGACAATGAAGCAAGTAGGGCGGAGCCCACAGGAAAGCTAGGACCCAACTGGGAGGGCCCCTACATCATTCAAGAAGATCTGGGCAAAGGGGCCTATCGATTGTCCAGGCTAGATGGAACCGCCATACCGCGTAGCTGGAACATCGCTCAGTTAAAAAAATGTTACCTGTAACGTCCTGCTCCTAACAGCACGATCCAATTTCCCTTTTCTTTTTTAATAAACAAGTGTAATCCATCCACAGCGATGTCGCTTCTTTTCATTTAAGTTGTGAGTTTAATAAATGTTATTTTCTTTTATCTCATTACGAAAGAATATAATAAACTTACAATAGCAAGCAAATTGCACAAAACAATAAGCAACAGTGCCCTTAAACACGAAAGTATTTTCATACACATAGGTCATAGGGCAAAATATACAGCGCTGAAAGCGGGTATCTTGGTAATAGATGCAATAACCGCTAACAAAAGATAGGTATTTTAACAAAACATACATACAAACTATCTTATGCAAAACCAAGTACTTGTCCCTATTGTTAAAAAGCCAACATACAGGAACCAAAAAAGGAACATGTTCTAACACCTACTTGTGGGAACAGGTCGCCATCACCTCTGCAGGGGTATGCTGCACCTTACCACAATCCAGCACAAGGGGATCAATGGTCGAGTCATCAGCTGATCCTCCAATCACCGGTGGGGATATCACCCCTGGGTTATCAACAGGATCTTTTCCAACGCGACCACCACGACGACGCTCGTACACCAAAGGGCAATGTTGAATACGGTTGGCCGAAACGAGTTGCATCAGATCATCAGCTGATAGTGGTGCCATGTCAGTGTCAGCCGGGATAGCATCTTCATAAACAATACTCTGGCATGCACGATTCGCCCGGGTAGGAATGGCATTAGGTCTTCTCCTCCGAGTCATCGATTTCGTCACCAGAGTTTGTAGTCGAACCAATCCATCGGCAGCATCTAATCGACGGAAAATATCGGAGAGCCTTTGCTTATAACTTCTACGACTCATATCTTGCAGTTACCAAATTTAGAAAAAAGAAACGAAATTTATAGAAGGGCAAACAGTTTTGACAGAGATGACGACAGCAGTATTAATGGCAAATGATCATTACAGGTCAAATCGCCGTATTTCAGAAAAAAGGTGGCTACATAAATCATGAGTTAGCATTAACTACCTGACAAGTTACGTGGACACGTTCACAAAAACCAAGGCTAAACAGTGTCATTACAAAAGCCATAAATGTTTAAAACACATAAGTAAAAGTCAAATATTTATGCTTCCTCGGACTCTTCCGCGGGGTCCAGCATCATACGCAGCGATTCGGTGCCCTCCTCATTCACCTTATCCACTAAGTCAGCATACACAGACAGCGGCTCGTTGTATACCGCCTCCAGTGCATCAGCCATTTCACCTTCAAATTTGCCCCTAGCCACATGAAAGTCAGAAGGCATCTTGTCTGATTGTTTACAATCGAAATATCCTTGGTAAACGCCATTATGATGACCGGACTTATAGGCAGCAGCGGAAAGACGGTCTATCAGAGAGGTAAAGGGCGCTGATTGGCGAAAATATTCAAACGCTCCTACGAGCCCGGTGGTTATCAGCCAATTTCTATCACCCCGTAAAGCGGCCAGTTGACTGGTCAACCCCTCCACTTCAACATTTGTTCGATCCAGAGCACTCTCCATCTCCTTTAGGCGTGTAGCGGAAGATTGGGCAAGGGTATCCCGTTCAAGAAGAAGGGAATCACAACGCTGTTGGAGTTCTCTAAGTTGCCCTTCCCGCTCTTCCAACTCCGCCTGTCTTGCCCGAGCTTTGGCATTCGAAGCTTCAACCTCAACGGTCAACGCTTGATAGCGTTCCTGCACCTGTGACACAAAATCAGTGTCAACTCGAAATTTATCCACAAGAGCACTCATTTCGGATCTCACCTTCTGAGCCTCACTAACAGCTTTACGCTCTAGCTCCTCCTGCACGGTTTTAGCATGAGCAATAACCCGGTCCTTCTCCGCTATGTCCCGAGCCCACATAAGCCGCTCTTCGGCAAGGTGGGCAGTAACCCTCTTTAAATCATCCTCGGCCTTGTTTTTCTCCGAGACAAACCGACTCTCTCTCAGTCCAGCAGCCTGAAGTTGACTCTCCAGACGGTATTTCTCATCCTTCAGTTCTTCAACAGCGGCTTGGGCTCGGTGGAGCTCATTATTGTCATGCATCCACCGACGTCGGATCTCTGTAAGCCTCCTGGGTTGGCTAACAGAATCCACAATAGCGGAATTCATCAAGTTCTCATTGTTCAGCCCTTCTACATATGCCACCTCCACTGGAGGATAAGCCCGTTCAACCCAATGTTGAACCACTGGAGGGAAGATTAACCTAGAAGATTCCGCAATTTTCCACTGAGGTTGATAGCGTTTGTCCCGGTTGTTGGGGTCCCAGTTGATGGTAGGTAAGTATAGATCATCCCCCAGGCGGGCTCCATCGTCGGCAATGCCACTGCTTGACCCGCCAGTATCACCAGCGGCACGGTCCCCAGCACTTGTCGCCTCATGAGTAGAAGATGTGGCAGGGATCTCTTTCCCAACAGTTGACAAAATTGTCAAAGGAGAAGTAAACACAGGGGAAAGCGTGACACTGGAAGTTAGCGGTGCGGAAACAGGACTCGTTGTTACGGTCACAGCAGCGGTGAATGGGGGGCGGCATGGCACAGCTAACGGCGACAGACGGACTCACCGATGGTGTGGATTCCGGTGGGTTGCTATCAGTAAGAATTACCGCCTCTATAGATGACAAGGACATGGTTGTCACAGGGGAAGTTTGAACCACGCCAGTAGTCCCTGTATTAAAAACACACTTTAGTTACATAAAGCACCTAATTAATAAAATGTTTGATTTCTTTCTTTTATTTTCCTCCTAACTCGGGAACACATAAAATGTTTGATTTCTTCTCTTTTCCTTTACTTTTCATTAAACTTGGGAACATGAAAAAAATCACATTTTTTCATTCATTTTCTCTCTTAATTTATTTTCCTTCCCCTCCTCTTATCAAAGGAGACTCGAGAACACAGTGGAAAACATAAGGCGGATAAATGATGCTTTGAGGCTTTGAGTTCGTTGTTTTTATATCATAAAGTGAAAATTTTCACTTGAACCCTTTTTAACAAATCTTTAATTTATTTACTTAAATTATTTTAGTAAACTGACGAGGTATGACCCCAATCGGATAATCCAACCCGGTCATTACCTATTATTTTATTATAAATAAACAATTATAAATATTTGTTCTAGAATATTCCATCCTAGACGGATAGGACACGCAACCAAATCTCCAACTTTTTGGGAAGATCATGCAAATCCCTAACTTATAGGAGCCCATCCTAAGTTGAGGGAAACCCTAATCATAAACTATAAATAGAGGTAAACGTATAAGGTACAGATCATCGAACTCTCATACAACTTCTTTCTCTCTCCATACTTTTATACTCCCAAACCCGAGACTTATTCTCACGCCGGAGGGTGGTTACAGGAATAACCCCATTCCTGTAACGAGTCCTAACGGTGTTTCTGTTTTGCAGTCTGCTCGTTCGGATCATTGATCCTAGAAGTTTTCATCGGATACCACCGTAAGGTCAGTGTTTCTTCATAAACCATGCGGGGTGGTCGCGACAACCCCTTTGTCGATTGGCAAACACCGCCCCCACCATGATTTGCCACACAGGGAGTAGACTTTTCGAGGAATACTTGCCGCATGCGGGAAGAAGTTTGGACGGCTTGATGTGACTGTTTGGACTTGATTCAACCAATCACGTTTTTTTTAAATGGTTTGGGGAAACAATACCCTATGTTTTTTGGGCAAGAGAGAAGAATGAGAGGGTAAATGACATGGTACAATATGATTGGGTGGGTGAAAAGTTTGCCTCATTTTATTAAACATGTACCCCTTACACCTTACGAAATAAAAATTGTCTACTTTCTCAATGGTAAATGTTACAAAAGTATAAATGGCAGATGACATTTAAGTGTTTCTGACTTCTTCCATTGAAATTCAAAGGTAGTGATTACATCGTTTGAAATAATTATAAAATTTTACACTTTGGCTAAGAGTAATTTATTTGATTTTTTAATACTTATTACCCTTATTCTTAAAATGTATGGTCGGTGCAGCAGTGTAATTACAAAATTGCCCCTTTTGGAAATTACAATACTATCCCTGTTCAAGATTCTTTCCAGCGTCTTGGCAGGCAACGATTGTTTTCTTTCTCAGTTCATGAAATGAAGACAACCACCACCATGGTGGGCTGGGATCCAAGTCAACGAGACAACGCCATTTTTTTGTCATCTCTGGTGTAAGAAAGAAGAACGGGGTGGCAGGGAAGTTCCAGTTTTAATCAAACAAAAACGATAACAGTGTTTAATATCAAGAAAAAACACAGTACAATTACTAAATAATCAAATAGAGTTTTGAATTTCGAGCACCATCTCCGCCCAATAATGTTTGTATAGAGAGAGAAATGGGTTACTTCAGTCTTTGTGAACGAGATCTGCAACTGATCTGGGTTTTGTGGACAAGAAGACACACAAAGACGACGGTTAGATGGTGGTTGCGATTAGGCGGCGACGATTCTATTGTTGTGGCAGCTAGGTGATTGGGCGGCTTGATCTGGGTTGCGGTGGTGATTGGCGGTGATCGATTTGTTTGGTGAGACAATGACGGGTCGGTGATGGTGGGGCTATGTCTCTGTGGTGATTGGTGGTGATCAGAGATGATGACGGTTCGGTGGGGTGTGCCGGTGATGATAGCAGTAGTTTCATGGTGGTGGTGTACTGTGTTGGTAGAAAGAAATGGTAAGAGAGTGAGTCACAAAAATCAAATATTAATTTTGGTTAATAAAACGTTTCAAGTCCGTCAAAACTGATTCCACTCATTTCTCAATTACATTAATATTGATTTTAGTTTTTTTTTTATCGTCATCAATACAATGAAATATTTGAAACCGTTCATTTCTCAATACAATAGAACAGAATTAATTACATTAATATTGATTTAAATTTATTTTATCGTCATCGTCACTCATCAATACAATACAATACAATAGTATATCAATTTGGTGGATGACTTTTCCCTATATAATTTGATGGTAGCTAATATTGTTTTTTTTTGTAAACAAATAATGTGGTTTGAACCTAAAATTGTTAATATGCTTTTTATATAAAGTAAAATTGATAAAATAATTAAATAAAAAGTAAGTTTTAATGTTATGTCGTCTTTCTTTTTTCAATTGCTATACCGAATGTCGTTACAGTATCAATACCTTCATAAAACAAACTAATACCGACCCAATTTCTGCCGCAACAAGCGTGACGTTGTCGCCGCAACGCGCGACACAGGTAACAATCTAGTAATAAAATATAGAGAAAGTTTAAAATACAAAAGTCTCTTAACGTGTGAAGCGCACGCGACCATAAAATAACATGCGTAATTATGCATATAACATGCGTAATTAGGTTTTACTCATGCGTGATTTTTGTTTTTTTACCACATGCGTAATTAGGGGTTATTCATGTGTGATTTATGTATTTTGTTTATGCGTGATTTTTTGTCTAACCTATACGTGATTAGAGTTTGAATTTTATAATATGCGTAATTTAGTCGCATGCATTTCCCACATTAAAATGCTATTGTACGTTAACTAGGGCTGCCAGACTGCTCGACGATCGCTCGAAAAATGCTCGTTCGATTCCCGCTCAGTTTGTAAATGAGCCGCTCGGATCGGTTCGATTCAAATTCAATCCAAGCATGAGCAAAGGTCCGCTCGCTCTTCGATCACTCAGTTTCGCTCGAATTATTTTTATTAATAATATATATATATATATATAGGGTGGGATTCTAGAGTGAACACTAGTGTATTTGCGAACTGAGTGAACAAATCCTGGCCATTGATCTACACACGTGTATGGCCAGGATTAGTTCACTCAGTTCGCAAGCTACACTAGTGTTCACTCTTGGACCTAATCCTATATATGTATATATATATATATATATATTATAAATATAAATTTTAAAGATTAAAAACCCAAAAAAAAGCCCAAAAAATATTCAGCCCAACTTAATAGTTAATATAAAAAATCTAACCCTAAATCCCTATTACTAAAACAATATTCACATAGTCATAATCCGATTGTGTTTATGGGTTATATGTTGATTTGAAGTTGAATTTTGTGGATGGAGATAATCAAGCTTAAAGAAGAAGTTTATGGCTTTTGAACTAAATGACAATTTGTATTTCTCACTTTATTTTGTGCTTCTTGATATTGTTAAGAACATTTTTAGAATCATGATTTTAGTTATGTATTGCTTTTGTTAGTAAAGTGTTGGACATGTTTTAATTATGTTATGATTTGTTTTTGTTGAACGCAGCCTTATAATTCAATCGATCGAAACCGAGCGAAAACGATCCGCTCGATTTTTTTTAGGATTTGATAAAAACCGAGCGAAAACGATCCGATCAATTCAAATTCAATCCGAGCATGAGCATCACTTAATGAATCGCGTCCCACATAATAAAATTGATGTTATTTACGAAAACGCCACCGCGCAATCTAGTCCATGGATTGTTTTGATCTGACGATCCATAAGCGTTCTCACCGTTCTCACACTTTCTCTCGTTTTCTCTAAATCCTGACCCTATATATAATTGTATTATTAACTAAAACTAAATCATGTGTATAACCCAACTTTAATCAATAAATATTTCTCTAATATATACAGAGTCGAATAGCCCAAAATCCGGTAGTCCGGTTCGATTTTTTCCGAACGATTTCGAATCTATCTTCTATCTACTATAATAAAAGAAACCAACTTTTGTACACGTGTCATTTATTGAAGGTATCCTCAATTATACACTTATCTTATATTAACTAAATAAATAAATAATAAATTAATATTAAATCTTATCATACTTTAATAAAATATTATCCTCAAATCTAAATTGTTAACTTAATATATTTTTAAAACAAATACCTATCTTTCCTATTTATCTTATATTAAATATATAAATAATGAATTAATATTAGATGTTATCCTAATTTATTAAAAATATAACTTTTTTTATTATTTGGTATACAAAATTAACACGTGTAATACATGAAGTTTTTAGAGATATAACTTTTTATCATTTGCTATGTAAACACGGGGTTTTTAAGGATATATTTTTTTATTATTATTTGGTAGATTTTTCAACCCGACTATACACGAGTTTTTTTAAAGATACGACGTTTTTAGTATTTAATATACAAAATTACATTTATTTAATCTGTGTAATACACATGGTTTTTAAAGATACAACTCTTTTTTAGATCTATTTAACACGTGTAATATACGAGGTTTTTAAGGATGTAATTTTTTATTATTTGGTAGATTTATTCAACTCGATTATACACGAGGTTTTTAAGGATGTAATTTTTTATTATTTGATAGATTTATTCAACCCGATTATACACGGGTTTTTTAAAGATACGACGTTTTTAGTATTTAGTATACAAAATTACATTTATTTAATCTGTGTAATACATGGGGGTTTTGGATAGTGATGGCTTTGAGTTGGTAGATGGGGGTTTTGGTTTTGGCGATAGGAATGACCCTGGTAGAGACCTTCTAGGCTTCTCCACAGCTCACGGCTTAGGTATTATAAACTCGTTCTTTAGGAAAAGGGAATCTCATTTGATCACTTTTAGTAGCGGATGACGTAACACGCAAATCGACTATCTTCTGATGAGGCAGGAAGATCGACGGATGTGGAGGGACTGCAAGGTTATACCAAGGGAGACTGCAGCGGCTCAACACCATTTGCTGGTAGCAGATATAGCCATAAAAGCAAGGCTAACTGAGGGGGAGAGGAAAACCCGACCTAGGATCCGTTGGGGAGACCTGAAGGGAGAAAAAATTATGGTGTTTAGAGATAAAGTTAACTCGATGACATCGATGCAACTAGGTGACGACGCAAACCGGATGTGGGAGGATATGGCGACTACGATCACTACGGTGGCAAATGAAACGCTAGGGGTAACAACAGGAAAGACTAGTGGGCATAAGGAGTCCTGGTGATGGAATGGAGACGTGTGTGCCAAAATAAAGGCTAAGCAACAGAGTTTTAGAGATCTTTTGAGGTGCACAGTAGAGGAGGAGCGGCTGAGGGTGAGGGAGATATACAAGAAGGCAAAAAGGGAAGCAAAAAAGGCGGTGACCGAGGCAAAAAACATAGCATATAAACAAATGTATGAATGTTTGGAAATGAAAGAGGGGGAACATGATATGTTTAAGATCTCAAAAGCTAGGGAGCGAAGAAGACAAGACCTAGGAGTAGTAAAGTTTATCAAGGGAGAGGATGGAAGTGTTTTAGTCAAGGCACATGACATTAAGTTGAGATGGCAAACCTACTTCCATAATCTCTTCAACGATGGTAGGGCATACCAACAAGATAGTAGCAATCCCAAGACCCACAGGCGACAACAAAATAATTGCTACTGCAGGAGGATCACACATGAAGAGATGAGGATGGCACTTAGGAAGATGGGAAGAGGCAAGGCAGTAGGTTTGGACAACATACCGATTGAGGTGTGGAAGTGTTTGGGGGAAGAAGGATTCCAATGGTTAACACTTTTGTTCAATAGTATTTTCAAGACTGGAAAAATGCCAGATCAGTGGAGGAGTAATGTCGTGGTGCCTTTATACAAGAATAAAGGAGATGCTCAATGTTGTGGGAACTACAGAGGAATCAAACTGCTAAGTCACACTATGAAGCTCTGGGAGAGGGTATTTGAAACTAGAATTAGAAGAGAAACACAGGTTTCAGTAAACCAATTTGGATTCATGAAAGGGAGGTCAACTATAGAAGCGATACATATTCTAAGGAGATTGATGGAAAAATATAGAGCGAAGAAGCAAGATTTACATATGGTGTTCATCGACCTTGAAAAGGCATATGACACCGTCCCACGGCAACAGATTTGGGATAGTTTGGAGGGTCGAGGGCTACCTAGGGAGTATATAGACATAATTAAGGACACATATGAAAGAACAGAAACTAGTGTCCGCGCGCCTGTAGGGGATACAAACTTCTTTCCTGTGGAGGTAGGACTCCACCAAGGGTCTGCGTTGAGCCCTTTTCTTTTTGCGGTGGTCTTGGATGAGTTGTCCAAGTTGATTCTATGACAACCGGGGATTTACGGCTCTTAATTACGTGATTAACTGTGAATAACGCAATAATAAATAGTGTTTACAACGCAAATTAACTTAATTAGGCCTTTGGAGTACCCAGGGACATTTATTCGATTATACAGTGCGCATATGGTGATTTACGGGAAATCTGCTGAATATCAAGCGACAACGAACAGATGCCGTATAAAATACTGATAACGCCGACAAGTATGGATGTTACACGAATATTTTATGTTTATGAAATTAATTTTGTGAATTTATTGGGCTTCCGTGCGACACAAAGGCAAACGTGAACTGAAAACGCGACGGTAGGAAACGCATCAGCAACAAAACGGAAGCGACGAAGACGCCTGTCACCTTCAGAACTTACATTTTACGCTATATTTAGCTCCGTAATGAAATTTTAGTAACTACAGTCGAAACCGGATTAGAAAACGAATTAAAGCGACAACACGGTTTTACGCGATTTTCACCGTAATTAACGAACGAACACGACAACCGGTTACTGGCATATATTTTACGGGATTTCGACTATATAAATATGCGTCATTAAATTTTACGGAGCACGTGTGTGTTAACGGGTCTCGTAGGAATTACGGGCCGCTTAAACACGGGGATTGAGCTTGTGGGCCTTGGGCCCAAGCCCAACACCCACAAACCTAAACCTGCACATAAAATACTAGGTCTTTCCTTAAAATCTTATCAGGATCTTGCAAATCTCTATAAAATCTTATAAAATCTATATAAGATTTATGAAATCTACACTAGATTTACAAATCCTGCAAAATCTCACTAAATCTCTAAAAATCTATGCAAAATATTTTCAAATCTACAAAATCCTTATAATATCTCAACAAGATCTTATAAGATCTCATCTAAATCTCTATAAATACTCAAACCAAACACACACAACATACACACATGAATGAAGACTAAGACCTGTATATATACAAGACCTTATGGTCTTTTAACTCTCATTCCACAAAAAAAAAAACAGACCTTAAAGTCTGTCATTCCCCTATCTCCTCTCTCGAACTATACCTATACAAACATTACACACACACAAATCAACCAAACAAATAAATGCAGAACCTCCATCTTCATCCCTCATTCACCTCACTCAAACCCCCCTCCCTCGATGAAGAACCGCCGGCCACCACTATGGGTGGCGGCGTTGGGGACTACCGGTGGTCGGTGACGGATCCGACCGGTTAACCGGCGACCACACCAGCCGACACCCCTACTTCCTTCCTCTGTTTCAGTTCCGACGACACCCCCCCCCTCCGGTGAGCGACGGTCAGACGACAGAAGAGAGAGAGAGACGAGATGGGAGAGAGAGAGAACCGGTTGTGGTGGTGAGCGAGAGAAAGGGCAGCGCCGCCGCTCACGGCGGCGGCAGTAGAGAAGAACGGCGGCGATGAGGTTGGGTGTCGACGGGTTTCACGATCTTGACGGCGGAGACCAGCTCCGGCCGCCGGAGCTCGACGAAGACAGCCGCAGATTAGGGCTTGATTCAGGTACGTATTCGGGTTAAATGGTGGTGTGGGTCAGATCTCGGGTGTGGTAAACTGGTCAGAATGGTTCGGGTCAAGCTTCGGGTCACTCACGGGTTTCTCAGGTCAGGCGGTTCGGGTCTCAGGTCCGGGTCAGATTCAACGGGTTTCGGTTCGGTCAACGATGGACTCGGGTCAGCTGGTCAACGGTCAAGGAGGGTCGTGTCAGCAGCTTCATGACGGGTTCGGCTCGACTCAGTCCAACTCGGTTCGACTCAGTGTATTTTGGCTCGACCCGGTCCAACTCGGTCAACCGAGTCAACTCAGTTGACTCGGTCAACTCAGTCAACGTTCGACGCAAAGATGGGTAAAGTCTAACGTTACGTTTAATATTTACGTAATTTTGATTTATTTCGTGACGTGCTCGAACCGATTCAAATTAGTGCTTGATTTACATTTTGTCGCTTTTACGAAAATTATACATATTGATATTGATTATATTGTTGAATCTTGGTAATATAACGACAACTAGTGTTGTCGGGCCGTCCAAAAACAGAGGAAACTCTGCCCGTTTTTCGAGAAAATCCGTAAAATAAAGCGAGTTTTATTATAAAATAAAACGTGCTTTATTGTAAAACGACAATTATTGATATAAAGCGACTTTTATAAAACAAGATACAAATATAAAGTTTCTTTCGACAACACTTTACAACTTACGAAGACAACGATTCGGAAACTATTTACAACAACAAACATAGTTGTTTTGAACTTCGGAAATTCGACGAATCCTTTTATAAAAATGAATATAATTTATATATTTATTTCAAACGTAAACTCGGATCCTTTTATAAATAAATACAGTATATATATTTATTTCAAACATCGCGTAACACGAATTCGTTTTATAAAAAATAAATATAGTTTTTATATTTATTTCAAATATCATACCACACGAATTCCCTTATAAAAAAATAAATATAGTTTTATATTTATTTCAAACTTCAAACAACTCGATGATACTTTCGCAAAATAAATATAACTTTTTATATTTATTACAAAACGCCTAAACGGCACATTATATAACATACATTTCAACGTACGAGTTTGTTATATGTTATTTTCTTACAAATATTTGTTACATACCCACAATTAGACCCTTGTGGATAATCATCATTCAAATCAGAGTCCTTAATCGGATTCCTTATGTACCTTAATTCGAACATTTCGGTTCCTAGTAATCGAAATCGAATTTTCTTTTTGAATCTTTCTATCCTTATACTTGGATTCTTGATAACGTTTAAAGTACCAAATGAAATTCACGGAATGGATTCCTAGTGTGCTTTAAATGCATGTACGCAATTTACAAGACAAATTAACGAACAATTTTGTGGTTATATGATATGTGTTTATGTGTTCTCCTCTATGTTTTTGTGTGTTACGATTTTCCAAATCCTCATAGAATCTTTCATATCTTCATATGAGAGATTCATAGTAGGATATTCAAAAGGTACTACCTTAAATCCTTATGGGCTTCTACCTGGTAGTTAAAACCCTTGGGTTATATAGTACCACTCCATGATTCATAAGAGACCCTCTTAGTAGTCTAGTAAAAAAGATTGATTCACAATTTGGTTAGAGAACGACATCTAGTGATGTAGCTGAACAGACTCCTTGATAGTCTATTTAGATCATTTATTGATTTAATTTAAAGGACTCTATGGCGGTCTAGTCACACTCATCACCGGTTTGTTCATTTGGTTTTCCCCTACACACTATAAAATAGACTGTGTGAATTGTGCAAAGAATTGTCTGATTATGGACGCGTACATAATTATGAAATTTAGTGCACAGAAACACAGTAAGATTTATTATGTGTAAGAACCGATAGTGACAACAATAACGAAATGAGAACGATGTAATGGAGGTACGGTGGACGCACCAATGACGCTTCATATACTTGTATATAAGTATCCCTCTTACATTGCAATCATGATGTTATTAAAGATTACTAGAAGTTCAGAACCCTAACCAATATTGTTCGATCTTTTCAACCTCATGTTTTCAAGCTCTCACAAGTTTCCTCTAAATAAATTTCGGGACGAAATTTCCTAAAGTAGGGGAGACTGTAACACCTGTGCCTCCACGGCCATCAAACAAATACCAAACCAATGAAATATTATATTTCATACTTGGGATTTGTAAAATTATGTGTATCTTTTACACATATCAACTCTTGTTTGATTTTAAGCTTTAAATCGCTTTCGGGAGGGTTATACGCGCTCTGATGCGTAAATATAACCAGTTTAATCCAACGAACACTCCGGAATAGTGAAATAGGCTTAACATACCTTAAATAACCTTTACATAACTTAGATATAAGTTTTGGAAAGTTTGGTGTGGAGAAATCAAAGTTTAATCGCTTACAGGGACTAAAGTTGACAAACTGCGAAAGTATGCCAATTCGAACTGTAACAGACATTCCGGAGCATGACCATAAGTTAAACATACCATAAATATCCTTTACATAGCTTAGAAATAGGCTTTGAGGGGTTCGGTGTGCTAAAATAAACTTTTGTGTCATTCAGGGACTAAAAGTGTCAAAAAGTGCACAAGTTTGCATTTTCGCGCATAACTTACGTTCTGAATACATCTGGACATCCAAAAATTTATGTAAGCATGACTACATTATATTTTAGTGTTCGCCTTAAGAAAAATCCATGCGTCGCGTCATTTGGATTGTTTTTCGCGCTTATGCGCATTCCGCCGTAATTAAGCGAACATCGCGTTCGTACGGCCAAACGAACCAACCTCCGGCATATTTTTGAGCATGTTTTGAGTTCCCTATACTTTAACTTCATTTTAGAGCCTTGAAATGAGGTTAACGGGGTTCAAACGCATCGAAAATCGCTTAAACGGGCTGCAGGGACCATTTCTGCCAATTTTGAAAGTTTGCTGAAACAAGGGGGCAGTGGCGTAGCGCCACTGCATGTAGCCTTACCAGTCGCGCTACGCGACTGCCTATTCTGGGCAGAAACATGCAGAAACTCAGTTTTTCGCATTCGGGACCAGATTCGACGTATTAACAGCTGTTAAACAGCTGTTCTCCACTCCTTAATCCCTTGCCACATGTTGATACCCTATGGTGAGTGGCCAATTTAGTCATCATGAGTTTCTGACAAGTGTACGGGTTGGATCATGGCACGATATTCGACAAGCGATCTTAACGGTTCGGGTATTCCTATAAATACCCAACCCACACAACCTCATTTTGCACAAGAATTCTGATTTGAGAGCTCTAAGTTGAAACCATTGTTTCATACCTGAGTTCTTGGATCGGGATTAGCATTCGGGGACCCTTCGTAAGTATTCTTTCGTTCTTTTCCTTATTTTATTGCTTTTCGAGTCAGAAAGTCAAACTTTGTTTGACTTTCAGCGTTGACCAGTAATGGTCAATGCGAAGTTCGTTTGAACTTCGCAACGTGAGTGTAATCACGTTGGTTATAGTCCCTTGGGACTATGCCCACTGATTACCACGTTGTCTAGGGTCGTAGGGTAGGCGATCTAATAAATCGCCTATACCTTCGAACTCGACCCATTTGGTCGATCATTAGGATCCGACCAAATAGATTAGGTGACCATAGTAGGTAGGGAATAACCTTCCGAGGTTATACCCTATGGTCACATCGTTTGAGTAGTTGTATGATAGGTAGTTTATATGCCTTAGGTAAATTACCAGAATACCCTTTTCATGTATAATTGGTAATTAAGCATATGTAACCTAAACTTTTGTCACATAACTGATTATGTAACATGTTTAGGCATATAACACTTGTCATAGGACTAGTTAGACGGTCCGAACGCGTTTCACGCGCACGACACGTTAAAGTAGCATATGTTACCTTAATGGGTCGCGATGGGTCGAAAGCACTTAGGTTAGTCTCATTGTAGTATGTAGGCCTTGTTAAACCATATCATATGAGTTCCAACACTCATTTGGTTTACCAAGCCTCATCCTATCCGATCTCCCGATTTAAGTCTGGTTTATTTATATAGTTTAGATTTGCCGACTGATTCCGTGCTCTCTCTAGCTTTGTTTGGTTGTTGTTCAAGACCTCCAAGCATTCTCAGGCGAGTACATTTTCCCCTATTTTACTGTTTTCAATTGTTTTGGGGTGACTCATATGTGCTAAATGTTTTCGATGTTATAACGATGGTTTCAAAAACAATTAAGGCGATTTATACAAAACTAATAACGATTTCATAAAGTGAACAAACTTGTTGGTTGTAGTTACATAACAAATGACATTCATTAGCAATGATCAAGCCGACCAGTATTAGGTTATGGTACCATAGGATCTGACAAATCCCGTTATTTACTACACCCGTGGTTATGTGTGGGTATGGTAGGTAGCGACTGAATCTGTAATTATTAATTTACCCTATGGAGGTTTGTTAATACGAAAACGAGAAGCGACGAAAACGAGAAGCGACGAAAACGAGAAGCGATGAAAGTCACGAAGGTTTGAATGTTATTAGCGAGACGACCTTATAAGTAGTTTCACGACCTAAAACGAATTAAACGATTTACGATTGGTTTTCACACGATGTTTTAACGATTGGGTAACGATTGGGTTTCACACGATGTTTTAACGATTGGGTAAACGATTGGCTTCAAAGCGATATACGATATTATTTTGGTTATACATATTACATGATTTACATTTGGGCATGAACATTACTTTGGTGGTTTGGTTTGGATTAAGTGATTAAGTAACAATGCGTGTGGAATATGATACAAGCATGGTGGATACGCCGCTGGTACTTCCTATATATAAGTGTTTGTATGGTATTACATATTGTAGCGTTATTTGAATCATTTCAGTTTGAGACATAGAACATTTTATACAAGTAACATACTTTTCACAAGACATTTATTTACAAACAACTTATCTTATACAAACTCATTTTACATGGTTATTCATTTAATCATGCATTATTCTCTTATTTATACATATCACCTGAACTTATCATTGTTTTTCAAATAATTTACTAAAACAAATGCTTTTGGGTTAAGAGTCATGGCTACGAGGTTTTACAAATTATAACCCGCTTGATTTGAGTTGGTTAATTAAGTTGCAATATTATACTCTTTTCAAAACAAGGTTTTTAAATAAAGTATTGCAACGTCTAAACTAGCCATGATTTCGACACTCCTACAAAACCTATGTACTCGCCAGCATTTCTTTGCTGACCTCGTTTTCACATATGTTTCAGGTATTGTTGAATGATATCGATTGATAAGATGCATGCTCACATAGGACTGGACAAGGCCTTAGTGACTCAATAACAATGATAGACTATGTTTAAATAGTGTATTTAGATTTCAAGACGATGTAATTATTCAATGTTTAATAAAACGAAACACTTTTTGGTATCCATGGTTATGAAACATAAATTCTGTTGCAACACGCCCCGATGTTTCCGCCGCGCTTTGTTGTTTTACGCGGTCGGGGTGTGACACGGTGACACGTAGCTTAGTTACTACGTTTATTTAGAAACTTATAAGATATTCCGTGTTAGGAATATTGTAGAATGCACGCTAGTGAATCACGTCTTGGAAACGACATCACAAAGTCGTAATTAGCTAGCTATGCACATGGAAATTCAGGTGAGTTCATGTCCCCCTTTTCCTTAAACTGTTTTGTTTACTTACTTCGGGGGTGAAATACATGTTACAAAGGGATACTTACAATACTATTGGTTTGATTAGCCTAGGAAAGAACCATAGATCATGTGATAGGGTAGGCGGATACTTGGGACCATTAATCCTCGTATCAGGACCGAGGGGCATGAGTGATAGATCTATTTGGGTGTAGCGAGCCCACACCCATGAGGCCGGGGCGGCCCATAGTGGTGACTATGTCTTCCAGCCGGGAGCCCGGTACAACTTTGCTAGGTTTGAGTCTTCCTACACCGTCACACATATCAGTGGCCTTGCAAACCATTGGTGATCTTTTCCTTGTTTGCAATCATACCGGGACATACATTCATACACTGTTTACAAAGGTTTATACATACTCACATACACATGAACTCGCTCAACTTTTGTTGATTTTTCAAACTACATGTATTTAAGGGAACTAGTGGATCTGGCGGGGTATGCATGTGTCAAGCTGCGTTTGAATAAAATATGTCATTCAGGGTTGTAGGGTTTGGGAGGTGTAATCTCTTCCTGGACGGGTTACATGTCTCTAAACCTGGTTTTATTTAAGTACTTTTGTTGAATCATTATGAACTCGTTTAAACAAGTCATGGTTTGTAAGCTTATTTTGGGGTTGATGTTTTAAGACAAGTATGTTATGGTAATTTTCTAAACTTTATTAATGGATGAACATCTACTGTTTTTATCATATAGCATTGTTATGATTGATTGCTATGGTATTAAGAAGTCACACCAAATAACCCACGCTTCCGCAAAAGCCAGGGTGTGACAGCTTGGTATCATAGCCTCGATCATAGCGAACTAGGATTTCTTCTCGAGTCTAGACTATGATCATCAGGGCTCTCACGAAAATGTTTTCAAACATTTTTACATTGCATACACTCAACGTCCACATCCGGGGAACAAACATTTTTACAAACAAAAGGCACAAATACACATTTCAAAACTTATATTTATAATTCAGTCTTAGAGACTGAGGGAGGTTCAGTCTTAGAGACTGAGGGGTTCAATCTTAGAGATTGGGGAGGTTCAGCCTTCGAGGCTGAGGGAGGTTCAGTCTTAGAGACCGAGGGAGGTCAGTCTTAGAGACTGAGGGAGGTTCAGTCTTAGAGACTGAGGGAGGTTCAGTCTTAGAGACTGAGGGAGGTCAGTCTTAGAGACTGAGGGAGGTTCAGTCTTAGAGACTGAGGGGTTCAATCTTAGAGATTGGGGAGGTTCAGTCTTAGAGGCTGAGGGAGGTTCAGTCTTAGAGACTGAGGGGTGCAATCTTAGAGATTTGAGGAGGTTCAGTCTCAGAGACTGAGGGAGGTTTAGTCTTAGAGACTGAGGGGTTCAATCTTAGAGATTGGGGAGGTTCAGTCTTAGAGACTGAGGTAGGATCAGTCTTAGAGACTGGGGAAATTGAGTCTTAGAGACTGGGAAAATTGAGTCTTAGAGACTGGGAAAATTGAGTCTTAGAGACTGGGAAATTGAGTCTTAGAGACTGGGGAAATTGAGTCTTAGAGACTGGGAAAATTGAGTCCTAGAGACTGGGGAGGATCAGTCTTAGAGACTGGGGATGATCAGTCTTAGAGACTAGGGAGGTTTAGTCTGAGAGACTGGGGAATTCAGTTTGGGAAGCTGGGAGTTTAGTCTGAGAGACTGGGTGTTTAGTCTAAGAGACTGGGTGTTTAGTCTGGGAGACTAGTTGGTTAGTCTGGGAGACTAGGTGGGTTAGTCTGGGAGTCTAGGGAGGATAGAAGGTTTCATGAGGAATAATGTGAATACATGCAGTGCATAAAACTCTGAGAGTTTAGGAAACATGCATTTAAGACCTTTGGAAAACTTATGTTGAAGTTCATTAAAGGTCATCACGTAGGAATCGCGAAAATTAACTCGGACACACATTATTATCCATATTGTCTATGATATTTTAACTTCCCGAGCAGGCAACCTACGCATAACGAAACGCTGGTGCACGAGAATGCATGGAACTCAAATTTTATGTCAACGGATGTCGGAGTACATCACATTCTACGCGGAACGAAACGCTAGGGCACAGGTATACGTGAAACTTAAGCTATACATCAACGGAGGTTGAAGTACGACACATACGACTATCAAGGCGAGGCCTTTGAAAAGACATGATGGCACAATTCAACGACGACGCTAGATTCCTGTCAGCAGGAGAACTAACGATCAGGAAGCGGAAACTTGTCACGCGATCCTGCAACGACACGAATCACGCCAGGAGAAGACGTATGTCTCCGCATTCCCCCTAACTCATAACGATGAATACGCTATGTTCGACATTCCATGGTAATGTCACCTAACAACCGGTCATCACACGAAACCCCATGTAAAGTTCTTAAATTTCTTTTATTGAAATTTCGACTTTCGCATTTACCGAGTAGATTTTCGTATCTCTACTCCTCTTAATGGTCATTGTATCACGATCACTACTTTCATTATAGCGAACACTAATTGCTTCATTTCTTGAAAATTCATATGTTACGCATGCATCGTTTGTTACGCATGCGGTTTCGTTGCGAATAAGCGTTTCATCAAAGTTCAAATATTATTTCGCTAAATCTAATTATCGAATTGTGATTCGAATGACCCGCATTATTGTAACTGTTGGCTCCTTTGTTATCCAGTCAACACGTTTTCTTGAAATTCATTCTCTTTTCAAGATACATACATGGTTTTTTTTCGTTGTGACCATGCCAAAAGATTCTTGTCGATACATGTATTTATTGTCGGTTTGCGCCGAAATCAAATTCAATTGTTTGAACTTGTCCATTACACATATTTAATTCAGGGCATCATATGATGTATTGGGAGCATCATATTCAAAATTCGTTTTAACAAGTGTTTCATTTGTTCCGAGTCGAAGTAAACTTGTTTGGCATTCGACTCCATTAAGTCATTTGTTGATTTCGACACCTTGTAGTGATGTTTTCACTTATTTGAAGCTTGCGCTAGTCTTGTTTACACATATCATGCACAGATTTAAATTATTTATTTATTGATTTGTTTTAAATCCGTATTGGATTGTCATATTAAAGCAGTCTTAACACAATCGTGTGTTAAGACAATGGTACACAAATTCATTTTTTTATATATTTCGGTGTACCTCTTAACGGTTCTTTCAACATCGATCGAAAGTTTGATATTCATTGCTTCTTCATCTTCGATCGAAAACATTATTTCTTTGATGTTCCATTTCCAATTGAAAATCCTATGATGTCATTTGAAACAAACTTTCAGATTCACTTTATTACGCTTTCATTTGACTTCAGACACGGTGAATTTGTTTGATCACCACTATTATTGAATTATTTAAATCACTACGACACCTTGTGGTGTCAGTACAAACTTGTAGCTTGGGCTATTCGTGATTGAGCGTTTCATGCAAAACACAGGTGATACTTGTTCGATCACCGCTATATTTGAATTGTTTCATTCACTACAACACCTTGTGGCGCCGGTATAACTTGCAGCTTGTGCTGATCACAGTCGAGCGTTTCATGCAAACTATTACATTTGAGATCATTGATTCTAAGTTCATCTAGTGGATGTTATTGCTTCTAAAACTCATTTACAAATTGTGAACGTTCATACGGAATTCGATTGGTCGAAGCTCCTGTTCTTTGTTGGACCCCTGTTAACTTAGTCACACTAGTGACTATATCTATACATTTTGTTTCCTTAGACATCAATTTCTGCAACACACTTCTTTTAAACCGTTGGGATTCCTATTGTGGAGGAATTTCCTTGAATTCACATGATTCGAATAAGTCTTGATTCGATTTCGTGGTCATCCACTTTGATACTATTCGTATTTACATACACATAACGTAACTCTAAGGAGTTAACGTAATCTAAATTTCGAGGACGAAATTTCTTTAACAGGGGGAGAATGTGACAACCGGGGATTTACGGCTCTTAATTATGTGATTAACTGTGAATAACGCAATAATAAATAGTGTTTACAACGCAAATTAACTTAATTAGGCCTTTGGAGTACCCAGGGACATTTATTCGATTATACAGTGCGCATATGGTGATTTACGGGAAATCTGCTGAATATCAAGCGACAACGAACAGATTCCGTACAAAATACTGACAACGCCGACAAGTATGGATGTTACACGAATATTTTATGTTTATGAAATTAATTTTGTGAATTTATTGGGCTTCCGTGCGACACAAAGGCAAACGTGAACTGAAAACGCGACGGTAGGAAACGCATCGGCAACAAAACGGAAGCGACGGAGACGCCTGTCACCTTCAGAACTTACATTTTACGCTATATTTAGCTCCGTAATGAAATTTTAGTAACTACAGTCAAAACCGGATTAGAAAACGAATTAAAGCAACAACACGGTTTTACGCGATTTTCACCGTAATTGAGGAACGAGCACGACAACCGGCTACTGGCATATATTTTACGGGATTTCGGCTATATAAATATACGTCATTAAATTTTACGGAGCACGAGTGTGTTAACGGGTCTCGTAGGAATTACGGGCCGCTTAAACACGGGGATTGAGCTTGTGGGCCTTGGGCCCAAGCCCAACACCCACAAACCTAAACCTGCACATAAAATACTAGGTTTTTCCTTAAAATCTTATCAGGATCTTGCAAATCTCTATAAAATCTTATAAAATCTATATAAGATTTATGAAATCTACACTAGATTTACAAATCCTGCAAAATCTCACTAAATCTCTAAAAATCTATGCAAAATATTTTCAAATCTACAAAATCCTTATAATATCTCAACAAGATCTTATAAGATATCATCTAAATCTCTATAAATACTCAAACCAAACACAAACAACATACACACATGAATGGAGACTAAGACCTGTATATATACAAGACCTTATGGTCTTTTAACTCTCATTCCACAAAAAAAGCACTAACTTAAAGTCTGTCATTCCCCTCTCTCCTCTCTCGAACTATACCTATACAAACATTACACACACACAAATCAACCCAACAAATAAATGCAGACCCTCCATCTTCATCCCTCCTTCACCTCACTCGAACCCCCCTCCTTCGATGAAGAACCGCCGACCACCACTATGGGTGGTGGCGTTGGTGACTACCGGTGGTCGGTGACGGATCCGACCGGTTAACCGGCGACCACACCAGCCGACACCCCTACTTCCTTCCTCTGTTTCAGTTCCGACGACACCCCCCCCCTCCGGTGAGCGACGGTCAGACAACAGAAGAGAGAGAGACGAGATGGGAGAGAGAGAGAACCGGTTGTGGTGGTGAGCGAGAGAAAGGGCAGCGCCGCCGCTCACGGCGGCGACAGTAGAGAAGAACGGCGGCGATGAGGGTAGGTGTCGACGGGTTTCACGATCTTGACGGCGGAGACCAGCTCCGGCCGCCGGAGCTCGACGAAGACAGCCGCAGATTAGGGCTCGATTCAGGTACGTATTCGGGTTAAATGGTGGTGTGGGTCAGATCTCGGGTGCAGTAAACTGGTCAGAATGGTTCGGGTTAAGCTTCGGGTCACTCACGGGTTTCTCAGGTCAGACGGTTCGGGTCTCAGGTCCGGGTCAGATTCAACGGGTTTCGGTTCGGTCAACGATGGACTCGGGTCAGCTGGTCAACGGTCATGGAGGGTCGTGTCAGCATCTTCGTGACGGGTTCGGCTCGACTCAGTCCAACTCGGTTCGACTCGGTGTATTTTGGCTCGACTCGGTCCAACTCGGTCAACCGAGTCAACTCAGTTGACTCGGTCAACTCGGTCAACCGAGTCAACTCAGTTGACTCGGTCAACTCGGTCAACCGAGTCAACTCAGTTGACTCGGTCAACTCAGTCAACGTTCGACGCAAAGATGGGTAAAGTCTAACGACATGTTTAATATTTACGTAATTTTAAGATTTTGATTTATTTCGTGAACGAGCTCGAACCGATTCAAATTAGTGCTTAATTTACATTTTGTCGCTTTTACGAAAATTATACATATTGATATTGATTATATTGTTGAATCTTGGTAATATAACGACAACTAGTGTTGTCGGGCCGTCCAAAAACAGAGGAAACTCTGCCCGTGTTTTGAGAAAATCCGTAAAATAAAACGAGTTTTATTATAAAATAAAACGTGCTTTATTGTAAAACGACAATTATTGATATAAAGCGACTTTTATAAAACAAGATACAAATATAAAGTTTCTTTCGACGACACTTTACAACTTATGAAGACAACGATTCGGAAACTATTTACAACAACAAACATAGTTGTTTTGAACTTCGGAAATTCGACGAATCCTTTTATAAAAATGAATATAATTTATATATTTATTTCAAACGTAAACTCGGATCCTTTTATAAATAAATACAGTATATATATTTATTTCAAACATCGCGTAACACGAATTCGTTTTATAAAAAATAAATATAGTTTTTATATTTATTTCAAATATCATACCACACGAATTCCCTTATAAAAAAATAAATATAGTTTTATATTTATTTCAAACTTCAAACAACTCGATGATACTTTCACAAAATAAATATAACTTTTTATATTTATTACAAAACGCCTAAACGGCACATTATATAACATACATTTCAACGTACGAGTTTGTTATATGTTATTTTCTTACAAATATTTGTTACATACCCAACGACTTCTCGGGACGACAAGCGATCTTAACAATATATTTATATATTTTGATATAAATATTTATTTATTTTTAAATATCTCGAGAATCAAGTATTTTCAAGACTTATTAGTTATATTCGACGATAAACGATACTTATCAAATATGACCTAATCGTTTCCATTAACTTAACAACTTAACCGTCGAATCGTTCGGTTAACGATTCGATAGAGCTCGGTGACACGTAGCTTAGTTACTGCGTTTATTTAGAAAATTATAAGATATTCCGTGTTAGGAATATTGTAGAATGCACGCTAGTGAATCACGTCTTGGAAACGACATCACAAAGTCGTAATTAGCTAGCTATGCACATGGAAATTCAGGTGAGTTCATGTCCCCCTTTTCCTTAAACTGTTTTGTTTACTTACTTCGGGGGTGAAATACATGTTACAAAGGGATACTTACAATACTATTGGTATGATTAGCCTAGGAAAGAACCATAGATCATGTGATAGGGTAGGCGGATACTTGAGACCATTAATCCTCTTATCAGGACCGAGGGGCATGAGTGATAGATCTATTTGGGTGTAGCGAGCCCACACCTATGAGGCCGGGGCGGCCCATAGTGGTGACTATGTCTTCCAGCCGGGAGCCCGGTACAACTTTGCTAGGTTTGAGTCTTCCTACACCGTCACACATATCAGTGGCCTTGCAAACCATTGGTGATCTTTTCCTTGTTTGCAATCATACCGGGACATACATTCATACACTGTTTACAAAGGTTTATACATACTCACATACACATGAACTCACTCAACTTTTGTTGATTTTTTAAACTACATGTATTTTAGGAAACTAGTGGATCTGGCGGGGTATGCATGTGTCAAGCTGCGTTTGAATAAAAGATGTCATTCAGGGTTGTAGGGTTTTGGAGGTGTAATCTCTTCCTGGACGGGTTACATGTCTCTAATCCTGGTTTTATTTAAGTACTTTTGTTGAATCATTATGAACTCGTTTAAACAAGTCATGGTTTGTAAGCTTATTTTGGGGTTGATGTTTTAAGACAAGTATGTTATGGTAATTTTCTAAACTTTATTAATGGATGAACATCTACTGTTTTTATCATATAGCATTGTTATGATTGATTGCTATGGTATTAAGAAGTCACACCAAATAACCCACACTTCCGCAAAAGCCAGGGTGTGACAGATTCAGGAGACAGTTCCGTGGTGCATGCTTTTTGCAGACGATATTGTATTGATTGCAGAAACTAAACAGTGCCTGAACGCGAGGGTAGAGGAGTGGCGAGTCGCTTTAGAGGGCAAGGGCCTAAGGATTAGTCGATCTAAGACTGAGTATCTACACTGTGATTTCAGTGGTGTAGCCGATGACGATGACACCCAAATCACAATTGAGGATCAATTGGTCCCGCAGGCAACTAAATTTAAATATTTGGGGTCATTTGTACAAAGGGATGGCGACATAGATAGTGATGTTACCCATCGCATACAGGCTGGCTGGTGTAGATGGAGGGCAGCTAGTGGAGTATTGTGCGATAGGAGGTTCCCAACTAAACTCAAGTGGAAATTTTACAGGGTAGCAGTTAGGCCAGCTATGCTATATGGAACAGACTGTTGGGCTATCAAGAAGACGCAAGCGCGCAAGATGGAGGTAGCAGAGATGAGGATGCTGCGGTGGATGTGTGGACACACGAGATTGGATCGGATAAGAAATGAGGTTTTTAGGGAGAGATTAGGAGTGGCTAGTATAACGGATAAGATTAGGGAGGGGATATTGAGATGGTTTGGGCATGTGAAGCGGAGGCAAACGACAACACCAGTTAGAGTAGTGGAAACCCTTACTGTGGAGGGAAGGAGAGGAAGAGGCAGACCCAAACTGACATGGGAAGAGCAGATTAGGCATGATTTACTAGAGTTGCATCTTTCTGAGGACATGGTCCAAGATAGGACTTCGTGGAGGCGTAGGATTAGGGTTAAGGACTTCTAGAGGATATTGCAGTAAGGTCCTAGGTGTATTTTAGGGACATATGTTTTTCTTATTCTCTAAATGACTTTACCGGTGATTGACTTCTTGTGTATATGCCTGAATGATGTTGTATGCTATTATACATGATGTACATTATACTGTGTCACTCGGATCTCTCTCCTGGTATAGGTGACTTCTTTTTTCTATATTCTTTGACTTGATGTGGTGGTTTGTTGTTCGTTTTGGAGCCGAGGGTCTCTTCTGGAAGCAGCCTCTCTATCCCTAGGGATAGAGGCAAGGTCTGTCTACATCCCACCCTCCCCAGACCCTATGAGTAGCTTTGCTATTTGTGGGATTTACTGGGTATGGTTGTTGTTGTTGTTGTAATCTGTGTAATACACATGGTTTTTGAAAATATTTTTTTTTATTATTTGATATATAAAATTACATTTTAACCCGTACAATATACAGGGTTCATAGAGATATAACTTTTTATTATTTAATATATAAAATTAAATTTATTCAACCCGTATAATACACGGGGTTCTAACCTAATCTTACTATATAATAAAAGAAACAACTTTAGAGACACTTGTCATCATATTAGGCCATCTCTTATAGATAATTATTATTTTAATTCAATCTCTTCTAATTAATTATAGATAATCCTCCTACTAAATATTATTTAATTTAATATCTTATATTATAGATAACTATCCTACTAAATATTATTAGTTTAATATCTTATGATAATTATTATTTAGTTTAATCTCCTTCTCATTTATAATATTATTCATTTGAATTAATTATATTTGAATGTTTTGTTTACTTTGGTATCAAATAAATTTTACGAAACTTAAAATAAAATTAACTAATATTATTTATCATTTATACATTTTCGTAGTTTTAAATAAAAGGTTAAATTTATTGAGAATTATTATTTAGTTTAATCTCATTCTCATTTATAATATTATTTATTTGAATTAATTATATTTGAACGTTTTGTTTAGTTTGGTATCAAATAAATTTTACGAAACTTAAAATAAAATTAACTAATATTATTTATCATTTATACATTTATGGAGTTTTAAATAAAGGTTAAATTTATTGAGACTTCGTTAACAAATTTTGCAACAACAGAATAATCTATTTTTATCACGAAAACCGAACTTTGTATTAATATATTAAATATTTTTATTTTCACTATACAAAATTACATTTACTCATTAAGATATAACTTTTTATTATTTGATATATAAATTTAGATTTATTCAATTCGTACAATACACAGGAATAAAAGAAACTACTTTAGCGACATTTGTCATCATATTAGGCCATCTCTTATAGATAACTATTATTTTAATTCAATCTATTCTAATTAATTATAGATAATCCTCCTACTAAATATTATTTAATTTAATATCTTATATTATAGATAACCCTCCTACTAAATATTATTAGTTTAATATCTTATGATAATTATTATTTAGTTTAATCTCCTTCTCATTTATAATATTATTCATTTGAATTAATTATATTTGAATGTTTTGTTTAGTTTGGTATCAAATAAATTTTACGAAACTTAAAATAAAATTAACTAATATTATTTATCATTTATACATTTACGGAGTTTTAAATAAAGGGTTAAATTTATTGAGAATTATTATTTAGTTTAATCTCCTTCTCATTTATAATATTATTTATTTGAATTAATTATACTTGAACGTTTTGTTTAGTTTGGTATCAAATAAATTTTACGAAACTTAAAATAAAATTAACTAATATTATTTATCATTTATACATTTACGGAGTTTTAAATAAAGGGTTAAATTTATTGAGACTTCGTTAACAAATTTTGCAACAACAGAATAATCTATTTTTATCACGAATACCGAACTTTGTATTAATATATTAAATATTTTTATTTTCACAATACAAAATTACATTTACTCATTAAGATATAACTTTTTATTATTTGATATATAAATTTAGATTTATTCAATTCGTACAATACACAGGGTTTTTAAGGATACATATTTTTTAAGATATAACTTTTTTATTATTTAATATATAAAATTATATTTATTCAACACGTACAATAAATGAGGTTTTAAAGATATATTGTTTTATTTATATAAAATTTATTTATTCAACCCCGTGTAATACACGGGGTTATAACCTAGTATAATATATAAACCAAATCCTTTGGTATGATTTACAATTTCCATAACCGATCGAGTGAAAGCTTTCTAAAAAACTACAAACTGTTATAAATATATTATTGTATTATTATGGTTATCAACTCCTAAAATAGACTGACTTCTTCTCCAAGTTTCCTTCTCCTATATATACTACATTGTATCTCTTGTAATAGATATCTCAATCAATGAAATATTAGATCTCTTCTCTCTATTATTTTCTTCTTCTTTATTTGTTAATAGGCTAGTTTCACAACACGTTATCAGCACGAGAGTGCTCTCATAAAAACCATGTCCACTCATGAAGAGAAGGCGGTAAAATTTTGTTCAGAAAACTAAAAGCGGACCAGATCGTTGATGTCTCCGGTCGCCATCGTGTTGCTTTAACCTTGACACGTCACCAAACATCTACACTTCATTCATATGGTTCGGAGTTCGTCCCACAATAATAATCTTCGACTAATTCGGATACGGAATTTAAGGTATTCTTTTCTAACTTGACTTTTGTTATTTGAATACCAGACGGATTCGGAAACGTAAACATGTTTTTAGATGGGATTTGTTTAAAGTTTAAGACCCTATAATTTTTTGGAAAGAAGATGATAGGCTCGAAAATTACCGCCTCTGATCCACATGGTTTCGGCCCAGTTGCTTAGCACAAATATTTGTTACTCCAGCCCGGTTTAATTTCCTTAATTTTTACTAATTAAATTATAGGTTTTCTTTTATAAACTAATAATCAAGAAAATCAAAACGAAGAAGATGATGTCTTAAAAACAAATCAGTTTACTACCAATTAAATGCATAAATTGGATCGGGTACTTGGGTCTTGAAAACGTTTAGACTTTGGCAGTTGTAAGCAAAAGAATAGTTGGAAAACCCAATAAAAAAAGATATGTTCCATAATTCTTTTTTTTTAAGTTTTATTAAATTAAATAGATTATTTAAATACATATTAAATTGTTTATGAAACCTGGATAGCAAGGTAAGTAAAAAAATGGTTCAAAAGGTTTACTCAAACGTTAAATTTCTATGAGCATAATAAACTATTCTTTTATAGGGATTTATAAAAGTGTAAACAAATTAGTTAATTGCACTAAGTTGTGGTATATCCATAATTATTATCCGCTATCATATTTTCATAATTTATATATATATCAATTTTGGCTAATTGATAGTCACATATATTTTTGTTCTCCAAAAACATGGATGTCAAACACACATATATCTATTAAATGAACATTATCACAAATTATGTGTTACTGTGTAGATATAATTCATGCTATATGCTATTACATGTACAATGTGAATATTATCATATATGAAGAATATTGATTGATATTGATATTGCTAATAATATCTCACAATGAAAGTGTATATATTATTTATGAACATTATTAGGATTTATTTTATTTTTTTAGATAATATAATCCTTTAATATTGTTTTCTTGTGCATATAAGTGATTAAGTGGTAATATTTGACAAAAAATAAATATATAATTTAGTAAAAGTAGTGTGAATGTTGTGATGTTAATAAACCTAATATTTGCAGTGATTAAATGGTTTATTGTGTACATGTATTAGTGTTGATACTATACATTTGTATACACACTACATTATTGGTATGCATTTGTAAATTGGTCTTTGCAAGATATCTATATGTCGTCTACATATACTATTATTTTGATTGCTTAATATTAAAGTTGATTTAATATCTTTTTTTACGATGATATGTTATTAAAGATCACATGGACTTGATAGCTCTATATGTTTTAAATAAACATATATATATAAAGTTCATTGTAAGTGATAATAACTAACCATGTGTTTTATTAGAGAGTAATGACCATTGTAATTATGTTTAAAAGCATTATAATATAATTTGTTTACCTTGATGGTTTTTTTTATAATATTTGAAATTGTATAACTTAATCTTGTTGTGTATCATCACTATTGCAATTGTATACGTCTTCAAGATGCTTTTGAATATTTGTATAGAGATTGCATTATAAAGCAATTAAAAGACCAAAGTTAGTTGTTTTGTTATCACTGTCATGATAGAGTATACATGTGCTTAGATAGGACACCCAAAGTGTCATATTCCATAAATCTCATTATCTATTCACATAAGGTCATAAGAAACATTGTATTAATCAGATACACAATTCTTTCTCAATTGATATCATGTAAATAGGAGATTATTTATGAGGAAAACTTGATAAATTCTTTTTAGTTGTCACACGTGAGATATGCTCATGAAGTAGCAATATCATAAAAAGAGTATGAAAGGTTTGAAGTGATATTATACTTGTGTGATTGAGCAAAGAATGAAAATCTAACGTTTTCAGATGAAACGAATGAGATTACATATTGAAAATTGTAAAGGTAGTGATCATGGACATAATTGAGAAAGTTGTAATAATGAGATCGATCATTTAAAATTGTAATGATGGTCACGTTTATAATGAGATGGACCACCAAAAGTGACAAACTATGGAGTTAACAATGAGCTATAATAATAATTAACATGATGGTTTGAACTCAAAGGAAGTTCATACGAGCAAGATAAGATCGACCATTATCTTGTATCTTATATTTTGTATTACATACATGCAAGTAATACATATACGATCATAAACCAGAAGTTTATGGATCATGATTATTTACTTTATTGGCATGACCGGTTAGACCACACCGAGTCAATGATGATGTAAAACATAATGAAGAGCTTGAAGATTCTTCTAGCTGATAGCATGTATTGTTTGCTCTTAAGGGAAATTATGTATTTGTCAATTAAGGGTGTGTAACTCTAAATATTCTGGAAGTGATTAAAGGATACACATATCCCAACATGATACCATTTAGTGTTTTTAAATCGATGCATCGTCTAAATGGTTATCAAATTCACAACTTGATGTTTGTGTAATTTATGGCTTAGCTAATAAAATAGCAAGCACAATAATCCAGATTGCATGTATTTATTAGTAGTGACGATAAGTTTATTTTCCCTGTCTATTAATGATCGGCAGAATAAGTGTTGAACTTCCTGTAGATCATGTTCATATACAAATTGCTTTTGTTAAAATGATCATTGAACGCCTACGATTGATAGCAAAGCCACTAATCATATGAGTAAGTTCATGTTTATATATGCGTACATGTAATTTTACATGCAATAACATTAATACACATCAAGCCAATATGTTATAATAGCTTCTCCCCATTATAGTTGGTTTTTGGTAAGAAACCAAAGATATCCCTTCTAAGATTTTGGTTGTGCGGTATATATTGAAATTGATCCACCACTACGCACAAAGATGGGACCTTAAAAGGTGGTTGGGAATATATGATAAATTAATTGATATCCATAACAATGGATTAACATTCCCAACATCAGGGGGAGATAAAAAGCAGTTGGAAAATAAATGAGTTGGTATGAATTATCGTTGATCCTCAAAAAACTAAAAGTGTGAACCATAAGTTCAAAGAATAACTCATATACAAAGATTAGCGAATCTATTACCAGACGCATTCACTGACCTTAAAAAGGTGATTATGTCACATATACCAACTGCTAATGCTCCAATTAAGATGAGCGTCCTAGAAGGACAACCACATGTTTGTAATGAGTCTATTGCACGTCTGAAGCGTGGTAGACTAGTCGATTCCAATAATAAAATTCCTCGAAAGTTGGAGCAACTAATTAAGATGGTCAAGTCGGGGTTATATTAAAAAGGTCTCCTGAAGAGACGGTAGACATGATGGTTCAAGAAGAACCTTAGGTACCTGAAACTAAAGAGATCTCGATCAGTTGTATCATGTCTAAGAAATGTATGGAATCGAAATAAAAATCGACGTCGTTATACTTTTGTATATAATATAGCGCTTGAGATGATGAAATGACGAGGATCAAGATTTAAGATTTGCCTATGAATGAAAATACATAAATGATTGGCCAAAATGGAAAGACGCAAAGTATGGCAGATTTAAATTCTCTAATGAAATGGAAAGTTTTCGGACCAACAGCCCATACAACTGAATTTGTAAAGTATGTTGGATATTAATGGGCTTTTATGCGAATCATGTGAAAATCAAATTAAATGAGATAAGCAAATACGGTGCACAAGGATTTTCGTAAAAACCCATGATTGATTATAATGAGACATATTCTCTAGTGGTGGATGTAATGACTTTCCAATATTTTATTAGTCTGGTAATATAAAGAGAGAATTGATATGCGTCTTATGAATGTTATGTATCACTTGATACTAAAAATTTACATGAAAGTCCCTCAAGGATTTGAATTATCAAAAATCATGTAAAATGAGTTCTCGAGAACGATATGATCGTTGTATAAAAATTCATATTTGAATACGTTGAATATAATTGGAACTCCTGATATTAGTTGAAACATCTTAAGGATGTAATTATTGTGCACCAATAACTATACATAGAAAACTTGTGCCTGGTTATTATGGCATCTTAATGTACAATGCATAAAGATGGTACAATATGGATTAAATATTCAAGACATCCTTGCATATGATATAGAAATCAATGAGGAGGTATATGTAATAGAACTCCTAAAGAGTGAATGCACATACATTGTTTTTAAAAGTTGAAAGAAGTATGTATATGATTGCAAATGCCTGAATCATTGATTTCAAGTCCTCAAGAATGTATCTTTATAAAGTTAAAGATAGTATGAACTAAATTGTCAAGTTGAGTATTGTACAACTCATGATATATTCTGATAAAGAGCAATATAAGTTTGATAATATTAGCCATCTTTATCAAATGTTCTTTCTTAAAAGTTCACTATAATCGCAATTTACAGTGATGATGTCTAAGCATCATCAAGAGAAACTGGCGAGCTTTTAGAAGGGGAATTTTTTTATTGACCCTAGCACAGTCTAATTATTACTCGACTTGCAGTTCGAGTATATTTGTAATCATACTTTTATTCATCTATCAAACTACATCTAGTAGATGTTGGTGAGACATTTTAGTATGTAGAGAGCTCAACCTTATAGTATGTTAAAGGTTGTTCAGACACTTTTTATAAGAAATGATTATTATCATCTCCTACCAAAGTAGAGATTCTCATTTCAAAAGTACCATGGCTAAAGTGCAATTGTGCATTAACTTAACTTTCTAGTTATGCATGATAATATATATTTTTATTTGAATTTATCAACATGATATAGCACATATCCAATGAGGAGACATTTGAATGGTAAAACAGATATGTCAATACTCTAAAGGTAAGAATGATATATCTCTATATTTTACTAACCCATGAAAGCTAGTTCTGTTAGTCTTGTAGATATAAAGAATGTAACACAAATAGTCTTGGATCTTATGGTATTTGTTCGCAAGAGGAAGCACTAGAAGTCTCACAAGAAGATTTTACAACATTACTCAATATAAAGGATTGCACTTCAAGGCATCAAACGACAAATCATTCTACAAAAGTTTTGAGCAACTTTCGAGGATGATGGACACACTTTACTTAAAGGATACATATTATAATGAGGGGGAGATTTATTCAAGTTGCACTCTTTTTCCCTTAACTAAGTTTTATCCCAATGGGTTTTCTTAGTAAGGTTTTTAATGAGGCAACATACCTGATCCAGAAGTATCAGGGGGAGATAATGCGCATTACACACTGCAATCTTTTTCCCTTAGCTGAGGTTTTGTCCCACTGGGTTTTCCTAGCAAGGTTTTTAACGAGGCAGCATCTCAAAGCGTATTAAGTTGATAACCAAGGGGGAGTGTTATAAATATATTATTGTATTATTATGGTTATCAACTCCTAAAATAGACTGACTTCTTCTCCAAGTTTCCTTCTCCTATATATACTACATTGTATCTCTTGTAATAGATATCTCAATCAATGAAATATTAGATCTCTTCTCTCTATTATTTTCTTCTTCTTTATTTGTTAACAGACAAACTAATATGATTCCAAGGTTTCAAATCGAACCATAAACATCTTGTTAGAAATATTAAGAACAATAAAAAAAGAATATGTAAATCAAGTCTCAAAGATTAATTAGATTAAACATATATTTTTAAACATTAATTAAGATATTCTTCATTGGCTCATTTCTTTATCCTTAATAATACTCCATTAAAAAAAACATAATGTGAAAGTTGGATATTTCATTTTTAAATGGTAATTAATTAGAAAAAATAATAATAAATAAATAAAATAGAAGATATTAAAGTAAAGCACAAGTCAAAATATCCATCCAACTTCAAAGGGTAAGCTCCTGTGCCTCCATGTGTTTGACATCTCCTCTATTTTCTTTGGGGAAATGTTCAAGATTTCTTGAAAGTGAGAGAAAAAAAGGAAGAAAAATCCCTCTTTTTCTTTGAAATATCTTAAAAAATCTTATCTTTTTTATGTGATCAAGAAGCACTGATTCATCAAGAACAGCAAATGGGCATTTTAAATGATGATGCAGTAGTGATTAAAGAAGCACAAACAGCAGGAGACAACACTCTCATCACTGTAAATTGTCCAGATAAAACAGGCCTTGGCTGTGATTTGTGCAGAATCATTCTCCTCTTTGGTCTCAGTATTGCAAGAGGAGGTATTTCTTTTCTTTTTTTGTTATCATTAGGTTTTTTTTTTTTTTTTTTTTTTTGTGTATGTGTGTAAAATTATGGTTCTTGATGGCCTCCCATGGTGGATAAGTGATTGGAGTCATGCAGTTGAGCTGCCCTGTGATTCATTTTGCTAAACTTTTATCTGTTTATTACTTTTACTTCCTTTTAAAAAAAAAAAAAATTTATGAGAGCAAATCTTGATATATCTTTTGTTTCATGTAGATCTTGAAAGATCTTAGTTTTCTTTTCTAAATTTGCAGTTTTTGGGTCATGTTTTTGTGTTTATTTTGATTTTCTTGTTATGGATCATCAAAAAAATGGTATTATCCCTTTAATTTGTTTATTGTTAGCCGTATATACATAACCCCATCATGGATTCAAGCACATTTTCTTGTTGGATTTGGTCATAAGATTGTAATTTCTGGTTACCCACAAAAAAAAAAACCCATTTTAGATTAGTAATAAGGGTTGTAATTTGTTTGAGTAATATGTTTTGCGCAGATGTATCAACAGACGGGAATTGGTGTTACTTGATTTTTTGGGTGGTTGGTAAGCCAACGACCAGGTGGTACTTATTGAGAGAAAGGCTACTTGAGGTATGCCCACCTTGCACCCCGGCGTTATCGGATATTTACTACTTCCGGCCAGAGTTTCAACAGCCAAAGCCACCCAAGGTTTTCCTTCTAAAGTTCTGGTGTACTTTTGACCGAAAAGGCCTCTTACATGGTACTTCTTACTTTATGATACTTAATCTATATTCTAGTATACAAAACATCGATATCAAACCAAACATCCTGATGCTATTTGAGTTTTTTGTGTGGTGGCATATTTTTACAAGGAATGTATACATGACAAGGTTGCAGTATGCCAGTCTGAGGTTTAGACTGGCATACCGTAACCATGTACACTCTCCATGGAATGTATTCTTAAAAAATGGAAGAAAGTGTACATGGCCACAGTATGCCACACAAAGTGGAATACTCCAACCGTGTACACTCTCTATGTAACATATTTTTTTCTAAATACGTGACAAGGTTGCAGTATGATACTTATTTACAGTGTCATACTGCAACCTTGCACATTTTCCAAGGAAAATGTTGTGCAAAAACATGACAAGAGAGTCTACAGGAATGTGATATGTTACAAGCATGTGCACTTTTGGTGAAACATAGAGTGATACAATATTCCATTTTTAAGGAAGATTCACATGCATTTGAATCTACAAAGATCTAGTCAAGATTGTGTAATTGTTTAATAGAAATAGGTTCCTTGAAGAGTTGGGAATTAAAGCTTACTTTGACTAAGAAGTTGAATTGTTTATGTAGCCGGCGTACTTATGAATATATTATAAACAGCGTGACAGCATTGTTTCAATTTATTATGCGTATCGAAAGGGACTTGAAACTAATTGCTCGACAATGACCATGAAACTGGTTAAGTTTGTCCACCAACCATAAATTCAACTCATGTTTGCTTCAAGGATTAAAATACATAAACTATTATAATATCTGTAATCCTTTAGTTAGGTTTTTGTTCAAAGGTAAAATTTATACAACTATTCACTATTTTATAATTCTTTATTTAAATGTTTTGTTCATAAAATGGAGCATGTTTTATATAATCCGACAAACCCTGTGCTTTTGACGGGTTGGGACATATATAAGCGTCTGTGTCTTCATATATGTATATATATAAATACATATATATATAGAGAGAGAGAGGCCGGTTAACGTACAAAATCCCTTAACGTACATTGCGTACGCGATTCAGAATCAACATGCGAAATTGGATTTATAACGTGCGACTTCCATTTTTTTTTTCACATGCAATTTTCCTTTTATTTAACACATGCGATTTTCAGTTTCTTACACACATGCGATTTCATTGTTTATAAACATAACGTGAGACTTCAGTTTTTTTAAACACATGCGATTTTCACTTTTTATAACACAACGTGCGATTTACCATCGCGTACGCAATGTACGTTAAGGCATATTGTACGATATACTTTCTCTATATATACACGTTATGTCAATGTCGCTATCTTTGATCTCCTTAGATTTAATGTTTTTCATTATGTTTGTAGATGTAACAAAAGTCCTTTATGAGCTAGAGCTTACGGTTAAGCGAGTAAAAGTGTTTACTGCACCAGACGGGACAGTCATGGACCTTCTGTTTGTCACAGATACAAGGTACTGTGTTTCTCGACCTTAAAAGTCAAAGCATTTTTGTTTAGGCTTTTTAGAGTTGACATTTTATCCTTGTGAAATGTGTAGAGAACTTCTACATACAGCAAGACGACAAGAAGAAACGAAAAGTCAACTGAACGCGATGTTAGGAGACAACATGATTAGTTTTGAGATTGAATTGGCGGGTCCCGGAGTCATGGCTAACCCTCATGGAACAGCATTTCTTCCACCTGCAATCACAGATGACATGTTTGGTTTGGAATTCAGTGGGACCCACATGGGCGGTGCACTCACGTCCGACCGTGTGTCTATTACAATCGATAACCAGCTTAGCCATTCACACACTGTGGTTCACATAGTTTGTCAAGATCATAAAGGCTTGGTATACGACATCATGCGAACCTTAAAAGATTACAACATTCAGGTACGGTTTTCCTGCTTATCTTTAGAACAAGCACATCGAATTCAATCTTTTATAATTCGTTTAATTATATTAACGGCTTTTAAAACTTGATAGACGTCATACGGACGGTTCTCCTCCAAAGCGAAAGAAAAGTTTGAAGTCGACTTGTTTATAATGCAAGTAGATGGAAAGAAGATACTCGACCCCGAGAAGCAAAAAGTGCTTTGCTCGCGTCTGAGGATGGAGCTCGTTCGTCCACTTCGAGTGGAAGTGATGAGCCGTGGTCCCGATACCGAGTTGTTGGTAGCTAATCCGGTTGAGCTAGCCGGAAGAGGGCGACCGCTCGTGTTTTATGACATCACACTCGCCATAACAAGCCTCAATATCCGCATTTTCTCCGTAAGTTATCTAAAACTACGGTTAAACCTTATGTGTCTAAGGGGTCAATTTGGGTTGACGTAACGTAGTTAACGGCCTGGCTGAAAGGAAAAAAGGGTCAAAATTGGCCCGGCCCATTTCAGCCTGAACCTGTTTGACGTGTTACCAAACCTGCCCAATCCGTGCATCTTGCCAACTATAATTTGATATTTTTCTTTTATAGGTTGAGATTGCGAGGCACAGGATAGACGATCGAGAATGGGAAGTTTATCGGGTTCTACTCGATGAAGGGGATGTGGCTTTGGTGCCAAGGAGATTGATCAAAGAATGTGTTGTGAAGAACTTGATGGGATGGTAATAGTATTACAATGCATGGAGTATAATATGTAAGATGGAATGTAGAATATGTGTGGGGGGTCAGTCATCACCCCCATTAAGTTGTATATAGTTATCATATACATCTTAACAAATGACTAGTACACAGTGTGTAACTTAATGTGTACATATTTGGCTTGTAATTATATTAGTTAATGCGGTTTATTTTATTTTGGTTCTCTTGGCTATTTGTTGGTGTTGTACTAGAGTGAGCATATGTAGGTTAAGTTTGGTTATGGGCTAAAATAGAAAAGAGTATAAGTTTGATGTTTTGGTTTTACATTTTCATAACCGATTGATTTTGGATTAGAGTTTGATCCAAAATGTATTTTATGTGATAAACTAGTTTTTGCCCCACTTGCGTTGCGGGCGGGGGCGCTAAGCTGAATATTTCTCTCTCATAACATGTACGTCTGTCTGTCTTTTGGTTACTTGTACATACTACTCACACGATCTAAAAAAATTGCATTGAGTCAACCAATTAAAACAAAACACTACAATAGTTTTGTAAAAATAAATTAAAACGATGGCATGACTATAATTTTATGTTGGAGGCGATGGCAAAACTGTAAATTTGAACTGGGGTAAAATCGTAATTTTCTTGGGAGAAAAAAAAAACAAAATCAATGGCAAAACTGTAAATTTAAACGGGACAAAATCGTAATTTGGCTAGACCAATGACTAGTCACCTCCATGATAAATGTAGTATATATAGCTGTTACACACAGGCACTATTCCCTACACGATAAATATAGTATATATAAATGGGGGTTAAGTTATTCTACAAAGGCTCCTAATTGTAAGCAGTGACAAGTGTTCAATAACCTAAAACCTTCACCCACTACATCACCACCCAAAACCTAAACACCCACCCCACCCCCACCACCCAAAGAAATAAATTATTTCGGATATATAATTGGGTAAATAACTATATGTTATCGGGTAAACGGATATATCATCGAATCTCATACATGTCCTGTAACAACTCTCATCAAAAGTCCTAATTATTATATTATTTTATCTATTAGGAAACCCTAATTGAGAAACCCAAGTGATTCTGCGCAAACCCTAAAATTTTCAGAACAATCAGAATCAGGATCAGGGCCCCTAAAACTCAGGGGGGGTAAAACCTAGTTAACGATTATCTACTTAAAACGTTGTCAAATTTAAAATTTACGAAATTACTGACTCAGCTAGGCTAGTCCCAGACGTGGCTACTCTATAAACATTAGGTGTCCCTTACAGACCGTAAGAGTTATTTGTTACGGTCCGTAAGCCTGTCCAAAATTTCACTATAAATAGCAGACATTGGCAATCGAAGTTTGGCGCTTGAACGTCGAAGAAATTCGTTTCGTAGACTGAGATAAGCTCTGTTTATCACAATTAACACACACGATTCACTAATCGACGCCGCAATCAGGGTAATAACTCGATCGCTATTACGATTCAACGTCCGATCGATTATAACTATCCAACGATTGTTTAAGTGCCGCTCAAATTGAGTTTATACTTTGTTATTCATCGTGATTTCGACTTGAATGTTTGAGTGCTGTTCGAATTCGGACTATACTCTGTCATTCGTTGTGAATCCGCTGAATTGTTAAGTATTGCACTTATAAATCGTTGTGAAGGTTTAATCTCGTGAATTGTCGTAACTACTGTATTAAGTTACTAACCGAATTGTGTGCCTGTTATTAAATTAGGTTAAAAGGCTAATCAGTAGGCTAGGCTCTACTCAATTAAATCTGCAATGTGAGTCATTCTCTTTTTATCAAATTTGTTTACAAAAGAATGTTTATTTTCAAAGGTTATAATTACAGTGATTAAGTTTATGTAATCACCAAGTTACAGCCGGTATGTGGGGTTTTGTATACATTACTTGATAACCGTCACTATTGGACAACGAGTTAGCCAATGAGTGATATGACCATAGTCACAGACACCATCGGGCAAAGAGGCTACCGATGGATGTTCGAGTGACAAGTACTGTGGGTAGTTGGTTTGATATCTGGAAACATTGTAATTTCTCTTAATACTGTAAATTATAACAAATGAGTCATTTTCATAAATAGAATGATTCACTCAGTATTTCCCGCTGACAAAACCTTTTTCAAACATGTTTCAGGTGATCTGTTGTGATCCAGGAAAAGTGCCGCGAAACACTATCAGCTTAAGAAAGTGGCTCAGTATAAAATAAAGAAACATGTTTTGTAAAATAAGAGATTTCTTCGTGAAATCTCAATATTGTAAATTACCGGGTTTTATCCCGAGTTGTGAAATAAAATAATCGGGAAATATTTCAGTTTTAAAATGATCCTGAAGAAACTTCCGCTGTTAAACTCAATTAAATAAATACCACGGGATTTCTGTCCCACGGCTCCTGAAACGGGTCAAACCGGGTCGGGGGCCGTGACATGTCCCATACCCACGAATTAAAAATAATCTCATACCCGGTCCCATACCCGATAATCCGACCCCATTACCGTCCCAAAAGTTTCGTGATTACCTATCGGGTAAACGTCTTCGAATCTTATAAAAATAAATAATAATAAAAAAAAAAAAAATAATCACATACCCAGTCCCATACCCGATTATCTAACCCCCTATCCATCTCAAATGTTTCAGAATCATTTGTTGGGTTCGGGTTTGATTTTCATCCTTATTTTTAGCCGTACAATGAAACATTAAAGTCTCAGCTAGTGGTGCACAAAAAACCCGAACCCGGACCAGAAAATAAAACCCGGAACCGGGTATTATAAAACCCGGGTTTTTTATACTCGAACCCGACCCTACCCATAGGGTAGGGGTTGGGTATGCATTTCTGTTACAAAACCCAAACCCGGAACCGGGTTTTTTTATACCCGTTTTCAACCCGGGTTTTACGAGTACCCGGTTTCAACCAGAACCCGGAACCGGGTTTTTTCAATACCCGGTCCGGGTTTCCCAATACCTTTTCGTTTTTTTGTGTTTTTTCGAGTTTGTACCTTGGTAACGGCTATATAGCCGTTAGAAAGTGTATTATGATCATTTGTTTGGTTTACATTGTATCTCTATAAAAGGGGTCTTTGATGACGAACAATAAACAAAGACAATCAAGTTATTCGAAGCTATCTATGTTCATCATCTTATTCGATCCGGTTCAATGATTATTTAGGTGTCATGTATTTCTATGTTTTATGAAATAAAAAGGTTTTGCATTTTATATTTCTATGATTTATCCAAAAAAAATGAATACCCGAGGCATACCCGAACCCAACCCGATCCATACCCGAACCCGAAAATAGGGTATTATAATACCCGGGTATTAGAAAACCCGACCCGAACCCGACCCGAACCCTACCCGAACCCGGGTATATAGTGTATACATTTTTTATATAAAACCCGGACCCGGACCCGACCCGGGTATTGTCAATACCCGATTTTGTAGAACCCGATCGTACTCGAACCCGGTTCCATATCCGGAACCGGGTATTCAGAAAACCCGATTTGTGCACCACTAGTCTCAGCCCCTGTTAAGACTTTCTCATGAAAACTTTATGCAAATTCGATCTTTGATCGTTCCACATAGAAATCTTTGGGCTGCATATGTGGCCCAATTTGATCTACCGACCAATTTATTAATTCAATCCATGCATTCATGCAACATGCATGTTGATTAGACTGATAAGTGATGAACATTGAACATGGCCCATAAACCCGATACAATATAATTTCCTTGCAATCCACCATGTTGTCCACCGAAGATCAAGCCCACGTCTAGAATCTTATTGGGCCTATTGACATACACGATCCACCCACCGGCCACAACCTTTGAATTACAAACCTTCTTAAATTGAGGCCTAGAAGTTTTATTCCCCAACTTGAATTGTTAACTCGATACTAATTTTAGCTCCTCGTGCTTTGCTTGTTAAAAATTCGAATTAAGCTAAGGTTAGATGAGTTTAAGTCTAGACAAAAACTTGTTTAACACCTAAACTCTGATAAAGTTTAGTATTTATAAGCACAATAAGAGCAAAATGTCCAGATAGTCCATGTGGTTTGCTTCATTTTCACCTTTAGTCCCTAACTTTTCAAAATTACATCTATAGTCCCCAACTTTTGCAATTTCATTCCCGGATAGTCCCTAGCGTGGATGGGGGTTAGTTTTTGTTGTTAAGTGGGTGTGAAATGACAAGATTGCCCTTACTATCAATAAATATAACTAAAACTCTCAACCAATTATAATATTAAAAAAATAATGGACCCCACCTTATCCTATCTCCCACACCTACACCCACCCCTCTTTTCCCTTTCTCTCTTCCTCTTTCTCGTTTTTTTGTCTCCAACACCAATTAAACCACTACCACCACAAATAAACCACCACAACCATATAACACCATAAGTTCAAACAAAAATTCACCAAGATTCAAAGTCCAAATAAGATGGTTGGTCCCATGGTTCTTTGTATGCAACACCTCAAGTTCAACCAAAAATTCTAAGTCTAAGTCAGAAATTAGGGGTGGAATTCGATGGTGGAATTGAGTGATCCGGTGATGTGTTTGGAGTTTGTCGATGGCGGTGTGAGGCAGAAGTTGAAGGATTTGCTTGTGGCTTCGGCGACGCATGGATTGCTTGAAGATGGTGGAGATGAGGTGAAGCGGTGGGGTGCTGGTGGCGGTTTGGTTACACGGCGTGGTGGTGGTGAGAGAAGGATGGGGCCAGTGTTGTTAGGGATGTTACCGTTACTACGTTTCCGTTTCACCTCCGTTACCGTTACCTAGGGCTTGAAACCGCTTGACAGCGAGAGTAATCTCTTCATCGACGGTGGCGCACAGCGGCTGCCAAAACTTCCCGAGTTCATCAACGGCTGCAACAACTTATCATTTGTTGGCTGAAATCGATTCAAGCAGGATCGAAATCGTGAAAAAATCTACCTTGAAGTTGCAATTGTCTGATTGGTGTGAATCACATAATTGCCGGTTCAATTCTTTATTGGTGGTGAAAGGTGGATGGTGGTGGTGGTGGTGGTGGTGAGGAGTGGGGAAGATGAAGTGGGTGGGGTGGGGTGAGGTGGGTCCCACATAAATTCTAAAATATTAATTATATATTTTTTAACTTTTTAGTTATTAATTTGACACTAAGGGCAATCTCGCCATTTCACACCCACTTAACACCAAAAACTAACCCTCATCCACGCTATGGAGTATCCGGGAACGAAATTGCAAAAGTTGGGGACTATAGCTATAATTTTAGAAAGTTATGGACTAAAGGTGAAAATGGAAGAAACCATAGGGACTATCCGGGCATTTTTCTCGCTTTATAATAACTAAGAAAGTAAATATTAAATAAAATTGTTAAAAATTGAATAATTATTATCTTCAAACTTATATTTTATCTTCATTAAAATATCTAAATTTGAATATTTCACTTCTTCTAGTCTTCATCGCCTGTCATTTAACAACCTCGCCTGTGGTAGTCGATCGACGACAACTATTCACTCGGTTGTATCTCATTAGTGAGAACTTGATTCGTAGCAGTTACAACTCTATAAACTTCTTTGTTGTCTGGGTAGTAGCAAGTCTTCATCGGTGGCAACTTATCTGAGAAGTGGCAAGCTCTTTATCAGTGGCAGTTGCGTGAGCCATGAGAAACACATAGTAATTGTATTAAAAAAATATTAAAAGGATTTGTTTTCAATAAGCGTTCTTATGCTTGTATTCAATTAACCCCTTGTTTTTTTAAGAATTAAGGGGGTCTATACGGATCGTATAGGTCTATATGATCCGTATTGCCCTATTATATAGCAGAGTTTTGGCATATACAATCGTATAGGGGTGAAGTAAAAAAATTTAGATTTTTGGTTTTTGTTGTTTCGATGTGCATATGTGTCGTATTTTGACGTATTTTGTCATTACGTGTCATTTTACGAAGTATACCTTCTATACGTGTTGTTCCGATGACTTTCGGTTCCGTGTGGTATCATATTCTATGATTACGTGTAATTTGTTTGGAATCCACGTGTACTCTAACGTGTCGTGTTGTATGTATACACGCCGTACGGTATCATTACTTGACGGATTTTGTCGTTAAATGTCGTATTATGATGCATATTGTCGATATGTTTCGTATAAAGGCATATATTGTTCGAACGGGTCGTGTCGGTGACGGTCGGTATTGTCACGTTTATTGTTTGTAAGTGTTGTATTACGGTGTAGATTGTCTATACGTGTCTTGTTATCGCGTATTATGGCATGTTATGGCATGTTATGGCGTGTTATGGCGTATTATGTCTCACTTGTCGTATTGTTCCGTATTATGACGTATTATGTCTGTACTGTGACATCCCACATCGGTTGTGAAGGGGAACAAAGGCTTCCTTATAAGGGGCTGGATACCTTCACCATCATGACGTGTTGTGAAAACCGTGAGGGGCGGACGCCGGGGGCGTGCTGGCCGCCAAAGCGGATAATATCATGGTGCGGTTACGCTGGGCTGTTACAGCTTGGTATCAGAGCTTTGATCATAGCGAACTAGGATTCCTTCTCGAGTCTAGACTATGATCACTAGGGCTCTCACGAAAACATTTTTACATTGCATACACTACGTCCAGATCCAGAGTGCAAAATATTTTTACAAACAAAAGTATAAGCATTCTTTTTTTAAAAAAAAAGTTATGGCTCAGTCTGAGAGACTGAGGGAGTAGTCTAGTGGGACTAGAGGGTTCAGTCTGGGAGGCTGGGAGGTTAGTCTAGTGGGATTAGAGGGTTCAGTTTGGGAGGCTGGGAGGTTAGTCTAGTGGGACTAGAGGGTTCAGTCTGGGAGGCTGGGAGGTTAGTCTAGTGGGACTAGAGGGTTCAGTCTGGGAGGCTGGGAGGTTAGTCTAGTGGGACTAGGAGGTTCAGTCTGAGAGGCTGGGAGGTTAGACTAGTGGGACTAGGAGAATTACTTGATTGCTTATTGGTGACTAACATGTTTATTTGATTATATGATTGATTATTTGTGCATGTGTGTTTTGTGTTACAGACGTCATGCCTTCATCAGGTACTGGAGAGTCGGACACTACAGATCCCATGGCCATAGTATCAGACGACATAGTTTCATCGGAGCACGAGGTGTACACTTCCGATACTACCAGCACAGACGATGACGACTTCCAGCCCTTTGCGCTGCCTGATGTCGTAGCAGAGCTTGCTGATGGCCATCTTTTTGGGGAATTGCCACTCGCGGTGATCCCTGCTCCTGTGCCCCTTGCCGCTTATCCCGTTGTTGATATGCCACTTGATGATGTTTCCGACGACGACGTCGATTTATTTGAGGAGGACCCACTTGAGGATGACCTTGAGGGTCAGGCCCCTATTGCTGCTGATGATATTCTACTCATTGCTGACGCTCCTGCAGAGGAGGCGCTCATTCACCTGTCCCAGACTCATTTGAGTCTGTGGCGTCCACATCTTTGCATACACAGGGAGTGCAGCACCACTCACACGACGCCGACCCTGATATGGCGTCATCAGTTGCACCAGTTCCCGCACACAGCTTTGAGTTTGATCACGATATTGAGGATGATCCTGTTTTTCCACCTGGTTTTGATCCAGACCATGACATTGAGTTCATACACATAGACCAGCCCTTAGAGGATCCTGTAGCCCCTGTCGATCCCTTGTTTGCTGATCCAGCTGATTTCGAGATGGAGTTTGTTGATCCGGAGCCTGCTGTGGCCCCTGAGCCAGTTGTTGCGCCTGACCCGGCATTAGAGCATGACCCTGTTCATGCCGATGCACCTGTTGTTGCCCATTTTATTGATGATATACCTGTTGATGATCATCCTGTTGTTGTTCCGCCGTTGGTGGATGATCATGCTGTCGATGCTCATGTTGATGCTCCACATTTGTTAGAGGATCCTGTTGTCGCCCCACTTCCTGATCCTATGCCGGTGATGTTCGACCGCGCACCTTTTGCGACCCATATTGATCCACGATACGCTCACACCCACAATGGGTGGATAGATGATGACGATGATTTCCCACCTTTCGTGGTACCTGTTACACCCCCTGTGGCACCCGTTTCAGCCCCTGTTTCAGCTCCCATTGATGTACCCTTGCTTCCCACACATACCACAGATGTTCACCGCACCGACTTACCTATCACGTTTCTTCAGGACATACCTCCACCCCGTCCTGGGGAGGGTTCATCTCATCAGCCGTTTGGTCATACGCCTTACATGACAGGAGGAGACCAGTTTGTACCTCAGATTTCTCATCCCGCTGTTGTTCCCACTGTTGCACCGTTTACTGTACCATCCTTCGCTCCATCTAGTGAGCCATTCCTCTGGACTACGCCCCTCATTATGCCACCATCCGATCCGTATCACCCAAACCACGTGGGGTATTCTACGGAGGAGATTCTCACATCTTTCATGATACAGCAGGAGGCGCTGACCCGTCGCGTACAGGAGCTGGAGAGAGCTCAGCGACTCCCGTGCCAGTGTCAGACCCCACCTGCAGTATCACACCCTCCACGACCACTTTCACCTGATTTTGCCGCTCGTTCTTGGACTCCTGAGCAGCAGATAGCATACCTGTTGCGCGCTCATCGCGCTATGGAGGAGGACTGGTTGCATATGCGACGTTTACTCTTTTCTCGTTTTCCCCCTCCTCCACCGCCATCAGCATAGGCCTTTTTGTATGACACGGGTAGACTATTGATGAGAGGACTGCGATTGTGCAGACTATACAGCCTTTTTGGAGACCGCATTTTGGACGATTACGACTTTTGATGTCTTGTATATTGGTTGTTGATGTTACTGATTTGATAGTTTGGACTAGGGCGATGTGGCCCATAGTCATTGATGATACAGTTATGAACTTGTAAACCTTACATTGTGGTCTTGATCTATGACAGCGCAATCGCAGTATTCTCATTATATGTGATGTTGATTGATTGTTTATGTTCTATAACATGAGATGTTATGTGAATACATACGTACACTTTACTTACTATGACCTGACCTACGTGAAACATCTTTTAGAAGATGCCTCCAAGACGCCAGACGCGTATGCCTGCCAACGAGGCAGAACTTCAAGGAATCATTGCTGCCGCCATTGCGCAGTATGCAGCCTCACAAGGAGGAACAAGCGGAAGTAATTCGAATAACAACGGCAATAACAACCCACCACATGGTAATATTAAGCTGTTGAGACATACTACGATACATCTGGATATCTTTAGCACGTTTGCTAATACCATTTGTATATTCTAACGTATGTGCAGGGTGCACTTACAAGCAGTTCCTCGACTGCAAGCCCGTGAACTTCGACGGCACCGGAGGTGCTGTTGCTTTTGTAAGATGGGCCGAAAAGACGGAGTCTATTCTTCGAATGAGCAAGTGCGCTCCAGACCAACAAGTGACTTACATTTCTGGGCTATTTTTGGACGGAGCCCTATCGTGGTGGAACTTACAAGTGCAGACTTTAGGAGAAGCTGCTGCTTACGCGTTGACATGGGCTGAGTTAAAAGAGTTGATGCGAAGGAAGTATTGTTCTCGTGCTGAGATACAAAGGTTGGAAACTGAATTCTGGCATTTAAGGATGGATGGTCCCAAGATCGCAGAATATGTTCAAAGATTTCATGATTTATCCCACGTTGTACCTTATATGGTTACACCGGAATTCAAGCGAATCGAGCGCTTTATCTGGGGTTTAGCTCCACAGATCATGAGTATGGTCACTACTTCCAAGCCTGCAACAATCACAGAGGCCATCGATCTGAGCGTGGCTCTTACTGAGGAAGCCATCCGCCTGAACAAGTTTTCGAATGTTGAGCCAAAGAAGAAAGAGACTCACGTAGAGTCGTCTGGTGAGAATAAGAGGAAATTCTCGAACTTCAAGCAGGGAACTAGCGGTGTAGGCAAGAAAGGAGAATCAAGCACACCGGTCCAAGCTGCAACCGGTGTTGGGAAGAAAGGAAAAGGCTATATGGGTTCACTGCCCAAGTGTAACTCCTGCCAACGTCATCATTCTGGCCGGTGTGGGCCAAAAGTATGTGAAGCTTGTGGAAAAGTTGGCCACTTGAAGGATTCTTGCTGGGCTAGTGCTGGCCGGGGAGGCCAAAGAGGTTTTGGTAGTAGGAACAATAATCGTGGTGGTAATGGAAATCGTCCACAAGGGAATATTGGAGGCAATGGAAATCGAGGGAACAATGCAAATCAAGCTGGGGACGCGAATCGAAATCAAAACAACAATCAAGCGGGGAACAGAGGAGGTAATGGTCAAAAATTGGGTTGTTTTAAATGCGGTGACATTGGGCACTTTAAGAGGGACTGCCAAGAGTGTTTAACATTGAGGCGAGGGAATCGCGCCAGGATCCCAATGTTGTTACTGGTACGTTCCCTATAAACCAACGCTTTGCATCCGTTTTGTTTGATACTGGTGCCGATTATAGCTTCGTGTCATTAGAATTTAAGAATATGCTTGGGTTAGCCGCTAGTAAATTAGATATTCCGTACTCAATCGAATTGGCCAATGGAAAGCTAGTCGAAACAAATGAAGTTATCAGTGGTTGTGTAATCGAGTTGGGAGAGCGTGAGTTTACTTTGGATCTACTACCAGTCAAGTTGGGAAGCTTCGATGTGGTAGTAGGAATGGATTGGTTATCGAGCAACAAGGCTGAGATTAATTGTCGCGAAAAGATTATTCGCATCCCAACCGAAGATGGAGAAACGATTGTAGTTCATGGGGAAAAGCGCGATACACCTCTAAGAATCATCAGCTGCCTGTAAGCCCGAAAGTGTTTACAGAAAGGATGTGCTGCCTTCTTGGCACACATCGTGGATAAGGAAGCTGCTGAGCCGAAGATCGAAGACATCCCCGTCGTGAAAGAGTATCCTGAAGTCTTTCCAGAAGACTTGCTAGGATTGCCACCCCAAAAGCAAGTGGAATTTCACATCGACTTGGTTCCAGGCGCCGCGCCTGTAGCCAAGGCACCCTACAGACTTGCGCCTTCGGAGATGCAGGAATTGTCAACACAACTCCAAGAGCTATTGGACAAAGGATTCATCAGACCAAGCTTCTCACCTTGGGGAGCTCCGGTTCTGTTTGTTAAAAAGAAGGACGGTAGTTTTCGTATGTGCATAGACTACCGCGAGCTTAATAAGTTGACCATCAAGAACAGATACCCTTTGCCGAGAATCGATGAGCTTTTTGATCAGCTGCAAGGTTCAAGCTTTTATTCAAAGATCGATCTTCGATCTGGATATCATCAACTAAGGATACAAGAGGAAAGTATCCCGAAGACGGCCCTTAGGACTTGTTATGGACATTACGAGTTCCTAGTTATGCCGTTTGGGTTAACAAACGCGCCAGCTGTTTTTATGGATTTGATGAATAGAGTTTGTAAGCCGTACCTCGACAAGTTTGTGATTGTGTTCATAGACGATATCTTGATTTATTCAAAGACGAAAAATGAACACGAACAGCATCTAAGAGCTATTTTGGAGTTGCTGAAAAAGGAAAAGTTGTATGCCAAATTCTCGAAGTGCGAGTTTTGGCTACGCGAAGTCCAATTCCTTGGACACGTGGTTAATGGAAATGGAATCCATGTTGACCCCACAAAGATCGAAGCGATCAAGAATTGGGAGACCCCAAAGACGCCAACCGAGATTCGACAATTCTTAGGTTTGGCTGGCTACTATCGAAGATTTATTGAGGATTTTTCAAAGATCGCTCAACCATTGACCTTCCTCACACAGAAGGATAAAAATTTTGATTGGGGAGTCAAACAGGAAGAAGCATTCCAGTTACTGAAAGACAAGCTTTGCAATGCGCCGATCATAGCGCTACCAGAAGGGACTGATGATTTCATGGTATACTGTGACGCCTCGCGTCAAGGATTGGGTTGCGTGTTGATGCAACGCCAGAAAGTTATAGCTTACGCTTCACGCCAATTGAAAGTTCATGAAAAGAACTATACCACGCATGATTTGGAGCTAGGCGCAGTGGTATTTGCGCTGAAAATCTGGAGACATTATTTGTATGGTACAAAGTGTACAATCTTTACAGATCATATAAGTCTGCAGCACATATTCGACCAGAAAGAGTTGAATATGAGACAAAGATGTTGGGTCAAATTATTGAACGATTACGACTGCGAGATCAAGTATCATCCAGGGAAGGCGAATGTGGTTGCCGAAGCCCTAAGTCGAAAAGAAAGGATCAAGCCCATAAGGGTTAGGGCTTTGGTGATGATTATCCAGACAGATCTTTCCCTGCGTATTCGTGCCGTTCAGAAAGAGTCTCTGAAAGAAAGGAACATTGAAGAGGAATATCTCCGTGGGATGGAGAAGCAATTAGTGGGATGGAGAAGCAATTAGTGCCAAACGAGGAAGGAACGTTATGCTTCATGAAAAGGATTTGGGTTCCTCTGTTTGGTGGTTTGAGAAAAGTTATTTTTGATGAAGCCCACAAGTCTTGGTACTCAATTCATCCCGGTGCGGATAAGATGTACCAAGATCTCAAGGATTTCTATTGGTGGCCTAGGATGAAAGGCGATGTTGTTGTTTATGTTAGCAAGTGTTTAACGTGCGCCAAGGTGAAAACTGAATACCAGAAGCCTTCAGGACTTCTACAACAACCTGAGATTCCCAAGTGGAAATGGGAACAGATTTCAATGGACTTCATAACTAAGTTGCCAAGGATGCCCAGAGGCCATGATATGATTTGGGTGATAGTAGACCGCCTAACAAAGTCCGCACATTTCTTACCAATCAAGGAGAAGGATAACACTAGTAAACTTGCGGAAATATACATGCGAGAGATTGTTGCACGTCATGGAGTGCCTCTCTCGATCATCTCGGATAGAGATGGACGCTTCATATCAAGGATTTGGCAATCCTTCCAAGAAGCTTTTGGCTCGTAGTTAAATCTGAGCACTGCATTTCATCCGCAAACTGATGGCCAAAGTGAACGAACAATTCAGACATTGGAGGATATGCTGAGAGCATGTGTAATGGATCTAGGTGGTAGCTGGGATAGTCATTTACCATTGGTCGAATTTTTGTACAACAACAGCTACGACACAAGCATTGGAGCTGCGCCATTTGAAGCTCTTTACGGACGCAAGTGTCGATCACCACTATGCTGGGCTGATGCAGGTGATAGGCAGCTTGTTGGTCCCGAAATAGTCCAAGAGACGACCGATAAGATTGCACAGATTCAAAAACGCATCGAGGCGGCTCGCGACAGACAGAAAGCCTATGCAGATCCAAAGAGGAAACCTTTGGAATTTCAAGTTGGGGATATGGTTTTATTGAAAGTTTCACCCTGGAAGGGTGTGGCACGCTTCGGAAAGCGTGGGAAGTTGAATCCGCGTTACATTGGCCCGTTCAGAATACTGCAAAGGATTGGGCTTGTAGCCTACAAGTTGGACCTACCTGCTGAACTCAATGGTGTTCACGATACATTCCATGTATCAAATTTGAGAAAGAGTCCAACACGGGAGACAGTGATCATTCCTGCTGACGAAGTTCACATCGACGACACGCTCCACTTTACCGAAGAACCCGTTGAGGTTACGGACTGGAAAGTTAACAAAACGCGCAGGAGCAGCGTCAAACTCGTCAAAGTACGATGGAACGCAAGACATGGGCCTGAATTCACGTGGGAACGTGAGGACCGTATGAAGGAAAAATACCCCCATTTATTTCCTAAGACCTCTGCAACTAGAAGCAGAGCCTAAAATTTCGGGACGAAATTTCTTTAACGGGGGGAGAATGTGACAACCCTCACCAAACCAGGTATCCGTATGAATTAATTAATATTTAATTAATGCTTAATTACTGTGCTTGCTTACAACTGTGGGTAAACCACTTCTTGATTTCTATACATACATGTTCATGCATCATACTTTATTACTGTCACTCCATTATTTACACAGAACTATAGTGACAAACTTGATGCACAAAAGCACAGTTAGCACAATGAACGGATAACCCAGTAACATGCTGACATAGCCAGCACTAGACAGACACTGTCTCTAAGGCCAGTATGAGCCGGGAATAGATTACTACACTAGTAGAGAGTGTAGGGAGGTGAGGATTGTAGAACTGCGTCACTAGGTGATAGTTATAGTGACCGGATGTGCCTAAAACATGCTCTAAGTACAAAATTCTGCACATTATTACAAAATTCAGCATTTAACTTAACTAGTAAAGTGCAAAAACGTGGGAAAATAATACTAGACACTTTCCAAAGTGTCGGGAATTCATTGTGTCACTAAAAATATTATTAAAGACACTTTAAAGCTTTGCTTGACACTTTAACGGATTAATATCCAACCGAACAACCGGACTTTACCCGGAACATAAAAATATTGTCAATGACATTGTTTATCCTTTTCTGAGCCAGTTAGGGTCCCCGAACACCCTAACACCCGTTATATTACATAACACACTAATAACCCATTTTAATCTCTAACTAAACTAGCTATCACTTAACTAACTGGTTCAAATCAAACCATAACCCCCCCCCCCCCCCCCCCCATGATCCGATCGGTTTCCCCATGTGGGGACACCCTCCACCAATCTTGATTATTTTATTTGTTGATGTTTAATATCTTGCAAACACATTACACCATGGTTATTAGAGGTTGTGGTCTATAAGTATGTATGAGGGATAAGCATCACATTCACTTCAACACTTCAAAAATTTTGCTCTCTCTCCCTCCCTTGGAACTCTCGGCCGAGATCATAACCATAACCACCACCATCATTCAAGTTTGATCTTGCTATTCCACTTGCATCCCAAGGTGCAAGGTGACATACGAGGAGACCCGGTGCTTTCGGAATCTCAAGAACCTCACTACGTTGCTTTTATCCACCTTGTTTTCACTTTGATTCTTCCCTAGCCTTGAGCTAGTTCTAAGTGCTTCTAAACACTCTCTTGTTCATGTTTGAAGTGGTTAATAAGAGGTTTAACGGATAAAAATCAAGAACACTAAAGATCAAAACATAAAGTCTTGAACGAAAGATGAACTTGATGGATAAAGAGTAACTATTGGTGTAAATCTTGTGAATCTTGTTTAGAAATGATTATTCTATGTTTTTAGTGGCTAGTAGTGGAACGGATCGTCATCTAACCATGCTAGATCATGTTCATAGAACATGAACTAGAAATATGTTAAGTGTAAAAGTAGCAAGATGATGAACCCTTCCACACATGAACATGAACTTGTGTAAAAGTGATTTTTCTTGTAAAATAGAGTTTTAAACTAGTAGATCTAAAGATCTACAAGTGGTATTTTCGAAGAACCAAGTGTAAGATGCAAATTTCGATTAAAAGCCGGATCTTACACAACTAAAAGCATTTTTGCAAACAAACAAGTGTGTAAACACTTGTGTAACAAAAGGTTTAACAAAGGAATAAATTTCGTAATTTTTGGACTAGAAGTTGTAAAGTTACATTTTCTTTAAAAATAAAGTTTTTCAAGAAACCGATTTTATTTTTAAAGATAGAAAGGTCTACTAAAAATGCTGGAAGGTTACTACATAATTTTACACGACTTACAAGTTCATGTGTTTGCGATCTATACTTATTTTTGACTAGTTGATGTTTGAATATTGAATATTGATGGTTGAAAAGTTGTTGGTTGAATTTTTAAAAACAAAATGATACGCTCGTAAGCGTGGCCACCTCCAGTTACAGAGGAAACTCTGGCGAAATTTTTCCAGAAAATGACACTTAGAAATATTTTTGTGACAAGTGTTATGAATATACCTTTTGTCACACCCCCAAATTCCCACCTAGGGTATGTCCCTATTAGGGGTGCGACGATCCAACAACGAGCCACTAATTATATCAAACGCATTCAATTAAAAGATAAAGTACTTGATTGTAAATAAAACACTGTCTGTAAGTTTGAATGAAAACCAAAGTATCAGCGGAAGCAAAGTTAACCAGTTGTAAAACCAAAGTAATGTATCAATAAACCAATAAAATAAATACGTCTAGCAAGACCATGCCCACTCCAGCTGCTCCAGATAGCAAGTCCCAAAGTATCTCAGCTAACGACCTACAAGCATGCAAACAAGTGTGTCAGACTACGCTGGTGAGTTCAAAGTTTTGTTACCGAGTTTAGTTACCAGTCACATGTGTAAAACAGTTTAATAAGATGATTTGTTGATTTGATGTTTCGTCGTTTTGATGTTGTTATTACTCGATTACCGAATAGCTACAAGATATGTGATTGCCCAACCCCAATGTCTCTATCAAAACATTGGTCATGCTTTAAGGAAATTAGTTCACGACCGTCCTCCCCGGCACGGTGTGAGGGTGCCAAACCTAATAGCGCTATCAACTAATAACCTCGTTGCCTCCTCGGCAACTGTCAGTAGATGTAAGGGGTCTTACGAGATAGATACTGAGTACAATAACAAACATCCCAATAAACACGCGTTCCTCCCCGGAACGTTACCCGATATCCCTCCCCGGGATGCATGCTTGAGAAAAGCAGTGAACTCACCTTGGTTTGCTCGGTATGACTATTTACTTGTTCACAAATAATTCAGTCAAATCCTACGGTTTTCATGTATACGTGATCAGTTTACAATCACTTGGTTCGTTTATATATATACATTCAGTATCATGATAGCATGCACTTCAAACAGTGATTTCCAGATATTACATAGCGGTTAGATGTATCCATACAAACACTCAGTTCTAATGTAGGTTTCGAAATAATAAATAATACATATCAAGTCAAGCATATTACATTGCCTAATTCGTTTGATCCAACTGAGTCACGTTCACAAATTTTCTATTACACATACAAAGCATTATCTCATCATTTATTATTCATGCTAATGCTTAGTGACAACTTATTAAAACAATTACATTGCTTGATTTCACCTCACATGGGCCGCCACTCAGATTCAGAGTTAACAATTCTATATGATTACTAATACTATTAAATCTCATATGGGCCATGTGCCTTCAATTATATTGGACCAATAAAACCCATTGACATACCAATTCCCTAGACTTTCATATGATATCATTAAACATAGATCACATGGGGGACTTGAATATGACCGTACATCATTAACATCAAAAGAGGAAGGCAGCCGCCATCTAAGGTTTCGATGAAAGAAGACTTTCGGCAACAAGATTGGACATCAACATTAGTTCATAATCTTGGGCCACATAATCACGTTACCATCATTAATGTTAACCGACAAACAATTAATTATCATAACCATTTAATATTCAATACAAATTGAGCATGAAGATTCATAAATAAGATCACATACACTTTCCTACGGTCCAGATCATACACAACACTTTCATGCGATCAAGGTTACACAAACCAGATTATATAATTCAACTTAACAAAAATACCGATTTACTAACCAGGGAACTTGTTCGAATGCGATGATGTTGCCTCGAATGGGGGGGGGGGGGTTTCTTCAGTTGCCGATCGTATGAAAGTAATAGGGTTTGTTTATTTGTTGAGCTTTTTGTGTGTTAAACATCAACTAAGTTACGTACACCTAATATTTGTAACAAGGGACTTGGGGTCGGTTGTTATTTTTGAACGATTTGGGCCAAGCCCACACACTTGGCTTCCGTAAACAACATATAGTAATGGACTTGGCTTTAATCAATATATATATATATATATATATATATATATATATATATATATATATATATATATATATTAATGGGTTGACGGGGCTCTACAAAGAATTGGGCTACGTCCCTAAGAAAAATGGTTCAAGTATAACCGGTAACAATACACCTAAATGGTTCAAGTATAACCGGTTTCATGAATAATTATGCGCACACAACATTTACTGAATCAAACACAAGGATACACGTTGAAGGGTTATGGAATTTACGCAATACTAACCTGAATATTCGGGTTGTCACATCATCCCCAAATTGAAAGAAATTTCATCCCGAAATTCGGCAAGTAAGCACAGAAGAGTGAAAAGTGATAAATCAAGATTGTTGCGGATTTTTCTCAGGTGCCACATCATCCCCAACTTGAAGAGGAATCTCGTCCCGAGATTCACCAGCTCTACAAGATTCTGGTTTGTCTTTAGGAAAAAGGTGAGGATACTTGAGCTTCATTTGATCTTCTCGCTCCCATGTGAACTCCGGTCCACGCCGCGAGTTCCAATGGACTCTAACAATCGGAATACAACTATGCTTGCGTACGTTGACCTCCCTATCCATGATCTCAATAGGTTCTTCGACAAACTGCAACTTGTGATCGATCCTCAACTCTTGATATGGTACCACTAGCGGGTCGTCTGCAAAACACTTCTTCAACTGCGAAACGTGAAAGACATCGTGAACATTACCCAGCTCAGCAGGTAATTCTAGCTTGTAAGCCACTGTACTGATGCGCTCAAGAACTCTAAACGGCCCAACGTAGCGTGGATTAAGCTTGCCACGCTTTCCAAAACGTACAACACCTTTCCATGGTGAAACTTTCAACATGACGTGGTCACCCACTTCGAATTCTACCAGCTTGCTACGTTTGTCGGCATAGGCTTTCTAACGATCACGAGCTGCGGCCATACGTTTCCTGATCTGAACAATCATCTCCGAACAATCAGCTCAGGACCTGAAATCTGACTGTCACCCACTTCAGCCCAACAGAGAGGTGAACGACATTTCCTCCCGTACAATGCTTCAAACGGAGCTGCCTTGATGCTAGTGTGATAACTGTTGTTGTAGGAGAACTCAACCAACGGCAAATGTTTCTCCCATCCTTTCCCAAAATCAATGACACACGCTCGCAACATGTCTTCTAGTGTCTGAATAGTGCGCTCACTCTGACCATCAGTCTGTGGGTGGTAAGCCGTGCTCATATCAAGACGTGAGCCAAACGACTTATGCATAGCCTGCCATAACTCTGAAGTAAAACGAGGATCTCGATCGGAAATGATAGAAGTTGGCACCCCGTGCCTAGAAACCACTTCCTTAAGGTATACTGCTGCGAGCTGAGAATGCTTATATGTCTCCTTGATTGCTAGGAAATGCGCTGACTTTGTGTGACGGTCGACAATCACCCATATAGTATCGTTCCCAGCCTGGGTTCTCGGTAGCCCTGTGACGAAATCCATGGAGATCTGCTCCCATTTCCATATCGGTATCTCTGGCTGTTGGAGTAGACCCGAAGGTTTCTGGTACTCCACCTTGACTCTAGCACAAGTCAAGCACTTACTCACGTATGTAGCAATGATAGCTTTCATGTTCGGCCACCAGTACAAAACCTTGAGGTCCTGGTACATCTTATCCGACCCCAGATGAATAGAATATCGTGACTTGTGAGCTTCATCCATCACCAGTTCTCGTAGATCACCAAACAAAGGAACCCATATTCTATCCATGAAGTAATAGATGTCATCAGATTTCTGCTCGAGCTGCTTCTTCATACCACGTAAACCCTCAGTTTCAATGTTTTCATCCTTTAGAGCCTCGAGCTGAGCTGAACGTATCTGAGCAGGTAGATCAAAGTGAATAGTAAGCTGTAGAGCACGAACCCACTTCTGTCTCGGTTCCTTGCGACTGAGGGCATCTGCTACAACGTTGGCTTTACCTGGATGATACTTAATAGCACACTCATAGTCATTAAAAAGCTCGATCCAACGACGCTGCCGCATATTCAGTTCCTTCTGGTCGAAGATATGCTGGAGACTCCTGTGATCGGTATAGATGGTGCATTTGGTACCGTACAGGTAATGCCTCCAAATCTTCAATGCGAAGACCACAGTGCCTAACTCCAAGTCGTGAGTCGTATAGTTCTTCTCGTGTACCTTCAACTGTCGAGAAGCATAGGCTATCACCTTCCCGCGTTGCATCAACACGCAACCAAGACCCTAAATCGACGCATCACAATGAACCTCGAAGTCCTCCGTACCCTCCGGTAGGGACAAGATCGGTGCACTACACAATTTCTGCTTTAATAGCTGAAAGGCATCTTCCTGTTTCGCTCCCCAAGAATAGACTACCTTCTTCTGTGTCAAGGAGGTGAGAGGTTGAGCGATCTTAGAGAAATCCCGAATGAAACGACGATAATATCCCGCAATACCAAGAAATTGTCGCACCTCCGAAGGGTTCTTCGGTGTCGCCCAATTCCGTATAGCATCAATCTTTGCGGGATCTACATGTATACCCATCTCGTTAACTATGTGCCCAAGAAAGTGTACTTCTCGAATCCAGAAATCACACTTAGAAAACTTCGCGTACAGCTGCTCCTTCTTCAGGAGCTCTAAAGTAAGACGTAGATGTCGCTCATGGCCCTCCTTGCTCTTGGAGTAGATCAAGATGTCGTCGATGAAAACAATGACAAAGTCGTCCAGATACGGTTTGCACACGCGGTTCATGAGATCCATGAAGACCTCTGGTGCATTAGTCATCCCAAACGGCATAACCAAAAACTCATAGTGGCCATACCGTGTTCAAAAAGCTGTTCTGGGTACATCCTCCTCTCTGACTTGTACCTGATGATAACCCGACCTCAAGTCGATTTTAGAATAGAAACTTGACCCTTGCAGTTGGTCAAACAAGTCGTCGATACGTGGTAAAGGATAACGGTTCTTGACCGTCACCTTATTGAGCTCACGATAATCAATGCACATGCAAAAAGACCCATTTTTCTTCTTCACGAACAATACAGGGGCTCCCCAGGGCGAAGAGCTAGGTCGGATAAAGCCTCTATCCAACAGTTCTTGGAGTTGATTCGACAACTCCTGTAACTCTCCTGGTGCAAGGCGATAAGGAGCACGGGCAATCGGTGCTGCTCCTAGCTGGAGGTCGATCTGAAATTCCACTTGATGATGTGGAGGTAAACCAGGGAGTTCTTCGGGAAATACATCAGGAAACTCTCGAACAACTGGAAGATCTTCGAGTTTCCTCTCGTCAGTCTGCGAATCAGTAACAAGAGACAAAATAGCAGGATAGCCCTTACGCAGACACTTCAGAGCCTTCATTGCTGAGATAATACTAACTGTGGCACCACTACGATGACCCTGAACTGATAGAGATTCTCCATTAGGGAGAGGAACACGCACGATTTTCTCCTTACAAAGAATTTCTGCCTGATACTTGGACAACCAATCCATGCCAATAACCACATCGAAACTTCCAAGAGTAATAGGGAGTAGGTCAATGTCGAACACCTGACCCATGAGATCTAGTTTGCAGCCAACCAGAACGTGTGAAGCTTCAATCGTTTTTCCATCAGCTATCTCTACTATATGTTTAGTGACAAGAGGTGTAGGACTCAACCCTAGACGACTACTGAACCCCAAAGATACGTAACTCCAATCGGCACCAGAGTCAAATAAAATAGATGCAAATATACCGTTCACTGAAAACGTACCAGTAACTACATTGCCATCATTCCTCGCCTCACCAGCTCCAATAGCAAATCCGCGCCCACGCGCCACATTGCCCCCGTTGTTGTTCCCAGTGTTGTTGTTACCCATATTTTGATTCAACTGAGGGCAGCCTCGCTTGATGTGACCCTCGGCTCCACACTGAAAACACCCCTTTCTGAACCCCTGGTTATGCTGAGGTGGCTGTCCTTGCTGTCGCTGATGCTGCTGATTTCTGCTGCTTTGGCTGTGGAGCCCTGCAATCCTTGGCCTCGTGGCCTACCTTTTCACACCTACGACAAGTCCGAACACACTGCCCATAATGATGAAAGCCACACTTGTTACACTGGGGCTTCTTTCCAACATAAGAACCCTGATTCTGATTCACTGAAGATGACTGGCTGAAACTGCGATGGCTGCCAGTGTCCTGCTTCTTCTGTGACTGTACCGAATTGGACGCCTTGTCCACATCGTTCCACTTACGTTTGCTGTTAGTGGCGGGAGTAGTAGCTGTAGTAGCGGCAGTAGTAACAGTAGTAGAAACACGTGGTGGCAGTGAATTACTCTCCACCTCCTGATCAACGATCTTGTGAGCCAAACGGACAATCTGAGTTATGTTGTTGAGGTTAGCCGCAGTAACTAAACCCTTCACTCGTGGAGGTAATCCCTTGATGAACAACTCAATTCTTCGAGACATAGGTCGGGACAAATTCGGGCACATGATAGCCAACTCATGCGACCGCTTCATGTATGCTTCAATCTCAGATCCTACCATCTGCAGATCATAATACTCGTTTTCCAGTTTCTGTATCTCATCGCGTGGACAATACTCCTCCCTGATTAAGTCCTTAAAGTCATCCCAAGCAGTGGCGTTCGCCGCCTAGATGCCCAACAACTGAACCTGGGCATTCCACCATGTCAGGGCACCATCCTCGAGAGTGCCTGTAGCGTATTTCACGCGGTCCCCCACGGGACAGTTGCACATAGCGAACACTAACTCAGCTTTCTCGAACCACCTCAGTAGCCCCACAGCCCCTTCATTCCCACTGAAGGTCTGTGGCTTACAGTCCATGAATGCCTTGAACGTGCAGGCAGGCGGATTGTTCTGTTGCGCTGGCTGACCATCTTGATAGGCTGCCAATGCCTCAGCCACGCGCTCATTAATTAGATTAGTCAACTGAGCCTGAGTCATATTGATGTTGCCTCGTCCACCGCCGCGGCCACCTCCACGTCCACCATTTCGTCCACCGCGTCCGTTCATGATTCTTTATAAGGAGAGGGAACGAATTTAAAGGTCGAAAATGGAGTAAAATCAGGTATCAGATTGAAATCTACAGACTACCAAGTTCATACACAAATAGGGAAGAATCCCTCTCACACTTGTTAAGCCTCATTGGGAATTGCATGCACCTCGCGTTATTATTATGTGTGCACCCATGATAATAAGGCGGTTTACATGCTCATCTTAATGCCTCTTAACTTATGCTCAAAGTTTCTCCCGCATTCAATTAACACAGAAGCAAGTACTACAGGATTATGACTCACAAAATTCGAGGGGTAGAGTTACACTATCAATGTACTATGGTATCTAACATATCGCTTCATGCATGCTATGAATGTGTGATTACTAAACAAGTAATGCATAAAGTAACAGGAGACGAACCTTGCAATCTGGAGCTGAGTGTCATGGTCGAATTCGGATCAGTTCGGTTATAGTCTGGTTTTATGAAAACGTTTTTAAAACCAAGTTCTCTATAACCAGTTGCTCTGATACCAAACTGTCACACCCCCAAATTCCCACCTAGGGTATGTCCCTATTAAGGGTGCGACGATCCAACAACGAGCCACTAATTATATCAAACGCATTCAATTAAAAGATAAAGTACTTGATTGTAAATAAAACACTGTCTGTAAGTTTGAATGAAAACCAAAGTATCAGCGGAAGCAAAGTTAACCAGTTGTAAAACCAAAGTAATGTATCAATAAACCAATAAAATAAATACGTCTAGCAAGACCATGCCCACTCCAGCTGCTCCAGATAGCAAGTCCCAAAGTATCTCAGCTAACGACCTACAAGCATGCAAACAAGTGTGTCAGACTACGCTGGTGAGTTCAAAGTTTTGTTACCGAGTTTAGTTACCAGTCACATGTGTAAAACAGTTTAATAAGATGATTTGTTGATTTGATGTTTCGTCGTTTTGATGTTGTTATTACTCGATTACCGAATAGCTACAAGATATGTGATTGCCCAACCCCAATGTCTCTATCAAAACATTGGTCATGCTTTAAGGAAATTAGTTCACGACCGTCCTCCCCGGCACGGTGTGAGGGTGCCAAACCTAATAGCGCTATCAACTAATAACCTCGTTGCCTCCTCGGCAACTGTCAGTAGATGTAAGGGGTCTTACGAGATAGATACTGAGTACAATAACAAACATCCCAATAAACACGCGTTCCTCCCCGGAACGTTACCCGATATCCCTCCCCGGGATGCATGCTTGAGAAAAGCAGTGAACTCACCTTGGTTTGCTCGGTATGACTATTTACTTGTTCACAAATAATTCAGTCAAATCCTACGGTTTTCATGTATACGTGATCAGTTTACAATCACTTGGTTCGTTTATATATATACATTCAGTATCATGATAGCATGCACTTCAAACAGTGATTTCCAGATATTACATAGCGGTTAGATGTATCCATACAAACACTCAGTTCTAATGTAGGTTTCGAAATAATAAATAATACATATCAAGTCAAGCATATTACATTGCCTAATTCGTTTGATCCAACTGAGTCACGTTCACAAATTTTCTATTACACATACAAAGCATTATCTCATCATTTATTATTCATGCTAATGCTTAGTGACAACTTATTAAAACAATTACATTGCTTGATTTCACCTCACATGGGCCGCCACTCAGATTCAGAGTTAACAATTCTATATGATTACTAATACTATTAAATCTCATATGGGCCATGTGCCTTCAATTATATTGGACCAATAAAACCCATTGACATACCAATTCCCTAGACTTTCATATGATATCATTAAACATAGATCACATGGGGGACTTGAATATGACCGTACATCATTAACATCAAAAGAGGAAGGCAGCCGCCATCTAAGGTTTCGATGAAAGAAGACTTTCGGCAACAAGATTGGACATCAACATTAGTTCATAATCTTGGGCCACATAATCACGTTACCATCATTAATGTTAACCGACAAACAATTAATTATCATAACCATTTAACATTCAATACAAATTGAGCATGAAGATTCATAAATAAGATCACATACACTTTCCTACGGTCCAGATCATACACAACACTTTCATGCGATCAAGGTTACACAAACCAGATTATATAATTCAACTTAACAAAAATACCGATTTACTAACCAGGGAACTTGTTCGAATGCGATGATGTTGCCTCGAATGGGGGGGGGGGGGGGGGGTTTCTTCAGTTGCCGATCGTATGAAAGCAATAGGGTTTGTTTGTTTGTTGAGCTTTTTGTGTGTTAAACATCAACTAAGTTACGTACACCTAATATTTGTAACAAGGGACTTGGGGTCGGTTGTTATTTTTGAACGATTTGGGCCAAGCCCACACACTTGGCTTCCGTAAACAACATATGTTAATTAACTTGGGCTTCCATAACAACATATAGTAATGGACTTGGCTTTAATCAATATATATATATATATATATATATATATATATATATATATATATATATATATATATATTAATGGGTTGACGGGGCTCTACAAAGAATTGGGCTACGTCCCTAAGCAAAATGGTTCAAGTATAACCGGTAACAATACACCTAAATGGTTCAAGTATAACCGGTTTCATGAATAATTATGCGCACACAACATTTACTGAATCAAACACAAGGATACACGTTGAAGGGTTATGGAATTTACGCAATACTAACCTGAATATTCGGGTTGTCACACCTTTAACTTGTTTTTCCAAATAAAATTCGCCATGCTTTTTATTACAAGACAACCAAGTGTCGGAGGTGGAATTTTCGTAAATAAAACTTGCTAGATATATATTTTATGGTAAAACACTTGTGTGAATTTATGATTATTTTGTGAACTATATGTATATTATTTTTAGAGTAAAAATAATATAACTCGTGTACACTAAAAAGTAACGACTCCAAAATAATACCAACGCCTTCACAAATAAATATCTAAGTTACACCGGTATTATTATTACCACACGAACTTTAAATGTAACTTATGCATTTTCGGAAGAATACTCTTAAATGCGTATTTTGATAAAAGTATTATTTTGGAAATCGTATGGAATAAAATATAATATTTTTTGGAAAAATATGTATATTTTGGAGATAGAATATTTTAGACAAATGAATAAAAATATATTTTATTAAGTGAGACTTAATAATATATTTTTGGAATTACAAAAACGCACATGTTTTAAAACCCCCATCATTGGGAAGGAATATAATTATTAAATAATTAAGAAGTGGAAATACGAAATAGTTACCTAACTATTTCCCAAAAACGTTAAACCTTGAGCCAAGGCACGGTCGTCCGTCTAATAGAAGTTAGTACGTGTAGGTCGTCACGCAGCAGGTTGATTTGGGATTGACTATTTCGAGACGCACTTCAGTGAGTTCATGTCCCCCTTTTCTCTTAACTGTTTTCAGTTTTTATACTTCGGGGGTGAAATACATGTTACTATGATTACGAATACTTTTTACATGGTATGGTTAGCGTAAGGAGGGTTACTACTTAGATCATGTGAGTGGGTAGGCTGAAACTGGAGGCCATTAATCCTCGATGTAGGACCGAGGGTCAGTAGTGGTAGATCTATCTGGGTGTAGCGAGCCCAACTCCAGGCCCAACAGAACGGACCTCGGGGTGACTTTGTACCCGACGCAAAAATCTGCTAGGTTTGAGTCTTCCTACTGCACTTCACACATATCAATGGCCTTGCAAACCATTGGTGATCTCTTTATTTCCTTATTTGCTACATACCAGGGATTTTATACTTACAAAGGTTTTACATACTCACTTTCATATGAACTCGCTCAACATTTTTGTTGATTTTTCAACTTACATGTATTTCAGGGAATTAGGGATCTGGCGAGGTATGCTATGTTTTCAAGCTGCGTAAGAAGGGTGATGTCATCCAAGTTTAGGGGTTGTGGCTTTTACCTGGACGAGTCACAAGTCTTAAGCTGTGTTTATTTCATGTTTTTGGTTGTGTCTTTTGAACAAGGTTTTTATCCTGTTATGTTGTAAACTCGATGCATGTGTCAACACTTTAAAACAATGTTGTGGTATTTTTATTTTAAAACATGAACCTATGGATGATTATCACGGTTTTACTTCCATATAGCTTTGTTGTGGTTAAGCTATGGTATTAAGAAGTCACACCAAATAAACCCACGCTTCCGCAAAAGCCAGGGTGTGACAGCTTGGTATCAGAGCTAGGGCCGGACTGGTGGTGTCAGGTCCTGCGAGGACGCTGGACCCCTTAAGGGGGGTGGATTGTGACATCCCACATCGGTTGTGAAGGGGAACAAAGGCTTCCTTATAAGGGGCTGGATACCTTCACCATCATGACGCGTTGTGAAAACCATGAGGGGCGGACGCCGGGGGCGTGCTGGCCGCCAAAGCGGATAATATCATGGTGCGGTTACGCTGGGCTGTTACATGTACGGTGTCATATTTTGGCGTATATTGTCGGTTACTTGACGTATTGTTACGATTAAACAAACAAAAAACACTTGAAATACATTATACAAACAAAGTACCTTTAAAATTACAAATTAACCTCTACAATACATATACGGGACCTTTACCACACCTATATATCCTCATACGGGACCTATACCCCACCTATACTATACTATAGTACTAATGCTAATTTCCATGAACTTCACAGGATAGAACAAATAATATGTTGTTAAATAAAAAAAATATACTTCAATAAATTAAAAACTTTAGAATACTATTTAACATACAACATTTAAAGTTTGTTTGTAAATCTTTAATCACTAATTAAGATTAAAAGTTGTTCATAAACATAGTAAAACATAATAAATTAGTAAAACAAAAGTGGTTATTGGATTTTAATAATCCTAAGTTTCACCTGTTGGCCGATAATAATCTCAACTTTAAAAATTCCCTCCAATAATCCCAACTTGTAAAAGTTTGGCCGTCATTGATCCTTTTCAAACATATAAGAATTTGACCTCCTCAATAGATTCAATTAAACCTAGAGACTCCTTAATTGATTTAAGTGCACCTATGTTAGAAAAAGATCAATGGCGGCCAAATTTTTACAAGTTGAGATCATTATTGGCCAACAGGTGAAACTTAGGATTATTAAAATCCAATATCCCAACAAAAAAGACTATAACGTTGATAAAGAAAATGTTAACCCAAGACATAACATTTTAAATAAAAATCAATGCACAAACCCTCACATAAAGTTTAACATCAAAACAGAAAAATATGATTAAGATAAGTTTTTCCTTGTACGAAATATCGTGAGTGACAATTCTAAGTTTTTCTTTGTATGAAATATTGTGTCTAGCTAACTACAAATTTTTTTGTTACGTTTCGTTTTTTTTTTTTTTCAGTTTAATAATAGTATAGTTTCCTAAATTGTTTCCAATTACCATAATAATTTTAGGAGTTAAATGCTTGGTTGGTCCCTGTGGTTTTCAAAAATTACAGACTTGGTCCCAATGGTTTACTAATTACACGCGTGGTCCCTGTGGTTTTCAAAAATGCACTCGGTTGGTCATCAGCCCTAACATCAGTTAAATTTCTCAGTTAACTATGTGTGAAATGACTATATTACCCTTAGAACAATTAAAAACCTAAAACTATATTACCCTCTGCAGCATCATCTTCATCACCACCATCATACCCATTTCCCTCCCTTTGCTCTCTCTCGATCTCATCACCATCATCTTCTCCGATCTCCCTCGTCTCCGTTCTCCGGTAGCACCACACCTACCTCCGACAAACCCCCAACAACCACCTGCTATCTCCCCTTGTTTCACACAAACCCTAACCTAAATTACACAAATCCTAACCTGAATCATCGCACAGTGTGGCCGGCAACGGTGGGTCTCGACCGAGTGGTGATAATGATTACTCGGACGGTGAGATACACGACAGAACAAACTCATGTCTGACCGGATTTGTTGTTTTCTGACATAATGGAAGGCGGATGGTATCGGGTGGGTTAATTGGTGGTGACAGTGGTCGTAATGTCGTTTGGGGCTGTGAATGGTTGCGAGCAACAGATTTGGAAGCGTTGAATGACGGTGCAGGTGGGCCTCGAGGGCTGTGGTGGTTTGCGGCTGTGTCAACGGCTGTGCATCCACAAAGAACATCTTTCACCATTAAAGTTGTTTGCTGAACTTAGTCACGAATAGCCTTCGATTCAGCTTGAATATCATGTGCAGATGCCAGAACTATAGAAGACACCTCCGAGTTCAATTCCGAACCGGCGGTGGTTGTTGATTTGTCGCCGGAGAAGCTCCGATCAGAACAGTGCTCGGTGGTGTGTGGTGATTATTGCAGGGGTTACAGTTGTTAGCGATGATTGAAGGTGGACGATGACAAGGATTACGGGTGCTGATTTGTGTATCGCAAACAGAGAGGAGAATTTGGGGGAATGAAATTGGGGTTTTGGGATTGTTGGATGCTGTGTATCGAAGAAGAGAAAGACAAATGAAGATTGTGTTTTGAAACCAAAAAATGTCTGATAATGTTCTAGTGTGTTTATTGGGTTTTATGCAAAATTGTGTCTGATAATGATGTGAATTTGTTTTTATTGGGTTGATGTGAGATCGAGAGAGAGCAGAGGGAAATGGGGATGAAGATGATGATGGTGATGAAGATAATGCAGGTTGTGGTGGGTTTATAAATAAAGTTAATAAGCGAGGGTGTTTTGGTCATTTAACATGGACTTAACTGAGAAATTTAACCGATGTTAGGGCTGGGGACCAACCGAGTGCATTTTTGAAAACCATAGGAACCACGCGTGTAATTAGTAAACCATTGGGACCAAGTCTGCAATTTTTGAAAACCACAGGGACCAACCAAGCATTTAACTCTAATTTTAGTTTCATAAGTAAGTATAGATTTTATTAGTTTTTAATTTTTAATTTGGTTAGCTTTACAAAAATAGGAAACGAAAGGGAATGTTATGAATTAAAGAACGTAAAATAAATACGTAATAAAAAATTATAGAAATGTTTTTTAAAAGTAACTAGCAATAAGACCCGCGCGCGTTGCTTCGCGGGTACATCGCAAGCATCGAATGGATTAGTCGAAACATTATGTGATGTGTTAACCATATGAAAACGTGCATTTCGACATATCATAGAAAACATAACAGTATAACAGAAAAACTGACATGTATAATCGAAAGAGATTAATTAGAAATTTTGGAAATAAAGGGAAAAAAAAGAAACCACAATTTGACTCCACTTGGTTCGAAACAAAATTTGCGAAACATTCATATAATAAGCAAGGAAGCATATTATATTTGACCTCACTCATTTCCCAAAAAAAGTTTACGTTGAAACGTACACCAACTCGAATTTATACCAAAACGTACATATAAGTATGGACGTAAAAATGTTTTTTTAAAACAAAAGCATATTATATTTGAATAGACTTATTTCCAGAAAAAAGTTTATGTCGAATAGAGAAAATCGAATTCATACCGACACGTACATAAAAATATGCATGTAAAAATAGTTTTTTTTTAAGTAAAGGAAGTATAGGGGTAAACTTGAAACAAATTATTTTTAGTAAAAAAATTAATAGGTTAAGCATGTGTGTAAAATCGTGCCAAGTAGCCCAATGCCACACCACCAACAACAGAAGAGCTCGTAAAATAAAATAAATAAAAAGAGTAAATATAACTCTGAACGAAAAACAGACGTAAATTCATTGAATCATGCACACCCGTTGCGGTATGTTAATGCGAAAAATTAGACTGAAACGTAAAACGTAGAAAGAAAAAACTAAGTCAATTTAGGACCCGCACATTAGAACGAACTTGTCAAACGAAGAATAATAGACGTGCTGCGACGGGCCTGTCAAATAGGAAAAGCAGACAAAAAACATTGAACTATACACACACGTTGCAACGTGTTGACTCGCCAAATTTTGAACGAAACGTAGAACAAAAAACTTGCAAAAGATGGAAAGTATAGAGGACTAAAATTAAAAAAATGTTGAGGTTAAATTGTAAAACATGAAAGTCTTTAAGTTAAAAGTAAATGAATAAAAAAGTTAAAATAAAAAGATGAAAACTTTAGATGAAAAATGAAAGAAGAAATTTTTTGAAAGTTACCCCATGCACATGGTACAACTAACAAAGCAAGAAAACCTTGCTTATTTATAGTGTAAAAATAACAAAAATTGATATTTTTAGGAATACATACTGACAAAGATCTTAGGGTGTACGGTGTGGGACTCGGCAACGGGCGGCAAACCAGTTTGCCGATCGGCAAACACCGGCGCCGACCTTTTGGCGACGCGGCAAAGCAAAGGAATCGGGGACAGCATGCCGAATCGGGAACCCTGGTTTTTGACCGTTTTTTTGTCTCAAACGGTAATAATAATGTTCAAAGTAAAAAAAATTATTTTTTGTTTTAAAAATTTACACCATAAATACTACCCTTCATTCTTTCATTATGATCCTCTTTTTTACATTTCAATCTATAACACTTTCAAATATCTTGCAAAAAATGGAAGGCTCAAAGAAGGGTGAAGGCAAGAAGAAAATGGTAGGGTCCGGTTCGAAGTCGAGGGCTCAAGATAAACGTGGTTCGGGTGGTACTAGTGTCCCGTTTAATCCGCAACTTGGGTTTGCGAATCAAACACAACCTCCATTTTATTTTAACCAACCCATGCATCAACCTTTCGGTTATGATACCCAACCCACCCAAAATTGGATGCAATACGGTCCGAGGATGACTCAACCCGGTTATTATGATTACTCCCCAGAAGCGCAAAATGCTTTTGACCCGTTTGCTTTTCAAAACCCAATGTCACAATCACCGAGAGACGTACAACATGACGTCGATGAGGAGTTCGTGCCGGAAACCCAAGAACAAGAGTTAGATGATGATGATGATGAAGATGTTGCGGATGAACCGGAAAGAAAAGGAAAAGCCAAACGGGAAAATTGGTCGCCTAGACAAGAAGAGGCGTTGGCAAAGGCTTTTGTTCATTGCACTTTGAATAAAAAGAAAGGCAATCAACAAAAGAAGGATGTGTTTTGGAAGAAAATTCTAAAGCACTACAATGAAACAGTCGGAGGAAGTAACCGAACCCACCACCAAGTTCGCTCAAAATGGATGACGATGCAAATAAAAATTAACACATTCAACGGGGGATATCATCAAGCGGTATTTTTTTATACGGTTTATTTTTTAACGAAATATTATTTTTTAACGAAATATTATTTTAGGATCGTTTACGTCCTAGCGGAAGTGACGATGCTTATGTAATGAAGCAAACGCTAAAGGATTACAAAAGCAAAGAAAATATTGATTTCGCTCATGTTGAGGCTTGGGAGGTTCTTAGAACAAATCAAAAGTGGTCGCCGGTACCTTTGACGATGAAGAAAGCTCCGGCTCGGGTCGAAAAAGAAAGTCTTCGGATTCGGGAAATTATACACGAGGATCATCGAATGTCGAAATCTCGAGCGGATTCGAAAAACAAAGTCTTCCCGACATAAACGAGGATCCTTCACCACCACCAAGACGACAAACGAGGAAGGAGAAAAAGGACAAAGGGTCGTCTTCAAGAACCGAAGATCCAAGATATATAACACACAAATTCGAAGAGTACAAGGCCATGAAACAAGAGATAATGGAAATTAAACGTGTACGAGAGGAAAAATACTTGACCTTGGCGGATGAGCAACGAGAGGCGTTGCGACAAACAATGTTCGACAAGGACTTGGAGACGTATAATCGGCCTACCGACAATGTTCACCCTGCTATGTTGGCAATCACACTGGCTAGAAAACGTGAGATCGCAAAAAAATATGGATGGCCTTGTGATTTTTAGTTAATTTTTAAAGTTAGATTTTATTTAAAATGTAATGCTTTATTTTTATTTAAAATGTAATGCTTTATTTTTATTTATAAAAAGTTTATGTTTTTTCCATTTTATCTTAAATTTTAAAAAAAAAAACAGAAAATAAAAAAAAAGTTTGCCACTCAGCAAGTGTTTAAACCATTGCCAACACTTTTCAGCAAAGTTTAAACACTTTTGACTGATTGACATGGCGCGATCTGATTGGTCGGTTTTTTGGTTTGCCACTCCAAAGTGTTTAACCACTCCCTACACCCTTATAAGTTAGATTGATATATGTTTTTTAAAGATAGTAACAAAAACTGATATTTTTAGGAATACATACCGGTAAAGATCTTATAAGTTTTTGTTTTTTTTTTGAACGGAAGTAAAGATCTTATAAGTTAGATTGATATGATGATATTATTTGTAATTTTAATCAAAACGCTTATTTTGAATAAATTTAAAAAAGCAAATTGGAAATAAATAATCCCAACTTTCTCAATTTGGCCGATAATAATCCCAAGTCAGTTATTAGACGATAATAATCCGAACTGGTCAATTTTTTTTTTGTAAAATAGTCCGCCGTTAAAATAGCTTAACGAAGTTAAGTTTTTTCCGAATTACAAACTGATGTTTTAGGGCTTTTGATCAGAACGAGGATACGAGTTGATTGATATAAAACTTACCTCAAAATACTGCCCTCAACCCACGAAAACGGTGCTTCATTTCGGGTGTTTAAATTCCAATTAACAAAAATCAAGCAATTTCGAGCACAATTTCGAGGTAAGTTTTACATCAATCGACTCGTATACTTGTTCTGATAAAAAACCCTAAAACATCGGTTTGTAATTCGGAAAAAAAACTTAACTCCGTTAAGCTATTTTAACGGCGGACTATTTTACAAAAAAATTGACCAGTTCGGATTATTATCGGCTAATAACTGACTTGAGATTATTATCGGCAAAAGTTAAAAAGGTGGGATTATTTATTTCCAATTTACCATTTAAAAATTACAATTACAACAACTGATTTAAAAAATGTGATGTATAGCACGAAAATGGAAAGTTAAATTCCGGATTTGCGACCCTAATAATACATTTTTAGCAAACTTACCTTTCATAAGATATAAAAACTAAATTTTAAATGTATATTTGTATATACATTCATAGATTATTTTTTAGAAGGTGACTTTCTATGTACTGGACCAGTGGTCACCGGGTTCATGTCGAAGACAATCCCCCGTCAGCCCCGCACTCTCGGACGCGATGTTCGATCGGGCCCCGGCCGCCGCGCAAGCTGACTTCCGCCCGGAAACCATACTGCCCCCACACGAGAGACTCGCTGGGGTAACAGCTGGGTAAAACCGGGTTGCCCTCAAGACCGCACCATGCCTCGGTAGGATACGGTCCATCATTGGGACAACCCGCCCCACAAGCCGTAAACGCCGGGATTCGAACCGGGGTGGCCATTGGCAAACCCCCGGCCGAAAACCAACTAAGCTAGGAGGCGGGTCTATACAACAACTGATTTAAAAAATGTGATGTATAGCACGAAAATGGAAAGTTAAATTCCGGATTTGCGACCCTAATAATACATTTTTAGCAAACTTACCTTTCATAAGATATAAAAACTAAATTTTAAATGTATATTTGTATATACATTCATAGATTATAGATTATTGTATTTTTTTCTTAATCAATTAATAACAAACAATTACAAAATAGTAAAACAAAATACAAATTTAAAATGCATTTTTACATCTAAAATCTGTGTATTACACGGGGTAGAATAATACATTTCAATGTGAAAAAAAATCTTAATCAACAAAAATTATAGATGGTATATAATTCTTTGTATACAAAGTTTGGGTTTTATTTGCCAATTTTCTATCATTATCTAAGCTTCGTTTTAACCCTTCATAATGATTCACCCCGGCTATTGTTGATTGACATTGCGAGCAATGGAATCATGTCAAAATATAGCCCCAACAACACATACCCAAAAGCATGTGTTAGACCTACAAAAGAACAGATGATATTCAATAGTCATAACATGATCCGATCGAGAAATAAGCAATAGATTGAACCAAACTCTCCCCAAAGATAGTGAATCATGAACACCTATTCAGAACATCTGTTCAAGAGACTGGCTAACATCTGTTGAAGACTTAGAACCGCTGTACAAAAGTATAACTACTATTGAAGACTAACATCTGTTGTGAAGACCAAAGCCCTAATCAAGCAAAAGTCAGATGAAGAAGACCAAACATTTGTTAGGCCAAACAGATGTTTGGACAACTGCATCAGATGATAGGTTAGACAATGTTTATTCAATGTAGCAGTACTTTCTTTCAACAGTGTTTAGAATGGCCTAGAACAGTGGATAGGATTGCTAAGATGTTTGCAAACATCTAAGAATCTTTTCTGTTACGAATGTTAGATGTCACTATCAGGGTGATGTCAGCTGATCTCACAGCAGAGCTTTCATACTTGTGTATAAATAGATCACTCCAGTCAGTGATTTATTCATCACACACATACTTACATTTTCTCTTGTATGAACTGCTCTGTTTAGTGTGATCGGTTAAGGGGGGTCTATAAAATCAATCGATTGTAAATCTTTTGAATCAATAATATTCATTGAAAAACACTCATTGATAATGACTCTCAGTTTGTGAATATTACTATGATAATCAATACTTGTTTGCAAACAAAGAAACTCAGATCATAACAACCGGTATCAGAGCTTGGTCACGTTTAAACTTGATTTCACAATAAGTTTAACACAAAAATATTAGCTCTTAAAAGATCCAATTTCAGTTTGTAGCTCAGAGTTGTTTAGTGAAGAACTAATAACGTATCTCTCACAAGCGCTGTTTTCCTTCAAAAGGACTTGAGAAAATGGCACAGAATGATCCCATAACACAGGCTTCAGCAATAAGGCACCTATGCTCGTCAGATCTGAATACATTATCTGGAGACATGTCCCAAAACCCGTACGCATTTGAGCCAAAGTTGCCTGAAAATTACTTCGAGCAAGATTATCAAAAATTCTAGTTTGATGCGAAAGACTTTAGCATTGTGGCTATGGCATTGCCGAATGATATCTATGCCGACCTATTTCATTATAATAGTGCTAAAGAGTTGTGGGATGCATTGAAAGAGCCGTTTGGTGGTACAGAGGAGGTTCTAAAAAACACTCAAGAAATCCTTAACCAACAATACGAGACTTTCACTCATGTCAAAGGGGAGACCCTGACACAACAATTTGAGAGGGTTTCTTGTCTTATCAATGAGCTTAAGTTGGTGAACAAAGAATTCACAAAATTAACTTTAAGTAACCAATTTTTGAGGTCTTTACCTGAGAAATGAGATCCAATAGCCATAGTGATGAGAACAAATCCAGATTTCAAAGATTTGACACTGACCCAGCTTCATGGGCAGAGTTTCGAAAGGGAGTTTGTCCAAAAGAAGAAGCTCCAAAAATCTAGGAAAGTGTCGGGCGAATATGTATTTGGAAATATGACACTTTTGGGTTAAGATAGTTCATAAAAAGGAATGTTAAATGACTAGAGTTATGATCACTTCATTGATACATCAACAGGAATTAACTCTGGTCAACAATCCTCAAACTATGCTTTTACAGCTAGTGATGACAATCATAATCAAGATAATCTTTCATTTGTTTTTTTATGATCTTAAATATATTGATCCCGTTGATCTTGAGGAAATAGTTATTCTGCACCAGGTAGCTCTACTAAGTGTAAGAGCAAACGATTTTATAAGAAAACTGGTAGAAGTTGTCCAGGACTTAATGGGAGATCTAGGGTTGGGTTAGACAAATCTAAGATAAAATGTTTCAAAAGCAACCAACTAGGTCATTTTGCTAGGGAATGTAGGAGTCAAAGCTCTACTCCAGTTATTACATATCCAAATCAAAGACCTCAAGCTGTTAACCAAACACACTTTTATCAAAATACCCAAAATACTCCTACATCAAATGTTCAAAACACTGCCCCATTTTACAAGTCCTGCACCTGTGCAATATATCCAAGCACCACTTCCTCAAGTTCAGTATGTGCAAAATGCCCATGACTCATGTTCCAGCACAACAAATTACTGCTGCTACTGCAGCAGCTGAGCCAAATCAACAAAACTTTTTCACACAAGGCTTTGTTAATTGGAGCAACATGCCTGAAGACTTAACTGATGAAAATCTTGCTTTAATTGCAAGTGATAATGTTGAATATGCAAACTATTGCTTTGGATAAAACCTCAGGTGAAGAATCTCAAGAAAAGCAAACCTCTGCGGGTGAAACCTTGGTTGGTGAAACTGCTGAGAGCCCAAGACAAACATTAGTTTGTGAATAGGGTGATGCAGAAGGATCCAAAAACTATCCCAAAAGTACCGCTGATCTCATCAATGCTGATCATCTGAAGGCTGCTGCTTCCAAGGTATCACCTCAAGTTCTGAAAGAACAATGTTCAGACAAATGTATCATTGAATTTGCTAACATTAAGGAGGTAAATGAAAACCTTTGTGAAAAGATCCAAGTTAGTGATATTATCCTAGAAAACTAAAAAAATGACTTTAAAAATAGACTAACTGAAAAAGGATCAGGAAATCAGCACCTTAAAACATGAAGCATCAATAATTAGAGACCAACTCTAGTCTATGATAGAAAAATATCACAAATGTCAAAAGGAGTTGGAAGACACCCAAGTCACTTGTGATAAATGGGTACAGTCTTGCTCTAATAATGAGAAGATGCTAGAAAAACAGATAAAGAGCAATGCGAAGTTTGTGGCAAGTCTTGCTATGCCTGAAAAAATCGTTAAAACTTCTATTTGCTCTAAGATAGTTGAAGATAATTCAACTAAGTCATTTGGAAAAGAAATCAAGATCACTAAGACAGGTAACAAACGTGTCATTCCTAAAAAACCACAACGTTCCACTCAGTCTGAAAAACAAAAATATGTTTTCAAACCAACCTGGTCAAATGAGTGTGATAATATTGATAATTTCAAACCAACTAACTTTGCAAATCCAGATGGCCTTAAACCACCTAAGATAAAACTCGTTCCAATTACCAACTCTCAAACAGATGTTAAACCATCTGTTTCTGAAAAGATAGAAAAAGGGTAAAAGGAAAGAGAATATTACAGATATGTTGTGCAGTTTTATGGCAAAACAACCCACTGGGTAAAAGACGGTTTAAAGTTAAAAGCCCTTTTAGATGAATCAAAGCAACATCATATGTGAATCAAATTTTGGGTGTAACATCTGTGGTAAAAGCAATCATTTGACTCAACAGTGCCCATTTCTGAGATCACAAAATTCTGTCAAAAATTGGTCAAAAAGAAATATGAGTTTCAAAAGGGATAATGAGCCTGGTAACAGGTATTCTAAGTCATTTCCCAAAAGAGTTTAGTATGACCTCATTGATGCACCACAAAATGCTTTACCTAGAGACTATGTGCAACCACCCTACAATAGGGTACCATACAGGTACACAGAACAAGCATCACAACCTCATAAGCCCAAGGTAAACATGCATCCACATGGGTATCAACATCTTGTTGGGAACGGCCAGCCTCCTATTGACCCAAGTGTTCTGGCACTTGCAGAGGGTCAAAAACATTTTTGAAGATTGTTCAACAACTCTTAGTGACCAAAGACCAATCTCAACGAGAAATTGCAGTGGTCGATAACACCAAATCCAAGGCAGACAATGCTTTGGATCATCTGCAGGATTGACCCATTCACCACCATCTGCAGGAAAGGAAACCACTGATGGCAATTTTAAAGTGCCAACAGAGGCTATCTGCACAACTATCCTTCTATCCAATAAAAGAAAGAAAAATGTTTATCAAAAAACCCAAAATTATCTGTATCTTATTTTATTTTATGTCAAAAATCAGAAAAACCCAAAATCTTGTTCTAAAAATCCAGAAAAAATTTACAAAATAAAAAAAAACTCTGTTCAAAAGAGTTAAAACATCAGTTGGAGTGGTTCAAAATTCTGTTCAAGTGTACTAACCACTATTCAAGGCAAAAGAACCATTGTTTTCTTCAAAACGTTGTTTAACCCAACAAAGGTTTCAAACAAAGATTTTTCAAAACTTCGTTGACCAAGAGTCGAACAGAGGTTTCAAAACACTGATCAAGATATTCTAAAAGTCTGATAAGCCTATCAGAGGTTTGGACATATATTTTTGAAAAACAGATATTTGATATCTTCATCAGAGGGTTTCCTTATAGGACCCACTTTCTGAAAAGATGTTAGCTATGGCAAATAGCAACTGACCACATGGACAAAAAGGTAACCGTTGTACATGTAGGCATCCTTGTTCCATTAACCCTATAAAAACCCATGAGAATACAGAGTTTACCTCTATCCTCCATTATTGAAAATTTCAAAAGCATTTTAAAAGAGAAAAACTCTGAACTTGCTTCCATCAAACTCTGTTTCGATCAAAAGATTTTCTGGATAAAAGATTGTCAAAAGATTTGAACATCAATTCATCATGGATCTCAAAATCAAAACCCCACATAACTACATACCGTATCTTGTGAAACACAACAAGAATACTTATTTCCACCGCATTATAGACATCATCAATTCATCCAAATGCCTTTACATACTCACCGCTGACGCCCCCATCATCAATTCATCCAAATGTAAATTTATCCTTGCAAAACAAAAAGCCCTTTATCATCACCTCTACAGTCAATAAAGAGCATGTGGAAATCACCGCACAGTCCATCTCCACTATGTTCCAACTAGAGGATGTGACAGGTATGGAAACTTTCCCCAAAAATGAATTACAAGCTGAATTCATAGAAAGGAGCTATGAAGGTCAGTTGGTGGGAGCAACACTTTTTAAACCAAAATTCCCACCTCAAATGAAATTCTTTTTCCATACTTTCTTGGTCTGTCTCTCTGCTAAAACCACCGCTTTTAATGAAATACCCCTGAACATCCAGTATCAGGGATATGCTATTTTAAGAAATTTAAACCATAAGCTATCTCAGGCACTGCTTTCTGACTTAGTAGCAAATTTGAGGGCAATCAAGAGAGGTACCGACAATCCTTTCTTAATCTATCCAAGGCTGTTGAGCTTTTACCTACAAAATGTTTTAAGAAAAGAAAGTTTTGAAAAAGGTGAAGCATTACAAAGCAACAGTTTATTTAATGAAACATTTACTCACATGATGGCTAAAAGCCATGAAAATGTGGTAAATGAAAATGTTTTGGAAAACCAAGCAACAGATGTTACAACATCTGTTGCTGAGCCCACTGCTCCTGGTGACCATAGTGCAAATCCCAGCACTGTGGAACCCACACCATACATTTCCATACAAACATCATCCATTCCCATCACCAAATCCAAAAGAAAAACCACAAAAAGGGTATCTCTGAGGGTTGAGATGCCAGAGATCCCTGTTGCAACACAAAAGCAACAAACACAAACATCTATTATTACTTTCTCACAACAGATGTAAACATCTCCACTAAGCCAAACTCCTCACTCTTCCTCACAAAAGGAAGGTGTTGTAAGCACAGGGGAGATATATCAATTGATTATCTCTTCTCAAACCCCTCTCCCAGGGCTACTCCTACCCATTCCATCACCAATGCCTACATCAATCGTCCATTCACCCTTACAAAAATTGCTTAAGGCAATTGATACATCTGACTTGCACATACCAAGCTCCTCTCAATCACAAATCTAAGAGAGTTTACTCCAACAAGTGACTAGGGCAAGTCCAGAGGTCATTGCTATCCCACAAGCAGAGGAGGCTACACCTCATGTATCTCGAGAGATACAGGCTGTTATCTCAAGTGGGGAAGCTACTACAACTGTTGAGACAACAGTCTCACAGTTGGAAAATAGTCAGATTGCTAAGACCCCCTTGAAGGCAACAAATGTTGAGACAATAGTCTCTACTTCAGTTGGCAGCCCCTAGTACCAAGAACAAGGGGCACTTGGTTCAAAACCAAGTTTAACCACTTCTGGTGGGAATTCAGTTGATCTTGTTAAATCAAGTGATGGATTAAAATATCAAGAATTGATGGAGAGGGTAACCAACTTGGAAACATCTGTTGGGGAGATAAAAGACATGATGCAAATCTTGATAAAAAAACTCCAAGCCCACACCAACAAATGCAGAAATTGAAAAAGAAATATGGGTACATGTTCAACCATGCCTACATCTTCAAAAGCAAACTACGAATGAAAGATATGCCATGCAGATAGAGCTTGTTCGCCAAACAGTGGATACCAGATATCAAGAGACACAAACAAAGGTTAAAGCTATCGAAGACTTTATCCTTGAGAACACTGGTAAAGCTCTAATTCTCCTTAAATATGATAATGCCATAAAGGGGGAGATAGAAGACAACATGAGAAAGCTTCAACCTTTGATCAAAAATGTTAGTAAAAAGCCTGACCTTGTTGCACTCAAGAAGGCTAGAAAAGCTGAGCTTGACAAAGAGATAGAAAAGCATAAAAGAAGGAATACTAGAGAAGCCAACCTACAGATCACAGTGCAAGAGATTATCAAGAGAAAAGAAATCCAAGACAATCAAGGCTCTTCAGCAGAGGTTCCAAAGGTTAGTCAAAGCACTACTGCACCATCTATCCAAACCACTGTTCCACCTATCATTCAAACCCTTGTTCCTATTTCCACCTCTCAACCCATTACAACCACCACAACTACCACTGCCAAAACATCTGTTTCTACTAAAATTGTGACAACATATGTTACAACTATCCACACACCCCCTTCAAAGTCCCCCAAAGGACTGTTGGAGAGAAAACCTATCCCATTACCACAACAAGCACCATAAAAACACCAAAAACACAAAAATTACCAACCAGATCCAGGAGAATCAAATTCATTGTCCAAGATGATGATGAAGAAATTCCTGATGCATTTCCTATCAATACATCCACAACTACCACTACATCTCACATCTCCACCACCACTACTATTGCACTCACCACTCATCCACCTTCAATTACCACATCTTCCACACCCACTATCCTTGATCCTTTAGAATTAGAAAATGTATCAAAAGAGATACAATCTTTCTATTCCACAACTAAACCTAGCCAACTTACCTTTCCATCCCTAAAAAGATATCAAAATGTATCATAAGAATATCTTGAAGTGAAAATTGTATAGGCCGAGAAGATAGCTGCTTACAAGACCAAGGGTAAAAGTGATAAGGAGGCTTAGAAAATTATGTCTGCAGAGTTTACAAAGTAAACAGACTTGAAGACTATTCTAAGGAGGTCAGTAAAAGGAATCTCCTAAACCAGTTATCAACCCTGATCTCAAAAAGGATCTTAGGGAAGACTAACTGGACTACATCATGAAGAACAAGCCCTACAGAGCTTCAAAATATCAGTTCACTAGATGGTCAGTTAAGGCCCTGCTAGAAGAAATAGCCAGAATAGAGCTAATGAAACTGAATCCTAATATCAAGCCCACTCTTCCCAACTGGGCATCAGGTAGAAAACCTGTTGGCATGAAAGCTGAAGAGCTAACCAGGATGAAGGAAGAGATGGTTGCAGCCAAATATGGCACCATGAGATCAATGGCTAAATGGGACGAGCCAATAACCAGGGCTACTTACAAACAGCTAGAGGCATTATGTCACACCCTGACTTTTGCGGAAGCGTATGATGTGTGACGGGTTTAATATCATTGCATTCAATCATAATAAACAACTACATGATTAAAACAATGTTCATCCATTCAGAAAATTTGAGTGTTACAAACACTTGTTACTTAAGTTTTAAAACACAACCTCTGAATAGGTTACAAACCAACAAAAGTGGATGACACCTAATACTTGACATTTACTTCTAATTATGACACTCGCGCCCAAGATCCATCCTGTCACCTGAAATACATGTAATTTTGGAAAACATCAACAAAAGTTGAGTGGGTTCATGCGTTTTGTATACCTTGTATGAAACATGGTATGTATCTTGTATAAATAAAATATTCTTGTGAAATAAAGTATTCTTGTAAAAGAGTAAACTGCCATTTTGGTCCTTGTGGTTTGACCAGTTTTGCCACTTTAGTCCAAATCTCAAACTTATTACATCTGGGTCCCTGTGGTTTGCATTTTTTGCCATTTTAGTCCAAAATCCAAAAACCCCGTTTTTTTACTGTTGAAAACTGCCTATTTTGTCCTTTAGTGCAGGGGCATTTTGGTCATTTTTTAAATTTATTAAAACATATCTCCTTAATTCATCATCAGTCGTCATCATCATAAAGACATCATCTTCATCATCTTGCAAACCACAAACCCATCATCATTATCTTCATCATCCCTCCCAAACCACAAACCCTCATCACAGCCGTCGTCACCACCTTCACCAAACCCAAACCCAAACCCAAACCCAAACCCAAACCCGAGCCACACCCTCATAATCATAATCACCGTCCATCATCATCATCAGTCATCATCAACATCTCGTTGCTATAACCTGCCAGAAATAACGTCGATCTTTACAGATCTGAAAAGAAAGAAGGATGGAGGAGAGATGGTGGTTCAGATCTGCCGGGGTGGTGGTGGTGCGGGGTTGTTGGTGCGGGATGGTAGTTCAGATCTGCCGTGAGAGATGGACGAGGTCTGGGTCTTCAAGATTATCACTTTCACCATTTTCAACATATTTACACTCATTTCAGTCAAGATATCATCTGGGTCTTCAAGATTATCACTTCATATCCTCATAAAATCAATCATGCCTGCTCAAATCAACTGATCTTCTTTTGGGTATTCTTGATTGTGATTCTTTTTGCAATTACAGAGGTGGGTTTCTACTTTCTTTCATCAAGTTTGTACCTTTATTAATAATCTGTTGTGGGTAGTTAGTTAATTGCTTAAAGAATGCATTTTTGTACTTTTGTGATTAGAATAAGGTTAATTAGATTGAGTTTCAGCTTTGGTTTGTTTATCTTTTAGTGCACCATTAAAGAATATGTTTGACTAATGATAATAATAATAATGATTATTGTAGTTTTTTGTATATTTATTGTGGCTATCTGGTGTCATGGTTTCTGCAGGGGTTTCTTCAAGTGGGTTGGAGTTCTTGAAGGGTGTGAGTGAATTTGAGAGATTTTTTTGTGAAATTTTGATTCAAAGATGTCACTTTCAGAGTTGTATAGATCATCTATCAGTGGAAAGAGTGAATCCTCTCAACAGAAATCAACTGATGTTTCATATATGTAAGTTTCTTGATTGATGTTTTTAGTAGTGTTTAACTTTTTGATTGATGTTTACGGTTGTGATGCAGACCGAATGACGAGTTTGTAGAGTTGATATGGGAAAAGATGGTGTTCTTGATTTTCTGGGTTTTGATGATGATGTTTGAAGATGAACGAGGTCTGGGTTTTTATGATGTTCTTGAAGATGATGTTGATGGTGGTTCAGATCTGCCGTGAGAGATGGTGGTTCTTGAAGATGATGTTCTTGATTTTCTGGGTTTTGATGATGATGTTTGAAGATGAACGAGGTCTGGGTTTTGATGATGTTCTTGATTTTCTGGGTTCTTGATTTTCTTGAAGATGATGTTCTTGATTTTCTGAATTTTCTGGGTTTTGATGATGATGTTTGATGATGTTCTTGAAGATGATGTTCTTGATTATTGAAATGTTATAATAAATTAACATGGACCAAAATGCCCCTGCACTAAAGGACAAAATAGAAGGTTGTAACAGTAAAAAAAATGAGGTTTTTGAATTTTGGACTAAAATGGCAACAAAATGCAAACCACAGGGACCCAGATGTAATAAGTTTGAGATTTGGACTAAAGTGGCAAAACTGACCAAACCACAGGGACCAAAATGGCAGTTTACTCCTTGTAAAATAAAGTATTCTTGTGAGATAAAGTATTCTTGTGAGATAAAGTATTCTTGTAAAATAAAGTATTCTTGTGGTACAAATCTTGTACCAATAAAGTATTCTTGTAAAATAAAGTATTCTTGTGGTATGAATCTTAAATAAGGTATTCTTGTATGTATCAAGGTTGTTAATGGGTTGCAAGGCCATTAACATATGACACGACATAGGAAGTCACCAAACCATAGGCATTTTTCTAGTTGTCGATTCACGACGGAGACACAAAAGCACTGCTCGGTACTAGCTTTCACCAAGAGTGTGGCTGCCCGGACACCCGTTAGATCTAACCTTTTGTTCTGCGGTCTTAGTATGTACACGAATAATGGTGCTTATGGTACCCTATTCGTGGCACGATTTCTCGTATCATTTGTCGTATCATTCCTCAAAACGCATCATACTTGGTACTAGTTATCACCAAGAGTGCTTCTTGTTTTTGTATCCATCATACCATTTATAAACATTGTAACATTTGTAACATGTATTTCACTCCCGAAGTTATAAAACTGAAAACAGTTAAAAGAAAAGGGGGAGCATGAACTCACAACTTTGCGTTCCTGCGTCGTAAACTTCACCGGATTTGCTTATCTAGCGTCGTGACCTAAACGTGTTTCGTTAATGTTAGTCACTAGACTTGTATCGCACAAGTACAAGTCACTATCTTTTGTATATGTTTTCTTGTGTTAAAAATATTTTATATTTTTAACTATGTGTCTCACTTATATTATCTTCTCAACAATAAATATAAGTGTCTTGTATTTTTTTTCACCCGAATTATGTATTTTGTCTAAATCTTCACTTCATGTTCATAACTTGTCCAAGTTATTTATTCTATCAAGTAATATATTTTCATAAATATATATTTTCTTGTATGTGTCTAAGCATGTTGTATGTGTATTTTGTATCTTCATTCCTTAGGAGTATTTAGTGTATTTTCAAGTCCTAATACACTATCACGTATAATACATACTACATACACTTAGCACAAAATTTGGTGATCAATAAATATATATATTTTTCTAAAAAATATACATACTTAATATCAATTTTAATCTTGAAGAAATCATCATTTCTTAACACAAAAATTAGGAAACCTTGGTAAATAGTTTTAGATACATTTTTAGGGAATAAGTTTATCAAAAACTTATATTTTCTAAGTGTCAAAATTTATAAAAATTTTGACATAGTTTCCCCTAAAAATGGAGGTTTCCCATGTTTTCAAAACATGTGTTTATTTTCTTTTAAATCGTCATCAAACATCAACAACTTATTCAACACTTATCAAGTGCCAAAATCAAGTAAATCACACTACATCATGAACTTGAAGTTTTGTAAAAACTTGTAGTAACTTACCATGTTATTTAGTAGGTTTAGGTACCCTTAAAAACATGGTTGTTTGTTTGTACCTCTCATTCTTGAAGGATTTAGTCATTTACAACTTGTAAGATGATTTTCTTAAAAATATTTCTTTTGTATGTTTCTTGTTTCATAAGTGTTCATACACTTGTTTTTCTAATAAAAGTAGTGTAGGTTTAAGTAATACCCAAGATTTTCTAAAAATCATATTTTAAACTTGGTTTTCTTGGAAAGTTATTTATAAATCTTGGATCTACAAGTTCACTAGTTTACTTTGTTTAAAATCATTTTACTTTCAAGTTCATGTTTAATCATGAAGATGATTTATCTTTGTGCAAACACATAATCATCTCCTAATCTTGCTAGATCATGTGTTTAATCACAACCTAGCAAGCTTCATATGAAGATTAACATCATCATCTCTAGTAACAACTATCAAGTATCATTCATGCATCAAACAATATAATTTCAACACTATTTCATCATATTACAAGCTTTATGTTCATGTTTCATGTGTATGTCTTTTAATGTTCTAGTGTAAATCATCATACTATATCTTTTACTCACTAAAAATACGAAGTAAACAAGATCAAAAGAGCCTTACCAATAGCTTCAAGCTAGGGAAGAACAATGAAGAATATGGAGTGGATAAAAGCACACGGAAGAGGTCCTTCAAGATCCGAGAGTCCCACACTTTGTTAGCGACCTTCTTACACCTTATAGTGCACTTGGAATGCTTGTATGATGACCGAAAATGGAGGTGGTGTGGTGGTGGCTTGTAGCCGTGAACAAGGGGAAGAGAGGGAGAGAGATTAGTGTGTTGAATGTGTTGGTGATTATGATGGATGATGATCTAGTGTGTAGTTCTTATAACTCCCAACATGAGTTTTAACCAAAGGGTCTTGTGCTTAGTAAGTACATAGCATATCTTACTAACAAATCATCAAGATCTTTTCATTAGGCCATGTGGCCGATTTTAAGCATGAGGGGGAAAGGGTCTAGTTGTAACTTATAGTACTTTGCAAAATCTCTAGTGAATCTTCCACAAGATCTTATAATAACTATGGAAATCCTATAATATCATTTTGAATCCAAGAAAGATCTTGTAGAATTTAACAAGATTTAGGCAAATATTTGGTGGGGCCATACTTATGGTGACCGTCCACTATGTAAAGGGGGGGGGGGGGGTAATGTGTAACTTCCAATCTCTAGTAGGCTTTCAAGTATAGAGTTTAGGGATTTAATGTGTTATTATGTTTTAAGGGGTGTTATGGTGTTCTGGAACCATAACTAGCTCAGAAACATTAAAACAATGCTTCTAGCAAAATTTTGGTGTTCTGGGTAATGTCCGGTTGTTCGGTTAGATACCGGTTCGTTAAAGTGCTAAATTGCACCGTTTAGTGTCTTTTAAGTATTCTTTTGCGACACTTTCAATTCCAACACTCGGGGAAGTATTCTAGATCAATTTGCCATATTTTTGCATGCTACAATCTTGTCATATTGCTGAATTTTGCTGAATTATATAAAATTCAGCTTTTAAAGTGTATTTCGGGTGCTTTTTAGTGCGTATTTTAGCTTTCGGAAAGTCTATATATAAACCCTTGTACGTACTCTTGGGTTTTAATGTATTCTTGTCGTTGGACCTACACCTAGGATCCAATTCTATTGTCTAACTGCTTTCTGCAGAATCGTTGACACAATGTGTCTTACCGGTGAGTTTACTAGTATTTCTGACGCAACGCTGTTCATTAATGCATAAATAATTCTCGTAGTATAAAACGTGCATGAATTTACTTGTATAGAAATCAGAAATTTATTTGTCTGGTAAACTAGATCATACACAGTCATTAAAGCACAGATTACTGTTTATTTAGTGTACGGAATGTACGGGAAAGTGACAGTTGTCACACATTAAGAGCCAAAGATCCCTCAATCCCAAGAAAGCCAAACTATGATGACTTACCTATCAGTTCAAAGGCCACCAAATCTAAACTTCCATCTACAAGTCAAGTCTCTTCAATGGTGAGAAACCACCTCAAAAGACAGAAGACATGTCTGCAGAGGATGAACAAAGATTTGAAGAAGATATCTTAAAGGAAGCTATCAAAAACATGATTGATTATGAACTTCCGGATACAAATCAGACTGATCCTTTAGGTCAAGTCAAGGAAATGCAAATCCCTTCTACTCTTCCAATAATATCACTCCCAGCAAACCTCATTGCTTCAAAATTCCAAAAGTGGTCTGCTAATAAAACTAGCCATGAATTGACTCTGGTCAGAGCTAATGGGGAAGTGCAAAGGACTTCAATGAACAACATCATGAGCTTTAAAACTAAAGATCTGCAAGACCTACTGAGTCTTCCACTTGAAAGGAATGTTGATGATTCACTATCCGAAAGATTTGAGAACAGCTTCAAAGCTCAAGTCAAGGGTATGTTAAAGAAAAGAAATAAAAATTGATCCAATAAATATCTGTTATGGAATCATCTGTTCTAGGGGGAGATTGTTGGACCTACAAAAGAACAAATGATATTTAAGAACCATAACATGATCCACTGATAGAGAAATAAGCAATAGATTGAACCAAACTCTCCCCCAAAGATAGTGAATCCTGAACACCTATTAAGAACATCTATTCAAGAGCATGTCTAACATCTGTTGAAGACTTGGAACCGCTGTTCATGGGTACAACAACTGTTGAAGGCTAGCATCTGCTATGAAGACCAAAGCCCTGATCAAGCAAAGGTCGGATGAAGAAGACCAAACATCTGTTAGGCCAAACAGATGTTTGGACAACAGCATCAGTGTTTAGATTAGACAATGTTTATTCAATGTAACAATACTTTATTTCAACAGTGTTTAGAATAGCCTAGAACAGTGGATAAGATTGCTCAGATATTTACAAACATCTGAGAATCTTTTCTGTTAGGAATGTTAGATGTCACTATCAGGATGACGTCAGTTGATCTCACAACAGAGCTTTTGTACTTGTGTATAAATAGATCACTCCAGTCAATGATTTATTTATCACACACATACTTACATTTTCTCTTGTATGAGTTGCTCTGTTTAGTGTGATCAGCTGAAGGGGAGTCTGTAAAATCAATCGATTGTAAGCTTTCGAATCATTAATATTCATTGAAAAACATTCATTGATAATGGCTCTCAGCTTGTGAATATTATTTTTTTAACCGGTCCGGTTAATTACTTTAACCAGCCCTGTTAATAAACTGGTTATTTTGCTTTTTTTTTTTTTTTTTTGAATTTCTCGGTATGTTTTCGGTTAACCGGTCTATTGTTTAAAAAGCCGGTTAATAACCAGTTCCTATACTAAATACTTATAACCGGTTACTAACCTACGATTAAAAATAACCACTGACCGGTTATTTTGTGCATCTCTGCTTCAAAGTGATGCTAGTGAGAGTTAAACTTGGGGCATCAAAGAGAGAAACCAAGTGACTAACCACTAGACCAACTTGTTAGGACTATACTAAACCTATACCACACTATCTTTTTAGTCACACAGAAAAATAAACAATAATATACCATAAATGTTGTAAAGATAAAATATATGTGGAGTTCTTCAAGTGGAGAGTTGCTCTAAACCGACTCCCTATAAAAGTCGATTTTGTTAGGAGAGGCCTGTCTTCAATTGCCAAGGCTTGTACATGGTATTCATAAAAAAAATTAAGAATGTTTTTATTTAAAAAATAAATATTTTTTTGAAAACTTTGTTAAAACTATAAATTAATGTATAAAAAACTCATCCAATATGTTTTTTTAAATTAATGTATAAAAAATAAATTTTTTTTTGGAAAAAACCGAAACCGTTTTTTTTTTAAAAGCGGTTCCAACCCGAACCAGACCGACGGTTTGTATAGCGGTTAGGGTTCTTGATGTTTGAAACCGGTTTAAAAACCGAAACCAGTTTTAAAAAACGGATTTAAACCGGTTAAAAACCGAACCAAACCAGTTGGACCGGTTGTTTTGTGTTTAGAAAACCAGTTAGTAACCGAAACTGGTTATAAAAAAAACCGATTTTTGTTTTTGAAGAAAAAACCTATTCGGTTAAAAACCGAACCGGTTAAAAAGAAAAACCAATTTATACAACTCTAGGCTATACGACCCTCAATTTCGATTTAAGGAAGCATAGAAATAATCGTTGAAATAATGGCACACAAACACTATTTTTGGGTGAGTGCATTTGAAAATTCTAGAAATCCCAAGAAATAAAGTATTCGGTGGTCTTCATCTCTAGATTTTAGGACAGACAGATCACAGACGTTTGCTTCGTTGTCAATTCTTCATTCGTTCTTGTGTCAAATTCATTCACGGATTTGCTGCATCAGTCGAGAAAGTGCAGTGATCTTATCCGACCTCAATGATGACCTAATTCCAACACTCTGCAGATTCATTTCACGTTTTCCGATCGCAGATCTCAATCAACAAGGTACGATCTGTCAATGTTAGCAATCTCATATTCTTATTGGTGCTCCAATCTAGAACTAGACAGATAATTCATCCGATTACGATTCGCTTGTTTTCTGTGCTCGGAGTGTGTTAGGGTTTGAGTTGTTGATCGATTGATTGCTATTACGTATCTGTATGGATGTATATGTATATGTATCTGTAGAATTTGACTTTGTGGAGTAGGTTTTGGACATATTATCCAAGCTTAGATTCCTTTTCAGTTTCCGGATCTTAATCAACTGATGTGAGGCTCGCTCGAATCTAATGCTGGATAGATAATTTATTTGATTACACTTCCCATGTTTTCTGTGATTGGAATGTGTTAGGCTTCGAGATTCAATCCACTTCGCGTGTAGTAGAAATTGATTTTGGATATATTATCAGGATGTTTAAGATTATTAAGGGGAAGAAGAAGGGTTTGAAACAAGAAGCTATAGAACCACCACCGGGACCTAATGTTTCGTCTGATGTGACTGTAAACCATGCGTCTCGTGCAGCCGTTGTCAGTGAGCAACAGCCTAGTAGCGCCAGGTCACAGGCTGTCACCATATCGTCGTCTCCATCGCAACCTGGGGTGGTTGAGGTATTACCTATGTTGAAAGATGTCCCCATGGCGGAACGGCATGTTTTGTTTCTGAAAAAGGTGCACATCTGTTCGTATATGTTTGATTTATCGGCTCCGTTGAAGAATGTCACGGAGAAAGAGATTAAACGGCAGAACCTTATGGAGCTTATTGATTTGGTTCAATCAGGTTCGAGTAAGATGAATGAAATCATGCAGGACGAGATGGTTAAAATGATATCTTTGAACATATTTCGTTGTTTGCCGCCTCAGTCGCATGAAAATTCAGGAACTGAAAATCTTGATCCGGAAGAAGATGATATGTATTTGGATCCCTCCTGGCCACATTTACAACTTGTTTACGAATTGCTTTTGAAATACGTGGTATCATCCGACACTGATACTAAAGTGGCCAAAAGATACATTAATCATTCATTCGTGTTAAACTTGCTCGACCTATTCGATACAGAAGATCCACGGGAGCGTGAGTATTTGAAGACCATACTGCATCGTGTATATGGTAAATTCATGGTTCATCGTCCCTTTATACGGAAGGCGATAAATAATATCTTTTATAGATTTATATTTGAAACCGAAAGGCACCCTGGCATCAGTGAATTGTTGGAGATTCTTGGAAGTATAATAAACGGTTTTGCAATACCAATGAAGGAAGAACATAAGCTGTTTCTTTCGCGGGCTCTTATACCACTTCACAAACCCAAGTCCATTAATTTATATCATCAACAGTTGTCTTACTGCATAACGCAGTTTGTTGAAAAGGATTATAAGTTGGCTGATACTGTTATTAAAGGGTTATTGAAGTACTGGCCTGTTACAAATTGTGCTAAAGAAATCCTCTTTCTTGGAGAATTAGAAGAAGTGTTGGATGCTACTCAACCTGCGGAGTTCCAACGATGCATGGTTCCTCTTTTTAGAAGGATTGGATGCTGCATAAATAGCCCTCATTTCCAGGTTTGTTATTTCTACCTTTGTTTTTTTTTATTTCGGTTTAAAATCAGTTAATTTTTTCATTTGGTATTAATATTCAAGCATTTAGCGAGCCGATCTCGAGTACCATACTAGCAGTTTGGCTTGTTAACATTTCTAGCATATCAACTCTGTGTTATACTCGTGTATCTTGGTTATCATACCTATCTTTCAAGTTATGAGTGCTTGATTATCGACTTATTCAGCTTATGTAACAGAAAAATTCAGTGAAATGTTACCTATGTTTTTTAAATTATACACATAATAAGATGCTATGAAAGTTAAGCCAACTGAACTAGTTTTATCTTACAATATAAAGTAGATCTTATTCTTTTCAGGTTTTAGTATGGTTGACGTAGATTTCTAAAGAAGGAATAAAAACAATGAAATTAAGCATATCTCTTGTAGTGCTAACAGCTAACTATGGTCAAGCAAACATACGAGTTATGAACCATCGGAAACAAGCGCAGAAGCATCTAAAAAACACATCTAAAGGCTTTTTAAAAATTATATATTTCTTTTAAATAACCCTACAAAGATGGTCTGAGATTATTATTTTTTAATAATGTTGGGTTAATCAATGATAAATTGCGAAAGTCAAAGGGTAAACATGGGAGAAGCCGATTTTTCAGTCTTGGTTTAGTTATTTTGATTATGTTTCTTATCTGGACTGGTTATGTCAGTGGTATGAATGTCTGATATTTTATTTGGTAAGGTTTAAACATAGGGGATCATTGTAATGTGTGTCCTTTATTTTTTCCGGTTTGTCATATTAATAAAAGATTCTATCTAGGTTTTGATTAAATCCGATTTTCTTGTTTTCTGCTTCTGGGCCAACAAATAATTTGTTTAAAATTTATTGTTTGAGACTTTAAGGTAATTTTAGTTAAAGTGGGTGTGATACTTTTGAGTATATAGTAACAGGCTGAGAGGGTATATTTTGTAGATAGTGAAATTTCAATATATTATTCAGAAAATACTCTTATTGAGAGCATATTTTGTATATAGGGGCATTAGTAGTTGATCATATATAAGCAGGCTTCTGTTTCAAAACTATTTTCATGATAATTTTAAGGATTATGATACAGTCCAAATTTATTTTTAGTTTTTAATTAATTCTTGTTAGGACATAGTTTTAACAGGAATCTAATAAATAGAAAACAATACTACAAATTGTTACTCAAGTTACTTGGTGGCAAAACTTTATTTAATTGTGTAGCATATAATATTTAACTTCATTTGCATTATCTATCTTTAGTCTAAATAAAAGTTTTATTTATAAGAGAAATATTTATATTTCTTGTTGATCTTCTCTAAATAGGTTGTAATCTTATAGGTTATTAAAGATTTATTTCGGTCTGCCTTGTTATACTATTATAGATAGGGTCAAAATGGGTCATTCTTATAAACTTTCTAGCTTAGAACAGATCCAAATGGGCTAGCACCACCCACCGTCATTGTCTGTCATGAGTCATGACCACCGTTACCACCACCGTCTACACCTCCTGGATGCTGCTGCCACTATTAGGTGCCACCATCTATGGTTGCCATTACCGCTGTTTTCACTGTCGCTCTCGCTGCCTTCGCCTGCTGTCACTACCATAAAAACAAATACAGCGGGTGAACCCCCTTACGAATCGCCAACACACGACCACCGTTACCACCGCTGCCTACACCTACCAGCTGCTGCCTGCCGCTGTTATGGGTTGGCACCACCACAACCACAATTACCGCCGCTGCCGCCTGTGTCGTCACCATAAAAACAAATAAAGCTGGTGAACCCATTTTGATGCCTTTTATTCTTAAACAACCCGTTTAACCAAAGCCCATTTTCAGTTTTTTTTTTTTTTGAAACGACCTATTTTGAACCATCACCTGACTTGACCCGCATCGCCAAGCTCATGGTTGTAAAAATCCCGACTAGTCTCCGATTAGTCGCCGATTAATCACTAATCGGAGGTTCACCGATTAATGGCCGATTAATGCTAGGCAGTTAATGGCGGTTCTATTCTAGCCAAATTTTGGCTAGATGCCGGCCAAATTTTGACCAAACCATATAAATTCCTTCTAGTTACTTTAAAAAATAGGTTAAAGAGTGGTTAAAACATGTCTACTTTAAAAAACTACATATAAAAATCTCAATCCGATTAATTCCGATTAATCCCTATTAATCCCGATTAATCGCTAGTCAGTACCCCACCGCCCGACTGGCGCCTAGCGATACTTACAACACTGGCCAAGCTTTAAGTCCAGACTCCAGATGTTGCATATAGCACCGTAACTAACTCTTTGTATTCCAGTTTTGATCCAAAAATATTCTGATTTTAAGTTTATTTGTCGCAGGTTGCCGAACGTGCGCTGTTTTTATGGAACAATGAACGAGTCGTGAGCTTAATCGCACTTAACAGACCTGTCATTTTACCAATAATATTTGAATCATTAGAAAGAAACGTACAAGGTCACTGGAACCAAACAATCAATGAATTAACCGCGAATGTCAGAAGAATGTTCATGGAAATGGACCCTGAGCTCTTTGAAGATTGCCAGACTCAATATATGGATAAAGAAGCCACACTCAACGAAAAGTCAAAGCAACGTGAGTTGACCTGGAAAAAACTCGAGTCAATCGCCTCACCACCTGAATGAAATCATACGCTTCGCTTGTAATGAATTAAAGCAGCATTGGATGCAAAAACGACTTTTTCCTTCTGTTGATTTAGCGACTTTTTTTCCTTTGCGGTTTTGTAAAGGTAATCTGTACCATCTGGTGCTATAGTTACGGATTCGGTTATTATTTGTAGTAAATTATCGGTACAGATGATAAGTGAAAGATGTCCCCATGTTAAACATTACAGGGGTGATATCAGTCTTCTGTCGTCAAATTAACCTTTTTGGCCATGTTTCTTGTCAATACAAACTTGCCTGTGAATCCAGTGTTCTTGCTGTGTGCAAAATATTGGTTTTTTGCTCTCCGCAGGGAGCAAAATGGAAAAACCATAGCAAACTATTGAAGGAAAATGACTATTTTTAAAGGTTTAGGGCAAAACCGTTAAAGTGACTAAACCAAAGGGAGCAAAACGGAAGTTTACTCAAGGTTTTATTTAGTTACTTAATGTTCTTACATTACAAAAGGTTTTTTTTTTATTAAATTATTTTTTTTGTTATGTTGATGTGTTCTAAATGAGATGATAGTATTCTAAATGAACTGTTCACGAACTATTTTTAACTCTTATGGTAAATCAATATTTTTCTATTAATTGCTTTGTATTGATTCTCTTTCAAACAAAAATCATCTTATAATTCTTATAAGCTATGGAGTTAATATCGGTGATATATCGGTCCCTTAGTAAAATATCGGTGTCAAATATCGGTACCGATATTATCGGCGATATTCACCGATATTTGACCGATATATCACCGATATTTGACCGCTATAACCGATATATCACCGATATTTGACCGATATAACCGATATATTACTGAATTATTGGTGTTAAATTGCTATATATATAAATTCTTCATTGTATTAAAATTACCGATATCCCACCGATATCTCACCGAGATAACCTATATTTCAAATATCGGTCCTTGACCGATATCCGATATTTTACCGCATTAACTGCATAGCTTAAAAGTTTATTTTCTTTTTTTGTGTGTTGATTATCCCAGCTGAGATTTAATATTACTGTTGTCATATTTCTCTCAAACATAAAATCATATTTTAGTATTTATAGTTTTATACTTTTATGTTAAGTTGAGATTATCATTATGCATGATTAAATAAAAACAAGACATTAACATAAAAGCAGTAAATTGAACGATTTACTTAATATTTTATTTTATAATAAAAGATTACAATTTAATTTTCAGTATGTTACTGTTAATAATCAAATGCTATTTCATTAAAAAAGTTCAACAATTCTTACTAGCCATAAATAATACATAAATTTGTCTATATGTTCAATTGCATATACAAAACAACCAAAAGAAGTCGACCATATATAATTCTTTTTTTTCTCCTTTTGTACTCAATTGTCCAAATCTATTACTATAATAATAACATTGATAATAACATAAAGAAACCACCACCGTTGATAGTGACGATGTTAAAGTACAAAACTAAGAAAATTAGTGAAATCGAAAAGAGAGTGGTGGGCGGTGCTAATTTTGCGCTCGTGCCGCTACCAAACATCATTCCAAAGTAGTCATCGTCATCATGGTTGTCTGTATTCCTGCCTTCACCACCTCCTGTGGTCATCGGGCCGTTACCGAATGATACGGTCCCAACATCATCCCTGCACAATCAATGATCGTGTTATTTATCTAACACGCACGAATGATTAAAAAAAAAAGGGTAAATCGGTCATCATAGAAGGCACATTTTATGCATTTAATTTAAACACGTTGATTAGATTCGATCCACAATGATTTAGAATATGTTTATTTATTTAAATCACTTTGGTCACATGTGGGCCGGTGAGGATGCTCTTCGTCGAAGGAACATAGGGGCCGGTGAGGATATTTGTCCGGTTTGTAAGTCGGATTCGGAAACTGTTGATCACCTCTTCACGTCGTGTATCACGGCGGTGATTTTGTGGCAAAAGATAAGTCGTTGGTGCAGAATTCCTCCTATTTTTGCGTTCTCATTTAAAGACTTGGTAGAGATTCACAACGGGAGCTCTATTATGGCTAAAGACAAAGACATCATTCAAGGTATCATCTTCGTATCATGTTGGTGTTTATGGTTGGCCCGGAATAGGGCCGTGTTCTTGGGTGTCGAGGTCAAGGTAGACGATGTGTTTAGTGAAGTTAGATCGTTAGGGTTTTTGTGGTTCAAACATAGGTCGAAGAATAGGTCCGTTTCATGGTCGGATTGGTGTAAATTTGTTCATATGTAGTCTGTTGTAGTGTTGTCCCCCCGGCTTTCGGGTGTGAATGTGTGTGTTTTTAATGAAGTTTTCCTTTAAAAAAAAAAAAACTTTGGTCACATGTGGGAGGGACAATATTACACATTTTGATACCCTTTAGGCGGATGCCAATATGGGTTACCTTTTTAGGCCTTAAAAAGTAGAGGGTATAAGTTCCTTTCCCAATGAAAAAGACGCAAGATACACTTTTAAGGATCTTAACACTTTTTTATAATCTCACCTTGGGATGATGTGAATAGTAGGGTTCTACCCCAAAGAAGCCTTGAATTCAATAGAAAATTCAAAAGAATTTGTGTTCAGTTACAAGACTAGGTATGGGATGGATTATAGTTCTTTTTTACGGAGTTGGGATGTGTATGGTATTAGGTGATACTCGTTTCTTTACCTAAAACCAGTCTCATACTTGTTTACCCGTGTCGGAACCAAATGTATTAATATTTGATATATAATTTTAAAATATAACAGATGGTATTTTGAAGTTTGTAGAAATTTGAAATTGTTAAAAACATAGAATAAGTAGGACCGTATGCGTGTATATGATTTTCAAAGCTGGTTTTTTACGTTGAGTTTACGATTGAGTTTTTTCGTAACGGAATCCCAAATAGAAATTTTTGACCAGGTAAGATTATAAACCAGAATACCCGCTAGAAAACCTGAAAGCCCAATGGATACCTTGCTTGTATGAAATAACTTTACAGTCGAGTATTGAATTAGGGTTCCTAAAATCAGATCAATTGTCATCCCACTTATGGATGTTTGTGGACATAAAAAGTAATATTGGGTTGATTAAGTTAATCAAACTATTATAAAATGTTGAGATTATATAACTATGGAATTAAAAGAAAGAAGTATAATGATCGATATTTATCTATTTCACATGTAAGGTGTTCTAAAATATGAAATTAGCATATGAAAATGGGAAGTGATAATTGATTAAAGAGTTAGTATTGTAATGGATATTAAACATGTACCTAGGCGCACCAAAGACACCTGCGTTCATCGTTAGTTGGTCTACAAGGAAGGCCGATTTAGGATCAACACTAGTCGCCTTTGCATACATAGCGTTTAGGTCTTCACCCGATGGCACAAAGAACGCACCATTTTCCATCAAGTCTCCTTCCGTCCTCCAATTCCACCCTACCCAATTCTTCTCATTTGCATCCACACGCTTTGTAACCTATTCTTGTATAAAATATGGACACAAGGTTAACATTTTACAAGCATTTGCTGATTTGTCTGAGTGGTTAGACCAACCAACAAATAAGATATTATTCTATATCCATTGACGAACCCAAAGTTTATTGAGGCTTCAACTAACGTTTTTTTTTTCTTGAAAAATTAATAAGTTTGAGTGGGAAAAGCCTAAAATGCTCCTCATGTGAGGGGCATATGACTAGGATTTAACAGTTGAATTGGATAGCGTTAGAGGATATAGAGATAAGCTTTATAGATCAGGGAGTAAAATAGCTATTTTTAAAGGATTGGGTCAAAACCGTTAAAACGACCAAACCACATGGAGCAAAACGGAAGTTACTCTAGATTAAATAAACAAACAAAAAATCACTCAAATTCCGTTAATCCGGTCAACCTATTTAACTCATTTGAGTTACCGTTAATCGGGTCAACCTATTTAACTCATGTGAGTTACAAAATTACCTCCTTTGCATTAGGATCAGGTGGCGCGATATAACGGTTACCCTGACTATTAATGGTCGGATTCGCGCTCCCACCAATCGCATACATCTTCCATTCAGTAAAATCGTTGTTCACTACATGAAAATACCCATGTCTACACCTCGGCATTCTTTGCACCAAACCCTTCCCATAATGATTAAATGCAAACGTAACCTATAAACACAAAGTACAAATAACATTACCAAAAGTACAAGCCACCAATGCATGAAAAAAATAAGAGTGAATTTCAAGGATTGTCGTTTATCTTTATAAACATTTTCAGACGCTGTCCTTTATGTTCAAAATTGACGAGTTTTGTCCTTTTATGTTTTCATATCATACACGTTTTGTCCTTTAGTCCTAACCCAGTTAGTTTTATCAGTTAAATTTGGTCATGTGCTGGTGGTGGAAGAGACCAAATTTGAATTGATAAAAATGCCTTTCACATGACCAAATTTAACTAAAAAAAGTAACTGGGTTATGACTAAAGGACAAAACGTGTATGATATGAAAACATAAAGGACAAAACTCGTCAATTTTAAACATAAAGGACATCGCCTGAAAATGGGTATAAAGACAATCCTTGAAATTCACCCAAAAATAATAAAACTACTTCACCTGCATTCCTTTATCCGGCAAGTATGCATCATCATGACCCATAAGCATAACTTCATTATGATACGTAAAATAATTGTTTGAAATTGTAATAGCCGTTGATCCCAAAATTGCATCAATCAAACCATCCGTACAATGAGATAAAGAACAGTGATCAATCCATATGTTTCTTGACCCGGATATGGATATTCCGTCACCGTCCGATAACCCTCTCCGGCCAACATGGGTCGGACTAGATCGGATCATGGCGTTACCGGACGGTTTACAGTTGAAGATACGAATATTATGGATAATAACATTAGTAACATATTGGATGGTGATGCACCCGCCTCCGGTGATGTCCACGTTGACGCCGCGACCGTCTATGGTCTTGAAGCTGTTGATGATGAGCTCGTGTTTGAGTTTGATCAGCATGCTCGAAGCGAAAACGATCCATAATGGTTCGGTTTGTAAGACGGCGTGGCGGAGGGTGCCCGGGGTTGGGTTCACGGTGTCGCGGTCGGAGGAGTCGGTTACCACGTAGTACTGCCCACCTTTGCCGCCTAACGCGTACCGCCCGAAGCCGATGCCGCAGTCGGCTAGGCGTTGGCGGTCGTTACCCCAATTCGGGTCGCATTTCCAGCAATCGTCGATCGGGTTTCCGGTGATACAACCGCCACCGATGTCGAGCATTGCTCTTCTATGTTGTATAGATACATTTATTCTCCTGCAGATAACAGGAGAGAATTTGATGTGAGCACACTAAAATTTAGTCGGAATGTGATCTTGTGGGTATCTTTTTGAAAAAACGTAAGATACCACAAGATCACACGTCTTAATAATAAGAACCCAGATGAGAATTACTCTAAAACAATGTGATCTTGTGGGTATCTTTTTTGAAAAACGAAAGATACCCACAAGACAGGTCTTAATAATAAGAACCCGGATAGGAATTAGTCTAAAACAAAAAAAAAAAACATGAAATCCCCATGTGGGGTTTGTAGGTTACCTATGAACTTCTTGAACAACAACTTCAGGATTAGGGTGTTGATAAGGAAGAGAAAGATTAAGAGTGGCCTTGACGACAGATAGGAGAGAGGTTAAAAGGCAGAACAGGAGAATGTAGGTGATTGGAGGATGCATTTTGTGCAACAATATATGATATTAATGTGAGGGTAGAGGGTTTAATCTTTTTGTGTTTCTCATGAAACTAAAAAATTGGCTTCAAGTTGAATCATCCTCTGTTTTGGAGGGAAAGAATGTTAATTATAAGAAAATGGATGTGTTTTTCCTATAATTTATATAATAAGAAAATAGATGCTTTGGTTTGTTTATATAATAATTGAAATTTGGTGACAAAATTTGGTTTGTGAGGCATGGTTTTTGCATAATTTGAGGGAGAAGTAAAGAAGATAATTGGGGAATTAAGGGGTGGGGGTGGGTAGGGTGGGGGGTTCTCTCACTTCCAAGTCTTTGTTTTCCTCAAAAACTTTACATTCCAATCTTGTTTATAAATCATTCGATTTGGAAATATGGAAGAAACCCAATTGATAAAGTCAAATATCCACACAAAAAAAAAAAAAGATGGAAATTTGAGAGGAATATAAAGGGAAAAAGTTGCCTTTTTTGGGTGATTAAAGGAATATCTATTGCATTCAAGTCAGTGTGTTCTACTTTCTTCATATTACACTTATCCTCCTTGAGTTCTTTTCTTATCATTTCAACCACAAAATTCTTTCAACTTTTCATTTGGCCCCAACTTTGCACTTCAATAACTTGATTTCATTTTCAATTTCTATTATTATTTTTTGGTATTACATAAATATTTTCTTTTAATATTTAATTTGCGAATTTTCCTAATGAAATAGTTTATACATGAATTTAAAGGAGTAATAATTATTTTATATTTATTTAAAACATAATGGTTCAACTAATTTTTTTTCTTGATCCGACATCAAATCCGTCTTCGACGAAGTTCGGACCCTTAACCTAAAAATATTAAGGAAGCAACACTTTAACTCCAATGGTTTGCTAATTAGACCTTCAACTAAAAATATTACTTAAGTCCGGGGGTAGCTTTCTTGTGGCTCGTGGGTGTCTTGGCCCCCATCGATTTTTTGCTCGTATTGTTAATTTTATCAAAAAGTTTTGAAAATTTTTTTGTAGTGTAAAATATTGGATTTTTAAGAGTTTGGCCTTCATTGAGTTTTTGTTCAAACTCTGGCACTGCTCAACTCTTTATTGCATAAGGCAAGATCTAGGGGGCGTTTGGTTCGCAGGAATTCAATGGAATTGAAATTTGAATTCCATCTCTTAAGATGTTTGGTTCACAGAATTTGATGGAATTGGGTATGCATGCGTGATAAAACCACATGGCAACAGCTAGGTCTGTATCATGTAATCTCTCTTTACTTGCCACGTTGATACAATTAAATGTTGAGAAGCAATAATTTATACCTCGGGGAAAATATGAAGACATGTTTTGGATGTAAAAGAAGCTTTCCTCTTTGGCTGAGTGGACTTTTGGCTACTTGTACACGCTTCTTCAACTTGGTTCTTTTGCTGACTTTCTTCATAAGCATATTTCATTAGAAATTTAACATCAGCGGGAACCTTTGTACATTGTGAAATATTTCCTTTTACTCCACCTTGGTGTTGCTTCAACCTATTGAGCGCGCCTTGCGCTTTTGACAACTATGCCTTATACCATATTAATATAACTTTTTTTTATTATCAATACATGTACATACATAATTACATATATATTTGGGAACGCTAAAAAGGTGGAGAAACGGTGAACACTCTTAAAAATACAACTTAACATGTCAAAAATCATTTTTTTTTAAATTTCGGTGCCTTTTCTTATAAATACATGTAGAAGTATTTTTAATAAAAAATCGAAAACTAAAAATATAAAAAACATGTTTAAAAATCAGTATAAAAAGGCTAAAATGTTTTTTTATAAAATGATTTTCTATTGGAATAGTTTCTACCTATTTTTATAAGGAAAAGCGCTGATTTTTTTTTAGAAAAAATGATTTTTAACATTTTAAGTTAATTTATAAGATATTTTTATTTTAATTGTATTTTAAACATTCTCTTATATTTTTAGTTTTTGATCTTTTTATTAAAAATGCTTCTACATGTATGTATAAGGAAAAGAGTCAGAAAAAAATTAAAAAATTGATTTTTAACATGTTAAGTTGAAATTTTAAAAGAGTTCTCCGGTTTCTTACTTTTTTAGTGTTCTCCAATAAATCTCATACTATATATATATATATATATATATATATATATATATATATATATAGGGAGGAGCTCATGCGAGAACCACCTTTATTGTGAGAACCGCGAGAACCAATGTGAACACAACCTAAAATAGCTAAAAAAAACCTAACCCCCCCCCAAAAAAAAAAAACCTAAACCCCCCTCCCCCACCCCCCAAAAACCTAACCCCCCCCCCCCCCCCATGCTAAAAACTAAACCCCCAAAAAGCTAAAAAATCTAAAAAAATAAAAAAAAAATCTAAAATTTTTTTTTTGAATTTTTTAATATTTTTATGTTAAAATCGCTACTTTTCGAAGCCAAATTTTTTTTTTGCTTCGAAAAGTAGCGATTTTTTTATAAAAAATATTAAAAAATTCAAAAAAAAAAAATTTGTGTGATTTTTAGCTATTTTTAGGCATTTTTGGTTGTGTTCACATTGGTTCTCGCGGTTCTCGCAATAAGAGGTGGTTCTCGCATGATCTTCTCCCTATATATATATAGGGCAAGGATAAATTGAAAACCCACTTGAGTTGAATAAACCCTGAAAACCCATTAATAACCATTGATCATAGTTAATAGATGGCTGAGATTGATTTTGAGCATTTAGTTGCTTTTGTTTCCCTTTTTCTCTATTTTTTATTTCATTTGATGTACGTTAAGGGTAATTGTGACAACTGGCACAAACCGGTAATTTCCGTACACTTTAATTATTATTTAATGACTGCAATTATGTGCTTTAATGTCAACATTATATGATTACATACTACACAAGTGAATTCATGCACGTTATATACTACAAAATATTGCTTTATGCATTAACAAGAGCGTTGCGTCAGTAATACTAGTAAACTCACCGGTAAGACACAATGTGTCAACAGAACTGCAGAAAGCAGTCAGACATTAGAATTGAGGCCTAGGTGTTGGTCCAACGACAAGAATACATTAAAACCCAAGAGTACATACAAGGGTTAACATATAGACATTCCAGAAGCTAAAATAAGCACTAGAAAGCACCCGAAACGCACTCTAAGTGCAGAATTTCAGTAAATTCAGCTATAATCAGCATTATGACACTGAAATATTATGCAGAAATTATGATTTATCATCCAGAATACTTCCCTAAGTGTCGGGAATTGAAAGGGTACAAAAGGGGTACATAAAAGACACTAAACGGTGCAATTTAGCACTTTAACGAACCGGTATCTAACCGAACAACCGGACATTACCCGGAACACAAAAATATTACTGGAAGCATTGTTTATTTATTTCTGAGCTAGTTATGGTTCCCGAACACCCTAATACACTATATATTACATAACACTCATTATACACTAATTAGGCATTGGTTTCCAATCAAGAACTCTAACCATTGGGTTGAAATCTAACCAAGACCCCCCCCCCTTTTAGGACGGTTACATGGGGTCTCACACCCCTTGATTTTCTTTGATTATTTTAATTGATATGCTAAGTACTATAGAAACATAATGACCATTAGACAAAGAAGTGTTGGAGGATTATAAGAAGAACCAAGAGACTTGAACCATCATTCTCATCCAATACACATTTCACTCAAACTCCTCTCTCCCTCTCTTCCTTGTTCGGCCGACCACAAGAGACACCACCACCATCATCACTTGATCATCTGCAACCATTTCAAGAGTGTACAAAGGTGTTAAAGTGCATACAACGAATCTCGGTGTTCTCGGAAGTGGAAGGACCTCTCTTATCTTCTTTTATCCACTCAATTTCTTCACTTGAACTTCCCTAGCCTTGAGCTAGTGGTAAGAACTTAGATCCTTTCATTTTTCATCTTGTTTAAGTGGTTAATGATGTATCATGATCAAAAACATTAAGAACATTAAGGAATCATATGAAGAAAACATGAACATAAACTAACTTGATGATGAAATAGGAAGGAAACTTGATAAAATGAAGTTGTTGTAGTTATGTTGTTGATATTTTGATAATTACTAGCAATATGATGTTTGATCATCATATGAAGCTTGTTAAGTTATGATTAAAAACATGACTTAACAAGTTAGAGATGATTATGTGTACATAAAATAATCATCTTCTTGTTAAAGCATGAACTTGGGAATAAAAGTGATTTTCTTAGAAAAATAATAAACCTAGTGGACTAGTAAACTTGTAAACTCAAGACTTGTGTATGAGTTATTTTAGAAAACCAAGTTTAAAAGGCGGTTTTTGAAAAAGTATGATTCTTACATATACTTACACCATCTTTAAAAATAAACTAAGTGTATGGATGCTAGTGAAGCATGAAAATATTGAAAATGGATATTTTTGTAAAATGAGTTCACAAGTTGTGAACTTCTAAAAATTTCGAGAACGAGAGTCTTACAAAAACAATCACACTTTAAAGGGTAACAAGACTTACTAAATACACTAGTAAATTACTACACATTTGTCACACCCTGGCTTTGCGGAAGCGTGGGTTTATTTTGGTGTGACTTCTTAATACCATAGCATAATCACAACAATGCTATATGAAAATAAAACCATGACGTTCATCCATTCAACAGGTTTTAAAAGTTACCACAACCACATTGTTTAAAAAGTTGACACTTAACGCCGATTACAACAATGTCATAATTAGAAACATGTTCACAAGTCACAACCAAACGACATGAATGAAAACACAGTTTAAGACTTGTGACCCGTCCAGGCAAAAGTCACATTTCCTAAACTTGGACGACATCATTACTCCTACGCAGCTTGACGACATTGCATACCTTGCCAGGTCCCCTAATTTCCTGAAATACATGTAGTTTGAAAAATCAACAAAAAGTTGAACGAGTTCATGTAAAAGTGAGTATGTATAAACCTTTGTAATATGTCTGTATGTATGAAAAATCCCTGTGTAACAACCCTCATTAAAAGTCCTATTTATTTTATTATTTTATTCACTAGGAAACCCTAATTAAGACACCCAAGTAATTCTGTACAAACCCTAGAATTTTCAGAATTTTCAGAATCAGGATTAGGGCCCCTAAAACTCAGGGGGGGGGGGTATTCCCTATTTGACGATTATCCTAATAACTTGCGGACGAAGTTGAATTTAATGATTTCGTCGACTCAGCTAGCCTAGTCCCACACGTGGCAACCCTATACATAAAATAAGTTCTCTCGCGGGCCGCCTCAAGTTAGCTTAAAACTCACGCGGGCCGCCTAAGGGTCAAAATTCGACTATAAATAGAGGATGTTGGGACTTGATTCTGGGCGCAAAAACGACGAAGAAACTCCAAATATACGCTGAATTATTGTCCAATTACTCTCAAAACACACACAAATCACTAATTAGTAGGGGGGTGCTGCTACGATACAGGGTATTAACTCAATCGCTATTACGATTCATTGTCCGATCGATCGATGTACTCAATGGATGTTTAAGTGCCGCCCACATTAGGGTTATACTTTGTCGTTCGTCATTAATTTGACGGATCATCGTTAATTCGATGGATAAAGTATTGTACTTTGTCGTTCGTCATTAATTTGACGGATCATCGTTAATTCGATGGATGAAGTATTGCACTTTGTCGTTCGTTGTGAGAATTTGATCTCGTGAGTTATCGTAAATGCTGTATTAGTTATTACCTAATTCGTGTGCACTAGGTTACCAGGCTAAAAGAAATAGGCTAAGCTCTGCTCAAATTAAATCTGCAATATATATCAAGGATTATCTGTAGACTAAGCTTTGCCCGTAGAAATCTGCAATGTGAGTTCATTTCTCTTTTCTCACAGTTTGTGAGTCCACTCTATTTTCTCACAGTTTTATCACCTTTTTGTGATACAATTATATTTACAAAGGCTTTTCCAGAATCCTAAATAGTTACCAGTTATACTTACAGTGATTAAGTTTTTATATTAACTGCTGGTATGAAAGATTTTATATATTATTTGATTCTCATTATTATTTGCCAGAAAGTTAGTTAGTATTATCATGATTACAAAAACAGTGGAAATTATGCCTTTTACTAAGATTATATTTTAGTTTTAGTCACGTTAAAATATTAAATAATGATATTACAATTATTTAATTAACATATTTGATAAGTTATAGTAATTTGACATAAATTGATATATGTCATTTTTCTGGATTAAATGGTTTTATGCCAAAAGTAGTATATTTGACAAAGAAATGTCACGGGACACAATTATGTCCAAAGACACTAGTTGAGAGAATGATCAAACAGTGTTATGAATAGAAATTACTAGTTGAGAGAATGATCAACAGTAATATAATCTGAGTTACTAGTTGAAAGAATGATCAACAGTGACATGACCGAAAGCACTAGTTGAGAGAATGATCAACAGTGTTATAGAATCACTAGTTGGAAGAATGATCAACAGTGATATGACCAGAATCATTAATTGAAAGAATAATCAATATTGATATGATTATAGTCACAGGAATCGCCTAGTGACAGATAAATTGAATAATAGTAAAATATAATTATTTGATAAATTCACTATTGGACTAAAGTGAGCTAATAATTGATATGATTACTGTCACATTGGAACTGTCAGCATTTGACAAATACTGATTGAAGTTGGGTAAATATAAACAAATATAAAAACCTTAATACTGTACGGTATAACAATATATTTTATAAAAATGAAATGAATTCACTCAGTATTATCACTGACAAAACCTTTTTAAAACATTTTTCAGGTAATTGGAATAAGAGATGGATATGACACTGAAAGGCTTCAAGAAGTGGCTTATTTTATTAATTAAATCAAAATAAGAAATATTTTTTTATGTAAACAAATTTATCTTATTAAAGCTATCTTTATAAAATATGGGTTTATCCCATCTCTTTAAATAAAATCCGGTGTTTCTAAACTCTGATATTTTTCCTAACTCACGGTCCTGATGAAATTTCCGCTGCAACGTTTTTTTTTTTAAATAATCACCGGTACCGCTGGACTGTTCACGGCTTCCGATTCCGTCCAGGGTGGGTCGGGGGTCGTGACAGAAGGTGGTATCAGAGCCAACTCAAAAAGCCACTTGTTTAAGCTAATTAAGTGTTCTTTTTAATACCTAAACTTAAACAATAAAGTTTGGAAACTGATACAAATTAACATATGTGTTACATATGAATATATATATATATGTCAATATGCACATATAATATCCTGGAAGTATCGTTTTGTTTTAACTATTCTGTGATGTTAATATGTGAAAATGTTTGCAATTCAGATGTCGAATGAAGTACCATATAATCCAGAAGTTCATGTTAATAATGAAAATCCTTTGGATAAAAATGCTATAGAAAATTTAATAGCTCAAGGAATAGCTAATGCTTTACCTTCAATAATTAAAGCTGTTAAAAATACCGTAGAACCTACCAAAGTTGTGAGTAGCAAGCATACTCGTGACGATGGTTTTAGCCATAGTGTCAAGGGAGGTAATGATGATATTATCAAAACCCCATTTCCCAAGAAAAAGAAGGCGATGACTCTCGGGTGTACCTACAAAGAATTTTTAGCCTGTAAACCAACTGAGTTCGCCGGCAGTGAAGGAGCCACAGCTGCTCTGCGATGGTTGGAAAAGACGGAAGCTGTTCTTACAATCAGCAAATGTGCCGAAGAAGATAAGGTGATGTATGCATCTAATCTCTTCAAGGAAGAAGCCTGAGAATGGTGGAATACAATTCTTCAGGCAAAAGGAAGTGGCATGGCTTATGCCATGAACTGGGAAAAATTCAAGGAAATGACAGAAAGGAAATTCTGTCCTCCTTATGAAAAGGAACGAATAGCTAACAAGTTCCTAAATCATAAAATGATAGATGTGAATTGTCGTGAATATACGACTACGTTCTTCGAATATGCAAGAATGGTACCAACTCTGGCTTCGCCAGAACCTGTACTAATTTCTCGTTATATTTGGGGATTAGTTAGCGAAATTCGAGACATAGTCAAGGCCACTAGACCACAGACTATTGAAGAAGCAGTCGAGCTTGCTAACATGCTGACAAATGGATTAATCCGCACAAGAGAAGAAAATAAGAAGAAAGAGTTAGCCCAGAAAATTTCCCAAGAATTCTACAAGAAAACAGGAACTGAACAGTCATTGGAGCAACCTATCTGCAGAAGCTGTAACAAAAAGCATTCAGGAAGATGCCGTTTTAGGAGAACATCCTACTGTGACTTCTGCAAGATGACCGGACATATAGAGGAAGAGTGTAGAAGGAAAACTAATGTTTGTTTCAATTGCGGAGAAACAGGACACATCAAACCATATTGCCCGAAACTAACCAAAGCAACCGACAACAAGGCCAGAACCACAGACGAAGCTAAGAAGAACGCGCGAGCATTCGTACTTACTACGCAAGAAGCAGAAATGATTCCAGACGTAGTCGCTGATATGTAATATCTAAGTTAAGTTATTATTTGACCCTAGTACAAATAAAAGTTTATAAATAAATCCATTTTGTCAAGTATTTCATCTATTCAAAATCATAACAGAATTGTTTGGTCTTCACTTTCACTAAATCATTTATTTGGTCACGATCACCTTGTGGTGACGTTTTCACAAAATTTGAAGCTTGTGCTAATCTCATATACGGGTTTAATTATTTATTTATATTGAATCCGTTTTGTTGGTTTATTCTATAAAATCAATCTTAACACAATCATGTGCTAAGATAATGATACACAATTTCATTTCATATTTCAGTGTATCTCTTAAAGAATTTTTATATCAACAATCGAGCGTTTCGTAATCCTTATTGTTTTATCATCTTTGATCGAAAAACATTATTCAAGTATTTTGATTTCAATTCTACTAGATTTATTTGAAACATTCGGATTTACTTCATTTGATTTAAAGCATGGTGAAACTCGTTTCATTCACCGCTACTATTTTCAATTACTATGACACCTTGTGGTGGCATTTTCTTAATTTGAATCTTGAGATAATCTCATTTTCACTCCTGATGAACGAATTTTAATTTCTGTTGGTTCATCATCTTAAACAGTCTTAATACAATTATGTGTTAAGATAAGTGTACACAAATTCATATCATATTCCGGGGTACCTCTTAACGTTTCTTTCATCAATTATCGAAATTTCTAAAAATTTCATTTGGTCTTATCATTTGAAAATCCTATTCGAACTGAATATCCAAAATTACTTCATTAGAGCTTTCAGTTGATTACACGGTGAAATTGTTCAGTTACCATAATTATTGAATTATTTCAATCCTTACGACACCTTGCGGCGTCGTTATAAACTTATAGCTTGGGCTAAATCATAAGCATACGAATCATTTAAATTCACGTATGTATTTCGTTTGACTCATCATTGAAAAATAGTCTTGATGCAATTATGTATTAAGACAATGATACACTAAACTCTATTGTATTTCGGTGTATCCTTGCAATTTAATAAATGTCAACAGTGATTTTTCTCTTGTTATGATTCGATCATTGACAATCATTTTCATGCTTTTATTTCATTTTGAGATTGTTGATTCTGAGTCTTCTTCAGTTGCCAATCAAAGTAAGCTTTCTTTTGACAAAAGAATTTTTATTTGATTTTAAAAGTTCTTCATATTCATTTTAAAAATCTATTTGATCATATATCTTTTGGCTTGAAAATAGTCACATTGGAAATTATATCATTTCATCTCATTCGTTTGACATCAATTTCTTGAACTAATTCAGTTGAATCTTTGAATTCTACTTATGATACAACTAATATTCACAAAATTTGATATTTCAATTCTGTGTCATCTACCTTAATATTGTTTTTATTGACTGGAATATGACATAAGTCTAAAAGAAATATCATAACCCAAATACACTTGGAAGCTGGAACCTGAGATGAAGAAAACGTATTCCTACTTATTCAGTAAATCTCGAGGACGAGATTTTTATTAAGGTGGGGAGAATGTAACAACCCTCATTAAAAGTCCTATTTATTTTATTATTTTATTCACTAGGAAACCCTAATTAAGACACCCAAGTAATTCTGTACAAACCCTAGAATTTTCAGAATCAGGATTAGGGCCCCTAAAACTCAGGGGGGGGGGGGTATTCCCTATTTGACGATTATCCTAATAACTTGCGGACGAAGTTGAATTTAATGATTTCGTCGACTCAGCTAGCCTAGTCCCACACGTGGCAACCCTATACATAAAATAAGTTCTCTCGCGGGCCGCCTCAAGTTAGCTTAAAACTCACGCGGGCCGCCTAAGGGTCAAAATTCGACTATAAATAGAGGATGTTGGGACTTGATTCTGGGCGCAAAAACGACGAAGAAACTCCAAATATACGCTGAATTATTGTCCAATTACTCTCAAAACACACACAAATCACTAATTAGTAGGGGGGTGCTGCTACGATACAGGGTATTAACTCAATCGCTATTACGATTCATTGTCCGATCGATCGATGTACTCAATGGATGTTTAAGTGCCGCCCACATTAGGGTTATACTTTGTCGTTCGTCATTAATTTGACGGATCATCGTTAATTCGATGGATAAAGTATTGTACTTTGTCGTTCGTCATTAATTTGACGGATCATCGTTAATTCGATGGATGAAGTATTGCACTTTGTCGTTCGTTGTGAGAATTTGATCTCGTGAGTTATCGTAAATGCTGTATTAGTTATTACCTAATTCGTGTGCACTAGGTTACCAGGCTAAAAGAAATAGGCTAAGCTCTGCTCAAATTAAATCTGCAATATATATCAAGGATTATCTGTAGACTAAGCTTTGCCCGTAGAAATCTGCAATGTGAGTTCATTTCTCTTTTCTCACAGTTTGTGAGTCCACTCTATTTTCTCACAGTTTTATCACCTTTTTGTGATACAATTATATTTACAAAGGCTTTTCCAGAATCCTAAATAGTTACCAGTTATACTTACAGTGATTAAGTTTTTATATTAACTGCTGGTATGAAAGATTTTATATATTATTTGATTCTCATTATTATTTGCCAGAAAGTTAGTTAGTATTATCATGATTACAAAAACAGTGGAAATTATGCCTTTTACTAAGATTATATTTTAGTTTTAGTCACGTTAAAATATTAAATAATGATATTACAATTATTTAATTAACATATTTGATAAGTTATAGTAATTTGACATAAATTGATATATGTCATTTTTCTGGATTAAATGGTTTTATGCCAAAAGTAGTATATTTGACAAAGAAATGTCACGGGACACAATTATGTCCAAAGACACTAGTTGAGAGAATGATCAAACAGTGTTATGAATAGAAATTACTAGTTGAGAGAATGATCAACAGTAATATAATCTGAGTTACTAGTTGAAAGAATGATCAACAGTGACATGACCGAAAACACTAGTTGAGAGAATGATCAACAGTGTTATAGAATCACTAGTTGGAAGAATGATCAACAGTGATATGACCAGAATCATTAATTGAAAGAATAATCAATATTGATATGATTATAGTCACAGGAATCGCCTAGTGACAGATAAATTGAATAATAGTAAAATAGAATTATTTGATAAATTCACTATTGGACTAAAGTGAGCTAATAATTGATATGATTACTGTCACATTAATGATCAACAGTGTTATAGAATCACTAGTTGGAAGAATGATCAACAGTGATATGACCAGAATCATTAATTGAAAGAATAATCAATATTGATATGATTATAGTCACAGGAATCGCCTAGTGACAGATAAATTGAATAATAGTAAAATAGAATTATTTGATAAATTCACTATTGGACTAAAGTGAGCTAATAATTGATATGAATACTGATTGAAGTTGGGTAAATATAAACAAATATAAAAACCTTAATACTGTACGGTATAACAATATATTTTATAAAAATGAAATGAATTCACTCAGTATTATCACTGACAAAACCTTTTTAAAACATTTTTCAGGTAATTGGAATAAGAGATGGATATGACACTGAAAGGCTTCAAGAAGTGGCTTATTTTATTAATTAAATCAAAATAAGAAATATTGTTTTATGTAAACAAATTTATCTTATTAAAGCTATCTTTATAAAATATGGGTTTATCCCATCTCTTTAAATAAAATCCGGTGTTTCTAAACTCTGATATTTTTCCTAACTCACGGTCCTGATGAAATTTCCGCTGCAACGTTTTTTTTTAAAATAATCACCGGTACCGCTGGACTGTTCACGGCTTCCGATTCCGTCCAGGGTGGGTCGGGGGTCGTGACACCCTGGTATGTAGCAATTAAGGAAAAATAGATCACCATTGGGTTGCAAAGCCAATGATATGTGTGAAGTGATGCAGGAAGACTCAAACCTAGCAGATTTTTGCGCCGGGCTCAAAGTCACCCCATGGTCCGTACTGTGGACTCAGGAGCTGGGCTCGCTACACCCAAATAGATCTATCGCTCTTGACCCTCGGTCCTACAATGAGGATTAATGGCCCCAAGTAACACCTACCCACTCACATGATCTAAGTAGTAAACCCTCCTTAAGCTAACCATACCATGTATAATAGTGTCTGTAAATATTGTAACATGTATTCCACCCTCGAAGTATAAAAACTGAAAACAGTTAAGAGAAAAGGGAGACATGAACTCACTGAAGTGCGTATCCTGAAATGTAAGTCTCCAACTCAACCTGCTGCGTGACGACCTACACGTACTAATGCCTATTAGTCGGATGGCCGTGCCTTGGCTTAGGGTTTAACGTTTTTGGAGAAATAGTTAGGTAACTATTCCGTATTCACACTTCTTATTTATTTTATATTTCCTTCCCAAGGATGGGGGTTTTTATACATGTAACGTCATAATTCCGAAAATATATTTTTAAGTCTCACTTGAAAAATATATTTTTAATCACTTGTCTAAAATATTCTAATTCCAAAATATACATATTTTTCCCAAAAATATTATATTTTATTTCATAAGTTTCTCCAAAATAATACTTGTCAAAATATACGTATAAGAGTATTTTTCCGAAATATGCATAAGTTACATTTTGAGTTCGCGTTGTAATAACAATACCGGTGTAACTTAAATATTTATTTGTGAGAGCGTTGGTATTATTTTGGAGTCGTAATTTCACAGTATTTTCAAGTTATATTATTTTTATCCTAAAAATAATATATATCTAGTTCACAAAATAATCAAATAATTACACAAGAGTTTTAGTAATAAATATATATTCTAAATATATATTTATCAAATTTTACTTACGAAAATCAACCTCCGGCACTTTAATATTTTTGTAATAAAAATCATGGCGAAGTTTATTTCGAAAATAAAGTTAAAAATATATTTGTAAACGCTTGTTAGAAAAATATTACTAAGTGTTGTAATTCTAGAAAAATTTCGCCAGAGTTTCCTCTGTAAATGGAGGTGCCCATGCTTTTAGCATATCATTTTCTTTTGAAAAATCAATCCCCAATCATCAATATACAATATTTAATCACTAATCTTGACAAAAATAAGACTAAACCATAACTCACGAACTTGAGAGTTTTGTAAGAATATGTAGTAAATCACCAACACATTTAGTGGGTCTTGTTATCTTTAAAAACATGATTGGTTTCTTGAAAACTTTATTTTTAAAGAATTTGAAGTTTCACAACTTCTAGTCAAGATTCACAAAAATATTTCTTTACGAAATTTCCTTGTTACACAAGTGTTCATACACTTGTTTATTTACCAAGAATGCTTTTAGTTCGTAAAATATCCGGGTTTTAACAAAACTAGTATCTTTCACTTGGTTCTTCCGAAAAACCACTTGTAGATCTTTAGATCTACAAGCTTATAACCTTATTTTCCAAGAAAAATTATATTTATTCAAGTTTCAAGTTCATGGTGGATGGTTTCATCATCTTTCATATTTCTAACACTAACGTCTTACTAGTTCATGTTCTTGAACATGATCTAGCATGTCTAGATGATGATCCATCCAACTTTTACTAACAAACAACATCAATTAATCATAACTACACAAGATTTGCATGATTTACCCAAATATCTTCTCTTTATCCACCCTTTATCCCTTATGTTCAAGACTTTAGATTATGTTCATTAGTGTTCCTTAACATTTAATCTTACTTTCATCTTTTAACCACTAAATACAAGAACAAGATGATGTTTTAGAACACTTACTACTAGCACAAGGCTAGGGGAGAAACAAGGCGTAAAAGTGGTGGATAAAAGAAATCTAGAGTGGTTCTTGAACTTCCGAGAGCACCAAGCCTACTTGTATGATCCCTTGCACCTTTGAGTATATGTAAAACACTTGTGTGGAGGTTGGATGGTGGTGATATGGTGGAGTGTGGGTGCGGCCGTGAGTGATGGAGGGGAAGAGGAGAGAAATTGTGTTGAGTGTTTGTGATGAAAGATGATGGTTAACCTCTAAACATATTTATAAACCATTATCCTTATTATCCATCATGCAACATGTTCCATATCTTCCAACATAAATCAATAAAATATTCAAAAGGAAGGCAAGGGGTGGGTCACCCCTTGGTGACCGTCGAGTAGGGGGGGTATGGGGTTGGGGTGTGATGATTTAGTTAGGATTTGGTTAAGTTCTAATGATATTTAGTTAGTGTATAAGTGTGTAGTATAATACAAGGTGTGTTAGGGTGTTCGGGGACCCTAACTAGCTTAGAAAAGTAAAAACAATGTGTTTGGCAATATTTTTATGTTCCGGGTAAAGTCCGGTTGTTCGGTTGGATGTTGATCCGTTAAAGTGCTAAATAAAGCTTTAAAATGTCTTTCATAATGTTTTTAGCGACACATTAAATTCCCATCATTTTGGAAAATATCTAGGACTATTTTACCAAGTTTTTGCACTTTGCTAGCATTGTTAAATGCTGAATTTTGGTATTTAGTGCAGAATTCTGCACTTTAAGTATGTTTTAGGCACTTCCGGGCACTATAACTATCACCTAGTGACGCAGTTTTATGATCCTCACCTCCCTACACTCACTACTAGTGTAGTACTTTATTCCCGGCTCATACTGGCCTCAAAATATTGTCTGTCTAGGTGCTGGCATTGTCAGCATGTTGTCTGGGTTATCCGCTCACTGTGCTAACTGTGCTTTGTGCATCATGGTTGTCACTAAAGTTTGTGTGTAAATAATAGAGTGACAGTATAAAGTGTGATGCATGAGTATGTATGTAACAGAAATCAGTAAGCAGTTTAATCACAGTTGTAATCAAGCACAGTAAATAAGCACTAATTAAATATTAATTAATTTGTACGGATACCTGGGTTTGTGAGGGTTGTCACAACATTTTTATAAATTTTCAAGTTCATGAAATAGAGAAATTAGTGTATGTTATTGATGATTGTTGTTGAAATTGATTGGATGAATTTTAAAAGAAAATAAACACATGTTTTGAAAACATGGGAAACCTCCATTTTTAGGGGAAACTCTGTCGAAATTTCTATAAATTTTGACACTTAGAAAAATATAAGTTTTGAGGAACTTATTCCCTAAAAATGTACCTAAAAGCATTTACCAAGGTTTCCCCAAATTTTTGCATTAAGAAATGATGATTTCTTCAAGATTAAAATTGATATAAGTATGTATATTTTCGAGAAAAATATATATACTTCTTGATCACCAAGCTTTGTGCTAAGTGTATGTAGTATGTATTATGCGTGGTAGTGTATTAGGACTTGAAAATACACTAAATACTCTTGAGAAGTAAAAACACAAAAATACACATACAACATACAAGATACATAATTCGGGTGCAAAATACAAAAAAAACTTATATATATTTTTGAGAAAATAATATAAGTAAGACACTTAGTTAAAAATATAAATTATTTTGAACACAAGAATACATATACAAAAGATAGTGACTTGTGCTTGTGCGATACAAGTCTAGTGACTAACGATAATAAAACATGTTTAGGTCACGACGCATTATAAGCAAAACCCGGTGAAGTTTACGACGCAAGGAACGCAAAGTTATGAGTTCATGCTCCCCCTTTTCTTTTAACTGTTTTCAGTTTTATAACTTCGGGGGTGAAATACATGTTACAAATATTACAACGTTTATAAATGGTATGACACAAAAACAAGAAGCACTCTTGGTGATAACTAGTACCAAGTATGATGCGTTTTGAGAAATGATACGAGAAATCGTGTCACGAATAGGGTACCATAAGCACCATTAATCGTGTACATACTTAGAACGCAGAACAAAAGGTTAGATCTAATGGGTACAAGGGCAGCCCCACTCTTGGTGATAACTAGTACCGAGTAGTGTTTTCGTGTCTCCGTCGTGAATCGACAACTAGAAAAGTGCTTATGGCTTGGTTGCTTCCTATGTCGTGTCACATGTTAATGGCCTTGCAACCCATTAACAACTTGATACATACATGAATACTTGATTTATACATGAATACTTGATTTATACATGAATACTTGATTTATACAAGATACAAACGTTCAATACAAGAACTGCATGAATTCACACCAACATTATGTTGACGTTTTTCCAAAACTCACATGTATTTCAGGTAACTAATGTGGATGTGCGCGCGATCTTACTCATGCTCTTGGATGTCGTTTATGTTTATCGTTAAATAAAGTTGTAACTTTTCAGACAAAATGTTGTCTTGTGATGTAAACACTAAAACTATGATTTCGGTTATGTAATGTTTGGCATTTGAAGTTATTTTATGAGCATGTAGTATGTTTACCAATCGTATGCAATGAAAACCTTTCATGATCACACCTCGTGCTTCCGCCTTAGAAAGGGGTGTGATAGTAATATAGGAAACATCAATACAATCTCTTACAAAGAGATAAAAGTCTACATGGTGTAAGAACAATCAAATGAGGCCATCATTACACTTACTACACATCACTCTTCATTATTTTCAAAACTTCAAAAACAAAATATACATTCTCTCCCTTCCAAAGTCTTCATCAACCCTTCTTCATCTAACTTAAATCACCGGACCTGTTCATGTATACCCAAAATCACCGGAGAAAAATCGCCTAATATATTCAAAATCGCCGGAGAAAATCAACGATCACTAGACGACGGAGATATACCGCCGGAGAACAATCACCGAGGAATTTCAACCATCAACGCCGGAGATATACTGCCTAAAAACCGCCGGAGATATACCGCCTAAAAACGAGAGAATCTCAGGTGCGTCGGTTCTTAGTTGACAAAAATTATCAACTTTCTTTTAGCTATACAGGTTCGGTAGGGGGAGAAAATGGGGTTTTGTGATTTTTTTGGCTTTTTTTATAGTTATTACAGTTGAATAACAAATATGTAAGGGGTTTTTTATACTTATTAAAGTTGAATAACAAATGTTTTTAGGATTTAAAGGTGTTAACTATATTCTTGTAAAAACAATACTTGTTACCCCAAAAAACTTTCCAACTAAGAAAACTTTATATTTTAAACAAATTTAATCAGAAAGGTTGTAGGTTGGTTTTGTTTTGTTTATATAAATAATTATGATGAACAAATGTCTTTTGGTTTTGTTTTTAGGGGTTTTGGTTTTTAATAATGTTACATGGTTGGTTACATTTGTGTTCTATTGGAAAAAAAAATGTTACTTTTTTATGTGCATATTTCAACAAAGTGTATAATAAAGAAATTACATTTAAAGGGGAAAATGTAAAAAAAGGGTTACATGTTGGTTTTAAAACAAAACAAAAGTTACATTTTTTGTTCTTTGGTTTTTTAGTCGAATTCATTTTTACATAAAAAAGTTACATTCATATTTGATTCGTATAAAAAATGTACATGTGTGTTGCATTTTGAGATAATCCAAAAAAATGTACATTGTACATGAATACTTTACATTGTTGGATCCTTGGAAAAAAAGTGTAACTTGTTATTAATCGTCGTGCTTGTAGATAGTGAAGATAAGCAACAAAACAAATAAAAATGACCACATGTGTTTATACATTCAAACATTTTTTTTTGCTTGGGTGTTCCCCATCTTCAAAAACGTTTCGTATTGCGAGGAATGTTGATGTTTTTTTTAATTGAAATGCAGGGGGAAAAAGGCATCTACCAACAAATTGGAAAAAAGTGTTAAAGGGAAACTAATAAGTCTCAAATTAGTATTACATTACTTTGTATAGTTTGTGTTTACGGATTTCTTTGTAACATTGTGGAAATGTTTTGTTTTATGTATGGTGCTATGATTATATATCTTATTACGTGGTTATATAAAAAAACTTTTGGGCTTTATTTTTATTTATATGTACAAATGTGAAATGAGACAAAAAAAATGTGTATGTTGTAGCATTAATATGTATTTCTATGTAGGATAAAATATGAAAAAAATGATTTTTGTAACATATGAATCGGTATGGGTAGTATATGAAAAAATGATTGAAGCCTAATAAACTAATGTTGATATGACTCGGTTTGTGTAACATATGAAAAAAATGATTTTTGTGGATATAAATTAAAAAACGTTAGATAAATGGATGTTGTATAGTCTTTTAAAAGGCTTTGGGTAAAAGTTTACACATTTTTACATAAAAAAAGTCATCCTACAAAGAGGTAAAAAAACTAATACCTAAATCTATAAATTCTATGGTATGGTATGTGACATTTTCTTGGAGATATATGTATTTCTACTTCTTTATTGTAAATAACTAAGATATGAAACATGGGGCCCTTGTAACATATTTGTTAATTTATGTTTTTTGATTTATTGTTTTGATTGTTACTGTATAATTTAGTAAGAACTAAATTTCACTCATTAGTTTTATGTAAACAAATATTATATAAGTTGTGTGTACTTGAACAAAGGTAAAAAGTACAACACTTTTTAATCTAAAAAGTCAACCTACCTATAGAGCTAAAAAGTAAAAACATGCAGCTCACTTGGAAACATGTGACCTGCAAAAAATCCATCAAATTCATTCTCTTTCTTCATTTTCTCTCTCATCTTTCATTATTTTGTATATTAAAAATACTTTTGTTTGGTCGTGTAACATTGATTGTATGTTACATCTTTTTAGGTATTTAAAAAAAATTTAACAGTCTCTTTCTTGCAACTCTATAAAAAAACGTAAACATAAAAACATGTAAATGTTACATAAACATGAAAATGTAACATAGAAATGTTATACACAAAAATGTAACATGTAATACGTTACATAAATATGAAAACATACCATGTGTAACAATAACAAAAACCACTTTATGTAACACATTGTTTCTGTAAACATCTGTAACAAATAACACTTTGTTTCTGTAACGTGATAGGTAGATGTGTAACAACAACAAAACCCACTTTTTACATGATCAAAAAATGTAACATGCACCTTCACCACCATCTCCAACTACCTACAAAAACTCTTTTCTACTTCGCTATGGCGGCGGCGGTCCTTCCACGTTTCACATACACAACCAACAACAGACTTTAAAACAATAGGAACATTAGGACACCACATTCTAGTGCCATTGGGTGTGTGGTGAACATAAAATTCCTCGTCCGCATGAATACCTACAAAAAAGGTATTGTTTAATAAATTTTAACACGTATAGGTTAAAAAAATTACTTGTAACATGATACCTAACAAACTGATGCATTTTACCGTATTCTCAATACAAGTTTAACACGTTTTCATAAAATGCAAACAAAACATGGTGGTACATTTTTTTGATCTCACCAAAAAATGTAGATGCTGGTGCATTTTTTTTTTGTAATCCAAAAATGTAATCTCGAATGTTTTCCCCTTCCAAAAAAATATAAAAAATTAATACAAGTGTAACCACATGTTTTTACCTTCCACAAAATATAAAAGCTTGTTTCATAAAAATAAAAATGGTTACACTTGTTTTTACCTTCTACAAGTTTACCACATTTTCAACCAAACTAACCAACACATCATATGTTTTTTTTTCCTCCTCTACCAACAAAATAATAATAATAATAATAATAATAATAATAATAATAATAATAATAATAATAAACTACAAACATTAAAACTAGGGGTGTTACAATAACCCTATAGAAAAAAATTCATGGTTTTACATAAACAATGACCTGTGGATAGCAGCTGTGTAAAAGTACAATTCTGAACACCATCCTCAACACCATTTGTGCCATTTTGATTCAGAACTGAGGCTACACATAAAAAAAATACCAAAAAAAAAAACCAAAAATCAAGAAGAATCCAATGAAAATCTAAACAAGAAAACCTTAATTTACACAACTACTCATATGCATTTAAAGCTGTACATTTAATAAAACTGAAAAAAAAGTATCATTCACCTGGAAACTCTGAAGAAATAGGTTCAGGATCTTCAACAACTCTACTCTCACCCAATGCATCTTCATCTTCATTAAATGCAAAATCAGGTAAAAGATTATGTGGGACAACATTTAATGTGAACCCGGATGATTATTTAGTGTCCGCGTACCACCGGCAACAGTCCGAGGTTGTTGGCTGTTCAAATCAGCCATGTTAAATGCAAAAACTCTTCAATGGTGAGTATGGTTTCTTTCTTTCACTCCACTTCTCTGGTTGGGATAAATGAGATGTGAGATATGGAGCCTATGGATATGTAATAAAACAAAAGAGAAGATATGTGAGAGAGGTGAGAGATTATACAAGTACAAAGGTATTAAATGTGATAAAGATGAAAAGAAGAAGAAAAGTCTGCGTGTACAGACTTACACATTTCATACAATCAAAAGGTTAAAAGAAAATGACGAAAATGCCCTTGTCTCCTATCAAACTAATATCAAACGTGGATCAATCCTAGCCACATGTGAGAGTTTCCTGGGTTTTCTCATTATAATTAGCACACACATATATATATATATATATATATATAGGAAGGTTCATTGGGGAACACTAAAAAAGTGGGGAACAGCGGGGAACCGACTTAAACGAACTCCGATTGGACTCATTCCATTGGCGTTGGAACCGGCTCGTTGAACCCGAACTAAGATCTCTTAACCCTAAATGCTAAATCCTAACTCCTAAACTCTAAACCCTAAAGCTAAAAAATAATGCTAAAACATAAGCTAAACCATAAAATCTAAACTATAAACCCTAAAAGCTAAACCCTAAAGGCTAAACCTAAAGCTAAACCCTAAACCCTAAAGCTAAACCATAAGGCTAAACCCTAAAAGCTAAACCCTAAAAAGCTAAACCCTAAAAGCCAAACCCTAATATATTTAGGGTTTAGGGGTTATGATTTAGGGTTTATGGTTAAGAGATCCTAGTTAGGGTTCGACGAGACGGTTCCAACGCCGCTGGAATGAGTCCAATCGGAGTTCGTTTGAGTCGGTTCCCCACTATTCCCCACTTTTTTAGTGTTCCCCAATGAACCTCACACTATATATATATATATATATATATAGGGCCAGGATCATTTTAGAACCATAAATATTTGCAGAACTCGCAGAACTCCTAATAAACAATATTTTTATTTATATACTTTTATGTTTAGGATAATTTTATCATTTATTATGTGTTTTTTTAGGATTACATACATGTTAAGAGTAATTTTATCATTTTTTATATGTAATTTTATAATTACACATATGTAAACTAGTTTTTTTACATATATGTAATTAGTTATGACACGTATATATAATTTTGGCAATTAAACATATGTAAACTACTTTTAACATGTATGTAATCAAAGAAATACATATAATAGATGATAAAAAGATCCTAAATACAAAAACTTATATATAAAATGATTGTTTATTAAGAGTTCTGAAAGTTCTGTAGTTATTTAGAGTTTTGAAATGAACTCAACCCTATATATATATATATATAAGTCAAGCAATAACTTATAAAAGTACTTACGAAAAAGACTACTTTGTAAAATTACTTATGAGTTGAGCTTAAGCTCTACTAAGTTAAACAAGTTAGGCTCAAATAAAAGTATTTAGGATAAAAACTACTTGTGAAATTACTTATGAGTCGAGTTCAAACTCTACTAAATTAAACAAATTAGGTTATAAAATGAGTAGACGTGGTACATGGGTAACGGTGTCAAGTGACTCAAGATTTGTGCTTTATATATAATCTTACATATCGAAAGTTAAATGTCCTTGTTTTCCGACAAATACTCCATAAATAACTTAAATGGAAAAAACAAAAGAAGATATATGCTTGTATCGGTAACCATATTGTCCATTCATTGACAACTGAATCAAGTCTTAGGGGCTGTTTGGTAGACTTTGAATGATCATTAAAAGGCTACATCTTAATGGAACCATTAAGAATTTTACCAATGAGAAGGTAGAAGAATGTGACATGTGATAATTTACCATTCAGAGGTTACCTCTTAACCATTCAGACTTGAGGTTACATCTTATTCATTCAGAGGTTTTAAACCATTAAGAGGGTAGCATCTGAATGGTCATTAAGAGGCTACCAAACAGCCCCTTAAATCTATAATGAAAAACAAAAAATGTTTTGATAACCCAACTCAATCCTAGTGTTTCACCATGGTGTGTCTTATGATGTGCGTCGAGTTCATTTTACCAAAAAAAAGGTTCCATTATTTATTTATTTAAATAAGAGTTAAGTGTTATTTACGTCTTTGTGGTTTGTCTACTTTGTCATTTCAGACCAAATTTCAAAATTGTATCATTTTTCTCTCTGATATTCTCGAAACATGCTATTTCAGTTCAAAAACTAACCCAGTTATAAAACTCAGGGACGTAAATGGCGCTTAAACCCTAGGGACGTAAATGCCACATAACTCCTATATTTTTTCTTTATTTTTTAAACTTCTATTTATTATTATTATTATTATTATTATTATTATTATTATTATTATTATTATTATTATTATTATTATTATTACACACAGTTAGGGATAAACATTTAGTGTTGGGTATCAATACCAAATTTTCCGTACCGAATTATTTCTGGTACTGATTCGGTACCCATTTTTTGGCGTTTTCAGTACATGTACTTTTGGTTCGGTATGATTGGTATTTTACCTTCAAATACCGCTACCGAAAATACCAGCACCGGAACTCATACGGGTACCGGTATCGGTATCGAAAATGTTCGGTACGGTACGTTACGATACCGGTATTTATGAAAATTCGGTAAAATACCGGTACCGAAAACGTCAAAAAGTGGGTACTGAATCGGTACTAGAAATAATTCGGTCCAGAAAGTTCGGTACCAGTACCCTGTAGCAAATGCTTATCCTTAACTTTGTGTGTATATATATAATAAAAAAGAAGTTTAAAAAAAATATAGAAGTTATGTGTCATTTACATTCTTAAGGTTTTAGTATTATTTACGCCCCTGCTGAGTTTTTTAAATAGGTTTGGTTTTTAGACTGAAACAATGTATTTTGAGAATATCAAGGAAAATACTGATAAAATTTCAAAATTTAGCCTAAATTAGAAAAGCGAACAAACCACATAAACTTCAATGATAATTATACATATGAATAGTAATTGTAGTATTTGCTTTTTGTAATATTTTATTTGTTATTGTTTAATCTTTTAGTAATAAATAGTAATTAATTAATTTATTATTTTTTTTATTTTTCAGTTATAAAGAGTATAATTATTAGGTATTTGTTTTTTTATTTTAAGTTGGTAGTTTTTTGTTTAGCAATCAATTCGATATCGGTTTGGTTCATTTCAGTATCGGTACGGTAAAAACAAACACCGATACCGAAACCGGTGTTGTTCGGATGGTATCGATCAGTTCAAATTGTCACGGTATTGATACCGATATTTATTTATCGTCATAGACAGAGTTGTATAAATAAAAAAAATGAAACCAAAAACCATAAAATGAATACAGGTATCGGTACAGATGTTGTTTGCTACGATACGCAAGCGACGTGATGTCAGTTTATCGAAAGAAAGTTAGTAAAAACAAATATCGGTACCGAACCGATGTTCGTTCGCTTTGGGTTCGGTTCACTATGGTAGCAGCACGATATATGTTATCAAACAAAAAACCATAAAAAATAATACATACACATATCGATGTTGTTCGGTTCAGTACGGTATGGTAGCGATAGGATCTTAGTTTATCGAAAGCAAAATAAATAAATAAATAAATAATGGTACCGACAACTCAGTCGGTGTCGATTTTGTTTGGTACGATAGTGTCACGATAGCCGTTTTCAATAAAGTTTATATGACAGTGCTGAACAAATAAGCATAGAACGCAAACCAACTAAACCGATTTCAACTGAAAATCGTCGGTACCGATATTCGTTTTTATTGTATTCTGTCGATGTAAGGTTCTTTCTCTCGATTACTATAGCGTGCCGATACCGTACCTAACAGAACAGATGTTGATCGAAATCCCGCTACAAAGCGCGATGAAATATCAATAGTTAATTCTTTAAATAAAAAGCATCATGTGATAGTGACGGACGACGGTATCTATAATACAGTTTTTTCAAACTTGATATGTAATATATTATATTAAATAGTTTTATTGATTAAACGTTAGATAATGGATCAAAAGTATGATATATAAATACCATTTCAATCAACTTGATATTATAACTTATGTGATAGGTGACAAAAGCTTTTGCTTCTACTTGTTCGTTCACTTGTAATTTAGTTAGACTTGTTATTTAAAAATTTGTAGGATGCATGCATCAGTTTATAATAATAATTTAATTAGTTATGTAGATGAAATATATTGCTTATATACATATAAAGCCAAAAAGGTTTAAGTTTAGTATAATTAATTTTTTTAATGGCAAATTTGGATCACTGACGGACCACTGGAGTATCATCGTGCTACCAACGGAACCACCCGAGATCATATCCATCTCCACTAGGCATAATTAGGGGTGTTCAAAAAACGCGTGGCTCGCCGCTCGCTCAAAACTCGCTCGAAAAAAGCTCAAGAAAACTCGGGTCGAAATTGGCTCGGTTGTAAACGAGCCAGCTCGGCTCGATTTGTAAACGAGCCGAGCTCGAGCTTGGCCTGGCTCGACTCGTGAGCTGGCTCGATAAGGTATACATCCTTCATTTTTTTTGTCCCACATTGCTTAGAAAACAAAAACTAATGGAGCATCTCTCCTATAAAAAAAAGGTAAAGACAATATACAAAGTGAATTAACTATTTATACTTGCATATTTAGCCATATGGTTAAATTAAATGGCAATTATGACCCTTAGTCTATGAAGAAATTCATTTCTAAGGCTTTTTAAGTAGTAAATTTTGCGGTTCTTTGTTAGTTCGAGCCGAGCCGAGCTAGCTCGATTTGAAATTCGAGCTCGAGCCGAACCAGCTCGAATCGAGTTCGAGCCGAGCTTGAGTTGGGTCTAGCTCGGCTCGACTCGGCTCGTTTACAGCCCTAGGGATAATGCATTATACATCAATTCAGGAGAAAACCCAATAAATATGGGAAACCCCGCTTGTGAGAATCAAACCCATGACTTATTAGTCCGAAAGGCTTATCTCACCTTTGAGATACCACTATGCTATAATCATGTATTTTGTGTGCATTGTTATTCTTTGTTATGCAAACATAATTATTAACAATCATTATATATTATATAATACTCTAATTTGCAACATTTTGTTGCAATAGAGGTTGTATACCATGCTTTGTTAGTGTTTTGTGCATGCAATAGTTGTACCATGGTTGCATTGTTGTTTGTATCATGCTTGGTTGTTGTGTCATCTCTTACACCACTACTATGAAGCTCTAAATTTACATATTATTTTGAAGTATTTATGTTTAAATCATGCCAGTTTATTTTTAAAATTTGGCAAAAAATAACCAAATAGTTTAAAGTTATATATATTAGTCAAATTCTATAAAAACAAACAAATGGGTTGAACGGGTCAACTTGCGAACCTCTGGGTTGACAAGAACATGACCCGCAAAAGTAAACGTTTCCACAGGTTCGACCCGAATCTGTATGGACCAAGCCCAAACCCACAATTTTCGTGTCCTGATAGAAATTAACACCCTAGACCGGACCCACAAAAGTTTAAAGTTACTTATATTAGTCAAATTCTAAAAAAAACACATAAATGGGTAGAACGGGTCAACTTGCGAACTTGCTGGGTTGACAAGAATATGACCCGCAAAAGTAAATGTTTTCACAGGTTCGACCTGCATCCGTATGGACCAAGCCCAAACCTACAATTTTCGTGCCCTGTTAGGAATTAACACCCTAGACCGGACCCGTTTCGCCACCTCTTGAGATATGTTTTGCTCATGTGAACAAGCCATGCTACTCTTTATTATACACTTAGCAGGAAACTACATTGGGAGTGGAATTCAGAAACATTAGAGGGCAAACCTTAAATGAATGGAAACACAAGCAGACAAGCTACTCGTGTGCAGTTTCTAGACTTGGCAAGATTAAGTGATTCTAAAAGTAGCGAGACATCTTGGTGTGGGTCGAACGGTAGGCCTGTAAACAAACCGAACGTTCATGAACTGTTCGTGAACTTGTTCGACGGGAAGTTCGTTTATGTTTGTTTATTTAATAAACGAACAAACACGAACAAAAAATTATGTTCATTTTATTAAATGAACGAACATGAACACACCTTGTGTTCATTCATTTATGTTCATGAACGTTCGTTTATGTTGGTTCATTTACGTTCGTGAATGTTCGTTTATTTACGTTCGTTTATATTTTAGTAAATACATAAATAGTTATGTTTATATAAATATTAGGTTTTCTAACTACTTATATAAATATAACTAATTAGTAATTAAGTTTTCCAGTAATAAAAAAAGAAATTTTAAAATTTTTCTTAGATCGTAACTGATCACTTACTTAATATTTATATAAAAGAACTACTTAAATTTAGTATCATGAACCCTAATTTAGATGTGTTTTCGGATAAACTATAATATATTAGACTTGTATGTTTGTGTTTACTAATGTTAAATCGTGTTTCTTTATATTTATTCAATTACGTTGATTTGTGTTCGTTTATGTTTGTTTAATCATGTTAATTTATGTTTGTTTATGTTTATTCAAATATATTCAGTTAATTTTTTTTATGTTAATGTTCGTTTATGTTCGTGAACTGTTCTTTTAGGCTTTAAACGAACGAACATAAACGAACACGAACATGCCCGTTTTCTTAATGAACGAACACGAACAAAAAAAATGTGTTCGATTATATGTTCGAGTTCGTGTTCGTGTTCGGTTAAAATTAAATGAACGAACATGAACGTGCCTATGTTCGTGTTCGTTCGGTTCATTTACAGGCCTATCGAACGGGCTGGGGCAGGCCGATGAAAAAAAAAAATACATGCCAGATTTTTTTGATGTATTTGATCTTGATGAGGGACCATTCTTGGTGACTGGATCCGAACCACCGGGGCTATGGTGGCCGAGGCTAAGGTATCGTTTATGTCTGTTTTTCCTAGCCTTTGTCGAATACAATAAATCATTGTGTGGAGATTGATTATTTAAGAGAAGCTTTCCTAGCCTTTGTTGAATACAATAAATCAATTTGGCTCGCCGCCGCGACGCAATGCGCGCGGGGCGGTTTTCTAGTTTATTCTAAAAACGTTATCCAATCTATTATTTTGAGTTTTTCAATAAAAACTGTGAATAGGACTATTTACAAACCGAATACATCTTCAAATTACTTGGAAATGTTATATGGGTAAACCGTAAACACCAACTTTAGCCGCTCCGATTATATATTTTATTATTATATAGTTCCTTTTAAATCTCCATCGTCTTTTTAACCGTTTTTTGTTTGTGTTCGTTTGTTAGGCCATGTGTAGTCATAACCTCCCTTTATGGGCGTTATGCGACACGTGGCGCGCCACGTGTGCGGGTGGGCGTTATGGGGTGTTATGCATTTAAGCCCGTAGTCATAAAGCCCCCGCCTAATCATTACTCAATTATTAATTTCTAATTTTTTATAATTATTTTCTAACTTTATAAAATTAAAATTCATTTCATTAAATTAAAAAAAACATTACACTAAAATAAAAAAAAAAAACATTACACTTAGAAAAAAAAAGATTACAGTAACATAAAAAAATGGTTCCAAAAAAAAAAAGTTGGACAAAAAAAATAAAAAAAACAACACTTCAAAGATTATTCTTCGGCTTCATTTTCGTTCTCTCCTTCTTCCTCTTCGTTTTCTCCAGCATCCAAACCTACGTCTTCAAAGTTCTCGTCTTCGAATTCCTCAACCTCTTCTTCCTCGGAATTTTCTTCGTCGTCAGTGTTGTATCGAATTGGGCGAATCGCCCAAGCATGCTCAACCAAATCCGCCTTCAACGTGTTATGTATTTCCTTAGATCGCAATAGTTGAGCATTTGCGAGTCTCTCTTCCATTGTTGCTTGGGTTCCTTCGACTAAATCTTCCGGAATGTAGTTTTGGCATATCACTTTTCCATCATCCTCAATGATCATATTATGCAAAATGATGCAAGCATACATGGTCATTCGTATTCTATCCTTATGCCACATGCGACAAGGATTTCTGATATGTAACGCCCCAAAATCCGAATGTTAATATTTGTCGTGTGTTCCTATATGACACGTCATGGAATAAATAACTAGGCTATTTAACCTAGTTAAGGGTATGGCCAAAAGTATTAAATGATGAAGGTAGTGTCAGTTATGTTTTAAAGGCAAACCCGAGGGGCTAAAGTGGAACAGATGAAAGTTGACTACTAATTAAAAGGTCTATACACACACAAACACACACATACGTGCGTGTTCTTGAAGCTTCAGGAGCTCTCAAGAGCTCCAAACCCTAGTTCCACTAAATCACCAAATTAAAGGGTGAATCGAAGCTCAAATTCAAGAAGAAACATGGATTAAGGATCACCTTCACGAGGGGATCTTAAGGTATGTCTTAAATCTAAGATTGGCGATCATGTGTGAAGTGGGTTATGTTCAAATCCGTGAATTAATATGAAATTAATCATGTACAAGGGTTAGAATCATCGTATAGAACATGGGTTATGTATGGTTTGCGTTAATTTGATGATTAGAGGTGAAACCCGTTAGTTATGGTGAGGATGATTACTAGAAACACCACCTATGTTCAAGTCTTGTTGAAAGATTGATGTATTATGTGGGTATGATGAATTATTGTTAGATGAATTAGGAGGAATATGATGATGTTATGTTTAATGTTCATTTGGGACGATACATGATGATTAGTAGTAGGTTTTGATGGGTTATGTATGAGTTTAGAAGATTTATGTATGAATTAGTTGTAAGTTATGCTTAAAAGGTGGTACGCACATCAAGCGTATGATAAAATGTATAAAGTGTCGTCCGTATAGTCGATTATGATGTTACGAGTATATGATGATAAGTCGATAGTGGAATATGGTTGATAGTTGACTCTTGAAAGTCAACTAAGTATAAGAAACATGATTTGACTCGTTACCGTAAAGGTAGGATTATAGGAAGTCGTTTGGTACATGTTATGTTAATATGCATTATTTGTAAGTACATGATGAATTACGTGTGTTGGAAAGGATATGAAGTTGATTATATGTTTTAATGCTTGTTAGAAATGACTAAGGAAAGTTAAGTGTGAATTATGCGAGAGATATGATTGTTACATGTACAAATGATGTATGCTAATAAGAGCGTGATTTCGATGAAATGAAAGTATAGGAATCACATCGAGACGGACTCAAGCATGAGGTGTTAACGGGTCAAGAAGAGGCAAGGAATCGGATACGAGCACGGACGCATAAGGTAAGTGATTTCTGTAATCACTTCTTAGTTCGATTAAGTAATATGGTGTTTTAATTAACTAAACATGATGTTGGAGGTTAAATATGTGACGTAGTCTTTCGTCGTAAATGATGGGATTAAAGTTGACCAAAATGCCCTTGATGGGTATTTTGGGTAAACGATCTTAAAAGTAGTTTAGAAACAAGTTATTCGATTAGTGTAATGTTTTGGTCAAGTATGAAAGTGAGGAGTATGGTTTTGTGAGTCAGAAACGTTTTAATGCGCAATTACCCTTAACGAGTCAAAATAAGCTTATGAGCGTAAACGGGTGAAATAAGATGTAAAGTATCCGGGAATGAATCTTTTATGACAATTGACCTTGATATTATCAATTCATATGAAGTTAAGGTCAAACAAATAAGTTATGTGATAAAATTATGAACGGGTCAATTCTTGGTAAAAATGGTAGTAATCCGAAGACTTAAAAGTCTGGGATTTTGTTAATCCGGATGTCGGATCTTAACTCCATAAGATGGATAATTAAATTACGGACGCGTAGGAAAAAGAATCGGGTAAAACGGACCAATAATGAAGAAGTTATGGCCGTTTCCGTAAAATCCGAACGTGCTGGAAATCTGCAGATCAGCAGCAACAACATTCTGTCGAAAACAAGCAGTGGCGTAGCGCGACTGGCAGTGGCGCTACGCGAGCGTGTGTCAGTTTCGCGAAAATCGCTTATTTTAACCGTTAATGCACTGCGAACCCGTTTAAACGCGTTTTAAGTTGCGTATGACTAATTTAACTTACGTTTTTATAAGCTTAAGTGTATGCACATATGTAGATAGGTATGTATGTATGTTTATAAGTATGCGAGCAAGTACGTGGATATACGATGGTATGTATGAGAGTAGGCATGTATGAGTTTGGTATGATGCAAGTAGGGGTGTATGTATATATATATGGATAATGTCATGAATGTACGTAATGCTGTAGGTATGTGTACATGTAGATACGTATATAATGATGTAGATGTGTTTACATGTAAGTATGCATGTAGGTTGGCATGTATGTGTGTGAGCATGTATGCAAGTAGGTATGTATGCATGTGTGTACGTATGTATATATGGAGATAATATGTATGAAGTTTAGGTATGTATGTAAGCCATTCAGTATGATTAAGTTTTACGTTGTTATGCGTGTACATGGAGATTTAGGTGTAATGCAGGTATAGCAACGAAGTCTCACCACGGATTTTATGATTTGATGGAAAGTCGGGATGTAAAGAGTTAACGGAACGAAAAGAGAACGTGAATAGATCTTGTATGTTATAATGCGTACTAATGCTATAAATTTTATTATGGTGAGCGCAGGTATTACGAGTCATGAGGATCTTCAAGGATTAGAGATCGAGGATCGAGTCACAAGACAGATTGTACGGGAACGTTGGTGTTGAAATTTAGAAAACCCATGTCATGTATTTAATTGTAAATGAGTCGATTGATGACTTCATGTGAAAAAGTTGTGTTAAAATGAAGTTTTAAGTAAGACAAGGTAATTATAAGGAAAGAAATTTTATGGTACGTGTTTCCGCTGCGACTTTAGTCAAGTACGATTTAGGGTCTTACAAGTTGGTATCAGAGCCCTGGTTTGAGGGAATCAAGTTGTCACACCCCGACCGCGTAAAACAACAAATCGCGGCGGAAACATCGGGGCGTGTTGCAACAGAATTAATGTTTCATAACCATGGATATCAAAAGTGTTTCGTTTTATTAAACATTGAATAATTACATCGTCTTGAAATCTAAATACACTATTTAAACATAGTCTATCATTGTTATTGAGTCACTAAGGCCTTGTCCAGTCCTATGTGAGCATGCATCCTATCAATCGATATCATTCAACAATACCTGAAACATATGTGAAAACGAGGTCAGCAAAGAAATGCTGGCGAGTACATAGGTTTTGTAGGAGTGTCGAAATCATGGCTAGTTTAGACGTTGCAATACTTTATTTAAAAACCTTGTTTTGAAAAGAGTATAATATTTCAACTTAATTAACCAACTCAAATCAAGCGGGTTATAATTTGTAAAACCTCGTAGCCATGACTCTTAACCCAAAAACATTTGTTTTTGTAAATTATTTGAAAAACAATGATAAGTTCAGGTGATATGTATAAATAAGAGAATAATGCATGATTAAATGAATAACCATGTAAAATGAGTTTGTATAAGATAAGTTGTTTGTAAATAAATGTCTTGTGAAAAGTATGTTACTTGTATAAAATGTTCTATGTCTCCAACTGAAATGATTCAAATAACGCTACAATATGTAATACCATACAAACACTTATATATAGGAAGTACCAGCGGCGTATCCACCATGCTTGTATCATATTCCACACGCATTGTTACTTAATCACTTAATCCAAACCAAACCACCAAAGTAATGTTCATGCCCAAATGTAAATCATGTAATATGTATAACAAAAATAATATCGTATATCGCTTTGAACCCAATCGTTAAAACATCATGTGAAAACCAATCGTAAATCGTTTAATTCGTTTTAGGTCGTGAAACTACTTATAAGGTCGTCTCGCTAATAACATTCAAACCTTCGTGACTTTCATCGCTTCTCGTTTTCGTCGCTTCTCGTTTTCGTATTAACAAACCTCCATAGGGTAAGTTAATAATTACAGATTCAGTCGCTACCTACCATACCCACACATAACCACGGGTGTAGTAAATAACGGGATTTGTCAGATCCTATGGTACCATAACCTAATACTGGTCGGCTTGATCATTGCTAATGAATGTCATTTGTTATGTAACTACAACCAACAAGTTTGTTCACTTTATGAAATCGTTATTAGTTTTGTATAAATCGCTTTAATTGTCTTTGAAACCATCGTTATAACATCGAAAACATTTAGCACATATGAGTCACCCCAAAACAATTGAAAACAGTAAAATAGGGGAATAATGTACTCGCCTGAGAATGCTTGGAGGTCTTGAACAACAACCAAACAAAGCTAGAGGGAGCACGGAATCAGTCGGCAATTCCAATACTATATAAATAAATAAACCGGACTTAAATCGAGAGATTGGATAGGATGAGGCTTGGTAAACCAAATGAGTGTTGGAACTCATATGATATGGTTTAACAAGGCCTACATACTACAATGAAACCAAACCTAATTGTTTACGACCCATTACGACTCGTTTAGGTAACATATGCTACTTTAACGTGTCGTGCGCGTGAAACGCGTTCGGACCGTCTAACTAGTCCTATGACAAGTGTTATATGCCTAAACATGTTACATAATCAGTTATGTGACAAAAGTTTAGGTTACATATGCTTAATTACCAATTATACATGAAAAGGGTATTCTGGTAATTTACCTAAGGCATATAAACTACCTATCATACAACTACTTAAACGATGTGACCATAGGGTATAACCTCGGAAGGTTATTCCCTACCTACTATGGTCACCTAATGTATTTGGTCGGATCCTAATGATCGACCAAACTGGGTCGGGTTCGAAGGTATAGGCGATTTATTAGATCGCCTACCCTACGACCCTAGACAACGTGGTAATCAGTGGGCATAGTCCCAAGGGACTATGACCAACGTGATTACAATCACGTTGCGAAGTTCCTACGAACTTCGCATTGACCATTACTGGTCAACGCTGAAAGTCAAACAAAGTTTGACTTTCTTGACTCGAAAAGCAGTAAAATAAGGAAAAGAACGAAAGAATACTTACCCAGGGTCCAAGAATGGAAGGTTTGGATCCGAACACTCTCAGGTATGAAGTGTTAAACACGACAACTTAGAGAGCAAGTTCAGATTCAAAGGTGTGAGTTTTTGGGTGTGATGTTGGTGGGTATTTATAGGAAATGGTCCACCGCTAGGATCGTTTCTTGGAGAAGGAGGCAACGATCAAGGCCGTACACTTGTCGGAAAGTCATGGTGCCACAATTGCTCCATAACTTAATGACACATCATCTCTAAACATGTGGTTAAGAATTGATTTGGTTGCAACTTGCATTAGAAACATTTAATCTGGTCTGTTACTCGGATGCGGCCCGCTTCAGGATGTTATAAACACAATGCGGGCCGCTTTGGCCTGTCTGATCAGCAAACTTGTTTCAGAAATGACAGTTTCAGTCCCTGCACGTGTTTAAGGCCTTTTCCGACACTTCTAAGGCCCGTAAAGCCAACTTTAAGGCCCTAAAATGATGCCTAAACATTGTGGACTTGAAACATGTTCAAAAATATGCCGGAGGTTGGTTCGTTTAGCCGTACGAACGCGATGTTCGCTTAATTACGACGGAATGCGCATAAGCGCGAAAAACGATCCAAATGACGCGACGAATGGATTTTTCTTATGGCGAACACTAAAATATAATGTAGTCATGCTTACATAAATTTTTGGATGTCCAGATGTATTCAGAACGTAAGTTATGCGCGAAAATGCAAACTTGTGCTCTTTTTGACACTTTTAGTCCCTGAATGACCCAAAAGTTTATTTTAGCACACCGAACCCCTCGAAGCCTATTTCTAAGCTATGTAAAGGATATTTAAGGTGTGTTTAACTTATGGTCATGTTCCGGAATGTCTGTTACAGTTCAAATTGGCATACTTTCGCAGTTTGTCAAGTTTAGTCCCTGTAAGCGATTTAACTTTGATTTCACCACACCAAACCTTCCAAAACTTATTTCTAAGTTATGTAAAGGTTATTTAAGGTATGTTAAGCCTATTTCACTATTCCGGAATGTTTGTTGGATTAAACTGGTTATATTTACGCATCAGTGCGCGTATAACCTTCCAGAAAGCGATTTAAAGCTTGAAATTGAACAAGAGTTGATATGTGTAAACGATACACATATTTTTACAAATCCAAAGTATGAAATATAATATTTCATTGGTTTGGCATTTGTTTGATGGTTGAAATGACACGGGTGTTACAGTCTCCCCTACTTTAGGAAATTTCGTCCCGAAATTTATTTAGAGGAAACTTGTGAGAGTTTAAAACATGAAGTTGAAAAGATCAAACAACATTGGTTAGGGTTCTTGAACTTCTAGTAACCTTAATGACATTATGTTTGCAATGTAAGAGGGACACTTATATACAAGTATATGAAGCGTCATTGGTGCGTCCACCACGCCTCCATTACATCGTTCTCATTTTGTTATTGTTGTCACTATCGGTTCCTTCACATAATAAATCTTACTGGATTTCTGTGCACTAAATTTCACAATTATGTGCGCATCCATAATTAGAGAATTCCTTGCACAGTTCACACAGTCTATTTTATAATGTGTAGGGTAAAACCAAATGAACAATCCTGTGATGAGTGTGACTAGACCGCCATAGAGTCCTTTTGACTAAATCAATAAATGATCTAAATAGACTATCAAGGAGTCTGTCCAGCTACATCACTAGATGTCATTCTTTAACCAGATTACGAATCAATCTTTTTGACTAGACCACTTAAGGTCTCTTAAGAATCATGGAGTGGTACCATATAATCCCAAGGGTCTTTAACTACAACGTAGAAGCCCATTAAGGATTTAAAGTAGTACCTTTTGAATATCCTACTATGAATCCCTCATATAAAGATACGAAAGATTCTATGAGGATTTGAAAATTGGATCACACAAAAACATAGAGGAGAACACATAAACACATAATCGCATAATTGTATAATCGTTTAATCGCAAAATCGTTAAATCGCAAAATCGTTTAATCGTATAATCGTTTAATTTGTTATCTTTGGACATGGGTATTTAAAGCATACTAGGAATCCAATCAGGCTCCGAAATCAACGAAGGTGTTGATCGTGGTCGGCTCGGGACTTTGAATAGATCAAGATGTCATCAATAAAAACAATGACGAACTGATCCAAATAAGGCTTGCAGACCCTATTTATTAAGTCCATGAAGATGGCTGGAGCATTTGTCAAACCAAAAGGTATGACTGTAAACTCGTAATGGCCATACTTCTTGCAGAAAACCGTTTTGGGAACATCTTCTTCGAGAACACGAAGTTGATGATACCAAGAACGCAAATCGATCTTGGAAAAGCATGAAGTACTATGTAGTTGGTCGGAGAAATCGTTGATTTAAGGTAGGGGATATCGATTCTTGATGGTAAGCTTACTAGGCTTACGTTAATCGATATACATTCGAAAAGATCCATTTTTCTTTTCACAAGGAGAACAGGAGTTTTGCCAAGGTGAAAAGTTCAGACGGATGAATCCTTTATCAGACAACTCTTGAAGCTGTTTTGATAATTCTTGCATCCCGAACGGTACAAGACGATAAGATACTTTAGATTTAAAAGAAACAAGTGTTTGAGGTTCTTAGGGAGATCACAAGTGATCATAAAAATGACAGAACCACACGAGTAGTTTTGTCTTTGTGTTAACATCATAAGGTTGGATCAAACATTCATACAATTGCATTAGTTAAAAATAAAAACCACAAATTTTTATTTATATACCAACCGCATTGTCTTTAAATGTTACAAGATAACAACCAGAGGAAATACAAAATACTAAAAGTTCACTTCTTCATCATCGATTGCCTCATTGATGTTAAACACTCGACCACGTGCTGGATTGACGTGAACGTTCGCATTCGGGTTTGCGTTAGCATTTGCATTCACCAGTCTCGGACAGTTGGGGCGGAAATGACCAAACTCTCCGCAGTTGAAACATGAACCCAGTGGGAATCTCGCAGCATTCCCTTGAACCGGAGCTTGAACCTGAGCAGCCTGATTTTGTCCCAGACGACAAGTATTGGCCAAATGCCCAAGTCTACCACACGTTGCGCATTTCTTGCAATCTTGTTGTGCAACGTGATGACCGTTGCAACGGGCACAATGTGGTGCGGTACCAGCATATGCCTTCTTTGCATGTGGCTGAGCCGGTGTATTCTACAGGTTCTGAGCAGTCTGTGCTGTAACAGCAAAATTTTGGGCACCCTTCCGCTTCTTCGATTTCTTCGACGTCTCACCTTCCTTACTCTCCCCCTTATCCTTCTTCTTGTCCTTTCCAGAATCGGTTGCCTTCTTTTTATCACCCTTGCGGGTGAGTTTACCCTTTCTGACTTGAGACTCAGTCAGGGTAGCTGATAACTCGATTGCTTGACGAAGGGTGGTAGGATTAACACCGATCAAAATATCCATAATAGAATCGGGTAAACCATCTATGTATCTCTCGATCGCTTTCTCCAGAGGGGTAACCATGGTGGGACACAATAGACTGAGTTCTTCAAAACGATCCGTGTACGCACGGTGTTCAGCCCCATCTTGCTTTAAGTCGTCAAACTCTCGTTCCAAAACTCGAATCTCGTGACGGGGACAAAACTCCTTCATCATGAGAGCCCGAAGCTCTGCCCATGTTTGTGCCAACGCCACTTCGGCACCCCTATCTCGCATAACACCATTCCACCAAGTAAGCGCTCGCTTTTCAAACACACTCGAAGCAAATTCCACCTTACGCGCATCCTGACACTGCACATGTCTGAATGTGCTCTCGATACTCTCAAACCACTGCAGGAGCGCAGTTGCTCCTTGAGTCCCAGAAAACTTAAGTGGCTTCGCAGAATTGAAGTTCTTGAAATTACACGGTGCATTATTGTTGTTGTTGTTGCCGTTGTTGTACATCTCGTGGACTTGGGTTACAACACCGGGAACCACAGCAGCCACCTGTTGAGAGATCAGGGCTGCGAGTTCTTCAATAGTAAAAGTCCGAGTATCGGTTCGGGTATCGCGTCGAGGAGGCATTGTCTGAGAAGGAAACGAGTGAGAGAATTAGACGAAAAGAATGAGATGAAACGAATCTGATGAAAGCAAGGATAGTGGTCATTTGTTTGTTACTACAAAGCAACAAACGACCTTGGTGATTGGTCCAAGTAAATAGGTTAAAAATAATGTATCGCGAAGACATGCTCGCCTATAAGTGAACACTCATCCCAAGAATTCCCAGGTAAGCACAACTGGTCTCGCGTCTGATGAGATGTATACGAAGTGCTTGCCTAGACAGAAAACCCAGAATACAGGCATTCACCCTTCCAGTTTGCACGTGTTCACATTATTTAAAACCCAAAACCTTGACGAGATTTTGAAAATTCAAAGGGGTTCAAAACCATATAACAGAGGGTTCAAAACCTAGAAATTAATCATCCTAGAACAGATGATTAGTTTTCAAAGCGGTTTTGAAATTTATGTTCTTGTTGTGGTCGTCACCTAAGGATAGGTGACGATATTGTTTTATGACTAAACGCAAGTAAACTCGCGTTAGGGTCCTAGAAAGGTTATAGACTAGGTCAAAGCATTACTAATTACTAATAACCTAATTCCCTATAACCATTGGCTCTGATACCATCTTTCTGTCACACCCCGACCGCGTAAAACAACAAATCGCGGCGGAAACATCGGGGCGTGTTGCAACAGAATTAATGTTTCATAACCATGGATATCAAAAGTGTTTCGTTTTATTAAACATTGAATAATTACATCGTCTTGAAATCTAAATACACTATTTAAACATAGTCTATCATTGTTATTGAGTCACTAAGGCCTTGTCCAGTCCTATGTGAGCATGCATCCTATCAATCGATATCATTCAACAATACCTGAAACATATGTGAAAACGAGGTCAGCAAAGAAATGCTGGCGAGTACATAGGTTTTGTAGGAGTGTCGAAATCATGGCTAGTTTAGACGTTGCAATACTTTATTTAAAAACCTTGTTTTGAAAAGAGTATAATATTTCAACTTAATTAACCAACTCAAATCAAGCGGGTTATAATTTGTAAAACCTCGTAGCCATGACTCTTAACCCAAAAACATTTGTTTTTGTAAATTATTTGAAAAACAATGATAAGTTCAGGTGATATGTATAAATAAGAGAATAATGCATGATTAAATGAATAACCATGTAAAATGAGTTTGTATAAGATAAGTTGTTTGTAAATAAATGTCTTGTGAAAAGTATGTTACTTGTATAAAATGTTCTATGTCTCCAACTGAAATGATTCAAATAACGCTACAATATGTAATACCATACAAACACTTATATATAGGAAGTACCAGCGGCGTATCCACCATGCTTGTATCATATTCCACACGCATTGTTACTTAATCACTTAATCCAAACCAAACCACCAAAGTAATGTTCATGCCCAAATGTAAATCATGTAATATGTATAACAAAAATAATATCGTATATCGCTTTGAACCCAATCGTTAAAACATCACGTGAAAACCAATCGTAAATCGTTTAATTCGTTTTAGGTCGTGAAACTACTTATAAGGTCGTCTCGCTAATAACATTCAAACCTTCGTGACTTTCATCGCTTCTCGTTTTCGTCGCTTCTCGTTTTCGTATTAACAAACCTCCATAGGGTAAGTTAATAATTACAGATTCAGTCGCTACCTACCATACCCACACATAACCACGGGTGTAGTAAATAACGGGATTTGTCAGATCCTATGGTACCATAACCTAATACTGGTCGGCTTGATCATTGCTAATGAATGTCTTTTGTTATGTAACTACAACCAACAAGTTTGTTCACTTTATGAAATCGTTATTAGTTTTGTATAAATCGCTTTAATTGTCTTTGAAACCATCGTTATAACATCGAAAACATTTAGCACATATGAGTCACCCCAAAACAATTGAAAACAGTAAAATAGGGGAATAATGTACTCGCCTGAGAATGCTTGGAGGTCTTGAACAACAACCAAACAAAGCTAGAGGGAGCACGGAATCAGTCGGCAATTCCAATACTATATAAATAAATAAACCGGACTTAAATCGAGAGATTGGATAGGATGAGGCTTGGTAAACCAAATGAGTGTTGGAACTCATATGATATGGTTTAACAAGGCCTACATACTACAATGAAACCAAACCTAATTGTTTACGACCCATTACGACTCGTTTAGGTAACATATGCTACTTTAACGTGTCGTGCGCGTGAAACGCGTTCGGACCGTCTAACTAGTCCTATGACAAGTGTTATATGCCTAAACATGTTACATAATCAGTTATGTGACAAAAGTTTAGGTTACATATGCTTAATTACCAATTATACATGAAAAGGGTATTCTGGTAATTTACCTAAGGCATATAAACTACCTATCATACAACTACTTAAACGATGTGACCATAGGGTATAACCTCGGAAGGTTATTCCCTACCTACTATGGTCACCTAATGTATTTGGTCGGATCCTAATGATCGACCAAACTGGGTCGGGTTCGAAGGTATAGGCGATTTATTAGATCGCCTACCCTACGACCCTAGACAACGTGGTAATCAGTGGGCATAGTCCCAAGGGACTATGACCAACGTGATTACAATCACGTTGCGAAGTTCCTACGAACTTCGCATTGACCATTACTGGTCAACGCTGAAAGTCAAACAAAGTTTGACTTTCTTGACTCGAAAAGCAGTAAAATAAGGAAAAGAACGAAAGAATACTTACCCAGGGTCCAAGAATGGAAGGTTTGGATCCGAACACTCTCAGGTATGAAGTGTTAAACACGACAACTTAGAGAGCAAGTTCAGATTCAAAGGTGTGAGTTTTTGGGTGTGATGTTGGTGGGTATTTATAGGAAATGGTCCACCGCTAGGATCGTTTCTTGGAGAAGGAGGCAACGATCAAGGCCGTACACTTGTCGGAAAGTCATGGTGCCACAATTGCTCCATAACTTAATGACACATCATCTCTAAACATGTGGTTAAGAATTGATTTGGTTGCAACTTGCATTAGAAACATTTAATCTGGTCTGTTACTCGGATGCGGCCCGCTTCAGGATGTTATAAACACAATGCGGGCCGCTTTGGCCTGTCTGATCAGCAAACTTGTTTCAGAAATGACAGTTTCAGTCCCTGCACGTGTTTAAGGCCTTTTCCGACACTTCTAAGGCCCGTAAAGCCAACTTTAAGGCCCTAAAATGATGCCTAAACATTGTGGACTTGAAACATGTTCAAAAATATGCCGGAGGTTGGTTCGTTTAGCCGTACGAACGCGATGTTCGCTTAATTACGACGGAATGCGCATAAGCGCGAAAAACGATCCAAATGACGCGACGAATGGATTTTTCTTATGGCGAACACTAAAATATAATGTAGTCATGCTTACATAAATTTTTGGATGTCCAGATGTATTCAGAACGTAAGTTATGCGCGAAAATGCAAACTTGTGCTCTTTTTGACACTTTTAGTCCCTGAATGACCCAAAAGTTTATTTTAGCACACCGAACCCCTCGAAGCCTATTTCTAAGCTATGTAAAGGATATTTAAGGTGTGTTTAACTTATGGTCATGTTCCGGAATGTCTGTTACAGTTCAAATTGGCATACTTTCGCAGTTTGTCAAGTTTAGTCCCTGTAAGCGATTTAACTTTGATTTCACCACACCAAACCTTCCAAAACTTATTTCTAAGTTATGTAAAGGTTATTTAAGGTATGTTAAGCCTATTTCACTATTCCGGAGTGTTTGTTGGATTAAACTGGTTATATTTACGCATCAGTGCGCGTATAACCTTCCAGAAAGCGATTTAAAGCTTGAAATTGAACAAGAGTTGATATGTGTAAACGATACACATATTTTTACAAATCCAAAGTATGAAATATAATATTTCATTGGTTTGGCATTTGTTTGATGGTTGAAATGACACGGGTGTTACACAAGTACGAGAAGGTAAGTACTTGAACTCAAACTTGTGTGCTCTTGAGATAAGAAACCCGTACAATCTAAGACTCGATCAAGATCCAAAGATAGAAACTAATGTACGTATGTACTTATGTGTACGTATATAGAAACTGACGGTTCTGTATGTGCAAGGTAAGCATAAGTGTTGGAAGAGGATGATCTGTGAATGCAGTCTAGGATGAATACTAAGGCAGGCAAAGAGGTAATAAGACAAATAGGCAAATGTGCCCAGGTACGTAAATTTAATATGTGGGTGTAAGTAATGGTAAAATTCATTAAGGGAAGGAAAATTTAAAATGAAAGACAATGATTGTATAGTAATGAAGTACTGGAAGTGATACACGCGCCGAAACCTAAGCCTACGGACATAAGGTGGCAATCACATGAAGGCACGAAACTACTATGTGGATTGTGTACCTGGCCAGTACACGAGAAACATATGACGTTCGTGAGATCATGATAATTGTTACAGGTATGTCCGGTAGAGTTGGGTAGCAGGCGGGCGTGTGGGTGAAATGGGAAGTAAGACTCTCGGGAAATTGAGAGTACTATGAAAGAATGAAAAACATGCCTGATAAGAATGAAGAATGTTGAATCCGTAATTAAGTACGGATCAACAAGATATGAATAATATGTTTGAATCCGTGAGACAGATTCAAGGATGAAAGGTATGAATGCAATGATTGAATCCGTGAGACGGATTCAAGGATGAAAGGCATGAATGTTATGTTTGAATCCGTGAGACGGATTCAAGGATGAAAGGCATGGATGATATGTTTGAATCCGTAAGGCGGATTCAATGAATGAAAAAGCATGAATGATGCGTCTGAATCCGTGAGACGGATTTAAAAATATAAAAAGATGAAATTAATCCGCCTAAGAAGATGTCGACAGTTTGACCACGATTGAGTCGAACGGGTCATAGAAATAAGTATAAAGTAAAAGGTGATAGTATAATAGACGAAGTTTTGTATAAGTTACGTGTTAGATGTGTTAGTAATTGACTCTTAGAAGTCAGAATGATGACAGGCTGTGACCCGGACAATAACTTGAGTATGGGCGGGAATGGTAAGCTTAGTAAGAAATATTGAAACGATGTAATAAGGTCTTTGCAAGTAAGCATGAATAGGAGGAAGTACAAGCGTGTACTTCAGTTGGCGAAATGATTAATAGAATGAAAGGATTGCATGTAAGAAATAGAATGTGTGGTACGTTATAGTAGATACGTAGGAAATTGTAGAAGAGTTATAAGTGGGTAATCACGTAGTATAAGGAATGTTGGAATGAAATGTGCTAACCGCCGATGTTGTTGATGATAATGTTAGAACTATTGATGTTATGAAACCAATCGTATTGGTGAAAGGATGTGCACGAGCGGAAGCTCATTAAATGGATGAATGAAACTTGGCCTGTTACGGCTAGTACTCGAGGAGAAGACGATCGATCTGGGTTGCGGGTCGTTGGTTTAGGAAATGAAAAAGAGGTTAGTAAAATGTTTAACTCATGTTGGATATATATGAACTAGTATGACACATTTATATATGAAATTTAAGTAATGCATGAAGTGAAAGTAATAGAAATGTGAAACGAACGAAATGATTTAAAGGTAACGTAAAGGTATTCAAGGTATAAGTAACTGTAGAAAAATGTAGAATAAGGTTAACATTAAAGTTAAGTACGTATATATGACTATGAAATGGTAGTTTTGTGGGGTAACAAAACAAGAACTAAATGTTAAATAATATATGTATAGAATGAAATCTTAAGAGATAAGATGAATCTGGTAGATCCGTTATGAACAGATCATATGAATGGATGTATGATTACAGATTGAGGAAGTATGTGTATTGACCCGTTATTGACAGGTTAAGGAAATGAAAATGATATGCGAAAGTATGATAAGGAAGGTATGGAATTGTTATGAAGAAGTCAATTATATGAATAGTTTATGAATTGAGAATGTATAGTTACCCATTACTATGATGTATTAGTTAAAGTTAAACATATCTGAGTATATACAAATTTCGATGCAAGATCGTATAGTCGATGAAAACATTATGAATGTGAAATAAACAAATGGGAATGTTAGTAATGGGATGTGGGAACGGTTGCAAGTAAGTAAGAAGTGTCACACCCCGACCGCGTAAAACAACAAATCGCGGCGGAAACATCGGGGCGTGTCGCGACAGAATTAATTGTTTCATAACCATGGCACACAAAGTGTATTTTATTTATTAAACAAAGGTGTTACATTGTCTCGAAAATAGCAAATTAAGAGTTCAGAACATAATTAAACATAGTCTATCATCTTTTAAAGTCTCTAAGGCACAGGTCCGCCCTAGTATCATGATCAACATCCTATGGAAAAGCACCTGAAAACACATGTGAAAATAGGTACGTCAGCATAAAAATGCCTGTGAGATACATAGGTTTGTGAAAATAAGATTCATGACTTATGTTTGAGAAAATGTTTAGTCATGAACCTTGTTATTTGCTTTGTCTTGTAAATCATTTGAAAACAATAAGATCAGATGATATGTATAAGTAAATGTCAAGTTAAATAAATAACCGTGTATAAATGTGTTTGTATAAGATAAGTTGTTTGTAAATCAATGTCTTGTGAAAAGCATGTTATTTGTATAAAATGTTCTATGTCTCAAACTGAAATGATTCAAATAACGTTACGCCATGTAATACCATACAAACACTTATATATAGGAAGTACCAGCGGCGTATCCACCATGCTTGTATCATATTACACACGCATCGTTAACTTAATCACTTAATCAAACCAAACCAATTGTCAAATGTATTGAAAGATATGTCAAAGTGTTTATGTCAAGATGCAAATCATATCAAAATGTCTATGTCAAATATCCATGTCAAATGTCTTTGTCAAATATCCATGTCAAATGTCTATGTCAAATATCCATGTCAAATGTCTTTGTGTAAAATGTCTATGTCAAAATGTCATGTATGGCAAGTGAAATGTCTCAACTAAACCATATGCATGAAAACAAAGTATTGAAGTAAAACTTGGTTTAAATCAAAGCTATGTTTTGTGTAAATGCATGCAACTATTTAATATGAACATTTATGCGGTATTGTGAAAATGCATACATCCAAGCCTGGCGACTGTGGTGATAACCCTTTAAACAAATTAAAGGTCTATCTGTCTTAATGTCAACGAATTCGGTCATTCCTTTCTGTCCCCTTACCCTGGGATGTCCGGAACGGGAGTTGTCAATTCCTATGGTACCACTACCTACTAACGAACGGCGTAGCTAGTGTTAATGGATATATTGTCCCATGTAAACAAACCAAATGTCATAACAAAATGTGAGCATGTGAAAACGATGCACTAAGTATGTAATCAAATGAACATACGTAGCGTGAAATGTCATGTAAAACGATGTACTAAGTAATGCACACAATGGGCATACCTAGCATGAAATGTCATGTAAAACGATGTACTAAGTAATGCACACAATGGGCATACCTAGCATGAAATGTCATGTAAAACAATGTACCAAGTAATGCACACAATGGGCATACCTAGCATGAAATGTCATGTAAAACAATGTACCAAGTAATGCACACAATGGGCATACCTAGCATGAAATGTCATGTAAAACAATGTACCAAGTAATGCACACAATGGGCACACCTAGCATAAGATGTAATGAAATCATGTACTATAATGTACTAACGAACATAGCATGTATATGATGTGAAAACTGGAAAGCAGGAAAGTAACAAGTAGGCACATGTGTTCCACCCCAAAACAGTTTGGAAAAACAGTAAAAGAGGGGTCTATGTACTCACTTGAGATTGCTCAGTTGTCAAAAGATAACCACCAAGTAATGCTATAGATCTCGGAATCAAACGGCACCTAATATAGGTAACTATGTTAATAAACCGGACCTATCTCGGAAGACTGGGTAGCATTAGGGTTTGTAAACCAAATGAGTGTCGGAACTCACGTGATATGGTTTAACAAAGCCTATATGCTAAATGAAACTTAACATAATTGTTTACGACCCATTACGACCCGTTTAGGAAGCTTATGCTACTTTAACGTGTCGTGCGCGTGAAACGCGTTTGGACCGCCTAACTAGTCCTATGATAAGTATTATATGCCTAAACATGTTACATAATCAGTTACGTGACAAAGGTTTAGGTTACATATGCTTAATTACCAATTATACATGAAAAGGGTATTCTGGTAATTTACCTAAGGCATATAAACTACCTATCATACAACTACTTAAACGTCGTGACCATAAGGTATAACCTCGGAAGGTTATTCCCTATACTATGGTCACCTAATGTGTTTGGTCGGATCCTAATGATCGACCAAACTGGGTCGGGTTCGAAGGTATAGGCGATTTATTAGATCGTCTACCCTACGACCCTAGACAACGTGGTAATCAGTAGGCATAGTCCCAAGGGACTATGACCATCGTGATTACAATCACGTTGCGAAGTTCAAACGAACTTCGCATTGACCATTACTGGTCAACGCTGAAAGTCAAACAAAGTTTGACTTTCAGACTCGATAAAACAATAAAATAAGGAAAAGAACGAAAGAATACTTACGAAGGGTCCAAGAATGGAAGGTTTGGATCCGAACACTCTCAGGTATGAAGTGTTAAACACGACAACTTAGAGAGCAAGTTCAGATTCAAAGGTGTGAGTTTTTGGTTGTGATGTTGGTTGGTATTTATAGGAAATGGTCCACCGCTAGGATCGTTTCTTGGAAAAGGAGGCAACGATCAAGGCCGTACACTTGTCGGAATGTTATGGTGCCACAAATGCTCCATAACTTAGTGATTAAGCAAGTTGCAAACATGTGGTTGTGGTTAAACCTGCTGAAAACAGGCTGTTAAACATTGCACCTGGTCTGGAGACCCCATACGCATCGTATGGTATGTATACCATACGCATCGTATGGTGCAGTTTGGCAGAATTACAGTTTTGGTCCCTGAACTGTATTTAGGCCATTTTTGACACGTTTAAGGCCCGTTAACCCCATTTCAAAGCTCTAAAATGAAGTTAAAGTATAGGGAACTTAAAACATGCTCAAAAATATCTCGGATGTCGGTTCGTTTAGCCGTACGAACGCGATGTTCGCTTAATTACGACGGAATGCGCATAAGCGCGAAAAACGATCCAAATGACGCAACGAATGGATTTTTCTTAAGGCGAACACTAAAATATAATGTAGTCATGCTTTCATAAATTTTTGGATGTCCAGATGTATTCAGAACGTAAGTTATGCGCGAAAATGCAAACTTGTGCACTTTTTGACACTTTTAGTCCCTGAATGTTCCAAAAGTTTATTTTAGCACACTAAACCCCTCAAAGCCTATTTCTAAGCTATGTCAAGGATATTTAAGGTGTGTTTAACTTATGGTCATGTTCCGGAATGTTCGTTACAGTTCAAATTGACATACTTTCGCAGTTTGTCATATTTAGTCCCTGTAAGCGAATTAACTTGTTTTTGCCATACCAAAGCCTTCAAAACTTATTTCTAAGTTATGTAAAGGTTATTTAAGGTATGTTGAGTATATGTTGATGTTCCGGAGTATTTCTCGCATTAAACTGAGTACGTTTACGCACTAGTTTGCGTATAACTCTCCAGAAAGCGATGTAGAGTTTGAAATTACATAAAAGTCAAAACATGAAAAATGTATAACATAACAAAACAAACATTGGGATCAAATAACATTGTTTTATTGATAACAGAACTGTTCATAGTGATAACAAGCACAGTTGTTACAGTCTCCCCTACTTGTGGAAATTTCGTCCCGAAATTTATTTAGAGGAAACTCGTGGAAAAAGATGTGGATATTTCGCCTTCATTTGATCTTCGCGTTCCCAAGTAAACTCAGGTCCACGTTTAGCTTCCCAGCGAACTTTGACCAAAGGAATGCGCTTGCGTTTAAGCCACTTGACTTCACGTTCCATGATTTCCACTGGTTTCTCAACAAATTTCAGTGTTTTGCCAACACGAATTTCGTCAAGCGGTATGGAGTAGTTCTCATCAGCTGTACACTTCTTGAGATTTGATATGTGAAAAGTTGGATGAACATTTCCAAGTTCAGGAGGTAACTCAAGTCTGTAGGCTACCTTTCCGATTCTTTCGACGATCTTGAATGGTCCAACGTATCTAGGTGCAAGTTTTCCTTTCTTTCCAAATCTGATCACACCTTTCCAAGGTGAGACCTTAAGTAATACACGATCACCGACTTGAAATTCAAAGGCTTTGCGTTTTGGGTCCGCGTAAATCTTCTGACGGTTTCTAGCTGCCTGAAGGTTATCACGAACTTTCTTGACCTTGTCAGTTGTCTCTAAAATGAGGGCAGGTCCAGTAAGTTGAGCCTCGCCAATCTCATTCCAGCAGACTGGTGAACGACATTTTCGACCATAGAGAGCTTCAAAAGGAGCCATTCCGATGCTAGTGTGATAACTGTTGTTGTAGGAGAATTCAATCAATTTAAGATGTGAATCCCAGCTACCACCAAAATCGATCACACAAGCTCTTAGCATATCCTCCAGAGTCTGGATTGTTCTCTCAGATTGACCATCCGTTTGCGGATGATAAGCTGTGCTCAGATTTAGTTGGGTCCCCATAGCAGATTGCATGGTTCTCCAAAAGTGAGAAGTGAAACGAGCATCTCTGTCAGAAATGATGTTCAAAGGAACACCATGTCGAGCCACAATTTCATCTACATAGATTTGAGCAAGTCTGTCAGTAGGAAAATCCTCGCGGATTGGCAAGAAATGTGCTGACTTTGTAAGACGATCAACGACTACCCAGATGGCATCATGACCTTTCTTTGTGCGCGGGAGTTTGGTAACAAGATCCATAGTAATGTTTTCCCATTTCCAAACTGGGATCTCTGGTTGCTCCAATAAACCCGAAGGACGCTGATGTTCAGCCTTAACCTTTAGACAAGTAAGGCATTTGGATACGTATAAGGCAATGTCTTTCTTCATACCAGGCCACCAATAGTGAGTACGAAGGTCCTTATACATTTTATCTGAGCCCGGATGAATGGAATAACGAGACTTATGGGCTTCATCCATAAGCAAGGTACGAAGATCATCCTGGCTTGGGACCCACAAACGGTCCATGAAGTAATATGATCCATTGTCCTTCAGTTCCAAAGCAGGTGTTATGTGATAGGGAAATTCCTTATCCATCAAACCCTGTGAAACACAAGATTGTTGAGCTAGAGAAATGCGTGTTTGAATATCGGATCGAGCTTGAATAACAGATTGAACACGTACACAATGAAGCTTAGTACGTTCCTTACGACTCAATGCATCAGCTACGACATTCGCCTTACCAGGATGGTAGCGAATTTCGCAGTCATAGTCGTTTAAAAGCTCAACCCAACGTCGCTGTCTCATGTTGAGTTCTTTCTGGTTGAAGATATGCTGAAGACTTTTGTGGTCAGTGAAAACCACACATTTTGTACCGTACAAATAGTGTCTCCAGATCTTGAGAGCAAAGACAACTGCACCCAACTCAAGATCATGAGTGGTGTAGTTCTTCTCATGTATCTTCAATTGTCTTGATGCATAGGCTATGCCTTTGTTCCTTTGCATAAGAACACAGCCAAGGCCCAATTTCGATGCATCACAATACACGACAAAATCATCATCACCCTCAGGTAATGATAGAACAGGCGCATCGCAAAGCTTCTGCTTCAGGTGTTGAAAAGCTTCCTCTTGTTTGAATCCCCAATAAAAGGGCATTTTCTTCTGAGTTAGAGCAGTTAGAGGAACTGCAATCTTAGAGAAGTTTTCAATGAAGCGGCGATAATAACCCGCTAGACCAAGAAATGAACGAACTTCAGTAGGAGTAGTAGGCGTATCCCAATCCTTAATCGCACTGATCTTGGAGGGATCTACATGAACACCTCGTTCGTTGATAATGTGTCCCAAAAATTGAACTTCTTTAAGCCAAAATTCGCACTTGGAGAATTTGGCGAAAAGTTGCTCTTTCTTCAGGAGTTCTAGAGTAAGACGAAGATGCTGCTCGTGATCAGCTCGCGTCTTAGAGTAAATCAAGATATCGTCAATAAAAACAATGACGAACTGATCCAAATAAGGTTTGCAGACCCTATTCATTAAGTCCATGAAAACAGCAGGAGCATTAGTCAAACCGAATGGCATGACTGTGAACTCGTAATGTCCATAACGAGTACGGAATGCTGTCTTCGGAATGTCTTCTTCTTGCACCCGAAGTTGATGATATCCAGATCGCAGATCAATCTTCGAAAAATAAGAAGCACCTTGTAACTGATCAAAGAGGTCGTCGATGCGAGGTAGAGGATATCGATTTTTGATGGTAAGCTTGTTAAGCTCACGATAATCGATACACATCCTTAAGGATCCATCCTTCTTCTTGACAAAAAGAACGGGAGCACCCCACGGTGAAAAGCTAGGACGTATAAAGCCTTTGTCAGAGAGCTCCTGGAGCTGTTTAGACAACTCTTGCATCTCAGACGGTGCAAGACGATATGGAGCTCTGGCAATGGGGTTTGCACCAGGTACGAGATCAATGCGGAACTCGACTTGGCGTGCTGGAGGTAGACCAGGTAAGTCTTCAGGGAATACTTCAGAATAATCCCGAACGACAGGAATATCTGAAATAGACTTACCCTTGCCTTTATCTTCTGTAACATGTGCTAAGAAAGCCACATAGTTCTTCTGCAGATACTTCCGAGCTTTAAAACAAGACATAAGTCTGAGACCACCGATAGGCTTCTCACCTTGAACCTGCAGGATCTCGCCTGTCGAAAGTGGCACACGAACAATCTTCTTAGAACAAACTATCTCTGCGTGATGCTTGGATAACCAATCCATTCCCACAATAACGTCGAAGCTTCCAAGTTGCATAGGCGCGAGGTCAATAGGAAAAAGATGGTCGTTAAGATTCAACTGGCAGTTGTGAAGAATAGAATCAAGAATAATGGGTTCACCACTAGCAACCTCTACTGTCAAAGATTTGCCTAGTTTCGTTCTAGACACGCGAAGCATTGGTTCAAAAGACAAAGACACGAAACTCTTATCGGCACCAGAATCAAAGAGAACAGATGCAGGCTGATTATTAATAAAGAACGTACCGTTCACCACATTATCGTCAGCCTGTGCCTCTTGGGCATTCATGTTAAAAACTCGGCCTCGAGCCGGAGCCGGATTCTGGTTCTGGTTCTGGTTGGCTAGTCTTGGGCACCGGTTCCTGTAGTGGGTCAGATCCCCACAATTGTAACAAGCACCTGGTGGGTATTGTGGTCTTGCAGCTTGACCCTGTTGCGGTGCAGGAGGCTGAGCAACTTGTTGAGCCGGGTTCTGAACCGCGGGATTCTGAGCAGATCGACAAACATTGGCGAGATGGCCTGATTTCCCACAGTTAGTACAGAAATGGCATGGAAAATGCGGCTGATGGTGACTGTTGCATCTATTGCACAAAGGTGCATTCCCTGTATAGGGTTTCTTTGCTGGAAGCTGTGCGGGTTGGTTGGGAGCTGCCTGATTAGCTTGGGCAGTGATAGCAAAATTTTGGGAAGCCTTACGCTTCTTTGCCCTCTTCGAAGAACCAGAGTTCTTTCCATTCAAGTTTTGACCTTTCTTGCTATCTTCCTTGTCAGCCGACTGCTTCTTGCCCTTGTCACCCTTCTTGTGTAGCTTTCCCTTTCTAATCTGCGACTCAGTCAATGTCGCTGATAACTCGATCGCCTGACGGAGTGTGGCAGGTTCACTACCAGTAAGTATGTCTTGTACCGTGTCAGGCAGACCATCGATGTATCTCTCGATAGCCTTGTCGAGTGGGGTGACCATTGTTGGGCAAAGCAGACTCAATTCTTCAAACCGATCAGTATAAGCCCTGTGCTCACCACTATCTTGCTTCAAAACATCAAACTCTTTCTCCAACGCTCGCTGTTCATGACGAGGACAGAATTCCCTCATCATAAGGGCTCTAAGTTCAGCCCATGTCTGTGCGAGAGCAACTTCTGCACCTTGGTCTCTCATAACTCCGTTCCACCATGTCAAAGCCCTCTTCTGAAATACGCTCGAGGAGAACTCGACCTTGCGATTATCCGGACACTGCACATGGCGAAAAGTATTCTCTATGCTCTCGAACCACTGAAGAAGCCCGGTCGCTCCCTCAGAACCACTAAACTTGAGTGGTTTAGCCTGGTTAAAATCCTTGTACTTGCATGGAACATTGTTGTTGTTGTTGGCCTGGTTCCACAGAGCAAAGAGATTTGGAAATTGAGCAGCCATCTGCTCTGAAATGATTTCTGCCAGTTCGGCAGTTGCTATCTGGGGTTCGCGTCGAGGAGGCATTCTAAAAGAGGAAAGCATGAAGAGAAACGAGTGAGATGATTGGATGAAAAGAATGAGATGAAACAAAATCAACAAAAGCAAAGATGGTGGTCATTCGTCCGTATCACAAAGCAAACAAACGACTCACAGTGACTAATCAAAGTAAATGGGTCAAAAATAATGTATAATGAAGACATGCTCGCCTATAAGTGAACACTCATCCCAAGAATTCCCAGGTAAGCACAACTGGTCTCTGCGTCTGGTTGAGATGTATACGAAGTGCTTGCCTAGACAGAAAACTCAGAATACAGGCATTCACCCTTCCAGTTTGCACACGTTCACATTATTTAAAACCCAAAACTTTTGACGGGATTTTGAAAATTAGAAGGCACAAGGCCAAAAACCAAACTTGAAAAGGGTTCAAAACCATAAAACAGAGGGTTCAAAACCTTATAATTGAGGGTTCAAAACCTTGTAAAAATTTATTCAAAAACAGATGATTGTTTTTCAAAAATCGTTTCGGAAAAATTTTGATTCCTTGTTTTGTTAATCACCTAAGGATAGGTGATGTACATGTTTTAAGATCTAAACACAAGATAACTTGTGTTAGGTTCCTAGAAAAGTTATAGTCTAGGTCAAAGCATTACTAATAACCTAATTCCCTATAACCATTGGCTCTGATACCAACTCTTCTGTCACACCCCGACCGCGTAAAACAACAAATCGCGGCGGAAACATCGGGGCGTGTCGCGACAGAATTAATTGTTTCATAACCATGGCACACAAAGTGTATTTTATTTATTAAACAAAGGTGTTACATTGTCTCGAAAATAGCAAATTAAGAGTTCAGAACATAATTAAACATAGTCTATCATCTTTTAAAGTCTCTAAGGCACAGGTCCGCCCTAGTATCATGATCAACATCCTATGGAAAAGCACCTGAAAACACATGTGAAAATAGGTACGTCAGCATAAAAATGCCTGTGAGATACATAGGTTTGTGAAAATAAGATTCATGACTTATGTTTGAGAAAATGTTTAGTCATGAACCTTGTTATTTGCTTTGTCTTGTAAATCATTTGAAAACAATAAGATCAGATGATATGTATAAGTAAATGTCAAGTTAAATAAATAACCGTGTATAAATGTGTTTGTATAAGATAAGTTGTTTGTAAATCAATGTCTTGTGAAAAGCATGTTATTTGTATAAAATGTTCTATGTCTCAAACTGAAATGATTCAAATAACGTTACGCCATGTAATACCATACAAACACTTATATATAGGAAGTACCAGCGGCGTATCCACCATGCTTGTATCATATTACACACGCATCGTTAACTTAATCACTTAATCAAACCAAACCAATTGTCAAATGTATTGAAAGATATGTCAAAGTGTTTATGTCAAGATGCAAATCATATCAAAATGTCTATGTCAAATATCCATGTCAAATGTCTTTGTCAAATATCCATGTCAAATGTCTATGTCAAATATCCATGTCAAATGTCTTTGTGTAAAATGTCTATGTCAAAATGTCATGTATGGCAAGTGAAATGTCTCAACTAAACCATATGCATGAAAACAAAGTATTGAAGTAAAACTTGGTTTAAATCAAAGCTATGTTTTGTGTAAATGCATGCAACTATTTAATATGAACATTTATGCGGTATTGTGAAAATGCATACATCCAAGCCTGGCGACTGTGGTGATAACCCTTTAAACAAATTAAAGGTCTATCTGTCTTAATGTCAACGAATTCGGTCATTCCTTTCTGTCCCCTTACCCTGGGATGTCCGGAACGGGAGTTGTCAATTCCTATGGTACCACTACCTACTAACGAACGGCGTAGCTAGTGTTAATGGATATATTGTCCCATGTAAACAAACCAAATGTCATAACAAAATGTGAGCATGTGAAAACGATGCACTAAGTATGTAATCAAATGAACATACGTAGCGTGAAATGTCATGTAAAACGATGTACTAAGTAATGCACACAATGGGCATACCTAGCATGAAATGTCATGTAAAACGATGTACTAAGTAATGCACACAATGGGCATACCTAGCATGAAATGTCATGTAAAACAATGTACCAAGTAATGCACACAATGGGCATACCTAGCATGAAATGTCATGTAAAACAATGTACCAAGTAATGCACACAATGGGCATACCTAGCATGAAATGTCATGTAAAACAATGTACCAAGTAATGCACACAATGGGCACACCTAGCATAAGATGTAATGAAATCATGTACTATAATGTACTAACGAACATAGCATGTATATGATGTGAAAACTGGAAAGCAGGAAAGTAACAAGTAGGCACATGTGTTCCACCCCAAAACAGTTTGGAAAAACAGTAAAAGAGGGGTCTATGTACTCACTTGAGATTGCTCAGTTGTCAAAAGATAACCACCAAGTAATGCTATAGATCTCGGAATCAAACGGCACCTAATATAGGTAACTATGTTAATAAACCGGACCTATCTCGGAAGACTGGGTAGCATTAGGGTTTGTAAACCAAATGAGTGTCGGAACTCACGTGATATGGTTTAACAAAGCCTATATGCTAAATGAAACTTAACATAATTGTTTACGACCCATTACGACCCGTTTAGGAAGCTTATGCTACTTTAACGTGTCGTGCGCGTGAAACGCGTTTGGACCGCCTAACTAGTCCTATGATAAGTATTATATGCCTAAACATGTTACATAATCAGTTACGTGACAAAGGTTTAGGTTACATATGCTTAATTACCAATTATACATGAAAAGGGTATTCTGGTAATTTACCTAAGGCATATAAACTACCTATCATACAACTACTTAAACGTCGTGACCATAAGGTATAACCTCGGAAGGTTATTCCCTATACTATGGTCACCTAATGTGTTTGGTCGGATCCTAATGATCGACCAAACTGGGTCGGGTTCGAAGGTATAGGCGATTTATTAGATCGTCTACCCTACGACCCTAGACAACGTGGTAATCAGTAGGCATAGTCCCAAGGGACTATGACCATCGTGATTACAATCACGTTGCGAAGTTCAAACGAACTTCGCATTGACCATTACTGGTCAACGCTGAAAGTCAAACAAAGTTTGACTTTCAGACTCGATAAAACAATAAAATAAGGAAAAGAACGAAAGAATACTTACGAAGGGTCCAAGAATGGAAGGTTTGGATCCGAACACTCTCAGGTATGAAGTGTTAAACACGACAACTTAGAGAGCAAGTTCAGATTCAAAGGTGTGAGTTTTTGGTTGTGATGTTGGTTGGTATTTATAGGAAATGGTCCACCGCTAGGATCGTTTCTTGGAAAAGGAGGCAACGATCAAGGCCGTACACTTGTCGGAATGTTATGGTGCCACAAATGCTCCATAACTTAGTGATTAAGCAAGTTGCAAACATGTGGTTGTGGTTAAACCTGCTGAAAACAGGCTGTTAAACATTGCACCTGGTCTGGAGACCCCATACGCATCGTATGGTATGTATACCATACGCATCGTATGGTGCAGTTTGGCAGAATTACAGTTTTGGTCCCTGAACTGTATTTAGGCCATTTTTGACACGTTTAAGGCCCGTTAACCCCATTTCAAAGCTCTAAAATGAAGTTAAAGTATAGGGAACTTAAAACATGCTCAAAAATATCTCGGATGTCGGTTCGTTTAGCCGTACGAACGCGATGTTCGCTTAATTACGACGGAATGCGCATAAGCGCGAAAAACGATCCAAATGACGCAACGAATGGATTTTTCTTAAGGCGAACACTAAAATATAATGTAGTCATGCTTTCATAAATTTTTGGATGTCCAGATGTATTCAGAACGTAAGTTATGCGCGAAAATGCAAACTTGTGCACTTTTTGACACTTTTAGTCCCTGAATGTTCCAAAAGTTTATTTTAGCACACTAAACCCCTCAAAGCCTATTTCTAAGCTATGTCAAGGATATTTAAGGTGTGTTTAACTTATGGTCATGTTCCGGAATGTTCGTTACAGTTCAAATTGACATACTTTCGCAGTTTGTCATATTTAGTCCCTGTAAGCGAATTAACTTGTTTTTGCCATACCAAAGCCTTCAAAACTTATTTCTAAGTTATGTAAAGGTTATTTAAGGTATGTTGAGTATATGTTGATGTTCCGGAGTATTTCTCGCATTAAACTGAGTACGTTTACGCACTAGTTTGCGTATAACTCTCCAGAAAGCGATGTAGAGTTTGAAATTACATAAAAGTCAAAACATGAAAAATGTATAACATAACAAAACAAACATTGGGATCAAATAACATTGTTTTATTGATAACAGAACTGTTCATAGTGATAACAAGCACAGTTGTTACAAGAAGGTATATAATGCATATGATATACGAGTATTAGAGTGATGAATGAACCATTAGCTATGAAGGCTGTTAGGAGTTAGCGTTATTAGTGAAAGCGACACTAATAAGAACTCCGGAGCGGGTTCTTTAAGAAAGAAGATAGTCGTTGTGATGGGCTAGCGGTGGTGTTGATGGACATAGAGAAGAATTAATTAGTGTTAAATAGAGGTAAGAAAGGTTTCGGGGACGAAACCTCATTTAAGGGTGGTAGACTTGTAACGCCCCAAAATCCGAATGTTAATATTTGTCGTGTGTTCCTATATGACACGTCATGGAATAAATAACTAGGCTATTTAACCTAGTTAAGGGTATGGCCAAAAGTATTAAATGATGAAGGTAGTGTCAGTTATGTTTTAAAGGCAAACCCGAGGGGCTAAAGTGGAACAGATGAAAGTTGACTACTAATTAAAAGGTCTATACACACACAAACACACACATACGTGCGTGTTCTTGAAGCTTCAGGAGCTCTCAAGAGCTCCAAACCCTAGTTCCACTAAATCACCAAATTAAAGGGTGAATCGAAGCTCAAATTCAAGAAGAAACACGGATTAAGGATCACCTTCACGAGGGGATCTTAAGGTATGTCTTAAATCTAAGATTGGTGATCATGTGTGAAGTGGGTTATGTTCAAATCCGTGAATTAATATGAAATTAATCATGTACAAGGGTTAGAATCATCGTATAGAACATGGGTTATGTATGGTTTGCGTTAATTTGATGATTAGAGGTGAAACCCGTTAGTTATGGTGAGGATGATTACTAGAAACACCACCTATGTTCAAGTCTTGTTGAAAGATTGATGTATTATGTGGGTATGATGAATTATTGTTAGATGAATTAGGAGGAATATGATGATGTTATGTTTAATGTTCATTTGGGACCATACATGATGATTAGTAGTAGGTTTTGATGGGTTATGTATGAGTTTAGAAGATTTATGTATGAATTAGTTGTAAGTTATGCTTAAAAGGTGGTACGCACATCAAGCGTATGATAAAATGTATAAAGTGTCGTCCGTATAGTCGATTATGATGTTACGAGTATATGATGATAAGTCGATAGTGGAATATGGTTGATAGTTGACTCTTGAAAGTCAACTAAGTATAAGAAACATGATTTGACTCGTTACCGTAAAGGTAGGATTATAGGAAGTCGTTTGGTACATGTTATGTTAATATGCATTATTCGTAAGTACATGATGAATTACGTGTGTTGGAAAGGATATGAAGTTGATTATATGTTTTAATGCTTGTTCGAAATGACTAAGGAAAGTTAAGTGTGAATTATGCGAGTGATATGATTGTTACATGTACAAATGATGTATGCTAATAAGAGCGTGATTTCGATGAAATGAAAGTATAGGAATCACGTCGAGACGGACTCAAGCATGAGGTGTTAACGGGTCAAGAAGAGGCAAGGAATCGGATACGAGCACGGACGCATAAGGTAAGTGATTTCTGTAATCACTTCTTAGTTCGATTAAGTAATATGGTGTTTTAATTAACTAAACATGATGTTGGAGGTTAAATATGTGACGTAGTCTTTCGTCGTAAATGATGGGATTAAAGTTGACCAAAATGCCCTTGATGGGTATTTTGGGTAAACGATCTTAAAAGTAGTTTAGAAACAAGTTATTCGATTAGTGTAATGTTTTGGTCAAGTATGAAAGTGAGGAGTATGGTTTTGTGAGTCAGAAACGTTTTAATGCGCAATTACCCTTAACGGGTCAAAATAAGCTTATGAGCGTAAACGGGTGAAATAAGATGTAAAGTATCCGGGAATGAATCTTTTATGACAATTGACCTTGATATTATCAATTCATATGAAGTTAAGGTCAAACAAATAAGTTATGTGATAAAATTATGAACGGGTCAATTCTTGGTAAAAATGGTAGTAATCCGAAGACTTAAAAGTCTGGGATTTTGTTAATCCGGATGTTGGATCTTAACTCCATAAGATGGAGAATTAAATTACGGACGCGTAGGAAAAGGAATCGGGTAAAACGGACCAATAATGAAGAAGTTATGGCCGTTTCCGTAAAATCCGAACGTGCTGGAAATCTGCAGATCAGCAGCAACAACATTCTGTCGAAAACAAGCAGTGGCGTAGCGCAACTGGCAGTGGCGCTACGCGAGCGTGTGTCAGTTTCGCGAAAACCGCTTATTTTAACCGTTAATGCACTGCGAACCCGTTTAAACGCGTTTTAAGTTGCGTATGACTAATTTAACTTACGTTTTTATAAGCTTAAGTGTATGCACATATGTAGATAGGTATGTATGTATGTTTATAAGTATGCGAGCAAGTACGTGGATATACGATGGTATGTATGAGAGTAGGCATGTATGAGTTTGGTATGATGCAAGTAGGGGTGTATGTATGTATATATGGATAATGTCATGAATGTACGTAATGATGTAGGTATGTGTACATGTAGATACGTATATAATGATGTAGATGTGTTTACATGTAAGTATGCATGTAGGTTGGCATGTATGTGTGTGAGCATGTATGCAAGTAGGTATGTATGCATGTGTGTACGTATGTATATATGGAGATAATATGTATGAAGTTTAGGTATGTATGTAAGCCATTCAGTATGATTAAGTTTTACGTTGTTATGCGTGTACATGGAGATTTAGGTGTAATGCAGGTATAGCAACGAAGTCTCACCACGGATTTTATGATTTGATGGAAAGTCGGGATGTAAAGAGTTAACGGAACGAAAAGAGAACGTGAATAGATCTTGTATGTTATAATGCGTACTAATGCTATAAATTTTATTATGGTGAGCGCAGGTATTACGAGTCATGAGGATCTTCAAGGATTAGAGATCGAGGATCGAGTCACAAGACAGATTGTACGGGAACGTTGGTGTTGAAATTTAGAAAACCCATGTCATGTATTTAATTGTAAATGAGTCGATTGATGACTTCATGTGAAAAAGTTGTGTTAAAATGAAGTTTTAAGTAAGACAAGGTAATTATAAGGAAAGAAATTTTATGGTACGTGTTTCCGCTGCGACTTTAGTCAAGTACGATTTAGGGTCTTACATGATAAAATGCCATCGTTGCTGTAGAATCCCAAAACACCTCTCGATATCCTTTCTTGAAGACTCTTGTAATTTTTTAAAATACTTTCTTTTCTCATCGAACGTTTCAGAAAACGTTTTAACAATAATCAAATACTCCGGGTATATACCATCGCCCAAATAGTAGCCATGCTCGTAGTCGTTCCCGTTCGCATGAAAACCGGCCTTTGGTATAGTTCCAGAAATGTAGCTCTCTATTAATGGTGAAGCCTCTAACGTATTAATATCGTTAAAACACCCGGCTACACCAAAGAAGGCCGACCAAACCCAAAGGTCGTATGACGCAACAACTTGTAATACCATAGTTGGCCCTTTTTGATCACCCCGTGTATGTTGGCCTCGCCATGCGGTTGGACAATTATACCAACGCCATTGACGACAATCCAAGCTACCAATCATGCCGGGTATTCCTTGCTTTTCTAGATGCACCTCATATATTTGTTGAAGGTCGTTCCAAGTGGGATTTCTCAAATAACGTTTTCCATATAACTGGCATATACCTAAAATATAATTTAATATATAAAAGTTTTACTAGTAAGCTACTAAAAAATCAATATATAAAAGTAAGTAAATAAATAAAAGTCAATAAAAAATACCATAGCAAAAATGTTCCAAGCAATCTCGGGTTGTTTTCTCCGCCATCTTCAAGTACTCGTCGTTGATGTCGTACGTGTTTCCGTATGATAATATGCGTAACGCGGATGTGACCTTTTGAATTGAGGTGAAGCCTAAATATCCTCACGCGTCCATTCTTTGCTTAAAGAAATCATACTTATTTTCCAAATCATTAGAAATGCGCAAAAATAACCTTTGGCTCATACGAAAACGCCGTCTAAAAACATTGGGTCCGTGAACCGGTGTCGCATCAAAATAGTCTCTCATCAAACGCTCGTTTGCGGCTTCACGATCTCACAAGATATAGGTGCGCCGCAAGATGGGTCGTGGAGGGGGAGTAGGCCGAACGTGCTCAAATGCTTGTATCATAAAAGTACACACACTCGTAACCGCTTCTTCCTCCTCCGCGTCTTCTTCGGGTGAAAAAAATCTTCAGTAAATATCGGTGAACGAGTCTTCCGACGGGGAACCCATTTTTTTTAATAGGGTGGGAGTAGCTTCAAAACTTTTTAAAAAATATATAGAGAAGGAGAGAGTATTTGAGTATGATTTGTTAAAAAAATGGAAGAGTTGGGAGTTATTTATAGTGTGAAAATAAAAAAAATGATTTTTTTTATGGAATATGACCGTTTTTTAACGGTCAAAAATTAAATAAACCATTTCATAACCGCGCTATAGACATCGCGCCACCCCCTCAATTTCGATTGATAGCGCCCCTCGTATTGGTGTGCCCGGCGCTATACCGGCGCCATGCTTTGGCATACCGCCCCACTACGTATAACCTTATGGAAGTAAACCATTTACTGAACGAAATTTTATATTTGTGTTCGTTCATTAAGCAAATGAACATATTTGTGCCCGTTCGTTAATTTTGGCTAATGTACACAAATGATGCAACGAACACAAACAAACATTAATGAACACAAGTGAACACAAACAAACACAAAGAAACATTCAACATAAATAAAATCGGAATCTTTCACCATAAACATTATGTCGATCCACTTAAATTGTTAAAATGTATGTAATATACAATTAACTAATATTTATTAAATGTTTTATCAGTGATAATTGTGAATTTTTTAAATGACATTTAAAAAATTAAAAAATCCTAATAAACTATTGAACACAAACGAGCATAAACAAGCACGTTACCGAACGTTCACGAACATAAATGAAACGAACGCAACATCAGTTCATGTTTGTTCATTTATTAAACAAACGAACTTTCAGCCGAACAACTCACGAACTATTTGTTGAACGTTTCGTCATTTGCCGCCTTACATACAAAAATTCTTGAAACTTTATGGAATGTTTTTATTGTGATACTTCTATTTTCTATTATTTATCCTCAAATTAAGCCGCTTAAAAACGTTTCTTTGTAGATATCTGTTTTGATTGCCCCTTTCACAATTTAAAAAAAAAAAGAAAAAAAAAACCTTTTAAAATGCTTCATTCCCTCTCCCCACCCCTTTCATATAATCCGTCTTTTTTTGATAATTTTTCTCAGAAACGCCTATCTTTTGCTCCCTCAATATCTTCCCCTCTTAGACCACCCGTAGTCGTATGAATTTGGGCGTTTTTTTGGAAGAAAACGCCCCTCCACGCCCGACTAGCTGCCTCCGTGGGCGTGTTTTTGCAAAAAAATTGAAGGAGCGTTCTATATTCAACGCCGGATCTATTTTTGAAGTGACTAATCACTTGTTTCCATGCCTTTTTTGTCCAATAATTTTTTTATGTTTTTTTTAATTTAATTCTATTACACCACAATACCCACATCCCTACTACACCCATTTAGAAAACGTTTCATAATGCTGCATTGCTAACTGGGCTGCCACATGACGCAAAACAACAAAGGATAAAGGCATTACCACTACACATGGTCTTATAAATCACATTAGCTCACAAACGCCCCAAAAATGTGTAACACGATGCTCATAGGCAATCCACCATAGAAGATTCCAAAACCAGCTAATCATATGCACTTGCCAACCTGTCCGGGCTTGGCCCCTTGCATAGTCAAAACCAACACTAAAAACGCCCAAAAACATGTACTATAATTGATCCTCTTGCCTCTCCCCTCTCACTTAACCTATTTTAAGGCACTCTTGCACAACCCATCTCTACTTAGAGCATCACAATAGAGAGGTTTTTTTTGATGTTTTAAAGAGAGAGAAAGTGATGTGGAGGAGAGAGAGTGTGGTGATGTATGTAAGAGCATCCCCAATAAGGCTATGAGGTGTGGATGGAGCCCCATTGGGCTTTATCAAGTCCACATAGGATCCACGTCAGCCATGGAGCCCCCCTTTAATTTGGAGGGTGTGGATGGAGCCCCTATTAAACAAAATAAAAAAAAATTCATTGGTTTAAAACTTGTGGGCCCCACCTGAGCCCTTAAATTATGGCGTTACCATGGTGGCGAGAGGTGTATAGTGCCCCCCTCTTAAAATGGAGGGTGTGGTGATGGAGCCCTTTGGGGCGCTATAGGTGCTGAGTTGGCGTGGGTGGCGCCCCACACCCTCCAGCCTAAGGAGTGCTTTTTCATGTTTTTTCTAGTGCCTAGTTGACACTTGCCCAACCAATACCCATCTTTCTCTCTCTTGCCCTACTCACAAAACACAAAAACATATATTATCTCTCCTACATCACACTCACATAACCTTCTTCTTTCCATTTTTTCTCATTTTCCTCAGATACATCACCACACTCTCTCTCCTCCACATCACACCCTCTCTCCTCCACATCACTTTCTCTCTCTTTAAAAACATCAAAAAACTTCTCTATTGTGGATGCTCTAAAGAAAAAATGAGAAAAAATTGAGTGAAGAAAGTTATGTGAGTGTGATGTAGGAGAGAAGAGAGATAAGAGATAATGTGTGTTTTTGTGTTGTGTGAGTAGGGCAAGAGAGAGAAAGAAGGGGATTGGTTGGGCATGTGCCAACTAGACACTCTTATAAACAAGAAAAAATACCTTTGAGTAAACTTCCGTTTTGCTCCCTGTGGTTTGGTCACTTTAATGGTTTTGCCCCAAACCTTTAAAAATAGCCATTTTGCTCCCTGATCTCTCTAACTTATCACAATTTTGCTCCCCGCCTCTAACTCCATCTAAAACATCTGTTAGTTTTGTGGGTATTTTGGTAATTTAATAAATATAATTATGAGATCTTTTTATATTATAAAGTGACTCTCTCTCTCTCTCATCTCACCCTCCTTCTCCCTTCCTTCCCCTTTCATCTCTCTACTCGGTCAGAATTCTTTCAACCTAACCAGCCACCACCATGAAACCAGCCACCACCATCACACGTAACCCGTCACCATGACACCACCACCATCATTGTTTCATCTTCGTCTGAAGCCATAACCCCGAAATTTTCATCTAACCCTAGTCATGGATGTTGAGGTTTCATCTTCGAGAAAATACAGTGATGGTGGATCCAGACAGGCTAAACTAATCGTGGCGGTGAAAGGTGAACCGTTGTTGGTAGCGGCGGCCAGGGATACAAAGGATGTTGACAACAATTTCTAGATCTAGGGTTTCGAACTAAGGTTCATCTCTCCGGTGACAAGAACAAATAAGACGAAGGATGGCCACGGTGGTTCGCGGTGGTCAACAACAGCAATAGAGGGATCGAAACCCTAGATCGTCGGCCAAACTCGTTAAACTATTGTACTTCATCATGGCTCCGCAACAGAAGGTAGAGAGATGGTGGAGATTCCGGTGGTTTTTGGGGCTAAGGTGATGATTTCTGGTGGTGGTGCTGCTGCTTGTCCGCGGTGGCACTTGTAGAAGAGGATGGTGAACAGGTTGAATATGGTTAACAAACGGATCTATGACAAATCTGATGCTTGGGGTTAGAGATCTGGTTCATAAATCTGTTGGTTGAAAAGGTTGATATGTATGTGCTTTGGGTGGCTCCGGTGATTTGGAAGGGCAGGTGGTGGTTGTTGTTAGCAGGTGGTGGTGTTGTGGTGACGAGTGTTGGTGCTTGTGTTTGAGAGAGAGATAATGTAAATAAAGAATTGATTTGGAAGGATAAAAGAATTGATTGTGGTCGTAGCAGGTGGTTGTGGTGGTAAGGGAAAGGGGAGGTGGTGGTGAGGTGGTGGCGATTGGTGGTGGGTGGTGGTGTAGGAGAGAGAGATAGTGATCTTGTAGAGAGAGAGAGAGAGAGTGAAGACTGAACTTGTTATGCATATATTAATAAAATTTACTTTTAAATGTAAATTACCAAATACCCTTATTTTATATTTGTAATTACCAAAATACCCTTTCAGTTAACATAGAATATGGATGGAGTTAAGACCGTGGAGCAAACTGGAGACAAAATCCAAACATCAGGGAGCAAAATGGCTATTTTTAAAGGTTTGGGGCAAAACCATTAAAGTGACCAAACCACAGGGAGCAAAACAGAAGTTTACTCAATACCTTTTATTGGGGATGCTGTTACATCATCCCCACTCTATTTTACATCGTCTAAAAAAGTTCAAAACCGACTTTTATGAATGCTATAAGAGCATCCACAATAAGGCTGCAGGGTATGGGGGTCGTCCCCATCCCGTCTCGGTCCGGCGACGCCAGCTACACCATCCCGCCCCCCGGTCCCGTCCTATCCGTCTCACTCTCGACGATGGCGACGAAGCAAAAAAAGTGGGCCCCTCCATAAAGTAGCCGTTAGGATAATAAAAAAAAAAGAAAATTTGATTTTCCCAAAAAAGGCAACGGTCAAAAACAACATGTTATATATATTTCAAATCCATTTTCACCTCCATTCACCATTTTAACCTCATTTTCTCATCCCTCTCACTTTATTTTTATAACCTTATACTCTATCATGGACCCCTTCAACAACCCGAACAATCCGAACAACCCGAACAATCCCAACAACCCGACCCAACCGAATGTTTTCTCGGTTCCGGGATATTACCCGACGCTAGAACCGAACCAATTCTCGCAATATTTATGTTTTTTTTATTAAGTGTATGTTTTTTTTATGTTTATGTAATGTCTTTTAATATTAATAAAAATATTTTTGTTAGTTTATTTGTTAAATGTTAAAAAAAAAAGTAGAAGATTAAAAAAAAGTAGAAGATAAAAAAAAAAAACTAAAAGTAGTGGGGAGGACTATGACTAGGACCACCCTCCATACCCTCTAGTTTTGGGGGATGGACCATCATTGGGAGGACTATGACGTGATGCCTACGTGGCGGATCATCCTCCCTTGGAGGACCATCACCATACCCTCTAGCCTAAGACCATGTGTAGTGGTTTAGCTCAATAATGCCCCCACCATGGGGCGTTTTGCGACACGTGGCAGTCCAGTCAGCATGGGGCATTATTGGAGGTTATTGCAAAAGTGCCGTAGTGGGAATAATGCCCAAAAACGCCCATGCAATCATTTCACAATTATTTTTTTAATTTAAAACATAAAAATCTTCATTAATTTAAAAAAAATTACACTACTTGAAATAAAAAAAAAACCGAAAAGAAAAACAGAATATAAAAAACCGAAAAAAAAATAAAGTTAAAAAAAAAGAAGATGATCTAGAGTCCATATTTTTCCTGAATTTTTTGGCGATGCATTTGTGCAAGGATCAACGCGTCGCCTTGGAGGTGGTCGATCGGTTTGGACAAAAACTCAATGTTTTTTACCATTTGCCTCGCCTCTTGCATCTCGTTAAACTTTTTGGTTTCGGCCACTCGTTCTTTCATAATCTCACAACGTTGGTGGCCGAGGTCGCGAATGTCTTGGAGACGACGGTTATCTCCTCGAAATCTTCCTTTAACTCGAGATCGGAAGACGACTCCACCGTTTTTCCCCGGTTCGCTTATCCTTTCTTCTACCGGGCGGTCGGGTCAACTCTTCTTCAAGTTCCTCGTCAACGTCCACCACCTCATTTAGATCGACATTGCGGGCATCCAATGTCGGTGTTTCAGGGTCAACGGAGGATGATGTTTTTGACCGTTTAGCTCGACGTCTACTACTAGACGTCATGCTACCTACTAGCGGGGCCCGTCAACGTCCTCGTCAACGTCCACCACCTCATTTTCGTAGTAGATCCCAACACTTATAGTACGGGAAAGGGCATTTCGTTTTCTCGTACTCTTCCAAAGACTTCGTTAAAGCCCCGACGTCACCTTCTCCGCTCGGGCGATTATCGTAGTTACGTTGGTACACTTCTTGGAAGGAATGACACTTGTTGTTGATGTCGGTCCATATGCTAGAAATGGAATCTTTGTCCCGATGCTCGCCTTGACCCCACGTGCTATAAAAGAGTGCACGAACCCTATCCCAAAAAACGGGGACCGTTTGAAAGTTTGCTACAAATTGAAAAAAATAAAAGTAAAATATAAGTTGTATGTTAAAAATAAAAGTAAAAATATAAGTAAAAAATAAGTTAAAAAAAATATAAAAGTTACCAATTTCGTGGTTCTCCGAAACGTCGAGCCACGCCCGAGCCAACGTGAATTCCTCCTCCTCCGTCCAATTAAGGTAAGTATTTTTACGTCGAGGTTCGTTCGCTTCCTTCTTCTTATGCGACCTTCTGCCGCGTTTCGATTTCTCTGGCACCGGTTCGGGTTACGTCACCGGCACGACATCGACATCGGGTTCGGCTTGTTGTTGTGAAGGTTGCGACCCGCCGGCTTGACCAAAGCCGAAGGTGGGAGGCACGAACGGAGTGGCGCCACTCAAGTAAGCCGCGTACGTTAACATGCTCGGGTCCATGTCTTGAAGGTTAAACGGGTGTTGCGGTTGGGTTGTGTTCGGGTTCATGGGTCTTGAGGGGACACCAAATGGGGGTCGGAATGGATGCATGTTTGTATAAAATATAGAAGAAGTAGGAGAGAAAGTGTGAGTTTTTTTATAAAAAAAATGGGAAAAAGTGGGTAGTATATATATAGTGGGTAAATTTTGGAATTAAAAAAAAATATTAAAGAAATGACAATTCAGCGTTTTTTATAAAACGCCAACGGAATTTTTTTCAAAAAAAAAAACGCCCAAAAACGCCTACATGTAATGGGGGGGGGGGGGGGGGGGCGTGTTTCAGTGTTTTTTTTGAATTAAAAAAAAAACGCCCCACTACGGGGGGTCTAAGGGAATATTTTGGTGTTTTTAGGGCGAGAGAAAGTGATGTGGAGGAGAGAGAGTGTGAGGTGGAGGAGAGAAGGTGTGAAGATGTTTGTGAGGAAAAACGAGAAAAAATGGATGGGTGTGAGTTATGTGAGGGTGTCCGGGGCGCCTGCGGGGAGGGGTGCGGTGAGTGTACTCCCCGATCGGGAACACCGCCGCCGACCCCTCGGTGACCCAAATCGGGGAGTGGGGAGCGGGTATCATTCACCGTGTGAAACTTGTATATTTTTGAGTTTTTTTTTGTTTTTTCCTTGTGATTTTGTAGGAGGATGAAGAACAAAGAATTTGCAGGTGAAGATGAAAGTGCAGGTTAAAATGAAGAAGAAGAAGGGGAGGAGGAAGAAAGAAGAAGAAGAAAAAGAATTTTCAAATATAACCCTTAAGTTTTATTTTTAATTTAAAAAAACACTTAAATTTTTTTATTACTTTTAAAAATACCCCTCAAACTTGTTTTTAATTAAATGAAATGTTCTATTTTTTTATTTTTATTTAGTTTTAATTTATTTAAATTATGTTTTACTTTTATAAAAATATTTATATATAAAAAAAATAAAACCAAGTCCCCAAGAGAGGAGTGCCGCCATCAAATTGAGGATGTGTGGGGAGTTGACGTGGCGCGTGCTGATTGGCTGTGGGTAAGAGAGGTCACTCCCCACTTAGAGGAGTGCCCCTTACACCCTGAGTGTAGAGAGGATAGAGGAGAGAGGAGTGAGAGAAGAAATGCGTTTGTGAGAGAGACAAGTGAGAGAAGGAAGATGATTGGTTGGGCATGTGTCAACTAGACACCCTCAAAAATAAGAAAAAATACCCTTTATTTGGATGCTCTAACTGTGTTTAGTTTGCATGTGACAAATGACACATCAAATACTACTTTTATATTGATTTTCCCGTTGCAATATTTAACCCTTTTTTCCTGATTGGTTGCTATAAATTGAAAGCTAGAAGAAGGGGAAAAAGATTGCATTTGTTTGGCCAAAACGCGTGGGATCCATGTCATGTAGGACCAATTTTCAAAAGATGTTCCAAGTCGACCGCCGTCATGTATGTTCAATGTATATCATTAAAGAATCTACGTTGGTGGTATTTCAAAGTTAAAACATAATCGTTTTTAAAATTTAAAACATTCCAGCATGGAATAGGGACGTTAATCAAACTCGAATATGATGGTAAATCCGAACCCGAAATATTCGGAAGTGGTAATAACACAGGTACTTAGGTATGAGATTTGTTTTAAAAGACTTTGTAGGGTATGAGATTAGCTGATACCCGACCAAATTAATCGGAAACGTATTCCCGTTCACGTTCACCTGAGCGATATACCTGATATTCTTCTATTATTATTTTTTCATTTACTCTAGTCTAGTGATGGTGTACTCTAATAGTTTCATTATACAAAAAATATTTTATTTTATTTTATTTGCAATTTGTAATATTAAGTATATCTTTTTCTATTATATGAAATATTAACTTATCTTTTAAGATTTCTATCCATGACTTTAACATACTTTAGGTATTTGAAACTTTATATGTTGATAGTGATATGTATATAATTAATCATTATTATAATTATTGTAGTTGTTAAGAACATAAAATTAGATAAACAACAACTAAAATACTAAGAAAAAACAATTTCGAAATCTCAACGGGTATTTTTTCAAGAAACTAACGATTATACCCGATATCCACGGGTATGCCCAATAGTTGACTGGTAATTTGTCATACCCCAACCGATGACGGAAACATCAGAGTGAGACGAAAACATGATGTATTGTTCATAGCATCATAACACTAAATTGTGACAATAATTAAATAATTCCAATTGCGTAAATACTAATCATGAATACATTGTTTTCAAACCAACAAATCATATCGTAGCAACATAAACATGGAACATAAATAATCGTTTATTCATTAAGGTGTGTATCTAAGTCCATCCTAAACTTGTTTCTTCGATCATCACCTATCAACCTGCAACATATATTAAAATAAATGATCAACAAATATGTTGACGAGTATACATGTTTGAATACCTAGCATAATAAAGAAAATGTTTTAATGGTGCTCATATCCAACATGATAAAATGTATACAATGTCACTAACATGCTGTACTAGTGTAAGCTATATGTCAAACCAGAGTTTAACGCAATGGTGATTACCCAACATCGTCGAAACGAAGAGGGTGTAATTGTGTTTTACTTAACAATTCCACACGAATACCGGTGGAGCGTTAATCCTATAGCGCTATAATTGTTAAGATAGGCTTGCAAAGTTAATGAACATATAGACACATGTAAACATAACATATGAGATTAACAAGTATAACAAGTCTCATGTTTAAATGGATAGAGTGTGAATGTAACAAGTTTATTTGTGATTATGTGATTTGTATATAGTGTACATGTTGCACCCAAAGTGTAATAAACGGAAAATGGGATTGAGTATACTCACAATTTTGCGTAGATAAACACGAAACCGCGAGCGGATTAGATTAGGATTAGGATTGGTACACCGAGGTCACCCTGAAATGGGTGAATGAAGATGTGAGTATTCTGATGTGAAAAGGTTCGGACCAGATCTTAAAATACGAGAAAAATATAACAGAAAACAAGTAACAGATCCTTCGTGCGAGAGGAGGTCCTTTCGTGCGACAGGATGCCTACTCGTGCGACTGGTCTTGTTCGAATACGAATTTGCACGTAAAACTTAATCGTAAACTGATTTAAACATAAAACAGTAACAGTAGTTGTTAAACAAATTGAAAACAGAAAGTAAAAATGGCCAAACAGTCAAGTAAGGACAACCCAGGTGTGCCACACAACATGGAAGGCGTGAGCCAAGTGTTGTACACTGGACGGGGTTAACTCACTTTGTGACAAGCAAACTCTTTGTTGTTCATCCATGATGCGGATGAACTGAAATTGAACAAAACAGAAAACGAAAACATGTGAATTGTCCCTTTCATGCGAAAGGGGATACCCTTTCGTGTGAAAGGGGTATCCTGTCGTGCGAAAGGTGTCAGTTTGGTCAAAACGTTTGTTTGATCTATCCGAAACAGATCATTTCTTGGTGGAAATTAACCCTAATGCAAACCCTTAACTATGAATCGAGTTGAGGGTCTGATGAGTACCAGATTCCACCAAGTTTGTACAGAACGTAAAATGAAATGTATGAACAAATTGTAAAAACATCAAAGTTCGTAAATCTTGATTTGAATCTCATATGTGGTGAGGTTTCAATATCAGTTTGCCCAAGCAAACTTGTGAAAACCATCCATCAGATGTGTTCAATCAAGAAGGTTTGTGAGAAAAGTTTAAGAAATGGAATTAAGATGCATAAGAATGTAATAAAATGAAGGAAAATGAAAGAAAATCGATACCAAGACTTCTGATCACGAGAGGGAGAGTTCAGAGCATTTGCAGAGTGTCTGTGAGACTAAGCAAGCGAAATGAGTGAAGTAGTGCTTGGAGTGCTAAACACTACGTGGAGAACGAGAAGGCTATACACTCAGCTATGAGGATCAAGGATGAGAATGACAAAGATGTTGATCTACCGGTGAAGATCACAGTGGGTGATATTAGAAGAGTGTTGGACTTGCAGGATAAAGATGAAGATCCCATAATTGGTTCTAAACGTTTGTGCAAGGGATTCTTGTTACGTATGGGTTATACTGGATTCATCAATGATAAAGGTTACACGAAGTCAAAGTTCTGTAGACCTTACAAGTTCCTTGTTCATTGTGTGATTCATGCTTTAGCACATAGGAAAGGTGCATATGATGAAGCTTCAGATTACATCATGAACATCATTTCAAGGTTGGTGCTCAATCGGCCTTACAACATTTCTCAAGTCATATTCAACCATATGTTGGACAATATTAAGGGTGAAAAGTATGTCCAATATCCAAGGTTTGAGCAGATGCTGATAGATGATCTGCCGAAGGATCCTAGTGATGAACTACCGTTAGATCACATGGACAGTGAGGCGTTCAAACGGTTGGATGTATACAGAGGAGTGAAACCTGAAGATGAACCGAAGTATAGGTAAAAGTTTACAAAGATAAAGAAGCCGGATTATATAGCACCAGAGGGTGACAACTGGAGACATGATGATAGTAATTCGGATAATGAAACAGATGGAATGAAACTACTTAGTCTTAAGAAGACACGTTGGTGGTTTGTGAGAGATGAAAAGAGGAAAAGAACTCCAAAAGTGTCTACTCCAAAAGTTGTGATTAAGGAAACAAAGAAGAAGAAATCACCACCACGCCTGGTCGATGAGCCTGTGATTCCTCCAACAGAAGTGATTAAAAAGGCATTGGTCTACTAAAGATGTCTTTTGCTGATTACGAAAAGCTATCTACTGCTCAGAGTACTGAAGATGCAGCAAAGACAACGGAAAATGTTGAAGCTGGTGATGAAAGTTTGAAAGAAAAGTTCGTTGAAGAAGAGGTGCATACGGATTCAAGCGAAACAGAAAGTGACATTGATCCTACAAAGATAGCACCGACATCTTATATCAGTGGTAAATTCAAGTTAAAGAAAGTCCAAAGAAGAAGAAAGCATCAGACGAGGAGGATGCTACTTATGTTCCAACACCTGTTGAAAAAGAAAAGCTCAAAAAGAAAGGAATTCGAAAGAGAAAGGCACGTCCAACGGGTGATCTTCCAAGAAGAATGAAAAGCAGAAAAGATTCAACTTCTATTCTAGAACGAGTTCCCGAATTTGAATGAGTTGAAGACGTAGAAGTGGAGTTAACTGGAACTAGAATGGCGACACCTCCACCATCACCTATTAATAAAACAATTCATATTTCTGAAGATCGTGAAAAGACTCTAGAACAGCCACCAAAGACAGTGGAAGAGCCAACTTCAGCGACAAAGAAACCACAAACTTCTCAAAGCTCAAGCCACGGGTTTCCAAAGGTTCTTACTGATCTACCGTCTGATTTTGGTGATTGGTTCAATGACCAAAATGTGAATGCATTGACGAGGAAGGTGAGTATTCTTGAGAAAGCGAAAGCCGAAGTTGAAGCAAAACTTAAAGCTACAAAAGAAAAACTCAAAGACATTGAAGCTGAGAATGTTGCGTTGAGAAACGGAGTTGAAGAGCAGTCAGATGTAATTGAACAGCTGGCAGACAAAATCATGGAGGTCAATATGTGACAACTCGTGTAAATTCCTGAACGTTTCGTTTTACTGTGTAATTGTATGAACGTTAAATGAATTGAAGCTAGTGATTTATTTTATTTGAACGATTGTGTGCTTGGTGATGTGTAATGTGAATTATGTGAAACCGAAACCTGAACTGAAATATTGGAATATGTTATTTTGTGAAACGAAGCGCTGTAATATATTGCTTTGCGATACGAATCGTTTTAATTAATTATTTCGTGAATCTTGTGAAACCGTCACTTAGTGTGAAACCATTACCTACTAGAACCCCACCTAAGCCCACCCTCTCCCCTTTCTTGCGCCATTTGTAGGCCCAACCCTACCCTTGTCCCCCTTATTCGAAATACAAGGCCAAAACCCACATCCCTTGGTCCTTGTAGCCCATTAGCCCAACTCTCCTTATGATTTAATAATACGTATTTGGCTTTGGGGAAAAGAAATAAAAAAACAGAAACTGTTGGGATTGAACCCTACCAGAGGAACAGATAATGAAAGCCAAAACCAGGTCACAACAGTGGATTCGAAATAAGCAGTTGTTTACACTAAGTCTTCTCCCTTGAAAGTGATTACAACTGCTGAAGGCCTTATATCCACTGCCCGTTTACAACTACTGATGACTATGCCTAACCACTGATGAAGCCTAGAAGACTACTGGAAACTAAGCACTGCTGGTACAAACTGCTGATGACAAAGCACTGCCCAATCAAGGACTGATCAACCTTGAGGAAAGCACTGATGATCAGAGAAAGCAGTAGCTTTAGTATATCATCTGTTTCATGTATAGTCAGTTGTTTAGAATAGCAGTGTTTGTATGAAGACAGTAGATAAAGGTTGTTAGGCTGTTAGACGTCGCTTTCATGGTGACGTCAGCTGAGATGCCTCAGCGGTTTGGTTTGTCTATAAATAGAACAGTATCCTGTACTGTTACATTTGATTTGTTTTGTTTTGTTTTGAGAGAGTTCTTCTCCTCAATTCAATCCTTTCATCTTGTGCAATCCAACCTTGGGGCATCTGGCTGAGGGGGAGCTTAGTATGTAAGCATATCTGTAATCATTTGATTCCTATTGTAAATCTTTTGACTAAATGAATTGCAAATGCTTTCTCAAAACTATTTTCTCCTTTAATTGTGTTTACAGAGTTTGTTATTCATTTCCGCTGCACATTACATTGTTTCATATTCATTCATTGTTCAATTTCCACAAACAAACACAATCATGAGGGCCTTCGATCCTAACAATTGGTATCAGAGCATGGACAGTCAAATTCGATCTAACAATCAATTTGACATAACAGTTCGGCTCATTATTCTTTGATACTAAGGTTGGGTGCATTTAGTTGAAAAACAGAGTACCGAGTATACCATGCTCAAAATGGTTATTCAAAACTCTGTAAATCAACCAAGATGTCATATGACGCACAAATCTCACACAACAAGTGATTTCATGCACAAGACACTCATGGTTTCTAGATCTGAAATCATATCTGTTAAACTGTGGGATTATTTCTTATTTTCAAAATTGATTTCAACTGTTGTTATGAAAATTGTGGTGTCACCTTATTAAATGCTAAAGTATGAACCTCAGATGAACAAAACCTATGTTCTTAAAACATTAGTGTTTTTGGTAAACATGAAAGAGGGAATTTAAAACTTTAGTCATAAGATCTGGTGTGTTGAAAAACAGGTTGAGGATCCTCAATGGACAAAATCAACTTTGTTAAAATACTTTCAGAAAATCAGGGATCAACATAGTCCATATCATATGTAGTGTGAGATTGGTTGAAAAACGTGTGAAAACATGACCAATTCTCTTAAAACATTATGACAAAATGATATTGGAGTAAGGTTCTTCTCTCAAAAACCTCCCAGTAAATAATTCATTACTTATAAATGGGAAGGGTAAAAAGGGAAGAAGAAATTCACAAAAACTTAGAAGTGTGTTCATCTCAAAACTTCTGAAGTTAGAAGAAAAGAGTATAAACATAAAACACTTTAGAGTCAAAAGTTGGGGTAAAAATGGTCATCAAAGCAACTGTGTGCAGTCATTGGTTCAGAAAAAAGTTCAGGTAACCATGGTATTTCCAGTGAATAAACTTTCAAAAGGACTAGACAAATTTTCAGAATCATCACATAGTAACAAAATCTACATCAGTGTTTTGAAAACTTATGTGATCTTGTGTCCTGTTGTTTGCAATCAACTGACAAGAAAATGGTACCAAACAGTGGTCAAAATATACTCAAATTTCCTACCATTACTATCAAACCACTGACCATTTTCATAAACTTGAGAATGATATGATTACGTGTTTTATTGTATATTTACCAGATCCTTTTTGAGGCTATTCTCAGAAAATCCTTTATCCATTTTTATACAAAGGATTTTCTCTAATAACCACGATATATTATTCGTTTTTTTAGGAATAATATATTTTGAACTTTTGCTTGTTTTTGTCGGGCAATAGTTTCAATTTCCTGTCAGGATATGGTACCTTATTTTTGATTGGTATTATTGTCATCATAAATGGGTCAAAAGGAAATGGTGCATATGTCAAGGTCATGTCATTCTCAGGGCCGTTTTAAACACTTATCAAAGGTTGATTGCTAAACAGTGCCTAAACTACTGTGGCACTCATGTTTTAATTTGGATAGTAAATGAAAATGAGTTGCCTTAGCAAAAAGTTCTCATCATCCGGGGTACCAAACCACTGTCAGTAATTCGTAAGAATTTCAAAAGGAAATTGACATGTGGTAAAACCTTGAATGAAAATCTCTGTAAAAAGTTGCTGAAAATGAACTTTCAAACCATTGCCCTTATTTCAACCCTAACCACTGCTTTGCTCAAACGTCTGTTTTCTAATTACTATCCACTGCTGAAAGACAACCACTAATCCTCATTTTGCTTGGCAAGCACTGATGCTCAAAATCAGTGTCTTATCCACTGATATGCTATCCACTGATAGTAAAAATCTTCCACTGTCATCATATTATTACCGTTGTAACTACTGATGCTTGATACATCAGTGGTTCTTAAAACAACTGTCCTCCATTTTTCATCCATATCATCAGAGGTTGACACGTGGTCAGTTTTTAGCCTTCAGATCATAATAACCGCTGCCACATCAGCGATCACTTTTTCCCTAAATAAAACCCTGATTAAAACCCCCAAACAGGGTTTTACACTGTCGAATTGAATTCCAAAGTTCTCTTCTCAAAGCAGTTTCCAACCTTTCTTCCCAAATCACTCTCCGATTCTTCTTCATCAAAATGACGAAGTCAAAATCAAAATCAAAATCTAAACCAAAATCACCATCATCTTCAAAAGAGGTCGCTCAAACGGCCGAAGAAACCATTGAAATCCCATACAAATCACCGCACAACTACTTGGGTCTCCTCACAAAACCCTCAAACAACCGCACCTTCGATTCCGTCATCGACACACTATCTGAATCAAAGTACAAAACTTTGTTGACAATAGACGCTCCCATTTACTTGCAAACCCAAAAAGAGTTTTGGAAAAATACTAAGCTTGAAAAACAAGACGGAAAAGTAGTAGCCATTAACTCCTCGATACAGGGTAAAGCGATTCAAATCACTCCGCAATCAATCTCAGAAGTCTTCAAACTCGATGATCAAAAAGGTAAAACTTCTTTTGATAAAAACGAGTTAAAAGCTGATTTTCTGAAAAGGGGATATGCAGAACAAATAAAGGTAGATACCTTACAAAAAGGTTATTTCCCGTCTGCACCCAGATTTTTATTCCACACACTTTTGTCGTGTGTTTCAAATAAAACAACAGCTTTTAACGAAATACCATTGAAGATTCAATGCCTGGGCTATGCCATTTTAAATAATAAAGATTACAATTATTCCCAGGAAATTTTCAATGACTTGGTAAAGAATGCTGATAGCAAAACATTTTTACTCTTTCCAAGATTTCTAAGTTATTATTTTAAACAAAAATTTGAAAAAGAAAATGAAAATGTGCCAAAGCAAGGTGTTTATTTTCAAATAAAAAGTTTAACACCTGAAACATTCACTAGAATGTTGGCACCAATAAAAACAAAAGCAGAGGTGTCCGAGCAGAATTTAGCAGTTACCACTGCTCCTCAGACATCTGCTGCTGAGCCCACTGCTCCAGGTGATCATAGCAGCACTACCACTGCTTTGAAACCCACACCTGCCACAACCAAAAAGACCAAAAAGAAAACATCCAGAAAACCCCCCAAACCCAAAACAAAGGCAACTCTGGAAGATGAGATCCCAGAGCTAATGCCTGTGACAACACAAATGTCACCACAAACCACTGCTGCTACTTCCTCACAGCAGTTGGTAGAAAGATCTCCACCATTGCCTCAAACTCCTCCTGCATCCTCACAAAAGGATCAGGTTGTAAGCACAGGGACCCCTCAATATGAAGCTCTAAATCCACTCGGATCCATCTTCCTCAGTCCTGATCCCAAGGACATGTCTCCTTCAACTCCCATACCCTCACCAATGATATTACCAACATCCATGCTACCTTTGTTGCATGCAGTTGTTATAGCTCAGACACAAACCAGTTCCTCTCTATCACCTGTCACTGAGAGTATACCCCCACAAGTGACTGGGTCTGATGCTTATACATCTGCTATCCCAGCAACAACTGAGGAGGTTACACCCCCTGAGTTACAAGTAACTCTCGGTGGTAGTTCAAATGGAGCAGCAACTACAACTGATGGATCAACAGATCTTCAGTTGGACAGTTGTTTCATTAGTAAGACTCACTTGAAGGCAATTTCTTCCATAGCAACTTCGGTAACCACCAGTGAGTTGGTTCTAACCACTGGTTCCATCAAAGGTTTATCGAGTGCTGAAGAAAGAAGTCCCCAGTACCAAGAACAAGGGGCATCAATGGGTGATTTTTGGGACTCAGTTCCTAAGTCAAACATTGATATAAAGACTGCTGGTGGGGATTCAGATGATCCCATTAAAGTGGGTGATGAGTCAAAATATCAGGAATTGACGGGAAGAGTTGAAAAACTGGAAACCTCAGTTGCTGAAATAAAGGAGATGGTGCAAGAGATTTTAAAAGCTCAAAAAGCACAATCCACTGCTGCCCCACCACAATCACCTGTTCCAACTCAAGCACCTGCTCCACCACAAGCATTTGCTGCAAATGAGCTCTGGAATATCTTTCAACCTTTACTTGAACACCAAAAACAGATGGCTGATCAGCAGCATGAAATACATGTAAAAATGCTGACAAATATGGTGGAGTCAAGATTCAAAGATACTCAAGCAGATATCAAGGCTATAAAGGCCAGCATACAAAAGACTGCCCATGGTGAAAAGGTTCCCTCCACTATCCTTTTTATGGATAACCCCCTTGCAGATAATGCCAAAAAGGGGGAGAATGTCAAGAAGATGAAGAAAAAGGGAATTGAAGATGGTCTGTATGTTGAACCAGAGCAAGAAAAACAACCATCTAAAATCTCAAAAGATTCAACATCTGAAACCTCCATCAAAACAGCTGATACAGCAGTGGTTACAAAAACTGCTGTCAGTAGTCAAACAGCTGCCATTCCATCAACACACACAACTTCAACACACACCATCACAACCACTGTTCTACCACCATCTTCATCTACAATCACATCACCACCATTGCCTCCTGCCATAAAGCAGAAGACAGCAGATGTTACAACATCTGCTGTAATGACAGCAGTGATTGAGACACCAGTTGTTTCAACCACTGTTAGTCAATCACAATCACAAACCACTGCCACTCATATTCAAACCACTGATCCACCAACGACATCATCAGCCTCTCCTACAATAAAAAGGAGAAGGATTCTCATATCTGATGATTCACCACCACCATCACCACCATCAAAAACTACCACACCACTTCCATCCCCTGCTTAAAAGCAGAAGACATCTGCTGACATATCAGCAGTTGTAATGACAACAGATGTTGAGACACCAGTTGTTTTAACAGCTGTTAGTCAGTCATCTTCCACTATATCCACCAGTCTCACATCTAAACCAGCAAAGCTCTACACCAGAAAAAGAAAACTTACTCAGCCAGATGAGGACCAATATGATCCCACTGCTGCAAGATACCCATTAGAACTGGAAGCTATAAAAAATGAGATGAGGCAATTCTACACTGATGATGATCCTTCAAACAGAAGATTTTCTTCACTCATTGGCTTCATGGTTCCAGAAGACATGGATGAATATCTTGAGCTCAAAGTAAGACAGGCTAAGATAAGAGCCAAGGTTGAATGTAAAGGTCAAGGTGATGAAGCCATTGCTGAAAGATTGGATTATCTGCTCACAAAAGTCAAACTAATAAAAGATTTTGCACAAGAGCTGAGCAAAGAAAAGACAGAACAACGAAAAGAGATGAGAGGAAAACTTCTTGCATACATAATGCAAGAAAAATTTTATCCTGCTGAAGAAAACCAATTTGAAGAATGGCCAATAGTGGCTTTAAAGCATGAAGCTGATAGGATTGATAGAATCAAGAATGATCCTAGAAAGAAGAAAAATGCTCCAAATTGGAGTAAATACAAAAAGCTCATCTCTGACCTAACAGCTGAGTATAAAAGAAAGAAACAGGAGCTGGTAAATGCAAAAGTGGACACTGCAAATGCCATATCAAAATGGTCAAAGCAGCAAACTGATGAAGCCTATGAAAGGCTAAAGAAAAGGAAGATAACTGTTTCAGGCACTTCAAAGAAGCATGAACAAATGATGAAGCTTGAACAGCAAATAGAAAACCTCAAAACACTGTTCCGATCTACTCTTGTGACAAACCAAGAAGAAGGAGAACAGCTGAACAGTGAAGAGGAAAAGGAAAAAGAAGTTGAGTTCTTCAAAGAAACCATCATGAAAATGGGTCTAAAAGAAGAAAATTCAGAAAAACTTCAAAACCTTTTTAAGAAGGTGTTAACTAAGCCTGCATCACCAAATACTTCAGAATTTTCAGACATTGAGCCAGATCAACAAAAGAGACAGGAGCAGATAGAAAAAGAGACTGCAGAAGACATAGCTGCAGCAAACAATGTCATTGAAATGGCCTTCAAAAGAATGTCTGAAAGTCTGCAAGTTTTCACAAGGCCAACATCTCCCAACTCATCTATGAATAAATCTCTCCCAAGAAACCCATTGGGTGTAAAAGTACTAAAGTGGATGTCTGATCAAAAGACCCACGTATTGACCCTGGTCAGATCCAATGGCGAAGTGAAGTACATATCAAGGAAAGAAGCACTAGGCCTTAGTGTTGAAGATTTGCAGGATCTCCTTGAACTTACACTGTGCCGGGATGAAGATGACACAAGTTCCAAAGCATTTGAAGAAGAATTTAAAAGAAAAGAAAGGGAACTTCTGATGAGGAATAAAGATCTAGAATAATGAAAGGTTTTGGCATTATCTGTTCCAGGGAGAGATTGTTGGGATTGAACCCTACCAGAGGAACAGATAATGAAAGCCAAAACCAGGTCACAACAGTGGATTCGAAATAAGCAGTTGTTTACACTAAGTCTTCTCCCTTGAAAGTGACTACAACTGCTGAAGGCCTTATATCCACTGCCCGCTTACAACTACTGATGACTATGCCTAACCACTGATGAAGCCTAGAAGACTGCTGGAAACTAAGCACTGCTGGTACAAACTGCTGATGACAAAGCACTGCCCAATCAAGGACTGATCAACCTTGAGGAAAGCACTGATGATCAGAGAAAGCAGTAGCTTTAGTATATCATCTGTTTCATGTATAGTCAGTTGTTTAGAATAGCAGTGTTTGTATGAAGACAGTAGATAAAGGTTGTTAGGCTGTTAGACGTCGCTTTCATGGTGACGTCAGCTGAGATGCCTCAGCGGTTTGGTTTGTCTATAAATAGAATAGTATCCTGTACTGTTACATTTGATTTGTTTTGAGAGAGTTCTTCTCCTCAATTCAATCCTTTCATCTTGTGCAATCCAACCTTGGGGCATCTGGCTGAGGGGGAGCTTATTATGTAAGCATATCTGTAATCATTTGATTCCTATTGTAAATATTTTGACTAAATGAATTGCATATGCTTTCTCAAAACTATTTTCTCCTTTAATTGTGTTTACAAAGTTTGTTATTCATTTCCGCTGCACATTACATTGTTTCATATTCATTCATTGTTCAATTTCCACAAACAAACACAATCACGAGGGCCTTCGATCCTAACAGAAACCCTAATCACCCCCTTGTGATCGTCGACCAGAGGAGACCCCCCCTGCGAAAATCAAACCCTAGTTCCTGATTCAGCTTCTTGATTCGCCTTTCACTTCCGTGTAATCCCTTCTGTGTAATCCCTTCTCTTGCTTCAAGGTTAGTGTCTTGATTTGGATTGATATTCTTGGTGTGATTTTTGTAGAATCATGGCTGTGATTTTTAGTTAACATGCTAGGGTTTTTGTCACACCCCCAAATTCCACCTGCGGAGTACCGTCCGCTTGAGGGCGTGACCGACCAGGATCCAGCCACCAATTATACTGAGCATTGGATATTAGTAAGGATGATCACCAACCATAATGGTTAGTAAACACCATAGTTTAAAGTTCAAATGTTTAGGTTCAAATAACAGTTAAGTAAGTAGCGGAAGCATAGATAAAATAGTTTAAACAAAGTTCATAGTTCAAGTTATTTAGAACCCAACACGCGGGTTTAGACGAGCACTACACTTCCCAAGCTGCAAGCTCCTGAGTCACTGGTTACCTGCAAAGCATGCAGTAAGGGGTCAACAATAATGCTGAGTGAGTTCACTAGTTGTCCAGTTTTAATTACCAAAAACTTGTTTCACCAGTTAATTTATCCGTTTATACATGCCATGGGGAGCTACCCCAAAAGTTAGCAACTAAACTGTTTTTCCAATACCGAACACTAGGTGACCGTTGCGTATCCGCAGAGTGCCCCGATGTCAATGTTCTATCATCATTGACGGATGCCTGAGTACATTAGTTCACGACCGATCCCATACCTTGGCACGGTGTGAGGTTGGTAAGACCTAAATAGCGCTATCAACTAATAACCCGTTCGCCTGGCCCCGGCGACTAATCGGTATTAAGTAGTAGGGACTTTAAGTGATAGAGTTTCGTTTAGTGCCGTTTGTTGCAATCCGTATAAACAGTAATTAACTAAAAGGTTCCCAATAACAAGGGAAGAAAAGTAAGTTGTATCCCTCATAAGGGGATAGTGTTGTTTTTAGTTCCGTTTCCCAAACCACCGGGAATACATGCTTTAGGTTGTGAACTCACCTTGGGTTGCTCGGTAGATTAATTACCCGGTCGATCACGTTGGTCACCACGTCCTAGCATGGTTACCGAATATGGGTCAAGTTGGGGTACAAGTAAACACGTATAATCTACACATAACTAACACATAGCATGCACAACATATAATTACCCAATAAGTCATTGGGCCCGTCTAAGTTCTTTAACAGCAACAGTTAACAGTTAACACGTAGCCCGCCTAAACAGTAACAAGCATGTACAGTTAATACACTTGGGCCCAATAACTAACAGCCCAGTCGAGACCAGGTGGTCTCGACTCGAGAACACACAGTTGCGAGTCGCAACCGGAGGTTGCGGCTTGTCATGGTCTGGTTACGAGTCGCAACCGGAGGTCTCGAGTTGTCATGATCTGATTACGAGTCGCAACCGGAGGTTTCGAGTTGTCATGATCTGATTACGAGTCGCAACCGGAGGTTTCGACTTGTCATGATCTGGTTGCGAGTCGTAACCGGGTTGTTTCGACTTGTCATGATTCGGTTGCGAGTCGCAACCGGGGGTTTCGAGTCGCAACCACGTAGCCCCGAGTCGCAACCTCGGATACGTGCACAAGAAACCTTCTAGAACCTGTTTCAAATGTACTATCCAATAGAATTCTGTTTTCATGTAATCTTGTACTATCCAACCAAAATGCATAAACATGTTTTATTGTCTAATTCATAACAAAATCAGATCAAACAAGGCATATTTCAAATATTTTCATGACATTCAAATTGTTCTTCATATGTTCATACTATATTCATGCATATTCAACATATAATCATCATATCCTCATCCTACATAACTTTGTATTTTTCGGGCAAAAATCATAGCACATAGACTAGATACCAAAGCAACATTTCCCTTCATTTTTCTAGCATGAATCACTTGTTCAAAGCACACTAGCTTGCTCATATCTTTTAGTTATTTCAAGTCATTCATTTGGCTCATAAGCAACACACATTGTTCATTTGCATTTGGTAACAATTCTATTACCTAACAAGCACATAATCAATCAAACATCCAACTAATCAAATAGTTTGTGCATCATGAACCATCATTTTAAGTCAAACAACTATAATACACTAACCGGTTGGATGGAGGGGTACAAGAGATTGATGAACCAAGTTCCGAGTGATGATGATGAGCTAATCCGAGATGATCCGGGTCCCTTTTGTTATCGCCGGTTTGATCCGAGAGAGGGAGAGGAGAGGAGGTGAGTTTGATGTTAGAACCTTAGGGTTTTAGTGGTTTTTAGAGAGAGAGAGAGGGAGAGCGTGTGAGATGAGAGAGTGTGGGAGTGATGTTGCAAAAATGGTGAAAGTTGTGAGGGTTGGCCACATATATCGAGTGGGTTAGGGGTTTCCGGGTGGGCTAAGGTTACGGCCCAACCGGCCCAAGTGTTTACACCGTTTACTCGAGACCGGGTGGTCTCGAGTCATGGTTTCGGTTCACTCATATAACACACCTACACATATATATAATATACACACATGACACAATCAAAAGATCACATAATGCACAACAATAAATAACAAGTTCTCATTTAATATTATATATATATACACATACATTCATTTAAAGACGAAAGTTGGCTCGGGAAAACCCGAAGTGTCACATTATCCCCAAGTTTTAAGAACTTTCGTCCCGAAAGTTAAAGCAGCCACTGACAAGCTAGTAAAAGTGAGAGCGTTTCAACAGGGTGTCACATCATCCCCCCATTAGTTTGGAATTTCGTCCCGAAATTCAGTTGTAGCTTCAGTGCTGGGGGTTTCATTTGGGAACAGTTGGGGATACTTGCGCTTCATCTGGTCCTCCCGCTCCCAGGTAAACTCTGGGCCACGGCGTGAGTTCCAACGAACTCGCACGAGGGGTATCTGGCTACGTTTGAGGGTTTTGATCTCACGATCCGTGATCTCAACCGGTTCCTCAGTAAAGTGTAGCCGTTCGTCAATAGTAAGTTCCTTGTAAGGAATGACGAGTGTTTCATCTGACAGGCACTTCTTCAGATTAGACACGTGGAAGACGTTGTGCACAGCACTCAGTTCTTCAGGCAGATTCAATCTGTAAGCGGCCGTACCGATCTTTTCGGTAACTTCAAAGGGTCCGACATATCTTGGATTAAGCTTGCCCCGTTTTCCAAAACGAACCACACCCTTCCAGGGTGAGACCTTAAGTAGAGCCCGTTCACCAACCTGGAACTCTTGCGGTTTCCTATCTTTATCAGCGTAGTACTTTTGACGGTCACGAGCTGCCGCCATGCGTTGCCTAATCTGGGCAATCTTTTCTGTGGTGTCGACTACATGTTCCGGGCCTGTGATCTGGCTGTCACCAACCTCAGCCCAGCAGAGAGGCGATCGACATTAACGGCCGTACAATGCCTCAAATGGTGCTGCCTGAATGCTGGTGTGGTAGCTGTTGTTGTAGGAGAATTCCACCAACGGTAGGTGCTTCTCCCAATTTTTGCCAAAATCGATCACACATGCCCTAAGCATGTCTTCGAGGGTTTGGATGGTGCGTTCGGACTGCCCATCCGTTTGCGGGTGATAAGCGGTGCTCATGTCTAAACGTGAGTCAAAAGATTTGTGCATGGCTTGCCACAACTCAGAAGTAAAACGCGCGTCTCGATCAGAAATAATAGAGGTAGGCACTCCGTGCTTCGAAACCACTTCTTTTAAGTATACCTCTGCTAGGGTAGAGAACTTGTCTGTTTCTTTAATAGCCAAGAAGTGTGCAGACTTAGTTAAGCGATCCACTATTACCCAAATGGTGTCATTTCCTCGCTGAGACCTAGGCAGGCCAGTAACAAAATCCATGGAAATCTGCTCCCATTTCCATTGCGGAATCTCTGGCTGTTGGAGTAGGCCTGATGGTTTCTGATACTCAGCCTTGACCCTTGCACAAGTCAAACATTTTCTGACATAGGTTGCTATGTGGGCTTTCATGCCAGGCCACCAATAGGTAGCCCTCAAGTCGTGGTACATCTTATCTGACCCTGGATGTACTGAGTAACGGGACTTATGAGCTTCATCCATCACAAGGTCACGTAAATTTCCATAAAGCGGAACCCATATGCGTCCGGCTACGTAGTAAGCACCGTCTTCTTTTTGTTCCAATCGTTGTCTCGATCCTCGTAGGGACTCAGCCCTGATGTTCTCGGCTTTCAATGCTTCAACTTGAGCATTCCGGATTTGATTAGGGAGGTTCGAGTGGATAGTGAGCTGTAAGGCACGAACACGCTTGGGTTTGGTCTCCTTTCTGCTGAGGGCATCGGCTACTACATTAGCCTTGCCTGGGTGATATTTGATTGCACACTCGTAGTCATTTAGGAGTTCGACCCATCGGCGTTGCCGCATATTCAACTCCTTTTGTCCCATTATGTGCTGGAGACTCTTGTGATCAGTGTAAATCGTGCACTTGGTGCCGTACAAGTAGTGTCTCCAAAGCTTGAGCGCGAAGACCACAGCTCCAAATTCTAAGTCATGCGTCGTGTAGTTTCGTTCGTGGACCTTGAGTTGTCGCGAGGCGTAAGCAATAACTTTCTCGCGTTGCATCAATACGCAGCCAAGTCCTTGAATAGAAGCGTCGCAGTAAACGACGAAGTCATCGGTACCTTCGGGTAAGGAGAGGATAGGAGCACTACAAAGGTTCTTCTTCAGTTCCTGGAAGGCAGATTCCTGAGCATTACTCCATTTGTAAGCAACACCCTTCTGAGTGAGTGTCGTGAGTGGTTGAGCGATCTTAGAGAATCCCTTGATAAATCTTCGATAGTATCCCGCCAATCCCAAGAATTGGTGAACTTCGGTCGGAGTCTTAGGCACAGGCCAATTCTTAATGGACTCAATCTTAGCAGGGTCGACATGAATCCCTTCCTGATTGACGATGTGCCCAAGGAAATGGACTTCTCTAAGCCAGAAATCACATTTCGAGAATTTGGCGTACAGTTGCTCATTGCGAAGAAGTTCGAGAATAAGACGTAGGTGTTGTTCATGCTCCTCTTGGCTCTTCGAGTAGATTAGGATGTCGTCGATGAATACGATTACGAACTTATCGAGGTAGGGTTTGCATACTCGGTTCATGAGATCCATGAAGATTGCAGGTGCGTTGGTCATACCGAAAGGCATAACAAGGAATTCGTAGTGACCATAACGGGTTCTGAAAGCAGTCTTAGAGATGTCCTCATCGCGGACTCTCAGCTGGTGATAACCCGATCGCAGATCGATCTTGGAATAATAGCTCGACCCTTGCAGCTGGTCGAACAGGTCGTCGATACAGGGAAGTGGATAATGGTTCTTGATGGTAACCTTGTTGAGTTCGCGGTAGTCAATGCACATTCGGAATGAGCCATCTTTCTTTTTGACGAAGAGCACTGGGGCTCCCCAGGGTGATGAACTAGGACGGATAAAACCTTTGTCCAAAAGTTCTTGTAGTTGAGTAGAAAGCTCCTTGAGCTCCGCGGGGGCTAATCGATAAGGTGCACGAGCTATAGGCGCTGCTCCGGGAGCTAGCTCGATTTGAAATTCGACCTGACGGTGAGGAGGGAGTCCAGGTAGTTCCTCCGGGAATACCTCGGGATAGTCGCGTACCACTGGAAAATCTTCAATCCTGTTTTCCATCTTCTGTGTGTCGGTAATGAGTGCTAATATAGCGGTGTGCCCTTTTCGTAAATACTTCTGGGCCTTTAAGAATGAAATGATGCCTGTGACTTCTCCGCTCTTGTCGCCTTGAACTATAAGGGGTTTGCCCGGGGGACGGGGAATACGAATAGCTTTCTCCTGGCAGAGGATTTCAGCTCGATGTTTGGATAACCAATCCATGCCAATAATGACGTCGAAGCTTCCAAGAACGATGGGGAAAAGATCGATACAGAAGGTCTGACCAGACAACTCTAATTTGCAGTTACGAATTATGTGTGAGGCCTCGAGGTTTCTACCATTAGCTATTTCAACGGTGTGCTTAGAGCTCAGCGGCGTAAGAGTGAGCTTAAGTTTCTTACTAATACGTAGGGATACATAACTAGCATCTGCTCCGGAATCAAATAGCATGGAAACATAACGATCATTAAGTAGGAACTTACCCGCTACAACGTTGGGGTCATTCCTTGCTTCCCCAGCTCCAATCACAAAAGCTTTTCCTCTAGCACCATTTCCAGCATTGTTGTTATTGTTCCCAGCACCCTGATTGTTGTTGTTTTGATTCAGTTCAGGGCAATCCTTTCGCATGTGCCCCATTGCTCCACACTTGAAGCATCCACGGTTGTTTCCTTGTTGCTGCTGTTGCTGTGGTTGTTGCTGATTCTGCCTAGCTGGGAATTGGCTTCGGCAGTCTTTGGCTTCATGCCCCATCTTGTTGCATCGCTGACACTGACCTTTTCCACATGGCCCACTGTGATGTCGGTTACATTTGTTACACTTAGGGTGGTTTCCTCGATAGCCACCCTGTTGCTGAGGGCCCTTGTTGCTTTCAGTCTTCCTTTGTTGAACTGGGGCCTGAGTGGGGTTAGCATCCTTTCCCTGACTTCCATCCCACCTTCGCTTGTTATCGCCAGAAGTTCCAGCAGTAGCACCGATCCTCTGGGGCAGCTTGCCCTCTTCCACAGCCTGATTGGTGAGTTTGTGAGCAAGACGAACCACGGGCTGTATGGTGTTGAGGTTGGCTGAGGTCACATGACTTCTGATTTCTGGGACCAAGCCTTTGATGTACAATTCGATCCTTCGATACATAGGTTGGGACATGTTTGGGCAAAGTACCGCATAGTCGTTGGACTGCTTAGTGTAGGTCTCAATCTCTGATCCGACCATCTTGAGCGCATAGTACTCGTTCTCGAGTTTGTGGATGTCATCCCTGTGACAGTACTCCTCTTTGATCATGTCCTTGAAATCTTCCCATGCCGTAGCATTAGCAGTTTCCAGACCAAGCATCTGAATCTGTGCTTTCCACCATGAAAGCGCGTTTCCTTCAAGCGTACCAGTTGCGTACTTAACCCAGTTAGCAGGGGGACACTCGCAGACGGCAAAGACAGCTTCGGCCTTTTCAATCCAATGCAGAAGGCCTATGGCACCCTCAGTGCCGTTGAAAGGGAGAGGCTTGCCATCCATGAAGGTTTTGAAAGTACAAACACGTGGTTGCGCAGGCGCAGGCTGACCTGTTGTGAGAAATGGAGCGAATAGGTTTTAGAGGTGAAAAGACGATGTGGGGTTAGGATCTAAACATCCTATAGCAACGAGTTTACCTCCAGGGTGAGCTGCGAAAGCTGCAGCCACCGTGTTGAGCAAGTTAGCGAATTGAGCCTGAGTCATGTTAACGCTTCCTCTTCCGCGTCCACTCATTGTCTTCATAGCCAGAAAACACAGTATGAGTGTAATGTTGTAACGTAGCGAGAATGAGGTAGAAGAGAAATGTGTATCTATCTAATTAGGCACACTAGTATGTATAGTAGAGCAGTCAATATAAGGTAAACAAGCAAGTAAACACAAGTCCGAGCTACGAGGTCTAGTATGTCGAGTCTTGCCCTTGGAGTGTAGTGTCGTCACGAGTCACGGGTTATAGTCTGGTTTTTCTCAAAAAGACTCTTCTTTTTAAAACCAAGTTCACTATAACCAATGGCTCTGATACCAATCTGTCACACCCCCAAATTCCACCTGCGGAGTACCGTCCGCTTGAGGGCGTGACCGACCAGGATCCAGCCACCAATTATACTGAGCATTGGATATTAGTAAGGATGATCACCAACCATAATGGTTAGTAAACACCATAGTTTAAAGTTCAAATGTTTAGGTTCAAATAACAGTTAAGTAAGTAGCGGAAGCATAGATAAAATAGTTTAAACAAAGTTCATAGTTCAAGTTATTTAGAACCCAACACGCGGGTTTAGACGAGCACTACACTTCCCAAGCTGCAAGCTCCTGAGTCACTGGTTACCTGCAAAGCATGCAGTAAGGGGTCAACAATAATGCTGAGTGAGTTCACTAGTTGTCCAGTTTTAATTACCAAAAACTTGTTTCACCAGTTAATTTATCCGTTTATACATGCCATGGGGAGCTACCCCAAAAGTTAGCAACTAAACTGTTTTTCCAATACCGAACACTAGGTGACCGTTGCGTATCCGCAGAGTGCCCCGATGTCAATGTTCTATCATCATTGACGGATGCCTGAGTACATTAGTTCACGACCGATCCCATACCTTGGCACGGTGTGAGGTTGGTAAGACCTAAATAGCGCTATCAACTAATAACCCGTTCGCCTGGCCCCGGCGACTAATCGGTATTAAGTAGTAGGGACTTTAAGTGATAGAGTTTCGTTTAGTGCCGTTTGTTGCAATCCGTATAAACAGTAATTAACTAAAAGGTTCCCAATAACAAGGGAAGAAAAGTAAGTTGTATCCCTCATAAGGGGATAGTGTTGTTTTTAGTTCCGTTTCCCAAACCACCGGGAATACATGCTTTAGGTTGTGAACTCACCTTGGGTTGCTCGGTAGATTAATTACCCGGTCGATCACGTTGGTCACCACGTCCTAGCATGGTTACCGAATATGGGTCAAGTTGGGGTACAAGTAAACACGTATAATCTACACATAACTAACACATAGCATGCACAACATATAATTACCCAATAAGTCATTGGGCCCGTCTAAGTTCTTTAACAGCAACAGTTAACAGTTAACACGTAGCCCGCCTAAACAGTAACAAGCATGTACAGTTAATACACTTGGGCCCAATAACTAACAGCCCAGTCGAGACCAGGTGGTCTCGACTCGAGAACACACAGTTGCGAGTCGCAACCGGAGGTTGCGGCTTGTCATGGTCTGGTTACGAGTCGCAACCGGAGGTCTCGAGTTGTCATGATCTGATTACGAGTCGCAACCGGAGGTTTCGAGTTGTCATGATCTGATTACGAGTCGCAACCGGAGGTTTCGACTTGTCATGATCTGGTTGCGAGTCGTAACCGGGTTGTTTCGACTTGTCATGATTCGGTTGCGAGTCGCAACCGGGGGTTTCGAGTCGCAACCACGTAGCCCCGAGTCGCAACCTCGGATACGTGCACAAGAAACCTTTTAGAAACTGTTTCAAATGTACTATCCAATAGAATTCTGTTTTCATGTAATCTTGTACTATCCAACCAAAATGCATAAACATGTTTTATTGTCTAATTCATAACAAAATCAGATCAAACAAGGCATATTTCAAATATTTTCATGACATTCAAATTGTTCTTCATATGTTCATACTATATTCATGCATATTCAACATATAATCATCATATCCTCATCCTACATAACTTTGTATTTTTCGGGCAAAAATCATAGCACATAGACTAGATACCAAAGCAACATTTCCCTTCATTTTTCTAGCATGAATCACTTGTTCAAAGCACACTAGCTTGCTCATATCTTTTAGTTATTTCAAGTCATTCATTTGGCTCATAAGCAACACACATTGTTCATTTGCATTTGGTAACAATTCTATTACCTAACAAGCACATAATCAATCAAACATCCAACTAATCAAATAGTTTGTGCATCATGAACCATCATTTTAAGTCAAACAACTATAATACACTAACCGGTTGGATGGAGGGGTACAAGAGATTGATGAACCAAGTTCCGAGTGATGATGATGAGCTAATCCGAGATGATCCGGGTCCCTTTTGTTATCGCCGGTTTGATCCGAGAGAGGGAGAGGAGAGGAGGTGAGTTTGATGTTAGAACCTTAGGGTTTTAGTGGTTTTTAGAGAGAGAGAGAGGGAGAGTGTGTGAGATGAGAGAGTGTGGGAGTGATGTTGCAAAAATGGTGAAAGTTGTGAGGGTTGGCCACATAAATCGAGTGGGTTAGGGGTTTCCGGGTGGGCTAAGGTTACGGCCCAACCGGCCCAAGTGTTTACACCGTTTACTCGAGACCGGGTGGTCTCGAGTCATGGTTTCGGTTCACTCATATAACACACCTACACATATATATAATATACACACATGACACAATCAAAAGATCACATAATGCACAACAATAAATAACAAGTTCTCATTTAATATTATATATATATACACATACATTCATTTAAAGACGAAAGTTGGCTCGGGAAAACCCGAAGTGTCACAGTTTTGATGTTATATGATTTGTTTTGGTTAAGTATGCGATTTGTTGAAGTAATTGATAGTTTGTATGCGTAAATGATCATGGGCTGTGTTTTTGTGAAAAATCATGATGTGTTATGGCTAGGGTTTGTGATTATTAGTATGGTTAGATGGTTAAGGATGATTAACCTGCTGTTAGTTGTTATTAGGAAGGGTCAGGATTGTTTATACGCGTTTTGGTGTTGTTTAAATGTAAAAACTGCATGCTGATTGATGAAAACAGCCAACTTCAGTTGGCTGTAAATGGACCGTTATAAATCGAAAAATTGATTTACTGAAGTCTAAATTATATTTTTTTGAAAACGAATCAAATTGCACTGGAATCGTATTTTTTCGAGGTCGTTTGCTATTTTTAAAGGTCCGTTTTGTACATCAGCAAAAGCTGCGTTTTTTTCTGCAGAAAATGTGTGTTATGTTTTTAGTCATAACTTGAAATTTGGATAGAGTCAGGTCATGAAATGCGTATAGTAGATGGCCACATATGTCGTTGTGATTCTCCGACTAGAATTTCGTCAATCAGGCTTACGATAAATTTTAAATGAATTTTTCCGTGGACTGCAGTAGAAAGTGACGAATCTGATTGCAGCCCGGTAAATGATTTTTATAAAATAATTGGTAATGAATTGGATCCCAAGATTTTTACACAATAATATTTGGATCGTTTAAAACATTATATAAAATTTTGGGATTTTTTGGAATAAGTTATCTATTTTATTAAAATACCCGAAAACAACCCAGTTTTGGATGTTAAAGCTGAAACAATATAAGTAGTGATTTGCGTGTCTAAATGTCGGTTAGCTTATCTGATAATGATCCAACATGTTATATGTTAACGAAAGTGTTATGTAAAGTATGGTGTGCTTGCTCTTGAGTAGTTATAGGTGGAATATGATTATGGGTGTGAACTGTCAAAGAGAGTGCATGTTGTGTGGTAGATGCGTGTAGGAACTTTGTGCTCTATTTGAAACCACTAATGGACTAAGTGGTAATTATACTTGGACGTGATTGACCAACCCTGATTGTTAGCTATTTTAAGAGTCCAACCGAGCAACCAAAGGTGAGTTCACACTTTCGTCAAAGCATGGGATTCCCGGTGGTTTGGGAATGGGTTAAGTAAGGATTCCTGGTGGTTTGGGAATGGGTTAATTAACAACAATCCCCCTTAGGTGGGATGAAACCTGCGTATTCTCCTTGGGTAGAATACGTACCTCAGTCCTCCTTGGGTAGGACAACCTTAAACTTACTAGACAAAACTCTATCTGAAGTCCCTCATTTTTATATCAACTTAATCGCCGGGCCATTGGCGAACTGGTCATTAGTTAAATAGCGCTATTAGGTCTGACAAGCCTCACATCGTGCCGCAGAAGACGGGAGTGGACTAATGTACTTGGGCACTAGTCAATGATGACAGACATTGACGCAGGGCACATAAACATGACTTAAGTCAGTAGTCGATATGGTAACGGGTCTAGTGGTTTACAATATGGGGTAGCCCCGGCGGTATATGGCTATGGGAATATGGAACTGGGTAACTTTTGGTTTTCGAAACAACTTATGGTTTTTGGAACAACATTAAAACGGACAACCAACTGTGAACTCGCCAACCTTTTTGTTGACAAGTTACCACATGCTTTGCAGGTCATTAGGTTATTTGCTGGAGTTTACATTGGAGAAGGAGTCGTTGTGGGACATGAACCGTTGTTGTTCATGAAAAACTTTATGATACTTTAAACTTATACTTTGGTTTTTGATCTTATGCTTCTGCTAACTTCTAAATTTGGTTTTGGATTTTTGGTTTGGTGACTTTAAATGTTTAGTTGCCTTGGTTTTACTTTACTTTGTTTAATGTTTATTATGATTGGTGGTTTGATCCTGGTCAGTCGCACGCCTCGCGGTAATACTCCGCTTGTGGATTTTGAGGGTGTGACACAATGCTCAGTACAAATTAATGGATGAGTCTCACAAGACGTTGATGGATATTGTTGGTGATCTGCACATATCAACTGCAAATGAAAATGAAGTTTTGAAGAAAGAAGTTGAAGCGTTGAGAGCAGATAAGGTTATTAAAGATGAACAACTCAACATGCTTTATACGATGATAGAAAACAAGCTTGGAATCAATGTTCAAGCAGTCTACGATGAGATAGAGATCCAAAGAGTCGAGGCTCGGAGGATAGAAAGAGAGAAAAGACTTGCAGAGGAAGCTGCTGAAGCAATGAAAGATAAAAAGAAGGGTCTTTTGATCGACATAGAAGAAATTCTTGGTTCGACAAGTCAACCTGAACATTCACAAGCTGATGAGGTAAATGTCTCTAACACTGAAGCTAATGTTAATGATGTTGAAATGAAAGAGGCAGAGGTAGAGGTTAAGGCAGATGTTGTAGTAAACCTTGATATTATACCAGTTGGGGAAGTGAAGGATGTGATCCACAGTGAGTTTGCTAGCCTTAGACAAATTGAGGTTGAGCGTCGTAGATTGAAGGCTAAGATGAATAAGTTCAAAGTTATTGATGATGATAAAGAGTTGGATGAAATGTTTGGTGATGAAGAAGAAGATGAAGATGATGACAAAGACGACAAAGACGACAAAGATGAAAAGGATGATAAAGATGAAAAGAATGATGGTGATGATCAAGGTGCTAGTGGTTTGTTGATTACAAAGTCGTCAGGTCCGAGTACTATTAAAGACTTTTTGAACGATGAGCTGAACGAGCAACATGAAGAAGATCAACATCATATGGAGTCGTCTTCTGGAACCAAGCATGCTATCAACGAGGTATTCCTTAATCTCCCTAAAGTTATTTATTTAAATCACGCAGAGGAAGAGGGGGAGTTGGTTGAAAACTGGACCAGGGAGTCCATGTTAGAAGAGTTGGATATGGATGAAGACAGGTTTAAGTTTGATATTGAGGAGGAGATTCCACCGAATCCTGATAGGTTGTATTCTTTTAAGTTTGTGAACGAAGCCGATAACTTCAACGATGTAATCATAGAGGAAGGATCAGAGTCTGACGAAGACACTCCATTTCATTATTTTGGGTTAGACGATGACTTTCCTACATTCAATGAACTGTTTCGTTCACACAACGAAGAGGAAGTTCGGAGGAATGTGGTTGAGAAGATTGCTTCTGAGGGTATTCCTGATACAGTATCTAAAGATGATCTTTTAGAAGAAAGAAAAAGATGGTTTAAAGTGATGTCAGAGGAGAGAAAGTTTAAGAGGCCGCTACAGTTCTTTACGAGACATCCTGATAAGTCTCTTGGTGACATTCTGTCATGGGGATATTTGGAGGATCTGAATGTGTACGCGATCAAGAGAGAGTTTGGGGTACAATAGTTTGAATTCTTATCAGATATAAAGACCTTACCTTGGTGGGATGTGGAAGAACTGGTGCAGACAAAGAATATCAAACAGTATTACTACGGGCCTGAAGTTAATTGTCATGAGCAGAAGCTGTGGGATTACATTAAGCTGCAAGCAAAGTCAAATTTCCCAGATTGGAAGCCACATCAACCAAAGCAGATTGTAAAGATTGATCCTATCACTGGTGAAAAGGATATCACGCTGAAAATCAGACGTCCTAGGTGTTTGAAGAATATGCCACTATGCGCAATGGAGCGCCTATGGCTTTATAGCCTAGTGGCATTTTGGGGGTGGGATAAGACTTTGGGACCAATAGGTTCCGGGTTCAATTCCTACAAGGGGGTTTTCCCATATTTATTGGGTTTCCTCCTGAATTGGTGTATAGGCATTATGCCTTGTGGAGATGGATATGATCGGGTAGTTCCGCTGGTGGCACGATGATACTCCAGTGGTCCGTCAGTGATCCAAATTTACCGTTCAAAAAAAAAAACTACGCGCAATGGAGCAAAACTTTTATAAAGACTTTAAAGGTTGGATCTTCAACCCTAGTACTTGTGAAGTTGTGATCACGTTGTTTGATGCGAAGACAGGAGATTGTAGACACATACACGTGTTAGATCCTATGTGGTTGGTAAATTGCTCGAAGAAAGACATCGAATGCCTATTCTTCAACAAGATCAGCTACAACGAACCTGATAAGGTACAAGCTCAACAGTATCAGAAGATAGTGAATCTATGCTTTGCAAAAGATATCAATTCTGGAAGATACTGGGAGTCAAAGTTCAGAGATCTTGAATTAGAAGAATTATTGAAGACAGGGCATCGAAGTGAAAGGATGAAAGAGGTGAAAGCTAAGGCTGCTCAGCGGGGAAGATGGAAATTAGCATGGCCTGTGACTGATCAAACACCAACTGAATCTCAAGAGAAAAAGATTCCAAGATGGTCCAAGGCTAAAGATGGTGATCCGGAATATAGAAAATGGTGGATTAATACTGGAAGACCTCTGAGGCAGAAAATGATGGAAGAAAGGAAAGAAGAGAGGAGGAGAAAAGCAAGAGATAGAAGACGCAACAGGAAGGCTCGTTGAAGACTATACAGGAAGAAAGATTGCAGCTACATCCAAGGGGGAGTCTGTAGATGCATATGTTTGTAGCTTTCATCTGTATTTAGTCTATATTATCCCGGTTGTTGTCTATGTATATTTTTGTTTATGTTTTATATCGCATCCGGGACGAAACAGAGTTAGGAATGTTTTGTAAAGTCCATCCAGACGGATGGAGTCCATCCGATCGGATGGACATACTCATCTGGACTGATGATCATCCGAACGGATGATCATCCGAACGGCATATGGTTTCTCCCGGATGGAGCATGGCTATAAATAGAGGATGCTGGTTCTCATTTGAGACATCTGTTTTGACACCTCTGGTGGAGCTCTTGCAAAATTTCTCTTGAACCATGTACGATTCAACTATTTCAGTGAGAATGAATGCTTTGAAAGGTGTCTACGTTGTTGATCTTACTCCTACATCACAATTGGATTCCGTACAATCGTGGTGATTGCAGATCTGACCTGAGCGAGTTCATTCAAACCGAATTCCCGGTCCTCACAATTACCTAAGAATTGACAACCTCCTAATGTGGAGTTCCTTGTTTTGTGGCATCCAACAATATCACTATTTGAATAACCTAAAAGCTCAATATTTCCATTAGTTGGATACCAGATACCTAGTGCGGGAGCACCTTTGTAGTATCTGAATATCCTTTTTATAGCTACTAATTTTGATTTTCTAGGGGATGCTTGATATCTTGCACAGACACAAGTTGTAAACATGATATCAGGTCTTGATGTAGTTAAATACATTAAGGACCCTATCATGGATCTATAGAGTGTCTGATCTATCAAGTCATCTTTTTCATCAGCTATGAATAATTTACTTGTACTCATGGGGGTGCCACATGGTTTACAGTCATTCATATCAATTTTTTAAAAGTGTTTTAACATATTTGTTTTGATGAATGAAAGTTCCATTTTCAAGTTGTTGTACTTGAAGGCGAAGAGAACATTGTAACTCCCCCATGACACTCATTTCAAATTGAGCTGTCATCATTTTTCTGAATTCTTCACACATTTTATCACATATGGATCCAAAATGATATCACCCACACAGATTTATACTATTAACAAATCTCTCCCTTTCCATTTTAAAAACAGAGTTTGATCAATTTTACCTCTTTTGAATTCATTCGATAAGAGAAAAATAGATAAACGATCATACTAGGCTCTTGGTGCTTGTTTTAGTCCATACAAAGCTTTGTTTAGCTTGTAGGCATAATCGGGATAAAATGTGTCTTCAAATCCTGGTGGTTGACACACAAAGACCTCTTCTTGGGTTTTCCATAGAGAAAAGCACACTTTATATCCATCTGATACACCTTTATGTTGTGGTTGACAAAAAAGGCCAAGAAGAGTCTTATTACCTCCAAAATTGCTACATGAGCAAAGGTTTCATCATCATCTATTCTTTCTTCTTGTCTGTAACCTTGAACCACAAGCCTAACTTTGTTTTTGATTACAACGCCCCCTTCATCAGTTTTATTTTTAAATACCCATTTTGTACCAATTGGATATGTATCCTTTGGTAATGGAATAAGTTCCCACACTTGTTGCCTTTTGAATTAAAGGAGCTCTTCTTGCATGGCTTCTACCCAACTGTTGTCTTTTAATGCCTCTTAGTATTTGACAGGTTGGATTAATGATAGAAAGCCAGCAAAGAGGCAGCCATTTTGAAGTTTGGCTTCTTGTGAGCACTCCTGCATTAACATCTACTATAACTTGTTAAGGTGGATGTGATATGAGAAACAGATTGTTTCAAGTGTAGGGAATGATTAAATTTTGAGGTGAGGGGCATAATTGGAAATTTTCTGGTGAAACCTCTGTTACCATTGTATTATGGTCAACAATGGTTTGGAATGGTGGTGGTTGAATTGGTCCAAATGAGGAATTTGTTGTGGAGGATATATCAGTAGTTTGACCACATGCATAATCAGTGGTTTGAGGTTGGCATTGGTCAACAGTGGTTCCAGTTGTTGTGGACTGACTGTTGTTTTGTGCAGATGAACTCTGTGGGTCAGAAGAGACTTTGTATTGAGATGGCATCTCAATGTCAAATCTGTAATCCTGTTGTGCTGCCTTTGGTTTACCTGCATCAACCTCAACCTTTGCAATTACTTCATCAAAATTGAATTTATCAAGATCAAAGAGTTCTGCTGGATTTTTAGGTTTTTTGAAAGAGCAAAGTTCATTGAACTTTACATTCAAGGTTTCTACTATAATCATGGTCCTTGTGTTAAACACTTTATAGGTCTTGGCTGTAGAAGAATATCCCAAGAAATTTCCATAATCCACTTTGGCTGTAAATTTTGAAATTGAATCTTTGAGATTTAAAATAAAGCATGGGCAGCCAAAGATTTAAAAAAAAGAGATTAATGGTTATATTTTAAACATAAATATATAGGCAGTTTTTTGATGCCTAGGGTTTATTAAGACTCTGTTTTGAACATAGCATGCAGTATTCACAGCCTCTGTCCAAAAGGACAATTGAAGGCTAGAATCTGCAAGCATAGTTATTGCAGCCTCAATTAGGGTTGTTTTTTTTCTTTCAACAACCCCATTTTGTTCAAGTGTTCAAGGAATACTGAATTGTATCACTATTCTTTTTGATATACAGAATTCATCAAGCTTTTGGTTTCTGAATTTTGTCCCATTATCACTTCTGAGAGACTTCATAGGTAGATCATATTGTTTTTCATCTTTTATGATAAATTTTTTTAGGATACTTGCAGTCTCATCTATTGAGTGTAAAAAATAAGTCCATGTAAACCTAGAAAAATCATCATTTTTCTGAGAGACTATTACTAAGCAATATCTTTTTTTCCCTTAAGCTCATGATTTTTACTAGGCTAAACAAGTCCAGATGCAACATTTGTATACATTGGGTTGTTTTGGACACTTCAATGTTGTATGATGCCTTGTGGTGTTTACCTTTTAAACATAAAACACAATATTCATCACACTTGAATTGTTTGGTTGGTAGGTAGACATGTGACAAGGTTTTGTTTTGTCAGAATGTTAATAGTTTTCAAATTAACATGTCCCAACCTTCTATGCTATAACTCTGTTTCTTTTGTTGAGGCAACGGAGAATAGGCATACATTTGTTTTTGGGTTATCTTTTAACAAGTCCACTACATAAACGTTGCCACTTCTGTGAGCAACAAGTTGTGTAGTGCTTTCAGTTATAATTTTGTCAATCTTTTTTAACTACATTAGGTCCAACGATTTACAGGTTTTCTTAGTAAAAATTGAGCTACAGCCTTTGTCACTCATTTGTGAGACACTGGGTAGATTGAATTTTAAATTGTCAATAAGATTAATATCTTCAAATTTTAGCCTACCAGCCTGGATAGTTCCTGACCCCAACACTTTTCCTTTTGAGTTATTTCCAAGGATATATTACCTTCACCATGTGTATGGAAGTTTGATAGTAGAGCTTTGGGATCCAGTCATGAGTCTGGACAGTCCACTATTTACATACCATAGGCTATCTAGGCATGTAGAAACTTCCATTTTGGTGGCCAATAATGTACATTCGCAATTATTCACATCTTTAGTTGTATTCCATGGATCATTGTTTTTTACAACATTTGCATCAACATTTTCACAAACTGTTTTTTATACTGATTTAGATGCACTCTCAACATTTTGTATGTCAAGGGTTTTCTGGTTGTTTTAACAATTTCCTCAGTTTTACTGAATTTCTCTTTTAACTCATCCTATAACTCTGTTGCACTACTACAATGTAATAGCTTTGTATAGATCTCGTTTGGTACAGCCTTTGCAACCATATTAAGTGCTTTGGAATCTATTTCAAACTTTTTTAAATCTAGCATAGAGTAATCTTCCAGTTTCTTTGGCTCCTGTACATTAGGATTTTCGACACTGGATGTCATTAGAATATAAGGTCTGAATATTACAGACTTCCAGCATCCTATATTTTGTTGAGCAAGATAATGCACCATCCAACGTTGCCAGATATTGTAATCTGATCAGATAAGCATCGGTGATTTTCTTATGTAACCGGAGATAAGGGAATCGTGGTTATTGAGTGATATTCTCTTTGGATCTTTTGTAGAAGAACTGTAACCCTTGTGCAAAATTTTGGGCTTTCAAAAACCTTTTCTTTGAAAGCAATTCGATAACCGATGCTTAAACATAATCCATTTAACACAACGTACAAACCATGACAAGGACACAAGCTACACATACCCTAAATACACTTTACATAACTTAGAAATAGGTTTCGAAGGGTTAGGGATGACGAAAACATGTTTATACAAGTACAAGGACTATTTCTGACAAACTACGAAAGTCTGCCAATTTTCGTAGCGACGTACACTCTGAAATAGTGAAATAAGCTAAAAATACCTTAAATACTCTTTACATAACTTAGAAATGAGTTTTGAGGGGTTCGGTTTGTGAAAAATAAGCTTATTTGATCACAGGGACTAAAAGCGTCAAAACTGTGAAAGTATGCAATTTCGTGCATATTCTGCATTCTGATCATATTCGGACATCCAAATATTTTTGTAATCAATAAAATCTTGTATTTTATTGATGAGAAATTACGCAACGAATCGTAATTTGGATCGTTTTCACGTTCGTTCGAGTTTTCGTCGTAATTAACCGCAAAACGCGACCGTATGACCGAAAGAACCGACATCCATGATATTTCCAAGCATATTTCAAGTCCCCTATGCTTTAACATCCTTATAAAGCCTTGAAATTGGGTTAATGGGGGTTAAACGCGTCGAAAAACAAGTTTTGGAGCTGTAGGGACCATTTCTGCCAACTTTTGAAACTTCTGTCTGAAGTGGCTCACCGGGAGCGACCCACTGAGCTATTTGGTTCGCGGGGGGCGAGAGTCTTCAGACCAGAAGCTTCAAAACATCATCCTAGCTATTGCAACTTGTTTTCCAACCTAGTTTTTGATCTTGTGGGCTATTTTAAGTGTTCTCCAAGGTTATTACTCATGTCCACACACTTGTAGGCCCATGATCCTTCCTTGGAGGCCACACAAAACACTTGGCAAGATCTTGTAAATCCTTGAACACTATAAATACCCAACCATTTTCATTCTTCCAACTTGCTCATTCACTTCTTCTTTCTCATAAACTCTAAGTGGTGGCTACCACATTTGTTGGAGGCTTCCTACCTGAGTTTTCTAGTCTTCTTTCCATCCTATAACACTTGTAAGTGTTCTTCCTTGTCTTGTTTGTTTATTTTAAGCTAAAAGTCAAACAGTGTTTGACTTTCAGCTTTAACCATGAATTGGTCAAGACAAAGTTCAATTGAACTTTGCAACGTGATCGTAATCACGATGGTTATAGTCCCTTGCGACTATACCTACTGATTACCATGTTGACTAGTCGAAGTGACGAGTCAAAGATTCGGTCAAAATGCACGATTATGTGCATTTTACGACGAAACTATTTTTGGGTATCAAAACACTTTGTTTTGATACCAAATCAGTTTTCTAAACTTAGTTAAACATGTTTTAACATGTTTAAATCGTCACTTCTAGTTTAGTGCTTATTTAGGGTCGTAAGTCAAGCGGTCTTGACAACCGCTTAGACTTTCGAACCCGACCCGTTTGGTCGATCATTAGGATCCGACCAAACACATTTTGTGACCATAGTTGTATAGGGAATAACCTCCAGAGGTTATACCTTATGGTCATTTCGTTTGGTTAATCGTATGATAGGTTGTTTATACGCCTTTAGAAAATGACCCTAATGCCCTTTTTACGCATAAATTCAACTTAAGCATATGCAACCTAATTTTTGACACTTAAACTGATATTGCAACTTTATTAAACATGTTTAGGCATATAAGACTTACCATAGGACTAGTTTGACCATTCGAACGCGTTTTTAAGCAAATGACATGTTAAAGTAGCGTAAACTACCTTAACGGGTCATAACGGGTCAAAAGCACTTAGGTTTCATTCCAAATCAGAATGTTAGGTTTAGTAAACCATTTCATATGAGTTCCAACACTGATTTGGTTTATAAAGCCTCATTATATCCTAATCCTCGATTTATGTCCCGTTACACTAACATAGTATCCAATACACTAGGAACCACTTCAACACTTGAACTCTTGATCCTTTGAGCTTTGTTATATCTTTTAAATAAGACCTATACGCAATCCCAAGTGAGTACATAGTTCCCCTCTTTTACACTTTTCAAATGTTTTCGGGTGATTCATATGTGTAACCGATTTATTTTCAAATGTATGGCATATATGTGTTTACTAAGTGCCTTTATGTGTATTATTCCGATTATGCAAACACGACGATTATCCAAATCCTTATAGGATCTATCTATCTTCATAGTTAGATTCTTATAGGATATTTGAAGTACAGACTTAGATCTTTCTATCTTCATAGTGAGATTTTTAAGAAGTACTTTACAAGACGATGGTTATTGATTATGTGTAGAGATTTGTTGGTGATTTAGATAACGAAACTAGAGTAATACAATAAGAACATGATGGATACGCCGCTGGTACTTCCTATATATAAGTGTGCTTATTGTATTACCCTTCGTGGCGTTATCCCGAATCACCATTAGGACTTAGGATTTTGTGACCAAAACCAAAGTATAGTTTGATATACTACCAAATCACAAACCAAAGTATATTTTTATATACTACCAGAGCATAGTTTGATATGCTACCAATGTGATATTGTTTACCAAAGCATAGTTTGATATGCTATTGTTTACTTAAGCATAGTTTGATATGCTATTGTTTACCAAAGCATAGTTTGATATGCTATTCATGTGACAATGTTTACCAAAGTATAGTTTGATATACTACCGATTGATAACCAAACCAAATCCTTGTAGTATCTATCTATCTTCATAGTTAGCTACTCGTTGGATTTTTAAAGTACAATTGAAGTCCTTGTTTGGATTCTTTGTGTACTTTAATGCGTGTTTACAAGTTGTTGACAAGTTGACGATTTATGTGTTTATGTGGTTAGTTGTGATTTAGATAACGAAACGAGTGTAATACCATAAGAACATGGTGGATACACCGCTGGTACTTCCTATATGTAGGATCGTCGTGCGACCTTAACGAGTCATTCAGAAGAGTTTTTGATCAAAACGAGAGGCGGAAACAGACGTTTTGATGATGAATCAGCTTGTAATGCACTTAGAATCACTTAAACTGTCTCTTGTATTGATATGAAAGCTTTACACGACCTGGAGACACTTCGGCAGAGCTTCGCTACCGGAATCCAAAGTTACAATTGAAATCTCAAGCCACCTATTTATAGGATTTTCCATTTCACACGAAATGGACTTTTCATTTCGCATGAAATGGACTTTTCATTTCGCACGAAATGCCATTTCGTGTGAAACTGCCATTTTGTGTGAAACTGCCATTTCGTGTGAAATGGTCAATCAGCACTAAAAACCTATTTCTTTGACTATCAAGCTTTGGTATATCCTATCTAGATACAAGACTCGATACAAGACGAAGTCGACAGACATTTGCACCAACAGACTCCCCCTTGGATGTTGACGAAGTCTTCGGTGTCGAGTCTACAGTTTGACGAGTCTTCAGTCTTGATCAGTCTACATGCTCTTTCCAAATTTTCTGACATTGTAAGCATCCTCAATCTTCTCTCTTCTCTTTATCAACTTCTGAAGCTAACCTCCCCCTTGGATGTTGATCAAATAAATTCTTTAGGATCAGCAGCTGGCTCGAACAACAGGATTTGACACTGGTTCTACTATCTTCAGACTCCCCTTTGCTAGCAGACTCCCCCTTAAATTGTTCCGGGATCGCAATCTGACATAGCACTTTCACAGGTTCAAGAACGATTCCTGGCTCTCCGTAGCAACAGGATCAAACACGGGGATCTGCATAAATCTCTACCCAACACATAAGTTTTTACAATTTTTAAAATTTTACAAATTTAATCTCTACTTACCACATGTAGAATCAATTACAAACCATTACTTGAAAATATCATTCAAAATGATTTAACATTTATAATCTCGAATGACCACTTGTAAGAAAATCTTTTTCAAACACACTTTCCCAAACCTGTTCATCATGTTTAGCACTCGGAATTTTGAAAATCAGCTCTCCAAGATCAATTGTCGGAAATAAGATGAAATAAAATCTTTTTGCATTTTTCAAAATTTCAAATCTAAAACACAATCTTTTTGGATTTTTGATTTAATGAAAATCAGTAAAGAAATATTTACAAACAATATTTTTGTGAGTTTGTGTAAGAGGATCATATCAGTTTATGCGACCAATCACTAACACCGTTAAGCTTTAAACATTTTAAGTTCTAAACGATTCACTTAGATTGTCAGTATACTGATCCACTTAAAATTTTCACACAAAGTTCAATTGATTCGAGATACGAGATTAATGTTTTAAGCACTTGAACTTATTCGAGTGTTCCACCTCAGAATATACTCCCGTATCCAGACTCCTATATTCAGTCTTACAGGTGAATGTACACTAGTGATATCTGTAACAGGGTTAAATGCGAGACCATGAGAGCTCAGGCTATTGCTTCCGCAAAATCAGAGAGATGATGGTTCGCTTTTCGGTGTGTTCCCTTTAGAGAATCTTTTATTTTCAACAGCACATGATTAACATTTTTCAATGTTTCATCATTTTTTATGCTGAGGGCGGGCTTTAAGATTAAAGCAATGCAAAGTATTATACGAGGACTAGGCTATTGCTCCCGCAAAATCAGAAGTCCAGGTATAATACCCCAGATATCACCACGCACAAAGACTTAGTATGTCAGAAATAGAAAGCCCTTCAAACAAGATTTCAGGGGTTACCTATATATCCGAGAGATGTTCCCCACGAAATAAGCAAGTTTGATATTTAGGTTTATATCTCGAACACAATCTACTAAGCGTGTAAAAACCTACTGGCATATCATCAGTGAGACCGTTTATCACATTTGATGTATGAATCGTGTTCGCGACCCAAACGAGTCGGTTCAGAGGAATTCTATCAAATACAGGTGCGGAAAACAAGTATTTGACTTAAACACAGCTGAATCTTCACTTTAACACTGATTTGTATTGATATGAACACAAATACAATCAGTTCTCACACCGGCAGTATCTCGGTATGGAATTTCAGAAACTGTTACTTCTTGATTTCGCTTGACACTGAACCCCTATATATAGAGTTCAAGGTTTCGCTTGGGATGAACATCAACATGTCTCAAGCGAAATCTGATGAAATGATTTCGCTTGAGATGCTTCAAGCGAAACCTTCAACTTAAACTATTGTTCAAGCGAAATCTCACTAATTCTACCACATTTTCTCATTTTACGTGCCCTGATCTATTCTAACTAGTCTAAGACTCGATACAAGACGAAGTCGACAGATGTAGTGCACCAACAGACTCCCCCTCAGATGTTGACGAGTCGACTATCGAGTCACACCAATGCTGTGTCTTCACATCTTCATTCTTGATCAGTCTCTGGGCTTTTCTCTCTCTATCTTCCTTTCCAGAATCTCCTGGCTCTATCAGACTTCCCTTCACGATTTGCTGGTATTCATTTGTTCTTCAGCAACATCTGCTTTAGGATCAATGTCTGACTCAAATGTTGTTTACAAGATCATTGCCTGGCGTTTATCTAATTCTCTTGATCAGATCTCTTGATTCCTTAAGTTCATCAGCATCAGCAGGTAGCAAACTTTAGATTCATGATCAAAGTCTGACTTTTGTAAGCTTTGAATGAATTAACCTGGCTCACCTGAAACAATCTTAACCCAGAAATAAATTTTCTAAATTTAATAATTTAAATGCACTAACAATCTGATATAATCAGATAACTCTCTCTCATATCACAAACCAATGATGAACCAAATTTAGGTTTTAAAATACCAAATTGTAAGAATTTTAACAAACCTTTTTACACTTTAAGATTCACTCCCCCTCACAACCAAGTCATCATGTTTAGCATTTGAAATTTTGACAATCAGCTTTCCAATATCAGTTGTCGAAAATCTTTTTGAATTTTTCAAAATTTTATGCTAAAACACACTAAAATCTTTTTGAATTTTTCGACTGTAATGAAATGCAATAAAGTAATATTTACAGACAATATTTTTGTGAGTTTGTGCAAGAGGATCATATCAGTTTATGAGACCAATCACTAGCACTGTTAAGCTTTATACATTTTAAGCTTTAAACGATTCACATAGATTGACGATATATTTGTCCACTTAAACTCAATCTAAAACTTTCAATCTGCTTACCGATACTTTAAGGTATATTAAGATAGCACTAAGTTCTTATGGACCCCACGATCTCAGCATATCCCCTCATCATGCAATACACTATCTCGAGTAATGCCTTTAAACTTTTATCAACTGTGATTTGTGCGAAAAACAAAGCAGAATGTTTAAACATTAACAATCAGGTCGATACTTCCGTATACGCAGAGAAAGTCCAATGTTTAAACAAAATAAGAAAATAAAAATAAGTTGAAGTTGTTTAGGGTTTAACCACCAGGTCGATACTCCCGTATACGCAGAGGAAGTCCAAAGCTTAAACGAAACACCAAAGAAAATAAAGCAGAACGTTTAGGCAACAACATCCAGGTCGATACTCACGTATACGCAGAGGATGTCCGATGCTTAAACAAAATAAAGAAATAAAACAAGTTTAATTCTTTGCAAAATGAAATGCACAATCACAGCGACTTTTTAGCAAAGTTGTGAAAGTTCACAAACTTAACCAGTTTTATGTCTTTCGACAATCAGCGATTACTGAGTAGGCACACAGTCAAGAAGGACAAAACTAAGTACTATGCTTTCGACCATGTTTTCCACTAGAACTAGGCTTTTTCATTTTAGGTTTGTATCGTTATCGCAAATCTACTAGTCTAGCTGAGCCTATCGTCACATCTTTAGTGAGACCGCTTATCACATTTTACTTTCCAATTCTTTAGCATGCTGTGATAGTCCACTGATGTACTATCATTTCCTCTTATTCGCAACACAACTCATTTTGAATTTTATCATGTTTTTGGCTTTTTCAAATTTTCAAATGTTTTTGGATTTTCTGAAAAAAAAAATTACTCCCCCTAAAATGCAAACACATTTTAGGAAATTTGAAAATAAACTGTACAATAAAATGACAACTGATATCGAATCGCATCAAATCGCCATTCACTAGGCATAAACAATCAGAACTCCCCCTATCACAAAACTATTATCTCATTTAGATTTCAAAACACTTAAGTTTGTTTTAATCAAAATGATTTTTCCGGAAAATAAGTTTTGATGATATAATCGTTTATAAATTCGGGGTGTGGTTCATCACATTGTCTTTCAAAATACCAATTGTAAGTATGGTCCAATCAAGTTCAACTTAATGACCTTGATTAACCTTTTTCATGCAAGCATTTTCTATACCAATTGTAAAAATTACCACATGTAGGAATGTTACGTCTACATCACCATTTTACCAATCATAATGCCGATTCCTGCTTCGCACTTACCAACCTGGAAGCTCCGGCGTAGTCATACAACCTGTAAACATCCAAACACTATCAAAATCTTTCAACTAAAAACTTCAAACATTAGAAAAATGCCGATTCCTGATCCACGATATAAACTTGGGATCTCCGGCAAGTCCTAAGACTTCAAGGAAAGCAAACTTCCACCCAAGTCTTATTTGACTTGGTGGCTTCCAATTCTTGTGCAGTAGGGTTGTAAGTTGCCTTTTTAGTTGCATAAAAATCTTTAACCCCCTTTACTTTCCCATCAAGCATTTTCTTGAAAATTTTCTTAACATTTTCATTGAATGTTTTTTCAATATCAAAATCTGAGCTTTCAACTTTATCAACCATTTGTTTAATCTCTTCCACACTCAATGATTTAATATCAACATCATTCATCAAATCTTTGATCTCATCTTGTGACTCCTCTGATTTTGTGGAATCAGAATCATCGCCAGATTGTACATCTGATTTTTTAACAATCCATTTTTGATTGTCTTTTGCACTCTTTTTGTACAATCTTTTAGAATTTTCACCAACTTCATTCTTTGAATTTTCAAAAATTTTGAAGTTTGTAGTTGGTAAATCATTCTTTTCAACCACTTTTTCTTTAATTTTTCCAGAGACTCCCTGTTTTTTGTTGACTTTGTTTGGACAATTGTGAGCAATGTGTCCAACAACTTGACATTGAAAACAAGTTCTTGTGTCTCTGGTTTGAAAAACTCCAGTTGGATGAAAAACTCCAGTTCCTATCCTTTTCCTTTCAGCGAGGAACTCTTGATTTGATTTTTCCAAAGATAAGCTATTTGACTCCTCTTCATAGCTTTTTCCTGCAACATATGTCATTTTTGATTTAAAATCTCTAACATATTTTTCATTTTTACAATTTTCAGGTGGAGTAAAACCAAGACCTTTCTTTTTGTAACTACAATTTTGATTTATTTTCTTTTGAAAACTAGAATCAGAATTGTAATTCTTTTTTCCTTTTTTCTTGTTTAACCTTTGTTGAACTCTAGAAGTGTATTTTTTAGATTTTTCAATAGATTTTAGATCCTTAATTTCAGAAAAATTAATTTCCGTCATTTTGAAAATTTTTTTGATCATGTCAAAACGAACACTTCTAATCGGAAACTCTTTGTCAGAGTATAATTTGTCCGAATCATTTAAAGTATATGCAACTTCAAATGTTTCATCATCCAAATTTGCCTTTGATAACAAAAATTCTTTACTGTAAGACCGTTTTTCCGATGATTTTGAACTGTTGACTGACGAACTTGAACCCCCAGACTCAAACTTTGACTCAGACACCTCCTCAGTATCCAACACCTGATCGACCACTTTTTTGATTAACTCAGACTCATGATCAGTATCAGACGAGGTAAACGTGATATCAATGTTATCTGGTAAAACGTCAGTTGTCTCGGATTTTAACTTTATATTGACTGCTTTTTCGACTTGCTCCTCATTTGGTTTTCTAGGAGAATACCCTTCCCAGATAGGAGGCGGACACTTGTTATATTTAATAGTCGATTTCTTACCAGTCTCATTCTTTTGCTTCTCATCCTGAAATGCTTCAAAACCTGCAACAGTAGGATAAACTCGATCAATAACATAATCAGAACAAGAATAACTCAGTAATAACCTTCTGATCCTTTCATTCTCGATCTTTTCTTTCTCCAACTCTTGCTTTAGACTAGCATTTTCTTCGATGTAATGATTAATTGCCTTTTGCTTTGTCATCAATGTAGCATTCGTCATCGTTAAAGCCTTTTCTCTTTCAGAATTCGTTGTTTGAAGACCTGTCACTGTTCTGTTCAACACGCTATACGATTCTTTCACATAACTGATGTCAGATAGTAACTTTTCTATCAGTCTTTCTCTATCAAACAGAATCACATCTTTTTCTTCACAACTTTTGCAAATTTCCAAACATTTCTTGCAAGGCTTTTCAACTTCAACAATTTTCTCAATCTCAATTGTTTTTACCACTTCAATTACTTTTTCTTCACCAGTTACCTTCTCAGTTTCAGTCACTTTTTCTTCATCTACAATTTTAACTTCTTCAGTTTGAACAACAATTTCAATCTTTTCATCTTGTTGTTGTTCTTTTGCAGCTTGTTTCTCCTTCAGTTTCTCCATGTGATCTGCAAAATAGAAATGAAAACTTTCAGGAGAAAGATGTTTTTTAGCAATATTAATATGTTTCTCTTCTTCATCATCATTGCTATTTTCAATCGGTGTTTGATCAAACTCTACAGATTTTTCAGAATCAGCATCTGAAATACCAGAGTCAGATGGTGTTTGATCAAATACAACTTCCTTTTCTGAAGTGTCCTCATTAAGCACACTCTCGTTTGTACTTAATGATTCAGAATCAGCACTTTCTAAACTTTCTTCAGATGTACTCGATTGATCTTTCACTTTTTCACCAATTGATCTCATCCAAGTAGCAAACAAATCTAGTTTTCTAACAATCTTTGCAATGAAAGCTTTGAAATTCCCCTTTTCATCAACAAACATATCCCAGCTAAATCCTTCAGGTAGTTGTTCATCAATTTGGTTCACTATACATGCTGTGCTGTTAGAAGAAATGTAGTTGCTCCAGTTGAAATCTACCAAACATCCTTTCTTTGAATCTTCAATCTTTCTACCATGAGCCGTCTGTAATTCTTGTGTCTGACCAACTTGCTGATAAATGGCTTTCCGGTAGTAGTCATCTTTTCCAAATGGATTTTGAGCACCACTAACTTCTCTGTTCTTGCACTCCCGCTTAAAATGACCTTTTTCCCTGCACCTGAAACAAGTAACTTTAGATTTATCAAAACCTAAAGTAGAAACACAAGCATCAAGAAAATCATTTCTCCCGGTAATTGTCTTGAACTTTTCAGCACGTCTAAGAACACTTGCAAGACACCATTTGATATCCATTAGTTCCATCTCTTCAGCATCTATTTGGTCGTAATCCTCTTTAGTAAGCATAGGATTTCCAATTCGACCAACCACTAAACCTTCATATGAGATAAACACGGAACCAAGTAATGCCATATGATCTTTCGCAATGTCTTCAGAAAAACTTTGACCTTCTGGAAGATTTAGAGCTATGTTGCATTGAATCACACAACCATTTCCCATCTTTGTGCTTTGAGACTGAAAACTTTCTGATGGGCTTTTCGGATTAACACTCGGATACAATGAGAAACCACTGTTGCTTTTGTTTGAGTTTTGATCAGTCTTTTCTGTAGAATCTCCAACACTATAAGCAGTCTGAATTTTCGGACTTCTCTCAGCTTCTGAAGTCGAAACACTACCCTTGTAATACATCTTTACATCTTGTTGACCACTTGGATTATTCATCCTTGCGATCTTCTGCTGTTCTAAATCCTGACTTTCAATCTTTTCAATGAACTGAGAGATTGACAACCCTTCATAAACTCCGGTATTTTTCAGTATCATCAAATATGTTCCCCACTCTTTCTGAGGTAAAGCATCAGCTAGCTTATCCACCCATTCCTCATCTTCTTTGTTGATGTTCATCATTGACATTGTTCGAACTAAGTGACAATAACGTTCAATGAGTTTCTTTGTATCTTCTCCGGGCAAACTTGTGAACAAGTCAAATTCCTTTTTTAGCAATGCCTTTTTGCTTTTAATCATGTTTGCACTACCTTCAACTTTGACTTTCAAAGCATCCCAGATTGACTTTGATGTTTTGTCATGTTGAAGTAGTATAAAAATGTCTTCTTTGATAGCTTGTTGAAGCAAACTGATCATCATTTTTTCAGCTCGATACATTTCCCGTTCTTCATTACCAAACTCTGAAATCTGTTTTACTGTCTCCATTTCAGTACGTGGTAGCATATACTTTTTCAGAATACATTCCCATGATCTCAAATGATTTGCTTGCACCCAGTTTTCGAAACGATCTTTCCATCCATAGTATTCCTCAATGCACATTAGCATCGGGGGTTTCTGAGTAGTCCCCGTTTCATTTTCTGAATTCATGTTCTGAGCAATGGAAGATGAACTAGGCGATGTTGCAAATGCGTTGTGGAAATCGTTATCCATGTTTCAATTACTTTCAAGCGAACTGGTCAATTCGTAGCTTTCAAGCGAAATAATCTGTCAAACTGGTTGAAGCGAGACCTTTGAAGCGAAATTGTTCAAGCGAAACTTTCAAGTAAACACTTTCTGAAGCGAAATCCTGAAGCGAAACACTTGAAGCGAATAAGAACCCTGAAGCGAGATCCTTGAAGCGAAACCAGATAAACTTTGAAGTGAACTGAAAAGTGTCGCTTGAAAGTTCAAGCGAAATCGTCCAACACAAATTTTGTTCTTCAAGCGAAATCCATTCGGATGTCAATTTTGATCACTTTTAGGTTGAATTTGGCTGTGAAACTTTCAAGGGTTTGTTATCTAGTACTTTTAAACAATCCGTGAGAAATTGAATCAATTTTGACCGTGAAATATTTCTGAACTAAGAAAAGAAGGTGTAGAAGTAAGAAATTTTGATCGATTTCGGCTGAATTTTGTAGAACTCCTCCTCCTGAGCTCTGATACCAATTGTATGAATCGTGTTCGCGACCCAAACGAGTCGGTTCAGAGGGATTCTATCAAATATAGGTGCGGAAAACAAGTATTTGACTTAAACACAACTGAATTTTCACTTTAACACTGATTTGTATTGATATGAACACAAATACAATCAGTTCTCACACCGGCAGTATCTCGGTATGGAATTTCAGAAACTGTTACTTCTTGATTTCGCTTGACACTGAACCCCTATATATAGAGTTCAAGGTTTCGCTTGGGATGAACATCAACATGTCTCAAGCGAAATCTGATGAAATGATTTCGCTTGAGATGCTTCAAGCGAAACCTTCAACTTAAACTATTGTTCAAGCGAAATCTCACTAATTCTACCACATTTTCTCATTTTACGTGCCCTGATCTATTCTAACTAGTCTAAGACTCGATACAAGACGAAGTCGACAGATGTAGTGCACCAACATTTGACTTTCCAATTCTTTAGCATGCTGTGATTCTCCAGTGATGTACTATCATTTCCTCTTTTTCACAACAAAACTCATTTTAAATTTTTATCATGTTTTTGACTTTTTCAAATTTTCCAATGTTTTTGGATTTTCTGAAAATTTCTTATTCCCCCTAAAATTCAAACCATTTAAAGAAAAATTTGAAAACAAACTGTACAAAATAAAGTGATAACTGTTGTGAATTGCTTCAAATCGCCATCCACTTTGCATAAACAATCAGAACTCCCCCTGACAACAAACTATTTTCCCCTTAAGATTTCAAAACACTTAAGTTTGTTTTAATCAAAATGGTTTTTCCGGAAAATTAGTTTTGTTGATTTTCACAAACCACTTGTAGGTTAGGGGTTTCATCACATTGTTTTTCAACCAATTTGTATTAAAGTTAAATCAAGTTCAACTTAATGACCTTGATAAACCACTTGTAGGCAAAAACATCACAATTGTGAATTTCTTCAAGAAAGATGCCGATTCCTACTCCACACTTACCAACCTCGGAGTTCCGGCAAGTCAGAATTTTTACATATGAAAAACAGACACCCAAGACTGACTATCTTTGGGTGTGACCTTTTCAGTTTCACTCGGGGTTTCAACATTTCTTTTTTTCTTCATAAAAATCTTTTACCCCTTTTACTTTCCCATCAACCATTTTCCCAAAAATATTCTTTACTTTACCATTAAAAGCTTTTTCGACATCAAATTCTTTCTTTTCAGAATAGAATTGATTCGAGATTTCCACTTTACCAACTTTTGATTTTAAGTTTTCAGCCCGCAATGGTGGAAAGTTCACATCATCCATTGGCGGAACTGAATTTTCTCTTTTAACCTCAACTTGTGGCTCCTCTGACTTTTACGAGTCAAATTCATTGCCAGATTTCACATCTGATTTCTTAAAAACCCACATTTGGTTAATAAGATTTACTCTTCTTTTGTAAAATCTTTTTGAACATTCACCAACTTCGTATGTTGAGTTTTTAAACACTTTGAATTTCTTAGTTGGTGGTTCAGTTTTATCAACAACGTTTTCTTTCAGTTTAGAAGAAACTCCCTGTTTTGTGTTGGTTGCTTTTGGACAATTCCATGCAATGTGACCAACTTCTTGACATCGATAACAGGTTCTTGTCTCCCTCTTCTTCTGATTAGCTCCATTCTTTATTCCTTCTTGCTTCTTAGCAAGGAATTCTTTGTTCGATTGTTTCCAGAATGAGCTCTTTTCTTCTTCTTCTTCTTCTTCTTCCGAACTTGCTCCTGAAACAAATACAGTTTTTGGTTTATAAGTTTTCTCATTTTTATGATTTTTCGGTGGAATAAAATCTAATCCATTCATTTTGAAATTACCGTTATGGTTTGGTTTCTTTCGATAACCTGAACCAGAACTGTAACCTTTTTTTCTTGTTTAACCTTTGTTGAACTCTTGAGGTGTAAGATTTAGGTTTTTCAGCAAGATTTACATCTTTTATATCAGAAATATTAATTTCTGTTAATTTGAAAACCTTTTTGATCGTTTCAATTTTAACACCTCTTATTGGAAATTCCTCATCAGAATATAATTTGTCTGAATCATTCAAAGTATATACCACTTTGATTGGTTCGTTATTCAAATTAGATTTTGATAACAGAAATTCTTTATTATAAACCCTTTTGACCGACGATTTTGGACTATCAACAGATGATGAACTCGAACTCTTGGATTCGGACTTTGACTCTGACTCCTCATCCTTATCCAACACCTGATCGACAACTTTCTTTATTAACTCAGACTCATGATCAGTGTCAGACGATGTGAATGTGAAGTCAATGTTTTCTGGTAACTCATCAGTTGTTTCAGACTTTAACTTTATATTGACTGCCTTTTTGACTTGTTCCTCATTTGGTTTTCTGGGAGAATAACCTTCCCAGATCGGAGGCGGACACTTGTTATAATTTGCACTTTGTTTCTTACCAGTATCCTTCTCTTCCGTCTTCTTTTCTTGAAAGGCTTCAAAACCTGCAACAGTTGGATAAATTCTATCAATCAAATAATCAGAACTAGAATAACTTTGTAACAATCTTCTGATTCTTTCATTCTCTATCTTTTCAGTCTCCAACTCTTGCTTCAATTTTGCACATTCTTCAATATAATGATTGATAGCCTTCTGCTTTGACATCATCACTGCATTCATCATGGTTAAAGCATCTTCTCTTTCAGAATTTGTCTTTTGCAGGCTATTCACCGTTCTGTTCAACACATCATACGATTCTTTCACATATTTGACATCGAACAATAATTTTTCTTTCAACTTGTCAAGCTCACTAAACTTCTCATCTTTTTCTTCACACTGTTTGCAAGGTTCTAAACATTTAAGACACGGTTTCGTGATCTCAACAACTTTTTCAACTTTGATAATCTTTTCGACTTCAACAATCTTTTCAACTTCAACAATCTTTTCAACTTCAACTTTTATTTCTTCAACTTCTTCACTTTGTTCAGACTTCTCTTCCTGAGCAACATTCTCGCATTTTTTTGCTGCTCTCTTCTCCTTTAGTTTCTCCACTCTATCTGCAAAATAAAATTTAAAACTTTCAGGAGATAATAGATTTCTTCCAATGTTTATTTGTGTTTCTTCTTCATCATCACTGCTATCAGATGATGATTGATCAAACACTTGTGTCTGTTCTGAACGGTCATCTGAAGAAACAGACTCTCCATCTTGATTCTTCTTATCATCAACAAACACTTTCATCCATTCTTTCATCAAATCTGGCTCTTGAACTATTTGTGCAATGAATGCTCCTAATTTTGAATCAGGTGGAACGTATTTGTCCCAGCTAAAACTCTCTGCCACTTTTTCATCATCTTGATCTATTATACCATAATAAGCTTTCTTTTTTGATTCTTCGATTGCCTTCTTAGCATGTGCAGTTTGTGGTTCTTGTTGTTGATACGGTTGTTGAGCAACTTGTTGATATATGGCTTTCCGATAATAATCATTATTTTCGAACGGATTCTGTGCTCCTCCTGCTTCTCGATTGGTACATTCCCTCTTGAAATGTCCTTTTTCCCTGCATCGAAAACAAGTAACTTTAGATTTATCAAAACCTAAAGTAGAAACATTAGCATCACGGAAGTCATCTCTTCCTGTAATCATCTTAAATTTCTCAGCTCTCCTCAAAACACTCGCTAAACACCACTTAATATCCATAAGCTCCATTTCTTCAGCATCAATCTGATTGTAATCCTCTTTTGTCAACATAGGATTTCCGATCCTTCCTGCAACCAATCCCTCATATGATTCTAACACAGTAGCTAGTAATGCCATATGACCTTTAGCGACTTCTTCAGAGAAATTTTGACCATTCTGAAGATGCAACGCGATGTTGCAGTATAACACATGACCATTACTGCTGTTAGTGCTTTGAAACTGATGACTTGAGGTTGAAACATTCGGACTAACACTAGAGTATGAAGAAAAACCACTGTTGCTGTTTGAGCTTTGATTAACTGATCCAGATGAGTTTTCTGCACTAAACGCGGTTTGGACCTTTGGACTTGTTTCAACATCCTGAACACTCCCTTTGTAATACATTTTGATGTCTTGTTGACCACTTGGATTGTTCATTCTAGCAATCTTTTGCTGTTCAAGATCTTGTCCTTCAATTTTTTCAATGAACTGAGAAATTGTCAATTTGTCATATTCTCCAGTGTTCTTTAAGATCATCAGATATGTACCCCATTCTTTCTGAGGTAAAGCATCAGCTAATTTATCAACCCATTCTTCTCGATCTTTGTTGATATCCAAAAGAGACATTGATCTCACTAAATGACAATATCTTTCGATCAGTTTCTTTGAAGTTTCACCCGGCAAACTCGTAAACAAATCAAATTCTTTCTTTAACAATGATTTCTTACTCCTGATCATCTTCTCACTTCCCTCAAACTTAACTCGAAGTGCTTCCCAAATCGAACGTGAAGTATTATCATGTTGAAGTAATATGAAGATGTCTTCTTTCACAGCTTGCTGGAGTAGACTAATCATCATCTTTTCTGCTTTATACATATCTCGTTCTTTGTCCGACAACTCAGAAATAGTTTTAATAACACCCACATCTGTACGAGGTTTAACATACTTCTTCTCAATACATTCCCATGACCTCAAATGATTAGCTTGAACCCAGTTTTCGAATCTATCTTTCCAACCATAATATTCCTCAATACCCATTAGCTTCGGGGGTTTTTGCAAAGTTCCTGTTTCATTTTCCATGTTCATGCTCTGAGTAATGGTAACAGGAGTACTCGGGGCAGTAGCAAATGCGTTATAGAATTCCTCTTCCATGTTTTGGTATCGAAGGATTTCTCAAACAAGCTTTCAAACGAACTGGTTCACCTCGTAAAACACCTAGAGATACAAAAACAAATGATTAGTTTAAATGAACTGAATATGTGAACGTGTGTGACGGATGAGTCAATCTAGGACTCGTGTCGAAGATTCACGGACTCGTTCAATGTATTCTGGGTATAATCACTGAATAAATGAGCCGAACACACAATGTATTCTGATTAGACCTCCAAATTGGACACTTATCTCAATCAAATGGGCCGACACTCTATAGAACTGACATCACTTTTGTGATTGGGCCGACAATATGAATCACATGGGCTGACACTATCAATAACATGTTTGAACCAAGTAACTGACATTCTCACATGCATAACTGATTACTGATTGGACCGATCAAATGATATCATATGAAAACAATAATCGCCGATATCTTTAATGCACACCACACTCCTATTTAATATCAACTTGATTTTAATTGGACCTCAATATCCACTAAGCCGACAACTTCAAGTGATCAAAAAAATATGATTGGGCCGATAACAACTTGTGTTCACATGGATCGGTGATATGCTGTTTGTAATGGCCCGATAATTCTCATTCTATTGGGCTGCAAACAATTGTTTACGTGATGTGGCCGACAACTGTTGTTTCTCAATTAATTCTATTGGACCTTCACGATAAATGCCCGTCACATGCAATCTTTGAAAACAACAAATGTATTAAGTGGCCGACAACTATTACGATTCAATTGGACCGATGACAATAATTCACGTGAAGACTGTTGATTTTCAAACCGATCTGATACACACTGAAACAAAATCCTCAAACGAAATGACAGTGCAATACGTACGAAATGATGACCTTGGTGCACTTCAAACGAAATGAAAATCCAATACGTACGAAATGAGGAACAATTTCACGCGAAATGAATCACAAAACTCATTTCGTACGAAATGAATATATGTTTCACACGAAATAGGCTTTTCGTGCGAAATGAAACTCAAATACAAATGAAATAGATCTATGTGTCACACGAAATGGGTTTTTCAAGCGAAATAGTCACACTAAAAATCCATTTCGTGCGAAATGAGAATTCAATACGTACGAAATGAATGATGATGTCACCCAATCGGTCTGAATTTTGTCAAAATGAACAACTTTTAGTTCGATTTTAGGTTTGATATGTTCAAGGATTGATTAAAACCATGTTTCGCATGTAATATGAAAAAAATCAGTTCATTTTGACCGTAAAATCTCGATTAATTTTGAAAAATGTGAAAAAGAAGGTGAGTAGAAGTGAGATTTTTGGATGAAATCAAGCTGAAACGGTAAGAACTCTTCCTCCTGAGCTCTGATACCACTTGTAGGATCGTCGTGCGACCTTAACGAGTCGTTCAGAAGAGTTTTTGATCAAAACGAGAGGCGGAAACAGACGTTTTGATGATGAATCAGCTTGTAATGCACTTAGAATCACTTAAACTGTCTCTTGTATTGATATGAAAGCTTTACATGATCAGTTTAAATGGACTTTTCATTTCGTACGAAATGCCATTTCGTGTGAAACTGCCATTTCGTGTGAAACTGCCATTTCGTGTGAAACTGCCATTTCGTGTTAAATGGTCAATCAGCACTAAAATCCTATTTCTTTGACTATCAAGCTTTGGTATATACTATCTAGATACAAGACTCGATACAAGACGAAGTCGACAGACATATGCACCAACACTATATATAAGTGTTCTTTTTGTATTACTCTTGTAGCGTTATCCGAATCGCATTAGGATTTATGTGTTCAATTGATTCAATGTTCAAGTATCCAAATCCTTGTAGAATCTTCCATATCTTCATATGTTAGATTCTTAAAAGGATATCCAAAGTATTATTATAAATCATTGACTTGATTTTAGTAATACTCACACAAGTTATAATAGATTTCAATATTGTTTTTATTAATCCTTCATTGGATTTCTAACAACACACTCACAAGTTTTATGACGATTTCAATGAGATTACAAAGTACAATTTTCAATGGCATAAAAATTACCTAGTAATAATCATATTGCCATATACAAAACTCTTTGCCACTAGTTTTTCACAATCAAGATAATGTATTGCAATACTAAACCTTTTGCCATTCTATGGCTTCAAGATTTCATTTTCAATTGACAACTCTCGAAGTTGTCCAAGCATTGCAATACCAAACTTTTTGCCATTTATTTGGCTAACAAAACCTATGTACTCGCCAGCTTTATTGCTGACTCTCATTTTCACATATGTTTCAGGTTTTCGATTATTCAAGCATGCAACGCGTAGGATTGCATCCGGGCCTTAGACTTATTTAAACAAAAGGCGATTACATGTATTCTATGTTTTGTAAAACAATGTTAACAATAATGAAACAATTTAGTACCAGTTGTTGTGAGCAATTTGTGACGTGACTCCCCGATATTTCTGCCGCATGTTACGCGATTAGGGTGTTACAGATTGGTATCAGAGCACTGGTTATAGGGAATTAGGTTATTAATATACCTTTCACCTAGTCTATAACCTTCTTAGGGACCCAAACATGAGTAGACTTAGGATCTCTATCCTAATCCTCATCCTTATTCGTGCCACAACTACTCTATGATTTACAAATCATCTAACCTTAGATGATTTATCCTAAACCTTAGGCTTTAAGCCTTAAGGTATTCCTCAAAATGTTTTTTCTCAAAACATTTTCATTGAAATATTTCTCAAAATGTTTTCTCAAACGTTTTCATCAAAATATTCACAATATGTTTATCTCAAACAATTTTTATCAAAAGATTTCTCAAAATGTTTTTCTCAAACATTTTTCATCGAAATCTTGGGAATTAATAAATACTCCACATAATACAACTAAAGGAAATAAATAATAGAATTCGATTACAAGTCAAAGAATTCAAAACAGTAGCTGAGCAAGGAGTGACAGATCGCAATTAGCAATCTTTTCTTCCTTTGACTTCAATCTTGACTTTGAATTTGACTTTCGAAACACGGGGTGTTACAGCCTCCCCTACTTAAGGGAATTTCATCCTGAAATTAGGCTTTAGCCGTAACAAGCAACTGCGGGTACTTCGCCTTCATGTCGCTTTTGAGTTCCCAGTTGAGCTCTGCGCCTCGGTTGCCTTCCCATCGGACCTTCACAATGGGGATGCGTGAGCGTCTGAGCACCTTGGTTTCTCGTCCTACGATCTCAACAGGATTTTCCATGAAGTGTAATGTTTCGTCCACTTGTAAATCCTCAAGAAGGACATGTAATTCCTGGTCGGCCAAGCACTTTCTGAGGTTCGAAACGTGGAAAGTCGGATGGACGTTACTCAGTTCCTCTCATAGTTCGAGTCTGTAGGCCACTTTTCCAATCCTTTCCAGAATCTTAAAGGGTCCCACATATCGAGGCGCGAGCTTTCCTTTCTTGCCGAATCTGATCACCCTCTTCCAAGGTGCAACCTTTAGGAGTACGTGATCGCCAACGTCAAATTCAAGGGGCTTGCGGCGTCTATTAGCGTAACTTTTCTGTCGGCTCCGAGCTTTCAATAGATTGTCTCGAATTTGGTGGATTTTGTCTGTTGTTTCTTGCAATAGCTCAGGACCGGTAATTTGCGCGTCTCCGATCTCGTGCCATACAATAGGTGATCGACATTTCCTTCCGTATAAAGCCTCAAATTGTGCCATTTGTATGCTAGAATGATAACTGTTATTGTACAAGAATTCGACCAAAGGTAAGTGCGCATCCCAATTACCACCGAAATCTATGACACACGAACGGAGCATGTCTTCAAGGGTACGAATCGTTCTTTCAGTCTGACCGTCGGTTTGGGGATGGAAAGCGGTACTTAGATTAAGCGTAGTACCGAGAGCAAATTGAAACGTTTCCCAAAGGCGCGAGGTAAACCGACCATCGCGGTCAAAGATGATGTCATGAGGCATCCCGTGTCGACATATGATCTCTTCGGTGTAGATTCGGGCTAATTTTTCAACCTTGAAGTCTTCTCGTATCGGCAGGAAGTGAGCTGACTTGGTCAAATGCTCAACCATGACCCAAATGCTATCATGACCAGTTTGAGTACATGGAAGTTTCGTTATGAAGTCCATAGCTATACTCTCCCATTTCCACATCGGGATCTCGGGTTGAACGAGTAAGCCAGAGGGTATTTGATGCTCAGCCTTAACCTTGGAACAGGTCAGGCATTTCGAAACATAGATAGCGATATCCTTCTTCATGCCCGGCCACCAGTACTTGTAGCGCATGTCCTGGTACATCTTATCAGCGCCGGGATGAATAGAATACCGAGATTTGTGGGCTTCATCCATTAGAAGTTGTCGCAAATTCGTACGCTTGGGAATCCAAATTCGGTCCAAATAATGAAAGATACCATTCGATTTATTCTCGAGTTGGGCGTCATCGTTTAGAATCCTTTCCTTCTTCAAAGTACATTCGGTAAAACAAGCATGTTGCGTGGCATGGATAAGAGCTTCGAGATTAAACTGGGCTTGGGAATTACGAACGCTATGCAAATAGCTTTGTCGACTGAGAGCATCAGCAACGACGTTTGCTTTGCCTGGGTGGTAACGAATCTCATAGTCGTAATCGTTGAGGAGTTCTACCCGCCGACGTTGACGCATATTCAGTTCCTTTTGGTCAAAGATATGTTGTAGGCTCCTATGATCGGTGAAGATCGTACACTTGGTACCGTAAAGGTAGTGTCACCAAATCTTTAACGCAAAAACAACTGCGCCAAGCTCGAGGTCATGAGTGGTGTAGTTCTTCTCATGGATCTTGAGCTGTCGAGAAGCGTACGCGATAACCTTATCTCGTTGCATAAGAACACAACCAAGACCAAGGTTCAAGTCATCGCAGTAAACTACGAAATCGTCGTTTCCATCGGCCAGTGAGAGAACGGGAGCATTGCAAAGCATATCTTTGAGAGTTAGAAAGGCTTCCTCCTATTTAGTTCCCCAAACAAAGGTTTATCCTTATGCGTAAGAGAAGTAAGCGGCACAACGATCTTATAAAAACCTTCGATAAATTGGCGATAATAGCCTGCCAGTCTGAGAAAAGAACGGACTTCAGACGAATTTTTGGGTGTAACCCAACTCTTAACAGATTCGATCTTCGCGGGATCGACGTGGATACCTTGACTATTGACAATGTGACCCAAGAATTGGACCTCCTCCAGCCAAACGTAGATGCTGCGAGTGTTCGGCTTTTGACTTGGAATAGATCAGGATATCATCCATGAACACGATTACGAAGCGATCAAGAAAGGGTTTGCACACTCGATTCATTAAATCCATAAAAACTGCGGGAGCGTTAGTCAAACCAAAAGGCATGACAACAAACTCGTAATGACCATAGCGGGTTCGAAAAGAGGTTTTGGGTATATCATCCTCTTGAATGCGTAACTGGTGATAGCCTGAGCGTAGATCGATCTTCGTGAAACACGTAGCACCATGTAATTGGTCAAACAGATCATCGATTCGAGGCAAGGGATAGCGATTCTTGATTGTCAGCTTATTCAACTCCCTATAGTCGATGCACATCCGGAACGATCCATCCTTCTTTTTGACAAAAAGGACAGGCGCGCCCCAAGGAGAAGTGCTAGGGCGAATGAAGCCTTTATCAAGTAGTTCCTGGAGCTGACTCTAGAGTTCGCACATTTCAGAAGGAGCGAGACGATAAGGCGCTTTAGCAACAGGGTTTGCTCCAGGGATGAGGTCGATTCGGAAATCAATATCACGAGCAGGAGGTAATCCGGGTAATTCATCGGGGAAAACGTTGGGGAATTCACAAACAACTGGAACGTCTTTCACTCCTGAGTTTCCTTTCTTTTCCTTCTCCGCTACTACAATGTTAGCCAAGAAAGCTCTGTATTCCTTGCGGAGATACTTGCTAGCTTGGACACATAACATGAGTTTAAGACCTTTCGAGGGAGTTTCGCCATACACACAAAGTTGATCACCATTAGCGAGCGAGAAACGAATCATCTTATAGAAACAAATAACTTCAACACGATTTTCGAGAAGAAAATCCATGCCTACTATGATGTCAAAACTACCGAGCTGCATCGGAATAAGGTCGATAGGGAAGACGTGATTGTTGAGTTCAAGCGTACAATCACGTAGAACAGAATTGACGATGACGGTTCTTCTGGTGGCAGCTTCAACATCGAACGTTGAGGGTAGATAGGCGCGCTTACGATTAAGGAGTTTTTCGAATTCAAACGATACAAAACAGTTATCGGCTACAGTATCAAATATACACGTAGCATATATACCATTCACAAGGAATGTACCATTGACCACATTGTTTTCTGCTTGAGCCTAGAGAGCGTTAATGTTGAAGGCACGTCCGCGGGCTGCTGGTTGTTGCTACTGTTGCTGAGGTTGCTGCTGGGGCTGCTGCTGTTGTGGCTCTTGCTTAACCACTCAATTCTGGCATATGTTTGCGAAGTGGTTGGGATCACCACACGCAAAGAAAGCTCTAGCATGAGCCGCGGGTGCAGGAGCTGCTTGATGGCCTTGTGGAGCAGTAAGTAGAGCTTGTTGAGCAGGAGCTTGACCTTGAAATGGAGCTGGGGTTTGGCGTGGACCTGTACGGCAGTTGGCGGTGAAGTGGCCGTACATGTTGCAATGCACACAGTATCTGCAAGAGATTCCCACAGGGTGGTGATAGGTACAAGTAGGGCAAGCCGGGTGAGGACCAGTATACGCACGCTTTTCCGGCGGTGCGTTGGTGACCGGTGCCGCTACTTGGCGGTGTTGAGGCTGCGGTTGAGCATGAACTGATTGGAGCGGGGCAGCAGTGGTTACATCACAATTCTTGCTACTGTTGTTGTTGTTCTTCCTCTTGCGACGAGAGGACTTTGAAGACTGCGGAGCAGCGGCGGTTTCAGCGGTTGGAGCAGTGGTAGTTTGATGCAGATTCTTGGAAGCTTTATCCCAGTAACCAGACTTGACTCGCTTGTCGTTGATCTCAGCAGCGAGTAGAAAAGTTTCCTCAATTGTTGTCGTCTTTGCAGCTTGAACGAAATCAGCCACGCAATCCGGAAGAGCACGGATATACTTCTTGATGGTGATTTCAGGCGTGGTAACTTGGCTAGGACAGATTATGCTTAGCTGCTTGAAGCGAGCAGTCAAACCAGCGTTGTCTCCATCATGAACCAAGTGATCCGATCGAACAGGAACCACCCTAGTCTGATAAGTTCACTGTCCGAGACGGTCGTTCATGTTTGACCCGAAATCAGTTGTCTCTTGGATAGAATTCAGATCTTGAACTAACACATCACTAAGAAAGAGTAGAAGATCAAAACGAGCTCCGATTCTATCGGTTTTGAGTGCATTGAGTGTAAAAGAGTTGAAAGAAAGTTAGAAAACCATATTTCAATCCTTTTAACCATGAATATGTGTAGATCTATGCGAAAACATTGATTATTCATGTGGAAATCCTTCAGATCTAAGTTGTTCTTGGTGGAATGAAGCCAAACCTTGAAGTTCATAAGAACTCCATGATGACATCACCCTAGAACACCTCAAATCCGGTGATTTCACGGTTAAAAGTTGAGATTCAAAGGTGAAAAAGATGAAGGAGTGCATGTAGATCATAGAAGTATAAGATTTGAGTTGAAAACTTACAAGAATTGCGAGGAATCGAGAGAAAAGAGTCTTGAGAGCGGCTGGTCGAGTGGGAAAGCTGTCACATCACAAATGATATGACAGGAGGGTATTTATAGGGTTTCCAAAAGAGGAAAGTGCATAGGTGTCGGATTGGTCACCGATCGGATGGCAACCCGATCGGATGGCAATCCGATCGAATGGCCACTCGATCGGTTGGCCACTCGATCTAGGTGTCCGGCGTGTTGAGTTTTGTTGTTTCGATTCGCGTGTTGAGCGTTGTGATGCGATTCGAGTGAGCGATGTGATAGTATTACCCATTAGTTACACAAATAACCTAACTACTATATCTGACATACAATCACTATAAATAACTTGCGTTTAGCGTTTGCGATTAGATTGCGATGCGATCGAATTGCGATTGTGATTGCGAATAAACACCTCAACATAAACATAACATGCACGAGTAACACATATTAGCACACACACATGTAAAACAATATCCATAACACATAGTACGAGTTGCGAATGCGATAGCGATAAGTCGATTAGCGATTAAACATGCGATTAAGTAGCGATTAAACCTCGATTATTAATAGATACTCCACATAATACAACTAAAACAAGTAAATAATAGAATTCGATTATAATTTATTAACGTACAATCAATAGTTAAGCAAGGAGTGACAGATCGCAATTAGCAATCTTTTCTTCCTTTGACTTTGACCTTGACTTGTACTTTGACTTTCCGAAAAGCGGGTTGTTACACTCGCGGTCGCCCGCTCCTGGGTAGGGGTCGGGGGTTGCGACAGAAGGTGGTATCAGAGCTACATCCACTGATTTAAGCCAAAGAAGTGTTCTGCGGACACTAAAATTTCAAATTCTGTGTTAGGAAATAATTTATGTGATTATGTGTTATGTGTTATTTGACTATTTGTTAGTTTACAGTATGAGTGATCAAGGAACATCGGACGCTTATCGTCATTTAGATAGTTCACAGAAAAATGAGGGAACATCATCTCAGCATGATCCCTCAGGATATTCAGCCGATACAGAAGAGGGAATATTTATTTTTAAGGCACAATCGGAGGAGCCTTTTACTACTAAGAAAAGAGGTTGGTTTAATAGAGGGGCTCATGAGAGGAGAAAAATAATGAAAAAGTTACAGCAACAGAGAGCAATAGTTAGAGCCAATAGGGAGGCAGACGCACAGATTCAGGAAGTAACCAGTAGACCGCCTTGGGAAGAAGAATTAGATAGACAGTTGACCAATTTCCACATGTTAGCCACTACAGCCGTAAATACTATCCAAAATCAAGTAGCCGAATCTCCACTATTACCTTTGTTCCCAGACCAACAGATGCTAGAATCCAACTCAGAGAACCTATTCCCGATACCTGCATTTAACCCCGACGAATCGCCTAGAATCCTAACTCCACGTCCTCTAGAATATGATCCATGGTTTGACGACAATAGGTCATATTCGGCCTTATACCCACTTGAGGAACTAAAACCTCTAGAACCCGATCCGTGGAAGGAAATTGATTGGACATTTTTTGAAATGAATAGCAGAGACCCCTGCGAGGAACCTGTACCTCCACCTGAACCATTAGATCCACCAATGAGTCAAAAACAGGTGCAGGAACTCCATCAGTATGGAGAAGATTTAGTAAATGAGGGGAATAGAATCATACAGATAGGAGAACGACTAGTTTGGAAATATGATGAGCGGGAAATGCAATACTGGATGAGTGGCACTTAGCATATAACTAGATATATGTATAATTTCGTACTATATATATATATATATATATATAAGTACGGATGCATAGTATCTTTAATTTTCAGTTGTAATTTGTAATAGATGCATATATATATATATATATATATATGAAAAAGAGTAAATGTCGCAATCATCGACGTTTTTGACCAACTTGTTCGTGTGATTGTGTATAAATAATTGTATTTTCTGTGATAATTAATACCTGATAAATGTTTTCAATTCAGATGTCGAACGAAGTAAATCAAGAAAACCAGAATAATGAGAATAACGAAAACCAAATAGATAACAGTGTCATTCAACATATAGTGGCACAAGGAATTATAGATGCCATGCCTTATATTATTAAGACTGTTAAAGAAGCAGATAAATCTGCAAATGGCAGTAAACGTCAACACACTGAACCAAGTTCCAATTCCTAAAAGAAGAAGAACCGCTCCATACGATTGTTCTTTTAAAGAATTCTTGGCCTGCAAACCAATAGAATTATCAGGCAATGAAGGAGCCATTGCAGCCTTACGTTGGATAGAAAAGACAGAAGCAGTCATAAAAATAAGTAAATGCACAGACGAAGATAAGATTATGTTTGCTTCTAATCTTTTCAAAAATGCAGCCTTAGAATGGTGGAATACTATTCTCCAGTCTAGGGGAAGTGACAGAGTTTATAATATGGAATGGATCAACTTTAAGCAAATGGTTGAAAGAAAATTTTGTCCTCCTAATGGGAATGAACAAATAGCCAATAAGTTCCTAAATCTTAGAATGACTGGAATAGACTGCAAAGGTTACACTACCTTATTCTTCGAATATGCTAAAATAGTACCATCCTTAGCCTCACCCGAACCAGTATTAATCTCCCTTTATATTTGGGGATTAATTAGTGAGATTAGACACGTAGTCAAGGAAGCTAGACCTCAAACCATAGAAGAAGCAGTAGAATTAGCCAATACCTCGACTAATGAATTGGTACGTACACAAGAAGAAAACCAGAGGAAGAACCTAGCTCAAAAGCTTACACGTGAATTCCGTTCTAGTAATTCCTACCGTGGGAAGGGAACAGGTAAGAACTGCAAAAGAAAGCATTCTGGAAGATGCTCTACATATTGCAACTTTTTCAAAATCTTTGGACACAAGGAAGAAGAATGTAGGAAGAAACCCGGTAATGGGATATGCTTTAATTGTGGAGAAAAGGGACACATTAGACCGAACTGTCCGAAGCTAGCTCTAGCCATGCCCAACAAGACTAAGACAACATAAATGCAGGAACTGAAGAAGCAATTGGACAAACTTCTTAACAAAGGTTTTATACAACCAAGTTCATCACCATGGGGAGCACTGGTGTTGTTCGTTAAGAAAAAAGATGGATCGATGCGTATGTGCATTGACTATCGAGAATTTAACAAAGTCATGATTAAGAATCGGTACCCACTATCGAGAATCGATGATCTGTTCAATCAACTTCAAGGAGCTCAATTCTTTTCTAAGATCGATTTACGCTCTGGATATCATCAACTGAAAGTACAGGAAGAGGATATTCCTAAAACTGCTTTCAGAACGAGATACGATCATTATGAATTTATTATCACGCCATTTGGTTTATCCAATGCCTCAGCCGCATTTATGGACATGATGAACAGGATATGTAAACCATACCTGGATAAATTCATAATTGTCTTTATAGATGATATTCTAATTTACTCTAAGAGTAAAGAGGACCATGCAGCCCATCTGCATACACTCCTCACATTGTTGAGAAAAGAGAAGCTTTATGCTAAATTCTTCAAATGTGAATTTTGGTTACAAGAAGTACAATTCCTTGGATATCTGGTTAATCATGAAGGAATTCATGTGGATCCAACAAAGATCGAGGCGATTACTAAATGGAAACTCCCTGAATCACCAACAGAAGTACGAAGTTTTCTTGTACTTGCAGGATATTATAGACGGTTTATCCACGATTTCTCTAGAATAGCCATTCCATTAACTAAACTGACCTGCAAATCAGTTAAGTTTGAATGGGGACCAAAACAGGATGAAGCTTTTAAGATTCTTAAGCAGAGGTTAACCAACGCACCCATACTTGCATTACCAGAAGGAACTAAAGACTTTATAGTCTATTGTGATGCATCTAAGTTAGGATATGGATGTGTGTTGATGCAAGTCAAAAGGTTATAGCCTATGCCTCTAGACAACTTAAGAAACATGAAGAGAATTACACAACCCATGATCTAGAATTAGGAGCCATAGTTTTTGCCCTTAAGATTTGGAGACACTATTTATATGGAAATAAATTTGTTGTCTTCACCAATCATAAAAGTTTAAGGTATATTTTTGGGCAAAAAGAATTAAATATGAGACAGAGACGTTGGATGGAAGTTCTTAGTGATTATGATTGTGATATCCAGTATCACGCTGGGAAAGCCAATGTAGTAGCTGATGCTTTAAGTCGAAAGTATCATGAAAAACCAAAGTGAGTACGTTCTCTCAGATTAAATCTACAAGTGGATTTAAATGAATAAATTAGAGAAGTACAGGAGTCAGCAATCAAGGACGATGATGAAAAATTGAAAGGAATGATTAAGGAATTAGAACAAGGAACAGATGGAATTTGGAAATTCCATAAGAAAAGGATATGGATACCTAAACAAGGAAACCTACGCCATAGAATTCTAGAAGAAGCTCATAAATCTAAGTATACGATACATCCTGGAAGTGATAAGATGTATCAAGATCTAAGAAAGAATTTCTGGTGGATAGGAAAGAAAAAGGATATAGCTAATTATGTTGCTAAATGTCTAACTTGTTCTCAAGTTAAAGCTGAGCATCAGAAACCCTCAGGATTATTGCAACAATTAGAAATGCCTATATGGAAATGGGAATTGATAACAATGGATTTTGTTACCAAATTACCCAAGACAAGAAAAGGAAATGATACAATCTGGGTGATTGTAGATAGATTGACCAAATCTGCTCATTTCTTACCTATCATGGAAACTTTCAGTATGGAACAGTTAGCCAAGCTATATGTAAATGAAGTAGTTTCATTACATGGAATTCCTTTATCTATCGTATCCGATAGAGATAGTCGTTTTACTTCTCATTTTTGGACAAGTTTCTAAAAAGCAATGGGAACCAAGTTAAATCTAAGCACAACTTATCATCCCCAAACGGATGGACAAAGCGAAAGGACAATTCAGACAATGGAAGATATGCTTAGAGCTTGTGTAATTGATTCGGAGGAAATTGGGACGATCATTTACCATTAATAGAATTTTCCTACAATAACAGTTATCATACTAGCATTAATGTTGCACCATTTGAAGCACTTTATGGACGAAAGTGCAGAACTCCAGTCTGTTGGGCAGAGATTGGAGAAAAACAATTATCCGGACAGAAATAGTACGAGAAACGATAGATAAGATAATTCAAGTCAAGGAAAGACTAAAAGCAGCACCAGATCGTCAAAAGAGTTTTGTTGACCACAGACGGAAACCATTAGAATTTCAAGTATGAGATAAAGTATTATTAAAAGTTTCTCCATGGAAATGAGTAGTCAGATTTGTTAAGAGAGGGAAGCTAAGCCCTAGGTATGTTGGACCTTTTGAGATTATTAGAAGAATAGGACCTGTAGCTTATCAACTACAACTGCCAGAGGAAATGGCAGGAATACATGATGTATTTCATGTATGTAATCTCAAAAAGTGTTTAGCAGACGAATCACTAGTGATACCTCTTAAGGAATCTCATAGAGGTAAATGAAAAACTCAAGTTTATCGAGAGACCCGTTCAAATTGAAGATAGAAAGATCAAGAATCTAAAACATAAGAGATTAGTTCTAGTCAAAGTGAAATGGGATTCCAAAAGAGGACCAGAATACACTTGGGAACTCGAATCGGAAATGCAAAGGAAATACCCACACCTGTTCCAGTAGATCTCGAGGACGAGATCCAAAACAAGGTGGGGAGGATATAACAACCCTCCTAAAAATATTTTAGACACCCTAAATGTTCCTAAATATACCCCTACGTGAGAACCGGACCCGAAATGAACCTACACTTGTGAAAATCAACAAAAACCAAGTTTGGCAGTCAATCACGGGCCGCGACGGAGACCCTTTGGTCTGTCGCGGGGCGCGACAGCCTGAAACTTATCCAGACACGTTGGGTGCCACGTGGTAGACACATGGAAAGGCTAGTCTACTGACTAGTCAAAGCTATGGCCGCCTTAGAGGCTCTCGCGGGCCGCGAAAGCCTAGGCTTTGGCTGTTGTAACGTATGTGCTTATAATCATTGTGAACAGTTCAATTATCAATAAAACAATGTTATTTGATCCCAATGTTTGTTTGGTTGTGTTTTACATTTTTCATGTTTTGACTTTTATTCAATTTCAAACTCTACATCGCTTTCTGGAGAGTTATACGCAAACTGGTGCGTAAACGTAATCAGTTTAATGCGAAAAATACTCTGGAACATCAACATATACTTAACATACCTTAAATAACCTTTACATAACTTAGAAATAAGTTTTGAAGGCTTTGGTATGGCAAAAACAAGTTAATTCGCTTACAGGGACTAAATTTGACAAACTGCGAAAGTATGCCAATTTGAACTGTAACGAACATTCCGGAACATGACCAAAAGTTAAACACACCGTAAATATCCTTTATATAGCTTAGAAATAGGCTTTTAGGGGTTCGGTGTGCTAAAATAAACTTTTGAGTCATTCAGGGACCAAAAGCGTCAAAAAGTGCACAAGTTTGCATTTTCGTGCATAACTTACGTTCTGAATACATCCGGACATCCAAAAATTTATGTAAGCACTAAAATATTTTATTTTAGTGTTTGGCATAAGAAAAATCCATTCGTCACGCAATTTAGATCGTTTTTCGCTCTTATGCGCATTCCGTCGTAATTAAGCGAACATCGCGTTCGTACGTCCAAACGAACCAACATCCGACATATTTTTGAGCATGTTTCATGTCCACAATGTTTAGGCATCCTTGTGGAGCTTGAAGTTGGGTTTGACGGGTGTTGGAAGTGCCGTTACGCAACGAAACATGTGCAGGGACCATTTCTGCAAATTCTGCAGAAATAAGGGCTAGGCGTGACGCGAGGGGTCTAGGCGTCACGCGAGGCCCCTTCTGGACCAGATTCTGTGTTTAAACAGCTGGTAACAGCCCTTCAAACCCCCAAAGGCCAATTCCACTTGTCAAACTCTTGTGGTGGGGGCAAAATGAGCTACCACAACATTGCAACAAGTGTAGGGATGTGATCATTCCCTCTTCTCCAAGAAACGATCCTAACGGTGAACCAAAATCTATAAATACCCATCACATTTTCACTCATTCCTCACAAGAATCTGATTTGAGAAGCTCTAAGTTGAAACCTTTGTTTCATACTTGAGCTACTTGAATCAAGATTAGCATTCGGGGACCCTTTGTAAGTGTTCCTACGTTCTTTTATTGCTTTTCGAGTCCGTTTGACTTTCTGCATTGACCAGCTTATGGACAATGCGAAGTTCGTTTGAACTTCGCAACGTGAGCGTAATCACGATGGTTATAGTCCCTTGTGACTATGCCTACTGATTACCACGTTGTCTAGGGTCGTAAGGGTAAGCGATCTTATAAATCGCTTATACCTTCGAACCCGACCCATTTGGTCGATCATTAGGATCCGACCAAACACATTAGGTGACCATAGTATATAGGGAATAACCTTCCGAGGTTATACCTTTTGGTCGCTTCGTTTAAGTAGTTGTATGATAGGTAGTTTATATGCCTTAGGTAAATTACCAAAATACCCCTTCGATGCCAAAATTCATTTTAAACATATGTAACATAACTTTTGACATCTAAACTGATTTGACAACAATATTAGACATGTTAAGGCATATTTTACTTATCATAGGGCTAGTTAGGCGTTCCGAACGCGTTTTACGTGAACGACACGTTAAAGTAGCATAAGCTACCTAAACGGGTCGTAATGGGTCGTAAGCACTTAGGCTAAGTTTCATTTAGTATGTAGTCTTTGTTAAACCATACTACATGAGTTCCCATAATCATTTGGTTTACGAGCCCTCATTCTATCCGATCCTCCGATATAGGTACGGTTTATTAACATAGTTACCTATATTAGGTGCCGTTTGATTCCGAGATCTCTAGCATTGCTTGGTGGTTATCTTAGGACTTCTGAGCAATCTCAAGTGAGTACATAGACCCCTCTTTTACTATTTTCCAAACATTTTGGGGTGAAACACATGTGCCTACTTGTTACTTTCATGCTTTCCTGTTTTCACATCATATACCTGCTATGTTTGTTAGTACGTTATAGTACATGATTTCATTACATTTCATGCTATGTATGCCCATTGTGTGCGTACTTAGTACATCGCTTTACATTACATTTCATGCTATGTATGTCCATTGTGTGCATACTTAGTACATTGTTTTACTTTACATTTCTGCTATGTATGTTAACTGATAGCATGCTAGCACATTGATTTACAAGACTTTTCTACTTTGTATGTTAACTTAGCATACTTAGTACATTGTTTTCATATGACATGTACACAATTGCTAAAACATTTGGTTTGCACAAATGAGACTATTATACGTTCATTAACATTAGCTACGCCGCTCGGTAGTAAGTACTGGTACCATAGGACTTGACAAATCCCATTCCTGACATCTCGGGTTTGTTTGGATGTAAGGAATGACTGAATCCGAAAACATTTCTTTTGATAACCTTGACTGAAAGGGTTATCCGACTGTCTCAATGCTTGAATGTATGCGTTAACTTACCACATAAATGTTTGTATCAATGTAACATGCATTACTTTGCAAAACATAACTTTTTGATATATTCAAAATACTTTGTTTTGTACATTTCTACATTTGGATTATGTGACAATACTTTACTTACAATACATAACATTTGTTACACATTACTTGACTACATTTGGACTTTTAAACATTTGACATGGTTTATACAAGGACTTTTGACTATTGGTTTAAACATAGACTTTATACATTGGTGGTTTGTTTAAGTGACTTAAGTAACGAGATGTGAGTAATATGATACAAGCATGGTGGATACGCCGCTGGTACTTCCTATATATAAGTGTTTGTATTATATTACATATCATAGCGTTATTTAAATCATTCAATTTGGACTTATACATTTTACACAAGCAACACGATTTTCACAAGACTTTGGTTTACAAACAATTTACTTTATACAACTCATTTTACTTGGTTATTCATTTAACCATACATTATTCTTTTATTTATACATATCATTTGATCTTATCGCTTTTTAAATGACTTACAAAACAAAACAATTTACAAGGTTCATTACTGACTTTTACTAAACAACTTTTTCTTAAACTTAAGTCATGAATCCTATCTTCACAAAACCTATGTATCTCACAGGCATTTTTATGCTGACGTACCTATTTTCACATGTGTTTTCAGGAGCTTTTGCGTAGGAGATCCTCCTGCTCTGGTGGTCTGGAGGTCTCGCTCAACCCTGCCCAGTCTTTGACGGAGATCCTATGAATCCCTCATTCTTCTTACGCTCTTTCTGGAGGTCTCGCTCAACCCTGCCCAGTCTTTGACGGAGATCCTCCTGCTCTGGTGGAGAAAACCGTGGTGGCTGGTACTGTGGCGGCGGCTGAGCAGGTACTTGATACCCACGAGCTGGATGTCCCATTCCCCAAGGGGTTCCGTAAGGTCCTTCTGGGTGAAAGGCATTGTAGTTTGCTGCTACTTGGTAAGGATCCTCAGCATAGTTATAGTTATGGTATGCTGGCGGTCCGTATGGGTTGTATGCTGCTGGAGCAGTATAAGCAGGGATAGGGTTGCCAAAACCCGATGGTGACGGTGCTATAGGTGCCGAATTCACCTTTGATACTGGAACTGAAGGTCCATCCTCCTGTGGCTCTTCATATAGTGGCGGGTAGTGGCTGCCACTAGAGTGTTGAGGGGTGCTGAAATGAAAATCCCCTCCTCGTGCTGACATCCGTGCGCCAGTCCTCCTACGTCTTGGTGGTGCTGGAGGCTCTAGATGAACTGGCGGCGGTGGAGGCGGTGGCGTGACTGCCACGAAACGTGGATCCCCAGAGGGATCTTGCTGCTGCTGTTGCGGCTGCTGGTGAGGCGATGAGTGGTAAGATGGTGTATAGTACCACTCACACCGTTCGAACCGTGCCTGATGACTATCCGGACCTTGGTATGGTGTTCCGTGAAAAGAGGAACCATCAGAGATTTCAACAGGATGGTTCGGGGTTCCGGTTGCAGGCTCGACGGGATCTGTGTCCTCGTCCATATCCATCGCTTGATCACCTGAAAAGTGATCCTCTGGTCCTAGTGGATTAAAACCCCCTTGTTCTGGTAGGTAGTCCGCCGGGTTAAACTGGCCCCGAAAGACAGGAGTAGGGTCGTCGAAGGAACGGTGCGATGCTGATCGTTGTAGAGGTATGTATGAAGGTGGCGGATTGTTGGGCTCATTCTCGGACTGAGGCCCATAGGAGTGATGATACGGAGGCATTGAGCTATACGAAGTAGATCATCTGGAAGGCTACTCGTAAACCCTCTAAGGTTCTTGTGGATCTGCACTCCTTGTAGATGAAGGAGTTCGCCGGCCCGAAGGCCTGGCCTCGTGGTCGTTAGGGGCGCTCATTGGCTCCTTTCCTCGACTTCCTCGCCTGAATCTTGGCAGCATTTTTAAACCTGTCCATATAAACAAAGGTAATAACAAGGAAAAATAAAGGACAAAGTTAAAAGTAAAATAAAAACATTTTGGATTATTCCTATGTTCTTTGTCTAGACTCGAAGATTTAGGAATGTGCAATTGTGTCATTGAGATTAAACACAAAAGGCTAGTGTTTAATTCACTCAACGTTGGCTCTGATACCAACCTGTCACACCCCGGATTTTTCACGTGTCACCGGTGGGCCCGGTGGGGGAGTATCGTGACGTGGTTGGCAACATAATAGTCAAACAACACAATATTTAAATGCACAGCGGAAGCAAAGTATAGATTTAATTCAACCAAACAATATTGTAATATTAAGTATCACAAGTAGTCGAATATAGATCCACAGGTAGATCAAAATAAAGAGGAAACAATGTTCAACAGTCTATGACATCCAAGCTTGCGAGACTTATTGTGGATGCTAGGAGAAAAGCCAGCCTATTACGCGTAGTACCTGCACTTAACCTTTTTGAGAAAATACGTCAGTTTACACTGGTAAATACAATCAACCGACTCATTTTGAAAAGAGTTTAAGAAAATGCATTTAAGGCACAAGGCACAAATAATATTTTATAACTTGGGATAATTGTTAGAATATAATACTTGTAAAAGATTTACATGTTTCTTATGCGTTCAGTAGCCCAGATCGTGCCGGGTAAAGATCAATAGACACACCACATTATGTATATGAGACACTGACAGGTGTACGCCTACACCTGTGTGCTAAGGTCGTGGCCATTTCGTAAAATGATGCCAGGGATATCCGGGACATGGTCATTAACCCCCCAAAGGCTTTAAGCAAATAAAACAATTTAAACGGTCATCTCGATAATACTTAATCCCCAAAACGATTAAGGTCGAATGCCCGACCAAGCGGTATTTTAGATACCGTACCCCAAGCCCGTGTATGGAAAATAAGTTAAAAGTATTTACCTGAGCATGTATAAATCAAAATCAGTGAGTGCAAGTATCTTTTACCGGTTCTCCTAATCTGGAACGAAGGTTTATAATAACCTATTAGAATCCTAACGGGTCTTTAGTTTAAGCTTAAGCTTAGACCGGTTAGTTTTAAAGATACGGTTCGTATGCACGATTAAGCGAAGACCGGATAGAATGTGATTTAAACCCGACAAGTTTGAAGACTTGCTTAATATGGGAATATTATATACATTCTGGATTTTTGAGATAAAACCGATAAGGTTTGACCCGTTTCGGCTAATTTATGTAAACTAGTTACATAAACCGAACCGAACGCGTATGAAGCGTAACGGGTAACCATGAGAGTCCTAAACAGGTTTCCTAAGTTAACATGCCTTAAATATGTTGTGATATCAGTAGGATACCTTCCATTATGCCCAAAACATGTTTAATCTCATATTAAGCCCCGCAGGGGTATTTTGGTCATTTTAAGGATTATAAAAGGGTTTAATTAAGCTTCTGTGATTCGGGTCTGATTAAATCAGAAAAATAGTTTATTTTAACAGGTTATAACATTTGGTTATAAGTCTTATATGTCAAAATAGTTTTAAACCCAAACTATGCGTTTAATACGTGTATAAAGCCGTTTTAAGCGACGTACGGGTTAAAATAGGATTCTGAGTTTTCTAATCAGTTAAACTGGTTCAAAACACTTCATTTATTATTTAAACTCAGTAGCAATTGGATTGGCGTCAAAAGGATTTGTAAAACTCATTTTATGGCCGAAAAGGGTATATTCGGTATTAACTGAATTAAGGCGCTAATCCTAGCTTATGATCAGTTTAAAAATAATTAAAAATCTTCAAAAATCCCAAAATATTATATTACATCAGTGGGTAAAAGTTTTGGTGTCAAAAAATTGGGTTTAGATAGGCTTTATGCTAATGACGCCGTTTAATCACTAAGAAGCGTTCTAATTACGTCATTAAGCATAACTCCTAATCTAGACCTCCAACTGATGTGAAAATTTAGGTACATGATTAATAATCAGTAACAAAGGTTATAGTTCTTTCACATCTTCAAAAATCTCGTTTTATGATCATAAGGGCATTACGGTCAATATTTAGGCGATTAACGGAAACGTCGGACAATTAAGGATTTATGTGGTATAAACGCAGAGGCTTATACACACATGTAACTAGGTCCTAATGGAACTTTAAGGCATGTCTAAACCTATCAAAACTGGGTCAGAACTGAGGTCAAAGCAAAAGTCAAACTTTTGCGTCTTTCGGTTCCGAATCGGTTCAAAACAGAAAGTTGTCGAATCAAACAAGCGTAGACAAGTTTTTATACTTATTTTCAAGTTATATGACTGATAAAACATATTACACGCCTTCTGTATCGTTAATTACATGATTAATGATTCTGTTGACTTTTTCGAAAGAAGTTTGACTCGACAAACAACTTAGTTAGGATTGGAATCTGTGGGTGCCCTTTTAAGGGTTTAAAGCCCACATAATTACCAACTTATAACAACTTTCGCTTCGACAAAACCCTGGACCGTTTGTGATTTATCGCTAAGTCAAACCGTAATTACGACGATTTGATTATTAAGCTAAATACTAAACAAAACTTAATTTAGAAGGGTTAAACATACTTACACGAGTCTAATGAATTATTAGGAAGGCTTGGAAGATGGTCTTGAGTTCCAGAATGCTCAGGGATGAAGTATGGAATGAATGTTCAAAGTTGTCAACATTAGGAGCTTTATATAGTGGATGTAATGGCTTGTAAACATGACAAATCACTCTACCAATGTTCATTGATCATCAACAAGTGTCCTAGAGGCTAAATACCAGTATAGGGAAGCCCATGGTATGCCAAAATTCGATCTAAGTCGGTTAACAAGCATGCAGGACATCTGTGCATGTTTTATGATCAGACAAGGCAGTCGCGTAGTGCGACTGCCGAGGTGTTTCATGCTCGCGCTACGCGAGCGTGTTGATGACCAGCTCAGCAAATTTTCATTATTTGCATTTCAGTCCCTGGTCCCCCGAAAGGTCGTTTTCACTTGGTTTTCTTCCATTTTAAGACTTTATAATTGACATATGGGGCTTTAAGGCTTATACCATCTTTGTCAAGTCCCCGGGTAACTTTGTGATCACCCGAAAAGTCCTAAATTTCAATGTTGACGATTCTAACCCTCACACATGAATTTTATCATAACTTTCTCATACGGTAACGAAACTTTGTGAAATTTTTATGGTGCTTTCTAGTGAGCATAATTAATCGTTACAAGGCTTCGGGTTTGCTAAAAGGTCACTCAGAGGTATAACTTAACACGTTGACACATTTAACCCCTGTAGTTTGTAATCTCTCACTTTCTTTCACAATTCGCTTCGTATGATCCATGATCCTTTCGTTTAAGGTTATAAACGTCATGTAGGGTTATTGTAAAGTATATTTACTCATTGTTGATACTTTGAACCCTTATATTTACACAGTTTCATTGTTTGTCAACTTTAGTCCTTCATGAACATTCTTTCACACGTTCAAAGGTTATGACACGTGTCAAGACATTATAGGACGTAAATTTTCGAGGTGTTACATCCTCACCCCCCTTAAATAAAATATCGACCTCGAGATTTACTGAAAAAGATAAGGGTATTTCTCTTTCATAGTGGACTCTACTTCCCACGTGTATTCGGGACCTCTGTGGGCATCCCATTTGACCTTTACAATCGGTACATGCTTCCTTCGAAGCTTCTTAACCTGTCGATCCTCGATCGACAATGGTTTTTCCACAAATTTCAAGCTCTCATCTATATGCACATCTGTATGTGGCATTACCAGTGATTCATTAGCGAAACACTTTTTCAGATTGCAGATGTAGAACACATTGTGTATACTACTGAGCTCTTCTGGTAAGTTTAACTTATAGGCAACTGACCCGATATGTTCGATAACCTCGAAAGGTCCTATGTATCTCGGGCTTAACTTGCCTTTCTTACCAAATCGCATCACCCCCTTTCAGGGTGATACCTTAAGCAAAACTTTATCACCTACCTCGAAATTAAAAGCTTTACGCTTTGGATCAGCGTAACTTTTCTGCCTATCGCGGGCAGCTTTGAGACGGTCGCGAATCTGGACAATCTTGTCCGTCGTTTTGAACACTATCTCTGGTCCCGATAATTGGACATCTCCAACTTCCGCCCAACAAACGGGCGTTCTACACTTTCTACCGTATAAGGCTTCGAAAGGCGCAGCCTTTATGCTGGTATGGTAGCTATTGTTGTAGGAGAACTCGATTAACGGTAGGTGGTTATCCCAACTGCCACCTAAATCGATCACACATGCACGAAGCATGTCTTCCAACATTTGAATGGTACACTCACTCTGACCGTCTGTCTGAGGATGGTAAGCCGTACTAAAATTTAAACGCGTGCCCAAAGATTGTTGGAAGCTTTTCCAAAAATGTGACGTGTATCTAGTATCCCTGTCGGAGATAATAGACACAGGTATGCCATGTAAGGCTACAATCTTATCAACGTATAACTGGGCTAACATGTCGGAGCTATAAGTCTCCTTGATGGGTAAGAAATGAGCTGACTTAGTCAGTCTATCAACGATCACCCATATAGTATCATTGCCTTTCCTTGTTTTTGGCAGCTTGGTGATGAAATCCATCGTCACCGTCTCCCACTTCCAGGTGGGAAGTTCAGGCCGTTGTAGCAAACCTGACGGCTTTTGATGTTCTGCTTTGACTTGCGCACACGTCAAACATTTAGCTACATAGGTAGCTACAGACTTCTTCAGGCCTATCCACCAATAGTTTGCCCTTAGGTCCTGGTACATCTTATCTGCTCCAGGATGAACGGAGTATTTGGAACTATGGGCTTCCTGAAGGATAACATCTCGAAGTCCTCCATAAATTGGAACCCACATTCGTCCATTCAATCTTAGTATTCCGTCCTTGCTAAGTGTTAACTGCTCCTCAGTTACCCCTAGCTTTTCGTTAGGATAGTTAGCTTCCAACACAACTTCCTTCTATGCAGCTAACAACCTTTCAATCAAATTATTCCTTATTTCCATGCGTTTGGCGTTGATTCGGATGGGTTTCACCCTTTCCTTCTGACTCAAGGCATCGGCGACTACATTCGCCTTGCCGGGATGGTATCTTATTTCACAATCGTAATCATTCAGAGTTTCCATCCAACGGCGTTGCCTCATGTTCAAGTCCTTCTGATTGAACAGATGTTGAAGGCTTTTGTGATCAGAATAGATCACACATTTGATTCCATATAAGTAGTGCCTCCAAAGTTTTAGTGCGAATACAACGGCACCTAATTCCAAGTCATGGATGGTGTAATTCTTTTCGTGCACCTTTAACTGGCGTGAAGCATAGGCAATGACTTTGCCTTTCTGCATAAGCACACATCCCATCCCGGTGTGTGATGCATCACAATAAACTACAAACTCCTTTATTCCTTCAGGCAATGTCAGTACTGGAGCATTGCTCAACTTCTGTTTCAGAATATCAAAGGATTCCTGCTGCTTAGGACCCCAGTCAAACTTAATCTTCTTACGCGTCAGCGAAGTCAGGGGTGCAGCAATCCTTGAGAAGTTTTCAATTAATCGCCTATAGTATCCTGCCAAACCTAGGAAGCTTCGAATTTCTGTAGGCGTCTTTGGCTCATGCCAATTCATGACAGCTTCAACTTTAGTGGGATCTACTTGGATACCACGCTCACTAACAACATGTCCAAGAAATTGGACTTCTCGAAGCCAGAATTCACACTTCGAGAACTTGGCATAGAGCTTTTCTTTATGAAGTAGTTCCAAAATGCAGTGAAGATGCTTCTCGTGGTCAGCTTGGTTCTTCGAGTAGATGAGGATATCATCGATGAAAACGATGACGAATTTATCTAAGTGCGGCTTGCAAACGCGATTCATGAGATCCATGAATGCGGCCGGTGCATTAGTGAGCCCAAAAGGCATCACTAGGAACTCGTAATGACCATAACGAGTCCTAAATGCAGTCTTGTGTACGTCCTCATCTCTAACCTTCAGTTGGTGATAGCCTGACCTTAAGTCAATCTTAGAGAAGAAACTTGCCCCTTGAAGTTGATCGAACAGATCGTCGATTCTGGGCAAAGGATACCTATTCTTGATAGTGACCTTATTAAGTTCACGGTAGTCGATGCACAGACGCATCGATCCATCCTTTTTCTTGACAAATAAAACTGGTGCTCCCCAAGGAGACGAACTAGGTTTGATGAAACCTTTGGTTAGCAAATCATCTAGCTGCGTTCTCAATTCCTTCATCTCTGTTGGTGCTAACCTATAAGGCGCCCTTGCAACTGGTGCTGATCCAGGAATAATGTCAATTCTGAATTCTACTTGTCTATCTGGTGGCAAACCAGGTAGTTCTTCAGGAAAAACTTCAGGGTATTCAGAAATGACGGGGATATCCCCAATCTTGGGCTTCGGCTCTTCAATAATCACTTGTGCCATGTAGATGACACAACCCTTCTTCAAACATTTAGAGTCCTTGAGCAGAGACATTCGCTCAGGCAGCCCATACTGGGTATCTCCCTGGATAGTAAGTGATTCACCAGACGGAGTCTTGATCATCACTTGCTTCTTATTGCAGACAATCTGGGCCTGGTTATGAGATAACCAGTCCATGCCTAAAACTATGTCAAAATTGGCTAGTTTTAAAGGAAGTAGGGACAAAGGAAAAGAGTGGTTCTTAATGGATATGAAACATCCATCTAATAAGGTTGAGGCGGTTTCTAAAGTGCCATCTGCTAGTTCCACCTCATACTTCACCCTTAAGGTCTTAACAGGTAATTTTAACAATTCACAAAACTTATTATCTACGAACGACTTATCAGCGCCTGAATCAAATAACACTCTCGCATAAACATCATTTTCGAGAAAGGTACCTGTTATCACATTGTCGTCCTTTACGGCTTCCTTAGCATCCATCCTGAAGACCCTAGCATTGGTCTTCTTAGCCTCTTCTGGCTTCTTGGCGTATTTTGGGCAATTGGTCTTGATGTGCCCTTTTTCATTGCAACCGTAGCAGGTCGCATCCTTCATCTTTTTGCAATCCAAGGTCTTGTGTTCCTTGGACTTGCACAACCCACATGCAAAAGCTTTCGATTGTGAATTCGAATTCGATTCAAACCTGCACTTCCCAAAGTGCTGCCTCTTGCAGATTTTACATCTGGGTTTTTCACCCGACTGCTGACCATCCTTCCTAAATCCTGACCCCTTCTTATGGTCATTGTTTCCCTTCTACTTCTTGTCTGAACGTCGTGAGTTGTCATCCTCACGCTTCCTCTTTTCGGTATCAGTGTTCCTCTGCGATTTCAGCCTGACCGCATCCAGGGTAAGAGACAATGATATGTCCGCTGTAGACCGAAAAGTAGCTGGTCTGGAGGCCTTCACACTTGCCTTGATCTCCGGGGCCAAACCCCCAATGAATCGGGCTATACGTTTGGGTTCCGGAGTTACCAAATATGGAACCAATCTTGACAAAGTGTTGAAACTGGTAAGGTAGGCCTGACAGTCTAGGTTTCTCATGACCAGTGATAAGAAGTCAGATTCAATTTTCTCAACCTCGTGTTGAGGGCAGTAATTTTCCTTAATCAGCGTCATGAACTGTTCCCAGGTCATATTGTATAACGGGACTTTCCCTGTAGCTTGGATCAAAGATCTCCACCAAGCTAATGCTTCTCCCTTGAAAGACTGTGACACGAATTTCACAATATCCCTATTGTTGCTACCACTGATATCCACAACCGTATCCATCTCGTCCAGCCAAGTCATGCAATCTACTGCTCCTTTTTCCCCAGTGAAATCCCTGGGTTTGCACGAAACGAAGTACTTATAGGAGCAACCCTTATTACGGGGTTCTTGATTCTGTACGACTCTTTGGGATGGAGCACTCCTCTGGTTTGACGAGTGGTGAGAATTACTGTTGTGGGCAGTGTGGGTCCTGGAGGGTGTTCTAGAGTGTGGTGCAGATTGGGTCCTTGCACGAGTACCACTTGATTCATGGAGCTGTCTATCCATAGCTCGAGTAACGGCATTATCTATCATTGCCTGTAATTCTACACCCGCTACATTTACTCGGGCATTATCATGCTCTCTCCCTGGGTGACTGTTGACCTCATTTGAGTCTGCCATGTAGCTTGAACTGTTACATATCGACAATAATTTATTGGTGAGTTTATTATAGAATTGTCTTTTATGGCAATTTTTATTAACCATGGTAAACATAGACCGTATATGGTTAATTTATTACTCACATTTATTTAGGATTTCAAATATAAATTATCCTAATTATAAAACAATAACAGTTTTATTAGCACATAAGGCCTAGTCACAGGGACAATTTAGATCATAAGCTATGATTTCAGAGAATCAAAGCATGAAGGTTTGAACAAAGTTCATTACCTTTATCAGACAGGGTCACAGACTATTACTGTCTTTTGTCTCATATGAAATGAGAAGGGCCCGTAGGCATTCTATTACCAATGGATGGTAAAAAGAACTGATCATATATATTAATGATTTAACCCATGATTCAGAGATCATTTAATTGGGTTTGGAATCTTTGAAAAGATCCATATATAATAACATGTGTGTTTTTAACGAATCATGTCTGCCAGGAGTGTTAACATGTTTTCAGATGTTAACAGGGATTTGAATCTTTTTAACGGGTTTTACCATCTTGGCCAGGTCTTAAAATGACATGCGGGCTAGGTTATACCTTTAAGATCCTAAATAAAAATAACATAGGCAGATAGATTTTTAAAAGGGATGATTCCGATTTATTTATTTCATATATAATTTAATTATGCATAACATAGCAAAGATGAAATTTATAAACTTACATTCCATTAAAATTTAAAAGTAGTACACTTTGCCCTAAACGGGACTTTTCACATAAACACTTGCCCACGCAGGAGCTATACAGATAACACATGTCCTCACAGGGACGGTTTACAAAAGTAAATGTCCACGCAGGGACTAATAGAGACAAGTCCACGTAGGGACTAAGTACAAAGATAGATGTCCACGCAGGGACTACATACACACATAAATAAGTAAATGTCCACGCAGGGACTTAATTTAAACAAGGAAATACAATAATACATATTGGGATTTAACGATCCCGTTTCTTCTTTCCTTTCAGCAAACTAGCCAAACCACTCATGAATCCCTCATTCTTCTTACGCTCTTTCTGGAGGTCTCGCTCAACCCTGCCCAGTCTTTGACGGAGATCCTCCTGCTCTGGTGGAGAAAACCGTGGTGGCTGGTACTGTGGCGGCGGCTGAGCAGGTACTTGATACCCACGAGCTGGATGTCCCATTCCCCAAGGGGTTCCGTAAGGTCCTTCTGGGTGAAAGGCATTGTAGTTTGCTGCTACTTGGTAAGGATCCTCAGCATAGTTATAGTTATGGTATGCTGGCGGTCCGTATGGGTTGTATGCTGCTGGAGCAGTATAAGCAGGGATAGGGTTGCCAAAACCCGATGGTGACGGTGCTATAGGTGCCGAATTCACCTCTGATACTGGAACTGAAGGTCCATCCTCCTGTGGCTCTTCATATAGTGGCGGGTAGTGGCTGCCACTAGAGTGTTGAGGGGTGCTGAAATGAAAATCCCCTCCTCGTGCTGACATCCGTGCGCCAGTCCTCCTACGTCTTGGTGGTGCTGGAGGCTCTAGATGAACTGGCGGCGGTGGAGGCGGTGGCGTGACTGCCACGAAACGTGGATCCCCAGAGGGATCTTGCTGCTGCTGTTGCGGCTGCTGGTGAGGCGATGAGTGGTAAGATGGTGTATAGTACCACTCACACCGTTCGAACCGTGCCTGATGACTATCCGGACCTTGGTATGGTGTTCCGTGAAAAGACGAACCATCAGAGATTTCAACAGGATGGTTCGGGGTTCCGGTTGCAGGCTCGACGGGATCTGTGTCCTCGTCCATATCCATCGCTTGATCACCTGAAAAGTGATCCTCTGGTCCTAGTGGATTAAAACCCCCTTGTTCTGGTAGGTAGTCCGCCGGGTTAAACTGGCCCCGAAAGACAGGAGTAGGGTCGTCGAAGGAACGGTGCGATGCTGATCGTTGTAGAGGTATGTATGAAGGTGGCGGATTGTTGGGCTCATTCTCGGACTGAGGCCCATAGGAGTGATGATACGGAGGCGTTGAGCTATACGAAGTAGATCGTCTGGAAGGCTCCTCGTAAACCCTCCAAGGTTCTTGTGGATCTGCACTCCTTGTAGATGAAGGAGTTCGCCGGCCCGAAGGCCCGGCCTCGTGGTCGTTAGGGGCGCTCATTGGCTCCTTTCCTCGACTTCCTCGCCTGAATCTTGGCGGCATTTTTAAACCTGTCCATATAAACAAAGGTAATAACAAGGAAAAATAAAGGACAAAGTTAAAAGTAAAATATAAACATTTTGGATTATTCCTATGTTCTTTGTCTAGACTCGAAGATTTAGGAATGTGCAATTGTGTCATTGAGATTAAGCACAAAAGGCTAGTGTTTAATTCACTCAACGTTGGCTCTGATACCAACCTGTCACACCCCGGATTTTCCACGTGTCACCGGTGGGCCCGGTGGGGGAGTATCGTGACGTGGTTGGCAACATAATAGTCAAACAACACAATATTTAAATGCACAGCGGAAGCAAAGTATAGATTTAATTCAACCAAACAATATTGTAATATTAAGTATCACAAGTAGTCGAATATAAATCCACAGGTAGATCAAAATAAAGAGGAAACAATGTTCAACAGTCTATGACATCCAAGCTTGCGAGACTTATTGTGGATGCTAGGAGAAAAGCCAGCCTATTACGCGTAGTACCTGCACTTAACCTTTTTGAGAAAATACGTCAGTTTACACTGGTAAATACAATCAACCAACTCATTTTGAAAAGAGTTTAAGAAAATGCATTTAAGGCACAAGGCACAAATAATATTTTATAACTTGGGATAATTATTAGAATATAATACTTGTAAAAGATTTACATGTTTCTTATGCGTTCAGTAGCCCGGATCGTGCCGGGTTAAAGATCAATAGACACACCACATTATGTATATGAGACACTGACAGGTGTACGCCTACACTTGTGTGCTAAGGTCGTGGCCATTTCGTAAAATAATGCCAGGGATATCCGGGACATGGTCATTAACCCCCCAAAGGCTTTAAGCAAACAAAAAAATTTAAACGGTCATCTCGATAATACTTAATCCCCAAAACGATTAAGGTCGAATGCCCGACCAAGCGGTATTTTATATACCGTACCCCAAGCCCGTATAGGGAAAATAAGTTAAAAGTATTTACCTGAGCAAGTATAAATCAAAATCAGCGAGTGCAAGTATCTTTTACCGGTTCTCCTAATCTGGAACGAAAGTTTATAATAACCTATTAGAATCCTAACGGGTCTTTAGTTTAAGCTTAAGCTTAGACCGGTTAGTTTTAAAGATACGGTTCGTATGCACGATTAAGCGAAGACCGGATAGAATGTGATTTAAACCCGACAAGTTTGAAGACTTGCTTAATATGGGAATATTATATACATTCTGGATTTTTGAGATAAAACCGATAAGGTTTGACCCGTTTCGGCTAATTTATGTAAACTAGTTACATAAACCGAACCGAACGCGTATGAAGCGTAACGGGTAACCATGAGAGTCCTAAACAGGATTCCTAAGTTAACATGCCTTAAATATGTTGTGATATCAGTAGGATACCTTCCATTATGCCCAAAACGAGTTTAATCTCATATTAAGCCCCGCAGGGGTATTTTGGTCATTTTAAGGATTATAAAAGGGTTTAATTAAGCTTCTATGATTCGGGTCTTATTAAATCAGAAAAATAGTTTATTTTAACAGGTTATAACATTTGGTTATAAGTCTTATATGTCAAAATAGTTTTAAACCCAAACTATGCGTTTAATACGCGTATAAAGCCGTTTTAAGCGACGTACGGGTTAAAATAGGATTCTGAGTTTTCTAATCAGTTAAACCGGTTCAAAACACTTCATTTATTATTTAAACTCAGTAGCAATTGGATTGGCATCAAAAGGATTTGTAAAACTCATTTTATGGCCGAAAAGGGTATATTCGGTATTAACCGAATTAAGGCGCTAATCCTAGCTTATGATCAGTTTAAAAATAATTAAAAATCTTCAAAAATCCCAAAATATTATATTACATCAGTGGGTAAAAGTTTTGGTGTCAAAAATTGGGTTTAGATAGGCTTTATGCTAATGACGCCGTTTAATCACTAAGAAGCGTTCTAATTACGTCATTAAGCATAACTCCTAATATAGACCTCCAACTGATGTGAAAATTTAGGTACATGATTAATAATCAGTAACAAAGGTTATAGTTCTTTCACATCTTCAAAAATCTCGTTTTATGATCATAAGGGCATTACGGTCAATATTTAGGCGATTAACGGAAACGTCGGACAATTAAGGATTTATGTGGTATAAATGCAGAGGCTTATACACACATGTAACTAGGTCCTAATGGAACTTTAAGGCATGTCTAAACCTATCAAAACCGGGTCAGAACTGAGGTCAAAGCAAAAGTCAAACTTTTGCGTCTTTCGGTTCCGAATCGGTTCAAAACAGAAAGTTGTCGAATCAAACAAGCGTAGACAAGTTTTTATACTTATTTTCAAGTTATATGACTGATAAAACATATTACACGCCTTCTGTATCATTAATTACATGATTAATGATTCTGTTGACTTTTTCGAAAGAAGTTTGACTCGACAAACAACTTAGTTAGGATTGAAATCAGTGGGTGCCCTTTTAAGGGTTTAAAGCCCACATAATTACCAACTTATAACAACTTTCGCTTCGACAAAACCCTGGACCGTTTGTGATTTATCGCTAAGTCAAACCGTAATTACGACGGTTTGATTATTAAGCTAAATACTAAACAAAACTTAATTTAGAAGGGTTAAACATACTTACACGAGTCTAATGAATGATTAGGAAGGCTTGGAAGATGGTCTTGAGTTCCAGAATGCTCAGGGATGAAGTATGGAATGAATGTTCAAAGTTGTCAACATTAGGAGCTTTATATAGTGGATGTAATGGCTTGTAAATATGACAAATCACTCTACCAATGTTCATTATTCATCAACAAGTGTCCTAGAGGCTAAATACCAGTATAGGGAAGCCCATGGTATGCCAAAATTCGATCTAAGTCGGTTAACAAGCATGCAGGACATCTGTGCATGTTTTCTGATCAGACAAGGCAGTCGCGTAGCGCGACTGCCGAGGTGTTTCATGCTCGCGCTACGCGAGCGTGTTGATGACCAGCTCAGCAAGTTTTCATTATTTGCATTTCAGTCCCTGGTCCCCTGAAAGGTCGTTTTCACTTGGTTTTCTTGCATTTTAAGACTTTATAATTGACATATGGGGCTTTAAGGCTTATACCATCTTTGTCAAGTCCCCGGGTAACTTTGTGATCACCCGAAAAGTCCTAAATTTCAATGTTGACGATTCTAACCCTCACACATGAATTTTATCATAACTTTCTCATACGGTAACGAAACTTGGTGAAATTTTTATGGTGCTTTCTAGTGAGCATAATTAATCGTTACAAGGCTTCGGGTTTGCTAAAAGGTCACTCAGAGGTATAACTTAACATGTTGACACATTTAACCCCTGTAGTTTGTAATCTCTCACTTTCTTTCACAATTCGCTTCGTATGATCCATGATCCATTCGTTTAAGGTTATAAACGTCATGTAGGGTTATTGTAAAGTATATTTACTCATTGTTGATACTTTGAACCCTTATATTTACACAGTTTCATTGTTTGTCAACTTTAGTCCTTCATGAACATTCTTTCACACGTTCAAAGGTTATGACACGTGTCAAGACATTATAGGACGTAAATTTTCGAGGTGTTACAATGGTGAGAAACCTGCCGGTGGTCTCAAACTCATGTCTTGTTTTAAAGCTCGGAAGTATCTGCGAAAGAATTATGTGGCCTTCTTGGCACATGTCACAACAGATAAAGGCAAAGGTAAGTCTATCCAAGATATTCCCGTTGTTCGGGATTATTCTGAAGTATTCCCTGAAGATTTACCTGGTCTACCTCCAGCACGCCAAGTCGAGTTCCGTATTGATCTCGTACCTAGAGCAAATCCCATTGCCAGAGCTCCATATCGTCTTGCACCGTCTGAAATGCAAGAGTTGTCTAAGCAGTTTCAGGAGCTCTCTGATAAAGGTTTTATCCGTCCTAGCTTTTCACCTTGGGGTGCTCCCGTTCTTTTTGTCAAGAAGAAGGATGGATCTTTTAGGATGTGTATCGATTATCGTGAGCTTAACAAGCTTACCATCAAGAATCGATATCCCCTACCTCGCATCAATGATCTCTTTGATCAGTTACAAGGTGCTTCTTATTTTTCGAAAATTGATCTACGATCTGGATATCATCAACTTCGGGTGCATGAAGAAGACATTCCCAAGACAGCGTTCCGCACTCGTTATGGGCATTACGAGTTCACAGTTATGCCATTCGGTTTGACTAATGCTCCTGCTGTTTTCATGGACTTGATGAATAGGGTCTGCAAGCCTTATTTGGATCAGTTCGTCATTGTTTTTATTGACGACATCTTGATTTATTCTAAGACGCGAGCTGATCATGAGCAACATCTTCGTCTTACTTTGGAACTCCTAAAGAAAGAACAACTTTTCGCCAAATTCTCCAAGTGTGAATTCTGGCTTAAAGAGGTTCAATTCTTAGGACATATTATCAACGAATAAGGTATTCATGTAGATCCCTCCAAGATCAGTGCGATTAAGGATTGGGATACGCCTACTACTCCTACTGAAGTTCGTTCTTTTCTTGGTCTAGCGGGTTATTACCGCCGCTTCATTGAGAACTTCTCAAAGATTGCAGTTCCTCTAACTGCTCTAACTCAGAAGAACAAGCCCTTTGATTGGGGATTCAAGCAAGAGGAAGCGTTTCTGACTTTGAAACAAAAACTTTGCGACGCGCCTGTTCTAACTTTGCCTGAGGGCAATGATGATTTCGTCGTTTATTGCAATGCCTCTAAATTGGGTCTTGGCTGTGTTCTGATGCAAAGGAACAAAGTCATAGCATATGCATCGAGGCAGTTAAAGATACATGAGAAGAACTACACCACTCATGATCTTGAGTTGGGTGCAGTTGTTTTCGCTCTAAAGATCTGGAGACACTATTTGTACGGTACAAAATGTGTGGTTTTCACGGACCACAAAAGTCTTCAGCATATCTTCAATCAGAAGGAACTCAACATGAGGCAACGACGTTGGGTCGAGCTTCTAAACGACTATGACTGCGAAATTCGCTACCATCCTGGTAAGGCGAATGTCGTAGCCGATGCATTGAGTCGTAAGGAACGTACTAAGATTCATTGTGTTCGTGTTCAATCTGTTATCCAAGCTCAATCTGATATCCAGGGACGCATTTCTCAGGCTCAACAATCTTGTGTTTCACAAGGTTTAATGGATAAGGAATTTCCCTATCACATAACACCTGATCTGGAACTGAAGGACAATGGATCAAATTACTTCATGGACCGTTTGTGGGTCCCAATCCAAGATAACCTTCGCACCTTGCTTATGGATGAAGCCCATAAGTCGCGTTATTCTGTTCATCCTGGCTCAGATAAGATGTATAAGGATCTTCGTATCCAGTATTGGTGGCCTGGTATGAAGAAAGACATTGCCTTATATGTATCAAAATGCCTTACTTGTCTTAAGGTTAAGGCTGAACATCAACGTCCTTCGGGTTTATTGGTGCAACCAGAGATCCCAGTTTGGAAATGGGAAAACATTACTATGGATCTCATTACTAAACTTCCGCGCACAAAGAAAGGTCATGATGCGATCTGGGTAGTCGTTGATCGTCTTACTAAGTCGGCACATTTCTTGCCAATCCGTGAGGATTTTTCTGCTGACAAACTTGCTAAAATCTATGTGGATGAAATTGTAGCTCGACATGGTGTTCCTTTGAACATCATTTTTGACAGAGATACGCGTTTCACTTCTCACTTTTGGAAAACCATGCAATCTGCTATGGGGACCCAACTTAATCTGAGCACAGCTTATCATCCGCAAACGAATGGTCAATCTGAAAGAACAATCCAGACTCTGGAGGATATGCTTAGAGCTTGTGTGATCGATTTTGGTGGTAGTTGGGATTCACATCTTCCGTTGATTGAATTCTCCTACAACAACAGTTATCACACCAGCATCAAAATGGCTCCTTTCGAGGCTCTCTATGGTCGAAAATGTCGTTCACCAGTCTGGCAGTCAATCGGACCCGGAATGAACCTACACTTGTGAAATCAACAAAAACCAAGTTTGGCAGTCAATCGCGGGCCGCGACGGAGACCCTTTGGTCTGTCACGGGGCGCGACGGCCTGAAACTTATCCAGACACATTGGGTGCCATGTGGTAGACACATGGAAAGGCTAGTCTGCTGAGTAGTCAAAGCTATAGCCGCATTAGAGGCTCTCGCGGGCCGCGAAAGCCTAGGCTTTGGCTGTTGTAACATCTGTGCTTATAATCATTGTGAACAGTTCAAATATCAATAAAACAATGTTATTTGATCCCAATGTTTGTTTGGTTGTGTTTTACATTTTTCATGTTTTGACTTTTATTCAATTTCAATGTGCAGGGACCATTTCTGCAAATTCTGCAGAAATAAGGTCTAGGCATGACGTGAGGGGTCTAGGCGTCACGCGAGGCCCCTTCTGGACCAGATTCAGTGTTTAAACAGCTGGTAACAGCCCTTCAAACCCCCAAAGGCCAATTCCACTTGTCAAACTCTTGTGGTAGGGGCAAAATGAGCTACCACAACATTGCAACAAGTGTAGGGATGTGATCATTCCCTCTTCTCCAAGAAACGATCCTAACGGTGAACCGAAATCTATAAATACCCATCACATTTTCACTCATTCCTCACAAGAATCTGATTTGAGAAGTTGAAACCTTTGTTTCATACCTGAGCTACTTGAATCAAGATTAGCATTCGGGGACCCTTTGTAAGTGTTACTTCGTTCTTTTATTGCTTTTCGAGTCCGAAAGTCAAACTTTGTTTAACTTTCTACATTGACCAGCTTATGGTCAATGCGAAGTTCGTTTGAACTTCGCAACGTGAGCGTAATCACGATGGTTATAGTCCCTTGTGACTATGCCTACTGATTACCACGTTGTCTAGGGTCGTAAGGGTAAGCGATCTGATAAATCGCTTATACCTTCGAACCCGACCCATTTGGTCGATCATTAGGATCCGACCAAACACATTAGGTGACCATAGTATATAGGGAATAACCTTCCGAGGTTATACCTTATGGTCGCTTCGTTTAAGTAGTTGTATGATAGGTAGTTTATATGCCTTAGGTAAATTACCAAAATACCCCTTCGATGCCAAAATTCATTTTAAACATATGTAACATAACTTTTGACATCTAAACTGATTTGACAACAATATTAGACATGTTAAGGCATATTTTACTTATCATAGGGCTAGTTAGGCGTTCCGAACGCGTTTTACGCGAACGACGCGTTAAAGTAGCATAAGCTACCTAAACGGGTCGTAATGGGTCGTAATGGGTCGTAAGCACTTAGGCTAAGTTTCATTTAGTATGTAGGCTTTGTTAAACCATACTACATGAGTTCCCATACTCATTTGGTTTACGAGCCCTCATTCTATCCGATCCTCCGATATAGGTCCGGTTTATTAACATAGTTACCTATATTAGGTGTCGTTTGATTCCGAGATCTCTAGCATTGCTTGGTGGTTATCTTAGGACTTCTGAGCAATCTCAAGTGAGTAGATAGACCCCTCTTTTACTGTTTTCCAAACATTTTGGGGTGAAACACATGTGCCTACTTGTTACTTTCATGCTTTCCTGTTTTCACATCATATACCTGCTATGTTTGTTAGTACATTATAGTACATGATTTCATTACATTTCATGCTATGTATGCCCATTGTGTGCGTACTTAGTACATCGCTTTACATTACATTTCATGCTATGTATGTCCATTGTGTGCATACTTAGTACATTGTTTTACTTTACATTTCTGCTATGTATGTTAACTGATAGCATGCTAGCACATTGATTTACAAGACTTTTCTACTTTGTATGTTAACTTAGCATACTTAGTACATTGTTTTCATATGACATGTACATAATTGCTATAACATTTGGTTTGCACAAACGGGACTATTATACGTTCATTAACATTAGCTACGCCGCTCGGTAGTAAGTACTGGTACCATAGGACTTGACAAATCCCGTTCCTGACATCTCGGGTTTGTTTGGATGTAAGGAATGACTGAATCCGAAAACATTTCTTTTGATAACCTTGACTGAAAGGGTTATCCGACTGTCTCAAGGCTTGAATGTATGCGTTAACTTACCACATAAATGTTTGTATCAATGTAACATGCATTACTTTGCAAAACATAACTTTTTGATATATTCAAAATACTTTGTTTTGTACATTTCTACATTTGGATTATGTGACAATACTTTACTTACAATACATAACATTTGTTACACATTACTTGACTACATTTGGACTTTTAAACATTTGACATGGTTTATACAAGGACTTTTGACTATTGGTTTAAACATAGACTTTATACATTGGTGGTTTGTTTAAGTGACTTAAGTAACAAGATGTGAGTAATATGATACAAGCATGGTGGATACGCCGCTGGTACTTCCTATATATAAGTGTTTGTATTATATTACATATCATAGCGTTATTTAAATCATTCAATTTGGACTTATACATTTTACACAAGCAACACGATTTTCACAAGACTTTGGTTTACAAACAATTTACTTTATACAACTCATTTTACTTGGTTATACATTTAACCATACATTATTCTTTTATTTATACATATCATTTGATCTTATCGCTTTTTAAATGACTTACAAAACAAAACAATTTACAAGGTTCATGACTGACTTTTACTAAACAACTTTTTCTTAAACTTAAGTCATGAATCCTATCTTCACAAAACCTATGTATCTCACAGGCATTTTTATGCTGACGTACCTATTTTCACATGTGTTTTCAGGAGCTTTTGCGTAGGACGATGATCGTGACACTAGGGCGGACCTGTGCCTTAGAGACTTAAAATGAAGATAGACTTAGTTTAATTATATTATAAACTCTTTGATTCCTGTTTAAAACAATGTAACTCTTATGTTGATAAATAAAATACAACTTTGTATGCCATGGTTATGAAACAATTAATTCTGTTACAACACTCCCCGACGTTTTCCGCCACGTTTTGTATGTTATACGTGGTCGGGGTGTGACAGCTGTCGCGGGGCGCGACAGACCCTCGAATCAGCCTATAAATGGAGGTCTCGAGCTCATTTGTTCAGTCGTTCAATTCCCGATTCTCTCTCAAAATTATCTGGTAGTAGAACTTCTGCCCTAGCATAATACCCACTATTCAGCAAAGCTTTGTCTCGTTGTAAGTACTATAACCCTGCTATTACCCTACACGATCGATTTAGAATTCCGTAATGCATGTCGGCTCTGCCCGACTCAGTCATTGGAATTATGTCTCGTGTGTACACCCGATTGATTTAGAATTTCCAGAATGCATGTCGGCTCTACCCGACTCAGTCGTTGGAATTATGTCTCGAGTTGTACGGTTAAATTGAATTGGGTTATTTTACTAACACGTGTGCATTATTTGATTTAATAGATAATAACCAGGAGATTCTCAGGAAGCCTTAGTATTATCTAAACCGACAATGTGAGTATATTCCCTTTTTATAAATCTTTTTGTGAGTCAAAATGTTTACCAAAACCTCTAATGTTTTAACTTACACTTAACAGTAATTGAGTATTTCTGATTCTACAATTACTGCCGGTATGTTGGGGTTTTATATACAAAATGTGGAAAAACGTTATCATTGGACAAAGAGTTAGCCAATGGATAATATGACCCACAAGTCAGGGTTTGACAATACTGATTGAGTAATTGATTAGATATAAACAAATGTAATTGCGGGTTGCCCTCAATTATGTTAAAGTATGAAAATTGTTTTGATTAAACTGGGATGCACTCACCAGTATTTCTTGCTGACAAAATGTTTTTAAAACGCCTTTCAGGTAACGTAATGTAAAAGCCCAATAGAAGCCAACTGGAGAGCACTGAAGGCTTGGAATAGTGGCTATAAAAGTTACCTAAATAAACAAGACATTTTGTTTTCAATAATTAGGGTTTATCATGTATTATCAAATGAACTTGGGTTTTATCCCCATAAATTATTCTTATAAAAGTTTGGTGTTTTACTCTGATAAAAATATTTCCTAACTACGGTCCTGATGTATTCCGCTGCCAAATTAATAAACACCGATACCACCCGCTCTGAGGCTCGCGGCTGCCCGCTCCCGGGTAGGGGTCGGGGGTTGCGACATACCCCGAGTTTTCTGTCTAAGGCAAGAGTGTTCATACAAATCCGCATTTTCGGACCAGTCACTCTTACCTGGGAACTCTTAGGGTGAGTGTCCACTTATAGGCTAAAGCATGTCTTCTCAAAATATTATGAAAACCCATCCACCTTGATCATATCGAGCGATTTCTAAACACTACAACCTTTGTGACACTACTCATCCATATCACCCTCGGTAATATGTTTGTTATTCACAACAATCGAAACAAGTTTCTCTTTGCGAATTATATTACCTTTGGGGATATATTTTTATCCAAAACATTTGAAACAAATTTCATATTTGTTTCACCACACTTTGTAAACCTTTTTCATTTTCAAACACTATCTTTTGTCTTCCATAAATTTCAAAATTTTTATTAATTGCATGGGAGTTTTTAAAATTTTCTACACAAAAAATTCTTTATTTAAAAATTCAATTAAAAATATTTTTATCTTAAACATAACAGATTTTTAAAAGGTAAAGAATTTAAAACACAAACCATTAACTTGGTTTGTATTCTCTCATCCAACAATACTACAAAAGTTTATTTTTTAAACAATTCTTGTTTCAAAACAGAATTCACAACACTATTTTTCCTAAATACAAGAACAAGATTTTTGAATGAATACCAAGTCGAGATTTTCAATTCACTATGATGATCCAAACTAATGACAATTCCATGGAATCTCACTTATTTAATTTTCACTATAGTTATTTCTTCAAGATGCCTCCTCACCGTGACGCCACACGGAACGCTGAAATGGCAGCAATAATTGCTCAGCATCTAGCTGCTGTACTCCCAGACATTGTGACCCAAACTAACCAAATCCAGAACAATAACAACAACAACAACAACAACAATGTTATCGCACCTTGCAACTACAAACAATTCATTTTAGCTAAACCACTCTAATTTAATGGGTCTGAAGGAGTAACTGGGCTCCTACAATGGTTTGAGAGTATAGAAAGCACATACCGCCATGTTCAGTGTCCCAGTGAGCGCAAGGTGGAATTCGCCTCGAGTGTTTTCCAAGGGAGAGCACTCACTTGGTGGAACGGTATCATGAGAGACCGAGGTGCCGATATAGCGATGGCACAAACGTGGGAAGAATTTAAGAATCTTATGAAGAAAGAATTCTGCCCACGAAGTGATATGAGGGCACTTGAAAATGAATTCTATTACCTAAAACATGATAGTGGGGAAAACTGTGCCTACACTGGCCGGTTTGAACAGTTAAGCCTACTTTGCCCCACTATGGTCACACCTTTGGATCGGGCCATTGAGAAATACATTGATGGCCCACCTGACCCTATCCAAGACACTGTCACTGGTAGCAAACCTGCAACGCTTAAGGAGGCTAAGGAATTAGCCGCAACCCTAACCGACTCCCAGGTTAGAAAAGGGAAACTTTTTCGGAAGGGAGACAAGAAACGAAACGCTGAAACCAATGAGGAGAAAACAAGGGAAACAAAGGCTAAATCTTCCAAAAGTTCTAAGAAGCGTAAGGATTCAAAGAATTATGCAATTCCCACACCAATTCCACTAAACTTAGTACCCTTTAAGGGATTTTATCGTAGAAAGCAACCTCGGTGCAATCATTGCAACTATCATCACGCAACAAATTCTCCTTGCTACCAGTGTACAATCTGTGGTTTATTTGGACATCTAGCTGCGACCTGTCGTGTCCAGAACCAAGCAGCCCATACTCAGACTCGCCCTCGAGCATGTTTCAATTATGGTGATTTAAATCATTTCAAGCGAAATTGCCCTAAGCTTGCTAACGCAAATGGACGAGTATACAATGTCAATGAGGCTCAAGCTGATGATCAAGCACTTATGATCATTTGAACCTCTACATTTTCTGTTTATTTTCGAAAACAATGGACATATTTCAACTATATTTATAATGATAATATAAATTTCAAGAAGTTTTTCTTCATTCTTGATTATTCGTATTCAAATTACAAATTCCAATGTGATTACACTATGTGTGATTACAACTACATGCCAACTTCGAGGATTCCGTTCTTTAGGAACTAAATCTCGTAATTTAGCATACTATGATTGCACTCTAGTGCATTCATAGGAACTTGGCAACACGATCGCTGCAAATACTATGTGCAAGTTACTACTATTTTGTGATCATGACATTACATACATAATTTGTTTATCTAGTATGTATAGTACATGATTACAAATACATTTTGCATCGTATGTTGAATTAACATACTTAGTATACGATCTTCAAATACATTTTGCTTAGTATGTTGACTTAGCATACCTAGCACATGATTTGAAAACACTTTCTCGATCTGCTTACATTATCATGACAATACATGCTTAAAATATGTTGTGTACTACCAATTTGGTTAGTATGAAACATATATTAGCATTTGTACTAGAATGAAATACCTACTACTAATTTTGTTGTATGCAAAACAAGTAGTGCTATCATTGCTAGTATGAAACACGATTTGATTTTACAGATGTTGTGTTATGACGATGTGTTGATCCCAGATAGAGATACCCAAACTTAATATGGCAAGTGATTTCAACAAATGAGAAAATAGTGCGCGGAACTAGAAATCAGACTTTCAAGAAACAAGATATAGAATTTTTCAAGTGTATTAAATGACTTTGCAAAGACAAAGGTATTGGATATTACAAAACGAATACTCAAATAATTCTAAGTGAAGGGCAATGGAGTTTGTAGTGTGTGTATTAAATGCTAAGCACAACTCATTTTTCCTTCGGGGTTTGACATCTCTATTTATAGAGAGTTCAGATCTGAATAAACAATTGTTTATTCACCACTTGCTCTGCACAAAAGGACCTTCTTGGCATATTCATTGAATCGGTTATTGCCAACTTGCTCCTTTTTGGGTTTGTGTCAGGCTTTATCTTGAAGACAAGTGGGTCTACCAGAATTTCTGGTGACTATTTACCAGAATTCTGATGAACTTGATCATCAGATTTTTGGTGATCAGACTGTATCAGATTCTGATGATAAATGCCAGATTTATCATCAGACTTCATCAGAAAGGTTCTATATGATTGTCTTCTTTGTTTTGATCTTCTCCTGATTCTTAATTTGAAGATGTATCTTTCTTTTCTTCTTGTCAAAATATCATGTAGGCACCCTCTTAGTAATACTCCTTGACTGTATCTTCATCTTGTGATCAGGATGATCATCTTTTTTCTTCAATACTTACATTTAAGGTTTCCTAACACGATGCTTATTTGATTTAGATGTTAGTTCGACCTTATTATTGTTTTCCCTCGCTTAACAAGATGAGCTATGTGGACCATGCGACGAAATGAATAATTATGGGTGCATACTTAATTATGAGATTCGACGCATGAGAATCATAGTAAGCGTTGTTAAGTATGGTGGCATAAAATCTAGAGTGATTAGGTAACGGGAGGGGTATGATGTGATAAGAACATGGTGGATATGCCGATGGTACTTCCTATATATATGTGTTCTTATTGTGTTATTGTCGCAATCCCTGACCCCTACCTCGGGAGGCGGGCGGCCGCGGCCTACTCAGAGATGGTGGTATCGGTGTTTATCATTAATTGGCAGCGGAAATTTCATCAGGACCATAGTTAGGAAATATTTTATCAGAGTAAAACACCACATTTTATAATATTAATTATCTTGGGATAAAAGCCAAGTTTTCGTTACAAATAGCTTTATAGGGATAAACCCTATTTTATTGAAATAAAACATTTTCTTTATTTAGGTAACTTTTATAGCCACTTTTCCAAGCCTTCAGTGCTGTCCAGCTGGCTTCTATTTGGCTTTCATATTTTGTTACCTGAAACGCGTTTAAAACATTTTGTCAGTGGAAATACTGGTGAGTGAATCCCAATTTAATCAAGACAGATTTTATCAATTTACAGTATTGAGGGCGATCTCGCAATTACATTTGTTTATTTTTCTACTTTAATTACCACCCACGGTACTGTCAACCCGACTTGTGGTCATGTTACGACTCATAGTGTAGTAACAAATTTTGTATACAAAACCCCAACATACCGATGATAATTGTAGAATACAAATACTCAATCACTGTTTAATATAATGTAAAACATTTGAGGTTTTGTAAAAACAGTTTGCAAAAAGGTTTACAAAAAGGAGATTACTCACATTGTAACTTCAGGGTTTTCCTGGTTATAATCTATTAATTAAACAATGCACATGCGTTAGTATAATAACTCAATATTTACATTAGTTATACCCTCCCCGAGACAGAACTCCAACGACTACGTCGAGCAGAACCTCGACAGCCGTTACGGTGCGCTAGATCAATCGGGCAGCGTATCTAATACGTAACCGGGGGTTAAAATACTTACAACGCGGCAGAGCTTCGCTAATTAGTAGGTATAATACCCGATTATAACTCCTAATATTCAGAGAACTGAGAGATCGAGAAAGATTTTGAACGGTTTGCAACTGAAGTCGATCGATCCTATTTGTAGGGTCTGATCATGACTTCCTCGCGGCCCGCGATGTAGAGTATGTAGGCCCTAGCTTGATCGACTCACAAGTGTAGGTCTGCCATGATCGTGCCACGTGGCGGCTCCGGGGGCGGCCTTGTGGCCTAGCTGTCGCGTCCCGCGGCAGAACTAGCCAAAGGCTTCGCGGCCCGCGAGCGCCTATATTTTCTTTTTTTAATTATATAAAGGTAGTTAGGGCCTATTTGCGTATATGGGGTGCATTTTAAGACGTGTAGGGATATTCTAAATATTTTAGGGGTGTCGGAAATATTTTAGGAGGGTTGTTATAGTTATTCTTCAGAACGTTACTGGGATCACTTAAAGATTTTATGTTATCTTGGACCATTATGTGATTATGTGATTACTTGTTATTTGTGTGATTATTTGCGATGATTCATGATGAGTACATTCATTAACTCTAATCGAGCCGACCGGGAGTATATTATGGTGTTAAAGGTGACGATCTTGATGCCATAGCTATGTTAACCCGTCTCCTATGCATGAGATGCTCATGGTACATGGGATATACCTCATGGGATGTTAGAAACCATGTACGTATGGACAAGGCTTGAATGTATACCCCTTTGTTTGCAAGGATTTACACTAAGAGCTTAGTATAACATGGTGCCATACCAAACATTTTTTGTACACTGGTTGACACTTTTAAAGATTCACAAGTTCTAAAGGTTTGAATATCCCAAATCACATTTTGAATCCCCAAAAATTTCCAACACTAAACGATGTTCTACATCTTTGGGATCCAACATTTTGCTTATCATTCTGTTATTTCAATTACACTCTACGGTCTCCTTCGAATAAATTTCGGGACGAAATTTCCTAAAGTAGGGGAGACTGTAACCCTTGTACAAAAATTCGGGCTTTCAAAAACTTTTTCTTTGAAAGCAATTCGATAACCGAGAATTAAATATAATTCGTTTAACGTGACGTACACACTAGGACAAGGACACAAGCTACACATACCCTAAATACCCTTTATATAACTTAGAAATAGGTTTCAAAGGGTTAGGGATGACGGAAACATGTTTATACAAGTACAAGGACTATTTCTGACAAACTATGAAAGTCTGCCAATTCTTGTAGCGACATACACTCCAGAACAGTGACATAAGCTAAACATACCTTAAATACCCTTTACATAACTTAGAAATAAGTTTTGAGGGGTTTGGTTTGTGAAAAATAAGCTTATTTGATCACAGGGACTAAAAGAGTCAAAACTGCGAAAGTACGCAATTTCACGCATATTCTGCATTCTGACCATATCCGGACATCCAAAAATTTTTGTAATCAATAAAATCTTGTATTTTATTGATGAGAATGAAATATTACGCAACGAATCGTAATTTGGATCGTTTTTATGTTCGTTCGAGTTTTCATCGTAATTAACCGCAAAACGCGACCGTACGACCGAAAGAACCGGCATCCATGATATTTCCAAGCATATTTCAAGTCCCCTATGCTTTAACATCCTTATAAAACATTGAAATTGGGTTAACGAGGGTTAAACGCGTCGAAAAACAAGTTTTGGAGCTGCATGGACCATTTCTGCCAACTTTTGAAACATCTGTCTGAAGTGGCTCACCGGGAGTGACCCACTGAGCTATCTGGCTCGCAGGGGGTGAGAGTCTTCAGACCAGAAGCTTCAAAACAGCTTTCTAGCTGTTGTAACTTGTTTTCCAACCTAGTTTTTGATCTTGTGGGCTATTTTAAGTGTTCTCCAAGGCTATTACTCCTGTCCACACACTTGTAGGGCCATGATCCTTCCTTGGAGGCCACACAAAACACTTGGCAAGATCTTGTAAATCCTTGAACACTATAAATTCCCAACCATTTTCATTCTTCCCACTTGCTCATTCACTTCTTCTTTCTCATACACTCTAAGTGGAGGCTACCACATTTGTTAGAGGCTTCCTACCTGAGTTTTCTAGTCTTCTTTCCATCTTAGAACACTTGTAAGTGTTCTTCCTAGTCTTGTTTATTTCTTTTAAGCTAAAAGTCAAACAATGTTTGACTTTTGGCTTTGAACATGAATTGGTCAAGATAGAGTTCAATTGAACTTTGAAACGTGATCGTAATCACGATGGTTATAGTCCCTTGCGACTATACCTACTGATTAACACGTTGACTTGTCGAAGTGACGAGTCAAAGTTTCGGTCAAAATGCACGATTATGAGCATTTTACGACGAAACTATTTTCGGGTATCAAAACACTTTGTTTTGATACCAAATCAGTTTTCTAAACTTAGTTAAACATGTTTGGTCGATCATTAGGATCCGACCAAACACATTTTGTGACCATAGTTGTATAGGGAATAACCTCCAGAGGTTATACCTTATGGTCACTTCGTTTGGTTAGTCATATGATAGGTTGTTTATATGCCTTTAGAGAATGACCAAAATGCTCTTTTTACGCATAAATTCAACTTAAGCATTTGCAACCTAATTTTTGACACTTAAACTGATATTGCAACTTTATTAAACATGTTTAGGCATATAAGACTTACCATAGGTCTAGTTTGACCATCCGAACGCGTTTTTAAGCAAATGACACGTTAAAGTAGCGTAAATTACCTTAACGGGTCATAACGGTTCAAAAGCACTTAGGTTTCATTCCAAATCAGAATGTTAGGTTTAGTAAACCATTTCATATGAGTTCCAACACTCATTTGGTTTATAAAGCCTCATTATATTCTAATCCTCGATTTATGTCCCGTTACACTAACATAGTATCCAATACACTAGCAACCACTTCAACACTTGAACTCTTGATCCTTTGAGATTTGTTATATCTTTTGAACAAGACCTATATGCAATCCCAAGTGAGTACATAGTTCCCCTCTTTTACACTTTTCAAATGTTTTCGGGTGATTCATATGTGTAACCGATTTATTTTCAAATGTATGGCATATATGTGTTTACTAAGTGCCTTTATGTGTATTATTCCGATTATGCAAACACGACGATTATCCAAATCCTTATAGGATCTATCTATCTTCATAGTTAGATTCTTATAGGATATTTGAAGTACAGACTTAGATCTTTCTATCTTCATAGTGAGATTTTTAAGAAGTACTTTACAAGACGATGGTTATTGATTATGTGTAGAGATTTGTTGGTGATTTAGATAACGAAACTAGAGTAATACAATAAGAACATGGTGGATACGCCGCTGGTACTTCCTATATATAAGTGTGCTTATTGTATTACCATTCGTGGCGTTATCCCGAATCACCATTAGGACTTAGGATTTTGTGACCAAAACCAAAGTATAGTTTGATATACTACCAAATCACAAACCAAAGTGTATTTTGATATACTACCAAATCATAGTTTGATATGCTACCAGTGTGATATTGTTTACCAAAGCATAGTTTGATATGCTATTGTTTACCTAAGCATAGTTTGATATGCTATTGTTTACCAAAGCATAGTTTGATATGCTATTGTTTACCAAAGCATAGTTTGATATGCTATTGTTTACCAAAGCATAGTTTGATATGCTATTCATGTGACAATGTTTACCAAAGTATAGTTTGATATACTACCGATTGATAACCAAACCAAATCCTTGTAGTATCTATCTATCTTCATAGTTAGCTACTCGTTGGATGTTTAAAGTACAATTGAATTCCTTGTTTGGATATTGTGTACTTTAATACGTGTTTACAAGTTGTTGACAAGTTGACGATTTATGTGTTTATGTGGTTAGTTGTGATTTAGATAACGAAACGAGTGTAATACCATAAGAACATGGTGGATACGCCGCTGGTACTTCCTATATATAAGTGTTCTTATTGTATTAATCTTGTAGTGTTATCCGAATCATATTTGAATTTATGTGTTCAATTGATTCAATGTTCAAGTATCCAAATCCTTGTAGAATCTTCCATATCTTGATATGTTAGATTCTTAGAAGGATATCCAAAGTATTATTATAAATCATAGACTTGATTTTAGTAATACTCACACAAGTTATAACAGATTTCAATATTGTTATTATTAATCTTTCATTGGATTTCTAACAACACACTCACAAGTTTTATGACGATTTCAATGAGATTACAATGAACAATTTTCAATGGCATAAAAATTACCTAGTAATAATCATATTGCCATATACAAAACTCTTTGCCACTAGTTTTTCACAATCAAGATAATGTATTGCAATACTAAACCTTTTAAAATTCTATGGCTTCAAGATTTCATTTTCAATTGACAACTCTTGAAGTTATCAAAGCATTGCAATACCAAAGTTTTTGCCATTTATTTGGCAAACAAAACCTATGTACTCTCCAACTTTATTGCTGAATCTCTTTTTCACATATGTTTCAGGTTTTTGATTATTCAAGCATGCAACGCGTAGGATTGCATCCGGGCCTTAGACTTCTTTAAACAAAAGGCGATTACATGTATTCTATGTTTTGTAAAACAATGTTAACAATAATGAAACAATTTAGTACCAGTTGTTGTGAGCAATTTATGACGTGACTCCCCGATATTTTCGCCGTGTGTTACGCGATTAGGGTGTTACAAGAACAGAGTAAGTGTAAGACACTTTTTGAGTTCTACACTTTTCTACTCTGAGCTACGAACAAATTGTATTTTTTTGAGCTGATCTTTTAATTTAAAACTGACTGTGAAAGCAAATTTAACGTAACAAAGCTCTGATACCAATTGATAGGATCTATGTTTGATGCTTGTCAATTAATTCAAGTTAAAACATGCAATTATGATTGCAATACAAATAATAATTCACAAGTAGGAAGATATCATCAACAATTGTTTTTTAATAGAATCAAAATATTACCAAAAGTTTTACAAAATGAGTCTACAATCTCCCCCTTAGCCTGATCACTCACAAATTTGTTCGTACAAACCAGAATGTGTGTGAAGTGATGAATACATTTCTAACAATTAAGATCTATTTATACTAAGTACAAACGTCTGTTTTTGATTGGCATATATCACCCTAATAGTGACATCTAACATTCCTAACAAAAATATTCCACAGATGTTACAAACATCTGTGGGAATTAAACATCTGATCTAGCTATGCTAAACGCTGTTAATAAAGTAATACTGTTACATTGGGAAATATGTGTTAGTCTATCCTTTGTTGCTTTATTCAAAACATCTGTTTGGTCAGACAGATGTTTAGTCTTCATGAACAAACCTTTGCTTCAACAGACTTTAGGACTTGAACATACCTTGCTTCTTCATGAACAATGGTTCCAAGGCTTCAAACAAACGTTAGCTAGTCTTTAACAGAGGCTCTGATTTAGGTGTTCAAGATTCACTGTCTTTGGAAGGATATTCATTCATCAATTGTTTATTTCTTGATTTCTTGTTCATGTTTTGGATTTTGAATATCATATGTTCTTTTGTAGGTCCAACAGTTTTGCTACATCACAATATTTAGCAACAGAACTAGTTTCACTAGCATGAAGTTTGTGATGTTAGATAATGTATTAGGTTGATTTCATTGAACTTCTCTAGTTTTAGATGATGAAGTTGTTTCTATTGTAAGATCTGAAACAAAGTATAACGGAAGAAGAAGTTGTTTGTCGGACAAGATTACAATTACCGAAAAACTATAACTCATTGGAGAAAAGCATAATCACAGGGATGACTTAAGCTCTTATTCCATGAACAAACGCTCATTATAAGGGTTGTTGCGGTTGGTAGCAGGTAGTGGTTGTGGTGAAGAGGGTTGGGGTGGTGGCTGGTGGTGAGGAGACTGGTGGTAAGTGGTGATTGTGAAAGGTGCAAGATTACCAAAATACCCTTTGACCCAATGGTCAAACTAACAGAGACTTGATAGAAGGACGCAAACTGAAACAAAATGGAAACCCAAGGGACGTGGGTATCCAATTTTTTTAGATTAGGGACGCCTGATGATTATTGCAACATACCATAGGGACGCAAATTGCACTTTACTCTATTTTTTTTATGCCAATGGGTCATTTTTCTTCTAATAAAATCAATAGGTTCAGTTATTAAAAAAACACATTGGGGTCATTTGGTAATTTCCTATTGTACGTTTTATATAATATACGAAATAACTTGATGTTGGGTAAACCCGAGCTTTCCTATGTGACTTCAAAGTTGAAGGTATACTATAAAAATGTTATTTTTGTGTTCTTTTTGTTAGTTGTATATCTATACATCTATATAAAGCATTTTCTATGGACATAAATCTAATTTCCCCCTTCAGCTTTAAGACGCTCATTCCAAACCTCATGTCTTGTTTCTCCATTTTCATCACGCCCTTCCAAATCTACCCTCCCTTCAATAATTCATCGGTTTCCTTCAATGACATAGTCTGTTCAGTGTTTTGAATTGAAGGCCACATTGAATATGATCTAGTGTTCCAAATTGAAGGCCGATTAAATATGCTCAGAACATAGTCGCATTAGATTCTAAGGGAAATTGAATGTGGACATTTCAGGCTTGGAGCGTTTGGGATTGAATGTTGAAATTGCAATCATTATTCATCACACGTCTTTTCTCCACTCCTATGCGAAACCTTCTGACTCTCGTGTTAAAGAAGGTTGAAGATTCAATGTCCGTGGCGGTGGTGGTTGTGCTGGCCGTTTACTGATTCAAGGTACGTAACAATCAATTATCAAAATCGATTTGATGTTTCGAAGTTTCAATTGATTGATTATTACCACTCGTCAGATAATTCCACCCAAATTCTTCATTTAGGGTTTAGTTACCTCTTGCTCAGGTGTGGTTTGATGATAATTAATTAGCATCTGTATAATTCTTCAGATGACTGATTTTGTGGACCATGTAAGCATAATTAAAGTGATTATGTTAACTTGTAAAATGCAGTTGAAGCGTCTCCCTTCAAATCCTCAACTCAATCCCTGAAAAGAGTGACATTCGTTTTGAAGTTCTCCTGGTCCAGCAAGAAGGTTACATCTTTGAACCGGGGTTTCAAGGTAAGTAATTACTCATCTCTACTCTGCAAATCACAAATATGTTTTTCTGCTCTTCGTATGTTCTTTTTTATGATTGCTAAGGTTATCGTATTCATCTTTTTGCCCAAGAAAGTAGATTTAAACCCTAATTTAATAGGGCGAGAAAGTAACATCATCTGATTATGGAAACTAGGCTGAGAAGATCAATGGAACTCTGCAACATGTTCTATGTGTTTTACATTAGTGTTAGTTTAGATGAATTTACAATTTTGTTTACATGCATCTGATTGATTTTGTAATTGATGGAGATGAACATGAATGTTGTGGGTTAGTAATAATGATTATAATGGTAAATCTGGTAGTAGGCAAGTAATAATGATTGATTATGATGTATTGATGTTCTATTTATTCTATGTATGAATGAATGATGCATATTATAGCTTGTTATCTTGGAAATGGCATCTGGATTAGGGTTTTTCTATTGGTCATTTGAACACATAAGTTTAAGCCGCAATATGATGCAAATGGTGTAATAAAGAAGTATGACATCCAAGACAATGGCACCAATGAACAAAAAAAATGATCTTTAATATATTTTGGTCTAATATTAATTTTTTATTTTCGTTGTGATTATAGTTCTTGAGGATTTCTTTCACCTTAGTCTTGACTTTTACAAGAATAGAAAGGTAAGTTGAATACTTTTCTTACATTTTCTATTATTCATGTAATTGCCATAATTTATTTTATGATACAATTTGAATTTTATTTAGGCGAGATGCACGTTGAGAGCCTTAAAAAGTGATGAGGCGACAAACATTTGTCTGGGAGCTTCAGGTCAGGAAACAAACGCCTGTGACACTGTGGTGCATGCTGGGTCTAGTTCGGGTAAGAACCCTCCATTCACCTTCTTACTAACCCATCCATTGTATCTATACACTTATATGTGTAAACTACGATTAAATGAAGAGAGGGTGAGAGTTATAAAGAAAGAGAAGGAGAGAGATGCGAACGATAGAGAGAGAAGGGAGGATTTTGGAGGAGTGACGGCGACGCCGATGACATGAAGGCGTAGGATCTGGCGAGGCATTTAGAATTCCGGCCAGGATTTAGACAATACTCCGGTAAGCATTAAATCACTAATCGTTTTAATTGTCAATTAAAGATTGGTCTATAATTTGATGAATGAAGTTGCCTAGGGTTGTTTCAGAACCCCGATCAAGATCCGACAGAGAACCGACCAAGGTTTCGACGAGTTTCCGGTTAAGGTTCTGGTCCAGATTTCGTAAAGCTATCTCTCTAACTAAGAATCTGGCGTTTAAAGGTTAGTCCAGACTTCATGTTACACTTTAAATCAGCTCATGGGTTGAAATGATCATGATTTCATAAGTAGATTACTTATTACCAATTTCAATGAGCTGTATTTTTATTAATTTCAGGATTGGAGTTCAAGACTTCTTCCACACAAGAAGTATTTGTATTGGTTATAGATTATTTTTATGTTTTTTTAGTCATTTACTTTGGCAAGTTAAACGGATCCAGTCTGGTCTATTTTGATGTTTAACCAGTGTGCCACCTATAACTATTTTTCACATCAATAATTTTCTAATTGAATCAGACCCTACTCAATTCAAATTGATATAAAAGTAACATGTATTGTGCCCAGCCCCACCTGCTCATTTGTCACCTCTTAAGTGTTTTTAGCTTTTACATTTGATGATTTTGTAAAATTATGAATTAGCATAATGAAAGAGGGTAATTGATGACCTTAAATCCGTAGTCCTAGCTACATTTGTTTCTTTCAGATTATGTTGCGGTGCAGCCATTTGTGCTCAAACACAACAAACAAGGAACTTGTGACAATTGTCAAATTTGCATGCATCCGTACAATTACTAGACGATGATTAATGCTTAATGACTGTGCTGATTTACAAGTTATTACATGAATTTCTTTCTGATTATTATCATTATACATACATGTGCATCATATATTGCAAATGATATAACATTACGGCATGCAAACTTTATTGATTCAAATGGTGCATGAAACAAAGATAGCACAGTTATCAGACAAATTAGAAAAATGCTGACGGATTTCAGTACATAGACAGACATGGTATTGGGATACAGAATGAGCCAGAAACCAAGAATTACACTAGTATGGTGTGTAGGAAAGTAAGGATCATAAAACTGTCTTCCTAGTGATAGTTTAAGTGCCGGAAAGTGCCTAAAACTCACATAAACTGTAGAATTCAGCAAAATTCAGCATTTAAACAACTTAATATTATGCAGAAATATGGTTAGATGGTCCTGAATGCTTTCCTAAGTGTCGGGAATCAAAACTGTCACAAAAGGTAACATAAAGCACACTAAACTGCGTAGTTTAGCACCTTAACGAACCGGTAACCAACCGAACAACCGTACATTACCCGAAACACCAAATTTACACTAGAAGCATTATTTTAACGTTACCAAGCTAGTTAGGGTCCCTGGTTATAGTTTCGGCCAAAATGCGTATTCTTGCGTATTTTGTAACCAAACTACTTTTGGGTATCAAAACCGTTTGTTTTGATACCAAACCTGTTTTCTAAACTTGTTAAACATGTTTTTACATGTTTAGCTCGCCACTTATAGTTTTGTGCTTATCTAGGGTCGTAAAGGTAAGCGATCTAATCAATCGCTTATACTTTCGAACCCGACCCATTTGGTCGATCATTAGGATCCGACCAAACACATTAGGTGACCATAGTATATAGGGAATAACCTTCCGAGGTTATACCTTATGGTCGCTTCATTTAAGTAGTTGTATGATAGGTAGTTTATATGCCTTAGGTAAATTACCGAAATACCCTTTTTACGCCAAAACTCATTTTATGCATATATAACATAACTTTTGGTATATACACTGATTTGAAAACAATATTAAACATGTTGAGGCATATTTTACTTATCATAGGACTAGTTAGGCGTTCCGAACGTGTTTCACGCGAACGACGCGTTAAAGTAGCATAAGCTACCTAAACGGGTCGTAATGGGTCGTAAGCACTTAGGATAGGTTTCATTTTAGTATGTAGACTTTGTTAAACCATATTACATGAGTTCCTACACTCATTTGGTTTACAAACCCTCATGATACCCGATCCTCCGAATAGGTCCGGTTATTAATGTAGTTACCTATATTAGGTACCGTTTGATTCCGTGATCTTCTAGCTTTGCTTGGTGGTTATCCTAGGACTTCCAAGCAATCTCAAGTGAGTACATAGACCCCTCTTTTACTGTTTTTCCAAACATTTTGGGGTGAAACACATGTGCTAGACATCATATTATCTTGCTAGATAGTGATTAAAGACATAATCTAGCAAGATGAGAGGATGATTATGTTAAGAATCAATAGATCATCCTCATGTAAATCATGAACTTGAAAGTATAAGTTGTTTTTCTTGTTAAGTGATAATCAAAGTAAACATAAAGTCTTGTAAATCTATGATTTCAAGAATGATTTTTCAAGAAATCAAGTTAAAAATACAAAGTTTACTTAATCTTGGTTCTTCAAGGGATTAACCACATTTTTAGTGGTTAAACAAGTATAGAAATATATATGTAACAAGAAAAACTCAAGAAGAAACATTTTAGAAAAAATGATTTACAAGTTGTAAACATCTAACTCCTTCAATAATGATGTTTTTAAATAAACAATCACACTTTAAAGGGTAACTAAGCCTACTAAACACACTAGTAAGTTACTACAAGTTTTTATAAATTTTCAAGTTCATGAAGTAGTAATTTATGCATGCTTTTGGCAAATTGGTAAGTGTTGGTTGGTTTATTGTTGATTGTGTTGATTTATAAAATAAAATGATATGCTTTGAAAGCACGGAAACCTCCATTTTTAAGGGGAAACTATGGCAAAAATTTTCTAAAAATTAAACACTTATAAAAATATTTTTAAACAAATATTTACAAGTATATTTTAAACCATGAATTTTTATATAAAGTTTGCCATAATTTTTGTTACAAAAATTATAAATATTGGAGGTTAGTTTTTGTAAATAAAATTGACTAAATATGTATTTAGGAAAATATATATTTAGATGTCACCATGTGTGTGATTATTTGTATATTATGTGTATTAGTTATATTATTTTAGGACTCGAAATAATGTAACTCACCAAATACCAAGAAATTACAATCCAAAATATTACCGAAATCCCAAGGAATAAATATACAATTTATACCCAAAATATTGGAGAAACCGAACAAGGAATATAACTTACAAAATATTCCGGAAAATTAATTCAGAAGCATATTTTGGTAATTGTATTTTGGACACCAAGAGAATGAAAATATGATTTTCATAATTACTACAAAAATATGTCATATTTTTGTCAAGGAGAAAATATATTACTTTTGGAATGGAAACATATATATTTTTCTTGGGATTATTAGAAGATATATCATTTTTGAGGGAAAATATATATTTTCTTGAATAAACATGAAATACATTATTTTTGGGTGAAAAATAAGTTTATATATATTTTCCAAGTTAAACTTGAAAATATATTATTTTTGAGGTTTATATGAAAATACAATTATTTTTGCCAAGGGAAAAATTATAAATAATTTTTCTATGAAATATTTCTTAAAATATATATATTTTGGGAATATATATTGATGTATTTTTATCAGAAATATTATTCCGGAAAAGTTAATACAAAAATTAAGTATAAGAATACTTAATAATTACAAGAAAATACGTATTCTCGTACATATAAATACACACCGGAATACGCCACCGATACTTGGCAAAAACACATAAGGATAAGAATATGAGTAAGAATACACCCATCCTTGGGAACTTATACATGTACAAATACACATATGTGTCAAGTTAAAATATATTATTTTAACTAATATTCCAAAATTTGATAAATATAATTTAAGTTAAAAATATTTATTATTTTAACAAATAATTATATACTTGGAATAACATTGATGACACAAAGAAACGTAACTAAAAAAATACTAAATAAGATCAAGGTCAAGGCATGACCCACCCGTCTAATGAACCATATTACGCATGTAGGTAGTCGTGCGATCTAGAGGAAGCTTTGAGTTACATTGGATACGAAGAACGCAAAACTGTGAGTTCATGTCCCCCTTTTCTTTTAACTGTTTTCAGTTTTATAACTTCGGCGGTGAAGTACATGTTACAAACTGTTTACATACGATTACATTTGGTATGGTTAGCTAAGGAAAGGTACTGCTAGATCATGTGAGTGGTGGGTACAACGCTTAAGACCATTAATCCTCGTTGTAGGACCGAGTGACATGAGTGATAGATCTATTTGGGTGTAGCGAGCCCGACCCATGCGCCCACAGGATGGACCATGTGGTGACTATGTCTTACAGCCGGAGGCTGGTTCAAAATCTGCTAGGTTTGAGCCTTCATGCATCACGTCACATATATTAATGTATTAGCTACACATTAATTGATCTGTTTCCTTGTTGCTTTCATACCGGTTTACAAGTACATACATACATACTTACAAATGTTTTCAAGGTTTATTCGTGCACACATACTAAATACATGAACTCGCTCAACTTTTGTTGATGTTTTCAAACTACATGTATTTCAGGAATTTAAGTATGGATCTAGCGGGCGTTGAAGTTTACAAGTCATATCCCTAATAAAAGGTGTCATCCGAAGTCGAAGGGTTTGGGTTATGTATTTTATCTTGGATAAGATACATGGCTCGAAACCTAGTTTGTTAGTGTCTTTTGTGAAGTCCTTATGGATCTAAAACTTGTTGGTATTGTATTTTGAACATGAAGTATGTGTTTTGGAATTTAAAACAATGCTGCTTGTAACGTTTTAAAACTACCTATGGATGAACATCTTGGTTTTATCATATAGATATTTGTTATGGTTGAATGCAATGATATTAAGCAAGTCACACCAAATCACGCTTCCACAAAAGTCAGGGTGTGACAGAACTTAATTTGTGAAAATAGATCATGGTTGTTGCTTCATGATGATACGACTTTACTATTTTTCAGATGACCTGATCTAATGTAGGTTAACAACTTTGGTTTGAAGATGCTTAATTGCAGACCTATTACCAACAATAGCCACTTAAAACATTTCTCTAGCTTATATATTTCATTGCTAAATATTCTTGTAGAGTTGGGATGGTCCTAACTAAGGAAACACTAGACCAAGATGTTGACCAACTATCAAATGATTCTAATAACATTGTACTAAGCTTAGCTTTTAGGTATAATTATGCTTGTATCTTTAATCTATATCTTGGCAGTGGCAAATTTGTTGTTTCTTGAATCACCATAAGGGGTTGTATTATGTCACACCCCGACCACGTAAAACAGCAAAACATGGCGGAAACGTCGGGGAGTGTTGTAACAGAATCATTGTTTCATAACACATGTAAATTTAAATATTGTTTTATTGATTAAAAGAGTTACAATGTCTTGACAATCAAAGAAATATAACATAAATAACTAGTCTTGCATCTTTTATTGTCACTAAGGCCCAAGTCCGCCTAAGTGTATCTCGATAAGTCCTATGCATCGACTCCTGAAAACACATGTGAAAATAGGTACGTCAGCATAAAAATGCCTGTGAGATACATAGGTTTTGTGAAAATGGGATTCATGACTTGTAAGTTTAAGAAAATGTTTAATAAAGTTTAGTCATGAACCTTGTAAATTGATTTGTTTTGTAAATCGTTTGAAAAACAATAAGTTCAGATGATATGTATAAGTAAGAGAATAATGTATGGTTAAATGAATAACCATGTAAAATGAGTTTGTATAAGATAAGTTTTTTGTAAATCAATGTCTTGTGAAAAGTATGTTATTTGTATAAAATGTTATATGTCTCAAATTGAAATGATTCAAATAACGCTACGATATGTAATACCATACAAACACTTATATATAGGAAGTACCAGCGGCGTATCCACCATGCTTGTATCATATTACACACGCCTCGTTACTTAAATCACTTACTCAAACCAAACCATCAAGATGTAATGTTTAACAATTGTAGAAATGTTCAAGTATAGTCCAAAGTCTATTGTCAAATGTAAATCATGTCAACAGATTCAAATGTTTTACACGGTTCAACAGTTACAAACGGTTCCTATAATCAAATGGTTACGACGGTTCACATAGTCAAATGGTTACAACGGTTCAAAATGTAATATAATGTGTTCATATGTTGGATGAGCATATGCAACAAATTTATAATGTAAAACAATGTACTAAGTATGCACACAATGGACATACATAGCATGAAATGTAATGTAAAACAATGTACTAAGTATGCACCCAATGGACATACATAGCATGAAATGTAATGTAAAACAATGTACTAAGTATGCACACAATGGACATACATAGCATGAAATGTAATGTAAAACAATGTACTAAGTATGCACACAATGGACATACATAGCATGAAATGTAATGTAAAACAATGTACTAAGTATGCACACAATGGACATACATAGCATGAAATGTAATGTAAAACAATGTACTAAGTATGCACACAATGGACATACATAGCATGAAATGTAGTGTAAAACGATGTACTAAGTATGCACACAATGGGCATACATAGCATGAAATGTAATGTAAATCATGTACTATAAATGTACTAATGAACATAACAAGTATATGATGTGAAAACATGGAAAGCATGAAAGTAACAAGTAGGCACATGTGTTCCACCCCAAAACGTTTGGAAAACAGTAAAAGAGGGGTCTATGTACTCACTTGAGATTGCTCAATAGACTTTAGATATCCACCAAGCAAAGCTAGAAGGTCTCGAATATCAAACGGCACCTAATATAGGTAACTACATTAATAACCGGACCTATATCGGAGGATTGGATAGAATGAGGGCTTGTAAACCAAATGAGTATGGGAACTCATGTAATATGGTTTAACAAAGCCTATATACTAAAATGAAACCTAACCTAAGTGCTTACGACCCATTACGACCCGTTAAGGTAGCTTATGTTACTTTAACGCGTCGTTCGCGTAAAACGCGTTCGGACCGCCTAACTAGCCCTATGATAAGTAAAATATGCCTTAACATGTCTAATATTGTTGCCAAATCAGTTTAGATACCAAAAGTTATGTTACATATGCTTTAAATGAATTTTGGCGTAAAAAGGGAATTTTGGTAATTTACCTAAGGCATATAAACTACCTATCATACAACTACTTAAACGAAGCGACCATAAGGTATAACCTCGGAAGGTTATTCCCTATATACTATGGTCACCTAATGTGTTTGGTCGGATCCTAATGATCGACCAAACGGGTCGGGTTCGAAAGTATAAGCGATTGTCCAGATCGCTTACCTTACGACCCTATATAAGCACTAAACTAAAAGTGACGAGCTAAGCATGTTAAAACATGCTTAACTAAGTTTAGAAAACAGGTTTGGTATCAAAACAAACGGTTTTGATACCTAAAAGTAGTTTGGTTACAAAATACGCAATAACACGCATTTTGGCCGAAACTACGACTCGTCACTGAGCCTAGATAACGTGGTAATCAGTAGGTATAGTCGCTAGGGACTATAACTATCGTGATCACGCTCACGTTATGAAGTTCAAAGGAACTTCGTATTGACCATAAACTGGTCAATGCAGAAAGTCAAACAAAGTTTGACTTTAACGCTAAAACGAATGAAAGAACGAAAGAACACTTACAAAGGGTCCCCGCAAGCTAATCTCGATCCAAGTAGTTCATGTATGAAGCAAATGGTTTCAACTTAGAGCTTCTTAGATCAGATTTGTGGGTTTTGCAAGGAATTGAGGTGGGTATTTATAGTAAATGGACCACCGTTAGGATCGTTTCTCGTAAACCGTGATTTAATCACATCCCTATACTTGTTGCAAACTTGTGGTAACTCAAAATGGCCCCCAACATCAGGGATTGACATGTGGCATTGGCCTTTGGAGTGTATAAGGGCTGTTAACAGCTGTTAAAACAGCTTTTGCTGTTCTGAAGGGACCTCGCGTGACGCCTAGGGGGCTAGGTGTCACGCCTAGGTCCTTCTGATCAGCAACCAGTTTCCAAAGTTTCCATTTCAGTCCCCGTTGTGTATTAAGGCCATTTCCGACATGTTTAAGGCTCGTTAAGTCAACTTTAAGGCCCTAAAATGATTCCTAAACATTGTGGACATGAAACATACTCAAAAATATCCCGGATGTCGGTTCGTTTGGTCGTACGATCGCGATGTTCGCTTAATTACGACGGAATGCGCATAAGCGCGAAAAACGATCCAAATTGCGTGACGAATGGATTTTTCTTATGCCAAACACTAAAATAAAATATTTTAGTGCTTACATAAATTTTTGGATGTCCGGAGGTATTCAGAACGTAAGTTATGCGCGAAAATGCAAACTTATGCACTTTTTGACGCTTTTAGTCCCTGAATGACCCAAAAGTTTATTTTAGCACACCGAACCCCTCAAAGCCTATTTATAAGCTATGTAAAGGATATTTATGGTATGTTTAACTTATGGTCATGTTCCGGAATGTCTGTTCCAGTAGGAATCGTCATACTTTCGCAGTTTGTCAAGTTTAGTCCATGTAGACAATTAAACTTGATTTTACCATACCAAAGCCTTCAAAACTTATTTCTAAGTTATGTAAAGGTTATTTAAGGTATGTTAAGTATATGTTGAAGTTCCGGAGTATTTGTCGCATTAAACTGATTACGTTTACGTACCAGTTTGCGTATAATTCTCGAGAAAGCGATATAGAGTTTGAAATCGAACAAGAATTGATATGTGCAAAAGACACACATAATTATACAGATCCCAAGTATGAAATACAATATTTCATTGGCTTGGTATTTGTTTGATGGTCGCAGTGACCCAGGTGTCACATATTCTACAATTTTTCTAACTTTTTTAGTAATTTGACAATATATAAGGATACAAGTAAAAACATCATTTGCAAGTAAAAAATGAATGGTTTTAATCAAATTGGCATATTATACCTTAAACAACTAAACAAATCAAGCCCTGTAGCAACATTGCCTTGACCTTTTAATTACAGGGGAGACATTAATGCACCATACCTTGAAATGAATAAATTCCCTTCATGTTACCATAGATGAAAGTTAGTGAGCTTAATAGTAATAACTCTGCTATCTATTGTAGAAATCTTTTCGCAAGTTAGGAAGTAGTATGTTTGACTTTCAATTCATAATTGACTCTTATAAGTCAAAGTGGAAGCTCAGTTTCACAAGGTGTAATACTTAGCACAATTGATGGTTTTGATGTGTTTTTGATAGTCGCGTTGGCCATAAATTTCACAAAAATAAGCTATTAAAAGTGTTCATCTTCATATCAAAATATTATATTGCTTTTATATTTTTATTTTTGCTAAAAAAATGTTGATGGGTTTGGTGGGTTGGATGATATGGATAATGGGTTTTGTTGATGCTCAATTGTCCCACCAATCTTTGTCACCTCTACCATATCAAGGAAATACATATAGGGGTTCATTGATGATCAATCGACCCGTCCATCTTGCCACCTCTATCATTTATCTTCACATCAAGGAAGCAGGGTTGTCAATCACATTTTTTTATAATGCGTTGATTTGAGAAAAAAATATGTATATGGGTTCATTGTCGTCCCGCACCAGCGCGCGAGTTTCCCACTAGTATATTTATAAGGAGAGAAAAAAGTTAGCATCATATTTTTTAACGCTTTATCTAATATTCAATATCGTCATTCTCATATAAGTTCCACTTGCAACTTCTTTATTTATATTGAACTAAAGTATACAAGTATAGGCATACATCTTTACACCAACTTTTTTACTAATCCACAACTATAATAAAGTTTTCTTCTTTTATATATAATCAGCTATAAAAACACAACTTGCATTTGGTATATCATAAAGGGTGTAAATATATATTTCGTAGGCATCAAATCCTTTTATCCTATTCATTGCCTATACATAAACTAATAAAGTCGGATCAAGATATATAACAAGGTCGATGAGTAGGTTAATAGTTCAATCCTCTTTTCATGGCACAAATTCATTGATTTTTTCCGTTGGTGGGATTAACTAAGCAATGTTCCTCTAGGTATCCAACATGATATATATATATATATATATATATATATATATATATATATATATATATATATATATATATACTAGTAGGAATGCCCGCGCGTTGCAGCGGGTGCGTCAGTTTTGTCGTCTCGTAGTAACCTACTATTTATTTTTTTCGTAAGAATAAAAAACTTCAGTGAAAGCTATACCAAGTTCTTTCAAGTTCAAATCCGGAGTTAGAAAGAAATTCTCTTTCATCTTAATTGTATGAATCTAAAGGATTTAGAAACGACCATTTTCATTAGGAAGGCTGATTTCCACTTGTACTTCTAAATGACCAGGCCTAAGCAAGCATTAGAGGAAATGTTTAGCAAAAGTGCATTGCTAATTAATGTCATTTATGGTTAAACATATTTTTGAGGGATAAAGAAGACATCAGAAGACATCTCAAGAAATACATTGGCTATATTCCTAATCAGCAAGTCTAATTTCCCCACGAAGAGCAGTTTCAAGTTACAACCCTGAACACCTGAATCATAAACACAAGTGTCTTTTGTAACATATAGTTGTTACTTGTGATGGGTCCACGACAAGTACCCCACGCGTTGCGGTGGATTCTGTCGGTATCAGTTTGAATTGTTACGTAATCGGTAGGATACTGGTACTCGTTAAAGCAACCCCAAAAAAACATAAAAAGAAAACTAAAGTTATGGTACCGGTGATGATGATGCAGAGATTACTAATGAGCGCATCGTGTAGAGTGAATGAGCGATGCGACTGGCGCCCGGTGGAGCGTACGTGCCAGACTGATTTGTGGATTTCAGAGTTGTAGTTGGAATTTCTAAATAAAAAGCATAATCTAAAAGGATGGTTCTATAACATGTAAACGAAAGTAAATTTTGTTGCTAAGAAAATAAGAGACTTGTGGATTTCAAAGTTGTAAAGATTTAAATGATTGTTCAATGTTTATATGCTAAGATTTCATATATGCTGTAACAACAAAATTAAAGGAACAAAATACAGGTAGCAAGAAAATATATATCAGTGACATCAAATCAGTTCCGAGATCCAAGATTCAAATGAAGCTACTGAAAGACAACATATTGAAACTTTGTTAAGAAAATGTTGCATTTTTTTTGGGATATCCGTGAAAAAAATTCCATTTGACGAGTTTCATATACCCTTTTAGTAAATTTAAAACGGGTCAAACATGTCAAAATCTACCAAATGACAATTTTTTAAAACAGGTCAAACAGTCAGGTCAAAATCTTCCAAATGACAAACTTTTAAAACGGGTCAAACAGTCACATTCAAGAAGATTTTTTCAAGAGTTATAGACCAAGCAATAACTAAAACAATACAAATAAAAGATCGATAAATAAAAAGCCAACATTATGAGTGGATAATTCAGATTAGGGATGTGAGCTTCCTGAAACCACCAAATAGAGTATCCTGATCAAGATGCAAAAAATTCAATCCAGTTATAATTATAAACAAAAAGTAGCATTCCATCTCCAAAAATATTTATAACCAAAAAGTCTTTGTTTCAATATTTTTACGTATCTAAGAGAATACACAAACATAAAACATAAACAAAGAGCATGGAACACTTAGAACAACCCTATAAAACATGTGAAACAAAAGTCAGTTTTGTTTAAGCATTTCATCAAGCACTTGGTGTCCCTCTTAAAACCTTTCAATTGTAAACAAAGTAATGTATATCAAATTTAATATATCTACATACAACAACCAATATCCAAAAGAATTTACATACATATCTAAACTTAAAGAAAAACCATAACAGAAAACGAAATCAATTGCTAAATCCCAAAGACAAAACCTAGAAATGGTATGTGATTAATGCGAAATGGGAACAAAAGATTAGCATTTAGTAAACCTGCAAGTCATCAACGTGAACCTGTAATCCGAGCCTGCAAATCGATTTCCCAAAACATCAACACAGACCTGCAAAACAGATTTATGAAGATGCGATTTAAGCAAAATCCAATATTTAACCCATAAACGATTCAAAAGACAGCTTTTGGAGCATCTTCACCAGCATAACCAACTTTACATGTGTGTGAACCCAAGTCTACAACTATCGTAGATACTTCCTCTACCAAAACCAGTTAAATTAGGGTTTAGTGGTGTCGGTATATGTTTGATCTAGTTGAGAAAATGAAATTTGAGTCTAATGCACATGATTTCCTGTAGGGTTTCTTTAGTTCTCCAATCTTGACGAAGGAGATTGATGGCATTAGTTACAAAACAACTTGTGGAAGAATATCGATAGATTAATGCTAGTGGGAGTATATAGATAGATCAATCCTGACAACTAAGACATTTAATTGCAAGTGATAATTAAGATGCTATGTAGAAAGTGAATCGGTGCATTCAACCAGGTTCTTCAATATGGAAGAGAGAGGGGGGGGGTAAAGATGGACTCTTTAGTTGCAACATTCAATCAAGAATTAAAACTGCATTCACTAACCTGCAATTGATGAGGGTCTCTCTCTCCTTGCCGTTCTGTCTCCCATCCCATTGTTGTTTCATCGTTCACTATATCTCTTTGACATAAATGTAGGGTTTAGATGAAATCTCTTCTGTCTTAAAACTTTGAACAATATCCCAACTTAACTCCTCTAAAATGGCTTGTTCTCTATTGTACATGATGCTTTAAAAAACAATTAATTTTGACCCTTCAAGTATCATTCTAATTATTGGTTACAAAGGTGTCAAAATTCCTAAAATACCCCTAAAGTGTCTTAAATTTTTGGATAATGCACAAGTTTACCCCCTCTAAAACAGCTTGTACTCTCTTGTACGTAATGCTATAAAATTTATACGTGTGTAAAATGACCAAAAGGGTAGAAAACCCAGTTTCTTTAATATAGTAGTATAGATATGGTAGTGTTATTGTAAAAAAGGGTGTGTTTTGTGAGGTGTAGGAAGAAATCTACACCCTTTGATCTATAATCTAATGGTTGGGATTATAATGACAAAATTGTAAATAGTGTTTACCTTTAAAATAATTAATTTTCTATATTAAGCGTATAAAGGTAAATTTAACATTTTTAAATTTCAAAAACCCACATGCAATGCATATGCAAGTTCCCCCCGTCTTTTATAAACGTCAATAACTTTTTATACGTAACTTTTTTTTAAAAAAAAATTACACCATAATAACAAGTATTTTTTATCTTTAATATGAGTACCATATTGCTATACTTATATATAGAAAAAAAATTATGTTTTGATTTTATGTTTTGATCCATGGTGTTTTGTCTATGTTGTTTTAATTGTAAAACGATTCAAGGCGTTGTGTTTTACAAAAAAACACCATGAACGTATATAAGACACCATAAAATTGTAAATACCATTTACATTCAATCTTGTTTTCTATGGTATTTTATTTTACAAGACACCATAATCTGTTTTGAATTCCTAAAATAAAACACCATAGAAAACAAGACTGAAAGACTGAATGTAAATGATATTTGCAATGTTATGGTGTCTTATATACGTTCATGTTGCTTTACTATAAAACACAATGCCTTGAATCACTATAATATTAAAACAACATAGAGAAAATACCATGGACTAAAACATCCGATTGAAACGTAATTTTTTTCTCTATATAGCAATATGGTGTTTATATTAAAGATAAAAACACTCGTTATTATGGTTTAAATTTTTTTAAAAGTTAAGTATAAAAAGTTATTAACGTTTAAAAAAGACGGGGGGGGGGGGGGGGGGGGGGCTTGCATGTGGATTTTTGAATTTTATCTTTAATTAAGTTTTTTTTTATTAAATTACTTAATTGCCTTTATCCTAATAAATTAAATAATGACATGTGTCCTCATCATGTTCTTTCTTATCCTTCTCACAAATTTCATCTTTTTTACAGTATTCTGAACTTATATATATAGAAACAGGATCATGAGAAAATGCCTCAAAGTGTGAGAACGATTCTCAGCCACAAGATCTTAGTGGTTTGTGGCTGAGATTGATGCGGTGGCATTTTTGTAAATAATAGGGGTCTTGAAACTACCAGGAGGGGTAAAATAGGAAGATCCAAACAAAGGTGCACATGCTGATCACATGTCATTTTCCCCATCATATTTAAACGACAATAACTTTTTTATACGTGATTATTTTTCGAAAAACATTACACCATAAAACTCAGCGTTTTTTTTATCTTTCCAATGAGTATACTATTGATATACTTTTCGAAAAAAAATTAACTGGGTTTTATGGCGTTTTTCTGAACTGGGTGTTTTATGGCGTTTTAGACTAGATATTTTCATGGCGTTTTTCTGAACTAGGTGTTTTTATGGCGTTTTAACTAGGTATTTTCATGGCGTTTTTTCTGACCTGAGTGTTTTATGGCGTGTTCAACTGAGTTTTTCATGGCGTTTTTCTGAACTGCGTGTTTTACGGTGTTTTTACAGTACAAATTATGATTTTTCTGAGCTCAAAAAATATTAATTTAGGCGGATGGCTCAAAAAAATGGTTTTTTGAGCTGTTGTAAATTATAGCTAAAAAAAATAGCATTTTTTTGTTATGGCGTTTTAACTGGGAGCTCTATGTGTCTTCATTGGAGTATGAATTCTTTTATTTCCAATCACATTCCCCCAAAGCTGCGTGTATGATGAAACTAATTAAATACTTGTGTTCACACTTGTTCACACTATAAGTTACACTTTGAACCCTGAAAATATAGTTTTTTTTTGTTATGGCATTTTAACTAGGAGCTGGCTTGAAACTAATAAAATACTTGTGTTCACACTTGTTCACACTACAAGTTACACTTTGGACCCTGAAAATAGGAGCTGGCTATAAACACTAATTAAATACTTGTGTTCACACTATAAGTTACACTTTAGACCCTGAAAATATAGCTTTTTTTGTTATGGCGTTTTAACTAGGAGCTGCCTCAAAAAAATGGTTTTTTTTTGAGCTGTTGTAATTTATAGCTAAAAAAATAGTGTTTTTTTATGGCGTTCAAAAAAATAGTTTTTTTGAGCTGTTATAAATAATAGCTCAAAAAAATAGCTTTTGAGTGTTTTATAGCGTTCAAAAAAATGGTTTTTTTGAGCTGTTGTAAATTATAGCTTAAAAAACCGAGCGGGTTACAAGACTATTGAAGATTTGGAAGATTTCATCGTTGGATGAAGCGGATACCACCTAAACATCTTGTATTTTAGTTGATTTTAGTGTATAGTGGTTAGGTGTTTTGTTCGGTTTGTAGTTTTGCTTTTGTTGCTTGTTTTACTTTAGTGTGGCATGTCACACTATTGAACTAGTTTGGCACCCAGCCATTCTACTTGTTATTTTTCATTAGTAATACAATCACCGGGGTATACCCTTTTACCCAAAAAAAAACAAAAGAGCTAAATAATGAAAGCTGTGAACTGATTAATGAAAGCTCAAGTTGACAACTGAAATTGATTATTTCAACTTGAATGGTCAACCTTTCGATTTCTTTTTTATTTTAGTTTTTTCTTTGATCTGTAAGCGCCTCTTGTGCAGTTCCTATCAATGAAAACAGATAGCATTAATCAAGGAATTATGGAAGAATTATAACAAGTTTAAAAGCATAACTGCAATTGATACGGAAATAACTAACCTGAAATTTGGAAAGGCGAGCTTGGGAAGCAGCAAAGGATGGTTTGGATTTAGGGTTAAGACAGGGGAGTGATGCGATTGCTGCTTCTCGCCTCTCGTCGTCCTCCATAACCTAACTCTCAAAACTCATAACATCTCCTGCTGGTAACTCCTAATAATTTTGTATATAAACGTTTACAAAAAAGTATATAATTCGTAGCAAAACTTCACATCAATTCAGCCGATAGGTAAACTGTATACAATATTATAATTCGTGTATTGTTTCTCAAATTAACTAAAGCCAGATCAACAGATCATCATCCTCATCAAAATCATATCACGTATCCATACACACAAATATATTCTAAATCAATCACACACTCGAAACCCTAGAAACCGATCTGAACTGAAGAATAGGCAAAAAGTGAAAGAGATCGAGCTTAATACCTGCTTAGGATCGGGTTGATGTGAAGAAGAAGAAGATGAAGATGGATTCGGAGGCTTTGTTGTTGTGTGATTTTGAATTTCTTCTGCCATTTTCTCAAATTAACTAAAGCCAGATCAACATATCATCATCCTTATCAAAATCATATCACGTATCCATACACACACATATATTCTAAATCAATCACACACTCGAAACCCTAGAAACCGATCTGAACTGAAGAATAGGCAAAAGGTTAAAGAGATCGATCTTAATACCTGCTTAGGATCGGGTTGATGTGAAAAAGAAGAAGAAGATGAAGATGGATTCGGAGGCTTTGTTGTTGTGTGATTTTGAATTTCTTCTGCCATTTTTATGTACAAATTTCGTTACGAATTTGGATGTGGGAGTGCTCTGGATTTGAGAGAAGGATTGAATTTTGAATGTGGAGCCAGAATCATGAATGTTATATACGTATACGGTTTGAATTTTGAATCTGGAACCAGAATTTTAAATATGGGCAGTGGTTTTGATGGCAGATGTTTGAATTTATAACATAGATTGAATTTTGAATATGGCAGTGGTTTGATGGTAGAGGTTTGAAATTTAAAGTGATTTTATATTAAGATTTATGATGCAGTAATGACATAAGAAAAGCCTTGTTGGACAGCCTCTCTAGCTGCCACATCAGCTTTTCTTATGTCATTGGGATTTCTCTTTTTATAGAAAGTATATATATAGGGGGCCGCTAAAATGAAAACCACCCCCAGTTGTGAGAACCACGAGAACCACTTTCTAACAATTAGATCTTCAAGATGGATGGATGAGATTAAAAGTAATAAAAATATTATAAAATTCTTTTTGTCTTATTATGTTCATAATATTTTATTGTTAAAGGGTATTTAAGTAAATTTGCTTGTTTGTCTTATTATATATATTATTTTTTATTACCTTTTTTGTCCTATTGCATTAATTATTTTTTATTAAAAAACATATTTTTTTTATTAAAAAATAGATTTTTTATTAAAGAATTTTTTGAAATCAGATTTTTTTGATAATTTTTTTTCAAGATTTGTTTAAAAACGTTTTTAAGAGCCTTTTTTACGCCTCGTTTTTTACGTGCGTTATTTATGGTCCGTTTTACGCCCTGTTTTTACGCTCAGTTTTTAACGCGCCGTTGTTGCACGCCGTTTTTACGCCAGGCTTTTTCAGGCGTCGTTTTTTCAACGCGCCGTTTTTTACGTTAAAAAATTTAAGTTTTACGTTTTACGTTAAAAAGTTTACGTTTTACGTTAAAAACTTTATGTTTTACGTTAAAAAGTTTACGGTTTTACGGGTTAAAAAAAAACAATTTTTACGCCAAAAATTTTTTATGGGTTAAAAAAAAACTTTTTACGCCAAACAAAAAACTTTTTATGGGTTTAAACAAGCTGTCTCAGATAAGTTGAAAACTTATCATTATGGACAGAAAAAAAACCTACAACAAGAATAAAAAAAACCATCTGTGGGTCTAGAAAAACACGGGGTTTGGCTCAAAGTTTCCAATAATCATGGCTGCAAAAAGTGGGGTTGCAGGTTCAAAAACCTACCCTCCGCCATCCTTGCCACGCCATCGTCATCAATTGTCGGAAAAAAAATGTTTTTCGTACTATCACATACTCGAAACCCTAGAAACCGATCTGAACTGAAGAATAGGCAAAAAGTGAAAGAGATCGAGCTTAATACCTGCTTAGGATCGGGTTGATGTGAAGAAGAAGATGATGAAGATGGATTCGGAGGCTTTGTTGTTGTGTGATTTTAAATTTCTTCTGCCATTTTTTTGTACAAACTTCGTTACGAATTTGGATGTGGAGGTGCTCTGGATTTGAGAGAGGGATTGAATTTTGAATGTGGAGCCAGGATCATGAATGTTATATACGTATACGGTTTGAATTTGAATCTGGAGCCCGAATTTTAAATATGGGCAGTGGTTTTGATGGCAGATGTTTGAATTTATAACAGAGATTGAATTTTGAATATGGCAGTGGTTTGATGGCAGGGGTTTTAAATTTAAAGTGATTTTATATTAAGATTTATGATGTAGTAATGACATAAGAAAAGCCTTGTTGGGCAGCCTCTCTGGCTGCTACATCAGCTTTTCTTATGTCATTGGGAATTTCTCCTTTTATAGAAAGTACTAACGGTAAGACCCGTGTGCAAACACGGGGCGTTTCTTAGAAAACCATGCATAACAAATATTGATAGAACATATTGATGTGTGTATAGATATTGTACCAAAACGTGTTATCTATTATAGCTAAAAGACAACTATAGACATGCATCATCAGTTAATATATAAGATACATATGAGTATTTCCATTGTGCTATCCACAAAAAAAAGTAGCACCCACCCATTGACAATGAAATCTGTTTATAGACATAACTACATATAGAACATGTCTAAGAATCAAAATTAGTACCACCAACGAAACAAATGTACAACCACAAACAATCATGACATGAAACTAAGAGGACTTTATCTTTGTCACGATATGCACAACTTTTTTTAACTTTAGCAATTGAGTAGACTTGTGAAACTCTAACGAAAGTTCATCACCAAAAGCAATATTGCAAGATCTCAGATAAGAAGACCATCCAACAACAGCGTAGTTGAATCCAGTATTGGTTTTTTGAGATGTTGTAAACAGTTCCTGGACTTCACATTTGAGATTCTGGATCTTGATAGGCTTAGGATTATCAGTATGCAGATCCAACGCAGAAGATACATCTGATGGCAGATGCTAAAAAACAGAAAATTGAATAGTGAATTTATAAAATATTGATATATAACTGAAATTGTCGAAATAACGAAACAAAGCAACGACCGCAAAAGCTTACAAGTCTATCTTCAGCATGTGTGGTGAAGTGTAAGACTGATTCTGAAGTGGATGATACTCAACGAACCTTTTGAACTTTACACGGTCTATTAAAAGCTTGGTTATCCTCTACAATTGTCTTGCCACGAAGTTAGTGCATCTTTTCCACCTAAGTAAATTAATTTAGAATATAACAACTCTAAATTGTTGAAATTTTATAACTTTCTTTATCAACACAAACTATTTTCTCAACTCATTGAAGTTTAAGACTCAATCATACAGAAGAATATCAATATATTCAGACAATAATAAAATAGACAGTATAAAACTAATAAACACTTACATTAGATACAACACTTGAAGAGGCAGAAATGTCACGAACAGGAAAATCTTTAGACTGTAGTTGAGGATCGTTAACATCATCAGCTATTTTTACAGAATGATCTTCAGGCTACAACAAAATTTAAAAAAACCTTCTTATACTTATTATACAATAAAATATATGCGTAGGAAATTATAAATTTACAGCATTTTTAACATCTGACTCATCAACCAGACGCGCAATCTTTGAATCAAATAGCCCATCATCAACAAACTATATTTATAAGAAGGATCATATATAAAAAACATATTTTAAATCATAATAATATATAAATATTACATGTGTATATATACATTAAAAATATCCTCAAAACTCGTAAACTGCTTAGAATTACCAACCGAAGCTCCAGTATCCTCATCATCTAAAGCAACTTCCCCGGAATCCAGAACCTGTTTGTGTTTAGCCTACAAAATGAGATTTCAAAAGTTATTAGCATAATATAATAAAACTTACTTATCACCGTCATGTTATCAAACAATGTATTTTATCATCAAAATTTTATACCGCATCCACTAAATCAAACCCATCATCTCCATAAACTGAATCATCCAAAACAACTACATCAGCTTTCTTGAAGGAAACCTCAGTTCCAGTCTCGGAATGGAAAACGAAAAGCTCAAACGTTTTAGATGCAATCATGGTGAAAACCAACCAAGATTCAACTGCTATGGGAACTTCTTCAATCAATTTTAACCATCCATCAGTAAATCCGCATCCATCAGTCCATCCTTTCATCATCACATTCCAAAACCTTTCGCCAACATAGATAGTTGCCATCCCATACTCGTAATTTTTACCATAGAATTGTTTCCAAAATTTGCCAGCAATTAGCTATAGAAGAAGCAAAGGAATATTTAGTGCAGACTTACAAATTTGATATGAACTAATGAACAACAGAAGTTACGATGGATTAGTCAACAAAAGTTAAAATGAGAATTACTCAACAGGGTTAGTCAACAGTAGTTACAAGATTTACATACAACCTAACCACTGTTTAGCTATCAACTATTACATACCTCTGTTGCTATCCAACAGAGGTTTCGTAACAACTGTCATCCATTATGTCCAACAGAGGTTGCAACGTAGACAGATCTTAAATATCAGATGTTAGTAAACATAGGTTAAAAGACTTAGTCAACAGAAGTTAAAAAGGTTAGTCAACAGATGTTAAGATTATAAGGAAACAAACGTTAAAAGGGCAAACAGATGTTAGCAAGTTGTTGAGCTAGCAAAAAATGTTTACAGTAAGTAACAAAATAATATATCGTTACTTATAGTCATGCCACATTCAGGTATAATATTTGCTGAAATGTAAGAGTTCTCGTAGACATTTTCTTTAAAACATGAGACAACGAATGTCAAACGTCCAATAGCTTTCACCAATACAGCATCTTTCGTTTTCAAACAACAATCTCTAACAAACTTTGTCCATCCATCCGTAAATATACAATGATCATCTCTCTTCCTTACTCGTACTAACCATGATTTGTCACCATCAAGTAACTCTACAATTCGACCGTACGGGACCTCCTTGCCCCACAACAGAGTCTCAAAATCAAGTGGTATATTCTGCAACAGTAGTTAACAAACATCTTACATCAAAAATTAACGTAGAATCCTAATAGTAGCAAGAAAGTTAAAAAACATACCAAAAATATAAAATCATCTTCATTAAGGAATTGTAAAAAGGATGGTGTTTGATTGGATAGATTCATATCTGCAATAAACAATTTAAACTTACAAGTTATAAAGATGAACAACATCCAACAAAAGTCATAGACAAACAACATTATAAAATAGACATCACTAACATCCCTTAAACTAAATCAGCACTTAAAAAACAAAAGTACCAAATATTAACCGGACTATTTGTATAAAAACAAAGCATAAAACGAAAATCATCATCTCTCACAACAGTTAAGCAAATGATCATCAACAAAAAATTATATGGTTGATTTATCAATCGTAATGTAGAAGACAACATCACGAAGATGCATGCACAAATTGTGACAGAGAACGCTATCAGTAACTTCATTTAAGTTAATGCAGTACTTAATCGATAAAAATACATCGGATTACAGCAACTATTATTTGCTTCAAGAAAGAATATGAAAAGCCGTCAGTGACAAATACATACTCGTAACATCAAATAATGATTAATCTAACATTTATAATACAAAGAATAAATTCAAAGAAACAATACTTGGTTTTATAGCGTGTAATCTATATTATGCAATAGAACCTTGCCGATTTTGATAAGAAAGTTATTTGAGAAAACTTCCGAATATGTTTTCTGGAGCTTATATTCAATAATGGAGATGAAAAGTATATTAAATGGAGTTAATATAGATGTTACATTTACACTGGTTGGTTGAAATTAAGTTTTGTAAAATTTATACTTTACCCCCTTTTACATTAAAACAGGGTAATTTTTGCACAGCAGCAACCACTGCTTGACTATAAATTTAAAATGTTAAATACGAAAAACTTATCTATTAATTTAATATATTTATATAATTAAAAATAGTTTTTAAATACCGATATTAAAGATTATTATAAGTTAAATAAATAAACAATTACAGTTAATAGATAAATATCTTATTTTCAACAATCCCAACACAATCTCACCTCTTCTTCTCCGGCGAAAAAACTCTACAGTTTCTTCTTCTTCAGACTTGACGATCAGAAGTTTAAAGTTTTAGATCAGGTATTTTTTTGTTCTCTTGTGTATTTTACAGGTATGCTTTGACATGTTCCTTTCACTTTCCTCATTTCAAATTATATAAACATCAAAATCGTAATCATAATCTACTGATGTTAAAATAGATAAACTTGTATAACTTGTTTTCTTTATTTTATAATAAGATTTATACCAACCTATTTAGTTACATTTTGATTCATTCCATCTAAATAACAATCTGAAATATTATTGTTTCATAAATATTTGTTGTAAATTTTACGAATGATTTTAGAATTATTGTATGAACTGCCATGTAGTGTTGATACATTTGTTCTATCAATATTAATTTTGATAAAATATTCTGCAATCAGTTTATAGTACTCATATGTCTGATTTGTAAGTGAATATAGCCTTGTCTGCTGAAAAAAAACTGAAGTTTGAAGTTGACACAAACATGGATATTTGAAAACTTTATTGCTATATAATACTTTTTTATTATACAAGAATATAAATTTGATCTTACACAGTGTTAGATTCATATTGTTGGTTGTAGGGACCATATTGAAGTACACAACATATAAGTTTGGTCCTACAGAGTGTTGGATATTTTTTATACCTTAAATAGAATGTTTTTCAGATACAATTGATTTTATGTTTTAGTATTTAACTGTTATTGTATTTTTTACTTTCAGATGGAGTTTATGATAATTATCAATGTCTCTGAATTGACAGACCTAAATGAGGGATTGGTAAGCTATATTCTTAGAACAAATTAGCTCAAATCACAATTGTATGCTAAAAACTGTATTTATAAAATTAAAGATATATTAAATGTTGTGTATTTTATATACATAAGTACTTCCAAGGATAATGAGTAACCAATTACCAAGAAAGTGTGAAGTAATAAAGTTGGTTGATTATACGGGTTTTAAGTATAATATTGCAGTACAGAACATCGATCATAAAAGTAAGAGGATAAACGAGCCAGAATGGACTCGGTTTGTTGAAACTTATAGAAATAAAAACATAGACAAGCTGTGTTTAAAAAATTGAAGGAAGCAAAATTTGAGATAAATGTTTTGAACAATGAGGGATTGGAGATTAGAAACGATGGCTCGAACAGAGATTATGTTCATGGTTGCTTGATACAGGCTGAAGAAGAAACATACTGCAAGCAGGTTAAAAATTGCTACCTTATTTTTATATATTGCCAGTGTATCTTTTGGACTGTTAGAAAAACTTCTAATTTATATTTTGTATCCTATATAAAATCTAATATCACATTTCTGAAATGTATGAAAATTATAGCATTTACTACATGATTTGCTGAATCTGTTGTCAGAGAGGAGATTAAAAATTGATAACTTGGTTGCAAAAGTACATGGAGCAAAGCAGAGTAGTAAAATTGATGTTTATTATGTTTTCTCTCCTGAAAACAAAAAGGGATTGGCTGCTGGTTTTATGGGACTAGGATAGACAACTTTTTGCTTTGAAAATGACATTGAGGAAAGCTGCCAACTGCTGTTTCAATGGATGGGAAGTACTCCTGAAGACGACTTTAACTTCACTGTGAAGGTTTTTAACAAAGACGGGATTGGACTTCACGGGGAGACTAAACATCACTGCAGCCGTACCAATCACCAACACCACAGAAAGCGTCCACATTATAAAAAAAACAGTTTGAATACCATGTTTTAGAGACACACAGCTTGGTATTTACATATCTACTTTTAATATGGTTGATTTTACTTATAATGTTGGATCTATTTGTTATTACTTAAAGTATATGTTGTTTTGAATGAATAACTAAAGAAAGAATTTTCCTTTACAGGCAATACCGAGGAACTTTGTTTGAGAACACCAGCTAAATGATTACCATAGAGCTGTGCTGTCATCTAGTGATGCATACAAACTGGCAGCGTATCATGGATGAAACGGAAATATCTGTGGGGAAAAGCTGAGGTTTGAGATAGTCGAAGAAAAAAGTGTAACAGGAGATAAAATACACTTTGAAGTTTGTTGACATAGTCTTTGAACATCTTTTCAGCCTTTAATAATTTATGTTTTAGTTGACATGTTTGATGGACAAATTTCTTCTTTGAAAACTAACTTAAGAATGAAGTTATGTAGTCTTAGTATATACTTTCAAAACTTTGTGGTTCTACCTTTTTATATTTTTCAAGTAAACATTACTATATTTTGCATCTAAACATTACTATTTTCCATTACATTTCCCGGTCACTCAACAAAAAGAAATATAAGACTCAAAATTAATAAAATAGTATACAACTTGTAATTACAAATAACAGTGTTTTAAAAATCTGCTCCTACCAAAGGGACAAACTGAACATCTGTTTCGCTAAACTTTTCTAAGAAACGTCTGTTGAAGACAACCACTGTTGAAAGAAAAGTCTGTTAAACCAAACAACATCAGCTCATGAGCCAAACAAACTCTGCTGATGAATCAAAAGGTCTGTTAAGACAAAGACTGCTGAAGCAAAGGTCTGCTAAAGAGAACCTCTGCTGATGAAGCAAAATGTATGATGAACCTAAGTTATGCTGTGCACCAACAGATATTTCACAATTCAACAGAAGATCTATAATATAAGATCTTTAACAGATGATGATCAACAGCTCATAAAGTCTGTTGAAGCACGCTATAACAGTGCTTAGCCTTTAACAGATCTTTAACCGTGCTTAGGGGTTAACAGATGTTAGCACGCTATAACAGTGCTTAGCCTCTAACATATGTTAATGTATCTCAGACCCCAACAGTTTTCCGACTAACCAATTGATTAAATTTTCATTCATCAATCTAACAATAATATACAACCCTACTACTTATCCAGTCCATCAATATCACCAAAAATGTATATAATGTATAATAACAATATTATATAACAAACAAAAGGTTAACCTTACTTGATATTCAAACCGTAGACATTACATACCATATTCATCATTGTAGCCCTTACAAACCAAACTTTTAACCACAGTTTGTTAAAACAACAGTTACAAATAACAGTGTTTTAAAAATCTGCTCCTACCAAAGGGACAAACTGAACATCTGTTTCGCTAAACTTTTCTAAAAAACGTCTGTTGAAGACAACCACTGTTGAAAGAAAAGTCTGTTAAACCAAACAACCTCAGCTCATGAGCCAAACAAACTCTGCTGATGAACCAAAAGGTCTGTTAAGATAAAGACTGCTGAAGCAAAGGTCTGCTAAAGAGAACCTCTGCTGATGAAGCAAAATGTATGATGAACCTAAGTTCTGCTGTGCACCAACATATATTACACAATTGAACAGAAGATCTATAATATAAGATCTTTAACAGATGATAATCAACAGCTCATAAAGTCTGTTGAAGCACGCTATAACAGTGCTTAGCCTTTAACATATATTTAACAGTGCTTAGGGTTTAACAGATGTTAGCACGCTATAACAGTGCTTAGCCTCTAACAGATGTTAATGTATCTCAGACCCCAACAGTTTTCCGACTAACCAATTGATTAAACTTTCATTCATCAATCTAACAATAATATACAACCCTACTACTTATCCAGTCCATCAATATCACCAAAAATGTATATAATGTATAATAACAATATTATATAACAAACAAAAGGTTAACCTTACTTGATATTCAAACCGTAGACATTACATACCATATTCATCATTGTAGCCCTTACAAACCAAACTTTTAACCACAGTTTGTTAAAACAACAGTTAACAGACATAAATAAAAACCACAAGGATTCTTCAAAAATAAGTGGTTTCTACTTATCTTTCATAAGAATTGTTCTTTCATAAGCATCTAATTGTTAAGCTTAGTCAGCTTCTTCCTGGTTCTTCTCACATTAGTGGATAGCTCACCAACGTTGACAACATCAGCATCTTGAGCCATCCGCTTTCCATTGGGACTTGATCCAGAATCCTTTTCAACTTCAACGGCTGAAGAGTCGGCCGTAACAGAGACGGCATCCTTGCAACAGATCACAAAACAACTATTGATCTCATTTAATAAAATAATGAACTCTTTTTAAACATACTAAACATACTTTAAAAATAAATACTCACCCTTGAAGTTCGTTCAGCAGACACCTGGAAAGATTCTGAAAGGTTAACATCTTTAACGTCAGCTACCACTTGAGTAACCTAAAGGATCATAATATATGATATCATATAAAAAAGTGCAGAATCCAGTGTTTAAAACTCAAAAGAAAATTAAATAGATTGAAAGAGTAATTTTATATGCTACCTCATTAGTATTTTCATCACCATTACCATCTCCACCAACCAACTCTGCAATTATTACTGGATCATCACATGTTTTTTGCACAGTATAAACACGATAGTCATTTTTAAGATTGAACTCTGAAACATCAATTTTAAAAGCAACCTTCTTATCAACCAATCGAAATATCTCATGAGGGAATCCAATATCATTGGCCTTAACCTGCATCTCTCTTATGTCACTCGCCGCTAATCCAAGAAGCTTCTTAACATCTCTATCAAACATAACAAAAGAAACACTACCACTCTCATCCTGCACCCGCACTTGCACCTTGAACCTGAAATATACACAACTAACTAAGTAAACTGCAAAACTATATTCAAATATCAGTCTTAGAATGTTACTTATATAAATATAACGCTAAATAATCATCATTGCTTACTTTGTGGTGATCGATGTACATTCACTATGACATTTGGGACAAACCAAAGAAGTCGCAGGCAATCGAACAATATCATCTGAAACATTTTCAACATTATGCAAGTATTCACTTTTACCCATCACCTTCTTGAAACACTTACGACAGGCAGCATAAAACCAACCATACTCTTCTTGCACAATCTTAATTGTCGCAACCACAACACAAGACATTTTCCTGTAAAAACACAAGACACTTCCTGTAAAAACATGCAGGTGACAAACCAAACTATATAAAAAGATGTGAAACCTTTTCTATCTCACTAATCTCATCAACATGTTTCTTCACACCATTAGTTACAAATTCTTTATGCAATGGAAAACACTCTGAGACGATAGTATTGTTTGAGAAGTAGAACAACTCCCTCATCCAAACTTCAGTATATGCCTTTTGAATACCACAAATGATTAGAATTAGTATATAAATAACATGAAACCAAGTATTTGACTTGAACATCTATATACAAGAGAAATTACATTGACAAATTACCTCCTCCTTAGCTCATTTACTTCATCAATTTCTTCATTCAGAAAAATTCGTGTTGCAAACTTATCACTTTGAACAGTATATTCACCTACATGGAAAAGTATATAGATATTTAATGTATACCTGTCTTTATATTGCCAGAAATAAACAGTATAGTTATGATTTGCAGAAAGTAACAAAAATACCTTTCCATTCCTTACACTTTCCATGCTGTATAACAACCATCACATGCTCATGAGGTGGGATTTTAGAAATGAAGTCCTTAATCTGCAGAGCATAATCATTCCACACGGTACACTGCAAAACCTTAACCCTACATGAAAAGAATATTCATATGACGATATATTAAAGACTAATTTATGACCATTTCTTTACAAATCTCTAATATCAAAACAACATTGAATGAACAAAAACTGAAAATCAAAGGAAAATTATGACATTTATTAAAGTAGCAAATGAGCCATAAATTAACTACCATATTCACTAAGAATAAACTATAGATCTCATTTATTACCATGATTCAGCATTAGATACAAACACTGTAGACCTCATTTATTACCATTATCATGATCCCACATTAAATACCAACATTCTTCATCTTATTTATTAACATCATTAAATACAAACAATGATCAGTACATGACTACACATGTAAACAACAACTTACTCCAAGTCTTCAATATCGAAATTCATCTTCTTAGTCTGCTTTGGAGGTCGATCAAAGATTTCAAGATCTCCACAACAAATCACAGATCCAGCAACATCTATATGATCACATTATACAAGAATATAAGTAAAACTCTCTAATATTATACAAGCAAGACATGATTACAAAAATATACACTACCAACACTCAAAGCGTTTAACGCCTCTCCTTGAAGAATATCTTCATAAGCTCTGAAGTTGAAACCATACTCAACACCTTGCCAATCTCTCACAGGAGTAACAGTTGTGCATCTATAAAAGTTGATTTTATAAGGCTGCACTACTACTTTATATAAATCTTTATTCTCACCAACACCAAATTTCGACAGAATCACAACAGCATCTTCTTGAAGCTGTCCATCAAAAACAGGTATCAGATGAGTCTTAATACCTGTTTGAATCTTAGCACCCTGAAGAACATTTAAAGAAAGTATCTTCTTAGCATACACCACTACATTCTCTAATAAAACGGAAAAGCAGACATATAAATTACCTTTTCATCAATGAAGATGAGATCCATCTTGTAACCCTGATTCCATTTTCGAATAATTCTCGCTTTCATGTTCCACAAATCTTTCCCAGGATTCAAATTGTTAACAAAACTAAGATTGTTACTGTCAACTGATATTGACATGCTTCTAATTCGGAATTCGGATTTTGATTAAATTTCAAATTTCAAAATCAGAGAAGATGAAAGCGTGATGAAATATGAAGAGGGAAATGAGAAGAAAAGCCTTATATAAGAAGGATGATTGACAGGAGTTTCTTGATGACATGCATTAATTGCTAAGTACTTATTCCCATGCATTTTTTAATTTGAATTTCCCGGTTATTAGCCTTAAACATCTACTGATCTAAAAGCTTTACGGAAGATAACAACTGCTGCTAGGTATTAAAGTAAAGTCACATATAGATGAGCAGATGTTTACCCTGGTAGACGTTTTGACCTTATTTTAAAGTGATTTATATATTAGGCTTTATGATGTAATAATGACATAAGAAAAGCATTGTTGGACAGCCTCTCCTGCTGACACATCAGCTTTTCTTATGTCAGTGGGATTTCTCCTTTTATAGAAAGTATATATATATATATATAGGGCCGCTAAAATGAAAACACTCCCAGTTGTGAGAATTCTAACCATTAGATCTTCAAGATGGATGGGTGGATGAGATTAAAAGTAATAAAAACTATTATAAAATTCTTTTTGTCTTATTATGTTTCTAATTTTTATTGTTAAAGGGTATTTAACTAAATTTGCTTTTTTGTCTTATTATATATATTATTTTTTATTACCTTTTTGTCCTATTGCATTAATTAGTTTTTATTAAAAACATATTTTTTTATTAAAGAATTTTTTGAAATCAGATTTTTTTGATAATTTTTTTTCAAGATTTGTTTAAAAAAACGTTTTTAAGAGCCTTTTTTACGCCCCGTTTTTTACGCGTGTTTTTTTACGGCCCGTTTTACGCCCTGTTTTTACGCTCCGTTTTTAACGCGCCGTTTTTGCACGCCGTTTTTACGCCCGGCTTTTTCAGGCGTCGTTTTTTTAACGCGCCGTTTTTTACATTAAAAAGTTTACGTTTTACGTTAAAAAGTTTACGGTTTTACGGGTTAAAAAAACAATTTTTACGCCAAAAATATTTTACGGGTTAAAAAAAAACTTTTTAAGCCAAACAAAAAACTTTTTACGGGTTTAAACAAGCTGTCTTAGATAAGTTGAAAACTTATCATCATGGACTGAAAAAAAAACCAACAACAAAAATAAAAAAACCATCCGTGGGTCTAGAAAAAAAGGGGTTTGGCTCAAAGTTTCCAATAATCATGGTTGCAAAAAGTGCGGTTGTAGGTTCAAAAACCTACCCTCCGCCATCCTTGCCACGCCATCGTCATCAATTGTCAGAAAAAAATGTTTTTCGTACTATCAGTGCCAACTCAACCCACTCTAAGGTTCGAATCTAGAATGCTGCAGTAAACAAACAACTAAACACAATCAACTATCAAGATCAAAACAAACCACCAAAAAAAATCAGTGGAGGAAAGCGGGGACAATCAGAAAAATCAAACGTAAAATCAAATTCATCTACTAACCTCAAGTCGCCGGGCATCATTGGTGAAAAAGTCACCTCCGCCTCCGCCGGTACTACCGGGGATGAAACAAAGATCACCGGCACTGCCGGCACCATCGGGACCACCGGCACAAACCAACTAAAAATATAAAAAAGCATCGGCACCACCGGGCACCATCGGCACACCCGGGAACCATCGGCACCGCCGGATTTGATTACTTGAAGTTGCATATCATAACCATTAACACCTGTTGACCACCATCACCGACCTCTTCACCCCTCCCCCGGTCGCCGGCAGCGCCAACACCCATCACCGACCTCTTCACCCTTCCTCGGTTGACCACCACCGAACACCATTGTCCACCACTGAAAACCTGCAAACCCCCATCTCTCTTCACTTGAAACCCCAAAATCGCACAAACGACCACTGTACACCACTCTCCACCACCCCCTACTACCACATGAAACCATCCCAAAACCACCATCTCCACCTCACAACCCCCCTATTTCGAGCAAGAGAGAGAGAGAGAAAGTAACGACCGTCTTCCGCCACTGTCTTCCCACCAACCACCTGCCCACCACCGACTTCCAAACACACCACCCCCACCACCGTCTTCCACCACCTCCCACCAACGTCTTCCCGACCAACACCTCCCCACCACCGTCTAGAAGATGATTTTTGTGGTTTCTAGAAGATGAGAGATGAGGGGTTTTCAGGAGAGAGATGATGATGGGTTGCAGGTTCGAATTCAGGAGAGAGAGAGAGATGAGAGATGAAAATGTTTGAATTTTGATGAGAGAAGAAGATGTGTAAGACTTTAAAGGGCAGAGAATATGACAGGGAATAGACATTAGGAGTAAAAGACCAAAATACCCTTTAGAATATAATACAATAGTGCATACGTGGCAAAGTTTGATTGGTGGAGAGTGGTTCTCGCGGTTCTCTTAACTGAGGATGGTTTTCATTTTAGCGGCTCCATATATATATATATATATATATATATATAGGGGAAGGATGTATAGAAAACCCACTTTAATTTAGAAAACCCGGGAAACTCTAACCTCCCGATGTTTTTTTTTTAAAAAAAAATATACACATGTTATATACATGTTTTTAAGGTATTTGGGCCAAAAAAATAAAAAAAGCGCCGAGTAGATATTTTTAAAAAAAATAAACAAGTTTTGGTGTAACACGTGTTACATTCATCTGACATATTTGTAACACGTGTTACACCAAAACTTGTTTATTTTTTTTTAAAATATCTACTCGGCGCTTTTTTGATTTTTTTTTGCCCAAATACCTTAAAAACATGTATATAACATGTGTATATTTTAAAAAAAAAAAAAACATCGGGAGGTTAGAGTTTCCCGGGTTTTCTAAATTAAAGTGGGTTTTCTATAGATACTTACATTATATATATATATATATAGGGAGCCGCTAGAATGAGAACCACCACGAGTTATGAGAACCACGAGAACCGCGTCCCGCGGGTGGCCGTTGACCACGCAATTTTTTTTACACCTAGATCCGTATATTTTAAGACCGGGTGTAAATTTTGGGTTCAAACGGCACGCCCGAGGGGGTAGTTTTTTACGCCCAAAGTTTGGGTTTTTTTAATTTTTCTTTTTTTTAACCAAACTTTGGGCGTAAAAAACTACCCCCTCGGGCACGCCGTTTGAACCCAAAATTTACACCCGGTCTTAAAATATACGGATCTAGGTGTAAAAAAATTTTCGTGGTCAACGGCCACCCGCGGGGCGCGGTTCTCGTGGTTCTCATAACTCGTGGTGGTTCTCATTCTAGCGGCCCCCTATATATATAGGGGTGGAATCTGGGGAAAACGTCTAAAAATGTGAAAACAGTGAGAAGGATTTTGGTGTTGACATGTGGCGTTGGTGCTAACTTACACTAAGGGTAATATTTTCAAAAAGTCTATTCACATAGTTCAGAAAAACGTCATGAAAATACCCAGTTGAAAAGGCCATAAAACACATAGTTCAGAAAAAAAAAAAACCCATTAAAACCTAGTTGACAACGCCATAAAAACACTCAGTTCTAAAAATGTCATAAAAAACTAGTTGAAAACGCCATAAAACCACCCACTTCAGAAAAACGCCATAAAAAAGCCACTTCAGAAAAAATGCCATAAAAACGCAGTTGAAAACGCCATAAAGAAACAATGTTCCAGTTCATTTTTTTTCGAAAAATATATCAAAAGTATACTCGTTGGAAGGATAAAAGAACGCTGAGTTTTATGGTGTAATTTTTTTTATAAAATAATTATGTATAAAAAAAGTTAACGGCGTTTAAATATGATGGGGAAAATGGCATGTGATTAGCATGTGCACCCTTGTTTGGATCTTCCAATTTTACTCCTCCTGGTAGTTCTAAGGTTCCCATTATTTATAAAAATGTCACAACATCATCTTAGCCACAAATCACCAAGATCTTATAACTGAAACTCGTTTTCACGGTTTTCACACTTTAAATCGTTTTCTCTTGATCCCAACACTATATATATATATATATATATATATATATATATATATAGGGGACCGCTAAAATGAGAACCACCTCCAGTTGTAAGAACCGTGAGAACTACACCGTAAGGGGCGAGGTGGACCAAATTTTTTTTTTCATAAACGTAGATGCATGTATTATAAACACATTTGTAAAAAAAAATCAAAAAAAAATGTCGGGTGTGTAGTTTTGAGCACCCAAAGTTTGTGTTTACGGGACCCGTAAATTTTATTTAAAATTTACGGTACCCGTAAACACAAACTTGTGGTGTTCAAAACTACACACATGACATTTTTTTTTGATTTTTTTTTTACAAATGTGTTTATAATACAAGCATCTACGTTTATGAAAAAAAATTTTGGTCCAACTCGCCCCGGATCAAAAAGTTCTCACGGTTCTTACAACTGGAGGTGGTTCTCATTTTAGCAGTCCCCTATATATATATAGTGTTGGGATCAGGAGAAAACACTCAAAAGTGTGAGAACGCATCCTGGCCCAACACGTGTCACGCGACATAGAGAAGGGCAGAGAGGCTTTTTTGTCCTTTTATCTTCTGCTTTTCCAGTTCCGCTATTCACAATATTATTTTATTTTTGGGGTTTAAGGTTTTTAGCGTTAACCAAATTCAATAATTAATGGCGTTTAACGGTTTCATTGTATTAACATTTTGGCGTTTATGGCGTTTTTCAAATCGTATGCCATTGGAACCCCAGGGGGTCAGGAAATCTATCTGAATGGCGTTTTTTCAAGGCGTTTTAAACAAGATGGCCCATTGTTCTATTATTTTTATATACATTTTGGCGTTTGTGGTATTTTGGCGTTTTACAATTGTAAAATTATATTACAACCACAGGGAAAAAAATAGAAGCAAAGAAAATAAATTAAAATCCTAATCGGATCTCTCTTCACAATTTTCACTTTCATCAGTCTCTCTCTTCTTTAATAGTACAAGAACTGTCACCAAATATATGACATTTTATGTAAAACTTAACAAACCCATCGGTTTGATTATTTTGCCAGCTCGTCTGTTGAAGTGGCTTTTTGTGGATGTTTGGGGACATAGATCTATGACGTGTGGGTGGGTTTTTCGCTTTTTCTTCCTCTTGATCTTCATCTTTATAATCATCCCACTCTTCAGTGTCATTGATCTCTTCTCCTCATCTAAGACTTATTCAAGAACAAAGAACACAAAATGACATTCGATTGTAATCAGTATTTTTTTCTTGAAAATTTGTCCATCTCATGCAGCAAAATCTTTCTGAGTTACTCCTCTCAGCTAACAATCCATTCAGTGAAACTTCACGAAGAACAATACTGAATATCCAAGAAAGCATATTAGCCATCTTTGATTTTTTTTAATTTTTCGGCGGCGCAGCTTGTTGCCCGTCTACCTTTTGTTTTGATGTAACTTGGCAAGTATGAATGAAATTTCGATTTTGATTGAAAAACAAATTTGGCGTTTTACAGTGAGTGGTATTTAGTAGTATTTGGTGTTTGTTTTTTTGGTTTTATTAAATGGAAGTTGTTGAGAGTTATTATTTTATAGGATTTCTTTTGGCGGCGTAGGTTAGGCGGTGCATTATTATAATAAACTATTCGTCGTTTCAGTTACTGTTTGTAATTATTGTTTTTGATAAGCTTTTTTCTCTGAAGTCTGTAACACGTCCCGTCTTTCAAGTTTGGCGTTTTAGATTCTAATATAATAAATTGTCCGTCTCTTCATTTTTACTGTTTTGTAGTTACTGTTTCTAGTTACATTTTCAAGTTTGGTTTTTATTTTTTTTTATTTTTTGGGTTTTTTATAATACTTTTCCAAAGTAATTTTATTATAGTTTGGGAGTTTTTGGGGCGTTTTACGACATGATAGCGTTTTAACAAGCATTTGGCTGTCTGGCGTTTTTATTATATATGGCGTTTTTATTATATAACAATCAACTTAAAAAGAAAATTAAAAAAAAGAATATATAAACAATTGATCTTCCAAATCTTCACTGTCACCAGTCACTTTCTTCTTTTTTGAATCATCTTAACTAGCTGGTTCGACTTTCGTATGATTCATTTTGTTTTTTTTGTTTTTCAAGTAGTTTTTTTGTGGCTGTTTGGAAGCACAAAGTCTAACATCAGCATCTTTTTCTTGAAGATTTGTCCATCTCATGCAGCAAAATGTTATTGAGTTTACATCCTTCAGCCAACATACTTGATTTTCCAATGAACGATGTTTGATTTTTTAATTTTGGCGTTTTACCGATAAAAAGAACGCCACTAAATAAAAGCACCTTAAACCTCAAAATTTGATCATGCTAAAATCAATAATGTTTTGCTGTATGAGATGGACAACATTGTTAATCCCCGGTTAAGAAAGATAACTGACAATGTTGTCCACCCCATACAGCTAAACTTTATTGACAACAAACCTCAATAATGTTTTTGTATGTTTTGGCGTTATAAATTGGATGGAAGTTGAGGATAAAGTCAATAAGATTTTACTCAATGAAATGGACAATATCCTCACTTAAGGATTTTGTCCATTACATTGAGCGAAAGCTTACAGACAACCAAACTGAATTTCAAATAAACGTTTTGGTTTAGAAGATATTTGATGTTTGGGTTTTTTGCCGTTTCTAAGACGAATGGTATATATTAAATATGCCGTTTGGGGTTTTGTGTGTGTTTTTAATTGAAGATCTGAGATGTTGTATATATAGGATTTTTGACGTTTTTTTTAGGCAGGATTTTATTATAATTAAGTTTGGCGTTTTATATCTAATGGCGTTTTTAGTTAGAATGGTGTGTGATATTTGTTTGGCGTTTTATTTCATGAGATGGCATTTTGTGTGGATAAGTCAAAAGACTTTTTTACCTGTAATGAAGCGCGTCCACGTAATAAAATTGATGTTATTTACGAAAACGCCACCGCGCCAATCTAGTCCATAGATTGTTTTGATCGGACGATCCATAAGCGTTCTCACCGTTCTCACACTTTCTACCGTTTTCTCTAAATCCCGACCCTATATATATATATATATAGAGAGAGAGAGAGAGAGATTCATTTGAGAAGAAATTTTAATTGAGAAGAAATTTTAATTGAGAAGAAAAAGAACAAAGTGTACAAATGTAAAACATTAAATAGTTTTTCTCCCATCTCATTTATTGTTTATTTGACTAATTAATTAGTCATAAAGACCATCATCTTTCACATTAAATTTTTTTGCCTACACACAACAAAAATTATTGTACACATTACGAAATTTATCCTACACAAATCGTAATTTATCCTACACTCTAAATTAATTTCTTTTTGAAAAATATATATTTAAAAAAATATTTTTTGAAAATAAGTTACAAATTTAATTAAGTTATTTATTAAAAAAGAAGACTACAAGTTAATAATCTATGCAAGTTTACCAAGATACCCTTACAATGACATTAAATACGAAAATTTAAAGAAGTAAAATGAAATATTCCTATTGGTTGAAATTTCTTTATTTTTCTTCGTATAAAAATTTTCTTCTCATTTGAACCCTCCACTATATATATACGTGTAGGATAAATTTCAATATGTGTAGAATAAATTTCAATATGTGTAGGATAAATTTCAAAACGTGTAGGATAAATTTTGATGTGTGTAAGCAAAAATTTAAGTGTGGATGATAATAAATGAGTTGAGAGAAAAACTATTTAATGTTTTCCATTTGTACCATTTGTTTTTTTCTTCTTAATTTAACTTTTTCTCAAATGAACATTCCCCTATAGGGTTGAGTTCATTTCAGAACTCTAAATAACTACAGAACTTTCAGAACTCCTAATAAACAATCATTTTATATATAAGTTTTTGTATTTAGGATCTTTTTATCCTCTATTATATGTATTTCTTTGATTACATACATGTTAAAAGTAGTTCACATATGTTTAATTGCCAAAATTATATATATGTGTCATAACTAGTTACATATATATAAAAAAAACTAGTTTACATATGTGTAATTATAAAATTACATATAAAAAATGATAGAATTACTCTTAACATGTATGTAATCGTAAAAATACACATAATAAATGATAAAATTATCCTAAACATAAAAATATATAAATAAAAAGATTGTTTATTAGGAGTTCTGCGAGTTCTGTAAATATTTATGGTTCTGAAATGATCCTGGCCCTTCCCCTAGGTAAAACACCATGCATGCAGGTTTAAAACACCATGTACAATAACCATACTATGAACATTCTGGAAATGGAGGTAGTGTCTTTAATAGTTTATATACTCATTGAATGGTGTTATATACTTATTGAATGGTGTTATATAATTATTGAACGGCGTTATATACTTATTGAATGGTGTTATATATGTGCTGAATGATGATTTTGCAGTGTTATTCGTAGTGTTTTTATAGAGATCTTTAAAATGGTGTTATATACTTATTGAATGATGTTTTATACTTATTGAATGGTGTTATATAATTATTGAATGGTGTTATATACATACTGAAGGGTGGTTGCAGTGTTATTCATAGTGTTTTTATAGAGATCTTTTAAAAAAATCATGTTCCTATAAATAAGGTGGCAGTTATGGAAGGTTTTGAATTAATTGAATCAATGATAAAATTACTTGTTTACCATTTTAAAATAATTTAGATTGGGGACACATGTCATCTCCACAATATTCCTCACACTTTTAACCTTTTTTACAATAACCTTACCCTATATATATATATATATGAGAGGGTTCAATTGAAAACCCCTAAATAAAGTGAAAACTTTATAACTAACTAAAAAAAGCCTAAAAAACATGCTAATCTTTTTTTTTTTACAATTTTTTGCTACTTTTAATATATATAAAAACTTTTTTTTTTCAAAAAAAAAAAAAAAAAAAAAAAAACCTTGTACTGCACATGTGCATTATATGCTTAAAGTTAATTTTGAGTTTAGTTTAGCTTTTAGGGTTAGCTTTTTTGGAGGTTTAGGATTAAGATGAAGTTTTTGGGTATGGGGGGAAGGGGGGTTTATTTATGTTTTTTTGTTTAGGGGTTAGTTTTAAGTTTTTGGGTAGGGGTTTAGGTTTTTTATTTTTGAGGGGGGGGGGGGGGGGGTTAGGCTTTTGGTGGGAGGTGAATTTAGGTTTTTGGGGGTGGGGGAGGGGTGTCGGTGGGGGTGGGTTAGGTGGTTTAGGCTTTTCTGTATTATTGCATATGTGCAGTACAACTGTTTTTTGAATTTTTTTTATATATAAAATGTAGCAAAAATTTATAAAAAAAATTGTAAAAAAAGTTGTAAAAAATTGCCCTTGCTTATAATTAATAATTTAATCAGTTTCTACATTAATTAGCAAGGTAAATCTTAACCGTCAATCTTAATTTTGTATGGTCATGATTTATTCTTGCGGTTTGTATACAAAACTCGGTTTGTACAAGAACCCAACTCACGACAAGTGTTTAAATTGTTCAACTAATAATGTATATCTTATTTTGTAGGATTATTTTGACGAATTGTTTGAAGTCCCGAGATTTATGGAACGACTCTACCAAGCTATGGATAAGAAGGAATCAAGAAAAGGCAACGAAAATGACACGGACGATGGGGGAGAATGATGTATTTTGTATTGAATTTTGGAGTTTCAAAACTTTAACTTAATCAAACAAAATACTTTTGTTGTAGTTTTATGTTTAAAACTTGGTGTTATTTGAAGAATTGTTTGAATTATTGTTTGCGTATAGAAAATTAAAAGAAAAATCAGGTTACCATAATTTGCAAAAACTGGGATTAAGCAAGAAAAAAAAAAGATTTTATTGGTTTTTGACTTTTAGCGGCGACATTTATCGTCGCTAATGATATTTGCTGACGTGTCATGGATGGCTTTAGCGACCACAGAGGGTTGTCGCTAAAAATAAAAGTCGTCGCTAAAAAGTTAAAAGAATTAGCGGCGACATATGCTATTAGCGGCGACATGACAAGCATTAGTGACGGTTCGGTAGCGGCGACAATTGGGACTATTAGCGGCGACAAAAGTCGCCGCTATTGCGAAAATTCTTTGTAGTGATATATATATATAGGGCCAGGATCATTTCAGAACCATAAATATTTACAGAACTCGCAGAACTCCTAATAAACAATCTTTTTATTTATATATTTTTATGTTTAGGATAATTTTATCATTTATTATGTGTATTTTTACGATTACATACAAGTTAAGAGTAATTTTATCATTTTTATATGTAATTTTATAATTACACATATGTAAACTAGTTTTTTACATATATGTAATTAGTTATGACACATATATATAATTTTGGCAATTAAACATATGTAAACTACTTGTAACTTGTATGTAATCAAAGAAATACATATAATAGATGATAAAAAGATCATAAATACAAAAACTTATATGTAAAATGATTGTTTATTAGGAGTTCTGAATGTTCTGTAGTTATTTAGAGTTCTGAAATGAACTCAACCCTATATATATATATATATATATATATATATATATATATATATATATAGGGGAATGTTCAAATGAAACCACTATTTATTGTGAAAACTCGAAAACTAATTAAAAAAGCCAAAACAACATACCAAAATTTTTTTTCATACTAATTTTCGCCATTTTTTATATATAAAAAAATTTTCAAAAAATTTTTTTTTTTTGTAGTGCACATGTGTACTACAAATTTTTATTTTTTTTGAAAAAAAGTTTTTTTATATATATATATAAAATCTGCGATTTTTATAAAAAATTCGAAAAAAAAAATTTTGGTGTGTTTTTTAGGGTTTTTTAAGTTAGTTTTCGAGTTTTCACAATAAAAGTGGTTTTCATTTGAACCATCCCCTATATATATATATAGGGAGGAGCTCATGCGAGAACCACCTTTATTGTGAGAACCGCGAGAACCAATGTGAACACAACCTAAAATAGCTAAAAAAACCTAAAAAAACCTAACCCCCACCCCCCAAGCTAAAACGCTAAAAACTAAACCCCCAAAAAACCTAAAAAAATAAAAAAAAAATCTAAACATTTTTTTTTGAATTTTTTATGTTAAAATCGCTACTTTTCGAAGGCAAAAAAAAAATTTTTTTTTTTAAAAATTTAAAATTTTTTTTGTTGGCTTTGAAAAGTAGCGATTTTTTTTATAAAAAATATTAAAAAATTCAAAAAAAAAAATTTTTGTGTGATTTTTAGCTATTTTTAGGCATTTTTTGTTGTGTTCACATTGGTTTTCGCGGTTCTCGCAATAAGAGGTGGTTCTCGCATGATCTTCTCCCTATATATATATATATATATATAGTGTGACGTTCATTGGGGAACACTAAAAAAGTGGGGAACAGCGGGGAACAGACTCAAACGAACTTCGATTGGATTCATTCCAGCGGCGTTGGAACCGGCTCGTCGAATCCTAACTAGGATCTCTTAACCCTAAACCCTAAATCATAACCCCTAAAACCTAAATATATTAGGGTTTGGCTTTTAGGGTTTAGCTTTAGGGTTTATCCTTAGGGTTTAGGGTTTAGCTTTAGGGTTTAGATTTAGGGTTTAGCTTTAGGGTTTAGATTTAGGGTTTAGCTTTAGGGTTTAGCTTTAGGTTTAGCCTTTAGGGTTTAGCTTTTAGGGTTTATAGTTTAGATTTTACGGTTTAGCTTAGGTCTTAGCCTTATTTTTTAGCTTTAGGGTTTAGAGTTTAGGAGTTAGGATTTAGGGTTTAGGGTTAAGAGATCGTAGTTAGGGTTCGACGAGCCGGTTCCAACGTCGCTGGAATGAGTTAGGGTTCAGAGTTTAGGAGTTAGGAACCGGCTCGTCGAACCCTAACTACGATCTCTTAACCCTAAACCCTAAATCCTAACTCCTAAACTCTAAACCCTAAAGCTAAAAAATAAGGCTAAGACCTAAGCTAAACCGTAAAATCTAAACTATAAACCCTAAAAGCTAAACCCAAAATGCTAAACCTAAAGCTAAACCCTAATGCTAAACCCAAAAGCTAAACCGTAAACCCTAAAGCTAAACCCTAAACCCTAAATCTAAATCCTAAAGCTAAACCCTAAACTAAACCCTAAAAGCCAAACCCTAATATATTTAGGGTTTAGGGGTTATGATTTAGGGTTTGGGGTTAAAAGATCCTAGTTAGGGTTCGACGAGCCGGTTCCAACGCCTCTGGAATGAGTCCAATCGGAGTTCGTTTGAGTCGGTTCCACACTGTTCCCCACTTTTTTAGTGTTCCACAATGAACCTCACACTATATATATATATATATATATATATATATATCCAAAGCATCAATTTTGTAGTTTATGTTTTATACACACATGCATTTTTGTTGTAAATTTTTAATTGTTGAATATAATATCAAAAATCAGATGAAACATGTCGTGCTCATGTTAACCCATAAATACGCAAGTTATCATTCAAAATCTTGTAAATCTTGGCATCCCCTTAGGTGGTATGCGGTTTGGCCAACCACACACTAACCACGAGACCAACACCACCCCCACTTAACGTTTTCCTCCAAATCTGGTCAGGTCACGTTGTTGCCACCACGAGATCAACTTTGCCAAAATGAAGGAAATCAACAAAATCGGCTAATCACTTGTGATTCTTTGGGCATTATTTTTTTCAATTCCAAACCAGGTGGTTGCATACCTCGTTGCTACACCTTTTCACCAAGTGGTTTGGTTAAGATGACGTTGACGCCACGTGTCAAGAATGACTAAACCACATACCTCACCACTATACATGGTCTTATAAATAGTCTCTCGAATTAATTGATATCATTTTCATATACACTTAGAAAAATGTTGTGGCTTAGGACTATTACTTGCACAATGATACATGTGTCGTCATAAAAAGTATAAATCAGGTTAATGAGTTGGTACTGAAGTGGTAAGGAAGAGATCTACTGTTTTAGTGAGCCTGGTTCGATTCCTACTTCCTGGTATAATTTGCCCCTCTACATGGAATCTGCAACAATATCTTCTTAAAAGTCTTCTAGTTCATAAAATCACCATTCGGACTAAAAATAGATTTTAATTTTGATTAAAAAGTGTAACCATGTACACTTAGCTCCTATTTCACATCTATATACATGAAAAAGATAAAAAAAACTTTGGTTCTCTTAACCTACTTAAGGATGTTATTGACAACCATCTAATGTTTCTCACATGGCTCTTGTTGATATGGTGATACCTATTAGTAACACTTAGTGGCAGACCCATGAATTATTTTCTGGGGGTGCGAACGAAGGGTTCAACCAAAATTTCAAGGGTACAGTCGGGATTTTTACCTCGAAAATACACTAATTTTTTTTCAAGTGGGGCGTCCGCCCACCCAAGCCAAAGCCTGGGTCCGCCCTTGGTAACACTTATCGTTTAAAAGACATCTTCTCTAGTAAATAACATGGCATACATGAGAGAGCCTATCATTAAAGCATATACAACTTTAGCCATGTAGTATTGTTCAACTCTTGAACTTGTTTGGTTTGTATTATGTCAAGTCACATAACTTCTTGGGTTATTCAATATTGATGCTCTTTAAAATATTACCCATACATAAACGTTGACATAGTGTGATAAGTCACTTTGATCTATCCATACAAGTCTATAGTGAGGGGATATCTTTTCATTGATATATAAGACCAAGAATGTTACTACACTCCCCCGAATATTTTGAAAACAAATGGCTCAAATTTGTTATTGTTAAAAGCAGACCCTTCGATTTTCTAGTCAAAGCATAAGACCATACGTAGTGGGGGTTTATGAAGCTGTGATGAACCTTATGGAGCCGCATAGCGCATGGGAACACCCCCCCCCCCCACCCGACGTTATGGCTTGGGAAATTTCTTCCTTGCGATGGTGATAAGAGGATCAATGTGAGTTGGGGAATGTGTTTTGTGAGGTATGTAGTGTTAACCACTACACTCAAATATTTTTTTTTGAACGGCCAACTAAATCACCGGATAAGCATCCTGGGATGCCCTCAATCGAGCAAATGCATCCCCTCCTCCATAACGGTGAGAGTTGGATGCATACCCGAGCCACCAGTTCCGGGGAAAACCCGCCGCCCGAAGGCCCACTGCGGTAAAACCCGGTTTGGCTCGGTTTCGAACGCCTAGTTCTAAACTTCATTGCCACCACCAATGTCCTTCAAAGTGATGCTAGTGGGAGTTGAACTTGAGACCTCAAGGAGAGAAACCAAGTGACTAACCACTAGACAAACTTGTCAGGACACTACACTCAAATATTATATCGGATTATGTGAGTTACTACTTTAAATCATAATATCACCTAGATGTTTGCATTAAAGTAGTTCCAACTCTTGGAATCAGAAAACCCTTATGGCCATTTTAAATGCACATGCAATACATCTTTTATAAAGTTCCCTTTACGTAAATCAGTTTGACATCTATTTTTCATATCTTACCTATAATTAATAAAGAAGTAATGGTTACGTCATGTGTCACAATTTTGTGAGGTCAAATTTCTTATCTCGCTTCTCTTATTTAACTCGTTCGTATTATATTTTTTAACTAAAAAAATTATGATTCCTAAATCTTCGGTAGTAACTATTCAATGTTTTTATTTATTCAACCCACGTAATACAGGAGTTTCTTTTACCTATTAATTGTAATAAATATGTAATGTCATATCCTAATAGATAGTTTAAAGTGATCCCTAATTAACCCGTCATCATTACAAATGAGATCCCATATCTATCAAGATCCTGATGGGCTGATGAACTCTATCAAACCCGTGAAGATTGTGTCTCTATGGGCTTCTTCTTGAAGACTAAGTATATCTTGTTAAATTGGAGTTTCCACCATAAACAATTTTTTTTCTTTGCTAAGAGGTATAATTTATCATCAATAAAAACCAATAATTTTGGACGGATTGCAGAAATTGCAACCCTTAGTTTTCTTAGGTAGAAAAAAGGGTGAGCATACTTGTACCTCCCCTTTCTCTTATGAGAGAAAAAGTGACGGGTCCCACCCTTAAGTATGTGAGAAGGTAGGGCTAAGTACATTTAGTAGCACCCTTTCATGTCAATTCCGATTTCGCATTCATGAGTAAGCAGCAAAAATCAACACAGTTGAATTTGATGACTTTTTATCCCAACATGTGAAATCTTTAGGTCGTCGTCATCATCATTATCATACTCAGTAAATCCCACCAATAAGATCAGGTAGGGTCTGAGAAGAGTAAGATGTAGACAACCTTACCTCTACCCAGTATGAATAGAGAGGCTGTTTCCAGTGAGACCCCCGGCTCGATATTAGTTTTGCATCAAGGCTTGGACATAAGACACATAACACTCAACAACTGTGACAAATGTTGATTAATGCATGTACCCTCATGTCTTTCGGCTATCAACGCCACCACATGATGCATGATTAACCAAACCCTTCTTTTAACGTTATTTTCGCGAAATTAGTAAAATAGCGTTATTAGTACACTTTCACTTTTTTCCCTCGAGCGCCCACACATATATACATTATATGCGCATACCGCAAGCGGGGCGCTATGTAAAATCAATAAGTCATCATAGTAATAATGTCCTGGTCTTTGAGACTCAACACCTAAAGTTTCCAATTTTTTTTTTTTTTTTGTTTATTGATTTTGTAGTTAATCTTGATCTAGACTTGATTTACTTACATTAAATTGAAATTCCAGATTTTATAACTACAAAATAAAAGACAAAAACATAAGAACCCAAAAACCGTTGAAATTACAAATTAGATTTACTAATTTAGGCCTCCCTTCACTAATATTAAGAAACCAAACGGTCTTCTGGGTGGGCCTTGGTTCTTAGTCCATTAGGCTCACTAATGATAAAATTAAAAAATAGGCTCGCAGATACAACTATACAAGATAGGACAGTGAATGTCAGTACGAATTAGGGTTTAGTTCTGCATCACTAGGCTTAGTTATGGTTGTAAAACAAGGTCTGCAAGGCCGAGTACTCCTCGAGTAGTCGCTACAAGGTAGGCTGCCGAGGCGACTTTCTTCAACTCCGCCTAATTACTTATAATCGATCAAATGCGGTCAACATTGGCCAAAATCAGATCTAGTAGGTCAACTCAGGCCGAGTTTGACTTCAAATAAAATAAAACATAATTTCTATGCCTATCATATTAAATAATGAATATCAATTTCACGTATTTTGTTATAAATATTAGCAAATTTATGTTATTTGGCATATACTAAATTTCCGAAAACTAATTTCTTTATAATTTAACATGTCCGAGTACTCCCCGTGTACTCTCCGCCTAGTCCGAGTACTCTCAACTCCCCGGTCGACCGACTAGGGAGCGCCTAGCGACTTTTGCAACCATGGTTATGCATTACTATCAAGTTACTATATAGGGTTTCCCTAAAAATTTTATAAATTCTATATAGGTTCTCATTAAAAATTCCAAACCGAGTAGGTTCTTGGAGACCTGATAATAGTGGCTAGATCCCCCTTGGTCCTTCTGTTAAAATATACTAGCATTAACCCTTCTCAAAGTTTCAAGAGACGGGTGTTCATTATTCGGTTTAAACCTAACAAAACGAAACTATTTAAAACATGACCGAATTACATATCTAATTTTTGGTATATCCGTGTTCGGTTCAAACTGAATAAACATGATATCAAATAATTGTAAAAAAAATAAAAATAAAAAGGTATTCGATGTATATGGTTGAAAATAGAAACTGAACGGGGCTTTATCCCACACGGTTGATGTTAAGGGGGGAACCATTGTTGCTCTAAAATCTACGTGACACTAATTTGGCGTGATAAAAGCTTTATCCCACACTGGATAGCGTAATTGCGTCTAGCTATAATGATTACATCTAGTATGAAAATTATTTCGTACTCTGAACTTAATACAAAGATTTCTATCCTAGATATTCAGATTTTACAACGAATCCGGCCTAAACATGCAGAAAGGTTATCAAAAGTGTTATAAATTTGTTCTGTTGATGCATTTATAAAATTTGATGTCAGACTAGATAAGCCCAAAGTAGAAAAATTGGTAAGAGAATTCTGTTCTAAACTTCTCCAAAGCCCTATAATGTAACTTTTGGCCTTGAGTTTTTGTTTTGGGCTTTTTTTTTTGTTGTTGTTGTGTTCATCTTCTTTTCTTGTCTATAGACTGTTTTCTCTTTGAGCTTATTTAATTGGTTAGAAACATGGTTAAAAAAGAGTGAGGCATTACAAGGCGTTTAGGTCTCAAAAACTGAGGCACGTGGCACACACATCACATAGCGAGATTTTGCTCTATGTACAACTAAATAAGCTTTATTTATAACCAGAAGTTGCGCCTCTCTCATATGTTCTACATAGGAACTTTTTTATGTAAACCTTTCATAATTTCTTCACCCCTTTGGTTGTTACTACATATCACCTTCGTACATACTCTAATTTTGGCCCTGAAGTACATTAGACACCTTAAGCCCTTGGGGTGTTTTCTAGCTCACTCTGCACATCAGGTGCGCCTTTTAAAACCAAGGTTATAATTAATGATTTCAGGTGCTGGCTATATAAGAGCTTTAGTTATATATGGGAAGTAGTATTAGTTTTTTATACGTATTCTTTATTTTTATTTTTATTGTGATTTTATTGTCATGAGCTTCTATTTTAATCGTGCGTAGGCGACATGCCATCCTTTGTCCCTTGAGTGCGCCTTTGACTACCGGGGGCTTCATGTAGTTCCAACAATTCCCAAATAAACCTTCCTTGCTTGATCATGAATATATGAGTTTTTCTTAATAAAACCTAGTCGGGTTATCGATCTAAGTAAAGCCGAGTTACACAATATAGGGATCTTTCTTATGCAAAGCAAAATTTGCATCTTGTTCACTCAAATAATTAAATGCTAGCGGTTTGTTTTCTTGTCATAATATGTTGAATATGCTCTAGTTTTTCTTGTTAGAAACATTGACATAGGGTATTCTCTTGTTTTGGGTGGCCAGTTTTATCTGTGTCTATTTATGATTATACCGAGCCCTTTTCTTGATTTTATTGTGATTTAGCTAAATTATCCGCAACATCAGCTTGGATGCAAAAATGCTTTGCTTACAGCGAAGAACAAGGCTAACTTGGTGGTGGGCGAGTCGCATCCCGGTCGAGGCCCGATCTTTTTAAGGGCCTATTTTTTATATGGCTCAACTATTTGCACACCTTGGTAGGCTATCTACACACTTAGGGTTTACATACGCTGCGTAGAGACCTATACGCAGCGTATAGGGTTACCTCTATACGCTGCGTATAGGTCTCTACGCAGCGTATGTAAACGGCAGGTACACGACCAGACAGTCAAACCTAGTACCATTTCAAATCAGTCTGACATACGATGCGTATAGATCTATACGCAGCGTATGTCAGACTGATTTGACAATGATACGATGTTGTCCGGGCACGTGAATAAAGCAATACGGGGAGTAGAGAGCTATACGCTGCGTATTTCAGTAAATTTAAAAGTCTATTTATCCATGCATCCATGCATCTCTGCTTCTCTTCGACTTCATCTGTGCATTCATTTGTTCTTTTTTTGTCCAATTCATATGTTCTGTATATCTTCAGTTTCTCTGTATCAAACACAATATTGTTAAAATGTCATCATTTTGGGACGAGAATTATTTCTACAATCGCTATTCTAACGACGCATGGGGAGTAAATGATGCGAATGAGGAGGCGAATGAGGATGAGGAGGTTGTGTCTGGAGTCCCTGTTGATCAAAAAACACAATTGCCAGACTTAAACGAGGCTCCGACTCCACCTGTTGATGAACCAAATTACACGGCGCATCAAGTGTATCCAGATTACGGATACGGGTATGAATCTCCGTACGTTTAACAAAGTGGATACGGTCCTGAGAATGCACCTGTTGATGAACCATATTACCCGACGCAACAATCGTATTCGGGTTACGGATACGGGGGTGAAGGTGGATACGGAGGTTACGGTGGATACGGGGGTGAAGGTGGATACAGTGGATACGATGGATATGGGGGTGAAGGTGGATACAATGGATACGGAAGCTACGGTGGATACGAAGAATACGGTGGATTTGGTTATGAGCCTCGTAACACACCAATGTATGATGATTATGAACCATCTACCCCGGGCAATCCGTTTCAAATAAAGGAGGTATATTTTAACGACGAACTTAGTTTCGACGCTCGTTAGGGACCTACGCGCCTTACGGTTCGACTTCAACTAAATAATAAAAAAAAAATATTTTAACGACGAACTTAGTTTCGACGCTCGTTAGGCCCGTACGCGCCTTACGGACGACGTCGACTAAATAATAAAAAATATAATTTAACGACGATCTTAGTTTCGACGCTCGTAAGGCGCGTAGGTCCGTTACGCGTGTCTAAATCCGTAACGAGTCAAAAAAATATTTTTTTTATCCTCATTTAGTCGATGTCGTATGATTATTATTTACCGACTGGTTTCCTTTTTTGCAGGTATTTGCACAAGATGATTTCCACTTCGATCACCGCTCGAAACAAGAGCCAGGAGTGGTGCGCCAGTGGTGACTAGTTTTTCTTATATTGCCTCTTATACAAGAGGCCGTGCGCTCTCGCCCACGGGTTGGCGCAGTACTTCGCCTCCGCGCATCATCGACAGGAGCGCGGATTGTTATACGGCGGCGCCTACGTGACCAGGATAGCCCTTTCGTTGGGCTATCACCTGGAGAATGACCGCGACCGAGTAGGCCCGGCGAAACAGCCGAAGCGGATGGGGATGAACACAGTATCCGGAATGCACGTTACCAAAGAATTCCCATGCGGTAAGCGGTTTAAGAATCACGACGGCGGGCAATACCAGCTTACCCAGCTGCCGGCACAGTTCGATCCGATATTTCCCCCGCGCGATCCGGAGGTGCCGGTCGTCGTCATTCCGGAGCCACCACAGCCGCGTGGACCACCCGGGGCGCCTCAGTTCCCATGACGTGTTTGGCCCGGTCCTGACCCATCATATCAGCGGTTACGTCGCGACGTTGACAGGCACAACTATCTGTAGGAGTGGGTGGTTGCAGAGCTGCAGGAGCGTTGACAGCGTGACGGGTTACCTCCACGACCCTTCATTACGGATGCGGAATGGGATCAGCATCAGCAGCAGCAGCCATAGTATTTTATCATTTTATCATTTTGTTATGTATACACAAACTTTTGCTGTATATATCAAACTTTTGGTGTACATATAAAACTTTTGCTGTAAACGGTTTAACATATTCGAACAGTACCCGGGTATTTCCACTTATTTAAGCTATAATATTTTAACGTTATAGTATTCGAAACGTATATACGCTTTTCAAAATTTCAACATTATACACTTTTTCGACGACATCGACTAAATAAATTAACGATGACGTCGACTAAATAATCAAAAACATTATATATTTTTAACTCGTTGTATTTTTTAAGCGAGTTAACGTTGTAACCGGGAGAGAATTTATACCACAAATAGGCCGAATGATGAAACAAAATTCTGAAAGGTTATATACGCTGCGTATAGCTCTCTACGCAGCGTATATAAACCTTGTAAAAATCTGATACTTCAAACCTACCAAAATGACCCCAAATTTTCAGATGGTTTATATACGCTGCGTAGAGAGCTATACGCAGCGTATATAAACCCTTGTTTTTTGTGCAATGATTGGTGATTAGGCACTGAGATCCATGGTTTACCTACGCAGTGTATAGGGTTAACGCTATACGCTGTGTATAGACCTATACGCTGCGTAGGTAGACCCTGATTTTACTAGGGTTTGGTGTGCCAATAGGCACATTGGTGTGCCAATAGGTACACCCTTTTTATATACTTGTCATTTCTCCCCACCCCCAACCCCTTTGAATAAAAAGTGATGAGGTACACTAAAATTAATAATTGTTTCGATGGAGTGTCCGAGTTGTTTATTTCAAGAATAGGTTGGATCCAACTATATGTACATTTTCTATTATAACTAGGAAAGTTATATCTAAGAAAAAAGAGTGCCTGATCTCGAGTATATATTTAAATATGTGAAACCGAAAAATTTATTAAACCCTCTCTATAAACATGTAATCTTAAGGGTCTAAATCATTTTACTTTTATTCGTATAAAAAATCTTATAGCATAATGGGTCCATTAGTCTTATTGTGACCCATATCCTAATCCAAACAACTATCTAATCTAATTAATAACAAAAAGTAAACAAAATAAAACTAAAAACAAAAGAAAGCGACGTTGCTGCTACTTTGTTCGATTCTAGCAACTGGCCCACAACCACCACTACATCGTCACTTCACACCACTACCACAGGCACACTATCGACCAGCGCAGACTATCGAAATTGAAGTCGGCGACCACCATAACCGAATCAAGGTATGTTTTTTTGTTCCACTTTTTTTATTCACACAATTTTTCCCAAATTTATAATTGTTACTTTAGCCCTATATTTGGTGTTTTCTTAAATGTTGAACCCTAAATTGGTTGTCTTTTTGATTTTTTTTAATGTTGAGCCCTAAATTGGGTGTGTTGTTGGTTGTTTTCTTGATTACTAGACTTTGAAATTAGACTTGAGTAATTGTTGATTGTTACACTTAGAATTAAGTAATTGTTAATTTTTTTAATAATGATACATAATTGAGTAATGCTTTTGACTTTTGAATTTGGATTTAATTTTTAAATCTTAGAGAATATAAACTGCGAATAGGTGATCAAACAATTTGCTTTCAAGAATGCTAGGAGAGCTTCACAAATCATTGGTTAGCTATTACAATATGTTATTCTATTATTCTAACTAGGTTATAGACCCGTCTATTACCCGAGTTTGTACAATATAAATGATATGATTATATAATCTTTAGAAAAATTATATAACTAACGGCCTATGTTAACTAGTAAAGAAACTTTATATAAACAATTTTTATTACCATATGATAGTTCATACAACTAACTTGAATGTATCACAAAACCCGGCTCATCTTAGTTAGTAACACTGAAAATACCATAATCACCGTGTATTACAAAGGTTGAATTCTGAAAAACATGTATTATACAAATTTATATATTATTAATATGGATGAAATTACGTATTACGTTACATATAACAGTGTATAAAAATAATAATAATTTTGTCATTGTATATCTTTTAAATATAACTTTTATTTAAAATAATCTCTTAGACCTCAATTCTGTTTACAAAATTCATTATTTAAGTTGTTCTTTTTCTCTTTATTGGTAAAAAAAACTGATTCTATTGGTATGAGATAAATTAGATTTGTTATTCTTACTAATAATTGTTATGCGGGTTTAAGTAATAAATAGTTATTGTAAAGTTATGATATAAGTTAAAGGTTTGTATATGACTAATAAAATCTTTTCATCATTAAAGGTTAACTGACAATATCACAAATGGGTATAAATTGAAATTAATATATTTCTTAGCTCTATTAAATTGGAAACACATTTATTGATCACAAATCAATGTAGCTACAAACCTTAATATTATCTCATCTATAAAACTTCAAAACGTTAAGTTCTCTCCGTCTATAATTTTAAAACAGAGTTCAATAAAATTTTAGTCTTTTTGCAAGATAGTCCTCCAGTTAGTTGCACTTTTTTAGCTTTTATTTATACGTTAGAAAAACTCATATATCGATTTTATATATAATCACATATATGGATGACAACTTTTTGTAATTTAAACTATTTTATTTTAGTGTAAACTGACATTTTGGTCCCTGACGTTTAGTCACTTTTGCCACTTTAGTCCAAAACTCAAACCTTTTGAATCTGGTTCCCTGTGGTTTCAGTTTTATTGCCATTTTAGTCCAAAAGTGAAATCAGGTCATATTTATTTTATAAAATCCTGCTATTTTTTCCTTTTTCTCAGGGGCAAAATGGTCATTTCATTTTTATTTTATTTAAAGCTTTTATTAAAGGAACTATTTGTGTAAATAGGTTCAAGTTTTGGACCAAAATAATTTTTTTTTATGTTTTTAAACAAAAACCTACAACACCTTGTATCAAAATTCAAAAGCACATAAAAACAACAACAATGAACAGAGCAAATAAAGGGGTTTAATGTTTAAATAAATTGAAATCTGACCAGAAACTCATTGTATAAGAACAATACCCATATCAAATTAAACTCCAACTGTCAAAAAGATTTGATCTTTGAAACTTCGAATCCATCAAACATTAGATGACGTCACTACAACTGCCGGCGACGAGGTTGTGGTGGTCAATGACTGGATCTAGGGTTGTAAATCGGAATTCGAAATCGGACTTCGGATGAATACTCAAGCTGTGACACGACATCCTCCGGTACGCAGCTTCTAGAATAAGACTCGTCAGCACGTGCGGCTTGTCGGTGGAGTCCGATGAATTTCTCCGTTTTGATATTTGAGTTCAGAGCACTGTTGCGAGCTTCGTTAGCAAATCTGGTAACTTGTTTAGCTAATTGGATGGACATTGTTGAACTGAGTTTGTGGAAATGAAGGGAGATAAAGAAGAATTTTGAGAAGTGAAGGGATATTGTTTAGCAAATCTGGTGACTTGTTTAGCTAATTGGATGGATAAATGAGGGGATATTGTTGAACTGAGTTTGTGGAAATGAAGGGAGATAAAGAAGAATTTTTATTTTGCTCCAAAACTTGAACCTATTTACACAAATAGTCTCTTTAATAAAAGCTTTAAATAAAATAAAAATGAAATGACCATTTTGCCTCTGAGAAAAAGGACAAAATAGCAAGATTTTATAAGATAAATATGACATGATTTCACTTTTGGACCAAAATGGCAATAAAACTGAAACCACATGGACCCAGATGCAAAAGGTTTATGTTTTGGACTAAAGTGGAAAAAGTGACCAAACTCAGTGACCAAAATGACAGTTTACTCTTTATTTTAAGAAGTACGAAAATCATGATTTTTAAAATAATAGATCATTTATGTATATTTTTTAATCATAAATTAGAATTAGATATTAATTAGAGGAGAGAATGACATGTGACATTAGATGGTAATTCTTTATTAGTATTAGATACTATATTTTAGCTATGTTTAGTGCTATAACATTAGTTTTTTTTTTCAATTATAGTTTATATAATTCTTTAGGTCTAAAGGCTTTTATTTTCTTCTAGGTTGAGGCACTTAAATCCTCTAAGATGGCTTTGGTGAAGATGTTGGATTTAGAGATAAGTGTGTTTCTAGTTCTTCAAATTTAGTTTTATTGGTTTAAATGTTTTGATACAAGTTGTCTTTTGTTTTAGGGTAAAAGAATATGAAACACGTGAAAGAAATGACATTAAGGTTAGCATTTGAATCTCATGAATAACTATACCTAAAAATCTGGGTAAATATTTATCCTTTGAACTTGTAGGAGACGAAAGTATTTGATTTAAAAGGGACGAAAGTCTGTATAATAACGGAAAAAAACCAACACCGTAATACAAACAGAAGGCCGAAATACAAAACGCGGTCTACCTTTTTATTGATACATAATGTATGGAAGAGTTAACGTGTGTATTTGATTTTTGTGTTTCTTTAGTATAGTGCAAGAGTGATACACAGGGCATCACTCCTGCGCAACGTATGACTGATGCTCACTGGTTGTCATGTGCTAGATCCTAGATGTCTATAAATAGGAAATGTCATGCGCTATGTTAAGAAGTTATCACATTTGGAGCTTTTTGATTAGAGTGTCATTGTAACTGTAACAACTCTCAAAAAGATCCTACAACAATCCGTAATCAAAACCCCGAACAAGTGCCGACAAAAAAAAACCAAAAACAAAAAGGGTTAAAAAATTTGTCGAGTAGTGCGACAGAGCGAGATTCACTGGAAGCCACGTGTCGCCATGTGGCAAGCCAACGTGGCTGACTCATGACACCTATGTCCTAGCTTGCCTCATCGCGTGACGTGACCACGTTGTGTTGATTCGTCGCATGGCACGACGAGCACCAGATTCCAATTGGATAAACTTGACCTCGTCGCGTGTCGCGACGGGGAAAACATGTCTCGTCGCGTGGCGCGATGATGTCAAATTTCAGGTATACGAGGGGCCATGATCTTTCATACTGCACCAACGAAGTTCAAAAATTTGATTCCTACGACCCTCAGTTCTCTGTTCCTGAGTCTTTGTCCCAATTCCCATGTTTGAAACCCTAATCACTGAAACGATATCCGATTAATCGGAAACGCTAGCAACGAAAGGCTGAAGTTCTGCCTAAATAAGGTAAGACTTTATACGTTGTGGTTTTGATCTTGTGATTATCGTTGAAGTTTGATTTGGTTTCTTACACTAATACATGTTGCATTGTGTGTTTATCTAGGAACCAGGACTTAAACCCAAGAGGCTTAAAAACCCTAAATTCTTCAATGTGGGTCATTCTCTTTTATCAAATGCTTTCAAAACCCTAAATGTTTTCCAATTGTTACTTATATTATAGTGATTAAGTCTTTGTAGTCTTACTGGAAAACTACTGTCAGTATGTGGGGTTTTGTATACACTACTTGATAAGCTTCACTAGTTGGGAGAATGACCAACAGTGATATGCCCACAGCCACAGGAACTGCCGAGTGACAAATACTCTTAATGCTGTAATTATAACAAAGTGTCTTTTATACAATTGAATGAACTCACCAGTATTTTCTGTTGATCATATGTTTTTAAAATGTGTTTCAGGTGATTTACTGTGAAAAGAAGGAAAAAGTGCTACGAGGAACTAAAGCATAAATAAGTGGCTATGTAACCTGAATAAAACGTGTTTTGTAATTAAGAGTTTATCCCCATGAAAATCCTTTATGTAAATATGGGTTTTATCCCATAGTTTATGAAATAAAAACTACGGTGTTCGAAAACTCTGATATTTTTCTTGACACCCGGGAAAACTCTGATATTTTTCTTGACACCCGGTCCTGATGAAATTTCCGCTGCGATAATTTTAATAAACACCGGTACCACTTGTGTTGTTCACGATTCCTGTCTAGGGTAGGGTCGGGGATTTTGACAGAAGGTGGTATCAGAGCCACTGGTTTAAGCAAGATTAAGTATGTGATAATACTTAAACTTAGAAGTCAGGAAATAATGAATTAACTTCTATGTTATTGTGATGCTAACCAAATGTTATATACACAATTTTCGGAGTTCCTTGTTTTTATTGTTTTTGGCTAACAATATGAGCGATAGAGGCTTTCCAAAGCATACGTGTTAACAATACAGATATGGAAACCACTGAAGAACAAACCAGATACAAAACAAATGATGACGAACCCATGGTATTCAAAGCTCAGCCTTCAAATAAAGCACCACCCAAAAAGAGAAGATCGCACTGGAAAGTAAAAGGGAGTAAAGAAATAAAAAGAAACCAGTTGCAGCAGGAAAACCACAACTAACGGAAGAACCAATTGGAGAAAACACAATTTCCGCCCCCATACCGCTATCATGGGAAGAACTTGATCAGCGCCTGGCCAACTGTAAAAATATTTAGGCCAATAATAGAAGAAATAAATTTTAACATGCCGTCCTATTCTTTGATACCAATAAACCCAGAACCAATCCTAATGAACCCTGAACCGATCATTCCACAAGAACCACTTACAAACCAAGCCGAGCAACGGTGGACTGACGATTGGGCATAACCTATAAAACTAAACTATACTAATATATATATAGGGGAGGGTTATATAGAAAACCCTATATATATGAAAAACCTTAGAAAACCCAACCTCCCAACATTTTTTTTTTTTTGAAAAAATTAACACATGTAATATACATGTTTTTAGGAGTTTTGGGCCAAAAAAATCAAAAAAGCGCCGAGGGGATCTTTTTAAAAAAAAAAAAAAAATTTCAGCAAATTCTGTCATTTTTGGCTAACACATGTTAGTCGACCGGACATGGCTGAAATTTGTTTATTTTTTTTAAAAAAATCCCTTCGGCGCTTTTTTGTTTTTTTTGGACCAAAACACTCTAAAACATGTATATTACATGTGTAATTTTTTTCAAAAAAAAAAAATGTCGGGAAGTGGGGTAAAAATGGGTTCCCATTTGGGTTTCCAGAGTTTTCTAAGAATTTGAGGGTTTTTTATCTATCTTTATCCTATATATATATATATATATATATATATATATATATATATGTGTGTGTGTGTGTGTGTGTGTGTGTGTGTGTGGCTATGTATGTAAAATATAAGAATCATAATATATATAAAAAGAGTAAATGTCGCAATGATCAACGATTTTGACAATATGCTCTGAGTATCTGTGGGTTCATAATATTTGATTGTATTATTTTCTCTATGATAATGATATTTGAAATATGTTTACAATACAAATGTCAAACGAAGCTTCTGCTAACAAGTCAATCCATAAAAAATCAGGAAAAATCTTTGGATAAAAGTGCTATAGAGAATATACTAGCTCAGGGAATAGCGGACGCATTACCTATAATTATCGAAGCTGTTAGGAACCCTGTGTCCATAGACGACAATAAGACTATGAGTAGCAAATGTAATCATAGCACTAGTTTTAGTCATAGTGTAAACGGATATGATGATTTCCTTATCAAAGCTCCACTTCCTAAAAAAAATGAAGGCAATAACTTCCGTATGCACTTACAAATAGGTTATGGAAACATTGTAGATTTGAAAATGTTTAGACGATAAGAATTTTGACAGCCTTCTGTGTTGTCTTTGTAAAATATATTAAAAATACTGAACTTTGTCGAAAAAATTATTAAAATTTCCAGTTTACTAAATCAAAGTGTGCTCTACAACTTTATTTAGAAAGTTTTTCTGTTTGGAACCCGGAAAATGGTCAAAACTGTGGATCTTTGCAAATCTTTCAGTTTTGACCTTCAGTTTGGTTTTTAATGGTTGAGGGTCCAAACGGAAGTGTTTTTAAGCATATAATATATCGTTGAATTTTTTTTCGATGTACTTAATCATGAGTAAGAGTTCCCCCCATTTGGTTAAGTTTTGACCAAGTTATGGTCGCTCAAAGTGACAACATAAAATCTATCCAAAACAGGAAAAACACTTATGTGTTCCCATTGGTATTTTTACTATGCGTAAATATACGGGTTTGGACAGAAATAGGCTACGAAACTATTTGTTTATTGTAAGAGCTAATGGAAAGAAACTTACTAACTTTAGGGGACTTCTCCAAAAGACTAGAAGAGAAAGCTCAAAGTAAGAAGGAAGAAAATCTTTATAAGACTTCTAAGTGAAGTGTTTGTATTTTGAGTTGGTGTGAAGAAAATGGGGTTCAAAGTATGCTATTTATATTGATGGGAGGTTAAGGAGATTAAGACAAGTGTCCATGGAGGCCTAAGAATGTGATTAGTGTCCTTGAGGTGTTAACACTAGAAGAAGTGTGGCAAAGGAGAAGTTAGCTGGCAAAATATGGGCAAGACAAGTGTTCATGGGTGTCTTAGGAGATGATTAGTGTCCTATGATGTGTTTAGAGCTTGACAAGTGTCCATGAGTGAAGTGATTAGTGTCTTGATAGGTGGCATAACATGGTAACTATAAGGTTTTTGGTATTTGTAGTCCCTAGACTTTGAGTTTTGGTGTTTTGACGATTTTAATCCTTTAGTTAAATCCAGGAAGGTTTCAAGGTATGTGATACTTAGATTTATTCTGGTAATGATGCTAAGTTAAAATTATAATGTTTTTATTAACGAATATTTATTATGAAAATTAGAGGCTTGAAATTTTCGCGGGGTTTACACACACACACACACACACAGGGGCAGGATTTAGGGAAAACGCCTAAAAGTGTGACAACGATTCTGATCCGTCTGATCAAAACAATCTATGGATTAAATTGGCACGATGGCGTTTTCGTAAATAACATCAACTTTCTAAAGTGGACGCGCTTCATTAAGGGCAAAAAGGTAAATGTGCATCTACAAAACCCATCAAACGGGACCGAAACATATATACTTCCCAGAGAAACCTCCCCAACTCCTACAAAAAACGCGAAAACCCTAGAAAATGCGAAACCACAAATATTATGGCGTCTAAAGATCAACAAGATTCAGAGGCAGAAAACAGAGTGAGTTAACTTTGATTTACATTATGCTAGTTTTATGATGTTTTTGGCGTTCTAATTTTATCAGTAAATGTGCAGTTTCTATGTGTGTGGAAGATGAATGGTAACCTGCTCCAAAACGCCAAAGAACCACAGAGCAAAGAAAGCAGACAACAACAAAACATGGTACAGATGGTTACTTTTTATGCTGTTTGTTTGTAAAACTCCATATATCATGTAATATACTTTGATAGTTTGTTACTAAATGCCAATACATGTATCGTTTGTATAATATTGTTTGACTGTATGAGAACGCCATTTTACATATATCATTTGTGTTATTAAACGCCATGTATCATCTGTGATTGTCTTTTTGAACAACATATATAATTTGTGTGTGTTATTAAACGACATGTATAATTTGTGTTATTAAACGTCATGAAAAACTAAAACGCCATGGAAATTAATCATGTTTTATAGACAAAGAGGGGTTGAGAGTAAGAATAAATGTGCACACTGGCAAGGCCGAAAATGCCAATAAGAGGAAGGCCTTAAGTCAGGATGTTGAGGTTGAGGAAGAATCATTTTTTGAGTTCAGTGGGGCTAGGGTTTTGTCAAGAGTAAAACCTACAAACTTGACCACTTGGTTTATAAATCTATATCAAAATCATAGACATGTAGTAGAAAACACGGGGTGTGGTGTTGCCCTAAGGATGAAAATAGACAGCATACCCACAATGCTTGGGTACTGGTTGGTTGAAAATTACAATGAAAGAACAAAGAACCTAAACGTTAGCAACCATACAATACATATGAATGAAGAACCGAATGGAGAGGTGGTTGTGAAGGGGAAAAGAAGGTCAACAACTAATGACCAAGTAGTGGCTGAGTGGAGAGCACAGTTCAAAGGGACTGCCTGGATTAGTAGACCAAGTGTGAAGTTCTACTTTGATGACAACTTGCTTGAGATGGATAGCTTCGGGAGAAACTTCTGCCTAAATTTCCTTGTAGCATTCTTCACTATAATTGGGCATGCAAGTGATAATGCGGTCGTCAACTAACAGTTCTTGCACAACATTAAACAAAATGTTCAAATAAACCAACTGAACTGGTGTGGTTATCTCATCCAATGCTTGCGACACGTCAAAACCGCATGGTCTCCAAAAAAGCATTTCACAGGGCCCTTGATCATACTTGCGGTAAGAAAAAAAATTCCATATATAATAGTTTGCACAAAATAACAATTTAAAAATTAAAAATGTCTTGTGTTACTGCTTGCCTTGGTGAATGATGCTTGCAATAGAAAAAAGATTGAGTGGGTTACAATGAGAACTCTTGACATGTTTGAGGGTGCACTAGTTAAAAAGAAATATGGTGGAGAGCCAAAACGCCATGATGGCAAAGAAGTTAAAAAGAAAACTGTTAAGAAGGCTAAGGAAGCCACACCCAAGACAGCAGACAAAATGTAGGGTGTTGATGAAGAAGATACTGACGGTGATGATGTTGAGAATGAAGATGAAGATGAAGTTGGCAATGTTGATGAGCTTGCTGATAATGATGATGATGAGGTTGATGATGATGATGGTTTTGATCATGATGATCATTATGATTATGCTGAACTCGACCCTAAAGTGCAAAACGCCATGCAAATCAATGATGAAATTGAGAATGATGAGGCTTTCATTCAAAAGGTTGTGGCTGAAGATGTAGAAAGCCAGAACAGGATGTTTGAAGTTTCTGTATCATAGAACCATGCTCTGGTCAGAGCACTAACACAGTAGGAAGACAATGGTGTTGGTGAAGAACAACAAAACAATGAAACTGAGGAGGTATGTTGTTCGAATAATAAGTTTAACAAAAAAACACAAAACATCATACTTAATAAATTCCTTTTTTATTTAACAGGCAATGGCTGAGAAGTTAGATGGGGCATACAAAGAGTTGGAAGACTGTTACAATAAAATGAGCACATTATTAAGATAGTCAAAGATTGAACATCCAAACAGCCTCTTGGTACATATTAAGTACTCACAATGGCTGACATTGTTGGAGAACATGTCAAAATTTGTTGATGAGAATGCCAAGGAAGTGGCAGCTGAGAGAGAAGAAGGTGAAAATGAAGGTGAGGTTGAAAAAGAAGTTGAAGGTGAAAAGGAAGTGGAAGTAGAAGGTGAAAAGGAAGGAGAAGGGGAGGGCGGAGATGGCTGGAAAACAAAACGCCATAGAAGTGGAAACAATTGTTGATGAAAACTGTGACAACCCTCGTAATTCCATGTATCCGTACAATTTATATATAATAATTAAAGTGCTTGATGATTGTGCTAAATTATTTAACTGCTCTCTGATTACTGTGTTATACTTACATGTGTGTGTTAGCATACTAGTAGTATGCAGAAAACTTGACTAAATGGTCTTGAATATTTTCCTATGTATTAGGAATTAATTGTGTTACAAAATATAGGTATAAGACACCTTACGGAACAATTAAACAACTTAACGAAACAGTATCCGACCGAACAACCAGACATTACCCGGGACACCAAATATTTGTCAAACACATTGTGTAATTATTTTTGGCTAGTCATGGTCCCCGTTTGCCATAACGCCCGCTAAAAATAAACAAACTAACTTATATCACCACCTTTCTTACATCTAACTAGTACTTGCATTCTAGTTACAATTTTTACCTTAAGACCCCCCCCCCCCCCCCCCAACGATTCTAGTCCCCAAGGGACCCCACATATCATTCTAACCATACCTCAAATATTATGCAAGATTATAATTGAATTGTTTATTGGATCTTACTTGTTGAACTAAACAAAAGATTATAAAGGTATGGGGCTCTAGATTGAACATCATTCCTCAAGATTTCACTCATCTCACCCCACTCTTCTCTCTCACTTTCGGTTCCCACAAAACCGCCACCATCACCCTCACTTTCACACCATCTCTTCCATTTTACAAGTTCCATTAAGTTTAGAAGGTGATTCAAGAAGGTTACTACTTGTGGAGCTTCAAGAAGGGCTTTGTCTTGCTTGTTCTTCATCTTTTCTCATCATCCTCCTCAATAGATTCTACCCTAGCTATAAGCTAGTAGTAAGCTCTTGTTTAACCTTTGTTCATCTTATTTTATGGCTAACATTGTAGTATGATGCTTATGGTTACAACTAAAATGCAAGAACACTAAAAATATAAACATAAAGGTTACATGAAGTTTACTTGTATATGAAATGCTATTAGTTGATGTTGTCATGGGTATGTTGTTGGTTTAGGGTTGGTTAATACATATATGATGATTGATCGTCGAACTCTTGATAAATCCGTTGTTCGGACATGTGTTGATACAATATAGTAACATTTAAACTATAAAGAACATGCTGAATCACATTTCCAGCCGACTTCATCAGGCTGTAAACAGGTCATAAACTCAACGAAAAACCGATATTTTGAATCTAAAATATGTTATTATGAAATACGGTTCTAATGGCACCGGAATCGTAATTTTTGGACTTCGTTTACTATTTTTAAAGTGTTAATTTGTAACAGCAACTTAAGCTGAATTTTGACAGCAATAAATGGGTGTCATACTTTCAGTCATAACCTGAGTTTTGTGATGAATCGGACCATGAAATTTGTACAGTATATGACAACTGATGCATTTGTAATTACCCCACTGGAATTTCATAAATCGGACACTCGATGAATTTTTAATAAATTGTTCCGTGGACTGTGGTCAGAAATACATAAATCTGAGTTCAGTCCGGAATATGAATTTTTATAAAATGTTGGTAATGAACCGGACCCCGATATTTTTACACAATAAAATATGGAACATTTAAGACATGCTGTAAAAATTTGGGAATTTTTGGAATAATTTAACCATTTTATTAAAATGTCCGAAAACAGCCGGTTTTGAATATAAATGCTGAAATGACATAAGTTGTGACTCGCGTGTCTAAATGTCGAGTATGCTATCTGTGAATGATCTAACATGCCTTTTGAATCCTGATTATCAGCAGCTTCCAAAATTCAAAGATTTTTGAAATCTTTGAATTTTAATCCTCAACAAACTTCCGAGAAATCAGCAAACAATTCACTGAAAATACACGAACCAAATCAGCAAGATTTATCAATAATTTCTATGAACAGTTTGAAGACTGTATGATCCGTAGACAGAAAACACAATCAAAACTGTTATCACTGCAAAAACAAACACTAACGAAACAGGATCAGTAAAATAAGACTTTCTTGAATCCGAATGATATCAAAACCGAACCAAGAATTGGTTTCTTGGCTCTGATACCAATTGTAAAACCCTTGAGGATCTTGCAATGATATCAAACAAGAACTTGTGTAAGTGCGGAAACCAAACACAAGCGGATTTTGGAACAGATTGATAAAACCAAAGCTATATAAATAAAACAAACCAGTTAATCTTGCATTCAACGATTAACGATGACTGATACAAGAACTCTAAAAGGTCTCGGCTGGCCTCTAGCTTTCAACAAACTGATCAACCTTAACATCTAGGTTAAAGTTTGCTTAAATACAAAACTGTAACACCCCAAAAACGGGTTTGGTTAATTAGAACCCGGTTAATATAAAGAAGTGAGTTTTAGTCTCTTATATAATTAAAATGAAACTTGAGGGACCAAAACCGTTAAGTGGGGAAACATGATTTTTATAAAATAAACTTAAAACACCACACACACACAGTGTGTGTGTGTGTGTGTGTCGACATCCAGGAAGAAGAAACAAGGTTCAAACCCTAGTTTCACAAAAATCCCCAAATTGGAAGGGTAAATGAAGTCTAAATTCATGAATAAACACGGATTAATGATCACCTCCTCGTGGGGATCGCAAGGTATGTTTTAAAAGCTAGTTTGGTGATTATGCATGAAGCGGGTTATGATGTAAATCACGAAATTGTATGAAATTGAGTATGAGTATGTGTTAGAATCATCATTTGGAACATGGATTATGCATGAATTAGGTTAATTTGATGTTTAAGGGTGAAACCCGTTTGTTATGGTGAAGATGATGACATGGGTAAATCATCTATGTCTAAGTTCTTGCTTAATGTTGATGTATTTTGAGTTGTATGATGTATTCTTGTTAGAAGAATTGAAAGAAATGTGATACTAGTATGCTTGATGTTTATGCATGTATGAATCATGTTGATTAGGAGGAAGAAATCGATGAATTGTGTATGAGATTAGAATGATATGCATGAACTAGTTGTACACTATGCTTACAAGGTAGTACATATATCAAAAGTATGATGAATTATGAAGAACTTAAGATTAGATCACTTGTAAGTGATTAACAAGTAGTTATGAAGTGGGTTTTAGATGATGTAATGTAAATTGATGATTCATTTATGTTAATAATGTTTGGAATCATACACGTGTGTGAATGTTTAAAGATATGGGATAAGAAATGATGAATTGTTGTTAGATGAAGTGAATAAAATGTGATGATAACATGTTTGATGTTTAATTTAAATACCCCATGTTGGATTGTAAAAGCATTTGATGAACTATGTATGAATTTAGAAGATTGTGTACGAATAAGTTGTACGTTATGCTTAAAAGGTAGTACGTACATCAAGTGAATGATAAAATGTATATAGTGTCGTCCGTATAGTCGATTATGATGTTACGGGAATATGTTGATAAGTCGATAGTTATGTATGGTTGATTGTTGACTTTTGAAAGTCAACTAAGTATAAGAAACATGAGTTGACTCGTTGTCGTAAATGTAGGTTGATGAGAAGTCGTATGGTACATGTAATAGCAATCCGTGATAAATGTAATGACATGATGAGTTATATGAGTTTAACGTATACGGATATGATTATATGAAGTTGATTATGTATTTTAATGCTTGTTAGAAATGACTAAGGCAAGTTAAGTGTGAATTATGCGAATGATATGAATGTTACATGTACAAATGAGTATGCTAATAAGAGCGTGGTTTCGATGAAATGAAAGTATAGGAATCACGTCGTGACGGACTCAAGTAGGAGGTGTTAACGGGTCAAGATGAGGCAAGGAATCGGATACGAGCGTGGACGCATAAGGTAAGTGATTTCTATAATCACTTCTTATGTTTGGATAGGTGATATGGTGTTTTAATTTACTAAACTTGATGGTTGAGGTCAAATATGTGACGTAATCTTATGTCGTAAATGATGGAATTTAAAGTTGACCAAAATGCCCTTGATGGGTATTTTGGGCAAAGGATCTTAACAAGTAGTTTAGGAACTAGTTATTTGATGAGTATAATGTTTTGAGCAAGTATGGAAGTGAAGAGTATGGTCTTGGTATGTCATAAACCAATTAATGCGCAAATACCCATAATGGGTCAAATAATTGGAATGTGATAATAAGTCGATAAGGCGTAAGATAAGAATTTCGTTAATCCGGATGTGGGATTTTAAGTTTATATGATAGAATGTGAATTTACAAGCATGTAGGAAGAAACGGGAGGTTAAACGGTTCAAAAGTTATGCGCGTTTTAGTGCGTACGGACGACGAAATGGAACTGCAGAAAAGTGCCATTTCTAGAGGTAGTCGCCGACGGGTCAAGGGTAGTCGCCGACGGGCTCTAGAAAGTTGATTTTTTTGCTGACGGGTTATTTACCTGTCTACGGGGTTTTTGGCTACGGGAAGAACCACGGGCCGTCGCCGACGGGCCTAGGGCCGTCGCCGACGACCTCCCCAAGTCTAAAAAGTTGAAATCTTGTTTCTAAGTTGATTTATGTATCGTAGGCTTCGGTTTGTTATCCGTGGACTACGGCGGACCTTCCAAACATGATTTTGATGGTTCCTTAGATGTTTATGGGTTATAAAACTAAGTCTAAGACCCATGGAAATAATGAATGATTATGTAGGAGATACACGTGATCTAATACGTGTTCGTTAAGGTATGTACGTATGTAGATATGTATGTATGTATGTATAAAGATATGTACAAGTGTATGCATGTTTGTAACGATGTAGGAAGGGTATGTACGTATGTAGGTGTGTATGTACGTATGTATAAGAATATGTATGAGTGTACGCATGTATGTAAAGATGTAGGAGAGGTATGTATGTATGTGGATGTGTATGTATGTGTGTATAAAGAAATGTACGAGTGTATGCATGTTTGTAACGATGTAGGAAGGGTATCTACGTATGTAGTTGTGTATGTACGTATGTATAAGAATATTTATGAGTGTACGCATGTATGTAAAGATGTAGGAGAGGTATGTATGTATGTATTTGTGTATGTAGGTATGTATAAAGTCAAGAATGACTGTATGCACATTTGTAAAGTTGTAGGGATGGTAGGTACGTACGTAGATGTGTATGTATGTATGTATGTATGTAAGTACATATGTAGTCATGAATTTGACACGTTGAGCGTTAACGTTATTAATGGTGTACCTTGAGAATGAAAAGTAATGCAGGTACGTTATTGAAGCCTCACCAGGAAATGGATACGCAGATGAGATGCTTAAAGTTTCTTAAAGATCTAAATGTGAAGTGTACGCGAATGATCTTGGTTATATAATGTGTGCTAATGTTTTGAATGTATGTGGTGAGTGCAGGTTGTACAGATCACGGGCGATTATCACAAGGAAAAGAGGTCGAAGATCGAGTCACTAGAGAGATTGTGCGGGGAAGTTGAATGTAAAATGTAGAAAACATAAGCTATGTTTTTAATTAGTAAATAAGAGGATGATGGATTTATGAATAAGAGTTATGTTAAAGTTAAAGTTTAAATAAGTTGAGGTATTTATAAAGAAATAAATTTTATGGCACGAATTTCCGCTGCGACTTTTGTCAAATACGTGTTAGGGTCTAACAAAAACGATATGGACAACTACTCTAGGCCCATTCGAAACCAACTAGTCTAACCTAACCCATACATGTCGACCCAAACATAAAGTAAACAATTACAAAATCAACCCTTGATCTATGCAATCCTCAATGTATAAACCTTCAGGTTCCAACAAAAGTCCATTGTTATGAGTTCCCATTTCCATACAGGCATTTCTAATTGTTGAAGTAGACCTGAAGGTTTCTGGTGTTCTGCTTTAATTTGTGAACAAGTAAGACACTTAGAAACATATCTAGCTATGTCCTTTTTCATTCCTATCCACCAGAAATTATTTCTTAAATCTTGGCACATTTTATTGTTTCCTGGATGTATGGTATACCTAGATTTATGAGCTTCTTCTAAAATCTTATTTCTTAATTCTCCTTGCTTAGGTACCCAAATTCTTTTCTTGTGGAATCTCCAAATTCCATCACTTCCTTGTTCCAATTCTTTTATTCGTCCCTTCATTCCTTCAGTATCGTCCTTGATTGCTGTTTCTTGAACATTCTTTAGTTGTTCCATTAAATCTAACTGTAGATTTAATCTAAGAGCATGAACCCGTCGTTGTTTCTCATGATACTTACGACTTAGGGCATCTGCAACTACATTTGCCTTTCCTTCGTGATACTGAATATCACAGTCGTAATCGCTTAGTATTTCCATCCATCTCCTTTGTCTCATATTTAACTCTTTTTATCCAAATATATACCTTAAACTTTTGTGATCCGTATAGACAGTAAACTTACTTCCATACAGATAATGTCTCCAAATTTTGAGGGCAAAAATTATGGCTCCTAACTCTAAGTCGTGAGTTGTATAGTTTTCCTCGTGCTTTTTCAATTGTCTTGATGCATACGCAATTACCTTCTTGCGTTGCATTAATACACATCCTAATCCTAGCTTTGAAGCATCACAATATACTTCAAAATCTTCTGTTCCTTCTGGTAAGGCTAGAATTGGAGCATTTGTTAATCTTTGCTTTAAAATCTTAAAAGCCTCCTCTTGTTTGGGTCCCCACTCAAACTTAACTGATTTACAGGTTAGCTTAGTTAATGGTACGACTATCTTAGAAAAATCCTTAATAAACCGTCTATAATATCCAGCTAAATCTATAAAACTTCTAATCTCCATTGCTGATTGCGGAACCTTCCATTTGGTAATCGCTTCTATCTTAGCAGGATCTACATGAATACCTTCGTGATTCACAATGTGTCCTAAGAATTGCACTTCTTGTAGCCAAAATTCACACTTTGAGAATTTGGCGTAAAGTTTCTCTTTTCTTAACAAAGTTAAGAGTACATGTAGGTGCTCACAATGTTCCTCCTGACTTTTGGAATAAATAAGTATATCGTCAATGAAGACAATTACAAATTTATCCAAATACGGTTTACAGATTCTATTCATCATGTCCATAAATGCGGCAGGTGCATTTGTTAACCCAAAGGGCATGACTGTAAACTCGTAATGACCATACCTAGTTCTGAAAGCAGTTTTAGGTATGTCTTCTTCTTGTACCTTCAATTGATGATATCCGGAGCGTAAATCTATCTTAGAAAAGTATCTAGCTCCCTGAAGTTGATCAAAAAGATCGTCAATTCTAGGTAATGGGTATCGATTCTTAATTGTAACCTTATTTAATTCTCTATAATCGATACACATTCGCATTGAACCATCCTTCTTCTTAACAAACAACACTGGAGCTCCCCAAGGGGATGAGCTAGGTTGTATGAATCCTTTATTTAGTAATTCATCTAATTGCTTTTTTAATTATAACATTTCGGTGGGTGCTAACCGATAAGGTGCCTTAGCTATCGGTGTAGTTCCAGGAATTAGATGAATTCTAAATTCAACTTCCCTATTAGGTGGTAATCCAGGTAGTTCTTCTGGGAATACTTCCGAGTATTCTGATACTACTGGAATGTCTTTAAGTTCTTTATCTTTAGTGTTAATGATTACAAAAATCATATACACTACTCCTTGCTTTCGTTCATAACTAGCAACTTTCATTACTGAAATGAACTTCATTGGCTTTCGTGGTTTATCTCCTGTAATCACCACTACTTCACCTGAGGGTGCATGAATTTCTATAGAATTCTTATCACAAAGGATTCGAGCATGGTTGGCTACTAACCAATCCATTCCTAACACGACATCGAACCCAGCTAAATTCATTGGTAATAGGTTTGCATGAAATTTATGACCTGAAAGTTCTATCTTTCCTTCTTGCAAAACCTTATCTATGTTAACAGAATTCCCATCTGTCGTTTCGACTGTAAAAATCTGCCTAAGGTTGGTTAATGGTAGTTTAAGAGCTTGGCAGAATGAAGTATTTATAAAACTTTGGTTTGCACCAGAATCAAATAATACTTTTGCATAGACGTTGTGAACTAGAAACGTACCAGCTATTACGTCCGGAATTAGTTCTGCTTCCTGAGTAGTCAGTTGGAAGGCTCTTACGTTCTTTTTGTTACTTACTTCTGCAGGTTTTGTAACGACTCTCATTAAAAGTCATAATTATTAAATTAATTTGACCAATAGGAAACTCTAATTGAGACACCCAAGTGATTCTGTGCAAACCCTAGAATTATCATAATTTTCAGAATCAGGATTAGGGCCCCTAAAACTCAGGGGGGGCATTCCCTACTTGATGATTATCTATATTTGCGTGTTCAGAAAGTTGAAATTAATAATATCGTCGACTCAGCAGGCCTACTCCCACGCGTGGCTACCCTATAGTGATTTGCTGTCTCATACGGACCGTAACATTGATAACCTTACGGACCGTAAGCTATCATACGGACCGTAACATTGGCAGCCTTACGGTCCGTAAGCTTGTCCAATTTCGTGTATAAATAGCAGCGTTTGGCACTTGCTTTCTGGTGTTCAAACGACGAGAGAATTCATAAAATTCTTCGAGTTGTTGTCTGTTTACTTCAATTAACACACACGAATCTTCAATTAAGTATAGCGGGGTGCTGCAGAACAGGGTATTAACTTAATCGCTATTACGATTCATTGTCCGATCGATCCATATATCCAATGGATGTTTAAGTGCCGCCCACATTAGGGTTATACTTTATCGTTCGTCATTAATTTGACGGATCATCGTTAATTCGATGGGTAAAGTATTATACTTTGTCGTTCGTTGTTAATTCAACGGATCATCGTTAATTCGATGGATGAAGTATTGCACTTTGTCATTTGTTGTGAGAATATGATCTCGTGAGTTATCGTAAAATGCTATATTAAGTTACTTACCTAGTTCGTGTGCATTAGGTTAAAAAGGTTAATCAATAGGCTAAGCTCTGCTCAAATTAAATCTGCAATATATCAAGGATTATCTGTAGACTAAGCTTTGCCCGTAGAAATCTGCAATGTGAGTTCATTTCTCTTTTCTCACAGTTTGTGAGTCCATTATATTTTCTCACAGTTTTATCACATTTTTGTGAAACAATTATATTTACAAAGATTTTACAGAATCTTAAATAATTACCAGTTATACTTACAGTGATTAAGTTTTTATATTAACTGCTGGTATGAAAGATTTATATATTATTTGATTCTCATTATTATTTGCCAGAAAGTTAGGTAATATTATCATGATTATAAATAACAGTGGAAATTATGCATTTTACTAAGATTATATTTTAGTCTTAGTCACGTTAAAATATTAAATAATGATATTACAATTATTTAATTAACATATTTGATAAGTATAGTAATTTGACATAAATTGAGATATGTCATTTTCTGGATTAAATGGTTTTATGCCAAAAGTAATATATTTGATAAAGAAATGTCACGGGACATCATTATGTCTGAAGACACGGGTTGAGAGAATGATCAACAGTGTTATGAATAGAAATTACTAGTTGAAAGAATGATCAACAGTAATATAATCTGAGTTACTAGTTGAAAGAATGATCAACAGTGACATGACCGAAAGCACTAGTTGAAAGAATGATCAACAGTGTTATAGAATCACTAGTTGAAAGAATGATCAACAGTGATATGACCAGAATCATTAATTGAAAGAATAATCAATATTGATATGATTATAGTCACAGGAATCGCCTAGTGACAGATAAATTGAATAATAGTCAAATACATTTATTTGATGAATTCACTATCGGACTAAAGTGAAGTCAATAATTGATATGATTACTGTCACATTGGAACTGTCATTATGTGACAAATACTGAGTGAATTGGGTAAATATAAAAACCTTAATACTGTAAGGTATAACAATATATTTATAAAAATGGAATGAATTCACTCAGTGTTATCGCTGACAAAACCTTTTTAAAACATTTTTCAGGTAAGTGGGATAAGAGCTGGATATGACACTAAAAGGCTTCAAGAAGTGGCTTATTTTATTTAAATCAAATTAAGAAATATTGTAAACAAAATTCACTTTATAAAATATGGGTTTATCCCATCTCTTTTAAATAAAAAAATCCGGTGTTTTCTAAACTCTGATATTTTTCCTAACTCACGGTCCTGATGAAATTTCCGCTGCAATGTTTTTAAAAACCGGTACCGCTGGACTGTTCATGGCACCCGATTCCGTCCAGGGTGGGTCGGGGGCCGTGACAGGTTTGGCTTTGTTATCAGCTGGTTTAACCAATTTAGGGCAGTCTGGCTTAATATGTCCAGCTTCTCCACAGTTGTAGCAAACTGTGAATTTCTTCTTTCTGCAGTCTTCCTCTTGATGCCCCGGAATTTTGCAAAAATTGCAATATCCCTTGCATTTTCCAAAATGCTTCCTTTTGCAAGAATTGCAAAATGGACTAGTGGAAGATTGCTCAGTCCCTCTTCTTTTGAAATTGTTACGGTTACCCATACGGAATCCTTGGGTAATCTTTTGGGCTACTTCCTTTTTCCTGGTTTCTTCTCGTGTACGTACCAGCCCATCAGTTAGGGTGTTAGCTAATTCCACAGCATCATCAATAGTGCGTGGTCTCGCAGCTTTGACAATGTCATGGATTTTGCCAATTAATCCCCAAATATAACGGGAAATAAGCACAGGCTCTGGCGAAGCCAGGGTAGGCGCAACTCTAGCATACTCGAAGAATGTCGAAGTATACCCTCGACAGTCTACATCCACCATCCGGTGGTTTAGGAATTTATTCGCCATTTGTTCTTTCTCATATTCGGGACAGAATTTTATTTCCATTAGATTTTTAAATTCTTCCCAATTCATGGCATAGGCCACATTTCTTCCTTTGGATTGTAATACTGTGTTCCACCATTCTAACGCCCCTTCTTTGAAACGATGTGACGCATACATGACCTTGTCGTCCTCGGCACATTTACTTATGGTAATTACTGCCTCGGTTTTCTCTAACCAACATAGTGCAGCAGTTGCCCCTTCATTACCTGCAAACTCAGCTGGTTTACAGGCAAGGAATTCTTTGTACGTGCAACCAGGCGTTGCAGCTTTCATTTTCTTAAGGAGCGGGGCTTGCATCCCATCGTTGTTGTTATTAATATGATTGCCGCCTCCATTTACACTATTACTGAAATTATCTTCATTAGTATGTTTGCTAGGAATAATCTGTTGAGGTTCGATTGGATTTCGAGCAGCAGCAAGGATTGCTGGAATAGCATTGGCTATTCCCTGAGCAACGATATTTTCGATATCTTGCCTATTTAGAAATTGATCCTCATTGTTGTGCTCGGATTGATTACCCTCGTTAACTTGTTCATTACCAGCGTTTGCCATCTGGTAATAAATTTTATATAAATGATTAGTATTAATTTAATAATAATATAACAAATAATTACACATAATCACATAAACAAATATATATTCAAATTTGTTGACTTCCATTTTTATATATTATATTATGCATCATTTACACACTGTTATCTTACAACCGTTTTATTTTTATTATTACACATACTGATTTTTATTTATTATTATTACACAAACACAGATTCACAACCCTACTTCTCCCTTGTCAACTAGCATTTTAAAAACGATGTTCTCTCTCATCGTATTTCCAGGAGATTTGTCCTCCTATCTCCCGGATCCTATTCCCTGCATCCATCAACTCCTCGCCGAAATGGCGGAGTTCAGCTAAGTTTTCATTACTCATTGGTGGGTTTGGTGCAGGTTCTGGGTCGAACTGAGGGAAAAAGGTATAAGGGTTGTTTAGAAGGTTCTGGAACTGCCAATCGTTGGTCCACCATTCGTCCATTCCTAAAGGTTGAGTGTGAATCAGAGGTTCTGGGATAGCCGGTTCCAGGTTTATTGGAAGTTGGGTTTCAACAGGATAGGTAAAAATATTTTCATTGACAGGCTTAATGGTATCGCAGCTTGCCAGTATGAAATCTAGCTCTTCCTGTAATGTCATTTCCTTGATTTGCTTGGAGCTTTCTCCAATCTCTTGCTTAGAACTTTCCCTAATTTCCATCCCTGCTTGCCTTGATTCTTCCTCAATCTCAATCCCTTTTCCTTTATCCAGAGGATTCTCTATCTTAGGAATTCTCCTAGTTGTTGGTTTCCTTCTGCGTACCCGTCTCCAACCTACAAATCTTCTTCTTTTCTTAGGTTTTGCTTTCTCCAGAGGTGGAGCGTTGAATTCCATAGGTTCTTCCACATCGGGTATGTAACCAGTAAAGTCTTTGGAAACTTCTATTTTCACCAGATACAGATTGAGATTCTGAAGAGCTTCAGATAACTCATTCATGCTGTTTAGCATATATGCAAAAATACCAAGTTAAAAATTTTATAACAAATTTTCACAGATAACCTTCAAGTATTATTGCATACCGTGTAACTAATTTAATACAAAGGACAACTAAAAATTAAAACATACTAGGGTTTATTGTAAACTTTTATTTAGTTACTGGGTAGAGTTTCTGTCTTGTAGGTAATAAGGGTGCTAGAACTGGGTCAGGATATTTTAAAGATTTGTATTTACTGCTACAGTGGCTAGCATATAGAGATCTGCCCATTTTCATCTAATTTGTCTTCCCATGGTGGATTACTGCCTAATTCCTGGGTTTCCTGATTAACTCTCCTTTCTTTTGGTTGTGATTTCTTTATTTTCTCCTGACTTTTCCTAATAATCAAACTTCTTTTATTAGGAGAAAGTGGCTCCTCATATTGTGCCTTTCGAACAAATATTCCTTCCTCAGTATCTACTGAGTATCTTGAGGAATTTGATTGGGATGAGCTCCCCTTTTCTTTTGGTGAATTATCTAATTTACGATAGATATCCGAAATTCTTTGCTTACCCATACTGTAATTAACAAATAGTCAAAATAGAAAATCACATAATCACAAATTGACAATTAGGAGAATTAAGTATTTTTAAATACTTAATAGGCTTTAAATCAGTGGCTTGATCAGTGGCTCTGATACCACCTTTTCCTGTCACAGCCCCAGCCCCGGTTTGACCCGGTCAAGAGCCGTGGGACAGGAACCCGTGGTATCTATGATGCGTCAGCGGAAGATTTTTAACAGGATCTTTTAAAACTCAAAATGCCCAATTATTTTATTTCATAATTTTGGGATAAACCCTGTAATTTACAACAGATGAATTTCATAATTTAATTCCCTGATTTATTAAAACATGTTTATTTATTTTAACCGAGCCACCTCTTCAAGCTTGTAGTGCTCCATAGCACGTTTCCTTGATTTACAGCAGGTCGCCTGAAACATGTTTTAAAAATATTTTATCAGCGGGGAAATGTTGGCGAGCCACTCAAATTTAATAAAACGACACATAATTATCAATTACAGCATAAGAGCGATTACAATGGCTTCTATCTTATTTTTATCTGGCGCCGTGTCACATTGCGTGACGATGGTCATACCACTATTGGGTCCTGTCACCCAAGTAGTGACGATCACTGTTAGGATATATTAGCCTAACCAGTGAAAAATAGTAATGTGCACAATACCCCACTAGCCAGTGATTAAGATAACCACGACTTACTCCCTGTAATTATAACATTTGAAAATGGAGTATTGTAAAATATTTGATAAAAAGAGAATGACTCACATTGCAGATTTATACGGGCAGAGTTTAGCCTACTGATTAGCCTTTTAACCTAAATTTAAACAACATGCACACGAACTAGGTTAGTAACTAATACAGCATTTACGATAACTCACGAGATTAAACCCTCACAACAAATGACAAAGTGCGATACTTAAACATCCATCGAATTCACGACGAATGACAAAGCATAACCCTAATGTGGGCAGCACTTAAACATCCATTGGATAGTTTAATCGATCGGACATTGAATCGTAGCAGCGATCGAGTTATTACCCTGTTTTGCGGCAGCGATTCGTGATTTGTGTTTGTTTTTGGGACTGTTTATACGATATCTCAGTATACGTTTTGAGTTTGAACGTCGAACTAACGCACAATTGCAAGTACCAGACTCCCCTATTTATACCTAGAAAACGGCTCCCTCGCGTGGCGCGAGGGACCGTCGCGTGGCGCGAGGGACACCCTACTACCATAGGGTAGCCTCGTGTCCAGGTAGCTCAGGTGAGTTGGTCGCTCGTTAGTTTTCGAATCACACGTAAAACTGTTTGGATATTATCAACTAGGGTTTACCCCCCCCCCCCCGAGTTTTAGGGGCCCTGATCCTGATTCTGATTGTTCTGGAAATTTTAGGGTTTATGCAGAATCTCTTGGGGATCTCAATTAGGGTTTCCCTTTGAACCAAATATAATAATAAATAATAGTTTTGGTGAGAGTTGTTACAGGATCGGTTATGGAAATGGCCATTTGTTGATCTTTGTGCAAGCGACTGAGAGCATCAGCTACCCGATTTTCTCTACCGGTTTGTAATGGATTTCAAAGTCGTACCCAATTAACTTTGTCGCCCATTTGTATTGCTCTGGCGTTTGGCCGACTTGCGATAACAAGTGCTTCAAGCTCCTTTGATCCGTAAAAATGTGAAACTTTCGCCCAAGTAAATACCGTCGCCATTTTTTACGGCTTCCGTAACCGCGTATAATTCATGAACATAAGCGGAGGCGACTTGCATCCGGGAACACATTTTTTTACTAAAGAAAGCAATAGGGCGGTCTCCTGGAGACAAAACCGCACCAATAGCGACGGTCGACGCATCAATTGTGACATCAAAAGGTTGAGAAAAATTCGGATGTGTAAGAGTTACTAGTGAAACCATTGCTGATTTTAAAGCCTTGAAGGCTGCGTCACTTTGCGTTGACCACTTGAAAGAAGGTAAATTGAGAACATCAGTTAACGGTTCCGCGATTTGAGCATAATTTTGAACAAAACGGCGATAATAACCCGTTAAGCCTAAGAAGCCACGTAGTTGTGTGATGGTAGTGGGTGTTGGCCATGACTGAATGGCCGTGAGGTTTTCTGGATCAGCTTCTACACCTTTAGCCGAGATAATATGCCCAAGATAATCAATAGAAGAAACCACAAAAATGCATTTGGAAGGTTTTGCAAAGAATTGGTTTTGAGAAAGTGTCTCAAAATCATGTTGTAAGTGGTGATAATGTTCTTCTTTTGATTGGCTGTAAACAAGAATATCATCGAAAAACACCAGTACATACCTCCATAAGACATCTCGAAAAAGATCGTTCATTGTGGCTTGGAAAGTCGACGATGCATTTGTTAAGCCGAAGGGCATAACAGGGAATTCGTAATGTCCGTCTACTGTTCGAAATGCGGTCTTATAAGTATCTTCCGCGGCTAATCAGATTTGGAGGTAGCCGGCTGTCAAATCGATTTTGGAGAATACTACCGCGCCATGTAACTCGTCGAGAAGCTTGTCGACCGTGGGAATTGGAAAACGATCCTTGACAGTGATGGCGTTTAGAGCGCGATAATCTACACAGAAACGCCAAGACCCGTCTTTCTTACTAACCAAAAGAACCGGAGACGAGAAGGGGTTGTGACTTGGCTTGATGATCCCATCTCGTAGCATCTCAGCAATTAAAGCTGACATGATTTGTTTTTGATATTGAGGGTATCGGTACGGACGAACGTTAATCGGTTTCGATAAGGGAAGTGTTGGAATATGGTGATCTTGGCTACGGTTTGGAGGGAGCTGTGTAGGAGGTTGAAACAGATGATCATATGTTTGAAGTAGTTGGTAGATGGTAGGATCAGAATGTTGGCTGGTGGTTGATATTTGTGAAGGAATGGGGGCGGCTACGTGGAAAAATAATGCATGCAAGGAAGTTACATCATCTTTTGATAATAGGGTTTGAAGGGAAGTGGATGACACTTGGGTCGTATGTTGTTCCCCACGCAGGGTAATGGCACGTGGGCCCACATTGAAAGTTAACTGTGGGATCGAAAAATCAGCTAGGATTGGGCCTAGAGTTTTGAGCCAAGCTAACCCTAGGATGATATCTGCGCCTTCAACCGGAAGAATGAAAACCAGTATTGTAAAAGGAGTTTCTTGTAGGGTGATCACGACCGACGGGCAGACACCGTTACACTTCAGATTATCACCGTTTCCGACCATCACAGAAAATTCAGAAACCTCCTGTTGTAGAAGCTTCAAAAATGAAACGAAACGGGGTTGCACGATGTTATGAGTGCTACCCGTATCAATCAAAACCTGAACCGGTTGATTGTTAATATACCCCGTCACCTGGAGAGCCTGTGGAGAGGACAATCCGAAAAAGGCCGCTGAAGAGAGGGAAAACAATTGGTCAGATGGAGATGGATCAAGGATGTCGGCTGGAGTTGCACTATCGACAAGATCGGAAGAAGAGTTTGTATGATCATCGGACTCGTTATCGGCGATTAACAAAAACTGTGGTGGGTTACACTTATGACCCAGAAAATAGCGTTCCGGACAATGGAAGCATAAGCCCTCGGAACGACGTTTTTGAAGTGCCTCCGGAGATAGTTTAGTGAACGGAAGTTGTGGTCTAGGGGTTGTGAGAAGTGGAGGGGTTCCACTTTTTGTGGTAGTGTTTGGTTAGGTTAGTTGAGGTATGGCTGGGGTAGAAGACGTAGTTGTGAGTTAGAAGATGATAAGGGAAAAGTTCGTGGCTGGAATGATTTAGGTTTCATGAGATTTAACTTGTCTTCAACGCGCTTAGATAAGCCGTAGGCTTGATGAAGGGAAGTGGGCTTGATGATTGCGAATTCGGCTTGAATGTCGTTTTTGAGACCAAAGAGGTAACAGTTAAGGAGTGCTTCACTCGAGAGACCAACGACACAGTTGCAAAGTTTCTCAAACTCGGCTTGATAAGCCGTGACCGTAGTCGTTTGTTTGAGTTTGAACAGAGTCGCTTGGTGATTCTCGTAATCCGAAGAACCGAAGCGAAGCTCGAGAGCTCGGGAGAATTCTTGCCAAGTACCCAACAACGCATTGTTGTGAAGGTACTTGTACCAACTCAATGCTTCACCCGTGAAGTAAAAAACGGCCAAGGAAATACGACGATCGGCGGAAATATTATAATATGTGAAATAGTTTTCCGCTTGGAAGATCCAATCCAACGGGTTGGACCCGTCGAACAACAGAAGATTGATTTTCGGGGGACGTGGAGTAGGAGGGTCGCCGGGAGGGTTGGATATGGAGGGTTTAACAACGATTTTAGGTTGTTCGGTATTATTGGCAAGGATGGCTAACAAGCGATTTGTGGAATCGGTTTGCTTTTGGATCGATGTTTGAAGGGCTTCGAATTGTGCTAAGGCTCGGGTTTCGGATTGGGCAGAAGTGGTGGTGTAGTGTGTGAAGAATTGTGTGAATTGCTCACACAGATTGTTGAGAGGATTGGGGTCATCGGTTGTGGATTGGTCTTTGCGATGAGGCGTGGTAAGGATGATGAAAGCACCAAATGTTAGGCCTGTAAGTAGGCTACACTCCAAAGAAAATTAGGAAGAGAACATGATCAAGTTTTGGAACGATTTTCTGATGATTCTCAAATGCAAAGTACAAGAATATAAATATGCATGAGATTACATGTCCACCATGCCCATGAAAGCATGTACACCATGTCCTATCCCTTATTTTTAGCCATGACTTCCACTAACACCTAAATGCACCTGTGACTCTAAAACTAATGCAACTAACTCTACCATGCAACAACAAAAAAATAAACGTGCAAAACTAAAAAAAAGATGCGAATATAAATTCAGTGGATTCCTTGGACTAGCCCATCAGCCTAGCAGGCTTCTTAATAATCCTTTTGGGCCTGGACGTTGGGCCTTCTGCGATTGGACCCGTAACACAAACATCTGCATATTTTTGGTTAGTTATTAGACAATTTTTATTCTTTTAAATTGGATGCTAGATAATTGAATTCTTGTAAAAAGCTTCATGTTTGTTGACTAGGGAATGCATTAATTTTGATTTTTTTACCCAATTATAAAACTGATTTACATTTTATGTTCAAATCTTAAAACATAAGCACTCTTAAAATGAGAGGCCCAATGCCATTTTTGGGCAACTATGTATGTATTTGGTTTTTATTTGATTGCTAAGTAACCTTTCAATACATAATGGAAAGAAGCGTTACTAGGAAATAAAGGAATGGCAATACAATATCCTTTTCAGCTTGTTACTTTTAATTGAACCAGTGGATGGTGGTGATGGTGATGCTTAAGGATCGATGTCACGGCATATGATATAAATATAAAGGACGAAAATTGTAATTTACCCTAAAACGAGTGAATACGACAATGACTTGGCATTTTGTGTTAAAAAAGGAAGTAGAAGATGATTGTTTACTAAATAAATTAAGTGAAGAAAATCGAAGATCATCCATTTTTAAAGCATCTTGTAAAACAGCTAAAAATGTTCAATTTTATAAGGAAATTAGCCTTAATTTGAAAATGCGTAGACCTTAGTGAATGTTTTTCTAATAATTTGACTTGCAAAAGTCTAGTTGATCGCTCATTTTGTATCAGTCATGACTTTTCTTCTGGTTTTCTAATGCATTTTATCAAACAATAAAAAAAAATAGATTTTAATAGTCACAACTTTTACATATTGGCTGGCTATCCCAATTAAGGAAATGTTTTATGATAGCCCTGACTTTTAACATATTTCCCGTGATTACATACTCAATAAAAGTTAACCCAGTTAGTTTTTGCTAACGTAAACTACCACATAAGCAGTCCAAGGTATCAAAATTTTGCCACATAAGAAGTGCACGTCATCAAAACTTTGACTTATTTGCTACATTATCAGTCCACGTAAGCAAAGCTGACTTTTTTGACACAAAAGCAGTCCACTTCAACAAAAACTAAGACCACACGGTGTGGGCGTCGAAACCTGGCGTTGTTGCCAGTCCAAGCCCACTTTTCCACCCAGTGCTCCGCGTTGTTAACTGCGTTGTCCACATGGCGACGGGATTTCCACCGGCATTGTACCTTTCTCCGCGTTGACGTGACACGTGTTGATTCGACGTGGAGATGAGCCGTTTTAACCCCATCGGTTACTTTTTAAAAATTAAAATTATTTACTTTCTAAAATTCATTTTTTACATCTATAAATATCACACACCACATCTTCACCCCACACCCATACGTTTTACAAAACCCTACACTTCCACACCCAAAACTGACACAAGAAGAAGACATGGCAACCATCCCCTAGACGCAAGAGGAAGACATCGCACTTTGCGAGTCGTTGGTTCAAGCCTTAAACCACTACACGCCACGCAACCGGTCTAGCGGCCCGTTTTGGGGGAGAATTTTACAACACTTCTCGGTCCATAGGGGTGATCACACCCGAACCGTCGACGCCATATCCTCTCGCTTTAGGACAATCCGTATGGATTGTGAAAGATTCGAGCAACTCCACACCGCAGTGGAGCACCAAGGGGATGACCTCAGGGAGGACGACATCATACAAGTCGCGCTCATCAACTATCGACATGAGGTTGGACGTGAATTCAAACACGTTTCGGAGTGACAAATTATTAGGTTTTTTTATTTAAATTATGTGTTTTTTAAATTTTATAGTATGTTATGTATATTTTGTGTGTTTTTTTATGTAATGTTTTTTTTTTTAATTTTAATGTTATGTATTGTTTATTTATTAATGTTATTAGCTTAGTTTTTTAGTAATGTTATTAATTTAGTTTCTAGTAATGTTTATAAAAAAAATAATCAAAAAGGTTGTGCCACATGTCCGAAAACGCCTTGCATCAACGCCGTGTGCCACGCCGTCGTTTTAACCACCACGTCATGTTATGAGGGTCGGTCCACGTGGCGCATAATGACCCATCTTCAAGCCCCACCACACCGTGTGGTCTAACCGGGCGGCCCCGTAAAATAATTTAGTGTATTTTGTCAGTAAAAATACCGATCGTTCTCCTTAAAAGAATTTTGTGTATTTTATAAGGATGCATAATATGATTTTAACACATTCATACTACAATATATTTTAGAAAAAAAAATCTATTAAACACGTGTAATACACGAGTTTTTAATCTAGTTATATAACCATAATCAAGTTTTACTCATTAGCTCATGAAATATACATGGTTTTATTTTTATAAAAGGGTTTATTTAAACACGAGTGTTACAAGTTTCTATCACATAAAATGATTGAAGTATTCTGAAATGTGATTCTTAGACTTAAACTTGTATTCCTCATGTATTTATCAGCTGAGTGGTTAACTCGGATACGGTGTTTAAGAATCAAAGATAATCTTATTGTCTATTTAGTTTGCCATAGTTCAAAGTGTAACGAAATTAAGGAGCAAATTAGTTATTAAAACTATTAAATTCATTTTCATATTACAGGTCGTGTGTTTAGGGCATGAAATCAATATGGGTCCCATTCGAAACAAGGAAAATTAATAGAGGTTTTGAAAAATTAGAAACCATGTCACATGGGAAGGCCAAAATATTCAATGTTACGAGGGTCACCATCACATCCATTCTGTTAAACACCAAAAACCGCGTTTATGCACGAAAGAAAACAATACTCATACGACTAATTATAATTAGTCATATCTATTTTTTTTTGTTTTAATAATTAAGACAAAATCATTACAAATTCTGTTGTCACATCATCTTTTGGCTCCTCGTATGCATAAAACTGTAATCAATATGTGTGATTATTATTACATATTCTAATATTGTTTCTCTATATTTTTTGATACGATTATCTTGATATTCAAGCATTAATTGGCATAACATTTTTAACACATATAACTATTTTAAAAACACATAAATCAATAATATCAAATAAATTATTTAGTTTCTATATCGATAAAGTAGACTTTGATGACGGATTTGAACGGTAATTTTGAGAACATGTCACGAAAAGGAAACATGTGACTCTATCAATACCGTACTAACAAATAAAATCAGAAATTGAAATCAGGCTGAAGTTCTCATGGTCATATTTCGGTTTGAAAGGTTTCGGTTTCAAGGTTTTTCTTTCTTATTTTTTACCGAAAGGTTTCGGTTTCAAAGTTCATTTTAGGCCCTAAAAGAGGCTAAACCGCCCTTCTGGACATGCTTCAATCATCTTAAGTATAAGCATTAGACATTCTTAAAATAGTGAAGTTATATTTTCTTTTGGCCTTTGGTTACAAAAGTGTTGATAAAAGATATCTGGGATGATATTGTTGTCTCCAATTTTGGTATATCTGAGGTAATAGATAATTATTATGTCATTTTCATAAATGAAAAGATTGGGTATCAAATTATTAAGTTAAAGTTTCGTGTGGACCAACACACACCTTAGCATTTTAGTGCCTAATAATGTATTATTATATATGTAAGATATGAATATTGTAGGTTCGAAGCTTTTTATTTATTATGGAATATAATTGTCCTAATATTCCGGTAAGTTGGGCATATAGGAAAAGGATCGTAGAAAGAAAACATTGGGTTAAAGTTGTAAGATATTTAATAATGTAAGGATTGTCAAGTCCACTTTTTTTTTTTATTTTTTTTATTTTTTTTATCTGTAACCGGCTTGTGTCATTTCATTAACCACTCACCTTTGGTTTTTTATACGTAATGTTAGCTTAGTAATCATACATGGATGATAGCAAATGTTTATGTATGTATGCATGCATGCAATCAAGTATGTAAGTATCTATGCCTATATCTCATTATAAATCAAAGAAATTTTATTGACGAAAGATATCCGTCATGAACTTTGATTCTATGTGGCTTTGAAGGCTGTTTATACTCATAACACATATAACAAGTTCATGGTGTTGGGTGTTAGAAAATTGAGGATTATGGATCAAAAACTTGGCTTTTTGACAAGAAACGAATAAAACAAATCGTAACCGAAAAAGATGGTCTAAAAGCCTTGATTGATGATGGTGAATACATGTTTGTGTTGTAAATGATGTGTATGTACTGTACCTAATTTGATTCAGGCCCAGGAAGCTTAGAAATCGCTTGATTGATCGAGAAACGCGAGGTATAATACCCGAAAACTGAATTTAGGGGCAATAAACTTTGTTTTAACATAATTTTTTGCGTGGTTATTGTTAAGACTTAAAAATTTAAAGGCTGATTATATGTGATGAAAATAATACTCGTGCAAAATTTGGTAATCTTTGGATTTTTTTGACGATTTTTAGTGAATTTTACAGTATTTAAAGGCATTAATTCGGGAAAAATACAAAACCGATCCGAACAATTACCAAATTTTGCAGAGATGTTGGGTTTGACATGGGAAACAACCTGAAAAAATTCGGGTACATTGAATGTGTTTGAATATGGTTTTAAAAATCATGTTTTTGCGGAGTTTCATCAGCCGGAAACCCAGTTTAGAAAAATCAAAAAAATTGATTTATCTGAGGAGTTCATGGATATATCAGAAGGTTTCTGTAAAATTTTGGGAATTTTTTAAAATCGGATCGTCATAGGCGAGTTAGGCGCAAACTTCCTTAATAAACAACAAATCATTTTATAATACGAACAATTTGGGTATTCTATATGGTCGTATCATTTTCCGAACATCTAAAACAGCTAACTGTGATCGACATGCAAAACGGTGCACGGAAACCAAACACAATTCTGACACTAAGGCAATACCCATCACCCTACTGTTATGCTACGAGTCCATCCTCGGATGAATATCCACATCTGAGCATAAGATATATCAATTACCGACTCGAGAACTGTTTTCGGTAACTAACCACTCAATACTGATACTAGAATCGGACTAGCGCGACTATTAGTTGATTGTGTTGCGCTATTATATACTGTGAACACGCTATGTGGTATTATACATAGCTACTTGGATTACACTGTAACATCCGCTAAAAACAGATCCCGGAAACCTAATTAGTATTGTAAACTGGATCCTACACCTAATAAATTAAAGTGAATTTTTTATTATCTTTATATGTATTTCTTATTTATACGGTGTCGTGCGTCTATTTAATTCATGTACATATGTTCGGATCCAAAAAAGTTAATTTTGTAAGTTTATAACTATATTCGGTTAGTTAGTTAGTTACTGAATGAAATCATTTTAAAACTGGATTAGTTATAATTAGTTACTGAATGAAATCATTTTAAAAATCTAGCACAAAAAATGTTATACAACATAGAAAATCAACACATTTTAGTGGGTTTTTTTAATCGTCATATTTTATGTAGCAATATGATACTCAAATTAAAGATAAAAAGACGCTCGATTTTATGGAGAATTTTTTATGAAAAAATAATGTCGTATAAAAAAGTTATGAATGTCTAAAAAATGGGGGTGGAATATGCATGTGCCTTACATCTGGAGAGAGAAAGTCAAAAAATAGGATTTTCCCAAGATACCCTTGAACTTCTCTTTTTTCCTGCATTTTCATCTTAACCATTGATTTGATAAATGAATGGTTAAGATTCCTTCTCATCCTACTTAGGCAAAACAAACTTTTTATTTGATTTTATCCCTATATATATATAGGGTCAGGATTTAGGGAAAACGGTGAAAAGTGTGAGAACAATGAGAATGGTTATGGATCGTCAGATCAAAACAATCTATTGACTAGATTGACGCGGTGGCGTGGCGTTATCGTAAATAACATCAATTTTATTATTTAAACGTGCTTCATTAAGGGTAAAAAGGGTAAAGATCTTTTCATACATAAAACGCCATTAAAATATAAAACACCAAGTAAATACAAAACGCCAATTTATTACTGCGTAGTTTTTTCTGTGTTTTAGTTAAGGTCTTGGCCTATAAAAATGCCATAAAATATAAACACCAAGCTTGATAAATGGGACGTGTTATAGACTTAACAGATAAAGTTTGTCACAGCCCCCGACCCCACTCTGGGAGCGGGAGCCGCGAGCCAGTCAGATGGTATCGGTGTTTATTAATTTGGCAGCGGAAAACTTTCATCAGGACCGTAGTTAGAAAATATTTTTATCAGAGTTAAACACCAAAATGTTTAAAACAGATAAATGGGATAAAACCCAAGTTTTGATGATAATACATTTATAACAAACAAGTGGGACAAAATCCGATTTTCATTTGTAATATATTTATAGGAGTTAAATGCCCGGATAGTCCTTGTGGTTTGGTCTTTTTTCACCTTTAGTCCCTAACTTTCTAAAATTACAGCTATAGTCCCCAACTTTTTCAATTTTGTTCCCGGATAGTTCCTGGCGCGGATGGAGGTTAGTCTTTTCAGTTAAGTGGATGTGGAATGACCTAAATACCCCTACTATTAAAAATAAAAAATAAAAAAATGAAAATTAAATTAAACCAATCAAGAATGAAAAGTAAATTAAACCAATCAAGAATAAAAAACCTACCACACCCCAAGTCATCTTCGTCTTCTTCCCGTATCACCGCCACAATCACCGTCTACCACCGCCGGCGACCACCATCCACCGGAGACGGAAAGTAGGTTGTTACTATGGGATAACAGTCGTTGATCTACAGTTTTGTGGCCAGAGTAACGATTATTCTGTCGGAATACACGGAATTCACCGGTAATTTCACCAGTATTGCTGCTTAGTGTCTCCAGAAGCTTCCGGCGACGTTTGTGTTGCAGAGGTTATCAAGGAAGACGACGACGTTTCATTCATATATTTCATACATACACAACAATAATCCAATAACTAGCGTCAACAATGGCGAAGAAGAAAGCTACGAATCTACGATGACTCTAAAAGACTTCCATGGCGGTTTAATTCCTTCTGATCTCTCTCTCCCCTCCGCTCCTGGCGAGTCAGTACCTTTATTCTCTCTCTAATTCATTTTCATAACTCTCAGATTACAGATTCTCGTTTTGCTGATTCAAAATCGGATTTGTTTGTTGTTGTTTACTGATTTGGATTAACGTGAATTAGATTGATAGTTATGTGAAATAGCTTGTGTGTTTCGTCGATTTGATTGCGTTTGTAGAAGATCTGTCTGAAAGGGAGAAAGATGGTGGTTATGGGTGGTGATATGGTGGTTGCAGTGAAGGTGGATTTGGTGGTCGTTTTTCCGACGATGGTATGGGTGGGTTGGGGTTGGTTTGTCTGGAAGTGGTGGTCTGCCGGTTATGACGGGTGAGTTGGTGGCGGTGCCGCGGCGGTCTGATGACGGAGTGAGGTGGTGGCGGTAGTTGAGACTTGAGGTTGGTTGTGGTTGAGATTTAGGTGTGGTGGTGGTGCTTTGGTCTGAATGGGTGCAGACAGACGTGGAGTGGGGTGGGTAAAAGGGGGTCTCATTATTATTAGATAATTAATATTATTTTTATTAATATTTTATTAGTAAGGGTAATCTTGTTATTTCACACCCACTTAACACAAAAAACTAACCTCCATCCTCTTCAGGGACTATCCGGGAACAAAATTGCAAAAGTTGGGGACTATAGCTGTAATTTTAGAAAGTTAGGGACTAAAGGTGAAAAATAGACAAACCACAGGGACTATCCAGGCATTTTTCTCTATTTATAGGGATAAACCCTAATTATTGAAAACAATTCTCCTTTTTAATTAGGTGACTTTTATAGCCAATTTTCTAAGCCTTCAGTGCTCTCCAGCTGGCTTCTATTGGCTTCACACTAAGTTACCTGAAACGCGTTTTAAAGACATTTTATCAGCAAGAAATACTGGCGAGTGCATCCCAGTTTAATCAAAACAGTTTTATCACTTTTACAGTATTGAGGGCATCCGCAATTACATTTGCTTATATCTATCCAATTACCCTTTTTCCTGGTACTGTCTTTCCTGACTGGTTGGTCATGCTACTATTCCAATAGTAATGAGTTTCAAGTAATGTATACAAAACCCCAACATATCGGCAGTAATTGTAGAATCGCAAACACTCAATTACTGTTGAGTGGTTATTTAAAACATTTGAGGTTTTGGTAAAGTATTTTGACTCATAAAAGTAATTTACAAAAAGGTGTTAAAAGCAGATGTACTCGCTCTTATAGACTTATGTATTCTTACAGGCTTCTTGATAATATTATAGTTCTTGTTGTTTCTCCTGGTTATTATTTATTAAAATTAAACAATGCACATGTGTTAGTAAAATAACCCAAATCGCATTAACCGTACAACTCGAGACAGAATTCCAATGACTAAGTCGGGCAGGGCCGACATGCATTACGGAATCCTAGATCAATCGAGTGTAACACGAGACAGAACTCCAACGACTGAGTCGGGCAGAGCCGACATGCGTTACGGAATCCTAAATCGATCATCTAAGGTAATAGCAGGGTTATAATACTTACCACGAGGCAAAGCTTCGCTTATTAGGGGGTATTTGGCTATAGTTTTTGCCTTCAGAAATTGAGAGAGAAAGAAGAGATTTGAACGACTTGGAAATGCCGATCTCAGCTCCTTTTATAGCTAGTCGAGCAAGCTGTCGCACCCCGCGAGGGCCTTCTTTAAGTCCTTCGCGGGCCGCGAGGGACTGTATGGCGGTTTTAGGGTTGGTGAGTCACAGGTAGGTTCAACACGTGGATGGGACACGTAGCTTAAAGGGTGTCCGGCAAGTAATAGGCTGTCGCGCCCCGCGAAGGAATCCCCTTCGGCTGTCACGGGCCGCGACGGCACTAATTTATTTGTTTTTTATTAATATAAACGGTATACGGGCTCGTTTATCGCATATGGGGTATATCTAGGAGCGTTTAGGGTTATTACATCCTCCCCATCTTGTTTTAAATCTCGTCCTTGAGATTTGGGCTACGATATCTCCTCGGAGTTATGCACGTCTCTAAGTTAGTAAGAACAGTATATCAAGGTGTCTGAGTTTAGAGTTGAAAAATGATATATAAAGATATCATATGATAATTGGAATTCAATGATCCCAAAAATTAGTTTCAGGAATCGATGGATTGAACAAGATGAAATGATACAATCATCAAGGTGACTGAGTTTCACAAATCAAGAGGGATTTGATAGGCATAAAATTCGAAATGTAATGATTTTTAGTGTAACGCCCACTTTTTCACATTCGAAAATAATAAATACAACATACTAATTTTAACAAAAATTGGGCATGACCCGTTCGTACTGTAAGCAATTCTCTGCTTTTAACAATCACCATTCAAACTAAATTCTATGACACGTTCAAAAGACATAAAAGTTGTAACCATACAAGATTTAATCAAAAGTGTTTTGTCCGAACTACCAAAATAAGATTTAAAATCCTAACTTACTTACAAAACATCCTAGACATAAATTTAACATTTACATTATGAAAGTGTTTTGACCCATTTACAAAGACAACTTTAACCGGAAGCGCATAAAGGGCGATGTGGTGTGTTCGATCCAAGCTCGCCATTATCAAGAGTGAGATTCACCTACATCCATAACACAAACTTACAAGTTAGTTCAGTTAAAACATATTACTAATACAATTTGCTTTTCGTCATTATTTGACCCGTTACCGGGTCATTATATCTTTACATCTTTTCATTCGAACTTCTCATATGACAATTCCGTTTAACGGATATAACACCATCTTAGTTTCCATCATCATCAATCATCCTATTTTATCCGACCCGTTCTCACGGATCATACTTATTCTTACTTTTCAATTTTCCATACTTCACTAGCTATCTTAACTTCATAACAATTTCATCTTACTTGACCCGTTTAACTACGGGTCAATACATCACCAAGAACACCTCATACTCATACTTTAGACCCATTTGTACGGGTCGTCAATAGACATTTCCCTTTTTCTACTAACAATTCGCATTAAGAAATTTTACTATAAATTTCCGCATAAAACATCGAATAATTATTTATATGAGAACTAACACAAAATCTACATTCTACATGAGCGAAGTTCATATGAACTTACCGGAGTAGTGCGCTCCTATTGCCTTTGCTTGGTTTGATTCCCCTCCTTTCTTCGACCCTATAAGGTGCATCAGATACGCGTTTAGCTTTCGCGTTATACATCACTTACGCACATTTACATCATTTACCATAACGTTCATTACTCACATTTATTTTTCATACCATCATTAGATCATCAATACTTCAATTTCTCATGTTCATACATAACCAATTCAACTCAAGCATTTCATCGAACACCTTATGTGCGTACTACTTAACTAGCACAATGTATAAGCATATTAAGCACATTCCTACCGAGTCTTTCTAAAATGATGGCAATACATCATAAACACATAAATTCTTCGAATATTCAGATTTCTTTAACAACAATAAGCATAATTCAAGTTCATAAATCATACTACATCTACATACACCTCATCCTTCCAACGCCAATATCAAGTGAAATCTCTTTCATGTCACTGGCTTGATAGTTCTTTTCATACTTTTCATGCAATACCTACGTATAATCTTTACCCAAGACCAATATTTCTTTCATTCATGATCTATCATACCTGCGTGGTTAAACACAATTTAATGTATATGTTTATACAAACCGTGTACATACTATCTTGCTCTAATCTCTTTACCATCTATCCCTTGGTTACAAGGGTCAGTATAAATCTTTAATCACGCTATCAATATGATCGATAATTCAATACTCACATTTGAGTAACTCATATTACACTCGAGGTGTCATACTCAACTATACTTGTCATCACATTCCATAGCTGTCATACATACGTCATTCCTTCTAGCAATTGTAATACTAAAACAACTACCTAACATAATACCACAAAGGGTTAATTCTTATCTATATTCTTACCTAGGTTCCGCTACATACGAGATTATAAGCTTATTACATATGCCATTCCATTCCACGTATGAGTTACATAAAACTTGGTACAACCATTCATTCGATAATCGAGATTACATTCTAGCACGTAGGGTAGTTTTATAATACGAACCATGAATCATGCGTATAAAACTTTAACTCTCGAACATTTCCTTAGAGGTTTTCCTTCTAATAAATCCTCACATACGATAGGGAACCCGACTAAGGGCAAGATTCATTCAAATATCCATTCAAATGTTCATCACATTTTACATTCCACTTGACCCCTCTTTATGTAACATTCCACCTTTAATAGTTACGCATTCTTATATTTTCATTCTAACTTCCTTCAACGTTAACCTTTCACATCTTCCATACAGTTCTTTCTAATTATTCTAAATTTGGCATACTAAGTGTGTACCCCGCTTTCTTAACAGTTCCTCACTTTTCTTTCCTTTCTACTAATATGTGGGTCGACTCTTACCATCATTCCATCATGAAATTTCAAGACATCTAATAACCGTACTTTACAATAAACAAGAATTTAGAGCCGCCATAACTTTCATGTATTGACATGAAGATTATAATTCATTTACTTGCATTATAAGTCATTTACTTCTGCCTTCCAAGTTACTAACCATACTTGTTCCTTCACTATGCCGTTAGAAACAATAATGCTCATCATGAGCCTACTACTTAATTCCTCTATTATCAATATCATCATTCTTCCTAGTCACCTCCTCTTGTGACATAAAAACTTTGACTACTAATGTATGTGTGTGTGTATATATATACATATACATATACTTGCCTCAAACATTTAGTAACTCTATTACTATTAGTTGCTTGTTAATCCATTCCTACAATATGGACTAATTCGCACATTTGTACTTCCTTATTGATTTTAGACATGCTTATGTAAACATTGTTCTTGCCATCCCATTTCTTTTAAATCCTCTACTAGTAAGTCCATCACGTAATTGTGTTTACATGTTGAGCCACCTCCTTCATTCTTGAAATTCGTTCATATCTTTTAAACGTTCGAATTCAATCATACTTGTTATCATTTTACCATTTCTTACAAAAATCTCTATCCTCGTCGGTGCTTAAATCATCCATCTAAGTCTTAGCCAATTATTCTTTCTACTAACATTTACTTTCTATTTAACAAAATTTTCATCCTTTGGACCATACTACACTCGAAATTCTATCATCCTTTCATGTTCAATACTTTCTAAGCTTAATCGTAATTATCATTCCATTTTTTATATACTTCCCTTTCTTTCATGCTAGGTGTTAACGGTCCTTTATGACCACACTACATATCTCTCATCATAGGGTTGATAAACCCAACTAGAACTTCACCCACAACCTTCCAATCATATACGTTCTTACTTCGGAACATTTTAACATGACCCGGTTGACATTTAGAGAATCCTAATTATCATAGGTTGCATTTTCGAAAACCTAACGAAACTATTGGATTTGCCTTAAGAAATACTCTACAACATAGTTTAGGAAATATGTTAATACGCCTAACATATTTCAATGACTTTCATTCTCTTACTTATTACACATTCATTAATTTTATATACTTTTCACTTCGTTATATGTTACTTCATGCCATCATGTTTACGTCTTATTGACCTTTGTCCTTTTAATTATGGTTATCATGCTTTTATTTCATAACTTCGGGTGTTAATGGCCACTTAGTGACCATACCGCATTCCTTTCATCATCCTCGGTGTTAACGACTACTCCGTGCCCACACCGCATACCATTAATCATCCTCAGTGTTAACTGTGACTTCGTGACCACACCGTATATCATTCATCATTCTCGGTGTTAAGAGTCACTTCGTGACCACACTGCATACCATTCATCATCCTCGGTGTTAACGGTCATTTCGTGACCACACCGCATACCAATTATCATAGGGCATCTTCTTTACCATCATTACTAACAATATCATTATCATCATCATTTACATTCACTGCGTCCTCCATTTACAATTACATACTTTTATTAGATACCGTATCATTCATTTCTTTATCATTCATGCATTATTTGCTTTCGATAATTCAATTCTGTAGGTCATAAAACCATACTATCCTTCATTACGAACATTCTAGACATGTTAATCAAAACATACATTCATTCTTACACTTACTTCTTATTCCTTCATTCTTTAACTAATAGCCTTGGTGTTAGTCAACTTATATTCATGGTTTCATTAAAATTTTGAGGGGTTTTTTCTAAGTTTAACGAAGGTCCGGAACTGAATTAGAGGCCATGGAATAACAAACAAAACAATTCAGCAAAGTGGACCAGGGAGCGGCGTCGCCGACGGCACTGGGCCGCGTTACCGACGCACCCTAGATTGTTGCTATAACAACCCTCCTAAATATTTCCGACACCCCTAAAATATTTATAATGTCCCTATACGCCTTAAAATACACCCCGTATACGAAAACCGGGCCCAAAATACCTTTATATAATTAAAAACAAAATAAAAACAATTATTTATGTCTGTCGCGGGGCGCGACACACTACCCTTGAGCTTACGCGGGCCGCGAGCGCCTAGACACCAGGCCTCACCCGGTGCCTCCACGTGTCGAGTGCGTGTCGAGCCTACCCCCATGACTGGTCAATGCTAAGGCCTAGGACCCCTATGTCGCGGGCCGCGAAAGATGGCCTTGTCTCCATCGCGGGGCGCGAGAGACCATCAGTCAGGCCCTATAAATTAATTTGATCGGCCTTCAGTTTCTGACGTTCAAAACTTTCAATTCTCTCTCAATTTCTATAGTGTAGAAGTAATACCCGAGCATATTACCCCCTAAATAGCGAAGCTCTGCCTCGTTGTAAGTATTTAACCCCTGGTTACGTATTAGATACGCTGCCCGATTGATCTAGTGCTCCGTAACGGTTGTTGAGGCTCTGCCCGACGTAGTCGTTGGAGTTCTGTCTCGGGGAGGGTATAACTAATGTAAATTTTGGGTTATTATACTAACGCATGTGCATTATTTAAAATTTATAGATTATAGCCAGGAAGCCACAGGAAATTACCTAAGATAGCAATGTGAGTAATCTCCTTTTTGTAAACTGTTTTTACAAAACCTTAATTATTTTAAATTATAAATAGCAATGATTGAGTCTTTGTAATTCTTCAATTACTGCCGGTATGTTGGGGTTATGTATACAAAATGTGGAACACGTTACCATTGGACAACGAGAAAGCCAATGTGTAATATGACCCACCAGTCAGGATTGACAGTACTGAATGAGTAATTGTGTAGATATAAACATTGTAATCGCTCTCAATACTGTGAAATGGTAAAACTCTTCTTGATTAAATTGGGATTCATTCACCAGTATTTCCTACTGACGAAATGTTCTTAAACGCGTCTCAGGTAATAATATGTGAAAGCCAAATAGAAGCCAGCTGGACAACACTGAAGGCTTGGGAAAAGTGGCTATAAAAGTTACCTAAATAAAGAAGATGTTTTATTTAAATAAAATAGGGTTTATCCCTATAAACCTGTTTGTAACGTAAACTTGGGTTCTATCCCAATATGTTTATTATTATAAAATGTGGTGTTTTACTCTGATAAAATATTTCCTAACTACGGTCCTGATGAAAATTCCGCTGCCAAATAATGAGAAATACCGATACCACCATCTCTGAGTTGGCCGCGACCGCCCGCCTCCCGAGGCAGGGGTCGGGGGTTGCGACAGAAGGTGGTATCAAAGCTACAGCCACTAATTTCAGCCACAGAAGTGTTCTGCTGACACCAAAATTTTATTTGTTATGTTAGGAAATTATCTACGGAACTACGTGCATATATTATTGTTTTGTGTTATTTGAAAAATTGTTAGTTTATAGTATGAGTGACCAAGGAACTTTCGACGCTTTGTTCCCTTAAGGACGAAGGAACTTCTTCCCAGCCTACCCCCTCGGGGTATCCGGCTGACACCGAAGAAGGAATTTTCGTATTCAAAGCACAATCTAAAGAGTCATTCCCTCCCAAGAAGAGGGGATGGTTTAGCAGAGGAGCTCATGAGCGTAGAAAAAAGATGAGAAAGTTACAGCAACAGCGGGCCTTAGCAGCGGCCAATAGAGAAATGAATGCTCACACCCAGGATATGCTCAATAGGAGATTAGCAAATTTTCATATCTTAGCTACCACAGTTGCAGACCCGAATTTGGAGCAACTCATTGCACCCCAGCCGTTACCACTATTTCCCACACAACCTATGGAAATTGAACCAAACCCATCCCCCAGATTATGACCCATGGTTTGATGACCACAGAGATTACCAAGAACTTTACCCAATAGAAGAAGCCATGCAAAACCCAGTAGCACCCTATCCCAACCTGGACCCTCTAGATCCATATTGGAATAATGACCAGTATATCAGGGAAATCCTAGAAAACCCGTACCCACACGAAGAACCGATGCCCCCGTTTCCTGACCCGATACTAGCACTAGCCCCACCCATGAGTACTCAGAATGTGCAAGAACTCCAAACCTTTGGTGAGGAGATATTAGAAGGAAGTGAGAGAATGAGACAGATAGGTGAAAGGCTCGTTTGGAAATATGACGAGCGTAACATAGAATTTTGGATGAACCCTTATCAGTAATAGTAATAATAATAATAATATATAATATGTTTGTATGTTGAATATATATATATATATATAATATATGTGTATATCCCCTAAAATAGATAATAGCTACGGATGCATATTAGTATTGTACCTTAGATTTCAGTTCTAGTTTGTAATAGACGCATATATAAAATAGAGTAAAGGTCGCAATGTTCGACGATTTTGATCAATATGCTTGCTGTGTGATTGTTTGCATTGGATATTGTCTTGTGATATTAATACGTGGAAAATGTTTATAATCTAGATGGACAACGAAATGAATCAAGGAAATCTGAATAATGATCATAACGGAAACCAAGTAGATAACAGTGCCATCCAACACATAGTGGCACAAGGGATTATAAACACAATGCCATATATGATCAAAACAGTTAAGGAAGCGGAACAATGGACCCTTAATTCAATTGCCAATTCCAAAAAGAAGAAGAACCATGTCTTATGGTTGTTCTTACAAAGAATTCTGGTCCTGTAAACCAATAGAATTCTCTGGCAATGAAGGAGCCATTGCAGCCCTACGCTGGATAGAAAAGATTGAGGCAGTCTTGAAAATAAGCAAGTGCGCGGAAGAGGATAAGATAATGTTTGTTTCCAATCTGTTTAAGAACTCAGCTTTAGAATGGTGGAACACTATCCTCCAGTCTAGGGGAAGTGATAGAACCTATAATATGGAATGGAATGAATTTAAGAATATGGTGGAAAGAAAATTCTGTCCTCCTAATGAAAAGGAACAGATAGCTAATAAATTCTTAAACCTTAGAATGACTGGAGTAGATAGCAAGGGTTACACTACTACATTCTTTGAATATGCTAGAATAGTGCCAACCCTAGCGTCCCCAGAACCAGTATTAATCTCCCGTTACATCTGGGGATTAATCAGTGAAATTAGACATGTAGTCAAGGCAGCTAGACCACAAACTATAGAAGAAGCTGTAGAACTACCCAATACCTTGACTGATGAACTAGTATGTACACAAGAAGAAAACCAAAGGAAGAACCTAGCTCAAAAACTTACCCAAGAATTTCGCTATGGAAATTCCAATCGTGGGAAAAATGTAGGTTCTACTTCTGCACCTTACTGTAGGTATTGCAAAAGGAAGCATTCTGGAAGATGCTCTATATACTGTAATTTCTACAAAATATCTAGACACAAGGAAGAAGACTACAGGAAGAAACCTAACAATAGGATATGCTACAATTGTGGGGAACAAAGTCATATTAAGCCGAACTGTCTGAAACTAGCTCCAGCCATGAACAACAAAACTACTAAAAATGCTAGAGCATTTGTTCTGACTGCAGAAGAAGCCAAAATGATTCCAGACGTGATTGTCGGTACGTTTTTGGTTAATGATGTTTTTGCTAAAGTATTATTTGACTATGGTGCGAACCAATGTTTTATTAATACTTCATTTTGCAAACTTCTCAATCAACCATTAACTAAACTTCAACAAGAATGTCTAGTAGAAACAGCAAATGGAGAATCTATTAAGATTACTGAAATCTTGCAGGTAGCAAGAATAGAAATTTTAAATCAAAAGTTTATTGCAAATCTTTACCCAATGAATCTGGCAGGATTTTATATTGTATTAGGAATGGATTGGTTAATAGCCAATAAAGCCAGTATTTTATGTGATCAAAAGTCAATCCAAGTAAATTCACCAAAGGGTGAAAAGATCACAATTAAAGAAGATAAGCCATCTAGATCCACAAAATTCATCTCTGTAATGAAAACAACAAGTTGTACAAGAAAAGGATCATTAGTGTATATGATTTCTATAATCATTAACACTAAGGGAAGGGAATTGAAAGATATCCCCGTAGTATCTCAATTTTCAGACGTATTTCCAGAATAATTACCAGGACTACCGCCAGACAGAGAAGTCGAATTCAGAATTCATCTGCTACCAGGAACAACACCGATTGCCAAGGCACCTTACCATTTGGCACCCGCAGAAATGCAAGAGTTAAAGAAACAGTTAGACGAACTGTTGGACAAAGGATTCATACAGCCAAGCTCATCGCCATGGGGAGCACCGATTTTATTTTTCAAAAAGAAGGATGGGTCAATGCGTATGTGCATTGATTACCGAGAATTGAACAAAGTCACGATTAAAAATCGGTACCCATTACCGAGAATCGATGATTTGTTTGACCAATTGCAAGGAGCTCGATTCTTTTCTAAAATCGATTTACGCTAAGGATATCATCAATTAAAGGTACAGGAAGAGGACATTCCTAAGACCGCTTTTAGAACAAGGTATGTCCATTATGAATTTACTGTCATGCCATTTGGTTTAACCAATGCCACAGCCGCATTTATGGACATGATGAACCGAATATGTAAGCCATATTTGGATAAATTCATAATTGTCTTTATAGATGATATTCTCATTTACTCTAAGAGTAAAGAGGAACATGCAGCACACCTACATGCACTCCTAAGTTTATTAAGAAAAGAAAAGCTTTATGCCAAGTTTTCAAAGTGTGAATTTTGGTTAGAAGAAGTACAGTTTCTTGGACATTTAGTTAATCATGAAGGAATTCATGTTGATCCCACAAAGATTGAGGCAATTACTAAATGGAAAACCCCTGAATCACCAACAGAGGTTAGAAGTTTTCTAGGACTGGCCGGTTTTTATAGACGGTTTATTAGAGATTTTTCTAGAATAGCCATTCCCTTAACTAAGCTAACATGTAAATCTGTTAAGTTTGAATGGGGACCAAAACAAGAAAAAGCCTTTAGAATTCTTAAGCAAAGATTAACCAATGCACCCATACTAGCGTTACCAGAAGGGACAGAAGACTTCGTAGTCTACTGTGACGCATCTAAGCTAGGTTAGGGATGTGTGTTGATGCAACGTCAAAAGGTTATAGCCTATGCCTCTAGACAACTTAAGAATCATGAAGAGAATTATACAACCCATGATCTAGAGTTAGGAGCCATAATTTTTGCCCTTAAAATTTGGAGACATTACCTTTACGGTAGGAAGTTTACCATTTTCAACGATCATAAGAGTTTAAGATATGTTTTTGGGCAAAAGGAATTAAACATGAGACAAAGACGATGGATGGAAATTCTCAGTGATTATGATTGTAATATCCAGTATCATGCAGGAAAAGCTAATGTAGTTGCTGATGCTTTAAGTCAAAAATATCATGAAAAGCCAAAAAGAGTACGTTCTCTTAAATTAAATCTGCAGATAGATTTAAATGAACAGATTAGAAAAGCACAGGAATCAATAATCAAAGATGATACTGAAAAATTGAAAGGAATGATTAAGGAACTAGAACAAGGAATGGATGGAATTTGGAGATTCCATAAGGAAAGAATTTGGATACCTAAACGAGGAAACCTACGCCACCGAATATTAGAAGAAGACCATAAGTCTAAGTATACAATACATCCTGGAAGTGATAAAATGTATCAAGACTTAAGAAAAGAATTTTTGATGGATAGGAATGAAAAAGGATATAGCAGCTTATGTTTCTAAGTGTCTAACTTGTTCACAAGTTAAAGCTGAACATCAGAAACCCTCAGGTTTGTTGCAACAGTTAGAAATGCCAGTGTGGAAGTGGGAATTGATAACGATGGATTTTGTTACCAAATTACCCAAGACAAGAAAAGGTAATGATACAATCTGGGTGATTGTAGACAGGCTAATCAAGTCAGCTCATTTCTTACCAATGAAGGAAACTTTCAGTATAGAACAACTAGCCCAGTTGTATGTAAATGAAATAGTTTCATTACATGGAATTCCCTTATCAATTGTTTCTGATAGAGATAGCCGTTTTACCTCTCATTTTTGGACTAGTTTCCAAAAAGCAATGCGAACCAATCTAAATCTAAGCACCGCTTATCATCCACAAACGGATGGACAAAGCGAAAGGACAATTCAGACAATGGAAGATATGCTTAGAGCTTGTGTAATTGATTTCGTAGGAAGTTGGGATGATCACTTACCATTAATAGAATTTTCTTACAATAACAACTATCATACCAGTATCAATGCTGCACCATTCGAAGCATTTTATGGATGAAAGTGCCGAACGCCAGTCTGTTGGGCAGAAATTGGAGAAAAGCAACTATCTGTACCTGAGATAGTACAAGAAACAACAGACAAGATTATTCGAGTCAAGGAAAGACTAAAAGCAGCACGTGATCAACAAAAGAGTTATGCTGACAACAGGCAAAAACCGTTGGAATTTCAGGTAGGAGATAAGGTCTTATTGAAAGTTTCTCCTTGGAAAGGAGTGATGAGATTCATCAAAAGAGGAAAGCTAAGCCCCAGGTATGTTGGACCCTTTGAGATAATCAGAAGGATAGGACCAGTAGCTTATCAGCTACAACTTCCAGAAGAAATGGCAGGAATACATGATGTATTTCATGTATGTAATCTCAAAAAGTGTTTAGCCGATGAATCATTAGTAATACCCCTTAAGGACATAGAGGTAAATGAAAAGCTTAAATTTATAGAAAAGCCTCTACAGATTGAAGACAGAAAGGTCAAGAATCTTAAACACAAGAGATTAGTTCTAGTCAAAGTAAAATGGGATTCCAAGAGAGGACCATAATACACATGGGAGCTTGAATCAGAGATGCAAAGGAAGTACCCACACCTATTCCAGTAGACCTCTAGGACGAGTTCTAAAATAAGGTGGGGAGGATATAACAACCCTCCTAAAATATTTCCGACACCCCTAAAATATTTAGAATGTCCCTATACGCCTTAAAATACACCCCGTATACGAAAACTGGGCCCAAAATACCTTTATATAATTAAAAACAAAATAAAAACAATTATTTAAGTCTGTCGCGGGGCGCGACAGACTACCCTTGAGCTTACGCGGGCCGCGAGCACCTGGACACCAGGCCTCACCCGGTGCCGCCACGTGTCAAGTGCATGTCGAGCCTACCCCCATGACTGGTCAAAGCTAAGGCCTACGACCCTATGTCGCGGGACGTGAAAGATGGCCTTGTCTCCATCGCGGGGCGTGAGAGACCATCAGTCAGGCCCTATAAATTGATTTGATCGGCCTTCAGTTTCCGACGTTCAAAACTATCAATTCTCTCTCAATTTCTATAGTGTAGAAGTAATACCCGGGCATAATACCCCCCCCCCCCAAATAGCGAAGCTCTGCCTTGTTGTAAGTATTTTAACCCCCGGTTACATATTAGATACGCTGCCCGATTGATCTAGTGCTCCGTAACGGCTGTTGAGGCTCTGCCAGACGTAGTCGTTGGAGTTTTGTCTCGGGGAGGGTATAACTAATGTAATTTTTAGGTTATTATACTAACGCGTGTGCATTATTTAAAATTTATAGATTATAGCCAAGAAGCCACAGGAAATTACCTAAGATAGCAATGTGAGTAATCTCCTTTTTGTAAACTGTTTTTACAAAACCTTAATTATTTTAAATTATAAATAGTAGTGATTGAGTCTTTGTAATTCTTCAATTACTGCCGGTATGTTGGGGTTTTGTATACAAAATGTGGAACACGTTACCATTGAACAACGAGATAGCCAATGTGTAATATGACCCACCAGTCAGGATTGACAATACTGAATGAGTAATTGTGTAGATATAAACATTGTAATCGCTCTCAATACTGTGAAATGATAAAACTCTTCTTGATTAAATTGGGATTCACTCTCCAGTATTTCCCACTGACAAAATGTTTTTAAACGCGTCTCAGGTAACAATATGTGAAAGCCAAATAGAAGCCAGCTGGACAGCACTGAAGGCTTGGGAAAAGTGGCTAAAAAAGTTACCTAAATAAAGAAGATGTTTTATTTAAATAAAATAGGGTTTATCCCTATAAACCTGTTTGTAACGTAAACTTGGGTTCTATCCCAATATGTTTATTATTATAAATTGTGGTGTTTTACTCTGATAAAATATTTCCTAACTATGGTCCTGATGAAATTTCCGCTGACAAATAATGATAAACACCGATACCACCATCTCTGAGTAGGCCGCGGCCGCCCGCCTCCCGAGGCAGGGGTCGGGGGTTACGACAGTTGCGTCGCTGGACTTATGTGTATGCAAGAGGTTAGGCCATCGGGATAACCAGGTGTGCCGCCGACGCCATAGGGGGCCATCGCCGACGGGGCTTCTGACCCGCAAACGATGATTTTTCTTATTTTTACCCACATGCTTCGTTCCTGAGCCCCGGTATGACCCAAAAAGGTTCTGTGACGTTCCGTAACCTCTCGTAACATCCCGTAATGTTACAACCCAAGTTATTCTAGTGAGTTAACTATAATCCCCTTCCTATTTCTAACTATAAGCATAATCAAAATTTACAATTTACTTACTTGCATAGCGCTTCAGAACGAACACACCTTCGTACGAGCTTTCGGTTTGAGTTCAAGCATTTTAAATCTAATGCTTGAATCCCTCGAACCTCGGCTCTGATATCAACTTGTAACGCCCACTTTTTCACATTCGAAAATAATAAATACAACATACTAATTTTAACAAAAATTGGGCATGACCCATTCGTACTATAAGCAATTCCCTGCTTTTAACAATCACCATTCAAACTAAATTCTACGACACGTTTCAAAAGACATAAAAGTTGTAACCATACAAGATTTAATCAAAAGTGTTTTTTCCGAACTACCAAAATAAGATTTAAAATCCTAACTTACCTACAAAAATCCTAGACATAAATTTAACATTTATATTATGAAAGTGTTTTGACCCATTTACAAAGACAACTTTAACCGGAAGCGCATAAAGGGCGATGTGCTGTGTTCGATCCAAGCTCCCATTATCAAGAGTGAGATTCATCTACATCCATAACACAAACTTACAAGTTAGTTCGGTTAAAACATATTACTAATACAATTTGCTTTTCATCATTATTTGACCCGTTACCGGGTCATATATCTTAACATCTTTTCAATCGAACTTCTCATATGACAATTCTGTTTAACAGATATAGCACCATCTTAGTTTCCATCATCATTAATCATCATATTTTATCCGACCCGTTCTCACGGATCATACTTATTCTTACTTTTCAATTTTCCATACTTCACTAGCTATCTTAACTTCATAACAATTTCATCTTACTTGACCTGTTTAACTACGAGTCAATACATCACCAAGAACACCTCATACTCATACAGATGTGTGTAAAATGCAACATATAAATTACATCAAATGAGGCATAAAACTAACCCTTTTTTAGTATTAATGTTGGAAAAAGTGTGCTTTTGTCTTCCTTTTGTATTTTCAGGGTTAAATGAGCTTAAATGAACAAAAAAAAGCAAAAAATCAGCCAAATCTAACAATAATACAAGAAAAGGAATAAACGTGGCATGCCCGACCCCTCGACAGCATCTTCCCAAGCAAAATACAAGACATCAGAAGGCTGAACAAGCCCCGTGCTCATTGAACACGGGGGCGTGCCCAAGTGTCTGTAGAAAAGACAAAGTTGTAGAAGCTTCTATTTCCCAACACGGGGGCGTGCCCAGCAGACACGGGGCCATGGTCAACGCTAAGATTCGTAGAATCTGTGCAAATCTTGATAGTACAGATACGCTTCTGCACACGGGGTCATGCCCAGCGGACATGGGGGCGTGGTCAACTAATGCAGACAAACTGCAATTAATGAAGAAAGAAAAGATGGTTGGACACGGGGCCGTGTCCGGGCTTCTGTGCAGGCTATAAATAGGGGTGCTTGGTTCATTGCAAAGGCATCCCTTGACAAACCACCTCTCTCCCACTTCACCCACACTCCACCACAATCACAACACCCACATCCACCACCATCATCCATCATCCATCATAGAGTGTGTGTAGTAGTCTCGGTATCCAAGATTGATAGTAAGAGTTCTTGACAATCAAAGGCCATGTTTGCCTAAGTCTCTTACATCACTTGGTGAAGACAAGCATTTAGTGTAATACTTTGGTTTTTTAATCTTTTCGCACTTTTTATTTGGTTTTGTATTAATGACTTTAATAACTAGTTTCTTATGTTGAAGGTGAAACTTCCTTATCATTTGCCCGTGGTGTCTTGGCATTATTTTACTGTCTATATAAAATAAAAGATTTACACCATTCATATCTCCACGGTCTATATGGAGATATGTTGGCTACCTGGTCAGGGGTTAAGGGAATGGTTTGGTAAGGTTCCTGCCTTGTTCAGTGTATAGATCCTGCAAGGACCTGGGTCAAGCTTAGTAGGACCTCCTTCAATACCCACTGGTATTGGATGGCGGGGGTACGAATTTCTTGATCCCCTCATATGTAAACTACTATTAATACATTAACCCGGCTACTTGGGATTGTATCACTGCTGACTCAAACCACTTAGCCGAGGGTAACGTCACCTTCAAAAGAGGGGCCTACCACATTACGCATTAATAACTTAATTAATTATCTTCCAATAATCCAACCCTTTAGGATTGTATCCTTGTTGACTCAAACTACTGGGTTGAGGGTAACGTCACCTTCAAAAGAGGGGCCCTACTACTATAACTAAGATAATCTCTTAAAAAGTGCAAAAGTGCGGAAAACATCAAAGGTTACACTAAAGGCGAGTCGGATCCAAGTGATTCATCTTGCCTATCTGTTTTATTTTTATTTTTATTTTCAACATTTTTAGTTAGTTTTCATTTTCTTGTTTAAAACCTTTTTCTAAATTTCTGATTTGATTAGACGTTGAGGATAAACCGGTACTAAAAGCTCTTGTGTCCTTGGACGACCTCGGTATCTTACCAACGCTATACTACGCTCACGATGGGTGCACTTGCCTATATGTGTGTTTAGTGTTAGTAAAATATCGTGTTTTATAAATTTAAAACTTGACTAAAGTGTTAAAAAGGGCTAAAAATATACTTAAGTATATACCACGCACTACACACATCAAGTTTTTGGCGTAGCTGCCGGGGACACAAGTATTTTAAGAAAGTTAGGAATCAACGGCCTAATCGTTTTTCTTATTTTTATGTTTTTTTAGGATTTTTCTTAAATTTTCAATTTCTGCAGACCTCAGCACGGGCCGTGCCCGCTGAACACGCCCCGTGCCCAATCTTTGGTACTGGCAATCCTGTTTTAAGTCAGATAGTAGCTGAACACAGGGCTGTGCCCACTAAACACGCCCCGTGCCCAAGTATCAGATACTGAAAATAGAGCCGTAAGATCCCGACGGTTGGTAATTTCTGACACAAACATGAGCGATACTGATTTTTTTACTATCGCTCCTCTTATGGTACGTGGTGTCAAATATGTGGTGGAAATCATGAAGAATTAAAATGTTATTTTTTAAATTATACTCCCCACTATATAGACCCATTGTTTTCCTGTAGCCTTAAGAGGGGCGAAAGTAAAAATAATCCCTATCTCTCCCTCGAATGCTCTCAATCGTCCCTTCTAGATGAAATGCTTCTTGAAGAATTCTTTCAGCTAGAAGAACTAATTCTCCGATGGATAAAAGAACTTGAGATGGACATGACTAATTCATCTCAAGACGACATCCAAGAAGAATTAGTGAGATCACATTCGGATAAAAACAACATCGTCGCTCCCGAAATCACCTCTAACTCTTGCGAAGACTTGAGCGATAGTCGTCCCTTTGTCGATTGTGCCGTGAAGGACTCTCCATCGACTTCCGTCGATGCATACATAGGCCTGAGTGATTCGACATACACCTTCTTTAACGAGAGCCCGGAAAAGGGTTGGACTTGTCTACCTACATTTAGCATAGGAATCACCCTTACCAATAACCTCTTGCGTTCTCGTCTAAGTCTAGGGCAACTTAGGTATCTCATGCACTTCGGTGTTGTTCCATCCAGTAAGGAACCACCCGATCTGAAAAATTCCTTGAAAATAGACGAAACTTCATAAACAGCCTCTAGACACGGGGCCGTGTCCAGGACAGCATGCCCCCGTGTCCACCAAAATATTCCCGTCTGACTTTCGGTCAGAATACGGACAAAATGTGTCAGGATTTTGTCTACACACGGGGCCGTGTCCAGCCGACACGGGGCCGTGTCCAGCGTGCTGTCGTTTTCTATAAATGCAGCCAAGATTCCTACACATTTGGACCACTCCAAAGACAGAGATTTGGTGCGATATTCACACATACCATCCTAGGTATATTCTAAAGAAGGTTCCCAACAACCATCTTGTCTTTTCTACTTTTGTCTATTGCCTTCTTCTTCATTTTTACCTCAAACACCTCCATTAAAGCTTAAAATCACCATGGTTTCAAGCTTTATTGTGATATTTGTTAGATTTTTATTCAAGGAATCTTGTAAAAAATTGTCACACCCCGATATTTCCACGTATTACCGGTGGGCCCGGTGGGGAGTATCGTGACGTAGTTGATGTCATCATAGTCAAACAACACAAATTTAAATGCACAGCGGAAGCAAAAGATAGATTTATATTTCAACCGAATGAATTGTAATATTAAGTATCACAAAATAGTTGAAACAGATCCACATGCGGATCGAAAGAAAAAGGAAATTGTTCAACAGACTTTAACATCTAGAGCTTGCGAGACTTGATTATTGATGCCTGGAGTAGCCAGCCTATTACGTATAGTACCTGCACTTAGCCTTTTTGGAAAATACGTCAGTTTACACTGGTAAATACAATTAACTGACTCATTTTGAAAATGTTTTAAAAAAATTGATTTGAATGCACATGGCACAAAACTTTTTATAACTTGGGACAATTATTTAAAAATAATCTTGTATACAGTTTTACTTATTTGTCGTCCATCAGGGCCGGTTTGTAGGGCCGGACAAGATTAACTGACACGCCAGAGGTATAATGCCCACAAGGTTGATTCCTTTAAGTGGATTACCAGTTTTTACATAATGCAACTGTCAGGTGTACGCCTATACCCCGTGCTTAGGTCATGGCCATTTCTTTGAATGATGCCAAGGATATCCGGGACATGGTCATTTAACCCCCAAAGGCCATACACCAAATAATACAGAATAAAACAAGTTATGTAAATACACTAATCACAATTCGATTTAAATGACTACATACCCGACCAAGCGGTATTATTATAATACCGTATCCCAAGCCTGTATAGGGAAAATAAGTTAAGAGTATTTACCTGAGCTAAATATAAATTCAATCCTAGCCGTATATCAATTCAGCAAGTACAGATAGCTTTTACTGGGCTCCTAATCTGGAACGAAGGTTTTTAATAACCTATTAGAATCCTAACGGGTCTTTAATTAAGCTTAGACTTAGACCGGTTAGTTTAAAAAGAGGATATGGTCCAAAACGCATGATTAAGCGAAGACCGGATTAGAATGTGGTTTAGACCCGACAAGCTTGGATACTTGTTTAATATGGGTAAACTAAACACATTCTGGATTTTGAGATGAAAATGATATGGTTTGACCCGTTTCGGCTAATATATGCAAACTAGTTACATAGGCCGATCCGAACGCGAAAAGTGCGTAACGGGTAACCAAATGAGTCATATGCAAGTTTCCTAAGTTAATATGCCTTAAATATGTTGGGACATCAGTAAGATATCTTCTATTATGCCCAAAACGGATTTAAACTCAAATTATGCCCCGTAGGGGTATTTTGGTCATTTAAAGGTCATAAAAGGGTTTAAATATTGTTGGTGCATGCGTCTGTCGACTTCGTCTTGTATCGAGTCTTGTATGCAGAATGATAGATGAGGGCACGTTATACGAGGAAAATAGGAGAGTTTACATATGTTTGAGCTAATTTCGTTTGAACATGTCAGATGACACTTTCAAACGAAATTAAGCATCTTAATTTCGTTTGAAAGACATCATGTCACTTTCAAACGAAATCACTCCTCCTATATATACCCCTTGTGCCATTTCATTTGTAACGGTTCCAGTCAGTGTAACGAAGTGCTGCCGAAGTGTCCACAGGCTTGTATTTGATCTGAAATCAATATACAGACAGTTTAAAGTGTGAATCTAGCTGAATTGAACTCGATACATTTGTTTCCGCCACTCGTATTGAGATAAACTCTTCTGATCGACTCGTTCGGGTCTGAAAACGATCCTACAAGTGGTATCAGAGCTCAGGAGGAAGAGTTCATACCAATTCAGTTGCAAATTCTGTTTTTCTACACCTTCTTTCAAAATTAATCAAGTTTTCACGGTTAAAAACGGCTGATTTTCACATATCATGTGCGTAATGTTGTTTTAACAAATCCTAGAGAGTTTCAGACCTAAATTCGACCATTTGCTTGACCAATTAGACCAAAATCTGACCGAAAGTATGACATCATGCTGATTTCGTTTGAGGAGACTTGCTGATTTCGTTTGAGAGTACATATTTAGACTGATTTCGTTTGAAATTGAGTAGTAATTCCGTTTGGAAGATGTATTCTGTTTGAAACATTGGATTAATTTCGTTTGAAGATCGTATTTCGTTTGAAGGTTCTGGGTTATTTCGTTTGAATGATGCAATCCCGTTTGAAATCTTGATTTCGTTTGAAAGGTTATACAATATCAGCAATTTCGTTTGAGAAACTTGTTGTTTCAAACGAAATTAGAGATTTAGTTTGAAAGTGGATATTTCGTTTGAAAGTTATAATCTCGTTTGAAAAGGGATCTAGTTTGACTTTGGTATTCCGTTTGAAGCTGCCTGTTTGTGAACTTTTGAAAAACGAAACATGGAGAACAAATTTTATAATGCTTTTGCTAGTCCGATGACTGTAGCTCAGAATACAATGCTTGAAAATGAAACGGGAACTATGCAGAAACCACCAAAGCTTATGGATATTGATGATTTTAATGGTTGGTCCGAACGTTTTGGTAACTGGGTTGAAGCATATCATTTGGATGCTTGGGAACATACTGAGGTTCAATATGAAAGACCAGTTGGGAACAATCAAGTGAAAATACCGATTAGAGAATTAAGTGATGCAGAGAAAAAGAAATACAAAGATGAGAAATTGATGATTAGTCTGTTACAACAAGCGATTAAAGAAGATATCTTGATCTTACTTCAACACAATGGAAGTGCTTATTCGATTTGGAAAGAATTAGAAGCAAAGTCCCTTGGTAGTGAAGATATGCTCAGGAACAAGATGTCACTTATGAAGAAAGAATTTGATCTATTCCGTGGTTTGAGAACGGAAAGCACCAAGAAGATTATTGAAAGATATTGTAACTTGGTGAAAAACATGACAAGATTGGGCATCAACAAACATAAAGATGAGTTAATTGAGAAGCTGGCTGATGCGTTGCCACATGACGTTTGGGGAACGTTTCTGATGATGTTGAGGAATAATAGAAAGGAATATAGCGAGCTAACACTGGGTGGGTTCATCAAACATCTTGAAGCTCAAGAAATGGAGCAAAGAAAGATCGCTAGAATGAAGAATTATGATGGAGAACAAGACATCGGATTGTATTTCAAAGGTGGTGTTAGTGAAAAGACAAATCTTTCTCCAAAAGTTGGAACTGCTTTCAATGTAAAAGATTCTTCAGAAAGTTCATCTCAGGGATCAAGCAGCAAAATTGGATTCACGTCATTTCCAACATTTGATCCACATTTTTCTACAACAAAAAGTGGCAAAGTTCTCCAATGCAACATTGCTTTGAACCTTGAAAATGATCAGAATTATACCGAGGAAGTTGCTAAAAGCCACATGTCTTTGCTGGTAACTGTGCTTGAATCCTATGGAGGTTTAGTTGCAGGGAGGATCGGGAATCCAATGCTAACAAAAGAGGATTACGATCAAATCGATGCTGAGGAGATGGAATTGATGGATATAAAATGGTGTATGGCTAGCGTGTTGAGACGAGCTGAAAAGTTTAAACAAATTACAGGCAGAGATGATTTTCGCGATGCACATGTTTCAACTTTAGGATTTGATAAGTCTAAAGTTACTTGTTTTCGTTGCAGGGAAAAGGGGCATTTTAAAAGGGAGTGCACCGATCGTGAAGCAAGTGGAGCTCAAAATCCCTTTGGAAACAATGACTACTATCAAAAAGCGATATATCATCAAGTTGCTCAACAGCCACATCAACAACAACAGGCACAAACAGCTCATGGAAGAAAAGAAATTGAAGATTCGAAGAGAGCATGTTTGGGGAATCAAGAAAATTTCAACTGGGACAAATATATTTCAGCCGACAACAAAGCATGTCTAATTAATCAAGATGATGAAAAGTTACCTGAAGGCTTTAGCTGGGAAAATTTCAACTGGGATGATTATGATCCGAACAAATCTACAAATCATAAATGTTGTGTTGCTAATGCTTCTGATGAATATTGGGCAGAAAAATACAGAAAAATTAAGGAAGCTGAAGAAGAGAAATGGAAGAGATATGCAGAAGAAGAAGAAAAGAGACAAGCTGAAGCTAAGAAAAAGAAAAGAGCTGAAGAAGTTCAAGTGAGAATAGTAAAAGAAGTTCCAGAATTTGAAATCAAAACGGATACTGATGCAGTCAAAGTTCCAGAGAAGTGTATGAATTGTGAATCTCTGATAAATCAAAACAATGAACTGCTACACAACATCAAAAGGCTGAAAGAATCTTACGATGTTTTAAACAGAGAGATGAATAAGTATCACGAATCGAACAGTGAATAGGCTGTAGCAATGAACACACTCAAAGGAGCATACATGAGGCAGCTTGACAATGTCATTTACTACACAGAAAAATGTGCTGAACTTGAGAAGAAATTGGAAACTCAGAAAATTGAAACAAATAGAGTAAATGAATTGTTGAAAAGTTACTCATGTTCTACTTTTATTGTTGACAGGATTTACCCCATTGTGGAAGGAATGAAGACGTTTGAAGAAGAAAAGACTTCGGAAGAGAAGAAGTCCGAAACAAAAGAAGATGATGAAGTGAAGATTTCTGGTAAGAAACCAAGTGTTGTCTATAACAAATGTCCACCCCCGGTCGAAAATGGATATTCTCCTCGAAATCCAAATTCTGAAAGAGTCGAAAAGGCAACAAATTTACAGTGGGAGTCTGGGTCGTCAGATAACTTGCCAGAAAATATAGATGTCACTTTCACGTCGTCCGATACTGATCATGAGTCCGAATTAATAAAAAAGGTGGTCGATCAAGTGTTGGATAAGGATGAAACAGAGGAGTCAATGTCGGAGTCAAAATCAGAGTCAAAGTCAAAGTCAAAGTCCGACACGTCAAGTCAAAAAGCCAAACAGGGAAAACGGGTGTATAATAAAGAGTTTTTGTTATCAAAATCTAATTTGGATGACGAATCAATCAAAGTAGCATATACTTTGAAAGATTCTGACAAATTATATTCTGATGAGGCTTTTCCAATAAGAGGTGTTAAACCAGAAATGATCAAAAAGGTTTTTAAACTAACAGAAATCAATATTTCTGAAATAAAAGATGAAAATCTTTCTAAGAAACCTAATCCTTACACCTCAAGAGTTCAACAACGTTTAAACAAGAAAAAAGGTTACAGTTCTGGTTCTGGTTTTCAAAAGAAACCAAACCATAACGGTAATTTCAAAAAGAGAGGTATTGGTTTTATTGCACCGAAAAATTATAAAAATGAGAAAATTTATAAACCAAAAACTGTTTTTGTTTCAGGGAAAACGACTGAAGAAGAGAAGGAGCAAGCATTCAGAAAACAGACGAACAAAGAATTCCTTGCCAAGAAGCAAGATGAAATGAAGAAAAGCGTTGCTCAGAAGAAGATAGAGACGAGAACCTGTTTTCAATGTAAAACAGTTGGTCACATTGCTAGGAATTGTCCAAAGGCAATGCAAACAAAACAGGGAGTCTCTGGTAAACTGAAAGAGAAGATTATTGAGAAAACCGAACCACCAACAAACAGATTCAAAGTTTTTGAGAATTCAATTTATGAGATTGGTGAATGTTCGAAAAGTGTTTTCAAAAGAAAAGAGAAACTTAATAACCAAAAATGGGTTGTTAAGAATTCAGGAAATAGTTCTGGTGATGAATTTGATTCCACAAAATCAGAGGAACCAAAAGTTGAATTAAAATTGAAAACATCAGTACCTCCAATGGATGATGTCAATTTTCCACCATTGAGGGCTGAAAATTTTAAACAGAAAATTGGAAAAGTTGAAATTTCAAATCAATTCTTTTCTGAAAAGAAAGAATTTGACGTTGAAAAGGATTTTAACCCCATAGTGCAAAACATGTTTAGTAAAATGATTGACGGGAAGGTTAAAGGGGTTAAAGAATTCTATGAGAAGAAGATGGTAGGTAGGCAACCGAGTGTTGGTAACTCGAAATCTCCCAAGGACCGTCAGGCTTGGGAGAAAATCTCTAACTGAAAAACCTGACTTGCCGGAGCTCCCAAGTTGGTAATCGCGGAGCATGAATCGGCATCATTTATTGTTTATGAAATTTGTTTTTGTATAAGTGTGACTTGCCGGAACTCCCAGGTTGGTAAGTGAGGACTAGGAATCGGCATTTTGAGAATTCAACCTTCATGTGGTATTGGTTGGTAAGCCATGTGGTTGAAAAAGGTTTTTACTTACAAATGGTAAATCAAGGACATTAAATTGTAATTGTATTTTCCTACAAGTGATATTTGGTTGGAAGACAATGTGATGAACCAAACCTCTAAGCTACAAATGGTAAAATCATTCAACAAAACTAATTTTCCGGAAAAACCATTAGATTAAAACAAACTTAAGTGTTTTGAAATCAATGGGAAAATAGTTTGTTGAGAGGGGGAGTTTTTATTGTTTATGCCAAGTGGATGACGAATTAAAGTGATTCGATATCAGTTGTCACTTTACTTGTACAGTTTTTTTTTTCAAATTTCCGTTTAAATGTGTTTGAATTTTAGGGGGAGTAAGAATTTCAGAAAATCCAAAAACATTTGAAAATTTTGAAAAATCCAAAAACATGATAAAATCAAAAATGAGTTTTGTTGTGAAAAAAAAGGAAATGATAGTACATCAGTGGACTGTCACGACACGCTAAAGAAATGGAATGATAAAATGTGATAAACGATCTCACTAAAGATGTGACGATAGACTCAGCTAGACTAGTAGATTTGCGATAACGATACAAACTTAAATGAAAAAGCCTAGTTCTAGTGGGAAACATGGTCAAAAGCATAGTACTTAGTTTTGTCCTTCTTGACTGTGTGCCTACTCGGTAATCGCTGATTGTCGAAAGACATAAAACTGGTTAAGTTTGTGAATTTTCACAACTTTGCTGAAAAGTCGCTGTGATTGTGCATTTTATTTTGCAAAGATTTAAACTTGTTTTATTTCTTTATTTTGTTTAAGCATTGGACATCCTCTGCGTATACGTGAGTATCGACCTGGATGTTATTGCCTAAACGTTCTGCTTTATTTTCTTTGGTGTTTCGTTTAAGCTTTGGACCTCCTCTGCGTATACGGAAGTATCGACCTAGTGGTTAAAGCCTAAACAACTTCAACTTATTTTTATTTTCTTATTTTGTTTAAACATTGGACTTTCTCTGCGTATACGGAAGTATCGACCTGATTGTTAATGTTTAAACATTCTGCTTTGTTTTCGCACAAATCACAGCTGATAAAAGTTTAAAGCCATTACTTGGGTTAGTGTATTGCATGATGAGGGGATATGCTGAGATCGTGGGGTCCATAAGAGCTTAGTGCAAAATTAATATACCTTAACGTATCGGTAAGCATTTTGAAAGTTTTTAGATTGAGTTTAAGTGGACAACAATATCATCAATCTATGTGAATCATTTAGAACTTAAAATGATTAAAGCTTAACGGTGTTGGTGATTAGTCTCATAAACTGATATGATCCTCTTACACAAACTCACAAAAATAGTGTCTGTAAATATTTCTTTATTGCATTTCTGTTATATTCAAAAATTCAAAAAGATTTTCAGTGTGTTTTAGCATAAATTTTGAAAAATCCAAAAAGATTTTCGACAACTGATGTTGGAGAGTGATTTTCAAAATTCCAAGTGTTAAACTTAATGAACAGGTTTGGGAAAGAATGAATGAAGAAGATGTGTTTTCAAGTGGTTATCAAAGATTAAATCATTTTTGAATAATACCTGAAAGTGATTTCTAAGTTTGCAAAATTTGCAAAATTTTAAATTTGTGAAACTTATTTTTGGGTAGAGTTGTGCAGGTTAACCAGGTTCCGATACCTGAGTTAGATGGGTGCCAGGTTACGACCTAAGAACCTGTGGAAAGTAAATTCCAGACTGCGATCCCGGTTTAGCGAAAGGGGGAGTCTGAGGATATCAAGAGGAAGTCTGAAGATTGTAGAGACAGATTCAAATCCTGAAGATTACGAGAAAGAGATTGAGTGTGGATGCTTACAATGGAGAATTTTTGAAAAGAGTGAGCAGACAGATAAAGACTGAAGGTTTGACAACCGAAGACTTGACACTGAAGACTCGTCAACATTAGAGGGGGAGTCTGTTGGTACATGCGTCTGTCGACTTCGTCTTGTATCGAGTCTTGTATGTAGAATGATAGATGAGGGCACGTTATACGAGGAAATCAGGAGAGTTTACATATGTTTGAGCTAATTTCGTTTGAACATGTCAGATGACACTTTCAAATGAAATTAAGCATCTTAATTTCGTTTGAAAGACATCATGTCACTTTCAAACGAAATCACTCCTCCTATATATACCCATTGTGCCATTTCATTTGTAACGGTTTCGGTCAGTGTAACGAAGTGCTGCCGAAGTGTCCACAGGCTTGTATTTAATCTGAAATCATTATACGGACAGTTTAAAGTGTGAATCTAGCTGAATTGAACTCGATACGTTTGTTTCCGCCACTCGTATTGAGATAAACTCTTATGATCGACTCGTTCGGGTCTGAAAACGATCCTACAAATATTAATCTGAGTTACAGGTCTGATATAATCAGTAAAAATACTTAATTTACTAAGTTATATCAGTAGGGTATTACCTATATGTGAAATTTATCATTTCTAACCATACTATGCACCGAAGGGGCATTTTGGTCATTTCACCTTAGGTTTAAGGGTCAAATTTGGAAATTTGAGTTTAAAAATTTTGCTTACTGCTAAAGTATAAAAATTTACTTAAAACATCAGTAGGTATCAAGTCTTACATATCTAAAATGGTTTTAATACATCCTATGCGTTTAAAACGCGTAAAATGGCGGTTTTAAGCGATTTCCGGGTTTAATAAGAAAAGCTGATATTTTTATTATTCCAGAAGGCTTAAAATATTCTATTTATCATATTGGATCAGTAGAAAAAGCTTTGATATCAAAAGGATTGGTAAAACTCATTTTATAGCCTAAAAGGGCAAAACCGACAATTACCGGATCAAGCTTAGAATTCTATGTTATGCTTAGCCTAAAAATAAATAAAAATCTCCAACAATCCCAAAATAATATTTTATATCAGTAGGTAACAAGTTTGGTATCAAAATTTGGGTTTAGATAGGCTATATGCTAATTACGCCATTTAATTACTAAAAAGCTTTCTAATTACGCTCAATTACGCTATTGAGCGTAACTCTTAATCTAGACCTCAAACTGATATCAAATTTTAGGTACAAGTTTATAAATCAGTAACTAAGGTTTCTATTCTTTTACTTTTTCAAAAATCACGTTTTAAGGTCATATGGGCATAATAGTCAACATTTAGGCATTTAACGGAAATATGCATATGAATCGGATAACTAATGAACCAAGTTGTATAATCACAGAGGGTTATACTTATATGAAACCTGGTCCTAATAAGGCTCTAAGACATTTCTAAACTATGCTCTAATGGGTCAGAACTGAAAGTCAAAGCAAAAGTCTACTTTTGCGACTTTCGGTTCCGATCCGAGCTTAAACTGAAAATTGTCGGGTTGAACATGTTTAGACATGTTCTTACATTAATTACCAAGTTATAAAAATGACAAAACAGGTTGCATAGCTTCTACATTGCTAATTATACATTAATTTGAAAATAAGCTTTCTGTTGACTTTTTGAGATTAACTTTGACTCGACAATTGACCTAGTTAGAGTGGGAATCAGAGGGTGCCCTTTTAAGGGTTTATTGCCCACATAATTACCAACTCATAGGTACTTTCAATTTGAAATTTGACTGGACAAATTAAGATTAATGACGAAGTCAAATCTTAATTACGACGGTTTTACTTTACGCTAATTAACTAAGCAAAACTGAATTAAGGAAGGTTAATGATGCTTACCAAGGTCCTAAGCACGACTAATGATCACTAGGAAGGGTGCTTGAGCTCTAGGAACCTCCAGAAGTGAAGTTGTGGATGATTACAAATGAAGTGCTCAAATGGTGCAACCAAGAACTTCTTATATAGAACTTTTTGATGCCTTTAGATCATGACAACCAAGTCTAGGATTGATCCCAGATGATTACAAATGTCCCTAGGGTAGTAAAACCATTAAACATGCCCCTAGAATCGAAAAACCATGCATCTAAGTCGGTTAAACTTGCTGAAACCGACATCTGCCAAGCTTTTCTGATGCTGGCAGTCCCAGGCGGCCCGCGTAAGGTTCTGGGCCAACCTTACGCTCCTGGAATGAGGCCCGGGTCAGGTTTCACAAGTTTCATTTATTACATTTTGGCCCCTGATCCTTTTTAAACGTGGTTTTAACCATTTTTCTTGCAATTTCAACCTTCTAACTTGACTTTTAGGGGCTCCAAGACATAACCAAATATCGTTAAGTCCTTGGTTAACTTTGTGATCATCCGTAAGGCCTTAAATTTCAACGTTGACGCTTTTAACCCCTCGTATACGAATATTGTCATAACTTTCTCATACTTAATCGAAACCTTGTGAAATTTTTATCACTTATTCTAGTGAGCATATTTAATTGTTATAAAGATTCGGGTTTGCTAAAAGGTCACTCAGAGGTATACTTTGAACATGTTGACACATTTAACCCCTGTAGTTTGTAATTCCTCACTTTCTTTCACAATTAGCTTCGTATGATCCATGATTCATTCGTTTAAGGGTATAAACATCATGTAGGGTTGTTGAAAGATATATTTATTCATTGTTGACACTTTGAACCCTCTTATTCACATACTTTCCTTGTTTGTCAACTTTAGTCCCTCTAAAGTGATCTTTTACACGTTTAAAGCTCATGACACGTGTCGATATAATATTGGACATGAATTTTCGAGGTGTTACATCCTCACCCCCTTAAAAGAAATCTCGACCTCGAGATTTGCTAAAATGTCGGAAGTACTTTTTGTCGCATAATGGACTTAACTTCTATAGCATATCTTAAACCTCTTCAAGCTCCCCAGTTGACCTCTATAATAGGTACATGTATCCTTTTTGGAGCTTCTTAACCTATCGATCCTCAATCGATGCAGGTTTCTTATCATATCATAAATCTGTATGTCATTATGTGAAAATGCTTCTCGACTTATTGGTGAAACACATCCTTAAATCATTAGTGTGTAATGCATTGCGAGTTCCGCCAAGCTCCTTAAATAGGTTTTAGCTTATAAGCTATTTGATCTTGATACATTCGATTCCTTTGAATGATTCTATATATTTAGAGCTCAACTAGCCTGATAATTAACAAATTGGCACACCCTTCCAGGGTGATGTCTTTTGTTGAATCTCATTCCTTAACAAGAACTTAGGAGGGTTGCTACTTTCATTAATCCTCAATTTTCTGCCAATACTGGCAACTTACAAATGATTATGGATTTGTATGATCTTATTTGTTGTTTCCAAGGCAACTTTCAGATCTTGATAATTGGACTTACCAATCTTTTGTCTAACAATAATTGTTTTACATTCCATCTATACAAGGTCTCCAAAGGAGCAGCCTTGATACTTATATGGCAACTATTATAGAAAAGCTTATTTTAAGGTGAGATGGTTATTCCAACCACTGCTTAAAACTAATTTTTAAGGAATGGTTAATCCTTGCCGCTAGTCGAATAAATCGACGATCCTGGGCAGCTGATGGAAATTCTTAATTGTTGCCTAAGTAGGGTTGCGGTAATCAATGCATAAGCACGATGAACCGTCTTTCTTAATTAACTATACCGAATTCTCATAATATTGAGTTAGGCTATATGAATCCTCTATTTTAAAACTTACTTAATCAGGGTTTCGATTCTTCCAATGATGGTACTAGCCGTCTTGGAGATTTCACAATAATACAGCCCTAAATGGAATATAAATCTTAATTCTACTTGCCCTTCAGGAGGTAAACAGGGTAATCTTAGGATAAGATAATCAAGATACAAGGAGGTTACAGAGATTTTCCAAATCTCAGACTCCAAGTTCATCCATCATTGCTTGTGTCAAATAAGTGACACATTTATGTTACGAGTCCATGAATTCCTTAATCGAAGACATTTACTTGGACAAATCCATTTTGGATTTCTTCTTTGAATACCATTAGCTGACCTTAGTACCGTATGACCATCGGAATATCTTTGCGGTCCCATGTATTAAACCTCCATACTGATCAGGCATGGAAGCAATCTATGGAACATATTAAGATACACCAATCCTCATATGGCGCTTTTTATCATACCGTCTGGTATTCGCAATCTATGGAGATCAAAGATATATCAACTACATATGCTGACGTATTTCCTCTGGAGAGAGGATGCTTCTAGAACTCTACGATTGGAGGTTTCTGACAGGAACAGAAGAAATGGTTCTTATGATTTTGCCTGTAAGTTTTACCTTACACTTAATATCTGTGGTTCTTACGGAGAATTTCTAAAAGTTTGCTAAGCTTATGGTCTTATGAGTGACTTAGCAGCATCTGAAACCAAACGTAACTCTTAGCAATAAAATCACAATAAGGGATTTATCTGGTGTCATTATTAATGTGAACTGCCTCTAACCATACATCAGGAGGGTTAAACGCCTCCATTCTTAATCCTTTTAAACTTAGATGCAAAATCTTTGACAACTTTAGGGCAGTCTCAGCTTTGACTGGTTGTTTCTTAATCTATATAACATGAGTAGCTGAGGTAGATCCATAATGGATTTATAATAAGTAGTCTTTGAAACCTTAATGTGCCCTCTTATTTCCGATGCTAACCACCAATAATTATTAAGCTTATATTTTTGGGTAAACTAAATATGGCATTATCTCAGCCAATGAATCAAAATTTGCAACATATTGTCGACAATCTAGAACTTTTGTGGCGAGAGTCAGAAAATTCTTATTCCATCTTTTTCCATCTCGTGAAGCGGATAATAGGTTTTTCTAATAAGGTCCTTAAAACTTGGACCATCCCATAATGTATAAGAGGATCTTTCTTGTGGACTTCATTAATGTCCTCACTAATTAAGGGTATTGCCATTGAATGACTGTGATGCATACCTCACCGTGTCCTTTCCAGCATAACCGCTGATACACCTAATGGTTTCTACTTCATCCAACAATTTCCTGCAATTGATGGCTCCTTTTTACTATTGAAGTCTCTTGACTTCCAAGAGACGAAGTACCTTTAAGTACATCCTAAAAGAATGGAGCTCCTTGCCATGTATGATTTTGTTTGGGTTATTCTTCGCATTTGAAGTATGAATAAAGCTCTTCTCATGAGCAGTGACATGTGTTTTAGAGCAAGCAGCATTCGGCTTCTTGAGCCTTTTTATGACTTTTCTCATAGTCTTTCTAACAGCTGCGTTGATTACAGTTTTGGAGATTAACTCCATTAACATTGAGGTTCACATTTAATGCACCATTAACATTTGTCGCATCTCTAGCATCGCGACTGTTGTTTATCTCTTCCGAGTTTTCCATACTCGGAGCTTTGGTATTAAATACCAAATTCAACAAGTGCTTAGGCAATCCATACCATGTGTCTCCTTGAATTGCCAAAAAGGCTCACCATAAGGAGTCTTGATAATTACTTGCTTCTTATCACACATAATATGGGCTTGGTTACAAGACGACCAATCCATTCCTATCACTATATCGAGTCCTTCTATTTTAACGGAAACAAGGACAGCGGAAAAGAATGATTCCTAATGGATATAAAACATCCATCTAATATTGTCGAATTTGATGATTAAATAGCCATGGTGCAAACAAACCATATAGGCCAATAGATAGCATTAATTTATTTGATTTTTTTTTGCCTAGGTTTTTAAATAAACCATCCTTGGCGTTTAAACGGAATATAATCCTTCATATTTATTAGACAGGGGACATAAGTCACGACTGTCAATGTCGTACCGACATTTTATATAGCATAAGGGCTTGTTCCAAATGACTTTTGATGGCACAGAGGCCTTGTCACTAGGGAAATTTTAAAACATAATCAATGATTCCTTTGGATCGGAAAATTTCATAATTCATTGTCTTGACAAGAAGTTATGAAATAAAACTATCTTTTCATGTATACATCTCTGCCCGTAGGTATACATCCCAAATGGATGTTTTGATGTGTACATTACGTTCGACGTTTATTAGCCATGATTCCTCTTGATCATTTATGCTAAATAAGGGGTTTGGAAATTCCTAACATAAAGATGACAAGTGTGATTTTATCGCATCACTGTTGTCAGGAGTGTTAACATGTTTTCAGATGTTAACGAGGATCTGAGTTTCTTTTAAACAGGTCTTACCATCATAGCTAGGTCTTTAATGACATTCAACCTAGGTTATACCTTTTAAGATTCTTTTTTAATATGTATACTGGCAGGAAAGGAATGATATTTATTTTATTCAGGATTTTCATTATAATTATCCTAGATTTAATTAAAATATAACTATGGCACAAACAGGCCAAATCACAAGGGCAACTTTAAATTATAAACCATGATTTTGTAGAATCAAGGTATTTAGGCTTGAACGTTGTTCTTTGCCTTTTCTTGACAAGGAGTTGTAGACTACGACTGTCGTTTGTCTTATATGACAATGAATATGGCCCGTAAGAATTACATCCCTAATGGATGCTTAATTCACAAAATAAGAAAGGATTTCGGGAGAATCCAGTATAAGAATGATTTATGCGATTTTATTGAATCACATTTGCCAGGAATGTTAACATGTTTACAGATGTTAACAAGGATTTGAATCTTTTGAATAGGTTCTACCATCTTGGCCTTGTCTGAAATGACATATAGGCTAGGTTGTACTTTTAAGATTCTTTTTAATATTTAACGCAGAACAATCCTAAATTGAGATATTAATAAGGATCTGAATCTAATTGAGGAACTACCATCTTGGCCCTGTTCTTAAAATGACACATGGGCTAGGTCCTGTCCTTTTTAGATTTTTCCATTTTATTATAATGGTAGATCTTATAAAAAGAATGAAAATTTTTTATTTATTTCATATATTATATTCATTCATAATGAAATTTAGATAAAACAATCCAATGATTTCAAAGGAGGTACAGAATTGCCCTGAACGGGACTTGAAAGGAATAATGTTGTCCTCGAAGGGACTGAAAGATAAATATGTCCTTATAAGGACTACTAAGGAATCGATCTTCAGCAAAAGGAGTTTCTTCTTCATTTTATTTCTGAATGCTTTCTCCTTGGTTGCACGTAAATCCTATTCGCAGTACGAAGCTCGGCCTTCCCTAGGCTTCAAATGGGGAGAATTTCCATTATGGCTTCTTTGCTTGGCGATAAATTAAAATATATAGAATTGAAGGCAATAATTCTCCGAATAGAGATGAGAGCATTCCTATATTAAGTCTAGACTCAGAAGGTCAAGGAATGTGCTATTGTGTCATTGAGATTAAACACAAAAGGCTAGTGTTTAATTCACTCAATGTTGGCTCTGATACCAACCTGTCACACCCCGATATTTCCACGTATTACCGGTGGGCCCGGTGGGGAGTATCGTGACGTAGTTGATATCATCATAGTCAAACAACACAAATTTAAATGCACAGGAGAAGCAAAAGATAGATTTATATTTCAACCGAATAAATTGTAATATTAAGTATCACAAAATAGTTGATATCTAGAGCTTGCGAGACTTGATTATTGATGCCTGGAGTAGCCAGCCTATTACGTATAGTACTTGCACTTAGCCTTTTTGGAAAATACGTCAGTTTACACTGGTAAATACAATTAACTGACTCATTTTGAAAATGTTTTAAAAAAATTGATTTGAGTGCACATGGCACAAAACTTTTTATAACTTGGGACAATTATTTAAAAATAATCTTGTATACAGTTTTACTTATTTGTCGTCCATCAGGGCCGGTTTGTAGGGCCGGACAAGATTAACTGACACGCCATAGGTATAATGCCCACAAGGTTGATTCCTTTAAGTGGATTACCAGTTTTTACATAATGCAACTGTCAGGTGTACGCCTACACCCCGTGCTTAGGTCATAGCCATTTCTTTGAATGATGCCAAGGATATCCGGGACATGGTCATTTAACCCCCAAAGGCCATACACCAAATAATACAGAATAAAACGAGTTATGTAAATACACTAATCACAATCTGATTTAAATGACTACATACCCGACCAAGCGGTATTATTATAATACCGTATCCCAAGCCCGTATAAGGAAAATAAGTTAAGAGTATTTACCTGAGCTAAATATAAATTCAATCCCAGCCGTATATCAATTAAACAAGTACAGATAGCTTTTACTGGGCTCCTAATCTGGAACGAAGGTTTTTAATAACCTATTAGAATCCTAACGGGTCTTTAATTAAGCTTAGACTTAGACCGGTTAGTTTAAAAAGAGGATATGGTCCAAAACGCATGATTAAGTGAAGACCGGATTAGAATGTGGTTTAGACCCGACAAGCTTGGATACTTGTTTAATATGGGTAAACTAAACACATTCTGGATTTTGAGATGAAAATGATATGGTTTGACCCGTTTCGGCTAATATATGCAAACTAGTTACATAGGCCGATCCGAACGCGAAAAGTGCGTAACGGGTAACCAAATGAGTCATATGCAAGTTTCCTAAGTTAATATGCCTTAAATATGTTGGGACATCAGTAAGATATCTTCTATTATGCCCAAAACGGATTTAAACTCAAATTATGCCCCGTAGGGGTATTTTGGTCATTTAAAGGTCATAAAAGGGTTTAAATATTAATCTGAGTTACAGGTCTGATATAATCAGTAAAAATACTTAATTTACTAAGTTATATCAGTAGGGTATTACCTATATGTGAAATTTATCATTTCTAACCATACTATGCACCGAAGGGGCATTTTGGTCATTTCACCTTAGGTTTAAAGGTCAAATTTGGAAATCTGAGTTTAAAACTTTTGCTTACTGCTAAAGTATAAAAATTAACTTAAAACATCAGTAGGTATCAAGTCTTACATATCTAAAATGGTTTTAATACATCCTATGCGTTTAAAACGCGTAAAATGGCGGTTTTAAGCGATTTCCGGATTTAATAAGAAAAGCTTATATTTTTATTATTCCAGAAGGCTTAAAATATTCTATTTGTCATATTGGATCAGTAGAAAAAGGTTTGATATCAAAAGGATTGGTAAAACTCATTTTATTGCCTAAAAGGGCAAAACCGACAATTACCGGATCAAGCTTAGAATTCTATGTTATGCTTAGCCTAAAAATAAATAAAAATCTCCAAAAATCCCAAAATATTATTTTATATCAGTAGGTAACAAGTTTGGTATCAAAATTTGGGTTTAGATAGGCTATATGCTAATTACGCCATTTAATTACTAAAAAGCTTTCTAATTACGCTATTGAGCGTAACTCTTAATCTAGACCTCAAACTGATATCAAATTTTAGGTACAAGTTTATAAATCAGTAACTAAGGTTTCTATTATTTTACTTTTTCAAAAACCACATTTTAAGGTCATAGGGGCATAATAGTCAACATTTAGGCATTTAACGGAAACATGCATATGAATCGGATAACTAATGAACCAAGTTGTATAATCACAGAGGGTTATACTTATATGAAACCTGGTCCTAATAAGGCTCTAAGACATTTCTAAACTATGCTCTAATGGGTCAGAACTGAAAGTCAAAGCAAAAGTCTACTTGTGCGACTTTCGGTTCCGATCCGAGCTTAAACTGAAAATTGTCGAGTTGAACATGTTTAGACATGTTCTTACATTAATTACCAAGTTATATAAATGACAAAACAGGTTGCATAGCTTCTACATTGCTAATTATGCATTAATTTGAAAATAAGCTTTCAGTTGACTTTTTGAGATTAACTTTGACTCGACAATTGACCTAGTTAGAGTGGGAATCAGAGGGTGCCCTTTTAAAGGTTTATTGCCCACATAATTACCAACTCATAGGTACTTTCAATTTGAAATTTGACTGGACAAATTTAGATTAATGACGAAGTCAAATCTTAATTACGACGGTTTGACTTTACGCTAATTAACTAAGCAAAACTGAATTAAGGAAGGTTAATGATGCTTACCAAGGTCCTAAGCACGACTAATGATCACTAGGAAGGGTGCTTGAGCTCCAGGAACCTCCAGAAGTGAAGTTGTGGATGATTGCAAATGAAGTGCTCAAATGGTGCAACCAAGAACTTCGTATATAGGACTTTTTGATGCCTTTAGATCATGACAACCAAGTCTAGGATTGATCCCAGATGATTACAAATGTCCCTAGGGTAGTAAAACCATTAAACATGCCCCTAGAATCGAAAAACCATGCATCTAAGTCGGTTAAACTTGCTGAAACCGACATCTGCCAAGCTTTTCTGATGCTGGCAGTCCCAGGCGGCCCGCGTAAGGTTCTGGGCCAACCTTACGCGCCTGGAATGAGGCCCGGGTCAGGTTTCACAAGTTTCATTTATTACATTTTGGCCCCTGATCCTTTTCAAACGTGGTTTTAACCATTTTTCTTGCAATTTCAACCTTCTAACTTGACTTTTAGGGGCTACAAGACATAACCAAATATCGTTAAGTCCTTGGTTAACTTTGTGATCATCCGTAAGGCCTTAAATTTCAACGTTGACGCTTTTAACCCCTCGTATACGAATATTCTCATAACTTTCTCATACTTTATCGAAACCTTGTGAAATTTTTATCACTTATTCTAGTGAGCATATTTAATTGTTACAAAGCTTCGGGTTTGCTAAAAGGTCACTCAGAGGTATTCTTTGAACATGTTGACACATTTAACCCCTGTAGTTTGTAATTCCTCACTTTCTTTCACAATTAGCTTCGTATGATCCATGATTCATTCGTTTAAGGGTATAAACATCATGTAGGGTTGTTGAAAGATATATTTATTCATTGTTGACACTTTGAACCCTCTTATTCACATACTTTCCTTGTTTGTCAACTTTAGTCCCTCTAAAGTGATCTTTTACACGTTTAAAGCTCATGACACGTGTCGATATAATATTGGACATGAATTTTCGAGGTGTTACAAAAATAAGGTTTACAACACTGTTTTAAGTTATTTCTGCTTAAAAATGTCTCAAAAGTCAGAAAAATAATTTAAAGCTTCAAGATTCCTTGTTCCAAAAATCTGCAGAAAGATGAACACGGGGCCATGCTCAGTGAGCACGGGGCCGTGTTCGAGGTTCTGTTTCGCTAAAATGAACTCTTTTCAGTTTATTTTCGTAGAATGTCAAGCCAAAACAGTGGGACTTCTTCAACACATTCCAGTAACAGTCGTAGGGAACGAAGGCCTTCAATCGAAGCCACTCTTGTACGCTATGTGATGGCACTACGAGAGGCTCTCGATGAAATGACATCCGTGGAAGAGGTCCTGGTTGACCGTATAAATTATCTTACGGTGGGGTTGGAAAATAGTTTCCAAGAAATCAACCTCTTGCACCAGAGGTTGAACATTCTTGTGACAGCTCCTATGGACCCAATCCTTCCCCAAGAGGATTGGAACTTAGCACTAGGAGTCAACAACCCCACCGGATGGGACGACATCCCCGCGAAGCCCCCTCTTGACGATTTGAAAGAAGTTCCGGTGGAAGTTACACCCCCTCAAAATGATGATGCCAATGAGCCCGCCTTTCTTCTCCTGAGGGAGATAGAAGAATGGCTCACCAACGTGTGAGGGACCATATCCGGAGGAGAAGTTCTTCAAGCCGCATCCAACCGAGAAAATTATCTTTTCAGAAATTTTTCTATTAGAATAAACTATAGGCAATAACTTCTTTTCGGTTTTAGACTTCTTGTGTTTTCTAACCTATTTATCTAAGTTTTAATATTTTAGGACCTTATTGTAATTCTCTCTATTTAATGAATGATGGTTTTCAAAATTATTTGGTGTTTGGATGATGTTGTAATGGGTAAAACACACTTGGATGGTGAAGGATACTAAGGGAGACTTGAACAAACGCCCCATGCACAAAAACAGAGCCTCCCGAACATTTTTCTTCATTACAGCAAGTTCAGCACGGGCCGTGCCCAGCCAACACGGCCCCGTGCTCAAGGATCTGCAGAAAAACGCCAAGTTCAGGTAACTGGACACGGAACACGCCCCCGTGTCCAGCCTTTTGTTACTTTCTGTTACTGGCAACCTGAACACGGGGCCGTGCCCGGACACCACGGGCCTGTGTCCAGATACCCAGTAACATAAAATTTTGTTTTTAACACACCTTTTACACATTCAATCAACCCAAAAACTTATTTTTGGGACACATTGAGGACAATGTGTAATTTAAGTGTGGGGGGGGGGGGGATGCTAAAACCTTGAAATTTGCAAGTCCTAATTACAAGCCTTACACAAAACTCTATTGGAACCGCTAAACACCCAAAATTTTTTCAAAAACTTTTCATTTTTTTACTTGTCTTGGTTTAAATTGGGAATAACAAGTTCTAGAAAGGTTATATCTTTATAAATTTACAACCGATAGTGTCGTGATAAAAGGAACCAACATAAGAAAATTATGAAACGGCATGACAAATCTAGTTAAAATTTGATTATATATACTCGATCACATTAAAAACCCATTCCCACAAAAAAATGAGTTTTGAGCCTTTATTGAGCATACAAATACACATCTTTAAACTAAATGCTCATTTTTCGTTTCTTGTGTGAATAGCCGCTTGGTTTCTTACGACTCTAGAACTTGCCATGACGATACATTCCCGGTCCTTACCAACTTAAACCCAAGTAAGTAAATGATGGAGGCATTAGGACTAACCCTTTTTATTTCAACACCATTAATTTTCTTTTTTCTACCACCCACCCAAAAATCCCCCTAGTTAACCCCTTTGAGCCTAAACCTTTTAATTTCTAAACCCACAAAACAAACACCCTTTACCCACCAAAACCCTTTTTCATTTTAAACCCTTTATTTTAGTAAAAAAAGCTCGGTTTTTGTGACATCCTTATAAAAAAAATGATGAAGTTTAGCAATAAACAAGCAAGTTCATCAAAAAGAACTTTGTTTGAAGAAAAAATACTTCATTAAAATAAAAAGTCACAAAAACAAAATGTTTTACGAAAACCGACGCTTTTTACGCCTTTTGCCCTTCTATACTCACCACTAACCTAAAACCACCTACCTTTAACCCAAGCCTAACCCTTCCTCAAAGTCCTATTGATATTTACAAAGGTTTATAGTTAAAAAAGAGGAGGATTGATTGCTTGGCAAGCATATGGTAGAAATAAGTTCCATGCCGGTCCTGAGTGTTTCACAAAAATACATCTTCGACCGAGTGTTGAGTGATCCCCCGTGAGGTATGTGAACTTGTATATAAATGGAATTTTAAAGAGGCATGTTATGCCCAAATAAGTAATTTCTCTTATGTAATGTTCTAAATAAATCATAACGAATAGGATTGTAAATAACATGAAAATAAAACCAAATAAAGATCTTGGAATCCCGACACTCAAGACAAGCACAAAACCTTCTCTTCTACCCATTCCATTTGGGTGTGTAAGCCACATTATAAAGAGTTTGGCTTGAGGACAATCAAAGATTCAAGTGTGGGGGTATTTGATGTGTGTAAAACGCAAAATATAAATTACATCAAATGAGGCATAAAACTAACCCATTTTTAGTACTAATGTTGGAAAAAGTGTGCTTGTCTTCCTTTTGTATTTTCAGGGTTAAATGAGCTTAAATGAACAAAAGAAGCAAAAAAATGCGGCAAAATCTAACAATAATACAAGAAAAGGAATAAACGTGGCATGTCCGACCCCTCGACAGCATCTTCCCAAGCAAAATACAAGACATCAGAAGGCTGAACACGCCCCGTGCTCATTCAACACGAGGGCGTGCCCAAGTGTCTGCAGAAAAGACAAAGTTATAGAAGCTTCTATTTCCCAATACGGGGGCGTGCCCAGCGGACACGGGGCCGTGGTCAACGCTAAGATTCGCAGAATCTGAGCAAATCTTGATACTACAGATACGCTTCTGCACACGGGGTTGTGCCCAGCGGACACAGGGGCGTGGTCAACTAATGCAGACAAACTGCAATTAATGAAGAAAGAGAAGATGGGTGGACACGGGGTCGTGCCCAGCGGGCACGGGGCCGTGTCCGGGCTTCTGTGCAGGCTATAAATAGGGGTGCTTGGTTCATTACAAAGGCATCCCTTGACAAACCACCTCTCTCCCACTTCACCCACACTCCACCACCATCACAACACCCACATCCACCACCATCACAACACCCACATCCACCACCATCATCCATCATCCATCATCCATCATAGAGTGTGTGTAGTAGTCTCGGGATCCAAGATTGATAGTAATAGTTCTTGACAATCAAAGGCCATGTTTGCCTAAGTCTCTTACATCACTTGGTGAAGACAATCATTTAGTGTAATACTTTTGTTTTTTAATCTTTTCGCACTTTTTATTTGGTTTTGTATTAATGACTTTAATAACTAGTTTCTTATGTTGAAGGTGAAACTTCCTTATCATTTGTCCGTGGTGTCTTGGCATTATTTTACTGTCTATATAAAATAAAAGATTTACACCATTCATATCTCCACGGTCTATATGGAGATATGTTAGCCACCTGGTCGGGGGTTAAGGGAATGGTTTGGTAAGGTTCTTGCCTTGTTCAGTGTATAGATCCTGCAAGGACCTGGGTCAAGCTTAGTAGGATCTCCTTCAATACCCTCTGGTATTGGATGGCGGGGGTACGAATTTCTTGATCCCCTCATATGTAAACTACTATTAATACATTAACCCGGCTACTTGGGATTGTATCCCTGCTGACTCAAACCACTTAGCCGAGGGTAACGTCACCTTCAAAAGAGGGGCCTACCACATTACGCATTAATAACCTAATTAATTATCTTCCAATAATCCAACCCTTTAGAATTGTATCCTTGCTGACTCAAACTACTGGGTTGAGGGTAACGTCACCTTCAAAAGAGGGGCCTACTACTATAACTAAGATAATCTCTTAAAAAGTGCAAAAGTGCGGAAAACATCAAAGGTCACACTAAAGGCGAGTCGGATCCAAGTGATTCATCTTGCCTATCTATTTTATTTTTATTTTTGTTTTCAGCATTTTTAGTTAGTTTTCACTTTCTTGTTTAAAACCTTTTTTCTAAATTTTTTATTTGATTAGACGTTGAGGATAAACCGGTACTAAAAGCTCTTGTGTCCTTGGACGACCTCGGTATCTTACCAACGCTATACTACGCTCACGATGGGTGCACTTGCCCATATGTGTGTTTAGTGTTAGTAAAAAATCGTGTTTTATAAATTTAAAACTTGACTAAAGTGTTAAAAAGGGCTAAAAAATATACTTAAATATATACCACGCACTACGCACATCACATACTTTAGACCCATTTGTACAGGTCGTCAATAGACTTTTCCCTTTTTCTACTGACAATTCGCATTAAGACATATTACTATAAATTTCCGCATAAAACATCGAACAATTATTTATATGAGAACTAACACAAAATCTACATTCTACATGAGCGAAGTTCATATGCGCCCTATTGCCTTTGCTTGGTTTGATTCCCCTCCTTTCTTCGACCCTATAAGGTGCATCAGATACGCGTTTAGCTTTCGCGTTATACATCACTTACGCACATTTACATCATTTACCATAATGTTCATTACTCACATTTATTTTTCATACCATCTTTAGATCGTCAATACTTCAATTTCTCATGTTCATGCATAACCAATTCAACTCAAGCATTTCATCGAACACCTTATGTGCGTACTACTTAACTAGCATAATGTATAAGCATATTAAACACATTCCTACCAAGTCTTTCTAAAATCATGGCAATACATCATAAACACATAAATTCTTCAAATATTCAGATTTCTTTAATATCAATAAGAATAATTCAAGTTCATATATCATACTACATCTATCATTACTTCAAAACCATCATAAATTTCATGTGGGTTTCATACATAAATGGGTTTACATGAAAACATCAATATAATCCGAATTTCATACTTCATTCAAGTCTTATGGACTAATTATAACCTTCTACCATCACTACTCTTACATACATTCACGAATTATCAAAAGACCCATTAAATCAAACATCACTAAAACACCAATTTCGACTTACTTGATATCAAGAACACTTAGGTGATTATAGTTCCTAACTCATGCATAGCAAATTCAACCCTAAAGCCTCTTGATTTTGATGATTTCTTGCTAGGTTTTGAGGAGAAGAGTTTTCTTCTGGTCTCCCCCTTTCTCGATCATACCAAGCCAGAACCAAAAACTGGCCAATTTTTTTTTTTTTTTATCAAACTCCATTCCACATTTACACATTTAGCCCCTTGTCTTTTAAAGTGTGTTCAAATTGTTATTTCCCATACTAACTTGGTCTTTTTTTTTTGGTTAAATGTTTTATTTTCACATTTTCATTTCCACCCCTTCATTCTTTTATAACATGCCACTTTCCTCATATCTACATACTAACCTAGTTAACTTTCATGCATACATAAAATTTAGATTTACTAAAATTTATAAAACTTTAAAAATGGTAAAAATCAATATTTACCATTTCTTTTCGTCAAAACATATCGACTATAACATTATAATATGACATACGAAATTTGGGGTGTTACATTTAGAAACAATAGGATTTAATATCAAAAGAGAACTTACTTTGGTTATCAATTGAGGAAGACTAAGAATCTCAAATGAGAATAGAAGTATGAAAAATGATTTGCCAACTACCAAATCAGAAATCAATGACATTTATTTGAATGGCTGAGATACACCGAAAAAACAATAGAATTTAGTGTATCATTGTCCTGATACATAATTGTATCAAGACTACTTGAATGATGAGTCGAACGAAAGATGTATGAATTGATATGATTAGGGATTATGATTAGCTCATGTTACAAATTTATACAAACACCACAAGGTGTTTGTAATGATTGAAAGAATTCAATGATTATGGTGACTGGATGAATTCACCATTCTCGAAATTAACTGAAAGTTTCACTGAAGTGAATCTGGATGTTCAAAAGATAGGATGTTCAAATGAAGGAATAAACGAATATCGTAAGATTGATCAAAGATGAAAGAAATGTTGGAGGTATATTGGAATATAATATGAATTTATGTACCCACACAATTGTGTTAAGACTGGTTTGGGATATTGAAGCAGCAGAAGATAGATAAATCCGTACCTTAGGTGTGAAAATGAAACGAGTTCAAATTTCAAAAAAAATGTCACCGCAAGGTGTCGTGATTTAACAACTGATTTATTGGAGTTGTAGACTTTGAACAGGTCTACTATGATTCAAACAATTGAGATTACCCTGAATATGATGATCTCAATTCATCATATGGGTTTTTTAATTGAACATACATATGAGCAAGTTCAAACAATTTGAGCTTGGTTTGGACATATTCCAACAATGGATATATGTATTGACAAGAAATGGTTACAATGAAAATCCGGTAAGTAACTTTGAAAAGGAAAGGAGTTTTCCAAGAAATCTGTTGACTTGATATCAAAAGTCAACGTTTTTGCAATCATAGGGATTGTCAAGAATAAGATCCGAACTTGTGAATAAAAGATCTTTTGAAATGAAATCACATGCATAACAAGCAATGCACGTGCAACATATGAATTTGTCAAGAGATGAGACAAATGAGTGTTGGCTTTATGAAAGAAAAATAAAGACCTTTTATTTATAAAATTTTGATTGGAATCAAAAGTCAACTAATACTTTAGTACAGACAAAACGTACGGGTGCTTATGTTAGAATTTGCTATTGCTTCATGTGTCGTCGATATTTTATGCGTCCTTCTTAGCTTCATCTGGGTTTCTAGCCTTGTTGCTGGGTGCTTTAGATAGTTTCGGGCAGTAGGGACGGATGTGACCTGGTTCTCCGCATTTGTAACAGATGTTATTTTTCTTTCTACATTCTTCTTATGTATGTCCAGTCTTCTTGCAGAAGTTACAGTCGAGTGTCTTCCTAGAATGGCATTTTCTTGAACGCTTTTTGTTGTTGCAGGTAGATTGTGTGATTGTTGGTTCCATTCCTTTGTTCTGGGCGGAATTCCTTAAAAGAGTAACTATAGGTTGTGGTTTTCTTTCGTTTGTAAGATGGAGTTTTGATACGAATATCATGACCTCCGTTGTTACTAGGGCTAGGTTTGAAGTGATGGGTATGCTTACAACGTATAGTAGAACTTTCGTTTATAGGCACAAAAGTTTTAATAGCTTCAATGATCGAAGGTATGGCATTTGATATTTCTTGAGCTATTATATTTTCTATAGTATTTCTATCCAAAGAATTTTCATTACTAGCCTGAATTTCCTGATTACATGTGATTTCCTTTGACATCTGAATTGCAAACACAGGCACATTTTATTGCTTATATTACATTAGCACAATTTATAATCATACCCATCAATGCGTTGATATATATATATATATATACACATATTATATTTTAATATTTTACTTTCACTATATATTTTATCAAAATATAAGGAAAGGATATATATTATGTGTTATTTCTTTCTTTGTGGTAATAATTTTTCTCTATATTGCCTCTATTCAACTATATTTTCAGAGCTCATGGCTGGATAGGTATTCAGAAATTACGGTTGTGGCTAGAGGTAAGGGTTTTATATGAGATCATGAGTTTTCCTGTCATTGGTCTTACCATCGTTCCCTTGGTGCTAATACGAGTGTCTTTAGGGTTTCTTTTGGGATGTAGGTTTGTTTCTTCTGTCATATATAAAAGCTTATTTTTATACAGAAGATATTTGATTATTATAATGTATATACTATCAAGAAATTTTGTTCTGTATATGCATACGTATATAAATTTTTCAAATTTCCAGCATAATATATATAATATTAAATTATTTTTATAAAATCCAATTATATAACTGATGGTATTAATTTTCCTATTTATTTCCATAACTTTATTCGTTCTTTTATAACAATAATAGCATATTTAAAAATTTCTATTTAAATTTATTGAACATAACATTTTGGAATAAAAAGGGTAAATCACCAAAAGAAATAAATTTAATCAAAATATAAATTTTCTGGATTTTTTAGAATAATTTTATTTTTAATCAGAGGGTTACATCATATTAGTTATAAAATTATTAAGACTAATTTCTGAATTTATCATATTTACTTATTATTGTAAATAGGAATAATGGAATTTAATAATCCAACCTTTCACCAGTTGGCCGGCAACGGACCCAACTTCAAAAATAGCCACTGGCGGTCCCAACTTTTCGTATATTGTAAACCAATGGACTTTTACTAAAAAAAAACCTTAATTTCTTTTTGTCTCCTTATCCTTTTCGGCAACTTTTTCGTATAATGTAAACCAATGGACCTTTACTAAACCGAAAAGGATAAGGAGACAAAAAGAAATTAAGGTTTTTTTTAGTAAAAGTCCATTGGTTTACAATATACGAAAAGTTGGGACCGCCAGTGGCTATTTTTGAAGTTGGGTCCGTTGCCGGCCAACTAGTGAAAGGTTGGATTATTAAATTCCATTATTCCTTGTAAATAATACAAAATTTGGTGTTTTTTGATTCTAAATATATTGAGTAATGAAATAGTATTCCTGTATCATAATATGCATATGACTTAAATATAATTTTTAACGGATGAGTCAAATTATTAAATAATAAAATCCTTAAGCTATTTCCTGTCGATATGTATGTGTTGTGTACATATATTTTAAATCATCTAGTTATAAAATACCAAATATTTTTGTACTTATTTGTAAGAAATATCATTTGTTTCATTAATATAGGTTATAAAATATAAAATATTTTATATATATATTTGAATACTTTTCATATAGATGAAAATGTACATGTTCTTACAATATAACATAATCATATGAAATAATATTTTCATAGAGTTATTATGAAAATCATGTTTTTAATTATTGTATTTAAACAATAAACATGTTTTAAGTATGCTAAAATATTATATTTTAACATGATTAATATAATTATATGTTTCGTCAAAACTTTGACAAAAATATATATATATTTAAGTCGAGTAAAATTTTGGGTTATATCATAAATCATAAAACATACTACTTGCATCGAATAATATTTTATATTATGATATTTCAATGATATCATACCTAAAGGGTGTTATCTTATGTCTTTAATTAAGATATTAATGTCAATATCATAATATTATTATAATTTATATTGAATTGTATTCACATAAATATATGGGTATGATATATATATATATCCCAAAATTTAATATTTATATATTATAAATATATCACCTTTATATATTTATAGTATAACATACTGTAAGATACAAAATAGGGGTTACACATACTGAGAATTTAAATTACATAAAATTATTTAGGTATAATACATGAATTGTACTATCTTGATTTTTATATTATGATAGAGAAAAATGTCCGGATAGTCCCTGTGGTTTACTCCATTTTCACCTTTAGTCCCTAACTTTCTAAAATTACAGCTATAGTCCCCAACTTTTTCAATTTCGTTCCCGGATAGTCCCTAGCGTGGACGGAGGTTAGTTTTTTTTTTAAGTGGGTGTGAAATGACCTAAATGCCCTTACTGTCAAATTAATAACTAAAAAATTAAAAGAAATATAATTACTATTTTAGAATTTATGTAGGACCCACCACCCACCCTACCCACTCCATCTTCCATACTCTTTACCACCACCACCACTCACCACCATACCACCACCATCTTCCCCACTCAAATTTAATCGTAACCACGTGCACCACCGAAAAATCAATTGTGATTTGTGAATGCTTTGAGGCAATGGAGGAAAAAGCTCATTTATCAAATTTACAATCTCAAATATCTGTTATTTAACAGATCAAACAAATTAGTCAAAGTCATTCTTTAAATGCTACATTTACCAATAATAACGAGTTAAATTTGTTTGCATAAAGATGAATTACCAGTTCTACTGAGATGACGAACTCGATGGCATCGCCGGAGACGACAACAAGTCGTCCAACCCTGCATCAAGATTTCTCAACAAGTCATCCAACTACTAACAGCTGTTAAATTTTGATGCTAATTTGCAATACACAGGTGAACCGGGATTCCCCGGCCACCAAAAATAACAATTTTAGAAAACAAAATTGATTTTGAGTTTCAAAGAAGTGATTGAGGACAGATACATCTAATGGAAGAAGGGAATTCAATGTCGCCACTTCCGCTTATAATATCCGTTGAATCAGTGAACCCAACTCCAATATTAGTCATCGGTGACACCCTTGCACCATTGTAGCTCCCACCGATGGCACCGCGTCTTCGTCTTCTCTCTTCTTCGTCTAAACATCGAAGGTCTCTTCTGGCATCTCTCTCTCTCTCTCTATCTCCGACGGTGAGTTTTGAAATCAGAGAAAGAGTTAGAAAGGGGAGAAAGGGGTGGGTTGGTAATGGTGGGCCCACATATTTTTTTAATTTAATTTATTTTTTTCTTTATTAATAAGCGTATTTAGGTCATTTCACACTCGCTTAACACCAAAAACTAACCTCCATCCACGCTAGGGACTATCCGGGAACGAAATTACAAAAGTTGGGGATTATAGCTGTAATTTTAGAAAGTTAGGGACTAAAGGTGAAAATGGAGTAAACCATAGGGACTATCTGAGCATTTTTCTCATTATGATGTTTTCGAAGTATCATACCTGAATTGTGATATCTTATATTAATATTAAGATATTAATGTTAATATCGTAATATTATTATAATGTTATAAAATTCATATTGAATTATATTCATATAGATATATGATATATATAATATATCATAAAAATTGATAAGACATAACATTATTAATATATCACCTATATATACATATATATATATATATATATATAATTTTAAATATAGCATAACTGTAAGATACAGATAATGGTTATACATATTGGGAATTCAAAATTTGTTAAATGACATAAAAATCAGAATAGACAGATTAAGATTTTATGTTCACGGGATAACACATAAGATATTAATTTCCTAACATAAATGGTTAGGGTTTAGGTATTGGAAGAACACCTAAAGGGCTTAAACCAGTGGCATAGCTCTGATACCACCTTCTGTCACAGCCCCCGACCCACCCTGGGAGCGGGAGCCGTGAGCCAGTTAGATGGTATCGGCGTTTATTAATTTGGCAGCGGAAAGCTTTCATCAGGACCGTAGTTAGGAAATATTTTTATCAGAGTTAAACACCAAAATGTTTAAAACAGATAAATGGGATAAAATCCAAGTTTTGCTGATAATACATTTATCACAAACAAGTGGGACAAAACCCGATTTTCATTTGTAATATATTTATAGGGGTAAACCCTAATTATTGAAAAAATTCTCTTTTTTAATTAGGTAACTTTTATAGCCACTTTTCTAAGCCTTCAGTGCTCTCCAGTTGGCTTCTATTGGCTTCACACTAAGTTACCTGAAACGCGTTTTAAAAACATTTTATCAGCAAGAAATAGTAGCGAGTGCATCCCAGTTTAATCAAAATAGTTTTATCACTTTTACAGTATTGAGGGCATCCGCAATTACATTTGCTTATATCTATCCAATTACCCTTTTTCCTGGTACTGTCTAAGACAGTCTGTCTTTCCTGACTGGTTGGTCATGCTACTATTCCAATAGTAACGAGTTTCAAGTAATGTATACAAAACCCCAACATACCGGCAGTAATTGTAGAATCACAAATACTCAATTACTGTTAAGTGTTTATTTAAAACATTTAAGGTTTTGGTAAAGTATTTTGACTCATAAAAGTAATTTACAAAAAGGTGTTAAAAGCATATGTGCTCACTTTTGTAGACTTATGTATTCTTACAGGCTTCTTGATAATATTATAGCTTCTTGTTGTTTCTCCTGGTTATTATTTATTAAAATTAAACAATGCACATGTGTTAGTAAAATAACTCAAATCACATTAACCGTACAACTCTAGACAGATTCCAATGACAGAGTCGGGCAAGGCCGACATGCATTAGGGAATCCTAGATCAATCGAGTGTAACACGAGACAGAACTCCAACGACTGAGTCGGGCAGAGCCGACATGCGTTACGGAATCCTAAATCGATCGTGTAGGGTAATAGCAGGGTTATAGTACTTACAACGAGGCAGAGCTGTGACAACTGGCACCAAACCGGTAACTTCCGTACACTTTGATCATTATTTAATGACTGCAATTATGTGCTTAATTGTCAGCAAGGTCTGAACACATACTAAACAAGTGAATTCATGCACGTTGTATACTACAAAATATTGCTTTATGCATAAACGAGAGCGTTGCGTCAAAAATACTAGTAAACTCACCGGTAAGACACACTGTGTCAACAGAACTGCAGAAAGCAGTCAGACATTAGAATTGAGGCCTAGGTGTAGGTCCGACGACAAAAGTACATTAAAACCCAAGAATACATGCAAGGGTTTAAAATATAGACATTGCGAAGGCAAAGGTAAGCACTAAAAAGCACCCGAAACGCACTTTAAGTGCAGAATTTTGTATAATTCAGCAATAATTCAGATTTTAGCACACGAATATTATGCAGAAAATATAAATTTTCAGTCAGAATATTTCCCTAAGTGTTGGGAATAGAGCGGGATACATAAAGATACTTAAAAGACACTAAAAAGTGTAATTTAGCACTTTAACGAACCAGTGTCTAACCGAACAACCGGAGTTGGCCCGGAGCGCAAAAAAAAAAAAATTGTCAATAACATCTTGTATATTTTACTGAGCCAGTTAGGGTCCCCGGATACCCTAACACCCGTCACAATGCATAAGACGCTAGTAACCGAGTTAACCTTCAACTTAACTTAATTAAAGCCTAACTAAGTAGTTGAAATGGAACCGGATAACCCCCCCCCCCCCCCCAACCGAACTCGTCCCCAAGGGGACACCCTTTTGTACTTGTTGATTATTTAAATCAACTATGTCTAATATCAATTAGACATATAATCCTTTGGTTAATTGTGCTTGAGTTTGTCTATAAGTAACCACCAAGATCCATCATGTTCATTTCACCACACTTAACATCACAACACATCTCTCTCCCTCTCTTTGAACTCTCGGCCGAACACACCCACATCCATCCATCATTTTCGAATTTTGATCTTGCCATTTCAAGTGCATACAAGTGTCAAGGAACTCATACAAGGAAGCTTGGTGCGTTCGGATCGTGAAGGACCTCACCCCATTGCTTTTATCCACGCATTTTTCGACTAGTTTCTTCCCTAGCCTCGAGCTAGTAGTAAGTGGCTTTACACACACTCTTGATCTATTCTAAAGTGGTTAATATGAACTTTGTCGGGTGAAAATCATGAACATACTAAATCACATACTAAAAGTTTACAAGAATGAGAAATAAGTTGGATAAAAACTATAATGTTGTGTAAAACTTGTAAGACTTGTTTTGTGGTGATTATTTAGTGCCGATCTATGTTGTGGTAGCTCGGATCATCATCTAACCCGGATTAGTCATGTTCAAGAATCATGGCATAGAGTTTGTTAAAGTATGAACAGGGGTTAAATGATGAAACACTACTACACACTAAACATGAACTTGTGTAAAATCGATTTTACTTATGAAATGGTATTCAAAACTAGTAGATCTACGGATCTACAAGCGGTACTTTCAAAGGACCAAGTGTCCAAGAAATCATATTTTCTAAAGCCGGATCTTACATGAAAAAGAATGATTTTAGCAAACACACGAGTGTGTAAACACTTGTGTAACACAAAGTTTCGACAAAATAACTATTTTTGTAAATGTTGACAGGAAGTTGTAAAGATGTAACTTCTTTAAAAACGAGACTTTCAAGAAACGAAGTTGATCTATAAAGATCCACTAAAAATAATGGAAAGATACTACCTATTTTGGAAAAACCACAAGTTCATGTATTTCTGCGATTATATCTATTTTAACTAGTTGAATATTGGTTATTGTTGAATGAGGAAATTGTTGACGATTTAAAAGAAAATAAACACATGTTTTGAAAAACATGGGAAACCTCCATTTTTAGGGGAAACTCTGCCAAAATTTTTATAAATTTTGACACTTAGAAAAATATAAGTTTTTGAGAAACTTATTCCCTAAAAATGTATTTAAAAGTATTACTAAGGTTTCCCTAATTTTTGGTGATAAGAAATGAGGATTTCTTCAAGAATCAAAATGGATATAAGTATGTGTATTTTTTTTAGAGAAATATATATATTATTTTATCACCAACTTTTGTGCTAAGTGTATAAAGTATGTGTTATACGTGCTAGTGTATTAAGACTTAAAAATACACTAAATACTCATGAGAAGTATAAACACAAAAATACACATACAACATACAAGATACATAATTCGGGTGCAAAGTGCAAAACACAAAAGACTTATATTAATTTATGAGAAAATAATATAAGTAAGATACTTAGTTAAAAATATAAAATATTTTTAACACAACAATACAAATACAAAAGATAGTGACTCGTGCTTTACAAAGCAAGACTAGCGACTGACGTTAAGAAAACACGTTTAGGTCACGACGTTCTATAAGCAAAATCCGGTGGAGTTTACGACGCACAGGAACGCAAAGTTGTGAGTTCATGCTCCCCCTTTTCTCTTAACTGTTTTCAGTTTTATAACTTCGGGGGTGAAATACATGTTACAAATACTTCAATATTTACAAAATGGTATGATATGTACTAAAACGAGAAGTACTCTTGGCGACAACTAGTGCCAAGAATTGATACGAGAAAACGTGTCACGAATAGGGTAACATAAGCACCATTAATCGTGTACATACTTAGACCGCAGAACAAAAGGTTAGATCTAATGGGTTTCAGGGCAGCCCCACTCTTGGTGACAACTAGAACCAAGTAGTGTTTTTGTGTCTCAGTCGTGAATCGACAACAGAAAAATGCCTATGGTTTGGTGACTTCCTATGTCGTGTCACATGTTAATGGCTTTGCAACCCATTAACACTTGATACAGATGGAAATACTTGATTTATACTTGAATACGTGATTTAACAAATACATACCAAGATTTTTATACAAAGTATACAAGCGTTAAAAACGAAAACTGCATGAATTCACACCAACATTATGTTGACGTTTTCCAAAACTTACATGTATTTCAGGTAACTAGAAGTGGATGTGCGCGCGGTCTTACCCATGCTCGTGGATGTCGCTTGTGTTTATCTTTAAATAAAGTTGTAAACTTTTTAAGACAATGTTTTATGCGACTTAGCGATGTAAACGCTAAACATATGTTTTCAAATAATGGTATTTGATGTTTTTACGAGCATATAGCATGTTTACCTTTCGTATGCAATGAGAACCTTTCATGATCACACTTCGTGCTTCCGCCGCAGAAAGGGGTGTGACAGATTGGTATCAGAGCTGCGATTGTAGTGAACCAGGATTCCTTCTCGAGTCTAGTCTACAATCTCTAGGATCGTTTCACGAAAACAATTTTCAAAGAGTTTTCATTGCATAAAACGTCCCGCGACATCCACTGCCTGAAACTGTCTACATGAGTCTAGAAAAGACACTACGAGACTTAGAGTGCACTTGAGTAGCACTTGTCGTTGACTAGAAATTACTTGCAATTATGTGTGATAATTAGCATGTACTAGAAGTAGAATGTCACAAGTATACGTGACTTTATCTGAAAGCAATGGCCCATCTGAAGGAAGAAATACGAGGATGAAACGAACTGTGCGGACTATGCAAGGAGTTGCGTAATTATGGATGCATACATAATTATGGAATTCAGTGCACAGAAACCACAGCAAGTCTTGTCACGTATAGATTCCCTCAGTGCAAGCCTACTAAGTACTCTGCTAGAGTAATAATTGTTTGATGTCACTTATGTGGTATATCCCTGTGAATATATATATACTACTACTGTCTAGTAGGACGATATCAAACAAACGTCTAAACCTGTTGTGTTATGTTCTGTCAGAACATGGCACCCAGGAAAGCTGTGAATGCTCGCAATGACGATCAACCTCCTCCTCCCCCACTGCCAAGAACTGCTGAAGAGCTGAACGCTCTGCTGGAGGAAAGGATCTCCGCTGCTATCGCCCAGTACGAGGCGAACCGAACTCTAGACAGTGGAGGACCAAGCAACGCTAGGCGTAATGGGAATGGAGATTCGTCTGGAGGCAATGCAGCACAAGGCTGCACTTCAAGCAGTTCCTCGACTGCAAGCCGATGAACTATGATGGCACAGGAGGTGCAGTAGCATTTGTGCGCTGGACGGAGAAGACTGAAGCTACTATCCGCATGAGCAAGTGTACCGCGGATCAACAAGTCACCTTTGCTACTGGGTTGTTTGTCGATGAAGCTCTGACTTGGTGGAACCTGCAAGTCCAAACCTTGGGCGATGATGCCGCTTATGGCCTAACTTGGGATGAACTAAAGGAAATAATGAGAGAGAAGTACTGCTCTCGTGCTGAACTCCAAAGGCTGGAGACGGAGTTCTTGCACTTGACCATGGAAGGTGCTGACATTAATGGTTATACTCGAAGGTTCCACGATCTGTCCAGAGTGCTTCCCTACATGGTGACTCCCGAATTTAAGCGTGTTGAACGTTACATTTGGGGACTGGCCCCAGAGTTTCGCGGCATGGTAACTTCGGCCAAACCTCAAACAATCACCGAGGCTGTAACTCTGGCTGTCAGCCTAACTGAAGATTGTGTTCGAATGAAGACGCTATCACCGAACCCAACAGAAAATGCCGAGACGCATGCTGAGTCGTCTGGCGACAAGAAAAGGAAACATGCAAACTCGAATCAAGCAACTCGTAACAACAAAGGTTCCAACAAGAAGCGTGACCCTAACCCACCTCAAGGGGCGAAACCTCTTGCAGCCATGAATGACGCTCCAGCTAAAGGATACCTGGGCACCCTGCCCAAGTGCAATCAGTGCAAGCGTCATCACGAAGGGGTGTGTCGCGTTCCAAGATACGACAAGTGTGGAAAGTTGGGTCACCGCACTGAAGACTGCTGGAGTAAGGGAAATAAGAACGGGAATGGAAATCGTATCGGGGCTGGTAATAGAAACAATGGTGGAAATGGAAATGGTGCTGGTAACGGGAATGGTAACGGAAATGGGCGAAACCAAGGATGCTTCAGATGTGGAAGTAAAGATCATTTCATGAAGGATTGCCCAGAGGGAAACAATGCTCAGGCCCGAGCATTTGTAATTGGAGAAAGGGACGCACGCGAGGACCCTAATGTGGTCAACGGTACGTTCCTCATTAACAATCACTTTGCATCCATATTATTCGACACTGGCGCCGATTATAGCTTCATGTCTGTGGAATTTAAACGCATACTTGGAATAGAATCTAGTAGATTAGAAATTCCTTATTCCATAGAACTAGCCAATGGTAAACTTGTTGAATCGGGCGAAGTTGTTAGAGGCTGCACGCTAGAACTTGGTGAACGAAGATTTAGCATCGACCTCTTACCTATTCAATTAGGTAGCTTCGATGTAGTGTTCGGAATGGACTGGTTGTCCAAGAACAAAGCTGAAGTCATTTGTCATGAGAAAATCATTCGCATGCCTCTAGCGAATGATGAAACTCTCATCGTACATGGAGAAAGACGAAACGCGCCTCTACGAATCATCAGTTGTATGAAGGCACAGAAGTGCTTAAGGAAAGGATGTGTTGCTTTCCTAGCACACGTTGTGGATAAGAAGGCTGTGGAGCCAAAACTCGAAGACATTCCTGTGGTGAAGGAATTTCCTGATGTATTCCCTGAAGATCTGCCAGGACTACCTCCGCAACGACAAGTCGAATTCCACATAGACTTGGTTCCGGGAGCTGCTCCTGTAGCCAAGGCACCCTATCGACTTGCGCCATCCGAAATGCAAGAATTATCTACACAGCTTCAGGAGTTGTTGGATAAAGGATTCATAAGGCCAAGCTTCTCACCCTGGGGAGCTCCAGTATTATTCGTGAAAAAGAAGGATGGATTACTGCGGATGTGTATCGATTACAGGGAACTGAACAAGCTCACGATCAAGAATCGGTATCCGCTACCGAGGATTGATGAATTATTTGATCAACTGCAAGGATCAAGCTACTATTCCAAGATCGACCTTCGATCTGGATACCATCAGCTGAGAATCCAAGATGAAAGCGTGCCAAAGACTGCATTCAGAACACGCTATGGGCACTACGAATTTCTTGTGATGCCATTTGGATTGACGAACGCGCCAGCGGTCTTTATGGATCTAATGAACCGCATATGCAAACCATATCTCGATAAATTCGTGATTGTATTTATCGAGGATATCCTGATTTACTCGCGAACGAAAGAAGAAAATGAGCAACATCTCAGAACCATCTTGGAACTACTGAAGAAAGAGAAGCTCTATGCAAAGTTCTCGAAATGCGAATTCTGGATTCGCGAAGTACAATTTCTTGGTCACGTTGTGAATGAGAAGGGCATTCATGTAGACCCGTCCAAGATAGAAGCAATAAAGAATTGGGAAGCTCCCAAGACCCCAACTGAAGTTCGACAATTTCTGGGCTTAGCAGGCTATTATCGGCGATTCATCGAGAATTTCTCAAAAATAGCTCAACCGCTAACGACCCTTACACAGAAAGACAAGAAATACGACTGGGGTCACAAACAGGAAGAAGCCTTTCAACTACTTAAAAACAAGCTCTGCGATGCACCGATACTATCATTACCCGAAGGCACTGAAGACTTCGTGGTATACTGCGACGCCTCACGACAAGGCTTGGGTTGCGTGCTCATGCAACGCCAAAAAGTCATCGCTTACGCTTCAAGACAACTGAAGGTACATGAAAGAAACTATACCACTCACGACCTGGAGCTGGGCGCAGTGGTATTCGCCCTGAAGATCTGGCGACACTATTTATATGGTACTCGATGTACAATTTTCACAGATCACAAAAGCTTACAACACATATTTGATCAGAAGGAATTGAATATGCGCCAGCGGCGATGGGTCGAGCTGCTAAATGATTACGACTGTGAGATCAAGTACCATCCTGGAAAGGCAAACATTGTAGCAGACGCACTAAGCCGAAAGGAAAGGGTTAAGACCCTAAGGGTTCGAGCGTTAGAAATGACCATTCGAACGAACCTCACTGCACGCATTCGCGATGCACAACAAGGAGCTCTTAGAGGAGAAAACCGTAAGGCTGAATACCTACGGGGTATGCTGAAATACATGGTGCCAAACGAAGAGGGAGCCTTATGCTTCAAGAAGCGTATTTGGGTTCCACTCTATGGTGGCATACGAGAAGTCATCCTTAATGAAGCCCACAAATCGAGATATTCGATCCATCCAGGATCAGACAAAATGTATCAAGACTTAAAAGAATACTATTGGTGGCCGAGACTCAAAAGCGACGTTGCTGTTTATGTTGGAAAATGCCTAACCTGTGCCAAGGTTAAGGCAGAATATCAGAAACCGTCCGGTCTACTACAACAACCAGAGATTCCCGTGTGGAAGTGGGAACAAATCTCGATGGACTTCATAACAAAATTACCCAGGACCCCGAGAGGGCACGATATGATATGGGTAATAGTTGATCGATTGACGAAGTCTGCGCATTTCCTACCAATCCGAGAGAAGGATAGCACTGGAAAGCTTGCAGAGATATACTTAAGGGAAATTGTGGCACGACATGGAGTGCCAATCTCAATCATTTCAGACAGAGATGGACGCTTTGTCTCAAGAATCTGGCAATCATTTCAGGAAGCCTTTGGATCTCAGTTGGATTTGAGCACGACATTCCATCCGCAAACAGACGGCCAAAGCGAACGGACTATACAAACGTTAGAAGATATGCTTCGCGCATGTGTCATGGACCTAGGCGGCAGCTGGGATACTCATCTACCTTTAGTTGAGTTTTCCTACAATAACAGCTATCATACGAGCATAAAAGCCGTGCCGTTCGAAGCTCTGTATAGCCGCAAATGCCGATCACCCTTATGTTGGGCAGATGCCGGAGATAAACGTATGGTTGGTCCTGAACTTGTACAAGAGACAACCGACAAGATTGCGCAGATCCGAGAGCGCATTAAGGCGGCTCGAGATCGACAAAAGAGCTACGCTGATCCGAAAAGAAAATCGGTAGAATTCAAGGTGGGAGACAAAGTGTTGTTAAAAGTCTCACCATGGAAGGGCGTAGTCAGATTTGGGAAGCGTGGAAAGCTGAATCCACGATACATCGGACCATTCAGAATATTGAAAAGAATTGGTACCGTGGCATACAAGTTGGAGTTACCGGAAGAACTTAATGGAGTACATGATACGTTTCATGTATCCAACCTGAAGAAGAGTCCCACACAGGAAAGCGTGATCATCCCGATGGATGAAGTGCATATTGATGAAGCCCTCCGATTTACAGAACAACCCGTTGAGGTTACCGACTGGAAAGTCAACAAGACCAGGAGGAGCAGCGTAAAACTTGTCAAAGTACGTTGGAGCTCTAAGCACGGACCCGAGTACACATGGGAACTTAAAGACCAGTTCAAGAAAAAGTATCCCCACCTATTCAAGAAGACTCCAGCGAGAGTTAGTTCAGCCTGAATTTCGGGACGAAATTCTTTTAACGGGGGGAGACTGTGACAACTGGCACCAAACCGGTAACTTCCGTACACTTTGATCATTATTTAATGACTGCAATTATGTGCTTAATTGTCAGCAAGGTCTGAACACATACTAAACAAGTGAATTCATGCACGTTGTATACTACAAAATATTGCTTTATGCATAAACGAGAGCGTTGCGTCAAAAATACTAGTAAACTCACCGGTAAGACACACTGTGTCAACAGAACTGCAGAAAGCAGTCAGACATTAGAATTGAGGCCTAGGTGTAGGTCCGACGACAAAAGTACATTAAAACCCAAGAATACATGCAAGGGTTTAAAATATAGACATTGCGAAGGCAAAGGTAAGCACTAAAAAGCACCCGAAACGCACTTTAAGTGCAGAATTTTGTATAATTCAGCAATAATTCAGATTTTAGCACACGAATATTATGCAGAAAATATAAATTTTCAGTCAGAATATTTCCCTAAGTGTTGGGAATAGAGCGGGATACATAAATATACTTAAAAGACACTAAAAAGTGTAATTTAGCACTTTAACGAACCAGTGTCTAACCGAACAACCGGAGTTGGCCCGGAGCGCAAAAAAAATATATATTGTCAATAACATCTTGTATATTTTACTGAGCCAGTTAGGGTCCCCGGATACCCTAACACCCGTCACAATGCATAACACGCTAGTAACCGAGTTAACCTCCAACTTAACTTAATTAAAGCCTAACTAAGTAGTTGAAATGGAACCGGATAACCCCCCCCCCCCAACCGAACTCGTCCCCAAGGGGACACCCTTTTGTACTTGTTGATTATTTAAATCAACTATGTCTAATATCAATTAGACATATAATCCTTTGGTTAATTGTGCTTGAGTTTGTCTATAAGTAACCACCAAGATCCATCATGTTCATTTCACCACACTTAACATCACAACACATCTCTCTCCCTCTCTTTGAACTCTCGGCCGAACACACCCACATCCATCCATCATTTTCGAATTTTGATCTTGCCATTTCAAGTGCATACAAGTGTTAAGGAACTCATACAAGGAAGCTTGGTGAAAATCCACGCATTGCTTTTATCCACGCATTTTTCGACTAGTTTCTTCCCTAGCCTCGAGCTAGTAGTAAGTGGCTTTACACACACTCTTGATCTATTCTAAAGTGGTTAATATGAACTTTGTCGGGTGAAAATCATGAACATACTAAATCACATACTAAAAGTTTACAAGAATGAGAAATAAGTTGGATAAAAACTATAATGTTGTGTAAAACTTGTAAGACTTGTTTTGTGGTGATTATTTAGTGCCGATCTATGTTGTGGTAGCTCGGATCATCATCTAACCCGGATTAGTCATGTTCAAGAATCATGGCATAGAGTTTGTTAAAGTATGAACAGGGGTTAAATGATGAAACACTACTACACACTAAACATGAACTTGTGTAAAATCGATTTTACTTATGAAATGGTGTTCAAAACTAGTAGATCTACGGATCTACAAGCGGTACTTTCAAAGGACCAAGTGTCCAAGAAATCATATTTTCTAAAGCCGGATCTTACATGAAAAAGAATGATTTTAGCAAACACACGAGTGTGTAAACACTTGTGTAACACAAAGTTTCGACAAAATAACTATTTTTGTAAATGTTGACAGGAAGTTGTAAAGATGCAACTTCTTTAAAAATGAGACTTTCAAGAAACGAAGTTGATCTATAAAGATCCACTAAAAATAATGGAAAGATACTACCTATTTTGGAAAAACCACAAGTTCATGTATTTCTGCGATTATATCTATTTTAACTAGTTGAATATTGGTTATTGTTGAATGAGGAAATTGTTGACGATTTAAAAGAAAATAAACACATGTTTTGAAAAACATGGGAAACCTCCATTTTTAGGGGAAACTCTGCCAAAATTTTTATAAATTTTGACACTTAGAAAAATATAAGTTTTTGAGAAACTTATTCCCTAAAAATGTATTTAAAAGTATTACTAAGGTTTCCCTAATTTTTGGTGATAAGAAATGAGGATTTCTTCAAGAATCAAAATGGATATAAGTATGTGTATTTTTTTTTTAGAGAAATATATATATATTATTTTATCACCAACTTTTGTGCTAAGTGTATAAAGTATGTGTTATACGTGCTAGTGTATTAAGACTTAAAAATACACTAAATACTCATGAGAAGTATAAACACAAAAATACACATACAACATACAAGATACATAATTCGGGTGCAAAGTGCAAAACACAAAAGACTTATATTAATTTATGAGAAAATAATATAAGTAAGATACTTAGTTAAAAATATAAAATATTTTTAACACAACAATACAAATACAAAAGATAGTGACTCGTGCTTTACAAAGCAAGACTAGCGACTGACGTTAAGAAAACACGTTTAGGTCACGACGTTCTATAAGCAAAATCCGGTGGAGTTTACGACGCACAGGAACGCAAAGTTGTGAGTTCATGCTCCCCCTTTTCTCTTAACTGTTTTCAGTTTTATAACTTCGGGGGTGAAATACATGTTACAAATACTTCAATATTTACAAAATGGTATGATATGTACTAAAACGAGAAGTACTCTTGGCGACAACTAGTGCCAAGAATTGATACGAGAAAACGTGTCACGAATAGGGTAACATAAGCACCATTAATCGTGTACATACTTAGACCGCAGAACAAAAGGTTAGATCTAATGGGTTTCAGGACAACCCCACTCTTGGTGACAACTAGAACCAAGTAGTGTTTTTGTGTCTCAGTCGTGAATCGACAACAGAAAAATGCCTATGGTTTGGTGACTTCCTATGTCGTGTCACAAGTTAATGGCTTTGCAACCCATTAACACTTGATACAGATGGAAATACTTGATTTATACTTGAATACGTGATTTAACAAATACATACCCAGATTTTTATACAAAGTATACAAGCGTTAAAACCGAAAACTGCATGAATTCACACCAACATTATGTTGACGTTTTCCAAAACTTACATGTATTTCAGGTAACTAGAAGTGGATGTGCGCGCGGTCTTACCCATTCTCGTGGATGTCGCTTGTGTTTATCTTTAAATAAAGTTGTAAACTTTTTAAGACAATGTTTTATGCGACTTAGCGATGTAAACGCTAAACATATGTTTTCAAATAATGGTATTTGATGTTTTTACGAGCATATAGCATGTTTACCTTTCGTATGCAATGAGAACCTTTCATGATCACACCTCGTGCTTCCGCCGCAGAAAGGGGTGTGACAAGAGCTTCGCTTATTAGGGGGTATTTGGCTATAGCTTTTGCCTTCAGAAATTGAGAGAGAAAAAAGAGATTTGAACGACTTAGAAATGCCGATCTCTGCTCCTTTTATAGCTGGTCGAGCAAGTTGTCGTGCCCCGCGACGGCCTCCTTTAATTCCTTCGCGGGTCGCGAGGGACTGTCTGGCGGTTTTAGGGTTAGTGAGTCACAGGTAGGTTCGACACGTGGATGGGACACATGGCTTAAAGGGTGTCCGACAAGTAATAGGCTGTCGTGCCCCGCGAAGGAATCCCCTTCGGCTGTCGCGGGCCGCGACGACACTAGTTTATTTGTTTTTTATTAATATAAAAGGTATACGGGCTCGTTTATCGCATACAGGGTATATCTAGGAGCGTTTAGGGTTGTTTTCGAGGGTTGTTACAAAACTGAGCAAAACCGGATACTTTATTAAATGCATTTATTGTTATAATAATATTCCGCCTAAACTACGCGCCAAAAACCATCCTATAAATAGAAATGTCTCAGCACCTTCCGTTGATCACACTAAAAAAACAAACACAATGGTTCCTAAATACCACTCATTGTAAAACGTCAAAAAGTTAGAAAAATCAACGATGGCAAACATCGTTTCTTGGATACTCAGTATTGTTCTGCATGAATTTTCACTGAATGGTTTGTTAGGTGAGGGGAGTAAGATTTTGCTGCATGAGATGGACAAATTTCAAGAAAAAGAGACCGATGACAGTCATATGTCATTTTGTCTTCTTTGTTCTTGAAGAAGGTTTGGATGAGGAGAAGAGACCGATCCCAGTGTAAATGCTATTTTGGACTCCATAATAATATTGAAGATGACGGACAAAGCGCATCCACCCACACGGCGTCGATCTATGTCTCCAATATCCACAAACCCACTTCAACACACGAACAACAAAAAAAACACACCAAAACCAAAACGCCATTTATTTATGACAGTTCTTGTAGTTTCAAAAGAAGAAACAGACTGATGACAGTGAAGATTTGGAAGATAAATTGCTTCTAATTTTTTTTAATTTTCTTTTTCTGTGGTTTGTTATGTAATTTTAGGCTAAGAAAAAAATACATTAATTCTCTAAAAAATATAATAAAATGCCACACGGACAAATGCTTATGAAAATGCCATCATGCAATAAACCCCCAAACTCCTAAACTATAATAAAATTACTTTGGACAAGAATTATTAAAAACTAAAAAAAAGTATAAAACAATGTGCAAGAGAATAGAACAAAGTGCCATCTTATCTAAACGCCATTAAAAATACAAAACGCCAAAATCTCAAAAAGATGGGACGTGTTGCAGCCATAAACAGATGAAACTGAACAAAACACTAACTACCAACAGTAAACCGAAGTTACGGAAACTTTATTACTAACATTTATTATATTAAAAGCCACTCCATGGGAAATTGAATATATTTATCTTTTCAAAACGCCATAATTACCTGTCACTTTATCTGACTGCATCCTACATTGTTAGTGTAGTAATGTCTATCGCCTCCGTCAATCTGATTCGTAGCAGAAACTGAATTAATCAAGTCTTTTATTGTAATATCTAGTTAGTAAAGGAAAGGTGGCATAATTGTAAATAAGGAAACACTCCTTATTGCCTTGGCCTATAAATAGAAGCTTTAGGGCTTTTGTTTAGAACTTTTGCCACATTTGAGATTTGGAGATCTAGAGGTAGAGAGAGAAAGTGACATCGTGATTCAGGTGCTTGTATGTTTTCAGATTTATCAAAAGAATCACAGATTATATTACGTCGTGTGTGTTCGGTCACATTCGTGTACGGATTCCGTACGTTACACGAGTCGGTTCGCAATTGTTACGAAGTCGAAAACCGGTCCTACAAGTGGTATCAGAGCAGGAGCTCGATTGCACGGATCATACACACTAAAACGCACAAGAATTCATCAGATTCAGATAAAAAATCGCATCAGATTTGTTCAATTTCTTCATCTTTTCATCTCTTTCACGTTTCTAACTGAAAAATGCAAAATTAAACGGGTTTTTACGGATAAAAATTGCTGAAATTTTGGTATGTTGTGCGAAAATATCAGATCTAAAAGCCTACAAATTTTCAGAACTTAATTCCTAACGGTTTAAGAGAAATCGAGATTTTTGTGTTCGAAAAAAGGTTAAAAATGTTGGCTGTTACTGTTGTCATTGTTCTAGGTGTTCACCGATCGGATGGCCATCCGATCCAAAACCAATTCGTTTCAATATCACTTTTGTTCAAAGTTAATGGCCCAATCACAATTTGTGTTGCAACAGTTTTGTCGACCACTTTGAGATTTCTTAAATCATTCAATCGATATTAAAAGTTGCATGTGAGTGTCAGGCCATACACTTTTGAGGTCCAATTAAAATCAATCATATTCAGAATTCAAATGATATCGTCGGCCATCTTCATTCATAACCCATGTCATTTATCATACATATTCACGTGATTTCTTTTAGTGGCTCAATAAAGTTCATAAGGTCCAATTAGATTGATTGCATGAGAATCTAATTCAATTGATAACAGTAGCGGTCCAATAAGCTTTTAATTGTTCAATTGATGATGTTGACCATGTTCATCAGATTGCATTTATTGTCTGTGAAGTAAAGGTACAATTGTTTGCATAATCTTCGAACCTCCAATCGAACGGATTACGGTTCGATCCACAACGTTTTGTTAAAGTGTTCAATCATCGAGTGGCAATCCGTACGGATTGCCATCCGATTCGCTGCAAGTTATTAAAAATCATTGTGTGGTTCAATCATCGAACGGCCACTCGATCCAAAGCATCTAAATTGATTGTTGTTTTGTTGCAGATTGACGAACCTTCATTGTGTGACGAACTCTTCATTCAACGAACCCTTATAAAACTTGCATGTGAATTCATAGTCTAGATAATATCAATCTGTGTAAAAGTTTGTCAGCCATATGCATGTGAAGTATTGTGTGGCTCAATAAGTTGTTGTCAGATTACATGTGCTTTGTTTGAAATTCATATTACATTTTGTGGTAATCGTGGGTTGGCGAGTCGAACGGATCACCATCCGATCTGTTGCTTTATATTTTTGATAATTGCCAATCGTCGAACCGCCACTCGATCGGATCACTATCCGATCCACGAGCATTTTGTTTGATGTCAAGTGTCGAGTGGCTACTCGATCGGATCACCATCCGATCCTTTACAATCTTTGTTATTTGATTTTGTACTGCAAAGTCTCGAACGGCAATCCGTACGGATTGCCATCCGATCCTAAAATTCTTCATTTGCTTGTGATTCAGGTTCAAGTGTAGGATCATCACTCGATCGGATCACTATCCGATACTTTGTTGGTGTCACTCGATCGGATCACCATCCGATCCTCAACACATATTGTCCAAGTGTCGGATCTCCACTCGATCGGATCACCATCCGACACCATGCAGTCAATTGATTAGGGAGCTAATCGTCGGATAGTCACTCGATCGGATCACCATCCGATTCGTTGTTATCCGATCATTGTTACTTTGTTGACCCTCGTTGACCACACTCGATCGGATACTCATCCGATCCAGTTGTTTGATAAGTTTTTTTTTAAACTGATCAGTTTGTTTGTGATTTAGGTGATTCATAGGTGATAAACAAGGCGATAAACAAGGAACGTCATGGCTGAAGAATTCTACAACACGTTTTACAAGGCGTTCACGTCCGAGTCTTCCGAAACCTCAACCGTCACACCAAAAACCATAACAAAAGCAATCAATGATAATATTAAACATGATAACTTCTATGGAACCCATTCAAAACCACCAAAGCTCGAAAGTATTGAAGATTACACATGGTGGAAAGAACGATTCATCAACTGGGCCAAAGCTTACGCACTTGAAAGCTGGTTTTGCATGGAGTTTGGTTACGATAGACCTGTTGATGACAAAAATGAAGAAATTCCACTCAAAAGCTTATCCGTTGAAGATAAAAAGAATTTTTCATATGAACAACGAATGATTGCCTTAATCCAGCAATCAATTAAAGATGACATATTCGCATTACTTGTTCATGATGGTTCCTCAAAATCGGTTTGGGAAGCATTAAGGGTTAAAGCTGAGGGTGGTAAATAGATTAAAAAGAATAAAATTGCATTACTTAAAAAGGAATTTGATCTGTTTGACAGCTTAAAAGGAGAGTCGGTGAGACAAATGATTGAGCGATTTTGTCATTTAAAAATTGAACTCGATAGGTTTGAAATTGTCAAAACACGTGAGGAAATAATTGATAAAATCATAGAAGTGTTACCACAAGCTGATCAGTGGCAAACGTTTGTCTTTATTTTGAAAAATGATGTATTGTATGAAAAAAATATTCTCGATGTGTTGATTGAAAAGATTGAAACTCATGAGCTTGAATTGCAGAAACAGAACAAGATGAGTAGCTCTTCGCATCAACAGAATGTTGGTCTTTACTACAAGGGCAATGTACCTTTGGTGACTGTAAGTGAATCACCAAAGACGGCATTCAGTGTTGAAAAGTCAAAAGAACCACGGAAAAGCTCATTAAGCTACGATCCAGGATATCATTCATCATCAACAACATCAAATTCTGAAGAACCTGAAGAGATTCTCTGCAACATCGCGTTAAAGCTAAAGAATTCTCCAACAATGAACATCAACGCTGCTAAACAGCAAATGAGTTTACTGAGATCAATTCTGGAATCATACGAAGATCTTATAGCTGGGAAAATTGGAAATTCCGAACTGACAAAGGAAGATTATGACCAGATCGATCCAGAAGAGATGGAACTCATTGATCTGAGATGGTGTTTAGCAAGCTGCATTCGAAGAGCTCAGCGGTTTATGGATATTACTAGCAGACAATCAATCTGTGGACCATCAACAAAGCTGGGATTTGACAAATCAAAGATGACCTGCTTCAAATGCAAGCAAAAGGGTCATTTCAAAAGAGAATGCAGAAACTCTGCTGTTAAAGAAATAGCTAATCCGTTTAAAGAAGATTACTATCAAAAGGCGATCTATCACAAGAACAGAGAGGAATCACCAATGTCACACCCCCAAATTCCACCATGCGGAGTATCACCGCTTGGAGGCGTGACATGACCAGGATCGAGCCACCAATCATATTGAACAACGTATTTAAGTAAATAAAGCTAACCACAATACAACTGGTGGCCAAGAGGAAGTTAACCAAGTTCAATTTAAACAGCGGAAGCATAAGACGTTAAACCAAAACATAAGTTCGTAGTTCATAAGTTTAAAGACCTAGAACATAAGTTTCATAAGTTCATAAAGTTTATTTGTTGAGTACGGGACATAACAGTTCGCATCCCACAACGACCACCTCCATGTGCAAGCCCCATAGCATCTAGCGACCTGCAAAGCAAGTAACAACGAGTCAACAACAAAGTTGAGTGAGTTCACGGTTGGTTGTCCATTTTAGAGTTGTTTCCAAAAACGTAGTTTAATCTTAATCAGCTATCCAGCCGTGGGGGTAACCCCATAGTTCGAAAACGTTTATCAGTTAACCATCCCTGTCCACCTTCCCTGGCTATCCAGCCCGGCACTCCGGCCGTGGGGGCTACCCCATTATTTAAACTACCAGACTCGTTTATCATATCGACTACTAACGAATATTACTTGTGCCCTAGCGTCGGTGTCTATCATCACCGACGTGCCATAGTCCATTAGTACACGCCCGTCCGACTGGCACGGTGTGAGGTTTGTTAAATGTCACGGCCCCCGACCCGGTTTGACCCGTTTCAGGAGCCGCGGGACAGAAATCCCGTGGTATTTAATTAATTGAGTTTAACAGCGGAAGTTTAACATCAGGATCTTTTTAAGACTAAAATGTTTCCCCGATTATTTTATTTCACAACGTGGGATAAAACCCGGTAATTTACAATCTTGAGATTTCACGAAGAAATCTTTTATTTTACAAAACATGTTTCTTTATTTTATACTGAGCCACTTCTTTGAGTTTGTAGTGCTATATGGCACTTTTTCCTGGATCATAACAGATTACCTGAAACATGTTTGAAAAAGGTTTTGTCAGCGGGAAATACTGAGTGAATCATTCTATTTTGCATAATGATGCATAGTTATTAATTACAGCATAAGAGCGATTACAATGGCTTCTATCGTATTTTTATCTGGCATCCTGTCACAATGGTGACGATGGTCATACCACTATTAGATCAATGAACCTAAATAGTGATGATTATCCCTGTAGGTCAATGAACCTAACAGTGATTATCCCGAGTAGGTCAATGAACCTAACTGGGAGAAAATTAGTAAAGTGCACAATACTCCACTAACCAGTAATTCAAGATATCCACGACTTAGTCCCTGTAATTATAACCTTGAAAATAATTTGAGGTATTGTAAAATAGTTGATAAAAAGAGAATGACTCACATTGCAGATTTAATTTGAGCAGAGTTTAGCCTACTAATTAGCCTTTTTAACCTAAATTTAATAACAGGCACAAAATTTTGGGTTAGGAATCAATACAGCATTTACGATAACTCACGAGATCAAACCCTCACAATGAATGACAAAGTGCGATACTTAAACATCCATCGATTAACGACGAATGACAAAGCATAAACCCTAATGTGGGCAGCACTTAAACATCCATTGGATAGTTTAATCGATCGGACATTGAATCGTATCAGCGATCGAGTTAATACCCTGATTGCGGCGTCGATTAGTGATCCGTGTGTGTTAAATGTGATAAACAGAAGATATCTCGGAGCATAGAACGAATTTCTTCGTCGAACATACGCAGAATTTCAAGTGCCAATGTCTGCTATTTATAGTCAAAATTTCGCATTGCTTACGGACCGTAAGCCTAACAATGTTACGGTCCGTAAGGGTGCTTACGGTCCGTAAGACTCATAATGTTACGGTCCGTAAGGGTTGAAAATAGGTTATAGGGTAGCCACGGTTGGGACTAGCTTTACTGACTTGACAGATTCTTAATTTCAAATTTTGACAGCGAGTAATTTTAGATAATCGTTAACTAGGAATTACCCCCCCCCCCCCCTGAGTTTTAGGGGCCCTGATCCTGATTCTGATTGTTCTGAAAAATTTAGGGTTTGCGCATAATCACTTGGGTGTCTCAATTAAGGTTTCCTATTGGTCAAATTAATTTAATAAATATGACTTTTGATGAGAGTTGTTACATTCTCCCAACCTTAATAAAAATCTCGTCCTCGAGATTTACTGGAATAATTGAGGATACTTTTGCTTCTTTTCTGATTCCAGTTCCCCAGTGTATTAGGGTCCTATCTTTGAATCCCACTTTACTTTAACTAGCACTAGTCGTTTGTGCTTGAGAAACTTCACTTTTCTATCTTCTATCTGAAGAGGTTTCTCTACAAATTTTAACTTTTCGTTTATCTCTATATCTTGAAGAGATACTACCAAAGATTCGTCGGATAGACATTTCTTGAGGTTGGATACATGAAATACATCATGTACTCCAGCTAACTCTTTTGTAAACGATAAGCAACTGGTCCTATACGTTAGATCACTGGAAATGGTCCTACGTACCTTGGACTTAGCTTTTCTTTCTTACCGAATCTAACAACTCCTTTCCCAAGGAAATACTTTTAATAGCATTTTGTCTCCAACTTGAAATTCCAACGGCTTTCGTCTATTATCTATATCACTCTTCTGGTAATCTCTAGCCATCTTCAGCCTTTCCTTCGTGATACTGAATATCACAGTCGTACTCACTTAGGATTTTCATCCATCTTCTTTGCCTCATGTTTAACTCTTTTTGCCCAAAAATATATTTTAAACTTTTGTGGTCTGTATAGACGGTAAATTTACTTCCGTACAGATAATGCCTCCAAATTTTAAGGGCAAAAATTATAGCGCCTAACTCTAAGTCATGAGTTGTATAGTTTTCCTCGTGCTTTTTCAATTGCCTTGAAGCATACGCAATTACCTTCTTGCGTTGCATTAACACACATCCTAATCCTAGTTTTGAAGCATCACAATATACTTCAAAATCTTCAGTTCCTTCTGGTAAAGCTAGGATTGAAGCATTTGTTAACTTATGCTTTAATATCCTAAAGACTTCTTCTTGTTTAAGTCCCTATTCAAACTTAACTATTTTACAGGTTAGCTTAGTTAATAAACCGTCTATAGTATCCGGCTAAACCTACAAAACTCCTAATTTCTATTGCGGATTTCGGAATCTTCCATTTGATAATTGCTGTTATCTTATCAGGATCTACGTGAATACCTTCAGGATTCACCATATGTCCTAAGAATTGCACTTCTTGCAACCAAAATTCACACTTCGAGAATTTGGCATAAAGCTTTTCTTTTCTTAACAAAGTTAAGAGTGCATGAAGGTGTTCACAATGCTCTGTCTGACTTTTGGAATAAATAAGTATATCGTCGATAATTATAAATTTATCCAAATATAGTTTACAGATCCTATTCATGATGTCCATGAATGCTGGAGGTGCATTTGTTAATCCGAAGGGCATGACTGTAAACTCGTAATGACCATACCTAGTTCTGAAAGCAATTTTAGGTATGTCTTCCTCTTGTACTTTCAATTGATGATATCCGGAACGTAAGTCGATCTTAGAAAAATATCTATCTCCCTGGAATTGATCGAATAGATCATCAATTCTAGGTAATGAGTATCGATTCTTAATTGTAACCTTATTCAATTCCCTATAATCAATACACATTCTCATCGAACCATCTTTTTCTTAATAAACAACACTAATGCCCCCCCCCCATACAGGGATAAATTAGGTTGTATGAAACCTTTACTTAATAATTCATCTAATTGCTTTTTCAGTTTTTTTATTTCTGTAGGTGCTAACCGATAAGGTTCCTTGGCTTATCGGTAAAATTCCTGGAATTAGATGAATCCTAAATTCTATCTCCCTATCTGGTGGTAATCCAGGTAAATCTTCTGGGAATACATCTGGGTATTCTGAAACTACAGAAATTTCCTTAAATTCCTTATCTTTAGTATTGATGATTACTGAAATCATGTATACTATTCTTTGCTTTCGTTCATAATTAGCAACTTTCATTACTGATATGAACTTTATGGGTTTACATGACTTATCTCCTGTAATCATTATTACTTCTCCAGTGGTGCACAAATTTCTATGGAATTCTTATCATAGATAATTCGAGCATAATTGTTTTACTAATCAATCCATTCTTAGCACAACCTTGATTTCAACTAATTTCATAGATAATAGGGTTGCAGAAAATTTATGACTTAAAAGTTCTATTTCTACGTTTTGCAGAACCTTATTTATTTTAACTGAATTCCCATCTGCCGTTTCTATTGTAGAAATTTGCCCAATGCTGGTTAAAGGTAAGTTAAAAGTTTGGCAAAATGAAGTATTTATAAAACTTTGGTTTGCACCAGAGTCAAATAATACTTTTGTGAACTAAGAACGTACCGGCTATCACATCTGGAATGAGTTCTGCTTCCTTAGCAGTTAGTTGGAAGGCTCTTACATTCCTTTTTGCTCGTTCTGCAGGTTTAGCTTTATTGTCAAATGGTTTGTTCAGTTTTGGACAATCTGGCCTAAGATGTCCAGTTTCTCCACAGTTGTAGCAGACTGAAAATTTCTTCCTCCTGCAGTCTTCTTCTTGATGCCCCGGAATTTTGCAAAAATTGCAATATCCTTTGCATCTTCCAAAATGCTTCCTTTTGCAAAAATTGCAAAATGGACTAGTGGTAGATTGCCCATTTCCTTTTCTCTTGAAATTGTTTTGGTTACCCGGATGGAATTCTTGGGTAATCTTTTGGGCTACTTCCTTCCTTCTATTTTCTTCTCTTGTCCGTACTAGTTCGTCAGTCAGAGTATTGGCTAAATCCACCGCATCATCAATTGTGCGAGGTTTTGCAGCCTTGACGATATTACGGATTTCGCCAATCAATCCCCAAATATAACGAGAAATAAGTACCGGCTCTGGCGAAGCCAGGGTTGGTACCACTCTAGCATGTTCGAAGAATGTCGTAGTATACCCTCGACAATCTACATCCACCATCCGATGGTTTAGAAACTTATTTGTCATTTGTTCCTTTTCATACTCGGGACAAAATTTTCTTTCTACAAAGCTCTTAAATTCTTCCCAGTTCATAGCATATGCCATCCTTCTTCCTTTTGCTTGTAACACTGTATTCCACCATTCTAGCGCCACTTCTTTAAAAAGATTTGATGCGTACATGACCTGATCATCCTGAGCACATTTACTTATGGCAATTACTGCCTCGGTTTTCTCTAACCAACGCAGTGCCGCAGTCGCTCCTTCATTGCCTGCAAACTCAGTGGGTTTACAAGCAAGAAATTCTTTGTAAGTGCAACCAGGCGTTGCAGTTTTCCTTTTCTTAGGGAGCGGAGCTTGCCGTGGTTCATTATCATGATTAACATGATTACTGCCTCCGTTTATACTATTACTGAAGTTATCTTCAGAAATACGTTTACTAGGAACGATTTGTTGAGGTTTGATTGGATTTTTAACAGCAGCAATGATTGCTGGAATAGCATTGGCTATCCCTTGAGCAACTATTTCTGGAATAGCGTTGGCTATCCCTTGAGCAACGATATTTTCTATATCCTGCCTAGTCATAAATTGATCCCCCGGTTGTTGCTCAGATTGATTAACCTCATTAACTGGTTCATTATTAGCGTTTTCCATCTGATAACTAATTTATAGATAAATAATTAGTATATAAAAGAAATAATCCAAGGTCACAATTAATTGCACATAATCACGTAAACAAATATACAACAAAATTGTAAATTTTCTAATATTTCATTTGTTTTATAGATTATATCATGCTTCTATATACAACCGTTTTATTATTTATTTTATACATACTGATTTTACTATTACTATTACACAACCATAGTTTCATAATCCCCCTATCTTTTGTCAGTTGGAATTCTAGTAACGACGTTCCTTCTTATCGTAAGTCCAGGAGATCTGTCCCAAAATCTCTTGGATCCTATTCCCAGTATCTACTAGTTCTTTGTCAAAATGGCGAAGTTCAGCCATTTTCTCGTTACTCATTGGTGGATTTGGTAAAGGTTCTGGACTGGACTTAGGAAAAAGTTTATAGGGATGGTTTTGTAACAGTATTTCATTATTCACCCATTCGTCTATTTGCGAGTGGTTTGAAGGGTTTGGAATAGCTGGTTCTAAGTTTATTGGTAGTTGTGTTTCAAGAGAATGAATAAAATCATTTTCATTAATAGGCTCAATAGTATCATGGCTTGCCATTATAAAATCTAGCTCTTCCTGAGATGGTAACTCCTCAATTTGCCTAGAGCTTTCCCCAATTTCCATTTTCTTAGGCTTGGGTTTCTCGAGAGGTACAGCGTTGAATTCTATAGGTTCTTCTATGTCTGGTATATACCTATTGAAATCTCTGGAAACTTCTATTCTTACTGGATAAAGATTTAAATTCTGAAGGGCGTTAGACAAGTCACTCATGCTGTTTAGCAAAATACACACAATTACTAAGTTAAAATTATGGCAAAATTTTATAGAAAAACTGTTAAATATTATTTCATACTGGTTAATTATCAAAACAACTGAAAATTAAAACATACTTGGTTTACTTATTTATTTACTGGGTAAGTTTCTAGACTGTAGATAATAAAGGTACTAAACTTGGGTCAAATTATTTAAGAATTTGTATTAATTGCTACATTGGTTAGCATATAAAGATCTGTATACAGTTAGCTAGATAATAAAACATATAATCACAAAATAGCAATTAATAAAAATTAAGTATTTTCTAAATACTTAATTGGCTTAAATCAGTGGCTCGATCAGTGGCTCTGATACCACCTTTTTCTGTCACGGCCCCCGACCCGGTTTGACCCGTTTCAGGAGCCGCGGTTCAGAAATCCCGTGGTATTTAATTAATTGAGTTTAACAGCGGAAGTTTAACATCAGGATCTTTTTAAGACTAATATATTTCCCGATTATTTTATTTCACAACGCGGGATAAAACCCGGTAATTTACAATCTTGAGATTTCATGAAGAAATCTTTTATTTTACAAAACATGTTTCTTTATTTTATACTGAGCCACTTCTTTGAGCTTGTAGTGCTATATGGCACTTTTTCCTGGATCATAACAGATTACCTGAAACATGTTTGAAAAAGGTTTTGTCAGCGGGAAATACTGAGTGAATCATTCTATTTTGCATAATGATGCATAGTTATTAATTACAGCATAAGAGCGATTACAATGGCTTCTATCTTATTTTTATCTGGCATCCTGTCACAATGGTGACATGTCACAATGGTGACGATGGTCATACCACTATTAGATCAATGAACCTAAATAGTGATGATTATCCCTGTAGGTCAATGAACCTAACAGTGATTATCCCGAGTAGGTCAATGAACCTAACTGGGAGAAAATTAGTAAAGTGCACAATACCCCACTAACCAGTAATTCAAGATATCTACGACTTAGTCCCTGTAATTATAGCCTTGAAAATAATTTGAGGTATTGTAAAATAGTTGATAAAAAGAGAATGACTCACATTGCAGATTTAATTTGAGCAGAGTTTAGCCTACTGATTAGCCTTTTTAACCTAAATTTAATAACAGGCACACAATTTTGGGTTAGGAATCAATACAGCATTTACGATAACTCACGAGATCAAACCCTCACAATGAATGACAAAGTGCGATACTTAAACATCCATCGATTAACGACGAATCACAAAGCATAAACCCTAATGTGGGCAGCACTTAAACATCCATTGGATAGTTTAATCGATCGGACATTGAATCATATCAGCGATCGAGTTAATACCCTGATTGCGGCGTCGATTAGTGATCCGTGTGTGTTAATTGTGATAAACAGAAGATATCTCGGAGCATAGAACGAATTTCTTCGTCGAACATACGCAGAATTTCAAGTGCCAATGTCTGCTATTTATAGTCAAAATTTCGCATTGCTTACGGACCGTAAGCCTAACAATGTTACGGTCCGTAAGGGTGCTTACGGTCCGTAAGACTCATAATGTTACGGTCCGTAAGGGTTGAAAATAGGTTATAGGGTAGCCACGGTTGGGACTAGCTTTGCTGACTTGACAGATTCTTAATTTCGAATTTTGACAGCGAGTAATTTTAGATAATCGTTAACTAGGAATTACCCCCCTGAGTTTTAAGGGCACTGATCCTGATTCTGATTGTTCTGAAAAATTTAGGGTTTGCGCAGAATCACTTGGGTGTCTCAATTAAGGTTTCATATTGGTCAAATTGATTTAATAAATATGACTTTTGATGAGAGTTGTTACATTAAACCTAATAGCGCTATTAACTAATGACCCGCTCGTCATAGCCTCGGCGATTAAGTCGATATAAAGGGAGGGACTTCGCTGATAGAGTTCTAGTCCAGTAAGTCTAATTCCATCCCAACAGGACGAGGAATTCACATTCCTGAACACGTCCCAAGGACAAGGAATCCCTATTCCTGAACCCATTCCCATTCCCACCGGGAATTACCATGCTTTGTAGAAAAGTGTGAACTCACCTCGGTTTGCTCGGTTAGATTAGTTACTCTAATAATCAGGAAATCAAGCACGTCCTAATAAGGTATAGATAACAATCAATTTCTCATGCACAACACGTATGGTTTATCTACCCATTACTTTTATCACATATCACACAATTTAAACATCAACGCACTTTGTTAAGTTATATATTATTTTACCCTAAAATAATATAACGGTAAAATAAACAAATATTCACACAAGAGTTTTAGTATCCAATATATATTTTAAATATATATTTATCAAATTTTATTTATGAAAGTCAACCTCCAATACTTGGTGTTTTGTTACAAAAATTATGGCGAAGTTTATATTCGAAAAGCAAGTTATAAAATACACTCGTAATGCTTGTTTTAGAAAAATATTTTCTAAGTGTTGGGATTTTAGAAAATTTCGCCAGAGCTTCCTTTGTAAATGGAGGTGTCCATGCTTACTAGCATATCATTTTCTTTTCAAAAATTCATTCAAACAATTCTCAATCATCAACATACAATCTCTATTTACCAAACTTGTCAAAAACAAGCATAAACTATAAACTTATGAACTTGAAAATTTATAAGAATATGTAGTAACTTACTAGCATACTTAGTAAGTCTTGTTACCTTCTAAAATGTGATTAGTTCTTTAAAAACTTTATTTTTAAAGACTTTAAGTGTTTACAACTTCCACCATATTTTCTAAAAATATTTCTTCATGAAAGTTTCTAGTTACACAAGTGTTTCTACACTTGTTTATCCACCAAAAATGTGATTAGTTTTTGTAAGGTCCAATATTTAATGAAACTTATATTTTTCACTTGGTTCTCTTGAGAAACCACTCATGGATCTTTAGATCTACAAGATTGTAACCTACTTTGATCTTTATTTTTCAAGAAAACATTTATTTATTCAAGTTCATAGTTTATGGGTGGATGATTCCATCATCCTACACATTTCTAACTTTCTCATCTTGCTAGATCATGTTTTTAATCATGATCTAGCAAGTCCATATGATGATCCATATCAACTACATGATTAAACAATAACCAACAAGCATAACAACACATGAATTTCATGATTTCTTCATCATTTTAACCATACTTTATCACTAAGTTAGTTTATGTTCAAGACTTTGTTTATGTTTTTAGTGTTTCTTGGGATTTCATCATTCTTTTAACTATTAACCATCAAAAACATGAAGTGGATGAAGATCTAAGAGACTTACCAGTAGCACAAGGCTAGGGGAGTTCAAGTGATGAAAAGTGGTGGTTAAAAGAAGATGAGAGAGGTCCTTCAACTTCCAAGAGCACCAAGCTTCGTTGTTCACCTTCTTACACCTTGAGACACACTTGGAAGGATTGAACAAAAATCGAAAATGGTGGATGTAGCAAGAGGGGTGTTCGGCCGAGCTTCTATGGAGGGAGAGAGAGTGTGGAGTTTGTTGATTGTAAGTGATGAAGAAATGTGTGATCCCTTGTGCCTTTTTATAAACCAATGTCACCCTTTATCCTTTGCGCAATGTGTTTCTTAATCTCCAACATAATCACTTAGAATATTAAACAAATCCATGGGTGGGGACACCCATGGTAACCGGCTCCAAGGGGGGGGGGGGTATAGGGTTGGGTTCCAAGTATTAGTTACTAATTTAGTTAGAATTCAAATGTTATAGTTAGTGGTTTATGGTGTGTTATTAAATATATAGTGTGTTAGGGTGTTCGGGGACCCTAACTAGCTTAGAAAAATAAAAACAATGTGTTTGACAATATTTTTGTGTTCCGGGTAAAGTCCGGTTGTTCGGTTTGATATTGTTCCGTTAAGGTGCTTAATTAATCCGTGAAGTGTCCTATATATATATTTTTGTAACATTTTTAATTCTCAACACTCAGGAAAGCATACCGGACTATTTAGTAACTTTTCTGTACACTACTAGTATGTTAACAAGCACATGTAAGTATAACACAGAAATCAGAAAGTAGTTAAATGATTCGGCACAGTCATCAAGCACTTTAATTATCATTAATGGATCGTACGGAATACATGTAATTTTGAGGGTTGTCACATTCTCCCCCTGTTAAGAAAATTTCGTCCCGAAATTTAGCACGTGGTTACTGAGGAAGCTAGTTATGTTGCTTTGGTTTCCTGGTTTTCCTGGGGTGTCACATCATCCCCCCGTTGATTTGGAATTTCATCCCAAAATTCTGCAGTAGCTTCAGCCTCAGTAGTGGTTGTACTTTTCTTAAACAGCTGGGGGTACTTGAGTTTCATTCGGTCTTCTCGTTCCTAGGTATACTCTGGGCCACGACGGGAATCCCAACGGACTCGAACAAGAGGTATTCTGGTACGCTTGAGAATCTTAACATCTCGATCAGTAATCTCTACTGGTTCCTCGACGAATCGCAGCTGGTCGTCGATTGTGAGCTCCTTGAGGGGAACTTTGAGGGCTCATCTGACAGACACTTCTTCAGATTTGTCACGTGGAATACGTTGTGAACTCCACTGAGTTCTTCAGGTAGATTCAACCTGTAAGCGACTTTGCCAATTTTCTCAATGATTTCGAATGGTCCGACATAACGCGGATTGAGCTTGCCTCGTTTGCCAAAACGAACTACACCTTTCCAAGGTGAGACTTTGAGTAGCACCCGGTCCCCAATCTGGAACTCGAGTGGCTTTCTTCGCTTATAAGCATAGCTTTTCTGACGGTCACGAGCTGCCGCCATTCGTTGTCGTATCTGAGCAATCTTCTCGGTTGTATCTACTACGAGTTCTGGGCCAGTGATTTGACTGTCACCAACTTCTGCCCAACAAAGAGGTGATCGGCACTTCCGTCCGTACAATGCCTCAAACGGAGCGGCCTGGATGCTGGTGTGGTAGCTGTTGTTATACGAAAACTCCACTAGCGGGAGGTGTTTTTCCCAGCCATTACCAAAATCGATTACACATGCCCTAAGCATGTCTTCAAGGGTCTGGATGGTGCGTTCAGATTGTCCATCCATCTGCGGATGATATGCCGTGCTCATATCTAATCGAGAGCCAAAGGATTTGTGCATAGCTTGCCACAGTTCAGAAGTAAAACGCGTGTCACGATCAGAAATGATGGAGGTTGGCACTCCGTGCCTTGATACTACTTCCTTTAGGTAAATGTCTGCAAGAGTAGAAAACTTATCCGTTTCTTTGATAGCCAGAAAATGTGCAGACTTGGTCAGTCGATCCACGATCACCCAAATGGTATCGTTTCCACGTTGGGATATAGGCAGGCCAGTAACGAAATCCATGGAAATTTGCTCCCACTTCCATTTCGGGATCTCTGGTTGTTGAAGTAGGCCTGATGGTTTCTGGTATTCGACCTTGACCCTAGCATAAGTCAAACATTTACTGACGTAGGTTGCTATGTTGGCTTTCATACCCGGCCACCAGTATGTAGTCTTTAGATCGTGGTACATCTTATCTGAACCAGGATGTACTGAATAACGAGACTTATGTGCTTCATCCATTACAAGCTCGCGTAAGTCTCCATAAAGTGGAACCCAGATGCGTCCGTTAACATAGTAGGCGCCGTTTTCCTTTTGTTCTAGCCGCTGCCTCGATCCTCGTAAGGACTCAGCCCTGATGTTTTCTGCTTTCAATGCTTCAACCTGAGCATCGCGAATCTGAGCAGGAAGGTTAGATTGGATGGTAAGCTGTAACGCACGTACACGCTTAGGTATAGTATCCTTTCGGCTGAGGGCGCCGGCCACAACATTGGCCTTGCCCGGATGGTATTTGATCGCGCATTCATAATCGTTCAAGAGCTCGACCCATTGACGTTGTCGCATGTTTAACTCCTTTTGCTTGAAGATATGCTCGAGACTCCTGTGATCGGTGTAAATGGTTCACTTGGAACCGTACAGGTAATGTCTCCATATCTTAAGCGCGAAAACAACTGCTCCCAATTCCAAGTCATGCGTAGTGTAGTTCCTTTCATGAACTTTAAGTTGGCGCGATGCGTAGGCAATGACCTTGTCACGTTGCATCAACAAGCAACCAAGTCCTTGGATGGAAGCGTCGCAATAAACCACAAAATCACCTGTGCCTTCGGGCAGTGAGAGGATAGGCGCGCTACAAAGTCTATCTTTCAAGTGCTGAAATGTGGACTCCTGTGCATCACCCCAACGATAGGTGACACCCTTCTCAGTCAGTGAAGTGAGAGGTTGCGCAATCTTGGAGAAATCCTTGATAAACCTTCGGTAGTATCCTGCCAAGCCCAAGAATTGGCGGATTTCTGTTGGTGTACGGGGTGCAGGCCAGTTCTTGATCGAGTCAACCTTGGATGGATCTACATGAATTCCATCCTTGTTTACCACATGGCCTAGAAAATGGACTTCGCGAAGCCAGAAGTCACATTTTGAAAACTTGGCATACAACTGCTCTTTTCGAAGAAGTTCCAGAATTAGCCTCAGATGTTGCTCGTGTTCCTCCTGACTCTTCGAATAGATCAAGATGTCGTCGATGAAAACTATGACAAACTTATCCAGGTAAGGTTTGCACACTCTGTTCATGAGATCCATGAAGACTGCAGGTGCATTCGTCAATCCGAAAGGCATAACCAGAAACTCGTAATGCCCATAACGAGTCCTGAATGTTGTTTTAGGGACGTCCTCCTCTCGGACTCTCAGTTGATGGTAACCTGACCTTAGGTCAATTTTGGAATAGAAACTCGACCCTTGCAACTGGTCGAATAAGTCGTCAATGCGTGGGAGAGGATAACGATTCTTCAACGTCACCTTGTTGAGTTCGCTGTAGTCAATACACATTCTGAAGGTACCGTCTTTCTTCTTCACGAATAACACTGGAGCTCCCCAAGGCGAAGAGCTAGGACGTATGAAACCCTTTTCCAAGAGTTCTTGTAGTTGCGTGGACAGTTCTTCAAGTTCTGATGGAGCTAGACGATAAGGTGCTCAAGCTATGGGCGCTGCTCCAGGAGCTAGCTCGATTTGAAACTCAACTTGACGATGAGGCGGAAGACCGGGTAATTTCTCAGGAAATACCTCAGGAAAATCACGTACAATAGGAATGTCTTCCATCTTCCTTTCTTCCGAGGATGTATCAGAAACAAGGGCTAGAATAGCAGTGTGACCCTTTTGCAAACACTTCTGGGCCTTAAGGAAAGAGATGATGCCCACAACGGCACCACCCTTGTCGCCACGAATCATGAGGGGTTCTTTACCAGAACGAGGGTTACAGATGATTTTCTCCTTGCAAATAATCTCCGCTTGATGTTGAGATAACCAATCCATCCCAATGACAACGTCAAAACTACCCAGAACGATAGGAATGAGGTCGATAGAAAAGGTCTGATCGGCAAGCACAAGCTTGCAACCCTTAACTACACGTGTAGCCTCTAAACTTTTACCATTTGCTAACTCTACGATGTGCTTGGTGTTCAAAAGTGTTGGAGTACGCTTAAGCATCTGACTAACTTTTAAGGACACGTAGCTAGTATCGGCACCCGAATCAAATAAAACAGTAACAAAGAAATCATCCAGAAGAAACTTACCCATCACAACATTGGGATCGTTCCTTGCATCACCCTGACCAATCACGAACACACGACCCCTTGCCCCATTACCATTGTTGTTTCCCCCCATTGCCGTTTCCATTCCCCTGATTGTTGTTGTTCTGGTTCTGATTTAGCTAGGGGCAGTCTTTCTTGAAATGGCCCTCAGCACCACATTGAAAGCACCCTTTGTTGTTACCTTGTTGTTGCTGTTGCTGGCGTTGATTTGGTGGGGCTTGCTGTTGCTGCCGGTTCTGATTCGCCGGACGCTGACTCCTGCAATCCCTTGCAATGTGACCAGGCTTGTTGCATCGATGACAGTTGCCTTTACAACATGGCCCGCTGTGGTGCAAGTTACAGCGATTACATTTGGGGTGATTCCCCTTGTATCCACCCTGCCCTAGATTTCCAGAAGGCTGCTGACTGGGGCTCCTATGGTCCTCAGTCCTTCGTTGCTGAGACTGAGACTGAACAGAGGTAGAGCCTTTGCCTGAATTTTCATCCCATTTTCGCTTGTTATCATTGGGGGCATCAGTAATAGCAGCGCTAATACGCTTGGGCAGCCTATTCTGCTCAACTGCCTGATCGGTGAGACGGTGAGCCAACTAGAAGATTTGTTGAATGGTGCCAAGATTAGCTGAGGTTACGTGACTCTGAATCTCTGGTACAAGACCCTTGAGGTACAGCTCAATACGTTTGATGGGAGGGTCCACCATTGTAGGACACAAGATGGCCAGCTCGTTTGACCTCTTCGTGTATGCCTCGATCTCAGACCCCGTCATCTTCAAATTGAAAAATTCCACCTCCATCTTGTGGATGTCGTCATGACTGCAGTACTCCTCTTTGATCAGTTCCTTGAAGTCATTCCATGGGGTGGCGTTAGCAACCGCCAACCCAAGCAGTTGAACCTGTGCTTTCCACCAGGTTAACGCAGCACCTTCCAGCGTTCCAGTAGCAAATTTCACCCTACGATCTTCAGGGCATTCATACATCTCGAAAACAAAATCGAGCTTCTCGAACCAGTGAAGAAGACCTACAGCTCCTTCTGTGCCGCTGAAAGTACTAGGTCGGCAGTCCATGAATGTTTTGAACGTACATACAGGAGGCTGAGCATGCTGACCTGTTGCGCGAGAATAAAAGACAAGGTTAAGTACGAGGGTTGGTTTGTGAAGGTAGGATCTAAACGTCCTAAGATGGGTTGATATGGCAGGTTATACCTCCTGCAGGGACAACTGCGAGTGCCTCAGCAACTCGTTCATTGATCAAGGCCGTCAACTGGGCTTGAGTGAGGTTGATACGTCCTCCGCGTCCGCTCATGATCTTCACAATGAAGCGACGTAAGTGAGAAAAGTGTCGCGAGAGTGCGTAAGTGTGGGACGACAGCAGAGAGTAAGCACACAAGGTTCAAATAGCAATTATCACGTTAACTAATGCACAGTGTGAACTATCTAACCGACGATATAAACATAAATCATACCACCTATTGTGTCGAGTCTTGCACGTGGAGCGAAGCGTCGTTGTGGATCGTTGAGCACTGTACAGGTTATAGTCTGGTTTTGTCAAAAAGCTTTTCTCTTTTTAAAACCAAGTTCACTATAACCAATGGCTCTGATACCAATCTGTCACACCCCCAAATTCCACCATGCGGAGTATCACCGCTTGGAGGCGAGACATGACCAGGATCGAGCCACCAATCATATTGAACAACGTATTTAAGTAAATAAAACTAACCACAATACAACTGGTGACCAAGAGGAAGTTAACCAAGTTCAATTTAAACAGCGGAAGCATAAGACGTTAAACCAAAACATAAGTTCGTAGTTCATAAGTTTAAAGACCCAGAACATAAGTTTCATAAGTTCATAAAGTTTATTTGTTGAGTACGGGACATAACAGTTCGCATCCCACAACGACCACCTCCATGTGCAAGCCCCATAGCATCTAGCGACCTGCAAAGCATGTAACAACGAGTCAACAACAAAGTTGAGTGAGTTCACGGTTGGTTGTCCATTTTAGAGTTGTTTCCAAAAACGTAGTTTAATCTTAATCAGCTATCCAGTCGTGGGGGTTACCCCATAGTTCGAAAACGTTTATCAGTTAACCATCCCATGTCCACCTTCCCTGGCTATCTAGCCCGGCACTCCGGCCGTGGGGGCTACCCCATTATTTAAACTACCAGACTCGTTTATCATATCGACTACTAACGAATATTACTTGTGCCCAAGCGTTGGTGTCTAACATCACCGACGTGCCATAGTCCATTAGTACACGCCCGTCCGACTGGCACGGTGTGAGGTTTGTTAAACCTAATAGCGTTATTAACTAATGATCCGCTCGCCATAGCCTCGGCGATTAAGTCGATATAAAGGGAGGGACTTCGCTGATAGAATTCTAGTCCAGTAAGTCTAATTCCGTCCCAACGGGACGAGGAATTCTCATTCCTAAACACATCCCAAGGACGAGGAATCCCTATTCCTGAACCCATTCCCATTCCCACCGGGAATTACCATGCTTTGTAGAAAAGTGTGAACTCACCTCGGTTTGCTCGGTTAGATTAGTTACTCTAATAATTAGGAAATCAAGCACGTCCTAATAAGGTACAGATAACAATCAATTTCTCATGCACAACACGTATGGTTTATCTACCCATTACTTTTATCACATATGAACTTGAAACAAGCATAAACTATAAACTTATGAACTTGAAAATTTATAAGAATATGTAGTAACTTACTAGCATACTTAGTAAGTCTTGTTACCTTTTAAAATGTGATTAGTTCTTTAAAAACTTTATTTTTAAAGACTTTAAGTGTTTACAACTTCCACCATATTTTCTAAAAATATTTCTTCATGAAAGTTTCTAGTTACACAAGTGTTTCTACACTTGTTTATCCACCAAAAATGTGATTAGTTTTTGTAAGGTCCAATATTTAATGAAACTTATATTTTTCACTTGGTTCTCTTGAGAAACCACTCATGGATCTTTAGATCTACAAGATTGTAACCTACTTTGATCTTTATTTTTCAAGAAAACATTTATTTATTCAAGTTCATAGTTTATGGGTGGATGATTCCATCATCCTACACATTTCTAACTTTCTCATCTTGCTAGATCATGTTTTTAATCATGATCTAGCAAGTCCATATGATGATCCATATCAACTACATGATTAAACAATAACCAACAAGCATAACAACACATGAATTTCATGATTTCTTCATCATTTTAACCATACTTTATCACTAAGTTAGTTTATGTTCAAGACTTTGTTTATGTTTTTAGTGTTTCTTGGGATTTCATCATTCTTTTAACTATTAACCATAAAATACATGAAGTGGATGAAGATCTAAGAGACTTACCACTAGCACAAGGCTAGGGGAGTTCAAGTGATGAAAAGTGCTGCTTAAAAGAAGATGAGAGAGGTCCTTCAACTTCCAAGAGCACCAAGCTTCGTTGTTCACCTTCTTACACCTTGAGACACACTTGGAAGGATTGAACAAAAATCGAAAATGGTGGATGTAGCAAGAGGGGTGTTCGGCCGAGCTTCTATAGAGGGAGAGAGAGTGGAGTTTGTTGATTGTAAGTGATGAAGAAATGTGTGATCCCTTGTGCCTTTTTATAAACCAATGTCACCCTTTATCCTTTGTGCAATGTGTTTCTTAATCTCCAACATAATCACTTAGAATATTAAACAAATCCATGGGTGGGGACACCCATGGTAACCGGCTCCAAGGGGGGGGGGGGTATAGGGTTGGGTTCCAAGTATTAGTTACTAATTTAGTTAGAATTCAAATGTTATAGTTAGTGGTTTATGGTGTGTTATTAAATATATAGTGTGTTAGGGTGTTTGGGGACCCTAACTAGCTTAGAAAAATAAAAACAATGTGTTTGACAATATTTTTGTGTTCCGGGTAAAGTCCGGTTGTTCGGTTTGATACTGTTCCGTTAAGGTGCTTAATTAATCCGTGAAGTGTCCTATATATATATTTTTGTAACATTTTTAATTCTCAACACTCAGGAAAGCATACCGGACTATTTAGTAACTTTTCTGTACACTACTAGTATGTTAACAAGCACATGTAAGTATAACACAGAAATCAGAAAGCAGTTAAATGATTCGGCACAGTCATCAAGCACTTTAATTATCATTAATGGATCGTACGGAATACATGTAATTTTGAGGGTTGTCACATTCTCCCCATGTTAAGAAAATTTCGTCCCGAAATTTAGCACGTGGTTACTGAGGAAGCTAGTTATGTTGCGTTGGTTTCCTGGTTTTCCTGGGGTGTCACAACCAAGGTTGAAACAAATTGAAGATAATCCTGAAAAGGAGAAATCTAGAGCTTGTGTTGTGATTCAAGATGATGAAGGGTTTGACTGGAGCGAATTCCTTCCAGAAGATGATATTGTTGATGATCGGTTCACAGCTCATGGCAGAACTATATCATCAAACATACATTGTGCATTTGTTACTGAGATAAAAGAGAAAACGAGAGAAGAGATTCTGAAAGAGAAAACTTACAGAGAAAGATGTATCGTTGGATATAGAATTGAGGAGATGGAAAAAGAGTATGAAGAAGCAAGAAGCAATAAAAGATGGGACAAGAAGCGAGAGTGTTATGTCAATAGCAATGGAGAACCAGTTATTCATCCAAAAGAAGTGGTTTTTGATGATGTTCTTGCAGTAATCCCTCTATCCGGTGAGTACTACTCAAATGTTGAAAAAGATAAACACTATAAGAAAAGGCTGGATAAAATCATCAGAGATGTCATGACAGCAAGTTTGAAAAAGAGGGGTGAAGAAAGAATGAAGAAAAATGTTGATGAGTTGGTGAATGATTTGAAGAAGATAGCTGAAGAAGAGAAAGAAAAGACAAACGAAGCAGTTGGTGAAAAAGTTGTTAATGAAAAACAGCAAAATGAAGATGATCCGAAGAAAGAAGAAGAAGCTGAGAAGAAGCTTGAAAGTTCAGTTGAAGTGGATGGTGCTAATGGTGATGGTGAGGAACAAAAGAAGAGTGAAGTTGATCAGACACAGATAGAAGCGAAAGCCGAAGTGCCAATCACTGAGGTAAAAACTGAATCTGAAATCTTAAAAACTGTTGAACAGTGCAAGAAATGCATGGAAACATGCAATGCTTGTACTGAGAAAGATGAAAATTTCAGAACAAGAGATCTTGAATTCACTAAAATCGAAGAAGTTTTCAAAAATAAATGCAAAGAGATGTTAGAAAACGAAAAATGTCACACCCCCAAAATACCATAGGCGGAAACCCCCGTGAGGCGTGTGACGTACCAGGATCTTAGCCACCAATCACATTGAACTCATAAACATTTTTAAATAAAACTTTCATTCATTATCATAGAGTGTTACAAAGCGTTACATGTCATTCATTGCATACAGCGGAAGCATAATTCATTTGTTAAGTGTTTCGTAAAACATGTGTACATAAACCTTTAAGCTTGTACTGAGATTCCCTCTGTCCCGACCCATGGCCACTCCAGCCTCCCAGACAGCAAGTCCCAAATGATATAAGCCTATAGACCTGCAAGCATGCAGACAAGTGTGTCAGTCGACGCTGGTGAGTTCAAAGTTTTGTTAACGCGTTTAGTTACCAGCTGTGTGTATAAAATAGTTCATCGTTTTGTTTTGATGTCGTTATTAACTCGATTACCGCAAATGGCTATAAGATGTGTTTGCCCAACCCCAATGCCTCTATCAAAGCATTGGTCAAGTGGTCAAGGTAATTAGTTCATGCCCGTCCTCCCCGGTACGGTGTGAGGGTGCCAATCCTAATAGCGCTATCAACTAAATACCTCGTTGCCTCCCCGGCAACTATCGGTAGATGTAAGGGGTCTTATATGATAGAAACTGAGTAATAACAAACATCCCATTAACCTGACATTCCTCCCTGGAACGTTACCCGATATCCCTCCCCGGGATGCATGCTTGGAAAAAAGCAGTGAACTCACCTTAGATTTGCTCGGTATATTACGTTACATTACCCGTTCTAAGTTGGTCAACCATACCCTACCGTGGTTACCAAGAATTGTTAGTTCCGCAATCACGTATTCAATTCACGTATTCAACAAGTCACGCGTAGTATCATCATCACATAACATATAGCAAGCATCCAGATTTCATATACATTTATACGCAGTTTATGTTTCCAACATTGGTTACCAATAACATCAGTTTTATAATCAATCACACAGTTACATCTATCACAAAATCACACTATATTAGATAGCATACACTCGGGTCACACATATGATCACAGCCCATGTATAACACACAATAATACTCAGCAGTTAAATGGCTATCTACCAATGCCCAAGCCCGAACAGATTTTCCTTCGCCTATAACTTTCCAACGAAAGACCTCAAATCACAAGTATTATTTTGACCAAACTATTACATGTAATATTTATTAATTTCCTAAGTTGATAATTTGAACTAAAGCAGAAATCACATGGGCCGATAACACATGCAGGCAACTAGAATTTCAATTGGGCCGCTTCTCTTATGTGGATTGATAAGACTTTATTAATTAACAAAATGACAAACTCAAATCACATGCAATATAAATCAAATATGACCGACAGACATTATCAGGTGAGTCAAGATATGATGTGACGAAAGGCTAGATGTTTTGTCGAGACCTCTCCTGACAAAACACTCTATGTTTCGTCGATATAAGACATGGCGAAACACCCTATAATTCGTCGAGTTCAAGCATGGCGAAACTCCTCTTGGTTTCGTCGAGGATCATGTTTCGTCGAAGACTAGGTTTCGTCGAGGACAACCTAGTCTGCAACCCTAACAGTTACATGATTCTTCTACCGAATCAAACAACGATTCAAGCATCCTAATAACCCTATCAGTTAACATTCACATCATCATCAATAAAACATTCAGATTGCAATACAACTTACCAAATCATCATCACCCTCATAAGAATAATAACCAATCATGTTCATGGTTTTAATCACATCTCCTAACATATTCGTTACCATCACAGTCAATGCAATACTATTATCATTACTATAATACTCATTGGTTTCACAAAACCCTATCACTATCCTAGCCACATTGAATCAGATTGAAGATAAGAAGACAGTCGCATGATGGTGTGGTGCGGCCCAATCAAATATTTTTGAGTGTTCTTTAGTCAAACATCCCATGTGATAATAAACTGTTGACGGCAACATACACCCAAATCATGTGATGCATTCATCATTAAACCTAGCAAACTCTAAGTCATACCTATTATCATATCTCTCATCACATGAAACCATAACAACCATCACATCAGATTACAATAATTAACATAGATGAGACACTAACCAAATTACCAAGTAGATTGATTCGATCGAGGCATGAGGCTTCACATAATCGGTGGCAGCCATCAAGTTTGCAAGGGAGGAGAGGAGTATTTAGGGTTAGACAACGCAGATTATGAAAACAATTATAATAACCGTAATAGTTGGGCCGCTTACAATCTGGGCCGAAGCCCGTTGCCGACGAAACACTCCACTGGATGAAAGTCCAATGTTTCGTCGGCTGTAGGGAGTGACGAAAGTCACTTGTTTCGTCGAAGAAGGATGATGGCGAAAGTCTAATGTTCATAAGCTTTTATTAATTATCCAGTTACCCAAACAATCATACAAAACATGAAACATATATCAAACCTTAACACAATAACGCAGTAACACGGTATACCAATCATGTATCAAACGTGCACAATTTTTATAATGCAAACACAATTACGAAGACACTGATGTGAAACAAGTAACGTGCTAAGGAAAGACCTTGAAAGTTCGGGTTGTCACAAAAAAAGTTTTGAAAGATAATGACGAAAAGCTCACACAAAAATGCAAGAATTTAGAAAAAGAAAATGAAAGTTTGAAAGAAAAGGTTTCAAAAATGACAGAAGAATGTTTACAAAAAGAAAATGCATTTCAAGAAATGAAAAAGGAATACGATTCACTAAAACTTGTATATCATATCACAAAAGGATCATATGAAGACGTGAAAAGTCAAATGAAACTTGTTCAATCAAGATTGAAATATTGTTCTGAAACAACTGATACGCTTAAGCGACAGTATGAAATTAAGCAACAAGTTGTAAATTCTTACATTGAAGATGTTGCTAAACTTAAGCGTAAAATAGCTGATTTAGAACAAGATAACAACAAGTTACACAATTATCACGCTTCATCGTATGTTCTTGAACGTATTTTCAATCTAAAACCGGATGGTAAAAATTTTGAGTAAAACAAGAAAGGAATTGGCTCGGAATATCATCAAGTTCCACCACCGTTTGAGGAAAAATTCACGTTCTATGATGACGAGAAGGTGGAAAAAGCTTTCAACATGGTCGATCAATTGCCATATAACAGTGACGTAACCTATTCCAAATCTGATGATTCTAGTGATTCAGAGGTGGTATGTAAGGTTGTTGAAAGTGTTTTGAAAGAAGAGTCGGTTGAAACAGGTAAATCTGAATCACAGAATGAAAATGAAGGTAGTTTTCATGAAGGTTATCTGAAAAACTCAAAATCCGAGAAAAATGCGAATGATGATTCAAAAGGATTGGTGTATACCATGATTGGATCGGACAAATTATTCTCAGATCTTGAAGTCCCGATTCAGAATGTGATTACAGAAAAGATTGACAAAGTTTTCAAGTTGATTGAAATTGAAAAGTCTGAAATTCCAAAGTTTGCTGGAAAGAGTCACAAAACTTTTTATAACAAACCTGGTTACAAAAAGAAAAATATGAAGGCTGGGTTGGGTTATAAAAAGAAACAGAATTGGAAAAGAAATGAAATGCCAAATTATCAGACAAAGATGAATTTTGTTCACGGAACAAGTTCAGAAGAAGAGAAGGAACTCCAATTTAGACGTCAGTCTAATGAAGAGTTCTATGCTCAGAAAAAGCAACAACAACAACAGGTGAAAGATGTTTCAAAGAGAACATGTTTTAAATGTGATCAAACAGGACATCTTGCACGCAAGTGTCCAAATCTAAAACCTATTGATGTTGAGACGAAAAAGAAATCTAATGTTGTGAATCAGAAGTCAACCAAGTTTGATTCAAAGCAAACTTGGAAGCGAAAAATGTCAAAGACTGACTCACAACAAATATGGAAACCAGAGACACCCAAACTTAGAACAACACAAAGTTGGAAAACAATTGTTGATGCAACAAAACAAAACCAGTTTTGGAAACCAAAAGTTGTTGTTCAAGATCAAAATGTTCAAAATGAATCATGTTTTTACAAGAGAAGTGCTTCAAAAGGACAAGGCTGGGTGGTTAAGACACAATCTGTTTCTGAACAGAAAACTGATTCAATAAAAAAGGATAAAGTAAAAGATGAAAATTTGTTTGTTTCAAACGAAGAAAATTTTCCGAAGTTGAATGAATCATATTGTGTTAAAATGCCTAAGGTCAAACAGACCTGGGCTAATTTGTTCAAGTAATTGAATACATTGAATATTCAGGTGCTTCAGAAAGAGGATGAAAGTCAAATCAAAGGAGGAAGCAGCCTGGCACGAGAGGAAGAGGTTGCTGGTCCCTACGACTATTAAACAGGGAGTTTGTTTGATTTCTGTACATAAATAAACCATATTTCAAAAACCCTAAAAATTGAAAATTTAAAAACCAAAAATATGTTTTTATTTTCTCAAAAATTGGAAAAATCAAAAATATGTTTGTTTTAAATTTTGTCAAAAACTTGAAAAATAAAAAATATGTTTGTTTTAAATTTTGTCAAAAATCAAAAATTTTAAAAAATATGTTGAGTGAATATGCCGAAACCCTCACGGCGGAACAAACATGATTAATTTCACAAGATTGAAAAACGGTTTTCAAACTGTAAAATGTCAATATGTTCTAAATCATGGGGGTACGTTATATTTTCTGCAAAACAGAGCATGAGATGTAGAAAATGGATGGCGAGACAAAGCTATCTACATTGGTTATCAATTTTTTTCTTTAAATGTTTTGAATTTTAGGGGTAGTAAGAAATTGTCAGAAAATCCAAAAACATTAGAAAATTTGAAAAAGACAAAAACATGATAAAATTCAAAAATTGAGTTTTTGTGTAAAAAGAGGAAATGATAGTACATCAGTAGACAATCATAGTACGCTAAAGAAATGGAAAGTCAAATGTGATAAACGGTCTCACTGATGATATGCCAGTAGGTTTTTACACGCTTAGTAGATTGTTTTCGAGATATAAACCTAAAATATCAAATACTTACTTATTTCATGGGGAACATCTCTCAGATATATGGGTAACCCCTGAAATCTTGTTTGAGAGATTGCCTGATTCTGAGATACTAGGTCTTTATACTGTTTGATATCTAGGGTATTATACCTGGTCTTCTGATATTGTGGAAGCAATGGCCTAGACCTCGTATAATACTTTACGCGCTGTAAAAGCTTACCCTCTGTATAAAATTGAGAAAATATCGAAAGATATATATCAAGTGCAGTTGTAAAGAAGATTCCCAAGGGGAACACACCTCAAAGTCGAGCCTTCATCTCTTTGACTGAACGGTAGTTCATACCTGAGCTCCCAAGGTCTCGCAATAACCCAGAGAACAAATATCAAATTAGTATTCTCACCTGTAAGACTGAATCTAGGGAATTTTGATACGGGAGTATATTCTGAGATGGGACACGCGAATAAGTTTAAGTCCTTAAAACACTAATATGTATCTCGAATCGATTGAACTTTGTGTGAAAATTTAAGTGGATCATTATACTGACAATCTAAGTGAATCATTTAGAACTTAATGTGTTTAAAGCTCAACGGTGCTAGTGATTTGTCATAAACTGATATGATCCTCTGACATGAACTCAAACAAAAATATAGTATGTAAATATGTTTGTAAATATTTCTTTATTGCTTTACGTTTCAGAAAAATACAAAAAGATTTTGATTTCTGCTTTATTTTCGACAACCGATGTCTGAGAAGCTGAGTTTCAAAATCTAAGTATGCTGAACGTGTTTCTGATAATAAAACAAGTTCATTAACTTGAAACTTGAAGTTTTTAAAATTGAAAATCAAAAACAGTTTGTGATATCTCCAAGGTCATTAATTTGGACTTGGATGATTAACTGTGAGGGATTTGGATTCTTAAATTGAGAAAATCTGCTGTAAAGAGCTAAGTTTCAATCGTAGATACTTAATACTGCCAAATCTATGAAGAATGTTGATAGGGGGAGAGAATCAAGTAATCCTGGATATATTCATATTATTAAATTTTAGAGCCAGGATCTTGATTAAAAGTTTTTGAGAGCCAGGTCATTATTCTTGGAAAACCGAAAATGCTTTCACTATCGAAATATTTTAGCTTATGCTGAGAGAGCCAGGGTTTTCAATCCTGGAAGTTCAAAATGTTTTACTTATAAACGTTTGAGAATTGCAGTTGAAAGTTCCAGATTACGATCCCGATAGCCGAGTCTAAGGGGGAGTCTGAAGACGAGCTCAACGCAAGGGGGAGCTTTTATCCGGAAAGCCAGGTGTCGATCCCAAAAGCACGGAAGCTTGACGAAATGGGGAGCCTGAAGAAAAGAGTCTACTGAAAGGGGGAGCTGAAGCTGAAGACAGATCCACGGGGATTCTGTTCGAGTAAGAGGGAGTCTGTGTGCTAAAGACGTGTTAAAGCTTCAAGAAGATTCAGAGAGAGAGAAAGACAAGATGCTATGAGATTGACTGCGGCAATATCCAAGGGGGAGTCTGTTAGTGCAGTAATGTCTATCGCCTCTGTCAATACAGTCCGTAGCAAGAAACTGAATTAATCAAGTCTTTTATTATAATATCTAGTTAGTAAAGGCAAGGTGGCATAATTGTAAATAAGGAAACACTCCTTATTGCCTTGGCCTATAAATAGAAGCTTTAGGGCTTTTGTTTAGAACTTTTGCCACATTTGAGATTTGGAGATCTAGAGCTAGAGAGAGAAAGTCTAGAGAGAGAAAGTGACGTCGTGATTTAGGTGCTTGTACGTTTTCAGATTTATCAAAAGAAACACAGATTATATTACGTCGTGTGTGTTCGGTCACGTTCGTGTACGGATTCCGCACGTTACACGAGTCGGTTTGCAATCGTTACGAAGTCGAAAACCGGTCCTACATACGTGGCGGCAAAAAAAAGTCATTATAAAAGTAGAAGAGGTAAACACAACTTAACACTCCACACATTGTCCAAAACGCCATACAACTTAAAAAATGGCTAAGGTTATTGCATGGAGGTTTGGGAGGTCGGAGAGACGTTTCATCCTAAAGTTCTTTAATAGGAGAAGGGTGAAGGTCAAGTCAATCAAGGCCATACTTAGTATGGATGAAGGGGTTCAGAGGGATATTCTGGCCCTTGGGGTTCCAATGGCCAACGATTGTGAAAGAACTCGAAAGGTAATAAGAAGATTGAAGAGAAAATTTCCAGCAGAAGATGATGATGATGATGATGATGATATTGACGATACTCCTCTACCAACAGTTAGCAGTTGGATGGTGCATGAAGAAGCAAGAACGGTTAAAGTGACTTATCGACACGGGGTGGAATATTCATTGTCGATGGAGGAAATGTTGAAGATAGAGAGGTTGCATCTTCTTGAACAACTCTGTGATTTAGCACCTTCGAACGATGCAAGATCCAGGGTTGTAATGATATTTAAATATAGGCTACAACAAAGAAGAGAGGAGATGATGGCATTATACGTAAATGCAAAATATGATGATGATGAATCTAAAGAAAGTGATGAACAAAGCGATGGGTACATCTCTGATGTAATTCCATACACTGAAGACTATTAGTTTGTTTTGATTTCGGCTTATTGTAATCTTATAAAATATTAATGAATGGTAATGAATTATTAACAACACCATGAACGCCAAATTTTTTTTTCCTTTATAACATATATGGGATTAATTCGCCTGGGAACGCCATAACGCCAAAAAACAATTAATTCAACGAGACAGATCCAAAAAAACAGTAAAACGCCAGGAAGTTATTGAATCTAATTAATGCCAAAATAATCTTAGACGCCAAAAATGAAGCAACATTGTGACACACGAATTGGGAAAAAGCATATTAAAAAGACAAAAAAGCCCCTCCCATCGATATTATATCCCGCACCACGTGTTCCATCAGGATGCGTTCTCACCGTTCTCACACTTTAGGGCGTTTTCTCCTGATCCCGTTTCTATGTATATATATACATACATATATATATATATATATATAGGTAAAGCGTAGGGTACAAATCTCCTTATCGTACATTATGTACTCGCTACCCACAGCCATACACGTGTCCTGATTCAATTTAATTAAATAAGGGTATATCAGACATTCTATTCGAACATCTGAGGGCTAATCAGGGAATTCCGTCAACTAGGAAGCATATAAGGAGTTCGTTTCATAACCGTCCATTTAATTATTGTTCGTATCAATTCTATTTATAGGTTTTTTTATTGATTCCTGACCGAACACAGATTGGCGATTTCCGAAAATGCTGGATTCGTCATTTAGGATGTTTTGTTTTTGGTTTTTCATAATAGGTTTGAGGTTGAAGATAAGTTGTTTCTTGTTTTATTTGTTGAGTTTATGATATCGCATGTGTTGTTTGATATATCGCATGTGGTGTTTTTAACATAGTCCAGGTAATATTTAATTTCGCATGTTTAAGTTGGACATTTCGCACACAATGAAGTTTAATATTTAATTTCGCATGTTTTAGTTCGAGATTTCGCAAACTAGAAAGTATTTAACATATATAGCTATTTATTTCGCATGCTTTAAAAATAATTATATTTATTTTCGCACAGTGTGTTTCATAATTCTGTTCAATAATTCATATCAATAATTTTTCTTTTATTATATATTTTATCTTTTTATCACTATTTCAAACAGCCTATTAAAAATGGCAGATCTACCAACATCCTCTTCTTCTGAATCAAGTATCAAGCAGGCTTTGAGGAAAAGGATTCAGGAACAAATTCAAGAGGATCGATCATGTCAAGAGATGTTGGAGGCCAACATTTCTCGTGTAACAGAAAACATGAAGAGAAGACAAGAAATTCTGAACTTGCTATCTCAGATGCAAGTGAGTAGTCTTAAAGAAATTGTTGTTATGTTTATGGTGGATTTGGGTGAGAGGGATGAGAAACAGTTGAAAGAGTTGGCGGATGCAATAACTGTCTTAAGATGCTCGATGAAGATGAAAATAGAGTTTCTTTCATCTTTTGAATGAACTTTTGTTTATTTTAGTGCTTTGTTTTAATAAATAATCTAAGTTTTGCATTTTTCAATAAATTCGCATGTTGTGTTATGGAATGGATTTTTTATTCCGCATGTGTATATTCCCTTATTTTGCAAATTTTAAGCAATTCAATGTTATATATGCGATTTTAAACATAATATATGCGAAATTAAAAGCACTAATGCTATATAACAAGTCTAAATATTTAACATAAATCCAACATCAAACAAGTTTACTTTGGCTTTCCAAAATATCTACTCATCCTATCTGGGATTATCTTCTCCAAATCTCTCATATACCTTTCTTTGTCTGGTATTTTCTCTCCTTTGTATGTTTCCATGTGACGCATCGTAAACACTCCACAATCTACGACGTTATTCTTCGTCCTCCAATCCATCTCTTTTCTTTCTATAACTGAGGTTGCAAGTACTTCTATAGCCGGTGTTGGTTTTAAAGCCTTTCGAAGGTATAAAACCAATACCCTTCTCTGTAACATAGCAACATTGTGTTAGTAGCTTTTACATAATATATAACATTTATATGTATAAGTTTTTATATTACCAGTGTCTCTGGAAGCCCCTTGTATCTTTCCTTAAACTCTTGTTCAGCTGCTGAATTGTCAATCAGCTCAATTTCGCCGGTTTTCAAGTGGAAGCACAAGACATAGAAGTGGTCAACTTGAAGTACCGGAATAAACACCAGGTCAACCGAATCAATTTTTTTACCTCATATTTTAGTTTGATGTCTTCAAAATTTGAGGCAAATATGCTTAGTCGTTGGTTGTTTGTGTATTTCTTCTCGTCGTAAAAGATATCCGGTTGTATGTTATGTAATTAGAATCAAAGTTAAGTATTGTATTAAAATTTATCTAAACAATGTATTTTTTTCACATGCGAATAGTATGTATATCACATGCGAAATTACAACAGTATGAGAAATGTTGTTTTTTGTTTTCACATGAAAACTTTCTCTTATTCTACATGCGATATAGCTATAACTAGCATGCGAAATCATTGAATATGCATTTACTGTTATAATTTCAAATGCCAAAATGTTTATGAAAACATACCATCATTGTGCTAAACAAGAAGAGTCTGTATGGTGATATTTTCTATCCCTCTTTTTCTCTTCAAGGTTTAGAACATCCACAAATGCATCTATTCCGTTTGATGCTATGTACTGACCCCTGTAGAAGCTTCAAATATAGCTTTGAATTTGTAAACCTCAGTTTTTGATCGGTAAAATTCATCTCTGCCAAGCAAAAAATAAATAATTAATATTGTTGTGTGTATATATTTTAGATGTTTGTTAGTTGATATAACTATTTTTACTTACTCTATGCCTGCAAATGTAGCAAATGTATAGCGGATCACAATCAATTCTTGATTCAAGAGTGCTTCGTGCATGTTTACCACTTTGTTGCAGTAAGGGGAACAAAATTTGTCTCCAAGCTCTGCACATCTTTTCTCAGCTCGAATTTTGGCTGCTTCTATTGTCTTATAAAGGAGTTCATTTAACCCCTTTGGTAGAACTTGTTGTGGAACTTGCTTTGGCTTTGATTTTTTTCTGCCCCTAGTTGGTTTTTTTCCTTTATTTTCTTCCAGGCTGGGTCCCAGGCTCAAAAGCAACTCAACTGACTGCAATTCCTCAGCCGTCACCTGAGGGCATTCAACTTCCGGTTCCTTCTCAACTTCGATTCCCGAATCGGGTTGTTGAGGGTCTTTTTGTGTAGTTTCTCCTAAAGAAACTGCTTCCACTTCTGGCACTTTTTCTTGAACTTTTTATTGAATGTTTTGTGTAGATTCTGCCAAGTTCACTGTTTCTTCGATAACAGTTTCGTTTTCACCACTTTCTGCAGGCCAGAGTAAGTTAAGAAATATAATAATTTGTGCTTTTTAATTTTTTTCCTAATATAAAGTGTTTTTTTAACTTTGGCAGGTAGTTTGTAAGCGTATACACCCGTTTCGACAGTTTGAATGTTTGCAATAAGGGTGTCTGTTACTCCTCCATCATCTTTATTTGTTAGTGCTTCATCATCTGGCTGCAGTACCCCTATAGATACAAATTATTGAATTTTAATACATCAGAATCAAAATCGCAGGGGTATACATGACATTGCATGCGAAATCAAATTTGAAGTGTTTTGGCAGAAATCGCATGTGTTTTTTTAGGTTTCGCATGTGCATAAAAAATAGTGATTTTTTACATAATTTCGCATGTGTTAATATTGAATTCGCATGTTTTACCTTCTGATGCCATTTGTACCAAAACATAGGATATTACTTTTTGAGCTTCTTCATCCTCTCTACCTTCTTCGTTTGTAGTAACTTCATGGTGAACTTCAGAAGCTGGATTTTCAGGCTCTTGATGGACATGAGAGGGTGAAGTTTCATGCTCTTGAACCGAATCAGGCGGCACACAAATGGGATTATTCCGAAGCGTCTCATCCCACTGCTTACAGGCCTCCATAATATTCGGATCCCAAAAACACTTAGTTTTTACTTCTGAAACTAAGTTGTTCATCTCTTGAACATCTTGGACCATTTTAATGTATTTTTTGACATTTGCTTTCATTTTTTTCAACAGGTTCTGTAATTTTTTTCGAGTTAAGATACTATCAATTCAAATGTTAAATATAAATAGATTAAGTGAAATTAATATTTTTTTTCCGCTTACCTTTTTGTTGATTCTCGAAGCCTCTAGTTCTCGTTCATGGGCTGTGTCGTAGATTACCGATGGTGAAAGTTGAACAGGAGTGTTGCAATAATCCATCAATTTCTGTGTCTGTGTTCCAACTCCCATCTCAAGGTTCAACTGAGACATTTCGTGTATTTCAAAACTGAAATCCATGAAATCATCAATGTTCTCGTTATCGTTTGGCTCTTCCCCGGTTTCTATGTTTTGTACTGCACGTGCAGTCCTTCTTTTGTATCTTATTGTGGTGTCAACCGGTGGTCGTAGTGTATAATCCTCCGTTGAACGACCCTCTTCTTCTTCATTTTCTTCTTCACTCTCACTTGATGTCCACAGAGGTCCGTTATCCGAAATATGCTCTTCGACTTTATCAATCTCCAAAGATGTGATATAACGAATAATTGGTATTTCCACGACTTTCTCAAACAGTTTAAGCTTCTTGTTGTACTCATGCGTGTATAGAAGCTGTATAAATCGCAAGATCATTTAATTATATGACAAAACAAACTAGTATTTTAAATATGTTATGAAATGTATTAATGCATACCATAAGAAAGGCAACAGGCCCCACGAACTGTATTTTATAGTTCTTCCAGCCCGCTCGTGTACGTCGCAAAGTGTCAAGTACAAATGAGCACCAATCTTGATTCTGTATTTCCTCAACAGCCTCTACACCAAGCAAGCATCTATCATTTGCAGTTGTTGCCTTTGTAATCTCCACAAAGAAGGTCATCCAGTACACCAGGAAATTTAATCTAAACAGGCTCCCCCCCCCCCATCTCTTTGATTTTCCATTGTATTTGCAATTAAGCCATGGGTAATTCTCGTGTTTTCCCCCCACTGACTGATGAATGTATCCCTCACAGCATTTCCTGGTTCTTTACTCTTTTCAATTTTTTCTTGCTTTTTAACTTTTCTCTTATCGGCTATTATTTCAACCTGCTTTGGCCCCTTTGGTATTCCAAATACCTCATAAACTGTGTCCGATGTTATCTTTATTTGGAGTTTTCCTACGTTTAGCGTATCGAAGTTCTCGTCAAAGTTTCTGGCTAGCCAATATGCCAATCGTGTCGAAATATGGTTGATATTTGTAGGATCGTTTGCACGACCAAACGAGTCGTTCAGAAGAGATCTCATCCAATACGAAAGGCGGAAACAGACGTATCGGAGTTATTTCAGCTGGTTTGCACTTAGAATCACTTTAAATTGTCTCTTATATTGATATCAGAATGTTTTACAATGCTGGAGACGCTTCGGTAGAGCTTCGCTACCGGAATCCGAACGTTACAAATGATTTGAACAAGACACTTATTTATAGGCAAGTCATTTCGCACGAATTGGCTCACATGAAATGGCCTCTCCATTTCGTTTGAAATGGCCAGTGTTCATTTCGTACGAAATGGACATTTCCATTTCGTGCGAAATGGCTCAATCCTATATTTTTCTCACTTTTCTCGTATATCGTGCCCCGATCTATCTAATCTAATACAAGACGAAGTCAACAGACATATGCACCAACAGACTCCCCCTTGGATGTTGACGAAGTCTTCAGTGTCGAGTCTTTGGTATGTCACATCTTCAGTCTTTATCAGTCTTCTCGCTCTCTCCAAAAAAATTCTCCATTGTAAGCATCCTCAATCAATCTCTTTATCTTTCTTTCTTCCAGGATCTCAATCTGACTCTATCTTCTCTTGATTAGATCTCTTGATTCCTTAAGTTCTTCAGCATCAGCAGCTTCTATCGTGAATACAGTTCTAGGATCTCAATCTGGCTCTTACCTCTTCAGACTCCCCCTTTCGATAAGCTGGGATCGCAGTCTGGAATTCTCATTCTAGGATCATGACCTGGCTCAAATTCTGCTCACGCTTTTCAGCTTTCACAGGTTCAGGAACGTTTCCTGGCTCTCCTCATGCTGAAAGTTCACAGAAATCGGAATCTGGCTTTCGCATATCTTTCAGGAGTCGAAACCTGGCTGCTTCTACCTGCACAATCTCTACCTCACAATAAATTTCACAAATTTAACAATTTGACAAATTTATAAACCTCTAGCAGGTATCGTTCAATCATCAACAACTTACTTTTGGGTAGATTTATTTATAACAATTTTGTATCAAGATCAACTCTCCCAACCCACTGTTGTTCATCATGTTTAGCACTCGAAATTTTGAAAATCAGCTTTCCAACATCAGTTGTCGAAAATCTTTTTATATTTTTCAAAATTTTATGCTAAAACACACTTAAAATCTTTTTGGAATTTTGATTTTAAAGAAAAACAGTAAAGAAATATTTACAATCTAAGTTTATATTGTCTGTAAATATTTTTGTGAGTTTGTGTAAGAGGATCATATCAGTTTTTGAGACAAATCACCAACACCGTTAAGCTTTAAACATTTTAAGTTCTAAACAATTCACGTAGATTGTCAGTATACTGATCCACTTAAATTTTCACACAAAGTTCAACTGTTTCGAGATACGAGATTAATGTTTTAGAGACTTAAACTTATTCGCGTGTCCCACCTCAGAATATACTCCTGTATCCAGACTCCTATATTCAGTCTTACAAGTGAATGTACACTAATGATATCTGTAAAGGATTAAATGCGAGACCATGAGAGCTCAGGCTATTGCTTCCGCAAAATCAGAGAGATGATGGTTCGACTTTAGGTGTGTTCCCTTTAGAGAATCTTTTCTTCAACAGCACATGATTAGCATTTTTCAATGTTTCATCATTTTTTATGCTGAGGGTGGGCTTTAAGATTAAAGCAATGTAAAGTATTATACTAGGACTAGGCTATTGCTCCCGCAAAATCAGAAGTCCTGGTATAATACCCCAGATATCACCACGCACAAAGACCTAGTATGTCAGAAATAGAAAGCCCTTCAAACAAGATTTCAGGGGTTACCTATATATCCGAGAGATGTTCCCCACGAGATAAGCAAGTTTGATATTTAGGTTTATATCTCAAATACAATCTACTAAGCGTGCGAAAACCTACTGGCATATCATCAGTGAGACCGTTTATCACATTTGATCTTTCCAATTCGTTAGCATGCCGTGATAGTCCACTGATGTACTATCATTTCCTCTTTTTCACAACAAAACTCTTTTTCATATTCTCATGTTTTTGGCTTTTTCAAATTTTATCATGTTTTTTGGATTTTTCAAATTTTCGAAATTTCTAAAATTTTTACTCCCCCTAAAATCAAAAATATGTTTCAATTTTTGATTTTCAAGGAAAATTTGAAAACAAACTGTACAAGTAAAGTGACAACTGTTGTAAATTGCTTCAAATCGCCATCCACTTGACATAAACAATCAGAACTCCCCCTGACAACAAACTATTTTCCCATTATGATTTCAAAACACTTAAGTTTGTTTTAATCAAAATGGTTTTTCCGAAAAATAAGTTTTGTTGAAACCACTTGTAAAATCGGGGATAAACTCATCATTTTGTTTCTCAACCATTTGAATGAAAGTTAAATCAAGTTCAACTTAATGACCTTGATTAACCACTTGTCGGTGAAAACCCATTTTTCAACCACATGTAGGTTCACTCATCAACCATGCCATTTGTAAAATGAAATATGACAATTTTTTAGTTTTACCACTTGTAGGTTTCTCAAACAAAAACATTTCAAGAATGATGCCGATTTATGCTCAACGATTACCAACTTGGGAGCTCCGGCAAGTCCAGAGTTTAATCATGATAAGTTCTATCCCAGTTACTAACCTGGGATGAACCATCTTCATCTGGTTTCTTCGTTTTCTTTTCATAAAATTCCTTAACCCCTTTGACCTTCCCGTCAATCATTTTTCCAAAAATATTTTGAACTGTGGGGTTAAAGGCTTTTTTCAATATCAAATTCTTTCTTTTCAGAAAAAAATTGATTTGAAATCTCAACTTTTCCAATTTTTTGTTTAAAATTTTCAGTCCGCAATGGTGGAAAATTTGCATCATCCAATGGCGGAACTGAATTTTCACCTTTTATCTCAACTTGTGGCTCCTCTGACTTTGACGAGTCAGATTCATCGCCAGAACTAGCATCTGAATTCTTAACAACCCACTTTTGGTTGTTAAGCTTCACTTTTCTTCTGTAAAAACTCTTTGAACACTCACCAACCTCAAACTTTGAATTTTTGAAAACTTTAAATTGTTTGGTTGGTGGTTCATTATCAACCATCTTTTCCTTTAGTTTTTCAGAGACCCCCTGTTTCGTTTGGATTGCCTTTGGATAATTCTTGGCAATATGACCAACTGTTTTACATTGAAAACAGGTTCTTGTCTCCTTCTTCTGAGCAACTTCCTTCTTCATTTCCTCTGGCTTCTTAGCAAGGAATTCTTTGTTTGTCTGCTTCCTGAACAAATGCTCTTTTTCTTCTTCAGATGATGTTCCTGAAAAAAAAAACAGTTTTTGGTTTATAAATTTTCTCATTTTTATGATTTTTTGGTGGAATGAAACCTGTCACACCCCGACCACGTGAGACAACGTAACGTGGCGGAAACGTCGGGGAGTGTTGTAACAGAATTAATTGTTTCAAATCCATGGCAATTGAAGTTTCGTTTTATTAATCTAACATGAAAATTTACATTGTTTTAAACAACAACCAAAGAGTACATAACATAAATTAACTAGTTCTTGTCTCGTTTTAAGTCACTAAGGCAAAGGTCCGCCTAAGTATGTCTTGATAAGTCCTATGCATCATCTCCTGAAAACACATGTGAAAATAGGTACGTCAGCATAAAAATGCCTGTGAGATACATAGGTTTTGTGAAAACAGAATTCATGACTTATTTTTGAGAAAATGTTTAGTCATGAACCTTGTAATTTGCTTTATTTTGTAAATCGTTTGAAAAACAATAAGATCAGATGATATGTATAGATAAATGTAAGGTTAAATGAATAACCAAGTAAAATGAGTTTGTATAAGATAAGTTGTTTGTAAAACAATGTCTTGTGAAAAGTATGTTATCTGTATAAAATGCTATATGTCTCAAATTGAAATGATTCAAATAACGCTACAATATGTAATACCATACAAACACTTATATATAGGAAGTACCAGCGGCGTATCCACCATGCTTGTATCATATTACACACGCCTCGTTACTTAATCACTTACTCAAACCAAACTACCAAAGTAAAATGTTCATGTCTAATGTGAATCATGTAATGTGTATCCAAAATGTAAGCATATGATGAATAACAATGTACTAAGTATGCAACAAAGGACATACATAGCATATAGTGTAATGTATAACAATGTACTAAGTACGCACACAATGGGCATACATAGCATAAAATGTAATGTAAAACAATGTACTAAGTACGCACACAATGGGCATACATAGCATGTAATGTAAGGCAATGTACTAAGTACGCACACAATGGGCATACATAGCATGTAATGTAAGGCAATGTACTAAGTACGCACACAATGGGAATACATAGCATAAAATGTAATGAAATCATGTACTATAAATGTACTAATGAACATAGCAGGTATATGGTGTGAAAGCATGAAAGTAACAAGTAGGCACATGTATTCCACCCCAAAACGTTTGAAAACGGTAAAAGAGGGGTCTATGTACTCACTTGAGATTGCTCAGAAGTCCTAAGATAACCACCAAGCAATGCTAGAGATCACGGAATCAAACGGCACCTAATATAGGTAACTATGTTAATAAACCGGACCTATCTCGGAGGATCGGATAGAATGAGGGTTCGTAAACCAAACGAGTATGGAGACTCGTGTAATATGGTTTAACAAAGCCTACATACTAAATGAAACCTAACATAAGTGCTTACGACCCATTACGACCCGTTTAGGTAGCTTATGCTACTTTAACGCGTCGTTCGCGTGAAACGCGTTCGGACCGCCTAACTAGTCCTATGACAAGTAACATATGCCTTAGCATGTCTAATATTGTTGTCAAATCAGTTTAGATGTCAAAAGTTATGTTACATATGTTTAAAATGAATTTTGGCATCAAAGGGGTATTTTGGTAATTTACCTAAGGCATATAAACTACCTATCATACAACTACTTAAACGAAGCGACCATAAGGTATAACCTCGGAAGTTTATTCCCTATATACTATGGTCACCTAATGTGTTTGGTCGGATCCTAACGATCGACCAAATGGGTCGGGTTCGAAGGTATAAGCGATTTATTAGATCGCTTACCCTTACGACCCTAGACAACGTGGTAATCAGTAGGCATAGTCACAAAGGACTATAACCATCGTGATTACAATCACGTTGAGAAGTTCAAACGAACTTCGCATTGACCATAAACTGGTCAACGCAGAAAGTCAAACAAAGTTTGACTTTCGGACTCGAAAAACAATAAAAGAACGAAGGAACACTTACAAAGGGTCCCCGAATGCTAATCTAGATCAAAATAGCTCAGGTATGAAACAAAGGTTTCAACTTAGAGCACATTAGATCAGATTCTTGTGAGGAAAAGTGAAGGGTGGAGGTGGGTATTTATAGTTTTCGGTTCACCGTTAGGATCGTTTCTTGGAGAAGAGGGAATGATCTAGCCCGTACACTTGTCGGAATGTTGTGGTAACTGATTTTGGCCACCACAAGAGATTAACATGTGGCACTTGGCCTTTGGGGAGTGTTTAAGGTCAGTTAACAGCTGAGAAAAACGTTTTGCTGCATCTGGCCCCTGCTTGCGCACCGCAACACTCCCATTGTTGAGGTGCGCAAGGACCAGTTTGGCAGATTTACAGTTTTGGTCCCTGCTTTGTTATAAGGTCATTTCCGACGCGTTTAAGGCCCGTTAACCCCATTTCAAAGCTCTAAAATGAAGTTAAAGTATAGGGAACTTAAAATGTGCTCAAAAATATCTCGGATGTCGGTTCGTTTAGCCGTACGGTTGCGATGTTCGGTTAATTACGACGGAATGCGCATAAGCGCGAAAAACGATCCAAATGGCGTGACGAATGGATTTTTCTTATGCCAAACACTAAAATAAAATATTTTAGTGCTCACATAAATTTTTGGATGTCCGGATGTATTCAGAACGTAAGTTATGCGCGAAAGTGCAAACTTGTGCACTTTTTGATGCTTTTAGTCCCTGAATGGCCCAAAAGTTTATTTTAGCACACCGAACCCCTCAAAGCCTATTTCTAAGATATGTAAAGGATATTTATGGTATGTTTAACTTATGGCCATATTCCGGAATGTCTGTTACAGTTCAAATTGGCATACTTTAGTAGTTTGTCAAGTTTAGTCCCTGTAAGCGAATTAACTTGTTTTTGCCATACCAAAGCCTTCAAAACTTATTTCTAAGTTATGTAAAGGTTATTTAAGGTATGTTAAGCCTATTTCACTATTCCGGAGTGTTCGTTGCATTAAACTGGTTATATCTACGCATCAGAGCGCGTATAACCCTCCAGAAAGCGATTTAAAGCTTGAAATCGAATAAGAGTTGATATGTGCAAACGATACACATATTTTTACAAATCCCAAGTATGAAATACAATATTTCATTGGTTTAGCATTTTTTGGATGGTTGAAGTGACACAGGTGTCACAGTCTCCCCTACTTTAGGAAATTTCGTCCCGAAATTTATTCGTAGGAGTCTATCTGTGACTTTGTGTCAAATAACCACTAGAGATATGAAAGGAATAATCCTGACATTTCCTTAATGGACATTCTTCAGAAACGAAAATGAACAGAATGAGTCATTTTCCACCATTTCTTCAGAAACGAAAATGAACGGAATGAGTCATTTTCCACGATTTCTTCACGGAATGAGTCATTTTCCACGATTTCTTCAGGAATGAAAATGAACGGAATGAGTCATTTTCCAAGATTCCTTCAGAAACGAAAATGAACGGAATGAGTCATTTTCTACAATTTCTTCAGGAATGAAAATGAACGGAATGGGTTATTTTCTACAATTTCTTCAGGAATGAAAATGAACGGAATGAGTCATTTTCCACAATTCTTTCAGAAACGAAAATGAACGGAATGAGTCATTTTCTACAATTTCTTCAGGAATGAAAATGAATGGAATGAGTCATTTTCCACAATTTCTTCAGAAATGAAAATGAACGGGATGAGTCATTTTCCATAATTTCTTCAGAAATGAAATGCACGGAATGAGTCATTTCTAGACACACGACCAAACTTGTTGTGGTTTCTGTGCACTGAATTTCATAATTATGTATGCATCCATAATTACGCAATTCCTTGCACAGTCCGCACAATTTGTTTGTAATGTGAAGGGGAGGAAAAATCAAACCTGTGATGAGTGTGACTAGACTACCATAAGGTCCTTTTAATTAGATCGACAAATGATCCTTTTAATTAGGCCACCAAGGAGTCTTTTCAGCTATCTCATCACATGATATTCCTAACCAGATTTTTGGATCAATCTGTTTAACTAGACCACTCAAGGGGTCAAATTATGGAATAGTACAATATAATCCAAGGGTCTTTACTATTACGTAAAAGCCCATTGAGGATTTAATATAGTACCTTTGGATATCCTACTATGAATTCCTTATACAAAGATATGGAAGATTCTACGAGAATTTGGATAACAAAACTTGGATTACACAAAAACATAAAAGGAAACACATAAGCACATAATCACATAGTTGTTTAACTTGATTATTAATTTGTTATTGACTTGTTATCGATTGAGAATAGATATGGAAACCAGTCGATGGACTTCAATGTCCTCTGGGATCTATCTGAAAAGATAGGAAGATCTCCCAAAAATTCGATTTTTGTTTTCAAAGAAACGTAATATTCGAATTAAGGAACACAATATTTTTAGGATTTACGGAAATACCCTTAGGTACCCTATTAATGATTTATAGAGGTACTTTGGGTATTCGTCCAGTGTTGTAACTTACGCCTTGTACTTCGTTTCCTTGGGAGAAACGGGTACTTAGGAATTTTGTGGACAACGCAAGAGATCATAAAATAGAAAAACCTTGGGGGGTAGTTTGCCTTTCAAGGAATACGATTCCTTGATTGTCGGTATTGTAAGGGATATGTTCTTTATACATACAACCTCATAAATACATTGCAATGTAAATAAAAGATTTATTTATAAACAATGATAACAACTGTTTCATGGACCTTGACAACAAAAGAAAATAATACACAAGACATGATTATTTCTAAAGGGTGTTGTCTTCTAGTCGGTCAGATGCTCATCACTGTGCTGGATTAGCATTAGCAAGCTTTGGGCAATTTCTTCGGAAATGACCCATCTCGCCACAATTGTAGCAAGAACCTGGTGGAAAGCGAGCTTAAGCAGGATTGTTGTCAGCTTGATTTGGTGCAGCTGCAGCTCGGCAAACTTTTGCTGTATGACCGTTAAGTCCACAAATTTGGCATTCGCGGCACTTCACCCTAGCATGATGATGAAGGTTACATTGGTTGCACAAGGGTGAAGTTCCATTGTATGGCTTCCTAGCAGGGGGTTGAGCTGGTTGGTTGGGGACGGCTTGATCATTGTGAGTAACCATGGCGAAGTTCTGAGAAGCCTTTTGCTTCTTTGACTTCTTAGGGGATCCAGTCTGTTCATCCATGGTCTTTGATTCCTTGATTGGTTTCGATTCCTCGACCGGTTTCTTGTCACCCTTTCGGAAAAGCTTACGTTTCCTGATTTGAGATTCAGTCAAGGTTGCAGATAGTTCAATGGCCTGCCTAACCGTAGTGGGGTTACTACCAGTAACAATGTCCTGAACGGAGTCAGGGAGACCATCAATGTATTTTTCGATCGCCTTATCCAAAGGTCTAAGCATGGTGGGACACAACAGGCTCAGCTCCTCATATCGATCAGTGTATGCTCGATGTTCACCGCTGTCTTGCTTAAGATCGTCGAATTCCCTTTCCAAGGCCCTGATCTCGTGACGAGGACAGAATTCCTTCATCATCAGTGCTCTAAGTTCTTCCCACGTTTGAGCCAGTGCCACTTCGGCACCCCTATCTCTCACCACACCGTTCCACCACGTCAAAGCTCGTTTCTCAAAGACACTAGATGCGAAATCTACCTTTCGCTCGTTTGGACATTGAACATGCCTGAAGGTGCTCTCTAGACTCTCGAACCATTGCAGAAGTGCAGTCGCTCCTTGAGACCCAGAAAACTTTGATGGCTTAGCTGAGTTGAACGTCTTGAAGTTGCAGAGGGCATTATTGTTGTTGAGAGCTTGGTGACATTGAGCAACGATGTTCGGGATTGCAGCAGTCATTTGCTGTGTAATGACAGCTGCCAGCTCTTCAATAGATACCGGATTTTCGCGTCGTGGAGGCATTCTAAAAGGGGAAACAAGAGAGAAAACAGATGAAATGGCATTGGGTAAGAATAGGATGTTACAATTACCGACCAAAATCATGGGTGATGGTCATTTGTTTGAACCACGAAGCAAACAAACGACACACAAAGGCTGAATCAAAGCAAATAGATCCTCATAATGTATCGCGAAGACATGCTCGCCTATAAGTGGACACTCACCCCAAGAGTTCCCAGGTAAGAGTGACTGGTCCGATTATGTGGATTTGTACGAACACTCTAGCCTTAGACAGAAAACTCAGGGTACAGGCATTCACTCTTCCAGTTTGCACGTGTTCACACTATTTAGGACCCAAAACTTTGACGAGAGTTTGAAAACTCAAAGGGGTTCAAAACCTTGTAACAGAGGGTTCAAAACCTTACAACTGAGGGTTCAAAACCTAGTAATCAATCATCCTAGAATAGATGATTAGTTTTCAAAGCGGTTTAGAAATTTATGTTCTTGTTGTGGTCGTCGCCCAAGGATAGGTGACAGTATTGTTTTATGACTAAACGCAAGTAAACTCGCGTTAGGGTCCTAAGAAGGTTATAGACTAGGTCAAAGTATTACTAATAACCTAATTCCCTATAACCATTGGCTCTGATACCATCTTTTCTGTCACACCCCAACCACGTGAGACAACGTAACGTGGCGGAAACGTCGGGGAGTGTTGTAACATAATTAATTGTTTCAAATCCATGGCAATTGAAGTTTCGTTTTATTAATCTAACATGAAAGTTTACATTGTTTTAAACAAGAACCAAAGAGTACATAACATAAATTAACTAGTTCTTGTCTCATTTTAAGTCACTAAGGCACAGGTCGGCCTAAGTATGTCTTGATAAGTCCTATGCATCATCTCCTGAAAACACATGTGAAAATAGGTACGTCAGCATAAAAATGCCTGTGAGATACATAGGTTTTATGAAAACAGAATTCATGACTTATTTTTGAGAAAATGTTTAGTCATGAACCTTGTAATTTGCTTTGTTTTGTAAATCGTTTGAAAAACAATAAGATCAGATGATATGTATAGATAAATGTAAGGTTAAATGAATAACCAAGTAAAATGAGTTTGTATAAGATAAGTTGTTTGTAAAACAATGTCTTGTGAAAAGTATGTTATCTGTATAAAATGCTATATGTCTCAAATTGAAATGATTCAAACAACGCTACGATATGTAATACCATACAAACACTTATATATAGGAAGTACCAGCGGCGTATCCACCATGCTTGTATCATATTACACACGCCTCGTTACTTAATCACTTACTCAAACCAAACTACCAAAGTAAAATGTTCATGTCTAATGTGAATCATGTAATGTGTATCCAAAATGTAAGCATATGATGAATAACAATGTACTAAGTATGCAACAAAGGACATACATAGCATATAGTGTAATGTATAACAATGTACTAAGTACGCACACAATGGGCATACATAGCATAAAATGTAATGTAAAACAATGTACTAAGTACGCACACAATGGGCATACATAGCATGTAATGTAAGGCAATGTACTAAGTACGCACACAATGGGCAAACATAGCATAAAATGTAATGAAATCATGTACTATAAATGTACTAATGAACATAGCAGGTATATGGTGTGAAAGCATGAAAGTAACAAGTAGGCACATGTGTTCCACCCCAAAACTTTTGAAAACGGTAAAAGAGGGGTCTATGTACTCACTTGAGATTGCTCAGAAGTCCTAAGATAACCACCAAGCAATGCTAGAGATCACGGAATCAAACGGCACCTAATATAGGTAACTATGTTAATAAACCGGACCTATCTCGGAGGATCGGATAGAATGAGGGTTCGTAAACCAAACGAGTATGGATACTCGTGTAATATGGTTTAACAAAGCCTACATACTAAATGAAACCTAACATAAGTGCTTACGACCCATTACGACCCGTTTAGGTAGCTTATGCTACTTTAACGCGTCGTTCGCGTGAAACGCGTTCGGACCGCCTAACTAGTCCTATGACAAGTAACATATGCGATGGTCACCTAATGTGTTTGGTCGGATCCTAACGATCGACCAAATGGGTCGGGTTCGAAGGTATAAGCGATTTATTAGATCGCTTACCCTTACGACCCTAGACAACGTGGTAATCAATAGGCATAGTCACAAAGGACTATAACCATCGTGATTACAATCTACGTTGCGAAGTTCAAACGAACTTCGAATTGACCATAAACTGGTCAACGCAGAAAGTCAAACAAAGTTTGACTTTCGGACTCGAAAAACAATAAAAGAACGAAGGAACACTTACAAAGGGTCCCCGAATGCTAATCTAGATCAAAATAGCTCAGGTATGAAACAAAGGTTTCAACTTAGAGCACATTAGATCAGATTCTTGTGAGGAAAAGTGAAGGGTGGAGGTGGGTATTTATAGTTTTCGGTTCACCGTTAGGATCGTTTCTTGGAGAAGAGGGAATGATCTAGCCCGTACACTTGTCGGAATGTTGTGGTAACTGATTTTGGCCACCACAAGAGATTAGCATGTGGCACTTGGCCTTTGGGGAGTGTTTAAGGGCAGTTAACAGCTGAGAAAAACTTTTTGCTGCATCTGGCCCCTGCTTGCGCACCGCAACACTCCCATTGTTGAGGTGCGCAAGGACCAGTTTGGCAGATTTACAGTTTTGGTCCCTGCTGTGTTATAAGGTCATTTCCAACGTGTTTAAGGCCCGTTAACCCCATTTCAAAGCTCTAAAATGAAGTTAAAGTATAGGGAACTTAAAATGTGCTCAAAAATATATCGGATGTCGGTTCGTTTAGCCGTACGGTTGCGATGTTCGGTTAATTACGACGGAATGCGCATAAGCGCGAAAAACGATCCAAATGGCGTGACGAATGGATTTTTATCATGCCAAACACTAAAATAAAATATTTTAATGCTTACATAAATTTTTGGATGTTCGGATGCATTCAGAACGTAAGTTATGCGCGAAAATGCAAACTTATGCACTTTTTGACGCTTTTAGTCCCTGAATGACCAAAAAGTTTATTTTAGCACACCGAACCCTTCAAAGCCTATTTCTAAGCTATGTAAAGGATATTTATGGTATGTTTAACTTATGGTCATGTTCCGGAATGTCTGTTACAGTACGAATCGGCATACTTTCGCAGTTTGTCGAATTTAGTCCCTGTAAGCGAATAAACTTGATTTTGCCATACCAAAACCTTCAAAACTTATTCCTAAGTTATGTAAAGGTTATTTAAGGTACGTTAAGCATAAATTGATGTTCTGAAGTATTTTTCGCGTTAAACTGATTACGTTTACGCACCAATTTGCGTATAATTCTCCAGGAAGCGATATAGAGTTTGAAATTGAATAAAAGTCAAAACGTGAAAAACATCAAAAATAAACAAACAAATATTGGGATCAAATAACTTCATTTCCTTGATAACTGAACTGTTTACAATGATTAAAAGCACAGATGTCACAGTCTCCCCTACTTGTGGAAATTTCATCCCGAAATTTATTTAGAGGAAACTCGTGAGAAAAGATGCAGATACTTCGCCTTCATTTGATCTTCACGTTCCCAAGAAACTCAGGTCCACACTTAGATTCCCAGCGAACTTTTACCAAAGGAATGCGCTTGCGTTTAAGCCACTTGACTTCACGGTCCATGATTTCCACAGGTTTTTCAACAAAATGCATCGTGTTGTCAACACGAATTTCGTCAAGGGGTATGTCGAGGTTCTCATCAGCTAGACACTTTTTGAGATTGGACACGTGAAAGGTTGGATGAACATTTCCAAGTTCAGGAGGTAACTCAAGTCTGTAGGCTACCTTACCGATTCTTTCGACGATCTTGAATGGTCCAACATATCTAGGTGCAAGTTTTCCTGTCTTTCTAAATCTGATCACACCTTTCTGAGGTGAGACCTTAAGTAATACACGATCACCAACTTGAAATTCCAAGGGCTTGCGTCGTCGGTCCGTGTAACTCTTTTGACGGCTTCGAGCTGCCTGTAGGTTATCACGAACTTTCTTAACCTTATCTGTTGTCTCTAGAATGAGGTCAGGTCCAGTAAGTTGAGCCTCACCTATCTTATTCCAGCAGACTGGTGAACGACATTTTCGACCATAGAGAGCCTCGAAAGGAGCCATGTTGATGCTGGAGTGATAACTATTGTTGTAGGAGAATTCAATCAATGGAAGATGTGAATCCCAACTACCACCAAAATCGATCACACAAGCTCTAAGCATATCCTCCAAGGTCTGGATTGTTCTTTCAGATTGACCATCAGATTGCGGATGATAAGCAGTGCTCAGATTAAGTTGAGTCCCCATAGCAGATTGCATGGTTCTCCAAAAATAAGAAGAGAAGCGAGCATCTCTATCAGAAATAATGTTCAAAGGAACACCATGTCTAGACACAATTTCATCCACATAGATTTTAGCAAGCTTGTCAGCAGACAGATCCTCGCGGATCGGTAAGAAATGCGCTGATTTAGTAAGACGTTCAACAACTACCCAGATGGCATCATGACCTTTCTTTGTGCGTGGAAGTTTGGTAATAAGATCCATAGCGATGTTTTCCCATTTCCAAACTGGAATCTCTGGTTGCTCTAAAAGACCAGAAGGATGTTGATGTTCAGCCTTAAACTTAAGACAAGTAAGGCATTTTGAAACGTATAAGGCAATGTCTTTCTTCATGCCAGGCCACCAATACTAAGTACGAAGATCCTTATACATCTTATCTGAGCCAGGATGAATAGAATAACGAGACTTATGAGCTTCATCCATAAGCAAAGTGCGGAGATCATCTAGGCTTGGGACCCACAAACGGTCCATGAAATAATACGATCCATCGTCCTTCAGTTCAAGATCAGGCTTAACGTGATAGGGTAATTCCTTACCCATCAAGTCTTGTGAAACACAAGCATGTTGAGCCTGAGAGATGCGGGTTTGAATATCAGATCGAGCTTGAATATCAGATCGAACACGAACACAATGAAGCTTGACACGTTCTTTAAGACTCAAAGCGTCAGCCACGACATTCGCCTTACCAGGATGGTAGCGAATTTCGCAGTCGTGGTCGTTTAGAAGTTCAACCCACCGTCGTTGCCTCATGTTGAGTTCTTTCTGATTAAAGATATGCTGAAGACTTTTGTGGTCCGTAAAAACCACACATTTTGTACCATACAAATAGTATCTCCAGATCTTAAGAGCGAACACAACTGCACCTAACTCAAGATCATGAGTGGTGTAGTTTTTCTCATGCACCTTTAACTGCCTCGATGCATATGCTTTGACTTTGTTCCTTTGCATCAGAACACAGCCAAGTCCCAAATTGGATGCATCGCAGTACACGACAAAATCATCATTGCCTTCGGGTAAAGATAGGATAGGCGCATCACAAAGTTTCTGCTTCAAGGTCTGAAACGCTTCTTCTTGTTTAGAACCCCATTCAAAGGGTTTATTCTTCTGTGTTAGAGCAGTTAGGGGAACTACAATCTTTGAGAAATTTTTGATGAAGCGGCGGTAATAACCCGCAAGACCAAGAAAAGAACGAACTTCGGTAGGAGTAGTAGGCGTATCCCAATCCTTAATCGCACTGATCTTGGAGGGATCTACATGAATACCTTGTTCGTTGACGATATGACCCAAAAATTGAACTTCCTTAAGCCAAAATTCACACTTGGAGAACTTGGCGAAAAGTTGCTCTTTCTTTAGGAGTTCCAGAGTAAGACGAAGATGTTGCTCATGATCAGCTTGCGTCTTAGAGTATATCAAAATGTCATCAATAAAAACGATGATGAACTTATCTAAATAAGGCTTGCAAACCCTATTCATCAAGTCCATGAAAACAGCAGGAGCATTAGTCAAACCGAATGGCATAACTGTGAACTCATAATGCCCATAACGAGTGTGGAACGTTGTCTTGGGAATATCTTCTTCATGCACACGAAGCTGATGATACCCAGAACGCAGATCAATCTTCGAAAAATAAGAAGCACCTTGTAATTGATCAAAGAGATCATCAATGCGAGGTAGGGGATATCGATTCTTAATGGTAAGCTTGTTAAGCTCACGGTAATCGATGCACATTCTGAAAGATCCATCCTTCTTCTTAACAAAAAGAATGGGAGCATCCCAAGGTGAAAAGCTAGGACGGATAAAACCTTTATCTGAAAGCTCCTGAAGTTGCTTACATAATTCTTGCATCTCAGACGGTGCAAGACAATATGGAGATCTGGCAATAGGATTTGCACCAGGTACAAGATCAATACGGAACTCGACTTGGCGCGCTGGGGGTAATCCAGGTAACTCCTCAGGAAATAGCTCCGGTTAATCCCGAATGACACGGATATCTTGAATAGACTTACCTTTGCCTTTATCTGCTACAACATGTGCCAAGAAGGCCACATAGTTCTTTCGCAGATACTTCCGAGCTTGAAAACAAGACATGAGCTTGAGACTACTAACAGGTTTCTCACCACGAACCTGTAGGATCTCACCTGACGAAAGTGGAACACGAACAATCTTTTCGAAACAAACTACCTCTGCGTGATGCTTGGCTAACCAATCCATACCCACTATAACGTCGAAACTCCCAAGTTGCATTGGCGTGAGGTCGATAGGAAAAAGATGGTTGTTAAGGTTCGATTGGAAATTGCGAAGAATAGAATCAAGAACAACGGGATCACCACTAGCAACTTCTACTGTCAAAGGCTTACCTAGTTTCATTCTAGACATGCGAAGCAATGGCTCAAAGGATAATGACACAAAACTCTTATCGGCACCAGAATCAAAAAGAACAGATGCGGGTTGATTATTAACAAAGAACGTACCGTTAACCACTTCATTGTCTGCTTGCGCCTCTTGTGCATTCATGTTGAAGACTCGACCTCGAGCCTGAGCCTGAGCTGGATTCGCATTCACCAATCTTGGACATTGATTATGGTAGTGGGTCAGATCCCCACAGTTATAACAAGAACCTGGTGGGTAGTGAGGTCGTGCAGCCTAAGCATGTTGCTGAGTAGGAGGCTGAGCAACTTGTTGAGGCAGGTTCTGAGCTGCCCTATTCTGATTGGCAGGAATGCGCCATGTGGCAGCAAGATGACCAGGTCTTCCACAGTTGGTGCAATGACGGCACTGGAGGTGCGGTTGATGATGACCGTTACATCTGTTGCACAAAGATGCATTGCCAAGATAAGGTTTCTTGGCAAGTGGTTGCGCAGGCTGATTTGGTGCAGCTTGTGCAGTAACGGTGAAATTTTGGGAAGCCTTACGCTTCCTAGAACCCTTCGAGGAACCAGAATCCTTACCCTTTTTGTTTTTACCTTTCTTGCTATCCTCTTTGTCAGACGACTGCTTCTTACCCTTGTCACCTTTTTCTATGTAGCTTACCCTTTCGGACTTGCGACTCAGTCAATGTCGCAGATAGCTCGATTTCCTGACAAACTGTGGTAGGGTTACTACCAGTAACGATGTCTTGTACAGAGTCAGGTAGGCCATCGATATACCTCTCGATAGCCTTCTCGAGTGGGGTAACCATTGTTGGGCATAACAAACTCAGCTCCTCATACCTATCAGTATACGCCCGGTGCTCGCCACTATCCTGTTTCAGATCATCAAACTCCCTTTCTAGAGCTCGCAGCTCATGACGAGGACAAAACTCCCTCATCATAAGAGTCCTAAGTTCAGTCCATGTTTGTGCCAAAGCAACCTCAGCACCACGATCTCTCATAACCCCGTTCCACCATGTGAGAGCCCTCTTCTAAAACACGCTTGATGCAAACTCGACTTTTCAATTCTCAGGACACAGGACGTGACGGAATGTACTCTCAATGCTCTCGAACCATTGAAGGAGTCCAGTTGCCCCTTCAGAACCACTGAACTTGAGTGGTTTGACCGAATTAAAACTCTTGAAGTTGCATGGAGCGTTTTGATTGTTGTTGGCCTGGTTCACCTGAGCTATAATGTTTGGGAGTACGGCAACCATGTGTTGTGCCATAATATCTGCCATTTCGGCATTTGATAGCGGGTTTTCACGTCGAGGAGGCATTCTAAAAAGAGGAAACATGAGAGGAAACGGGTGAGAAGGTTAGATGAAAAGAACGAGATGAAAATAAAATCAACAAAGGCAAAGAGGGTGGTCATCCGTCCGTATCACAAAGCAAACAAACGACTCACGGTGACTAATCAAAGTAAATGGGTCAAAAATAATGTATCGCGAAGACATGCTCGCCTATAAGTGAACACTCACCCCAAGAGTTCCCAGGTAAAAGTGACTGGTCCGATTATGTGGATTTGTACGAACACTCTAGCCTTAGACAGAAAACCTAGGGTACAGGCATTCACTCTTCCAGTTTGCACGTGTTCACACTATTTAGAACCCAAAACTTTGACGAGATTTTGAAAACTTGGAAGGCACAAGGCCAAAAATGAATCAAACTGGAAGGGTTCAAAACCATATAATAAATCATTCAAAAAACAAAAGATTGTTTTTCAAAAATCGTTTTAGAAAATTGGGTTCTCGTTTTGGTGATCACCTAAGGATAGGTGAAGTGCATGTTTTAAGATCTAAACACAAGATAACTTGTGTTGGGGTCCTAGAAAGGTTATAGTCTAGGTCAAAGCATTACTAATAACCTAATTCCCTATAACCATTGGCTCTGATACCAACTCTTCTGTCACACCCCGACCACGTAAAACATCAAATCATGGCGGAAACGTCGGGGAGTGTTGTAACAGAATTATTGTTTCACAACCATGGCATTCAAAGTTATATTTTATTCATCAAAAAAAGAGTTACATTGTCTTAAAATAACTGAAACAAAGAGTACATCACATAATTAAACTAGTTCTATCTTCATTTTAAGTCTCTATGGCACAGGTCCGCCCTAGTGTGTCACGAACATCCTAAGCAACAGCTTCTGAAAACACATGTGAAAATAGGTACGTCAGCATAAAAATGTCTTTGAGATACATAGGTTTTATGAAAATAGGATTCATGACTTGAGTTTAATGAAATGTTTAATAAAATTCAGTCATGAACCTTATTAATTGTTTTGTTTTATAAATCATTTGAAAAACGATAGAAAAATCAGATGATATGTACATATAAAAGAATAATGTATGGTTAAAAGAATAACCAAGTAAAAAGAGTTTGTATAAACCAAGTTATTTGTAAAACAATGTTTAAGTGAAAATGTGTTGTAAATGTAATATGTCTAAACTGAAGTGGTTTAAATGACGCTACGATATGTAATATCATACAAGCACTTATATATAGGAAGTACCAGCGGCGTATCCACCGTGCTTGTACCATATTACACACGCCTCGTTATTTAAGTCACTCAAACCAACCAACATTGTAAAATATCCATGTTTAATCCAATAGTCAAATGTCATAGTATAACCTATGTTAAATATGAATCATGTAAGGTGTAAACAAAAGTTATGTATGATAAGTAAAATGAGACTACTTAAACCACAAGTAAAAATGTACAAAACAAAGTATTTTGAATAAATCAAAAGTTATGTTTTGTAAAATAACTAAATAAATACGTGCTTTACTGATACAAACACTTATGCGGTAAGTTAACGCATACATTCAAGCCTTGAGACAGCAGGATAACCTAAGAGTAAAGATTATCAAAGTAAAATGTTTTCGGATTCAGTCATTCCTTACACCCAAACAAACCTAGGATGTCAGGAACGGGATTTATCAAGTCCTGTGGTACCATTACTTACTACCGAGCGGCGTAGCTAATGTTAATGAATGTAATTTAGACCCGTTGAATAGACCAAATGTCATACCAAATGTAAACATGTAATGAAAGTAATGTACTAAGTATGCTAAGTTAACATACAAAGCAGAAAAGTTATGTAAAACAATGTGCTAGCATGCTCAGTAAACATACATAGCAGAAAAGTAATGTAAAACAATGTACTAATAGTGTACTAATGAACATAGCAAGTATATGATATGAAAACATGGAAAGCACAAAAGTAACAAGTAGGCACATGTGTTTCACCCCAAAATGTTTGAAAAACAGTAAAAGAGGGGACTATGTACTCACTTGAGATTGCTCAATAGACTTTAGATATCCACCAAGCAAAGCTAGAAGATCACGGAATCAAACGGCACCTAATATAGGTAACTACATTAATAAACGGACCTATTCGGAGGATCGGGTAGCATGAGGGTTCGTAAACCAAATGAGTGTAGGAACTCATGTAATATGGTTTAACAAAGCCTACATACTAAAACAAAACTTATCCTAAGTGCTTTTGACCCGTTACGACCCGTTTAGGTAGCTTATGCTACTTTAACGCGTCGTTTGCGTAAAACGCGTTCGGACCGCTTAACTAGTCCTATGACAAGTAATATATGCCTTAACATGTCTAATATTGTTGCTAAATCATTTTAGATGTCAAAATTTGGGTTACATATGCTTAAAATGAATTTTGGCGTAAAAAGGGCGTTTTGGTAATTTACCTAAGGCATATAAACTACCTATCATACAACTAACTAAACGTCGTGACCATAAGGTATAATCTCGGAAGGTTATTCCCTATACAACTATGGTCACCTAATGTGTTTGGTCGGATCCTAATGATCGACCAAACGGGTCGGGTTCGAAAGTATAAGCGGTTGTTTAGACCGCTTACCCTTACGACCCTACATAAGCACTAAACCTAAAGTGACGAGCTAAACATGTTAAAACATGTTTAACAAGGTTTGAAAACAGGTTTGGTATCAAAACAAACGGTTTTGATACCCACAAGTAGTTTGGTTACAAAATAGGAGAGAATACGCATTTTGGCCGAAACTACGACTCGTCACTGAGTCTAGATAACGTGGTACTCAGTAGGTATAGTCACTAGGGACTATAACCATCGTGATTACGCTCACGTTATGAAGTTCAAATGAACTTCGCATTGACCATAAACTAGTCAATGCAGAAAGTCAAACAAAGTTTGACTTTAACGCTAAAAACGAATGAAAAGAACGAAAGAATACTTACAGAAGGTCCCCGCAAGATTTGATCCGATTTTCTCTCAGGTATGAAGCATATACTTCAACTTAGAGAGTAGAAATCAGATTCAAATTGTGGGTTGCAACAAAAACATGGGGGGGGTATTTATAGATTTGGTAGAGCCGTTAAGATCGTTCCTCGTAATCCGAGATTCAATCACAGCCGTATACATCGAGCCCATAGATTTACAAAACCAGGGGAGCCCTTAGAAATGCTTAAAACCATGTGCAAAGGTGGGATCAAGCTCGAAATAGCTGTAACCAACTTTCTGCTGATCTGGGCAAGCTATACGAACTGTATGTGGTCCCTTACGGTCCGTAAGGACCATGCTTGCTGGCAGAAAGTTTGGTAAAATGGCAGAACAGGCCCCTGTGTCTCCGAACTTGGTTTTTGATGCGTTTTGACACGCTTAAGCCCCGTTAACCTCATTTTAAGGTTCAAATATAAAGTTAAAGTATAGGGAACTTAAAATATGCTCAGAAATATCCCGGATGTCGGTTCGTTTGGCCGTACGATTGCGTTGTTCGGTTAATTACGACGGAAGTCGTAACGGACGCAAAAACGATCCAAATTGCGCGACGAATGGATTTTTATCATGCCAAACACTAAAATAAAATATTTTAATGCTTACATAAATTTTTGGATGTTCGGATGCATTCAGAACGTAAGTTATGCGCGAAAATGCAAACTTATGCACTTTTTGACGCTTTTAGTCCCTAAATGACCAAAAAGTTTATTTTAGCACACCGAACCCTTCAAAGCCAATTTCTAAGCTATGTAAAGGATATTTATGGTATGTTTAAATTATGGTCATGTTACAGAATGTCTGTTACAGTACGAATCGGCATACTTTCGCAGTTTGTCGAATTTAGTCCCTGTAAGCGAATAAACTTGATTTTGCCATACCAAAGCCTTCAAAACTTATTCCTAAGTTATGTAAAGGTTATTTAAGGTACGTTAAGAATAAATTGATGTTCCGGAGTATTTTTCGTGTTAAACTGATTACGTTTACGCACCAGTTTGCGTATAATTCTCTAGGAAGCGATATAGAGTTTGAAATTGAATAAAAGTCAAAACATGAAAAACATCAAACATAAACAAACAAATATTGGGATCAAATAACTTTATTTCATTGATAACTGAACTGTTTACAATGATTACAAGCACATATGTCACACTAAGCTAAGACAAAAACCTTCTACAAACAAAACTATATCTATAAAATCGCATTTGTAATACAAAACCCTATATAATATCGCAAGTATAATTTAATCATAATCCCCTAAAATAACTAATCATATGAAATCGCAGGAGGTTTTTATCAATTCGCATGTTCAACCTAAGCTAAGACAAAAACCTTTTACAAGCAAAACTTTAGCTATAAAATCGCATTTGTAATACAAAACCCTCACAAAACCCTATATAATATCGCACATATATCATCATATCATTTAGAAAACTGCATAATCATGCTAAACCTAATAAATAACCATACCAGTCATAAACCCTAACAAAATTGTAGTTATGAATAATACCTAATCTTATAAAACTATATGTTTCAGTCTAAAAGCTTAATAAACAAACAAAATCGCATTTGACATTAAAGTCCCTGTATATTCCATTATAAAATCACAACTGTCAATCGATACCTGGATTCATCTTCTTCGCTTGTGGTCTGTCGTTGTTTGCTTTGCTTCGTTTCTCAAAACTCATGAATCTTAGTTGAATCGCAACGGAGAGTAGCAGGGAACTTGGGAGATGTTGATTTTGGGTTTTACGGTATGTGTTGTGAGTTATTGTGTGCTGATTATCAGGGATTTTGATCTCGCATTGGACGATTTTAACCTTGACGGTTTCTTTTTATTAATTTTAATTTGATTAATTTAATAGTTAAACACGCGGTTTAAATGAGATGATCTGACGGTTGTGAATGTAGCGTACATAATGTACGATTAGTGTATTTGTATGATAGCCGGCCTCTATATATATATATATATATATATATATATATATATATATATATATAGGTTAAAACGAAAATCCACTTGAGTTGAAAAAACTTAAGAAATCTTTGTAAAAACCCTATGTAACATTTTTTTATTTTTTTCTAAAAAAATAGGGAATGTAACATGTATATACTTGAATATTTTTGGTAAAAAAAAAACAAAAAAGCACCGACTAATTTTTTTAAATGTTAAAAATTCCATCTTACATAATGTATATGTCCAAAAACTATAACATACAAATTTTAACCATTTAAAATAAAACTTGTCGGCGCTTTTTACATTTTTTATATAAAAATGTTTAAATATATGTATGTTACATTCCCTGTTTTAAAAAAAAAATGTTACATGAGATTTTCTTAAATTTTTTCAACTCAAATAACTTTTCTTCCTGTAATAGACGTATGGAAAGAATTAATTAGATCTCAAGGAAAAGAAGGTATTATTAGTATTGATTTACTACTTTAATGGTTGAGGTTATCAAATGCTAACATAATATAAGTAGCATAAACGAGGCTGAAAGAGAAAAAAAGAATTACCTATCATTGTTCGCTTTTTTTAGAGTTAAACAAACGTTCGTAACTCATTTTAAACGCTAATAACTTTTTAATACGTTAATAATTTTTATTTTATAAAAAGTATACCTTAATAATAAGCGTGATTTAACTATAGTCTTATTTTAGTTTTCTTTTTCAATTAAAAGAACCTAGATTTTATTCGCACGGTATGTGAAATACATCATTAAGGAACTAGCTAATATGCCTTATTTACATAACAATTATTTTATAAAAAGTATACCTTATTTACATAACAATTATAAGGCATTCACATTTGATTATTTATCTCTATGTTTATAACTATACTAAAAAATTATTATATTTTTTTATTTTCAATTAAATAATATTTTTTTGTATTTTTATCATTACTTTTTATATTTTCACCACTCACAACTATTTTCAAAAATATTAAAATGTTATACAAGGTGAATAGTGTTGTCTCAAAATTTACTGATGATCAATAACATTTTCTTTTTCATTCGCTCACAACCACTCTATATAATATCACATATATATAAAGGCTCCAATATGAATGCTCTAAAGAACATTCTCCCATCAAATTTTGTGACGGCGGTCTTTATTATGTAAAAAATAGTTGTAATTGGTTGTGAGTGGAGGAAGAAAAAGATATTACTATTCATTTGTATTGATGAAACAGTGGTTAATCGGGGAGGTTAAGTCACTAATCTCGTCAAGTAGGATTAATTCTTTTTTTTTTCGAGATCAAGGGGCGGATCGTCCTCTAACATGTCTCCTGCACAAGTGAGTGTGATAAAGATAATGATATAAAAGTATTATTTAATTCAAATAAGAGAGCAAATTTTTGTTTTTGGTATAATTATATAGTAGATTTGATGAAAGGATTGTAAATGCTATAAGATTATGAGATTGTGTATGTTTTTTTACATAATGACGTACCATTGTATAGTCGTATCGACAATTACGCCATAGGCAAAAGCATATATGACATATTATGTTGGCTTGTTACACTTTTTCTCTTTTTACATAAACTACGCCCTATACGGAGAGATGGTTGAGATGTATGATAATATATTTTTAACAGGGACCCACTACACCCGTGGGATGGGTCGGACCCACAAAAGAAACGCGTGGAGCAGTCAAAGGTTATTGGCTTATTGCTTTCCCTACGGATATATGCCTGTGTTCTCTCCAAGGGGTGCCAACGGACCCCATTATTATGACCCTTTTATTTTATTTTTATTACTTATTCTCCCTCCAATTTTTACTTATCAAAATGCTTCCCTCCAAACTTTATTGCTAGTAATATTTTCAGAGTTGTTTTACGTCATCTATTCAATGTTTTACTAACCGGTTCAAACAGACTGATAATATTGGTTGAACGTTCAGTAGAACCGGTTAAATCGTGACGGTACACCCGGTTAAACCACCTGATACACTCGATTAAACTATTTCTGAGCCCAATCCGGTACGATATAAAAACCAGATTTTAATACATTGCACCTATTAGCTATACTAAAACAAAATCAACTTATGGCATCTCTCATGAACTCCGGCCTATTATTGCCACATGCCAATGTAATATCACTCATTCCTGTGTTTTAACCGGAAAAATCATTCAAAGCCTATTGTTCTTCTCAATCACAGATCCCCTTCCATAGTTAGATACTTAGATTTAAATAATTTAGTGATTTTATATTCAACCAAAAATAGAAACATTATTTATGGTATACAAAATTAATTCCTTTTGTTGATGTTACAATTTACCATATATTTATTTTCATAACTTATTCATAACTCATAATAAATAAATAACATACGTAAAGAAGAACCGGTTGGTCAATTTCATCTTCGAAATATATATCTCCTAATGAACAATAATATATGTGTAATGTTATCGATTCCTGATACATGTTGACGAATAACGTTTTTATTGTTATTTTTTGCTTTATTTTACTCTAAAATAATGTTTTTTTTCTTTTTACTTCCAGGTGATAGTTATGATCAAAGTTGTATTAATTAAATAAACATTTGAAGGTTTGTAAAACATATAAATATTTATTTCTTTTATGTTTAAATTCAAAACAGTTTGATACAATTTATATCAGTTAATTTCAATTACATATCATTTGAAATTCATTCTCATGATATTTATTTAACGCCAAAACAATTTTCAATAAAAACATATACTATATAACAACTACTTTACAGTTTTCTAAAGACAAAACAAGTAAGCGTAAACTGCATGATGTTTATGTTGTTGACATAGTGTCAAGTATCCCTGATAATACAACTGAGAAGAAATTGAAGACAAAGGAGGATGTGTAGAAAAAAGAATATGAAAAGATTTATATTCCAACTATTGAGAAATAGTCGCGGCGTACGTTTGAATTTTAGAGTTTTCCCTTTGAAATAATTGTTGGTTGCTTTATTTTCAATAATAATTTTAGTTATTTCTTTCATTTGATTGATAACTGTAACACGCTAACCCATCATCGTATAATATATTAGAGAAATGCGGATAATTAGGTCCATATTTTTTTTAAATATTTAACGTACAAGTTTAGGTTAACAGATAACCTAGACAAACCAACTTAATAGGTTATTACACAAATAAGTTACCACCTAAAACAATAAGTTTTTAATACATAAAATTTTGTCATGCATGATCATGCTTCAACTTTCTTGTGAAACGTCTCCAAAGAGATATTGGTTTAATAGTGTTCGGTTCTTCACATGCTTGGTCGTCTGTCCTGTTCTCGTCCTTGAGGTAGCCTATCATAAACAGTAAAAACAAGTAGTGTTTAAGTTAAACCATCAAACGATTTGTAATCAAACATTTGAACGAAAAATATTAAACACAATAAATTTCATCCAAACATGTTTTTATTTCAGCCCCCCTACCCGGGCGGATCAGGTTTTCACCCGGTCGTGTTAGCTTAAACATACCTTTTTCTCAGCACCCTTACCCGGCCGGATCAGATTTCTACCTGGCCGTGTCAGCTAAAAAACGTGTTTTCTTTTCAAATCACATTTTCGGTTCGAAGTTAGTTACCTAACCGACCCATTAGGAGGCATTCTGCATTCTACTTCATTTCCCCTACTTTCTTATCAATATTCTAGTTGTTTCTACCAACCACAACTTGAATTAAGGTTGGTTACATTAGACAAATCTTAACTTTTCATTATTTTCTTCCGGTATAACATTTTACCCAAAATGACCTGTTAGGAGGCTATAAAGCTCTCGCCTCCCATTTTTATGTTAACGGAATGATCAACCCAATTATTGGACTCCTTTTTAATCTACCCAGGGGTAGTTTGCCGATTCATCATCCGAGGGCATTTTAGTCAAATTTTAGCCTTTTTTACCACCGGATAAACTTTAAAGGTTTAGACTAAAACTAGCGAGCACTTTTAACTCGTTATCCCATCTAAATTTGCTATGTCCATAAGAACATAAGAGTTTCCAATCATTTAGTGTTTTTAAAACTCACTTAGTCTTATTTTCGCATCATGGACATGCCCTTGGCTCTAACAGCTGTTTTACCCCATTACTAGATATACCTCACTTGAGATGATCTATTGTCCACCCTTGACTCAACCATTACACATACCTGGCCCGGATCAAAACAATGACCCATCTTCAATACCTTGCAAATTATTTCATTAGTCATGGCAATATTTGCCTGTATAATAAGCTTACTTGTAAGTATAAGACTTACCAATAAAATGCGTTAAATACTACGCTCAAATGGTGATATCATCACCATTTGACCCGTATGACCTGTTCGGTCTTTTAACCATTATTGGTTTATTCTTTAGACAACTACAAACGTCCTTATATCATTTAAATAACTAACATGTGATTTACTTTCCATATCACTTACTTGACATATTATGACTTACGTCATCGGGTCTCTTTCTTACAATCATTAGTTTAATCATTAACATATGATTTACTTGCCTTTTTATTCGTTCGACACATTTTGGTTCGCATCAGCAAGGGTTTATACAAAAAACTTATTTTTACTTGGTCGACCCATTTCGTTTCGCGTCAACAAGTGTTTATACCAAAAACTATACTTTTACTCGCTCGACCCATTTTGGTTTGCGTCAGCAAGTGTTCTATATCAAAAACTTTTTGTTACTCGTTTGACCCGTTTTGGTTTGCGTCAGCAAGTAGGGATGAGCACGATACCCGTTCGGTAGCGAAAGTACCGGTACTGAAAAAATGGGAAAAGTGGTACCGGTACCGAATACACTACCGGTACTTACCGGTGTTTTACCTGTAAATACTGGTACTGAACAACGGGGAAAATGGGAACCTGTACCTGTACCTGTACCTGTACCGATTATATCCGGTACGGCTCGATACAGGTACGAGACCGGTTCAGTACCGGTACCCGGTACCAAATGCTCATCCCTATCAGCAAGTGTTTATATCAAAATCTATATTTTTACTCGCTCGACCCATTTCGGTTCATGTCAGCAACTGTTTTATATCAAAAACTTATATTTACTCGTTTGACCCGTTTTGGTTCGCGTCAGCAATTTTTTATATCAAAAACTTATTTTTCCTCGCTCGACCTATTTCGCTTCACATCAGCAAGTGTTTTATATCAAAAAATTATTTTTACTCGTTTGACCTGTTTTGGTTTACACCTTATGGTCTAAATTCTAAAATTCATTATTCAATCACCAAATTGTGATCTAACATAATCTTACCCATTTTGACCCGTTTGGTCTTCACTATGGGTCTCGACTTTAACAAGTCGTGTTATTTTTGTCTACTTCATATTCCGTAATTAGTGATTCTATTATAGGATGTGTAAGTTTTACTTACCTTGTTTCCGATCATGCATTCTCGCGTCTATGACCTGCTTGATGTCACACCCCAACCGATGGCGGAATCATCGGGGCGCGGCACTAGGCGAACCAGATTACTCAAGAGAATCCATAACAACTATTAAATGGTAATATTTAAAAGGTTAATTGTCCCATACCAATCAACAAACATTCCACAAACAATTATTACAGACAGCGTGTTCTCAAAAGCAAAACAAGTCTGACAACCTAGATTTCTATTAGTGGAGTTTCTAGACTGCCTATCTTGATTTCCAGCCTAGCATAACATCAACCTGTCACATACGTCAAAAATAAAGTCAATACATAAAATGTAATGGTGAGTACACAAGTTTGCATAACATATAGTAGTAAAAGTGTTTACACATAACCAGCATGTATCACGTAACGGGCGAAGCAAGTAACTATCACACAATGATTACAACTTAACCACGAGACTGTGTTATAGAGTATGCGCGACACATGTTCAGCGAACACGTGAAGTAAAGTGATGTGATCCCTAGCAACCCCTGTCCATGACAGGTGCTGAGTCCAAACTATAGTACTATCGTTACTAGAGGTGGTATAGTGTAACACTGTATAAGCATAGTACAAGCATTCATAGATCACGTATAACATGCAGGAGCGGTTAGCATTATAAAGTGTTTGCGTTGTATGTTGTGTTTTGATAGAGAACGTATGTAACACCAAAAAGTGCGTTAAACGAAAATGGGTTCAAGTATACTCACAATGTGTGTTTAAATAAGTAAACACATACTTGATTGGATTGGAGGGAGCGCTTGGAGTTAGCCTGTGTACAGAAGCATAAGTCATTGAGCAGAGTGTTGAACGGTGCGTAAACAGAATGTCGAATGAGTAAGTGTTCGAATGGTGATCTGAGCGGATGAGCCTCCATTCGAGCGGATGGTCATCCGAGCGGATGACCATTCGAACGGATGGCCATTCGAACGAGGTGTGTTTGTTTGTAAAATTGTTTAAAATTCGAAGTTTCGTTAAAAACGTTTAAGTATTGGGAACTATAAAGGGACAGGTCATCCGGACGGATGGTTATCCGGTCGGATGGCCATTCGAGTGAGTGATCTGTTATTTGAAAATTTTACAAGTTTTCCAATGAAGATTTGAAGTTTACGGAGATGGCATGACGACGTGTCAAACAACGGAAACACACCAAGTCCAGTTCACTCGGTCAAATGGTCTCAACCCATTCGATCAGACTCACTGTTCTTGATGAGGTTTCATGTCTGACCCGTTAATCGGTCCATCTCTTTGGTGGAAATCTGTTTTCAAACCGGCTCTCGACTAAGAAACGAGTAGAGAGTCTGAATGAGCTCCGATTCCATCGGTTTTGAGTAGAAAAGTGAAGAAAAGTTGAAAATAGTTGAAAAGTGTTGAAATCTTGTTGAGATTAAGTTAAAAAGTATGGAAATCCTTTAGATTTGGACTAATCTCGATCGAATGGATCTCCATAACAGTTTGCCTAAGCAAACCGAGAGGAAAACCACCTTCAAGGGTCCAAATCAGTGATTTCAGGGAAAAAGTTAGTGTTTGTGTGTGATTTTGATGAAGAAGACGATGTAAAAGTGATTAAAGATGAAGATTGTACAAGATTTGAGGAGAAAAGCTTACCAAAAAGCCTTGAATCGCGATTAAAAGTGACTGAGGGCGACTTGAGTGCGTGTGATCGGATGAGAGTGTCAAATCAGAGAAAGGAGGGTGTACGGGTAGTATTTATAGGGAGAGAGTGAGAGTTAAGTCGGTGGAGGGCAGCGAGGTGTCGAATGGCCATCCGATCGGATGCTCATCCGAGCGGATGGTCATCCGGACGGAAGTTCATTCGATTGGATGTCCATTCGGACAGCCGAGTTTGTGCGAGTTAGTTTTCCAACTTTGTTTCGTTTGTTAAGCGATGCGTTGTGTTTAATCGAGTTGCGAGTGAGCGTTTGAGCGTGTAAGCATTGCGTTGATAACCACATAACATTTAATCAAATAATCACACAAATAACACACATAACATAAGTAAATCCGTGTTTCAAGCTTGCGTTGAGTTTGCGTTGCGATAGCGTTTAGTCTAAACAAGCGATGCAACATGCGATAAAATGTGTTAAGTAGTAAGCGTTAAATGCGATAACTGCGTTTTGAATAAGTGTTGTAATATGCATTTAAAATGCGTCTAAAATATAGTTTAAAAACCTTAGCGTTAATCGGAATCTCGAGAGTACAAGCGATCACAAAAGAAAAGACGTCGACAAGTAACGATCCGAAAAGTCGGGTTGTTACACTTGAACCATTGCTTTTCAAGCTCCAACCTACCTTGTCAAGAGTCAAACCATCATATACCATCCACAAGACGGTTAGATTAGTCGTCAATACTATGACCATCACCTTATGGACTTTTATACCATATTTCGCATTCAATTCTATTATAGGCTAAAAGTCAAACTGCCAATTGATATATATATATATATATATATATATATATATATATGCGTTCTAACAAGTTCAATAAAACTCATTTAAGCATTTTATCAAACATTTGGTGGGCATCATCTTTAGGTCATCTTATTAGCTAAATTTCTTAACCAAAATCACCACATTTTTTTTCAATTCACGAAGTTTATATCCTTATGAACATCGAGTAACATAAACTTCCAATTATCACATGCTAATTCATCATTTCTACCAATTAGTCATGGGTTCATCTTTCATGTCAAAACCCATTTCATAGCATGTAAGGACACCTAATCAACTCACTAAATTATTCAAGTATTTTATCCATACAAGCAATTATGCTTACTATGAACATCAAAACATCATCAATTTCATCAAATCATCAAAACCCATTTGATTAACTACTCGAACAATCATCATGTATATCATGTGCTAAATATTTCACATAATCAATAACTATGATAGTGAAGAACACTTCTACTATCTTCAAAAAACATAAATTCCATGACTAATTTGCTAAATCATCTCTTTAGGAATTTCCTCATACTAGAGAACTCCACCAATAAAGAAATTTCAACATACCTTATGTAGAGATGACGTATTCTGTGCTAAATCTTCAAACATGCATCAAATCCCCCTTGAAATTTGTTTTAATTTGCATGATTTTGTGTTGATGAGAAAGAATAAGGGTTTACCCTCCTATTTCTTTCTCTAGTTCGACATACACACACATGTGTGTGTTATGTTTCTAGTTTCCCACTTTTAAAACACCATCTTTCCATTTTATGAACTTTAATCACCTCTAGTTTGGTTTTTATAATAAAAGACCATAGCTTACCCAATTTAGTAAAACACAACATATTTTTAACTAGGTTAATATTCCTAGTTGCATACTTCCCGTTAATTATCAACAAACATGATAATTTAATTACTAAGTTCGGGGATGCTACAACCTGACTTAGATCATGTACCGATGGCCCCAAACCTTTTATAAACTTTATTCTCAAAAGGCATTCATTTATCTTTTATTTAGCATTAGGTTTATTTAATTAAATCCAGATGTTTACCGGGTTAGCTTTTACCACTAACGGTATTTTACCCGCTCATCCCAGGTTAGTTCGGTTTAATTACCAAATCTATTATTAATATTTTTTTCGGATGTTACAAGTCTAGCCCGCTTAAAGAGATTTCGTCCCCGAAACCCTTTTTGCGTAGTTCTTTGGATCAAACCTAAGAATTTAGTTTCAGTTTTCAATCGAGCACTCCTCAAACTTTAATCGTTTTATAATCTTACTTGTAATGTAGGGTAGTGCCTTTCGGACTCCTAAGTGGTATCTGACCTCTTTCCAATTTTCCCCTTTTCCTGATTCGAATCCTTGCTTTTAAGGCGTTCATCCCTTCGATCAAGAATTGTCATAGGCTTTGCCGCATGCGCCTTTCATGTATAAGGCCTCATAGGCCTCAGTTCCATCTTGTATTCCTTCACGTTATCATCTACTAGAGTGAGTCACCATCTGGCCGCTCGATCATATAAATTTGACAACATATTTATTCCACGGTAATCATATAAAGACAGTCACTAAACAAGTTTTGAAGGCAATTTTGAACTTGACTGGTCCTGCCGGTTAGACTCACCAGTCACTGGTTACTTTACACCCCATCATTCGAGTATACCCACATTGCCTTCCCAAGGCTTTATAAGCGTTCATGACCCCCAGTCTTGTAGCATGTGCTACAATGTGATCATATCCCATGTTATTTTCTTGACCGTAATTGCCTCACGTCATGCTTAGATTTATATCGACATTTCATTTGCAATATTTACCTTTTTAAAACATCGTCTTGTGCTTATTAGTGCCAAAACTTTTTTTCTTTAAGTAAAAACCATTTTCCAATTATTCGTTAATTCTTTACTATCGTCAAATTGTCGTTATTAACTAAAACTATGTTTTCGTTCAATATTTTCTTTTTAACTTGTGTCAATTACCCACATCAAGGAATGGACAACCAATTGTTTTCTCTTTACCAATTTCATTTTACGCAGGGAATCGTAACCGATTCCCACGCCTTAACTCATTTGACCAACATGCCCCTTTTTTACACCGACCATAGTCCATGACTATGATGTTTTCCGTTCGGGCAAGGCCTCTGCTTCTATGACCATGTACGTCATTTATGCGTTGGTTTTATTTCACGCTCCCGTTACTCGGTTTACATTTATGCTTATATTCAGGTACGAGCCATTACTCAAGCTCGTTAATGTTTCACGCTCCCGTTACCCAGTTTGCGTTTACACAGATACTCAATCACGTCCCATTACCCGGGCTTATTATTCTAATCCTTTCTAGTCAACCATGGCTCTTTCGTCCAAAATGACTAAATCCAATGATTTTCTTGGGTCACTTGTTTCTACGCGCCTCATACTTCATTTTTATGGTTCCCGCGATAACCATTTATGCTAGTATGCCTGTAAGGTTTCTTGACCCCTAGGACCCTTTAACTCATCCCATTAACCTCGTCCTTACTACATCGGACGTATAAGCGTTTATTTGTAAGAAGTTAATGGTATCATGTATAACAACTCTCCTAAAATTTATTAAAACACTCCTATACGTCCTAAAATACACCCCGTATAAGAAAAACGGCCCCGAAATCCCTTAAAATTAATAAAAATCAAATAAAACAGGATTTAAGGGGCTCTCGCGGGGCGCGACAAATCCCTCTTTGTCCGTCGCGGGGCGCGAGCGAGAGTTAAGTGGAGACACCCCAGCCCGCCACGTGGCGTGACACTCGGCAAACCTATATCGGGGATTGGCCAAGGCTAGGCCCTAGCCAGCCTAGCTCGCAGGGCGCGAAGGCCCCTTGTCTCTCTTTCACGGACCGCCAGAAACTCCCGATCAGGCCCTATAAATAGAAGCCATCGGCTTCAATTGTCAAATCGTTCAAATCTCGATCTCTCTCTCAAAATTATGAATATTAGTAGTAATATCGGGTATCATACCCCCTAATTAGCGAAGCTCTGCCTTGTTGTAAGTATTATAACCCCCGGTTACGTATTAGATACGCTGCCCGATTGATCTAGTGCTCCATAACGCATGTCATGGCTCTGTTTGACTCAGTCATTGGAGTTCTGTCTCGGGGAGGGTATAGCTAATGTAAATTTGGGTTATTATACTAACGCTTGTGCATTGTTTAATTTATTAGATTATAACCAGGAAGTCACAAGGAAATACCTAAAATAGCAATGTGAGTAATTCCTCTTTTTGTAAATTGTTTTTACTAAACCTCAATTGTTTTAATTTATATTTAACAGTGATTGAGTATTTTTATTCTACAATTATCGTCGGTATGTTAGGGGATTTTATACAAAATTTGTTACTACACTGTGAGTAGTAACATTACCACAAGTCAGGATTGACAGTACCATGGGTGGGAATTAAAGTAGATATAAACAAATGTAATTGCTGGATTGCCCTCAATGCTGTAAAATGATAAAACCTGTTTTGATTAAACTGGGATTCACTCGCCAGTATTTCTTGCTGATAAAATGTTTTTAAACGCGTTTCAGGTAACAAAATGTAACAGCCAAATAGAAGCCAGCTGGAGAGCACTGAAGGCTTGGAAAAGTGGCTATAAAAGTTACCTAAATAAAGAAGAAGTTTTATTCAAATAAATTAGGGTTTATCCCTATAAACATGTTTGTAATAGAAACTTGGGAATTTCCCATGTATTTATTATTATAAAAATGTGGTGTTTTACTCTGATAAAATATTTCCTAACTACGGTCCTGATGAATTTTCCGATGCCAAATTAATAAACACCGATACCACCAGCTCTAAGTAGGTCGTGACTGCCCGCCTCCCGGGGCAGGGGTCGGGGGTTTGCGACAGAAGGTGGTATCAGAGCTACAGCCACTGATTTCAGCCACATAAGTGTTCTGCTGACACCAAAATTTTACCCATTATGTTAGGAAATAATTTATGTGATTACGTGTATATCTGTATATTATTTTGTGTTATTTGACAATTTGTTAGTTTACAGTATGAGTGATCAAGGTCAATCGGACGCCTATCGTCAATTGTCTAGTTCTCCTAGAGATGAAGGAACTTCCTCCCAGCCTACTCCCTCGGGGTACTCAGTTGATTCAGAAGAGGGGATTTTCATATTTAAGGCGCAATCCGAAGAACCATTCCCTACCAAAAAGAGAGGATGGTTCAGTCGGGGAGCACACAGTCGTAGGAAGAGAATGAGGAAGTTGCAGCAGCAACGGGCTTTAGCAGCAGCAAATAGGGAGATGAACGCCCAGACCCAAGACATAATCAATAGGCGATTAGCCAACTTTCACATATTAGCTACCATCACCGCAGACCCAAACTTATAACAAATCATTGCACCACAGCCACTACCACTGTTTCCAACCCAACCCATGGAAATAGAACCTAACCCAGGAGACCAGCTTCCCATACCCGCCTTCCACCCAAACGAAATCACTAGAGTCCCACCACCCAATCCTCTAGCTTATGACCCATGGAATGATGAACATAGGGATTATCGAGAGATGCAAGAACTGAAGAAACAGTTGGATGCAAGAACTGAAGAAACAGTTGGATGAACTTTTGGAGAAAGGATTCATACATCCCAGTTCATCACCATGGGGAGCACCAATCTTGTTTGTCAAGAAGAAGGACAGATCAATGCGTATGTGCATTGATTACCGAGAATTAAACAAGGTCACGATTAAAAATCGGTACCCATTACCGAGAATCGATGATCTGTTTGATCAACTGCAAGGAACTCAGACATTTAGTTAATCATGAAGGAATTCATGTGGATCACACAAAGATCGAGGCAATTACTAAATGGAAAGTCCCTGAGTCGCCAATGGAAGTAAGAAGTTTTCTAGGACTGACCGGTTATTATAGACGATTTATCCGAGATTTTTCTAGAATAGCCATTCCCTTAACAAAACTGACCTGTAAATCAGTTAAGTTTGAATGGGGACCAAAACAGGAAGAAGCCTTTAGAATCCTTAAGCAAAGGTTAACCAGCGCACCCATATTAGCGTTACCAGAAGGAACTGAAGACTTTGTAGTCTATTGTGATGCTTCTAAGTTAGGTTATGGATGTGTATTGATGCAACGACAAAAGGTTATAGCCTATGCCTCTAGACAACTTAAGAATCATGAAGAGAATTATACAACCCATGATCTAGAGTTAGGAGCCATAATTTTTGCCCTTAAGATTTGGAGACATTATCTTTATGGTAGTAAGTTTACCATTTTCACCGATCATAAAAGTTTAAGATATGTTTTTGGGCAAAAGGAATTAAATATGAGACAGAGACACTGGATGGAAATTCTTAGTGATTATGATTGTAATATCCAGTACCATGTAGGAAAGGCTAATTTAGTAGCTGATGCTTTAAGTCGAAAGTATCATGAAAAGCCAAAAAGAGTACGTTCACTTAAATTAAATCTGCAGATAGATTTAAATGATCGATTAGAAAAATACAGGAATCAGTAATCAAGGATGATACTGAATAATTAAAAGGAATGATTAAGGAATTAGAACAAGGTACAGATGGAATTTGGAGATTCCATAAGAAAAGAATTTGGATATCCAAACGAGGAAACATACGCCACCGAATTTTAGAAGAAGCCCATAAGTCTAAATATATGATACATCCTGGAAGTGATAAAATGTATCAAGACTTGAGAAAGAATTTCTGGTGGATAGGAATGAAAAAGGATGTAGCAGCTTATGTTGCCAAGTGTCTAACATGTTCACAGGTTAAAGCTGAACATTAGAAACCTTCAGGTTTATTGCAGCAGTTAGAAATGCCAATATGGAAATGGAAATTGATAACAATGGATTTTGTTACCAAATTACCCAAGACACAAAAAGGTAATGATACAATCTGGGTAATTATAGATAGGTTAACCAAGTCTGCTCATTTCTTACCAATGAAGGAAACTTTCAGTATGGAACTGTTAGCTAAACTATATGTAAAAGAAATAGTTTCATTACATGGAATTCATTTATCTATTGTTTCTGATAAAGATAGCCGTTTATTTCTCATTTTTGGACTAGTTTCCAAAAAGTAATGGGAACCAAGTTAAATCTAAGCACAGCTTATCATCCCCAAACGAATGGACAAAGCGAAAGGACAATTCAGATAATGGAAGTTATGCTTAGAGCTTGTGTAATTGATTTCGGAGGAAATTGGGACGATCATCTACCATTAATAGAATTTTCTTACAATAACAGCTATCATATCAGTATCAATGATGCACCATTTGAAGCACTTTATGGACGAAAGTGCCGAACTCCAGTCTGTTGGGCAGAAATTGGAGAAAAGCAACTATCTGGACCAGAGATAGTACAAGAAACAACAGACAAGATTATTCAAGTCAAGGAAAGGCTAAAAGCAGCACACGATCGTCAAAAGACTTATGCCGATAACAGGCGAAAACCATTGGAATTTCAGGTAGGAGATAAAGTATTATTAAAAGTTTCTCCATGGATAGGGATAGTCAGATTCATTAAAATGGGAAAGCTAAGCCCCAGGTATGTTGGACCTTTTGAGATTATTAGAAGAATAAGGCCTGTAGCTTACCAGAGGAAATGACAGGAATACATGATGTATTTCATGTATGTAATCTCAAAAAGTGCTTAGCAGATGAATCATTAGTAGTACCTCTTTGTCACACCCCGATATTTACAGCTCAGCCCGGTGGGCCCGTTAGGGAGTATCGTGACGTAAGATTGATATCGTCATAGTCAAACATACACAGAATAGCACAGCGGAAGTCTTGGAATATAAAATATTATTACAAACCCAATTGTCATAAAATATTGAAATGATAATTACATACGAGCTTGTAATATTAAATCCACAGGCGGATCGTTACAGAATGTAAAAATGAAGTTTAGCAAACTTTAGGGCATCCTAAGGATTTGCAAGATCCATTATTGACACCAAGCAGCTCCCAGCCAATTACGAGTAGTACCTGTCACTTAGTCTTTTGAAAATACGCCAGTTTACACTGGTAAATACAATTAACCGACTCATTTGAAAAACATTTATAAAATTGGTTTGGATGCACAAGGCATAAAATCTTTTATAACTTGGGACAGTTATATAAATATAATCTTGTATCAAATTTACATGTTTTTCATACATTTAGGGCCAGGGATAGAAGCCGAGACATGATTAACCGACACACACTTTATCCCTTCTCGGGAAACCCACGGAGGAGTTTATCTATATATTAATCCCTTTTTGGGGAAATAAACCATATCGCATCTGACAGGTGTATGCCTACACCCCGTGCTTAGGTCGTGGCCATTTGCAATTAAATGAGCCAAGGATATCTAGGACACGGTCGCATTAACCCCCAATGTTTTTGTTATCAAGCAATACAGATTAAAACGGGTTATGTAATTTATTAATCACAATCCGATTAAATGATTCCATACCTGACCAAGCGGTAATAATTTACCGTATCCCAAGCCTGTATAAGGGAAAATAAGTTAAAAGTATTTACCTGAGCTTTAAAATGCGAGATTTGTTTACTCAGCCGTATAATCAAATCAAACTAGTGCAAGTAGCTTTTACCGGGGGGGCTCTAGTCTGGAATGATGGTAATATATAACCAATTTAGAATGCTAACGGGTCTTATTTAGGTCATAGACCTAGACCGGCTAATTTAAGGTATTAGAAACGGTACGATACGCTAGATTAAGCGATGACCAGAATGGAATGTAATTTAGACCCAAGAAGTGTGAAAACTTGTATAATATGGTTAAACTAAATACATTCTGGATTTTGAAGTAAAAATGATATGGTTTAACTTGTTTCGGTAGACTTACGTAAACTAGCTATGTAAGTCTAACCGTACGCGTATAAGCGATAACGAGTAACCGGATAAGTCATGAACAAGTTCCATATACCAATATACTTTAAACAAGTTATAATATCAGTAGGATATCAACTTGTATGCCCGTTAAGGTTTTAAAATCAAACTATGCCTCATAAGGGCGTTTCGGTCATTTTACGACGTATAAAAGAAACTTGCGTACAATCTGATGTTACAACCATAAACATTCTTTAAAAAAAAATTATTTATGATATAATATCAGTAGGATATCAAACATATGTGTGTTTTATAGTTTAAAACCAGGCTAGGCTCCGTAGGGGCATTTCGATAATTTCATACATAGTTTTGAAGATTAATTTGGGGATCTGAGTTCATACCCTATACCTACTGTAAAAATATTTAAAATGATTTATAAAATCAGTAGGTAACAAGTCTTGATCGGTAGTTACGATTTAAAACCATACTTCCACGCTGAAACGGCGTTAAAATCGTTAAATGACGATATGTGCGATGTTTAAGGAAAACTGATGTTATGACCAGGTCTATATGACCTAATTATGTTAATTAATATAACATATCAGTAGTAAAAATGTTTTGTATGAAAGTTACGCTTTTAAACCATTTTAGGTGCAAAAAAGGCATTATCATCATTTAAGGATGTAATTCAAGAACGTATGCGTAAACTTAGTTTGTAAACTGAATGAACATCCCAAATTATCCTAATTATGATATTACATCAGTAGGCAATGAGTTTGGTATGAAAAATTATGCATAAAACCGATCTACGCGCATAAAGGGTATTTTGGTCAATTTAAAGCATAATTTACGATATTATATGCGAACTTAGTTTATGATCAGATTTGTAACATCAAAATATGTTAAACATGTTAACATATCAGTACCTAAGTTATTTGAATGCTTATTGGTGTCTAAAACCTTATTTTTGCTAAAAAAATGCATAATGGTCAAATTACGGCATATTAATGGAACTTGCATGAAATTCAAAATTCTAATACGATTATGTAATATAACCTTATAGGGTTATGCTACATAATAACATGATCCTAATGGAACCTAAAATCAGTAGCAAACTAATCTAATTCGGTTCATAATCAAAAGTCAACGCAGAAGTTAAACTTCGCGACTTTCGCTTGCGAACCGACCCTAAAGCTGGAATTGACGAGCCGAACATGTTTACACATGTTCTAATAATTATTACCAAGTTGTTTAAATGATAAAACGTATTCTAGAATACTTCTAAACTCATATCGCAATTATTTCGAAAATTGACCCGTTGACTTTTTAAAACAATATTATGTTGACTCGTCAATTGACCAAGCAAACGTGATTCTTAGGAGGTGCCCTTTTAAGGGATTAACACCTACCTAATTACGATCATGTAGCCATGTTCGTTGCAAACAATGGCTCGACCGTTTATGGTCTAACTAAAAGTCAAAGCGTTTATCGTAAACGCTTGACTTTTCGGCTTTAAAAGCCAACTAAAAGAACTAATCATGAAAGGAATATTTACAAGTGGTCCTATGGACTGAATAGAACTCAGAGGATGCTCCCAATCAACCCAGGAACTTCCAGATTTGAGTTAGAGAAAGAAAGAATGGAAATGGTGCAAGTGTTCATGAAAAATCAAGGCCTATTTATAGTTTTTGGAGGGTTCATGGATGATTGCCAACTGTTAGAGGGCTTCTAGGATCCTTACAAGTGTTATAACAGGTGTCCAAAACAAGCAACAAGCCCCTTGATTCGAAATATGTGAGATATGGCTGCATACAAGGGCTACACACAATATTCTGAAGCTGGTAATCAGCTTACAGACCGTATAGGTCTTCACATATGGTCCGTATGGACCTGGTCAGCATACATGTACTTTCAATTGTTGTCACGTTTAGCCCTGCACTTCTAAACTCTCACGTAACGATGTTTTTAGTACACAAGACCTTGTATTTCCCATATTAGGCACATCCAAGAGTATAACCAAGCATCAAAAACTTCCCGATTCATTAAAAGGGTCAGTCAGAGGTATAGTTTGACATATTGACACTTTTAACCCTTTAATTTGCAAACTTGCGCGTATCATCGCGTAATGGTGTAAAAGCCATTCAAGGTCGATAACAAGCATTCCCAAGAGTATGATGGAACATTATAACACTCCAGTTCACTCCAGTTCACTTAAATGGTTGCTCAAAGGTGTAGTTTTAGAGTTTGATGCTTTTGGCCCCTTTAACACACAAACTTGCGCGCATTATCATATTATTGCGTTAAAGCCCTATGTTATCCATATTGGGCATTCCCAAGAGTATTATCGAACATTACGATGCTTCGGATTTGTTAAAAGGTCACTCAGAGGTAAGAATTAACATGTTGACACTTTTAACCCTTATAATGCACAAACTTGTGCGTATTATCTTTTATCGTCATTAAAGCTCTATATAGCCAATATTATGTATTCCCCAGAATACAATCAGACATTATAACACTCCAGGTTTATTAAAAGGTCACTCAGAGGTATAATTAAACATGTTGACGCTTTTAACCCTTCGTCGCGCAAACTTTTAGATAATTACGTAAACGGTTCCTTTCGGCCAACAAGTGGCTCAAATGAAACTATGCATACCGTGTATTGTTATTCAGAGGCTTAGTTTAAGCATGTAAACACTTTCAGTCCATCCACATTAAAAGTTTTTTGATTTTTCGCAAAATTAGACCCTAATAGTCAACGTTTGACTTCAATAGGGTTTAGTACACGTGTCAAGACATCATTGAACGTGATTTTACGGGGTGTTACATCCTCACCTCCTTAAAAGAAATCTCGACCTCGAGATTTTCTCAAAGAGATGGAAGTACTTTCTGTTGTATAATGGACTTGACCTCCACAGCATATAAGGGGTCTCTACGGCCATCCCAATTGATCTATACAATAAGTACATGATTTCTCTCAGAGCTTCTTATCCTATCGATCCTTAATTGATACGGGTTTTCTTAATAAACCATTAGATCTCATTAATCTGCATATTATTATGTGATAATGTTACTGACTTAACGGTTAGACATATTTTGAAATCACAAGTGTGGAACACATTATGAATACCATCAAGTTCCTTAGGTAAGTTTTAGCTTATAGGCTACCAATCTTGACATATCCAATTTTTTTTTCTCGAATGGTCCTACATATATTTAGAATTTAACTTGCCTGTTACATCAAAATGCAGCATACCTTCCTAGGGTGGTACTTTCTGTTGAATCTTGTTCCTTATTGAGAACTTAAGAGGTTTGCAACTCTCATCAACATTGATTTTCTGCCGATTACTGGCAGCTTTCAGACGATCACGGATTCGTATGATCTTATCCGTTAACTCCAGGGTAATTTCAGGTCTTGATGATTGGACTTACCAAACTTCTGTCCAAAAAACGGATGTTTGACATTCCATTTATACAAGGCCTCCTAAGGAGCAACCTTGATGCTTATATACTAACTATTAGTTATAGGAGAGCTTATTTAAGGTGAGATAGTCATTCCAACTATTGTTTAAACCAATCTTATAGAATAGTTATTGTTATGGGTGAAATTCTAAGCCCATATCCTGGAAAATATCTTGATTTATATCTTGGTTATATAATATCTGTTTACATCCGGGATGCTGGTTCAGGATATTGGTAACATCCTGAATGGTATCCTCAGGGTTACTAACGGATTATGTGCAGGTACGTGGGTTAGAAGCTAGCAACGTTCACAAGGACTCATTCCGCGGAAGACTCGGTCCAAGTTGTTCAAGGAAAGACGTTAAGCCAGCTTTATTTGGTTCCAAACGGCTATTTATGGAATATTCGGGAGCATCCCATATTTATAGGAATTTTAGTTTCTATTTTGTAACTATAAATAGGTGGGTATACCAGATCAAATAGGACATCACATTTTCACTCGATACACTCTAACACTCGCTCGCTAGCAATTTCCACTTTCATAAAAAAGCATTGTAACACTTAGCGATCTGGTCTATATCCTGCACTGTATCCTGACGTTTGAAGTAATAAGAAGAACAAGGCAGCTGCGATTGTCAGCTCCCGAGGTTTTATGCCGGCGATCTAGATTGATCAAGGGCTTTCCTCGTACATCTCGTGTCATTTACTTTACTTTTGCTCATAGTTTGATCATAGATACAACTCAATATCCTGAGCCGTATCCTGAATACTGATTTTCCATATAACTTAACCGGCATATTTTCAACACACTTTCTAGCACACTACCTCACTTTACTAATTTGATCACTTAATTGCCTCGGTAATTTTTGACCAAAACAATTTGGCGCCATCCGTGGGACAAGTGGTGCTCTCTTTACTAAAAATCTTTGTGAAATCGTTAATCGGTTTTTTATTTTCAAAACTTTTCACCGCATTGTTTACAATGGCCTCAAGATCAAACATGAGTTCCTCCACTGTGTCTGCTATGACTTCTGCTACTACCGGTTCGGTGCTTCCACCACCTCCTCCAAGGATGCCAGCCTCTTCACGACCTCAGGATATTATCCCTACTCGCAGTGTTCAGGAATCTGCTCCCGTTTTAGCTTCTAATGATGAAATTCTAACCTTATTTGGAAGTGTGCAGGAACAAATGAGGCAGCAACAGGAAACAAACCAAATGCTGTTGAGGGAAATACAACTCTTGAAGTCTGGTTCGAGCAGATCTGCTGAGGATATTGTCACTCCATTACAACCCAGAACTTTGAACTTCAGTTCAGCTGTGTATACTGAGGATAACAGGGGGAATATTGTCCCCAGCCTTCCTCAGAATCACATTCCTGAAATACCCTCCTCGGTCAGGATGTCAACCATGAGGAGCTCAGGATATGCTTCAGGGTATGGGCAAAATCCTCCGACGGGTAACGTGTCAAATAATAATAATACTCATGCTACTAACAATAGTGGATCTTTGCAGGATACAGGTGTAACATCAACACTTACTAAGGAACTTCAGAAGTTGAAGGACATGATATCTAGTGTACCTGGAGTGGTCCAGCTGATCCCGGAAGTGTCCCAAGACAGCCACAAGATATCTCGTTTTGCATATCCTATCTGTGATGCTGAGATCCCAAAGAGATTCCAAACCCCCAACATGAAGCTTTACGACGGAACTACGGATCCTGAGGAGCATATTGCTCAGTATAGGGAAAGAATGGAGATTAACCCTATCCCTCCGGATCTCAAGGAAGCATGCTTGTGCAAGGGTTTTGGCTCTACCTTAATAGGATCAGCCTTGAAATGGCTCTTGAATGTTCCTCCGCATTCGATTACATCTTTTGCTCACTTAGTAAATTTATTTAATAGTCAGTTTTCTTGTAGTAGAAGCTTTGAGAAACTAACAAGTGACCTTTACAGGATAACACAAGGGCATCAAGAATCCCTAAGGGATTATGTGAACAAGTTTAGCCAGGAATCCTTAGACATTCCGCATCTTGATGTTGCAACAGCTGTGTAAGCTTTCAAGATGGGGCTGCAAAAGGATTCTCAATTTTACCAAGACCTTGTAATGAACCCATGCAGGAACTTGGATGAAGCTCGGAACAGGGCCCTGAGATATATTCGATTGGAGGATGACAGAAAGATGCAAGAGAGGATGAACTCATCTAACACTTCTGAGTCAACTAACAGGAAGTCAGAATCCTCATTTAAGCCATATCACTCTAAGCCATATGGTAGAAATGAAAACAAGAAAGTGAATGCTATTGAAGACGAGGATCCTGAAGAATATCCTGAACTATCTGAATATTGCTTTTCTGTTAACATTCCTGAATTAATGTATGCCATGCAGGGTTTAGGAGACAAGGCTAGGTGGCCTTGAAAGAATCAACAAAAGGCCGATTGGAAAGATAAGTCAAAATGGTGTGCTTTCCACGAAGATTTCGGACATGTAACTGAGGATTGCATTGCTCTAAGGAAAGAAATAAGCTATCTTCTAAGCAAGGGATATCTGAAAGATCTCTTAGGAAGAAAGAAGAATAAGGGTCAGGATACTGAGAAGGATCCTGAGCGAGCAGCATCACCTCCCGCGGATGCCAAGATAATTAACTTCATTTCGGGAGGATCTGACATTTGTGGGACTTCGTATTCGGCGGCAAAGAGACATGCAAAAGAAGCTAAGGCCGAAAGGGGAGACAGACCTGTCAGGATGACTACGCTTACAACTGACAAAGTGATCACATTTGATGCTGATGACAGGGATACTATCCAGGATCCTCATCATGATGCTCTGGTAATAACATTATATGTGGCTAACCATTTTGTACGCATGATATTGGTTGATAATGGCAGCTCCGTCAACATAATCCAACTAGAGACTCTGAAGAGAATGAATGTATCTCCAATGGATATCACTTCAAAGTCTACCGTGCTTGTTGGGTTCAGTGGAGAGGCTAGAAACACAGTGGGAGAGATAAAGTTACCAGTATACGTTGAAGGAGTCAACTCGATACAACATTTCTGTGTGATGGATTGTCTATCCTGCTATAACATCATACTGGGAAGACCGTGGATTCATGATATGAAGGCTGTGCCATCAACATATCACCAATGCATCAAGATCCCTACCCCTTGGGGAGTTGTCAAAGTTGATAGTGATCAGCAGGAGGCGAAAGAATGATACTCATCCTCGATGAAATCCTCAACCAAGCCTAGTACAGCATAGCAATTAAAGATGCGGGCCCAGGATAACGTGGAGGATTCGGAGCAGGATGTGAAGAAAATTATCCTGGATCAAGATAATCCTGATATCTTGGTGCTCGTAGGAACCAATATCCCTCAGGATATTGAAGAACAGTTAACTAACTTTTTGAAATGCAGGATGTCGACGTTTGCATGGAAGCATGAGGATATGACAGGCATATCCAAAGACATTATCACTCACAAGCTTGGAATTGATAAATCATTCAAGCCTGTTCAGCAAAAAAGAAGGAAATTTGCTCCTGAGCAGAATACGATTATCCAAGAGGAAGTTGAGAGATTATTGAAGTCCAGGATGATCAGAGAAGTTAAGTTCCCAAGGTGGCTAGCAAACGTGGTTGTGGTACAGAAGAAAAATGGGAAATGGAGAGTTTGTGTAGACTACACAGACTTGAACAAGGCTTGTCCAAAAGACCCATTTCCTCTTCCTAACATTGATGCAATGGTAGATGCTACTGCCGGGCATGAAATGTTGACCTTCATGGACGCATCCTCAGGATTTCAGCAGATCCAAATGGAACCTTCTGACCAGGAGGATACTGCCTTCATGATACCAACAGGTATTTATTGTTATACAGCTATGCCTTTTGGTTTGAAAAATGCAGGTGCAACATACCAAAGATTGGTAAACATGATGTTCAAAGACAAACTGGGGGACACCATGGAGGTATACATTGACGACATGGTGGTAAAATCAAAGAAAGCTCAGGATCACCTCCATGATATTAAAGGAGCGTTTGATATCCTGGATCAGTATAATATGAAGCTAAATCCTGCTAAGTGCCATTTTGGAGTGGGGGCAGGAAAATTTCTAGGATATATGGTGACCAAAAGAGGAATAGAGGCGAGCCCGGAGCAGATTAAAGCCATCTTGGATATTAAATCGCCCTCAAATATGAAGGATGTTCAACGATTAACAGGGCGAGTGGCAGCATTAAACAGATTTATCTCAAGATCCTCAGAAAAATGCAAAGATTTTTATGATATCCTGAAGAAGAACAAGAAATTCGAATGGGGTGAGAAGCATGAAGCGGCCCTACAGGATTTAAAGCAATATCTTTCAACCGCACCTCTACTGATGAAGCCTGAGAATGGTGAACCATTATCCCTATACCTCGCAGTATCAGGGAATGCTGTAAGTGCCGTCCTTGTAAAGGACCATGAAGGTCAGCAATATCCTGTTTATTATGTTAGTAAAAGCTTGTTAAATGCTGAAACTAGATATTCTCATTTAGAAAAATTGATACTAGCATTAGTTATGGCATCAACGAAACTTAGACATTACTTTGAGACACATAGGATTCATGTTAAAACAAATTATCCTGTTAAAAATGTGCTTAGGAAACCAGAAATGTCAGGCAGGATGGCTAAGTGGTCAGTAAAGTTGAGTGCTTATGATTTAGTATATGAACCTAGAAATGCCATAAAGTCTCAGGCTTTAGCTGACTTTGTGGCTGATTTTAGTAGTGACATTCAGGATGAGGTAAACCTAGAAGTTCAACAGTTAGGAGAATCCTCAGGATCCTGGACATTATATACTGATGGTGCATCTAATATAAGAGGAGTAGGATTGGGAATACTACTAAAATCGCCACAGGGGGACATATTACCCCAGGCTATTAGATGTGAATTTCCTGCTACTAATAATGAAGCAGAGTATGAGGCTTTAATTGCAGGATTAGAGTTGGCTAAGAGCATGAGTATGAAAAATTTACAAGTATATGTTGACTCTTTGTTAATTACTAACCATTTTAATGGATCCTATGCAGTTAAGGGTGAGAAATTAATCGAATACCTCGATATTCTTAAAAAATTAGCAGGATATTTCGATGTTTTTACACTTGAACAGGTACCAAGGGAGGACAATGCTGAAGCAGATGCCTTAGCAAATCTGGGATCGTTGATCAGGATACCAGAAGGGACCCAAATACCGATATTACATATCTTGTATCCTGCAACGAATCCTCGGGATAAAGAAGTAGCGGGTATTCAGGATCCTGATGCAGAGTATCCTGAAAAGTATCCCAAATCCTGGACGGCTCCAATCATGAGATATCTCAAGGAAGGACACATTCCCGGGGAGGAAAATCCTAAGGCATTTAGGATGAAGGTATCACGATTTACTATTATAAATGATGTGTTATACAAGAAATCTCTTGCAGGACCATATTTAAGGTGCTTGGAGGATCCTGAAGCCAAAGAAGTACTTCAGGATATACATGAAGGGGATTGTGGTAATCACACTGGGGGCAGATCATTGTTCTCGAAAGTATTAAGGACATGATATTATTGGCCAACGATGAGGAAAGATGCTGCAGAATATGCTCGAAGATGTGATGCATGTCAAAGACATAGTAACATACTACATCAACCAGCTGAACCATTATATCCTGTAGTTTCCCCTTGGCCATTCATGAAGTGGGGGATGGATATAGTAGGGAAGTTACCAAAAGCTCCGGGAGGAAAAGTCTTTATGTTAGCAATGACGGATTATTTCTCTAAGTGGGTTGAGGCTGAAGCATTTGTTCAAGTTAGAGATCGAGAAGTAGTATCCTTCATAAAGAGGAATATCCTGACTAGGTTTGGGGTACCAGCTGAGATCATTTGCGATAATGGGTCCCAGTTTATAAGCAAAAGGACTACTGACTTTTGCAAGAGTTGGGGAATCAAAATGATCACATCTACTCCGGTACATCCTCAAGCGAATGGACAAGCTGAATCCTCAAACAAGATAATAGTCAATAACTTAAAGAAGAGGCTTGGAGACAAAAAAGGAAGATGGGCGGAATAGTTACCCTTTGTTTTGTGGGCTGATAGGACAACGGTAAAGAATGCAACTGGCCAAACCCCGTTTTCCTTGGTATTTGGAGCAGAAGCAGTAATTCCAACAGAAATGACGATACCTACTGCAAGAGCTATCCTACAGGATCCTGAACAGAATCCTGAAGTCTTATGTCAAGATTTGGATACTATAGATGAAAAAAGAGACGCAGCAAGACTAAGGATAGCAGCATATCAACAAAGAATATCCAGAGCATATAATAAGAACATAAGGACTAGAAGATTTCGAGTTGGTGATTGGGTGCTAAGAAAGGATTTTCAAAATACCACTAATCATGCCGATGGCAAGCTAGCTCCTAAATGGGAAGGACCATATGAAGTCGAGTCAGAAGCAGGGAAAGGAGCATATCGACTCAAGAATATGGAAGGGGATATGCTACCAAGATCCTGGAATGCAATACATTTAAAGCTTTATTTCAAGTAAGAGCAGTATTTAATTTATGCCTCAGAATGGTATGTATTCTATCTATTTTAACTATATTTCTTTATTATCTTGAACCCAATATTGACTTAAGCATCGGAGGGGTGTTAGCCCACCTTATTTTACAATTGTTTTGCAGCATATGTTTCAGGATATAGCTCCAGGATATGTACTCAGGATAACTCGAAAGATTAGAGAATTGGCCCCCTCTCTCACGTTTAAGGGATCCTGGTCCCTTCAAAGGTTTAAAGGTATTCACCTTTCTTTCGAATTGGGTTTAAACACCTCGCCTGGAGCGCAAGTTATCTAGGTATAGTTCAAGGTAGCGGGACCAGTTCATGTAAAAGTGGCTGACAATTTCGTTACTGTTGGCTATATCCTGGATCCTGAAGGTATATGAGGATTGATCACCCTCTCTCACGAAGGAGTATTTTCATACTCTCTAAGGTTTAAAGGTTTTCACCTTTCTAAGAATTGGAGTTTATACACTCTCGCCTGTAGCGCATGAAATTTAGGGTTTATCCCCAGATATCGGGGTTTATCCCCAAGATATTAAGGGTTTATCCCAAGTATGCTAAGGATTCATTTCAGGATATCAGGGGTTTTGCCCTGGGGTATTCGGAATTTATTCAAGTCAAAGTATGAATACATTTGCGTTTCTGTGTCGAACACAGGGGACATACATTATACTATTCAAAGGATGGATCCAAGTTTATAAGTATGCACTGGGGACAAACTTATAATGGAGGATTGAAATTGATTCTCTAAGGATCTCTGGTATGATCTCTCCTTTTTATTTGGACAATTTATAGGTTGTATTTCAATATTCTGATCAAGATATCTTTCAGGATATCTTCTAGGATACGTTTATAATATAAATGTTCAAACAAAACAGTTTTCACGAGTAAAATTTGTATATCAATGACAACAATAATAAAGTCAAAAGAGAAGTTATATTATTAACATACCAAAAGATGTGCTCTTAGTTTCACCTCAAAACAAGGCCCATCCACTAAGAGCACTAATAGTTCCTTACCATATTTACCCAACAGTTGAAGGTTTCATCTCAAACCGAGACCCATCCACCTCCAACTGTTGTATTGTTCAAAAAGCATGCAGGAAATGTAAATTGTTCAGGTGCAGGAAAGTAAAGTGCAGAAAAGTAAATTGTTTAAGGGATTACAGACCAACATTCAAATTTAAAAAGGTGGGCTCTGGCCTTGGCATGTATATCCGTCATCGCCCACCTGAATGCCCTTACACAGCGGCATCTTCTCCAACCTTCTCAGACTTCTCAGCACCAGCATCCTCACCAGTATCCATCCCAGCATCCGCTCCAGCATCCTTCTTGTCTCTAGCCTGGATCACCACCTCTGCTGACTTAGAAGACTCACCAGCTTCAGCAGGAAGTGGCACGGCTTTGCCTCCGAGCTCTTTTAGCTTGGCCACCCACGATTCAATCGGCCAGGATGGACATACAAGGCCCATCTCTTTGGCCTCGTAGGCCATCTTGATGCGTGCTTGTAGCAGAGAGACAATAGCGGAAGCCTTGATTCCCTCCCGAAAAGAGACCATGGCTTGTTCATGGTCCATTTGAACGGTGGCAAGTTTGAGCTCAGCATCCTGGGTGACCTTCTTCAGCATGCCCTCGTAGTGCCGGGTCTTCGCTTTAGCAATGGCACCTTGGTCAGCAATGGTGCTTTCAAGCTGTTTGATCCTGGCCTCATGGAGTGCAGCAGTACCACAAGCGTCATTGTACAAGTGGAGCAAATGCTGGAGGCCCTGCACATCAATTTCAGGTATGAGTTAGAATATATTGACCAGGATATCCTGTCAGGATATCCTATTAGGATATACGTGCAGGATATATGTGCAGGATATGCGTCAGGATATTACCTTGTTAAGGAAGGATGTCATTGGCTCTAAGGAATCAGAGAAACTGAGTTCGTCATAGGAGAACCCTTCTGAACCTGGAGCACTGACTTCAAGACCTTTCCTCTTTTTTGCTGTGGAAGCACGAGTCCTTGGATTGGCCTTGGGAGCCGGGAGTGGCTTGGAGCTGGTAGCAGCAGGAGTCTCTTTCTTGACCGTGGCTGGAGTAGGATAGCTGTCAAGTTCGTCGAGATCTAGATAGACTGGAACCTTGCTGGAGTCTGCGCATAGGGAGTAAACTTTTCTCCTAAGAATATCAAATAAAAACATGTGTGTACAGGATATCTTGCAGGATCCTTACCAGACATGTTTGCACTTGAAAGAGGGCTTGGAGTTGGTGGAGATGGGTTGAAGCTTCTCTCTGCCTCTGAAAGGAGTCTGATGGCGTCTATTCTTTTTTGAGAATCAGCAAGAGGAGGTGCAATCTTCCTGAAATCAGCTGCATGCACAACAGAGAAAATAAAATTGGTCAGTTCAGGGTATAAAGCAGGATAAGAGGTAGGATCATCTTTAAACCCTAAATCCTACTCTTCTTCAACCATCTCATCGGATAATCCGTTCCACCAGGGATTGAGTCCTTTTTTACAAAGAAAAACTTGGATTGCCAACCATCCTCGTTCCTGGTGGCACGAAGTATCAATGGGTCACCGGAAGTAGAATAAAATAGAAATCTACATGATCCATGGCATCTAAGCTTGTAAGCTAAGGGGAGATCATGGACAGAAAGATCAGGAATGTGGTTTCTCTTGATCTGGTCAAGAACAGACAAAACACGCCAGAGCATTGGCATGGTTTGGCTGAAAGAGATTTTTGTGATATTAAAGAATTCGGTGATGAAGTCCGGAAAGGGGAATTGTAGCCCTAGGGTAAAATGGAAAGCACTGAAGCATATCCACTCGCTGGAGACCATATCCGACCAGATTTCCCGGTCAAACGGTCTAAATATGGTTCCTTCCGGGAAGATACCGGAGGATTTTAAGGCTGACAGGTGGGCACTGTCAAAGGTGCATATCTCCTTCTCCGGTTCTTGGAGAAGGTTCTGTTGGATAAACGTGGGAGCCGAGTCGTCTGAACTAGATCTTGTTTGCCTTGGCATTTGGTCACCTGAGTTTTTCACCGGAGAATAAAGATGAATATGAAGATGAGAGAGAGAATGTTACCTTTTCCTTGTCGATTATGATTTAAAAAGAGATGAGGATGAGAAGATATAGGGTATGATGAGTAAATATAGGCCGGGTAGTTGAAAACGGTCACATCATTGGTCTTATCTATTAATTACCTCGGTCTTCGTAAAAATGTAACCGTTAGTGCAGGATAACAAACGGTAACATTTTTGGGGACAATTGTTATGGGTGAAATTCTGAGCCCATATCCTGGAAAATATCTTGATTTATATCTTGGTTATATAATATCTGTTTACATCCGGGATGCTGGTTCAGGATATTGGTAACATCCTGAATGGTATCCTCAGGGTTACTAACGGATTATGTGCAGGTACGTGGGTTAGAAGCTAGCAACGTTCACAAGGACTCATTCCGCGGAAGACTCGGTCCAAGTTGTTCAAGGAAAGACGTTAAGCCCGCTTTATTTGGTTCCAAACGGCTATTTATGGAATATTCGGGAGCATCCCATATTTATAGGAATTTTAGTTTCTATTTTGTAACTATAAATAGGTGGGTATACCAGATCAAATAGGACATCACATTTTCACTCGATACACTCTAACACTCGCTCTCTAGCAATTTCCACTTTCATAAAAAAACATTGTAACACTTAGCGATCTGGTCTATATCCTGCACTGTATCCTGACGTTTGAAGCAATAAGAAGAACAAGGCAGCTGCGATTGTCAGCTCCCGAGGTTTTATGCCGGCGATCTAGATTGATCAAGGGCTTTCCTCGTACATCTCGTGTCATTTACTTTACTTTTTGCTCATAGTTTGATCATAGATACAGCTCAATATCCTGAGCCGTATCCTGAATACTGATTTTCCATATAACTTAACCGGCATATTTTCAACACACTTTCTAGCACACTACCTCACTTTACTAATTTGATCACTTAATTGCCTCGGTAATTTTTGACCAAAACAGTTATCCTAATGGTTAGTCGAACAAATCGACGATCCTGGGCAGCTGATAGCGATTCTCAAGTGTTGCCTAGTTAGGGTTGCGGTAATCAATGCGCAAGTGCATTGAACTGTCTTTCTTAAATAATAATATTGGAGTTCTTAGAATGACGAGCTAGGCTTTATGAGCCTTTCTCTTAAAGCTCATTTGATTGGGGTTTCAATCCTTTCATTACCGTCGGTACTAACCGATATGGATCTTTTACAATAAATGAGCCCTAGGTGGGATGTTAATCCTAACTCCACTTGCCTCTCAGGAGGTAAACAAGGTAGTTCTTATGAGAAGACAATCAAGATACACAGAGATGAAAGAGATTTTCTAAATCTCAGGCTTCAGTTCATCTATCGTCACCCGTGCCATATAAATGACACATTTTCTTTACGAATGTATAGATGGCTTATTAGGGACACTTACTTGGACATTTCTATTCTGGATATCTTCTTTGCATACCATTAGCTGACTTTAGTACAATATGACCATTGGGATATCTCAGTGGTTCCATGCATTAAACCCCCGTACTGATCAGGCATGGAAGCAATCTATGGGACACACTAAGATACACCAATCCTCATATGGCGCTTTTATCATACAGTCTGGCATTCGCAGTTGATAGAAATCAATGATATAATAAAACAAAATAACATATATAGTCGTACTCCATTCGGAGAGAGAGTACTCTAGATTTTTATGAATGAGGATTTCTGACAAGAATAGAAGAAATGGTTCCTAAAATTTTCATTGGTAAGTTCTACCTTTTACTTAATATCTAGAGTTCTTATGGGAAATTTTAAAAGTTTGCTAGGCTTATGATCTATGAAAAATTATTTGTACTTGAATCAAACAGAACTCTTAGAAATAATATCATTGATTCACGATAAGGGATGTACTTGGTGTCATTATTGACGTGAACTGCCTCTGGCATTTATCAAGAGGGTTTAGGCACTTCCATTCTTTGTTTCTCTATACTTAGCTATACCTTCCTGAACAGTTTTAGGGTAGTTAGTCCTGATGTGGCCTTTCTCACCATAGCCGAAACAGACTGCATTCTTTATGTTTCTAGATTCATGGGACTAATGCCCCGTTCTTTTGCAGATGCCACATTGCTTTGGGCTTTGATCCTTTCAGCACTGTCCCTAGTGCCTTTTGTCGCAGGTCTTGCATAAAAGATTTTTTTTACTGGACTTTGGATAGTTCTTATTGAATCCGGACTTCCCATTTTCTTAGATTTCTGGGAGTTATCCTCCTCCCTTTTCCTTTTTCCAGCAGTCTCAGCTTTGACTGATTTACTTCTTAACCCATCTAATGTGAGTGGCTGAGATAGATCCATAGTGGATTTATAAGAAGCAGGCTTTGAAGCCTTAACATGCCCTTTTTATCTTTGGTGCTAAACCACCAATATATTGTGCATTACACTTAGATTCTGGGTTAACCAAATAGGGCACTATCCTAGACAATGCATTAAAATCTGTAACATACTGTCAACAGTCTAGATTTCTCATGGTGAGAGTCAGAAAATCTAATTTCACCCTTTCCATTCATGTTCCGGACAGTAAGTTCTTCTGATAAGGTCCATAAACTTGGACCATCCCATATTGTATAGGGGTATCTTCCCTGTGGACTTTATTAATGTCTTTTACCAAGTAAGGGCATCGCCCTTGAATGACTGTGATACCTACTTCACAGTGTCTTTCTTAGAACAACCACTGATATACACAATGGTTTCCATTTCATCTAACCATTTAATGCAATCAACGGCTCCTTTTTTGCCATTGAAGTCTCTTGGCTTGCAAGAGACAAAGTACTCATAAGTACATCCTTTAAAGGAACGAAGCTCCTCATTATACATTATCTTCTTTGGTTCATTCTTCACATTCGAAGTGTGAACAAAGTTCTCTTCATGAGTAGATAAATGTGTTTTTGAATGGGGTTTTGAGCGAGTAACATTCGGCCCTTTAAACTTTTTCATGACCTTTTTCATGATCCTTCCAACAGCTGCGTCAATCACAGCTTGGAGATTAACTCCATTAATATTGAGGTTCACGTTTGTAGTATCATTCGTATTTGTCGCGTCATTATTATCGCGACTGCTGTTTGCCTCATCCAAGTTTACTATACTCGAAGCTTGGTACTAGATACCAAATTAAGTAATTGCTTAATTACATTACAATAGCTAGTCATCATCCTGATGACTTAACATACATCAGCCATGGTATCATTAAACCGTACTGATTTGATCAAAAATTACCGAAGCAATTAAGTGATCAAATTAGTTAAGTAAGGTAGTGTGCTAGAAGTATTTGTGAAAAGTATGCTGGTTCAATTGTTAACAAAAACAGTTTTCAGGATATAGCTCGGGATATCGAGCTATATCTACAATCAAACAATGAGCAAAAAAGGTAAAGGGTGACACAGGATGTACGAGGAAAGCCCTTGATCAATCTAGATTGCCGGCACAAAACCTCGAGAACTGACAATCGCAGCTGCCTCGTTCTTCTTATTGCTTCAAATATTAGGATACGGTGCAGGATATGATACGGATCAACTAGGTGTTACAATGTGATTTGAATACAAGTGTAAGTGTATTGTGAGTGTTTGCAGCCAGAGAGCAAGAGTGTACGAGAGATTGTGTGTGTTCTTATCTGATCCGATCAATCCTATTTATAGTAAAAGAAAGCTAACTAACTAGCCTATAATTCTGGGATATAACGAATATTCCCTTTGTGAACGTTGTAGTCCACGTCTTCCGGCTTCAACATTCATATTCCAACAGATTTACCTGAGTCTTTAGGAGAGGAAGTCCACTTGAACGTTATAGACTTGCACTGTCACACCCCGACCACGTATAACATACGAAACGTGGCGGAAAACATCGGGGAGTGTTGTAACATAATTAATTGTTTCATAACCATGGCATATAAAGTTGTATTTTATTTATCAACATAAGAGTTACATTGTTTTAAACAGGAATCAAAGAGTTTATAACATAATTATACTAGTCTATCTTCATTTTTATTCTCTAAGGCACAGGTCTGCCCTAGTGTCACGATCATCATCCTACGCAAAAGCTCCTGAAAACACATGTGAAAATAGGTACGTCAGCATAAAAATGCCTGTGAGATACATAGGATTTGTGAAAATAGGATTCATGACTTATAAGTTTAGGAAAAGTTGTTTAACAAAAGTCAGTCATGAACCTTGTAAGTTGTTTTGTTTTGTAAATCATTCAAAAAGCAATGATATGTATAAATAAGAGAATAATGTAAGGTTAAATGAATAACCAAGATAATGAGTTTGTATAAGATAAGTTGTTTTGTAAATCAATGTCTTGTGAAAATAAGTTGTTTATGTAAGACGTAATATGTCAAATATTGAAATGATTTAGGTAACGCTACGACATGTAATATCATACAAACACTTATTTATAGGAAGTACCAGCGGCGTATCCACCATGCTTGTATCATATTACACACGCCTCGTTACTCAAATCACTCACTCAAACCAATCACCAATGTAAATTGTTTACGTATAAATGAATTGTCATGTGTTAATGTGTAAACCATATCGAAATGTCTATGTTCAATGTAAACCACTAACTGTGTATATCAATGTCAAAATGTTTATGTTTAATGTAGATCATGTAATGTGTACCCAAGAATATCATGTATGGTAAGTGAAATATATCAACTAAACCATATGTAAAATGCACAAAAACAAGGTATTGAAGTAAAACATGGTTTAAATCAAAGTTATGTTTTGTGGAACAAATGCATGCTATACTGATACAAACATTTATGCGGTATTGTGAAAATGCATACATCCAAGCCTTGAGACTGTGGTGATAAACCCTTAAACAAATTAAAGGTTTATCTAAGTTATGTGTATCGAATTCGGTCATTCCTTTCATCCAAACCTACCCAGGATGTCCGGAACGGGAGTTGTCAATTCCTATGGTACCACTACCTACTAACGAACGGCGTAGCTAATGTTAATGAATGTATTGTTCCATTGTAAACAACCCAAATGTCATACGAAAATGTAAGCATGTGATGAAAACAACTGTACTAAGTATGCACACAATGGATATACATAGCATGAAATGTAATGTGAAACAATGTACTAAGTATGCGCACAATGGACATACATAGCATGAAATGTAATGTAAAACAATGTACTAAATATGTACACAATGGGCATACATAGCATGAAATGTAATGTAAAACAATGTACTAAATATGCACACAATGGGCATACATAGCATGAACACAATGAAATCATGTACTATAAGTGTACTATTGAACATAACAAGCATATGATATGAAAACATGGAAAAGCATGAAAGTAACAAGTAGGCACATGTGTTTCACCCCAAAATGTTTGGAAAACAGTAAAAGAGGGGTCTATGTACTCACTTGAGATTGCTCAGAAGTCCTAAGATAACCACCAAGCAATGCTAGAGATCACGGAATCAAACGGCACCTAATATAGGTAACTATGTTAATAAACCGGACCTATATCGGAGGATCGGATAGAATGAGGGCTTGTAAACCAAATGAGTATGGGAACTCATGTAGTATGGTTTAACAAAGCCTACATACTAAATGAAACCTAACATAAGTGCTTACGACCCATTACGACCCGTTTAGGTAGCTTATGCTACTTTAACGCGTCGTTCACGTGAAACGCGTTCGGACCGCTTAACTAGTCCTATGACAAGTAACATATGCCTTTACATGTCTAATATTGTTGTCAAATCAGTTTAGATGTCAAAAGTTATGTTACATATGTTTAAAATGAATTTTGGCATCAAAGGGGTATTTTGGTAATTTACCTAAGGCATATAAACTACCTATCATACAACTACTTAAACGAAGCGACCATAAGGTGTAACCTTGGAAGGTTATTCCCTATATACTATGGTCACCTAATGTGTTTGGTCGGATCCTAATGATCGACCAAACGGGTCGGGTTCGAAGGTATAAGCGATTGTTTAGATCGCTTACCTCACGACCCTATATAAGCAGTAAACTAAAAGTGACGAGCTAAGCATGTTAAAACATGCTTAACTAAGTTTAGAAAACAGGTTTGGTATCAAAACACACGGTTTTGATACCCATAAGTAGTTTGGTTACAAAATACGCAAGAATACGTATTCTGGCCGAAACTACGGCTCGTCACTGAGCCTAGATAACGTGGTAATCAGTAGGTATAGTCACTAGGGACTATAACCATCGTGATCACGCTCACGTTATGAAGTTCAAACGAACTTCGCATCGACCATAAACTGGCCAATGTAGAAAGTCAAACAAAGTTTGACTTTCGGACTCGAAAAGCAATAAAAGAACGAAGGAACACTTACAAAGGGTCCCCGAATGCTAATCTTGATTCAGGTAGCTCAGGTATGAAACAAAGGTTTCAACTTAGAGCTTCTCAAATCAGATTCTTGTGAGGAAAGAGTGAAAATGTGGTGGGTATTTATAGATTTCGGTTCACCGTTAGGATCGTTTCTTGGAGAAGAGGGAATGATCACATCCCTACACTTGTCGGAAAGTTATGGTGGCTCATTTTGCCCCCACCACAAGAGTTTGACAAGTGGAATTGGCCTTTGGGGGTTTGAAGGGCTGGAACCAGCTATTTAAAACATTGAATCTGGTCAGAAGGGGCCTCGCGTGACGCCAAGACCCCTCGCGTCACGCCTAGCCCTCCTTTTGGCAGAAATGGCAGATTAGGTCCCTGCACATTGTTTCGTTGCGTAACGTCACTTCTAACACCCGTCAATCCAAATTTCAAGCTCCACAATGATGTTAAGACATAGGGAACATGAAATATGCTTGAAAATATCTCGGATGTCGGTTCGTTTGGCCGTACGGTTGCGATGTTCGCTTAATTACGACGGAATGCGCATAAGCGCGAAAAACGATCCAAATGATGTGACGAATGGATTTTTCTTATGCCCAACACTAAAATAAAATATTTTAGGGCTTAAATAAATTTTTGGATGTCCGGAGGTATTCAGAACGTAAGTTATGCGCGAAATTGCAAACTTGTGCACTTTCTGACGCTTTTAGTCCCTGAATGAGTCAAAAGTTTATTTTAGCTCACCGAACCCCTCAAAGCCTATTTCTAAGCTATTTAAAGGATATTTAAGGTGTGTTTAACTTATGGTCATGTTTTGGAATGTTCGTTACAGTTCAAATTGGCATACTTTCGCAGTTTGTCAAGTTTAGTCCCTGTAAGCGAATTAACTTGTTTTTGCCATACCAAAGCCTTCAAAACTTATTTCTAAGTTATGTAAAGGTTATTTAAGGTATGTTAAGTATATGTTTATGTTCCGGAGTATTTTTCGCATTAAGCTGATTACATTTACGCACCAGTTTGCGTATAACTCTCTAGAAAGCGATATAGAGTTTGAAATTACACAAAAGTCAAAACATGAGAAATGTCAAACATAAATAAACAAACATTGGGATCAAATAACTTTGTTTTATCGATAACCGAACTGTTCACAATGATTACAAGCACAGATGTTACAGTCTCCCCTACTTGTGGAAATTTCGTCCCGAAATTTATTTAGAGGAAACTCGTGGAAAAAAATGCGGATATTTCGCCTTCATTTGATCTTCGGGTTCCCAAGTAAACTCGGGTCCACGTTTAGCTTCCCAGCGTACTTTAACGAAAGGAATGCGCTTGCGTTTAAGCCACTTGACTTCACGTTCCATGATTTCCGCAGGCTTCTCAACAAATTTCAGTGTTTTGTCAACACTAATTTCGTCAAGTGGTATGTGGAGGTTCTCATCAGCTAAACACCTCTTGAGATTGGACACGTGAAAAGTTGGATGAACATTTCCAAGTTCAGGAGGTAACTCAACTCTATAGGCTACCTTACCGATTCTTTCGACGATCTTGAATGGTCCAACGTATCTAGGTGCAAGTTTTCCTTTCTTTCCAAATCTGATCACACCTTTCCAGGGTGAGACCTTAAGTAATACTCGATCACCGACTTGAAATTCCAAGGATTTGCGTTTTGGGTCCGCGTAACTCTTTTGACGGCTTCTAGCTGTCTGAAGGTTATCACGAACTTTCTTAATTTTGTCTGTTGTCTCTAAAATGAGAGCAGGTCCAGTAAGCTGAGCCTCGCCGATCTCATTCCAGCAGACTGGTGAACGACATTTTCGACCATAGAGAGCCTCGAAAGGAGCCATTTTGATGCTAGTGTGATAACTGTTGCTGTAGGAGAATTCAATTAACGGAAGATGCGAATCCCAACTACCACCAAAGTCGATCACACAAGCCCTAAGCATATCCTCCAGAGTCTGGATTGTTCTTTCAGATTGACCATCCGTTTGCGGATGATAAGCTGTGCTCAGATTAAGTTGGGTCCCCATAGCAGATTGCATGGTTCTCCAAAAATGAGAAGTGAAATGAGCGTCTCCGTCAGAAATGATGTTCAAAGGAACACCATGTCGAGCTACAATTTCATCCACATAGATTTTAGCAAGTCTGTCAGCAGAAAAATCTTCACGGATTGGCAAGAAATGTGCTGACTTAGTAAGACGATCAACGACTACCCAGATGGCATCATGACCTTTCTTTGTGCGTGGAAGTTTGGTAACAAGATCCATAGTAATGTTTTCCCATTTCCAAACTGGGATCTCTGGTTGCACCAATAAACCAGAAGGACGCTGATGTTCAGCCTTAACCTTAAGACAAGTAAGGCATTTTGATACATATAAGGCAATGTCTTTCTTCATACCAGGCCACCAATACTGAATACGAAGATCCTTATACATCTTGTCTGAGCCAGGATGAACAGAATAACGAGACTTATGGGCTTCATCCATAAGCAAGGTGCGAAGGTTATCTTGGCTTGGGACCCACAAACGGTCCATGAAGTAATACGATCCATTGTCCTTCAGTTCTAGATCAGGTGTTATGTGATAGGGAAATTCCTTATCCATTAAACCTTGTGAAACACAAGATTGTTGAGCCTGAGAGATGCGTGCTTGGATATCGGATCGAGCTTGAATAACAGATTGAACACGAACACAATGAAGCTTAGTACGTTCCTTACGACTCAATGCATCGGCTACGACATTCGCCTTACCAGGATGGTAGCGAATTTCGCAGTCATAGTCGTTTAGAAGCTCAACCCAACGTCGTTGCCTCATGTTGAGTTCTTTCTGATTGAAGATATGCTGAAGAATTTTGTGGTCTGTGAAAACCACACATTTTGTACCGTACAAATAGTGTCTCCAGATCTTTAAAGCGAAAACAACTGCACCCAACTCAAGATCATGAGTGGTGTAGTTCTTCTCATGTATCTTCAACTGCCTCGATGCATATGCTATGACTTTGTTCCTTTGCATCAGAACACATCCAAGACCCAATTTAGATGCATCGCAATAAACGACGAAATCATCATTGCCCTCAGGCAAAGTTAGAACAGGCGCGTCACAAAGTTTCTGCTTCAAGTGTTGAAAAGCTTCCTCTTGTTTGAATCCCCACTCAAAGGGTTTGTTCTTCTGAGTTAGAGCAGTTAGAGGAACTGCAATCTTTGGGAAGTTTTCAATGAAGCAGCGGTAATAACCCGCTAGACCAAGAAAAGAACGAACTTCAGTAGGAGTAGTAGGCGTATCCCAATCCTTGATCGCACTGATCTTGGAGGGATCTACATGAATACCTCGTTCGTTGACAATATGTCCTAAGAATTGAACTTCTTTAAGCCAGAATTCACACTTGGAGAATTTGGTGAAAAGTTGCTCTTTCTTTAGGAGTTCCAAAGTAAGACGAAGATGTTGCTCGTGATCAGCTCGCGTCTTAGAATAAATCAAGATGTCGTCAATAAAAACAATGACGAACTGATCCAAATAAGGTTTGCAGACCCTATTCATTAGGTCCATGAAAACAGCAGGAGCATTAGTCAAACCGAATGGCATGACTGTGAATTCATAATGCCCATAGCGAGTGCGGAAAGCTGTCTTGGGAATGTCTTCCTCATGCACCCGAAGTTGATGATACCCCGAACGAAGATCAATCTTCGAAAAATAAGAAGCACCTTGTAACTGATCAAAGAGATCGTCTATGCGCGGTAGGGGATATCGATTCTTGATGGTAAGCTTGTTAAGCTCACGATAATCGATACACATCCTAAATGATCCATCCTTCTTCTTGACAAAAAGAACGGGAGCACCCGAGGGTGAAAAGCTAGGACGTATAAAACCTTTGTCAGAGAGCTCCTGAAGCTGCTTAGACAACTCTTGCATCTCAGATGGAGCAAGACGATATGGAGCTCTGGCAATGGGATTTGCACCAGGTACGAGATCAATGCGGAACACCACTTGGCGTGCTGGAGGTAGACCAGGTAAATCTTCAGGGAATACTTCAGAATAATCCCGAACAACGGGAATATCTTGGATAGACTTACCTTTGCCTTTATCTGCTGTGACATATGCCAAGAAGGCCACATAATTCTTTCGCAGATACTTCCGAGCTTTAAAACAAGACATGAGTTTGAGACCACCAGCAGGTTTCTCACCACGAACCTGTAGGATCTCGCCTGTCGAAAGCGGCACACGAACAATCTTTTCAAAACAAACTACCTCTGCGCGATGCTTGGCTAACCAATCCATACCCACAATAACGTCGAAGCTTCCAAGTTGCATAAGCGTGAGGTCGATAGGAAAAAGATGGTCGTTAAGGTTCAACTGGCAGTTGCGAAGAACAGAATCAAGAATAATGGGTTCACCACTAGCAACCTCTACTGTCAAAGGTTTACCTAGTTTCGTTCTAGACACGCGAAGTAATGACACAAAACTCTTATCGGCACCCGAATCAAAAAGAACAGATGAAGGCTGATTATTAATAAAGAACGTACCGTTCACCACTTCATTGTCTGCCTGCGCCTCTTGGGCATTCATGTTGAAGACTCAACCTCGAGCCTGAGCCTGATTCTGATTTGCATTCTGATTCTGGTTGGCTAGCCTTGGACACCGGTTTCTGTAGTGGGTCAGATCCCCACAATTGTAGCACGAACCAGGAGGAAAATGAGGTCGTGCAGCTTGACCCTGTTGCTGAGCAAGAGGCTTAGCAACTTGTTGAGTCGGGTTCTGGACTGCCTGATTCTGAGCAAACCGACAAACATTGGCAAGATGACCCGACTTCCCACAGTTATTACAGAAACGGCACTGATGTTGCGGCTGATGGTGACTGTTGCATCTATTGCACAAAGGTGCATTCCCTGAATAGGGCTTCTTTGCTGGAGGCTGTGCGGGTTGGTTGGGAGCTGCCTGGTTAGCTTGGGCAGTGACAGCATAGTTTTGGGAAGCCTTACGCTTCCTTGCCCTTTTTGATGAACCAGAATCCTTTCCATTCTTGTTTTGACCTTTCTTGCTATCTTCCTTGTCAGACGACTGTTTCTTGCCCTTGTCACCCTTCCTGTGTAACTTATTCTTCCGAATCTGCGACTCAGTCAATGTCGCTGCTAACTCGATAGCCTGACGGAGTGTGGCAGGGTTACTACCAGTAATGATGTCTTGCACTGAGTCAGGTAGGCCGTCGATGTACCTTTCGATAGCCTTGTCAAGTGGGGTAACCATTGTTGGGCAAGGCAGACTCAACTCCTCAAATCTATCAGTATATGCCCTGTGCTCGCCACTGTCTTGTTTTAAGTCATCAAACTCTTTCTCCAACGCTCGCTGTTCATGACGAGGACAGAACTCCCTCATCATAAGGGCCCGAAGTTCAGCCCATGTCTGTGCTAGAGCAACTTCTGCACCATGGTCTCTCATTACCCCATTCCACCATGTAAGAGCCCTCTTCTGAAACACACTCGAAGAAAACTCGACCTTGCGATTATCAGGACACTGCACGTGGCGGAAAGTATTCTCAATGCTCTCGAACCATTGAAGAAGCCCAGTCGCTCCCTCAGAACCACTAAACTTGAGTGGTTTAGCCGAGTTAAAATCCTTGTATTTGCATGGAGCATTGTTGTTGTTGTTGGCTTGGTTCCATTGAGCAAAGAGGTTTGGGAATTGAGCAGCCATCTGCTGCGCAATGATTTCTGCCAGTTCGGCAGTCGCTATCTGGTTTTCAGGTCGAGGAGGCATTCTAAAAGAGGAAAACATGAAAGGGAACGAGTGAGATGATTGGATGAAGAGAATGAGATGAAACAAAATTAACAAAAGAAAAGATGGTGGTCATTTGTCCGCATTACCAAGCAAACAAACGACACACAGTGACTAATCAAAGTAAATGGGTGAAAAATAATGTATCGCGAAGACATGCTCGCCTATAAGTGAACACTCACCCCAAGAGTTCCCAGGTAAGAGTGGCTGGTCCGATTATGTGGATTTGTACGAACACTCTAGCCTTAGACAGAAAACCCAGGGTACAGGCATTCACTCTTCCAGTTAGCACGTGTTCACACTATTTAGAACCCAAAACTTTGACGAGATTTTGAAAATTTGAAAGGCAGAAGGCCAAAATATCAAACTGGAAGGGTTCAAAACCTTACAACAGAGAGTTCAAAACCTAGTAATCAATCATCCAAAAACAGATGATTGATTTTCAAAGCGGATTCGAACTTGATGTTCCCGTTGTGGTTATCACCTAAGGATAGGTGAAGTGCATGTTTTAAAATCTAAACACAAGATAACTTGTGTTAGGGTCCCAGAAAGGTTATAGTCTAGGTCAAAGCATTACTAATAACCTAATTCCCTATAACCATTGGCTCTGATACCAACTCTTCTGTCACACCCCGACCAGTAACACAAGTTTTTGCTTTTTAAACACTATTTTACACATCTAATCAACCTAAAAATTTATTTTTGGGACACATTGAGGACAATGTGTAATTTAAGTATGGGGGGGATGCTAAAACCTTGAATTTTGAAAGTCCTAAATACAAGCCTTACACAAAACTCTATTGGAACCGCTAATCACCCCAAATTTTTTTCAAAAATTTCAATTTTTTTTACTTGTCTAGGTTTAACTCGGGAAATTCAAGCTCTCAAAAAGGTTATATTTTTACAAATTTACAACCGATAGCGTAGTGATAAAAAGAATCAACATAAGAAAATTATGAAAAGGCATGACAAACTTATTTAAAATTTGATTATATATACTTGATCACATAAAAACCCATTCCCACAAAAGTGAGTTTTGAGCCTTTATTGAGCACACAATTCCATATCATTTGACTAAATGCTCATTTTTCGTTTCTTGTGTGAATAGCCGCTTGGTTCTTACGACTCTAGAACTTGCCATAACAATACATTCCCGGTCCTTATCAACTTAAACCCGAGTAAGTAAATGATGGAGGCATTAGGACTAACATTTTTTTCTACACCATTATTTTTCTTTTTCCTTTACCACCTACCCAAAAATCCCCCTAGTTAGCCCCTTTGAGCCTAAACCTTTTCGTTTCATCACCCAAAACAAAAACCCTTTCACCCACCAAAACCTTTTTCATTTTTTACCCTTTATTTTAGTAACAAGTTCGGTTCTTCGTTAAAAAAAAAAAAAAAAAAAAAAAAAAAAAAAAAAAATTTAATGAAGCAAAAAGAAAATAAACAAACAAAGTAATCAAAAATAACTTTGTTTGAATAAAAGCTTCATTAAAAATAAAAAAGTTGAAAAAAAAATATATATATATATATACGAAAACCGACACTTGTTACGCTTTTTGCCCTTTTTTTTTTACTAACCACTAACCCAATCACCTACCTTTAACCCTAGCCAACCCTTAACCCACAAAGTCCTCTTGATATCTACAAAGGTATAAAAGTTAAAAAGGAGGAGGATTGATTTTTTGGCAAGCCTATGGTAGGAATAAGTTCCAGGACCGCTCTCGAGTGATTCACTAAAAATACACCTTCGGCCGAGTGTGAGTGATTTCCCCGCGAGGTATGTGAACTTGTATATAAATAGAATTTTAAAAAAATATGTTATGCCCAATTAAGTAATTTCTTTTATGAACAGTTCTAAATAAATCATTACGAATAGGAGTGTAAATAAATAAAAATAAAACCCCAAAAAGATCTTGGAAATCCCGACACTCTATGACAAGCCCAAAACCTTCTCTTCTACCTATTCCATTTGGGAGTGTAAGCCAAATATTAAAGAGTTTTGCTTGAGGACAAGCAAAAGTTCAAGTGTGGGGGTATTTGATGTGTGTAAAATGCAACATATAAATTACATCAAATGAGGCATAAAACTAACCCTTTTTTAGTACTAATGTTGGAAAAAGAGTGTTTTTGTCTTCCTTTTGTATTTTCAGGATTAAATTAGCTCAAAAACGCAAAAGAAGCAAAAAGACAGCTAAATCCAACATAAATACAAGAAAAGGAACATTAGTGGATTGCCCGAACCCTCAACGGCACCTTCCAAAGCAAAATAGAGAAAACAGAAGGCTGAACACGCCCCGTGCTCAGCCAGCACGGGGCCGTGCCCAAGAAGCAGCAGAAAAGACAAACCTATAGAAGCTTCTATTGCCCACCACGGGCCGTGCTCAGCGGATACGGGGGCGTGTCGAAAGTACAGCAGGCGCATTTATTGTAATTGCGAATTACAATTAATGAGGAGAGAGAGTGTCAGACGGGCACGGGGCCGTGTCCAGCGAACACGGGGCCGTGTCCAGCTCTCTGTTCAGCCTATAAATAGGAGTGCGTGGATTCATTTCATCTCATCCCTTGGCACACCACCTCTCTCACACTTCATCCACCACCCACCACCATCACAACACCATCATCCACCACCATCATCCATTGTCCATCATAGAGTGTGTGAGTCGTCTCGGGATCCAAGATTGATCGTAAGAGTTCTTGACAATCAAGGCCATGTTTGCCTAAGTCTCTTACATCACTTGGTGAAGACAAAGTGTCTAGTATAATACTTTTTATTTCTAATCTTTTGCACTTTTTATTTGGTTTTGTATTAATGACTTTAATAACTAGTTACTTATGTTGAAGGTGATCTTTCTTTATCGTTTGTCCGTGGTGTCTTGGCATTATTTTACTGTCTATATAAAATAAAGGATTTTCACCATTCATATCTCCACGGTCTATATGGAGGTATGTTGGCTACCTGGTAGGGGGTTAAGGGAACGGTTTGGTAAAGGTCTTGCTATTGTTCAGCGTTTAGAGGTCCTGCAATGGACCTGGGTCAAATTTAGTAGGACCTCCTTCAATACTTCACGGTATTGGATGGCGGGGGTCCAAACTCTTTGATCCCCTCATAAGTTAACTACTATTAATACTATAACCCGGCTATTTAGGACTGTATCCCTACTGACTCAGACTACTTAGTCGAGGGTAACGTCACCGCCAAAAGCGGGGCCTACCACAATACTGCATTAATAACTTAATTCATTATCTTCCAATAATCCACCCCTTTAGGATTGTATCCCTGCTGACTCAAACTACTGGGGTGAGGGTAACGTCACCTTCAAAAGAGGGGCCTACTACAATAACTAAGATAATCTCTTAATTATGTGCAAAAGTGCGGAAATAATCAAAGGTTATACTAGATACGAGTCGGAACCAAGTGATTCATCTTGTCTATCTGTTTTTATTTTATTTTTATTTTCAGCATTTTAGTTAGTTTTTATTTTTCTTAGTTTAAAACATTTTTCTAAACTTTTATTTTGGTTAGACGTTGAGGATAAACCGGTATTAAAAGCTCTTGTGTCCTTGGACGACCTCGGTATCTTACCAACGCTATACTACACTCAACGATGGGTGCACTTGCCCATATGTGTGTTTAGTGTTAGTGAAATATCGTGTTTTATAAATTTAAAACTTGGCTAAAATAAGTGTTAAAAAGGGCTTAAAATATACACCTAAAATATACGACACTTCGCACGCATCAAGTTTTTGGCGCCGCTGCCGGGGACACAAGGATTTTAAGAAAGTTAGGAATCAACGGCCTAATCATCTTTTATTTTTCTTTTTTATTTTTTTTAGGATTTTCTTAGTTTTTCAGCTTCTGCAGAGCTCAGCACGGGCCGTGCCCGCTGAACACGCCCACGTGCTCAATCATTGGAACTGGCAATCCTGTTTTACATCAGACAGTAAGCTGAACACGGGGCCGTGTCCACTCAACACGCCCCCGTGCCCAAGTTTCAGTTACTGAAAACAGAACCGTTAGATCCCGACGGTTGGTAATTTCTGACATAAACATGAGTGATAGTAATTATTTTTACTTTCGGCACTCTTATGGTACGTGGTGTCAATTATGTGGTGGCGAACATGAAGAAGTAAAATGCTACTTCCTAAATTATAGGCCCCACTACATGGACCCACGATCTTCTCACAACCTTAAGAGGGGCGAAAGTAAAAATAAGCACTATTTCTCCCTCGAATGCGCCCAGCCAGATATTCTAGGGGAAATGTTCCTTAGCGAATTATTTCAACTAGAAGAGCTAATTCTGAAATGGATAGAAGAGCTTGGGAAGGATTTTATTAATCCGCCCCAAGACGATACCCATGAAGAAATGTTGGAACCGCATTCCGACAACCTCGTTGCTCCCGAAAATACCTTCGTACCTAGCAAAGACTTGGACGATAGTCGTCCCTGTGTCGATTGTGCCGTGAAGGACTCTCCATCGACTTCGTTCGGTGCATACATAGACCTGAGCGATTCGGCATATACCTTCTTTAACAAGAGCCCGGAAAAGGGTTGGACTTGTCCACCTAGAATGAAAATAGGAATTACCCTCACCGACAACCTCTTGCGTTCTCGCCTTAGTCTAGGACAATTAAGGTATATTAGGCACTTTGGGGTTGTTCCAACCAGTCAGGAACCACCCGACACAAACAAGTTCCTTAAAAAAACTAGACAACTTCATAAAACAGTCCGTAGACACGGGGCCGTGCCCAGCCAACACGCCCCCGTGTCCATCGAAAGATTCCTTTCTGATCAGTACGTCAGAATACGGACAAACTGTGTCAGAACTCCACCTGCACACGGGGCCGTGTCCACTGAACACGGGGCCGTGTCCAGGTTGCTGTCATTTTCTATAAATGCAGCCAAGAATTCTGCACATTTGGACCAACTTGGGGCAGAGATTTGCAGGAATCTTCTCTCAAACTATCCTAGGTAAGTCTAAAAGAAGGTTCCAACAACCCATCTTGTCCCTTCCTCTTTTAGTAATTTCCTTCTTCTTCATCTTTCTCCAAGAACTACCATTGAAAGTTTGGAATTCCTCCAACTCAATGGTAGGGATAAATGAGTTTTGTTCAAAGAATCTTGGTAAAAACATGTTATGAAACATGGTTTTAAGTTATTAGTAGCCAAAAAGGGCCTACAACATTCAGAAAATAACTTAAAAATACAAGTTTCCTTGTTCCAAAACTCTGCAGAAAGATGGACACGGGGCCGTGCTCAGTGAGCACGGGGCCGTGTCCGGTTACTGTTTCATTAAATAAGCTATTTTTAGTTTATTTTTCGTAGGATGTCGAGTGAAAACAGCGATCCATCTTCTGTGCATTCGTCAAACAACCGAAGAGGAAGAAGACCCTCCATTGAAGCTACACTTGTTCACTATATGATAGCATTAAGGGAGGCTCTCGACGAAATGACTTCAGTAGAGGAGGTCCTTATCGACCGTATTAACGATCTTACGATGGGACTTGAAAGCAGCTTCCAAGAAATTAACCTCTTGCACCAGAGGTTAAATATTCTTGTAGCACCTCCAATGGAACCAGTCCTTCCTCAGCAGGATTGGAACCTGGCTCTCGGAATCAACAACCCTACCGGGTGGGAAGACTTTCCGGCGGAACCTCCCATGGAACACCAACAAGAGATCCCGGTGGAAGTTGAAACTCCTCAAACTAATGCCAACGAGCCTTCTTTTCTCCTTCCAAGGGAGATAGAAGAATGGCTCGCCGACATTTGAGGAGAACCGCACTCGGAAGAAGGAGTTCACTAAGGCCTTGTTTAACCAAGATTGAGTATTTCTTGGAAATTTTGCTAAATTAAAATAAAGTAAAGGCTAGGACTCCATGGTTTGTTATTTCTTTTATCTAGTTTAATTTAGGATTATGTAAGTTCTCTCTATGATGAAATGAAATGATGGTTTTTAATGTTTGGATGGTTTGTACTGAATAAAACACACTCATAGTGGTAAAGGATGAAAAGGGGAACGAGAAAAATGATCCCATGCACAAGAACGAGGCAACCCGACAATTTTCTCCCTTTCAGAAGGTTCAACACGGGCCGTGCCCAACCAACACGGCCCCGTGTCGAACCACCTGCAGAAAACGCCCAGTACAGGTAACTGGACACGGGCCGTGTTCACCCAACACGCCCCCGTGTCCAGACTTCTGTTTCTCTTATTTCAATTTTGTTACTGGCACTTGAACACGGGGCCGTGCCCGGATAACACGGGGCCGTGTTCAGTGCCCAGTAACACAAGTTTTTGCTTTTTAAACACTATTTTACACATCTAATCAACCTAAAAATTTATTTTTGGGACACATTGAGGACAATGTGTAATTTAAGTATGGGGGGGATGCTAAAACCTTGAATTTTGCAAGTCCTAAATACAAGCCTTACACAAAACTCTATTGGAACCGCTAATCACCCCAAATTTTTTTCAAAAATTTCAATTTTTTTTACTTGTCTAGGTTTAACTCGGGAAATTCAAGCTCTCAAAAAGGTTATATTTTTACAAATTTACAACCGATAGCGTAGTGATAAAAAGAACCAACATAAGAAAATTATGAAAAGGCATGACAAACTTATTTAAAATTTGATTATATATACTTGATCACATAAAAACCCATTCCCACAAAAGTGAGTTTTGAGCCTTTATTGAGCACACAATTCCATATCATTTGACTAAATGCTCATTTTTCGTTTCTTGTGTGAATAGCCGCTTGGTTCTTACGACTCTAGAACTTGCCATAACAATACATTCCCGGTCCTTATCAACTTAAACCCGAGTAAGTAAATGATGGAGGCATTAGGACTAACATTTTTTCCTACACCATTATTTTTCTTTTTCCTTTACCACCTACCCAAAAATCCCCCTAGTTAGCCCCTTTGAGCCTAAACCTTTTCGTTTCATCACCCAAAACAAAAACCCTTTCACCCACCAAAACCTTTTTTCATTTTTTACCCTTTATTTTAGTAACAAGTTCGGTTCTTCGTTAAAAAAAAAAAAAAAAAAAAAAAAAAAATTTAATGAAGCAAAAAGAAAATAAACAAACAAAGTAATCAAAAATAACTTTGTTTGAATAAAAGCTTCATTAAAAATAAAAAAGTTGAAAAAAAATATATATATATATATATACGAAAACCGACACTTGTTACGCTTTTTGCCCTTTTTTTTTTACTAACCACTAACCCAATCACCTACCTTTAACCCTAGCCAACCCTTAACCCACAAAGTCCTCTTGATATCTACAAAGGTATAAAAGTTAAAAAGGAGGAGGATTGATTTTTTGGCAAGCCTATGGTAGGAATAAGTTCCAGGACCGCTCTCGAGTGATTCACTAAAAATACACCTTCGGCCGAGTGTGAGTGATTTCCCCGCGAGGTATGTGAACTTGTATATAAATAGAATTTTAAAAAAATATGTTATGCCCAATTAAGTAATTTCTTTTATGAACAGTTCTAAATAAATCATTACGAATAGGAGTGTAAATAAATAAAAATAAAACCCCAAAAAGATCTTGGAAATCCCGACACTCTATGACAAGCCCAAAACCTTCTCTTCTACCTATTCCATTTGGGAGTGTAAGCCAAATATTAAAGAGTTTTGCTTGAGGACAAGCAAAAGTTCAAGTGTGGGGGTATTTGATGTGTGTAAAATGCAACATATAAATTACATCAAATGAGGCATAAAACTAACCCTTTTTTAGTACTAATATTGGAAAAAGAGTGTTTTTGTCTTCCTTTTGTATTTTCAGGATTAAATGAGCTCAAAAACGCAAAAGAAGCAAAAAGACAGCTAAATCCAACATAAATACAAGAAAAGGAACATTAGTGGATTGCCCGAACCCTCAACGGCACCTTCCAAAGCAAAATAGAGAAAACAGAAGGCTGAACACGCCCCGTGCTCAGCCAGCACGGGGCCGTGCCCAAGAAGCAGCAGAAAAGACAAACCTATAGAAGCTTCTATTGCCCACCACGGGCCGTGCTCAGCGGACACGGGGGCGTGTCGAAAGTACAGCAGGCGCATTTATTGTAATTGCGAATTACAATTAATGAGGAGAGAGAGTGTCAGACGGGCACGGGGCCGTGTCCAGCGAACACGGGGCCGTGTCCAGCTCTCTGTTCAGCCTATAAATAGGAGTGCTTGGATTCATTTCATCTCATCCCTTGGCACACCACCTCTCTCACACTTCATCCACCACCCACCACCATCACAACACCATCATCCACCACCATCATCCATTGTCCATCATAGAGTGTGTGAGTCGTCTCGGGATCCAAGATTGATCGTAAGAGTTCTTGACAATCAAGGCCATGTTTGCCTAAGTCTCTTACATCACTTGGTGAAGACAAAGTGTCTAGTATAATACTTTTTATTTCTAATCTTTTGCACTTTTTATTTGGTTTTGTATTAATGACTTTAATAACTAGTTACTTATGTTGAAGGTGATCTTTCCTTATCGTTTGTCCGTGGTGTCTTGGCATTATTTTACTGTCTATATAAAATAAAGGATTTTCACCATTCATATCTCCACGGTCTATATGGAGGTATGTTGGCTACCTGGTAGGGGGTTAAGGGAACGGTTTGGTAAAGGTCTTGCTATTGTTCAGCGTTTAGAGGTCCTGCAATGGACCTGGGTCAAATTTAGTAGGACCTCCTTCAATACTTCACGGTATTGGATGGCGGGGGTCCAAACTCTTTGATCCCCTCATAAGTTAACTACTATTAATACTATAACCCGGCTATTTAGGACTGTATCCCTGCTGACTCAGACTACTTAGTCGAGGGTAACGTCACCGCCAAAAGCGGGGCCTACCACAATACTGCATTAATAACTTAATTCATTATCTTCCAATAATCCACCCCTTTAGGATTGTATCCCTGCTGACTCAAACTACTGGGGTGAGGGTAACGTCACCTTCAAAAGAGGGGCCTACTACAATAACTAAGATAATCTCTTAATTATGTGCAAAAGTGCGGAAATAATCAAAGGTTATACTAGATACGAGTCGGAACCAAGTGATTCATCTTGTCTATCTGTTTTTATTTTATTTTTATTTTCAGCATTTTAGTTAGTTTTTATTTTTCTTAGTTTAAAACATTTTTCTAAACTTTTATTTTGGTTAGACGTTGAGGATAAACCGGTATTAAAAGCTCTTGTGTCCTTGGACGACCTCGGTATCTTACCAACGCTATACTACACTCAACGATGGGTGCACTTGCCCATATGTGTGTTTAGTGTTAGTGAAATATCGTGTTTTATAAATTTAAAACTTGGCTAAAATAAGTGTTAAAAAGGGCTTAAAATATACACCTAAAATATACGACACTTCGCACGCATCATGCACACAATGGGCATACATAGCATGAACACAATGAAATCATGTACTATAAGTGTACTATTGAACATAACAAGCATATTGATGTATTGCAAAATACATACTTTTATCGTGTATAGTTTGTACGTTTTATCGTTATCTTTAGTTTAGTTTAGTTTAGTTTAGAATTGCGTACTATTGATCTTTATTGCGTTTTCCAGGTCTTGATACATAAAAGTGATGAAATTGGAGCAAAATCGAGCGAAAGTGTCGAATGTCAAGTCCTGGAATCAATGCATAAAAGTGTTAGAATATATTTGAAGTTTTTGGAGTTTGAAGCTGGATTTCAAAGTGAACATTCTGTCAAAAATTGGCCACTAGCGTAGCGCTAGAGATGAAGCAAGTCAGTCGCGCTACGCGACTGAAGAGGATTTGACATTTGCTGACTTTTGATCACTAGCGTAGCGCTAGAGTAAGGACAAGGCCAGTCGCGCTACGCGACTGGCATGATTGACGCGTTTGATTTGTTGGCAGATTAGGGTTAAGTATAAAAACCAAAAATTGAACTTTAAAACGGAGGTGACGAACTAATTGAGATTAGAGGCGATTTTGGAGCCGTCTGAGAGCTGAATCGGAGATCTTGAAGGCGTGGAATCATTGAATCAAGTTCGGGACGAAGAATCGAAGATTTCTCGGGTTTTCTAAATCCTTGTTTCGTTGATTTCTTCCTTGAAACTTTTTACCATGAATTCTAGTTTGATAATCTTTGATTTGTTTACGTTAATCGAGATGCTTGGCTAAACTGTTTAACTACCTAGACAAGATGATAGTTTGATTTAAAGTTTGGATTTTTAATGGTCAATTATTGTTTATGTATGGATTGATTCTGAAAGTAACGTGTTCTAGAATTTCTGATTTGGTGCTTATGCATGCTTGACGATTATTTTACTACTGTTTCTTGCTTCGCTTGAATCTTGGTGACGGTCTTTATCACGTAATAGAATCAGGCTAGGGTTTTAGGTTTTGGTGAGTGTCTATATCACATAATAAACCTTTAATCCTTTAGGGTGAAAATCATGTAAGTAACCTTAGAAGTAACATTCGGTAGTTTAATAAAATCAAGTGTTCTGCTTAACTTGTCGCTGAGAGGCTCGAGTTAGTTATTAGGTCGCTGTGCAATATATATCTAAGATAGGTTTTGAGAGAAGTCGATCTTAGTTCCCTACTTGCATCCGTGTCTAGTAAACCAAGTTAGAACCTAGAATTGCCTTAGATTATCGCGCTGAGAGGTAGATAGTCATATTAGGGCACTTTTAGAATCGTTAGAGGACTGAGAGGAAGTCTAACAGTCGGTAATCATAACAGCCTTGTAGGGTTTCCTAGGTTTCTTCCTGAGAAGGGTCGGGAAGTCTTAGCATAGAAATACCTTAAGGTTTAGTATCTTACGATCCCGGCTCCATACAACTTTAATACCATTAGAAGTCCATTCCTAGTCAAACTGGATTCGAGTCTAGGTAGTCTTTAATCTCATCTGAATACAAACTTCGTTCTTTGTTCGTGTCTTAGTTCTAATTTCTTTAGTTTTAGTAGTTAACATAGATTTCCTTAGTTTTCAGTAACCCCCCCCCCCCCCCAAAACAAATAAACAAGTTTCAGTCGCGTCAGTCAGTGTCTATTAGAGTCTAGTTTACGTAATACATAGAGTCTTTGGGTTCGATACTCGGACTTGCTAGGTTATACTACATTGATCGGTACACTTGCCGATTGTGTGGTTTAGGTTTAGAGGTCTTAGTTATAAATTTAAAGCTTTCGTGTCTAGTTTAGAGAGTCTAATTTAGTTGATATTTTATAGTTTGTTTTGCACACATCAAGTTTTTGGCGCCGTTGCCGGGGACTCTTGGCAATTGCGTTTATTAGCTTTGATAGACTTAATTGACATCGTACGTGCTACTTGCTCTTGTAAATATGTGTAAATATAGGTCTGACTCGTTTAAGAATTTTAAAATATTTTATTATTCCACCATTAAATGTTTAACTGTTTTTGAGAACCGGGTGGAATTGAACGGGTTAGATAGGGTTCAAATCAAAGAAAAACCTCCTGATTAAGTTCAAGTGTGGGGAGGTTTTGTAGAGTTTGTATTTTTGAGTCTTTTATTTTGTACCATGAGTCTAAAGTAGTAGTTTTTGAGTCTTTTCGTTTTTAGAGTCGGTCCTGCGTTGGGTTTTGTTTTGTTTTGATTATGCAGGTTTGGATTGTACCACCCGTACCCAATTGCCATTCGGGTGATTCTGGACTTGCTATTTTGATAAACTCAAGCAGACTAGGCAACGATCGCGAATGGAATGCTATACGATCGTTCGGGGGATTCAAGATTCGTACGGCTGGCACTGACTTTTGTCCTAACCAGCTAAGTCGTTTCCCTTTTTGTTGTTGTTGTATTTTTATTTTCGTTTGCAGTTTCTATTCTTAGGTAGTGTTGAGTCGTATTTTCGTTCTTGCATTAGGGACAATGCAATCTCTAAGTGTGGGGATGGGATACTTGTAAATATTTGAGTCTTAAATTTGAAAAAAAAAAAAAAAAAAATTTAAAAAATTTGAAAAAAAAAAAAAAATTGAAAAATCAGAAAATGTCTTTCGAAATAAAAAGAAGTTTGCAAATTAAAGCGGAAAATGATAGAAAAGGTGATTTGTTGCTTGGTTTGAATAATAATAATATGAGATGATAATAAATCGAGCTTGCGTCTAGTTTGGGATATGTGGATAGGCCCGGGTTTGGTTTTAAGTCCCTTTGATCTAATATACCTTAAATTGTCGGTCTGCTAGTGGGTTTTCGCCTGGGAAATATGGGAAATCAAAACTGCCGATAATAGTATAAAGGGCACCGTTATAAGTTAAAACTGTTAGAGTTTGTGATCATGCTAAAAAAAAATAGAATAAAAGTGAGCTAGAAACTAAATGAAAGTAACACAGGCCTATGTATTCCGAGTTGGGGATAGCGACTCTACAGCCGGTTTGCCTCTGGGATGTGTGAAATCGATTTGCCGAATAAAAGTACCGAAGCCTATGTATTCTGTGATTGGGGATCGCGACTCTACAGTCGGTTTACCTCTGGGTTAAGGGAAAGCATCGTCTAGTCTCACGAATGAATGAAAAAAAAAAAAAAAAAAAGAGAGAAAAAGCAAGCAAGAAAAAGAAAAAAAAATGAGAAAAGAAAAAAAAAATGATGATTGTTTACTCTCGTAGTTTTGATATAAAACGGTTAGGAATTGATCCAGTGATCGTTCTTTTTGTCCTATAAGCTTGAGGTGGGAGTAGATGGACCGTAGATTCTAGTGTGAGACCCTATGTGGATTGACCGCACTTAAATTAAATTCACATGATAAGGGCTTAGGATTAGATTCGGGTTTAAGAGGATCAGTATATTCGCAATCGCTACTAACGCAAGTCTTGGTTTTAATAAGATATAAATAAATTTTCGATCCAAGTAATAAATTATCTCTGATTCCGTTGCACAATTCTTTTTCGGGGACGAAAAAAGAGTAAGTGTGGGGATATTTGATGTATTGCAAAATACATACTTTTATCGTGTATAGTTTGTACGTTTTATCGTTATCTTTAGTTTAGTTTAGTTTAGAATTGCGTACTATTGATCTTTATTGCGTTTTCCAGGTCTTGATACATAAAAGTGATGAAATTGGAGCAAAATCGAGCGAAAGTGTCGAATGTCAAGTCCTGGAATCAATGCATAAAAGTGTTAGAATATATTTGAAGTTTTTGGAGTTTGAAGCTGGATTTCAAAGTGAACATTCTGTCAAAAATTGGCCACTAGCGTAGCGCTAGAGATGAAGCAAGTCAGTCGCGCTACGCGACTGAAGAGGATTTGACATTTGCTGACTTTTGATCACTAGCGTAGCGCTAGAGTAAGGACAAGGCCAGTCGCGCTACGCGACTGGCATGATTGACGCGTTTGATTTGTTGGCAGATTAGGGTTAAGTATAAAAACCAAAAATTGAACTTTAAAACGGAGGTGACGAACTAATTGAGATTAGAGGCGATTTTGGAGCCGTCTGAGAGCTGAATCGGAGATCTTGAAGGCGTGGAATCATTGAATCAAGTTCGGGACGAAGAATCGAAGATTTCTCGGGTTTTCTAAATCCTTGTTTCGTTGATTTCTTCCTTGAAACTTTTTACCATGAATTCTAGTTTGATAATCTTTGATTTGTTTACGTTAATCGAGATGCTTGGCTAAACTGTTTAACTACCTAGACAAGATGATAGTTTGATTTAAAGTTTGGATTTTTAATGGTCAATTATTGTTTATGTATGGATTGATTCTGAAAGTAACGTGTTCTAGAATTTCTGATTTGGTGCTTATGCATGCTTGACGATTATTTTACTACTGTTTCTTGCTTCGCTTGAATCTTGGTGACGGTCTTTATCACGTAATAGAATCAGGCTAGGGTTTTAGGTTTTGGTGAGTGTCTATATCACATAATAAACCTTTGATCCTTTAGGGTGAAAATCATGTAAGTAACCTTAGAAGTAACATTCGGTAGTTTAATAAAATCAAGTGTTCTGCTTAACTTGTCGCTGAGAGGCTCGAGTTAGTTATTAGGTCGCTGTGCAATATATATCTAAGATAGGTTTTGAGAGAAGTCGATCTTAGTTCCCTACTTGCATCCGTGTCTAGTAAACCAAGTTAGAACCTAGAATTGCCTTAGATTATCGCGCTGAGAGGTAGATAGTCATATTAGGGCACTTTTAGAATCGTTAGAGGACTGAGAGGAAGTCTAACAGTCGGTAATCATAACAGCCTTGTAGGGTTTCCTAGGTTTCTTCCTGAGAAGGGTCGGGAAGTCTTAGCATAGAAATACCTTAAGGTTTAGTATCTTACGATCCCGGCTCCATACAACTTTAATACCATTAGAAGTCCATTCCTAGTCAAACTGGATTCGAGTCTAGGTAGTCTTTAATCTCATCTGAATACAAACTTCGTTCTTTGTTCGTGTCTTAGTTCTAATTTCTTTAGTTTTAGTAGTTAACATAGATTTCCTTAGTTTTCAGTAACCCCCCCCCCCAAAACAAATAAACAAGTTTCAGTCGCGTCAGTCAGTGTCTATTAGAGTCTAGTTTACGTAATACATAGAGTCTTTGGGTTCGATACTCGGACTTGCTAGGTTATACTACATTGATCGGTACACTTGCCGATTGTGTGGTTTAGGTTTAGAGGTCTTAGTTATAAATTTAAAGCTTTCGTGTCTAGTTTAGAGAGTCTAATTTAGTTGATATTTTATAGTTCGTTTTGCACACATCACATATGATATGAAAACATGGAAAAGCATGAAAGTAACAAGTAGGCACATGTGTTTCACCCCAAAAAGTTTGGAAAACAGTAAAAGAGGGGTCTATGTACTCACTTGAGATTGCTCAGAAGTCCTAAGATAACCACCAAGCAATGCTAGAGATCACGGAATCAAACGGCACCTAATATAGGTAACTATGTTAATAAACCGGACCTATATCGGAGGATCGGATAGAATGAGGGCTCGTAAACCAAATGAGTATGGGAACTCATGTAGTATGGTTTAACAAAGCCTACATACTAAATGAAACCTAACATAAGTGCTTACAACCCATTACGACCCGTTTAGGTAGCTTATGCTACTTTAACGCGTCGTTCGCGTGAAACGCGTTCGGACCGCTTAACTAGTCCTATGACAAGTAACATATGCCTTTACATGTATAATATTGTTGTCAAATCATTTTAGATGTCAAAAGTTATGTTACATATGTTTAAAATGAATTTTGGCATCAAAGGGGTATTTTGGTAATTTACCTAAGGCATATAAACTACCTATCATACAACTACTTAAACGAAGTGACCATAAGGTGTAACCTCGGAAGGTTATTCCCTATATACTATGGTCACCTAATGTGTTTGGTCAGATCCTAATGATCGACCAAACGGGTCGGGTTCGAAGGTATAAGCGATTGTTTAGATCTCTTACCTCACGACCCTATATAAGCAGTAAACTAAAAGTGACGAGCTAAGCAAGTTAAAACATGCTTAACTAAGTTTAGAAAACAAGTTTGGTATCAAAACACACGGTTTTGATACCCATAAGTAGTTTGGTTACAAAATACGCAAGAATACGTATTCTGGCCGAAACTACGGCTCGTCACTGAGCCTAGATAACGTGGTAATCAGTAGGTATAGTCACTAGGGACTATAACCATCGTGATCACGCTCACGTTATGAAGTTCAAACGAACTTCGCATCGACCATAAACTGGGCAATGCAGAAAGTCAAACAAAGTTTGACTTTCGGACTCGAAAAGCAATAAAAGAACGAAGGAACACTTACAAAGGGTCCCCGAATGCTAATCTTGATTCAGGTAGCTCAGGTATGAAACAAAGGTTTCAACTTAGAGCTTCTCAAATCAGATTCTTGTGAGGAAAGAGTGAAAATGTGGTGGGTATTTATAGATTTCGGTTCACCGTTAGGATCGTTTCTTGGAGAAGAGGGAATGATCACATCCCTACACTTGTCGGAAAGTTATGGTGGCTCATTTTGCCCCCACCACAAGAGTTTGACAAGTGGAATTGGCCTTTGGGGGTTTGAAGGGCTGGAACCAGCTGTTTAAAACATTGAATCTGGTCAGAAGGGGCCTCGCGTGACGCCAAGACCCCTCGCGTCACGCCTAGCCCTCCTTTTGGCAGAAATGGCAGATTAGGTCCCTCCACATTGTTTCGTTGCGTAACGTCACTTCTAACACCCGTCAATCCCAATTTCAAGCTCCACAATGATGTTAAGACATAGGAAACATGAAATATGCTTGAAAATATCTCGGATGTCGGTTCGTTTGGCCGTACGGTTGCGATGTTCGCTTAATTACGACGGAATGCGCATAAGCGCGAAAAACGATCCAAATGATGCGACGAATGGATTTTTCTTATGCCCAACACTAAAATAAAATATTTTAGGGCTTAAATAATTTTTGGATGTCCGGAGGTATTCAGAACGTAAGTTATGCGCGAAATTGCAAACTTGTGCACTTTCTGACGGTTTTAGTCCCTGAATGACTCAAAAGTTTATTTTAGCACACCGAACCCCTCAAAGCCTATTTCTAAGCTATATAAAGGATATTTAAGGTGTGTTTAACTTATGGTCATGTTTCGGAATGTTCGTTACAGTTCAAATTGGCATACTTTCGCAGTTTGTCAAGTTTAGTCCCTGTAAGCGAATTAACTTGTTTTTGCCATACCAAAGCCTTCAAAACTTATTTCTAAGTTATGTAAAGGTTATTTAAGGTATGTTAAGTATATGTTTATGTTCCGGAGTATTTGTCGCATTAAACTGATTACGTTTACGCACCAGTTTGCGTATAACTCTCCAGAAAGCGATATAGAGTTTGAAATTACACAAAAGTCAAAACATGAGAAATGTCAAACATAAATAAACAAACATTGGGATCAAATAACTTTGTTTTATTGATAACCGAACTGTTCACAATGATTACAACCACAGATGTTACATGAACCATTAATCTGCACGTGAATTAATTAGTCACTACCAGGATACTGCATCAGGATGTTACCAATATCCTGATCCGGTATCTTGATCACAACAAAAGAAACATAGTCAGAATATCATTCAGGATATATAAGCAGAAAACCACCCATATCAATTGTCCCCAAAATATATCTGTTGGTATACCAATTCCAACGGATATATTTTAAAACTTATCCCGTGAATCGAGGTTATTAAGTTGAAACGACGGTTGAGATGACATTGTGCAACTCCCAACGCGGTTTACACTCAATGGCTATCTACTATGCCCCTATATCTTCTCTCTTTCTGTTCAAAAACCAAATATCTTCTACAGAATCTCCAGGTAATCATTCATTCTTCCTTCCTCTCTTGCTAATTTCTTCATTCTACTCCTGATGGCTACTAGAACCCGTTCTCATACTGGTGAATCGACGGAGACCTTCGTCCAACAAAACCTTCTCAAAAACCCCGAGAAAGAAATCTGTGCCTTCGATAATGCAGATATCGCAGCGTTGAGAGCCTCCGGCGCCTTTCCAGATAGTGCGATTATCAGACCATTCGACCGGCCAGTTCGATCGGACGTTTCATCTGTCGATTGGGTCTGTTTTCCGGCATATCCTTTCTCGCTAGGCCTTCGGTATCCTTTCCCCGAATTTATGATGCAATTCTTTCGAAGCACCGGTCTTTGCTTTGCCCAAACAATGCCCATGGTTTGGAGGGTACTAATTGTACTTAACCAAATCAAAAACCTTCACTTCCCTGACCTCTGCATCGAGGACATTCCGATCGCCTATCGTCTCCGGTCACATGGCTCTAGCCGGTTTTTACTCTTTTCTACTTCCAATAAACCCCTCATTCTCAAGGCTACCAAAAATGAGGACGGATGGCAACGGAAGTTCTTCTTCGTTAAGCGAGATTCCATCGATGAGGGTGCTAGCCTTCCGGTGGAGTGGTTAACCACCGGTAGGGTTTAGGGTTTTTGGAATATCCCCAAATACATCTTGAGCCTATATCCTGTGCTGATACTCTTTTATTTGGCCCTTATGCAGTGAACTTCAGAGAAGTAGCCCCTCCTACTGAAGAATCTGAAAAGAGAATCAAAGCGATTTACTGGTTATTTGAAGGTGATAGGAGCTTTTCCACACATCTCCCAAGTTCCAGTCAATATTCATTGTCTGACATGTCTGGTAAGGGTTATTCTGGAAATGATTGATTAGCTTAATATAATGAAAAAGTAGAAAAGATTTAGAACTTCTCCTTTTATGCAGCACCAGCCAAAATCCCAGAAGTTTTTGACCTTGAGGAGTTGGACAGTTACTCCGATCCTGTCCTGGTCAAAAAGAGCCAAGCCCCAAACCTATTACTTCATCCAAGCCCACCAGTTCTAAATCTACCGCCATTCCCAAGCCTTCACCAGCTACTAAGCCCCGGGCCTCTAGTTCCCGTAAGAGGAAAGAGGCCGATTCGCCTGCCTGTCCCGAAACATTTCCCTACGAGCATCATGGGTTTATCGAGGCAAGCGGGTTTATGACTTCTTTTCTCAACCAGGTATAGATTCTTATCCCGTATCCTGCAAATATATGTTAAACCAATATCTTGGTTAATATACAATAAAACCTGTGTTCTTTGTTGTAGGGCCTCGAACGTTTAGTTCACTTGTACGAAGAATCATGTGGGCTCAATAAGATGCTCGAGTCCAAATTGAAGAAAGCCAAAGTCACTATTTCCGACCAAGGTATGATCGCCACTGCTAAGTCTCAACATTACGAGGACAAGTTCAAGGCTATGACCCAGGAACACCAGGCTGCCATCAAGAAAGTTACTCGCGAAGCCCAGCCCATCTTGACGCTGCTCACGCCCAACATGAACAGGATATGGCCTCTTATCGGGAAGGCCTTAAGAGCTCCGTCGTCATCTCCCTTCATCTGGCTAGGCTAAAAATGGCTTACGAAGCCAAGGCCCTGGGCTTCGAATACCCTTGGAATGTCGACGCCTGGGAGACAAAGCTAAGAGGTCTTGGCGGTAACCCTGTGGAGCATCCTGCTAAACCTGTAGTTGAGGGGTCTTCCAAGGCGACTGAAAAGCTAACTGAAGCTGGTGGCAAGGTTGAGAAGGATGTTCGAGCTGATCCTGGACCGGATGCTGGTGAAGATGTGATGGATGAAGAGGGTGCTGCCACTTGAATGCAGTGAAGTGGGTGATGACGGATATTGTCGCCGAGGCCGGAGCCCACTTTAAAATTGGTGGTTTATGGTTATTTGAACAATTTCCCTTTCTTGTTTGTTAAACAATTTTAATTTCCTGCATTAAAACAATATGATGGCCAAAGGTGGAGGGATCCTGAGTTTCAGGATGAAGCCCTTGGTCATCAGTTAGTATCGTTTATTTTGAACAACATAACAGTTGGAGGCGGATGGGTCTCGGTTTGAGATGAAACCTTCAACTGTTAAGTAAATATGGTAGAAAACTAACTGTGCTTTTGGTGGATGAGTCTCAGTTTGAGATGAAACCAAAAGCACAATCTTTTGATATGTTAATAATATAACCTTTTCATGACCTTATCCATCATTGTCCTTTTTCAATTCTTGTTATGCATTGCTTAATTTGAATACAATTTCAATGTTCCAAACTTAGTGTAATGTTTTAAATGTCCCAACCAAATGAAAATATCTTGATCAGGATACTCGTAAATATCCTATTAAAACTTTTTTCAAATAAGGTTTTTACAACTCAAACAATTTAGATAAAGTTTTCAAAGAAAAAGGATAGTTCATTTTGGAAAACTTGTTTTGATAATTGTTGCTTGATTTGAACATAGTTTCAATTTTCAATCTAAGTGTCACATCTCAAATATTCCAAGCGAAATATATCTTGAGAATATATCCTGAGAACATATCCTGATCAGGATGCTTAAAAACATAGTTTCAAAAATTTAAATTATTTAGATAAGGCTTTTAAAGGAACAAAAAGGAATGATCATACCAGATACAAAGTATAATCCTATCCTCAGACTTCAATCCTTTTATAACTTTTCCACCGGAGATGTCCCCAGTCTGGGACACTTACTGAACTAAGCCCAAACTTGATCCCCTGAGTTCTTCACAATGCCTTAGTAGGAATGTCCCCTGTGCATTATGTCTTTGAATACTTAGAAATTTTATGGACTTCAACTGCAACTGTTTGTATAATTTTTATGTTACAGGGGACAAACCCTAAAATATCATGGAGATATATCCTTAGTGTTCTGGGGATAAACCCATAGGTATTCTGGGGAAAATCCCAAGTTTTCATACGTTACAGGCGGGAGTGTATAAACTCCAAGACTTAGAAAGGTGAATGTGACACCCCAGGAAAACCAGGAAACCAACACAACTTAACTAGCTTGCTCAGTAACCACGTGCTAAATTTCGGGATGAAATTCTCTTAACAGGGGGAGAATGTGACAACCCTCAAAATCTCATGTATCCGTACGATTAATTAATGTTAATTAAAGTGCTTGATGACTGTGCTGAATTACTTAACTGCTTTCTGATTACTGCATCATACTTACATGTGCTTTTTAACATACTAGTCCTGTGCAGAAAATTGACTAAATGGTCCTGTATGCTTTCTTAAGTGTTAGAAATTAAAAGTGTTACAAAAAGATACATAAAAGACACTATACTGAATAACTTAGCACTTTAACGGAACGGTATCTAACCGAACAACCGGACACTACCCGAAACACCAAAATAATGCTAGAAGCATTGTTTTTATTTTTCTAAACTAGTTATGGTTCCCGAACATCATAACACACTATATTATGACATAACACTTAAACACCTAACTAGTTCACTTAACATCTAACCACTTAATCTAACTACCATTACATTGCAACTAGACAAACCCCCCCCCCCCCTAAATCGGTTATGGAATGTGGGACCCCCTTGATTTTCTTTGAATTAAAAACTAGATTATGCTTGGTACTTATGAAACACTAAACCTAATGGTTAAAACAATATTGGAAGTTATCTATAAGAACCATTAGATCTTCATAACCATCATTTCATTCACCAACTCAACAAAACTTCTTCTCTCTTCCTCTCTTTGGCTTCGGCCGAACTCAAGTCCCACCACCATCATCATCATTCAATCTTCCTCATCCATTTTACGTACATACAAGGGTGTTAAAGGTCATACAAAGGAGCTAGGAGCTTTCGGAAGTTCAAGGACCTTCTTCGTTTGCTATTAACCACCTCTTTTCTTCTCTTGAACATCCCTAGCCTTGAGCAAGTGGTAAGAACTTGAATCCCTTCATATTTCATCCTATTTAAGTGGTTAAAGTAGGATACATGATGATAATCTGCAAGAACACTAAGAATCAAAAGAATGAAACTTGAACATAAGCTTAAATAAGATGATACATGAAGAAATAATGCTAGTATGATATTGTTTTGATTGTGTTGATGATTACTTGTTGGTTACTAGTAATATGATGGTTGATCATCATATGGAACTTGTTAGAGAATGATTAAAAACATGGTTTAACAAGTTAGAGATGGTTATGTGCTTTCATGAAATAATCATCTTCTAGTCTAAGCATGAACTTGAAAGAAAGATGATTTTCTTGCAAAATAATAAACCTAGTGAACTAGTAAACTTGTAGATCTAAAACTTGTGAATGATTTTCATAAATAAACCAAGTTTAAAAGACGGTTTTTGAAAGATCATAATCCTTACACTACTTTTGGAAATAAAGTAAGTATATGAATACTAGTGACACATGAAAATGTTGTAAATAAATATTTTTGTAAAATATGTTCACAAGTTGTGAACATCCAAAAATCCCGAGAATGAGATTTTAATAAAAGTAAACACACTTTGGAGGGTAACTAAACCCACTAAACGCCTTACCAAGTTACTACGCGTTTTTATGAAACATCAAGTTCATGTTGGTTTGTAAATGGAATAGTTTGCTCTTGGTAAATTGTTGTTGATTGTTGAATGATTTTCGGAAAAGAAAATGATATGCTTATTAGCATGGTCGCCTCCATTTACAAAGGAGACTCTGGCGAAATTTTCTAAAAACCCCAACACATAGAAAATTATTTTCTAACATGTGTTACAAGTGTATTTTTAACTATGATCTTTCCACAAAAGTCAGAGTGTGATATTTGAATTGTGTGGTATATGATAGAAGTAATGAGTAGATAAACCGTACGTAGGATACGTGTTAAGCATGCACGAGAAATTGATTGTTATCTGTACTTTATTAGGACGTGCTTGATTTCTGATTATTAGAGTAACTAATCTAACCGAGCAAACCAAGGTGAGTTCACACTTTCTACAAGGCATGGGATTCCCGGTGGTTTAGGAATGGGTTAAGAAACTAAAATGGAACCTACATATCCTCCTTGGGTAGGATATGTACCGCCATCCTCCATAGGTAGGATGCCAATATTAATCCTGTGTATTCTCCTTAGGTAGAATACGTACGTTCGTCCTCCTTGGGTAGGACAACAACCTTAAAAGTTACTAGACAAAACTCTATCATTAAGTCCCTCATTTTATATCGACTTAATCGCCGAGGCCAATGGCGAGCGGGTCATTAGTTAATAGCGCTATTAGGTTTAACAAACCTCACACCATGCCAGTCGGACGGGCGTGTACTAATGGAATGTGGCAAACTTTCAATGATGATAGACATTGACGTAGGGCACAACTTACTTTCGTTAGTAGTCGATATGGTAACGGTCTAGTGGTTCACATGGGGAAGCCCCCACTGATTATGGATATGGTTTGGGTAATAAAGAAGGAACTGGTTAATCATATTTTCAACTATGGGGTAACCCCCACGGCAAGTAAGCCAGCAATAGACAAACCATGTTTTCGGAAACAACTTAAAACTAAACAACCAACTGTGAACTCACTCAACTTTGTTGTTGACTCGTTGTTACATGCCTTACAGGTCGTTAGATGCTTATGGAGTTTGCACGAGGAGGTGGTCGTTGTGGGATATGGACTGTTATGTTCCGTGCTTAGCATTTGAACTTTATGAACTTATTAAACTTATGTTTTGGTTCTACGTTTTATGCTTCCGCTGTTAACTTAAAGTTGGTTACTTTCTTTTGGTCACCAATTGTATTGTGGTTGGTTTGATTTACTTAATTACGTTGTTCAATATGATTGGTGGCTTGATCCTGGTCGCGTCACGCCTCCATGCGGTGATACTCCGCTGGTGGATTTTGGGGGTGTGACAGTGAAAACCTTTAAACCTTAGAGAGTATGAAAATACCCTTTCGCAAGAGAGGGTGATCAATCCTCATATACCTTAAGGATCCAGGATATAGCCAATGATAACGAAATTGTCAGCCACTTTTATATGGACTGGTCCCGTTATCTTGAACTATTCCTGGATAACTTGCGCTCCAGGCGGGGTATTTAAACCCAATTCGAGAGAAAGGTGAATACCTTTAAACCTGTGAAGGGATCAGGATCCCTTAAACTTGAGAAAGGGGGCCAATCCTCTAATCTTTCGAATTATCCCGAGTGTATATCCTGGAGTCATATCACGAAGCATATTCTGCAAGATAACCGTAAACTAAGGTGGGTGTTAGCCTGGCTAACACCCCTCCGATGCTTAAGTTAGTATTGGGTTCAAAAGAATAAACAAATTCGAACATATTAAAAGAGATAGAATTCATACCATCCTGAGTTAGAAATTAATTTCTAAACTCACTTGAAATAGGCTTTGAGATGTATAGCATTCCAAGATCTTGGTAACATATCCCCCTCCATATTCTTGAGCCGGTATGCTCCTTTTCCGGATTCCGATTCAATCTCATAGGGTCCTTCCCATTTTGGAGCTAACTTACCATCAGCGGGATTAGTAGTATTCTGAAAAGCCTTCCTTAATACCCAATCTCCAACTTGAAACCTTCTAGTCCTAATATTCTTGTTATATGCTCTGGATATCCTCTGTTGATATGCTGCCATCCTTAGCTTTGCCGCATCTCTTGTTTCATCAATAGTATCCAATTCTTGGAGGCTTCAGGATTCTGCTCAGGATCCCGAAAGCTGTATCTTGCTGTAGGTATTACCATCTCTGTCGGGATTACTGCTTCTGCTCCAAATACTAAGGAAAATGGAGTTTGCCCAGTTGCACTTTTCACTATTGTCCTATCGGCCCATAAAACAAAGGGTAATTCTTCTGCCCACCTTCCTTTCTTAGCTCCTAGTCTCTTCTTCAAATTGTTGACAATTATCTTGTTCGAGGATTCTGCTTGTCCGTTAGCTTGAGGATGCACTGGTGTGGATATAATCATTTATTCGGTTGTCCTCTTACTTATAAACTGAGAACCATTGTCAAAAATTATCTCCGCTGGTACCCCAAACCTAGTCAGGATATTCCTTTTTATGAAGGATACTACTTCTTGGTCTCTGACTTGAACAAATGCATCACATCTTCGAGCATATTCTGCTGCATCTTTCCTCATCGTCGGCCAATAATATCATGTTCTTAATACCTCTGAGAATAACAATCTGCCCCCAGTATGGTTACCACAATCCCCTTCGTGTATATCCTAAAGCACTTCTTTGGTTTCGGGATCCTCCAAGCACCTCAGGTATGGTCCTGCAAGAGATTTCTTATGCAAAACATCATTTATAATAGTGAATTGTGATACCTTCATCCTAAAGGACTTAGGATTCTCATCCTTTGGGATGTGTCCTTCCTTGAGATATCTCATGATTAGAGCCGTCCAGGACTTAGGATCCTCCTCGGGATACCCATCATCAGGATCCTGGATACTTACTACTTCCTTATCCTGAGATTTGAGAAGATCCATCACAGGATACATGATATGTAGTATTGGTATTTGGGTTCCCTCCGGTATCCTGACTGATGATCCTAGATTTGCCAAGGCATCTGCTTCAGCATTATCCTCTCTTGGTACCTGTTCAAGTGTAAAAACATCGAAATATCCTGCTAATTTTTTGAGAATTTCGAGATACTCGATTAACTTCTCACCTTTAACTGCATAGGATCCATTAAAATGATTAGTAATTAACAAGGAATCAACAAATACATGAGTTAGCTTTTAATATTCATACTCCTGGCCAATTCTAATCCTGCTATCAAAGCTTCATATTCTGCTTCATTATTAGTGGCAGGAAATTCACACCTAATAGCCTGGGGTAGTATGTCCCCATGTGGCGATTTTAGTAGTATACTCAATCCTACTCCTCTCACATTAGACGCACCATCAGTATATAATGTCCAGGATTCTAGATTTTCTCCTAGCTGTTGTACTTCTAGGTCTACTTCATTTTGAATATCACTACTGAAATCAGCCACAAAGTCAGCTAGAGCCTGAGACTTTATGGCATTCCTAGGTTCATATACTAGATCATAGGCACTTAATTTTACTGACCATTTAGCCATTCTTCCTGACATCTCAGGTTTCCTAAGCACATTTTTAACAGGATAATTAGTTTTAACATGAATCCTATGTGTCTCAAAATAGTGTCTAAGTTTTGTCGATGCCATAACTAGAGACAATATTAATTTTTCTAAATGAGAATATCTAGTTTCAACATCTAATAAACTTTTGCTAACATAATAGACAGGATACTGCTGACCTTCGTGATCCTTTACCAGGACAGCACTTACTGCGTTCCCTGATACTGCAAGATATAGGGATAATGGTTCACCATCCTCGGGCTTCATCAATAGTGGTGCAGTTGAAAGGTACTGCTTTAATTCCTACAAGGCTTCTTCATGCTTCTCTCCCCATTCGAACTTCTTATTTTTCTTCAGGATATCGTAGAATTCCTTGCATCTTTCCGAGGATCTTGATATAAACCTGTTCAGTGCTGCTACTCGCCCTGTTAATCTTTGTACATCTTTCATGTTTGAAGGTGACTTGATATCCAAGATAGCTTTAATCTGTTCCGGGCTTGCTTCGATCCCCCTTTTAGTCACTATGTATCCCAAAAACTTTCCTGCCCCCACTCCAAAATGGCATTTGGCAGGATTCAGCTTCATATTGTGTTGATCCAGGATATCAAATGCTCCATCAATATCCCGGAGATGATCCTCAGCCTTCTTGGATTTTACTACCATATCATCAATGTATACCTCCATGGTGTCCCCCAGTTTGTCTTTAAACATCATATTCACCAGTCTTTGGTATGTTGCACCTGCATTTTTCAAACCAAAAGGAATAGCAGTATAACAATAGATACCTGTTGGTGTCATGAAAGCAGTATCCTCCTGGTCCGCAGGTTCCATTTGGATCTGCTGGAATCCTGAGGATGCATCCATGAAGGTTAACATCTCATGGCCGGCAGTAGCATCCACCATTGAATCGATATGAGGTAGAGGAAATGGGTCTTTTGGAAACGCTTTGTTCAAGTTTGTGTAATCTACACAAACTCTCCATTTCCCATTTTTCTTTTGTACCACAACTATATTTGCTAGCCATTTGGGAAATTTCACTTCCCTAATCATCTTGCTCTTTAATAATCTTTCAACCTCTTCCTGAATGATTGCGTTTCGTTCAGGAGCAAACTTCCTTCGTTTCTGTTGGACAGGCTTGAAAGACCTATCAATTCCGAGCTTGTGAGTTATAATATCCTTAGAAATACCTGTCATATCCTCATGTTTCCATGCGAATGTTGACATCCTGCATTTCAAAAAGTTAGTTAATTGACTTTCAATATCCTGAGGGATATTGGTTCCTATGAGCATCGAGATATCCGGATTATCCTGATTTAGGATAACTTTTTTAACATCCTGCTCTGAAGCCTCCAAGATATCCAGAGCTCGTATCTTTAATTGCTATGCTGCGTTGGGCTTTGTCGAGGATTTCATTGAAGAAGAATAGCACTCCTTCGCTTCTTGCTGATCACTTTCCACCTTGACAACCCCCCAAGGGGTAGGTATCTTGATGCACTGGTGATAGGTAGATGGCACAACTTTCATATCATGGATCCATGGCCTACCCAATATAATATTGTAGCAGGATAAGGAGTCCATGATACAGAAGCGTTGCATTGAGTTGACCTCTTCAACATACACAGGCAACTTTATTTCTCCCACGGTATTCCTGGCTTCTCCACTGAACCCAACAAGCACAGTGGATTCGAAGTAATATCCATCGGGGATACATTCATCCTCTTCAGTGTTTCCAGCTGAATTATGTTGACGGAGCTGCCATTATCTACCAGTATCATGCGCACAAAATGATTAGCAACATATAAAGTTATTACCAAGGCATCATGGTGAGGATCCTGGACAGTATCCCTATCATCACTATCGAACGTGATCACTTTATCAGTTGTGAGGGTTGACATCCTGGTTGGCTTATCTCCCCTTTCTGCATTAGCCTCCTTAGCATGTGTTTTTGCAGCAGAGTATGAGGGTTGACATCCTGGTTGGCTTATCTCCCCTTTCTGCATTAGCCTCCTTAGCATGTGTTTTTGCAGCAGAGTATGAAGTCCCACAAATGTCGGATCCTCCTGAAATGAAGTTAATTATCTAGGCATCTGCAGGGGGTGATGCTGCACGTTCAGGATCCTTCTCAGTATCCTGACCCTTATTATTCTTTCTTCCCAAAAGATCCTTCAGATATCACTTGATTAGAAGATAACTTATTTCCTTCCTCAGGGTAATGCAATCCTCTGTTACATGTCCAAAATCTTCATGGAAGGCACACCACTTGGACTTATCCTTCCAATCAGCTTTCTGCTGGTTCTTCCTAGGCTACCTCGCTTTGTCTCCTAAACCCTACATAGCATAAATCAGTTTAGGTATATTAACAGAAAAACAATATTCTGATAACTTAGGATACTCCTCAGGATCCTCGTCTTCTACAGCATTCACTTTCTTGCTGTCATTCCTGCCATATGGCTTAGAGCGATATGGTTTGTACGAGGATTCTGACTTCCTGTTGGTTAATTCGTAGGATGAAGATGAATTCATCATCTCTTGCATCTTCTTGTCATCTTCCAGCCGAATATATCTTAAAGCCCTATTCTGAGCTTCATCTAGGTTCCTGCAGGGATTCATTACGAGATCCTGGTAAAATTAAGAATCTTTTTGCAATCCCATTTTGAAAGCCTGCACAGCTGTCGCAACATCAAGATGCGGGATATCAAGAGATTCCCTGCTAAACTTGTTCACATAATCTCTCAAGGATCCCTGAGGTCTTTGAGTTATCATGTAGAGATCACTGGTTAGTTTTTTTAAAACTTTGACTGCAAGAAAATTTACTATTAAGTAAATTGACTAAATGAGCAAATGATGTAATCGAATGAGCAGGAATGTTTAAGAGCCATTTTAAGGCTGAGCCTGTTAAGGTAGAACCAAAACCCTTGCAGAGGCATGCTTCCTTGAGATCCGGAGGGATATGGTTAATTTCCATCCTTTCCCTATATTGAGCGATATGCTCTTCGGGATCCGTAGTTCCGTCGTAGAGCTTCATGTTGGGGTTTGAAATCTTTTTGGGATTTCAGCATCATAAATAGGATATGCAAATCAGGATATCCTATGGCATACCTGCATCCTGCAAAGACCCAATACCATTAGTAGCAAGAGTATCATTATTATTAGACACGTTACCAGTCTGAGGATTCTTGCCATATTCTGAAGCATATCCTGAGCTTCTCACAGTTGACACCTTAACCGAAGAGGGTATCTCAGGAGTATGATTCTGAGAATGGCTAGGCACAATATTCCCCCTGTTATCCTCAGTATATACTGTAGAACGGAAGTTCAAAGCTCTGGGCTGCAAGGGAGTGACAGTATCCTCAGCGAGCCTGCTCGGACCAGACTTCAAGAGCTGTATCTCTCTTATTAGCATTTGATTTGTTTCCTGCTGCTGCTTCATCTGATCCTGTATACTACCAAATAAAGTTAGAATTTCATCATAAGAAGCCAAAACAGGAGCAGATGTCGCAACCCCCGATCCCTTATCTGTCCCGGGAACGGGCGGACGCGAACTCAGAATTTCGGTGGTATCAGTTGGTTAATTTGGCAGCGGTAATTACATCAGGACCGTAGTTAGGAAATGTTTATCAGAGTGAAACCACCATATTTCATATTAATAACCACATGGGTAAAACCCAAGTTTCTTATTACAATATGTTTATAGGGATAAACCCTATTTTATTGAATTTAAAACATCGTCTTTTAGGTAACTTTTATAGCCACATTTTTCCTAAGCCTTCAGTGCTCTCCAGCTGGCTTTTTACTAATTGGCTGTCACATTGTGTTACCTGAAACGCGTTTTAAAAACATTTGTCAGTGGGAAATACTGGTGAGTGAATCCCAGTTTAATCAAGAAACATTTTATCAATTAACACAGTATTGAGAGCGATCACATTGTTTATTTCTACACAATTACTCATTCAGTACTGTCAATCCTGACTAGTGGGTCATATTACACATTGGCTAACTCGTTATCCAATGGTAACGTATTGTCGTCCCGACTTACTACTCACAGTGTAGTAAATTTTGTATACAAAACCCCAACATACCGGCAGTAATTGAAGAACTACAAAGACTCAATCACCGCTTAATCGCATTGTAAAACATTTAAGGTTTTGTAAAATATTACAAAAAGTTAACAAAAAGAGGATAAACTCACATTGCTATCTTAGACTTCGCGTAAGGGTTTCCTGGGATTAATCTATAATTTATACAAATGTACATAGGTTAGTATAATAACCCTTTGATAATATTAATGATACCCTCCCCGAGACAGTATTCCAACAACTACGTCGGGCAGAACCACGACAGTTGTTACGGAACCCTAAATCAATCGGGCAGCGTATCTAATACGAAACTGGGGTTATAATACTTACAACGGAGCAGAACCTCACTAATTAGGGGGTATTATACTTGAATATAAAGCTTACTATTTCAGAATTTGAGATTGAGAAATGAATTTTGAACGATTTCTGGTTGAACCCGATGGCTCCTTTATATAGTTGCTGAACCTGGGTCTCTCACGGCCCGCGTAACATAAGCCCAGGGCTTACGCGGCCCGCGTCAAAGCTAGTCAACGGACTAGCTTGTCCGGCTCATCAGGTAGGTCCGCCACGATGTCGACACGTGTCGGCCTAGGGTGTCTCTACGTTCTTGATCTCACGCGGCCCGCGTAGACTAATCAGGGGTCTTACGCTGCCCGTCTGAACTTAAGAATCAACGAAATCAGGTTCTAACCTTGATACCGCCCGCGTAAGGTTGGGGTGGGGTCTACGCGGCCCGCCTCAACTTACTGATCAGATACTTTTAATTTATTTTAAATGCTATACTGTATTTCGGGCTCGGTTTTCACATACGGGGTGTATTTAAAGACATATTGGAACATTTTAAAAATATACTAGGGTGTCGGAAAAAATTGAGAGTGTCGTTTTATTGAGGATTGTTACATCCTCCCCACCTTGTTTAGAGCTCGTCCTCGAGATCTACTGGAATAAGTGCGGATATTTTCTTTGCATTTCAGATTCAAGCTCCCATGTGTACTCAGGTCCTCTTTTGGAGTCCTACTTTACTTTGACCAGAACTAATCTCTTGTGCTTAAGATTCTTGACTTTCCTGTCTTCAATCTATAGAGGTCTTTCTACAAACTTGAGTTGTTCATTTACCTCTATATCCTTAAGAGGCACCATTAGTGATTCATCAGCTAAGCATTTCTTGAGATTAGATACATGAAATACATCATGTATTCCTGCCATTTCCTCTGGCAGTTGTAGCTGATAGGCTACAGGTCCTATTCTTCTAATAATCTCAAAAGGTCCAACATACCTGGGACTTAGGTTTCCCCGTTTGATGAATCTTACTACTCCTTTCCAAGGAGATACTTTCAACAATACTTTATCTCCTACTTGAAATTCCAATGGCTTACGTCGGTTATTAGCATAACTCTTTTGTCGATCACGTGCTGCTTTCAGTCGTTCCTTGACTTGAATAATCTTGTCAGTTATTTCTTGCACTATCTCAGGTCCAGATAGTTGCTTTTCCCCAATTTCAGCACTTTCGTCCATAAAGTGCTTCGAATGGTGCAGCATTGATACTTGTGTGATAACTATTATTATAAGAAAATTCTATTAATGGTAAGTGATCGTCCCAATTACCTCCGAAATCAATTACACAAGCTCTAAGCATGTCTTCCATCGTCTGAATTGTTCTTTCGATTTGTCCATCCGTTTGAGGATGATAAGCTGTGCTCATATTTAACTTGGTTCCCATGGCTTTTTGGAAACTTGACAAAAAATGAGAGGTAAATCGGCTATCTCTATCAGACATAATTGATAAAGGTATTCCATGCAATGAAACAATTTCATTTACATATAGTTTGGCTAGTTGTTCCATGCTGAAAGTTTCCTTCATTGGTAGGAAATGAGCTGACTTGGTTAGCCTATCTACAATCACCCAGATTGTATCATTACCTTTCTTTGTTTTGGGTAATTTGGTAACAAAATCCATTGTTATCAATTCCCATTTCCATACTGGCATTTCTAATTGTTGTAGCAAACCTGAGGGTTTCTGGTGTTCAGCTTTAACTTGTGAACAAGTTAAACATTTACAAACATAGGCTGCTATGTCCTTTTTCATTCCTATCCACCAGAAATTTTTCCTTAAATCCTAGTACATTTTATCACTTCCTGGATGCATCGTATACTTAGACTGATGGGCTTCTTCTAATATATGATGACGTAGGTTTTCTAATTTAGGTATCCACATTCTCTTTTCATGAAATCTCCAAATTCCATCTGTTCCTTGTTCTAATTCCTTAATCATACCTTTCAATTTTTCAGTATCATCCTTGATTACTGATTCTTGTGCTTCTCTTATCTGATCATTTAAATCTACTTGCAGATTTAATTTAAGAGAACGTACCCTTTTTGGCTTTTCATGATACTTTTGGCTTAAAGCATCTGCCACTACATTTGCTTTTCCTTCATGATACTGGATATCACAATCATAATCACTAAGCATTTCCATCCAGCGTCTTTGTCTCATATTCAACTCCTTTTGCTTAAAAATATACCTTAAACTCTTATGATCAGTGAATATGGTAAACTTACTACCGTAAAGGTAATGTCTCCAAATCTTAAGAGCAAAAATTATAGCTCCTAACTCTAAATCATGGGTTGCATAATTCTCTTCATGATTCTTAAGTTGTCTAGATGCGTAAGCTATAACCTTTTGGCGTTGCATCAACACACATCCATAACCTAATTTAGAAGCGTCACAATAGACTATAAAGTCTTCAGTTCTTTCTGGTAACGCTAATATGGGTGTATGGGTTAATTTATATTTAAGAATTCTAAATGCTTCTTCTTGTTTTAATCCCCATTCAAACTTAACAGATTTACATGTTAGCTTAGCTAAGGGAATGGCTATTCTAGAAAAATATTGAATAAATCTCCTATAATAACCGGCCAATCCTAAGAAACTTCTAACCTCGGTTGGTGACTCAGGGTTTTTCCAATTGATAACTGCCTCGATCTTTGTGGGATCCACATGAATTCCTTCATGATTAACTAAATGTCCAAGAAACTGTACCTGTTCTAACCAAAATTCGCACTTAGAAAACTTAGCATAAAGCTTTTCCTTTCTTAACATACTTAAAAGTGCGTGCTAATGCTCCGCATGATCCTCTTTATTCTTAGAGTAAATAAGAATATCATCTATAAAAACAATTATGAATTTATCCAAATATGGCTTACATATTCGGTTCATCATGTCCATAAATGCGGCTGGGGCATTGGTTAAACCAAATGGCATGACAGTAAATTCATAATGACCATACCTTGTTCTGAATGCGGTTTTAGGAATGTCCTCTTCCTGTACCTTTAATTGATGATATCCTGACCTTAAATCGATTTTAGAGAAAAATCGAGCTCCTTGCAGTTGATCGAACAAATCATCGATTCTTGGTAATGGGTACCGATTCTTAATTGTGACCTTGTTTAATTCACGGTAGTCAATGCACATACGCATTGATCCGTCCTTCTTTTTAACAAACAGTATCGGCGCTCCCCATGGTGACGAACTTGGCTGTATAAATCCTTTCTCTAACAATTCGTCTAATTGTTTCTATAATTCTTGCATTTCGGTGGGTGCCAAACGATAAGGTGCTTTGGCAATCGGTGCTGTTCCTGGTATTAAATGGATTCTGAATTCAACTTCTCTATCTGGAGGTTGCCCTGGCAATTCTTCTGGAAATACATCTGAAAACTGAGATACTACTGGAATATCTTTTAAATCCTTTCCTTTAGTGTTAGTGATTATAGAAATCAAATACACTAATGACCCTTTTCTTATATAACTTGCAGTTTTCATCACAGAGATGAATTTTGTGGATCTAGATGGTTTATCTCCTTTAATTTTGATCGTTTTACCTTTTGGTGAATTTACTTGAATTGACTTTTGATCACATAAAATACTGGCTTAACTGGCTATTAACCAATCCATTCCTAATACAACATCAAATCCTGCCAGATTCATGGGATAAAGATTTGCAATAAATTTCTGATTTAAAATTTCTATTCTTGCTCCCTGCAAGATTTCAGAAATCCTAACGGTTTCTCCATTAGCTGTCTCTACTAAACATTCTTGTGGTAGTTTAGTTAATGATTGATTTAGAAATTTGCAAAATGATGTATTAATAAAACTTTGGTTTGCACCAGAGTCAAATAATACTTTAGCAAAAATATCATTAACTAAAAACGTACCAGCTATGACATCTGGAATCATTTTGGCTTCATCTGCAGTCAGAACAAATGCTCTAGCATTTTTAGTATTCTTGTTGTTTGTAGCTGGAGCTAATTTCGGGCAATTAGGCTTGATATGACCTTGTTCTCCGCAGTTGTAACATATCCTGTTGTCAGCTTTCTTCCTGCAGTCTTCTTCCTTGTGTCCCGATATTTTGCAAAAGTTACAGTATATGGAACATCTTCCTAAATGCTTTCTTTTGCAATTCTTACAGTAATGTGTAGAGGTAGAACCTATGTTTTTCCCACGATTAAAATTTCCAGAACGAAATTCTTGTGTGAGCTTCTGGGTTAGGTATCTCTTTTGATCCTCTTCTCGGGTACGGACTAACTCATCTGTTATGGTATTTGCTAGTTCTACAGCTTCTTCTATGGTTTGTGGTCTAGCTGCCTTGACTACGTGTCTTATCTCCCCAATTAATCCCCAGATATAACGGGAGATTAACACTGGTTCAGGTGAAGCAAGGGTTGGCACTATCCTAGCATATTCAAAGAATAATTTAGTGTATCCCTTACTATCCACACCAGTCATCCTAAGGTTCAGGAATTTGTTTGCTATCTGTTCCTTCTCATTGGGTGGGCAGAATTTCCTTTCTACCTTGTCCTTAAATTCCTCCCATTCCATATTGTAAGTTCTATCACTTCCTCTTGATTGGAGGATAGTGTTCCACCATTCTAGTGCTGAATTCTTAAACGGATTAGAAGCAAACAGTATCTTATCTACTTCAGCACACTTGCTTATTCTTAAGACTGCCTCAGTCTTCTCTATCCAGCGTAGGGTTGCAATGGCCGCTTCGTTGCCCGAGAATTCCTTTGGTTTACAAGACCAGAATTCTTTATAAGAACAACCGTAAGGCACGGTTCTTCTCCTTTTGGGAATGGGCAATTGAAGTACAGGTCCATTGTTCACACTGTTTTCTGGTTCAATTGGTCGCTTACTGCTATGCTTACTTTTATTATTCGCTTCTTGAATCGTTTGAATAATAAATGGCATTGCATCTATGATTCCTTGTGCCACTATATGTTGAACGGCACTATTATCCATTTGGTTTCCATTGTTATTGATGCTCGGATTCTCATTAACCACGTTAATGTTACTCTGGTTATCATTATTCAGATTTCCTTGATTTCCTTCGTCGGCCATCTGAATTTTAAACATTTACCAATCATTAATAGAATAATTAAATAGTTTAAGTAACAACCACATAATACACATATTGGTCAAAAACGTCGTGCATTGCGACTTTACTCTTTTCGATATAGTATGCGTCAAATACACACTAAAACAGAAAAAAAAATTACAATACTAATATGCCTCATTAACCACAGAGTGGTCTATACTATGATAGATTTATTATTATTATTATACATATATTTTATTTATTATTATTACCAACTTTACCATCTCCTTCATGGATATGGATTTCCCCCGAAATCCATCTGGCGCTCATCGTATTTCCATACGAGTTGCTCTCCTACATATCTCATCCTCTCGCTACTTTCTATGATTTCTTCTCCAAAATTTCGGAGTTCTTGCAAATTCTCTGCACTCATTGGGGGTGCAGGTACTGGTATTGGCTCTAGGTACTGAGGTACTAGATTCTCCTGAGGGTATGGATTCTCCAAAATCTCCCTAATGTATTCATCATTGTCAAAATAGGGATCTAGTGGGTCCAAACCTGGATATGCTGCTATGTTCGGCAAGGTTTCTTCGTTTAAGTGATAGCGTGGCACATAATCCCTAAGATCATCAAACCATGGATCATAATTTGGATCTAGAGGATTAGGGGCTGGTATCCTAGGTATCTCCTCAGGGTTAAAATCATGCATTTCTATCTCCATCGGTTGAGTGGGAATCAAAGGTAAGGGTTGTGGGGCTACTAGTTGTTCCAGACTTGGGTCAACAGCAGTTGTAGCTAAGATATGGAATTTAGCTAGGCTTCTATTAAGCATATCCTGTGTATGGGCATCTGATTTTCGCTTAGCGGCTGCTAGAACTCTTTGCTGTTGCAACTTTCGCATGCTTTTCCTACGTGCAAATGCTTCCTTACTGAACCATCCTCTCTTTTTATGAGGGAATGGCTCCTCCGACTGAGATTTAAAGGCAAACATCCCTTCTTCCTGATCAGCAGAATACCCAGAAAGGGCAGGCTGTGAAGAGGTACCTTCAGTCCTAGGTGAATCAGACAACTGACGACACATGTCTAAGGGTCTTTGATCACTCATACTGTAAACTAACAAATAGTCAAATAACACAAAACACATAATCACATAAATTATTTCCTAACACAAAATTTAGATTTTAAGTATCAGCAGAACACTTCTTTGGCTTAGACCAGTGGCTAGGCTCTGATACCACATTCTGTCGCAACCCCCGATCCCTTATCTGTCCCGGGAACGGGCGGACGCGAACTCAGAATTTCGGTGGTATCAGTTGGTTAATTTGGCAGCGGAAATTACATCAGGACCGTAGTTAAATGTTTATCAGAGTGAAAGCACCATATTTCATATTAATAACCACATGGGTAAAACCCAAGTTTCTTATTACAATATGTTTATAGGGATAAACCCTATTTTATTGAATTTAAAACATCGTCTTTTAGGTAACTTTTATAGCCACATTTTTCCCAAGCCTTCAGTGCTCTCCAGCTGGCTTTTTACTAATTGGCTGTCACATTGTGTTACCTGAAACGCGTTTTAAAAACATTTGTCAGTGGGAAATACTGGTGAGTGAATCCCAGTTTAATCAAGAAACATTTTATCAATTAACACAGTATTGAGAGCGATCACATTGTTTATTTCTACACAATTACTCATTCAGTACTGTCAATCCTGACTGGTGGGTCATATTACACATTGGCTAACTCGTTGTCCAATGGTAACGTATTGTCGTCCCGACTTACTACTCACAGTGTAGTAAATTTTGTATACAAAACCCCAACATACCGGCAGTAATTGAAGAACTACAAAGACTCAATCACCGCTTAATCGCATTGTAAAACATTTAAGGTTTTGTAAAATATTACAAAAAGTTAACAAAAAGAGGATAAACTCACATTGCTATCTTAGACTTCGCGTAAGGGTTTCCTGGGATTAATCTATAATTTATACAAATGTACATAGGTTAGTATAATAACCCTTTGATAATATTAATGATACCCTCCCCGAGACGGTATTCCAACAACTACGTCGGGCAGAACCACGACAGTTGTTACGGAACCCTAAATCAATCGGGCAGCGTATCTAATATGAAACTAGGGTTATAATACTTACAACGGAGCAGAACCTCGCTAATTAGGGGGTATTATACTTGAATATAAAGCCTACTATTTCAGAATTTGAGATTGAGAAATGAATTTTGAACGATTTCTGGTTGAACCCGATGGCTCCTTTATATAGTTGCTGAACCTGGGTCTCTCGCGGCCCGCGTAACATAAGCCCAGGGCTTACGCGGCCCGCGTCAAAGCTAGTCAACGGACTAGCTTGTCCGGCTCATCAGGTAGGTCCGCCACGATGTCGACACGTGTCGGCCTAGGGTGTCTCTACGTTCTTGATCTCACGCGGCCCGCGTAGACTAATCAGGGGTCTTACGCGGCCCGTCTGAACTTAAGAATCAACGAAATCAGGTTCTAACCTTGATACCGCCCGCGTAAGGTTGGGGTGGGGTCTACGCGGCCCGCCTCAACTTACTGATCAGATTTTTTTAATTTATTTTAAATGCTATACTGTGTTTCGGGCTCGGTTTTCACATATGGGGTGTATTTAAAGACATATTGGAACATTTTAAAAATATACTAGGGTGTCGGAAAAATTCAATAGTGTCGTTTTATTAAGGATTGTTACATCAGATCCCTGTAGATTCCGAGTGGGGATAATATCCTGAGGCTGTGAAGAAGTTTACGTCCTTGGAGGAGGTGGTGGAAGCACCAAACCAACTGTTGCAGAGGTTGTAGCTGACACGGTAGAAGAGCTCATGTTTGATCTCGATGCCATTGAAAATAGTGTAGCAAAAAGTTTTGAAAACAGAAAACCAAGTAATGATTTTGCAAAAGCTTTTAGTAGAAATAGCACCACTTGCCCCACGGTGGGCGCCAAATTGTTTTGGCAAAAAATTACCGAAGCAATTAAGTGATCAAATTAGTTAAGTGAGGTAGTGTGCTAGAAGTATTCGTGAAAAGTATGTTGGTTCAATTGTTAACAAAAACAGTTTTCAGGATATAGCTCGGGATATCGAGCTATATCTACAATCAAACAATGAGCAAAAAAGGTAAAGGTTGATACGGGATGTACTAGGAATGCCCTTGATCAATCTAGATCGCCAGCACAAAACCTCGGGAGCTGACAATCACAACTGCCTTGTTCTTCTTATTGCTTCAAATATGAGGATACAGTGCAGGATATGATACAGATCAACTAGGTGTTACAATGTGATTTGAATACAAGTGTAAGTGTATTGTGAGTGTTTGCAGCCAGAGAGTAAGAGTGTACGAGAGATTGTGTGTGTTCTTATCTGATCCAATCAATCATATTTATAGTAAAAGAAAGCTAACTAACTAGCCTATAATTCCGAGATATAACGAATATTCCCTTTGTGAACATTGTAGTCCACGTCTTCCGGCTTCAACGTTCATATTCCAACAGATTTGCCAGAGTCTTTAGGAGAAGAAGTCCACTTGAATGTTATAGACTTGCACCATTAATCTGCACGTGAATTAATTAGCCAATACTAGGATACTGCATCAGGATGTTACCAATATCCTGATCCGGTATCCTGATCACAACAAAAGAAACATAGTCAGAATATCATTCAGGATATATAAGCAGAAAACCACCCATAACACGTACAAGCTATTTAAGTTTCAAAACATTCCTAATGAATGTTAATTGAAATATATCAACTTCATTTAGCCCAGGTCACAAGAGGACCATTAATGGCAATTAAGGTTCGGACCGAGTCCATTACCTCTTTGACAGGGAATCGAAATGTCACAATTGTCCTTGTTATATTGACGATTTTGGATAGCTCGAAAGCTCACCATAAGGACTTTTAAATATGGAATATGAGCCCGTCACGAAGGACATATAAATGTATCATATAGGCTTGTCACCAAGGACATTAATAGTCATATGGAACGAAGGCCTTGTCGCAAAGGACATATAGGATATGGCACAAAAAGGCCTGTCACGGAGGACATTTTAATATATAAGTCACAATCTTATTTGATCAGAGACTATAAGGTTTGAATATAGTTCTTCACCTTTGGGCAGAAAGTCATAGACTACTTCTGTCATTGCTTTGAAAGACGATTTATTTTGCCACATAGGCAAATCAATGGACATCACTAATGGATGTTTATACATATATATAATTATCGTAATTGAGGATATTAGTCATGATTTTATCGATCTTGTAGACTATAAGGCTTGGATATAGTCCAGCATTTTTAGACAGGGGGTCATAGACCACAACTGTCGTTGTCTTATTGGGCAGCAAGTTTAGCCCGTAGGCACTTCATCTCTAATGGATGTTTGTATTATGATCATCACATTGATGATATTTTCCATAATCTAATTTGATCATACAGGCTTTAAGGCTTGGACGTAGTCCAAATACCTTGACGGCTTGTGTGGTTTCTCAAGTCACACAGCCAGGAGTGTTAACATGTTCTTGGATGTTAACAAAGATTAATTGTCTTAAAAGGGTTTTACCATCATAGCATGTCTGTATTGACATATTGGCTAGGTTATACCATTAAGAAGATCTTTTGAATTTATTTAGCAAATCAATAAAGTTCGAATAAAATCGATACATTTGTTTGATAAAGGACGAAATGAATACCTATATAAAATTTTCAAAATTTTCCATATGTAATTAGGAAATTTATAACAGTGCCTCAATCAGGACCTTTAGTACCTTATTTGGGGACTAAAAAGGAAATTATAAGTCCGTATGGGGACTATAAAATATTATAAGTCCGTATAGGGACTATAAAATATCATAAGTCCGTATAGGGACTATATTAAAACAGTTTGTCCATGAAGGGACTATAATGAAATGTCATGTCCGTTAAGGGACTATAATGAAATCTCGTGTCCACAAAGGGACTATATCGAAATGGGATATCCCCAAGGGATTTTTATAAAATAACACTTCCATAAAAGGACTTTATCGGTACAGTATAAAAGGACTTAAATCAAAATATATGTTCATTAGGGAATTATAATAAACAAACGTCTACACAGGGATTATATAGAAGAGATGGGTCCTTATAGAGACTTTGAAGCAATACTGTTCCACTCGGGGACGGAAGGAAAAGTATGAGTTCGCATAGGGACTATAAGATGTGTCAACATTGGGACTATAGTGAAATGATATGTCCTCGAAAGGATTATGATGAATTATTATATTCGCCAGGGAACTTTAATGAAATTACATGTCCACGTAAGGACTATAATGGAGTATAAAGTCCATGAAAGAGCTATTTATTATTTTTTTTTATTTTTTTTATTTTATTATTTTTTTAAGTATGATGCCCACGAGGGGACTACTATTGAAATATAATGTCCTCGAAAGGACTACGATAGATAAACGTTTATATAAGGTTTTATTAGAAAAGGTAGGTCCACACAGGGACTATGATGAAATAATATGTCCACAAAGGACTAAAATAATTAAATGCCCATACAGGGACTTAAAGGAAAATGAAATATAATGGAAGAAGGGTCTTCTAATGCCTTCCTTGCTTCATTCCGATGGTTTCTTTTCTTTGTTTACCATAAGCGGTAGTGACACTGAAGATCTCAGTGAATAAAATAAACATTCCAATTCAGGATCCGTTGCTAGAATTTGGATCCAAGGATTTAATGATTAGAAAATTTAAAATTGGATCACGAATTGAAGTTTGTCAAGCATAGTCCAAGTTTGGAATTCCAAAACTTGGAGATAAGAAATGGTGATCATTGGTATTTACTGATATCCTCTTCAATATGGGGGCCTCAGGGACCTCCTGGTATGAACTTCGAAGTCTGGATAAGAGTTTAAACAAGTTTGGTTTTGAGAATTGGGCCATAAAGGTCTATCCTCCAACCGGTCGCACGCTTATCCTAGTCGTGGTACGAAGCTTGGCATTTCTTGGCTTCGGACGGGAAGAATCTCCATCAACGGCTTCTTTGCTTGGCGACATATTTAAAACACATAAAATCAAAAGCAATGTTTACTTAATAGGGATGAGAGCATTCCTATGTTAAGTCTAGACTCAGAAAGTCTAAGGAATATGCTACAGTGTCATTTGAGATTAAACACTAAAGGCTAGTGTTTAATTCACTCAAACGTTGGCTCTGATACCAACCTGTCACACCCCGATATTTACAGCTCAGCCCGTTGGGGAGTATCGTGACGTAAGATTGATATCATCATAGTCAAACATACACAGAATAGCACAGCGGAAGTCTTGGAATATAAAATATTATTACAAACCCAATTGTCAGAAAATAATGAAATGATAATTACATACGAGCTTGTAATATTAAATCCACAGGCGGATCGTTACAGAATGTAAAAATGAAGTTTAGCAGACTTTAGGGTATCCTAAGGATTTGCAAGATCCATTATTGACACCAAGCAGCTCCCAGCCAATTACGAGCAGTACCTGTCACTTAGTCTTTTGAAAATACGTCAGTTTACACTGTTAAATACAATTAACCGACTCATTTGAAAAACATTTATAAAATTGGTTTGGATGCACAAGGCATGAAATCTTAACTTGGGACAATTATATAAAGATAATCTTGTATCAAATTTACATGTTTGTCATACATTTAGGGCCCGGGATAGAAGCCTAGACATGATTAACCGACACACCACTTTATCCCTTCTCGGGAAACCCACGGAGGAGTTTATCTATATCTTAATCCCTTCTTGGGGAAAGAAACCATATCGCATCTTACATGTGTATGCCTACACCCCATGCTTAGGTCGTGGCCATTTGCAAATTAAACGAGCCAAGGATATCCAGGACACGGTCGCATTAACCCCCAATGTTTTTGTTATCAAGCAATACATATTAAAACGGGTTATGTAATTTATTAATCAAAATCCGATTAAATGATTCCATACCCGACCAAGCGATAATAATTTACCGTATCCCAAGCCCGTATAAGGGAAAATAAGTTAAAAGTATATACCTGAGCTTTAAAATGCGAGATTTTTTTACTCAGCCATATAATCAAATCAAACTAGTGTAAATATCTTTTACCGGGGGGCTCTAGTTTGGAATGATGGTAATATATAACCAATGTAGAATGCTAACGAGTCTTATTTAGGTCATAGACCTAGACCGGCTAATTTAAGGTATTAGAAACGGTACGATACGCTAGATTAAGCGATGACCGGAATGGAATGTAATTTAGACCCAACAAGTGCGAAAACTTGTATAATATGGGTAAACTAAATACATTCTAGATTTTGAAGTAAAAATAATAAGGTTTAACTCGTTTCGGTAGACTTACGTAAACTAGCTATGTAAGTCTAATCGTACGCGTATAAGCGATAACGAGTAACCGGATAAGTCATGAACAAGTTCCATATACCAATATACTTTAAACAAGTTATAATATCAGTAGGATATCAACTTGTATGCCCGTTAAGGTTTTAAAATCAAACTATGCCTCATAAGGGCGTTTCGGTCATTTTACGACGTATAAAAGAAACTTGTGTACAATCTAATGTTACGACCATAAACATTCTTGGCAAATATTTTATTTATGATATAATATCAGTAGGATATCAAACATATGTGTGTTTTATAGTTTAAAACCAGGCTATGCTCTGTAGGGGCATTTGGGTAATTTCACACATAGTTTTAAAGGCTAATTTGGGGATCTGAGTTCATACCCTATACCTACTATAAAAATATTTAAAATGATTTATAAAATCAGTAGGTAACAAGTCTTGATCGGTAGTTTTGGTTTAAAACCATACTCCGCGCCGAAACGGCGTTAAAATCGTTAAATGACGATATATGCGATGTTTAAGGAAAATTGATGTTATGACCAGGTCTATATGACCCAATTATGTTAATTAATATAACATATCAGTAGTAAAAAGTTTTTGTATGAAAGTTACGCTTTTAAACCATTTTAGGTGCAAAAAGGGCATTATCGTCATTTAACGTAGTAATTCAAGAACGTATGCGTAAACTCAGTTTGTAAACTGAATGAACATCCCAAATTATCCTAATTATGATATTACATCAGTAGGAAATGAGTTTGGTATGAAAAAATCTGCTTAAAACCGATCTACGCGCATAATGGGTATTTTGGTCAATTTAAAGCATAATTTACGATATTATACGCGAACTTAGTTTATGATCATATTTGTAACATCAAAATATGTTAAACATGTTAACATATCAGTACCTAAGTTATTTGAATGCTTATTGGTGTCTAAAACCTTATTTTTGCTAAAAAGGGCATAATGGTCAAATTACGGCATATTAATGGAACTTGCATGAAATTCAGATTTCTAATACGATTATGTAATATAACCTTATAGGGTTATGCTACATAATAACATGATCCTAACGGAACCTAAAATCAGTAGTAAACTAATCTAATTCGGTTCATAATCGAAAGTCAACGCAGAAGTCAAACTTCGCGACTTTCGCTTGCAAACCGACCCTAAAACTGGAATTGACGAGCCGAACATGTTTACACATGTTCTAATAATTATTACCAAGTTGTTTAAATGATAAAACGTATTTTAGAATACTTCTAAACTCATATCTCCATTATTTCGAAAATTGACCCATTGACTTTTTAAAACAATACTATGTTGACTCGTCAATTGACCAAGCAAACGTGATTCTTAGGAGGTGCCCTTTTAAGGGATTAACACCTACCTAATTACGATCACGTAGCCATGTTCGTTGCGAACAATGGTTCGACCATTTATGGTCTAACTAAAAGTCAAAGCATTTATCGTAAACGCTTGACTTTTCGGCTTTAAAAGCCAACTAAAAGAACTAATCATGAAAGGAACACTTACAAGTGGTCCTATGGACTGAATAGAACTCAGAGGATGCCCCCAATCAACTCAGGAACTTTCAGATTTGAGTTAGAGAAAGAAAGAATGGAAATGGTACAAGTGTTCATGAAAAATTAAGGCCTATTTATAATTTTTGGAGGGTTCTTGGATGATTGCCAAGTGTTAGAGGGCTTCTAGGATCCTTACAAGTGTTATAACAGGTGTCCAAAACAAGCAACAAGCCCCTTGATTCGAAATATGTGAGATATGGCTGCATACAAGGGCTGCACACAATATTCTGAAGCTGGTAATCAGCTTATGAACCATATGGGTCTTCACATACGGTCCGTAGGGACCTGGTCGGCATACATGTACTTTCAATTGTTGTCACGTTTGGCCCCTGCACTTCCAAACTCTCACGTAACGATGTTTTTAGTACACAAGGCCTTGTATTTCCCATATTAGGCACATCCAAGAGTATAAGCAAGCATCAAAAACTTCCCGATTCGTTAAAAGGGTCAGTCAGAGGTATAGTTTGACATATTGACGCTTTTAACCCTTTAATTTGCAAACTTCCGCGTATCATCGCGTAATGGCGTAAAAGCCATTCAAGGTCGATAACAAGCATTCCCAAGAGTATGATGGAACATTACGACACTCCAGTTCACTCCAGTTCTCTTAAATGGTTGCTCAAAGGTGTAGTTTTAGAGTTTGACGCTTTTTGCCCCTTTAACGCACAAACTTGCGCGCATTATCATTTTATTGCGTCAAAGCCTTATGTTATCCATATTGGGAATTCCCGAGAGTATTATCGAATATTACGATGCTTCGGGTTTGTTAAAAGGTCAGAGGTAAGAATTAACATGTTGACACTTTTAACCCTTATAACGCACAAACGTGTGCGTATTATCGTTTATCGTCATTAAAGCTCTATATAGCCAATATTATGTATTCCCCATAATACAATCAGACATTATAACACTCCGGGTTTGTTAAAAGGTCACTCAGAGGTATAATTAAACATGTTGACGCTTTTAACCCTTCGTTGCGTAAACTTTTAATTAATTACGTAAACGGTTCCTTTCGGCCAACGAGTGGCTCAAATGAAACTATGCATACTGTGTATTGTTATTTAGAGGCTTAGTTTAAGCATGTTAACACTTTCAGTCCTTCTACATTAAAAGTTTTTGATTTTTCGCAAAATTAAACCCTAATAGTCAACTTTTGACTTCAGTAGGGTTTAGTACACGTGTCAACACATCATTGGACGTGATTTTACGGGGTGTTACACTCTTAAGGACATAGAGGTAAATGAGAAGCTTAAGTTTGTAGAGAAGCCTCTACAGATTGAATACAGAAAAATCAAGAATTTTAAACACAAGAGATTAGTTCTAGTCAAAGTGAAATGAGATTCCAAAAGAGGACCAGAGTATACATGGGAGCTCGAATCACACATGCAAAGGAAATATCAACACTTGTTCCAGTAGACATCGAGGACGAGTTCTAAAACAAGGTGGGGAGGATATAACAACTCTCCTAAAATTTATTAAAATACCCCTATACGTCCTAAAATACACCCCGTATACGAAAAACGGGCCCAAAATACCTTAAAATTAATACAAATCAAATAAAACAAGATTTAAGGGGCTCTCGCGGGGCACGGCAGATCCCTCTTGGTCCGTCGCGGGGCGCGAGCGAGATTTAAGTGGCGACACCCCTGCCCGCCACATGGCGTGACACTCGGCAAACCTATACCGATGATTGGCCAAGGCTAGGCCCTAGCCAGCCTAGCTCGTGGGGCGTGAAGGCCCCTTGTCTCTCTTTCGCGGGCCGCCAAGAACTCCCGATCAGGCCCTATAAATAGAAGCCATCAGCTTCAGTTGTCAAATCGTTCAAATCTCGATCTCTCTCTCAAAATTCTAAATATTAGAAGTAATATCGGGGATAATACCCCCTAATTAGCGAAGCTCTGCCTCGTTGTAAGTATTATAAACCCCGGTTACGTATTAGATACGCTGCCCGATTGATCTAGTACTCTGTAACGCATGTCAAGGCTCTGCCTGACTCAATCGTTGGAGTTCTGTCTCGGGGAGGGTATAGCTAATGTAAATTTGGGTTATTATACTAACGCATGTGCACTGTTTAATTTATTAGATTATAACCAGGAAGTCACTTGGAAATACCTAAAATAGCAATGTGAGTAATTCCTCTTTTTGTAAGTTGTTTTTACAAAACCTCAATTGTTTTAATTTATATTTAACAGTGAGTGAGTATTTGTAATCTACAATTATCGTCGGTATGTTGGGGTTTTGCATACAAAATTTGTTACTACACTGTGAGTAGTAACATTACCACAAGTCAGGATTGACATTACCGTGGGTGGTAATTAAAGTAGATATAAACAAATGTAATTGCTGGATTGCCCTCAATGCTGTAAAATGAGAAAACCTATTTTGATTAAACTGGGATTCATTCGCCAGTATTTCTTGCTGATAAAATGCTTTTAAACGCGTTTCAAGTAACAAAATGTAACAGCCAAATAGAAGCCAGCTGGAGAGCACTGAAGGCTTGGAAAAGTGGCTATAAATGTTACCTAAATAAAGAAGAAGTTTTATTTAAATAAGTTAGGGTTTATCCCTATAAACATGTTTGTAATAGAAACTTGGGAATTTCCCATGTATTTATTATTATAAAAATGTGGTGTTTTACTCTGATAAAATATTTCCTAACTACGGTCCTGATGAAATTTGCGCTGCCAAATTAATAAACACCGATACCACCAGCTCTGAGTATGCCGCAGCCGCCCGCCTCCCAGGGCAGGGGTCGGGGGTTGCAACATCATGTGTTTACTACTTACTTGGCCAAGGTAAGCAATCAACACATGGTATGCGTGACCTTATTATAGTTAACACATTACTTCCCATGTAAGTAAATTCTCGGTTCATGTTCGTATATCTGATTTTATTTGGTAAAACCTCTTTTTATTGTTATTTAACAATTATTAGTTTTACCCATTTACATCTCAAAACATATATAATGTTTTCATTTTATAAAACTTTTATGCAATCACATTCATCAATGTGATCGTTACTTTTCCTCAATAGGATCTACTGAGAATGTCTACTTGGATGGTCACCCTCATCCAAGTTTTTAAATCTAAATTCTTTTGTATTTTTGTTATTCATGATTGTGAATAACGCGTATTTCCCACCCAATTTCTCTTGGAAACATCATCTTGGATAGGTATCCTATCCAGGTTTCCCAAGTCTTATATTCTCGTATGAAACCGTCATGAATTACTTGAATGTTGCATAATATCGTTCATACAATAATTTATAGTGTGCACCTGGGTGATACTCGCCCTTATGGGCTTTCATTGTCGTTTGACCTTTATTCGGTATCGTTACTTGATTTAGGTCCTTAGCGAGCATGTTTTATTGTCATACTTCTGACCATTCCACCGTCACCTCGGTAGATCATTAGACTCCTGTCATCTTCAGTTGCGAGCATCATGTTACTGAAATGTTCACAAGGATTAGTAACTTAAAAATTAATAAGCGCATGTATTATAATACGAGCCATCCTATAATACTTGTTAACACAGGTAATTTGTTAGCCATACCGGTCTTTTACCAATTCCTTTGATGTTAACGTGCATTCACACAATAGCCCTATGTGTTGTCTATAACAACTTTCATCCATCCTAGACAGTTGTTAATCATAATAGCATACCAGACCATGCGACCAAGTCTTGAACCAAACACTATTATCCTTTAAACCTTAAGCTATGAATACCACCTGTAACACTCTAACCCGTCATCGTATAATATATTAGAGAAATGCGGCTAATTAGGTCCAGATGTTTTTAAATATTTAACGTACGACTCTGGGTTAACAGATAACCTAGACAAACCAACTTAATGGGTTATTACACAAATAAGTTACCACCTAAAACAATAAGGTTTTAATACATAAAATTTTGTCACGCGTGATCATGTTTCAACTTTCTCGTGAAACGTCTCCAAAGAGATATTCGTTTAATAGTGTTCGGTTCTTCACGTGCTTGGTCATCCGTCCAGTTCCTGTCCTTGAGATAGCCTATCACAAACACTAAAAACCATTAGTGTTTAAGTTAAACTGTCAAACGATTTGTAATCAAACATTTGAACGAAAAATATTAAACACAATAAATTTCATCCAAACATGCTTTTATTTCAGCCCCCCTACCCGGGTGGGTCAGGTTTCCACCCAGCCATGTCAGCTGAAACATAACTTTTTCTCAGCACCCTTACCCGGCCGGGTCAGGTTTCCACCTGGCTGTGTCAGCTAAAAACCGTGTTTTCTTTTCAAATCACTTTTTCGATTCGAAGATAGTTAACCAACCGACACGTTAAAGAGAAAAGTGTGATTGGTTAGAAGAGAGTGGGGTCCTCCATTAATGCTCTCTTTCCTCTTCCCTTACCGGTAAACAATCCCCGGTTGTTTGGGTTTTTGGATGAGTAAAAGAGATTGGCGGTGGTGTTTCTGCGAGAGGATCCCTCTTCTCCTTTCACCGCATGCGCCCTGTACACCCTTAATCTAAGTTAGTATAAGCTACTCATGGTTTTTCAGTACAACCTAGGCCTGTAAACGAACCGAACGTTCATGAACTGTTTGTTAACTTGTTCGGCCGGAAGTTCGTTTATGTTCGTTTATTTAATAAACGAATGAACACGAACAAAAAATCTCGTTCGTTTAATTAAATGAATGAACATGAACACACCTTGTGTTCGTTCATTTATGTTCATGAACGTTCGTTTATATTTGTTCATTTATGTTCGTGAACGTTCGTTTATTTACGTTCGTTTAAATTTTTAGTAAATACGTAAATAATTATATTTATATAAATATTAGGTTTTTAGCTACTTATATAAATATAACTAATTAGTAATTAAGTTTTCTAGTAATAAAAAATGAAATTTTAAAATTTTTCTTATATCATAACTGATTACTTACTTAATATTCATATATAAAAATTACTTAATTTTAGTATCTATGAACCCTAATTTAGATGTGTTTTTTGATGAATTGTAATATATTAGACTTGTTTGTTTGTGTTCATTAATGTTAAATTGTGTTTTTTATATTGGTTCAGTTACGTTCATTTGTCTTCGTTTATATTTGTTCAATGATGTTAATTTATGTTTATTCAAATATAATCAGTTTTAGATTTTTTTGTTAAAAAAATATGTTCAGTTAGATTTTTTTTGTTTATCTTCGTTTGTGTTCGTTTATGTTCGTGAACTGTTCGTTTAGGCTTTAAACGAACAAACATAAATGAACACGAACATACCCGATATCTTAATAAACGAACACGAAGAAAAAAATGTGTTCGATTATATGTTTGTGTTCGTGTACGGTTAAAGTTAAACGAACATGAACATGCCTATATTCGTGTTCGTTCAGTTCGTTTATAGGCCTAGTACAACATTTTAACATGTTAAGAGATCAATCAACTACAAAAAAACATGTGTATATAGAATAAACAAAATATCTACAAGATGATATGGGTTATAATTCACTTATGATTTTTAAGCGAATCATTCCAAACTTGTTGGACATAATCCAAAGACACTGCAAATTTGCAATTTTTCTCCCTATCATAGCATGGTTGGAAGGTTGTAGACCATGGTCATAGACCATGGATGTGGTAAATGAAGGGCTGGCTGTCACTGTTACACCCTAATTCGTATTTGACAAAAAGTCGCAGCGGAAACACGAACCATAAAATTTCTTTCATTATAAATACCTCAACTTATTTAAAATTTAACTTTAACATAATTCTTATTCATAAATCCGTCATCCTCTTATATACTAATTAAAAACATAGCTTACGTTTACTACATTTTACATTCAACGTCCCCGTACAATCTCTCTAGTGGCTCGGTCTTCAATCCCTAATCCTTCTGATAATCGCTCATTATCCGTACAACCTGCATTTACCACACACATTCATAACATTAGCACACATTAAAGAAACAAAGTTCATTCGCGTACACTTCACACTTCGTCATCTTTTAAGCTTTAAACATTTCATCTGCATATCCATTTCCTGGTGAGGCTTCAATAATGTACCTGCATTACTTTTCATTCTCGAGGTACACCATTAATAACGTTAACCCTCATCGTCTCTAAATCATGCTTACATACGTACTCACATACATATCTACATACGTACATCTTTTCCCTACAACTTTACATACGTGCATACACTCATACATGCCTTTATTCATACATACATACACATCTACATACATACAATCCTTTCCTACATCATTACACACATACATACCCTCGTACATATCTTTACACATACATACATACACATCTACATGCATACAAACCTTTCCCACATCATTGCATACATACATACCCTCGTACATATCTTTACGCATACATACATACCCTCGTACATATCTTTACACATACATACATACACATCTACATGCATACAAACCTTTCCCACATCATTGCATACATACAAACCCTCGTACATATCTTTACACATACATACATACACATCTACATACGTACATACCCTTCCTACATCATTACATCCCCGTATATACTCATACATGCATACATGCTTGCTCATCCCCATAGGGGCGATTGCCAATGAGAATTAAATTAATAATTCTTACCTGGAGTACGGGATCCCACTTTAAGGTGGGATTCTTACCTGGGCTATGGGATCCCGCTTTAAGGTTCCTAAATGAAACCTAAGGTGGGATTCTTACCTGGACTATGGGATCCCGCTTTAAGGTTCCTAAATGGAACCTAAGGTGGGATTCTTACCTGGACTATGGGATCCCGCTTTAAGGTTCCTAAATGGAACCTAAGGTGGGATTCTTACCTGGGCTATGGGATCCCGCTTTAAGGTTCCTAAATGGAACCTAAGGTGGGATTCTTACCTGGGCTATGGGATCCCAAGGGAAACCAACATACCTATATCGTCACGCACGATCATGTCATCCCACCTTTATACATTCACACATACGCTTACCCTAATGGTCATAAAACATGAGTTAAACTAGTTATACGCGACTTAAAGCGCGTTTAAACGAGTTCCCGATACAAAACGGAGCTAACAAGCAACTTTCGACAACAGCCACCCCGTCGCGTACCGCGACGGGCCGTCGCGTAGCGCGACGCCATCAAACAAACAGAATGTTCGTTGCTGCAGTGCTGCAGATTTCAGCACGTCCGCGTTTCACGGAAACGGTCATAACTTCTTCGTTATTGGTCCGTTTTACCCGATTCTTTTTCCTACGCGTCCGTAGTTTAATTCTCCATCTTTTGGAGTTAAGAACCGACATCCGGATTAACAAAATCTCAGACTTTTATCTCTTCGGCTTATTACCCTTTTTCCCAACCTTGACCCGTTCATGCATTCGTCAACGTAACTTGTTCGTTTTACCATATCCTCTTATACACATAATGATATCCATGACGTCTATCATAAATTACTGAACTCTGGGATATCTTGCATCCTTTTAATACATTATCATTCATATGCTCATTGCGACCCGTTAAGGGTATTCACGCATTAATTTGGTCTATGACTAACCAAACCATCATCCCTACTACCATACTTGTCCAAAACGTTACACTAATCGAAAACTTGTTTCTAAGCTACTTTTAAGACCGTTTACCCCAAAATACCCATCAAGGGCATTTTGGTCAACATTAACCCATCATTTACGACGAAAGACCTTAAACACATATTTGACCTCGAACATCAGGTTTAATTCATTACAACACTTCATTACTTACTTGTACTACGAAGTGATTACAGAAATCACTTACCTCGTGCGTCCGAGTTCGTGTCCGTTATCTTGCCTCCTTTTGACCCGTTAGCCTTTCATGCTTGAGTCCTTCTCGACATGATTCCTATACTTTCATGTCACCAAATCATATTCACATTAGCATACACAATTGTACATGTTAACGATCATAGTAATCGCATATTTCACATTTGACTTTCTTTAGTCACAACTAACAAGCATAATACATGTAACCAAATTCATATCATTTCCAACTCGTGGAGTCCGTAATGTCATCGCATTAGACACACATACGTCTAACACGCATCATATAACTTACTTTAGTCTTACAATTATGACCACATGACAGTTGACTTTTAGAAGTCAACGGTCCATTTACTTTAACTTTTGGTTTTTCATTATATACCCGTAACATTATAATCGACTATACGGACATCACTATATCCATATCATCTTTTACTTACATACAATTTCATCTATTAAGCTCACCTAGGCATTTCATCAAACACTTGGTGTGTGTACTACCTTCTAAGCATAACGTACAACTAATTCATGCACAATCTTCTAATTTCATACATAATTCATCAATTTCTTCCTTCCAATCAACACGAATCATACATGCATAATCATCAAACATATAATCATCACATTTCTTCCAATCCTTCTAACAAGAATCCATCATACATAACATGATACATCAATTTTGGACAAGAATTGGACCTTGATGATATATCCATGCTATCATCTTTACCCTAACAATTGGGTTTCACCTTTACACATCAAATTAACACAAACCATACATAACATATGTTCTATATGATGATTCTAACACTTATACATGATCAATTTCACATTAACTTACGGATTAGAACATAACCCACTTCACACATGATCACCAATCTTTGATTCAAGACATACCTTACGATCCCCTTGTGAAGGTGATCACTAATTCATGCTCGGTTGTGAATTTGGGCCTTGATTCATTCTTCAATTTGAAGCTTTTGCATGAACTAGGGTTTGGGGCTCTTGAGAGCCCCTGATCGATCTATCCAGAACACACACGAAAGTGTGTGTGTGTGTGTGTGTGTGTGTGTGTGATCTTTTATTTATTAACATAACTTTCATTCCATACCACTTTAGTCCCTCGTGTTTACCTCTAAAACACAATTGGCACCACTTTCATCTTTTAATGGTTTTCACCATACACTTAACTAGGTCAAATAGACTAGTTATTTATTTCATTGAATATTCATGGGGAACATAAAACGAATATAAACATTCGGGTTTTGGGGCGTTACAGTCACACCCCAACTGATGGCGGAAACATCTGAGTGAGACGAACGAGATTGCTCGAGACTTCATAACACTAATTGTGACAAGTATTTAAAAAACAAGTTTCATTTCATTGATAATCGTTGTCTAATACAATACTTGGAAAATTCAAAGTACAACATTTGATGAACGAAATACAACAAATTTAAAGTATCAAAATACAATGACATCATTAATAGTCTAAGTGTGTATCTAAGCATATCCTACTAGATTCCATATGCACCAACATCAACAACCTGCAACATGTTTAAAAGTATAGTTCAATACAAAGTATTGGCGAGCATACAGGTTTGGTACACAGCATAAGTATAAAAATTATTGAAACAAATCCACATGGCACACCTAGTTATCAAGATTAACGTAAAACCGACATGCGATTAACAAGTAAACCCTCTGATTATTGCAAGTGTAAATGAATGAATAACTTAACATGACCTCACGTTCACGGGCGGTGCGTTACTCCTATAGCGCTATATATGTTAAGGGGAGGCTCGTATGAAGTTAATGATAAGTTTATCACATAAGAATCACCCAGAAACACGAATCAAGTATAATGTATTAGTATGCATGTATTGGAATGTTTGTGTGATTGCATAAAAGTATAAGTGTTTGTGTAAGTTGAATAAGTAAACATATTGCACCCAAAAGTGTAAAAATGAAAAAGGGTGTTCGAGTATACTCACGGTTTGGGAAGAAATTTCCACTTAGTGAGTTTGGCGAGTCTTGAGTTTTGGAACACCGAAGTTACCAATTTTGGTTCTTGAACTTTTTCCCCAAAGTTGAAAATCTTGGAGATTTGAGAGAGTTTTTAAGTAATTTGGAGGTTGTGCAAGTGTTTGGAAGGTGTTAGAGTTTATATTTATAAGAGGATTAAGTGGTTGGGGTTTAAATGAAGGTGGTTGGGAGTTAGGAGGGGTATTAAATGAGTTGGTTGGAGGTTAGAAGGTGGGTTTGGTGTATTAAATGAGTTGGTTGGAGGTTAGGACATTAAAGAAAGTGGTTGGGGAGATGAAAATTTTCATTTTTAGTCCTTGCACTTGTATTCTTGGTTATTTTATGCTTTAAAGGTGTATGCAAGTATATTATAAGTATGATACATGTATGAATGTGATTCCGAGAAAATATAATCTCGATGTATGTCTCAGTTTTAGGTTAAAACGTGTATTTCGCGGCTGATTACATATTATGCATGTATGATTAAACAAGGTTAATATAAAAATATGTTTTCCATTATGATCCAAGTCTCGAGATTACAAGGATTGAAATGAAGTAAGAATACAAGTTTCTAAAAATAAAAATGCGAATATGACTTTCTAAATATGCAAAGTACAGAAAATGCGGAGCGTTACAGTTTCCCCTACTTTGCGAAATTTCTTCCCGAAATTTATTCAAGAGGAAGACTTTGGACAAAGGAATTTTGGTTAAAACGGTTGGCTAAAATCGTAATTTTGAAGTTTAAAGTCTGCGTGAAGTTCATGTATAAGTGTGTTAAAAATGCATGGAAATTTTGAGGGATGAAAAGGGGTATGTTTGTAAAAGATAGTTCGTTTGACTCAGGTGAATTGAGGCACCCATCGTAAGTATGAGTAAAACATGCATGTGTGTAGGCATAGTGAGTTTGAGCAAGTTTGAATAAATCGATGGGAGAAGTATTTAAAAGGATGTTACCTAAGAAGGAAGTTTTCGTATAAAGTAGTATATATTTTGGTGAAAAGTGCAGCTCACATCGTAGGTTGTAAGAAAGTTTTATTGATTTTAAGGAGCATCAGTAAAATTACATGTATGTAGAAAATTGTTTATTGGTGAGAAGCGGAAATGTTAGGTATTTAGGAAAAAGTTTTGGTGGTGCGGGCCGACTAAGTAAGCTTTCACGTAAATAAAGAATGGAGTTTTAAAGGTAAAGAGGTATTTTAGGGATTGAACGTTTAGACCGATTTATTGTAAATAGGTTTGTATAAAATGTATAAAGGATAATTGGGAATAATCGTGGTATGTGAGTGAATGAACGATTCGGTTGCTGAATGCAAGGGTAGGAATGGTATGATTATCGGATACAATGCGAATATGAAGTGTTGAGGATGAGGTTTTGTCATGGATAATTGAATATCGCGTGTTTAGCATTGCGTTTATGAGTTATCAAAGTTTGTGTAGTCGCGTTTAAATAAGGTCTGTAAAACACCGAATTTCTCATGGCACGTTTTACGAAAGTTTGGTAACATGGTAAAAACACTTATATATAGGAAGTACCAACGACGTATCCATCATGCTCTAACCATGTTACGTCCGTTTCGTTACCCGGTGTCATGTTACTTTCCTTGTCTTACCATACACAGTAGAACACCCTATGGTTTTCATGTGCCTACCACTATAATCCCGTGTGCACCCGTGATTAAATTGGTCGTCGCATGATCCGCATAGTTTGTACTAGTTGTGTATGAGTCAGGGTATACAGTAACTTTAAAAATGAGAATGTGTGTGTGATAGCGTATGAAAATTAAGCATGTGAGTATGATTACGTTTAAGTTTGTATGCGACCAACGTAAGGGAACCACTCGGGTTATGCTCACGTATAGTACGAATGTATGAGTATGAGTATAAGTATGAATGATGATGATTGTGTATATAGTATAAATTGAATCACAATGAATTTAAGCATATTAAATGATCAAGAAATTTTGAGTATGTAGAAATGTATGATATGTGTGAAATTGTCGTGAAATATTGACTAAAATGTGTACAACGATATGCATGTGTAATTGTTTGAGCAAATTTTCGAGTTTATTGAATCAAAAAACTTTGAGTTTATTGGGAGTGGAAAGTTAGATTTGTGAATGTCAAAAGAATATAAAGTATCCATTTGTTATCCGAGATGTTTTTTGTAAGAAGAAAATGCTACTTTTGTTTCAAAAACAAATGGATTTACGTGTGTCGGAGATTGTCTGCTCCTATGAAGTTTCCTTGCCCATGTGTTTGGATTTAGAATTGTGTATTAGTGGTGTTTGAAAAGATTTTTGAAAACAGTGGGTTTGCTTCATTTAAAGTATTTTGTATTAAAATACGAAGAGTTGTATTTCAGACATTTTCGTGAAACTTTGGTCTTTGAAAGAATTTAGCAAAATGAACTTATAGATAGTCGAACTTTGTTGGTATAGTCGTGTAGGTATAGAGTTACTATGTCTAACGTATGCATTGGGAGTTAGTTTGGCCGGTAAGACGATTGTGGTAGGTTAATCGAACGGTAGGTTGATGGTAAAGTATCGGGTTTCGACTAAATACCTATATGTATGATGCTTGGTATTTAACGGTATACTGTACGAGTGGGTTACCGATCATGGGCCTTGGAAGCTTTCTCTAGGTATGGTTCATATCGAGTTTCTTAGGTTCTGAGTATAGACGAGGGTTGTAAGAGTTCATCCTTGTTCTACGGTATCGAGGGATTTTCTGGTAGGAGAGCTAGTTCTAAGTTAGGATATATTGTTGAAAATTGAAGTCTCGGGGGTGTATGGATAGGCTATTTGCATTTGTTGGTTAGGTTGACTATGGATCGATCATGTTTATCAATTAATCGGGGTTGACAAAGCGATATCTATAAGATTTGTACGTATATAAGTGAAAGTTTCATTGGTTCCCTATTGGGAACAAAACGTCTTTAGTATAATAGTATAATGTGAGCGTGTTCTAGTGATTGGACAAAATATGAACATCGTGGGCAAGAGACTTATTAGACCGACTAGGTTGATTGGTAGCATTTCATAAGATTTTGAAAATCGGGTAATAAAGCATTTAAGGTATGATTAGGTATTTTGTGCATGTGATTTACATAAAATAGATTGTAGTGTAAGAAATACGTTTGATAAAATAATGAGGTTTGAGATTTTTGCATAAGTAGAAATTTTGCCAAAATGATAAAAGATTTAAGTGATCGTGTGGTTGGCATGATAAAGTTTCTTTGGAAAAAGAGAGTTGTTAATGTTGGTGCATACGTCTGTCGACTTCGTCTTGTATCGAGTCTTGTATTAGATTAGCTAGATCAGGGCACGGTTTACGAGAAAAGTGTATTTGTGGGCATTTCGCACGAAATGAGAAGTGCTCATTTCGTATGAAGTGTTTCGTGCGAAACAGAGTGGCCTATAAATACCAAGTCATGACTTGTCATTTGTAACGATTCGATTCCGGTAGCGAAGCTCTGCTGAAGTGTCTCCAGCATTGTAAAACAATCTGATATCAATATAGAGACAGTTTAAAGTGATATTATGTGCAATTCAGCTGAAACGACTTCAATACGTTTGAATTCCGCCTCTCGTATTGAAAAGAACTCTTCTGAACGACTCGTTTGGTCGTGAAAACGATCCTACAAGTGGTATCAGAGCTCAGGAGGAAGAGTTCTTTCCATTTCAGCTGCAATTTCTGTTTTCTACACCTTCTTTTCAAAATTTAACAAATTTTCAAGGTTAAAATGGCTTGATTTTCAAATATATTGTGCGAAACAGTGTTTTAACAAACCCTTGAAAGAATTAGATCTTAATTCGGCTTAAAACTGGTTCAATTTTTACAAAAACTGTCCGAAACTTTCATTTCGCACGAAAGCTGATATCATTTCGTTTGAACATTGCTTTGATTTCGCACGAAAACTTCATTTCGCACGAAACCACTATTTCGTGTGAAGCAGTTCATCAGTTCATCATTTCGTACGAAATCAACATTTGATTTCGCACGAAACTGCTATTTCGCTTGAAAGGTGTTCATCAGATAGTTATTCCGTACGAAATCATCTATTTCGTGTGAAAGTTATCTCATTCCGTACGAAATCAGTCATTTCGTATGAAACAGTTAAGAAAGTTCATTTCGTTTGGAAAGTCATTTCGCGTGAAGGATCATTTCGTTTGGAGATTCATTTCGTTTGAAAAGATGTAGTTGTGGAATTTTGAAAACCGAATCAGTCATTTCGTATGAAACAGTTAAAACATGTTTTATTCATTTTAACTGAGCCACCTCTTCAAGCTTGTTAGTGCTCCGTAGCACGTTTCCTTGATTTACAGCAGGTCGCCTGAAACATGTTTTAAAAATACTTTATCAGCGGGGAAATGCTGGCGAGTCACTCATTTTGATAAAATGACACATAGTTATCAACTACATCATAAGAGCGATTACAAAGGCTTTTATCTTATTTTTATCTGGCGCCGTTGTCACATTGCGTGACGATGGTCATATCACTATTGGGTCTTGTCACCCAAGTAGTGACGATCACTGTTAGGATTTATTAGCCTAACCAGTGAAAATTAGTAATGTGCACAATACCCCACTATCCAGTGATTAAGATAACCACGACTTACTCCCTGTAATTATAACATTTGAAAATAATTTAAGGTATTGTAAAACAGTTGATAAAAAGAGAATAACTCACATTGAAAGTTTAATTGGACAGAGCTTAGCCTACTGATTAGCCTTTTTGACCTAAATTAAATAACATGCACACAAACTGGGTTAGTAACTAATACAGCATTTACGATAACTCACGAGATTAAACCCTCACAACGAATGACAAAGTGCGATACTTAAACATCCATCGAATTCACGACGAATGACAAAGCATAACCCTAATGTGGGCAGCACTTAAACATCCATTGGATAGTTTCAATCGATCGGACATTGAATCGTAGTAGCGATCGAGTTATCACCCTGTTTTGTGGCAGCGATTCGTGATCGTGTGTGTTTTTGTAGTAATTGGACAATATCTCAGTATACGTTCTGAGTTTGAACATCGAACTAACGCACAATTGCAAGTACCAGACTCCTCTATTTATACTTGGAAAACCGCGCCCTTGCGTGGCGCGAGGACCTCTCGCGTGGCGCGAGGGACACCTATCTACCATAGGGTAGCCTCGTGTCCAGGTAGCTCAGGTGAGTTGGTCTTGCGTTAAAATTCGATATACACGTAAAACTGTTAAGATAATATCAACTAGGGTTTATCCCCCCTGAGTTTTAGGGGCCCTGATCCTGATTCCGATTGTTCTGAAAATTTTAGGGTTTATGTAGGATCACTTGGGTTTCTTAATTAGGGTTTCCTTTTGAACCAAATATAATAATAAATAATAGTTTTGGTGAGAGTTGTTACATCCTCCCCACCTTAATAAAAATCTCGTCCTCGAGATTTATTGGAACAAGTAGGGATACTTTCGCTTCATTTTTGATTCCAACTCCCAAGTGTATTCAGGTCCTCTCTTCGAATCCCACTTAACTTTGACTAGCACCAATCTTTTGTGTTTGAGAAACTTGATTTTTCGATCTTCAATTTGAATTGGTTTTTCAACGAACTTTAATTTCTCATTTACCTCTATATCTTGGAGAGGTACTACCAGTGATTCGTCTGATAAACATTTCTTGAGATTGGATACATGAAATACATCATGTACTCCAGCTAATTCTTCTGGTAGTTGTAACCGATAAGCAACTGGTCCTATACGTTGGATTATTGAGAATGGTCCTACGTATCTTGGACTTAGCTTTCCTTTCTTACCGAATCGAACTATTCCTTTCCAAGGAGATACTTTCAACATTACTTTGTCTCCAATTTGGAACTCTAGTGGTTTGCGTCGATTGTCAGCATAACTTTTCTGACGATCTCGAGCCGTCTTTAACCTTTCCTTGATTTGAGTAATCTTGTCGGTAGTTTCTTGCACAATCTCTGGTCCTGATAATTGACTTTCTCCTATTTTTGCCCAACATACTGGAGTTCTGCACTTTCGTCCATACAGTGCTTCGAATGGGGCAGCTTCAATACTTGAATGATAACTATTGTTATAGGAGAATTCAATTAAAGGTAAGTGATCGTCCCAGTTTCCGCCAAAATCTATCACACATGCCCTAAGCATGTCCTCCAGTGTTTGGATTGTTCTTTCACTTTGTCCATCTGTTTGAGGATGATATGCAGTGCTAAATTTTAGTCGGGTTCCCATTGCTTCCTGGAAACTTTTCTAGAAATGGGAAGTAAAACGACTATCTCTATCCGATACAATGGAGAGTGGAACTCCATGTAAGGATACTATTTCATCCACATACAGCTTTGCCAACCTTTCCATGCTAAAGGTTTCTTTCATGGGTAGAAAATGAGCTGATTTGGTTAATCGATCCACAATTACCCAAATCGCATCATTACCTTTTCTGGTTTTGGGTAACTTGGTAACAAAATCCATTGTTATAAGTTCCCATTTCCATACAGGCATTTCTAATTGTTGAAGTAAACCTGATGGTCTCTGGTGTTCTGCCTTAACTTGTGAACAAGTAAGACATTTAGAAACATATCTAGCTATATCCTTTTTCATACCTATCCACCAGAAATTATTTCTTAAATCTTGGTACATTTTGTTGTTACCAGGATGCATGGTATACCTAGACTTATGGGCTTCCTCTAAAATTTTATTTCTTAATTCTCCCTGCTTAGGTACCCAAATTCGTTTCTTATGGAATCTCCAGATTCTATCACTACTTTGTTCTAAGTCTTTTATTCGTCCTTTTATTCCTTCAGCATCGTCCTTGATTGTTGTTTCTTGAACATTTTTCAGTTGTTCCATTAAATCTAACTGTAGATTTAATCTGATAGCACGAACCCGTCGTTGTTTCTCATGATACTTACGACTTAGGGCATCTGCAACTACATTTGCCTTTCCTTCGTGATATTGAATATCACAGTCGTAGTCACTTAAAATTTCCATCCATCTTCTTTGCCTCATATTTAACTCTTTTTGCCCAAATATGTACCTTAGACTCTTATGATCCGTATAGACAGTAAACTTACTTCCGTACAGATAGTGTCTCCAGATCTTAAGGGCAAAAATTATGGCTCCTAACTCTAAGTCATGAGTTGTATAGTTTTCCTCGTGCTTTTTCAATTGCCTTGATGCATACGCAATTACTTTCTTGCGTTGCATTAATACACATCCTAATCCTAGCTTTGAAGCATCACAATATACTTCAAAATCTTTTGTTCCTTCTGGTAAGGCTAGAATTGGAGCATTTGTTAACTTTTGCTTTAAAATCCTAAATGCTTCTTCTTGTTTAGTTCCCCATTCAAACTTAAGTGATTTACAAGTTAGCTTAGTTAATGGTAAAGCTATCTTGGAAAAATCCTTAATAAACCGTCTATAATATCCAGCTAAACCTATAAAACTTCTAATCTCCATTGCTGATTGCGGAACCTTCCATTTGGTGATTGCTTCTATCTTTGCAGGATCTACGTGAATACCTTCGTGATTTACCATATGTCCTAAGAATTGCACTTCTTGTAGCCAAAATTCACACTTCGAGAATTTGGCGTAAAGCTTCTCCTTTCTTAAAAAAGTTAAGAGTGCATGCAAGTGCTGACAATGCTCATCCTGACTTTTGGAATAAATAAGTATATCGTCAATAAAGACAATTACAAATTTATCCAAGTACGGTTTACAGATTCTATTCATCATGTCCATAAATGCTGCAGGTGCATTTGTTAACCCAAAGGGCATGACTGTAAACTCGTAATGACCATACCTAGTTCTGAAAGCAGTTTTAGGTATGTCTTCTTCGTGTACCTTTAATTGATGATATCCGGAGCGTAAATCTATCTTAGAAAAGTATCTAGCTCCCTGGAGTTGATCAAAGAGATCATCAATCCTAGGTAATGGGTATCGATTCTTAATTGTAACCTTATTCAATTCTCTATAATCGATACACATTCGCATCGAACCATCCTTCTTCTTTACAAACAACACTGGTGCTCCCCAAGGGGATGAACTAGGTTGTATGAATCCTTTGCTTAGTAATTCATCTAACTGCTTTTTCAATTCTAGCATTTCAGTGGGTGCTAACCGATATGGTGCCTTGGCTATCGGTGTAGTTCCAGGAATTAGATGAATTCTAAATTCTACCTCCCTATCAGGTGGTAATCCAGGTAGTTCTTCTGGGAATACTTCCGAGTATTCTGAGACTACTGGAATTTCTTTGAGTTCCTTACTCTTAGTGTTAATGATTACTGAAATCATATACACCATTTCTTGTTTTCTGAAATAACTAGCCACTTTCATTTCTGAAATGAACTTCATTGACTTTCGTGGCTTATCTCCTGTAATTACTACTAATTTTCCAGTGGGTGTATGAATTTCTATGGAATTCTTATCACAAAGAATTCGAGCATGGTTGGTTACTAACCAATCCATTCCTAACACCACATCGAATCCGGCTAATTTCATAGGTAACAGGTTTGCAGAAAATTTATGTCCTAAGAGTTCTATCTTTCCTTCTTGCAAAACCTTATCTATATTAACAGAATTTCCGTCTGCCGTTTCGACTGTAAAAATCTGACTAAGTTGGGTTAAGGGTAAATTAAGTGCTTGGCAGAATGAAGTATTGATAAAACTTTGGTTTGCACCAGAGTCAAATAATACTTTTGCGTAAACGTTGTGAACTAGGAACGTACCAGCTATCACATCCGGGATTAGCTCTGCTTCCTGAGTAGTCAGTTGGAAGGCTCTTACGTTCTTCTTGGTAGTTCCTTTTGCAGGTTTAGCTTTGTTATCAGCTGATTTAACCAATTTAGGGCAGTCTGGCTTAATATGTCCAGCTTCTCCACAGTTGTAGCAAACTGTGAATTTCTTCTTCCTGCAGTCTTCTTCTTGATGCCCCGGAATTTTGCAAAAATTGCAATATCCCTTGCATCTTCCAGAATGCTTCCTTTTGCAAGTATTGCAAAATGGACCAGTGGAAGATTGCCCAGTCCCCCTTCTTTTGAAATTGTTACGGTTACCCATACGAAATCTTGGGGTAATCTTTTGGGCTACTTCCTTTTTCCTGGTTTCTTCTCGTGTACGTACCAGTCCATCAGTTAGGGTGTTAGCTAATTCCACAGCATCATCAAAGTGCGTGGTCTCGCAGCTTTGACAATGTCATGGATTTCGCCAATTAATCCCCAAATATAACGGGAAATAAGCACCGGCTCTGGCAAAGCCAGGGTTGGTACTACTCTAGCATATTCAAAGAATGTCGAAGTATACCCTCGACAGTCCACATCCACCATCCGGTGGTTCAGGAATTTATTTGCCATTTGTTCCTTTTCATACTCGGGACAGAATTTTCTTTCTACAAGACTCTTAAATTCTTCCCAGCTCATAGCATATGCCATCGTCCTTCCTTTGGATTGTAATACTGTATTCCACCATTCTAGTGCCCCTTCTTTGAAAAGATGTGACGCGTACATGACTTTGCTGTCCTCGGCACATTTACTTATTGTAATTACTGCTTCGGTTTTCTCTAACCAACGTAGTGCAGCAGTTGCTCCTTCGTTACCTGCAAACTCAGCCGGTTTACAGGCAAGAAATTCCTTGTAAGTGCAACCAGGTGTTGCAGCTTTCATTTTCTTAAGGAGCGGAGCTTGCATCCTATCGTTGTTGTTATTAATATGATTACCGCCTCCATTTACACTATTACTGAAATTATCTTCCTGAGTTCGTTTACTAGGAACAATTTGTTGAGGTTCGATTGGATTTCGAGCAGCAGCAAGGATTTCTGGAATAGCATTGGCTATTCCCTGAGCAACGATATTTTCTATACCTTGCCTATTTAGAAATTGATCCTCATTGTTGTGCTCGGATTGATTACCCTCATTAACTTGTTCATTACCAGCGTTTGCCATCTGGTAATAAATTTTTATATAAATAATTAGTATAAATAAGAAACAACCAATTATAATAATTTAATCGCACATAATCACATAAACAAATATACATCCAAAATTGTCAATTTCTCAACTTCTATGTTTATATATTATACTGTTATCTTACAACCGTTTTATTGTTTATTTTACACATACTGGTTTTTATTATTATTATTATTATTATTATTATTATTATTATTATACAACACAGTTTCATAATCCCCTTTTTCCCTTGTCAGCTAGCATGTTTAAAAGCGATGTTCCCTCTCATCATATTTCCAGGAGATTTGTCCTCCTATTTCCCGGATCCTATTCCCTGCATCCATTAACTCCTCGCCAAAATGGCGGAGTTCAGCTAAGTTCTCGTTACTCATTGGTGGATTTGGTATAGGTTCTGGGTCGAACTGAGGAAACAAGGTATAGGGACTGTTGATGAGGTTTTGAAACTGCCAGTCGTTCGTCCACCACTCATCCATTTGTCCTAGAGGTTGTGTGTGGATCAAAGCGTCTGGAATGGCTGGTTCTAAGTTTATTAGGATTTGAGTTTCAGCAGGATAAGGGTAAAGGTTGTTATTGATAGGCCTAATGGTATCACAGCTTGCCAGTATGAAATCTAATTGTTCCTGCAATGTCATGTCCTTGATTTGTTTTGAGCTTTCTCCAATTTCTTGCTTAGAACTTTCTCCCATTTCTATCCCTGCTTACCTTGAATTTTCCTCAATTTCTATCCCTTTTCTTTTATCCATGGGATTCTCTATCTTAGGAATTCTTCTAGTTACCGGTTTCCTTCTGCGTACACGTCTCTAGCCTACAAATCTTCTTCTTTTCTTAGGTTTTGCTTTCTCCAGAGGTGGAGCTTGAAATTCTATAGGTTTTTCCACATCAGCAAAGTAACCAGAAAATTCTTTAGAAACTTCTATGTTTACAGGGTAGAGGTTGAGATTCTCTAGGGCTCCAGATAATTCATTCATACTGTTTAACACATATATATAAAAATATTAAGTTTAAAATTTCATAACAAAATTTCACAGATAACCTTTAAGTATTATTGCATATCGTGTGACTAATTTAATACAAAGGATAATTGATGAAAACATACTAGGGTTTATTGTAATTTATTTATTTACTGGGTAAAGTTTCTGGTTTGTAGATGATAAGGTTACTAGAACTGGGTCATGATATTTTAAAGATTTGTATTTACTACTACAGTGGCTAGTATATATAAATCTGTCCATTTTTCATCTAACTTGTCTTCCCATGGTGGGTTATTGCCTAGTTCCTGGGTTTCTTGATTAACTCTCTTTTCTTTAGGTTGTGATTTCTTTATTTTCTCTTGACTTTTCCTAATAATCAAACTTCTTTTCTTAGGAGAAAGTGGTTCCTCATATTGTGCCTTTCGAACAAATACTCCTTCCTCAGGATCTACTGAGTATCTTGAGGAATTTGATCGGGATGTACATCCCTTATCTTTCGAGGAATTATCTAGTTTAAGACAGATATCCGAAATTCTTTGCTTACCCATTCTGTAAATTAACAAATAATCACAATATAATCACATAATCATAGAATGACAATTAGGAAAATTAAGTATTTTAAAATACTTAATAGGCTTTGAATCAGTGGCTCGATCAGTAGCTCTGATACCACCTTTTCCTGTCACGGCCCCAGCCCCGGTTTGGCCCGGTCAGGAGCCCGGGGACAGGAACCTGTGGTATCGATGATGCGACAGCGGAAGAATTTTAACAGGATCTTTTTAAAACTCAAAATGCCCAATTATTTTATTTCCATAAATTGGGGTAAATCCCATAATTTACAACAGAGGAATTTAACTAGGAAATTCCCTGATTTATTAAAACATGTTTTATTCATTTTAACTGAGCCACCTCTTCAAGCTTGTTAGTGCTCCGTAGCACGTTTCCTTGATTTACAGCAGGTCGCCTGAAACATGTTTTAAAAATATTTTATCAGCGGGGAAATGCTGGCGAGTCACTCATTTTGATAAAATGACACATAGTTATCAACTACAGCATAAGAGCGATTACAATGGCTTTTATCTTATTTTTATCTGGCACCATTGTCACATTGCGTGACGATGGTCATATCACTATTGGGTCCTGTCACCCAAGTAGTCACGATCACTGTTAGGATTTATTAGCCTAACCAGTGAAAATTAGTAATATGCACAATACCCCACTAGCCAGTGATTAAGATAACCACAACTTACTCCCTGTAATTATAACAGTTGAAAATAATTTAAGGTATTGTAAAACAGTTGATAAAAAGAGAATGACTCACATTGAAAGTTTAATTGGACAGAGCTTAGCCTACTGATTAGCCTTTTTGACCTAAATTAAATAACATGCACACAAACTGGGTTAGTAACTAATACAGCATTTACGATAACTCACGAGATTAAACCCTCACAACGAATGACAAAGTGCGATACTTAAACATCCATCGAATTCACGACGAATGACAAAGCATAACCCTAATGTGGGCAGCACTTAAACATCCATTGGATAGTTTCAATCGATCGGACATTGAATCGTAGTAGCGATCGAGTTATTACCCTGTTTTGCGGCAGCGTTTCGTGATCGTGTGTGTTTTTGTAGTAATTGGACAATATCTCAGTATGCGTTCTGAGTTTGAACGTCGAACTAACGCACAATTGCAAGTACCAGACTCCTCTAGTTATACTTGGAAAACCGCGCCCTCGCGTGGCGCGAGGACCTCTCGCGTGGCGCGAGGGACACCTATCTACCATAGGGTAGCCTCGTGTCCAGGTAGCTCAGGTGAGTTGGACTTGCGTTAAAATTCGATATACACGTAAAACTGTTAAGATAATATCAACTAGGGTTTATCCCCCCTGAGTTTTAGGGGCCCTGATCCTGATTCTGATTGTTCTGAAAATTTTAGGGTTTATGCAGGATCACTTGGGTTTCTTAATTAGGGTTTCCTTTTGAACCAAATATAATAATAAATAATAGTTTTAGTGAGAGTTGTTACAACTAACGCTGAGTGAATTTATTAAACAGCTTGAAGCTTAAGAGATGGAACAACGAAAGATATCAAGAATGAAGAACTATGATGGAGAACATGACTTTGGTTTGTATTACAAAGGTGGAGTGAGTGATAAAACCAATTTTTCACCGAAGGTTGAAACTACTTTCAATGCAAAAAGTTCTTCTGAAAGTTCATCTCAAGGATCGAGTAGCAAAATGGGATTCTCTTCATATCCATCGTTTGATCCAAATTTTTTGGCAACCAAGAGTAGGAAAATTCTTCAGTGCAACATTGCTTTAAATCTTGAAAATGATCAAAATTACTCGGAAGAAGTTGCTAAAAGTCATATGTCTCTGTTGGTAACTGTATTAGAGTCGTATGGAAGTTTGGTTGCAGGAAGGATCGAAAATCCGATGTTGACCAAAGAGGATTACGATCTGGTTGATGCTGAGGAGATGGAGTTGATGGATATAAAGTGGTGTTTGGCGAGCGTTTTGAGAAGAGCTGAAAAGTTTAAACAAATTACAGGACGAGATGATTTTCGTGATGCAAATGTGTCTACTTTAGGATTTGATAAATCTAAAGTTACTTGTTTTCGTTGCAGGGAAAAGGGGCATTTCAAGAGAGAATGCACAAACCGCGAAGCAAGTGGAGCTCAAAATCCTTTCGGAAACAATGACTACTATCGAAAAGCGATTTATCATCAAGTTGCTCAACAACCATATCAACAACAACCACAAACTGCACATGCTCAGAAAGTGATTGAAAATTCAAAGAAAGCCTGTCTTGGTAATCAAGATAATGGAAGTTCATCAAAAGAAGACAGTTGGGATAAATATATTTCAGCAGGGAGTAAAGCATGTGTGATGAACAAAATGATAGATCAAGATGATGAAAGGCTTCCAGAGGGTTTCAGCTGGAAATATTTCAGTTGGGATGATTTTGATCCTAACAAAACTTCTGGTCATAAAGCTTTTGTTGCTCAAATTGTTAAAGATAATGGTGAAAAATACACTACTGATGACTATTGGGCAGAAAAAATAAAAAAGCGTTTAGAAAAGAAAGATGAGAAAGTTGTAGAAGAGGTTCGTGTGATAAAGAAGCAGGATAAAGAAATTCCAGTGTTTGAGGTTAAAAAGCAAGCTGTTGCAGAAAAAGTGTCTGAGAATTGTGAAAACTGTGAGACTATGAAGAAGAAAAATAGTGAATTGATTCACAACATGAACAGGCTAAAAGAATCATATGATATCTTAAACAAAGCAATGAATCAATACAACGAGTCAAGCAGTGAACAAGCTACAGCAATGAAGACGCTTAAAGGAGCATACATGAGACAGCTAGATAGTGTCAACTATTACACTGAGATGTGTGCCCAACTTGAACAGAAGTTGGAAACTCAAAGAATAGAAACTGAGAGAGTGAATAGATTATTAAAAAGTTACTCATGTTCTTCTTTTGTGGTTGACAGGATCTACCCTATAGTGGAAGACATGAAGACATTTGAAGAAGAAAAATCTGAAGAGAAGAAGTCTGAAGCAAAAGAAGATACTGAATTGAAGGATTCCGGTAAGAAACCAAGTGTTAGTTATAACAAGTGTCCACCCCCGCTTGAAAATGGATATTCTCCACGAAATCCAAATTCAGAAAGAGTCAAAAAGGCAACCTATTTACAGTGGGAATCTGAGTCTTCAGATAATTTGCCAGAAAGTATTGATGTCACTTTCACATCGTCTGACACTGATCATGAGTCCGAGTTAATAAAGAAAGTGGTCGATCAGGTGTTGGATAAAGACGAAACCGAGGAGTCAAAGTTGGAGTCAAAATCAGAGTCAAATTCTGAGTCTGACACGTCAAGTTCAAAAGAGAAAAAGGACATACGGGTTTACAATAAAGAATTTCTGTTATCAAAATCTAATTTGAATGATGAACCAATCAAAGTAGCTTATACTTTGAATGATTCAGACAGATTATATTCTGATGAAGAATTTCCAATAAGAGGTGTTAAAACTGAAATGATCAAAAAGATTTTCAAACTAACAGAAATTAATATTTCTGAAATAAAAGATGTAAATCTTTCTGAAAAACCAAGACCTTACACCTCAAGAGATCAACAAAGGTTAAACAAGAAAAAGGGTTACAGTTCTGGTTCAGGTTATCGAAAGAAACCAAACCATAACGGTAATTTCAAAAAAGAAGGGTTTGGGTTTTATTCCACCAAAAAATTATAAAAATGAGAAAACTTATAAACCAAAAACTGTATTTGTTTCAGGATTAAGTGCAAAGGAGGAAGAAAAGAGTTCATTCTGGAAGGAGACGAACAAAGAATTCCTTGCTAAGAAGCAAGAGGAAATGAAGAAGAAAATTTTTCAGAAGACAGAGACGAGAACCTGTTTTCAATGCAAAATAGTTGGTCATATTGCCAGGAATTTTCCAAAGGCGATTCAAACAAAACAGGGAGTTTCTGATAAACTGAAAGGAAAAATGGTTGAAAATGAGCCACCAACCAAACAATCTATTGTTTTCAAAAATTCAAAGTTTGAGGTTGGTGAGTGTTCAAAAAGTTTTTACAGAAGGAAAGTAAAACTTGACAACCAAAAGTGGGTTGTTAAGAATTCTGATGCTAATTCTGGCGATGAATCTGATTCCACAAAATCAGAGGAGCCACAAGTTGTTATAAAAGAAGAGAAATCAGTACCGCCATTTGATAATGCAAATTTTCCACCATTGCGGGCTGAAAATTTAAAATAAAAAATCGGAAAAGTTGAAATTTCAAATCATTTTTTTACTGAAAAGTAAGATTTTGATGTTGAAAAGGTCTTTAACTCCACCGTTCAAAATATTTTTGGAAAAATGATTGGTGGGAAGGTCAAGGGGGTTAAAGAATTTTATGAGAAGAAAACAAAGAAACCAGATGATGATGGTTCATCCCGGATTAGTAACTGGGATAGAACTTATCAAGACTAAACTCTAGAATTGCCGGAGCTCCCAAGTTGGTAATCGTGGAGCAGGAATCGGCATCATTCTTGAAAATGTTTGTTTGGCAAACCTACGAGTGGTAGTTCTTAAAAATTGTCATACTTTTCAAATGGTATGATTGGTAAGTGAACTTACAAGTGGTTGAAAGAAGTGGTTTTCACTGACAAGTGGTTGATCAAGGTCATTAGGTTGAACTTGATTTAACTTTCATTCATGTGATTGAGAAAACATAGTGATGAATGAATCCCCTAACCTACAAGTGGTTTGAAAAATCAACAACTTATTTTCCGGAAAAACCATTTTGATTAAAATAAACTTAAGTGTTTTGAAATCTTAATGGGAAAATAGTATTGTTGTGAGGGGGAGTTCTGATTGTTTATGCCAAGTGGATGGCGATTTGAAGCAATTCATAACAGTTGTCACTTTTCTTGTACAGTTTTGTTTTCAAATTTCTTTTAAATGGTTTTGAATTTTAGGGGGAGTAAGATTTCAGAAAATCCAAAAACGTTTGAAAATTTGAAAAAGACAAAAACATTGAAAAATAAAAAATGAGTTTTGTTGAGAAAAGAGGAAATGATAGTACATCAGTGGACTATCACAGCATGCTAAAGAATTGGAAAGTCAAAAAGTGATAAACGGTCTCACTGATGATGTGCCAGTAGGTTTTTGCACATTTAGTAGATTGTGTCGAGATATAAACCTAAATATCAAACTTGCTTATCTCGTGGGGAACATCTCTCGGATATATGGGTAACCCCCGAAATCTTGTTTGAAATACCCCTCTTTCTGAGATACTAGGTCTTTATGCTTAGTGATATCTGGGGTATTATCCCGGGACTTCTGATTTTGCGGAAGCAATGGCCTAGTCCCCGTATAATACTTTTCGCTTGCTTGAAAGATAGCACCCCCCTCAACATAAAAAATGATGAAACATTACAAAATGCTAATCATGTGCTGTTGAAGAAAAGATTCTCTAAAAGGAACACACCTAAAGTCGAAGCCATCATCTCTCTGATTTTGCGGAAGCAATAGCCTAAGCTCTCATGGCCCTCGCATTTAACCCTTTACATATATCATCTAGGTATACTCACCTGTAAGATTAAATATTGGGATCTGGATACGGGAGTATATTCTGAGGTGGGACACGCGTATAAGTTTAAGTCTCTAAAACATAAATTCCGTATCTCGAAACAGTTGAACTTTGTGTGAAAATTTAAGTGGATCTGTATACTGACAATCTACGTGAATCGTAAAGAACTTAAAATGTTTAAAGCTTAATGGTGTTGGTGATTTGTCTCATAATCTGATATGATCCTCTTACACAAACTCACAAAAATATTGTTTGTAAATATTTCTTTACTGCTTTCCTTTAAATTCAAAAATCCAAAAAGATTTTAGTGTGTTTTAGCATAAAATTTTGAAAAATTCAAAAAGATTTTCGACAACTGATGTTGAAGAGCTAATTTTCAAAATTTCGAGTGCTAAACATGATGAACAACAGGTTTGGGAGAGTGTGTTTGAGAAAAATGTTATGTTTACAAATGGTCATCTAAGATTTTAAATGAAAAATCATTTTGAATGATACTTGCATGAGATTGTTTGAGTTTGAAAGTGATAAGCAGAGTTTAATATTGTGAAAATTTAAAATATGTGAAACTCGTGTTTTAGGTAGAGATTGTGCAGGCAGAAGCAGCAAAGTTTCGACTCATGAAAGATTTGAGAAAGCCAGGTTCCAGATTCTGTGATTATGGAGAGTCAGGAAACGGTCCTGAACCTGTGAAAGTTGCAGAGGATGAGCCAGGTCACGATCTTGGAACAAGAGTTATTCCAGACTGCGATCCCAGCTTAGCGAAAGGGGGAGTCTGATGACATCAAGAGGGAGTCTGAAGATGCAAGCTGCTGATGCTGATGAACTTAAGGAATCAAGAGACCTGTTTAAGAAGTGTATAGAGCCAGGTTGCGATTTTGGAAGAAAGAGAAAGAGAGAAAGAGATTGATTGAGGTCACTTACAATGGAGAATCTTTGGAGAGAGCGAGAAGACTGATAAAGACTGAAGGTTTGACAACCGAAGACTCGACACCGAAGACTTCATCAACATCCAAGGGGGAGTCTGTTGGTGCATACGTCTGTCAACTTCGTCTTGTATCGAGTCTTGTATTAGATTGGCTAGATCAGGGCACGGTTTACGAGAAAAGTGTATTTGTGGGCATTTCGTACGAAATGAGAAGTGATCATTTCGCACGAAATAGCAATGGCTATTTTGTACGAAATAGCAAGGTCATTTCGTATGAAGTGTTTCGTGCGAAATAGAGTGGCCTATAAATACCAAGTCATGCCTTGTCATTTGTAACGATTCGATTCCGGTAGCGAAGCTCTGCCGAAGTGTCTCCAGCATTGTAAAACAATCTGATATCAATATAGAGACAGTTTAAAGTGATATTCTGTGCAATTCAGCTGAAACGACTTCAATACGTTTGAATTCCGCCTCTCGTATTGAAAAGAACTCTTCTGAACGACTCGTTTGGTCGTGAAAACGATCCTACAGTTAAAGATCACCGAGGTAAAGAAATCACCCATATCTCGTTGGTGAAGTCGTTGTGAGAAGAAAACGGAGCTCACAACTATCTTGATGATATGCTCCCATTTTTTGGAATGTGAGTAGTGTATTCCTTGTTGGTGATATTTTGAAATCATGCATATAAATAACGTATATGTATATGAAAAGGATTAGTTGTTGTGTGTATAACCATTGTGAATATAATTTGATTTTTGAAAAGGAAAAGTTTGGATCATGTTATGTATAAAATTGATACTAGTAAAATGGAGGTTTGATTAAAACTTGGATTGTTCCGTAACGGAATTTTGACTAAACCAAAGTGGTCGAAAGTTCTTTTGAGTTTGGGAAGCATGCTTTGGCTTAATTAGTAGAATACTCTCGATGAAATTTCGGTTAGCGGTATTTACCCTTCCGGTTACTACATGTCCTTAGTCAATCGAAAGTTCGAGACTTTGGCGGGATTTGAAAATCGAGGAGTGGGACTAGTTTGACAAGATGTGGGTTTCACCCCTAACTTGACAACCTCGTACCCTAAGAATGGTTAGTACTCATCGGGTCAAGAAAGTTAATTCTGACATATTGATGAGGGTCTACTAGAGTTTGAATTGAAAATTTTCCATCAAGGTGAAGATTTCACTCCTAACTTGATGGCGAAATTTCGTGTAAAAACGAATAAGTAGATTAAGAGTCGTTCACCAAATTGTGGGTTTCACGCCTATTTTGGTGAAGTCTTCTCGTTTGTATAATACGAGTGTTTTCATGTTTTAACATAATCGTGTAAGTTGCCTTAGGAAAGGCATATATTTTGAAATAGGAAAATAAATATGAGCACATAAAAGACGTTTCAAGAATTTAACACATAAATCAAGTATGGTCAAGTATGGTGATTAACTATAGACTATGTCAAAAGCATGACAATTTTCCTAATTCCCTATAGTTATGGCTCTGATATTAATCTGTCACACCCCAACCGATGGCGGAAACGTCGGAGAGAGACGAACAATATTGCTCGAGACTTCATAACACTAATTGTGACAAGTATTTAATAAACAAGTTTCATTTCATTGATAATCGTTGTCTAATACAATACATGGAAAATTCAAAATTCAACATTTGATGAACGAAATACAACAAATTTAAAGTATCAAAATACAATGACATCATTAATAGTCTAAGTGTGTATCTAAGCATATCCTACTAGATTCCATATGCATCAACATCAACAACCTGCAACATGTTTAAAAGTATAGTTCAATACAAAGTATTAGCGAGCATACAAGTTTGATACATAGCATAAGTATAAAAATGATTGAAACAAATTTACATGGCACACCTAGTTATCAAGATTAACGTAAACTGGAATACGATAAACAACTCCCCTCTGATTACCGCAAGTATAAATGAATGAATGAATAACTAAACATGGCCTCACGTTCACGGGCGGTGCGTTACTCCTATAGCGCTATAAGAATCACCCAGAAACACGAATCAAGTATAACGTATTAGTATGCATGTATTGGATTGTTTGTGTGATTGCATAAAAGTATAATTGTTTGTGTAAGTTGAATAAGTAAACATATTGCACCCAAAAGTGTAAAAATGAAAAAGGGTGTTCGAGTATACTCACGGTTTGCGAAGAAATTTCCACTTAGTGAGTTTGACGAGTCTTGAGTTGTTGGAACACCGAAGTTACCAATTTTGGTTCTTGAACTTTTTGCCCAAAGTTGAAAATCTTGGAGATTTGAGAGAGTTTGGAAGTAATTTGGAGGTGGTGCAAGTGTTTGGAAGGTGTTAGAGTTGGTATTTATAAGAGGGTTAAGTGGTTGGGGTTTAAATGAAGGTGGTTGGGAGTTAAGAGGGATATTAAATAAGTTGGTGGGAGGTTAGAAGGTGGGTTTGGGGTATTAAATGAGTTGGTTGGAGGTTAGGACATTAAAGAAAGTGGTTGGGGAGATGAAAATTTTTATTTTTAGTCCTTGCACTTGTATTGTTAGTTATTTTATGCTATAAAGGTGTATGCATGTATATTATAAGTATGATACATGTATGAATGTGATTCCGAGAAAATATAATCTCGATGTATGTCTCGGTTTTAAAGTAAAACGTGTATTTCGCGACTGATTACATATTATGCATGTATAATTAAACAAGGTTGATATAAAAATACGTTTTCCATTATGATCAAAGTGTCGAGATTACAAGGATTGAAATGAAGTAAGAATACAAGTTTCTAAAAATAAAAATGCGAATACAACTTTCTAAATATGGAAAGTACAGAAAATGCGGAGCGTTACACTAGCAATAGGTAACATGTATAATTAATTAAACATGTTTACTGAAAAGTACACTATATGATTTTTCAATTTTCTTAAAAATAATTAAAATTAGAAGGTTAGGATCTATCATTTATCATGTTTGGTACATAAAACATACAACTGTGTATTGACATGGGATATAAAGTAGTTGAATGAGTTGTATTCATGTTTAGAATTTGTGTTGTTCATGTGGTCACAAACCTGTTAAACCCGCTAAGACACGATTTGCGAACCTGTTTTGGATCTCATGTTACAGTTTCATATGATTTACAAATATATGTAGCAAAGTTAAAAATGCGTATTTGAAAATTAGGTTTAGACTTTAGAGAATAGATGAAACTTATTTGTGTGTCATGCTGAAAGATTTAACACAACATACAAAGTAGAGTTTGGATTTTTTTTTTATCATGTCACTCTTTTCTGATACTTAGATTTATAAACAACTCATATAATATAAGTTGATATAAAAATATCCTTAAAAAACACACAACAACAACAACAATATAAAGTCATGTAAAATATAAAAAAAAAAAACATTTTTATAGTTCTCTAGGAGTTTTCTTGTTTTGGAAACGATCTATAACATGCGCCATTAATTGGAATTAACTAATTAGGCTTGACAATAGGACATATGCCTTTAATTGGTTATTGGGTATGAGCATTCACAACAATTTCACTATTTTCTACCTAGTAATTTAATTAGAAATCATCACTTTGTAAAATTTATTTCTTATTTTGAAAACCTTTCACATCTCATCTATCATTTTTATTTTTATCTTACTCAGAAACACTTATTTAATTATATTTCTTGTTTATTATAAATTCATAATAATTTGATAGAGGGCGGATAGTAACTTCTTATATATAAAAAGTTTTTTTAGCAATTTTTTGAAATTATAGAAATGGTGTATAGATATGATGGTTCTAATGTGGACTAAAAAATGATGATGTTTAGTAGGAATGGCAGTGGGCAGGGTTTGGGCCGGGCATTGGTATTCCCAAGCCCTTACCCGGTTATAATTATTTGTCCCATATCCGACCTCTTACCCATCGGGTATTTGTCGGGTAATTAAACATCGGGTATACCCGTTAATTTGTTAAAAAATACCAGTGAGACTCCCATATGCATTTTTTACTCTAATATTAATAGAATTTACTATTTTATTAACTACAATAAAGAAAAATATGAACAATAACATGCATATCATATTCAAATGCATATTTGAAACATATATCTAGATAGAGCAAGGTTCATTTGAGAAGAAAATTTAATTGAGAAGAAAAAGAACAAAGGATAATTTTGTAAAATATTAAATAGTTTTTTCAATTATCTCATTTATTATCATTTTTGACTAATTAATTAGTCATAAAGACTAGTATCCTTCACACTAACTTTTTTTGCCTACACACATCAAAAGTTATCTTAAATATTTCGAAACTCATCCTACACGTTGAAATTTATCCAACACAACTCGTAATTTATCCTACACTTTAAATTATTATTTTTTTTTTTTTTTGAAAAAATATATATTTTGAAGATAAGTTACAAAAAATTTAATTTAGTTAACTATTAAAGAGGAAGACTACAAATTAATAACCTATGTAGATTTACCATTGTACCCTTATAGTAACATTAAATACTTATATTAAATAAAGTAAAATAAAGCATTCTTATTGGTTGAAATTTCTTATTTTTTCTTCTTATAAAAAATTTCTTCTCATTTGAACTCTCCACTATCTAGATAATTAACTAATTAAGGTATTGCTACTTTAGAACCCATAATGTTAGTCTATGTATTTTGTATTTAATAGAACACCAGACTTGAAAAATAGTAACATTAATTAGGACCTAAGTAATCTTCCTAATAACTTGAAATGTATTTAGAATATCTCAAAACTAACACACAACTTTAATCCGTATAGAAACGACGTAACTAAACATAAAATCTTGTATGTGTATGTTAAAGTCTTGAAAACAAATCAAAGAGCAAAATCTATGAATAATAAATATGTGTATGTACTAAAGTTTATGTAAATGGAAAACTAAATTTACATTAATATACTTTTCGGGTAAACAAGACGGGTATCGTCCAGGTATTACTAAATCGCATACTCGTACCCATACCCGAATTTTTTTATATCTTTAATCATATACCCAGCCCATACCTGTCGGGCTTCAGGTATGCCCGGCCCATATGTTTCGGGTTTGGGGTATACCCGTCGGGCTCGAGTTTTTTGCCATCCTTAATTTTTAGACATTTACCTTAAATTTTAAAAATAGATGATGGTATGATGGATCTATCGTGACTACTCTAGTTACCTTATTGGGTTTAAAGGTTATAAATAAGACATTGGTCTTTAATTAATTAAGAGTAAACTGCCATTTTGGTCCCTGTGGTTTGGGCACTTTTGCCATTTTAGTCCAAATCTTAAATTCTTTTTTGTGTTTTTTAGATTTTTTAGATATTTTTGGTTGTGTTCACACTGGTTCTCGCAATAAAGAGTGGTTCCTAACGGATCATTCTCCTATATATATATATACATATATATATACATATATATATACATATATATACATATATAGTGTGAGGTTAATTGGGAAAAACTAAAACAGTGGGGAACTGGGGAACACTATTAAAAATTTATCTTAACATGTTAAAAATCAATATTTTAAAATAATTCGGCGCTTTTCTATTTAAATACTTGTAGAAGCATTTTTAATAAAAAAAATCAAAAACCAAAAATATAAAAAAACAGTTAAAAAAGGCTTTTTTTTTACAAAAATATTTTTTTATTAGAATAGTTTCTACCCATTTTTATATAAGGAAAAGTGCTGAAAAACTTTTTAAAAAATTGGCTTTTAACATGTTAAGTTAATTTTATAAGATATATTTTTTAACTATTTTTTAAACATTTTATTTTATATTTTTAGTTTTTGATTTTTTTATTAAAAATTCTTCTACATATATTTATAAGAAAAAGCACCTAATTTAAAAAAAAAATATTGATTTTTAACATGTTAAGTTGAATTTTTTAAAGTGTTCCACGGTTCCCCACTTTTTTAGTGTTCCCCAATTAACATTCCCCTATATATATATATATATATATATATATATATATATATATATATATATATATATATATATATATATATATATATGAGAAGGATCCGTTAGGAACCACCCTTTATTGCGAGAACCGCGAGAACTAATGTGAACACAACCAAAAATACCTAAAAATAGCTAAAAAACACACAAATTTTTTTTAACATTTTTATAAAAAAAATCGCTACTTTTAGTAGCCAAAAAAAATTTTATTTTTTTTTTAATTTATTTTTTTTTTTTTTTGCTACTAAAAGTAGCGATTTTAATGTAAAAAATATTAAAAAAAAATTGTGTCTTTTTTTTTATTTAATTTTTTTATTTTTTAGGTTTTTTGGGGGTTTAGGTTTTTGGGGGGTGGGGGGGTTTGTTTTTAGCATTTAGCTTGGGAGGGGGTGGGAGTTTAGGTTTTTGGGGAGGGGGTGGGGGTTAGGTTTTTTTAGCTATTTTCGGTTGTCTTTACATTGGTTCTCGCGGTTCTCGCAATAAAGGTGGTTCTCGCATGAACCTTACCCTATATATATATATATATATATAGGGTTGAGTTCATTTCAGAACTCTAAATAACTACAAAACTTTCATAACTCCTAATAAACAATCATTTTATATATAAGTTTTTGTATTTAGGATCCTTTTATCATCTATTATATGTATCTCTTTGATTACATACATGTTAAAAGTAGTTTACATATGTTTAATTGCCAAAATTATATGTATGTGTCATAACTAATTACATATATGTAAAAAAAACTAGTTTACATATGTGTAAATATAAAATTACATATAAAAAATGATAAAATTACTCTTAACATGTATGTAATCGTAAACATACACATAAATGATAAAATTATCCTAAACATAAAAATATATAAATAAAAAGATTTTTTATTAGGAGTTCTGTAAATATTTATGGTTATATATATATATATATATATAGGAACGGGATCAGGAGAAAACGTCAAAAAGTGTGAGAACGCTGAGAACGCAAGACGTGTCACGCGACATAGAGAAGGGCGGATGGGGCTTTTTTGTCATTTTATCTTCCGCTTTTCCATTTCCACTTTTCACAATATTGATTTATTTTTGGGGTTTAAGATTTTTGGCGTTAACCAAATTCAATTCCTATATGGCGTTTTAATGGTTTCACTGTATTAACATTTTGGCGTTTATGACGTTTTTTCAAATCTCTCTTAATGGCGTTTTTTCAAATCTCTCTTAATGGCGTTTTTTAAGGCGTTTTAGACAATATGGCCCATCGTTCTATTATTTTTTATATACATTTTGGCGTTTGTGGTATCTTGGCGTTTTACAATTCTAAAAGTATATTACAACCACTGGGAAAAAAAATATAAGCGAAAAATATAAATTAAAAATCCTAATCGGATCTTTTTTCACAATATTCACTGTTATCAGTCTCTCTCTTCTTTAATACTACAAGAACTGTCACCAAATATATGGCGTTTTATGTAAAACTTAACAAATCCATCGGTTTGATTATTTTGCCTACTCGTCTGTTGAATTGGCTTTTTGTGGATGTTTGGGTACATAGATGTATGACGTGTGGGTGGGTTTTTTCGCTTTGTTATTCAACTTGATCTTCATCTTTATAATCATCTCACTCTTCAGTGTCATTGATCCCTTCTCCTCATCCAAGCCTTCTTCAAGAACAAAGAACACAAAATGACATATGACTGTCATCAGTATCTTTTTCTTGAATATTTGTCCATCTCATGCAGCAAAATCTTACTGAGTTACTCCCCTCAGCTAACAATCCATTCAGTGAAACTTCACGGAGAACAATACTGAATATCCAAGAAAGCATATTAGCCATCTTTGATTTTTTAAATTTTTTGGCGTTTTATAGTGAGTGGTATTTAATAGTATTGGCATTTGTTTTTTTGGTTTGATCAAATGGAAGTCGTTGAGACGTATCCTTTTATAAGGATGTCTTTTTGGCGAGTAGGTTAGGCGGTGCATTATTATAATAAAGTATTCGTCATTTCAGTTACTGTTTTGTAATTATTGTTTTTTATAAGTGTAACATCCCGAAAATACAAATTCTTAAATTTGCAATTAAGTTGCAAATAAATTAGTAAAATAATCTAATTAGTAATGACACTAACCTAGTTAGTTTATCACTTATGAGTAGTTAAAGACATAGAAATAAAATAAAAGAAACTAGAGGGACCAAAAGTGTTAAACTTGAAAATAGTTTTAATAAAAACATTTTTATTAAAACACAAACCCAAAATTTAGTACGGGGGATCGACCAGAAGCAAGGGGGCGACCAAGCTTCTCAAAACCCTAACATTCACTAATCTCATAAATTGAAGGTTCAAATCTGATCCAAAACGAAATCCAAGCTGAGATTTGTGATCCTCATCGCAGGAGGGTTATAAGGTATGTAAAATTTGATGAGAATTCTCTACTTGAAATTCTCATGAATTTGGGAAATCTGAAATTTGATGATGCATGTTTGTTACTTGGGTAGAATAGGAATGATATAGTGTCTAGGAGTAAAACCTAGACAACAATATGTGAAATCATGCCTAAATTCTGAAAATTTCATGAACACATTGAAGGTGATTCATGGGTTTTGTGAGAAAATGATAAACACTAGGATTATAGTGGTTGTTCTAGTAATATTTGACATATGTGAAGTGATTTCAGAATTTTAGAGGTTAAAGTTCATGTAAGGTAGTTGATTGATGAAGAATTAGGGCTATATGACAAGTTATGAACTTGATAATATATAGTGTAAATTTCTTCCCTTAAAGTGTTCGCATAAATGTCTCAAAGAAGGCTTAAATCTAAAAATTTGAGTTAAACCGCATGATTTTGATGTTTCGGCAAAATATGCGAACTATGAATTGAAAAGAGGTCTAAACATGTCTTGGTTGAACTCTATAGGAAAGGATACCGGAGCTCCAAGCGGACAAGCCGGTGGCGACTTGCGTTTGAAGGGCGTGCACTAAAGGTATGTAACTTGATTCGTTACATTGGGTAATTTTGATAATTAGCTTATGTGTAGTTGATTTGTAGAATAAAAGTTGAGTTGAATTAAAGCGATTATGTTCGCTATATTGAATAATAAGTCAAGAATTGGTTAGATCTCGTTGGTAGTCATCATAATGGAGGATTCCTTAGATGAGCCAAACGGGTCGAATAATCAAATAATGCGTGGTTAATGCATCGTAGTATGGTTACTCGGTCTTTGTTATTGTTAATAAAAGACATATTAGAATACGAGAATTTAGTGTGTTGGTTTGTCAGAATGAGAAATCCGAGATTTGGGTTTTTGGGTGAAATAAACAATCAGTCAAAACATAAACTTACGGTAGAGATCAAAAGCTTTTGGTTGTCCACTACTGATTTACGGTAGACCAGAATCATCAAGTGACTACCGTAACTTACGGTAGATACCGTAAGTTACGGTAGAGCCTGGAAATTTTGTTAAATTTTTCAATATTATAGCTAATCGAATTCGTTTCTAAGCGCAGTTTCGATTAAGCAATAATCCCAAGAACTCTAATACTAATTTATGTTAAACAATTCCAGTTTCAGGTATTGCAAGAATATGGATGGCGGTCAAGCAAGTTTTTGAAGAACCGAACACAACTTTTGAAGCTTCCGCGATTTCATAACTTTGTTAAACAATGTTTCTATTTCTTTTGAATGTAAACAATTTGCTAATCAGGTCATGAATGTTTTAACTAGTCGTTTGTGACTAGTTTTAATTACTTGGAACCTTGTTTTGGTAACTATGTTTTAATTTAGACACCTTTTATATAAATCGTATGACATTTTATTAAATTCAAGTAATAATAAGATGGGTGTTACAAGTTGGTAATCAGAGCTTAAGGTTGTCAACAAGTGTTCGGTTCAAGCTTGATCGATCGTCCGGTAAGAATTAATTTATTATTTTAATAGATTATATCTTATGTAAGAAATGAGAAGTGAATTGATGTGCATGGGAAGAGTGTGTTAATTCACTCAAACCCGGAAAGTGCACCAAATGTGAACGGTTAAAGCAAGCTAGGAACTTGGCTAAACCGAAACAAATGAAGCAAGGTTATATATGAAATGTTTAACATTTAATGTAAACATTTCAGTTTCAAGATGTCGGAAAGAAACGATGATGATCCGGTGCAGACAAGCACCGAACAAATGAAAGAGATAATTGCCGAAGAAGTGGGGAAGGCAATTGAAAGTAGCCTATCCGGGTTTATAGACAAAATTCAAAACACGGTGTTGTCTCTTGTTGAAGAACGAGTCAAAAGGGTGGAGGATAGTGTCAACCTTATGAAGGAGAAATCATGAGAACGTAAAGGGTGTTCATACAAAGAATTTATGGCGTGTAAACCGCCAATCTACAACGGGGAGGTTGACCCGATAATTTGCCAAAGATGGTTGGGCGACGTTGAAGGGGTGTTTGAAAGGACCCATTGCGACGAAAGTGACTTTGTTGCTTACGGAACAGGTCAGTTGAGAGGACAAGCCAAATATTGGTGGGACAATAAAAAGAATGAAATAGGGGCCGAAGCGGCAAGGGCCATGACATGGGAGGAGTTTATGACGCCATTTCTTAAACATCATAGTCCCAAGGCGGTCATTAATAAAATCAAGGAAGAGTTCATGCAACTTAGGCACAAAGGCGAGACCATAGACAAGATTACGGCGACGTTTATGGATAAGATGAAGTTTTGCAGTGAATTGGTGACGAATGAGGAACAAAAGATATACTACTACTATAACATGTTGAGCGCCGAGTATAGGGAGTTCATGACTCCTTCAAAATACGAGACCCTTACCGAGATCATAAACGTTGCTCGGGAACGAGAAATCGAGCTGAAGAAACAAGTTGAAAGGGGTGAGCGAATGGCACAGGATGTGAATCCAAGCCCTACAAAGAAAGCTCAAACTGGTGAATCGGGAAAGAAGGTTGATGCTAAAAGTGGGTCGCCAAGTTGCAAGGTGTGTGGAAAGGGACACAAGGGTGAGTGCCGCTTCAAAGACAAGCCGTGTCCGGTATGTGGGAAGACGGGACACACCGCATCGTTATGTCCCGGAAAAGTTTCTGTTTGTTATTAATGTTATCAGCCCGGCCACAAAAAGTCTGAATGCCCAGAATTGGTTGGAAAGAGAGACACTAAAGAATCTCCAACGGAAGCTCCAAAGGCGAAAGCTAGGTCCTTCCAACTTACAGCAGTTGAAGCAAAGACAGAACCCGATGTGGTCTCAGGTATATTCGCAATAAACTCGATCCCCGCACGTGTATTATTTGATACGGGTGCGAATAAATCCTTTATTTCGCAAGTATTTATTCGACATCCTTCATTTGTATTGACGAAACTATCTGTACCCTTAGAAGTTGAAATAGGGGACAACAAAAGTTTTATAGTTTGTGATATCTGTCGAGGTTGCAAATTAAGCATCGAAGATGAAGAATACTTAATAGACCTAATCCCGATGTTAATGGGGGAATTTCAAGTAGTCGTTGGGATGGATTGGCTATCTCAGCACCACGCAAGGGTCGTGTGTTTTCGTAAGGAGATAAAGCTAACATCTCCTAGTGGGAAACACGTCACTATCTATGGCGAAAAAGGAGGTAACCCCATAATATGCTCGATGTTGAAAGCTCACAAGCTTATGAAGCAAGGATGCAAGGCCTTTATGATATACGCAAATGAGCCCGAGAAAAAATTACTGAAGATTGAAGATGTACCGGTAGTACGGGACTACGGAGATGTGTTTCCGGAAGATTTACCGGGGATACCGCCAGAACGGGAAGTAGAGTTCGGAATCGAATTGATTCCGGGCGCAAAACCAGTAGCTAGAGCACCGTACAGACTCGCGCCATCGGAATTACAAGAGTTAATGTCCCAGATTCAAGACCTGCATGACAAAGGATTCATAAGGCCGAGTGTGTCTCCTTGGGGCGCACCGGTACTGTTCGTGAAAAAGAAAGACGGAAGCATGCGCATGTGTATCGATTACCGGGAGTTAAACAAACTTACGGTAAAGAACCGATACCCGCTTCCGAGGATAAATGACCTATTCGACCAATTACAAGGTGCGAACTAGTTTTCAAAGATTGACCTTAGATCGGGGTATCACCAACTAAAGGTCAAGGAGGAAGATGTGCCGAAGACGGATTTCCGCACGCGATACGGACATTACGAGTTCCTCGTGATGTCATTTGGGCTAACAAATGCACCCGCGGCTTTCATGGACCTTATGAACCGGGTTTGCAAGCCAATGCTGGATAAATCAGTCATCGTGTTTATCGACGATATTTTGGTGTATTTGAAAAATGAAGCTGAGCATGCACACCACTTACAAGAGGTGTTAGAGACACTTAGACGAGAAAGGTTATATGCGAAATTCTCGAAGTGCGCCTTTTGGTTACGAGAGGTGCAATTCCTCGGCCACATCATAAGTGCCGATGGAATATTGGTGGATCCGTCAAAAGTTGAGGCCGTATCGAAATGGAATCCCCCAAAGAACCCTTCGGAAATTAGAAGCTTCTTAGGGCTTGCGGGATACTACAGGAGATTCATTCAAGATTTCTCCAAGATTGCGTCGCCAGTAACAAAGTTAACTCGGAAGGAGGAAAAGTTCATTTGGGGTGTTGAACAAGAAAGGGCGTTTCAGACACTAAAAGAGAAATTAACTAAAGCCCCGGTATTAACGTTGCCGGACGGAGTCGAAGACTTAGTGGTTTACTCGGATGCCTCATTATAAGGGCTCGGATGCGTTTTGATGCAACGGGGCAAAGTTATAGCTTATGCCTCGAGGCAATTGAAGATACATGAAAAGAAGTATCCCACGCACGATCTCGAATTGGCTGCGGTGGTATTTGCGTTAAAAATATGGAGACACTATTTATATGGGGTAAAGTGCACCATATTCACCGACCACAAGAGCCTAAAATACTTCTTCGATCAGAATGAGTTAAATATGCGCCAGAGACGATGGTTAGAAACGGTCAAGGATTACGATTGTGAAATACACTACCATCCCGGGAAAGCCAATGTAGTGGCTGATGCGTTGAGCCGAAAGGCAGATTATGCCCCGATACGAGTACAATCATTGCAGTTCATTGTGACCTCGGCCTTACTTGAACGAATCCGAGGAGCACAAGATGAAGCAGTAAATACGGAAAACTGGAGAAAGGAAAGGATTGTTGGCCAAGTTAAAGATCTCAAAGTAGGCAACCACGGTTTGAAAACACGTTTCAATAGAATTTGGGTTCCTAACATATGTGGAGTTAAAAAGCTTCTACTCGACGAAGCTCATAAGTCCCGTTATTCCATCCATCCGGGAGCGACCAAAATGTATAAGACTTAAAACAAAACTGTTGGTGGCCCGGAATGAAAAGAGATGTTGTGAAATACGTGGAAAAATGCTTGACTTGTTCACAAGTCAAAGCGGAACACCAGAAACCGTATGGGAAACTGCAACCCTTGGAGATCCCGGTTTGGAAATGGGAACATATCACTATGGACCTATTAACCAAACTACCTAAAACGATTCGGGGATTTGACGCTATTTGGGTGATTGTGGATAGATTGACGAAGAGTGCACATTTTATTCCTATACGCGAAACATATACTTCGGAAAAGATGTCCGAAGTATATACAAATGAAATAGTGGCACGTCACGGAGTACCGGTATCCATCGTATCGGATAGAGATACCCGGTTTACTTCAAAATTTTGGTGAGATTTTCAAGAACAAATGAGAACAAAACTCTTCATTAGCACCGCCTACCATCCTCAGACGGATGGGTAGAGTGAAAGAACAATACAAACGCTAAAGGATATGTTGCGGGCGTGTATCTACCCTTAGCCGAACTTTCGTATAACAATAGTTATCATTCAAGTATCGGCATGGCACCTTACGAGATGCTATACGGTAGGAAATGCAGAACCCCGGTGTGTTGGGGTGAAGTGGGTCCGCGGGAACTTGCACATAAAGACATAGTTCAGGCCACTAATGAGAAAATTGAAGTGGTGCGAGCCCATTTGAAAGCAGCCCAAGATAGGCAAAAGTCTTATGCCGACAAAAGACGAAGACCGATAGAATTTCGGGTAGGCGGCATGGTTATGTTAAAGGTTTCCCCATGGAAGGGAGTGATCAGATTCAGAAAAAGGGGGAAACTAAGCCCGAGGTTTATCGAGCCATTTAAAATCATCGAACGGGTTGGCAAGGTGGCTTATCGCCTCGAACTACCGGAAGAGTTGAGTGGAATACATGGCACATTTCATGTGTCGCAACTGCGGAAATGTCTAGCGGAGGAAACATCTTACACCCATTACGACGATATCGAAGTGGATGATAGCTTGAATTATGTGGTAAGACCATTGGAGATTTTAGATCGAAATATTAAGTACTTGCGAAACAAACAAATCGATCAAGTTAAGATCAAGTGGGAGCATAGGAAAGGTTCGGACACTACGTGGGAGTCCGAAGAGGAGATGTGACGTCTCTACCCTACATTATTCGGTACGTGCTTTGGTTTCGGGGACGAAACCCTTTTTAAGGGGGGTGGACTTGTAACATCCCGAAAATACAAATTCTTAAATTTGCAATTAAGTTACAAATAAATTAGTAAAATAATCTAATGTTGTCCATCCCATACAGCTAAACTTTATTGACAACAAACCTCAATAATGTTTTTGTATATTTTGGCGTTATAAATTGGATGGAAGTTGAGGATAAAGTCAATAAGATTTTACTCAATGAAATGGACAATATCCTCACTTATGGATTTTGTCCATTACATTGAGCGAAACCTTACCGACAACCAAACTGAATTTCACATAAAAGTTTTGGTTTAGAGGATATTTGATGTTTGGCTTTTTAGCGTTTCTAAGACGAATGATATATATTAAATATGGCATTTGGGTTTTTGTGTGTTTTAATGGAAGGTCTGAGATGTTGTATAAATAGGATGTTTTTTGACGGTTTTTTTAGGCGGGATTTTATTATAATTAATTTTGGCGTTTTATATCTAATTGCTTTTTTTTAGATTATGATGGTGTGTGCTATTGTAGGTTGAGGTGGTAATTTAATGGCGTTTTATTTCATGTGATGGCGTTTTGAGTAGGGAAGTCAAAAGACGTTTTTACCCTTAATGAAGTGCGCCACAGCAATAAAAGTTATGTTATTTATGAAAACGCCACCGCATCATCTAGTCCATAGATTGTTTTGATCGGACGATCCATAACCGTTCTCTCCGTTCTCACACTTTTCACCGTTTTCTCTAAATCCTGACCCTATATATATATATATAGGGTAAGGTTCATGCGAGAACCACCTTTATTGCGAGAACCAATGTGAACACAAACTAAAATAGCTAAAAAAAACCTAACCCTTCCCCCCCCCCCCCCCCCAAAAAAAAAAAAAAAACCTAACCCCCCCCCCCCCCCCAAGCTAAAATGCTAAAAACTAAACCCCAAAAAAATCTAAAAAACACACACATTTTTTTTTTAGTATTTTTTACATTAAAATTGCTACTTTTAGTAGCAAAAAAAAAATTTAAAAATTTAAAAAAATTTAAAAAAAAAATTTGGCTACTAAATGTAGCGATTTTTTCATAAAAAATGTAAAAAAAAAATTTTGTGTGTTTTTTAGCTATTTTTAGGTATTTTTTTTGTGTTCACATTGGTTCTCGCGGTTCTCGCAATAAAGGGTGATTCCTAACGGATCTTTGTCCTATATATATATATAGGATTAAGTTAAAATGAGAACCACCTCGAGTTGTAAGAACCGCGAGAACTTTTTGATCCGGGCCTTGGTAGACCAAATTTTTTTTTTCAGAAACGTAGATGCATGTATAAAATCAACATTTGTAAAAAAAATTCAAAAAAAAATGTCGTGGGTGTAGTTTTGAGCAACACAAGTTTGTGTTTACGGGACCCGTAAATTTTCCGGCCAGATTTACGGGTCCCGTAAACACAAACTTGTGGCGCTCAAAACTACACACACGACATTTTTTTTTTGAATTTTTTTTTACAAATGGTGTTTTTATACATGCATCTACGTTTATGAAAAAAAAAATTTGGTACACCGCGCCCCCCACGGTGTAGTTCTCGCGGTTCTTACAACTCGAGGTGGTTCTCATTTTAACCTTCCCCTATATATATATATATATATATATATATATATATATATAACTTAAAAGAAAGAAAATACAAGAATATATGAAGATCCGTAGAAATTGATGAAGACTGTCACTACTAGAAATACGAGTATTACTGACAAGTTTTTGCTAATGAATGATGTAGATTACGAACGGGTCGCGAATATATTTCACTAAAAAAACAAATAAAAACAGAATAATAAATATACCCAGCGGTAGTAACCAACACATACCATAACCCATGAAGTTGCAATTATCACCGGCGGGTTCCTAACGGACCATTGAGGCGGGTAAAACCATATTTGGTTGTTCGCTGTTAGTTGTCACTCGATCATTTTCATGCGTTAAGATAATTAGATAGAGTGTTTGATATTGTGAATGACATTGTATTTTGTAACTATAAATGGTGAAAATGAAGTTGGCATCGTGTGTTTTGTAATATTTGTGTGTTTCTTTTGGGATCTTAGAAAAGATTTTTCAACGGCATAGGAAAAGCATTATGGGTGAACTTTCTATTGTAGTCACTTTTGGCTTTTGTTTTCCCATGGTATCTCTCAACCTCATGTCCCCATTATGAAGAAAACCCCACCCCAAAAGAAAAAGCAAAAGTTTCAAAAGAAACCACCACATCCTCTACATAAAACCCTGCCCTTCACTCCTCTTCCAAACACACATATACTGTCTTTCTTCTTTCTGCTCTTAAGAACATGGATGATGAATGTAGCCCTTTCAACTGGGATTCTTACTACCATGAAGAGGTAATCACCACTTCTTCAATATTCTTCATTATGGTTTTGAATTCCTCAAACAATATCAACACATTTTGATTCATTTTGGTTATGTTTTTTTTTCTCAGGGCCAAGGAATTGAAGAGTTGAAACACACTTTACTATACACATTGGAGTTGGAATCAACCATTGCTTGTGCCCATGAAGAGATTTCAAGAAAAGGAGATGAAGTTTTGCATTTCAAATGCCTTTTAACAAAGACTGTTAAGGAGAGAGATGAAGCCCAGTTGAAGTATCAAGAACTAGTTTTGGAAAACATGATTCTCCAACAAAAGATTCAAGAACTTGAATCTTGTCCTACTTCTTTTGCTATTACCACCCCCACTGGCTACATAGAAGATGATCATCTTTTAGGGGTAGATTCATCTTCTGGTTCTGATGACAACTATGTTGGAACTCCAAGAATGGAAACTAAGGTTCCATTGCCACCAACTGACCAACAACCAAAACCAGAACTAACTGACAAAGTAGTACTAACAAAAGGGTTGCCAGAGAATGGTAAGTTTTTGCAGGCAGTAGTGGAAGCTGGACCCTTACTCCAAACCCTTCTTCTAGCCGGCCCACTTCCTCAGTGGCAACATCCACCACCTCAACTCAACTCAATTGAGATCCCACCAGTGACCATCCCATCAACTCCCACTACCAACACCCCCACCTCCACCACCGTGCCTCGGATGCTCCTCCACCAAGACTCTTGTGTTAGCACAATCATTAGTGGTGATAACAACTGTGGTGGAGGGTTGATCACTAGAAAAAGGAGTTTTGAGCAATGTTGTGAAAATGATTATAAACCCTACCACCTTCACCAAAAACCAAAAGGTTGTTCACCAATCATCATTGACCAGAAGTTAGTGTTTTGATCCATAATCTAGCCACAAAATATGTTAATTAATTTCCATCCTTTTCTTCAGGCTTTGAAAAGTTTATTAGGATGAAAGGGATGGTCATGATGATCTTGAATTTTCCCTTTAGGTTAAGTGTACATTAATTCCTTTTTCTCCCTTAGACCTCAAGTTTTTAACTATTATTAGCAAAAAGAAAGAGAGAGGGCACAATCAAACCCTTGGAGCCTCTATGTTTGATTGAGGGCTTTCCTTATTCCATTAGGCTACATCCAACTGTAGGTCAGATTGGAATTGATATTCTTGACAATATTTGAGGTATGTAATCAGAACTCAAGTCATCTGAAACATCTTATCCACATTGTATGCTTTTATTATGTTGTTGATGTGTTTAATCAATTTATCATTATTATTTTCATTGTCTTGGAATGTTTATGGTTTATACTTTGTAGTTTTATTATAATATAATGTGAAAAGTGTGGATTGGGTGGTGGAGTTTTTTGTTCGTTTGTGCGCACTTGACCTGACATAATTGCATTGTATTACTAATGTTTCCTTTTCCATTTTTGCTTCTATTAATTAATCTTGGTTAATTAAAGGTATTTGTTAATCATTAGGGTGGAGGTTTTTTTTTTTTTTTTTTTAAGGAAAACTTCATTAACAACAGGCTCAGCCCAAAACAAGGCGGCCAACACAACTATACAAATTTACACCAATCATTCCATGTTACGTCATTGAACTTTGACCTATTTTTAAACCAAAGAAAACCAATGGATTTAATCGCACTAACCACTTCCTCTACTTTCCGAGCTTTGTTCGAGAAAACAAGTTCGTTCCTGGCCTTCCAAACTTGCCAACACGTGATAATCGCAATCCCTTTAAAAGCTAACAGCGGCCAACCTTTAAGACCACAATAATTATGGAATTCTAGAATATCTCTAACCGAAAATGTGACCAAGTCCGGCACTCTGCACCAACGAGTAATCTTCATCCAAACCAACGTAACGAACCGGCAAACCGTAAAGGATGCAAAGCGGACTCCCTATCGGACTCACACAACGGGCAGAAGTCATCCGAGAGATGGATATTACGTTTGCATAGCTCCACCTTTGTAGGAAGTCTGTCTAGCTCGGCCCTCCACGCAAAAAGGTTGCATTTTAATGGAACCCACTTACACCACTCCCAAACATACCTGGAACTGAAATCTTTATTTTTATCAAATAAGTGTTTAACGGATCCCACACTAAATTCACCCGACTCGTCACCCAACCACGACCATTTATCTTTTTCTTCCGACAAACCGACCTCCCAAAGTTTCAAACTTAAATCCAACCACTCAGCTAATTCAACATTGGAATCGGGTGGGTGCTTCCAGTCCTAACTAGCTTCCAGGTTCAGAATCGGACGAACAATCCTGTCACGAACCAAACACTTCTTATCCTTTTCCAACCTGAAAAGATTAGGGAAGCAATCTTTCAACGTAGTATTACACAGCCAAGGGTCAAGCCAAAAACAAATTCCGGATCCATTACCAACACTACCCCGCATAAAATTCCAAAACTTGTCGCCCGCCACAATCGGGCAAGACATCACTTTAGCAATATTTTTCCAAACCCCACCCAAAGAAGATATAACCGGGAGGAAATCCCAAGACCTCCGATCATTGTGAATCGCCGAAATGACATTCACCCAAAGACTGTCCTTCTCCATTTTAAACCTCCACGCCCATTTGAGAAGAAGGGATTTGTTGATGGAGTCAAGATTCCTGATACCGAGCCCGCCACGGTTAATAGGCGATGCCACACGGTCCCACGCTACCCAGTTTAGTTTATTATCACCACCCGAGCCACCCCAAAGAAATTTTCTAATCATCGCCTCCAACTTGTTTAACACTCCCACCGGAGCCTTGTAAAGAGAGAAAAAATAATTAGGAAGACACCCCAAAACTGACTTAATGAGTGTCACCCTTCCCCCAATGGAAAGAACAGAGGCCTTCCAAAGAGATAATCTAGATTCAAAAACATCAAAAACCGGTCTCCAGTTCGCATCAAACTTAAGGTAAATATCGCCAGGTTTGCAGTGGAAAACTCAGGGATCGATGTTCAAACAGGGGCAAAGACTAATAACTCTGGTTCTTCTTGTGCTAAGGACAAAAGCCAAAATTTTAACGTTAGAGATTCGAGGTCTTACCGCGAGGTTTTGGGTAAATTCAAAGTGAATGGTGATTCTATTATGGAGTCCGGGGGAAGCACAGGAATAAGTGAGAAGGTCTTAGTGGTGCCGGATAGAACTGTAGCGTTCAATGAAGTGTTTGGGGTAGCTTTGGTGGGGAAGACGGTGGATTTGGAAACTCTGTTGATTTCGATCGACTTCTTAAAATAGCCGGTACTGAGTACGTTATGATTCAATACCTGGGCAACTTATCTATTCTTATCTCCTTTTCGGATGTGGAGTCGGCTAAAAGGTTCCTTGCTGCTAAGGTTATTTGGGGTCCTTGGCTTTCTAAACTCGAAACCTGGAGTGGTCAATCTCCTCCTCTGGAACGAGTGGCTTGGTTGAGGATTCATGGTGTCCCTTTGCACATCCTAGAACCTGATATACTTGCTCGGATCGGTGAATTGTTCAGGAAGGTTCTCCATGTTCCGAAGCTTTTGGTTGAGGAACAAGACCTTTCGGTGTGTAAGGTGGGTATCCTGGTGGGGGAATCTTTCAGAATTAGAGAGGTTGATGCTCTCAAATAGAAGAACCGGTGTTATCAGGTTAGGGTGGAGGAGGAAGAAGATGTTTGGGTCCCTGATTGTTTAGAAAGTCCTGTAGAGGTTTCTATCGGTGAGGATTCGCGGTTGCAATCGTCTCCGGTGATTCAGGTTCCGGTGAATCGGTTGAGGAAGCTGAAGGGTTTCGGCAGTTGGACAGTCAGGAGGTAGGAGAAGGGTTGGGGCACTCTGTTTCCAAAGGTGTCATGGGGAAGGGTGGTAATTTTGAAAAGGTGGCAGATGGATTTGGTTCGTCTGTTCCCGATGAGGGGTCTACTTCCAAGACGGTTGGAGAGGAGCCGCAAAAATATTATTTTTTTCAATCCAGGAAAAGATCTAGACGTTGTGGGAGGAGAGCCAGTAGGACCCACTCTTCTACGCCTAAAATGGACCAAGGTGGTTTGGTGGATTCTATTGAAAAAGTCAGGCCCATTAAGCGGAGCAGGGCCCATATCTCGGGTAATTGTTTGGATCAAGTTAATAATGGGGCCTCTGTTCCGGTAGACAGTGATCCATTTTCTCTCAACCGGTTATTGGAGCTATTTAATAATAACAGGGCGATTTTGGGAGAGGTTCAGATTCCAGATCTTTCCACTCAGGAAGTACCACCGTCTCAACAAGGAGGTTGTCAATTTGATTTGAATAACTTGGCATCGTCTAAGGTATCTGATGGTTCTGATTTGGGGAATACATCAGAAATCATTGGGGAAGGATGTGAAAATTCTAGTGGAGCGTCGTTGGTGGATCGGGAGGTGGAAGCTACAGTAAAATTGGGGAACCAACTGGGCATGAAGCTAGGAGATGCTGGAGGTTTGGTAAAAAACATCATCCTGGGCAAAGGTATTAATGAATTTTCTTTCATTAAACGTTAGAGGTTTGGGGGAGATGAAAAAGCTAGGAGGATTAAAGGTATCAAAGTTAAATTTGGGATTAATTTTATCGCTTTGCAAGAGTCGAAGTGTGCTCCTCGTTCTCGCTTCGAGTTGTTAAGGCTGTGGTGGGGTAAGAATTTTGGGGCTGAGTGGGTAGATTCTTCTGGCCTTTCGGGAGGCCTTATCTGTATTTGGGACCCTTGTATGTTTACTTTCGAAGGGGTGGTAAAAGATAATAATTTTCTTATCATCAAAGGGAGGTTGAAGGGTAGCGGGCAGAAGATGAACATTGGTAACGTGTATGGCCCTCAAGATATTCAAGAAAAAAAAATGTTGTGGGACAGATTAAAGAATGAAATGGAAGGGTCTGAGGGTTTGTGGATTTTGCTAGGAGATTTTAACGTCATTCGGGTTCCGGAAGAGAAGTACAAGCTAGATTCAATCCTCGTTGTGCACGTTTTTTTAATGATTTCATTTTTGACAGTGGTTTAATGGAATATAGCATGAAAGACAGAAAGTTCACATGGCAGTCGAGTAACGGGAATAAACTTAGTAAGATTGACAAGTTTTTAGTGTGCCCGGAGTTCTTTGATTCATGGCCCGATGCATGCTTGAGGGCGCTTCCGAAGCTATTGTCTGATCATTTCCCTATTGTGTTGGTTTCGAAGGAGAATAATTCCGGTCCCAAACCGTTTAGAGTTTTTGACTCGTGGATCGATCGGACAGGTTTCGATGATACAGTTAGAGAAGTTGCTAATTCGTTTGTCTTTGAGGGACCGGCAAACCTCTTTCTTTTCAAAAAGTTTGAGCATATCAGAAACCGTGTGAAAAAATGGAGAGATTTAATGCTTAAAGACGAAGGAGAAAAGGCATCCAAGGCTAGAGAAGAGCTGGAGGAGTTAGAAATTTTAATGGAAAACGGGAGTCTTCCGGAGGAGGAAGAGTGGATTCTTGCGGAGAATATTGAACTTATTAAGGAGATTGAACAAAATTAATCGAAAGATATTAGACAGAGATCCCGGGTTATATGGGCTAAAGACGGGGACGAGAATTCTAAATTCTTTCACTCCATGGTCAATTGTCGGAAAGCTAGCAATCTTATTCATGGGCTAAGGATTGACGGGAGTTGGTGCTCTAAACCGTCGATTATTAAAAAGTTTGTATTCAAATTTTTCCGAGATAAGTTTAGAGAGGAGTTGGTGAACCGGCCGGAGATTTTGTGTGATAATTTCAGGAAGCTGAGTTCTTCGGAGGCAGCTTTTCTTATTGGGGATTTTAGTAAAGAGGAGATCAAATCCGCGGTTTCGGAGTGTGGGAGTGACCGTGCCCCCGGGCCGGACGGATTGAACTTTAGATTTCTTAAACACTTTTGGGAATTATTTGAGGACGATTTCGTTAGAATTTTGAATGAATTTCATGTCGACGGGTCGGTTAGTAGAGGCTGTGTCGCGGCCTTCATTACTTTAGTTCCGAAGATTAAAGACCCGGTGTGCTTAAGTGACTTTCGTCCTATAAGTTTGGTTGGTGCTATTAATAAGGTTATTTCCAAAGTTCTTGTCGATCGCCTTAAGAAATTTCTTGGTTCGATTGTTTCGGTCAACCAGTCCGTTTTTTTAGGGTGGAGGGTATGATTCAAACACTTTAGGCTGTTTGAGTTTTCTCTACCCAATAATCTCATGCCATGTCAACTCCTCCCCCCCCCCCCCCCCCCCTTCACTCCCCATTTTCTACTCAAACACTAGGAATGGTTTAAACACCCACTCAATTAAAAAAAATTGATTGGTTCTCTCTCTCCTCTCTCTTTCCTCCATTTCTTCTTCTTCACCTTCGGTGAATACTCACCGATCACACCCCTTCTCTCCTACTCCCCACTCACCGATCCACCACCTGGAATCAATCCCCGTGCGGCAACCCCACTCCCCGCATCCACTCCCCGATATCACTTTGTCCCCCTTATAATCAATTATACATTTGGGTATACTTTAACCCATCTTAACTCCATCTAAGTGTCACATCAATCTATCTTCTCTATTTCACATTGCCTCACTCTAAGGAAATGGTATAATCTTGTTAACTTTATCTAACCCTATTTTTTAGTAGTTTTTTCTTAAAAAAGAAAAGAAAAATTATTTCAATCTCTTAACATTCGGTTAACATGTTAACATATAACCTCTTTAGTTCCCCTTAACAAAAGGAGGGAGTTGTGTGCAATGTTAGATAACACGTCATGTCACCGTTAACACCTTAGAGTAAACTATACAATGATCTTGATTAAATTTCGCTCTTTTGGTTTTTTTATAACTCTTTATAAGACTAATTACCTTCTTATACGGCGTGATTACCGACGGCAATATCCGTCAATTAAAGTTTGTCGGAAACCAGGTGTGGGTAACTTGGTTTCCCACATATTACTGGTAGATCACGGACATGCACATCACCAACAAAGTATCGAGAACTTGTCGGCGTCACCCTTTGCTTTTTTCTGATGCTTAGCGATAGACTCGTTACTGACCAATGACCGATGGAAATTCACCCACCTGAGATCAATGATAGCTTATCAACAATGATCTCCATTCGCTAGTTTCACCAATGAGTATTCACTAACTCTATATTATTCGGAAATTAACGAATGTTGTTGGTTTTAATACAAAGTAAAATTAAAATATTAAAAAGTTTTTTATCTGAAAATCTTATAAACATTAAGTGACTGGATCATGTACAAGACAATATTCACACATACGAAGTATACGTGAGAGGGGGAGAAGGACAAGTGTCATTAGTACGAAGTATACGTGAGAGGGGGAGAAGGATAAGTGTCATTAGTAGTAAGGGTAATTTAGTCATTTCTTACTTGAAACAACTTCTCCCTTGATTCTCAAACGTTTATAACTTTTTCATACGTTAATATTTTAAAACAAATATTACACCATATTAACGAGCATTTCATTTTCTTTAATTCGAACAGCTTATTGCTATAGTTTTCTTATAAAAATATACAAGATTTTGAATACCCAGCACATAACTACGTGATTTTGAATATTCATTACGTGATTACACATTCAACATAAACCATTACGTGATTTCACATTCAATATAAATCTATTACTTGATTACAAATTCAATATCATTTGTTATAACTGATGTTATTACAATTATGCTTATTACGTGATTATACATTCAATAATAAGAACATATTCACGTAATCATTTAGTGTGGTATCACATAAAATACTATAATGAAATCACGTAATAATACATAGTCAACAATTGTTACGTAATTACCTAATCACTTAGTGTGGTTTCACATCCTATAATGAAATCACGTAATAGGTATTCAAAATTACGTAGTCATGTGGTGGGTATACAAAATCACGTAATGGGTATTCAAAATGATGTAAAAAGTTTTATGAAAACTATAGCAATAAGGTACTCAAATTAAAGAGAATAAATTGTTCATTAATACGGTGTAATTTTAAATATATATATATATATATTAACGTATGGAAAAGTTCTAGTCGTTTGAAAATCAAAGGAGGAAGGGGTTCAAGTAAGAAAGGACTAGAGTACCATTCTTCTATTTGTTTTAATTGTTTGAACTTTATAATTACGAAAATGTCAGTACCTAGTTTTGAGTTATTAATCTTGGAAGATCACTGACCCAAAAAATCACGTATACTTCGTTAAGATTTATCTCTTGTACATGTACAGAAGCCATGCTATCTACAATTAATAGCTTTTGTTCATTAAACTAAAAATGTTAATCTTTAATACATAATTTAAACAAAATAAATCATACATAATTTACAAATATTTTTCTCAACTTTTAATCCAATATTAAATGTTAATTATGTTTCTTTATTGAGTGCATCTATGAGACTATGATTCATGGTGTGTATGTCTGCCATTAAAATGGCATATATAACTTACTTATTCAAGCTTTCAACTCTTGCGGGTAATTCATTATCATGTAACTAATCTCACCTTTTACTCCGTTAATTACTTTTAATGATTAACATACACCCTCTAACGGAATGTTTGGCTAAGCTTTTTAAAACAACTTATTGACTTATTGGCTTTTTGAAAAAAGTCAGTATGGAGTGACTTATTGACTTATTGGTTTTTCCCCCTCACATACACCTTCATTGCCAAAAATCATTTTGGAGCTTATGACTTTTCAAAAAGCGAATAAATCAATAAGTTGTTTCAAAAAGCTTAGCCAAACATGCCCTAAATATGTTAATTACATTTTTAATCACTAACAAACCTCATTCTACTAATGAGGTGGTGGTCCATTGGCAAAGGCAAAGTTTTTAAACACCTTAGAAGGGGGAAGGTGTTGAATTCAAGTCCCAAAGACAATAAAAATAAAAGAAATTTGCCGTTAAAAGAAACAAACCCCATTCTAAAATTAGTCAAAAGTATACACCAATATTCATTATGGTACTAAGACTATGGGGTATGGGGCGGGGGTTTGGGCGTGGGTTGGGGGAAAACGCCCAAGCCACCACCCCGGGTGGGCTTGGGTTGGGGCGTGGCCCTTGGGGCTTGGGTTTCAAGCCGGGCGTGGGGCGGTCTTGACGTCCTAGCTGGCTTGCTTCCATTCGCTGACCCCGCCATGTCATAGCGGGCCATATGAAAAGTTTGAATTTTAAATTCAAACCGTTTGGTTTGGCCAAGCGGTCACCCCAACCCCAACATCCCCTATAAATAACCCCAAACCCCACCGTGTGGTCCATCCCAAACAAAATATTGGCCGGAAGCATTCGCAACCTACCGACATAACGTCGGTAACGACCGACACAACCTCAACGCGTGCCAACATAAATGGCGCGAGCTACGGCCCAAGCTCGACCGTTTCAAGGCTTACTACGAAGCTGTTCCGAGCGGCGAGTTAAGCCACGAGGACCGGGTGGCGGTGACGAACATAGAGTTTCGAGGCAAGGAGCGAAAGGCGTTCGACAAGATCGACCTTTTTGAAATTTATTTAACGCTCTAGGTTTGTTATTTTGTAATTTTTAGAAATGATGTAATTTTTAGGAAATTATGTAATTTTTAGGATTATGTAATTTTTAAAATTTTAATGAAGTTGTAGGTTTTTTTTATAAATGTTGTGTGATTTTTATAAATTTTTTGTAATTTTTTTTTTATAAATGTTCTGCCACGCGGTGCACCCAACCCACGCCCCGCCATACCCCAAGGACACGTAACTAGGCGCAGGGGGGGGGGGGGGGGTGGGGGGCTCCCATTCCAGGTGTCAACAAATGCCCCAACCCAAGCTCCACCATACCCCACGGTCTAAAACCCTTAGACCATCCCCAATAGCTCATTTTTATGGGTTGTTTTTTGCCATTTGTCCACCTCATCCATTTGTTCTTATTGTGGGATTCATTTTTTCCCCATGTATTTGAGATCCATATTTGATGAAGAACGCATATTTGAGATGCTTTTTGTCAGGTGGTGGGGCCAAAGGGTGGGGGGTTGGGTGATAAATTAAAAAAAAAAAACCTTTAAATATAAAATGTGGTGATGATGTGGCAATGTTTTTATGTGTTTTCTTATTGAGTGGGTTTTTGATGTTTTTGAAGGGTGAGTGTTTTTCTGATGTGACAGCTGACTGGACATGTTTTTAGGTGTTTTTAAGGGGCCTTATTGTGGATGCTCTTAAAAGCATGAGATGTGGTTCCCTTTCCCATATCCACATCAGCGTCACATCACCCTTTCTCTTCTCCTTTATTTTTTAATATTTTTTCTTTAATGTATTTTATTTATAAATAATGTTTTTTATTTGATTAATTTGTTAAAACAAAAATCACTAAACATAATTTTAAATTAAATTAAAATTTAAAACATTAACATATACAGCTAAAAACAAATTTACGGGGTCTCTTTAAAATGAAAACCCAATTCTAAGGGTTTTTTTTTAAATTAAAACTAAATTTGAGAGTTCTTTTAAATTAAAACCAACATCTAAAGGGTCTTTTCTATTAAAACTTTAAAATTAAAACTAAATTTGAGAGTTCTTTTAAATTAAAACCAACATCTAAAGGGTCTTTTCTATTAAAACTAAATTTTAGAGTCTTTTTAAAAAATAAAAACATTCTATTTTATCTCCCTCTTCCCTACTTCCTCTTCATCCTACAAAAACAACAAGAAACAGAAAAAAAAAAAAGAAAAAAAAAAAAAAAAACATCATAGACACAGAGAAAAACAACAAAAACATAATGCAAATACCCACACAAAATCAAGAAAAGGTGAACGGGGAGGACGAGGAAATTTCCCCGATGGCACCGAAGCTGGGACTGGGGACGGTGTTCCCCGTTGGGGTCCACCTCAGTCCTCAGAGGCGGAACTATAATATTAGGAGCCGTAGCACGGGCTATGGCTCAATTCCGTATTCGTACTGTTTTTCCGATTTTATATAAATGATACCCCTAAATAAAATACGAGGATACCTCTAACTGTGACAACTCGAAATTTAGAACCTTTCGTTGTGTGCTTGAACGTTTAGCGACTAACGGATTCGAGAATTTAATGAATACATGTGAACTTATATGATTATGTGTTATGTTATGTTATGTGTATGCTTGTGTGTATGTATGCGGGTATGTATATGAACCGAGTGAACCGTAACATATGGGCCGGTTGGTCACACACACACCCTTAGCCCATTCGAAGACCCATTAGGGTGCACTTGAAGCTAGTATATAATCCGGTTGTTAGCCATCTTTGCCATTTTCTTGGGCAACACACACACTCCTCTACTCTCTCTCTAGAAACCATTAAACCCTAAGCTACAACATTGCTCCCCTTCATCTCGGATCAAACCGGTGGCCACAAGGAGACTCGGTTGAGCTCATCAACATCACTCGAACACCCCATTTCACTCATCTTCCTTAGCAACTCGGTGTCCTTTCACAAACCGGTTAGTGTTTATGATACTTGTTGGTTAGTGATTCTTGTTATGTATTTCGGATGTTGATGATGATAATGTGTTTGCTTGCTAAAGATTCATGTATGATTAAGTGTTTGTTTGATTGATGAGCTCTTGTTTGATTAAATGATACATGCTTAGGAGAACATGACTATCATTTGAATATGACAAAGGTGTTGGTGGATTTAATGAATTCTTGGTGATGATGTGACAACTGGCAAATAACTGGTAATTCCGTACAACCTAATCACTATTTACATTTCTTAATCTCATGCATCTAGCGTAATTTAATTACGAAACAGTGTCGTTAATTGAATAACAAGGTTAGGACAAGGAAACAAAGCTAAAACATATGTTGGTTTTCGTCGTATGGCGAAACCAAGCCAACGATGTCCTAAAAGTGTTGGTAGAAAGTGCTGCGTGCACTATTCACGGTTACACTATTCATGCCAGCAAACCGTGAAACTAGACCAAAACACAGAAAAACGACACTCGGATAACATAACTGAGTCCATCAATATGAGAAATCCTTAATGTGAAAACACATCTTGCAAAGAAACAAGACTTTCCGGTATAACACCCTAATTGTCAAAATGTCCATTTCGGCTTAAAATATGGTATTTTTAATGTGTCCGAACCTAAAACAAAGCATTTCCGGGACTTTGGAATAATGTCAATCTATGAAAAACATACCAAAACAATAAGATGATATCAACGGAACATCCATAATCACAAGCTTTCGGCGTTACGTCGCTATGCCCTAAACTGATCCGTTAGCGACTCGACGAACTAGTAAGCCATATTTTTGGTCACGAAACAAGCAAACGAAGAATCTAGTGAACTAGTTAAGCTAACTTTGGGACTCGGAACCATTTCATACAACTTCCGGATGCAAGAAAACAATTTGCGGAAATTCTTGTCGGTACGACACAAAAGTACCGTAAACGAGCCGACGGCGAAACGAAAAGCATTCTAAGTATCAAAATGCAATTTTTACTAGTTTGGTAAACTAGTTAATAATAATTTTGGTTCCGAAACACTAATCACCCCCTTGACGACGTACTTAAACCCTAATCACCCTACACCTTCTAATTACTAAAATATCTAGTCTTTAATCATTTTTTTTATAAAAATTTACATAATACCCCCCCCCCCCTTTTACTTGTGGCCGAAAATGGTGGGTCCCCACTCACCATATCTTGGTTGAAATTTGATGTTATAAGCATGGTTGTGATGTAGTTGTTGTTGAAAATGCTCATAACCTACCTTACTTCCACCATTCTTATCCTTTAGCATTTCTCACAAAAATTCAAACAAAGAAACCCTTAACTTGGTCCCTTCATTCACGGCTCCAAGAACACATCCATAACCCATCTTCAATCTTCACTAAACATCACATTTTACACTAAAACTAAGCCTTACAAGATCATTCATGGAAGGTGTAAGCATGGAGCACACTTAGGAGCACTTTTGGAGCTTATCTTCTTCTTATTCTCTTGTTTAATCACTTGCTAGATTGTGAGTCTTCTAAACACCATTTTTAAGCTTCATATTACTAGTAGATTTATAAAGTACAAGTTGATTATCTTGAAGCTAAAGAAAAATATAATCAAAAACCCTAAACATAAAGCTTATAAACACTAAATATAACCATGTTATGTGTTGATTTATGTGGTTTAGTGTTATGATATGCATGAGATCTTGTTGATTATGTTAATTTTTGTCTAGATTAGTAGCTTAAAGTCTAGATTTATGATGATCTTGTTGTTATTTTTGTGTAGTATTTTATATTTATGTTCATAATATTATGATGAACATAAATATGTGATTTAAACATGGTTATGTTTAAATCAACAAAGATCATCAACTTCAAAGATTATGAGCATTTATATATAAACTTGATTTAGTAATTTTTGAAAGAATAAACCAAGTATAATCATGTGAAAAGGACTTTTAACAACACTAGTGAACTTGGTTTTTGACATAAAAATAAGTTTATGTAATATTACTTATGAAAAGTGTTATGTAAAAGTCTTGAGTATGTTTATATAAAGATGTGATAATTTTTAAAGATGAAAGACAAGTTTAAACAAGTTCATATACTTAATAAACTTGAAGAATGATTTAACTTTAAAGTGATAAAAGGATTTATCAAAGAAATGCTCATAATAAGCTTTGAAAGACAAAGTGTGAAATTGTTGTTATAAAATGATATTTAGTGAAACTTGGTAAATCGTGGTGATTTGAGAAAATTGATCATTGATTTAAACGCGTTTTTGTAACGTGGGAAACGTCATAGTTTAGGGGAAACTATGGCGAATTTTTCTAAAAATCTAATCGCGATTAAAAAGGGGATTAACGGGTGATTAACAATGTTAAACGCGATTAGTGGTCATAAACGTCATTATGGAAACTTTGATGGGAATATTTAATAGTTAAATATTCAAAGAAGTTCTTATGAACTTAAACATATATTTTTACAAGAATAAAGTGAGTAAAAATATAACAAAGTATAAATATAATTTTTGGTAAAAATTATATCTATTCGGAAACTTGCTAAGTACTTGCAATGTGTGCTATATATATGTGTATGTATTAGATACCCATAGGGTGATCAAAATAAATCTACATACATGTTCCTACATGGTCCAAGAAATGCTAGTAAAATCGGACAATTAAATAAAATGGCCGAAATGGAAATACATAACACTTGATGACGACAAATCGGGCGTATCGACACTACGAACAGTTACTACAATGTCGGGTCTAAAAATAACATGTTTTTAGACACTAAAGCGAACGCATAACTAAGTGGTCAAAAACAAGAATCCGGAAAGTCGAAAACTATAAAAATTACCAAGTACTTTTCATGTGGAAAACGAACTTATTAAGTTATATGCTTGGTAAATTTTTGGTAAAGATGTCAAGAATATATTTAACGGACTCACTAGAAAACTAGGGCTAGGCCCAATAACAAGAAAACTAGGGCTAGGCCCAATACCAAGAAAACTAGGGCTAGGCCCAATAACAAGAAAACTAGGGCTAGGCCCAATACCAAGAAAACTAGGGCTAGGCCCAATAACAAGAAAACTAGGGCTGGGCCCAATAACAAGAAAACTAGGGCTAGGCCCAATAACATTGATGACAAGCGAAAACATAATAACGAATTCGAGATGAACAACTTGTACGAGGTCCGAAAGACCTAGTGTCTAATAAAGTTAGTACACATGTAGGTTAATTACACGTACGGACGCTCGCTACGGTATTACATACAAGGAACGCAAATTTGTGAGTTCATGTCCCTCCTTTCACTGTTTTCAATGTTTTGTTTTCAAAAACATCGAGGGGAAATACATGTTAAACTATTGGTATGTTAATTACGGAGTAGGAGGCAGGATCAATGTGCATAAGTAGGGAATACACACTAATAACCATTAATCACGTAGTGACCAAGGTGCAAAAGGTGTAGATCTATTGGGCTTGAGGCACGCCCCACTCCTAGTTGTATACCGTGGAGTGCTTTTGTTGATCCCAATGCGAACTAAGTGTCTATGGGTTGGTTATTCTGCTTATGGCGCATCATGTCAGGGGGCTAGCTACCCACTGATAGATCTTAATAGACTCCATGATTTTAAACCAGAACATACCATGATTACAAGATGACAAGTACTAGATTTCATATGATAACAAATACCTACATGAATTCACTCAACTTTTTGTTGACTTTTTAAAACTACATGTATTTCAGGAAACAGGTCTTGAGCCGGTGATACACTATGGGATTCGGGAAAACAAATGACAACGATTGCCACTTTTGAAGGGTTTGTCTTCTATATCCCAACCTCGTATGGGTATATAGGAAACAAAACCTCACTAAGTTTTATGTTAAAACTATCTTTTGGTGATGTGAAAAACAAACGGAAACTATGTTATGTCTAATGTTGTGAACATGTATGGTACTTGAAACTACTTTTGAGAAACTATGTAAATATTCGTTGGAGTTTATGTAACTATGGCATCGTTGTTGGTTCACGTTGTTAAATACATTTGGATGCAATGATTACCTTTCTTACGTCACACACAATACGCTTCCGCTACTAGCAGGGTGTGACAGATTGGTATCAGAGCTCCGATTGTAGTGAACCGGGGAAAAACTTTTATTAAAGTTTGGTCTACAATCACCGAAGGGCTCTCATATGAAAACAAAGTCGTTAACATTTCAAAAGTAATTTCAAAAGTATGACAAAAATGACAAAAGGTTTTCATTGTGTCACGATAACATGAGGATCTATCACGCGGGCTCAATCACTAGTATCGAATATGGAGCAATACATTGTTAGTCGATAAGTAATAGACTTGTAAACACTAAGACTTACATGTGAAACATGAGAACAAACATTGCATGAGATATATAGTGATTGCATGAAATATATCATGAGTAGTAATACATTTTTCCTAACAACATATATGCATATTGTACGGTTTATTTGCCAGGATCGATGTCTTCATCTTCTTCGTCGGACCTTTCAGAGGTGGATCCGATGCCAGTAGTGTCGGATGACGAGTATGAGCCCGACATCATTATCATATCGTCGGACGACGAGTTCAGGCATGATGTATCTTCAGACGATGACTACATGTTGGATGATTTCCAACCATTTGCTCTCGCAGCTTTCGAGGAGGATCCCGTCCCACCGGAGGACGACGTACTGGCGATGCCGCAGCCCCTTCATGGTATTATTATCTACGGCCACCCAGAGGGTGAGCACCTGATTGTGCATTTGGCCATACCACTAGCTGCTGTACCATTTGTTGATCTTGAGGACGATGATATCGTCCCAGTTATACCTGTCGAGCACCTTGACGATGAGTTAGGTGACGGAGAGATCCATGATGTTGTTATACTCGAGTTACCCTCTCCAGTCGTGTCTGTTGTTGATATTTCATCTACCGCGTCTAGTGTTGCTTCCTCTGTTCATACCCCTGCATCATCCCCTGATACTGTACTACCTACTCCCACGGCTGTGCCACCTACCCCTACTACTGATCCTATGCATGTGCCAGGATTTCCACACACTATACATCCCTCGCCTCACTTTCAGCCTGGACCATCCTCACAGCAGCCATTCCCCCACACTTTTTATGACCCTTATGCTGCTGGACCTTCGCATTATGCTGGATCCCCATTCCCAGTCAGACCACCCTACCCGGGTACCCCTACACCTCCATCTGGCATGCACCCTACTGATCCCTATTATACCCCGCCCATCTCTCTGCCCGTTATGGCGGACATGACTATGTCTCATGAGGTCCAGATCTCTATCATTTTCCGTAGACTCGGTGAGATGCAGACTGATATGGCCGCGATCAGAGCTGCCGTTGCTCCACCCCCACCCCCTGCATCACCACAGCCACCATTACCAGCATCACCCCCTCCATCACCACCACCACTACCACAGTCACCACCTCCACCATCTCCACACCAGTAGTCTGTCAGTTGTATGTTGGTCTTATATTGGCCGTATGTATATAGCTATCTTTTGGGGAGACTACCACTTTTGTGAAGACCAAGGGTTATGAAGATCAAGACTTTTGAAGACAACCAGAAGACATGAAGATGCAATGTAGTAGAAATTTTACTTTTGTATTGTAACTTGTACTGACTAGGGGTATGTATCCCTATGTCCTTTTGATCTTCATGAACAAATGTAACAAGTTGTCGTTATGTATAAAAGTATGTTTTCTGTATTTCACATTGTATTTCTTTTATGTTGTGGTTGATCTTATGGTGATGTGATGATATTTTGATTGATATTGTTATGACATGGTGGACTTATGGTTGATGTTATATTGTGGCATGGTGTTTTCTACATGTTGAGTTATACGACCATTATGATGACGTGGTGTTTATGCGTACTTATGATTGTGTGGCTATGTCCTATGTACGTATGTATGCATTTATTATCTATATAAACCCGACGTGTTTATATATATATACTTGACAATATTTATTATTAAATACTTGTCTAATGGAGATCGATATTTTATTTAGAAGACAATGCCGCCCCGTCGTGGAAGAACAAAAACGAACCCGTTGCCGACAACACAAGAAGAATTGAACGAACGCATTTCCCAAGCGATTGCTCAATACGAAGCTAACCGCCCTGAACAAAGCGGTGGAACAGGAGGTACTTCTGGAAGCAATCATCCGACTGGTAATGCTTAGTCAATCATTAATCTACGCGATACTCTCATCCATTCTAATAGTGCTCTCGATATTCACTCTTAAATTTGTGCATATGATAATTTCAGGTTGCACGTATAAGCAGTTCTTAGACTGCAAGCCTCTAAATTTTGACGGTACGGGAGGTGCCGTTTCCTTCGTTCGCTGGACTGAGAAGACCGACTCAGTTATTCGAATGAGCAAGTGCCCTGCTGAACAAAGGGTTACTTATGTCACCGGACTATACATTGATGGGGCACTATCATGGTGGAACCTCCAGGTCCAAACGAAAGGCGAAACTGCTGCGTATGGCCTGACCTGGGAGGAACTAAAAGAGTTGATGAGGAAAAAGTATTGTTCAAGGTCGGAAATCCAGAAGCTAGAAACAGAATTCTGGAATTTGAAAATGATTGGTGCGGATATCGCGGGTTACACGCAGCGATTTCACGATTTATCCCGTGTAGTCCCATACCTGGTGGATCCCGAGTACAAGAGGATCGAGAGGTATATTTGGGGACTTGCCCCCCAAATACTAAGTCTGGTTACTGCTTCTAAGCCTACGGAGATTGGCGAAGCAATCGATTTGGCTGTATCACTTACCGAGGAAGCACTACGTCAAGGAAAGTTCGATGAGGCTGGGTCAAACAAAAAGGATACTGCTGTGGAAAATTCGGGCTATAATAAAAGGAAGTTTTCTCACTTCAAGAGAGGTTCGCGGGGGAGGAACAACAAGAATAACAATAACAAGAGAGAAACCGCGAAGGAAACTAGGGATGCAAAGGCATATGTTACCACTACCACCAACAATCCCGATAAGAAGCCTTACGCTGGAACAGCACCGAAGTGCAATACATGCCCTTTTCACCACTACGGGGAGTGTCGTAGCACCAGGTGTGACAAATGTAATAGGTTTGGGCACCGCACCGAAAAATGCCGGGATACGAATAACAAGGATCAAGGTTGCTTCAATTGTGGTGACAAAGGACACTTCAAGAAGGATTGCCCGAAAGAAATTCAAGCTCGGGGAAGATCATTTGTGATAGGAGCCAAGGACGCTCGCCAGGACCCGAATGTGGTCACCGGTACGTTTCCTATCAATAACCACTTTGCATCTATTCTTTTCGATACTGGAGCAGATTATAGTTTCATTTCTAAGGAATTTAGAGACATACTTGGGGTAGAAACGAGCAAATTGAATGTTCCATACTCGATTGAATTGGCTAACGGGGAATTAGTAGAATCGGGGGAAATCATAAAGAATTGTACCTTAGAACTGGGTGAACGAAAGTTCGACATAGATCTCTTACCAGTTACTTTAGGTAGTTTCGATGTTGTAGTTGGTATGGATTGGTTATCCAATAACCGAGCCGAAGTCATATGTCATGAGAAGATCATACGCATTCCTCTACCCGATGGAGAACATTTACTAGTACACGGGGAGAAACAAGACACACCTTTACGAATTATTAGTTGCATGAAGGCTCAAAAATATCTAAGGAAAGGATACATCGCCTTTCTTGCTCATGTCATTAACAAGAAGGCCGAGGAGCGCAAGGTGGAAGACATCCCTGTAGTAAGGGAATATCCCGAAGTCTTTCCAGAAGACTTGCCGGGACTGCCACCACAACGACAAGTGGAATTTCATATCGATCTGGTGCCAGGAGCAGTTACGAGTCCAGTTGCGACTCGTAACCAAGACAGCATGAACCGAAACCATGGTTGCGACTCCGGTTGCGAGTCGAGAACACCTGGTTGCGACTCGAAACCAACATATGTGTGCTGAATTGGACTTGCATGATTTAGGGCTTAATTGATTGGGCCGGACTCTTGGGCCTAATGCACAGACCTTATATGTTACTGTTGAACGTGAATATTGTTGAACTGCCATGATTAAACGTGTATGCCATACGTGTACTACTTGAATACGAACCTGACTTGTATGATACAACTATGATAGGACGTGAGTAACCACAACATTGCTTGTTTGACTTTTCTGTGTTTCTACCGAGTAAACCAAGGTGAGTTCACACCCTCTACAAAGCATGGGATTCCCAGGGGTCGGGAATTGGGGTTAAGGAACATGGGTTCCTCGTCCTCCTTGGGTAGGACAGCAAAGGTTCAGGAATGTAATTCCTCGTCCTCACGGACAGATAACTCGTACTAGACCAAAACTCTATCACGAAGTCCCTCATTTTTATATCGACTTAATCGCCGGGCCAATGGCGAGCGGGTCATTAGTTAGATAGCGCTATTTAGGTCTGACAAACCTCACACCGTGCCGCAGAGGACGGGCGTGAACTAATGGATCTGGGGCACGTCAATGATGATAGACATTGACAGTTTCAGGGCACATAAACATGACTACAGTCAGCAGTCGATATGGTAACGAGTCTAGTGTATACATGGGGTAGCCCCCACGGCCGAAATGCCAGATAACTAACACGGGGTAGCCCCCACGGCTGGATAGCCAGAGTAACCGGGAATAAACAAGTCACGTTTTTAACTATGGGGTAACCCCCACGGCAGGATGCCAGCTAAAGGAAACTGTTTTCGAAACGACTTAAAACGAACACCCAACCGTGAACTCACTCAACTTGTTGTTGACTCGTTACTACATGCTTTGCAGGTCCTTAGGTTCTTAGCTGGAGCTTGCATGGAGGAGGATCGTTGTGGGACATGGACGACTGTGTGCCATGTTAAACTTTGAAACAATGAAACTTATGTTTTGATTTAAGACTTATGCTTCCGCTTGCAACTTAACTATGTTTTGTTTGGACACCAATTGTATTGGTTAAACTTTTACATCTTTTAACTCGCATGTTCAATATGATTGGTGGCTGGATCCTGGTCAGTCACGCCTCCAAGCGGTAGTACTCCGCAGGTGGATTTTGGGGGTGTGACAGATTGGTATCAGAGCCATTGGTTATAGAGAACTTGGTTTTAATAAAGGGGAAAACGTTTTTGTTAAAACCAGACTATAACCTGTACAGTGCTCAACGGTCCACAACGACGCTTCACTCCACATGCAAGGCTCGACACTCTAGGTGATATGGTCTGTGTATATTGCCTACTTGTTAGTTACATAGTACATTGCTCATGGTATGCTTGGTTAGTGTAACTACTGTTGCTTGGACACGTGCGTACTTACTCTATCTTATCGTCGTACTTTCGCGAAACCCCTACTTGTTAGTTACATAGTACATTGCTCAGTTTCTTGCTAACCCATTTTGTCTTTTTCTATATTTTTACAAAAGTTCTGTCAGTAAAAATAAATCTAAACGCCTTAAAACTCAAATTCCAAACACTCTTTTGTTTTCCGATTAGTTTTTAGTGTAGTACGTCTCTCAATTCACAATGTTGATCCCATACTATCAGTTTATTTTCCACGTTTGACACAACAATTTTATTTGTTAAATGCTTATAAGTAATCTACTTTTTATATGATAAATATTTAAGTATATGTTCGTCTATTTAAAATTTATCGTTAATTACGTTGATAAATAAAATAGAAATAATTTTCTATACGGTCTTCCGACAATTTTTACAGTTTTCATACTCAACTATTAGAGATGTATGATGTATCACTAAAAGACTAAATCCAAAATTCAATGTATAACTAAAAGACTAAATCAAGCGTTCAATTTCAAGAAGTATGCCAAGCGAGAAGGTGTTATTGATGCTTTGGATAGCATTAGGCGTCTGTTCTTTTGGGGTGATCGGATGAGAACGTGAAAATAAATTGGGTCGCGTGGCAAAAGGTTATCGGTTCAATAAATGGTGGTCTGGGGTTGGGTTCACTACAAGACTCAATGTCACACCCGGTCATAGGCGGAAGCACGAGGTGTGATTGTGATTGATTCTCATTGCATACGAATTAGCAAACATACTATATGAATAAAATAAACTCCAAATGTCATTCCATAAATTTCAAAACACAAACATAAGTTGGCAATATTGTTTACATTACTTTCAAAAGGAATTAAGTTTTAAAAGTCATACTACATAGTTCAAGTTTTTAAAGATCAAGGTCTTGTTCCTTATATCACCGCAAGGAGGCGGGATATAACGAGCAAACCCTTCAAAAGATGGCATGGAGTTATAACGCTTGACATCCTAATGCAAAAGCCCGCAAAGATCCACTAATTTACTAAAATACATGTAAGTTTGAAAAATGTCAACAAAGTTGGTGAATTCATGTAGATATTTTGTGTTAAATGAATATTTGTAAAATGTGAGATGTATTTGTATAAAAACCGGTATGTAAACGTGTATGAAATCGTGATCATTAATGTTTAGCTAAGACATTAACATGTGTGACGACATAGGAAGCAATCCAAACCTTGATGATTTTTGTGCCGATTACCCTCGACTGGGACACAAAAGCACTCTTCCGTGTGGGTCCTATGGACCAAGAGTGGGACTCGTCAAAACCCAATAGATCTACCCCTTTCCATTCCTCGGTCTAAACTTGATTAATGGTGCTTAAGTACAACCCTATTGCACGTGATCTAGTTGTTTCATTTCCCAGTCTAACATACCTTTTGTACATGTATTTCCCCCAAAAGTTTTTAAGTAAACTAGAAAACGTTTAAAAGAGACGACATGAACTCACTGATTTGCGCCCTGAAGCGTAGTTCTCGTGTTTCACGACGTAACCAACAAGTGTCCTAAATATGTTAACCACCTAAGTTTACGATTACTATGTACAAGTTATCCATCTTGATTATATATTGGCTTTGTCTTAGGTGTATATGTTCTTGAGTTGTTATTATATATTTTACAAAATATATATAGTTTTGTATACTTGTGAGTTGTGTTTACGGGACTAGTCTCATTTGCGACTTCGTGCCTCGCACGAGTAAGATGTGTGTGTCCGCGACATGTGTGGGTCGTGTCCATTGTACTCGGGTCTCACCCTTTCGTCGCGTTATCGTTATTTTTAAAATGTACTTTCTATTGTATGTATAGATATTTTTATTCCCAAATAAATATATATTTATAGAATTTAAATGAGACAAGTGTTAAAAACAATATATTTTTAACTTATCCTTGTAGACGTATACTTGTATTATTTTGTGTATTCTTGTCTTGTATTTGTTTGACCAAGTCAAGGTAGATTTATACTTTTTATTAAATAATATTTTCAATATTATTTTAGTATAAATATACTTGTAGTTTTACCAAATGTATACTTAGGAAAGTATACATGTATTGAGAAAGTGTACTCTACAATATTCCTTATTGTACATTACGTACGCTACAATCTCAGCCGTCAGATCATCTTCCCGCATTGAAATCGCATGTTGTTTTTTTGTAACAATTTCGCATGTGATAATTTTTTGATGAAATCGCATGTTGTTTTTTTTAACAATTTCGCATGTGATAATTTTTTTATGAAATAGCATGTTGTTTTTTGTAACAATTTCGCATGTGATAATTTTGATGAAATCGCATGTTAAAAAACCAACATGCGAAATTGTTACAAAAAAACAACATGCGATTTTCAATGCGGGAAGATGATCTGACGGCTGAGATTGTAGCGTACGTAATGTACGATAAGGGCATTTGTACGTTAACCTAACCCTACATGTATTTAGGTATAAATACCTATGTATTTTGTATTTAATGTCAAAAATCATTTCTTATGATTTTATACTTTTCGGAATTATATTTCATAAAATAGTATATTTTAAGGCTTGTTTAATATATGTATTTTATCATAGTTGTCAAATATATATATATATATATATATATATATATATATATATATATATATATATATAGGGAGAAGATCATGCGAGAACCACCTCTTATTGCGAGAACCGCGAGAACCAATGTGAACACAACCAAAAATGCCTAAAAATAGCTAAAAATCACACAACATTTTTTTTTAATATTTTTTATATAAAAATCGCTACTTTTCGAAGCAAAAAAAAATTAAAAAAAAAAATTTTTCCACTAAAAGTAGCGATTTGAGCATAAAAAATATTTAAAAAAAAAATTTAGATTTTTTTTATATTTTTTTTAGATTTTTTTAGGTTTTTTTGGGGTTTAGTTTTTAGCATTTTAGCTTGGGGGGGTTTAGGTTTTTGGGGGGTGGGGGAGGGGGGTTTAGGTTTTTTTTAGGGGGGGGGGGGGTTAGGTTTTTTTTAGGTTTTTTGGGGGGTTTTAGTTTTTAGCATTTAGCTTGGGGGGTTAGGTTTTTTAGCTATTTTAGGTTGTGTTCACATTGGTTCTCGCGGTTCTCGCAATAAGGGTGGTTCTCGCATGAGCTCCTCCCTATATATATATATAGAGAGAGAGAGAGAGAGAGAAACGGGATCAGGAGAAAACGGAAAAAAGTGTGAAAACAGTGAGAACGCATCCTGGCCCAACACGTGGCGCGGAGCATGATCAGGGTCCGAGGGGTTTTTTTTTGTCTTTTTAGTATTCTTCTCCTTTCACGATTTTCGCGTTTGACATGCTTTTTTATTTTTTGCGTGCAAGATAATTTTGGCATTATGTAGAATTATTAATTATTTGGCGTTTTACTGTTTTTCTCAGACTTCTTCTCGTTGAATTAATTCTTTTTGTGTCACATAGTTAATTTTTTGGCGTTATGGCTTTTTCCGTGTCATTTTTGGTGTTTTGTATCTTTTTGTTAATAATTGATTACCATAGATTAATATTCTATAAAACTACAATAAGACGAAAATCAAAATAAACTAATAGTCTTCCGTAGGTGGGATTACATCAGAGATGTACCCATCGCTTTGTTCATCACTTTCTTCTGATTCTTCATCATCAAATTTCATTTTTGCGTATAACGCCATTAGCTCGTCTCTTCTTTGATGCAGCCTATTCTTGAATATCACTGCATCCTTGGATTTTTGGATCGTTTGAAGGTGCTAAATCACAGAGTTGTTCAATGATAGATAGCAACCCTGTCTTCAACATTTCTTCCATTGGCCTTGAATATTGCACCCCGTTTTTATAAGTCACTTCAAGTGTTCCTTCTTCCTCATGCAATACTCAACTGTTAAGTTTTGGTATAGGAGTATCGTCAATATCATCATCATCTTCATAATCTTCTGCCGGAAATTTTCTCTTCAGTCTTTTTATTACAATTCTCGTTCTTTCACAATCGTTGTACATTGGAACCCCAAGGGCCAGTATATCCTTCTGAACCTTTTCATTCATTCCAAGCATGGCTTTGATTGTCCTTACCTTTACCATTCTCCTATCAGAGAACTTTATGATGAATCGTTTCTCTTTCCTTTCAAACCTCCATGCAATAACCTTAGCCATTTTTTAATTTTTTGGCGTTTTGGACAATATGTGGCGTTTTAGTTAAATTTTTTGGCGTGTTTGAGCTTGGGTTCTCATGGTCTTCTTTTATATTGACTTTTTTTCCCGCGTATGACAGGTAATTATGGCGTTTTGAAAAAGATAAATAAATATAATAAATGTTAGTAATTATGTTTTCCGTCGTTTCATTTTACTGTTTTTGTAGTTTACCGTGTTTTGTTTTCAGACTCAACTGTTTTTATGGTTTAACACGTCAAATCTTTGACGGCTATAATTATGGCGTTTTGTTTTCCAATGGCGGTTAGATAACTATTGGACTTCTTTTGTTTTATATTCTTTGCACATTGTTTCACGCTTTTTTTTATAATATTAGTTGTTCAAAGAATTTTATTATAGTTTCGTAGTTTTTTGGGGCGTTTTTATGGTATTATGGCGTTTTACACGCATTTGCTCATTTTGGCATTTTGTTATATTTTTCATTATAGCATTAATATTCTTTTGTTGTTTATTAACTGAAATTACAAAACAAACAATAGATAAAGAAAATTTAAAAAAAAATAAAGTAGAAGCAATTTATGATTTTAAATCTTCAGTGTCATCAGTCTTTTTTTTCTTTTGAAACCACAAGAAATGTGACAAATAAATGGCGTTTTGGATTTGGCGTTGTTTATTTTCTTTGTTCATGTGTTGAAGTGTCTTTGTGGATGTTGGAGACATAGATCGACCCCGTGTGGGTGGATGTTATCTGCCTGTCGTCTTCATTATAATCATCGAGGCCAAAGTAGCATTTACACTGGTATAGGTCTCTTCTTATCATCCAAACCTTCTTCGGAAACAAAGATAACAGTATGACATATGGGTGTCATCAGTCCCTCTTTTTTCAATTTTGTCCATCTCATGCAGCAAAATCTTACTACACTTACGTAACAAATCATTCAATGAAGCTTCATGCAGAACATTACTGAGTATCAAAGAAAATATGTTTGTCGTCGTTGTATTTTTTGGTGTTTTACATTGAGTTGTAAATTTTTTTAGCAACCACTATGTGTTTTTGTGTGTTTTTTTGGTGTGATAAACGGAAGGTGGTGAGACGTTTCTATTTATAGATTTTTTTTTGGCGCGTAGTTTAGGCGGGATGTTATTTTTATAACAAAAATTGTAATTAACATTTATCCGGATGTAAGCTTTGCCGTTACATATAATGGCGTTTCATATTTTTTGGCATTTTTGTAACCAGAAAGCTTAAATAAAAACCCTGAAAAAAGTACGCAGTGATAAAATTGGCGTTTTGTATTTATTTGGCGTTTTATTTTTGAATGGCGTTTTATGCGAGAAATGGTTTTTTTACTTTTTTACCCTTAATGAAGCGCGTCCACGTAATAAAATTTGTGTTATTTACTAAAATGTCACCGCGCCAATCTAGTCCATAGATTGTTTTGATCGGATGATCAATAAGCGTTCTCACACTTTCTACCGTTTTCTCTAAATCCTGACCATATATATATATATATATATATATATATATATATATAGGACAAAGATCCGTTAGGAACCACCCTTTATTGCGAGAACCAGTGTGAACACAAACAGTAATACCTAAAAAATCTAAAAAACACCCAAAAAAAAAAATTTACTATTTTTTTGTAAAAATCGCTATATTTTGTTTACAATAAAAAAATTTCGAGTCACAGTTGTCCATGCACATGTGCATTTGTATCATTTCTTTGACAAATTCCGTAATTCATTACAAATATTAGACAATTACACTTTCATTTACACTACCACGTGTAATACACTACTTTTTACGTTACCAATATTAGAAATGCACATGTGCATCTATATGTATCAACATGAAATAAGGTGTGTTGGTACACTACTTTCTCTTTCATCTATCATTCCATCCATAATACACAAGCATGCACATGTGCATTTTTGTCATTTATTTGACAAATTCCGTAATTCATTACACATATTAGACAATTGCACTTTCATTTATACTACCATATGTAATACATTACTTTTTACATTACCAATATTAGAAATGCACATGTGCATTTATATGTATCAACATGAAATAAGGTGTTTTGGTACACTACTTTGAATACACTTTCCCTTTCATCTATCATACCATCCATAATACACTACCATTACCTCCTACCATCCATAATACAATACCATTACCGATATTTTCACTTTATTACATGTATGTAAACACCATTTATACCATCCAATCAACATATTACATCATAAATTGACAACTATAACCAAGCCATCAACCACTAGATATAACTAACCAAAAAACATGTATATGGGCATACTTCTCCATTCAAAATCACAAACTTTTTGTACAAAACACGTTATATCATGGTTATACCTAATGATGCACATGTGCATTTTGAATATTGGTAATGTAAAAAGTAGTGTATTACGAATACTATTGTAAATTAAAGTGCAATTGTCTATTCCTGATAACGTATTACCGAATTTGTCGAAGTAATGATACATATGCACATATGCATAGACATCTGTTACTCGAAAAAAAGAAGTTTTGTTTAATGGTGACGAAATATAGCGATTTTTTGAAAAAAAAAAATATTAAAAAAAAAAAAATTTTGAGTGCTTTTTTTATTTTTTTAGAATTTATTTTGTGTTCACATTGGTTCTCGCATGAACCTTACCCTATATATTTGTCCATGTATTTGTCTATATGTCCATTGTCCAAATGTCCTACATATTTGTTAAGGAAATATATATAAATATATATTTTGTATTTTTGTCCATACACCCATTTTGGACAAGTAATCTTTATACTTAGTTGTATTTCATGGTATTTTGGGTGTATTTTATATTTGTATTCTTTGTGTGTATTTTTTAGTTTTTTGACCCCTACATGTATACTGATATGTAATACACATATATACACATAAACACACAATTTTTGGGTGACCACTAAATATATATAATTTGCCCTAATTATATAGATTTATATCCATTTTAATCTTTAAGAAAAACACTATTTTCTTAACTTATATTTTATATAAAAATTTGAGGAAAAATTATGGCTAAACACTTTAAACATTTATCTTGTGAAATCATTTTTCTAAGTGTTAAAATTTCTACAAAAAAATTGTCATAATTTCCCCTAAATTTGGAGGTTTTCCAATGTTGAAAAACATGTGTTAATTCATCACAAAACTCAACAATCAGCCACAACAATTTTTGCAAGCATAAATATACAAAACTATCCATACTTTTCATGTAAATAAACTTGAAATTTCATATGTACTTGTAGGGTTTTAGATCTACACTTTTAGCATGGTGATTTACTTGAAACAAGACTTATTTGTTATACTTTACAAACTTTGTAGAAACTTATTTTTGAAAACTTGTTCATCCTCTTTAATTGTGAGTTTATGTACATAAACATGTCATTTTAACAACACTTACAAGTTCACATTTCATGTCTTTCAAGTCTACTAACATATTCAACATGGAACTTGTAAGATCCATGTGTATAGTTGTTAGATCTACACCTCTAACAAACATGCATATGATGAACTTGTAGGGTTTTAGATCTACACTTTTAACATGATGATTTACTTGAAACAAGACTTATTTGTTATACTTTACAAACTTTGTAGAAACTTATTTTTGAAAACTTGTTCATCCTCTTTAATTGTGAGTTTATATACATAAACATGTCATTTTAACAACACTTACAAGTTCACATTTCATGTCTTTCAAGTCTACTAACATATTCACCATGGATTTTGTAAGATCCATATAGTTGTTAGATCTACACCTCTAACAAGCATGCATGTGATGGATCTCATTCATATCACAACAATCAACCACAACTTCAAAACAACTTCAACATAACACAAGAGTCACTTATTTCTTATAGATTATGTTGTTTCTTCAAGTGTTCATCTTTTAAAGTTAAGATTCATGATGGTTTAACTTGTACATCTTTAACATTCTACTAATAAGTATCATAGTGGAGGTTGAAGAACACTTACAACTAGCTCTAGTGGCTAGTGAAGAAACACAAAAACAAGAAGATGAAGATGAGACAAAGTTGGTGGTTAAAAGCTTCCTAGAGAAGTCCTTGCACTTCCAAGTGTTGAAACCTTCTTTGCTATGCTTGGGATACCTTTGGGAACCCTTGGATTGCTTGTCGTAGCAGGCCTTGTTGCAGCCTCATTTGTTGCCACTGCTGTCATGTGTACTATTTGTCCCTTTCGAGAGTTGTCATGGTGTGCACACGTAAGTGTCCTCATGCAGGTGGACTGATGTGCTAGCTAAGTGTTTGATAACTAAATGTGGGTTTGATCCTGTGTGCGTGTGCCCGTGAGCATCGTTCTAGGCCATACCTCTTCACTTGGTTATATAAGAAGTCTTGTTTATGTAAATAAATAAATAAATAAATAAATAAAAAACCTTCAGATTGATTTGTTTTTACAAAAATATTCAAAAGTGATTATTTAATCTCATGGATTTGCTTCACCAATTATGTATTTGCGTATGTCGTTTTGTCGTTGTTGAAGTAAGCGACTTTACCTTAAAACAATTGTCCACAGTCTGTACTGTAGATCCACGGTCAATCGAATTTGGAGATGCTTCTTTTCACCTGGTTTAATTAATGCAAGGTTTACTATCAAGCTATATTATCATAGAAAGTGTTAACTTTTATAATCTAACTCCTATCATCGTCAAAATATTCAACTGATATTTAATGTAAACACCAACAATAATGCACTCCAACAAACCTTTAGGTTACCGCAATCTTATGAAAAAGTACGTTAAGGTAACTTGCAAACTACACTTATGCGTATATTTGATCTTTCTAATTCGTAGTACGTATATATATGTGTCTTATTCTTGAGTTACTTCTATTGAAAACAAAATACGAAAATCTTGTTCTTGAAACATTCCTAAACATCCTCGAGTTCTCAAATGATATCTTATCTTTAACTAATACCAAAAGTTTTATGCTTACGATTTGAAATCATGATATTTGTTTACATCCTACATATGGTGGGGATCAGCAGATGGTGGATGAGTTGAAGGTGTCGAGTAAAAGAACCGAGGATCAAACCCGGAGAGACAACCCGTTCCAATTTTTTGAGAAACCGGCTGAGTTGTATAATTTTTATTGATTTTTGTTCTAAACGTGAAGAGTAACTTTACATGTATTTGACAAATTTTTAACCATAAGTTAGTGATATGAAACGTGTTACAGGTTGACTAAGTACCAAACCTTATACATCAACACCACTTTTAATCTCATTTACAAACCAAAACTCACCTATAATCATATCACTTGTATTTTTATTTTTTATTTTTTTTTGTTTTTTATTTTTTTTTTTTGAACGGCAAATTTGGATCACTGACGGACCACTGGAGTATCATCGTGCCACCAGCATAACCACCCGATCACATCCATCTCGACTAGGCATAATGCATATACACCAATTCAGGAGGAAACCCAATAAATATGGGAAAACCCCCTTGTGGGAATCGAACCCAAAACCTATTGGTCCTAAAGTCTTATCCCACCCCAAGATGTCACTATGCTATAAAGCCATGGACATATCACTTGTATTATTTTGGTTTTTCTAACAAAATTGTCAAAAACATGTTAACATCTTTATCAAATTGTTAATCTCAAAAATCTTGCAGTAATAATTATCTCAGACAAACTATAATATTTCCTTTACCACCCTCAACTTGTCAAAGCTAGAAATTATATTATATTATATTATATTATATTATATTTTATATTATATTATACATTATATTATATTATATACACATATTAAAAAGTGAAGTCAATGAATAGTAAATATGAACACTAATTGATCCATTATGTTATTGTATATATACATATTTTATTTATCAATTTCATACGTTTCATTATTTGGTAAAGTGGTTGGTTTAGCATGTTTCCACACAAAAGACGCCGGTTCGATCCCTCTTTTCCATTTTCCTTTTTGCTTTCCACCCCTTTACGCGCATCTTCTTCTGTATCTCTTCTTCAATCTGATAAAAGTAACACTCAAGGTGCCGTTCCATCTTCTTCTTCGCTACCTCTCCGAACCCGGCGACGTAGATGATAGGAGCTTGTCGGCTTTACGCCGTGCTCTTTTCCTGTTTCTACTTTTCATGTTCAGGTTTGTTATTCGATTTTGAGCTTTACCTATCTGAATTTGATTTTATTGTTGGGTTTCTATATGATTTTGAGTTCAATTGAATGGTTTTGCTGTAATGGATTTGTAATCTAGCCTCAGATTGATAATTTTTTTTGTTCTTTACTCATCTTTTTTTTTTATCTTATTGGTGTTCTTTTGGTTATATTAGGGTTCCAGCGAACTGATTCAAGGTGTGTGTATGTAATCTGAGTAGATTAGTCTTACCTACGGCAACTGAGAGACACTAGGTGAGTCATTTATCACTTTATATCCTCCCGATCAGAATTCCGGCAAGCCCCTTTGGGCTTGCATGTTTAGTAAAAAGGATGTGAGTCAAACTGTTGCTGGAAATTAGAAGAAAAACTTCCAGAGTAAAGTGTGTGTATGTACTGTATGCGACACCAGGAAGGGAGAAGGAGAGTTTAATTTTTATCTCTAAAAAATTTATGGAAATCTTGATGAAAAAGACATTTGTAGCAATGCCCACTTGATTGTTAAATCTCCGGGTACTAATTTGTAAGTTCACAATTTTGATTTAGGACTTGTAATTCATGTATGTGTAAGTTAGTAATCTTGATTTAATGCTTTTAATTCTTGTATGTTAAGTGTGTGGTTGATATTAAATTCAAAGATTTATTGCCACTTGATTACAATCATCCTCAAGTCCTAAACTGTTAGTTAACAATTTAGATTTAATACTCCTACTTCATATATGTCGATGCATGTGAGAGTAATGTATTAAATTGAAAGAGACATTCATGTTAGTGTTAAATATGAAACTTACAAAAACTAATTATATTAAAGGAAAAGAAATTCATTGATTGTGTATTAATTAACAAAGAATGAAATTAATAGATTAGGGTTCTTTTGTTAAATTTGGGGATTTTTAAAATACACCAGATTGTTGTGTTAACCATGAAAATGAGCTTAAAACAATACCATATTGGTAAATTAAATCAAGTTTGGTGTAAAAGAACTAATTAGAGATGAATATGTTTATATGTTTTTTTAAGAGGATGCTAAGATACAACCGAATGCTTAATTCCGTGACACATGTGTACAAAGAATGATTATTGTAAATAAATTGGTTTATAATCAGGAACACAAGTGATTAAGATTGAAGATAAGAAAGGGGCACCGTTATCATCGTCTTTAATTGACAAAGGTATATTCCAAATTATTTATATGCATTATCGTATAATTCAATTAAAAGTGTGGTTTGATCTTTAAGATCATGTATAGTGTGTTTGGGTAATTTTAACCTGCTTCAAGTGTGTTTTGATCTTTAAGATCATTTATAGTGTGTTTGGGTAATTTTAACCTGCTTCAAGTGTGTTTTGATCTTTAAGATCATTTATAGTGTGTTTAGGTAATTCTGACCCGCTTCAAGTGTGTTTTGATCTTTAAGATCATATATAGTGTGCCTGGGTAATTTTGACCCGCTTAAAGTGTGTTTTGATCTTTAAGATCATTTTTAACCTGCTTCAAGTGTGTTTTGATCTTTAAGATCATTTATAGTGTGTTTGGGTAATTTTGACCCGCTTCAAGTGTGTTTTGATCTTTATGATCATCTATAGTGTGCCTGGGTAATTTTGACCCGCTTAAAGTGTGTTTTGATCTTTAAGATCATCTATAGTGTGTTTGGGTAATTTTGACCCGCTTAAAGTGTGTTTTGATCTTTAAGATCATATATAGTGTGTTGGGTAATTTGACTTGTTTGAAGCGTGTTTTAACCATAAAAAGTGCAATGTGATTTTTAAATCATTTCATGTCTTGGGAATGCGTTGAAACAACTAAGTTGTTCAAATTTTTTTGTAGCGATAAAAAAAATTAAATATATATATATATTCCTATTGAATGATAATTTCTTGGTCATTTACAATATTACTAATCATGTACAACATTGATTATGTATAGGTAACGCTCACATGTAATAGCTTTTTCAACCAAGGAGATTATGGAAGACTCAGTACCATCATCGATGGATAGTTTTTCAACCTGTTATCTTTACAGAGACATTTAAACCAACGTTTGTTCCCGATAGCAACACCAACACTATCGTCCGCCACCACCAACCTGCGCCACCAATCACCATTGTTGTCGTCTCCGGTAACCGCTGTAAACAACCCAACCCCATGACCCCTCACCACTACTGCGTACCATCTCCGTCACCTCCTTCGCAAACGGGACAAGAAGACACAGCCATGTGAACGCGCTCAGAGGCGTATCCACTACAACCGCCATTTCGTCACCGCCGGTATTAATTCTCTCAATTTTCTCCATTTACTTTGCTTCTTTAAACATTTTTTAGTTCATTTGTTTTGAAGTGAATGTAACAGATTTTTGCATGTTTTATTGTTGATGCAACATATATGATGATTATTGTACCTAATCTTTGAATTTAGATTTTAGATAATAGCTTCAGCTATCTTTGCTTCTAAAGACTTGCTTAAACTATTTAATTATGTTAAAGGATCATATTTACACTTTTATATAGGTGTTGTTAGCAATACTTTTAGGTCTGAGATCATTCGATAAAACAAACTCTCATTGTTAATTCTAGATTTTACAGACATTTGAATTTGATTACATAGGTAAAGTTCACAGATCATTGGTGCGTGCGGGCAAGGTGAGAGGCCAAACCCCAAGGTCGCCAAGCAGGACAAGAAGAAGCAGCCTCGAGGACGCGCTCACAAGCGTATCCAGTACAACTGTCGTTTGTCACGGCCAATGTTAATTCTCTCATTCCTTAATTTATTTGTTTTCAAGATAACGCAATAGATACATTGAGTTTTGTTGATTGAACAATTTTAATGAACTACAACTTAATTTTTGAACATTAATCTGTTATAGTGATTTTACTTATTTTATTTTTGTCGATCAAGATAATCTCTTGTAACCTTGGACTGAAAATGTTTCATTGCTTTTTTTTTTACTAACGCAGGTTGCCATAATAGAAAACAATCAACACTGATGGTGATACGAAACACCTTTATAGCAGAGGACCGGTCGTTCACTTTCTTTGAAGGACTCAATAGACATCCAAACTCTTATCTTCAATGCAAGTATACCATTATTTGAAACAAATGAAGTGTGAGTAAGCCACTGCAGTAGTGAAACATGGTGCGCTAACGTCAATTGCTTTTGTGAACCCGAAACGCATGTGCCAAAAGGCTCAGTCTTTTTAATCAAACCATATCATTCTCAGGATCCAACTGCAAATCAAACATTGTCTTTCAGGTAAACTTTACTTCATCCCGATCATTCTAATTGTACCAAAACATGTAACTCATCAGTTCGAGTTTTGCTGATTGAACTTGATGGTTTCACAGTAAGATGGCAAGATCATAGCTTCAAAAAGATCAGAAAGCTAGGAGTCAGGACTCCTTCAATGGCTCGAGTTCACAAAACTAAACTGGATAACGATCCAGTTATTGACGGGCAAGGCTCGGGATGGTGAAGCGAATCCGGCACTAAACCAAGGGTAATAACTGCACAGCAACCGGGATGGAGTGGAATCTAAATTTAATTTTAAAAGTTTTTGGTTCTCGCATAATTTGTTAGAATGAGAATCCAAATTTCGTTTGTTTGGTTGAGAAATGATATTGAAATGTATTCACTTAATGGTGAGCTTGGTTTGCGATTTAACGCTTTGTCCCGCCGGCGCAACGGGCGGCGGGAAAAAATCTAGTTAAATTCAAAACCTAACTGGATGGATGTAATCTTGGCAGTTGTAGAACTGTCAACAGAAACAAAGTATAAGCAACCTAGCTACATAAGGCGCCCCACATAATGAGCCCGAGGATATTGCTTTTGTAGTGACGGCCACTGCACAAACAACTGATCCGCCATGCGTAGTTTGTAAAGAAGCAAACCACTCAGTGATAGTCTTTTGACTCTTGCAATACTCTCAACATAGAAGATATGTGACCATCTGATTCCCAAAACCTGAAGTTTCAAATGCAAAACACAGTGTTTGACTTTACGGACAGTTTAAGGACCTTGTTTGACTCGTAGGTGTTTGAATCAGCACAATGTTTTTTACTTTTTAGTAGACGCGTTCAACCAATTTACTTATGAATAGATGGATTCAGGTTATAACTTACCTCAAACGTGTCAATTGATTATACAAACAAGCATAAACGGAAACACACAAAAGGGGATAGAAGTCACTAAAGTGTACTTTTAATGTAAAATGCATCTTAATCGATTAAATAAGAAGAATAGATTATTATCGAAAAAAGAATTACTTTTGTAATAATATTTGACTAAAATCCTAAATTAATTAATTACAATAAAAAGTTTTTGGGTCAACCCCAACCCATTTTGAGTCAAACAAAATATAGCAATACCCTTGAGGCATGCCTAACGAAAAGGCATATGGGACATAAAGAGTAGTATTTTAGAGTTAAGAGATTAAAACCTTGAAAACAAAGGCGATTGCACATATGGGAATACAAGTCCCGGGACCATTACATAGAATCTGCATTGTGTATGACATACTTAATGAGGATAACAAAAGGAAGAAATAAGATTAGTAGTGAAGTAAACAAAGATAGTAAGTACCACTTGAGGTCTGATTTTGACCATAAGCCACAAAGCATGAGCTAAAGCGTATAATGTTGTCCCTACTGAGGTGATATACGATTGACCCACTTCACGGCTTCTATATATCTGCATAAATTGGATAGAATCTGCCCCCTTCAAACTTATCTGAACACATAGGGACAAAAAGGCATAATTTCCAGTTAGAAATAATATGAAAAAAAATATATATATATATATAAACTGAGACCAAACTTAAGTACAAGAATCATGGAAATCAAAGCAATAGATTCCATGAGAGGAACCAGATTGCCTATAAGAAAATGATGCATCTAGTGACAAGATGTACTTTCGGGTTACTAATGTATGTTATCATTATGAAAAGAAGTTAAAGCCATGAACTCCGTTAATCCGTTTATTATTGGTTAAAGTGAATGCAGCCCAAGTTTCAGAAAGGTCCCAACGCCAAAAGGTTGTCAAGATTCAAAAAAAGAATTATAACTTCATTGCTCTGCCCATAGTTGTTAATGCCAAATAGCGATAAATAGTGAAAAGGTAATATGCTACATAGCGAATAGCGGGCGCTGTTTTATAAATAGCAATACACTAGAAAAATAAATTGTATGTATATTATATCAAAATACCCTGGTATATACGCTATTTTAGATGTATATTTAACAAAAACCTAAAATCCAGCTATTTTATAGCTATATTGAATCGCTATTTATATCTAAAAAAATTTAAAAAAAAACTTAAATAATGCCATTTATGGTTACATACCCTGTAGCAACCTTCGACCTATATGCTATGCTATTCGCTATAGCGACCATGGCGACCGCTATTGACAACTATGACTCTGCCAATAAACGAGCTTGTTTACAATTTTTCTTTGCCTTGTAAAAAGGGTCCTGTTCAACTTTTGAAATTAATTTAAATCTAATTTACTTTTATGAAGTTAAAAAAAATATATCTTGCTTCCTTTCAGATTCCAAGGTAGACTTTTTTGCTAACAATTAAAGCATTATAAATAAACACAAGCATCCAGAAAAAAAAAAGAACCACAAAAGCATTATAGTGGCCAATATCATTTTTTTTAACTACCTTATCATCCAGCGCGTCCTCAAAAACACGCGCCTTCTGAAGACTCATGTTATCCGTTGCTGCAGCAATGTAAAATCTTGGAGCAAATCGCTCTTTTTGCAGAACAGACAGCAAATTTATCATCTCTGCCGTGTGCCCCCCTACACGAAGACAAAAAAAATATGATGATAAATGAGATAAAACTAAAAAAATTATACATTCCCACCATCAAAAAGGATGGTACGGTTTGACTTTCAGGTAAATCTATGACTTCCCAAATCAAATTTGGCAAGAGTTTGGTTAGGAGTTAGGAACCTCGACAGCAGCTTTTGATAGAGTGTTTGTGTTGTGATGAAATTTGTAAGACCTTTGAGTTTGAAAACTAGTCACATTGTGTAAGTTACCTTTTTTGAAGGACCAAAAACGGATATATGTTTGAAAGCATACCTGAACCCAAAACAACAAGGGTACTTAAACTCTTCTGAGAAGCGCTACGGGCAGGCTTACTACTCTGAGATATAACATAAAGAATCCGCACCACGAGTAGTGTGGAAGCAATAACAAAAACAAGAGAAACCGAGACAAAATCCACCATTTTCCACTAGGCAACAGGCTATAATTATTACGTGTTCGAGTACGAAGTACGTTACCTGCATCACATCAGTAAATAAATATGAAATAACGAGAATTACTCGAACCAAGGCTTCATAAGTGTTCACTTAAAACGACAAAATGATTATACCATACTACCTTTCATTCTAAACATGTTTTGCAATGTCAGATAGATGGAACTCTTTTCAACAAATAAGTTGATAACGTGACATAGTTCCATTTTATTTGGGTTGTTCGAAACGTACCCCCTCTTCATTATTACTGAATTTGTCAAATCAGTCTACGAACCGTATAAAAGAGCGAACTTTACTTAAACGGGGCATATAAAAGGCGACAGATGTATGTTACAGCTTAAAAACGTGCCATATAGTTCGTATGCTACATGATCTTATATCAAGAAAAATCTTCCACTACATCACAAATTATATCAAGTCATCCGAATATAGAAACTATGGACAAACGAAAAGGTATGCCTTAAGTCAATGAGGCATTTCATCGAACACATAATATGCATATCAAATTGTGAGACATATAACCTTCCAATTCTAAAAGACCTCCAAGAGGTCAATCAATCAGCGAATTCAATGATTGATACAAGATCTTTCATCTATGAATCGTTAATCTGACACAAGGAACTCAATTAAAGCTACAGATCAAGTAGAAGATCGAAGATGGAAATTAATATAACTGGGAATGGGAATAGTTTACCTTAGAAAAGAACTTCCATTGGGAGGGGATTAAGAACCCTAATTTAATTTAATTTAGGAGGGGAGTTCCATCCCTTGATGGAACTGGTAAAGTAGAATCCAAGTCAACACACAGGTTTTTCAAACATATTTATTTTAGGTAAACTACTGGTTTTGTTCAGATAGTCCCTCTGGTTTTGTAAATAAACACCTATGGTACCTGTGGTTTACTTTTTGTTACTCGGATAGTCTCTGAAGTGGATGTCCGTTAGTTTTCACCGTTAACTCCATATGAAATTACTTATTTACCCATCTCTTTAAAAAAAATTTAAAAAAACAAATATTATACACACTCATATTATTAAGTGACTGTGAAATTACCTAAATATCTTTCATTAAAATAATACCTAACCTTACCCTTACCCTCTTTCTTTCTTTCTTTCTTTCTTCCTTCTCCTCCCCATAACACACGCAACAATAACCACCATTTCATTAATTTGCAAATCAATAAAAATCTCATACGCAAACCCAAAAAAATTCAAAACTAACTACTATCTTTTACACGACGGTACCTGAAAACCAAAAAAAAGACATCCCTCCGCAAGATAATTGATTTGCAGTACTGGAAAACTAAAATCCGGCCGGAATCGTAGCTGTAACACTGATCACTGCCGCCGTCACCGACTTCTCCCTTGAAATCCTAGCCATCGTCACCATAATCTGGTCGGAATCGTAGCCATCCTCGTCGTCTTGCAGCTCCTCATCGTCATTCTCGCCGGCCGTCAAAAAAGAATGCCGATCAGAATCTCTTCGAGCGTTTCTCTCTCTCTGTCTCCAGGTTTGTTATGTGTGTGCACCATATGAAAGAAAAGAAATTACAGGGGACACGTATGTAGGGATGGCAAAAAAGCCCAAGCCCGACGGGCATACCCGAAACCCGAAAAATACGGGCCGGGTATACCCGAAGCCCAATGGGTATGGGCCGGGTACGGGCTTAAAAAAAGAAAAAATTCGGGTACGGGTACGGGTATGGGATTTAGTGATACCCGCCCGATACCCGGCCTATTTACCCGAATAATATCTGAAAGTATCATACTATAGATTTCCATATATATAAACTTAGTACATGTACTTATTACCTTCTCTATAGTCATATGTGGATATATATTTGGCAAGTGTTTAGTGAGCATATAACTTATTTTTGAGCATGTATATTGAATATGGAAGCTATCACCCTTTATTATGTGGATGTTTATGCAATTAGGTTGTCCTGATACAATTACTTAATTAAGTAATCATTTTGATTTAGTTTGGTATATGTGGTCTGAATATGATATGTAAGTTATTAATTATATTTTCATTTGTTATAGTCATTAAAACAGTAAATTATATAAACATCAAAGTAAAAAATGCACATTTGTCCCAACGGGTATTTTTAAGAAATTAACGGGTATACCCGATACCCACGGGTATGCCCGATACCCGACGGGTAATTACCCGGAAAATACCCACCGGGTAACGGGCCGGGTATGGGCCAAAGAATTACAACCGGGTACGGGCCTGGGATTACCAATACCCGGCCCAAGCCCGGCCCATTGCCATTTATGGTAATAAGAAAAATCAGATACTTGCGTTATTGGTGTTGTGATTTTTTTAAAGGATCTGGTGGTATGGTATCTGAACCGATGGATAGTTGCGGGTGGTTCCAGTTCGAGAATGGAGATGAACAGGTAGGAAGATGATGGAAAGGTGATGGTGATTTTCAGGCGAGGGGTGGTGGTTTTCCGATGAAATTTCAGGAAGTGATGTCCGGTAAGGTGGATGGTGGTGTTCGGCAATTTCCGGCGGGATGAACGAGAGAGAGGGGGTGGAGTGGGGTTAAGTTTTTATAATCTAATAAAATGGTGGGGTAAATAAGTTTGTGGGCCCCACACTTTCAATATAATAATATGAGTGTGTATAATATTTATTTTTTTATTTTTTTAAAGAGATGGGTAAATAAGTAATTTCATATGGAGTTAACGATGAAAACTAACGGGAAATCTACTCCAGGGATCATCCGAGTAACAAAAAGTAAACCACAGGGAGCACCGGTGTAATTTCCAAAAGTTGGGGATTATAGGTGTTACTTTACAAAACCACAGAGACTATCCGGGCATTTAACTCCAATTTTAATAAAGTGGTAAAAATAACCATGGGTGGCCCTTGGAGTGTGTGGGAGAACCACCGACCAGAGCATGTGATTTCCATGGGCACATTATTTTTTCTAAAAATCCGATACATATATGTAAAAGAAAGTTTAATAGATTATACTTATACAAAAACCAACATAGACTCGTTTACAAAACAATTTTTATTGTTTAGATTAGTTAGGTTGCACACCCCAACCGATGGCGGAATCATCGGGGCGCGGCACTAGGCGAATCAGATTGCTCAAGAGAATCCATAACAACTATATTGCGATAATGTTTAATACATTCGTTATCCCATACTAACAAATAATACAATCACATAAGTTATCACAGATTTCATGTCCTCTCGAACAATACAAATCCGACAACCTAGATTTTAGTTGAGTTTCTAGACTCCCTAGCTTGATTTGATATAGTCTGCGATCTAACCTGCAACATACGTTAAAATATTTGTCAATACAAAAGTATTGGCGAGTATACAGGTTTGATAAGTATAGCATAATAGATTAAAAGTGCTGCGAATTTCCACATGCATAAACGGAATACACGATACTCACAAAACTGATACTACCAACTAAGTCCTCGATGCTCGAATGTACGATGGCATAACTAGGCCCCGTCGGGCGCAATAGTACTATACTAGTCGTGGTGGGACGTCGCGAGTATAAGCCCTAGCACATATGCAACTAGCATCACGTATATCTATGCATAACAGTTATTCGCAAGTGATAATTCGATTGTTTGAATATTTCGCTTGATAAGTTCGATTTGTTAGAAACGTATGTTACACCCAAAATTCGATTAAAAAGGGGGTCAAGTATACTCACAGTGCGTATTTAGCGGGATTACAACTTGATTGAGTCGGTTGCGAGTATGTCTGTAATGAAAATAGAGTAAACGATGTACGGTTAAGCGAGATTACCTTGAAAAGTTACTCATTTGGTTGAATGGTCCTCATCCGTGCGGTTAGACATGTTATCCGTCCGGATACAGATGATCCGTGCGGATGAAGGTGGTACGTGCGGACTGACTTTGCTGTGCGTGCGGATGAGTGGTGCATGCGGGTGAGTGGTGCGTGCGGGTGACATGTCATCCGTGCGGGTGACAAGTCATCCGTGCGGACATGTGCCATCCGTGCGGACTGACATGTCATCCGTGCGGATTGCCATGTCTGTTTCGCACTCTGAACACTGTTTCCGAGGGTTTAACGGAAGGAAAGCGTTCGTTTTTACTAGGGTAGTGTAATTTCGCACTAACACTTGAAGTTCCGTCAATCCCGACTCATTCTAACGGCCGGGAATCACCCCGTTCCATCAGATCTGGTCGTTCGTGATGGTTCTTCATGGTTAACTCGAAATCGCACAGATTTAGGTGAGATTTGTCATTTAAACATGTGGAAATCACCCGGATCTGAGTCGTTTACAGTGAAATGAGACCCCAACTTGAAGTTCATAAGAACTCTTGGTGACATCACCTCAAAACGCCTCAAATCCGCAGATTTCACGGTTAGAATTTGAGTTTTGAAAGATAGAATGATGTAGAATCGAGTGTAGATTGTAGAAGTACAAGTTTTAGGTTGAAATCTTACCGGAATCGCGAGGAAATCGAGAGAAAAGGGTCTTGGAGCGTGTTTGGTTGAATAGGAGCTGTCACATCACTGTTCAAGTGGTGTGACATGGTATTTATAGGCAACAGAGGAGAGAAAAGGAGTTCTGGCCCGGATAGCCCATCCGTGCGGATGGCCCATCCGTGCGGATGGCCCATCCGTGCGGATGGCCCATGCGTGCGGATGGCCATCCGTGCGCATGCCCATCCGTCCGGATGGTCCATCCATCCGGATAGCTATCCTGACGCGTTGGACTTCTCCGTTTTTGATCGTTTTGATAGTTTTCGAAGTGCGTACTTTCCATAATTAATTTATATTATCATTATATTGTTATTATTATATATATATATATCACTAGGGGTCGTATTTATGTATCCATAATCCAAAGTTTCGATAATTGACAATCGATTTCCGATTCGAGTATGCGATCATTAGCGACGTTTCACGGCCATCAATGAGGGTAGTATAGGTCCTTTCTTGATGTCATTGTGAATGTTATTTCGTGTAGTGCCACAAAGACTGACGGGGTACCGTTTACTCGTATTGTCATCATCGTCATGACGACTGGAGCTACAGCACTCACCCGAGGGTCCTTGTTAGCGTTAATTGTTTACGTTCGACACATCACGGCCACTGAGGAGGGTAGAATAGGTCCTCACTCAATGCCTCCGTGAGTGTTAGTGTGATAATAATGTAGTATAGTGATATTGTATTTCGAAAATATACGATTATCCTTCGAATAGCGATATATATATACGATATGGTTACATTATGATCCGAATCTCTGGTGCTAGGCGTAACGAGTGTAACGAGTAGTAACAACGCACAAAAGTGCGGGTTGTTACAGTCTCCCCTACTTTAGGAAATTTCGTCCCGAAATTAATCCAATAGGTAGACTTCTAAGAGCTGATCTTGTATAAGTAGCGATACAGCGAGTGATTTGACCATAAGTAGACAGCGAAAAAATGTTTCGAATAAGAGAGATCGACTGCGATAGCGAGAAGGCGACGTAAGGACGAAAGTATTAATCCCACGAGTTGGCATTTCCAAGTGCCTTGTTTTGTGTAGAATTTGCTAGTTCGATGCGATTGCAATTTGAAAGGTTTCTCATGACGTAGAGTTAACTGAGTCGATCGTTAACCAACGTTACAAGAAGCGTTCGTCTTAGATATTAAAAAGGAATTTAGGATGAAAATCTTTGAAAATCTTCCTTTTAACGTGCGGTCAACAGAGTCGATGTTAACCGACGTTGCAAGGGAGTTTAAGTTTCTAACATTTTAGGGAATTCGAAGATGAAACAAGGGTTACGAAAACTCTCCTATGACATGGGTTCCTGCTGAACTCGATGTTGAACCAATCATCTCAAGAAAGTCTTGTTTTTTATCTTGAAAAAGGTTTTAAGGAAAAATTGAACTCATGAAGCTCCCTTTGAACATGGAGTTAAGCTGATTCGATGTTAACTCCACATTGTGAGGAATTTCACTTGTTCTAGGGTTTTAATAAAAGTTTTATAAAAATCAGTTTTAGCCTTTTGAAAAGGATGTTTTAGCATCAAGCCCCACTTGGCACCTTCTCACGGAAGTTCGTTAATATGTTTAAAACACTTATATATAGGAAGTACCAGCAACGTATCCACCATGCTTTGTCCATATTACTTCCGTTTCGTGAGGCAGTGTCAGGTGTGCCGATATGTCTCGGATAGAATTGCGTTTACTCGGCCCAATCGATAGTAAGTCGGACCGAGCATAAGATAGGATCGAATAGATTAATCCAGCGAGTTGATAAGCGAGAAGCGAATAGCGTGTTTTCGATTAGATTCCACATTACGCCCACATGGCACGTTTCCACGGGAGTTTGCTATCATGGCGAAACACCAGGCTTAACCAGGTTAGCTTTGCCTCGTGAAGCAGTGTCATGTGTACTTAATACCATACAGACTGCAATGAACACCAAGCGAGCGATAAGCGGTAGATTATACACGATAGGCGATCAGCGATTAGGTGATTAAACGAATAATACAAACACAATACTAGTAATGATGGTGATGATAATCGAATTACGATAAGCGGCAGTTGTTGCGTGCAAGCGATGAAGGTATGCGGTTCGATTTTGATTGATTAATACCACAGAGTTTGACTAACATTAGACCCCACATGGCCTTTTTCCACGAAAGATCGCTGATATGGCTAAAACACCCTGCCTTAACCATATGAGCTTTATCTCGTGAAGCGAGGTCATGCGTGCTAACTTAACACGAATATCACAGGTAACGGTAGGCGATAGCGATAGATTGATACACAGCAAATGATACTGGCTCACGTGATAAGCGATAGAGGTTGCGAGATATACAAGGTAAGCGATTGCGATTAGTCGAGTTCGATTCTTGTTTCGAATAAGCTTAACGTTTCGTTATGACGCATCACGGCTATCGAGGAGGGTAGAATAGGTCCTCACTCAACAATATCGTGAGCGGTTATTTGCTTGATTGAGATTCGTTGCAACAGACTTACGACCAGTCTTGCGTCGATGCAATTATCCTGCGAGGTAGACTCCCCAGAGTCCATCGATGAGGCGATTGCATTGCGTTTGCAGACTTATGACAAGTCTTGCGATGATACGGTTTGTTACGCCTTGCGATTGAGTGTAGTGTGTTGAAAATAATCACAATAGTATAATAGGTCTAATAACGTTCAACTCCACGTGGCACTTTCTTCACGGAACTTCGGTAGTATGATAAAGCATACCTCGCCCGACCCCTACTACATTCATCCCGTGTTTTGGTGTCACCTTTTGTCAAACGCTATGGCACCTTTAGAATTCACTACGATCACCGTGCACTGACCCAAATAATCCCGTGTGCACCCGTGATTATTCGTTCCTTGCACGTTTATCGTACCTCGTTCTAAGAGTGTAGTGAGGGTAAAACACATTATTTCGTGATATAGTATATAGTATGTGTGTGAATCTAGTCTAAGTGCGACGATTAGAGAGCGGAAGAGAAAACGAAAACGAGAGTTAATGTTACACATAGTGGTAACTTCGAATAAGAGAGTAGGTTCAAAACTTAGAAATTAACGTCGAGAATCGTATCATTACAACTTTATCCTACGCTTGCTAGATGTCTGATTCTTGAAGACTTTTGCTGGAGCTGTTGTTGTTGTACTCAAGTCCACGGTTCTATGCGACAGTTGCGGGTGAAGTGACCGTAACAGTTGCAGTTATTGCAATAGCGACAGTCAGCCCCAACTGGATGATGATAGGTACACGAGTAACACTGAGGATGAGCTCCAGTGTAGGCCCGTTTTGGAAACATCGGAACTGTTCGAAGAGGTTCCGGTTGCAGCAGTTCGGTTGTTAATGAACTCGGGCTTGAAGTCTTTCGCTTGCGGCTGGGTTTGTCGGTGTCTTGCGAAGAAGTGTCGTCGTTGGAGGATTCGTCTGAAGACTCGCTTGCGGAGTCTGTGGCTGATTTGTCGGAAGATCCGTCGGCAGATTTGTCAGAAGAATCGGCAGCTGATTCGTCCGAAGAATCGTTAGCAGATTCGTTGGAAGAATCGTTAGCTGATTCATTAGAAGAATCGCCAGCAGATTTGTCAGAAGATTCGTCAGTAGGTTCATTAGAGGATTCGTCAACATGTTCGCCTGAAGGATTGTTGGCGATTGCTTGATGAGCTTGCTTGATAAGATTCTTGGAGAAAAACCCTTCCACGAGTCGTTTGTTGTTGATTTCTGCGGCTAAGCGGTATGTTTCTTCGATGGTAGCAGGTCTTGCAGCTTCGACAAAATCACCCACACACTCAGGCAAGCCGCGAATGTACTTCGATATGGCTTTTTCTAAAGTGTTAACTTGACTCGGGCAGATTATGCTAAGCTGTTTGAACCTTGCGGTGTAGCCAGCATTGTCACCTTTTGCTTGCTTGATTTCCCAAAACTCGTTTTCTAGTTTCTGGATTTCATGAGGGGGGCAGTACTCTTTCTTCATGAGCTCCTTCAGCTCATTCCAAGAGAGAGCGTAAGCTGCGGAGATCCCACGTTTGTTACGTTCGGCGGTCCACCAGTCGAGTGCTCGTGATTGAAATACTCCGGTAGCGCAAGTAGTACGGAAACTATCGGGACACCCGCTTTGATGAAGGGTAACTTCGATAGAATCGAACCACTGGAGTAGTTGAGTCGCACCTCCTTCACCCGTGAACTCCATCGGGTCACAGGCTTTGAAGTGCTTGTAAAGAAAAGTAGATTGCGGAGTTTCCGTCTTGGAGTCTTCCGAGGCTCGAGAGTTGCCGAGAGAGTGCACTTGAGCGGCAATTCGAGGAATAAGCTTACTCACTTCCTTAGTCACAAGTGATGCGATCCTCTTATCGACACTTCGTTTGGCCCTCCTCCTAGCTACTCGTCTCGAGGTAGAATTGTTGGAAGGCATCTAGACAGGAAGAGACTAGGAATGAGATTCGATCATAATGAATTTTTTTTTTTGAGTTTGCGTTGCGAGTTGAGCGCGTTCAAACTTGATGCGATAGCATAATAGTAATACGAATCACATAGGAGACACGAACTTCCTAAGTTCTCACACAATGACTTGCTTGCTTATACGTATATATATATATCTATATAATTGTAGTTTGTAATTATACACATACAGGTCGATTTAGAATAAGCGAGGACGCGTTGAGATGAGGTAACGATAGCGAGAATGATAGATTATGCATTAGTCTTGTTGCGAATATTCGGGTTTCGTTTTAGATTGCGATGGCTGTGCGAATTGTGCGTTTATAAAGTAGGGAGTGAAAATCGTTAAATCGAGAAATCGATAACGCGTAAAGTTTCTAAACGTAAATAAGTCCCAACCATAAGATCGGTGGTTCGTATGCTAGAGTGCCTTGGGTGTTTAGGCGTCGACTACCCAAGGTAACCCAACTATGTTCAACAAGTTCGTGCGCGCGCGTTGACTTAGAAGACTCCATGTTTCCACTGGGATGCAGCTCATGGCATTCGTCTTCCTAGTCGTCGCGTGGCTCGAGTTATTGCAATAGTCGATCCCTTGGTGAGAGCTTTTGAAAACCAGTTTATAGGGAGTGGAACGACTTATTAAGGTACGGGTTTCACCCCTGGCTTAACAGTTTCGTTCCTAATTGTGGCAATGCTCTTCGAATAAATTCGTGAGTTCCACTAGATTTAGAAATGGAGACTTTTGTCGAGGTGTGGATGTCACTCCTAACTCGATGAAAGGTTCTCGTGCCAGAATAATGCGCTGAGTGAGCAATCCTATCGAGAGTTCTTGGTTTTCACACCTGATCTCGACTGGATCGCTCGGTTTCGTTATGCCAGTATTTTCGAAAACGTGTGTATTGTGTCGGCCTTAGGTAAGGCTAAGTAGTATTTCAGCCTTAGGAAAGGCTTCTTCGTGTGAAGTTGTAGTATGCGGGGTTCACACAAAGTTGTATCTTTTAGCAATCTCGATCGAGAGTATCAAGTAAGCCCAATACAAACCCCACTGGATTTGTACGAGTCGGCTTGTTGGTACTTAGACTATAGACTAGGTCAATTCCTAAGACGTCGACCCGGACTAGGTCGAGTCTGACCTAATTCCCTATAGTTATGGCTCTGATACCAATCTGTCACACCCCAACCGATGGCGGAATCATCGGGGCGCGGCACTAGGCGAATCAGATTGCTCAAGAGAATCCATAACAACTATATTGCGATAATGTTTAATACATTCGTTATCCCATACTAACAAATAATACAATCACATAAGTTATCACAGATTTCCTGTCCTCTCGAACAATACAAATCCGACAACCTAGATTTTAGTTGAGTTTCTAGACTCCCTAGCTTGATTTGATATAGTCTGCGATCTAACCTGCAACATACGTTAAAATATTTGTCAATACAAAAGTATTGGCGAGTATACAGGTTTGATAAGTATAGCATAATAGATTAAAAGTGCTGCGAATTTCCACATGCATAAACGGAATACACGACATATATACTCACAAAACTGATACTACCAACTAAGTCCTCGATGCTCGAATGTACGATGGCATAACTAGGCCCCGTCGGGCGCAATAGTACTATACTAGTCGTGGTGGGACGTCGCGAGTATAAGCCCTAGCACATATGCAACTAGCATCACGTATATCTATGCATAACAGTTATTCGCAAGTGATAATTCGATTGTTTGAATATTTCGCTTGATAAGTTCGATTTGTTAGAAACGTATGTTACACCCAAAATTCGATTAAAAAGGGGGTCAAGTATACTCACAGTGCGTATTTAGCGGGATTACAACTTGATTGAGTCGGTTGCGAGTATGTCTGTAATGAAAATAGAGTAAACGATGTACGGTTAAGCGAGATTACCTTGAAAAGTTACTCATTTGGTTGAATGGTCCTCATCCGTGCGGTTAGACATGTTATCCGTCCGGATACAGATGATCCGTGCGGATGAAGGTGGTACGTGCGGACTGACTTTGCTGTGCGTGCGGATGAGTGGTGCATGCGGGTGAGTGGTGCGTGCGGGTGACATGTCATCCGTGCGGGTGACAAGTCATCCGTGCGGACATGTGCCATCCGTGCGGACTGACATGTCATCCGTGCGGGCTGACATGTTATCCGTGCGGACTGACATGTCATCCGTGCGGATTGCCATGTCTGTTTCGCACTCTGAACACTGTTTCCGAGGGTTTAACGGAAGGAAAGCGTTCGTTTTTACTAGGGTAGTGTAATTTCGCACTAACACTTGAAGTTCCGTCAATCCCGACTCATTCTAACGGCCGGGAATCACCCCGTTCCATCAGATCTGGTCGTTCGTGATGGTTCTTCATGGTTAACTCGAAATCGCACAGATTTAGGTGAGATTTGTCATTTAAACATGTGGAAATCACCCGGATCTGAGTCGTTTACAGTGAAATGAGACCCCAACTTGAAGTTCATAAGAACTCTTGGTGACATCACCTCAAAACGCCTCAAATCCGCAGATTTCACGGTTAGAATTTGAGTTTTGAAAGATAGAATGATGTAGAATCAAGTGTAGATTGTAGAAGTACAAGTTTTAGGTTGAAATCTTACCGGAATCGCGAGGAAATCGAGAGAAAAGGGTCTTGGAGCGTGTTTGGTTGAATAGGAGCTGTCACATCACTGTTCAAGTGGTGTGACATGGTATTTATAGGCAACAGAGGAGAGAAAAGGAGTTCTGGCCCGGATAGCCCATCCGTGCGGATGGCCCATCCGTGTGGATGGCCCATGCGTGCGGATGGCCATCCGTGCGCATGCCCATCCGTCCGGATGGTCCATCCGTCCGGATAGCTATCCTGACGCGTTGGACTTCTCCGTTTTTGATCGTTTTGATAGTTTTCGAAGTGCGTACTTTCCATAATTAATTTATATTATCATTATATTGTTATTATATATATATATATATATATCACTAGGGGTCGTATTTACGTATCCATAATCCAAAGTTTCGATAATTGACAATCGGTTTCCGATTCGAGTATGCGATCATTAGCAACGTTTCACGGCCATCAATGAGGGTAGTATAGGTCCTTTCTTGATGTCATTGTGAATGTTATTTCGTGTAGTGCCACAAAGACTGACGGGGTACCGTTTACTCGTATTGTCATCATCGTCATGACGACTGGAGCTACAGCACTCACCCGAGGGTCCTTGTTAGCGTTAATTGTTTACGTTCGACACATCACGGCCACTGAGGAGGGTAGAATAGGTCCTCACTCAATGCCTCCGTGAGTGTTAGTGTGATAATAATGTAGTATAGTGATATTGTATTTCGAAAATATACGATTATCCTTCGAATAGCGATATATATATACGATATGGATACATTATGATCTGAATCTCTGGTGGTAGGCGTAACGAGTGTAACGAGTAGTAACAACGCACAAAAGTGCGGGTTGTTACATTAGGCCATTAGCATTAGGTTTAGTGAGCTCAATACACATTTGATTTTAAAAATTAATAATAATAATAATAATAATAGTAGTACTAATAATAATGACAAATTACAAGTTTTGTGCTTTATGTTTACACCAAATTGCAGGCGATGTCATTTGCGTTTAATATTGATGGGTTTTGTACTTAATGTTTTCAAATGTTACATGTTTTGTCATTTGACCCTAACGGCGCTATGTTACACACTCCGATAGGGTCTTGTTCATTACGGAGTTGTTCACATTCGGTCAAAAATATGTGGTGGTCTAGAGAGAAGAAAGATAGGTCATGAAAATAAGATAATTAGTTAAACATTTTAAATAAATAGTTAAAGTGTGATATATTGACCAAACAATCTTATGTCATTTTGCTTAATGTTTATATCATAAATTTTTACAAGCAACACACTTGTATTCCCTTCAACAATATTAATGGTCGTACAATCTGTGGCTGGCTGAGTTGGCAATTTGCATTGCACCATTACAGGATGGTCTTAGAAAAGATTTGGCCTTTAATTTATTAAATTTTGTGTGCCATCCACTATTCACCACTTCTCTCTCTCCATCTCCCACTCACATGCACAACAATTTATAAATATGCCTCACCACCTCTTACTACTTGCATTACTTCCTCTTAACCCACCCTATATTTTCTGCCCATGAATTTTTCTATCTTTAGGTGGCTGAGTGCTTATTCCAATTGTAATCATAAACCTAGCCAGCCATGGAGGCTGCCGAAGAACAAACCACCACCGCCGCAGCAGCAGCAGCAGCGGCTGGTGGTGGTGGTGACGATGATTATGATGATGGTCCCAAGGATGTGACCAACATCGCTAAAGGCAAACGCACCAAGCGTCAAAGGCCACAATCCCCAATTCGTTTCACATTTTCATCCTCCAACAATGATTTAACGTCGCTGTCTTCTTCTGGTTTTCCCGCGGATAGCATTACCGCAGAAGATGAGGACACCGCAGAGTCCCTCATCCTCCTGTCGAAAGGTCTGTCATTAGACCTTTCGACGTCTAGAAAACACAAAGACGAGTATGATGGAATTTTCAAATTTAACAGCAAAAGGTTCATACAATCATCGACCACCGGAGCAGCCGGTATGTTTGTTTACGAATGCAGGACATGCAGCCGAACCTTTCCGTCATTTCAAGCTCTCGGCGGCCATCGAGCCAGCCATAAAAAGCCGAGAAACAACGAAGAGATGCGAAAACCGCTACCCTACACGGCTGTCATAGAAAACAATGAGCCACCACCGGAATGCGAAAACCGCTACCCTAGGAATGACCAATATTATGCCTCCTCCTCATCTTCTCTCTCTTTTCAATTAAATAATCGCACTTCATTGAAGGCCTCCTCCAGGCTTCACGAATGCTCAATTTGTGGCACCGAATTTAATTCCGGTCAAGCGCTTGGCGGCCACATGAGGCGACACCGCGCAGCTGGTGGCAGAAACAAAGGCGGACAGGCCACCGCCACCGCCACCACGTTGTCTTTGGTTCCGTATAGTCCGGTCACCACCATGGTGGTGCATGATCAGAAGTCTAACAATGATGCATTATGTTTAGGTTTGGATCTCAACCTTCCGGCACCGCAAACAACCGCGGCTAAGGACAAACAACAATCGGTCGTTGATTTGTCCTCCGCCCCAACATTGGTGGATTGTAACTACTAAAGAACCTCCTCGTCTTTTATTTATTAATGATAACTTAAATTAATCTTGTGAAGGTAGATGTTAAATCGTTAATCAAAAGAGAGAAACATTTGTACTATAAACTACTAGTTCGTTCTATTATTGTTTTTAAAGACATTAGGTTGTTGATGCATTGTCAAATATGTAAATGACTGACTATTGAATAAAACTTGATTTTTTCTTTCGAACGTTTTTTATTGTTTAAAGTTACTTTACTTTAATAGCTTTGTTGGTATTCAGTTGCACACTTTTCCGCCATTCGTGGTCATGGGAGATGATGGAAGACTCCTGGCATTTGGTCTTGAGTTCGATTCCTGATCCCTCCGGGTTTTACCGGTTCTTCATTGTCGTACCCTCGGACGGGTGAAGGGTCGGGTTTTCTCCGGAACTGGTGGCTTGGTGGGCTAGGGGCTCCGTGCGTGCAGGTTGGGCTGCCATGGGGCTACCTTTCGGCCAATGGGTGCCGCGTACGGAGGACCCGGCGTTGCTTAAGTTGGACGTTCAAAAAAAACTTTTCGGCCATTCGTGACCCTCCACTCGTTATGAAGCAAAACAGCTGTTTGGAAAAAAATGTTGAAGCAAAACAACTGTTTGAAAAAATGTATGAAGCAAATTCAGCTTCTAATCACCTTGGTTAAAGAAAGTTACTTCCTCAAAATTAGAATCGAACGAATACGAACAAAGTCTTTTTTGTGTCCGTTCGTTAAGGAAATAACGAGTTCGTGAACACTTATCAAACGAGATTTTCTATCCGTGTCCGTTCATTAAGGAAATGAATGTCTTCACGAACACAAATCCATCGGCGGAGGGTAGAGGTGGATGGCGAGAAGGAGCAGCGCTAAATCTTGAAGTCCTAATCGTCGAACAAATGTCGATAGTATTTGTCGATGTGAATAACGGGAATGAAAGGGAACGGTGTATAAACAAAGGGGGGATTCAAATAAAATAAATAAATGCACATAATTCTTTAAATATTTGTAGTACGTTTGGCTTCTATTTTGATGAAATTTACTTTAAAGGCAAAAAAAAAATTATTTACGTAATAAAATGGGTTTTGGTTTCAGACTGAACTAAAACTAAATTTTTTATTCTATTCATTTTTTGGTTGTGTTTCGGTCTGGTTCGAACCGAATAATGAACACCCCTGGTAGAAATTCGGAAACTCAAGCGGGTTCATGACTTCATAGTTGGGAGTTTGATCTAAAGATCGTTTATCACTATAATTTATGCAATGAGAATTAAAAAAGAAAACTTACTCATAAAAGTGTGTTACATGTTTCCTGTCATAGCATCTCGAATGCCATCTGCACAACGCAAGTTGGGATTTACCAGATCCCGTTGGTTAGCAGGGGTATTGGCAGGTCCTGTAGCAATAGCAATAGCTTGTTGTTCCAATTGTTGTACATGTGACATATATAATGTGTATGTTTAGGATAAAGATGATGATCTTTTATGATATATGGTTTTGTAGACTTTTCTCAATTGAACTCAAGAGACCAAGAATGGTACTTCTTCAGTCCTGTAGACAGGAAATACGGAAATGGTTCTCGTTTGAACCGTTCCACCCGGCAAGTCTATTGGAAGGCAACCGGGAAGGACCGAACCGTACGCCATAAAGCCCAGACCATTGGAACAAAAAAGACACTGGTTTTCCATAGTGGGCGGGCCCCAGATGGCAAGCGCACCGATTGGGTCATGCATTAATATAGACTTTCGGATCAGGAGTTGGAGAGAGCCCAAGTAGCACAGGTTTGAATCACAGGTTTAAATCCGAACCGGAGCTCGAAACAATTTCTTTCTTTAACAAAAAGTCGAAACAAACTGACCCAGATTCAAGCAATGCAAACGGTTCAGAGGATTCATCTACCAGTCAGAATCCGATAACAACCAATATCTCATCTGCACTTGTTGAATTCCCTTTACTAGAACCGATTTCAGCCAAGGAAAGTCAACCTTTGACAGCCTCACCGTCATTTGACGCTTCTACCCTTGAGAAATCGGTGACTCCAGGGTATCTGAAATTCATTAGTAATTTGGAAAATAAGATTTTAAATGCATCGATGGAGAAGGAGACTTTGAAGATTGAAGTGATGCGAGCCCAAGCAATGATCAGCATTCTTCAGTGTCGCGTTGACTGCTTGACTGAAGAGAATAATGAATTGAGGAAGGGTGTTTAGGTAACTACAGCTCTATACTTGTGTTCATTACTTTTAACCATGTAGCTAATGAACATAAGGTCATGGGGAAAGGGCCATTTCTAGGTAACATGACTCTTTATCGCTTATTTTTCTCGGAGATCTTAATCAAATAAAGTCTTATGTCAAGACCTTTTCCTGTTAGAAGCTGTGGAAATGCTAGAGTTGGGTAGTGCTGTTAATCTATGGTTAGAAGAGATTAGTTCTGCTCCGTGTTTACAGGCATATTTGACAAACAAAAGATAAAAGGTATCTAAGCTGTCCCGGGTTTTAGGGAAACCTGGGTACGCTGAAAACCGGGTACGAAAAAACTCAGGTTCTGGTTCGGATATTGAACAGAATATGCATACCCGGTCCCTACCATGAGGGTAGGGTCGTGTTCGGGTTTTAAAAAAAAAAAAAAAAAACCAGTTTTCTACTACCCAGGTTCGGGTTTTTTCCGGTTCGGGCTATTCGTGCACCCCTACATGTATCCATCACTGCCTAACATGTTCGAATTATTTGAATAGAATGTGTAACGGGTACCATGAACGTGAGACCCTTCTCCGACATCGGCACCATGCCCACGGAGCACGGAACACAGTTAAGAGTCGTTGGGGTCCTTGACCAAGGGTAAAAGGCTTAACATTGTTGCATAACTCGATTAATAAAGCAGCATAGTTGCATAACTCAGTTAGCACGGGAAACAAAAGGCTTAACATTGTTGCAATCTAATCCTACACGCATACTCAAAACTTGTTAACAAAACCCATGTTGATTAAAATCGAGAATCAACTCTAGTTGCAACAGTGCTGGATTGGGTGTTGGCCCGTTTGTGATGTTCAGGAGACTCAACCAACTCCAAACACAGTATATTCAAAGATTAAACTTTTACAAAATTCTTCCACAAACCCTAAGTGACCAAACACAGCTCTGATATTAATAATACTAGTAATTATTATTGTTCTTTACCTCTACCAATTCAACACAGATATTAATAATAATAATCTCATCCCCAATCTGCTCTTAAACTAAGCATCAACATCCCCTTTCATTCATTCAAATAACAAAAACTTACAAAATGCTTAAACATCTAAAACAAAAGTTCATAAAGCATATGAACTTCACTTCTTAAAAACAACCAATTACAACAGATCTAAACAAACAAACAAACCTAGCCGCTAGTAAACTTGGTGACAGCCTTAGTCCCCTCAGAAACCGCATGTTTGGCCAGCTCACCAGGCAAGACAAGCCTCACAGCAGTCTGGATTTCCCTTGAAGAAAGCGTGTTCTTCTTGTTGTACCTGGCGAGTTTAGAAGCCTCAGCCGCCAACTTCTCGAAGATATCGTTGATAAACGAGTTCATGATCCCCATAGCCTTGCTTGAGATTCCGATATCCGGGTGAACCTGCTTCAACACCTTGAAGATGTAGATCTTGTACGTTTCTACCGATTTCTTGTGCCTCTTCTTCTTCTTGTCGGCTGCTGATGCGTCCTTTGGGATCTTCTTCTCGGCTTTTGGTTTTGGGGTTTTCTCTGCTGCTGGTTTCTTCTCTGCTGGCTTCTTCTCGGCTGCCTTTGGTGCCATTTTTTGTTTGGGGTTTTGGAGTTGTTTTTGATGAAAGTGTGCTGAAAAGTGATGATGGTGGTTGTGGTGAAAGGGGGGTTTTGTTATATAGGGTGTGATGAAACTGTTGAAGATATTTGATTGGTTGGTTTTGAGTGAGGCGGATTGAGAATGTGGACTGTTGGATTGTGCTTAGTGGAAAATGGACGGTTGAGATTGAAGGGGTAAGTTGGGACTGGAAGCCATGTGCAGTGCAGAGTGATTGTTAACTTCTTCTTGTTATATAAAAAGGAAAATATGATTTTAAAATTACATTAAACGTATACCCAAAGACCAAACTTTCTCTACTAATTTTTCAAATCTTTTTACATAAAAAAAACTAGGTTAGAACCCTGTGTATTACACGAGTTGAATAAATGTAATTTTATATATTAAATAATAAAAAGTTATATTTTTATGAATCGCGTATATTGTACGGGTTAAATAAATGTAATTTTATATATCAAATAATAAAAAAAATTATATCTTTAAAATCATGTGTATTACACATATTAAATAAATGTAATTTTGTATACTAACTGCTAAAAACGTCGCATCTTTAAAAAAAACTCGTGTATAATCGGGTTGAAAAAATCTACCAAATAATAAAAAAATTTACATTCTTAAAAACCCCGTATGTTACGCGTGTTGAATAGATCTGAAAAAGAGTTGTATCTTTAAAAACCATGTGTATTACACATATTAAATAAAAGTAATTTTGTATATAAATACTAAAAACGTCGTATCTTTAAAAAACCCGTATATAGCAGGGTTGAAAAATCTAACAAATAATAAAAGAATTATATCCTTAAAAACCCTGTGTACTACACGTGTTGAATAAACCTAATTTTACATAGCAAATGATAAAAAGTTATATCTTTAAAAACTTCATGTATTACACGGGTTATATAAATGTAACTTTGTATAGTAAATAACAAAAAAAAAAGTTATATTTTTCAAAACCCCGCATTTTACACGGGTTGAATAAATATAATTTTGTATAGCAAATAATAAAAAAGTTATATTTTTAATAAATTATGATAACATTTAATATTAGTTTATTATTTATATATATATTTAATATAAGATAAGTAGGAAAGAGAAGTATTTGTTTTAAAAATATATTAAATTAACAATTTAGATTTGAGGATAATATTTTATTAAAGTATGATAAGATTTAATATTAATTTTTTTATCTAAATTCTAATAAATGACTCCAATTAATGCCACATGGCAACCTCTCCTTTTTTCTTAATTTTTTTATTTAAATTATATATAATAAAAATTCATATAAAATTATTATCCGATAAAGTGTGAGGTGAAATATAATTGTTTTTATATCAATTATAAATAATTATTAATAAAGATAACTCTATTTAACCAATAAATGTAGTTTCAATTTCTTCTTATCTATATCGATTCACTAGGTTATAACCCCGTGTATTACACGGGTCGAATAAATAAATTTAACAACCTCTTTTATTGCACGAGTTGAATAAATATAATTTTATATATTGAATAATAAAAAGTTATATCTATAAGAACCATATTGTACGGGTTGAATAAATATAATTTTAAATACCAAATAAAAATGTTATATCTTTAAAACCTTTTGTTTTACACGAGTTGAATAAATGTAATATTGTTTACGAAATAATAAAATAATACATCTTTAAGAAACCTCATTTATTACACGGGTTGAATAAATTTAATTTTATATACCAAATAATAAAAAAGTTACATCTTTAAAAATATATGTATTACACGGGTTGAATAAATGTAATTTTCGTTACTAAATAATAAAAAATATATATCCTTAAAAACCCCGTGTATTGTACGAATTGAATAAATCTAATTTTATATATCAAATAATAAAAGTTATATCTTAAAAAACCTCATCTATTACACGGGTCGAATAAATGTAATTTTGTATATTTAATAATAAAAAAAGTATATCTATAAAAAACCACGTGTATTACACGAGTTTAATAAATCTAATTTTATATACCAATAATAAAAAAGTCATATTTTTCAATATACTAATAGATAATACTCGATACGCGATGGATATGGTGATTGTGAAGATGGTTCTTGAAAAGAAGATATGTTATTCAAGAAGCAAATCAACGTCTATTTGAGTGATAAAATGTTGGTACCAATTCCGACAAATTGATTTATAAATGCTTACAATGAATGATAGGTGTTACACATTAATGTTTTATTATATAGTAGAGTATAAATATATATTTATACTGATATAAATAGATTATTATATTGTAGTAAATTTTGTTAACAAAGTCTCAATAAATTTAACCCTTTATTTAAAACTTGTAAATGTAACGAAGTCTCAATAAATTTAACCATTTATTTAAAACTTGTATATGTATAAATGATAAATAATATTAGTTAATTTTATTTTAAGTTTCGTAAAATCTATTTGATACCAAACTAAACAAAACGTTCAAATACATAGTTAATATCAAGAGTAAATTACGATTTTGGCCCCTGTGGTGATATCACTTTGACCCTTTTAGCCAAAAAACAAATCTTTTAACATCTGAGCCCACAACGTCTTTTTTTCTAACCCTTTTGGCCCCTACCAAAAGGGTTAGAAAAAAAGACGTTGGGGTCCAAAAGGGTTAGGAAAAAAGACGTTGAGAGCTCAGATGTTAAAAAAATTCTTTTTGGCTAAAAGGGTAAAAGTGATATAACCACATGGGTCAAAATCGTAATTTACTCTAATATTAAATTAGATAACTAAGTTTGAATCTGAAGTAAATAGATAAATATAAAAGTAATAATTAAACTAAATAATATTTAGTATGAGGATTATCTATAATTAATTAGAAGAGATTAAATTAAAATTAAAATTATCTATAAGACATGGCCTAATATAATGACAAGTGTCCTCAAAGTGGTTTCTTTTATTATATGTATAGATTCATTATGCTAAATCAACACACGAATTTATATAAATTAATAATAATTTAAAACTATTAATTGCTATGAATAATATAAAATATCATATTGTGATTAATAAAATATGTAAATGATAAATCAGCTTAATATAAATTATTTATAATCTCCTATTATATGATATTAGGTTTTCTTAGAATACATGTTAAGATTATATCATATTTTAAAAGATCATTTTAATTAAAATTGTTTTTTTATTAATCGGGGTAATATAAAAAATGTAAAATTAATTTAAATATTTACTTATTTTTAAGTTGACCAATGTTTCTTGTTAGATTATGTCTGCTAATCTTTTCCGTAAATTTGTACTTACTTCAATAATATATCTTTAATTTATAATTTATCATGAAGTTCTATGTAGTAGAATAGCTAAACGACTGTCACATCACCGTTACGTCACCGTTACGTAGGAATATTAGCAATAACTAATACACAATAATTAGGTTTAGTCGTGTAACTATATAAAATAAAAAATAAAAAATAAAAAGACTTGATTGATCAAAAGAGGTGGATCGCATCTCTCAAGGGCCTGGTGCCCGTTAATGCAATGGTGGAAGAGGGCTTTGGCGCCCTCCATAACTAGAGAGGATGGTGTTTGGAGCCCCCATGCTGATTTGGCATAGGGCCGCTAATGGACTACACACAATCTGGTAATTGTATTTTTGAATTAAACCTTAACAAAAACATATTTTTTTTGGTGAATTCTTTTAATATTTGATTTATAATAATAATAATGCTATTATTGAATTATGTTACTAAAAATGGCCATTATTTCAAATATAATCTAATTTTAAGTCTTTAATTTTGAAATTTTATTTAAATTCAAACCATAATTTTCCTATGTATATATCACATACACCTATTTTTTTATAACGAGAGTTGTTAAGTACTTTAGAAGTGGGTTATTTATTGATTATTATAAGCAAGAGATTGCAAGTTTGTGTAATGATTAAGATATACACTTACTTGTCTTATTATGATATGCAAAAAAACTTTTTTATTATTTAACCCGTGCAATACACACGGGACTATAAACTAGTTTAGTTAATATAAGATAGCGTAAACTGCAATTTTACCCCCTGAGGTTAGGGGTCATTGGCATGTCTACCCCCCCCTAAGGAAATAATTGCATTTTTACCCCCCACTGTTTGGGGTTATGTCGCATGTTTACCCCCCTGACCAAGTTTCCGTTAGATGTTAGCGATTTCTGTTAATGGTCAAAGGGCAATTAGGTAATTTCGCTTTCCTGTTGACATGCAACCTCATTTAATCACCAATTCATCACATTGAAACCCTGAACTTAACCTAACTCGAAATTGATGAGCTCCGCACCGGCGATCAGGCATTCTTCAACAATTACAGCAGATTAGAAGTCTGTTACGAGCATGGATCTTCGATTGTGGAAGATACGAGCTGAAGATCAGTATTTCGAACCGGGTGAAATGTACCGTAAGTGACATGCAAGTTCAAAGGGTCTGAATTAGGTAAAAATTTAACTTTTTTCTGTCTTAATTTGTTGTTGATGTGTGTTTACTGGAGAAACCCAATCTCAATTTACCATTAAATTTCACCATAGAGGTAATTTTGTAGAAAACCAAAATAGGAAATGCTTTGGTGGGAAGATGAGCTACATTGATCATGTAGATTTTACAGTGTTGAATACTGATGTTTTAGAGGAGATGGTTAAGAAATTAGGATACAATGATGGTTTGTTTTTCTGCATTCATTACAAGGAACCGTATTGTTCGTTGGATTTTGGTCTTAGGACATTAAAATGTGATGTTGACTTAGAGCCTATCTTTGATCATGTGCGTCAAGGAGTCCACATCATAGACATGTATGTTGAACACCGGATGTCAACAATATTGGAAAATACAAGTGAAGGTCCTGTAGGGGCAATTGTTCCAGCAATTGTTCCAGCATCATTTACAATAAATAATCAGAATTATAGTATGAATGAAGATGAAGAAGATAGTAAAGGAAGTGATCCTGATTATGAGTATGTTGAGGAAGATAATTTGGTTTATGAAATAGAGGTGGATATGCAGAGGTTCAGGGCTAATGTTGATTTTACTAGGGAAGAGCTGGATGGTTCAAGTGATGGGGATCATGATGATGACATAAGTGAAGAAGGTCATGTGCCTGTTGACTTGGAGGATTTTGAAAGTGGATCGGATAACAATTCAACCCTTAGAGATAAGGTTGCCAGGAAGATAATGAGGAGAAACAAGAGTGCTTCAAAAGGTCCAAATGATCTGCCATTCTATATTGGTCAGCTTATTGATGACAAGAAAAAGATGAATTAGATGGTGAAAGATTATGCTCTTAAGGCAAGGAGGGATGTTTTTATTCTAAAAAATGAATTGTTAAGGTATAGGGTAGTATGTTTTGGAAGCAATCCACCACTACTTGGTCATGTAAAAAAAAGGAGAAGAGGGGCAAAATAGTAAATGCACCAAAGTAGGGCAAAAATATAAGCACCTTAAAAGGCATACCAAGCCCACATGTCCTTGGGCAGTTCATATCTCAAGGAACACATACAAGGATAAGTGGTGTGTGAAGACCATTCATAATCAACACAATTGTTTGACAACAAGGGCCGTTTCTTTGTACACAATGAGTTCGATTGCCAGAGAGATCCAACCTATGATTGAAAGCAATCCAGACATGCCAATTTAAGCAATCCAAAGTCAACTGCTTCGGAAGCATCAACTTGAAATATCACTACATAAGGTATTCAGAGCCAAGAGGATAGCAACTACGAAGATCTATGGTGATTACCAAGAACAGTATGGTCTGCTAAGGTCATACTGTGATGAACTTCTAAAAGCCAACCCAAGTAGTACAATTAAAATTGATGTGGAGCCATGTGGGAACTCAGCTAGTCCTACAAGGCAGTTTCGAAGGGTTTATTTTTGTTTTGCCTCTATGATGAGAGGATTTAAGATGATTGGAAGACCATTGCTGGGTGTGGATGGTTGTTTCATGAAAGGTCCATTTCCTGGACAGATCTTGAGTGCTGTTGGTATTGATGGGAACAATAGCATATATCCAGTTTGTTATGCAACTGTTGAGAGATGACCTAGGGTGTACGGCTAACTCTTGTTTCACCTTCATCAGTGACAGACAAAAGGTAATATGTTCTTAAGTGTTAATTAAAACCTTGCAAAATAGTGTCATTAATTGCATTTTGTATCACAGGGTCTGATTCCTGCTATGCTAGCTGTTTTCCCTAATGCTGAGCACAGATTTTGTTTGAGGCACATTCATGAGAACATGAAATCCAAGTGGCGTGGAGATCTTTATGTGACACCTGTGTCACTTCAACCATACAACAAATGCCAAACCAATGAAATATTGTATTTCATACTTTGGACTTGTATAAATATGTGTATCTTTTGCACATATCAATTCTTGTTCGATTACAAGCTCTAAATCGCCTTCTGGAAGGTTATACGTGCACTGATGCGTAAACATAACCAGTTTAATCCAACGAACACTCCAGAATAGTGAAATAGGCTTAACATACCTTAAATAACCTTTACATAACTTAGAAATAAGTTTTGGAAGGTTTGGTATGGTGAAATCAAGTTAAATCGCTTACAGGGACTCAAGTTGACAAACTGTGAAAGTATGCCAATTTGAACTGTAACAAACATTCCGGAACATGACCATAAGTTAAACATACCATAAATATCCTTTACATAGCTTAGAAATAGGCTTTGAGGTGTTTGGTATGCTAAAATAAACTTTTGGGTCATTCAGGGACTAAAAGTGTCAAAAAGTGCATAAGTTTGCATTTTCGCGCATAACTTACGTTCTGAATACATCCGGACATCCAAAAATTTATGTAAGCACTAAAATATTTTATTTTAGTGTTTGGCATAAGAAAAATCCATTCGTCGCGCAATTTGGACCGTTTTTACGTTCGTTACGACTCCCGTCGTAATTAACCGAACAACACAACCGTACGGCCAAACGAACCGACATCCGAGATATTTTTGAGCATATTTTGAGTTCCCTATACTTTAACTTCATTTTAGATCCTTGAAATGAGGTTAACGGGGTTCAAACGCATCGAAAATAGCTTAAACGGGCTGCAGGGACCAAATCTGACATTCTGCCAAACTAGGTCCTTGCGCACCGCAACAAATATATTGTTACGGTGCGCAAGCAGTCTGCAGAACATCAGAAGCTTCTGTCCAGCTGTTTGCAGCTGTTGTGCACCCATAAACCCAATTCCAAGTGTTGATTCCCTATGGTGGGTGGCCATTTGACATACCACAACATTCCAACACTTGTACGGATAGGATTCGATCACGTTTTTCAAGAAACGATCCTAACAGTGGTGCATATCCTATAAATACCCCTTGATTCACAACTCAAAACCCACTTGAATTCTGAGTTTGTTCTCTAAGTTGGGGTGTTTAATCACTTCATACCTGAGAATACTCGGAAGTTCAATCTTGCGGGGACCCTTTGTAAGTATTCTTTCGTTCTTTTATTGCTTTTCGAGTCTTTTCGAGTCTGAAAGTCAAACTTTGTTTGACTTTCTGCGTTGACCAGTTTATGGTCAATGCGAAGTTCGTTTGAACTTCGCAACGTGATTGTAATCACGATGGTTATAGTCCCTTGGGACTATGCCTACTGATTACCACGTTGTCTAGGGTCGTAGGGTAAGCGATCTAATAAATCGCTTATACCTTCGAACCCGACCCATTTGGTCGATCATTAGGATCCGACCAAATACATTAGGTGACCATAGCATATAGGGAATAACCTTCCGAGGTTATACCTTATGGTCGCTTCGTTAAGTAGTTGTATGATAGGTAGTTTATATGCCTTAGGTAAATTACCAGAATACCCTTTTCATGTATAATTGGTAATTAAGCATATGTAACCTAAACTTTTGTCACATAACTGATTATGTAACATGTTTAGGCATATAACACTTGTCATAGGGCTAGTTAGACGTCTCGAATGCGATTTTGCGCGCACGACGCGTTAAAGTGGCATAAGCTACCTTAATGGGTCGCGATGGGTCGAAAGCACTTATGTTAGGTTTCATTTAGTATGTAGGATTTGTTAAACCATATGACACGAGTCTCCATACTCGTTTGGTTTACGAACCCTCATTCTATCCGATCTTCCGATTTAGGTCCGGTTTATTAACATAGTTACCTATATTAGGTGCCGTTTGATTCCGTGATCTCTAGCATTGCTTGGTGGTTATCTTAGGACTTCTGAGCAATCTCAAGTGAGTACATAGACCCCTCTTTTACTGTTTTCCAAACGTTTTGGGGTGGAACACATGTGCCTACTTGTTACTTTCATGCTTTCCATGTTTTCACATCATATACCTGCTATGTTTATTAGTACATTCATAGTACATGATTTCATTACATTTTATGCTATGTGTGCCCATTGTGTGCATTACTTAGTACATCGTTTTACATTACATTTCATGCTACGTGTGCCCATTACTTAGTACAACGTTTTACATTACATTTCATGCTATGTGTGCCCATTGTATGCATTACTTAGTACATTGTTTTACATTACATTTCATGCTACGTGTGCCCATTGTGTGCATTACTTAGTACATCGTTTTACATTACATTTCATGCTACGTGTGCCCATTGTGTGCATTACTTAGTACATCGTTTTACATTACATTTCACGCTATGTATGTTCATTTGATTACATACTTAGTGCATCGTTTTCACATGCTTACATTTTGGGTATAACAATACCGAACAAATGTTTGTATCAGTATAGCATGCATTTGTTACACAAAACATAACTGTGATTTAAACTGTGTTTTACTTCAATACCTTGTTGTTGTGCATTTTACATATGGTTTAGTTGATACATTTCACTTACCATACATGACATTTCTGGTTACACATTACATGATCTACATTAAACATAAACATTTTGACAGTGATATACACATTTAGTGGTTAACATTGAACATAGACATTTCGATATGGTTTACACATTATCACATGACAATTCATTTATACATGAACAATTTACATTGACGGTTGGTTTGAGTAAGTGAATGGAGTAACGAGGCGTGTGTAATATGATACAAGCATGGTGGATACGCCGCTGGTGCTTCCTATATATAAGTGTTTGTATGGTATTACATATCGTAGCGTTATTTGAATCATTTCAATTTGGACATATAACATTTTATACAAATAACATACTTTTCACAATACATTGTTTTACAAACAACTTATCTTATACAAACTCATTTTACATGGTTATTCATTTAACCTTACATTTATTTATACATATCATCTGATCTTATCGTTTTTCAAATGATTTACAAGACAAAGCAAATTACAAGGTTCATGACTAAACATTTTCTCAAAAATAAGTCATGAATCCTATTTTCACAAAACCTATGTATCTCACAGGCATTTTTATGCTGACGTACCTATTTTCACATGTGTTTTCAGGAGATGATGCATAGGACTATCAAGACATACTTAGGCGGACCTGTGCCTTAGTGATTTAAAACAAGACAAGAACTAGTTAATTTATGTTATGTACTCTTTGTTTCTTGTTTAAAACAATGTAAACTCTCATGTTTGATTAATAAAACGAAACTTTAATTCCCATTGTTGTGAAACATTAATTCTGTTACAACACTCCCCGACGTTTCCGCCACGTTTTGTATGTTCTACGTGGTCGGGGTGTGACACTTTACAAGAATTTGCTTTGGTCAGCCGGAAGGAAGACATCTATTCCATACTTTAACAAAGCTATGGAAGAAATTAAGACAACAGAACGAGCTATGTATGACTGGCTGAATGAGATCCCATTCACCGCTTGGTCAAGAGCATATTTTTCTGGAAGAGCTAAATGTGATATGTTGCTGAACAACATATGTGAGGTTTTTAACAGACAAATCATAGGAGCAAGGGACAAGCCGATTATCACATGCCTAGAATTCATTCGGGGGTACATGACCAAGAGGATAGTGAATGTCAAGAAATTACAAGCAAAGTGTATGGGGCCACTGACTCCTCATGCCACTGAGGTCTTCGATGAGATCAAGAAACAGGCTGCTGAAATGTCTGTTTTAATGGTTGATTCGGACAAGTATCAAGTCACAGGTCCGAGATCACAGTGTGTTGTGAATGTTAAACATAAAACTTGTGCATGCAGGAAGTGGGATTTGACCGGGATGCCTTGCAAACATGTAGTTGCAGCCATATGGGATATGTCAAGGAATAGCATTGATGCTGGCATACCAGAAGACTGGGTGGATGAAGTGTATTGGCTGTCAACATGGAAGAAAGTTTATTACAATGTCATAGAGCCAATCAACGGGCCGGAGATGTGGACTCCTTCAGAGTGTCCAACAACACTCATCCCACCAAAGCATCATACACAAGTTGGAAGGCCAAAGAAGAAAAGAAAGAAGGCATTTGGTGAAAAAGAACTTGAGCAGGAGTTCGACAAAGGAGGTAAAATGACCAGAAAGGGTAGTAGCATCAAGTGTGGTAAATGTGGGAATATGGGTCACAATGTCAGGAGCTGCAAAGGACAAGGGGCTGAACAATCCATTGCTTCACAGGAATCACACACTGCCACTCAAGGTGCACCAGTTTACAATCTTGATGAGTGATGGATGGTTTGTAAGTTTAGACTATGTTTGTTAGGTTTGTCAACTTTGTTCAAGACAATGTTTGGTTGGTTTGTACCTTTATGTTTGGTTTGGTCAAGACAATGTTAGGTTTGTCAAGTTTGTTCAAGACAATGTTTGGTTGGTTTGTACCTTTATGTTTGGTTTGGTCAAGACAATGTTAGGTTTGTCAACTTTGTTCAAGACAATGTTTGGTTTCTACCTTTATGTTTAGTTTACAATCTTTATGTTTGGCTGCTTTAGTACAAATAAGAGGCGGAAAGTGATTCGATTAGATTACATTGCAACATTTAGTACAAATAAGAGGTCCAACATACAAACTTAAAACCAAACAAAATATAGCCTATTTCGAGTGACAATCATCCAAACAAGACCAATCCGAATCAGAACCATGCTCCCCTTCATATGGGTCAAAGTACCAATCATCATCTTCATCCCAATATGTGTAATCCCATGCATGTTCCAGCACTTCAGGGTCATAATCCTTTGTCGGATCTCCGAATATCTTTTCATAATCAGTTTCTTGCTCCATGTAAGGTCTGAGTATCTCAGACTCTTGATCCTCAAAGTAGACATAACTGTTTGGTTCTTCGGATGCAACAACGTCTTCATCCTTACCAACATCTTTGTCTTCATCCTTACCAACATTTTTATCATTCTCAACATCCTTACCTACAGAATTACAAGAAGGCTACCAACACAAACATATAATAAGAACTTGAAAAAGACCATTGCATGAAAAAGTATAATTACAAGCAGTCAAAATACACAACCAAATCCAATTTGTCCACATTATACTACTTAACCAAAAACAGTAGAACAATCAACACCCAAGTAATCACAAAGTACATCTTCAGTTTCAACACATCTCCATTCTTGTACCGACCCAACTGTTCTTTGCAGTTAGCCAAGTCATCAATTAAACCAGGCATTACCTCTCCGCAAACCGGACATCCCTGTTCTTCACCTTTGTCAGCCCATCTTAGGAATCCACATCCTCCAACCTATTATCGGACATCATAAGCAGGACTTTCCAACAAAGTTAAGATTCAATAAGCATAAAACAGAAGAAACTTACACATCGAATATACCAACGACCAGGATTAGCTGTCGATTCTGATTGTTTCACCACTGTTTTCGCACCACATGGACATATGATGTCTGAATGTTGAGTTTTGCCCTTGAATCGAAGCACAGACGACGAAGATGAAGACATGTTCAGGGGAGTGATTAGAGGGCAGAGAATTGAGGGCAGTGAATTGAGGGATTGAGGGCAGTGAATTGAGGTCGATTGAAGAACGATTGAAGAACGAGAGCATTCAGGGCAGGATTCAAGCTATTAATTAATGGGGAAGATGAAGGGTAGTTTGGACTTTTCACTACAAACTAACGGTAACAATAACGTTGAAATGGTCAGGGGGTAAACATGCGACATAACCCCAAACAGTGGGGGTAAAAATGCAATTATTTCCTTAGGGGGGGGGTAGACATGCCAATGACCCCTAACCTCAGGGGGTAAAATTGCAGTTTACTCTATAAGATAAATATAGATTTGAGGATACCTTCAATGAATGACACGTGTCCAAAATTTGATTTCTTTTATTATAGTAGATAGATATGATTTTAAAATTACATTAAACGTATACCCAAACTTTCTACTACTAATTTTTCAAATAATGTTCTAAATTTTTTGTATTGATGTCGTACAGTTATCTTAGCCCATGCAAAGTTTTTTAAAATTTTAAAATTCGAAACATAAGAGAGATCTAGATGTGGGAAGTAAAATCCGGACATATCGCTTTAAAAGAGAGCTCAATTCACTAAATAGCCTTAAAGATTGAGATCAACTTGTTAATTAGCTTGGTTGTCTAAAGAGCTTAAAGGAGCTAAAGCTCGTTTGTCCATGAGCTTAAACTCGCCTCTAGGTTTAGCATTTGAGACAAATAAGCTAACAATGTCATTAACAAAACCAGATTAGCTTAAAACAATACAAAAATACTCAAACCAAAATGACCTATTTCATCCTGCGGATTACAAGACCTAGACTCAAAAGTCATACAAAATAGCTCAAGAAATTATATTCAAATCGTACAATAAAACTAAGGGTGTGTTTGGGATTCTTTCTCAAAAGGATTTTTTAACTTCTTTGAAAAGTTAATAAGTCAGAAATTCTGACTTATTAACTTCTTCACTCACATCACATGAAATCCCAAACACCCTATAAGTTTAAATTTTGGTAACCACCACAAAAGTTCTCGACTATTCAGTTGCAAAACCAAGATTGCACAAAAGTTAGGGAGCCTTTTATATTGTTAAACAAATATATGTAATCTAAAATTTGAGACTATTTATGGTATGATTTGAGGTTCAAATGACATTAATAAATTAAACAAGTCACCCTAGTTATTCATTAATGTTGGATCTTGAATTCGATTTAATACCATGGTTAATTGATAAATGAATAAACTCTTTTGATTAACAATGGAAGTCTTAGACTAACTTTTTTTTGGAAGTCTTAGACTAACTAATCAAAAACAATGGTTGTGTAAATGCACCTAAGTTTGATAAACGCTGGATGCTGCCGAATATCGATACTTCAAGGACTTGTTTTGCGATTTGTGTCCGTACTTGTGTATTAGTCTCATGTGTCCGCACATGTTTGATTAAACCTGGTTCGCACTTAGTGATATCAATCTATCCACATTTGTTGACAAGACTTTGTCCGCACTTGTGTTTCGAGACTTTGTCCGCATTTGTGTTTCAAGACCTTGTCCGCACTTACAAGATGTGTTTGAGGATTGTTTGTCATCCGAACTTACTGTGACAACCCGTGATTTACGGCACCTAATTACGTGATTAGCAGATGATTAACGCAATAATAATTAGTGTTTACAGAGCAAATTAACTTATTTAGGCCTTTGGAGTGCCCAGGAACGTTCATTCAGCTTTACAGTGAGCGAACGGTGGTTTACAGAGAAGCTTGTGAAACGTTAAACGGCAACGGATTGAAACCGTACAAGATACTGACGACGTCGACAAATATTAAAATTTTACGATATATTTTAGCTTCGTAATTTAATTTTAGTGACTACGGTCGAAACCGGATCGAAAAACGGATTAAAGACGGCAACGATACAATTTTTCGCGATTATTACCGTAATCGACGAACGGGCGTGCAAACAACGACTACCGACCGTATTTTTGTGTATTTTAATTGTTGACGTTAAACGGAGTTCTGGATTTGACAACGGGTCTCGTGGAAATTACGGGCCACCTACACATGAGATGGGCTTGTAGGCCCTGGGCCCAAGCCCAAGTCTAAACCTACACATAATATACTAGACCTAGTAAGGTCTCTATAAGAATCTAAAAATCTGCACAAAATCTCTATAAATCTTTTGACTAGATTGTGCAAGATTTACAAAATCAACTAAATCTATATAAATCTATACAAAAGATTTTAATCCTAAAAATAAAGCAAATGACCTGAATGTCATTTGTTTGCTCAATGGTCATAAAGAACACTGTGTTCTATAAATAAAGGCCATCCACCTCATCTCTCTTCTAAAACATAAGCAGACAAACCCTCATGTCTTCTCCTCTCCCTCTCGAAATCAACAGACACACACACCCACACCCCCTTTTTGTCCCTTTCCTTCTCCGGTGACCGGAGATACTCCGACCGGCCACACCCCCGTTCGACTTTCCTACATCTCCTACACCCACAACTATCAACCGCAACCCCCCCGGTTATAGAACCGACCACCACCACCATCATCGGGTGGTGGTGAGCGGTGGTGCGACGATGAAGACAGGAGAGAGAGATAGAGGAACGGTGGCGCGTGGTGGTGCGTGGTGGCGTGTGGCGGCTGCAACAGGAAGGAATGAAGAGAGAGAGGGCTGCAGAGAGAGAAACCGGCGGTCGGCTCGATTTCCCGCCGGTCGGTTCATTATTCTGGTGGTCGGTTCTGTTATCCGGTGGTCCAAGACATATCCGACGAGTTTTCCGATATGGTGAGGACGGCTTCAGTTTTGTTCGGGTTTCTCAGGTCAGACGGTTCGGGTCTCAGGTCCGGGTCAGATTCAACGGGTTCGGGTTCGGGTCAAACACAGTTGACTCGGTCAACACCCGAGTCAACTCGGGTCAACAGCAGGTTAAGTGTGGTCAACAGTCAACGGGTCGGGTCTCGAGTCAGATTTCGGTCAACGGGTTCGAGCAGGGCAGTCAACGAGACTAGACGGTTCGGTTCAGTTGACTCGGTCAAACCGAGTCAACTCGGTCAAAGTCAGCAGAGTCAACTCAGCAGACTCGTCATCTTAGTCAACGTATCGACACGCGAAAGATTTGGTAAAAACTAACGTCACGTTTATTTGGTTATTTTTAGTGTTAACTTTACGTGAACGAGCTCGAACCAACGTGAATATAGTTTACATCTTTTGATATATTAGACAAAGTAAATATATTACGCTTAATTATTGATTGAATTTTTGTTAAAATAACGACAACTTGTGTTGTCGGGGCGTCCAAAAACAGAGGAAACTCTGCCCGTTTTTCGAGAAATCCGTAAAATAAAGCGAGTTTTATTTAAAGCGACTTTTGAAAAACAAGATATGAATGTAAAGCTTCTTTCGACAACGACTTGCAACTTACGAGAACAAAGATACGAAAATTATTTCGACGACAAAAATGAATATAGTTATTATTATATTTATTTCAAACAAACTCGATTCCTTTTATAAATAAATATAGTTATCTATTTATTTTCCAATACAAGTCGACGATTCTTTTACAAAATAAATATAAATGTTATATTTATTTCATACGTCTAGACGACACATACGTATATTTTTGGCAAATATATACAAAAAGCAATATATAATACAAGTTTATTATATATTACTATCATATGAATATTCCTATATACACAAACGACTTTTCGGAACTTAACAAGTTTAACTTAATCATTTTCATTAAGTTAGCAATTTACCGTTGAATCGTTCGATTAACGATTCGGTAGAGCTCGATGACACGTAGTTTAGATACTGCGTTTATTTAGAAACTTATAAGATATTCCGTGTTAGGAATATTGTAGAATGCACGCTAGCGAGTCTCACTTTGGAAACGACATCAAGGAAGTCGTAATTAGCTAGCTTTGCACAGGAATATTCAGGCGAGTTCATAACCCCCACTTTTCACTATTTTACATTTTTATAAATGTTTTCGGGGTGGAAAGTCATGCACATTTTGCAAAAACATACAAAGTTTTGAACTAAAGCAAAACTCGTATTTCTAAATCATATTACGAAGGGATTTCGAGGAACACAAATGATTTACGAAAGGTTTATACTAAACATACCGGTTTTTACAAAAATAATTGCTTATTTTCGAAATGTGAATGATATTCGGCCAGGGTGACCGGGGATCTGGTCAGGATGACCAGGAATCTGGTCAGGGTGTCCAGGGATTTATTTTATACATGGTATGATTAGCTTAAGGAAGGGTACATTTGGATCATATGAGTGATAAGTCTATTTGAACATAACGTACGCTACCCATGCGCCCTAAGGTTGGACCATGCGGTAAATACATTTTTACGCTACCCATGCGCCCTAAGGTTGGACCATGCGGTAAATACATTTTTACGCTACCCATGCGCCCTAAGGTTGGACCATGTGGTTACACATTAACTGATCTCTTTATTTCCTTATTGCTACATACCAGGGATTTTATACTTACGAAACATACTTGTTCATACAAATTAACTACCATGTTTTATACAAATTCAAAAGCAATATGCGGGTATGGAGTCAAGGTCAGGGTGGGCATTGACGGTTATGTGAACATTACAAATACAAGACTTTACAAATACATGGTTTTACGAACATAACGTGTTACAAACACAACGATTCCATATAATTTGGCAAGAAAATGATTTTTAAATTCATTTTCTCAATACTATTTCAAAAACCGGTTATTCCAAAGATTTATTTCAAATCTTTCACAACTCAAAAGATTTATTCCAAACCTTTCACAACTCAAAAGATTTATTTCAAATCTTTTACAAACAAACTATGAACTCGCTCAACTTTTTGTTGATTTTTCTCGCATGTTCTTTCTCAGGTTGCATTTCTAAGACAAGGCACGGTTGGAATAGGAGAACCATGAAGAGTCGAGTACTTAGCGGGCGTTCAATTTCTAGAAGACTTAGCTTATTTGCTTCCGATGTGCAATGACGATACCAGTCCAGTCACGCCAAGCTCTGATAATTTCGGGGTGTGACAGATTGGTATCAGAGCTATAGGTTACAGCGAATTAGGTTTCTGTTGTGATACCTAGGCTCTAACCTCACTTTTCTCTGGGACTTAGACTATTAAGACGTTGAATACATACAGAACGCCCAGTACTCGAATATGGTCTCCAACCGTTGCCGAAAAACAAACAGTCAAAATTTTGTTTTCAAACATACGCTATTGTGATGTTTTATACACGATACACAAAACAGACGCATACAGTGCACAACACTCTGAAAGTTTAGGAAACATGCATTTAAGACCTTCGGAACAGGGAGCCAGTCTGAGAGACTAGGAGATTCAGTCTGAGAGGCTGGGAAGGTAGTCTAAGAGACTAGGAGATTCAGTCTGAGAGGCTGGGAGGATAGTCTAGTGGGACTAGGAGATTCAGTCTGAGAGGCAGGGAGGATAGTCTAGTGGGACTAGGAAGTTCAGTCTGAGAGGCTGGGAGGATAGTCTAGTGGGACTAGGAGATTCAGTATGAGAGGCTGGGAGGATAGTCTAGTGGGACTAGGAAGTTCAGTCTGAGAGGCTGGGAGGATAGTCTAGTGGGACTAGGAGATTCAGTCTGAGAGGCTGGGAGGATAGTCTAGTGGGACTAGGAAGTTCTGTCTGAGAGGCTGGGAGGATAGTCTAGTGGGACTAGGAAGTTCTGTCTGAGAGGCTGGGAGGATAGTCTAGTGGGACTAGGAAGTTCTGTCTGAGAGGCTGGGAGGATAGTCTAGTGGGACTAGGAGATTCAGCCTGAGAGGCTGGGAGGATAGTCTAGTGGGACTAGGAGATTCAGTCTGAGAGGCTGGGAGGATAGTCTAGTGGGACTAGGAGATTCAGTCTGAGAGGCTGGGAGGATAGACTAGTGGGACTAGGGGAAATTACTTGATTGCTTATTGATGACTAACATGTTCATTTGATTATATGATTGATTATTTGTGCATGTGTGTGTTTATTAAAGGTCATCACGTAGGAACCGCGAATATTAACTCGGGCACATATTATTATCCATATTGTCTGTGATATTTTAACTTCCCGAGCAGACAGCCTACGCATAACAAAACGAGTGCACAAGAATACATGCAACTCAATCTTTACGTCAACGGATGTCGGGGCACATCACGTTATACGCGGAACGAAACGCTAGTGCACAGGTATACGCGAAACTCAATATGTACGTCAACGGAGGTTGAAGCACGTCACATACGACTGTCGAGGCGAGGCCTTTAAGAAGGAACGATGATGCAAATTTAACGACGACGCTAGATCCCTGTCAGCAGGAGAACTAACGATCAGGAAACGACAACTTGTCACGCGATCCTGCAACGACACGAATCACGCCAGGGAGAAGACGATTGTCTCCGCATTCCCCCTACCTAACTAACGATGAATACGCTATGTTCGACATTCCATGGTAATGTCACCTAACAATTGGTCGTCACACGAAACCCCAGGTAAAGTCCTCAAATTTCTTTTATTGAAATTTCGAATTTCACACTTACTGAGTAGATTTTCGTATCTCTACTCCTCTTTTACAAGTTACATACATGGTTTTTCGTTGTAACCATGCCTAAAGTTTTCTTGTCAATACATATATTTATTGTCGGATTGCGCTAAAACCAAGTTCAATTGTTTGAACTTGCTCATTACACTTATTCGATTCGAGACACCATATGATGTATTGGAAGCATCATATTCAAATCAATTTTTAATGAACACTTCATTTGTTCCGAGTCGTGGTAAACTTGTTTGGTATTCGACTCCATTAAATTGTTGATTTCGACACCATGTGATGGTGATTTTCATTAGTTTGAAGCTTGCGCTAGACTCGTTTACGCATCTCATGCACGGATTTAATTAATTATTTATTTGTTTTAAAATCCGCTTCGATTTATCATAGTTAAACAATCTTAAAACAATAGTGTGTTAAGACAATGGTACACAAATTCATTTTATATTCCGGTGTACCTACTAACGTTTCTTTCATTATCGATCGAAAGTCTTGCGATATTCATTGCTCCTTCCTCTTCGATCGAAACAATAATTCTTTGGTGTTCCATCTTCAATTGAAAATTCTTTGATGTCTGTTGGAACAAACATTCATATTTACTTCATTGCGCTTACGATTGACTTCAAACACGGTGAATTTGTTTGATCACCGCTATTATTGAATTATTTCAATCACTACGACACTTTGTGGTGTCAGTACAAACTTGTAGCTTGGGCTAATCATGATTGAGCGTTTCATGCGAAACACAGGTGATACTTGTTCGATCACCCCTATTATTGAATTGTTTCATTCATTGCGACACCTTGTGGCGTCGGTATAACTTGCAGCTTGTGCTGATCACGATCGAACGTTTCATGCAAACTATTACATTTGAGATTGATGATTCTAAGTTCATCCAGTGGATGTTATTGCTTCTAGAACTCATTTACACGTTGTAAACATTCATATGGAATTCGATTGGTCGAAGTTCCTGTTCATTGTTGGATCCTTGTTAACTTAGTCGCACTGGTGACTGTATCATTAAGCCTTGTTTCGATTACGCGGTCATTCACTTTGTTATTATTCGGACTTACCTGCGAACAACACAATTCTGAGGAGATAACATAGTCTAAATTTCGAGGACGAAATTTCTGTAACAGGGGGAGAATGTGACAACCCGTGATTTACGGCACCTAATTACGTGATTAGCAGATGATTAACGCAATAATAATTAGTGTTTACAGAGCAAATTAACTTATTTAGGCCTTTGGAGTGCCCAGGAACGTTCATTCAGCTTTACAGTGCGTGAACGGTGGTTTACAGAGAAGCTTGTGAAACGTTAAACGGCAACGGATTGAAACCGTACAAGATACTGACGACGTCGACAAATATTAAAATTTTACGATATATTTTAGCTTCGTAATTTAATTTTAGTGACTACGGTCGAAACCGGATCGAAAAACGGATTAAAGACGGCAACGATACAATTTTTCGCGATTATTACCGTAATCGACGAACGGGCGTGCAAACAACGACTACCGACCGTATTTTTGTGTATTTTAATTGTTGACGTTAAACGGAGTTCTGGATTTGACAACGGGTCTCGTAGAAATTACGGGCCACCTACACATGAGATGGGCTTGTAGGCCCTGGGCCCAAGCCCAAGTCTAAACCTACACATAATATACTAGACCTAGTAAGGTCTCTATAAGAATCTAAAAATCTGCACAAAATCTCTATAAATCTTTTGACTAGATTGTGCAAGATTTACAAAATCAACTAAATCTATATAAATCTATACAAAAGATTTTAATCCTAAAAATAAAGCAAATGACCTGAATGTCATTTGTTTGCTCAATGGTCATAAAGAACACTGTGTTCTATAAATAAAGGCCATCCACCTCATCTCTCTTCTAAAACATAAGCAGACAAACCCTCATGTCTTCTCCTCTCCCTCTCGAAATCAACAGACACACACACCCACACCCCCTTTTTGTCCCTTTCCTTCTCCGGTGACCGGAGATACTCCGACCGGCCACACCCCCGTTCGACTTTCCTACATCTCCTACACCCACAACTATCAACCGCAACCCCCCCGGTTATAGAACCGACCACCACCACCATCATCGGGTGGTGGTGAGCGGTGGTGCGACGATGAAGACAGGACAGAGAGAGAGAGGAACGGTGGCGCGTGGTGGTGCGTGGTGGCGTGTGGCGGCTGCAACAGGAAGGAATGAAGAGAGAGAGAGGGCTGCAGAGAGAGAGAGAGAGAGAGAAACCGGCGGTCGGCTCGATTTCCCGCCTGTCGGTTCATTATTCTGGTGGTCGGTTCTGTTATCCGGTGGTCCAAGACATATCCGACGAGTTTTCCGATATGGTGAGGACGGCTTCAGTTTTGTTCGGGTTTCTCAGGTCAGACGGTTCGGGTCTCAGGTCCGGGTCAGATTCAACGGGTTCGGGTTCGGGTCAAACACAGTTGACTCGGTCAACACCCGAGTCAACTCGGGTCAACAGCAGGTTAAGTGTGGTCAACAGTCAACGGGTCGGGTCTCGAGTCAGATTTCGGTCAACGGGTTCGAGCAGGGCAGTCAACGAGACTAGACGGTTCGGTTCAGTTGACTCGGTCAAACCGAGTCAACTCGGTCAAAGTCAGCAGAGTCAACTCAGCAGACTCGTCATCTTAGTCAACGTATCGACACGCGAAAGATTTGGTAAAAACTAACGTCATGTTTATTTGGTTATTTTTAGTGTTAACTTTACGTGAACGAGCTCGAACCAACGTGAATATAGTTTACATCTTTTGATATATTAGACAAAGTAAATATATTACGCTTAATTATTGATTGAATTTTTGTTAAAATAACGACAACTTGTGTTGTCGGGGCGTCCAAAAACAGAGAAAACTCTGCCCGTTTTTCGAGAAATCCGTAAAATAAAGCGAGTTTTATTTAAAGCGACTTTTGAAAAACAAGATATGAATGTAAAGCTTCTTTCGACAACGACTTGCAACTTACGAGAACAAAGATACGGAAATTATTTCGACGACAAAAATGAATATAGTTATTATTATATTTATTTCAAACAAACTCGATTCCTTTTATAAATAAATATAGTTATCTATTTATTTTCCAATACAAGTCGACGATTCTTTTACAAAATAAATATAAATGTTATATTTATTTCATACGTCTAGACGACACATACGTATATTTTTGGCAAATATATACAAAAAGCAATATATAATACAAGTTTATTATATATTACTATCATATGAATATTCCTATATACACAAACGACTTTTCGGAACTTAACAAGTTTAACTTAATCATTTTCATTAAGTTAGCAATTTACCGTTGAATCGTTCGATTAACGATTCGGTAGAGCTCGATGACACGTAGTTTAGATACTGCGTTTATTTAGAAACTTATAAGATATTCCGTGTTAGGAATATTGTAGAATGCACGCTAGCGAGTCTCACTTTGGAAACGACATCAAGGAAGTCGTAATTAGCTAGCTTTGCACAGGAATATTCAGGCGAGTTCATAACCCCCACTTTTCACTATTTTACATTTTTATAAATGTTTTCGGGGTGGAAAGTCATGCACATTTTGCAAAAACATACAAAGTTTTGAACTAAAGCAAAACTCGTATTTCTAAATCATATTACGAAGGGATTTCGAGGAACACAAATGATTTACGAAAGGTTTATACTAAACATACCGGTTTTTACAAAAATAATTGCTTATTTTCGAAATGTGAATGATATTCGGCCAGGGTGACCGGGGATCTGGTCAGGATGACCAGGAATCTGGTCAGGGTGTCCAGGGATTTATTTTATACATGGTATGATTAGCTTAAGGAAGGGTACATTTGGATCATATGAGTGATAAGTCTATTTGAACATAACGTACGCTACCCATGCGCCCTAAGGTTGGACCATGCGGTAAATACATTTTTACGCTACCCATGCGCCCTAAGGTTGGACCATGCGGTAAATACATTTTTACGCTACCCATGCGCCCTAAGGTTGGACCATGTGGTTACACATTAACTGATCTCTTTATTTCCTTATTGCTACATACCAGGGATTTTATACTTACGAAACATACTTGTTCATACAAATTAACTACCATGTTTTATACAAATTCAAAAGCAATATGCGGGTATGGAGTCAAGGTCAGGGTGGGCATTGACGGTTATGTGAACATTACAAATACAAGACTTTACAAATACATGGTTTTACGAACATAACGTGTTACAAACACAATGATTCCATATAATTTGGCAAGAAAATGATTTTTAAATTCATTTTCTCAATACTATTTCAAAAACCGGTTATTCCAAAGATTTATTTCAAATCTTTCACAACTCAAAAGATTTATTCCAAACCTTTCACAACTCAAAAGATTTATTTCAAATCTTTTACAAACAAACTATGAACTCGCTCAACTTTTTGTTGATTTTTCTCGCATGTTCTTTCTCAGGTTGCATTTCTAAGACAAGGCACGGTTGGAATAGGAGAACCATGAAGAGTCGAGTACTTAGCGGGCGTTCAATTTCTAGAAGACTTAGCTTATTTGCTTCCGCTGTGCAATGACGATACCAGTCCAGTCACGCCAAGCTCTGATAATTTTGGGGTGTGACACTTACGAATCATTAGTTTGTCCGTATTTATAAGGTTAAAAAAATTGTCCGCACGTAATCAGGAAGTATATCGTCCGCAGTTGTTATAATCAGTAACCCGATTTTGTTATTTCACCATTTCAAACAACCCACGGTGACTGATTACACCCACGGCGACTCACCCTCTCAGTCTAAAAACTTCCAATTCTCTTATTCGTTGTGTTTGATTTCAAGAATTGTATCATCATCAGGGTTTGGGTGTTAGCTAATTCTCTGATTCATTGTATTTGATTTCAATAATTGTATCATCATCATCAGGGTTTGGGTATAACAACCCTCCTAAAAATATTTTGGACACCCAAAATGTCCCTAAATATACCCCGTACATGAGAACCAGACCCAAAATAGCCCTACACTTAGAAAAATCAACAAAAACCAAGTTTGGCAGTCGCTCGCAGGCCGCGACGGAGACCTCTTGGTCCTTCGCGGGGCGCGACAGCCATTACTTAGCCGGCACACAATTTTGACACGTGGCGAACCTACCCCCTGACTCGGCAACCCTATAACGAGACACGTGGTCTCTCGCGGGTCGTGAAGGCCCTAGCCTTCTCTTTCGCGGGGCACGACCAAGTGGCCGAGCAGCCTATAAATGGACGGCTCGAGCTCATTTGTTCAGCCGTTCATTTCCCGAATTCTCTCTCAACTTCTTTATAGTAGAAACTCTGCTCAAGCATAATACCCACTATTTAGCGAAGCTTTGCCTTGTTGTAAGTACTATAACCCTGCTGTTACCCTACACGATAGATTTAGAATTCTGTAATGCATGTCGGCTCTGCCCGACTCAGTCATTGGAATTTTGTCTCGTGTGCATGTCGCAACCCCCGACCCCTGCCCGGGAGCGGGCGGCCGCAAGCTACTCAGAGCGGGTGGTATCGGTGTTTATTAATTGGCAGCGGAATACATCAGGACCGTAGTTAGGAAATATTTTTATCAGAGTAAAACACCAAACTTTTATAATAATTCTTCATGGGAATAAAACCCAAGTTCATTTGACAATACATTGATAGGGATAAACCCTAATTATTGAAAACAAAATGTCTTGTTTATTTTAGGTAACTTTTATAGCCACTATCACAAGCCTTCAGTGCTCTCCAGTTGGCTTCTATTGGGCTTTCATATTATGTTACCTGAAACGCGTTTTAAAACATTTTGTCAGCAAGAAATACTGGTGAGTGAATCCCAATTTAATCAAAACAGGTTTTATCATTTTACAGCATTGAGGGCGATATCGCAATTACATTTGTTTATATTTCTACTTTAATTACCACCCACGGTACTGTCAATCAATCCATGACTGGTGGAAATGTTACTACTCACAGACTCACAGTGTAGTAACAAATTTTGTATACAAAACCCCAACATACCGACAATAATTGTAGAATACAAATACTCAATCACTGTTGAATATAATTTAAAAACAATTGAGGTTTCGTAAAAACAGCTTGCAAAAGGTTTCACAAAAAGAGGATTACTCACATTGCAAGTTTAGATAATACTAAGGCTTCCTGAGAATCTTCTGGTTATTATCTATTAAATCAAATAATGCACAAGTGTTAGTAAAATAACCCAATTTAAATTAACCGTACAACCCGATACAGAATTCCAATGACTGAGTCGGGCAGAGCCGACATGCATTACAAAATCCTAAATCGATCGTGTGGGGTAATAACAGGGTTATAGTACTTACAACGAGGCAGAGCTTTGCTATATAGTGGGTATTATGCTCGGGCAGAATTTATATTATATAGAAATTTAGAGAGAGAATTCAGAAAATGAACGACGATTCAAATGAGCTCGACCTCCCATTATATAGGCCTGACGAGGGGTCTGGCGAGCCCCGCGAGGGCCAAGGCTTAAGCCTTCGTGACCCGCGAGCGACTACGTGTCGTTTATAGCTTGGCTGAGTCAAGGGGTAGGTCTGCTGAGTCACATGCCACGTGGCACGCCATGTGTCCGGATAAGGACCAGGCTGTCGCGCCCCGCGAAAGCCAAAGCTTAGGCTTACGCGGCCCGCGAGAGACTGCCAAACTCAATTTTTGTTGATTTTTACAAGTGTAGGGTTATAACGGGTCCGGTTTTCACGTACGGGGTATATTTAGGGACATTTAGGTTGTCCAAAAATATTTTTAGGAGGGTTGTTATAGTGTACACCCGATTGATTTAGAATTTCCGTAATGCATGTCGGCTCTGCCCGACTCAGTCATTGGAATTCTGTCTCGAGTTGTACGGTTAATTTGAATTGGGTTATTTTACTAACACGTGTGCATTATTTGATTTAATAGATAATAACCATGAGGCTCTCAGGAAACCTTAGTATTATCTAAACTTGCAATGTGAGTACATTCTCTTTTTATAAATCTTTTTATCTGCTTTTCGTAAACTATTTTTATAAAACCTCAATTGTTTTAAATTATACTTAACAATAATTGAGTATTTGTAAGTCTACAATTACTGCCGGTATGTTGGGGTTTTATATACAAAATTTGTGAGACGTTACCATTGGACAAAGAGTTAGCCAATGAGTAATATGACCCAGAAGTCGGGTTGACAGTACTGATTGGGTAATTGATTAGATCAAGCAAATGTAATTGCGGGTTGCCCTCAATTCTGTTAAAGTGATAAAACTGTTTTGATTAAACTGGGATGCACTCACCAGTATTTCTTGCTGACAAAATATTTTTAAAACGCGTTTCAGGTAATATAATGTGAAAGCCCAATAGAAGCCAGCTGGAGAGCACTGAAGGCTTGGAATAGTGGCTATAAAAGTTACATAAATACACAAGACATTTTGTTTTCAATAATTAGGGTTTATCCCTATCAATGTATTATCAAAATGAACTTGGGTTTTATCCCCATAAATTATTCTTATAAAAGTATGGTGTTTTACTCTGATAAAAATATTTCCTAACTACGGTCCTGATGTATTCCGCTGCCATATTAATAAACACCGATACCACCCGCTCTAAGGCTCGCGGTGTAACAACCCTCAATAAAACCGACACTCTCGAATAATTGCCGACACCCTAGTATATTTTAAAATGTCCCAACTTGTCTTTAAATATACCCCGTATGTAAAAACCGAGCCCGAAATACAGTATAACTTTAAAAAAATTAAATTTAAATCTGAAATATAAGTTGAGGCGGGTCGCGTAGGACCCACCCCAATCACTCACGCGGGCGGTATAAGGGCTAGAACCTGACTTCGTTGACCTTTAAGCTCAGGCGGGCCGCGTAAGATCGAGATAGTGGCGCAGCCCGGTGTTGAAACGTGTCGTGCAACGTGTTGAACCTAGTCATGGCCCGGATCAGCTACGCCTAGACCCCTAAGCCACGCGGGCCGTGTAAGCCCAGCCCATGTTTTACGCGGGCCGCGAGAGGACCAAATTTCAGCACTATAAATAGAACGCATCGGATTTCATTTCAAATCGTTCACTTTCTTTTCTCAGTCTCGAATTTCCTTAATAGTAGGCATAATTTTCAAGTATAATACCCCCTAATTAGCGAGGTTCTGCTCCGTTGTAAGTATTATAACCCCGGTTTTGTAATAGATACGCTGCCCGATTGATTTAGGGTTCCGTAACAACTGTCGTGGTTCTGCCCGACGTAGTTGTTGGAATGCCGTCTCAGGGAGGGTATCATTAATATTTTCAAAGGGTTATGATACTAACCAATGTACATTTGTATAAATTATAGATTATATCCAGGAAACCCTTACGCGAAGTCTAAGATAGCAATGTGAGTTTATCCTATTTTTGTTAACCTTTTTGCAATATTTTACAAAACCTTAAATGTTTTACAATGTGATTAAGCGGTGATTGAGTCTTTGTAGTTCTTCAATTACTGCCGGTATGTTGGGGTTTTGTATACAAAATTTACTACACTGTGAGTAGTAAGTCAGGGATGACAGTACGTTACCATTGGACAACGAGTTAGCCAATGTGTAATATGACCCACAAGTCAGGATTGACAGTACTGAATGAGTAATTGTGTAGAAATAAACAATGTGATCACTCTCAATACTGTTTTAATTGATAAAATGTTTCTTGATTAAACTGGGATTCACTCACCAGTATTTCCTACCGACAAATATTTTTAAAACGCGTTTCAGGTAACACAATGTGACAGCTAATTAGTAAAAAGCCAGCTGGAGAGCACTGAAGGCTTGGGAAAAATGTGGCTATAAAAGTTACCTAAAAGACGATGTTTTAAATTCAATAAAATAGGGTTTATCCCTATAAACGTATTGTAATAAGAAACTTCGGTTTTGCCCATGTTATTATTAATATTAAATATGGTGGTTTTACTCTGATAAACATTTCCTAACTACGGTCCTGATGTAATTTCCGCTGCCAAATTAACAAGCTGATACCACCAAAACTCTGAGTTCGCGTCCGCCCGTTCCCGGTACAGATAAGGGATCGGGGGTTGCGACAGGAGGTGGTATCAGAGCTTAGCCACTGGTCTAAGCCAAAGAAGTGTTCTGCTGACACTTAAAATTTAAATTTTGTGTTAGGAAATAAATTACGGAAATACGTGCATAACTGTATTTATTTGTTATGTGTTATTTGACTATTTGTTAGTTTACAGTATGAGTGATCAAGGACCCTCAGACATGTGTCGTTGTAAGACCCTAATTCGTATTTGACAAAAAGTCACAGCGGAAATTCGTGCCATAAAATTTCTTTCATTACAAACGTCTGGACTTACTTAAAAGTTCGTCTTAATATGTATCTTTTACAAAAATCAAGCATAAGTCTTGTTTACTAATAGTACATACTCAATTATTCCCGTACAATCTATCTTGTGACTCGGTCTTCGATCTCTATTCCTCGTGATAACCGCCCGTGATTCGTACAACCTGCACTCACCACATACATTCATCACATTAGTACACAATACATAAACAAGATTCAATACATGTACACTTTCCATTCAGCTTTCTCTCTAATTTTAAGCATATCATTCGCATATCCATTCCCTGGTGAGCCTTCAATAATGTACCTGCATAAATATTCGTTTTCCAGGCACACAATTAATATCATTAACACTCAACGTATCCAAAATCATACTTACATATACACGTGCATACATCCATGCCTCTCTACATACATGCCTACACTCATACGTATCTTCATACATACATAAATACACATCTGCATACGTACCTACATTCCTACGTTCCTACGTCTTTACATACATGCATACGATCACACGTACTTCCATACATACATAAATACTCATCTGCATATGTACATACATTCCTACGCCTTCACCTATATACATACTATCCTACGTATCTTCATATATACATAAATACGCTTTTATATACGTACCCACATTCGTACGTCTCTACATTCATGCATACACTCATACATATCTTCCATATATACATAATTACACATCTACATACACGTACAAGATCTTGCATACTTCTTACATACTCATACGTTAATTACATGAGACTTAGACTTTGATTTATAGCCCATAAACGTCAAAGGAATGATCAAAATCATGTTTGGGAGGCCCGTCGTGGTCCACGAATGATAAACCGAAGCCTACTATACCCAAATCAACTTAGAAAACATTTTTCAGGTTTTTGAACATGGGGAGGCCGTCGGCGACGGCCCTAGGGTCGTCGGCGACGACCCTTGCAAAAGCCCGTAGCCCAAAAATCCCGTAGACAGGCAAATAACCCGTCAGCAAAAAAAAATGACTTTCCCGTGCCCGTCAGCGACGCCCCCATACCCGTCGGCGACCCCCTCTAGAAATTGCATTTTTCTGCAGTTCCGTTTCGTCGTCCGTACGCACTAAAACGCGCATAACTTTTGAACCGTTTACCCGTTTAACCTCCCGTTTCTTCCTACATGCTTGTAAATTCACATTCTATCATATAAACTTGAAATCCAACATCCGGTTTAAGGAAATTATTAACTTAAAGCTCTCGGCTTTATATACCCGCTTTCACTTATTCGACCTGTTCATGCATTCATCAACATAACTTGATTGTTTGACCTAAATTCCTCATGAACCCTATAGTTTCAACATTGTCTATCATAAAAGATTAAGTTCTCGGATGTTTTGCATCCTCTTGACCCATTTTCGCTCAAGAGCTTATTTTGACCCGTTAAGGGTATTTGCGCCTTTTAAGGTCCTTAGCTTACGAAAATCATACTTCTCGCTTTCTTACTTTTTCAAAACATTCATTTAATCAAATAGCTTGTTTGTAATCAACTTTTAGGACCATTTGCTCGTTTTACCCATCAAGGGCGTTTTTGTCAACTTTGACCCATCCTTTATTACCAAAGACTTCATTTCATAAATTACCGATCATGCGACTTATCTACAATGGTAATTGCACATACCTGGCTCGGATCAAAGCTATGACCCGTTCTAATACTTCATCCGCTGAATTGCTAGAAAATAGCAACGCAAATCCTTTTTCTATACATTCTACAAATTCATAATACTTAACAAAGAAATTCATTAGTCGATAACGCCAAAGGGTGACATCTTCACCGTTTGACCCGTTAAGTCTAAATGTCCATTTTATCCTTGTGGGATGTTAGTTATTCGTCATCCCATCCATGTAACTTATTACTTTGTTAACTTGCAACCAAAATTACCATAATACCCTTTTATCCCTTTTTAACCATCAAACTTAGTTTCTTGTCATGAACACATGCTTCGACCCATATCAAAACTTGTCGGAACTTCATACCTCATTTATAAACTTATCATATTCATAATCTATAAAATGAATAGGTATTATACAAGGAGGGTGTAAGCTTAACTTACATAGCATCCGAATATGCTTCCCATGCGCATTAGTCCCGTTTGACCCGCTTCTTTTCCAAGCTTCCACATCGCTTATCAAGTATCAACTATCATATATCATTCTCAAGATAGTTAGCTTATTCATTATTCATCACAACCTTTTCATTACACAGATCTTACATGGAATTTATCATTCAACCTTATAACATGCTAATCTATCATTTCTTATCCGATTTCTTTAAACATTCACACACATGTATGATTCCAAACATCATTAACACAAACATATCATCATTTCTATCGTATCATCAAAACCCACTTCATAACTACTTTGTTAATCACTTACAAGTGATCTAATCTTAAATTCCTCATAATTTCATCAAACTTTTGATGTGTGTACTACCTCCTAAGCATAATGTACAACTAGTTCATGCATATCCTTCTAACCTCATACATAATTCATCCAAATCCTTCTACTAATCAACATGAATCATTCATGCATAAACATCAAACATACTAGTATCACATTTCTTTCTATTCCTCTAACAAGAATACATTATACATATCAAAATTCATCTATATTACACAAGAATTGGATATAGGTGATCATTCAAGCCCTCATCCTTATCATAACAAATGGGTTTCACCCCAAAACATCAAATTCGCCCAAACCATGCATAATTCCTGTTATAGATGATGATTCTAACACATGTTCATACTCAATTTCATACCAATTCACGGATTAGAACATAACCCACTTCGTGGAAGATCACCAATCTAGAATTTAAGACATACCTTATGATCCTCTTGTGATGGTGATCATTAATCCATGTTTATCCATGGATTTAAGCTTCGATTTACCCTTCAATTTGATCATTTAAGGTTGAGCTAGGGTTTGGCTCCTTTGGGAGCTCCTGATCGATCTAGAACACACACGAATGTGTGTTTGTGTGTGTTGTTATTTTCTTTTAATAACTCAACTTTCATTTTATACCATCTAGCCCCTCGTGTTTACCATTTAACATAATTGGCACAACTTTCGTCATTTAATAGTTTTGGCCATACATTTTAACTAGGTAAAATAGCCTAATCATTTATTTCATGCTAAGTCATATAGGACATACGATAATTATAAACATTCGGGTTTTGGGGTGTTACAGTCGTCAATTGTCTGATTCACCTAGGAGTGAAGGTACCTCTTCACAGCCTGCCCTTTCGGCGTATTCTGCTAATCAGGAAGAATGAATGTTTGCTTTTAAAGCTCAGTCAGAAGAGCCATTCCCTCATAAGAAACGAGGATGGTTCAGTAAGGAAGCCTTTGCACGTAGGAAAAGAATGCGAAAGTTGCAACAACAAAGAGCCTTAACAGCCGTTAAGCGAAAGACAGATGCCCATACACATGATATGCTTAATAGAAGCCTAGCCAATTTCCATATCCTAGCCACAACTGCTACTGACCCTAATCTGGAACAAACAATAGCACCCCAACCACGATTGCAAATCCCTGACCAATCCATGGAGATAGAAAACCCTGAAAACCAGGTGGAGATGCATGATTTCAACCCAGAGGAAATCCCTAGGATACCAGCATCAAATCCCCTAGACCCAAATTACGATCCCTGGTGGGATGACGTTAGGGACTATGTGCAACGTTACCCGATCTGTGAAGACACACCTATACAGAACATAGGAGCCTATCCAGGTATGGACCCTTTAGTTCCCTATTACCATGATAACTACATTAGGGAAATCTTAGAAGATCCTTACCGATTTCAGGCACTTTCACCCCCATATCAGGAACCCGCACCCCAGATTCCGAACCCAGTCCTAGAACCTGCACCCCCAATGAGTGCAGAAAACGTGCAAGAACTTAGGACTTTTAGGGAGGCAATTTTAGAAAGCAGTGAGAGAATGAGACAGGTGGGAGAGCGTCTCGTATGGAAATACGATGAGCGCAATATGGATTTTTGGATAAATCCATATCCGTGATGTGATAGAAGAGATGGTAATAGTAATAATAATATAATATAATAAAATAAAATATGTGTGTATGGATGCCTATTACTATTAGTGTGATTCTATTTCTGTTGGTATTGTAATTTTTATTTCAGTACTAGAATGTAATAGATGCATAATAGTATATGAAAATAGAGTAAAAGTCGCAATGATCGACGTTTTTGGCTAGATTGCGTGTCAAGTGATTAACTATATTAAATATTATCTTGTGATATTAATACGGGATAAATGTTTAAAATTCAGATGGCCGACGAAGGAAATCAAGGAAATCTGAATAATGATAACCAGAGTAACATTAACGTGGTTAATGAAAATCCAAGCATCAATAACAATGGAAACCAAATGGATAATAGTGCTGTTCAACATATAGTGGCACAAGGAATCATAGATGCCATGCCATTTATTATTCAAACTATTCAAGAAGCGAATAATAAAAGTAAGCATAGCAGTAAGCGACCCATCGAGCCCGAAAACAGTGTAAACAATGGACCTTTACTTCAATTGCCCATTCCCAAAAGGAGAAGAACTGTGTCTTACGGTTGTTCTTATAAAGAATTCTGGTCTTGTAAACCAATGGAATTCTCGGGCAACGAAGGAGCCATTGCAACCCTACACTGGATAGAGAAAACTGAGGCAGTCTTAAGAATAAGCAAGTGTGCTGAAGAAGATAAGATATTGTTTGCTTCTAATCTGTTTAAGAATTCAGCACTAGAATGGTGGAACACTATCCTCCAATCAAGAGGAAGTGATAGAACCTACAATATGGAATGGGAAGAATTTAAGAACAAGGTATAAAGGAAATTCTGCCCACCAAATGAGAAGGAACAGATAGCTAACAAATTCTTAAACCTTAGGATGAATGGTGTGGATAGTAAGGGATACACTAAAATATTCTTCGAATATACTAGAATAGTGCCAACTCTTGCATCACCTGAACCAGTGTTAATCTCCCGTTATATTTGGGGATTAATTGGAGAGATAAGACACGTAGTCAAGGCAGCTAGACCTCAAACCATAGAAGAAGTTATAGAACTAGCAAATACCTTGACAGATGAATTAGTTCGTACCCAAGAAGAGGATCAAAGGAGGAACCTAACCCAGAAGCTCACACAAGAATTTCGTTCTGGAAATTCTAATCGTGGGAAAAATGTAGGTTCTACATCTGTACCTTACTGTAAGAATTGCAAAAGAAAACATTCAGGAAGATGCTCCATATACTGTAACTTTTGCAAAATAACTGACACAAGGAAGAAAATTGCAGGAAGAAAGCTAATAATAGGATATGTTACAACTGCGGAGAACAATGTCATATTAAGCTTAATTGTCCGAAATTAGCTCCAGTTACAAACAACAAGAATACTCAAAATGCTAGAGCATTTGTTCTGACTGCAGATGAAGCTAAATTGATTCCAGATGTCATAGCTGGTACGTTTTTAGTTAATGATGTTTTTGCTAAAGTATTATTTGACTCTGGTGCAAACCAAAGTTTTATTAATACATCATTTTGCAAATTTCTAAATCAGTCATTAACTAAACTACCACAAGAATGTCTAGTAGAGACAGCTAATGGAGAAACCGTTAGGATTTCTGAAATCTTGCAGGAAGCAAGAATAGAAATTTTAAATCAGAAATTTATTGCAAATCTTTATCCCATGAATCTGGCAGAATTTGATGTTGTTTTAGGAATGGATTGGTTAATAGCCAATAAAGCTAGTATCTTATGTGATCAAAAGTCAATACAAGTAAATTCACCAAAAGGTAAAACGATCACAATTAAAGGAGATAAACCATCTAGATCTACAAAATTTATCTCTGTAATGAAAACTGCAAGTTACATAAGAAAAGGATCATTAGTGTATTTGATTTCTATAATCACTAACACTAAAGGAAATAATTTAAAAGATATTCCAGTAGTATCTCAGTTTTCAGATGTATTTCCAGAAGAATTGCCAGGGCAACCTCTAGATAGAGAAGTTGAATTCAGAATCCATTTAATACCAGGAACAGCACCGATTGCCAAAGCACCTTATCGTTTGGCACCTGCAGAAATGCAAGAATTAAAGAAACAACTAGACGAATTGTTAGAGAAAGGATTTATACAACCAAGTTCATCGCCATGGGGAGCGCCGATACTTTTTGTTAAAAAGAAGGACGGATCAATGCGTATGTGCATTTACTACCGTGAATTAAACAAGGTCACGATTAAGAATCGGTACCCATTACCAAGAATCGATGATCTGTTCGATCAACTGCAAGGAGCTCGATTTTTCTCTAAAATCGATTTAAGGTCAGGATATCATCAATTAAAGGTACAGGAAGAGGATATTCCTAAAACCGCATTTAGAACAAGGTATGGACATTATGAATTTACTGTCATGCCATTTGGTTTAACCAATGCCCCAGCTGCATTTATGGACATGATGAACCGAATATGTAAGCCATATTTAGATAAATTCATAATTGTTTTCATAGATGATATTCTAATTTACTCTAAGAGTAAAGAGGATCATGCAAAGCATTTGCACGCACTTTTAAGTTTGTTAAGAAAGGAAAAGCTTTATGCTAAATTTTCTAAGTGCGAATTTTGGTTAGAACAGGTACAATTTCTTGGACACATAGTCAATCATGAAGGAATTCATGTGGATCCAACAAAAATCGAGGCAATTACTAAATGGAAAACCCCTGAGTCACCAACTGAGGTTAGAAGTTTCTTAGGATTGGCCGGTTATTATATAAGATTTATTCAGGATTTTTCTAGAATAGCCATTCCCTTAACTAAACTAACCTGTAAATCTGTTAAGTTTGAATGGGGATTAAAACAAGAAGAAGCATTTAGAATCCTTAAGCAAAGATTAACCCATACAACCATATTAGCGTTACCAGAAGGAACTGAAGACTTTGTAGTCTATTGTGACGCTTCTAAATTAGGTTATGGATGTGTATTAATGCAACGACAAAAGGTTATAGTTTATGCATCTAGACAACTTAAGAATCATGAAGAGAATTATTCAACCCATGATTTAGAATTAGGAGCTATAATTTTTGCTCTTAAGATTTGGAGACATTACCTTTATGGTAGTAAGTTTACCATATTCGCTGATCATAAGAGTTTAAGGTATATTTTCAAGCAAAAGGAGTTGAATATGAGACAAAGACGCTGGATGGAGATGCTCAGTGATTATGATTGTGATATCCAGTATCATGAAGGAAAAGCAAATTTAGTAGCAGATGCTTTAAGTCGAAAGTATTATGAAAAGCCAAAAAGAGTACGTTCTCTTAAATTAAATCTACAAGTAGATTTAAATGATCAGATAAGAGAAGCATAAGAACCAGTAATCAAGGATGATACTGAAAAATTAAAAGGTATGCTAAAAGAATTAGAACAAGGAACAGATGGAATTTGGAGATTCCATGAAAAGAGAATGTGGATACCTAAATTCGGAAATCTACGTTATCGTATTTTAGAAGAAGCCCATAAGTCTAAATATACGATGCATCCAGGAAATGATAAAATGTACCAGGATTTAAGGAAAAATTTTTGGTGGATAGGAATGAAAAAGGACATAGCAGCCTATGTTTCTAAATGTTTAACCTGTTCACAAGTTAAAGCTGAACACCAGAAACCCTCAGGATTGCTACAACAGTTAGAAATGCCAGTGTGGAAATGGGAATTGATAACAATGGATTTTGTTACTAAATTACCCAAAACAAAGAAAGGCAATGATACAATCTGGGTAATTGTAGATATGCTAACCAAGTCAGCTCATTTTCTACCAATGAAGGAAACTTTCAGTATGGAACAGTTAGCTAAAGTGTATGTAAATGAAATTGTTTCTTTACATGGAATTCCTTTATCAATTGTTTCTGATAGGGATAGCCGATTTACCTCTCATTTTTGGTCAAGTTTCCAAAAGGCAATGGGAACCAAGTTAAAACTAAGCACAACTTATCATCCTCAACCAGACGGACAAAGTGAAAAGACGATTCAGACAATGGAGGACATGCTTAGAGCCTGTGTAATTGATTTCGGAGGTAAATGGGATGATCATTTACCGTTAATAGAATTTTCTTATAATAATAGTTATCACACAAGTATCAATGTTGCACCATTCGAAGCACTTTATGGACGAAAGTGCCGAACCCCAGTCTGTTGGGAATAAATTGGGGAAAAGCAACTGTCTGGACCCGAGATAGTGCAAGAAACAACTGACAAGATTATTCAAGTCAAGGAACGACTGAAAGCAGCACGCGATCGACAGAAGAGTTATGCTGATAACCGACGCAAGCCATTGGAATTTCAAGTAGGAGATAAAGTGTTGTTAAAAGTCTCTCATTGGAAAGGAGTAGTAAGATTCATCAAACGGAGAAAGCTAAGTCCCAGGTATATTGGACCTTTTGAGATTATTAGAAAAATAGGACCTGTAGCCTATCAGCTACAACTGCCAGAGGAAATGGCAGGAATACATGATGTTTTTCATGTATCTAATCTTAAAAAGTGTTTAGCTGATGAATCACTAATAGTACCTCTTAAAGATATAGAGGTAAATAAACAACTCAAATTTGTAGAAAAGCCTCTACAAATTGAAGACAGGAAAGTCAAGAATCTCAAGCACAAGAGATTAGTTCTGGTCAAAGTGAAGTGGGACTCCAAAAGAGGACCTGAGTACACATGGGAACTTGAATCTAAAATGCAAAGGAAATATCCGCACTTGTTCCAGTAGATCTCGATGACGAGCTCTAAAAACAAGGTGGGGAGGATGTAACAACCCTCAATAAAACCGACACTCTCGAATAATTGCCGACACCCTAGTATATTTTAAAATGTCCCAACTTGTCTTTAATTATACCCTGTATGTAAAAACCGAGCCCGAAATACAGTATAACTTTAAAAAAATTAAATTTAAATCTGAAATATAAGCTGAGGCGGGCCGCGTAGGACCCACCCCAATCACTCACGCGGGCGGTATAAGGGCTAGAACCTGACTTCGTTGACCTTTAAGCTCAGGCGGGCCGCGTAAGCCTTAGCTTACATTTACGCGGGCCGCGTAAGATCGAGATAGTGGCGCAGCCCGGTGTTGACACGTGTCGTGCAACGTGTTGAACCTAGTCATGACCCGGATCAGCTACGCCTAGACCCCTAAGCCACGCGGGCCGCGTAAGCCCAGCCCATGTTTTACGCGGGCCGCGAGAGGACCAGATTTCAGCACTATAAATAGAACGCATCGGATTTCATTTCAAATCGTTCACTTTCTTTTCTCAGTCTCGAATTTCCTTAATAGTAGGTATAATTTTCAAGTATAATACCCCCTAATTAGTGAGGTTCTGCTCCGTTGTAAGTATTATAACCCCGGTTTTGTAATAGATACGCTGCCCGATTGATTTAGGGTTCCGTAACAACTGTCGTGGTTCTGCCCGACGTAGTTGTTGGAATGCCGTATCATTAATATTTTCAAAGGGTTATGATACTAACCAATGTACATTTGTATAAATTATAGATTATATCCAGGAAACCCTTACGCGAAGTCTAATATAGCAATGTGAGTTTATCCTCTTTTTGTTAACCTTTTTGCAATATTTTACAAAACCTTAAATGTTTTACAATGTGATTAAGCGGTGATTGAGTCTTTGTAGTTCTTCAATTACTGCCGGTATGTTGGGGTTTTGTATACAAAATTTACTACACTGTGAGTAGTAAGTCGGGGATGACAGTACGTTACCATTGGACAACGAGTTAGCCAATGTGTAATATGACCCACAAGTCAGGATTGACAGTACTGAATGAGTAATTATGTAGAAATAAACAATGTGATCGCTCTCAATACTGTTTTAATTGATAAAATGTTTCTTGATTAAACCGGGATTCACTCACCAGTATTTCCCACTGACAAATATTTTTAAAACGCGTTTCAGGTAACACAATGTGACAGCTAATTAGTAAAAAGCCAGCTGGAGAGCACTGAAGGCTTGGGAAAAATGTGGCTATAAAAGTTACCTAAAAGACGATGTTTTAAATTCAATAAAATAGGGTTTATCCCTATAAACGTATTGTAATAAGAAACTTGGGTTTTGCCCATGTGATTATTAATATTAAATATGTAGGTTTTACTCTGATAAACATTTCTTAACTACGGTCCTGATGTAATTTCTGCTGCCAAATTATCAAGCTGATACCACCAAAACTCTGAGTTCGCGTCCGCCCGTTCCTGGGACAGATAAGGGATCGGGGGTTGCAACACGCCGCTGCCCGCTCCCTGGTAGGGGTCGGGGATTACGACATTGGGTGTTAGCAAAATTGAGGGTTTTTGTTTAAGCTTGAAGAACTTAGTGTTATTGAGAATGGGTTTTGCGAACTTATAAATGGTCAGTACTTAAACTCTCTTGTCCGAGTTTAAGTGTGAGAACTTATAACATTGTTTTCTATCCGAACTTAGTGTTTGTTAGTACTTATTCTCTCTTTGTGCGAGTTTAAGTGCGTGTTAGATTTCTCCATTCTCTTTGTGTTGTGTGAATTTCTTCATTCCTTTGAAGTCCGAATTTATGAGTTATATTCGGAATTTTTCTGCTTGATCCGAATGTCTTTGTATTCTGAAGTACTATTTAGATAATCTGATTCGCGGTTTCAAAAGCTTTCGGGTTTTACGAGTTTCGAACTTTCTAGAATTTCGGGTTATCGGGGGAACCGGATTTTTAGTTAAGTTTAGAAGTTTATGTAGTTCGGAGGTTTCGATTTGTGCATGTTTCGAGTTTTTCTAGCTATGCTGGGTTACCCGGGGTACCAGATGATTAGCAAAAGTCAGAATGTTGTGTAATTTGGAAATTTGAAGTCAGTTTCAGATTATTGGAAAGTTACAGGGTACTCACGTTGTCCGTATCAAGTGAGGGGATGAGAAGCGGAAATGGTGGTCCACGATGTTCTATTCAAGATTCTCGGAGTCTGGATTTGGTCCTTACTTGAGTTTTGGGACATTCTTGGACTGTTATCGTGACTTGGTTGGACTTTGACAACTTGTGCGTAAAAATACTCATGTGTGATGGAGTTTTGTCAAGTATGTTCGTGTTTTCAATCAAGTATGGACGTGATGAAGTTGGATTCTCGGTTGGCAACTAGTTAAAGATTCAGCCTTATTAGTTGTTGTTTAGAGTAGATATGATTAGTTTCTTGTTCTCTCTTCCAAGATGATTGCTAGCCAGTTCTCGAAATAATGTGGTGCTTCTTGATAAGGGGAAGATCGAAGATGAAAATCATCGAGAATTCAGTAGATTTGTGAAAATAAGAGATTGATTCATGAAGATTCGTGACGAGATGAGATCATACATGGAGGGTTGCAGATTTTGATAAAGATGGTGGATGTATTTTTACAAAGTTCAGTTTGTTATTAACTTATCGAACTAAACTTCATGTCTTTGTGAAGATTGAAGTGTTCAAGGTTGGGGGTTGGAAATCCAATGTCTCTTTCTGCTGCCGGTTAGGTTTGAAGATTATGGTTTCGAGCGATATTCTTACATTTAGTTGTAGGCTGGTTCGCGTTAACTTGATTCGGGAGTAGTTTGAGGGGGATGATCTACAATGTTCGATGTTGGATTCTTCAGGTTTCACAGAGCGACCATTTAAGTGATTGTCAGCAAGTCTTTAATTAGAAGGGTTGAAGATCGTTGTGCTCTGCCGGAAAGATCAAGTCTCAGCCATAGTAGAATGCAAACATGACATCATCAGTCAAGGGAGAGTCTGTAAGCGCAGTATCCGGTGGCTGAAGATTATTGATGCCAAACAGAACTGTTAGCAACAGTTAAGGGGGAGTTTATAAGTGCATCTCCTGCTGGTAACTATGCTTTATCAGTTCTGTGTAACAAAGTCAAAGACAAGTCAACGTTATTGATTAAATTCGGATGGAAGTGAGTCTAAAGGGTCCGAACTTATGTGTTGACAAATTCGGATAAAGTTATGTACTGTGTTGTCCGAGCTAGTGGACATGGATGGTCAGGACTTAGGTTTGCTCTGTGAAACCTGAAGAATCCAACATCGAACACTATACATAACTTTGTCCGATTCTAACCTATACACCCACACACATATATATATATATATATATATGGGTGTATAGGTTAGAATTGGCTATCTATCCATCACTTTCATTCATCTCAGTGAGAATGGATTTGGGTGATCAGTTATGTGCAACCTCTCACAAATCCTAGTTATTCATCAATAGTGTGTGCGCACTTCTAGAGAAAGAGAGTGTGACTATGTGTTAGTGAGAGAAAGCTTGGTTTAGATCTTTGTGATCTAAACCAGCTTGTAGATGATGTATACTCTTTCGGTTTGTAATCTGTGATGACTGATTCGTTAATAAAGATATTCATCTTCTACATCTTTCTATCTTTTATGTTTATGATTGTTCTTCATGTCTTGAATCAAGTGCAATGTTGATGTTCGTCATCGATCCAGTTCTTTCACAGGTTAATCAAAAGCAAGATTCAACAATAACTCGTAATTAGGTTTTACAATCAAACGGATCTATTTATGTGATTCATATCTATACTATATATAATATACATATTGAAATGGCAACTTAGGTCATTTGCCACTTCCCTTAAAATTGATATGTTTAAAGCACATGAATTAACAAACATTGGTTGGTCGTTTCTTTTTCATTTGGCTACATCATTTGTGAATTTTGAATTCCTAATTTTGAAACATGGTTTTGAATCACGTTCAGATCTCAGCCTCATTTCTTCATCTTCACCCCCGTACCCTCTCTCTCATCTGTCATGTCACAGGAATCCTAATCGAGTTAGTCTTTACTGATTCCAACTCTGAATCCACCAATTCCCTCCATTCCAAACTTGTTCTCTTCTAATTCATGTGTAGTTGAAGCGGATTTGGTGATTTCAACACCCTATTTGGGAACATAGACACCTAATTTTTGTTTTGGATTTTGAATGCATTATGAGTTATGTTCTTTTTATATTAAGGCTTATATTCATTTACTTTGTATGCATATATTGGTTTTTGGTTAATCTTACAAGGTACCTTTAACGTTATAGGGGAGGGTTCAAGCGAAAACTCCTTTATCGCGAGAACTCGAAAACTCTAAAAAAAAAAACCTAAAAAACACACATTTTTTAAACATTTTTTGCCTACAAATCTAGCATTTTTAAGATACAAAAATTAAAATAAATAAATATATATACATGTGCAACACTACGAAAAACCTAAAAACTAAACTTAAACCCCCAAAAAACCTTAACTAACCCAAAGCTAAATAGTAGAAGTAGAATTGAAAAAAGTATGACACATTAAATCTTTTTATATGTCGAAAAAACAATAGCAAACTTTTGTATGAACATTGACACTTCCTTGAGCTAAATGTAGCAAAAAATAGCATCGTTTGTTGCGTTCACTTTTGTACGATGTTCAAATCAAACTCCTCTTACCATGGGTATAATAATGTACATGACAAAAAGTCTCAACATTATTGTAAACAATATTATCGCTCAAACACGAACATGAGGCTTCTGTTGCCACGCGAACAAACCGAATTCAACTGAATTGAATATTGTCACCGCCGCCGCATCGCGCGGGTTTTTAATTAGTGCATTATAATATAGTATAGATTTAACCTATCCACAACTACATAGGCGAGGTCTCGGTTCAAACCTAAACAAAAGATAATAATTTACGATTATTGGTGTAACTAATAGAGTCAGAAAAATAACTTCCATTAAAAAAATTTAAAATCATATACAATTTAAAACTTTTAATACAAATAAACCAAAAAAAAAAAAAGAGTAAACCTCAATTTTCGTCCCTGTGGTTTGCTGATTTTAACACTTTCAGTCCAACAGTTTATAAATTACATTTATCATCCATTAGTTTGCTGATTTTAACAGTTTCAGTCCACGCTAGTGTTAAATTTTAACAGTTTCAGTCCACACCAGTGTTAGTGGTGTGGACTGAAACTGTTAAAATCAGAAAACTAATGGACTGAAACTGTTAAAATCAGAAAACTAATGGATGATAAATGAAATGTTTAAACTATTGGACTGGAAGTGTTAAAATTAGGAAACCATAGGGACGAAAATTGAAATTTACTAAAAAAAAAATTAAAATCATATACAATTTAAAACTTTTAATACAAATAAACCAAGATGATGTAACCCGCGAAAAGCGAAGCTTTTAACTTTTCAGGAACCAAACGAAAAATTCAAATATCCTCCTACCCAATCCACCCACACAAGATCTTCACCGTCCAAATCCCACTTCTCAAATCAACGGCTGAATCCCCCGATCCGCGTCACTCCTCATCAACCAATCACAACACCCTTCAACAACCTACATAAACAAACTCCCCAGTCACCACTCTTCACACAACTCACTCACTCACTCATTCAAACCCTCATCCACTTTTTTCTACATTCTCTCAACAAACAAAAAATGGCACCAAAGGCAGCCGAGAAGAAGCCAGCAGAGAAGAAACCAGCAGCAGAGAAAACCCCAAAACCAAAGGCCGAGAAGAAGATCCCAAAGGACGCATCAGCAACCGACAAGAAGAAGAAGAGGCACAAGAAATCGGTAGAAACGTACAAGATCTACATCTTTAAGGTGTTGAAGCAGGTTCACCCGGATATCGGAATCTCGAGCAAGGCTATGGGGATCATGAACTCGTTTATCAACGATATCTTCGAGAAGTTGGCGGCTGAGGCTTCCAAACTCGCCAGGTACAACAAGAAGAACACGCTTTCTTCAAGGGAAATCCAGACTGCTGTCAGGCTTGTCTTGCCTGGTGAGCTGGCCAAGCATGCGGTTTCTGAGGGGACTAAGGCTGTCACCAAGTTTACTAGCGGTTAAGTTTGTTTGTTTGTTTAGATCCGTTGTAATTGGTGGGTTTTAAGAAGTGAAGTTCATATGCTTTATGAACTCTTTTGTTTTAGATGTTTAAGTATTTTGTAATTTTTCTCTTTGGAATTGGGTCTTATATAAGAGGAGATTTGGAAATTCATGTTCGAATAGGAATCTGGATGACGATTTAGAGCGCTTGGTCACTTAATTTATATTGTATTCGTGAAAAGTTGTTATTTCATTTGCGTAATGCTTGTTGAATATGGCCAAATACTCATGCTGATAAGAGGAAATCACCAGATTCTATATTATAGCCGATCTGTTTAGCGATATGTGTTGGATGGGATTTTGATGATAAACATAAGGGTGTCCGGGGCGTAAAGCGGGGACCTCATCGGTGACCACCTTCCCCGATCGGGAACACCGCCGCCATCGGTGCTGGGACCCGATTCGGGGGTGGTTTTGGCACATGTCCACCGCTTTGAATTGGGCATGATTATTGAGGAATGGCTCTTTTTTGAACGGTCATAAACAAAAAAAAAAAAATTCATTTTTTATACAAATATAAATAACCACACCCACTTATTTACACTCTCATCAAAGCACACCAAAACTTTACTTATTTTTTATACTCTCAAACCACACCCACTTCAAATTTTTTTTATATTCTCAAACCACACCCACTTCTCAAACCGAGCAATGGAGAACCAACCCCGCGAAGCCAAGAAAAAAACTAAGGGACGAGGCAAACAACCGTCTCGTGGTGGTTCGAGCGGTGCAAGTGCACAATCACAACCCCCTTTCGGATATACTCCACAACCCCCGTTTTTTTTTTCCAACAACCTTCACACCCCTCCTTTTACAACACCCAAGCAACCAACTTTCAACCCAATTTCGGCTATGGTTTTCAAAATTTGTTATCAATGGATGCTCCTCCTCAATCCCCCGCCTTCGACCCATATGGTTTTCGTTCTCCACAACTTCCATCGGTCCAAGAAAATGTTGAACGTCCTCTACCTGTTTGGGACGACGAGGACGATGAGGTAGTGCCCGAAACTCAAAATTTGGGCGACGAGGACGATGAATATAATGTGGATGAAGACGCGGGCAACGAAGAAGATGAGGCTCGGGATAAAAAGGGAAAAATGACGAGCGAAAAATGGACAAAGGTCCAAGAAGAGGCGTTGGCGAAGGCGTGGGTACATTGCTCTACCAAAAAAAAGAAGGGCAATCAACAAAACCGCGATAGTTTTTGGCGTAATATTTTAAATCATTTTAACGCCACCGTCGGCGGAAGTAACCGGACCGTGCATCAAGTACGGTCTAAATGGGGCCCGATGCACACGAAAATAAATTTTTTCAACGGCCTATACCAACAAGCGGTAAAAATTATATTTTTTAACATTGTATATTTTTTAATTTTCTTTACTAAGTTCATATTTTTTAACACTTATTATTTTATAATATGTAGGATCGCACACGAGGAAGCGGAGTCAAGGATCTCGACGTGATGAAAGTCGCTTTAAGAGAATTTAAAGAGAGATTTCCGAACGGTTTTCAACATGTCGAGGCGTGGGAGGTCCTTCGAAAACACGACAAATGGGCCCAAGTCCCATTGTTGGGTGAGGAAGGGGAAGGTTCGGGAAATAAAAGAAAGCCCGTTGAGGTGACCCTTCCATACCCGATATGAACGAAGACCCCTCGCCACAAAGAGCACAACGGCGAGACAAGCGTCAAGCGACATCGTCCGAGGGAAGCTCGGCCGAGTTGGCGGAACAATTCAAAGAGTACACCGCCATGAAAGAAAGGAAGCACACGATTGAATTGGAGGCGATTGAATTGAGGAAGAAAAGAGAGGCGCAGGCTCTCGAGCTCATATCGGAACAACGCGAGACAATGAAAAACTACAATTACGATCGAGATATGGAAACATTCATCAAGCCGCACGACTATGCTCCACCAAATATGTTGCCGTTCATCCTCGCCCGAAAACGCGACATCGCTAACAAGTACGGGTGGCCGTGCGATTTCTAAAATTATTATTTTCTAGTTTTAATGTAATTTTTATTTTCTAGTTTGAATGTAATTTTAATTTTCTAGTTTGAATTTAATTTTTATTTTCTAGTTTGAATTTAATTTTCTGGTGACATAGATAGTGATGTAACCCATCGCATACAGTCTGGATGGTGTAGATGGAGGGCAGCCAGTGGGGTATTGTGCGATAGGAGGTTCCCAACTAGACTAAAGGGGAAATTTTACAGGGTAGCAGTTAGGCCAGCTATGCTATATGGAACAGACTGTTGGGCAATCAAGAAGACACAAGCGCGTAAGATGGAGGTAGCAGAGATGAGGATGTTGAGGTGGATGTGTGGACACACAAGATTAGATCGGATAAGAAATGAGGTTTTTAGGGAAAGACTAGGAGTGGCTAGTATATCGGAGAAGATTAAGGAGGGGAGATTGAGATGGTTTGGGCATGTGAAGCGGAGGGAAGCGACTGCACCAGTTAGAGTAGTGGAAACTCTTACTGTGGAGGGGAGGAGAGGAAGAGGCAGACCCAAACTGACATGGGATGAGCAGATTAGGCATGATTTACTAGAGTTGCATCTTTCTGAGGACATGGTCCATGATAGGACCTCGTGAAGGCGTAGGATTAGGGTTAAGGACTTCTAGAGGATATTGCAGTAAGATCTTATGTGCATTTCAGGGACGTAGGTTTTTCTTTTTTAAAGGGACTTTTCCGGTGATTGCCTTCTTGTGTCTATGCCCAAATGATGTTGTATACTATTATACTTGATGTACATTGTGTTTATGCCTAATTGATGTTACATGCTATTATACATGATTTACATTTTATTATAGTGTACATTGTGCCACTCAGATCGCTTTTTTGGTATGGGTGACTTCCTATTTTTGATTTCTATATTCTTTAACTTGATGTGTTGGTTTGCTGTTCATTTTCGAGCCGGGGGTCTCTCTGGAAGCAGCCTCTCTATCCCTATGGATAGAGGCAAGGTCTGTCTACATCCCACCCTCCCCAGACCCTATAAATAGCTCTGCTATTTGTGGGATTTACTGGGTATGGTTGTTGTTGTTGTTGTTTTATTTTCTACTTTGAAATGTCTTTTGTTAAATTTTATTTAATTTTTATTAATATTTTTTTATAAACATGCATAATTAAAACAAATAAAAAAAAAAAAAAAAACCAAGTCCCCTAATAGGGGAGTGCCGCCATCAAAATGGGGTGTTAGGAGAGTTTAAGAGGGGAGTTGACGTGGCACTAGTTGGTTGGTGGTGCGTAAGAGAGTAGGGGAGTGCCCCTCTCACCCTAAGAGCAGATTGGTAATGAGATGATTCGATTTTATCGTTGTTAATTTGCAAAAAAACTGAAAAAGGACAATAATCACCATTCTAATTTTTTAATTTTAAAATTTTATATATTTCTATCTATACCAATATCCGGCAAAATAGAATACAGAGACTTTAATGTTAATTATGAATATTAAACTTAATTATTATGTTCTGTTATATGTACGTTATGTAGTGAATTGTTAGTATAATCTCGGATGATTATGTAATGAATGGTGGGTCGGATCTTGTGCGGGTAAATTCAAACTGTCTATGACAGTTATTGCCGCCAAAAACAACCGCCATTGTTACACCTATATATATGTAATAACCGGTAACTTTTATAGTTACCAAGACAGATTATCCCGCCATAATCTTTGTCCGCTCATTTGCTTATTTTCGTTCACTTTCACATTCAATCCTTTCTGTTCATATTCTTGTTGTTATCGGTGATTCAATATCACCTTCATATTAACATCAAAATGCCTGATTTGGGTTTGTCCGCTGCACAATCAAATGAATTCCAACAAAGTTCAAATGAATTTCTAACAAGTGGTATCAGAGCCACGTTCAGAAGTCCTACAGAAATCAGTATTTCCTCTTCAACACTACCTTGTCAACACTGTTATGATGAACAACATGAAGGGGCGAAGAACAAACGAAGGGTAAAACTGTGTTTCTATTGCCACCGTCCAGGGCATCAAATCTACTCATGTAAATAAAAAGAACATGATGAAGCAACACAACTGATTAACCAAGCGGTTAATGCCGGAATCCAAACACACAGGATGGATGCAGGAGATCGGAGTGAAATGATAGTGACCGGCACAGAAGGCGGTCACTGGGATGGCATCTGGTATGTCAATAACTCGTTCTCTCATCACTACGCCGGTAATGTAAACGTTTTTAAACGAATTAAGCACTTGGTTGGTGTTGACACGACGACCGGTGAAAATGATTTTCTGTTCATCCGGGGAATAGGGTGTGTCGAAGTTAAGTCTAACAATGAAAAACTGAAGATACAAAGCGTTTTTTATACCCCTGAATTGGACAGAAATGTTTTAAGTATGAAACAGTTATCGTTGCAAGGTTTCACCGTCAAGAAAAATGGTGACACTTGTAGGATTTACCCGATGTTTTCTACGCCTGTTGTAAATACTATAAATGAGATCACTGGTTTATCAAAAGAAGAAGAATTAGGGAAGAGGGAAATACAAAAAGTCCAGAATTTGAATGATGTGAACGAAAAATATAAGAATGACTATTTAAATTCATACTTCGAAACCTTAAATGTTTCGAACGAAAATGAATTTGATTGGAGTCGAATGATCATAAGGGAACTAGAATTCAAGGAATTCGCTGACTGTAAAGCCCTATTAGATATGATTGATGATCGTGATTTTGTATTTAAATACAAACATGATCTTGAAATGAAGTTCGAAATCATGGTGGGTTGGTTTCTGAAAGAGAAACTGGGAATAACCTCAAGATCTATACCACCGGTACTCGATGATGGAAGAAGAATAGATTTACTCAGCCTTTATGTCATGGTTGAAAAGGATGGAGGCTATCAAGAAGTCACCATTGACAACCTGTGGCCTGCCATCGCGAAAGACCTCGGCTTTGAATATCAAGATGGTGATTTTTTTAGAATCATCTACGCTATGTATTTAGATGTTCTTGTGTATTATTATAAGTTCAAATCCGTACAACAAAAGGTGCAAGATAAAGAAATGGTTGAACAACAAGAAGACCCATCGGCAGAAAATGAACAAGGAAGAAAATGCAAAAGTGTTAATGGTCCGATGCAGGAAGAAGGGACGGCAGAGCATTACGCGTTGTATGCAGGGAATAGCTGGGAAGGATCTTGGCGACTGCACAAGAAACGCCGTCGTTTCAATTTTAATGAAGCACGTAAGGCGGTAGACGAAGCAAACAAGAGCGTGATGATGAAGATGAAACCATAATCAAGTTTAGGGGAGGATGTTAATTATGAATATTAAACTTAATTATTATGTTCTGTTATATGTACGTTATGTAGTGAATTGTTAGTATAATCTCGGATGATTATGTAATGAATGGTGGGTCGGATCTTGTGCGGGTAAATTCAAACTGTCTATGACAGTTATTGCCGCCAAAAACAACCGCCATTGTTACACCTATATATATGTAATAACCGGTAACTTTTATAGTTACCAAGACAGATTATCCCGCCATAATCTTTGTCCGCTCATTTGCTTATTTTCGTTCACTTTCACATTCAATCCTTTCTGTTCATATTCTTGTTGTTATCGGTGATTCAATATCACCTTCATATTAACATCAAAATGCCTGATTTGGGTTTGTCCGCTGCACAATCAAATGAATTCCAACAAAGTTCAAATGAATTTCTAACATTTAAGAGTAAGAAACAGATGTAACCGTGTAGGAGAGCAAAATAGAATACGTTAGAGAGGGAGAGAGAGAGAGGGGGGCCGAGAGAGAGAGGGGCGGCCTCAAATTCTTATGGCGGAGACACGACGGTGCGCCTGCGGTGACATCAAAATCCAACGTGTACACTACCACAACTCGCTAACTGGAGGACAAGGGTTCCATCAATGATGTCGGTTCGGTGATACAAGCGACAATGGTTCTATTTCCATGGTGAGGTCGACATGCAACAGCCGCACAAACAGGGTTCCGCTGCAAACACAACTACGGCCGGCGACTGTGGTCGCCAAACCAAGTGACGGACAAGGTTAATAGTTAACAAATGATGGAGTGAAGATAAGACAAAATGCACCTAATTGGCTAATTAACTTATTTAACTTTCTTCATTAATCATGAGGAAATAATACATGTGGATTAGTTGATCATGTGATGTATGGCGGCTTTAAGTCAATACATTATTTAGACGTTTTAATGAAATTACAATTTAGGTCTGGTTTTGTTTTTTACTTTGATTTTATCGAGATATTTTCTGTTTTGCTCTGTTAGGCACAATTTTTTTCTTGACAGACATAAAATGTTGACAAGTTATTCATATTTGCAGTACTCCAAAAATCTTGATAGGTTATTCGTATTTGCAATACTCCAAACTCGCTTAATTTAAGAGTAATGAGCTTTGTTGTTTGTTGCCATCTAATGGATTTCATTACGTATGTGCTATCGAAACAATGTAGCTTATTGGGCCGATTTGATGTATGACGGTGTTTGATGTGGTGTTCTCTGGCGACGCTCAGGTGGGGACAAAGTAACAGAAGCAGGTAACAATATCCGGCAACAGTGGTGGTTCGTGATATTGGGTGGGGATCAACCATGGTTTCAGGTGGGGACAAAGTAACAGAAGCAGGTAACAATATCCGGCAACAGTGGTGGTTCGTGATATTGGGTGGGGATCAACCATGGTTAAACATACTCAACCAAGTCAAAGTTGGACAACACTAAGTCAAGCGTGGTCCACGGAGAGGTATAGCCAAACCCGAAAACTTAAATAATTATATAATTCGATGTTATTATTCTAACATGTTAACGCATGGGACAAACGGCCATAAGAAACGACACATTATTAACACATTAGAAGCTAACCATCACATTAAATATTAAGTACTATTAATATTACTACATCATATAGATGAAGAGATAGAGTGGAAACCATAGTTAACGAATACGGGACATTAGACAAGTAGGCATTAACCAACAGACCTTGAGCAAGAACTTAAATATGTATATAGATTCTGATACAAAGGAGATAACAAACAAGATATGAAACTATAATAGACATAAATATGTATGATCCACGAATATTATTACATGTCATTACTATCATATGTTATTAGCATTCTATTACCGTTTATTTAGGACTACACATTAAGTTATGACCATCGAGATAAATATATATTAAGATAACAAGTATAGACGTATCCGAGTCGTTGGAAAATATACTATATACATACGCACAACGGTATATTATTAGAATATGTATTGGGGGAAAGAATAGGAAAGCTAATTTCACAATATTAATTTTGTTGAGAGCATAGCTGCATTCAATAGAGTGTTTCGTTGGTATCTAAGACTATACGAGTGCTGGTGCCGTGGCGGTACCCTGACGAACCAAACTAATTCTTACCAAACAATTGTTTTCAATCAGTGAAGTACGTGTTGATATAACCCGGTACCAACAAAGTTTCCGCCGTTTAGCGCAAGAAATCCACCGGCGGTACCACTAGTTTATTAGGGTAAAGGGAGTGGAGCGGTGAACTCGACGGCAAAGGAGCTTGCCACGCGGCAACACCGCCGCCGGCCTCCTTTGCCGCTCGGCAAACTTGAACATGCGGGGAAGCATCACCGATTGGGAAAGAGAGAATGATGATGATTGATGTGTGTGTATGTGTTGATGTGTGTGTATATATATATAAAGTTTACCACTTTCAACTGTTTAACCACTGCCAACACTTTTCGCCAAAGTTTAAACTCTTCACACTGATTGACATGGCACACCCTGATTGGTCGATTTTGAAGTTTGCCACTTTCACCTGTTTAACCAATCCCTTCACCCTTATCACTTATGAATTGTGAGTTATTTTTTTAGAAATATGTTAGGCGAGTAGCTGGTGTGCTTTGGAAATATTGCTAGCATGAATGTGTCTTGTCAGATAAATAGCGTCATTTACTCTAAATCGCAATCTTTTTTTTTTAAAATCTTTTTAATCGTATTAAAATATTGTTTTTTAATTACTACAAAGATTTATAAAACATCTACTAGTTTTCTTTTACTAAATCATTTCTAATATTACCTATATATTAAAAATACATTACCTATATATATATATATATTAAAAATACAACTGAATGAATAGTAATAAATACCTATGTATAAAAAATACAATTGAATGAATATAGTAATAAAAATAGTAACATCACTAAGGGGATGAGCAAATGGTATCGGGTACCGGTATCAATTTTACTAAACCAGGTGTATTTTCGGTACCGGTTCGGCACAGTATTCACCGGTTTTTACGTTCAAATACCAGTGCCGTACCAGTACCGACCGGTACCAAACCATACCGTACCAGGTATATGCATATACTTCTCAACATACAAAATATAAATACTATCATCAAATACATATGCTAAAAGAAATTTATTTTTCCACATTATGAACGTACTAAAATAAATCACTAATAGATAAGGGTTAATGGAAAATAAAAATATAAATAAAAAACTTCGGATATATGATCGGGTATATAGTTCGGGTAAACGGGTATGTGGTTTCGGGTAATCGGGTCGGGTATCACCTAATCCCATACCCGACCCATACCCGCGAAATTTTTTAAAACTAATCCCATACCCGGCCCAATACCCGTCGGGTATCGAGTATACCCGTCCCATTTGTGTCGGGTTTCGGGTATACCCGTCGGGCTCGGGTATTTTTGCCATTCCTAGGTATATTCGGTACTGGTACCCACTTTTGGGGATTTCGGTAACGGTATTTTCGGTAACGGTTGGTACCTAGCTCATCAAATCCCGTAGCAATGCAAGTAATTGCACCGTTTAGATTACTTTTCATACACACAGTAAGTAAACTGTATTTCGTTTGAATGAGGTTTTATATACACAACAACTTATTTTGCTTTATTTTTTGTCTTTTTCTGCAATGAATGAATTGTAGCATGTAAAATTAACTTGGATATTTAGATTATTGATTAGCAAATCGTATCAAATACTGTAATCAAACCGGTATCGTATGTGACAAATGGCAATAAACCGGCAATTCCGTACAAACTAATCACTATTTTATTTACATAATCTCATGCATTTAGCGTAATTTAATTACGTAACAGTGTCGTTAATTGGATAACAAGGTTAGGACAAGGAAACAATGCTAAAATATATGTTGGTTTTCGCCACATTGCGAAATTAGGCAAACAATGTCCTAAAAGTGTTGGTAGAAAGTGCCACGTGCACTATTCACGGTTACACTATTCATGCCAGCAAACCGTGAAATCAGACCGAAACACTGAAAAACGACACTCGAATAACATAACTGAGTCCATTTATATAAGAAAACATTATTATGAAAACACATCTTGCAAAGAAACAAGACTTTCCGGTATAACGCCCTAATCTCAAAAATGTCTATTTCGGCTATAAAATATAGCACTTTTAACTTGTCCGAACCTATAACAAAGCATTTCCGGGACTTCGGAATTATGCCAATTGATGAAAAACACACTAAAACATTTTAAGGATATCAATGAGACGACCAGAATCATAAGCTTCCGATATTATATCGCTATGCATTAAACTAGTCCGTTAGCGAACCGACGAGCTAGTAAGCAATATTTCCTTCATCGTAGCAACCAAATGGAAACTCTAGTGAACTAGTTAAGCTAAATTTGGGACTCGGAATCACTGCATACAACTTTCGGATGCAAGAAAACAACTTACGGAAAATCCTTATCTGTACGACATAAAAGCATCGTAGGTGAACCGGCGCTTAACCGGGAACCGTTTAAACTAGTTAAACACTATTTTAACTAGTCTAGTGAACTAGTTAATAATAATATTGGTTCCGAATCCCTAATTACCCTACTAATGATGTACTTAAAATACTAATCACCCTACACCTCCTAATGACCAAAATATCTAGTGATTAAGGATATTTTTATAAAAATTTACACTTACCCCCTTTTCATGATGGACGGTCATGGTGGGCCCATGGCCTCACCATACTTGTGTGATCTTGTGAATAATATGGCATGGCCCTTGGATTGGTTGTTGACTAATGTGATAGATAATGATATAATACATCACCTTACCATTATTCTTATCATTCCACAACAAATTTCAAAGCCAAAAACCTCCTTTGGTGCTCTCTTGTTCACGGCAGCCCTCACCCACACTAAACCCACCTTCAAATCTTCATATACCTCTCATTTTCCACTAAATCTAGCCATTTTAAAGACATCTCAACATGGGATAAGCATGGAGCTTCACTAGGAGCATCTTTGGAGCTTATCTTTCTTCTTATTATCTAATTTAGCTTGTGCACTTTGTAAGTCTACTAAACACCATATTTATGATTCTTATTACTAGTAGATTATAATTGTACAAGTTGATTATCTTGATATAAAAGATGAACATAAACTAAAACCCTAAACACAAAGCTAATAAACACTAAATATGAATATATTATGTGTTGATTTATGTTGTTTAGTGTTAATATGTTCATATGTTCATGTTGAGTATGTTATTTTTGTTGAGATTAGTGAGTTAAAGTTTATATTTATGATGATCATGTTGTTAGTTTCATGTAGTATTTTATATTTGTGTTCATCTTATCATGATGAACATAAATATGTGATTTAAACATGGTTATGTTTTAATCAAGGAAGATCATCATACTCATTTCATGAACTAATCATATAATTTTTGGATTACATAAAGAAACAAGGGTTTAAATAGGTTTAAAACTTAATCTTGGGAAGTTTAGTGAACTTTGTTTTTACAAGATAAATTAAACAACTTGTTTATTATGAAAATTACTTTAAAAAGTCTAACTTTTTATGTATAAAAAGTGTATTATGAAAGTTCATGAAATGTGGAAGTTATGTTAACATATAAACATGTATAAAAAGTTGATACATTGAAACTTGCTTTGGAAAATTGATTGTGATTATGATTTAAACGCGTTTTTATAACGTGGGAAACGTCATAGTTTAGGGGAAACTATGGCGAATTTTTCTAAAAATCTAATTGCGATTAAAGAGGGGATTAAAGGGTGATTAACAATGTTAAACGAGATTAGTGGTCATAAACGTCATTTTGGAAACCCTAATGAGAATATTTAAGTCTTAAATATTCAATAAGTTTTATGGACTTAAACTTACTCTTTTACAAAAATAAATGGTTAAAAGTGTAACCATATATGTATATATATAATTTTTGGTAAAAATTATATATTTTTGGATGCTTGTCAAGTGCATGTAATATGTGCTATATGTGTATGTATTAGATACCTATAGGGTGACCAAAATAAATACACATATATGTTCCTACATGGTCCAAGAAATGCTATTAAATCGGACAATTAAATAAAATGGCCGAAATGGAAATACATAACACTTGATGACGACGAATTGGGCGTATCGACATCATGAACAAGTTACTACAATGTCGAGTCTAAAAATAACATATTTTTAGATACTAAAACGAACACATAACTAAGTGGTCAAAAACAAGAATCCGGAAAGTCGAGAACTATAAAAATTACCAAGTATTTTTCATGTGAAAAACGAACTTATTAAGTTACATGCTTGGTGAATTTTTGGTAAAAATGCAAGAGTATATTTAATGGACTCACCAAAAATTAGATTTGGACTAGACCCAAATTACTAAAGTACATGGGCCAAGGCCCAATGACAGTAAAACTAGGGCTAGGCCCAATAACAAGAAAACTAGGGCTAGGCCCAATGACATAAAACTAGGGCTAGGCCCAATAACAATAAAACGTGGGTTAAGCCCAATGACATAGGTTCGAAGCCGTTCACATATAATTCAATACGTATAGAATGCATGTATATACATAACAATCGAGCGAGTAAACTATCAACACTCTAAAATACAAAGTTGTTCCAAAGATGACAAACGAGAACATAATAAAGAATTCAAGATGAACAACTTGTACGAGGTCCGAAAGAAGTGTCTAACGAGATTAGTACACATGTAGGTTATTGAGACGTACGGACGCTCACTTCGGTTTCATACTACACGGAACGCAAATTTGTGAGTTCATGTCCCTCCTTTCAATGATTTCAATGTTTTGGTTTTAAAACAATCGAGGGGAAATACATGCTAAAACTACGGATATGTTAGCATACATGCTAATACTATGTGTATGTTAGCTATGGGTTTAGATGATAACACGATCAATGTACATAAGTAGGATGATGACATTGTAACCATTAATCACTTAGTGACCAAGGTGCAAAAGGTGTAGATCTATAGAGCTTGAGACACGCTCCACTCCTTGATAGGCCATAGGAGTGCTTTTGTGATCCCAGAAAATGTCAAAGTTGTCTCGGTTTGGTTACGTAACTTATGGTACATATAGTCAGGGGGCTCGCTACCCACTGATAGATCCTTAAACTCCATATATGCTAATACTTACCAGGATTTCATTTTCATGAATACTACGATTACAAGATCTCATTTTTATGAATACTACGATTACAAGATTTCATTTTCTTGAATACTACGATTACAAGATCTCATTTTCATGAATACTACGATTACATATGATAACAAATACTGCTTGAACTCGCTCAACTTTTGTTGACTTTTTAAAACTACATGTATTTCAGGAAACAGGACCTGAGCCGGTGATATTCTATGGGATTCGGGATAACTAATGACAACGATTGCCACTTTTGAAGGGTTTGTCTTCTATACCCCAACTTCGTATGGGTATATAGGGAACAAATCCTTACTATGTGATGTGTAAAACAATTCGATAACTATGTTGTGTTTAACGTTGTAAACGTGGTATGAAACTCGAAACTACTTTTGGAAAAATTATAAATCTTGGTTGAAATCTATATATCTATGGCATCGTTGTTGGTTCATGTTATCAATACATTTGGATGCAATGATTACCATGCTTACGTCACACACAATATGTAACAACCCTCGGTAAAACCAACACCCTCATAAAAGTTATGACACTCTAGTATATTGTAAAATGTCCCCATATGTTTTATATTACACCCCGTGTGTGAAAACCGAGCCCAAAATAGATTATAACATATAAAATAAATTAAAAATAAGAAAAATAGAGTTGAGGCGGGCCGCGTAGACCCACCCCAACATCTCACGCGGGCGGTATCAAGGATGGAACCAGACTCCGCTGATTTCTTTAGTTAAAGCGGGCCGCGTAAGAGTCTTTGTTAGTTGACGCGGGCCGCGAGAGATTATGAAACGCGGAGGCATCCGGTGCTGACACGTGTCGACATCGTGGCGGACCTACCCATCGAATCAGCTAAGCTACTCTGTTGACCAGGGTTGACGCGGGCCGCGTAACCCTGGCTTGTTCTTTACGCGGGTCGCGTGGAGACCAGAATCCAGCCCTATATAAGAAGGCCATCAGTTTTCGTTTTCCGTCGCTCACTTCTTTCATTCTAAACGAAATTCTGAAGTTATAAACATTATAGTCAGGTACTATACCCCTAATTAGCGAGGTTCTGCTCCGTTGTAAGTATTATAACCCTAGTTTCGTAATAGTTACGCTGCCCGATTGATTTAGGGTTCCGTAACAACTGTCGTGGTTCTGCCCGACGTAGTTGTTCGAATGCCGTCTCGGGGAGGGTATTATTAATATTTTCAAAGAGTTATGATACTAACCAATGTACATTTGTATAAATTATAGATTTTATCCAGGAAACCCTTACGAGAAGCCTAAGATAGCAATGTGAGTTTATCCTCTTTTTGTTAACCTTTTTGGAATGTTTTACAAAACCTTAAATTATTTACAATGTGATTAAGCGGTGATTGAGTCTTTGTAGTTCTTCAATTACTGCCGGTATTATGGGGTTTTGTATACAAAATTTATTACTACGAGTAGTAGTAAGTCGGGAACGACAGTACATTACCATTGGACAACGAGTTAGCCAATGGGTAATTTGACCATAGCCATAGATCCGGTCGAGTGGCAAATACTGAATGAGTAATTGTGTAGAAATAAACAATGTGATCGCTCTCAATACGGTTTTAATTAATAAATGTTTCTTGATTAAACTGGGATTCACTCACCAGTATTTCCGACTGAAAAATGTTTTTAAAACGCGTTACAGGTAACACAATGTGACAGCCAATTAGTGAAAAGCCAGCTGGAGAGCACTGAAGGCTTGGGAAAAATGTGGCTATAAAAGTTACCTAATAAACGATGTTTTAAATTCAATAAAATAGGGTTTGTCCCTATAAATGTATTGTAATAAGAAACTTGGGTTTTACCCATGTGATTATTAATATTAAATGAGGTGGTTTTACTCTGATAAACATTTCCTAACTACGGTCCTGATGTAAATTCCGCTGCAAGATTTAATAACTGATACCACCACTACTGAGTTCGCGTCCGCCCGTTCTCGGAACAGATAAGGGATCGTGGGTTGCGACAGAAGGTGGTATCAGAGCCTAGCCACTGGTCTGAGCCAAATAAGTGTTCTGCTGACACTTAAAATTCTATATTTTGTGTTAGGAAATAAATTACGGAAATACGTGCATAACTGTAATTATGTGTTATTTGACTATTTGTTAGTTTTCAGTATGAGTGATCAAGGACCCTCAGACGTGAATCGTCAGTTATCTGATTCACCTAGGAGTGAAGGTACATCATCACAGCCTGCCCTTTCGGGGTATTCTGCTGATCAGGAGGAAGGAATATTTGCTTTTAGAGCTCAATCTGAAGAGCCATTCCCTCATAAGAAACGAGGATGGTTCAGTAAAGAAGCTTTTGCTCGTAGGAAGAGAATGCGAAAGTTGCAACAGCAAAGAGTTTTAGCAGCTATTAAGTGAGAGACAGATGCCCATACACAGGACATGCTTAATAGAAGCCTAGCTAATTTCCATATCCTAGCTACAACTGCTGCTGACCCAGGTCTGGAACAACTAGTAGCCCCACAACCACAAAACCCAGAACAACCCATGGAAATAGAAAATCCTGATAACCAAGTGGAGATACACGAATTTAACTCAGAAGAAATCCCAAGGGTACCTGCACCAAATCCCCTAGAACCGAATTATGACCCCTGGTGGGATGACAATAGGGCCTTTGTGCAACGTTACCCTATCCAGGAATATCCACCCATACAGAACATAGAAGCCTACCCAGGTATGGACCCTTTAGAACCCTATTACCAAGATGATTACATTAGGGAGATATTAGAGGATCCTTACCAATTTCAGGAACTGTCACCCCCATATCAGGAACCCGCACCCCAGATTCCAAACCCAGTCCGAGAACCTGCACCCCCAATGAGTGCAGAAAACGTCCAAGAACTTAGGACTTTCGGGGAGGAAATTTTAGAAAGCAGTGAGAGAATGAGACAGGTGGGAGAGCGTCTCGTATGGAAATACGATGAGCGCAATATGGATTTTTGGATAAATCCATATCCGTGAATGTGAATGGAGGAAATGGTAGTAATAATAAAAATAAAAATAATAATAAAATAAAATAAAAATAAAATATGTGTGTACGGAGGCATATTACTATTAGTGTGATTCTATTTCTGTTGGTATTGTAATTTTTATTTCAGTACTAGTATGTAATAGATGCATAATAGTATATGAATAGAGTAAAAGTAGCAATGATCTACGTTTTTGGCTAGATTGCGTGTCATGTAAATTATGATATTACTTATTATCTTGTGATATTAATATGGAGTAAATGTTTAAAATTCAGATGGCCGACGAAGAAAATCAAGGAAATCTGAATAACGATAACCAGAGTAACATTAACGTGGTTAATGATAATCCAAGCATCAATAACAATGGAAATCAAGTGGATAATAGTGCTATTCAACACACAGTGGCACAAGGAATTATAGATGCAATGCCATTTATTCTTCAAACTGTTAAGGATGCTTATAATAAAAGTAAACATAGCAGTAAGCGACCAATTGAACCCGAAAACAGCGTGAACAATGGGCCAGTACTTCAAATGCCTATTCCCAAAAGAAGAAGAACCATGCCTTATGGTTGTTCTTATAAAGAATTCTGGTCTTGTAAACCAATGGAATTCTCGGGCAACGAAGGGGCCATTGCAACCTTACGCTGGATAGAAAAGACTGAGGCATTCTTAAGAATAAGCAAGTGTGCTGAAGAAGATAAAATAATGTTTGCTTCTAATCTGTTTAAAAATGCAGCACTAGAATGGTGGAACACTATCCTCCAATCAAGAGGAAGTGATAGAACCTACATTATGGAATGGGAAAAATTTAAGAACAAGGTAGAAAGAAAGTTCTGCCCTCCTAATGAAAAAGAACAGATAGCAAACAAATTCCTAAACCTTAGGATGACTGGTGTGGATAGTAAGGGATATACTAAGATATTCTTTGAATATGCTAGAATAGTGCCAACCCTTGCTTCACCAGAACCAGTGTTAATCTCCCGTTATATCTGGGGATTAATTGGAGAGATTAGACATGTAGTCAAGGCAGCTAGACCTCAAACCATAGAAGAAGCTGTAGAACTAGCCAATACCTTGACTGATGAGTTAGTCCGTACCCGAGAAGAGGATCAAAGAAGGAACCTAACCCAAAAGCTCACACAAGAATTTCGTTCTGGAAATTTTAATCGTGGGAAAAATATAGGTTCTACCTCTACACCTTACTGTAGGTATTGCAAATGAAAGCATTCAGGAAGATGCTCCATATACTGTAACTTTTGCAAAATATCGGGACACAAGGAAGAAAATTGAAGAAAGAAGGCTAACACCCGGATATGTTACAATTGCGGAGAACAAGGCCACATCAAGCTTAATTGTCCAAAATTAGCTCCAGCTCCAGATAACAAGAATGCTAAAAATGCTAGAGCATTTGTTCTGACTGCAGATGAAGCCAAGATGATTCCAGATGTCATAGCTGGTACGTTTTTAGTTAATGATGTCTTTGCTAAAGTATTATTTGACTCTGGTGCAAACCAAAGTTTTATTAATACATCATTTTGCAAAATTCTAAATCAGTCATTAACTAAACTACCACAAGAATGCTTAGTAGAGACAGCTAATGGAGAAACCGTTAGGATTTCTGAAATCTTGCAGGGAGCAAGAATAGAAATTTTAAATCAGAAATTTATAGCAAACCTATATCCCATGAATCTGGCAGGATTTGATGTTGTTTTAGGAATGGATTGGTTAATAGCCAATAAAGCCAATATTTTATGTGATCAAAATTCAATTTAAGTAAATTCACCAAAAGGTAAAACGATCATAATTAAAGGAGATAAGCCCTCTAGATCTACAAAATTCATATCTGTAATGAAAACTGCAAGTTGTATAAGAAAAGGTTCTATAGTGTATTTGATTTCCATAATCACTAACACTAAAGGAAAAGATTTAAAAGACATTCCAGTAGTATCTCAGTTTTCAGATGTATTTCCAGAAGAATTGCCAGGGCAACCTCCAGACAGAGAAGTTGAATTCAGAATCCATTTGATACCAGGAACATCACCGATTGCCAAAGCACCTTACCGTTTGGCACCCGCCGAAATGCAGGAACTGAAGAAACAATTAGATGAATTATTAGAGAAGGGATTTATACAACCAAGTTCGTCTCCATGGGGAGCGCCGATACTGTTTGTTAAAAAGAAGGACGGATCAATGCGTATGTGTATTGATTACCGTGAATTAAACAAGGTTACAATTAAGAATCGGTACCCATTACCAAGAATCGATGATCTGTTTGATCAATTGCAAGGAGCTCGATTTTTCTCGAAAATCGATTTAAGGTCAGGATATCATCATTTAAAGGTACAGGAAGAGGACATTCCTAAGACCGCATTTAGAACAAGGTATGGACATTATGAATTTACTGTCATGCCATTTGGTTTAACCAATGCCCCAGCTGCATTTATGGACATGATGAACCGAATATGTAAGCCATATTTGGATAAATTCATAATTGTTTTTATAGATGATATTCTAATTTACTCTAAGAATAAAGAGGATCATGCAAAACATTTGCACGTACTTTTAAGTCTGCTAAGAAAGGAAAAGCTTTATGCTAAATTCTCTAAGTGCGAATTCTGGTTAGAACAAGTACAATTCCTTGGACACCTAGTCAATCATGAAGGAATTCATGTAGATCCAACAAAGATTGAGGCAATTACTAAATGGAAAACCCCTGAATCACCAACTGAGGTTAGAAGTTTCTTAGGATTGGCCGGTTATTATAGAAGATTTATTCGAGATTTCTTTAGAATAGCCATTCCTTTAACTAAGCTAACCTGTAAATCTGTTAAGTTTGAATGGGGAATAAAACAAGAAGAAGCCTTTAGAATTTTTAAGCAAAGATTAACCCATACACCCATATTAGCGTTACCAGAAGGAACTGAAAATTTTGTAGTCTATTGTGATGCCTCTAAATTAGGTTATGGATGTGTATTAATGCAACGTCAGAAAGTTATAGCCTACGCATCTAGACAACTTAAGAATCATGAAGAGAATTATTCAACTCATGATTTAGAATTAGGAGCTACAATTTTTGCTCTTAAGATTTGGAGACATTACCTTTACGGTAGTAAGTTTACCGTATTCACTGATCATAAAAGTTTAAGGTATGTTTTTGGGCAAAAGGAATTGAATATGAGACAAAGACGTTGGATGGAGTTTCTTAGTGATTATGATTGTGATATCCAGTATCATGAAAGAAAAGCAAATGTAGTGGCAGATGCTTTAAGCCGAAAATATCATGAAAAGCCAAAAAGGGTACGTTCTCTTAAATTAAATCTGGAAGTAGATTTGAATGATCAGATAAGAGAAGCGCAAGAATCAGTAATCAAGGATGATTCTAAAAAATTAAAAGGTATGCTAAAAGAATTAGAACAAGGAACAGATGGAATTTGGAGATTCCATGAAAAGAGAATGTGGATACCTAAATTAGGAAACCTACGTCATCGCATATTAGAAGAAGCCCATAAATCTAAGTATACGATGCACCCAGGAAGTGATAAAATGTACCAGGATTTAAGGAAAAATTTCTGGTGGATAGGAATGAAGAAGGACATAGCAGCCTATATTTCTAAATGTTTAACTTGTTCACAAGTTAAGGCTGAACATCAGAAACCCTCAGGTTTGTTACAACAATTAGAAATGCCAGTTTGGAAATGGGAATTGATAACAATGGATTTTGTTACTAAATTACACAAAACCAAGAAAGGAAATGATACAATCTGGGTGATTGTAGATAGATTAACCAAGTCCGCTCATTTCCTACCAATGAAAGAAACAATTAGTATGGAACAATTAGCTAAATTGTATGTAAATGAAATTGTTTCTTTACATGGCATTCCTTTATCAATTGTTTCTGATAGGGATAGCCGATTTACCTCTCATTTTTGGTCAAGTTTCCAAAAAAGCAATGGGAACTAAGTTAAAACTAAGCACAACTTATCATCCTCAAACAAACGGATAAAGCGAAAGGACAATTTAGACAATGGAAGACATGCTTAGAGCTTGTGTAATTGATTTGGAGGTAACTGGGACGATCACTTACCTTTAATATGAAACACCCTGGCTTTGCGGAAGCGTGGTTAATTTGGTGTGACTTCTTAATACCATAGCTTAATCATAACAAGCTATATGAAATAAAAACCATGCAAGATCATCCATTAAAATAAGTTTGAAGAGTAAAGAACCACAACATTGACTTAACGGGTATCACATCCTAATATACATAAACAGTGTTCAAAAGACACAACACCAACAAGAAATAAACACAGTTTAAGAACTGTGACTCGTCCAGGAAAAAGTCACATCCCTTAAACTCGGATGACCTCGAAACTAGTGCAGCGGGAAAACGTGTCATACCGCGCCAGATCCTTTAATTCCCTGAAATACATGTAAGTTGAAAAATCGACAATAATGTTGAGCGAGTTCATGTGTAAGTGAGTAAGTAAAACCTTTGTAAAATGTCTGTATAAAAATCCCTGGTATGTAGCAAATAAGGAAAAAGAGATCACCATTGGGTTGCAAAGCCAATGATATGTGTGAAGTGCAAGTAGGAAAACTCAAACCTAGCAGATTTCGCGATGGGTACAAAGTCACCCCGAGGTCCGTTACGCTGGGCCTGGGGTTGGGCTCGCTACACCCAGATAGATCTACCGCTTACGTCCCTCGGTCCTACAATGAGGATTAATGGCCTCCAGTTTCCGCCTACCCACTCACATGATCTAAATAATAAACCTTCCTTACGCTAACCATACCATGTAAGAAATATTCGTAATCATAGTAACATGTATTTCACCCCCGCAGTTAAGAAAACTGAAAACAGTTAAGAGAAAAGGGGGACATGAACTCACCGTGGTGCGTCTCTACCAAGTAAACCTCCTGATCAAGCAGTTGTGCAACGACCTACACGTACTAACTCTATTAGACGGACGGCCGTGCCTTAGCTTTATGGTTTAAGTTTTTGGGAAATAGTTAGACAACTATTTCGTGTTCACATTTTGTAAATACTTGGTAATTATTCTCCTTCCCAAGGATGGGGGATTTAATACATGTATGTTCGAAATGTATTATTGAGTCTCACTTAAAATATATTTTATTTCTAACTCCAAAATATAAATATTCTTCTCAAAAATATTATATTTTCTATTACATAAATTTTTCCCAAAATAATACCTTGACAAAAATACGCGTTAAGTCATATTTTCTTAAAATGCGTAAGTTACGTTTTAATGATCGAGTGGTAATAATAGTTACCGGTGTAACTTATATATTTATCGTAGAGGTGTTCGTATTATTTTGGATCCATTAACATTCGATAGCATTATTTTTACCCTAAAAATAGTACTAGTATTTTCACAAGATAATCATAAACACATATCAAGTGACTTTATGAAAAATATATACTAAATATATATTTACCAAGTTTTATTTTGTGAAATCCCACCTCCGATGTTTTGTAAATAAAGTCGTGGCGAAATCTTATAATTTGAAAACACGTTGAAATTGTATTTCTAACACTTATAGTGAAAATATTTCTAAGTGTTAGGGTTTTGGAAAATTTTTGCCAGAGTTTCCTCTGTAACTGGAGGTGGCCACGCTTTCAAGCGTATCATTTTCCTTTACAAATCAACCCAACAATTTCCTTATTTAACCAAAACAATGTTCAAGACAACAAACTAGTCAACATATATATATATAAGTCGCAAAAATCACATGAACTTGTGGTTTTCTAATATTATGAAGTAAATCCCATTACTTTTAGTGTATCTTTATATAAATCCATCCGGTTTCGTAAAAGTCTCGTTTTTAAAGAAATTCCATCTTTACAACTTCTTGTAAAATTTGACAAAACTAGTTCTTTGTCGAAACTTAGTGTTACACAAGTATTTACACACTTGTGTGTTTGCTAAAATCATTCTTGTTTATGAAAGATCCGTCTTTAAAAGTATGTCTTCTCTTGACACTCGGTCCTTTGAAAATACCGCTTGTAGATCCGTAGATCTACTAGTTTTAAACACTATTTTGTAAGTAAAATCGTTTTTACACAAGTTCATGATTCGTGTGTGGTAGAGTTCATCCTTTAACCCTTGTTACTTCCAAAACAACCTTATGTCATGATCCATGATCATGACCAACCCGGGTTAAACGATGATCCGAGCTACCACAACATAGATCGGGTCCAGATAACTACACAAATCAAATACTACAAGATTTACACAACATTCAAGCTTTTAACCATTACTTTTAGCATTTTTAGTAGACTTTTAAGCTTCAACTTGTATGTTCATGACTTTTAACCGTTACATATCATTTTAACCATCTTAAAATAGTTCGAGAGGGTGATTCAAGCAACTTACTATTAGCTCGAGGCTAGGGAAGAATCTAGACGCAAAAAGAGTGGATAAAAGCAACGAGTAGAGGTCCTTTGAGTTCCGAATGCACCAAGCCTCCTCTTACGTGATCCTTAACACTTGAATGGTCTTGAGATGAGGTGATCAAAACCGAAAAATATGATGGATGTTGAAGGGGGGTTCGGCCGTGAGCTTCCTAGAGAGAGAGAGGGAGTTGTTTTGGGGTGTTAAGTGGTGAATGATATGTTAGGCTAATCCTTGATCTTATAGTCATTCCATAAGTGTATTACCCAACGGATTTCATGCTCTCTAGATACTAAACATGAAGATTAAAATAATAATTTGGAGGACAAAGTATGTCCCCCCTCTTGGGGACGGTTGGTTAAGGGGGGGGGGGGGGGTCTTGGTTCAAATCCAACTAGATAGTTAGACATTACTTAGGTTAATCTAGGTTAGTTAAGTGATTAACCCGGTTAATAGTGTGTTGTGCTTTATTGCGGGTGTTAGGGTATTCAGGGACCCTAACTGGCTCAGAAAAAGAAAAACAATGTTATTAACAATATTTTCATGTTCCGGGTATAGTCCGGTTGTTCGGTTGGATAGTAATCCGTTAAAGCGTTAAACAAGCTTTAAAGTGTCGTTATAATTATTTTTAGTGACACAACTTATTCCTGACACTTTGGAAAGTGTCTAGTAATATTTTTCTCATGTTTTGGCACTTTATCAGTTAGCTAAAAGCTGGATTGTTTATTAAAGTGCTGAGTTTTGAGCTTAGAGTACGTTTTAGGCACATCCAGTCATTGCAACTTATTCCTAGAGACGCAGTTCTACAACCCTTGTATCCCTACACTTTCTATTAGTGTAGTAAACTATCTCTGGCTCTTACAGGCCTTAGAGGCAGTGCCTGCCTGGTGCTAGTTATGACAGCACGTTTAATAGGTTATTCGTTCATTGTGCTACTGTGCGTTTGGTGCATCAAGGTTGTAACAAAGGTGCTGTAAGCAAAGTATGATGCAAGTAAGTACATGTATCAGCATTCAAGTAGTAGTTTATCCACAATTTCAAGTAAGCACAGTAATTAAGCAGTAATTAATTATTAATTAAGTCATACGGATACCTGGTTTAGTGAGGGTTGTCACATTCTCCCCCCGTTAAAGAAATTTCGTCCCCGAAATTGTACTACCTTATCTCCTTATGGTCACGTCACACATGGATACATAATTAATATCGAGGTAGATAGTCATCAAACCGAATCAACCCTTACTCACACTTGGGGGTCTACAAGAGAGGAGTTTCAACTAATAAGAACCTCAAATGTCCGATCGCAGTATCCCAGCGAGTTTTCACGAAACATAGCACCCTCTATACAAATTCAGAAATTTTCAACTTGATGAGTGGCAAGGTTCAGTGCGTTTGAACCTTTTGAACTGTGAGGATACACTGAATGAATACCGACGAATCTGGTGTACCCTTGCTTTGATTTGTAGTTGCATCAGGAATATGTAAATGACAAGTCAATCAAAAGTTTATGTATTTTACGTGGAACGGTTGACCATGATTAGCACAAGCTACAAGTTTGTAAAGACACCACAAGGTATCTCAACGACATGATTTCCATAATAGCGGTGACTGAACAATTTCACTGAGTTTGAGACCAGATGAAAGTGTACCGGAACAAGCCGGAAGACGAAACGAAGTACTGCAAGGCATTTGATTGGTAACGAAAGAATCGTTAGGGGGTACACCATGATATGAAATGAATTTGTGTACCCTTGACTCAGCACGCAAGTGTGTTGAGAGTGATTTAATTGTGATAAGGAAAACGGATTTACGGCAAGTTGTCAAATAATCAAATAAATCCGTATACGAAGTGAGTAGTCAAATAAGCGCAAGTTTCTGTTCTATGAAAGTATCACTGTAAGGTATCGAAATCTATCAACGATTTAGTGGAGTCTTAGACCAAATAAGTCTACTACGACCCGAAACAAAAGAATCTGTGCATAGTATTAGAATATGATGCTCTCAATGCATCATATGGCGTCTCAAATTAAGCATGTGACTGGATAAGTTCAAGCAGTTGAACCTAGTTTCAACGTAACCAAACAATAAACGTCCATATCAACGAGGAAATTTTGACATGATAGCAAACATGTAACTTGAACGAAGGTAGTTCCAATAAGTGTGTTGACTTGATAACAAAAGAGTCAACAATGACAAAAATGTAGGTCATTCGATTTACAACTAGTAATTAGATTTGACAACGTAATATCTGAACATTCGTGAAGCGTTTATTCGAAATGTAACCACATGCGTAGCAAATGGTGCATGGGTTATATATAGGCTTTCAAGTGATGAAGTGATGCGTTCTTACTAAAACGAAGAAGTGACCAAATATACGAAGCAAACGTGCGTTCGCTCTCAGCGAAAGAAAACAACGCGATGCAACTACTTGAGGGGAGTAGAAATGCAAATTTCTACTTGTTAGAAGTGAAAGTGAAGGCTTCAATGGAAGAAAATTTAAGTACTTTCGGGTTCGTTAGCTGCAATGACAAGTTGGTCAAGTTAATGGTGTTTGATTGAGTTGACAGATATGGTTCCTAGATGCAAGGCTTCTAGTTTCTCTAGATTCCGCACCTCGTGTGGGTCTGGTTTATTCATTGGGTAGGAAGCAGTATTTTGTTTATATCTAAGCATAATTATTGTCCCCCAATTTTACCTTGGGATACTCCCTGAGTTGCTCTACTAACGACGTTCGATCGTTGATCAGTCGTGTAGTAGTAGTTGAATCATCATAGTCGCTCGTGTAAGAAGTCCGCTAATTTTTAGCAAGAGTTACTGACTCTGGTGGGTTAGTTCGTTCGGTTCCTGGTAGCTGACGCTTACTTGAAACTCATCATCCCCCTTTTTGACGAGCAGATATGGGGTTTTCCCCAACAGGGGATTTTTGGTCTGTTATCCTCCTTCTCCATCCACTTCTGAAGCTTCACTGTCAATCCTTGCGTTCCCGAAGATGTAAGTCGTTGAGGGGTATTGACTGCAGGTGCGACGCCGGGAATTTATCTGATGCGAACAGGATCAGCCGTGGGAGAGAACATTATGGCAAACCTTCGGGGAAGACCTTAGGGCATTTTGTTGTAATAAGAAGATCTTCGTGCTTAGTTCTTCGGCTCCTCCTGTCCATTGCCTCATGGGTCATGATTGCTTCGTCGTTCGACTCCGGGATGCGGATAACGATTCTCCGCTTGGTTGCTCGACCACGGTTTCATCCTAGCTACTATGACGAGGTCGTTTATTAACCAGCCTCATTAAGGGTGGGTTGTCTAACTTACTCCCTACTAAACTAAGTAGATTCCTAATTCCATGAGATGCGGGGCTATGGTCGGCACTGGTTTCAAATAACGTAAATGCAAAATTTGGGTTGGTAAAGAACGTACCAGCGACCATATCTGGATCCTGGCATGCTTCACTAGCTTCGGTGTTGGATGTTCCTTCATGGTCTTGGTTAATCTCCCGTGGGCAATCTTTCCCAAGCTGCCCCTTACCATCGCTGTTACAACCTTCCTTTCCCCTTTTCGTCTCCTGCCAACACGTTTCCCTGTCGTGTCCCCTCTTACCACAGTTGTCACACTTCTTATTACCGCATTTCCCGTTATGATGGCGCTTGCATACCTCACACTTAGGTAGATTACCCAGGTACATCTTTCCCTTTTTGGCCCTTTTCTTTTCATTTGCCTGATCACCTCCCTGAAATTCACCGAGCTTCCTTTTGTTCTTCCCAGATGCCTCCACTGGTGTTTCCTTTTTCTTGTCCGGGATCGAAAGTTTCACCAATCTAAGTGCTTCCTTAGTGAGCTCCAGTCCTATCACATGGGCAATCGTGGGTGATGGTGGCGTTGATACCATCATCAAGCTCAAAGCTTGAGGTGTCAGTTCCCAAATGGATTGCTCCATTTTCTTCAACTCGGGTTCCACTAGGTACGGAATGACCCGCGACAATTCGTAAAGCCTTCGTACGTGCTTCACCACATCTGGACCTTCCTTCTGTAGTTCCCAGAATTCTAATTCTAGCCTTTGGATATCAATCTGTGAACAATACTCCTTCCGCATTATTTCTTTCAGCTCGCTCCATGACATCGCATATGCCACAGCCTCGCCCAATTCTCGAACCTTACGGTCCCACCATAATAGAACTCCATCTTGTAGCAATCCGGAAACGTACGGGACTTGCTGCTCTGGCGTGCAACCACTCATTCGCACAACGGCATCCACATTCTCAGCCCATTTTACAAAAGCTATGGCACCTCCCGTGCCACCGAAATTCAGAGGGTTGCATTCTAGGAAATGCTGGTAGGTACAACCTGTGTCCAAGAATTCATCATCACAAAAGGTATTAGCAAGGCACTTTGGGGATTTTCCAAACGTATCGTAATGTGTCTCAGGTGACCTAAACATTACCGTTAGGTAGGTTTCTCCCCGAGGCACCTTCACCATGTTGGTAGCGAAGAACCTCGTGCCGAGCTCTGACTCGAGAGGCGTGCGCTAACCATTCTGCCTCAGTCAGTCGGGTGATCTCTTGATGCGACATCTTCTAGGAAGAAGTTCATGTTAGTTAGGTCGCTTCTATTCGGGGAACATAAATAGTCGTTCGAAACACATGTATCACACATGTTTAAGTCATCATATTACACATCCCGCAATCTATCAAGCAAGTAATTGGAATCATGTTTACCGAAAGCATATCAAACAAACACGTGTTTCTCAGTCATAACACATTCCCATTATATTGGTATCGCGTCCTACGATTAGGTTTTCCTTATAAGGGTAAGCACATTGCATCAAACTTATAACATACGTACGTAATTTGAGGGTTTCGTTTAATGAAAGTATAGCAAGTAAACATGTAGTATTAAAATTTTAGTACGCGCATAAGCGTTACTGATCGCATTTAGTAATGACTTGGCGACTGTGCTTTCGTTGGTTATTGACCACAGTGCTTTGGGTGCATGCTTAATGACAATTGGTTCCCATCGTTTTCCAGCTACAACTTCATTGTCTTACAAAATGTATCACATTATCCGGGTCACCGGGTCTCCCTACCCTTGCCCAACAAGTATATCAGCATATCTAAATTACGTAGTCAGGCGTGGTCCTCACAAATCTCCATAATCTTGGGGTCTCTACCCAATCGTAACGCAATCTGTGTTATTCCAGACACCAACATTTCTGGTGACTAAGGTGGGGGGTGGGGAGGAAAGAAAAGTAAACTGTCGACATGTTGAATTCCTCCGCGAGCTCGTATATTCCTCGAAGTAGTCAACTGATTTGCCGCTTAATGGTAAAAGGAACGAGTATTGAGATCCTGAGGACGGGGAAACTTCAGAGGTCAAGAGCATAAAAGGGATCCTGATGTATGTGGCGGATCGAGGCAAGCTGGTGGAGGGCGTGGTGTTTATTTAAAGTTTTCAGACAATATGCTGTCTTGTGATGTAGACACGTAATGTTTTGTGTTTTAAGTTGCCCTTTGTGGTGTCAGTTCAAGCTTCAACGTTCCGCGACTCATATCCTTAACTGCAGTTGATGTTACAGGAGCAACTTGTGTGGTTTTCATAACGCGAGAAATGGTGAGGGTTTGTAGTTAGCATAGTGCGTTTATAGGGACCATCAAATCGGCCTATCGAGCGTTGTAGAGGTGAATATAGCAAGCGGTGCGGCCTGGAGCATCTCTCCGGGGTGCGGGTATGTCCTGAATGAAAATGATAGGCATGATGGCGCAATGGGCGTCGGTCTTCACAAGGAAAAACGAACCTCTCCACAAATGAGGGGGTTGTCTGATGCAGGTAGCTGTAAGGGGAGCAACGTCCGGCAGACAAAAAGAAACAGGATTGTGACCACGTAAAGGTGTAGGTTCAGCAGGCGCAACATCAAGCTGACCCAAATGGTGTAGTAGCTGGTTCAAGTGCAGGCTCCGGGTCATGTAACGGTGTGGAGGTCATCAGCGGCGAGTGTGGGTAACAAAGGTGCATCCATAGGGACTGGAACAGGGGCTGAAACAGGAGCCATAAGAGAGCGTCACAGGAAACTCGAAAAGTGGGTAACCATTCTCATCGTCTATCCACCCATTTCGGGTGTGCGCGTATCGAGGATCAACTTGGGTTGCAAAAGGCGCATGATCGAACTGTACAGGCACATGTCAGGGAAAGGGCAATAACAGGATCAGCAGGAATATCAGCAATGTGAGGGGCATCAACATGGGCATCAACAACATGCTCATCCCCCCAATAGTGGAGCAACGATGGGAATGATCATCGATAGGTACATCATCAATCAAGTATCAACAGCGGGCACATCAGCATGAATAGGGTCATGCTCGAATACGGGGTCTGGAGCAACTATTGGCTCAAGGGCCATGGCAGGCTCGGGATCAACGAACTTCATATCAAAATCTGCATGATCAGCGAATGCAGGGTCAACTGGGTCTACTGGGTTAACCATAGGCTGATCCAAGTGGATGAACTCTATCTCCTGATCCGGGTTAAATCCAGGGGGAAACACAGGGTCTGAATCCTCATCGAGGTCGTGATCGAAAGCAAATCTAGAAGCAGAGACAGCAGGTGATGCCCTGTCAGGATCTGAACCGTGTGAATAGTGCTGTGCGCTCCGAGTGTGTGATGGTGCGGAGGCCACAGGCTCGAAGGAGTCTGGAGCGGGTGAGTGTGCAGGTGACTCCTCAGCTGGAGCATCTGCGAGTAACAAAAGACCACCGTCAGTTAGAAGGGCCTCGCCCTCAACATCGTCCTCCAGGGGCTCATCATCAAACGGATCGACGTCGTCGTCAGCGTTGGCGTCGAGGAGCATATCGTAAGTAGGATAAACGGCCCAAGGTATGGGAGCAGGGATCTCTACGAGTGGTAGGTACCCAGCAAAAGGACCATCAGTGGGCTCATCGACAGCGTCGGGTAGCGCAAAAGGGCTGAAAGTCATCCTTGTCTGTGCTGGTAACATCTGATGTGTGGATCTCGTGCTCTGAAGACCCTAAGTCGTCTGATACTATGGGTCTAGGGTCCGTGGTGTCTGATTCGCCAGTGCCTGATGAATTCATGGTGTCTGTATCATAAACATAAATATGCACAAATAATCAATCGTATAATTGGACAAGCACATTAGTCACCAAGTAAGCAATCAAATAATTCTCCTAGTCCCACTAGCCTCCCAGTCTCCTAGACTGATACTCCTAGTCTCACTAGCCAAATTCTCCCAGCCTCTCAGACTGCTCTTCCTAGTCTCACTAGCCAACTACCTCGATCTCCCAGACTGAGCCTCGGCCTCCAAGACCGAGCCTCAGCCTCCAAGACTGAGCCTATAAATAATAAATAAAATGTGCTCAACATTTGTTTGTAAAAACGTCTTGGATCTGGACTTAAGTGGTATGCAGTGTAAAAATGTTTTCGTGAGAGCCCTAGTGATCATAGTCTAGACTCGAGAAGGAATCCTAGTTCGCTATGATCAGAGCTCTGATACCAAGCTGTCACACCCTGGCTTTGCGGAAGCGTGGTTAATTTGGTGTGACTTCTTAATACCATAGCTTAATCATAATAAGCTATATGAAATAAAAACCATGCAAGATCATCCATTAAAATAAGTTTGAAGAGTAAAGAACCACAACATTGACTTAACGGGTATCACATCCTAACATACATAAACAGTGTTCAAAAGACACAACACCAACAAGAAATAAACACAGTTTAAGAACCGTGACTCGTCCAGGAAAAAGTCACATCCCTTAAACTCGGATGACCTCGAAACTAGTGCAGCGGGAAAACGTGTCATACCGCGCCAGATCCTTTAATTCCCTGAAATACATGTAAGTTGAAAAATCAACAATAATGTTGAGCGAGTTCATGTGTAAGTGAGTAAGTAAAACCTTTGTAAAATGTCTGTATAAAAATCCCTGGTATGTAGCAAATAAGGAAAAAGAGATCACCATTGGGTTGCAAAGCCAATGATATGTGTGAAGTGCAAGTAGGAAGACTCAAACCTAGCAGATTTCGCGATGGGTACAAAGTCACCCCGAGGTCCGTTACGCTGGGCCTGGGGTTGGGCTCGCTACACCCAGATAGATCTACCGCTTACGTCCCTCGGTCCTACAATGAGGATTAATGGCCTCCAGTTTCCGCCTACCCACTCACATGATCTAAATAATAAACCTTCCTTACGCTAACCATACCATGTAAGAAATGTTCGTAATCATAGTAACATGTATTTCACCCCCGCAGTTAAGAAAACTGAAAACAGTTAAGAGAAAAGGGGGACATGAACTCACCGTGGTGCGTCTCTACCAAGTAAACCTCCTGATCAAGCAGTTGTGCAACGACCTACACGTACTAACTCTATTAGACGGACGGCCGTGCCTTAGCTTTATGGTTTAAGTTTTTGGGAAATAGTTAGACAACTATTTCGTGTTCACATTTTGTAAATACTTGGTAATTATTCTCCTTCCCAAGGATGGGGGATTTAATACATGTGTGTTCGAAATGTATTATTGAGTCTCACTTAAAATATATTTTATTTCTAACTCCAAAATATAAATATTCTTCTCAAAAATATTATATTTTCTATTACATAAATTTTTCCCAAAATAATACCTTGACAAAAATACGCGTTAAGTCATATTTTCTTAAAATGCGTAAGTTACGTTTTAATGATCGAGTGGTAATAATAGTTACCGGTGTAACTTATATATTTATCGTAGAGGTGTTCGTATTATTTTGGATCCATTAACATTCGATAGCATTATTTTTACCCTAAAAATAGTACTAGTATTTTCACAAGATAATCATAAACACATATCAAGTGACTTTATGAAAAATATATACTAAATATATATTTACCAAGTTTTATTTTGTGAAATCCCACCTCCGATGTTTTGTAAATAAAGTCGTGGCGAAATCTTATAATTTGAAAACACGTTGAAATTGTATTTCTAACACTTATAGTGAAAATATTTCTAAGTGTTAGGGTTTTGGAAAAATTTTGCCAGAGTTTCCTCTGTAACTGGAGGTGGCCACGCTTTCAAGCGTATCATTTTCCTTTACAAATCAACCCAACAATTTCCTTATTTAACCAAAACAATGTTCAAGACAACAAACTAGTCAACATATATATATATATAAGTCGCAAAAATCACATGAACTTGTGGTTTTCTAATATTATGAAGTAAATCCCATTACTTTTAGTGTATCTTTATATAAATCCGTCCGGTTTCGTAAAAGTCTCGTTTTTAAAGAAATTCCATCTTTACAACTTCTTGTAAAATTTGACAAAACTAGTTCTTTGTCGAAACTTAGTGTTACACAAGTATTTACACACTTGTGTGTTTGCTAAAATCATTCTTGTTTATGAAAGATCCGTCTTTAAAAGTATGTCTTCTCTTGACACTCGGTCCTTTGAAAATACCGCTTGTAGATCCGTAGATCTACTAGTTTTAAACACTATTTTGTAAGTAAAATCGTTTTTACACAAGTTCATGATTCGTGTGTGGTAGAGTTCATCCTTTAACCCTTTGATGTGTGTAAAATGCAACATATAAATTACATCAAATGAGGCATAAAACTAACCCTTTTTTAGTACTAATATTGGAAAACGAGTGTTTTTGTCTTCCTTTTGTATTTTCAGGATTAAATGAGCTCAAAAACGCAAAAGAAGCAAAAAGACAGCTAAATCCAACATAAATACAAGAAAAGGAACATTAGTGGATTGCCCGAACCCTCAACGGCACCTTCCAAAGCAAAATAGAGAAAACAGAAGGCTGAACACGCCCCGTGCTCAGCCAGCACGGGGTCGTGCCCAAGAAGCAGCAGAAAAGACAAACCTATAGAAGCTTCTATTGCCCACCACGGGCCGTGCTCAGCGGACACGGGGGCGTGCCGAAAGTACTGCAGGCGCATTAATTGTAATTGCGAATTACAATTAATGAAGAGAGAGAGTGTCAGACGGGCACGGGGCTGTGCCCAGCGAACACGGGGCCGTGCCCAGGCCTCTGTTCAGCCTATAAATAGGAGTGCTTGGTTTCATTGCAACTCATCCCTTGGCACACCACCTCTCTCACACTTCATCCACCACCCACCACCATCACAACACCATCATCTACCACCATCATCCATTGTCCATCATAGAGTGTGTGAGTCGTCTCGGGATCCAACATTGATCGTAAGAGTTCTTGACAATCAAGGCCATGTTTGCCTAAGTCTCTTACATCACTTGGTGAAGACAAAGTGTCTAGTATAATACTTTTTATTTCTAATCTTTTGCACTTTTTATTTGGTTTTGTATTAATGACTTTAATAACTAGTTACTTATGTTGAAGGTGATCTTTCCTTATCGTTTGTCCGTGGTGTCTTGGCATTATTTTACTGTCTATATAAAATAAAGGATTTTCACCATTCATATCTCCACGGTCTATATGGAGGTATGTTGGCTACCTGGTCGGGGGTTAAGGGAACGGTTTGGTAAAGGTCTTGCCATTGTTCAGCGTTTAGAGGTCCTGCAATGGACCTGGGTCAAATTTAGTAGGACCTCCTTCAATACTTCACGGTATTGGATGGCGGGGGTCCAAACTCTTTGATCCCCTCATAAGTTAACTACTATTAATACTATAACCCGGCTATTTAGGACTGTATCCCTGCTGACTCAGACTACTTAGTCGAGGGTAACGTCACCGCCAAAAGCGGGGCCTACCACAATACTGCATTAATAACTTAATTCATTATCTTCCAATAATCCACCCCTTTAGGATTGTATCCCTGCTGACTCAAACTACTGGGGTGAGGGTAACGTCACCTTCAAAAGAGGGGCCTACTACAATAACTAAGATAATCTCTTAATTATGTGCAAAAGTGCGGAAATAATCAAAGGTTATACTAGATACGAGTCGGAACCAAGTGATTCATCTTGTCTATCTGTTTTTATTTTATTTTTATTTTCAGCATTTTAGTTAGTTTTTATTTTTCTTAGTTTAAAACATTTTTCCAAACTTTTATTTTGGTTAGACGTTGAGGATAAACCGGTACTAAAAGCTCTTGTGTCCTTGGACGACCTCGGTATCTTACCAACGCTATACTACACCCAACGATGGGTGCACTTGCCCATATGTGTGTTTAGTGTTAGTGAAATATCGTGTTTTATAAATTTAAAACTTGGCTAAAATAAGTGTTAAAAAGGGCTTAAAATATACACCTAAAATATACAACACTTTATCGCACATCAAGTTTTTGGCGCCGCTGCCGGGGACACAAGGATTTTAAGAAAGTTAGGAATCAACGGCCTAATCATCTTTTATTTTTCTTTTTATTTTTTTTAGATTTTCTTAGTTTTTCAGCTTCTGCAGAGCTCAGCACGGGCCGTGCCCGGTCAGACACGGGCCGTGCCCAGCATCATCACTGGCAGTTTTTATTTTCTGAGTTACAGAGAGCTGAACACGGGGCCGTGTCGGTGCAACACGGGGTCGTGTCCAACTCCCAGTAACTGGGAATCCAGAAAACAATTACTGTATCTCTCAACACGGGCCGTGCTCACTGAGCACGGGGCCGTGGTAAACATTCTGACCAGCGTTCTTTTCTGTTTTTGTTGCAGGACTCGGAACCCAGGCGCCACATTTGAACCTCCTACGTAGTGCATGAGCTCCAGTTCTAGTAGAGACATAAAAGAACCCCTAGAAGAACCCGAGCGCTTTCTCAGAAAAAGACTAAAAGCTAAACATCAAGAGAAAGCTTCGGGGGACCCACTTCCAATGGCGGACCAATTACCTACGGCCTACCGTAGGCAATCTTGGCGCTGCTATCAATGCACCGAATGTCGAGGCCAACAACTTCGAACTTCGGCCGCATTTGATACAAATGCTCCAAAACTCCGCAACCTTCCACGGGCTTGCGGACGAGGATCCCCATCTACATATTACTAACTTTTTAGAAATATGTGATACCTTTCGGATCAATGGAGCATCAAATGACGCCATCCGCCTTCGAATGTTTCCTTTCTCATTAAAAGACCGAGCCAAGGCTTGGCTTAACACCCTCCCAGTTGGATCGGTAAACACCTGGGATGAACTCGCCCAAAAGTTTTTGTATAAGTATTTCCCTCCTGCTAAAACGGCTAAATTAATGACTGAAATTAATACATACTCACAAGAGGATGGGGAATCCTTATATGAAACTTGGGAAAGGTTCAAGGAGCTTCTAAGAAAGTGTCCTCACCATGGTCTAGCGGTATGGCAACAAGTATCCACTTTCTACAATGGATTGTTGCCACACACAAGACAAACACTTGATTCAAGCTCCGGGGGACTCTTAGGTAATCGTCGCCCAAATGAAATATATAACCAAATTGAGGAAATTGCTCAAACCAATTTTCAATGGCACACTCCCCGAGGTAATAAATCTATTGCCCCGGGCGCCCATAAGGTTGATGAAAGCACCTCTTTACAAGCCCAAATTGAGGCCCTCTCTTCAAAAATCAAAAGGCTAGAAATGACAAAAACGGCCTCGGTTATGGCTTGTGAAGGGTGTGGTGGGTCACATGAAAATTGGAGTTGTATGAAAGAATTAGATGAACAAACTGAAACGGTAAACTACATGGATAATAGACCTAGGCCGTCGGGTCCTCCAACGGGTACCTACAACCAAGGATGGCGTAACCACCCAAATCTTGGTTGGAGAGATCCCGGCAATAGTAGTAACCAACAAAATCAACGAACTAATTTTCAACAACCGCAAAATTTTCCTCAACAACAAGGTGGAAGAGAAAGGCTTGAAGATACTGTATCTCGCCTCATCTCTGACACTGAAAAGAAAAACTCGGATCGATTTCAACAATTGGAATCAAATTTCAGAAATCAACAAGCTAGCATTCAAAACGTTGAAAAACAATTAAATCAGCTAGCTCAAAATTTCTCCGAGAGACCGCAAGGCGCATTACCCAGTAATACCGAAACGAACCCAAAGGCACAAGTACATCTCATCACATTAAGAAATCGAACCGTGGGTCCCGAGGATGCTCCATTGTCGCCAAATGAAAGAAGCCATTCTAGTCAGCCTGTGACTCCTCCTGCGCCAGAAAAAGCTTCTACACCAAATCAAGGGCCCACCAAGACTCCTCCAATCCCGTACCCCGGTAGGTTAAATCGTCAAAAGACCGATGAGCAATTCGCAAAGTTCGAAAGCTTACTAAAACAATTGCATGTCAATATTCCTTTTATTGAGTTCCTAACCCAAATGCCTAAATATGCAAAATTCATGAGGGATTTCCTCACTCACAAAAAGAAAATTGAATCATTGCAATTAGTTAACTTAGGCGAAGAATGCTCAGCTCTAGTACTCAACAAACTTCCACAAAAGAAAATCGATCCCGGGAGCTTCACAATCCCTTGTTCGATTGGGAAGTCCCCCGTCCGAAATGCTTTAGCCGATCTTGGAGCTAGCATCAACCTCATGCCCACATCAATGTTCAAGCGACTCGGCCTAGGAACAACAAGCCCCACAAAGATGAGCATACAACTCGCCGACAGGTCCGTCAAGTTCCCACATGGTGTCGTCGAAAATCTGCTAGTCAAGGTTGACAAATTCGTCTTTCCAACCGACTTTGTCATCCTAGACATGGAAGAAGACACCGAGGTCCCCCTCATCCTCGGGAGGCCATTCCTAGCCACCGCCCAAGCATTGGTGGATATGAATGACGGAACTCTAACATTGAAGTTTGGGAATGAGGAAGTGAAATTTGAATGTGGAAAGCGAGTAGAGGAAGAAGATCCGGTCAACTACATGAAGGTCATAGACTCAAGTTTGGATGACGCTCTCCGACGGTGTAACATGGGATGCAACACATCCCACTTGGGTAGCATATGACCAGGCTTTGGGTCTAGCCAAAGACCCTTATAAACGTGGCGCACCATGGAGGCATTCCACGGAACTATCCTTAGTTTAATTTAGATTAATTTTTATGTTTTCTAGTTAGTTTAATTTTCAGGAATAAAACACACTCATGGTGGTAAAGGATGAAAAGGGGAACGAGAAAAATGATCCCATGCACAAGAACGAGGCAACCCGACAGTTTTCTCCCTTTCAGAAGGTTCAACACGGGCCGTGCCCAACCAACACGGCCCCGTGTCAAACCACCTGCAGAAAACGCCCAGTACAGGTAACTGGACACGGGCCGTGTTCACCCAACACGCCCCCGTGTCCAGACTTCTGTTCCTCTTATTTCAATTTTGTTACTGGCACTTAAACACGGGGCCGTGCCCGGATAACACGGGGCCGTGTTCAGTGCCCAGTAACACAAATTTTTGCTTTTAAACACTATTTTACACATCTAATCAACCTAAAAATTTATTTTTGGGACACATTGAGGACAATGTGTAATTTAAGTGTGGGGGGGATGCTAAAACCTTGAATTTTGCAAGTCCTAAATACAAGCCTTACACAAAACTCTATTGGAACCGCTAATCACCCCAAAATTTTTTCAAAAATTTTTTTTTTTTTACTTGTCTAGGTTTAACTCGGGAAATTCAAGCTCTCAAAAAGGTTATATTTTTACAAATTTACAACCGATAGCGTAGTGATAAAAAGAACCAACATAAGAAAATTATGAAAAGGCATGACAAACTTATTTAAAATTTGATTATATATACTTGATCACATAAAAACCCATTCCCACAAAAGTGAGTTTTGAGCCTTTATTGAGCACACAATTTCATATCATTTGACTAAATGCTCATTTTTCGTTTCTTGTGTGAATAGCCGCTTGGTTCTTACGACTCTAGAACTTGCCATGACAATACATTCCCGGTCCTTATCAACTTAAACCCGAGTAAGTAAATGATAGAGGCATTAGGACTAACCCTTTTTCATTTCTACACCATTATTTTTCTTTTTTTTCACCACCTACCCAAAAAATCCCCCTAGTTAGCCCATTTGAGCCTAAACCTTTTCGTTTCATCACCCAAAACAAAAACCCTTTCACCCACCAAAACCTTTTTCATTTTTTAACCCTTTATTTTAGTAACAAGTTCGGTTCTTCGAAAAAAAAAAAAAAAAAAAAAAAAGAGAAAAATGAAGCAAAAAGAAAATAAACAAACAAAGTAATCAAAAATAACTTTGTTTGAATAAAAGCTTCATCAAAAATAAAAAGTTGCAAAAATACGAAAACCGACACTTGTTACGCTTTTTAGCCCTTTTTCTACTAACCACTAACCCAACCACCTACCTTTAACCCTAGCCAACCCTTAACCCACAAAGTCCTCTTGATATCTACAAAGGTATAAAAGTTAAAAAGGAGGAGGATTGATTTCTTGGCAAGCCTATGGTAGGAATAAGTTCCATGCCGCTCTCGAGTGATTCACTAAAAATACACCTTCGGCCGAGTGTGAGTGATTTCCCCGCGAGGTATGTGAACTTGTATATAAATAGAATTTTAAAAAGGCATGTTATGCCCAAATAAGTAATTTCTTTTATGAACAGTTCTAAGTAAATCATTACGAATAGGAGTGTAAATAAATAAAAATAAAACCCTAAAAAGATCTTGGAAATCCCGACACTCTATGACAAGCCCAAAACCTTCTCTTCTACCTATTCCATTTGGGAGTGTAAGCCAAATATTAAAGAGTTTTGCTTGAGGACAAGCAAAAGTTCAAGTGTGGGGGTATTTGATGTGTGTAAAATGCAACATATAAATTACATCAAATGAGGCATAAAACTAACCCTTTTTTAGTACTAATATTGGAAAAAGAGTGTTTTTGTCTTCCTTTTGTATTTTCAGGATTAAATGAGCTCAAAAACGCAAAAGAAGCAAAAAGACAGCTAAATCCAACATAAATACAAGAAAAGGAACATTAGTGGATTGCCCGAACCCTCAACGGCACCTTCCAAAGCAAAATAGAGAAAACAGAAGGCTGAACACGCCCCGTGCTCAGCCAGCACGGGGTCGTGCCCAAGAAGCAGCAGAAAAGACAAACCTATAGAAGCTTCTATTGCCCACCACGGGCCGTGCTCAGCGGACACGGGGGCGTGCCGAAAGTACTGCAGGCGCATTAATTGTAATTGCGAATTACAATTAATGAAGAGAGAGAGTGTCAGACGGGCACGGGGCCGTGCCCAGCGAACACGGGGCCGTGCCCAGGCCTCTGTTCAGCCTATAAATAGGAGTGCTTGGTTTCATTGCAACTCATCCCTTGGCACACCACCTCTCTCACACTTCATCCACCACCCACCACCATCACAACACCATCATCCACCACCATCATCCATTGTCCATCATAGAGTGTGTGAGTCGTCTCGGGATCCAAGATTGATCGTAAGAGTTCTTGACAATCAAGGCCATGTTTGCCTAAGTCTCTTACATCACTTGGTGAAGACAAAGTGTCTAGTATAATACTTTTTATTTCTAATCTTTTGCACTTTTTATTTGGTTTTGTATTAATGACTTTAATAACTAGTTACTTATGTTGAAGGTGATCTTTCCTTATCGTTTGTCCGTGGTGTCTTGGCATTATTTTACTGTCTATATAAAATAAAGGATTTTCACCATTCATATCTCCACGGTCTATATGGAGGTATGTTGGCTACCTGGTCGGGGGTTAAGGGAACGGTTTGGTAAAGGTCTTGCCATTGTTCAGCGTTTAGAGGTCCTGCAATGGACCTGGGTCAAATTTAGTAGGACCTCCTTCAATACTTCACGGTATTGGATGGCGGGGGTCCAAACTCTTTGATCCCCTCATAAGTTAACTACTATTAATACTATAACCCGGCTATTTAGGACTGTATCCCTGCTGACTCAGACTACTTAGTCGAGGGTAACGTCACCGCCAAAAGCGGGGCCTACCACAATACTGCATTAATAACTTAATTCATTATCTTCCAATAATCCACCCCTTTAGGATTGTATCCCTGCTGACTCAAACAACTGGGGTGAGGGTAACGTCACCTTCAAAAGAGGGGCCTACTACAATAACTAAGATAATCTCTTAATTATGTGCAAAAGTGCGGAAATAATCAAAGGTTATACTAGATACGAGTCGGAACCAAGTGATTCATCTTGTCTATCTGTTTTTATTTTATTTTTATTTTCAGCATTTTAGTTAGTTTTTATTTTTCTTAGTTTAAAACATTTTTCCAAACTTTTATTTTGGTTAGACGTTGAGGATAAACCGGTACTAAAAGCTCTTGTGTCCTTGGACGACCTCGGTATCTTACCAACGCTATACTACACCCAACGATGGGTGCACTTGCCCATATGTGTGTTTAGTGTTAGTGAAATATCGTGTTTTATAAATTTAAAACTTGGCTAAAATAAGTGTTAAAAAGGGCTTAAAATATACACCTAAAATATACAACACTTTATCGCACATCACCCTTGTTACTTCCAAAACAACCTTATGTCATGATCCATGATCATGACCAACCCGGGTTAAACGATGATCCGAGCTACCACAACATAGATCGGGTCCAGATAACTACACAAATCAAATACTACAAGATTTACACAACATTCAAGCTTTTAACCATTACTTTTAGCATTTTTAGTAGACTTTTAAGCTTCAACTTGTATGTTCATGACTTTTAACCGTTACATATCATTTTAACCATCTTAAAATAGTTCGAGAGGGTGATTCAAGCAACTTACTACTAGCTCGAGGCTAGGGAAGAATCTAGACGCAAAAAGAGTGGATAAAAGCAATGAGTAGAGGTCCTTTGAGTTCCGAATGCACCAAGCCTCCTCTTACGTGATCCTTAACACTTGAATGGTCTTGAGATGAGGTGATCAAAACCGAAAAATATGATGGATGTTGAAGGGGGGTTCGGCCGTGAGCTTCCTAGAGAGAGAGAGGGAGTTGTTTTGGGGTGTTAAGTGGTGAATGATATGTTAGGCTAATCCTTGATCTTATAGTCATTCCATAAGTGTATTACCCAACGGATTTCATGCTCTCTAGATACTAAACATGAAGATTAAAATAATAATTTGGAGGACAAAGTATGTCCCCCCTCTTGGGGACGGTTGGTTAAGGGGGGGGGGGGGTCTTGGTTCAAATCCAACTAGATAGTTAGACATTACTTAGGTTAATCTAGGTTAGTTAAGTGATTAACCCGGTTAATAGTGTGTTGTGCTTTATTGCGGGTGTTAGGGTATTCAGGGACCCTAACTGGCTCAGAAAAAGAAAAACAATGTTATTAACAATATTTTCATGTTCCGGGTATAGTCCGGTTGTTCGGTTGGATAGTAATCCGTTAAAGCGTTAAACAAGCTTTAAAGTGTCGTTATAATTATTTTTAGTGACACAACTTATTCCTGACACTTTGGAAAGTGTCTAGTAATATTTTTCTCATGTTTTGGCACTTTATCAGTTAGCTAAAAGCTGGATTGTTTATTAAAGTGCTGAGTTTTGTGCTTAGAGTACGTTTTAGGCACATCCAGTCATTGTAACTTATTCCTAGAGACGCAGTTCTACAACCCTTGTATCCCTACACTTTCTATTAGTGTAGTAAACTATCTCTGGCTCTTACAGGCCTTAGAGGCAGTGCCTGCCTGGTGCTAGTTATGACAGCACGTTTAATAGGTTATTCGTTCATTGTGCTACTGTGCGTTTGGTGCATCAAGGTTGTAACAAAGGTGCTGTAAGCAAAGTATGATGCAAGTAAGTACATTTATCAGCATTCAAGTAGTAGTTTATCCACAATTTCAAGTAAGCACATTAATTAAGCAGTAATTAATTATTAATTAAGTCGTACGGATACCTGGTTTAGTGAGGGTTGTCACATTCTCCCCCCGTTAAAGAAATTTCGTCCCCGAAATTGTACTACCTTATCTCCTTATGGTCACGTCACACATGGATACATAATTAATATCGAGGTAGATAGTCATCAAACCGAATCAACCCTTACTCACACTTGGGGGTCTACAAGAGAGGAGTTTCAACTAATAAGATCCTCAAATGTCCGATCGCAGTATCCCAGCGAGTTTTCACGAAACATAGCACCCTCTATACAAATTCAGAAATTTTCAACTTGATGAGTGGCAAGGTTCAGTGCGTTTGAACCTTTTGAACTGTGAGGATACACTGAATGAATACCGACGAATCTGGTGTACCCTTGCTTTGATTTGTAGTTGCATCAGGAATATGTAAATGACAAGTCAATCAAAAGTTTATGAATTTTGCGTGGAACGGTTGACCATGATTAGCACAAGCTACAAGTTTGTAAAGACACCACAAGGTATCTCAACGACATGATTTCCATAATAGCGGTGACTGAACAATTTCACTGAGTTTGAGACCAGATGAAAGTGTACCGGAACAAGCCGGAAGACGAAACGAAGTACTTCAAGGCATTTGATTGGTAACGAAAGAATCGTTAGGGGGTACACCATGATATGAAATGAATTTGTGTACCCTTGACTCAGCACGCAAGTGTGTTGAGAGTGATTTAATTGTGATAAGGAAAACGGATTTAGGGCAAGTTGTCAAATAATCAAATAAATCCGTATACGAAGTGAGTAGTCAAATAAGCGCAAGTTTCTGTTCTATGAAAGTATCACTGTAAGGTATCGAAATCTATCAACGATTTAGTGGAGTCTTAGACCAAATAAGTCTACTACGACCCGAAACAAAAGAATCTGTGCAAAGTATTAGAATATGATGCTCTCAATGCATCATATGGCGTCTCAAATTAAGCATGTGACTGGATAAGTTCAAGCAGTTGAACCTAGTTTCAACGTAACCAAACAATAAACGTACATATCAACGAGGAAATTTTGACATGATAGCAAACATGTAACTTGAACGAAGGTAGTTCCAATAAGTGTGTTGACTTGATAACAAAAGAGTCAACAATGACAAAAATGTAGGTCATTCGATTCACAACTAGTAATTAGATTTGACAACGTAATATCTGAACATTCGTGAAGCGTTTATTCGAAATGTAACCACATGCGTAGCAAATGGTGCATGGGTTATATATAGGCTTTCAAGTGATGAAGTGATGCGTTCTTACTAAAACGAAGAAGTGACCAAATATACGAAGCAAACGTGCGTTCGCTCTCAGCGAAAGAAAACAACGCGATGCAACTACTTGAGGGGAGTAGAAATGCAAATTTCTACTTGTTAGAAGTGAAAGTGAAGGCTTCAATGGAAGAAAATTTAAGTACTTTCGGGTTCGTTAGCTGCAATGACAAGTTGGTCAAGTTAATGGTGTTTGATTGAGTTGACAGATATGGTTCCTAGATGCAAGGCTTCTAGTTTCTCTAGATTCCGCACCTCGTGTGGGTCTGGTTTATTCATTGGGTAGGAAGCAGTATTTTGTTTATATCTAAGCATAATTATTGTCCCCCAATTTTACCTTGGGATACTCCCTGAGTTGCTCTACTAACGACGTTCGATCGTTGATCAGTCGTGTAGTAGTAGTTGAATCATCATAGTCGCTCGTGTAAGAAGTCCGCTAATTTTTAGCAAGAGTTACTGACTCTGGTGGGTTAGTTCGTTCGGTTCCTGGTAGCTGACGCTTACTTGAAACTCATCATCCCCCTTTTTGACGAGCAGATATGGGGTTTTCCCCAACAGGGGATTTTTGGTCTGTTATCCTCCTTCTCCATCCACTTCTGAAGCTTCACTGTCAATCCTTGCGTTCCCGAAGATGTAAGTCGTTGAGGGGTATTGACTGCAGGTGCGACGCCGGGAATTTATCTGATGCGAACAGGATCAGCCGTGGGAGAGAACATTATGGCAAACCTTCGGGGAAGACCTTAGGGCATTTTGTTGTAATAAGAAGATCTTCGTGCTCAGTTCTTCGGCTCCTCCTGTCCATTGCCTCATGGGTCATGATTGCTTCGTCGTTCGACTCCGGGATGCGGATAACGATTCTCCGCTTGGTTGCTCGATCACGGTTTCATCCTAGCTACTATGACGAGGTCGTTTATTAACCAGCCTCATTAAGGGTGGGTTGTCTAACTTACTCCCTACTAAACTAAGTAGATTCCTAATTCCATGAGATGCGGGGCTATGGTCGGCACTGGTTTCAAATAACGTAAATGCAAAATTTGGGTTGGTAAAGAACGTACCAGCGACCATATCTGGATCCTGGCATGCTTCACTAGCTTCGGTGTTGGATGTTCCTTCATGGTCTTGGTTAATCTCCCGTGGGCAATCTTTCCCAAGCTGCCCCTTACCATCGCTGTTACAACCTTCCTTTCCCCTTTTCGTCTCCTGCCAACACGTTTCCCTGTCGTGTCCCCTCTTACCACAGTTGTCACACTTCTTATTACCGCATTTCCCGTTATGATGGCGCTTGCATACCTCACACTTAGGTAGATTACCCAGGTACATCTTTCCCTTTTTGGCCTTTTTCTTTTCATTTGCCTGATCACCTCCCTGAAATTCACCGAGCTTCCTTTTGTTCTTCCCAGATGCCTCCACTGGTGTTTCCTTTTTCTTGTCCGGGATCGAAAGTTTCACCAATCTAAGTGCTTCCTTAGTGAGCTCCAGTCCTATCACATGGGCAATCGTGGGTGATGGTGGCGTTGATACCATCATCAAGCTCAAAGCTTGAGGTGTCAGTTCCCAAATGGATTGCTCCATTTTCTTCAACTCGGGTTCCACTAGGTACGGAATGACCCGCGACAATTCGTAAAGCCTTCGTACGTGCTTCACCACATCTGGACCTTCCTTCTGTAGTTCCCAGAATTCTAATTCTAGCCTTTGGATATCAATCTGTGAACAATACTCCTTCCGCATTATTTCTTTCAGCTCGCTCCATGACATCGCATATGCCACAGCCTCGCCCAATTCTCGAACCTTACGGTCCCACCATAATAGAACTCCATCTTGTAGCAATCCGGAAACGTACGGGACTTGCTGCTCTGGCGTGCAACCACTCATTCGCACACCGGCATCCACATTCTCAGCCCATTTTACAAAAGCTATGGCACCTCCCGTGCCACCGAAATTCAGAGGGTTGCATTCTAGGAAATGCTGGTAGGTACAACCTGTGTCCAAGAATTCATCATCACAAAAGGTATTAGCAAGGCACTTTGGGGATTTTCCAAACGTATCGTAATGTGTCTCAGGTGACCTAAACATTACCGTTAGGTAGGTTTCTCCCCGAGGCACCTTCGCCATGTTGGTAGCGAAGAACCTCTTGCCGAGCTCTGACTCGAGAGGCGTGCGCTAACCATTCTGCCTCAGTCAGTCGGGTGATCTCTTGATGCGACATCTTCTAGGAAGAAGTTCATGTTAGTTAGGTCGCTTCTATTCGGGGAACATAAATAGTCGTTCGAAACACATGTATCACACATGTTTAAGTCATCATATTACACATCCCGCAATCTATAAAGCAAGTAATTGGAATCATGTTTACCGAAAGCATATCAAATAAACACGTGTTTCTCAGTCATAGCACATTCCCATTATATTGGTATCGCGTCCTACGATTAGGTTTTCCTTATACGGGTAAGCACATTGCATCAAACTTATAACATACGTACGTAATTTGAGGGTTTCGTTTAATGAAAGTATAGCAAGTAAACATGTAGTATTAAAATTTTAGTACGCGCATAAGCGTTACTGATCGCATTTAGTAATGACTTGGCGACTGTGCTTTCGTTGGTTTTTGACCACAGTGCTTTGGGTGCATGCTTAATGACAATTGGTTCCCATCGTTTTCCAGCTACAACTTCATTGTCTTACAAAATGTATCACATTATCCGGGTCACCGGGTCTCCCTACCCTTGCCCAACAAGTATATCAGCATATCTAAATTACGTAGTCAGGCGTGGTCCTCACAAATCTCCATAATCTTGGGGTCTCTACCCAATCGTAACGCAATCTGTGTTATTCCAGACACCAACATTTCTGGTGACTAAGGTGGGGGGGGGAGGAAAGAAAAGTAAACTGTCGACATGTTGAATTCCTCCGCGAGCTCGTATATTCCTCGAAGTAGTCAACTGATTTGCCGCTTAATGGTAAAAGGAACGAGTATCGAGATCCTGAGGACGGGGAAACTTCAGAGGTCAAGAGCATAAAAGGGATCCTGATGTATGTGGCGGATCGAGGCAAGCTGGTGGAGGGCGTGGTGTTTATTTAAAGTTTTCAGACAATATGCTGTCTTGTGATGTAGACACGTAATGTTTTGTGTTTTAAGTTGCCCTTTGTGGTGTCAGTTCAAGCTTCAACGTTCCGCGACTCATATCCTTAACTGCAGTTGATGTTACAGGAGCAACTTGTGTGGTTTTCATAACGCGAGAAATGGTGAGGGTTTGTAGTTAGCATAGTGCGTTTATAGGGACCATCAAATCGGCCTATCGAGCGTTGTAGAGGTGAATATAGCAAGCGGTGTGGCCTGGAGCATCTCTCCGGGGTGCGGGTATGTCCTGAATGAAAATGATAGGCATGATGGCGCAATGGGCGTCGGTCTTCACAAGGAAAAACGAACCTCTCCACAAATGAGGGGGTTGTCTGATGCAGGTAGCTGTAAGGGGAGCAACGTCCGGCAGACAAAAAGAAACAGGATTGTGACCACGTAAAGGTGTAGGTTCAGCAGGCGCAACATCAAGCTGACCCAAATGGTGTAGTAGCTGGTTCAAGTGCAGGCTCCGGGTCATGTAACGGTGTGGAGGTCATCAGCGGCGAGTGTGGGTAACAAAGGTGCATCCATAGGGACTGGAACAGGGGCTGAAACAGGAGCCATAAGAGAGCGTCACAGGAAACTCGAAAAGTGGGTAACCATTGTCATCGTCTATCCACCCATTTCGGGTGTGCGCGTATCGAGGATCAACTTGGGTTGCAAAAGGCGCATGATCGAACTGTACAGGCACATGTCAGGGAAAGGGCAATAACAGGATCAGCAGGAATATCAGCAATGTGAGGGGCATCAACATGGGCATCAACAACATGCTCATCCCCCCCAATAGTGGAGCAACGATGGGAATGATCATCGATAGGTACATCATCAATCAAGTATCAATAGCGGGTACATCAGCATGAATAGGGTCATGCTCGAATATGGGGTCTGGAGCAACTATTGGCTCAAGGGCCATGGCAGGCTCGGGATCAACGAACTTCATATCAAAATCTGCATGATCAGCGAATGCAGGGTCAACTGGGTCTACTGGGTTAACCATAGGCTGATCCAAGTGGATGAACTCTATCTCCTGATCAGGGTTAAATCCAGGGGGAAACACAGGGTCTGAATCCTCATCGAGGTCGTGATCGAAAGCAAACCTAGAAGCAGAGACAGCAGGTGATGCCCTGTCAGGATCTGAACCGTGTGAATAGTGCTGTGCGCTCCGAGTGTGTGATGGTGCGGAGGCCACAGGCTCGAAGGAGTCTGGAGCGGGTGAGTGTGCAGGTGACTCCTCAGCTGGAGCATCTGCGAGTAACAAAAGACCACCGTCAGTTAGAAGGGCCTCGCCCTCAACATCGTCCTCCAGGGGCTCATCATCAAACGGATCGACGTCGTCGTCAGCGTTGGCGTCGAGGAGCATATCGTAAGCAGGATAAACGACCCAAGGTATGGGAGCAGGGATCTCTACGAGTGGTAGGTACCCAGCAAAAGGACCATCAGCGGGCTCATCGACAGCGTCGGGTAGCGCAAAAGGGCTGAAAGTCATCCTTGTCTGTGCTGGTAACATCTGATGTGTGGATCTCGTGCTCTGAAGACCCTAAGTCGTCTGATACTATGGGTCTAGGGTCCGTGGTGTCTGATTCGCCAGTGCCTGATGAATTCATGGTGTCTGTATCATAAACATAAATATGCACAAATAATCAATCGTATAATTGGACAAGCACATTAGTCACCAAGTAAGCAATCAAATAATTCTCCTAGTCCCACTAGCCTCCCAGTCTCCTAGACTGATACTCCTAGTCTCACTAGCCAAATTCTCCCAGCCTCTTAGACTGCTCTTCCTAGTCTCACTAGCCAAATTCTCCCAGCCTCTCAGACTGCTCTTCCTAGTCTCACTAGCCAACTACCTCGATCTCCCAGACCGAGCCTCGGCCTCCAAGACCGAGCCTCAGCCTCCAAGACTGAGCCTATAAATAATAAATAAAATGTGCTCAACATTTGTTTGTAAAAACGTCTTGGATCTGGACTTAAGTGGTATGCAGTGTAAAAATGTTTTCGTGAGAGCCCTAGTGATCATAGTCTAGACTCGAGAAGGAATCCTAGTTCGCTATGATCAGAGCTCTGATACCAAGCTGTCACACCCTGGCTTTGCGGAAGCGTGGTTAATTTGGTGTGACTTCTTAATACCATAGCTTAATCATAATAAGCTATATGAAATAAAAACCATGCAAGATCATCCATTAAAATAAGTTTGAAGAGTAAAGAACCACAACATTGACTTAACGGGTATCACATCCTAACATACATAAACAGTGTTCAAAAGACACAACACCAACAAGAAATAAACACAGTTTAAGAACCGTGACTCGTCCAGGAAAAAGTCACATCCCTTAAACTCGGATGACCTCGAAACTAGTGCAGCGGGAAAACGTGTCATACCGCGCCAGATCCTTTAATTCCCTGAAATACATGTAAGTTGAAAAATCAACAATAATGTTGAGCGAGTTCATGTGTAAGTGAGTAAGTAAAACCTTTGTAAAATGTCTGTATAAAAATCCCTGGTATGTAGCAAATAAGGAAAAAGAGATCACCATTGGGTTGCAAAGCCAATGATATGTGTGAAGTGCAAGTAGGAAGACTCAAACCTAGCAGATTTCGCGATGGGTACAAAGTCACCCCGAGGTCCGTTACGCTGGGCCTGGGGTTGGGCTCGCTACACCCAGATAGATCTACCGCTTACGTCCCTCGGTCCTACAATGAGGATTAATGGCCTCCAGTTTCCGCCTACCCACTCACATGATCTAAATAATAAACCTTCCTTACGCTAACCATACCATGTAAGAAATGTTCGTAATCATAGTAACATGTATTTCACCCCCGCAGTTAAGAAAACTGAAAACAGTTAAGAGAAAAGGGGGACATGAACTCACCGTGGTGCGTCTCTACCAAGTAAACCTCCTGATCAAGCAGTTGTGCAACGACCTACACGTACTAACTCTATTAGACGGACGGCCGTGCCTTAGCTTTATGGTTTAAGTTTTTGGGAAATAGTTAGACAACTATTTCGTGTTCACATTTTGTAAATACTTGGTAATTATTCTCCTTCCCAAGGATGGGGGATTTAATACATGTGTGTTCGAAATGTATTATTGAGTCTCACTTAAAATATATTTTATTTCTAACTCCAAAATATAAATATTCTTCTCAAAAATATTATATTTTCTATTACATAAATTTTTCCCAAAATAATACCTTGACAAAAATACGCGTTAAGTCATATTTTCTTAAAATGCGTAAGTTACGTTTTAATGATCGAGTGGTAATAATAGTTACCGGTGTAACTTATATATTTATCGTAGAGGTGTTCGTATTATTTTGGATCCATTAACATTCGATAGTATTATTTTTACCCTAAAAATAGTACTAGTATTTTCATAAGATAATCATAAACACATATCAAGTGACTTTATGAAAAATATATACTAAATATATATTTACCAAGTTTTATTTTGTGAAATCCCACCTCCGATGTTTTGTAAATAAAGTCGTGGCGAAATCTTATAATTTGAAAACACGTTGAAATTGTATTTCTAACACTTATAGTGAAAATATTTCTAAGTGTTAGGGTTTTGGAAAATTTTTGCCAGAGTTTCCTCTGTAACTGGAGGTGGCCACGCTTTCAAGCGTATCATTTTCCTTTACAAATCAACCCAACAATTTCCTTATTTAACCAAAACAATGTTCAAGACAACAAACTAGTCAACATATATATATATATAAGTCGCAAAAATCACATGAACTTGTGGTTTTCTAATATTATGAAGTAAATCCCATTACTTTTAGTGTATCTTTATATAAATCCATCCGGTTTCGTAAAAGTCTCGTTTTTAAAGAAATTCCATCTTTACAACTTCTTGTAAAATTTGACAAAACTAGTTCTTTGTCGAAACTTAGTGTTACACAAGTATTTACACACTTGTGTGTTTGCTAAAATCATTCTTGTTTATGAAAGATCCGTCTTTAAAAGTATGTCTTCTCTTGACACTCGGTCCTTTGAAAATACCGCTTGTAGATCCGTAGATCTACTAGTTTTAAACACTATTTTGTAAGTAAAATCGTTTTTACACAAGTTCATGATTCGTGTGTGGTAGAGTTCATCCTTTAACCCTTGTTACTTCCAAAACAACCTTATGTCATGATCCATGATCATGACCAACCCGGGTTAAACGATGATCCGAGCTACCACAACATAGATCGGGTCCAGATAACTACACAAATCAAATACTACAAGATTTACACAACATTCAAGCTTTTAACCATTACTTTTAGCATTTTTAGTAGACTTTTAAGCTTCAACTTGTATGTTCATGACTTTTAACCGTTACATATCATTTTAACCATCTTAAAATAGTTCGAGAGGGTGATTCAAGCAACTAACTACTAGCTCGAGGCTAGGGAAGAATCTAGATGCAAAAAGAGTGGATAAAAGCAACGAGTAGAGGTCCTTTGAGTTCCGAATGCACCAAGCCTCCTCTTACGTGATCCTTAACACTTGAATGGTCTTGAGATGAGGTGATCAAAACCGAAAAATATGATGGATGTTGAAGGGGGGTTCGGCCGTGAGCTTCCTAGAGAGAGAGAGAGGGAGTTGTTTTGGGGTGTTAAGTGGTGAATGATATGTTAGGCTAATCCTTGATCTTATAGTCATTCCATAAGTGTATTACCCAACGGATTTCATGCTCTCTAGATACTAAACATGAAGATTAAAATAATAATTTGGAGGACAAAGTATGTCCCCCCTCTTGGGGACGGTTGGTTAAGGGGGGGGGGGGGTCTTGGTTCAAATCTAACTAGATAGTTAGACATTAGTTAGGTTAATCTAGGTTAGTTAAGTGATTAACCCGGTTAATAGTGTGTTGTGCTTTATTGCGGGTGTTAGGGTATTCAGGGACCCTAACTGGCTCAGAAAAAGAAAAACAATGTTATTAACAATATTTTCATGTTCCGGGTATAGTCCGGTTGTTCGGTTGGATAGTAATCCGTTAAAGCGTTAAACAAGCTTTAAAGTGTCGTTATAATTATTTTTAGTGACACAACTTATTCCTGACACTTTGGAAAGTGTCTAGTAATATTTTTCTCATGTTTTGGCACTTTATCAGTTAGCTAAAAGCTGGATTGTTTATTAAAGTGCTGAGTTTTGTGCTTAGAGTACGTTTTAGGCACATCCAGTCATTGTAACTTATTCCTAGAGACGCAGTTCTACAACCCTTGTATCCCTACACTTTCTATTAGTGTAGTAAACTATCTCTGGCTCTTACAGGCCTTAGAGGCAGTGCCTGCCTGGTGCTAGTTATGACAGCACGTTTAATAGGTTATTCGTTCATTGTGCTACTGTGCGTTTGGTGCATCAAGGTTGTAACAAAGGTGCTGTAAGCAAAGTATGATGCAAGTAAGTACATGTATCAGCATTCAAGTAGTAGTTTATCCACAATTTCAAGTAAGCACAGTAATTAAGCAGTAATTAATTATTAATTAAGTCGTACGGATACCTGGTTTAGTGAGGGTTGTCACATAATAGAATTTTCTTATAATAATAGTTATCACACGAGTATAAATGTTGCACCATTCGAAGCACTTTATGGACGAAAGTGCCGAACCCCAGTTTGTTGGGCAGAAATTGGGGAAAAGCAACTATCTGGACCTGAGATAGTACAAGAAACAACCGACAAAATTATTCAAGTCAAGGAATGACTAAAAGCAGCACGTGATCGACAGAAGAGCTATGCTGATAACCGACGCAAGCCGTTGGAATTTCAAGTAGGAGATAAAGCATTATTGAAAGTCTCTCCTTGGAAAGGAGTAGTAAGATTCATCAACTACAATTGCCAGAGGAAATGGCAGGACCTGTAGCCTATCAACTTTTATGACATAAGCCCCCGGTATGTTGGACCTATTAAGATTATTAAAAGGATAGGACCTGTAGCCTATCAACTACAATTGCCAGAGGAAATGGCAGGAATACATGATGTGTTTCATGTATCAAATCTAAAAAAGTGTTTAGGTGATGAATAACTGATAGTACCTCTTAAAGATATAGAGGTAAATGAACAACTTAAGTTTGTAGAAGGACCTCTACAGATTGAAGACTAAGAAAGTCAAGAATCTCAAACACAAGAGACTAGTTCTAGTCAAAGTGAAGTGGGACTCCAAAAGAGGACCTGAGTACACATGTGAACTCGAGTCAGAGATGCAAAGAAAATATCCGCATTTGTTCCAGTAGATCTCGAGGACGAGCTCTAAAACAAGGTGGGGAGAATGTAACAACCCTCGGTAAAACCAACACCCTCATAAAAGTTATGACACTCTAGTATATTGTAAAATGTCCCCATATGTCTTATATTACACCCCGTGTGTGAAAACCGAGCCCAAAATAGATTATAACATATAAAATAAATTAAAAATAAGAAAAATAGAGTTGAGGCGGGCCGCGTAGACCCACCCCAACATCTCACACGGGCGGTATCAAGGATGGAACCAGACTCCGCTGATTTCTTTAGTTAAAGCGGGCCGCGTAAGAGTCTTTGTTAGTTGACGCGGGCCGCGAGAGATTATGAATACTACGATTACAAGATTTCATTTTCATGAATACTACGATTACATATGATAACAAATACTGCATGAACTCGCTCAACTTTTGCTGACTTTTTAAAACTACATGTATTTCAGGAAACAGGACCTGAGCCGGTGATATTCTATGGGATTCGGGATAACTAATGACAACGATTGCCACTTTTGAAGGGTTTGTCTTCTATACCCCAACTTCGTATGGGTATATAGGGAACAAATCCTTACTATGTGATGTGTAAAACAATTCGATAACTATGTTGTGTTTAACGTTGTAAACGTGGTATGAAACTCGAAACTACTTTTGGAAAAATTATAAATCTTGGTTGAAATCTATATATCTATGGCATCGTTGTTGGTTCATGTTATCAATACATTTGGATGCAATGATTACCATGCTTACGTCACACACAATATGTAACAACCCTCGGTAAAACCAACACCCTCATAAAAGTTATGACACTCTAGTATATTGTAAAATGTCCCCATATGTTTTATATTACACCCCGTGTGTGAAAACCGAGCCCAAAATAGATTATAACATATAAAATAAATTAAAAATAAGAAAAATAGAGTTGAGGCGGGCCGCGTAGACCCACCCCAACATCTCACGCGGGCGGTATCAAGGATGGAACCAGACTCCGCTGATTTCTTTAGTTAAAGCGGGCCGCATAAGAGTCTTTGTTAGTTGACGCGGGCCGCGAGAGATTATGAAACGCGGAGGCATCCGGTGCTGACACGTGTCGACATCGTGGCGGACCTACCCATCGAATCAGCTAAGCTACTCTGTTGACCAGGGTTGACGCGGGCCGCGTAACCCTGGCCTGTTCTTTACGCGGGTCGCGTGGAGACCAGAATTCAACCCTATATAAGAAGGCCATCAGTTTTCGTTTTCCGTCGCTCACTTCTTTCATTCTAAACGAAATTCTGAAGTTATAAACATTATAGTCGGGTACTATACCCCTAATTAGCGAAGTTATCCAGGAAACCCTTACGAGAAGCCTAAGATAGCAATGTGAGTTTATCCTCTTTTTGTTAACCTTTTTGGAATGTTTTACAAAACCTTAAATTATTTACAATGTGATTAAGCGGTGATTGAGTATTTGTAGTTCTTCAATTACTGCCGGTATTATGGGGGTTTGTATACAAAATTTATTACTACGAGTAGTAGTAAGTCGGGAACGACAGTACATTACCATTGGACAACGAGTTAGCCAATGGGTAATTTGACCATAGCCATAGATCCGGTCGAGTGGCAAATACTGAATGAGTAATTGTGTAGAAATAAACAATGTGATCGCTCTCAATACGGTTTTAATTAATAAATGTTTCTTGATTAAACTGGGATTCACTCACCAGTATTTCCGACTGACAAATGTTTTTAAAACGCATTACAGGTAACACAATGTGACATCCAATTAGTGAAAAGCCAGCTGGAGAGCACTGAAGGCTTGGGAAAAATGTGGCTATAAAAGTTACCTAATAAACGATGTTTTAAATTCAATATAATAGGGTTTGTCGCTATAAATGTATTGTAATAAGAAACTTGGGTTTTACCCATGTGATTATTAATATTAAATGAGGTGGTTTTACTCTGATAAACATTTCCTAACTACGGTCCTGATGTAAATTCCGCTGCAAGATTTAATAACTGATACCACCACTACTGAGTTCGCGTCCGCCCGTTCCCGGGACAGATAAGGGATCGGGGGTTGCGACACAATACGCTTCCGCTACTAGCAGGGTGTGACAGATTGGTATCAGAGCTCCGATTGTAGTGAACCAGGGAAAAACTTATATTAAAGTTTGGTCTACAATCACCGAAGGGCTCTCACATGAAAACAAAGTCAATAACATTACAAAAGTGATTTCAAAAGTATGACAAAAATGACAAAAGGTTTTCATTGTGTCACTATAACATGAGGATCTATCACGCGAGCTCAATCATAAGTAACTGATATGGTTCAATACATGTTTAGTCTATAACGAATAGACTTGAAAACACTAAGGCTTACATGTGAAACATGAGAACAAAAACAGCATGAGATTTAGTGATTAATTATATATATATATATATATATAATATTTATATATGTGTTGTATGGAATATTTGCCATGAATGAAAATACCTTCCACTATGAATTCTATTATTACACTTAACTCACTCGATGATAATGACGACCTCGCGTCTATTACGAAGCTTTTGGCGGAAGTAGTCCCTAATCGAGACCCTAAAGCATTGATTCCGTGGAAGATGGTTACTTCCCTCGGGTAGTATATGTCTAGCTTCGGTTGTGACGACGAGGCGGAGGTGACAGCCTTAGACAACAACTCTACTAGTGGGAAGAGGTCCCTGAGATTCATAAAGGTCATGATGGATTACATTCTTGTTAAGGCAAGGAAGATGAGGTATTCATCTTGAAGGTGCCCCTCCAGTGGTTATTATTACGAATTCTTTTTAGACTAACGTTGTTCCCTTTCACGAATAATGACAAGGGGCATTGGCACGTGGACCAGTACGAAGGTCCCTTCTATGTTGAAGGTATGTAGACAATAGACTCCTCTCTCTGTCTGATCGTCTGCTTTGAACGAGAGACACTGGGGTGACCATGCAAGAGAATTTATTATTACGGGGGCCCACGTAATAACAATTTGTAGTGCATGGGAATCCTGGTGGGCTCTGCGGGTCAAACCAAGAGATCACTATCCATTTGAAGTTCTTAAGTTGTTCAAATTTCTATCTAGTAGAACACTAACCGGAATGGTTACTATAACACTCTACGATACAGGAAGACTACACGTATTGTTTGCACTTATCATTCGATCTATAACAAGAGTCGTCTGAGACTAGTCATCGAAAGTAAACAAAACTCGTTAGCCACTCATGGAGGATTTTTCCTCAACATTCTTGAAATTCTTGTACATGGGCTGGTTCTTTGGTGTCTATGACACCTTACCTTATCTTAGTTATTGGAGATGATTACATTAAACTCTGTCGTTTGATATTTGTCTTATTCCAAGGGATACTATGGCATGAGCCAAGCTACAACCCTTCATTGTATTATTCGATATCTATGGAAATTATAACAATTTTGTCGAAGCTCGTGGAGCTCAAGGAGTATCAACGTACTCGTCACACGAGCTAGTGCGGTGAAGGGTTTTTCCTACTTTGGGCGATCGAGATCCAGGAAGTATGGGATACACGTTGTAAAAATTGGAGACGACCGTTTGGTTTCTCCTCCTCAACGAATTACTTCTTTTCCCATTTAGGCACATGGCTAATACACTCAAGAGGTACTATGCATTTTGGAATGCATTTATTCATGAATATCATTGTTCAAACATACCGGAGCAACGCTGTCTTGAGGTTTCCATGACCAGTCACATTCTTAATTCTTAGGCGCATGATAGGCTATATCTGTCCAAATAAAAGCCTAGACCCAATGATACTATGTATCGGAAACAACGTGGCGTCGACAAGAAAATCTACGCCTAGAAGAGGGTCAGTTAATCAGCGCCCTACTATTAAAGTTGAACTAGAGGTCATATGGAACAACATGAGGTTATCGAGTCGACACTAGTGATGGTACTGATGGTACCGGTAGTTCAAGTGGTTCAAATCCCGATGGGATGAGAATGAGTGGCAATGCCACACTTGGAGATGCAATCACACCAGATTTTAATCCTAAGGCTTTTCCGGATTATAAGCCGCGAGACCTCATTGATACGGAAGGTGCGGTGAGTTCTATCCGCTAGATAAAGACAAGGAAGTCAGTTAACCTTGCTAATAAATGTACTCCTAAGTAAACGTTTTGGTAAATGAATAGCCTTCTGTTGGATGAGGCGTTAACTTGGTGGAATCTCCAAGTGCAAACTATAGGGAGTAATACAACAAAGAGGTTATTGTGGGAAGAACTCAAGAATCTTAAGCGAGAAGAGTATTGCTCGCTAGTGGAAAAATTCCAAGTTTGGGAACCGAGCTCTAGAACTCGATCATGATTAGAGCTAATGTTGTTAGTTACCCCGAAGCCTCTACAATCTGTCAAGGATTGATTGCATATTGGATAACACTCGAATCCAAACGCACTGAGCGCTACATTTGGGGTTTAGCCCTGAGATCCGAATCATGATCACATCATGTCACCCTACCTAGATTTATTTTCAAGTAACTCTCTCAGTTAGTCTCACCAAGGATGTGGTGAGGATGGGGGACTGCCCAAGGAGGGTGTTAAGAGAAAGAGAAATCCTGTGACAAGCAAAGCGAAGGCGATTACTGCCATAATCGATGCTCGCATTAAGAAGTATGCTAATAACTTGTCAAAATTCGGGATGAGATAGGTGAAACTTTCATCATGAGGGCACTTGCAAAAGTGACAAGAGTAGCAGTGCAGTGACACTGGGCACAAAACAAAAACTAACGAGTTATTTATATTCAAGAAAGAACAAGGAGGTTTTAACTGTGGCAAAGAGATCACTACAATCATGGATGTCTAAGGACGAATCAAGCAAGTGAATGAGTGTGTGTATGAGTAGAACTATTAATACTCCACAAAAGTCCCAATGTTGCCATGGGTACGTTCTACTTTACAACCAGAATGTATCAATTCTTTGAATATCAACATCGGCTTAACTTAGTGTCTTTAGATAGTAAGCATATACACGAGTTAGAGTCATGTAGGTTAGACATGTCTTACTCAATCAAGTAGCTAATGGGAAATTAGCGGAGTCATGTGAAGTCATTAAGGGTCACCGATACGTTCCTATCAACCGACCAGTTGCATCCGTGTTGTTTAACACCGGTGTCGGTACCTCTTAAAGATATAGAGGTAAATGAACAACTTAAGTTTGTAGAAGGACCTCTACAGATTGAAGACAGGAAAGTCAAGAATCTCAAACACAAGAGACTAGTTCTAGTCAAAGTGAAGTGGGACTCCAAAAGAGGACCTGAGTACACATGGGAACTCGAGTCAGAGATGCAAAGAAAATATCCGCATTTGTTCCAGTAGATCTCGAGGACGAGCTCTAAAACAAGGTGGGGAGAATGTAACAACCCTCGGTAAAACCAACACCCTCATAAAAGTTATGACACTCTAGTATATTGTAAAATGTCCCCATATGTCTTATATTACACCCCGTGTGTGAAAACCGAGCCCAAAATAGATTATAACATATAAAATAAATTAAAAATAAGAAAAATAGAGTTGAGGCGGGCCGCGTAGACCCACCCCAACATCTCACGCGGGCGGTATCAAGGATGGAACCAGACTCCGCTAATTTCTTTAGTTAAAGCGGGCCGCGTAAGAGTCTTTGTTAGTTGTCGCGGGCCGCGAGAGATTATGAATACTACGATTACAAGATTTCATTTTCATGAATACTACGATTACATATGATAACAAATACTGCATGAACTCGCTCAACTTTTGTTGACTTTTTAAAACTACATGTATTTCAGGAAACAGGACCTGAGCCGGTGATATTCTATGGGATTCGGGATAACTAATGACAACGATTGCAACTTTTGAAGGGTTTGTCTTCTATACCCCAACTTCGTATGGGTATATAGGGAACAAATCCTTACTATGTGATGTGTAAAACAATTCGATAACTATGTTGTGTTTAACGTTGTAAACGTGGTATGAAACTTGAAACTACTTTTGGAAAAATTATAAATCTTGGTTGAAATCTATATATCTATAGCATCGTTGTTGGTTCATGTTATCAATACATTTGGATGCAATTAGGTTGTTACGACTTAACTTCTGGCATAGACTGGTTGGCCGACAACCGAGCAGAAGTAGTTGTGCTGCGAAAACTATTATTCTTTTTCCCCTGTCTGACGAGAGAACATCTTTTGGTGCACGGAGAGAAACACGACACACGGCTGCTGACCAACAACTGTATGAAGTCTCAGAAGAGTATGAGAACAGGATGCATCGCCTTTCTTGTCCATGTGGTCGACAAGAAGGCCGAGTAGCGCAAGGTGGAGGACATCCCTGTGGGAAGGGAATACCCTGAAGTCTTTCCAGAAGACTTGCCGGGACTACCTCCGCAGCGACAAGTCGAATTCAGTATCGATCTTGTGCCAGGAGCTGCACCGGTGGCGAAAGCTTCATATAGACTCGCACCCTCGGAGATGCAGGAATTATCTACTCAGCTTCAGGAATTGTTTGACAAAGGATTCAATAGACCGAGTTTCTCACCTTGGGGAGCTCTGGCGCTATTTGTCAAGAAGAAAGACTGAACCTTTCGGATGTGTATATATTACCTAGAACTGAACAAGTTAACCATAAAGAACCGGTATCCTTTACCAAGGATTGACGAGTTGTTCGACCAGTTACAAGGTTCTAGCTTCTATTCCAAAATTGATCTAAGATCCAGACACCATCAGCTGAGGATCCAAGAGGAAAGCATCCCTATGACAGCGTTCAGGACTGGCTATGGGCATTACGAGTTCCTTGTTATGCCTTTCGTCCTAACAAACGCTCCCGCCGTATTCATGGATTTGATGAATCGGGTATGTAAGCCATATCTCGACAAGTTCATGATCGTATTCATTGATGACATTTTAATATACTCACGAACCAAGGCGGAACATGAACAACACTTGAGAACTATTCTGGAGCTACTTAAGAAAGAACAATTGTATGCCAAATTCTCAAAATGCGAATTTTGGATTCGCGTGGTCCAATTTCTCGGTCACGTTGTGAATGAGAATGGAATACACGTGGACCCAGCTAAGATAGAAGCCATAAAGAACTGAAACGCTCCCAAGACCCCAACGGAAGTAAGACAATTTCTAGGCTTAGCAGGATACTATCGTAGATTCATTGAGAATTTCTCTAAAATTGCTCAACCGCTAACCTCGCTCACTCAAAAGGATAGAAAGTTCGTTTGGGGTGAAAAACAAGAAACAACATTCCAATTACTTAAAGATAAACTATGCCAAGCGCCAGTCTTATCACTCCCAGACGGTACCGATGACTTCGTGGTGTACTGTGATGCAACGCGTCAAGGCTTGGGCTGCTTGTTAATGCAACGTGAAAAAGTCATCGTGTACGCGTAGCGACAGTTAAGAGTTCATGAAAAGAACTATACCACTCATGACCTGGAATTAGGCGCAGTGGTATTTGCTTTAAAGATTTGGCGCCATTATCTTTATGGTACTAAGTGTACCATATTCACTGATCATAAAAGTCTTCAACATATATTCGACCAAAAGGAATTAAACATGCGCCAACGGCAATGGCAATGGGTAGAATTGTTGAACGATTATGACTGCGAGATCAAGTACCATCTGGGAAAAGCAAACGTTGTAGCGGATGCTTTGAGCCGGAAAGAGCGAGTCAAAACTTTACGAGTACGAGCTTTAGAGTTAACCATTCAGATGAACTTCACTACTCGTGTGTACGATGCACAATTAGAAGCTCTAAAGCCGGAGAACATTCAAGCAGAATCCTTGCGAGGATTAGAGAAACAACTGGAAGAGATCAAAGATGGCACAAGGTACTTCATGGGAAGAATCTGGATTCCTTACTTTGGCGGATTGCGAGACTTAGTGTTGGATGAAGCACATAAGTCAAAATATTCAATACATCCCGGATCTGATAAGATGTATCAGGATGTAAAGGAATATTACTGGTGGCCTAATCTCAAAGGAGATATTGCGACCTACGTTGGGAAATGCCTAACTAGTGCAAAGGTCAAGGCCGAGTATCAAAAGCCATCTGGACTATTACAACAACCCGAGATTCCCGTTGGAAATGGGAACATATATTAATGGATTTCATTACAGGACTCCCACGGACCTCTCGAGGTCATGACATGATTTGGGTTATCGTCGATCGATTAACCAAGTCAGCTCACTTCTTGCCAATTCGCGAGAAAGACAATACAGAGAAGTTAGCTGAGCTTTATCTCCAAGAAATAATAGCACGTCAAGGAGTACCTATTTCAATAATCTCGGATCGCGATGGTTGCTTTGTGTCAAGAATATGGCAATCATTTTAGGAATCGGTTGGATCTCGTTTGGATCTAAGCACATCATTTCATCCGCAAACCGATGGATAAAGCGAACGGACCATCCAAACGTTGGAGGACATGCTTCGCGCCTGTGTGATGGATTTGGGTGGAAACTGGGATACTCATTTACCGCTGGTGGAGTTTTCCTATAATAACAGTTATCACACAAGCATCAAAGCCACCCCATACGAAGCACTATACGGACGGAAGTGCCGATCACCGCTGTGTTGGGCAGAAGTCGGAGACAAACAACTTATTGGCCCTGAACTAGTCCAAGAGACTACTGACAAGATAGCAAAGATACAAGACCGTATCAAAGCGGCTCGTGACAGACAAAAGAGCTACGCGGACAGAAGATGTAAACCATTAGTCTTCGAGGTCGGAGACAAAGTCTTACTGAAAGTCTCGCCTTGGAAAGGCGTAGCTAGATTCGAGAAACGCAGAAAACTAAACCCGAGATATATTGGGCCATTTGAAATTCTAGAAAAGATCGGTACCGTCGCGTACAAGTTGAAACTGCCAGAAGAACTCAGTAACGTACACGACACATTTCATGTGTCGAATCTTAAGAAAAGTCCAACAAATGAAAACAGTTATCATCCTAGCGGATGGAATTCACGTAGACGACAAACTCCAGTTTACCGAAGAACCTGTTTAGGTTATGGACTGGAAAGTCCACAAGACAAGGAGAAGTCGTATTAAACTAGTAAAGGTCCGCTGGAACTCACGTCACGAACCCGAGAATACATGGGAACGTGGAGTTCAGATCAATACAAAGTACCCCTCCACCTGGTCGAGAAGAGTCCTTTAAAGGATAACTCAACGTGAATTTCAGGACGGAATTCTTTTAACAGGGGGAGAATGTGACAAATGGCAATAAACCGGCAATTCCGTACAAACTAATCACTATTTTATTTACATAATCTCATGCATTTAGCATAATTTAATTACGTAACAGTGTCGTTAATTGGATAACAAGGTTAGGACAACGAACCAATGCTAAAATATATGTTGGTTTTCGCCACATTGCGAAATCAGGCAAACAATGTCCTAAAAGTGTTGGTAGAAAGTGTCACGTGCACTATTCACGGTTACAATATTCATGCCAGCAAACCGTGAAATCAGACCGAAACACTGAAAAACGACACTCGGATAACATAACTGAGTCCATTTATATAAGAAAACATTATTATGAAAACACATCTTGCAAAGAAACAAGACTTTCCGGTATAACGCCCTAATCTCAAAAATGTCTATTTCAGCTAAAAAATATAGCACTTTTAACTTGTCCGAACCTATAACAAAGCATTTCCGGGACTTCGGAATTATGTCACTTGATGAAAAACACACTAAAACATTTTAAGGATATCAATGAGATGACTAGAATCATAAGCTTCCGATATTATATCGCTATGCATTAAACTAGTCCGTTAGCGAACCGACGAGCTAGTAAGCAATATTTCCGTCATCGTAGCAACAAAATGGAAACTCTAGTGAACTAGTTAAGCTAAATTTGGGACTCGGAATCACTGCATACAACTTTTGGATGCAAGAAAACAACTTACGGAAAATCCTTATCTGTACGACATAAAAGCATCGTAGGTGAACCGGCGCTTAACCGGGAACCGTTTAAACTAGTTAAACACTATTTTAACTAGTCTAGTGAACTAGTTAATAATAATATTGGTTCCGAATCCCTAATTACCCTACTAATGATGTACTTAAAATACTAATCACCCTACACCTCCTAATGACCAAAATATCTAGTGATTAAGGATATTTTTATAAAAATTTACACTTACCCCCTTGTCATGATGGACGGTCATGGTGGGCCCATGGCCTCACCATACTTGTGTGATCTTGTGAATAATATGGCATGGCCCTTGGATTGGTTGTTGACTAATGTGATAGATAATGATATAATACATCACCTTACCATTATTCTTATCATTCCACAACAAATTTCAAAGCCAAAAACCTCCTTTGGTGCTCTCTTGTTCACGGCAGCCCTCACCCACACTAAACCCACCTTCAAATCTTCATATACCTCTCATTTTCCACTGAATCTAGCCATTTTAAAGACATCTCAACATGGGATAAGCATGGAGCTTCACTAGGAGCATCTTTGGAGCTTATCTTTCTTCTTATTATCTAATTTAGCTTGTGCACTTTGTAAGTCTACTAAACACCATATTTATCATTCTTATTACTAGTAGATTATAATTGTACAAGTTGATTATCTTGATATAAAAGATGAACATAAACTAAAACCCTAAACACAAAGCTAATAAACACTAAATATGAATATATTATGTGCTGATTTATGTTGTTTAGTGTTAATATGTTCATATGTTCATGTTGAGTATGTTATTTTTGTTGAGATTAGTGAGTTAAAGTTTATATTTATGATGATCATGTTGTTAGTTTCATGTAGTATTTTATATTTGTGTTCATCTTATCATGATGAACATAAATATGTGATTTAAACATGGTTATGTTTAAATCAAGGAAGATCATCATACTCATTTCATGAACTAATCATATAATTTTTGGATTACATAAAGAAACAAGGGTTTAAATAGGTTTAAAACTTAATCTTGGGAAGTTTAGTGAACTTTGTTTTTACAAGATAAATTAAACAACTTGTTTATTATGAAAATTACTTTAAAAAGTCGTAACTTTTTATGTATAAAAAGTGTATTATGAAAGTTCATGAAATGTGGAAGTTATGTTAACATATAAACATGTATAAAAAGTTGATACATTGAAACTTGCTTTGGAAAATTGATTGTGATTATGATTTAAACGCGTTTTTATAACGTGGGAAACATCATAGTTTAGGGGAAACTATGGCGAATTTTTCTAAAAATCTAATTGCGATTAAAGAGGGGATTAAAGGGTGATTAACAATGTTAAACGAGATTAGTGGTCATAAACGTCATTTTGGAAACCCTAATGAGAATATTTAAGTCTTAAATATTCAATAAGTTTTATGGACTTAAACTTACTCTTTTACAAAAATAAATGGTTAAAAGTGTAACCATATATGTATATATATAATTTTTGGTAAAAATTATATATTTTTGGATGCTTGTCAAGTGCATGTAATATGTGCTATATGTGTATGTATTAGATACCTATAGGGTGACCAAAATAAATACACATACATGTTCCTACATGGTCCAAGAAATGCTATTAAATCGGACAATTAAATAAAATGGCCGAAATGGAAATACATAACACTTGATGACGACGAATTGGGCGTATCGACATCATGAACAAGTTACTACAATGTCGAGTCTAAAAATAACATATTTTTAGATACTAAAACGAACACATATCTAAGTGGTCAAAAACAAGAATACGGAAAGTCGAGAACTATAAAAATTACCAAGTATTTTTCATGTGAAAAACGAACTTATTAAGTTACATGCTTGGTGAATTTTTGGTAAAAATGCAAGAGTATATTTAATGGACTCACCAAAAATTAGATTTGGACTAGACCCAAATTACTAAAGTACATGGGCCAAGGCCCAATGACAGTAAAACTAGGGCTAGGCACAATAACATAAAAAACTAGGGCTAGGCCCAATAACAAGAAAACTAGGGCTAGGCCCAATGACATAAAACTAGGGCTAGGCCCAATAACAATAAAACGTGGGTTAAGCCCAATGACATAGGTTCGAAGCCGTTCACATATAATTCAATACGTATAGAATGCATGTATATACATAACAATCGAGCGAGTAAACTATCAACACTCTAAAATACAAAGTTGTTCCAAAGATGACAAACGAGAACATAATAAAGAATTCAAGATGAACAACTTGTACGAGGTCCGAAAGAAGTGTCTAACGATATTAGTACACATGTAGGTTATTGAGACGTACGGACGCTCACTTCGGTTTCATACTACACGGAACGCAAATTTGTGAGTTCATGTCCCTCCTTTCAATGATTTCAATGTTTTGGTTTTAAAACAATCGAGGGGAAATACATGCTAAAACTACGGATATGTTAGCATACATGCTAATACTATGGGTATGTTAGCTATGGGTTTAGATGATAACACGATAAATGTACATAAGTAGGATGATGACATAGTAACCATTAATCACTTAGTGACCAAGGTGCAAAAGGTGTAGATCTATAGAGCTTGAGACACGCTCCACTCCTTGATAGGCCATAGGAGTGCTTTTGTGATCCCAGAAAATGTCAAAGTTGTCTCGGTTTGGTTACGTAACTTATGGTACATATAGTCAGGGGGCTCGCTACCCACTGATAGATCCTTAAACTCCATATATGCTAATACTTACCAGGATTTCATTTTCATGAATACTACGATTACAAGATCTCATTTTCATGAATACTACGATTACAAGATCTCATTTTTATGAATACTACGATTACAAGATTTCATTTTCATGAATACTACGATTACAAGATCTCATTTTCATGAATACTACAATTACATATGATAACAAATACTGCATGAACTCACTCAACTTTTGTTGACTTTTTAAAACTACATGTATTTCAGGAAACAGGACCTGAGCCGGTGATATTCTATGGGATTCGGTGATATTCTATGGGATTCGGGATAACAAATGACAACGATTGCCACTTAAAAGGGTTTGTCTTTTATACCCCAACTTCGTATGGGTATATAGGGAACAAATCCTTACTATGTGATGTGTAAAACAATTCGATAACTATGTTGTGTTTAACTTTGTAAACGTGGTATGAAACTCGAAACTACTTTTGGAAAAATTGTAAATATTGGTTGAAATCTATATATCTATGGCATCGTTGTTGGTTCATGTTATCAATACATTTGGAGGCAATGATTACCATGCTTACGTCACACACAATACGCTTCCGCTACTAGCAGGGTGTGACATCGTATCGGTACCAAATTTACTATACTAAATCATTTTCGGTACCAATTTGGTACCCACCTTTTGGCGTTTTCAGAATCGTTACTTTTGGTTCGACACTGGTCTAGAATCATACCTGTATTTATTAATTTTTACCTTCAAATACCATACCGTATTGTACCGAGCATTTTTGGTGCCGGTACCTAATTTCGATGATTTTTCGAATCGGTACTTTTGGTGCCGTTACCGGTATCGATCTCATCCATATTTTAACATGTTAGCACCGTAATAACTGAACTGAAAACAACCGAATTTCCAACGTGTAGGACGTGTAGGTCCTATTATTTTGATATTCGGTATCTGCTTGCCGTTACTGACACACGTTTTGCATTCATTGGATCCTCGCCGCAACGCGCGGGCGGAAAATCAACTAGTTTTTTTAAATATAAAAATTTTCAACATTATCAAAACATATGATATAAATATTCATCATGAAAAACCATGACTCATATCTGCCGCATGAGGATGATTGCTACATTTTCTCGAGTGAACTATAAGTTTTGTCCTTTATCTTTATATGAAATTTCAGTCGATGTTTGTCTTAAATTAAATAGTTTTGTCTTTAATGTTTCAAAATATTACATGGTTCGTCATTTGACCATTACCCAATTAATTTTAATTGTTAAATGAAGGGCAAGTTAGTCTTTTTACCATTTATTTAACAAAACCATTTTAATAATTATTAAAAAAATAAATATATCTCTCTACACAAAAACACTCCGCTCTCGCCAAACAAATGCACTACCGTAACGCAACACCACCACCATCACTGTCTCATCAACACCATCTCCCACAACTAAAAAAACAAATCTTAATTTAAGCATATGTTATCGCACACTGATTGATACACATCTTCAAGATTTGATGCCCTACAAATTATTAACCACAACACCAGTCCACAATCATGTCCGAAAACGCTTAATCTAAATACACTTGCAATTTACTCTATCAACTTGATCAATGTTAACTAAAAATTTAATAAAGCAATGTTAACTTCTTACCATCTTGATCTTCTTGGATTCTGCAATAACGATCGTTATCGTGGTCAAAATCATGAAAGATTAACCTACAGAAGAGGGTTGAACTTAAATGTTTCACTTTTCAATTTACTCTATAAGATGTGTATCACTGATTGATACACAATCTGCCCTCACAACATCCTCCAAATCTTCTCCAGTTTCGACATCCTCCGACGTAATTGACCGGACGGTACAGATCTGGTTGTTGGATTTTTATGGTTTGCATAGGGTTTAGAATCAGATATGAGTAGGCGGAGATGTGGATGGAGAGTACATAGAATAGAGTACAAAGAATGCGCTGTCGGATGCGGCGACGATGACGATTTGGAGGAGAACAACGGTGATCAAGAGGCAGCAATGATAGCAGCAGCTTTGGCAGCTGTGCTGCAGAGGACTTGAGGATGGTTGACTGGACTAAGGGCGTGCGAAGTCGGTTAACCGTAGATTCGGTTAACCAAGGGTTCAGTTATTGAAAAGTATTAACCATAACCATAATTGATGGTCGGTTAACTGTTGTTCGATTAACCATTGGTTATGGATCGGTTTCGGTTAATTTCAGTTAACTATCTAATGTGTATAAAACTTGTAAAACATAAACTCATGAATATAAAACTTAAAAATTATATAGATACTTGATATATTGCAAAATACATCTAGTTTCCATGTAAAGTTTGTATAATTATCTAGTTGTTTAGTGTCTTTTTATAAGTTTTCTGTACACTAGTGAGTCATTGATGTTTTGCAGCTCGCCAGAGGTAAAAGGAAGCTAAAAAGAGAAAACATGAAGAAAACCAAGCCTTCGGACGGATTATACGTGATCAGGTGGATCACGAGAACGAACATGGAGGAGATAACCCCTCGCGTAACACGAGGGGAGTAAATCAACGAGGCGGTCAAACACCCTGTTGCGCGACGCGAGAGGGGAAGCAACACCTGTCGCATCGCACGCCGGGCTTGAATTCGCAGAAAACGAGTTTGAGTTTGAGTTTTGGGTTTTGAGTTTATAACCTAACTATCAATAATTATCAATCATAATCGGCTGGAGAAGGATTAAAGACGAATTTGGCAACATCAAGAGGTGAGGTAGGAGATCAAGAGTGCTTGGGATCGAAGTTTCAAGCTTGGGATCAAGTTTCTTCAGGTGTTCCACCTACGGTTTCTTTGTTTTTCTTGTTTACTTCGTTTTCATCATGTCTTGTGAACCTAATATTGATTGTGTATGTGTTTTAGCAACCATCTTAAGCTAAACTTGTTATGCCTAGGTTAAGATGATTACACGTTTTGTTTGATTATCTTCTATTCGGTTTATGGATTAAATTGTGGACTTTTAATAAAGTAAAGAACTTTGGTTTTAATGATTAGATGTTTATGTGTATCTAATCTTGTTTGAACCTTATCACATGTATCTAATCTTCTATGTATGGGTGCAAGTTAGGCTATGGACTGTGTGTTAGCGACTAGTTTATGGTTAATTATGCATGATTTCCGTAGGAAATGTGATTGAGTTGTAAATAGGATTAGGTATTCTACCAATCTCGATAGCTGTGAGGTGAGATGTAGTGTCTTTAGTTTTAGATTGTTAAGGTTAGATACTTTGTGATAAGATCTCCTTAGTTTCCCTTTCACTATCTACTTATCGAGTCTAATAAGGAATCCATAGTTACCTGTGACCTTCGCGCTGTGAGGTAGACTGTCTAGAAGGTACTTTATTACTACAGTAGGAATGCCTGTGAGGGAATCCTCTAAACCGGTAGTTTAACGACTTTTATGTTTTCGTAGGTTTCTTCTCGAGAAGGGTCGAGGGTCCTTTTGGTTATCCTTTAAGTTTAGTACTTTAAGATCCTGGTTTCCACAACAGTTCCATAACCGATATAACGTGTCATTCATGTGTAGGATTCTGACCTATGTAGTATCTACTCATCATCTGATCTAGTCCTCAGTCTTAGTTCGTGTCTTCGTTAGTTTAGTGAGTAATTTAATTAAGTTTAGTAGTTTGTTAGACCCCCAAACAACAAAACAAATTAATCGAGTCAGTGTAGTTATTAGTAATTGAATCTAATATTCGTAATTCGTAGAGTCCGTAGGTTCGATACTCGGACTTACTTGAGCTTTACTAATTGACCGATACACTTTCCGGCTGTGTGGTCTCGGTTTTAGAGATTCTTAGTTTGTCAAGTTAAAACTTAGAGTGTCTAGTTTAGGATTAAAATTAGTTAGTTTAACTAGATCGCTCAGAGCACATCAATACCACATGCATATTGGTAATGAGCCCTATGTACATGATAAAACAAACACTAATGGACCATCAATTGGACTAAAAGGTTAAAAAAATATAGTGGGCCGTAAACTTATAAACAATATTACAGTAGGAGAGCTTGGTATATATATATATATATATGTTTGGCTAATATGTTCGGTTTGGTTATTTTCTGTTTCAGATATACGATTAACCGAAACTTCGGTTACAAAACCAATAACCGAACCATTGGTTATTGCTTCGGTTTGGTTAATTTGGTCTTGATTAATTCAGTTTTACACTCACCCGTAGACTGGACAAGGATTACTCGCCAGAAAGTTAGAGTCAGGGTTTTCAGTGGATTGAATAAAGGAACAATGGATTTTGTAAGCTATTGGATTGAATTAAAGGTGTGAGATGCTTTATGGATGTGTAATTTGGAGATTTGTTGATGAAATTGGCTAAAATGAAGGTGAATTGTGGTTGTTAAAATGAAGATGATGAACTGATGAAGAATGGTGGCAGGTATTGGTGGTTGTGAAAGGTATGTGTGAGAGAGAAATATATATATATATATATATATATAGGAGCGCTAAAATGAAAATCACCTCCAGTTGTAAGAACCGCGAAAACCAGTTTCTAACCATTAGATCAACAAGATGGATGGATTAGATTAAAAGTAACTAAAATTAATATTAAGTGCATGTTTGGCTAAGCTTTTCCAACCAACTTATTGACTTATTGACTTAATCAAAAAGCCAATAAGGAGTTTTAGTGTTTGGCAAAGACAAAAGTCCTTTTTAAAATGACTTTTTGAATAGAAGGAAAAAGAGTTTTTGAGAAGTTAACAAGTTGTGACTTCTTGATCAGCTTATGACTTTTCAAACATCAAATAACCAAATTACCCCTTATAACACCCCTTTTAGTCATTTTACATCAATAAGCTAAGCCAAACATTTTTTAAAAAACAACTTATTGACTTTTCCCACCCCATAAGCTAATCCAAACACTTTTTTTAAAAACTCATTTTCAAAAAGTCATTTTCCCAAAAGTCCTTTTCTCAAAAGTCCTTTTTAACTCAAATAAGCTTAGCCAAACATGCCCTAAATACATTTTGTCTAATTATATCTTTAATATTTTAATCCAAAAGGGTAGTTTAGTAAAATTATTTTTTTTATCATTTTGTCTTTATTATTTTTTTATTACCTTTTTGTTTTATTATATTACTTTTTATTTTTTAAAAAGATTTTTTTTATTAAAAGCATTTTTAAATTCAAATTTTTTTAACAAGACAATTTTTTTTTGCGTGCCGGTTTTTGCACATCGTTTTTACGCCCGGCTTTTTCACGCATCGTTTTTTAACGGGTCGTTTTTGCATGCCGTTTTTTACGCTCGGCATTTTCAAGCGTCGTTTTTTTAACGCGCCATTTTTTACGTCCCGTTTAAACGCGGCGTTTTTTACGTCCCGTTTTTTTTCACGGCGTTTTTAGGCGCCGCATTCACGCCCCTTGTTTTACGCGCCGTTTTATCACACGGTGTTTTTACGTTTTACAATTTACATAGAAATTTTTTTACGTTTTACGTGTTACGATTTACGTAAAACTTTTTACGTTTTACTTTAAAATTTTTACGTTTTACGTTAAACATTTTACGTTAAAAATTTTACGCTTTAGGTTTTACGTTAAAATTTTTAAACTTTTTACGTTAAAATTTTTAAACTTTTTACGTTTTACATTTTACATTTTACATTTTACATTTTACGTTAAAATTTTTACGTTTTACGTTAAACTTTTAACGTTTTACGTTAAAAAGTTTACGTTTACGTTAAAAAGTTTACGGTGTGGCTCAGATTTTCCGTAAATCAAAAGGCTGCAAAGTGGGGTTGCAGGTTCAAAAACCTATCCTCCACCATCGTTGCCGCGCCATCGTCATCAAAATCTAGGTTTTTTTTTCATCATCGCAACCCAAATCCAACCGATCAAAACCCACATAGTTCACTTAACAAAAAATCACCAGAACATCAAAAAATCAGCCGTAAACATAAAAAATAACCGGCATCATCAAAAAATCAGCCGTAAACATCAAAATAACCAGCATCATCAAAAAATCACCAGAACATCAAAAAACCAGCATCATCAAAAAATCAGCCGTAAACATCAAAATAACCAGCATCATCAAAAAGTCAGCCGTAAACATCAAAATAACCAGCATCATCAAAAAATCAGTCGTAAACAGGGACACAAGATCAGAACCAAAATCATCAAAATCACCAGATCAAACCCCCACCATCAGATAAAACCCCCAAAACATACCGGAGGTCTGCCGGAGCTGAATCAGAGATAAAACCCCCACCATCAGATAAAACCCAAACACAGGGCACGTCATTGCTCAAACCCTCACCGCCGTCAAAACCCATCCCCACCACAACCTCGCCCGTGAACGGCGATGGTCGTCGTTGACGTCGCCGGCGACGTCGGCTCTCCGACTATCTCTATGCTCAGTCTCTCTCTACCTCTCTTTCTGGTACCCACCGTCAGGAAAGTCATCAAAGGGGGGTGTGTTGTACATATGAAGAAGGGAGGTGAAGGGTGGTTGTCGCTGGTGGTTGTCGACGGAACGGAGAGTCGCCGGAACAGAACTTGCTCCACCAGTCACCGATCAGAACGACGAGGGGGGGGGGGGGGGTTGTCGGCTGTGGGAGTTTGGAAGGGGAAGGGGAAGTTGAAATCAAAAGATCTAAGAGAGCTGAAATCAAAATATGTGAGAGAGATGGTGGTTACAGATTCTTTTACACAGGAGAGAGAGGATGAGAGGACGGAGTTTTATAAGGAGAGAGGATTTGCAAACTTGGTATTGAACAAGACTTCTGAACTGGATTTGCAGACTTCTTTATCCTTTTTGCTGGAGGTGTTTAGGGTAGTGGATGTATAGTGGTGATGGTTGTGCACGTGCGGTGGTAATGGTGGAGGTGCAGTGGTGGTGGTATGGTGGTGTGGTTGGGAGAGAGAGATAAGGAGGAGAGAGATGTGAGGGAGAGGGGGGGGGGGGGGAGATAGGGATAGAGAGAAATAATCAGTATATATATATATATATATATATATTCTTTTATATATTTTGAATGAATTTTTTATTTATTAAATATATTAAAATAAATGAGTAAAATTACCAATATACCCTGATTTAACATTAAAATTTAACTAAGTTAGGCTAAAGGACATAGTGTGCAAGGTTTTACAAACATAAAGTATGAATCCCGTCAAATTTAAAGATAAAGAACATACTTTGCAATTCAGTGTAAACATAAAGGACGATTTTTGTAATTTAATCTAAAACCAAAGCATTGTCCATGGAAAATTGGCAACGCGAAAGCTCATCGCCAGATTTGTCTTTTCCCAACTTACCTAGCGAATTTAAGAAAACTGAAATTAATGAGTACAATGATTGAGAGAAACTTGGAAACAATTTGAACTTCATGAATCTGTTTTGATACAAAAACTTATCAAAATCATAATGAAGTTGGTAACTTAGTGAATGATAACCTTAAGGGGTTTTTTTTGGTAAAAGAGATCAGCACCTCTGGTAGATTTTATTAATAACGAAAAAGACATACGCACCGCACCTACAGGGGTTTAGGTTCCCGGGACAAACTACCCAAGGTACTCCACCCCCACGAACAAAGCGTCTAACAAAATGGACTTAAAAGCCAGCCCGGTCCTTGCCCAATCTATACAAAAACCAAATTAACCTATCATACAAGTCAAACCTAACAATCATAAACCAAAGTAAAACATCAACAAAACTGTTAAAGACAAAACAAAACATAATCCTTAAACACATCAGCAGTCTTCACACTCTTGAGTGCAGCAACAACCAAACGAAACTCCTTCCAAAGCACTCTGGCAATCTGCAAAAAATCAACAACCAAATACGTGCACCCAAGCTGCACTCTACCAACACCATTCTTAAAATAATCCCTTTTATCAACCCTTATGTTCATCCCAATCCTACACATTAAAACCCAAAACTTATTGCAAAAACTCAAAACCATCTCAACTCTCCTCCACCCTCCCATAACACCCCAAACACCTTCCCCAATCACCAAAATATCCCAGTCCCACAAGCACCCTTAGCATTTAAAGATAACAGTACTACCTGGTTCAATATAGAACCACTCACCAAAATTCCAAAATACCCCCACATCATTAACTACTTATTTTAGTACCAAAATAAAAAAAAATGTTGGCAAGTTAACTGACTTGACTCACTTTTTTAACCCGTATCTAAAACTACCCGTTTCACATTACCCATTCCGATTTTCGAGTCTTTACTTTTTCAAGAGATTCCAAAAATTGAAAGATTTCCTTTAAACTACCCGTTTGACCCAAACTAATTTTGCTCCAAATCCATATTGACCCGAATTTAATTAATAATATTTTAAATGGGCCGAACTCATTTTGATCTAAACCCGTCTTAACCCGAACTCATTTTAATCCTAACCCATATTGACCAGAACCCATTCTGACCCAAAGTCGCTTTAATCGGTGACCCGCGCTTGCCCGGCCTGCCCAGTTTGCTAGTTGGTCCAAATAGTTTCCTAAATAGTTAATGCCTTCCTAAGAAATTTAGTGTAATTAAAGTTAATGATTACATTGAATATAAGTCACTAATTCGATCCCTAAATACAAATTTAGTGACCAAAATGCAACTTAAGTTTATGTTTCATTCATCCTTAAAAAGCTTTACCCATTATAACTTCCTTGAGAAGCTTGAAACTTCCCGTGTGAACAGTGGCGAATCTAGGATTTGCGCCAAGCGGTAACGTTTTATAAATAAGCGGTAACGAAATAGAAAAAACGTCATTTTTTTTTCCAAAATTTACACTAATTTTACACTACCGCCGGAGCGCCAAGGGGTAGCGGGCATTACCCCTTGTTATACACTAGATGCGGCGTGTGAAGAAATACAAAGAGAGTGAGTCTTGAGAATCATGTTTCAAAGTATTTTTCTCTAACAGCAAATAGGAACTACATGTTTTTTTTACCATCTAGTTCAAACTTCAAATTCATAATTTAAACAAAAAAAAATAGGAATTTAGGTTACCTTCAGAGAGCGTCGTCAATGGGAGTGAGTAGCCAGTGAATATTGCTAAAAGCAAAGAGGAAATAGAGATAAGAGTAAGTGTGGGAGAGAGTGACACTAAGATTGCAAAAACATCGTCATCGAGAGAGCTACAAAATTGGAGGAAAGAAAGTTACTTGGTGGCTAGGTTATTCAAATTTCAAAATGATTTTCAAACGGAAGATTTTGAGAACCTAGTTTTACACAATCATACCTGAAGATATAAGTTTTCACATCTTCTACACAATCAAGGTTATCTACTCTTCGTGCCCGCTATTTATCCCAAGGGTAACTTCAGCCAACAACTATAACACAAGATAGTATATTAAGAGGAGTAAAGAGAGAAATTAGGACATCGTTATGATTTTATAAGTTAAATAAGTTATTTCGCATCTGCACATACTTTAATCTAAAAAAATCCCAGTCCCACAAGCACCCTTAACATCTAAAAAAACAGTACTCTTCCCACTAATATCTGGTTCAATATAGAACCACTCACCAAAATTCCAAAATTCCCCCACATCATTTACTACTTATTTTAGTACCAAATTAAAAAAAAGAGTTAATTGCCAAAATCGTCCCTGAGGTTTGGGCAGGTTTGACATTTTCGTCCAAAATGACACTTTTGTACCAAATTGCCCCCAACGTTTGTAACTTTTTACCATTTTCATCCAAACCACTAACTTAGTTTATTTTTTCTGTTAAGTTGAGGATATTTGGATGAAACTGGCAAATATAAAACCACAGGGACGATTTTGGCAATTTACTCAAACTCTTTTAAATTTCTTTTACTTAATTAATTTTGTTACATATATATAAAAAAAGGATATACATGCAATTTTTATATGAAAAAAAATATTAGCTTTGGCACATAATTTTTATAAATTTTCATCCAACCACTAACTAAGTTAGTTTTTCTATTAAGGCGAAGGATGTTTATAAACTAAGACATAAATTAATTTCTAATTTTTTATATAGATCAATTTTATAAAAATAAAATCTACTTAAACCTCTAAATTTTATAAAACTAAAATGCTAGTGACTTTATTGAAAAAGGTCAAAAAAATAAAATAAAAAATCTTATCATATGTACCAAGTTTGTAATTCATCTTCTACTCTTTTAAATTCCCTCCTAAGGAAAAACAGAAGCCAGTGCCCCCTATCAAACAACGTATTGTTACCAAACCTTAAAATTACCCACCAAATTGTAATTTTAATGCTATGAACCAAAAGTTTCTTTACTCAAGCCACTCAGAATAAGTATTAGTTAGTTACCCTCATAGGGGATGGATCATGAGAAAACTAGTTTAAATGAGAAAACCAAAAAACTAACTAAAAAAGCCTAAAAAACATATCAATTTTTTTTTACAATTTTTTATGTATGGAAAATTTTTTTTAATTTTTTTTGTTGTACTGCACATGTGCACTAATACGGATATAATGCACATGTGTAGTACACATATAATGCACATGTGCAGTACACGTTTTTTTTTTTGATTTTTTTATGTATAAAAAATAGCAATTTTTTTAATAAAAATTTGTGATTTTTTTTTAATAAAAATTTGTAATTTTTTTTTTGCTCTAAACCCATATTGACCCGAATTTAATTAATAATATTTTAAATGGACCGAACTCATTTTGCTCTGAACCCGTCTTAACCCGAACTCATTTTAATCCTAACCCATATTGACCCGAACCCATTCTGACCTAAAGTCGCTTTAATCAGTGACCCGCGCTTGCCCGGCCTGCCCAGTTTGCTAGTTGGTCCAAATAGTTTCCTAAATAGTTAATGCCTTCCTAAGAAATTTAGTGTAGTTAAAGTTAATGATTACATTGAATATAAGTCACTAATTCGATCCCTAAATACAAATTTAGTGACCAAAATGCAACTTAAGTTTATGTTTCATTCATCCTTAAAAAGCTTTACCCATTATAACTTCCTTGAGAAGCTTGAAACATGTGAAGAAATACAAAGAGAGTGAGTCTTGAGAATCATGTTTCAAAGTATTTTTCTCTAACAACAAATAGGAACTACATGTTTTTTACTATCTAGTTCAAACTTCAAATTCATAATTTAAACAAAAAAAAGGAATTTAGGTTACCTTCAGAGAGCGTCGTCAATGGGAGTGAGTAGCCGGTGAATATTGCTAAAAGCAAAGAGGAAATAGAGATAAGAGTAAGTGTGGGAGAGAGTGACACTAAGATTGCAAAAACATCGTCATCGAGAGAGCTGCAAAATTGGAGGAAAGAAAGTTACTTGGTGGCCAGGTTATTCAAATTTCAAAATGATTTTCAGACGGAAGATTTTGAGAACCTAGTTTTACACAATCATACTTGAAGATATAACGTGTTCACATCTTCTACACAATCAAGGTTATCTACTCTTCGTGCCTGCTATTTATCACCAAGGGTAACTATTTATCACCAAGGGTAACTTCAGCCAACAACTATAACACAAGATAGTATATTAAGAGGAGTAAAGAGAGAAATTAGGACATCGTTATGTTTTTATAAGTTATATAAGTTATTTCGCATATGCACATACTTTAATCTAAAGTATTTATTCTCGAATATCTAAAGTCATATAAATAACATAATTGTAATATTTGGAATACAAACTGTTCCCCATGTGTGAAGAGCACTTCCATGTGCTCTAAAAAGTAACCCTCATACTGCATCCAAACACTATCTCCTGCACTACATTTTATTATAGGTAATTTTTTTATTGTGGATTAATCAATGCTACATATTCATTAACTAAAGGCACACATTCAAACGGTAACAATTCAACTAAAAATGAACTTCTTTCACTCAAAACTATATTATTTTATTCAATATAACTTGAGAAAAATACTCAAGATCAATGATAAATCTAAGCAAAAAGACTAAACTACCCCAAATGCAAATACACATGATAGTTGAAGCCCTAGACTTGTTGTTGTTCAAGCATATTTCATTTAACAATATCATGATACAGCTTCACTGCAAATAAAAGTCAACTTTTTTAATATATTACTGTTCAATATCCAGATTAATTGCTTATATCTAAAATACTAACTGTGTCCATTTTTGATTGCCAGTAACAAACCTAACAATTCGAATGCAAAATAACTCGATCAACACAAAATTCGCTTCAGATACTGCAACAATCATCGATTTTACAACATATAATAGAAATAAATCAGATTAAATTAATTACCAGTATCTCCGATGATGATGTACTTGAAGAGGTAAGCATAAGACATGGCTACACAGATCTTCTGAATATTCTGAAAACAGATGGAAACGATGAATTAAAAACAAATAAACTTTAAGATTGATTTGGTTTAAGAGATCAGCGATCGATAAACTTGAATCAGAGTAAATAGATGCGATGCGATGCAATGCAATGGAAGATTTAGGGTTTTCTCAATGGAACGATTGAAGGGAAGGAAGCATCCATCTAATTTTTAGGGTTTGAATCGTACGGCCAAAGGAAGGGGAAATAAGATGCATTGTGTGAGAGAGTAGAAAAAGAGCGGAGAATAAAGGAAAAGGGGTTTGGCGCTCATCAACAATTATCTGGCCTGGCCTGGCTTAAGAGGGTGTCCACATCACCCAATTGATTGGCAAATAATAGGCCAGGTAGCAAAGATGAATTATTTTAGTATAGTAGATAGATGTTTACTCATAGAAATCTCATATTATATTCCAGCCTTGAAAAAGTTATAGACAAAAATCCACTTCAAAATATTCAACACAAAAATGTTATACAACATAGAAATCTAAGACAATTTTTAGGTTTTTTTTAGATCTCATATTTTATATAGCAACATGGTGCTTAAATTAAAGATAAAAATATGCTCGATTTTATGATGCAATTTTTTTAACAGAATAATGTCGTATGAAAAAGTTATGAAAATTTAAAAAATAAGGGAGGAATATGCATGCGTGCTTTGCATGTGGAGAGGGGAATTCAACAAAGAGGGTATTATAAAAATACCATTAAACCCATCTTTTCTCCTACACTTTCATCTTAACTATTGATTTGCAAAATGAAAGATCAAGATTCTTTCTTCTCATACTCAGGGGATGTTTGGCAGCATCTGAATGGTTAAGTGCTAAACCAGTAAGAGGTCTGAACCATTTAGTGCTGAACCAGTAAGAGACCTGAACCATTAAGAGCTTGGATAATGCTTAACCGTTCAAAGGCAAATGTCTGACAAATTCAGATTAGAGGTCTTAACTATTCAGACTCCGTATAATGCTTAACCATTCAGAGGCAAATGTTTGAACCATTCAGACATGTGCTCGTGAAACAAACAAACTGAACCATTAAGTGCTAAACAAGTAAGAGGTCTGAACCATTAAGAGCCTCATTAAGAGATAAACAAACAGCCCCTTAAGCAAAATCAAATTTTTATTTGATCCTCTCCATATATATATGAAAACTAGATATAAATGTGAAAACTAAAAGCCTAAAAACACATCAATTTTTTTATTAAAATTCGTTACTTATTATATGTATAAATTTTTTTTTTCAAAAAAAACAGTATTACACATGTGCATTTTATGTATATGATATATACTTGTTTTTTGTTAAAAAAATAGTACTGCACACATGTGCATTATATGTATATGTTGCACATGCAATTTAGCCTCAGGGTTAGGTTTAATTTAGCTTTCGGGGTTTACGTTTTAGATTTAGTTTTTCGGGTTGGGGTGGGTTTTATTTTGGGGAAGGGGGTGAGTTAGGGGGTTTAGGTTTTTTTCGCATTAATGCACATGTGCAGTACTTATTATTTTTTTTACAAATCAAAAGTAGCGACTTTTAAGAAAAAAACTTAATAAAGAATAAAAAATTTTGGTGTGTTTTTAGGCTATTTCAGCTAGTTTTTTGGTTTTCTAATTTAAACTAGTTTTTTAGGCTTTTTAAATGGGAACATTAGATATTGCAATGAAAAAACCACAAGAACTTGGTAAAAAACAATTCGAATTCAAAATTTTTTTTTACACTTATCATTATTTTTCGAATACGATATAAGAAATTAAATTTACATGTATTCATAATAAAGAAAATTCACATAGGTGTAAGTTTGCATTTACATATGTGTAAATTTGTTGTATTTACACATGTGTAAAAGCCTTATTATGAGTGATTTTGGAAGGAGAGATAAATTATATAAAGAGTAAATTCTTTTTTTAATGTTGCATTATAATTATAACGAGGTTTGTATTAAAAATGATTTTGATTGGTTTTCTCATTCGTTCTCACGGCTCCCGTAATATTTAGCGTTCTTCAGATAACCCTCTCCTATATTATATATATATATATATATATATATATAGGGTTAGGATTTAGAGAAAACGGGGGAAAGTGTGAGAACGGTTATGGATCGTCAAATCAAAACAATCTATGGACTAGATGATGCGGTGGCGTTTTCGTAAATAACCTCACTTTTATTAGTGTGGCACGCTTCATTAAGGGTAAAAGGGTCTTTTAACGCTCAAATTCAAAACGCCAACAAAAAATGATAACACGCCATTCAAAAAAATAAAACACCATTAAATACAAAACGCCAAATATTAGTGATAAAACGCGTTGGAGATTACAGGAAGAGGAAACAACACAGTAACTGAAATTCAGTTATTAACATTTATTAGAAGAAATTCCCTCCTAAATTACGCGCCAAAACATCATTATATAAACAACGTTAAACATCGCATCCATAATCACTTCAATTTAACATTCTGCAAAACACATCTTTTACCAAAAACGCCAAGTTTAACTAAAACGCCAAAAATGGCAACCATCGTTTGGTGGAGATACACTCTGGCAATAAGGCGATTCGTCCTACGTTTTGACAACAGAAGGAGGGTGTATGTTAGGATGATCAATGCAATTTTGAAGATGAAAGAAGAGGTACAGAGGGGTATCCTATCTCTTGGCATCGCTCTGGATAATGAATGTCATGAAACACATAAGCTTATGCAAACATTAACAAGGAAATTTGGACCAATCAAAGCAGATGGAAAACCGGACCCTGTCATGACATCATGGCGTTTGATGATGAAACAGACATGGTGATCGTTATATACGACAGCGGAGAGCAGGAAGACTACCTGCTTGAAAACATCATGACAAAGCAGGGGCATGGGTTCATGGAAGAATTGCACAACGCCACTTGTTTGAACACAGACATAAACTTAAAAATGGCGTTAATGCAGGACATGTTCAAATGGAGGTTTCATAATCTTTAGGAACAAGAAGCCGATGAAAGTGAAGGTGATGACATGGATGAAGGACTAGATGAAGACTCCGAGGAAGAAGACGACGGAAGTGATGGATACTTCTCGGATAAAGTACCTTCCGACGAGGAGTTTTATTTTATTTTTTTGTTAGTTTTCTTCTGTGTAATCTTTTTTTTTCCTTCAGATAATTAAATGCTATATTTCTCTATTTAGTTGCAAAACGCAAAAAAAAAAAAAAAATACTACAAAAAGTTATTGCTTACAAAACGCCAAAAATAATAAAAAATAATTTTCTTGCTTAATATTTTCTCTATTATTGTATTTTGTCATCTTGGTTTGCATAACGCCAATTAAAAAAAAGTCAAACTTGGAAGATGGGACGTCTATGATGTGTGCAAAATGCAACATATAAATTACATCAATTGTGGCATAAAACTAACCCTTTTTTAGTACTAATGTTGGAAAAAGTGTGCTTTTGTCTTCCTTTTGCATTTTCAGGATTAAATGAGCTCAAATTAACAAAAGAAGCAAAAAGGCAGCTAAATCTAACATAAATACAAGAAAATGAACAAACGTGGCATGCCCGACCTCCCCGACAGCATCTTCCCAAGCAAAACAAGAGTACAGAAGGCTGAACACACCCCGTGCTAAGTGAACACGGGGGCGTGCCCAAGTGTCAGCATAAAAGACAAAGTTGTAGAAGCTTCTATCGCCCACCACGGGGCCGTGCTCAGCGGACACGGGGCCGTGGTCAACTATAAGATTCGCAGAATCCAGACAAATCTTGATAGTACAGATATGCTTCTACACACGGGGTCGTGCCCAGCGGACACGGGGCCGTGGTCAACTAATGCAGACAAGGGCAATTAATGAAGACAGAGAAGGAGGATGGACACGGGGCCGTTCCCGAGCTTCTGTTCAGGCCATAAATAGGGGTGCTTGGCTCATTTGCAAACCATCCCTTGGCACACCACCTCTCTCACACTTCACCCACCACCCACCACCATCACAACACCATCATCCACCACCATCATCCATTGTCCATCATAGAGTGTGTGAGTCGTCTCGGGATCCAAGATTGATCGTAAGAGTTCTTGACAATCAAGGCCATGTTTGCCTTAGTCTCTTACATCACTTGGTGAAGACAAAGTGTCTAGTGTAATACTTTTTATTTTTAATCTTTACGCACTTTTTACTTGGTTATGTATTAATGACTTTAATAACTAGTTTCTTATGTTGAAGGTGATTCTTCCTTATCGTTTGTTCGTGGTGTCTTGGCATTATTTTACTGTCTATATAAAATAAAATATTTTCACCATTCATATCTCCACGGTCTATATGGAGGTATGTTGGCTACCTGGTCGGGGGTTAAGGGAACGGTTTGGTAAGAGTCTTGCCTTGTTCAGTGTATAGATCCTGCAAGGACCTGGGTCAAATTTAGTAGGACCCCCTTCAATACCCACCGGTATTGGATGGCGGGGGTCCAAACTCTTTGACCCCCTCATATGTAAGCTACTATTAATACTTTAACCCGGCTACTTAGGACTGTATCCCTGCTGACTCAGACTATTTAGCCGAGGGTAACGTCACCTTCAAAAGAGGGGCCTACCATAATACGCATTAATAACTTAATTAATTATCTTTCAATAATCCGACCCTTTAGGATTGTATCCTTGCTGACTCAAACTACTGGGTTGAGGGTAACGTCACCTTCAAAAGAGGGGCCTACTACAATAACTAAGATAATCTCTTAAATAGTGCGAAAGTGCGGAAATAATCAAAGGTTACACTAAACACGAGTCGGAGCCAAGTGATTCATCTTGTCTATCTGTTTTTATTTTTATTTTATTTTTCAGCATTTTAGTTAGTTTTATTTTTCTTGTTTAAAACCTTTTTCTAAACTTTTGATTTGATTAGACGTTGAGGATAAACCGGTACTAAAAGCTCTTGTGTCCTTGGACGACCTCGGTATCTTGCCAACACTATACTACGCTCACGATGGGTGCACTTGCCCACATGTGTGTTTGGTGTTAGTAAAATATCGTGTTTTTTAAATTTAAAACTTGACTAACGTGTAAAAAGGGCTTAAAATATACTTAAAATTATATACCACCACACACGCATCAAGTTTTTGGCGCCGCTGCCGGGGACACAAGGATTTTAAGAAAGTTGGGAATCAACGGCCTAATCGTTTTTCTTATTTTTCTATTTTTTTAGGATTTTTCTTAGTTTTTTAGTTTCTACAGAGCTCAGCACGGGCCGTGCCTGGTCGGACACGGGCCGTGCCCAACATTGTTACTGGCAGTTTTTATTTTCCGAGTTACAGAGAGCTGAGCACGGGGCCGTGTCGGTGCAACACGGGGCCGTGTCCAACCCCCAATAACAGGGATCCGGAAAACAATCACTGTATCTCCGACCACAGGCTGTGTTCACCTGAGCACGGGGCCGTGGTGAACCTTCTGACCAACATTCTTTTCTGTTTTTATTGCAGGACTTGGAACCCAGGCGCCACATTTGAACTTCCTACGTAGTGTATGAGTTCCAGTTCTAGTAGAGACATAAAAGAACCTCTAGAAGAACCCGAAAGCTTTCTCAGAAAAAGACTTAAAGCCAAAAACCAAGAGAAAGTTTCGGGGGACCCACTCCCAATGGCGGACCAACGTACCCTCATGGATTACCTACGACCCACTGTAGGTAATCTTGGCTCCGCTATCAATGCACCGAATGTCGAAGCCAATAACTTCGAACTTAGGCCACATTTGATACAAATGCTTCAAAACTCCGCAACCTTCCATGGGCTTGCGGACGAGGATCCCCATTTACATATTACTAATTTCTTAGAAATATGTGATACCTTTCGGATCAATGGAGCATCAAACGACGCCATCCGCCTTCGGATGTTTCCATTTTCACTAAAAGACCGAGCTAAGGCTTGGCTTAATACCCTCCCAGTTGGCTCGGTAAACACCTGGGATGAACTAGCTCAAAAGTTTCAATATAAGTATTTCCCTCCTGCTAAAACGGCTAAATTAATGACTGAAATTAATACATATTCACAAGAAGATGGGGAATCCTTATATGAAACTTGGGAAAGGTTCAAGGAGCTACCAAGAAAGTGTCCTCATCATGGTCTTGCGGTATGGCAACAAGTATCCACTTTCTACAATGGGTTGTTGCCACACACAAGACAAACACTTGATTCTAGCTCCGGGGGACTTTTAGGTAACCGTCGCCCAAATGAAATATACAATCAAATTGAGGAAATTGCTCAAACCAATTTTCAATGGCACACTCCCCGAGGCAATAAATCTATTGCCCCGGGCGCCCATAAGGTTGATGAAAGCACTTCTTTACAAGCCCAAATCGAGGCACTTTCTTCAAAAATTAAAAAGTTAGAAATGACAAAGACGGTCTCGGTTATGGCTTGTGAAGGGTGTGGTGGGCCACATGAAAATTGGAGTTGATTGAAAGAATTAGATGATCAAACGGAAACGGTAAACTACATTGATAATAGACCTAGGCCGTCGGGTCCTCCAACGGGTACCTACAACCAAGGATGGCGTAACCACCCAAAACTTGGTTGGAGAGATCCCGGCAATAGTAGTAACCAACAAAACCAACGAACTAACTTTCAACAACCACAAAATTTTTCTCAACAACAAGGTGGACGAGAAAGGCTTGAAGATACTGTATCTCGCCTCATCTCCGACACCGAAAAGAAAAACTCGGATCGATTTCAGCAATTGGAATCGAATTTTAGAAATCAATAAGCTAGCATTCAAAACATTGAAAAACAATTAAATCAAATAGCTCAAAATTTCTCCGAGAGACCACAAGGCGCGTTACCAAGTAATACCGAGACCAACCCAAAGGCGCAAGTACATCTCATAACATTGAGAAACCGTACCGTGGGTCCCGAAGAGGCTCCACTCCCACCAACTGAAAGAAGCCAATCTAGCCAAACCACAACTCCACCCGCACCCCAACACGAAAAGGCTTCTCCACCAGTTCAAGAGCCTACTAAGACTCCTCCTGTTCCATACCTCGATCGGTTAATTCGTCAAAAGACCGATGAGCAATTCGCAAAGTTTGAAAATTTACTAAAACAATTGCATGTTAATATTTCATTTATCGAAGTCCTAACTCAAATGCCTAAATATTCAAAATTTATGAGGGACTTCCTCACTCATAAAAAGGAAAATTGAATCATTGCAATTAGTTAACTTAGGCGAAGAATGCTCGGCCTTACTACTCAACAAACTCCCGCAAAAGAAGCTTGACCCTGGAAGCTTCACAATTCCTTGCTCGATTGGGAAATCCCCCATTCGTAATGCACTAGCCGATCTCGGGGCAAGCATCAACCACATGCCCTCATCAATGTTCAATCGACTCGGCTTAGGAAAAACAAGTCCTACAAAAATAAGCATACAACTCACCGATAGATCCGTAAAATATCTACAAGGGGTCGCTGAAAATCTATTGGTCAAAGTCGGCGAATTTGTCTTTCCTGCCGACTTTGTCATACTAGATATGGAAGAAGATACCGAAGTACCACTCATCCTAGGGAGGCCATTCCTAGCTACGGCCCAAGCAATGGTAGATATGAATGATGGAACACTAACATTGAGGGTTGGGGACGAGGAAGTAAAGTTTGGAGTCGGAAAAAGAGTAGAAGACGAAGACCCGGTCAACTACATGAAGGTCATTGACTCAAGCTTGGATGATGCTCTCCGACGGTGTAGCATGGGATGCAAAACATCCTACTATGGTAACATATGACCAGGCTTTAGGTCTAGCCAAGGACCCTTATAAACGTGTCGCACCACGGAGGCATTCCGCGGAACTATCCTTAGTTTAGTTTAGATTAATTTTTATGTTTTCTAGTTTAGTTTTAATTTTCAGTAATAAAACACACTTGGGATGGTGAAGGATAACAAGGGAAACTTGGACCAGCACCCCATGCACGAAAACATGGCCATCCAACAAATTTTCTTCATTACAGCAGGTTCAGCACGGGCCGTGCCCCCCAACACGGCCCCGTGCTGCACAGTCTGCAGAAAATGCCCAGTTCAGGTAAACTGGACACGGGCCGTGTTCACCCAATACGCCCCCGTGTCCAGGCTTCTGTTTCTTTTTTCAACTTTTTGTTACTGGCACACGAACACGGGGCCGTGCCCGGACACCACGGGGCCGTGCCCGGACACCACGAGGCCGTGTCCAGACGCCCAGTAACATATAATTTTGCTTTTTCACACCTTTTACACATTCAATCAACCTAAAAACTTATTTTTGGGACACATTGAGGACAATGTGTAATTTAAGTGTGGGGGGGGGGGGGGGGATGCTAAAACTTTGAATCTTGCAAGTCCTAATTACAAGCCTTACACAAAACTCTATTGGAACCGCTAATCACCCCAATTTTTTTTCAAAAATTTTCATTTTTTTACTTGTCTAGGTTTAATTTGGGAATTTCAAAATTCTAAAAATGTTATATTTTTACAAATTTACAACCGATAGCGTCGTGATAAAAAGAACCAACATAAGAAAATTATGAAAATGCATGACAAGCTTAGTTAAAATTTAATTATATATACTTGATCACATAAAAACCCATTCCCACAAAAGTGAGTTTTGAGCCTTTATTGAGCGTACAAATACATATCTTTAAACTAAATGCTCATTTTTCGTTTCTTGTGTGAATAGCCGTTTGGTTCTTACAACTCTAGAACTTGCCACAACGATACATTCCCGGTCCTTACCAACTTAAACCCAAGTAAGTAAATGATGGAGGCATTAGGACTAACCCTTTTTATTTCTACACCATTATTTTTTTTTACCACCTACCCAAAATCCCCCTAGTTAACCCCTTTGAGCCTAAACCTTTTCATTTCTTAACCCAAACCAAACACCCTTTCACCCACCAAAACCTTTTTTATTTTTAACCCTTTGTTTTAGTAACAAGCTCGGTTTTTCGTATGACTTTCCACAAAAAAAATGTTGATGATGAAGCAAAAGAAATAAACAAACAAGTTCATCAAAAATAACTTTGTTTGAATAATAGCTTCATCCAAATAAAAAAAAAATGCAAAAATAAAGAGTCTTACGAAAACCGACGCTTTTTACACTTTTTCGCCATTTTCTACTAACCACTAACCCAACCACCTACCTTTAACCCAAGCCTAACCCTTCACCCAAAAGTCCTCTTGATATTTACAAAGGTATATAGTTAAAAAGGAGGAGGATTGATTGTTTGGCAAGCCTATGGTAGGAGTAAGTTCCATGCCGCTCTCGAGTGATTCACTAAAATACATCTTCGGCCGAGTGTTGAGTGATCCCCCGTGAGGTATGTGAACTTGTATATAAATAGAATTTTAAAGAGGCATGTTATGCCCTAATAAGTAATTTATCTTATGAAAAGTTTTAAATAAATCATGACGAATAGGATTGTAAATAAATAAAAATAAAACTTAATAAAGAATCTTGGAAATCCCGACACTCTATGACAAGCCCAAAAACCTTCTCTTCTACCCATTCCATTTGGGAGTGTAAAGCCATATTATAAAGAGTTTTGCTTGAGGACAAGCAAAGATTCAAGTGTGGGGGTATTTGATGTGTGCAAAATGCAACATATAAATTACATCAATTGTGGCATAAAACTAACCCTTTTTAGTACTAATGTTGGAAAAAGTGTGCTTTTGTCTTCCTTTTGCATTTTCAGGATTAAATGAGCTCAAATTAACAAAAGAAGCAAAAAGGCAGCTAAATCTAACATAAATACAAGAAAAGGAACAAACGTGGCATGCCCGACCTCCCCGACAGCATCTTCCCAAGCAAAACAAGAGTACAGAAGGCTGAACACGCCCCGTGCTCAGTGAACACGGGGGCGTGCCCAAGTGTCAGCATAAAAGACAAAGCTGTAGAAGCTTCTATCGCCCACACGGGGCCGTGCTCAACGGACACGGGGCCGTGGTCAACTATAAGATTCGCAGAATCCAGGCAAATCTTGATAGTACAGATATGCTTCTGCACACGGGGTCGTGCCCAGCGGACACGGGGCCATGGTCAACTAATGCAGACAAGAGCAATTAATGAAGATAGAGAAGGAGGATGGACACGGGGCCGTGCCCGAGCTTCTGTTCAGGCTATAAACAGGGGTGCTTGGCTCATTTGCAAACCATCCCTTGGCACACCACCTCTCTCACACTTCACCCACCACCCACCACCATCACAACACCATCATCCACCACCATCATCCATTGTCCATCATAGAGTGTGTGAGTCGTCTCGGGATCCAAGATTGATCGTAAGAGTTCTTGACAATCAAGGCCATGTTTGCCTAAGTCTCTTACATCACTTGGTGAAGACAAAGTGTCTAGTGTAATACTTTTTATTTTTAATCTTTTCGCACTTTTTACTTGGTTATGTATTAATGACTTTAATAACTAGTTTCTTATGTTGAAGGTGATTCTTCCTTATCGTTTGTCCGTGGTGTCTTGGCATTATTTTACTGTCTATATAAAATAAAAGATTTTCACCATTCATATCTCTACGGTCTATATGGAGGTATGTTGGCTACCTGGTCGGGGGTTAAGGGAACGGTTTGGTAAGAGTCTTGCCTTGTTCAGTGTATAGATCCTGCAAGGACCTGGGTCAAATTTAGTAGGACCTCCTTCAATACCCACCGGTATTGGATGGCGGGGGTCCAAACTCTTTGACCCCCTCATATGTAAGCTACTATTAATACTTTAACCCGGCTACTTAGGACTGTATCCCTGGTGACTCAGACTATTTAGCCAAGGGTAACGTCACCTTCAAAAGAGGGGCCTACCATAATACGCATTAATAACTTAATTAATTATCTTTCAATAATCCGACCCTTTAGGATTGTATCCTTGCTGACTCAAACTACTGGGTTGAGGGTAACGTCACCTTCAAAAGAGGGGCCTACTACAATAACTAAGATAATCTCTTAAATAGTGCGAAAGTGCGGAAATAATCAAAGGTTACACTAAACACGAGTCGGAGCCAAGTGATTCATCTTGTCTATCTGTTTTTATTTTTATTTTATTTTTCAGCATTTTAGTTAGTTTTATTTTTCTTGTTTAAAACCTTTTTCTAAACTTTTGATTTGATTAGACGTTGAGGATAAACCGGTACTAAAAGCTCTTGTGTCCTTGGACGACCTCGGTATCTTGCCAACACTATACTACGCTCACGATGGGTGCACTTGCCCATATGTGTGTTTGGTGTTAGTAAAATATCGTGTTTTATAAATTTAAAACTTGACTAACGTGTAAAAAGGGCTTAAAATATACTTAAAATTATATACCACCACACACGCATCAAGTTTTTGGCGCCGTTTCCGGGGACACATGGATTTTAAGAAAGTTGGGAATCAACGGCCTAATCGTTTTTCTTATTTTTCTATTTTTTTTAGGATTTTTCTTAGTTTTTTAGTTTCTGCAGAGCTCAGCACGGGCCGTGCCTGGTCGGACACGGGCCGTGCCCAGCATTGTTACTGGCAGTTTTTATTTTCTGAGTTACAGAGAGCTGAGCACGGGGCCGTGTCGGTGCAACACGAGGCCGTGTCCAGCCCCCCAGTAACAGGGATCCGGAAAAGAATCACTGTATCTCCGACCACAGGCTGTGTTCACCTGAGCACGGGGCCGTGGTGAACCTTCTGACCAATATTCTTTTCTGTTTTTATTGCAGGACTTGGAACCCAGGCGCAACATTGGAACTTCCTACGTAGTGTATGAGCTCCAGTTCTAGTAGAGACATAAAAGAACCTCTAGAAGAACCCGAAAGCTTTCTCAGAAAAAGACTTAAAGCCAAAAACCAAGAGAAAGTTTCGGGGGACCCACTCCCAATGGCGGACCAACGTACCCTCATGGATTACCTACGACCCACTGTAGGTAATCTTGGCGCCGCTATCAATGCACCGAATGTCGAAGCCAATAACTTCGAACTTCGGCCACATTTGATACAAATGCTTCAAAACTCCGCAACCTTCCATGGGCTTGCGGACGAGGATCCCCATTTATATATTACTAATTTCTTAGAAATATGTGATACCTTTCGGATCAATGGAGCATCAAACGACGCCATCCGCCTTCGGATGTTTCCATTTTCACTAAAAGACCGAGCTAAGGCTTGGCTTAATACCCTCCCAGTTGGCTCGGTAAACACCTGGGATGAACTAGCTCAAAAGTTTCTATATAAGTATTTCCCTTCTGCTAAAACGGCTAAATTAATGACAGAAATTAATACATATTCACAAGAAGATGGGGAATCCTTATATGAAACTTAGGAAAGGTTCAAGAAGCTACCAAGAAAGTGTCCTCATCATGGTCTTGCGGTATGGCAACAAGTATCCACTTTCTACAATGGGTTGTTGCCACACACAGGACAAACACTTGATTTCGTGGATTTCGTGGCCATTCTCATGACCACAACGAAGATAACGTTTCTTACTAGATGTGCCCATGTCTTGTACTTCGGCTTCGTCGATGAGTTTTTGAAAAAAAAACTTATGCTACTATCGGATGAATCACTGCTATCGGGTGGGAAAAAAAACATTGGTATTTCTTCCACCATTTTTAAATAAAATAGGGGTACAAATTTAGAGTTTTGGAGAAATGAGGAAGTGGGTTGGTGTGAATTTGTTTAAAAGGGGTATACGTTTATATAGTTTAGTTATATAAAAAACCTTTTTTTAAAGTAACAACTATATAGCCGTTTGAAAAGTGCTCCCAACTGTCAAATCAAGCCCACCCTCCATCTCCCCGCATGCGACATATAATCCCCGCTTTGAACACAACCCGCGCGACATAAAAGGGTGGCGACTGTGACAACTCGAGTTTCCAAGATTCTATCTTCGCATTTAGTGCACGTTAATTTTTTTTATTTATTTAGTTGTTTGTTATTACGACTCGTTGTTTCACAACGCTTACTTTTGTAATACGTTGTATCGTATTTCGACTGATATGTTATACTTGGAAATCCATAATATTTATTATGTGTGATTGTATGTTAATAAGGTGTTATTATTTAACATGTTAATTAATGATGGAACTTACTGAGAACAATTATTCATGAAATCACCCAAGTGGTGAAAACACTTTAGGTGTTTTCGTCCACTTTAAACCAACGAAATCAGATGATGGGCTTTGGCCCAGTATTTAGATATTTTGTATAATCATTTTTATAAACCAATCTTCTCTGATAAGTTTCCCATTTACCAAAACACATCTTATCACTTTGTTCTCTCTCCCTACATCTGATAACCCAACAAAGAGTTCCTCATTTGAAGCAAACCTCTGTTTAATACTTGGTTAGTAATTTCATGATTCAAGTGTTTCTTGTTGCATATCATATGATTTTGGATGTTAAATCATGATGTTTGGATACATTTATATATGTGATTGTGTGATTTATCATTGTGTGCTTGATAGATAATTATTGGCTATGAACCTTCTGTATATTTGATGTTTTGATCAATAGTGGGTATTTGTTATTGAATGATAAACTGATTAAACTGGGGATTCTGGTATCATACGATGTTGGCAATCATATATTACATATCATTGATTGATTTAAATAACTTGTAGATGATTAAACATGTAAATGTAATGAGGTTAAGTTGCTTGGTTAAGTTACAGAGAGTTTGGAGAAGATGATGATGTTCACGAAAACACCCCCCACCTTATAAACTGGACGAAATCACTTGAAGTGATTTCGGCCCAACATGTGATTTCGGCCCAACATGTGTTTTCGGCCCAATATGTGGTTTTCGGCACATGTTTGGTTTTCGGAAACCTTATGTGGTTTTCGGCTGTAGAGGGATTTCGGCCTCATGTGTGTTTTCGACTTATAAGTGATTTCGGCCATGTGTGGTTTTCGGCCAAAGGGGGTTTTCGGCCATGGGTGTTTTCGGCACTAGTGTGTGTTTGGCAACTTATATACTGTTAATACTTTATGTCATTAAATATGATATTCACTTAAACTAAGCACTTGAGTAACTCAGTTAGTTTATTTAACTTTGTTAAATATGTATTTTGAGAACCTCATTGTTTGAATAACTCTGTTAGATGACAATTCTGTTAAGTTGTTAACTGGGTTAACTAACTTACTCTGTTTGTTTATTATTTCAATGTAGTAGATTAATTCTATTATTTCATGAACTCCGTTAACTTTATTCACTCAGTTAATTTGCTAGATTTGCTAGATGCCAACTCTGTTACATGTATAGATGCAATTAACTGCTTGTGTTGCATATTATGAACTGTCAAACACTCTATGATATTACTGTGATGCTAGTTACATGTGAAACATTACGAACGTAAACTGACTGAACATACGTGCACTATAGGACTTGACTGATTTACTGTGAGCATATAACTTAGCATACCGAGCAAACAAGGTGAGTTCACACTTCTACCAAGGCATGGGATTCCCAGGGCTTGGGAATGGGATTTAAGGAATAAGGTTGGATAGATTCATGCGGACATTATTACTAGACTACCATACCATCGTCCTCGGTTGTGCAGGACCCATACGTAAAACCTACGTATACTTATGCTATTCGCTATCCTCGGTTGTGAAGGATACTCACGTAAAACCTACGTGAACCTATATTTACTACTGCCTCGGTTGTGTCAGGCACTTACGTAAAACCTACGTAAACCCCCGCGTACCCCTATCCTCGGTTGGGAAGGATACTTACGTAAAACCTACGTAACACTTGTACGAATTACTGTTCTCGGTTGTGAAGAACACATATGGTTACAAATAGTCTAGTGGTTATACAACACGGGAAGCCCCCACCAATAGAACTTACTACCGGCCCAGTAGAGCCACATGTTACAAACAAACTTACTATTACGCATTACTTTCTGTGAACTCGCTCAACTTTTTTGTTGACTCTCTGTTACATGCCTTGCAGGACCTTAGGTACTTTTGGAGCTTGCACGGGAGGCACGGTCGTTGTGGATATGGATCGTGAATGTGTTGTTAAACATTATGACTTTTTGTACTTAAACTGATGTTGGGTTTTACATTAATGCTTCCGCTACACACTTGTTTATATTTGGTTTTGGAAACACCTATCGTATTGATGAATGACTTTTACTTTATACTTATGTTTAATATGATTGGTGGCTTGATCCTGGTCATGTCACGCCTCCCAGCGGTAGTACTCCGCGTGTGGATTTTGGGGGTGTGACAGATTGGTATCAGAGCCATTGGTTATAGAGAACTCGGTTTTAATAAGGGGAAAACGTTTTTATTAAAACCAGACTATAACCAGAATAGTGCTCAACGATCCACAACGACGCCTCGCTCCACGTGCAAGACTCATCACTCTAGGTAATATGGTACATGTCTTATTGCCTACTTGCTAGAATTGCATAGAACTTTGCTCCGGGTATGCTTAGGTTAACTTAACACTATTGCATGAGAACACTTGTGTGATTATTCCCTTTTGTTATCGCACTACTCGCGAACCTCTCTCACTTATGTCATATTTACTATGAAGATCATGTCTGGACGTATCAACATGACGCAAGCCCAACTGACGGCTCTCATTAACGAACGAATTACTGAGGCACTTACAGCCGCACAAGCAGGAGGTATACCCTGCAGTTGTAACTCACACTAGGATCTTTAGATCCTACACTCCTAAACCAACTCTTGTGTTTTAATCTTGTACTGGATTCTTATATACAACAGGTCAGCACGCTCAGCCACCTGTTTATACCTTCAAAACTTTCATGGACTGTCGTCCTACTACCTTTAGTGGCACGGAAGGAGCGGTTGGACTCCTCCATTGGTTTGAAAAGCTCGAGTCCGTATTCGAAATGTGCGAATGCCCTGAGGCTCGCAGGGTGAAGTACGCCACTGGTACTCTAGAAGGCATCGCGCTGACTTGGTGGAATGCGCAAATTCAGATGTTAGGGTTGGCTGTTGCTAACGCCACACCCTGGAATGATTTCAAGGAATTGATTAAAGAGGAATACTGTAGCCGTGATGACATTCTTAAGCTGGAGGTAGAGTTTTACCACTTGAAAATGACGGGGTCAGAAATTGAAGCGTACACCAGAAGATCGAATGAGTTGGCTATTCCGTGTCCTACTATGGTGGACCCTCCCATTAAGCGTATTGAACTGTATCTCAATGGTCTGGTGCAGGAGATTCAAAGTCACGTAACCTCAGCGAATCTTGGCACTATTCAACAGATCGTCAAGCTAGCTCATCGCCTCACCGATCAGGCAGTGGAACAGAACAAGCTGCCTAAACGTATCAGCGCTACTACTACTGCTACTGTTTCAGCAACTACTCCTGCTACCCCCAGTGATAACAAGAGAAAATGGGAGGGGGATTTCAGTAAGGGTTCAACTATTGTACAGTCTCAAGCACAACAGCAGCGCAAGACTGACAACTATCAGAGCCCTAGTCAGCAATCCTCGGGCAGTCACAGGCAGGGTGTGTATCAAGGGAACCTCCCAAAGTGTAACAACTGTAACAGGCATCACAGTGGCCAGTGTAACAAGGGTCGTTGTCGGAGGTGCCTCAGGATGGGCCATGAGGCCAAGGATTGTAGGAGCCCACGACCTGTAACTCAGAATCAACAGCAGCATCAAACGCAGCAGAACCAACAACAGGGTAACAAGGGATGTTTTCATTGTGGTGCTGAAGGTCACTTCAAAAGACACTGCCCTCAGTTAAACCGAAACCAGAACAACAACAACCAGGGAAATGGGAACAACAACAACAATAATCAGGGCACTGGGAACAACAATGGGGGAAACAACAACAACAATGGTGCAAAGGGTCGTATGTTTGTGATTGGTCAGAGTGACGCAAGGAACGATCCTAATGTGGTTACGGGTAAGTTTCTTCTCGACGACTTTTATGTTACCGTATTATTTGATTCGGGTGCGGATACCAGTTATCTGTCTCTGAACGTTAGTCAAATGCTTAAACGCGCACCAACACTTTTGAACACCAAACATGTCGTAGAGTTAGCTAACGGTAAAAGTCTAGAGGCCACACACATAGTTCAGGGTTGTAATCTTATCCTCGCTGGTCAGACTTTCTCTATCGATCTCATTCCTATAACTCTGAGTAGTTTCGACATTGTCATCGGTATGGATTGGTTATCCCAACAGCAAGCAGAGATCCTATGCAAGGAAAAGATCATTCGTATTCCTCGTTCTGGCAAAGAACCTCTTGAAGTTCAAGGCGACAAGAGTGGTGTCGTGAGTGGCATCATCTCCCTCTTGAAGGCTCAGAAGTGTCTGCGAAAGGGCCACGTAGCTATTTTAGCACTCGTTACTGATACATCGACGACAGAGAAAAAGATTGGGGATATTCCTGTAGTACGCGACTTTCCTCAAGTGTTTCCTGAAGAGTTACCTGGATTACCGCCACATCGCCAGGTCGAATTTCAGATCGAGCTAGCTCCAGGAGCAGCACCTATAGCTCGAGCGCCTTACCGCTTAGCTCCAACTGAACTGGAAGAACTGTCTAAGCAATTGCAAGAACTCTTGGAAAAGGGTTTCATACGTCCTAGCTCTTCGCCCTGGGGAGCTCCAGTATTATTTGTAAAGAAGAAAGACGGTACCTTTCGTATGTGCATAGATTACCGCGAACTGAACAAGGTGACCGTGAAGAATCGCTATCCACTCCCACGCATCGATGACTTATTCGACCAGTTGCAAGGGTCGAGCTATTACTCAAAGATTGACCTGAGGTCAGGTTACCATCAACTGAGAGTCCGGGATGAGGACGTCTCCAAAACAGCATTCAGAACTCGCTACGGTCATTACGAGTTTTTGGTTATGCCATTCGGGTTAACGAACGCGCCTGCGGTTTTCATGGATCTTATGAACAGGGTGTGCAAACCTTACCTTGACAAGTTTGTTATTGTTTTCATTGACGACATCCTGATTTATTCGAAGAATCGGGAGGAACACGAACAGCATTTACGACTTATTCTCGAACTCCTTCGAACGGAACAGCTGTACGCTAAGTTTTCAAAATGCGACTTCTGGCTTCGTGAAGTTCACTTTCTAGGCCACGTGGTAAACAAGGATGGGATTCATGTTGATCCATCCAAGGTAGATTCGATCAAGAACTGGCCTGCACCTCGCACACCAACAGAAATACGCCAATTCTTGGGTTTGGCGGGTTATTACAGACGGTTTATCAAAGACTTCTCAAAGATTGCACAGCCGCTTACATTACTGACACAGAAAGGTGTTGTTTACCGTTGGAGTGATACACAGGATACAGCGTTTCAGCACTTAAAGGATAGACTTTGTAGCGCACCTATCCTCTCATTGCCTGAAGGCACGGACGATTTTGTAGTCTACTGTGATGCATCTATCCAAGGTCTTGGATGTGTGTTGATGCAACGGGATAAAGTTATTGCTTATGCTTCACGCCAACTTAAGATTCACGAACGGAATTACACTACGCACGATTTAGAGCTTGGAGCTGTTGTCTTTGCACTCAAGATATGGAGACATTATCTGTATGGCACCAAGTGCACCATCTACACCGATCACAGGAGTCTTGAGCATATCTTCAAACAGAAAGACTTGAACATGCGACAACGTCGATGGGTCGAGTTACTGAACGATTACGAATGTGCTATAAAGTACCATCCAGGCAAGGCCAATGTGGTGGCCGACGCCCTCAGTCGAAAGGATACTATACCTAGGCGTGTACGAGCGTTGCAACTCACTATTCAGTCTAGTCTTCCTTCACAGTTACGAGATGCTCAGGTAGAAGCATTGAAACCGGAAAACGTCAGGGCTGAAGCTCTACGCGGCTCAAGGCAAAGGTTAGAACGAAGGGCAGACGGCGCCTATTATGTAACCGGACGCATCTGGGTCCCATTCTATGGCAACCTACGCGAGCTTGTAATGGATGAAGCTCATAAGTCTCGCTACTCAGTACATCCTGGTTCAGATAAGATGTACCACGACCTCAGAACTACATATTGGTGGCCTAGCATGAAGGCCCACATAGCAACTTACGTTAGCAAGTGTTTGACTTGTGCGAGAGTCAAAGCAGAATATCAGAAACCATCAGGTCCACTCCAGCAACCTGAGATACCACAATGGAAATGGGAGCAAATTTCCATGGATTTTGTTACTGGCCTGCCTAGATCTCAGCGCGGAAATGATACTATTTGGGTGATCGTGGATCGACTCACAAAGTCTGCTCACTTCTTGGCTATCAATGAAACGGATAAGTTCTCCACTCTAGCAGACGTATACCTTAAAGAAGTTGTCTCGAGGCACGGGGTGCCCACCTCTATTATCTCTGATCGTGATGCACGTTTTACTTCAGAACTATGGCAAGCAATGCACAAATCTTTTGGCTCTCGATTAGACATGAGCACAGCTTATCATCCTCAGACAGATGGGCAATCTGAGCGTACTATTCAAACTCTAGAAGACATGCTTCGGGCGTGCGTAATTGACTTTGGCAAGGGCTGGGAAAAACATTTGCCACTTGTGGAATTTTCATACAACAACAGTTACCACACCAGCATTAAAGCTGCTCCATTTGAGGCATTGTACGGGCGTAAATGCCGATCACCTCTTTGTTGGGCAGAGGTGGGTGACAGTCAGATCACAGGTCCAGAAATGGTAGTTGATACTACTGAAAAGATCGCTCAAATACGACAACGCATGGCGGCAGCTCGTGACCGTCAGAAAGTATACGCCGATAAAGACAGGAAAATACTCGAATTCCAAGTTGGGGATCGAGCACTACTCAAAGTTTCACCCTGGAAGGGTGTTGTTCGTTTTGGCAAACGAGGCAAACTCAATCCACGATACGTTGGACCATTTGAAGTCATTGAGAAAATAGGCAAAGTGGCCTACAGACTGAACTTACCAGCTGAACTCAGTGCAGTTCACAACGTCTTTCATGTGTCGAATCTGAAGAAGTGGCAGTCAGATGAGACCTTTATAGTTCCTTTGAAGGAGCTCACTATCGACGAACAATTGCATTTCGTCGAGGAACCAGTTGAAATCACGGACCGGGATGTTAAGGTCCTCAAGAACACCAGAATACCTCTTGTTCGAGTTCGTTGGAACTCCCGTCGTGGCCCAGAGTTTACCTGGGAACGCGAAGACCAAATGGAACTCAAATATCCCCAGTTGTTCGAAAACAATGCAACTACTACTGAGGCTGAAGCTACTACAGAAGTTCGGGATGAAATCCCAACTCAACGGGGGGATGATGTGACACCCCAAGAAAACCAGTAAACGATAACTTACCTAGCTTCCTCAGTAACCGCATGCTAAATTTCGGGACGAAATTTCTTTCAAGTTGGGGATAATGTGACAACTCGAGTTTCCAAGATTCTATCTTCGCATTTAGTGCACGTTAATTTTTTTTATTTATTTAGTTGTTTGTTATTACGACTCGTTGTTTCACAACGCTTACTTTTGTAATACGTTGTATCGTATTTCGACTGATATGTTATACTTGGAAATCCATAATATTTATTATGTGTGATTGTATGTTAATAAGGTGTTATTATTTAACATGTTAATTAATGATGGAACTTACTGAGAACAATTATTCATGAAATCACCCAAGTGGTGAAAACACTTTAGGTGTTTTCGTCCACTTTAAACCAACGAAATCAGATGATGGGCTTTGGCCCAGTATTTAGATATTTTGTATAATCATTTTTATAAACCAATCTTCTCTGATAAGTTTCCCATTTACCAAAACACATCTTATCACTTTGTTCTCTCTCCCTACATCTGATAACCCAACAAAGAGTTCCTCATTTGAAGCAAACCTCTGTTTAATACTTGGTTAGTAATTTCATGATTCAAGTGTTTCTTGTTGCATATCATATGATTTTGGATGTTAAATCATGATGTTTGGATACATTTATATATGTGATTGTGTGATTTATCATTGTGTGCTTGATAGATAATTATTGGCTATGAACCTTCTGTATATTTGATGTTTTGATCAATAGTGGGTATTTGTTATTGAATGATAAACTGATTAAACTGGGGATTCTGGTATCATACGATGTTGGCAATCATATATTACATATCATTGATTGATTTAAATAACTTGTAGATGATTAAACATGTAAATGTAATGAGGTTAAGTTGCTTGGTTAAGTTACAGAGAGTTTGGAGAAGATGATGATGTTCACGAAAACACCCCCCACCTTATAAACTGGACGAAATCACTTGAAGTGATTTCGGCCCAACATGTGATTTCGGCCCAACATGTGTTTTCGGCCCAATATGTGGTTTTCGGCACATGTTTGGTTTTCGGCAACCTTATGTGGTTTTCGGCTGTAGAGGGATTTCGGCCTCATGTGTGTTTTCGACTTATAAGTGATTTCGGCCATGTGTGGTTTTCGGCCAAAGGGGGTTTTCGGCCATGGGTGTTTTCGGCACTAGTGTGTGTTTGGCAACTTATATACTGTTAATACTTTATGTCATTAAATATGATATTCACTTAAACTAAGCACTTGAGTAACTCAGTTAGTTTATTTAACTTTGTTAAATATGTATTTTGAGAACCTCATTGTTTGAATAACTCTGTTAGATGACAATTCTGTTAAGTTGTTAACTGGGTTAACTAACTTACTCTGTTTGTTTATTATTTCAATGTAGTAGATTAATTCTATTATTTCATGAACTCCGTTAACTTTATTCACTCAGTTAATTTGCTAGATTTGCTAGATGCCAACTCTGTTACATGTATAGATGCAATTAACTGCTTGTGTTGCATATTATGAACTGTCAAACACTCTATGATATTACTGTGATGCTAGTTACATGTGAAACATTACGAACGTAAACTGACTGAACATACGTGCACTATAGGACTTGACTGATTTACTGTGAGCATATAACTTAGCATACCGAGCAAACAAGGTGAGTTCACACTTCTACCAAGGCATGGGATTCCCAGGGCTTGGGAATGGGATTTAAGGAATAAGGTTGGATAGATTCATGCGGACATTATTACTAGACTACCATACCATCGTCCTCGGTTGTGCAGGACCCATACGTAAAACCTACGTATACTTATGCTATTCGCTATCCTCGGTTGTGAAGGATACTCACGTAAAACCTACGTGAACCTATATTTACTACTGCCTCGGTTGTGTCAGGCACTTACGTAAAACCTACGTAAATCCCCGCGTACCCCTATCCTCGGTTGGGAAGGATACTTACGTAAAACCTACGTAACACTTGTACGAATTACTGTTCTCGGTTGTGAAGAACACATATGGTTACAAATAGTCTAGTGGTTATACAACACGGGAAGCCCCCACCAATAGAACTTACTACCGGCCCAGTAGAGCCACATGTTACAAACAAACTTACTATTACGCATTACTTTCTGTGAACTCGCTCAACTTTTTTGTTGACTCTCTGTTACATGCCTTGCAGGACCTTAGGTACTTTTGGAGCTTGCACGGGAGGCACGGTCGTTGTGGATATGGATCGTGAATGTGTTGTTAAACATTATGACTTTTTGTACTTAAACTGATGTTGGGTTTTACATTAATGCTTCCGCTACACACTTGTTTATATTTGGTTTTGGAAACACCTATCGTATTGATGAATGACTTTTACTTTATACTTATGTTTAATATGATTGGTGGCTTGATCCTGGTCATGTCACGCCTCCCAGCGGTAGTACTCCGCGTGTGGATTTTGGGGGTGTGACAGCGACGGTGTTCCCCAAAGTGCTCCCAACTGTCAAATCAAGCCCACCCTCCATCTCCCGTATGCGGCACATAGTCCCCGCTTTGAACACAACCCGCGCGACATAAAAGGGTGGCGGCGGTGTTCCCCGAGCGGCAAAGGGGCTTGCCGCTCCCCTTGCCGCTTCCACCTCGTACACCCTAAGGGTCGGATACGTCGGTTTATATAGTTTGAGTTACTATATAAGTTACTAGAATTACAGTTTTACGGTTTAGGAATTTAAGGTTCGTAACTTATATGTCGATAGAAATTAAAGGAGACCTCATTACAAAACACTGGGCCCTAAAGATGGCTCTTTCTCCTCGTTTGCAACTGAATCGACCCACATACCTATTGAACTATCTGGAATTCTGGATCTATCTACCATTTCTCTAATTCAACTTACGTTTTAATATATACCTTATTTACTATATATCTAGATGTAAGCCCCGCCACGTGTTGCGCCGGGGGGACAAAGCATTCGTTAGTAGAAATCAGATTTCTAAAACTCCATACTGAACAACCAACGGAAACGTAAACCGCCATGGTTTTACATACATTTAAACAAAACTTAAACCAACCAGCAACAAAAAAACCAAATCATCAAACTATTATCTACTACGGCTAACGAACATTCATACACATATCATTGAAAACAAAATTGGCAAACAGAAAATGAGCAAACCAACTTCAAAAGCTTTTACGTCGAAAGTCGAAACCATTAAGCAACCCAACCACCACACATAATACCTCAGTCCTACCAAAACACATCCAAACAGCTCGTTAATTCCATCTAAAATGATATAAAATTTAGAGTGTAATCACAATATAAAGATATATACTCGGGCCTTGTGTTAATGAAGATAGTGACGAGTGTGAAGAAGCCGCAACAAGAGCATTATTCTCTTCTTTCAGTCTAGGTTTCCGCGCTTCGGCTAATTGGTTTTCGAGAACCCGAAGCTATCCATATAAATCAATCTATAACAGTAATTATGATATATCAATTTTGCCCCATAATCCTTCATGGTAACGGGTGGATCTCGCTCGTGTTTTAGGAGTAATTTGTTAAGATAAAAGATTTAACTTGAAACATGTCAATAGCTATCGAAAGCAGTGGCGGAGGTAATGTGTTAGTAGGGGTAGCATGGGCTACGGCTCAACCCCGTATCCGTAGTGTAAAAATATTCTTCGATTCCGTCTACGTAGTGTAAAATTTGTGTTTTTTTCCAGTTTTATACAAAAGATACACCTGATTCAAAAAAAAAAAAATTTGGGATACCCCTGAATTTTTGAGCTATATCCGCCACTGATCGAAAGTATATTTAAATCAATGTTGTTGACTCGTGACTAAAAATTCTAAGTTCATGACCCATGACTCGAGTCATTGACCTGTGACTTAATAGTCATGACTCAACTTGACATTTAAAATTATACAAATAAATCACTTTATTCCGTACCTTCTTGATAAAAAGAGTGATTAATTGATCCGCTCACGCCAGGGGCGGATCTAGCTCATATATGTGGGCTCCCAGGAACCCATTGGGTTTGAAATTGTTGAAATGTAAAGATTTTTTATTATAATTCATAATTCAAACATATTGATATTGGGTTGGGTATTTGAAATGTGACATATTATTGGGCTCAGTTTGTTATTGGAATGTTTCAGTTTGTTATTGGAATGTTTCAGTTTGTTATTGGGCTGTTTCAGTTGTTATGAAGTTTGTTATGAGTCCAGGGACAAAAATGTACGGTTTATGAAGATCAAGGGGCTTAAGTGGAACTTATATTCACACCTGCTATATAAGAGAAGAGAGAGAAGAAGAGCTCAGTTATTCGAGATATTTCTAGGGTTTTCTCTTTGTTTCTCTCTGTACTTGTTCATCGTCTTCGTAGATCTCAGTGTTGAGATCATCTCTGTTTTAGAGATTGTGTTGATCTCTGCGTCTGTATCCTTTATATTCTATTTGTACTTTGATTTGTATTCAACAGATTACTTCAGTCTGTTGAATTGGTACTTTGTATTGTTAAGATCTCATATTCTTGAGATCTAGGGTTTCTGGTTGGGATCTTTTGGGTTGGCTAAGTAATAAAAATTTTGTCACCTGTTTTGTCACTATTTCTGGTGTGTTTGTGTTGTTCAAGTTTAGATCTATACCATTTTACAAGGTATCAGAGCATCTCAGGCTCTGGATTATAGGTCTAAGTCTTCCACTGTTAAAGTTTGTTGTATTTTTTTTACTGATTTATGGTCTGTTTTTGTAGATCTGTAGTTCTTTGTTGATCTTGGGAGTGTGACGGTGTAGATCTTGGTGTATATCTTCTCGATCTCGGTGTGTGAAGGCTGAGTTGGTCTCTGAAACCCTAGAAGGCTTTAGAGCAAACTGACCAGTTTATATTGTCTTCTTTGTATGATCTGTAACCCTAGAAGGTTACAGTTTCATATTAGCTTGGATCGCAAAGTTGTAAGATCGTTCTTGACCCTCTCTCTTATTTTTCAGCATCATATCTATTGTGTCTAGGCATCTTGATTATCGGGCTAGAAGGTCCGGCACTTGATCGAGTCTGTTTCTGTGTTGTTGTCTTTTGTTGTGTCTTACATATTTTTTGGTCTTGCAATTGTATTATGCTTGTCCAGGCACCTATAGAGTGATGACCCTGGAATCTGGCCTCTAATACAGTCTTGCTGTTGTCTATTTTGTATTTGATTGATTGTTTGTTTGCTGTGTTGTTTGATTCCCTGTTTGTGAATCTGTTTGCTGTTGTCTATTTTGTATCTGATTGATTGTTTGTTTGATTCTCTGTTTGTGAATCTGTATTTGCTATTCTTGTTTGTTAATGTAACACCCCAACCGATGGCGGAAACATCGGGGCATGGCACTAAGCGAAACAGATTGTCCAGAAGTTTCCATAATAACTATATTTACCAAGTATTTAAAGCAACACGTCCCATACCATGTCATAAATGATAATACAATTATTACAGAAAAGATCTAGTCAAATTGTTCTGTTCCGACAACTCATATTTTCATTACAGACAATTGTTTATTGTTGACCTAGGTCTTTCCTGGCCTCGATTTCACAGCAAAGAAAGCAAATAAGCATCCTAAGCACCTGTCACATACGTTAAAGTAAAAGTCAATACACATAGTGTAAAGGTGAGCATACAAGTTTGATAATAGCATATAGAGTTCGAAAGTGTTACGCATAACCAGCACGTACACAGTGTAAAATGAGGCATGTTAGTTATCGACATGAACTTATCGATACCAATGACTGCGGGTTGACTGCCCAAGGCAGTTCGCGATACACACTCACCACTGTGAGCCATGTAGGTAATTGTCCTTAACAACCCCTGAGTGAACAGGTGCTGAGTCCAAACTAATAGTACTATCGTTGCTAAGGCAGGTAGACATCATTCCATGTGTAAACATAACAAACAAGCATTCATTAAGTCACGTATAACATACGGTAATTGGTTAGCGATTAAAGTATTGAGTAGTGTGTTCGATGTGATTTAGTATAAGTAACGTATGTAACACCCGAAAGTGCGTAAAGCAAAAAGGGGCCGAGTATACTCACAGTGGTTGATGGATTGAAGGGAGCGCTAGAGAGTAGGGTTAGCCTGAACAGATTGATAGCATAACGAAAAGCGATGCGTAAAATGATACAGAGTGCAAGTGGGTAGGACAGCAGTTCGATCGGATGATAGTCCGATCGGACGGCTGGTCGTTCGAGTGACAGTCCGTTCGGACGGTCGTCCGGTCGGATGACCGTTCGAGTGGATTGTTACTTCCTTTGGGAAGGATGTGTTTGTGTATGATGGCTTGACTTTTGAAGTTTTCGTTGTAGCATTTTGAAAGCATTGAAGTACCTCTACCTTTCAGGTCGATCGATCGAACGACCGTTCGATCGGGCGACAGTCCGATAGGTTGGGCATTTCAGTGAGAACAAGTTCACAGCAGGTTGTCACTCGATCGGACGGTTGTTCGATCGGGTGGCATCCCTCGTGTATTGAACATGTTGAAAATTGTTTAAGTGTTGAAGTCAGAACATCACATGGTCGAGTGGTAGTCCGATCGAATGGTAACCCGATCGGTCAACCCTCCGTTCAATGTTCATCCTTCAAGGTCTTGAAAACAAAAGTTAAGTGTGGGACCAAGGTGTAGATCGAACGGGTGACAACTCGTTCGGACGACAGTCCGATCGTGTCACACCCCGATATTTCCACGTATTACCGGTGGGCCCGGTGGGGAGTATCGTGACGTAGTTGATATCATCATAGTCAAACAACACAATTTAAGTGCACAGCGGAAGCAAAAGATGAAATCACATTACAAACCGAATAAATAGTAATATCAAAGTATTACAACCGGACTGTAAAGGATCCATAGGCGGATCGGAAGATAAAAAGATCATTTTCAACAGACTTTAACATCTAGAGCTTGCAAGACTTGATTAATGATGCCAGGAGTACCCAGCCTATTTCGTCTAGTACCTGCACTTAGTCTTTTTGGAAAATACGTCAGTTTACACTGGTAAATACAATTAACTGACTCATTTTGAAAACATTTAAGAAAATTGATTTGAATGCACAAGGCACAAAATATCTTTTTATAACTTGGGACAATTATTAAAAATAATCTTGTATACAGTTTTACTTATTTGTCGTCCGTCAGGGCCGGTTTGTAGGGCTGGTCTAGATTAACTGACACGCCACGGGTATAATACCCACAAGGTTGATTCCTTTAAGTGGACTACCAGTTTTTACATATGCAACTGTCAGGTGTACGCCTACACCCCGTGCTTAGGTCGTGGCCATTTCTTTGAATGTTGCCAATGATATCCGGGACATGGTCATTTAACCCCCAAAGGCCATACACCAAATAATACAGAATAAATAGGTTATGTAAATGCATTAATCACAATACGATTTAAATGACTACATACCCGACCAAGCGGTATTATTATAATACCGTATCCCAAGCCCGTATAGGGAAAATAAGTTAAAAGTATTTACCTTTGCAAGTAATAATCACAAACAGCAAGTGCACGTAGCTTTTACTGGGTCTCCTAATCTGGAACGAAGGTTTATAATAACATATTAGATTCCTAACGGGTCTTTAATTAAGCCTAAACTTAGACCGGTTAGTTTTAAAAAGAAGATACAGTTCAAACGCACGATTAAGCGAAGACCGGAATAGAATGTGATTTAGACCCGACAAGTTTAGAGACTTGTGTAATATGGGAAACACATTCTGGATTTTGAGACAAAGATGATAAGGTTTGACCCGTTTCGGCTAATTTATGCAAACTAGTTACATAAACCATACCAAACGCGAAAAATGCGTAACTGTTAACTAAATGATTCATGAACAGGTTTCCTAGGTTAATATGCCTTAAGTATGTTGTGACATCCGTAAGATATCTTCTATTATGCCCAAAATGGATTTAAACTCAAATTATGCCCTGAAGGGGTATTTTTGTCATTTAAAAGGTTATAAAAGAGATTTAATATAAATCTGAGTTTCAGATATGATACTTAATTTAATAGGTTATATCAGTAGGGTATTACATATATGTGAAATTTACCTTTTTATAATCAAACTATGCACCAAAGGGGTATTTTGGTAATTTCACCTAAGGTTTAAAGGTCAAATATGGAAATCTGAGTTTAAAACTTTTGCTTACTGTTAAGGTATAAAATTTTACTTAAAATATCAGTAGGAATCAACCCTTATATGTTTAAAATAGTTTTAATACATACCATGCGTTAAAAACGCTTAAAAAGGCGATCTTAAGCTATTTCCGGGTTTTATAAGAAAAGCTGATATTTTTATCATTCCAGAAGGCTAAAAATATTTTATTTATTATATAAAATCAGTAGCAAAAGGTTTGGGGTCAAAATAATTTGTAAAACTCATTTTATAGGCACAAAGGGCAAAACCGGCAATTACCGAATCAAGCTTAGAACTCTATGTTATGCTCAGGCTAAAATTAAATAAAAATCTTCAAAAATCCCAAAATATTATATTACATCAGTGGTTAAAAAGTTTGGTATCAAAAATTGGGTTTAGATAGGCTTTATGCTAATTACGCCGTTTAATTAATAAAAAGCTTTTCATTTACGCTAATGAGCATAACTCCTAATGTAGACCTCAAACTGATGTCAAATTTTAGGGACAAGTTTATAAATCAGTAACTAAGGCTTCTATTCTTTTACATTTTCAAAATCACATTTTAAGGTCATATGGGCATAATAGTCAACATTTAGGCATATAACGAAAACATGCATATGAATCGGATAACTAATGAACCAAGTTGTATAATCACAGAGGGTTATACTAACATGTAACCTGGTCCTATTAAAGCTCTAAGGCATTTCTAAAACATGCTACATTGGGTCAGAACTGAAAGTCAAAGCAAAAGTCAATTTATGCGACTTTCGGTTCCGAACCGAGCTTAAACTGGAAATTGTCGGGTTGAACATGTTTAGACATGTTCTTACATTAATTACCAAGTTATATTAGTGATAAAACATGTTGCATAGCTTCTACATTGTTAATTATGCATTTATTTGAAAAATTACTTTCTGTTGACTTTTTAAGATTGGCTTTGACCCGACAATTGACCTAGTTAGAGTGGGAATCAGAGAGTGCCCTTTTAAGGGTTTATTACCCACATAATTACCAACTCAAAACTACTTTTAATTTAACTAATGACTGGACCATTAGTGATTAATCATGAAGTCAAACCTTAATTACGATAAGTTTGACTCATGGTCATTAAACTAATTACAACTGAAATTAGGAAGTTAAGGACACTTACAAACGTCCTAAGCAAGATTATGGATCCTAAGGAAACTTGATTCAGGTCCAGAGAAGCTCCAGAGAAATCCTTCAAGTGAGTTTGAATGAGCAAGTCCCAAGTTGCAACTTCAAGTCTTTATATAGTGAACAAAATTGCATGAGATCCTTACAACTAAGTCTAGGACTGATCCCAGATGTATCCATGTGTCCCTATAATGCCAAAAACCAGTTGCAAAGCCCCTGAATTCGAAAACCACTCTCCTAAGGCGGTGCAACAGGCTGAACAGGCATCTGTCCATTTTCTGCTGCCAGCGATAGCCTTACGGACCGTAAGAAAGAAGCCTTGCGGTCCGTATCCACCTCTTACGGACCGTAAGTCCAGACGGATGCGGTCCGTAACCGACCTTGAATTGTATCGCCCAGTTGCAGTGCTAGCGGACCGTAAGACTAAGACCATACGGTCCGTATCCGATGACCAGAAGATAAAAACTTGTAAACTTTCAAGCTTTGACCATGCAATCTTTCATAATTCGAATCTTGGGCCTTTAGCAACAGAATGGGACCACTTGATCAGTTCTGAAAAGCTATGCATGCCTTGCCATGTCCTTATGTTGCCTCGGACTTTTTTGAAAAGGTCTTGAATGTAGAATTTGTCGAAACACTCACATAGGATCCATTCATTGAGATTTAAATTAATTATCATTAAAGATAATCGGATTTGAATGTATATATGTCAGATGTTTGTAATATACATTACGGTTTGGGATTTATAGATAGGTCGCTCAGAGGTATTAATTAACATGTCGACATTTTTAAATCCTACCATACATCTTTTTAACTTGATCCGAGTTTAAAACACGTTTGCTTTACATGACACGTGTCTTTATTTCACTGAGTATGATTTTACGAGGTGTTACATCCTCACCCCCTTAAAAGAAATCTCGACCTCGAGATTTACTGAAACAAATGAGGGTACTTTTCTTTCATTGTGGACTCTACCTCCCACGTGTACTCGGGACCTCTGCGGGCATCCCATTTAACCTCTACAATCGGTACATGCTTCTTTCGAAGCTTCTTAACATGTCGATCCTCAATCGACAACGGTTTTTCAACAAACTTCAGGTTCTCATCTATATGCACGTCTGTATGTGGTATGACTAGTGATTCATCAGCTAAACATTTCTTCAGATTGCAGATGTGAAACACATTATGGATTCCACTGAGCTCTTCAGGCAGGTTTAACTTATAAGCCACTGTTCCTACACATTCGATGATCTCGAATGGTCCTATATACCTTGGGCTTAACTTACCTTTCTTACCAAATCGCATCACTCCTTTCCAGGGTGATACTTTCAGTAACACTTTGTCACCAACCTCAAACTTCAGAGGTTTACGCCTTTTATCTGCGTAGCTCTTCTGCCTATCTCTGGCAGCCTTGAGACGATCTCTTATCTGTACAATCTTATCGGTCATCTCCAGGACTATATCAGGTCCTGTCTGTTGGACATCTCCAACTTCTGCCCAACAAACGGGCGTTCTGCACTTCCTTCCATATAAGGCTTCAAATGGGCAGCTTGGATACTTGGGTGATAGCTATTGTTGTATGAAAATTCGATCAATGGTAGATGCTCATCCCAACTTCCACCTAGGTCAATAACACAAGCCCTTAACATATCTTCCAATGTTTGAATCGTTCGCTCACTTTGAACATCCGTTTGCGGATGATATGCTGTGCTGAAGTTCAATCGAGTGCCTAGGGATTGCTGAAAGCTTTTCCAGAAATGCGAGGTATACCTTGTATCCCTATCAGAGATGATAGACACTGGTACTCCGTGGATATATACAATCTCGTCCACGTACAGTTGAGCTAACTTATCTGAGCTATGTGTTTCCTTAATCAGTAAGAAGTGGGCTGACTTGGTCAATCTATCTACTATAACCCAAATAGTATCATTTCCTCGTTTAGTCTTTTGCAATTTGGTGATAAAATCCATAGTCACCATTTCCCATTTCCAGGTGGGAAGTTCAGGCTGTTGTAGCAAACCTGACGGCTTTTGGTGTTCAGCTTTAACTTGCGCGCATGTCAAACATTTGGCTACATAGGTAGCTATAGACTTCTTCAAGCCTATCCACCAAAAATTTGCCTTCAGATCCTGGTACATCTTATCAGCTCCAGGATGAACGGAGTACTTAGAACTGTGGGCTTCCTGGAGGATCACATCCCTAAGTCCTCCATAAATTGGAACCCATATTCGTCCATTTAATCTCAGTATTCTGTCTTTGCCATAGGATAACTGTTCAGCAGTTACTCCTAGCTTCTCCTCAGAATAGTTAGCTTCTAGTACAGCTTCTTTCTGCCCAGCTAACAATCTTTCATTTAAACTATTCCTTAATTCAATGCTCTTGGCATTGATTCTTATGGGCTTCACCCTTTCCTTTCTACTTAAGGCATCGGCAACCACATTTGCCTTGCCTGGATGGTATCGTATTTCACAGTCATAATCATTCAAAGTTTCCATCCATCTTCGCTGCCTCATGTTCAAATCCTTCTGATTGAATAGATGTTGCAGGCTTTTGTGATCGGAATAGATCACACACTTGGTACCATACAAGTAATGCCTCCACAGTTTTAGTGCAAATACAACGGCACCCAACTCCAAGTCATGGGTGGTGTAGTTCTTCTCGTGCACCTTTAACTATCGAGAAGCATAGGCAATAACTTTGTCTTTTTGCATAAGCACACATCCCATACCTGTGTGCGATGCATCACAATAAACTACGAATTCTTCGATCCCTTCAGGCAATGTCAACACAGGTGCATTGCTCAACTTCTGCTTGAGAATGTCAAAGGATTCTTGCTGCTTAGGTCCCCAATCAAACTTGATATTCTTACGGGTTAATGAAGTTAGGGGTGCTGCAATTCTCGAGAAGTTTTCAATAAATCGCCTATAGTATCCTGCCAGGCCTAAGAAGCTGCGAATTTCCGTGGGCGTCTTTGGTTCTTGCTAATTCATGACAGCTTCAACTTTAGCGGGATCCACCTGGATACCACGCTCACTAACTACATGTCCAAGAAACTGGACTTCGCGAAGCCAAAATTCACACTTTGAAAACTTGGCGTAGAGCTTCTCACGATGTAGAAGTTTAAGAATACAACGAAGATGTTTCTCATGATCAGCTTGGTTCTTTGAGTAAATAAGAATGTCGTCAATGAAGACGATGACAAATTTATCCAAGTATGGCTTGCAAACGCGATTCATGAGGTCCATGAATGCTGCTGGTGCATTAGTGAGCCCAAAAGGCATCACTAGGAACTCGTAATGACCATAACGAGTCCTAAATGCAGTTTTGTGCACATCTTCATCTCTAACCTTCAACTGATGGTAACCTGACCTTAAATCAATTTTGGAGAAATAACTCGCCCCCTGCAATTGATCGAACAGATCGTCGATCCTGGGCAATGGATATCTATTCTTGATAGTAACCTTGTTTAGCTCCCGATAATCAATGCACAACCGCATTGATCCATCCTTCTTCTTTACAAATAGTATTAGTGCTCCCTATGGAGACGAGCTAGGGCGTATAAAACCTTTTGCCAACAAATCATCTAATTGAGTCCTCAACTCTTTCATTTCTGTTGGTGCTAATCTGTAAGGTGCCCTTGCAACAGGTGCTGCTCCTCGAATAATGTCGATTATGAATTCTACTTGCCTATCTGGTGGCAAACCAGGTAGTTCTTCAGGGAATACTTCGGGATATTCAGAAATGACGGGGATGTCTTCAATCTTAGGCTTTGGCTTGTCAATAGTCACTTGTGCCATGTAGATGACACAACCCTTCTTCATACACCTTGATGCCTTAAGCATAGACACTTGCTTAGGCAATCCATACTGCGTATCTCCCTGTATGGTAAGTGGCTCACCATACGGAGTCTTGATCACTACTTGCTTCTTGTCACACACAATCTGAGCTTGGTTATGGGATAACCAATCCATGCCTATTACTATGTCGAAACCCGCTAATTTCAAAGGAAGTAAGGATAATGGAAAGGAGTGGTTCCTAATGGATATGAAACATCCATCTAACACGGTTGATGCGGTTTCTATGGTACCATCGGCTAATTCAACCTCATACTTTATGCTTAAGGTTCTAACAGGTAGATTTAACAACTTACAGAACTTATTATATACAAATGACTTATCCGCACCTGAATCAAATAACACCCTTGCATAAACACCATTTATAAGGAAGGTACCTGTTATCACATTATCATCCTGAACAGCTTCTCGTGCATCCATTCGAAAGACCCTTGCATTGGTCTTCTTGACTTCTTCAGGCTTTTTGGCATATTTAGGGCAGTTGGTCTTGATTTGCCCCTTTTCGTTACAGTTATATCATGTTGCATCCTTTATCTTCTTGCACTCTATCGTCTTGTGCTCCTTGGATTTGCATAATCCACATGCAGACGGTTTTGATTGAGACTTGGATTCGAACCTGCATTTTCCAAAATGACGTTTCTGGCAGGTCTTGCACTTTGGCTTCTCATCAGTTTGTTGATTACCCTTGCCAGACCCAAACTTCTTTTTGTGGTCCGTGTTACCCTTATGCTTCTTCTCAGACCGTCGTGAGTTATCGTCCTCACGTTTTCTCTTACTTTCTTTAGAGTTCTTAAGCGATCTCAGCCTGATCGCATCTAAAGTAAGGGATAAAGATAGGCCAGCTGCTGACCTAAAAGTAGCAGGCCGTGATGCCTTGAGACTGGCCTTGATTTCTGGGCTAAACTCCCAATTCATCGAGCTATTCGCTTGGGTTCTGGTGTTACCAAATACGGAACCAGTTGAGACAGGGTATTGAAACTGGTGAGGTAAGCTTGACAATCTAGATTTTTCATCACCAGGGATAAGAAGTCGGACTCAATCTTTTCAACCTCATGCTGAGGGCAGTAGTTTTCCTTAATCAACGTCACAAACTGATTCCAAGACAGATTGTACAATGGGATCTTCCCAGTGACCTGAATCAAAGACCTCCACCACGCTAGTGCCTCGCCTTTGAATGACTGAGATACAAACTTTACCACATCCTTATCAGCGCAACCACTGATATCTACCACAGTGTCCATCTCGTCTAACCATGACATGCAGTCAACTGCTCCTTTCTCCCCGGTGAAATCCATGGGTTTGCAGGAGACAAAGTATTTATAGGTGCAACCTTTAGCACGTGGTTCTTGATTTAACACTACTCTCTTAGATGGAACACTCCTCTGATTTGATGAGTGATGAGAATCACTTTTGTGAGCGGTATGAGTCCTAGAGGGTGGTTTAGAGTGTGGTACTGAATCAGTCCTGACCTGGGTACCACTGGATTCTTTGAAGTGTCTATCCAGAGCTCGCGTAATAGCATTATCTATCAATGCCTGTAATTCTGCTCCTGCTATGATGACTCTGGAAGTGTCATGATTATCTCTGGGGTGGCTGTTGACTTCTTCAGACCCAGCCATGTAGCTTGATTACTACATAAGATAAATGATTTTAATTTACTCAGAGGTCTATAGCAGTTTTATCATTCTAGATGATTTATTAATCATGGTAATTAAGAAACCATTTCGATTAATTTGTCAGGCATATATATTCAGGATTTCTCATTATATTAATCCTTAGTTATAATTAAAATATTTTAATGGCATAAAAGGCCGAATCACATGGACAGTTTTAAATTTTTAATCATGATCTTTATAGGATCAAGGTATTGAGGTTTTTATCATAGTTTATTACCTCTTTTTAACAGGGGGTCGAAGACCACGACTGTCTTTTGTCTTATATTACGATGACTATAGCCCGTAGGCATTGCATCCCTATTGTATGTTTAATATATAAAAGAAATTGGAAGAATCCAATGTAAAGATGACTTATGCGATTTTATCGAATCGCATTTTGCCAGGAGTGTTAACATGTTTTCAGATGTTAACAAGGTTTTGAATCTTTTGAATAGGTTTTACCGTCTTGGCCATATTCAGAAAGACATGTGGCTAGGTTTTACCTTTAAGATCCTTATTATTTTATTATAATGGTAGGTCTTATAAAAGGAATGTTATTTTTTTCATTTATTTTACATATGATATTTATGCATATAATTTAACGAAAATGAAAATTTAAATTTAACCATTCCACTACAAAAAATTAAACAAATACAGGTTTGCCCTAAACGGGACTTCTACAAGAGACAACATGCCCACGCAGGGGCGAAACAAACCTAACATACCCTCGCAGGGGTTAAACAGAAAAACATGCCTACGCAGGGGCGGAATACAGAACAAATGTCCACGCAGGGACTTGATTACAACACTAAAACAAACAAACAAATAAAGGATTGAATGATCCTTTTTGCTCTTTCCTTTGATTACGCTTGCCAGACCCTTGAAAATTCCTTGGTTTTGCCTACGACCTTCCTGAACCTCCTGCTGCACCTGATTCAATCTTTGAAGAATCTCCTGATGCTGCGGCGGCGATATCACTGGTGGCTGCGGGGGCTGCTGATACAACGGAGGTTGAGGAGTGACATGATGTCATGGTCACAATCAAATTTAATCCAATTACTACTAAATAGTTAGTGGCAAGTGGGTATCGAACACAGGGAGTTTGTGGAATATGTGTTATTTAAAAGTTTATCTAAGTTAACTAAAATTAAACTAAATGCAAGTAAAGTAAATTTCAAGAGTTGGTTTGATTGATTTGATTTTTAAAACTAAGATTACTATTCTAATTGCAAAATGAAAGTGTTGGTTTGTAAACAATTTAGAGACAAATGATCATCTTTAGTTTCCGGTTTGCTTCAACGTTTGTGCTATCATTCACTAGAAAGAACTACATAGACATAGTTCATGTGTGATTAGTTGTAGTGATGAAAGGGAACGAAGTACTCAGATTCCTAGAATGTGAGGTTGTTACCCGATGACCAATTAACCCTTACCCAATCCTAATTCTACCCATGATATCTCGATTGCCAACGACACCAAGAACGTATGGTTTCAAACTAGAATAACATAAGAATCAACAATTTACAAGTAAATAATCACACACCATAATAAACAAAACATAGATAGAGTTTACCATTCTAGAAATACGAAATCAAAGCACAACCGTCTCAAACAAACCTTCAACTAAAGATGACCACTATAAGTTTAGCCGCACATGGCTTGGACAATCATGATAACAAAAGTCTTAATGTTCATCACAATCAAAAAACACAAAAACAATGATTCAAGATGTCTTCTAGCTCCCAAGAACAAGCAAAATCGTCTCCAAAATGATGTGTAACCGAATGGGATTGATTGGACATGAAAAGACACCATAAATCCGCATTAAAAGGTGGAAGTTACACATTTACGCAGGTCAGCGCCGTAGGCTACGGTGGCCACCGTAGCATACAGTGGCTTGGAATGGCTTACGGTGGGTTAAAACTGGTTTACGGTGACAATTTTTGTAAGTCAGCGCCGTAAGCTACGGCCCTTGCCGTAGCTTACGGCAAGCTTCATCCTGAAAACTTGTTTTCAGCATAACTTTTTCGTTTCAACTCCGTTATCTTCATCGTTTTCGCCTACGTTCTCGTAATTGCATCCTCTATCATGTGATATTCTTAGTTCTTCCATTCCAATATTTTATTTTTTTCATTGATGTTCCAAATTCCTTCCCTTTTAAGCTCCATTTACACCTGCACGTCCAAAAAACTAGTAGTTACCATGTTCAAACAATTAAACGTGTAAAGCATGGGATTTAAATCTTTTTAATGCACTTAAGGGTTGTCCTACGGACCACCCGTCACATCCCCACACTTACCCGTTGCTTGTCCCAAGCAACCCATTCAAAAACCATTTCAAAACCACAAGCGATCAATATGCAAACCAAGCTAAAATGTATCGTCCTTTTACTAACTTTTTATCGCACCACAAGACACACCCCTCACAACAACTCTCAGTGACAAGAAATATTAGCACATTATGCTAAAACACTCAATGCACGTGTGTGATTGTGCGACAATAAGCGTGTATACAAATCAAATCTCCTCCTATCAAATATTTAGCATGCTTATGAATCAAAAGGACATTCGGGTTGTAACGGGGCTATGTGTAAAGGTAGGAAATAGTGGGAATGTGAAAGTAGCTCACTGATTCGACCCGGTTTTTATTTCTACTACTAAACAAAGCAAACATCAACTATATATACAACTTCTTCAACATCTCAACTACTATTGCAACTAAATACTTCGTTTTGTATTTTCCTCATATTTTTCTCTTTTTTTATATAACACATAAAACTCAACAATATATACAAGAACATCAATAATCACAATTAAACTCCTAAACCGGGTTGTCTCAATAGGTAAGGTTTTGCAGGAAGTAGGTTTGGGTCACAACCGAATGGTATAAGACTCAAACATGGCTTTCTAAAGACCAAACCCCACCCCTCACAAACCAAGCTCATATATGTAACGTATGAGGTCCAACCCACCAATCCCACACTCTCACACATCTAGACGAGGCTACCTAAAAGTCCCCTATCATTTTCACAAGCATGCTAACTCTAGGATTTGGCAAGAATTCGTACACAAGTTCTATTAACACAAGCCACACACCGCCACTCAAAACAAAGAAAACATCTTTAATAATCATATGTGGCTCAAACTCTCACCAAGAAAGGACTAGAAATGGGTGTCGGTATGTCAAGTGGAACAATATCAAGTGTTCAAATTTTGACAATTTTTCGCTTGATTTCACAATTTTTTAAAATTCTCAAAAATTTCCCCCCATCCCCACACTTGGGATACATTGTCCCAATGTATGATTTTGAGGGGAAGATCGCTTTTACCCAAAAACATTAGCTTTCGCTAATACTCTCAAACCCCAAATTTCTTTTTGTTTTTTTATTCTATATATATAAATATTTTGCTTACTAAAACACCGCCAACTTTCACAACCCATCAAACAAACACATCAAAACACCACCCAACCGCCCAACCATAAACTTAAACATGAATATATAGTCAAACAACACAATTTAAATGCACAGCGGAAGCAAAAGATGAAATCACATTACAAACCGAATAAATAGTAATATCAAAGTATTACAACCGGACTGTAAAGGATCCATAGGCGGATCAGAAGATAAAAAGATCATTGTTCAACAGATTTTAACATCTAGAGCTTGCAAGACTTGATTAATGATGCCAGGAGTAGCCAGCCTATTTCGTCTAGTACCTGCACTTAGTCTTTTTGGAAAATACGTCAGTTTACACTAGTAAATACAATTAACTGACTCATTTTGAAAACATTTAAGAAAATTGATTTGAATGCACAAGGCACAAAATATCTTTTTATAACTTGGGACAATTATTAAAAATAATCTTGTATACAGTTTTACTTATTTGTCGTCCGTCAGGGCCGGTTTGTACGGCCGGTTTAGATTAACTGACACGCCACAGGTATAATACCCACAAGGTTGATTCCTTTAAGTGGACTACCAGTTTTTACATATGCAATTGTCAGGTGTACGCCTACACCCCGTGCTTAGGTCGTGGCCATTTCTTTGAATGATGCCAATGATATCCGGGACATGGTCATTTAACCCCCAAAGGCCATACACCAAATAATACAGAATAAACAGGTTATGTAAATGCATTAATCACAATACGATTTAAATGACTACATACCCGACCAAGCGGTATTATTATATTATCGTATCCCAAGCCCGTATAAATACCTTTGCAAGTAATAATCACAAACAACAAGTGCACGTAGATTTTACCGGGTCTCCTAATCTGGAACGAAGTTTTATAATAACCTATTAGATTCCTAACGGGTCTTTAATTAAGCCTAAACTTAGACCGGTTAGTTTTAAAAAGAAGATACAGTTCAAACGCACGATTAAGCGAAGACCGAAATAGAATGTGATTTAAACCCGACAAGTTTGGAGACTTGTGTAATATGGGTAAACTAAACACATTCTGGATTTTGAGACAAAGATGATAAGGTTTGACCCGTTTCGGCTAATTTATGCAAACTAGTTACATAAACCGTACCAAACGTGAAAAATGCATAACGGTTAACCAAATGATTCATGAACAGGTTTCCTAGGTTGTGACATCCGTAAGATATCTTCTATTATGCACAAAATGGATTTAAACTCAAATTATGCCCCGAAGGGGTATTTTGGTCATTTAAAAGGTTATAAAAGAGATTTAATATAAATCTGAGTTTTAGATATGATACTTAATTTAATAGGTTATATCAGTAGGGTATTACATATATGTGAAATTTACCTTTTTATAATCAAACTATGCACCAAATGGGCATTTTGGTAATTTCACCTAAGGTTTAAAGGTCAAATATGGAAATCTGAGTTTAAAACTTTTGCTTACTGTTAAGGTATAAAATTTTACTTAAAATATCAGTAGGCATCAACCCTTATATGTTTAACATAGTTTTAATACATACCATGCGTTAAAAACGCTTAAAAAGGCGATTTTAAGCTATTTCCGGGTTTTATAAGAAAAGCTGATATTTTTATCATTCCAGAAGGCTAAAAATATTTTATTTATTATATAAAATCAGTAGCAAAAGGTTTGGGGTCAAAATAATTAGTAAAACTCATTTTATAGGCACAAAGGGCAAAACAGACAATTACCGAATCAAGCTTAGAACTCTATGTTATGCTCAGGCTAAAATTAAATAAAAATCTTCAAAAATCCCAAAATATTATATTACATCAGCGGGTAAAAATTTTGGTATCAAAAATTGGGTTTAGATTGGCTTTATGCTAATTACGCCGTTTAAATAATAAAAAGCTTTTCATTTACGCTAATGAGCATAACTCCTAATCTAGACCTCAAACTGATGTCAAATTTTAGGGACATGTTTATAAATCAGTAACTAAGGCTTCTATTCTTTTACATTTTCAAAATCACATTTTAAGGTCATATGGGCATAATAGTCAACATTTAGGCATATAACGGAAACATGCATATGAATCGGATAACTAATGAACCAAGTTGTATAATCACAGAGGGTTATACTAACAAGTAACCTTGTCCTATTAAAGCTCTAAGGCATTTCTAAAACATGCTACATTGGGTCAGAACTGAAAGTCAAAGCAAAAGTCAATTTATGCGACTTTAGGTTCCGACCCGAGCTTAAACTGGAAATTGTCGGGTTGAACATGTTTAGACATGTTCTTACATTAATTACCAAGTTATATTAGTGATAAAACAGGCTGCATAGCTTCTACATTGTTAATTATGCATTTATTTGAAAAATTGCTTTCTGTTGACTTTTTTAGATTGGCTTTGACCCGGCAATTGACCTAGTTAGAGTGGGAATCAAAGAGTGCCCTTTTATGGGTTTATTACCCACATAATTACCAACTCAAAACTACTTTTAATTTAACTAATGACTGGACCATTAGTGATTAATCACGAAGTCAAACCTTAATTACGATAAGTTTGACTCATGGTCATTAAACTAATTACAACTGAAATTAGGAAGTTAAGGACACTTACAAATGTCCTAAGCAAGATTATGGATCCTAAGGAAACTTGATTCAGGTCCAGAGAAGCTCCAGAGAAATCCTTCAAGTGAGTTTGAATGAGCAAGTCCCAAGTTGCAACTTCAAGTCTTCATATAGTGAACAAAATTGCATGAGATCCTTACAACTAAGTCTAGGACTGATCCCAGATGTATCCATGTGTCCCTATAATGCCAAAAACCAGTTGCAAAACCCCTGAATTCGAAAACGACTCTCCTAAGGTGGTGTAACAGGCTGAACATGCATCTGTCCATTTTCTGCTGCCAGCGATAGCCTTACGGACCGTAAGAAAGAAGCCTTGCGGTCCGTATCCACCTCTTACGGACCGTAAGACTAAGATCATACGGTCCGTATCCGATGAACAGAAGATAAAAACTTGTAAACTTTCAAGCTTTGACCATGCAATCTTTCATAATTCAAATCTTGGGCCTTTAGCAACAGAATGGGACCACTTGATCAGTTCTGAAAAGCTATGCATGCCTTGCCATGTCCTTATGTTGCCTCAGACTCTTTTGAAAAGGTCTTGAATGTAGAATTTGTCGAAACACTCACATAGGATCCATTCATTGAGATTTAAATTAATTATCATTAAAGATAATCGGATTTGAATGTATATATGTCAGATGTTTGTAATATACATTACGGTTTGGGATTTATAAATAGGTCGCTCAGAGGTATTAATTAACATGTCGACATTTTTAAATCCTACCATACATCTTTTTAACTTGATCCGAGTTTAAAACGCGTTTGCTTTACATGACACGTGTCTTTATTTCACTGAGTATGATTTTACGAGGTGTTACATCCTCACCCCATTAAAAGAAATCTCGACCTCGAGATTTACTGAAACAAATGAGAGTACTTTTCTTTCATTGTAGACTCTACCTCCCACGTGTACTCGGGACCTCTGCGGGCATCCCATTTAACCTTTACAATCGGTACATGCTTCTTTCGAAGCTTCTTAACCTGTCGATCCTCAATCGACAATGGTTTTTCAACAAACTTCAGGTTCTCATCTATATGCACGTCCGTATGTGGTATGACTAGTGATTCATCAGCTAGACATTTCTTCAGATTGCAGATGTGAAACACATTATGGATTCCACTGAGCTCTTTAGGCAGATTTAACTTATAAGCCACTGTTCCTACACATTCGATGATCTCGAATGGTCCTATATACCTTGGGCTTAACTTACCTTTCTTACCGAATCGCATCACTCCTTTCCAGGGTGATACTTTCAGTAACACTTTGTCACCAACCTCAAACTTCAGAGGTTTATGCCTTTTATCTGCGTAGCTCTTCTGCCTATCTGTGGCAGCCTTGAGACGATCTCTTATCTGTACAATCTTATCGGTCGTCTCCAGGACTATATCAGGTCCTGTCAGTTGGACATCTCCAACTTCTGCCCAACAGACGAGCGTTCTGCACTTCCTTCCATATAAGGCTTCAAATGGTGCAGCTTGGATACTTGAGTGATAGCTATTGTTGTATGAAAATTTGATCAATGGTAGATGCTCATCCCAACTTCCACCTAGGTCAATAACACAAGCCCTTAACATATCTTCCAATGTTTGAATCGTTCGCTCACTTTGACCATCCGTTTGCGGATGATATGCTGTGCTGAAGTTCAATCGAGTGCCTAGGGATTGCTGAAAGCTTTTCCAGAAATGCGAGGTATACCTTGTATCCCTATCAGAGATGATAGACACTGGTACTCCGTGGATATATACAATCTCGTCCACGTACAGTTGAGCTAACTTATCTGAGCTATGTGTTTCCTTAATTGGTAAAAGTGGGCTGACTTGGTCAATCTATCTACTATAACCCAAATAGTATCATTTCCTCGTTTAGTCTTTGGCAATTTGGTGATAAAATCCATAGTCACCATTTCCCACTTCCAGGTGGGAAGTTCAGGCTGTTGTAGCAAACCTGACTGCTTTTGATGTTCAGCTTTAACTTGCGTGCATGTCAAACATTTGGCTACATAGGTAGCTATAGACTTCTTCAAGCCTATCCACCAAAAATTTGCCTTCAGATCCTGGTACATCTTGTTAGCTCCAGGATGAACGGAGTACTTAGAACTGTGGGCTTCCTGGAGGATCAAATCCCTAAGTCCTCCATAAATTGGAACCCATATTCGTCCATTTAATCTCAGTATTCCGTCTTTGCCATAGGATAACTATTCAGCAGTTACTCCTAGCTTCTCCTCAGAATAGTTAGCTTCTAGTACAGCTTCTTTCTGCGCAGCTAACAATCTTTCATTTAAACTATTCCTTAATTCAATGCTCTTGGCATTGATTTTTATGGGCTTCACCCTTTCCTTTCTACTTAAGGCATCGGCAACCACATTTGCCTTGCCTGGATGGTATCGTATTTCACAGTCATAATCATTCAAAGTTTCCATCCATCGTCGTTGCCTCATGTTCAAATCCTTCTGATTGAACAGATGTTGCAGGCTTTTGTGATCGGAATAGATCACACACTTGGTACCATACAAGTAATGCCTCCACAGTTTTAGTGCAAATACAACGGCACCCAACTCCAAGTCATGGGTGGTTTAGTTCTTCTCGTGCACCTTTAACTATCGAGAAGCATAGGCAATAACTTTGCCTTTTTGCATAAGCACACATCCCATACCTGTGTGCGATGCATCACAATAAACTACGAATTTTTCGATCCCTTCAGGCAATGTAAACACAGGTGCATTGCTCAACTTCTGCTTGAGAATGTCAAAGGATTCTTGTTGCTTAGGTCCCCAATCAAACTTGATATTCTTACGGGTTAATGAAGTTAGGGGTGCTGCAATTCTTGAGATGTTTTCAATAAATCGCCTATAGTATCCTGCCAGGCCTAAGAAGCTGCGAATTTCCGTGGGAGTCTTTGGTTCTTGCCAATTCATGACAGCTTCAACTTTAGCGGGATCCACCTGGATACCACGCTTACTAACTACATGTCCAAGAAACTGGACTTCGCGAAGCCAAAATTCACACTTTGAAAACTTGGCGTAGAGCTTCTCACGATGTAGAAGTTTAAGAATACAACGCAGATGTTTCTCATGATCAGCTTGGTTCTTTGAGTAAATACGAATGTCGTCAATGAAGTCGATGACAAATTTATCCAAGTAGGGCTTGCAAACGCGATTCATGAGGTCCATGATTGTTGCTGGTGCATTAGTGAGCCCAAAAGGCATCACTAGGAACTCGTAATGACCATAACGAGTCCTAAATGCAGTTTTGTGCACATCTTCATCTCTAACCTTCAACTGATGGTAACCTGACCTTAAATCGATTTTGGAGAAATAACTCGCCCCCTGCAATTGATCGAACAGATCGTTGATCCTGGGCACTGGATATCTATTCTTGATAGTAACCATGTTTAGCTCCCGATAATCAATGCACAACCGCATTGATCCATCCTTCTTCTTTACAAACAGTATTGGTGCTCCCTATGGAGACGAGCTAGGGCGTATAAAACCTTTTGCCAACAAATCATCTAATTGAGTCCTCAACTCTTTCATTTCTGTTGGTGCTAATCTGTAAGGTGCCCTTACAACAGGTGCTGCTCCTGGAATAATGTCGATTCTGAATTCTACTTGCCTATCTGGTGGCAAACCAGGTAGTTCTTCAGGGAATACTTCGGGATATTCAGAAATGACGGGGATGTCTTCAATCTTAGGCTTTGGCTCGTCAATAGTCACTTGTGCCATGTAGATGACACAACCCTTCTTCATACACCTTGATGCCTTAAGCATAGACACTTGCTTAGGCAATCCATACTGCGTATCTCCCTGTATGGTAAGTGGCTCACCATACGGAGTCTTGATCACTACTTGCTTCTTGTCAAACACAATCTGAGATTGGTTATAGGATAACCAATCCATGCCTATTACTATGTCGAAACCCGCTAATTTCAAAGGAAGTAAGGATAATGGAAAGGAGTGGTTCCTAATGGATATGAAACATCCATCTAACATGGTTGATGCGGTTTCTATGGTACCATCAGCTAATTCAACCTCATACTTTATGCTTAAGGTACTAACAGGTAGATTTAACAACTTACAGAACTTATTATCTACGAATGACTTATCCGCACCTGAATCAAATAACACCCTTGCATAAACATCATTTATAAGGAAGGTACCTGTTATCACATTATCATGCTGAACAGCTTCTCGTGCATCCATTCGAAAGACCCTTGCATTGGTCTTCTTGACTTCTTCAGGATTTTTGGCATATTTAGGGCAGTTGGTCGTGATGTGCCCCTTTTCGTTACAGTTATAGCATGTTGCATCCTTTATCTTCTTGCACTCTATCATCTTGTGCTCCTTGGATTTGCATAATCCACATGCAGACGGTTTTGATTGAGACTTGGATTCGAACCTTCATTTTCCAAAATGACGTTTCTGGCAGGTCTTGCACTTTGGCTTCTCATCCGTTTGCTGATTACCCTTGCCAGACCCAAACTTCTTCTTGTGGTCCGTGTTACCCTTATGCTTCTTCTCAGACCGTCGTGAGTTATCGTCCTCACGTTTTCTCTTACTTTCTTCAGAGTTCTTTAGCGATCTCAGCCTGATCGCATCTAAAGTAAGGGATAAAGATAGGTCAGCTGCTGACCTAAAAGTAGCAGGTCGTGATGCCTTGACACTGGCCTTGATTTCTGGGATAAACCCCCAATGAATCGAGCTATTTGCTTGGGTTCTGGTGTTACCAAATACGGAACCAGTCGAGACAGGGTATTGAAACTGGTGAGGTAAGCTTGACAATCTAGATTTTTCATCACCAGGGATAAGAAGTCGGACTCAATCTTTTCAACCTCATGCTGAGGGCAGTAGTTTTCCTTAATCAACGTCACAAACTGATTCCAAGATAGATTGTACAATGGTATCTTCCCAGTGGCCTGAATCAAAGACCTCCACCACGCTAGTGCCTCGCCTTTGAATGACTGAGATACAAACTTTACCACATCCTTATCAGCGCAACCACTGATATCTACCACAGTGTCCATCTTGTCTAACCATGACATGCAGTCAACTGCTCCTTTCTCCCCGGTGAAATCCCTGGGTTTGCAGGAGACAAAGTATTTATAGGTGCAACCTTTAGCACGTGGTTCTTGATTTAACACTACTCTCTTAGATGGAACACTCCTCTGATTTGATGAGTGATGAGAATCACTTTTGTGAGCGGTATGAGTCCTAGAGGGTGGTTTAGAGTGTGGTACTGAATCAGTCCTGACCTGGGTACCACTGGATTCTTTGAACTGTCTATCCAGAGCTCGCGTAATAGCATTATCTATCAATGCCTGTAATTCTGCTCCTGATAGGTTGACTCTAGAAGTGTCATGATTATCTCTGGGGTGGCTGTTGACTTCTTCAGACCCAGCCTTGTAGCTTGATTACTACATAAGATAAATGATTTTAATTTACTCAGAGGTCTGTAGCAGTTTTATCATTCTAGATGATTTATTAATCATGGTAATTAAGAAACCATTTCGATTAATTTGTTAGGCATATATATTCAGGATTTCTCATTATATTAATCCTTAGTTATAATTAAAATATTTTAATGGCATAAAAGGCCGAATCACATGGACAGTTTTAAATTTTTAATCATGATCTTTATAGGATCAAGGTATTGAGGTTTTTATCATAGTTTATTACCTCTTCTTAACAGGGGGTCGAAGACCACGACTGTCTTTTGTCTTATATGACGATGACTATAGCCCGTAGGCATTGCATCCCTATTGGATGTTTAATATATAAAAGAAATTGGAAGAATCCAATGTAAAGATGACTTATGCGATTTTATCGAATCGCATTTTGCCAGGAGTGTTAACATGTTTTCAGATGTTAACAAGGTTTTGAATCTTTTGAATAGGTTTTACCGTCTTGGCCATATTCAGAAAGACATATGGCTAGGTTTTACCTTTAAGATCCTTATTATTTTATTATAATGGTAGGTCTTATAAAAGGAATGTTATTTTTTTCATTTATTTTACATATGATATTTATGCATATAATTTAACGAAAATGAAAATTTAAATTTAACCATTCAACCATAAAAAAATTAAAAAAATACAGGTTTGCCCTAACGGGACTTCTACAAGAGACAACATGCCCACGCAGGGGCGAAACAAAACTAACATACCCTCGCAGGGGTTAAACAGAAAAACATGCCTACGCAGGGGCGGAATACAGAACAAATGTCAACGTAGGGACTTGATTACAACACTAAAACAAACAAACAAATAAAGGATTCAATGATCCTTTTTGCTCTTTCCTTTGATTAAGCTTGCCAGACCCTTGAAAATTCCTCGGTTTTGCCTACGACCTTCCCGAACCTCCTGCTGCACCTGATTCAATCTTTGAAGAATCTCCTGATGCTGCGGCGGCGATATCACTGGCGGCAGCGGGGGCTGCTGATACAGCGAGGTGGCGGTTGCTGATACCCGTAAGGTGGGTACCCATAGTGTGGATAACCAGTTTGGTATGGGACTCCAAAGGTTCCCTCGGGATGAAGAGCATGGTAGTTTGCTGCCGCTACCAGGTATGGGTCAGCCTCGGCGTAGTTGTAGTTGGTGTGGACCGGCTGCTCAAATGGGTTGTATGCTGCTGAACCGGCGTATGTAGGAATTGGGTTGTTAAAACCCACTGGTGGCGGTGCGACTGGCGCAGACTGCACCTCAGAAACAGGGTTCGAAGGCCCACCCATCTGCGGGTCTTCGTATAGTGGCGGATAGCGGCTGCCACTAGACGGTTGAGGGGTGCTGATGTGAACACCCCCTTGCACGGACATCCGTGCGGTTGTTCTCCTATGCCTCGGTGGCTCCGGAGGCTGTTGCTGCACTGGTGGTGGTGGCGGAGTGACCGCTACAAAACAGGAATCCTCGAAGGGATCCTGCTGTGGCTGCTGCTGCAGCGGTGAGTTGTGGTAACTGGGAGTAAACACCCAATCGATCTGGTTGAACCTCGCCTCGTTGCTATCGGGACCATTATAAGGTGATCCCAAAAAGGCTGACCCATCAGAAATTTCGATGGGGTGCGTAGGGGTTCCGGACGGTGGCTCTACGGGATCGGTGTCCTCGTCCATGTCCATCGCATGGTCGCCCGAGAAGTGGTCTTCAGGTCCTAATGGGTTAAAACCCACTAGTTCTTCAATGTAGTTTGCCGGGTTGAGCCGACTCTGGAAATAGGGCGTTGGGTCATCGAAGGGTGAGTTATGGCCCTGGAGAGGTATATAAGAATGGTGGGAAATATGGGGCTCGTTTTCAGACTGAGGCCCAAAGGAGTTTTGGAAGGAAGGGGAGGAGCTCAGCGAAACTGAGCGCCTTGCGGGTTCAATATAGGTCCTCCAGTTTTCTTGAGGACTCCGGCTAAGAGAATTAGATGGTGTTCGCCGGTGCGAAGGCCCGGCCTCATGATCATTCGGGGCGATGAGTGGCCCCTTGCCTCTTCCTCTCCCTCTCATTCTTGGTGGCATCATGTTCAACCTGTCAAAACAATTAAAAGAACAACAAAGAAATATAAAGAACAAAAATTAAAAATAAAACAAATTTGGATTAGTCCTAAGTTCTTTGTCTAGACTCGAAAATTTAGGAATGTGCAACTGTGTAACTGAGATTAAACACAAAAGGCTAGTGTTTAATTCACTCAGTGTTGGCTCTGATACCAACCTGTCACACCCCGATATTTCCACGTATTACCGGTGGGCCCGGTGGGGAGTATCGTGACGTAGTTGATATCATCATGGTCAAATAACACAATTTAAATGCACAACGGAATCAAAAGATGAAATCACATTACAAACCGAATAAATAGTAATATCAAAGTATTACAACCGGACTGTAAAGGATCCACAGGCGGATCAGAAGATAAAAAGATCATTGTTCAACAGACTTTAACATCTAAAGCTTGCAAGACTTGATTAATGATGCCAGGAGTAGCCAGCCTATTTCGTCTAGTACCTGCACTTAGTCTTTTTGGAAAATACGTCAGTTTACACTGGTAAATACAATTAACTGACTCATTTTGAAAACATTTAAGAAAATTGATTTGAATGCACAAGGCATAAAATATCTTTTTATAACTTGGGACAATTATTAAAAATAATCTTGTATACAGTTTTACTTATTTGTCGTCCGTCATGGCCGGTTTGTAGGGCCGGTCTAGATTAACTGACACGCCACATGTATAATACCCACAAGGTTGATTCCTTTAAGTGGACTACTAGTTTTTACATATGCAACTGTCAGGTGTACGCCTACACCCCGTGCTTAGGTCGTGGCCATTTCTTTGAATGATGCCAAGGATATCCGGGACATGGTCATTTAACCCCCAAAGGCCGTACACCAAATAATACAGAATAAACAGGTTAAGTAAATGCATTAATCACAATACGATTTAAAGGACTACATACCCGACCAAGCGGTATTATTATTATACCGTATCCCAAGCCAATATAGGGAAAATAAGTTAAAAGTATTTACCTTTGCAAGTAATAATCACAAACAGCAAGTGCACGTAGCTTTTACCGGGTCTCCTAATCTGGAACGAAGGTTTATAATAACCTATTAGATTCCTAACGGGTCTTTAATTAAGCCTAAACTTAGACCGGTTAGTTTTAAATAGAAGATACGGTTCAAACGCATGATTAAGCGAAGACCGAAATAGAATGTGATTTAGACCCGACAAGTTTGGAGACTTGTGTAATATGGGTAAACTAAACACATTCTGGATTTTGAGACAAAGATGATAAGGTTTGACCCGTTTCGGCTAATTTTTGCAAACTAGTTACATAAACCGTACCGAACGCGAAAAATGCGTAACGGTTAACCAAATGATTCATGAACAGGTTTCCTATGTTAATATGCCTTAAGTATGTTGTGACATCCGTGAGATATCTTCTATTGTGCCCAAAATGGATTTAAACTCAAATTATGCCCGAAGGGGTATTTTGGTCATTTAAAAGATTATAAAAGAGATTTAATATAAATCTGAGTTTCAGATCTGATATAATCAGTAAATATACTTAATTTAATAGGTTATATCTATAGGTTATTACATATATGTGAAATTTACCTTTTATAATCAAACTATGCACCAAAGGGGCATTTTGGTAATTTCACCTAAGGTTTAAAGGTCAAATCTGGAAATCTGAGTTTAAAACTTTTGCTTACTATTAAGGTATAAAATTTTACTTAAAATATCAGTAGGCATCAACCCTTATATGTTTAAAATAGTTTTAATACATACCATGCGTTAAAAACACTTAAAAAGGCGATTTTAAGCTATTTCTGGGTTTTATAAGAAAAGCTGATATTTTTATCATTCCATAAGGCTAAAAATATTTCATTTATTATATAAAATCAATAGCAAAAGGTTTGGGGTCAAAATAATTTGTAAAACTCATTTTATAGGCACAAAGGACAAAACCGGCAATTACCGAATCAAGCTTAGAACTCTATGTTCTGCTCAGGCTAAATTAAATAAAAATCTTTAAAAATCCCAAAATATTATATTACATCAGTGGGTAAAAAGTTTGGTATCAAAAATTGGATTTAGACAGGCTTTATGCTAATTACGCCGTTTAATTAATAAAAAGCTTTTCATTTACGCTAATGAGCATAACTCCTAATCTAGACCTCAAACTGATGTCAAATTTTAGGGACAAGTTTATAAATCAGTAACTAAGGCTTCTATTCTTTTACATTTTCAAAATCACATTTTAAGGTCATATGGGCATAATAGTCAACAGTTAGGCATATAACGGAAACATGCATATGAATCGGATAACTAATGAACCAAGTTGTATAATCACAGAGGGTTATATTAACATGTAACCTGGTCCTATTAAAGCTCTAAGGCATTTTTGAAACATGCTACATTGGGTCAGAACTGAAAGTCAAGGCAAAAGTCAATTTATGCGACTTTCGGTTCCGAACCGAGCTTAAACTGGAAATTGTCGGGTTGAACATATTTAGACATGTTCTTACATTAATTACCAAGTTATATTAGTGATAAAACAGGTTGCATAGCTTCTACATTGTTAATTATGCATTTATTTGAAAAATTGCTTTCTGTTGACTTTTTAAGATTGGCTTTGACCCGACAATTGACCTAGTTAGAATGGGAATCAAAGAGTGCCCTTTTAAGGGTTTATTACCCACATAATTACCAACTCAAAACTACTTTTAATTTAACTAATGACTGGACCATTAGTGATTAATCACGAAGTCAAACTTTAATTACGATAAGTTTGACTCATGGTCATTAAACTAATTACAACTGAAATTAGGAAGTTAAGGACACTTACAAACATCCTAAGCAAGACTATGGATCCTAAGGAAACTTGATTCAGGTCCAGAGAAGCTCCAGAGAAATCCTTCAAGTGAGTTTGAATGAGCAAGTCCCAAGTTGCAACTTCAAGTCTTCATATAGTGAACAAAATTACATGAGATCCTTACAACTAAGTCTAGGACTGATCCCAGATGTATCCATGTGTCCCTATAATGCCAAAAACCAGTTGCAAAGCCCCTGAATTCGAAAACGACTCTCCTAAGGTGGTGTAACAGGCTGAACATGCATCTGTCCATTTTCTGCTGCCAGCGATAGCCTTACGGACCGTAAGAAAGAAGCCTTGCGGTCCGTATCCACCTCTTACGGACCGTAAGTCCAGACGGATGCGGTCCGTAACCGACCTTGAATTGTATCTTCCAGTTGCAGTGCTTGCGGACCGTAAGACTAAGATCATACGGTCCGTATCCGATGACCAGAAGATAAAAACTTGTAAACTTTCAAGCTTTGACCATGCAATCTTTCATAATTCGAATCTTGGGCCTTTAGCAACAGAATGGGACCACTTGATCAGTTCTGAAAAGCTATGCATGCCTTGCCATGTCCTTATGTTGCCTCGGACTCTTTTGAAAAGGTCTTGAATGTAGAATTTGTCGAAACACTCACATAGGATCCATTCATTGAGATTTAAATTAATTATCATTAAAGATAATCGGATTTGAATGTATATATGTCAGATGTTTGTAATATACATTACGGTTTGGGATTTATAAATAGGTCGCTCAGAGGTATTAATTAACATGTCGACATTTTTAAATCCTACCATACATCATTTTAACTTGATCCGAGTTTAAAACACGTTTGCTTTACATGACACGTGTCTTTATTTCACTGAGTAGGATTTTACGAGGTGTTACAGATCGAACGGCATTCCGTCCTGGTTGTTCCGTTCATCTTACACTTGGTTGTTTTGATAGTTTGTTGTTTTATCGAGATGTTTTGATAACGTGTTAAGAAACAGAAACCTCGTCAATACTTGGTACTCCTGATCGGACATGAATCACCCAAATCCGGCCAGTTAATGGTTCGAGACGGTGTTCCATGCTTAACTCGAAATCGGTAGTCTCGTGGATAGAATCCAGATATTGAACCAACACAACCACAAGAATGAGTAGTAGTCGGCACAGGCTCCGATTCTATCGGTTTTGAAGGCATTGAATGTAAAAGAGTTGAAAGAAAGTTGGAAAACCATCTTTCAATCCTTTTCATTGTGAATATGTTTAGATCTATGAAAGATCTTTGTTTGTTTATGTGGAAATCGGTTAGATCTAAGTTGTTCTTGGTGGATTGAGGCCAAAACACGAAGTTCTCAAGAACACATGATGACGTCATCCTAGAGCACCTTGAATCTTGATGATTTCACGGTTAAGTGATAAGATTCAAAAGATAGAAAGGTGTAGAATCGTGTATAGATCTAAGATGTACAAGATTTAGGTTGAGATCTTACCGGAATTGCGAGAAATCGGAGAAAAAGCAATTTTAGAGCGCTGGTCGGACGTCAGAGAGCAAAAGTGGAAAGTTTGATGGTGACATGGGTTATTTATATGGTTACCCAAAGTGGAAAGGGGCTGGTCGATCGAGTGACAGTCCGGTCGATTGGATGATCGATCGAGCTGCAACTCGTTCGAACTGCTGGTCGATCGGCTGGTCGTCCGATCGATCAGTCACCTGGTTTGAGCGTTCGGCGCAACAAGTTTCGCTGTTTCGATTGCGATAGCGAGCGTTGTGATGCGATAGAATTTCCTAGTCAAATTACTTTTAATCCCAACTACTATATCAACATACAAGCATCCTTATTTCGTATTCGTTTAGCGTTTGCGATTCGATTTGCGATTGAGTTTCGATTGCGTTTCGATTGATTACCACACATAACATAAAATAAGCATGCACAAGTAACACATAAGGCACACACACACGTATAACAATAACCAAAATGCGAAATTCGAGTTGCGAGTTCGATTGCGATAGTGATAAAGCGATTAAACGTGCGATAAATGTCGAATAAACCTCGATTATTAATAAGTACTCCACATAATACAACTAACGTAAAACATAAAATAGACTAACTACAAGTCAAAGAAGTCAAAACAGGAATTGAGCAAGGAGAGATAGACTGCAATTAGCCATCTTTTCTTCCTTTGACTTCAATCTTGACTTTGACTTTGACTTTCGAAACACGGGGTGTTACAGCCTCCCCTAGTTGAGGGAATTTCGTCCCGAAATTAGGCCGAAGCCGTAATAAACAACTGTGGGTACTTCGCCTTCATGTCGCTTTCGAGTTCCCAAGTGAACTTTGCGCCTCGTTTGCCTTCCCATCGGACTTTTACAATAGGAATGCGTGAGCGTCTGAGCTGCTTGGTTTGGCGATCCATGATTTCGACAGGCTTTTCCACGAAGTGTAGTGTTTCGTTTACTTGGAGGTCATTGAGAGGTACAATCAAATCATGCTCAGCCAGGCACTTTTGGAGGTTTGACACATGGAAAGTCGGGTGGACATTACTAAGTTCCTCCGGTAGTTCGAGTCTGTAGGCGACTTTTCCGTTCCTTTCCAGAATCTTAAAAGGCCCAACATATCGAGGCGCTAGTTTCCCTTTCTTGCCGAATCGGACCACACCCTTCCAAGGTGATACCTTTAGGAGTACGTAGTCGCCAACGTCAAATTCAAGGGGCTTGCGTCGTCTATCGGCGTAACTTTTCTGTCGACTTCGAGCTTTCAACAAGTTGTCTTGAATTTGGAGGACTTTGTCAGTCGTTTCTTGAAATAGCTCGGGACCGGTTAGTTGCGAGTGATCGATCTCGTGCCACACAATAGGCGATCGACATTTTCTTCCGTATAAAGCCTCGAATGGTGCCATTTGAATGCTGGAATGATAACTGTTGTTGTACGAAAACTCGACTAATGGCAGGTAAGCATCCCAATTACCACCGAAATCTATGACACAGGAACGGAGCATGTCTTCAAGAGTACGGATCGTTCTCTCAGTCTGACCATCGGTTTGAGGGTGGAATGCGGTACTTAGGTTAAGCGTAGTACCAAGAGCCATTTGAAACGTTTCCCACAGTCGCGAGGTAAACCGAGCGTCACGGTCAGAGATGATGTCGCGAGGCGTCCCATGTCGACAAATTATCTCATTGGTGTAGATTCGGGCTAATCGTTCTACCTTGTAGTCTTCCCGTATTGGCAAAAAGTGGGCTGATTTGGTCAAACGGTCAACAACAACCCAAATGTTGTCATGACCTGATGGCGCACGCTGGAGCTTGGTTACGAAGTCCATAGCTATACTCTCCCAGTTCCACATAGGGATCGGGGGTTGTTCGAGTAAGCAGAGGGTCTTTGGTGTTTAGCCTTGACCTTCGAACAAGTCAGGCACTTTCCAACGTAGAGGGCGATATCTATTTTCATGCCCGGCCACCAGTACTTCTAGCGAAGGTCCTGGTACATTTTATCGGCACCGGGATGAATGGAATATCGGGATTTGTGGGCTTCGTCCATCAGAGTCTGTCGTAAATTGGTCCGTTTAGGGATCCAAATTCAGTCCAGGTAGTGGAATATCCCATTCGATTTATTCACAAGCTGAGCTCTATCGTGGTAGATTCTTTCCTTATCCAGAGTGCGCTCATTAAAACAAGCATGCTGAGCTTCGCGGATGAGGGTTTCGAGGTCGAATTAGGCTCGGGTATCACGAATGCTAAGTAAATAACTCTGTCTGCTGAGAGCATCGGCAACGACATTTGCCTTGCCAGGGTGATAACGAATCTCACAGTCATAATCGTTGAGAAGTTCTACCCATCGGCATTGACGCATATTAAGTTCCTTCTGGTCAAAGATATGTTGTAGGCTCCTATGATCGGTGAAGATCGTACACTTGGTACCGTACAGGTAGTGTCACCAAATCTTTAACGCAAAAACAACTGCGCCTAGCTCGAGATTATGGGTCGTATAGTTCTTCTCGTGGATTTTGAGCTGACGAGAGGCGTAAGCTATAACCTTGTCCCGTTGCCTGAGAACACAACCAAGACCAAGGTTGGAAGCATCACAATAGACAATGAAGTCTTCGTTTCCGTCGGGCAATGAGAGAACAAGAGCATTGCAAAGCATGCGCTTGAGGGTTTGGAAAGCAGACTCTTGTTCAGTTCCCCAAACAAAAGGCTTGTCTTTATGCGTGAGAGCGGTAAGCGGCACAACGATCTTGGAGAATCCTTCGATAAATCGTCGATAGTAGCCCGCTAGTCCGAGAAAAGAACGGACTTCAGACGGGTTCTTGGGTGTAATCCAACTCTTAACGACTTCAATCTTCGCGGGATCGACGTGAATACCTTGACTATTTACAATGTGACCGAGGAATTGAACATCCTCTAGCCAGAATTCGCACTTGCAGAATTTGGCATAGAGTCGATTCCCTTGGAGTAGCTCAAGAACCAAACGTAGATGTTGCGCGTGTTCGGCTTTTGACTTGGAATAGATCAAGACATCGTCGATAAACACGATGATGAAATAGTCGAGATAAGGTTTACACACGCGATTCATCAGATCCATGAAAACCGCGGGTGCGTTGGTTAAACCAAAAGGCATAACAACGAACTCATAGTGGCCGTAACGAGTGCGAAAAGCGGTTTTGGGTATATCCTCCTCTTGGATGCGTAGCTGGTGATAGCCTGAGCGTAGATTGATCTTGGAGAAACACGTAGCACCTTGTAGCTGATCAAACAAATCATCAATGCGAGGCAGGGGATAACGGTTCTTGATAGTCAACTTATTCTGTTCCCGATAGTCGATGCACATCCGGAACGACGCATCCTTCTTTTTGACGAAAAGGACTGGCGCCCCCCAAGGAGAGGTGCTCGGGCGAATGAAGCCTTTCTCAAGTAATTCCTGAAGCTGACTCGAGAGTTCACGCATTTCGGACGGTGCGAGTCGGTAAGGAGGTTTGGCAACAGGGTTGGCTCCAGGAATGAGGTCGATACGAAAGTCGATATCACGACTTGGCGGAAGTCCGGGAAGATCCTCAGGAAAAACGTTAGGAAATTCTCGAACCACTAGGACATCGTTCACACCAGGCCTTCCTTTCTTTTCCTTCTCCGCTATTATAATGTTAGCCAAGAAAGCTCTGTATTCCTTGCGGAGATACTTGCTAGCTTAGACACATGAGATGAGCTTGAGACCTTTCGAAGCAGTTTCGCCATAAACACACAATAAATCACCATTCGCGAGCGAGAATCGAATCATCTTATCGAAGCACACAACTTCAGCATGGTTTTCGCGGAGAAAGTCCATGCCTACTATGACGTCAAAACTTCTGAGTTGCATCGGAATAAGGTCGATTGGGAAGATGTGATTGTTGAGCTCAAAAGTACAATCACGAAGAACAGAATTAACGGCGACAGTTCTTCCGGTGGCGACTTCAACATCGAACGTCGAGGGGAGGTGGGAGCGCTTACGACTAAGAAGCTTCTCGAATTCAAACGACACAAAGCAATTATCGGCTCCAGTATCAAAAAAACATGAAGCATAAATACCATTCACAAGGAATGTACCATTGACCACGTTGTTGTCAGCCTGGGCTTGGCGCACATTGATGTTGAAAGTTCTGGCGTGGGCGGCTTGCTGTTGCTGCTGGTGCTGAGGCTCTTGTTTCACAACCCTGTTCGGGCACATGTTCGCAAAGTGGTTGGGATCACCACATGCAAAGCAGACTCGGGCGTTGACCGCGGGTGCCGGAGCCGCTTGTTGGCCTTGTGGGGTTGGGAGGGCATGTGTATGCACGCTTTGCAGGCGGTGGCTTGAGCTGACGCTTGACGGGGGACCAGTACGACAGTTAGCAGTGAAGTGGCCGTACATTTTGCAGTGAGCGTAGAAACGACAGGCAAGACCCACCGGGTGATGATAAGAACACGTCGGGTAGGCAGGGTAAGGGCCTGTGTATGCACGCTTTGCAGGCGGTGCATAGGTAACTGATGCTGGGCGGTGGTGAGATTGCTGCTGAGCCGGTACGGCTTGAAGTGGAGCAGCAGTGGTAGTGACAACACAGTTCTTGTTGCTGGAGCTGTTGTTGTTCTTCTTCTTGCGGCGTGAGGACTTTGACAGTTGAGCGGCGGCGGTTTCGGCAGTTGGTGCGGCGGTGACTTGGTGCAGGTTCTTTGAAGTTTTATCCCAAAAACCAGGGTTTACTCGCTTGTCGTTGATTTCGGCGGCAAGCAAGTATGTTTCTTCGATCATTGCTGGCTTTGCGGCATGCACAAAATCTGCAACACAGTCGGGTAGAGCTCGAATGTACTTCTTGATCGTCATGTCGGGCGTCTTCACTTGATCGGGACAGATGATGCTGAGCTGCTTAAAGCGGGCAGTTAGGGCAGCGTTGTCACCTTCCTTCTGCTTAATGTGCCAGAACTCGTCCTCCAGCTTTTGGCGTTCATGGGGAGGGCAGAATTCGTCCATCATGATGGCCTTCAACTCTTCCCACGTTAGCTCATAGGCTGCATCATTTCCGCGTTTGTTTCTCTCGGCCGTCCATCAGTCTAATGCGCGGGACTGGAAGACTCCGGTAGCGTTTAGAGTGCGGAGATTTTCTGGACATCCACTCTGGCGCAGAGTGACTTCGACGGAATCGAACCATTGAAACATAGCTGTTGGGCCATCTTCTCCAGTGAATTCCTTTGGACCGCAAGCCTTGAACTGCTTGAAGCTGAAAGCAGTCTTGGGAGCAACTTTAGGAGTTTCGGTTCTGGACTCCTCAGATGATTTGCTAACATTCTCATAAATTTCACTCACGATCTGAGGCACCACCTTTGCCACTTGTTTAGCGAGGATGGCAGCAAGGCGTTTGTCTCTCTGTTCCTGGCGAGAAAGTCGTGGGTGACGGGATCCAGATGATGGTCCAGTTGACATTGTCTGCAACAGACATCGTCAAAGGTCTCAGACACGTCATAATCGAATATCACCTCACACGTCTAATACTACTAAAGCATAGGAATACAGTCATATAACCACAGATTCACATAAGCACAGAAGCACATCAGGACGTAAGGCACAGAAACACAGAAGCACGTAAGGCACAGAGACACAGAAGCACACAAGCACGCAATTCACTTAGAGGCATATGGAAGCAGTCAGAATACAGAAACCTATCATTCAAAGTTCGTGATCGTTCGAAAAAGGGCGTTCGCGCATAGCATAGCGAGTAGTATAGTATGAATAATATAGCAAGCAACGTAGCGTACGGTGGTTTCTTATGACAGTGGCGATTTGTTAACAGTTGCGCGGTGTGTTGTGTGTTTAGCGGAAGCAAAAAGGCGTTAGATCGAAACCAATAATACCTCAAAACGCTAACAAATAAGCATAAAAAAACATATAAAATCTACGTAAAAACGACGAAATATCAGAGTTGGCAGTTGCGGGCTCAGAATCGAAACACACAAAAATCGAGAAATAGATCGTCTGCGGCTATTAGACATTGACTATCCAAAGTGATTCGACTATTCTCAAGGACTTGTTGTGCATACTTTGACCCTCAGGACTGTGCTTTTGCCTCGAGTCTTGGGCTCGGCACGCATCCTTTCGGTCATGTCGCGACTTCAAGTCGTTGGAGTCCGTCGAGACTTCGGTGAGAGTTTTGTAAAACCAAGTAGAGGTCGGAACAAGTCTTCAAGGTTAGGGTTTCACCCCCGGCTTAACAACTTCGTTCCTGTTTTGATAAGGTAAGAGAGAATTATGCGTCAAAGTATGGATTTCACTCCTATTTCAACGCAGTTTCTCGAGTTTATAAATAAAAATGTGGGTTGAACAAGCAATTTAGTCGAGAGTTTGCGGTTTTCACACCTCATCTCAACTTAACCGCTCGTTCATATTTGAAAATTCGAGTGCAATGATAGTGTAGCGTAGGCGAGAATAGCGAGAAATAGCAGGTACGCTCGCACATGATCCCTACTGGATGTGCACGAGTCGGTCTGTTGGTTCCTAACTATAGACTAGGTCTCTAAGACTTCGACCCGGACTAGGTCAAGTCTTGTCTAATTCCCTACAGTTATGGCTCTGATACCAATCTGTCACACCCCAACCGATGGCGGAAACATCGGGGCATGTCACTGAGCGAAACAGATTGTCTAGAAGTTTCCAAAACAACTATATTTACCAAGTATTTAAAGCAACACGTCCCATACCATGTCATAAATGATAATACAATTATTGCAGAAAAGATTTAGTCAAATTGTTCTGTTCCGACAACTCAGATTTTCATTACAGACAATTGTTTATTGTTGACCTAGGTCTTTCCTAGCTTCGATTTCACAGCAAAGAAAGCAAATAAGCATCCTAAGCACCTGTCACATACGTTAAAGTAAAAGTCAATACACATAGTGTAAAGGTGAGCATACAAGTTTGATAATAGCATATAGAGTTCGAAAGCGTTACGCATAACCAGCACGTAGACAGTGTAAAATGAGGCATGTTAGTTATCGACATGAACCTATCGATACCAATGACTGCGGGTTGACTGCCCAAGGCAGTTCGCGATACACACTCACCACTGTGAGCCATGTAGGTAATTGTCCTTAACAACCCCTGAGTGAATAGGTGCTGAGTCCAAACTAATAGTGTTATCGTTGCTAAGGCAGGTAGACAGCATTCCATGTGTAAACATAACAAACAAGCATTCATTAAGTCACGTATAACATGCGGTAATTGGTTAGCGATTAAAGTATTGAGTAGTGTGTTCGATGTGATTTAGTATAAGTAACGTATGTAACACCCGAAAGTGCGTAAAGCAAAAAGGGGTCGAGTATACTCACAGCGGTTGATGGATTGAAGGGAGCGCTAGAGAGTAGGGTTAGCCTGAACAGATTGATAGCATAACGATAAGCGACGTGTAAAACGATACAGAGTGTAAGTGGGTAGGACAGCAGTTCGATCGGATGATAGTCCGATCGGAATGCTGGTCGTTTGAGTGACAGTCCGTTCGGACGGTCGTCCAGTCGGATGACCGTTCGAGTGGATTGTTACTTCCTTTGGCAAGGATGTGTTTGTGTATGATGGCTTGACTTTTGAAGTTTTCGTTGTAGCATTTTGAAAGCATTAAAGTACCTCTACCTTTCAGGTCGATCGATCGAACGACCATTTGATCGGGCGACAGTCCGATAGGTTGGGCATTTCAGTGAGAACAAGTTCACAGTAGGTTGTCACTCGATCGGACGGTTGTTCGATTGGGTGGCATCCCTCGTGTATTGAACATGTTGAAAATTGTTTAAGTGTTGAAGTCAGAACATCACATGGTCGAGTGGTAGTCCGATCGAATGGTAACCTGATCGGTCAGCCCTTCGTTCAATGTTCATCCTTCAAGGTCTTGAAAACAAAAGTTAAGTGTGGGACCAAGGTGTAGATCGAACGGGTGACAACTCGTTCGGACGACAGTCCGATCGGACGGTAGCCCGATCGGACGACATTCCGTCCTGGTCGTTCCGTTCGTCTTACACTTGGTTGTTTTGATAGTTTGTCATTTTATTGAGATGTTTTGATAACGTGTTAAGCAACAGAAACCTCGTCAATACTTGGTACTCCTGATCGAACAGGAATCACCCAAATCCGGCCAGTTAACGTGTAGGATCGAATCGCGACCTGAATGAGTCGTTCAGAAGAGTTCGTATCTATACGAAAGGTGGAAACAGACGTATACAATATGAAATAATTTGAATATCACTTTAAACGTCTTGTATATTGATTTGACCACGATTACATGCAGTAGACAGACCGGCAGCACTTCGGTATCATCCTCTAATTCCGTTACAAATGAAAAGCCCACAAGCCTATATATAGGCTACATAATCTCGTTTGAAACACATCAAGGCCACTCAAACGAAATTAGAAGTTTGCTGTTCAAACGAAATCAAAACATAATTCTCAAACGAAATTAAACTTTTTTTTGTGTGAAGTTGCAATGATGATGTCATATTGTGATGTCATCTTTATGATGTCATCATCAACAATGATGACATCATACTTGTTCAGATCTGCAATGAAACCAAGACTCGATATAAGACGAAGTCGACAGATGAATGCACCAACAGACTCCCCCTCAGATGTTGACGAGTCTTAAGTGTCGAGTCTTTTCAATCTTCAGTCTTTATTAGTCTTTGTGCTTCCAGAATCTCGATTCACTCCAAATCCTTCTTCAGAATCTTTTTCTCTAACAGACTCCCCCTCAACTTGTACTGGGATCGTAATCTGGCTTCCACAGGATCAGGATCGTGACCTGGCTCTCTTGCAAAACCTCTACCCAAAAATAAGTTTCATAAAAGATAAGATATAACAAATTTAGAAACTTTGCTAATCACTTGAAGACATAACCCTGAATACATCATTTTCAAGTATCGAACAAAAAGATTTATCTTGTAAGTCACTGATGAACCACTTGAATGAATATCATTTTCATTTCAAACATCTTCAAACAAACTTTCCCAAACCTGTTCGTCATGTTTAGCACTTGGAATTTTGAAAATCAGCTTTTCAACATCAGTTGTCTAAAATCTTTTTGAATTTTCAAAAATTTATGCTAAAACACACCTAAAATATTTTTGGATTTTTATATAACAGAAATGAAATGCAGTAAAGAAATATTTACAGACACTATTTTTGCGAGTTTGTGTAAGAGGATCATATCAGTTTTTGAGACCAATCACCAACACCGTTAAGCTTTAATCATTTTAAGTTTTAAACGATTCACTTAGATTGTCAGTATACTGGTCCACTTAAATTTTCACACAAAGTTCAACTGTTTCGAGATACGAGATTAATGTTTTAGAGACTTAAACTCAATCGCGTGTCCCACCTCAGAATATACTCCCGTATCCAGATCCCAATATTCAGTCTTACAGGTGAGTATACCTAGATGATATCTGTAAGGGGTTAAATTGCGAAACCGTGAGAGCTCAAGTCAGAACTTCCGTTCAGCAGAGAGATGACGGCTCAACTTTTGGTGGGTCCCTTTAGAGGATCTTTTTTACAACAGCATTGATTAGCAATTTTATTGTCTCATCATTTATGCTGAGGGCGGCGCTATATTTCAAGCAAGCAGTAAAGTATTCTCTGGGGACTAGGCCATTGCTTCCGCATTATCAGAAGTCCCGGGATAATACCCCAGATATCACTAAGCATAAAGACCTAGTATCCCAGAAAGAGGGGTCCTTCAAACAAGATTTCGGGGGTTACCCATATATCCGAGAGATGTTACCCACGATATAAGCAAGTTTGAATTTAGGTTTATATCTCGTCACAATCTACTAAATGTGCAAAAACCTACTGGCACATCATCAGTGAGACCGTTTATCACTATTTAACTTTCCATTTCTTTAGCATGTTGTGATAGTCCACTGATGTACTATCATTTCCTCTTTTATACAACAAAACTCATTTTTGAATTTTATCATGTTTTTGTATTTTTCAAATTTTCAAATGTTTTTGGATTTTCTGAAATTTTTACTCCCCCTAAAATGCAAACACATTTTAGGAAATTTGAAAACAAACTATACAAGCAAAGTGACAACTGATATCAAATCGCTTCAATTCGCCATCCACTTGGCATAAACAATCAGAACTCCCCCTCACAACAAACTATTTTCCCATTGTGATTTCAAAACACTTAAGTTTGTTTTAATCAAATGGTTTTTCCGAAAAATTAGTTTTGTTGATTTTCAAACCACTTGTAGGTTAGGGGATAAACTCATCATTTGTTCTCCAAAATACCACTTGTAAGTATGGTCCCATCAAGTTCAACTTAATGACCTTGATTAACCACTTGTCAATGAAAACCTCTTTCAACCACTTACAGGTTCACTCACCAACCATAATCACTTGTAAATCAAAATATAACAATATAAAAATATCACCTGTAGTTTTACCAACCAAACCTTTCAAGAATGATGCTGATTCCTGCTTCGCGATTACCAACTTGGGAGCTCCGGCAAGTCAGGAATTTATGGTGAAAATGCTGTCACCCAAGCCTGACTAGCCTTGGGTGATTTTGGTGGCAAACATCTGTCCCACCAACATTTTGATTTGTAAAATTCTTGAGCATCCTTCACTTTCCTGTCAACCATCTTCCCAAAAATATGTTTAACATTTCCATTAAACACCTTTTCAGCATCAAATTCTCCTTTACCAGTGAAGAATTGATTTGAAATCTCAACCCTACCTTTTGATTTCAGATTATCTTTTGTCAATGGCGGAAAGTTTTCCTCGTTCAACTCTGGAACGGAATTAACAACCTTTTTCTCAACAAATGACTCCTCTGATTTTATTGAATCAGATTCATTGTCAGAACTACTATCAGATTTTACAACCCATTTTTGTTTTGTTAAATCAACTCTTCTTTTGTAAAACCGTTTTGAACTTTCACCTTCTTCAGAAGTTGAATTTTCAAACACTTTTGATTTCTCAGTTGGTTGATTCTTTTTATCAACAACTTTCTTGTTTGTTTCAAAATGAGAAGAAACTCCCTGTTTAGAATAAATGGACTCTTGGCAGTTCCAAGCAATATGTCCAGTCTTTTTACACTTGAAACGGGTTCTTCTATCAACTCTCTGTGCAAACTTCTTCACATTCTTCTTTACTTGAGCAAGAAACTCTTGATTTGATTGCTTCCAGAATGGTTTCTTCTGCTCATCTTCAGAACTTCCTCCTGAAACAAATTTTGTTTTTGGTTTATAATTTTTCTCATTTTTATAATTTTCTAAAGAATTAAAACCAAGACCTTGTTTTTTGAAATTACTGTTGTGGTTTGGTTTCTTTCTATAACCTGAACCATAACCGTAACCCTTTTTCTTGTTCAATCTCTGTTGAACTCTTGAAGTGTACTTTTTAGGTTTTTCAGCAAGATTTAAATCTTTTATTTCAGAAATATTAATTTCTGTTAATTTGAAAACCTGTTTGATCATTTCAGTTTTGACACTTCTTATTGGGAATTCCTCATCAGAATATAATTTGTCTGAAACATTCAAAGTATAAGCCACTTTGATTGATCCATCATTCAAATTAGATTTTGATAACAAGAATTCTTTATTGTAAACCCTTTTAACCGGTGAACTCGGACTCTTTTCTGACGAACTCGAACTTTCAGACTTAGACTCCGGTTTTGACTCTTCATCCAAATCTAACACCTGGTCGACCATTTTCTTTAATAACTCAGACTCATGATCAGTGTCAGACGTTGTGAATGTTACATCAATATTGTCTGGTAATTCATCAATGATTTCAGACTTTAACTTGATGTTGACTGCCTTTTTTAGACGTTCCTCGTTAGGATTCCTGGGAGAATAACTTTCATGGATCGGGGGCGGACATCTGTTATACTTGACACTTTGTTTCTTACCAGTATCAGTATCTTCAGTCTTCTTCTCCATGAATGCTTCAAGACCTGCAACAGTAGGATAAACACGATCAATCAAATAATCACAAGTAGTGTAACTCAAAAGTAATCGTTTAATCCTTTCACTCTCAATTTTCTCAAGTTCCACTTCCTGTTTCAGCTTAGCACAGTCTTCGATGTACTCATTAATGACGCTCTGCTTTGTCATTAAAGTTGCACTCATCTTTGTCATTGCGTTCTCAATCTCTGAATTCGTCCTTTTCAGACTATCAACTGTTTTGTTCAGAACATCATATGACTCCTTCACATACTTCACATCGGATAGTAAATCTTCTTTAATCTTCTCCGACTCAGCAATCTTCTTATCTTTCTCCTCACAAACTTGGAAAGATTCTAAACACTTCAAACATGGTTTTTCAACTTCAACCATTTTTTCAACTATCTTTTCAATCTCAACGAGTTTCTCTATCTCAACGATTTTCTCTATTTCAACAATTTTCTCTACTTCGACAATTTTCTCGATCACTTTCTCCACTTCAATGAATTTTTCAATTTCAACTACTTTTTCAACCTCAACAATCTTCTCCACCACTTTCTCAGTTGCTGGTTCAACATTAGCTTCTCCAGCTTCTGTCTTTGCCTTTTCGTCAGCTAGCCTTCTTGCTGCTTCCAGCTCTTTCTTCAATCTAGCTATCTTCTTCTGATATAGCAGCTCAACTTTATCTGCAAAAAACAAATTAAAACTAGTAGGATCTATGCCTTTTCTAGCTTTGTTGAGATGTTCTTCCTCATCATCAGTATCAATATCACTTCCAAGATCTGGAAAAATCGGAATTCTTTTCTCACTAGCCTCATCTTCATCCAGAATTCTAGCAACAAGAGCTAAACCAGGTATGTATTTGTCCCAACTAAAACCCTCGGCAACTTTTTCATCATCTTGATGAATGATTAAAGCTTTCTTCTTTCCATTGTCAATGGCATGAGACGAGGATGGTTGTTGCTCAATCTGATGAAAAATTGATTTCTGATAATAATTTTTCTTTTCTTGACTCCCGGTTGCTTCTTGATTTTTACATTCCCGTTTAAAGTGACCCTTTCCTTTGCAACGGAAACAACTTTTGATTTGTCAAAACCTAACGGAGAAGTAGCCAATCCCCGGAACTCATCTCTGCCAGTAATTTGTTGAAATTTTTCTGCTCTCCTGCAAGCACTAGCCAAACACCATTTCACATCCATCAACTCAAGTTCTTCTGCATCAATTTGGTCATAATCTTCTTTTGTAAGCATCGGATTTCCAATCTTGCCAGCAATCAAACCTTCATAAGATTCCAACATAGCAACGAGTGATGCCATGTGTTGCTTGGCTATCTCTGGAGACAAATTCTGACCATTTTGAATGTTCAAAGTGACGTTGCATTGAAGATTTGTTGAATTCGGTTGTTGAGAACATGATGTTGTAAAGTTTGGATCAAAGCTTGAGTAAGAAGATGAAGATCCACCACTCTGTGTCACATTACAAGTTTTCGTTCCAGACGAACTGTCAGCACTATAACCAGTTTGGATTTTTGGGCTAGAGCTGGGGGTAGCTTCGAACTTGTTCCCTCTATAATACAAACTGACATCTTGTTGAGCATTTGGATTCGTCATGATAGCAGTTTTCTGAATATCCAATTCCTGTTCTTCAATTTTCTGAATGAACTGTGCCAAATTCATACTCTCAGACTTCCTCATGTGTTTCACAATCATCAAATAAGTTCCCCACTTATGCGGTGGTAGTGCTTCAGCTAACTTATCAACCCACTCATCATCATCTTTCTCAATTTTAAATCTTCCCATTTCTAATACAAGATGACAATATCTATCAATTGTCTGCTTTGTTGTTTCATGGTTGAAAGCTGTAAACATATCAAACGATTTCTTCAATAATGCCTTTTTGTTTTTGATCATATCTGCGCTACCTTTGAATTTCTGAATCAACGCTTCCCAAATAGATTTAGTTGTACCATTATGTTGGAGCAGAACAAAAATATCTTCTTTAATTGATTGCTGAAGAATACTAATCATCATTTTCTCAATAGTCAGCAATAGCTTTTTCAATTCCACGTTCATTCTTTGGTTTTTCATAATATTTCAACAATGAACACCATGCATCAAATTTGTAAGCCTGCACCTAGTTTTCAAATCGATCTTTCCATCCTTGAAAATCTTCAATGTACATAAGATTTGGCGGTTTCTGATAAGTTCCTGTCTCATTCTTATTCTACACAGTTTCAGCAGCAGTAACTGGAGCAACGGGTGTTGCAAAAGCATTGTAAAATTCTTCAGACACGATTCAAAGTCAAATCTTCACAAACACAAACTTTCTTGTTTCAAAAATACTGGTCTCAAACGAGCTCGGTATCGCCTCACAAAACACATGCAGACAAACGATCAGTTTAAACGAACTGAATACGTAACAGTGTGTGTTGATGAAATCAATCTAAGACTCGTGTCAAAGATTCGCGGACTCGTTCCAATGTTGTTGGGTTTCAAATTCACATGCACACTGGTTGTTGATTGAACCAAAACTTTTTAGATCAAAACAATTATCCACTTGAATCAAGTGATTGGGTCGATCAATACATGCAATCCGATATGAATGGGCCGAGAACTTTAAATCCAACAACACTATTATATTTGACCAACACAATTTTGGAACAAACACTTATCAACTAGCCGACAACTACTAGTATCAAAATGATATGATTGGGCCGTCTCACTTTAATCACATGTAACTATTTCAATTACCAACACCTTTATCTATTCACATGCAAATCTGAATGAGTTCCTGAGTTGATTAATGTGCCCCCTAAAACCAAAATCTGACAACCCTTCTTAATGATTGGACCAATTGATATAAAGTGGACTGATGATATTAACTTGGGCCGATAACAAACAAATGAATTATGTCAACTATTGAATAAATACAATATCACATGGGCTGCTCAAATCTGATTGGGCCGGTCAATACACATAAACTGAAACAATTAATGATTGTTGATTTTAAAAAAATCACATGTATCGACAAACCTTTTAATGGCAGACACTTTTATCTTTCAACACATTTTGATTGGGCCGCACAATGAATTCACATGCACTATATGACTATTGTTTTAAAATCACCGATTGCATTTAATGAATCACTTAACACTTCTGATAAAGTTGACTAAATGACCGATCAAACCGATGCAACCTGACACAAATCATGTGATATATTGTATCAACTTCAAATGTCCTGACAACCTCGTTTTACGTTTGAACCATAACAAGCCTTGTTCAAACGGAATCACCTAATGACTTTCAAACGAAATCAGGTAAATATGTGTTTTCAAATGAGATTACTCAGAAACTTCAAACGAAATCAGATAAATGTGCTTTTTCAAACGAGATTATCAAGTTATTTCAAACGAGATCAGTATGATATCAGCAAATTCGCAAAGTTTTTCAAACGAAATTATAGGTTTTTATCAGTTTTAAGTCGAATTTTAGTCCAAAACTTTCAAGGATTAGTTAACACTATGTTTCGCTTGATATGTGAGAGTTTTAAGCCATTTCAACCTTGAAAACTTGTTCAAATCAGAAAAAAAAAGAGTAGAAGTGAGAGAATCCGGTAAAATCAAGCTGAATTTGGTATGAACTCCTCGTCCTGAGCTCTGATACCACTTGTAGGATCGAATCGCGACCTGAATGAGTCGTTCAGAAGAGTTCGTATCTATAAGAAAGGCGGAAACAAACGTATAGACTATGAAATAGCTTGAATATCACTTTAAACGTCTTGTATATTGATTTGACAACGATTACATGCAGTAGACAGACTGGCAGCACTTCGGTATCATCCTCTAATTCCGTTACAAATGAAAAGCCCACAAGCCTATATATAGGCTACATAATCTCGTTTGAAACACATCAAGGCCACTCAAACGAAATTAGAAGTTTGCTGTTCAAACGAAATCACAACATAATTCTCAAACGAAATTAAACTTTTGTTTTGTGTGAAGTTGCAATGATGATGTCATATTGTGATGTCATCTTAATGATGTCATCATCAAGAATGATGACATCATACTTGTTCAGATCCGCAACGAAACCAAGACTCGATATAAGACGAAGTCGACAGATGAATGCACCAACATAACGGTTCGAGACGGTGTTCCATGCTTAACCCGAAATCGGTAGTCTCGTGGATAGAATCCAGATCTTGAACCAACACAACCACAAGAATGAGTAGTAGTCGGCACAGGCTCCGATTCTATCGGTTTTGAAGGCATTGAGTGTAAAAGAGTTGAAAGAAAGTTGGAAAACCATCTTTCAATCCTTTTCATTGTGAATATGTTTAGATCTATGAAAGATCTTTGTTTGTTTATGTGGAAATCGGTTAGATCTAAGTTGTTATTGGTGGATTGAGGCCAAAACACGAAGTTCTCAAGAACACATGATGACGTCATCCTAGAACACCTTGAATCTTGATGATTTCATGGTTAGAAGTTAAGATTCAAAAGATAGAAAGGTGTAGAATCGTGTGTAGATCAAAGATGTACAAGATTTAGGTTGAGATCTTACCGGAATTGCGAGAAATCGGAGAAAAAGCAAGGTTAGAGCGCTGGTCGGACGTCAGAGAGCAAAAGTGGAAAGTTTAATGGTGACATGGGGTATTTATATGGTTACCCAAAGTGGAAAGGGGCTGGTCGATCGAGTGACAGTCCGGTCGATTGGCTGATCGATCGAGCTGCAACTCATTCGAACTGCTGGTCGATCGGCTGGTCGTCCGATCGATCAGTCACCTGGTTTGGGCATTCGGCGCGACAAGTTTCGCTGTTTCGATTGCGATAGCGAGCGTTGTGATGCGATAGAATTTCCTAGTCAAATTACTTTTAATCCCAACTACTATATCAACATACAAGCATCCTTATTTCGTGTTCATTTAGCATTTGCGATTCGATTTGCGATTGAGTTTCGATTGCGTTTCGATTGATTACCACACATAACATAAAATAAGCATGCACAAGTAACACATAAGGCACACACACGTATAACAATAACCAAAATGCGAAAATCGAGTTGCGAGTGCGATTGCGATAGTGATAAAGCGATTAAACGTGCGATAAATGTCGAATAAACCTTGATTATTAATAAGTACTCCACATAATACAACTAATGTAAAACATAAAATAGACTAACTACAAGTCAAAGAAGTCAAAACAGGAATTGAGCAAGGAGAGACAGACTGCAATTAGCCATCTTTTCTTCCTTTGACTTCAATCTTGACTTTGACTTTGACTTTCGAAACACGGGGTGTTACAGTTAACATGACTGATACTGATCCTACTAGTTCTGGTACCACTCAGACCTTGATAAGTAAGTTAGATATTGGAGATCCACTATATCTTCATCCTAGTGACTCCAGTGCCTTGACTAGTGTTAGTGTTAAGTTGAAGGGTACTGAAAATTATTCTGTCTGGTCTAATTCTATGAAATTGGCTTTAGAAGCCAAGAATAAGTATGGTTTTATTGATAGTTCATGTGAAAGATCCACTGAGGATCATGTGCTTGCTAGTCAATGGGATAGATGTAACTCTGTGGTGTTGACTTGGTTGTTAAATTCAGCGTCTGAGGAGTTGTTTTTAGGGCAAGTGTTTTCTAAATATGCTTCACAGGTTTGGGAGGACTTAAAGGAAACCTATGACAAGATTGATGGTTCTGTGGTTTATGATTTGTATAAAAAGATAAACTGTATTTCTCAAAATGGTTCCACTGTAGCTGCTTACTATAACAGGCTAACTACTATGTGGAAACAGTTTGATGCTATGCTTAAGCTGCCCTGTAACAATCCTCAATAAAACGACACTCTCGAATATTTCCGACACCCTATTATATTTTAAAATGTTCCAATATGTCTTTAAATACACCCCGTATGTGAAAACTGAGCCCGAAATACAGTATAGCATTTAAAATAAATTAAAAATCTGATCAGTAAGTTGAGGCGGGCCGCGTAGGACCCCACCCCAACCTTACGCGGGCGGTATCAAGGTTAGAACCTGATTTCGTTGATTCTTAAGTTAAGACGGGCCGCGTAAGATCCCTGATTAGTCTACGCGGGCCGCGTGAGATCAAGAACACAGAGACACCCTAGGCCGACACGTGTCGACATCGTGGCGGACCTACCTGATGAGGCGGACAAGCTAGTCCGTTGACTAGCTTTGACGCGGGCCGCGTAAGCCCTGGGCTAATGTTACGCGGGCCGCGATAGACCCAAGTTCAGCAACTATATAAGAAGGCATCGGGTTTCAGTATTCCTCGTTCATTTCTTTTCTGTATCTCGACTTTCTGAAGTTATAGGCTTTATATTCAAGTATAATACCCCCTAATTAGAGAGGTTCTGCTCCGTTGTAAGTATTATAACTCCAGTTTCGTATTAGATACGCTGCCCGATTAATTTAGGGTTCCGTAACAACTGTCGTGGTTCTGCCCGACGTAGTTGTTGGAATACCATCTCGGGGAGGGTATCATTAACATTATCAAAGGGTTATTATACTAACCTATGTACATTTGTGTAAATATATAAATTAATCCCAGGAAACCCTTACGCGAAATCTAAGATAGCAATGTGAGTTTATCCTCTTTTTGTTAACCTTTTTGTAATATTTTACAAAACCTTAAATGTTTTACAATGCGATTAAGCGGTGATTGAGTCTTTGTAGTTCTTCAATTACTGCCGGTATGTTGGGGTTTTGTATACAAAATTTACAACACTGTGAGTAGTAAGTCGGGATGACAATACGTTACCATTGGACAACGAGTTAGCCAATGTGTAATATGACCCACCAGTCAGGATTGACGGTACTGAATGAGTAAATGTGTAGAAATAAACAATGTGATCGCTCTCAATACTATGTTAATTGATAAAATGTTTCTTGATTAAACTGGGATTCACTCACGACTATTTCCCACTGACAAATGTTTTTAAAACGCGTTTCAGGTAACACAATGTGACAGCCAATTAGTAAAAAGCCAGCTGGAGAGCACTGAAGGCTTGGGAAAAATGTGGCTATAAAATTTACCTAAAAGACGATGTTTTAAATTCAATAAAATAGGGTTTATCCCTATAAACATATTGTAATAAGAAACTTGGGTTTTACCCATGTGGTTATTAATATGAAATATGGTGGTTTCACTCTGATAAACATTTCCTAACTACGGTCCTGATGTAATTTCCGCAGCCAAATTAACCAACTGATACCACCGAAATTCTGAGTTCGCGTCCGCCCGTTCCCGGGACAGATAAGGGATTGGGGGTTGCGACAGAAGGTGGTATCAGAGCCTAGCCACTGGTCTAAGCCAAAGAAGTGTTCTGCTGACACTTAAAATCTAAATTTTGTGTTAGGAAATAATTTATGTGATTATGTGTTTTGTGTTATTTGACTATTTGTTAGTTTATAGTATGAGTGATTAAGGACCCTCAGACATGTGTCGTCAGTTGTCTAATTCACCTAGGAGTGAAGGTACCTCTTCACAGCCTGCCCTTTCTGGGTAATCTGCTGATCAGGAAGAAGGGATGTTTGCCTTTAAAGCTCAGTCGGAGGAGCCATTCCCTCATAAAAAGAGAGGATGGTTCAGTAAGGAAGCATTTGCACGTAGAAAAAGAATGCGAAAGTTGCAACAGCAAAGAGTTCTAGCAGCCGCTAAGCGAAAATCAGATGCCCATACACAGGATATGCTTAATAGAAGCCTAGCCAATTTCCATATCTTAGCTACAACTGCTGCTGACCCAAGTCTGGAACAACTAGTAGCCCCACAACCCTTACCTTTAATTCCCACTCAACCGATGGAGGTAGAAATGCATGATTTTAAGCCTGAGGAGATACCTAGGATACCAGCCCCTAGTCCTCTAGATCCAAATTATGACCCATGGTTTGATGATCTTAGGGATTATGTGCCACGCTATCACTTAAACGAAGAAACCTTGCCGAACCTAGCAGCATATCCAGGTTTGGACCCACTAGATCCCTATTTTGACAATGATGAATACATTAGGGAGATTTTGGAGAATCCATACCCTCAGGAGAATCCAGTACCTCAGTACCCAGAGCCAATACCAGTACCTGCACCCCCCAATGAGTGCAGAGAATTTGCAAGAACTCCGAAATTTTGGAGAAGAAATCATAGAAAGTAGCGAGAGGATGAGATATGTAGGAGTGCAACTCGTATGGAAATACGATGAGCGCCAGATGGATTTTGGGGGAAATCCATATCCATGAAGGAGATGGTAAAGTTGGTAATAATAATAAATAAAATATATGTATAATAATAATAAATCTATCGTAGTATAGACCACTCTGTGGTTAACGAGGCATATTAGTATTGTAATTTTTTTTTCTGTTTTAGTGTGTATTTGACGCATACTATATCGAAAAGAGTAAAGTCGCAATGCACGACGTTTTTGACCAATATGTGTATTATGTGGTTGTTACTTAAACTATTTAATTATTCTATTAATGATTGGTAAATGTTTAAAATTCAGATGAACGACGAAGGAAATCAAGGAAATCTGAATAATGATAACCAGAGTAACATTAACGTGGTTAATGAGAATCCGAGCATCAATAACAATGGAAACCAAATGGATAATAGTGCCGTTCAACATATAGTGGCACAAGGAATCATAGATGCAATGCCATTTATTATTCAAACGATTCAAGAAGCGAATAATAAAAGTAAGTATAGCAGTAAGCGACCAATTGAACCAGAAAACAGTGTGAACAATGGACCTGTACTTCAATTGCCCATTCCCAAAAGGAGAAGAACCGTGCCTTACGGTTGTTCTTATAAAAAATTCTGGTCTTGTAAACCAATGGAATTCTCGGGCAACGAAGGGGCCATTGAAACCCTACGCTGGATAGAGAAAACTGAGGCAGTCTTAAGAATAAGCAAGTGTGCTGAAGAAGATAAGATACTGTTTGCTTCTAATCTGTTTAAGAATTCAACACTAGAATGGTGGAACACTATCCTCCAATCAAGAGGAAGTGATAGAACTTACAATATGGAATGGGAGGAATTTAAGGACAAGGTAGAAAAGAAATTCTGCCCACCCAATGAGAAGGAACATATAGCAAACAGATTCCTGAACCTTAGGATGACTGGTGTGGATAGTAAGGGATACACTAAATTATTCTTTGAATATGCTAGGATAGTGCCAACCCTTGCTTCACCTGAACCAGTGTTAATCTCCCGTTATATCTGGGGATTAATTGGGGAGATAAGACACGTAGTCAAGGCAGCTAGACCTCAAACCATAGAAGAAGCTGTAGAACTAGCAAATACCTTGACAGATGAGTTAGTCCGTACCCGAGAAGAGGATCAAAGGAGGAACCTAACCTAGAAGCTCACACAAGAATTTCGTTCTGGAAATTTTAATAGTGGGAAAAATATAGGTTCTACCTCTACACCTTACTGTAAGAATTGCAAAAGAAAGCATTCAGGAAGATGTTCCATATACTATAACTTTTGCAAAATATCGGGACACAAGGAAGAAGACTGCAGGAAGAAAGCTGACAACAGGATATGTTACAACTGCGGAGAACAAGGTCATATCAAGCCTAATTGCCCGAAATTAGCTCCAGCTACAAACAACAAGAATACCAAAAATGCTAGAGCATTTGTTCTGACTGCAGATGAAGCCAAAATGATTCCAGATGTCATAGCTAGTACGTTTTTAGTTAATGATATTTTTGCTAAAGTATTATTTGACTCTGGTGCAAACCAAAGTTTTATTAATACATCATTTTGCAAAATTCTAAATCAATCATTAACTAAACTACCACAAGAATGTTTAGTAGAGACAACTAATGGAGAAACCGTTAGGATTTCTGAAATCTTGCAGGGAGCAAGAATAGAAATTTTAAATCAGAAATTTATTGCAAATCTTTATCCCATGAATCTGGCAGGATTTGATGTTGTATTAAGAATGGATTGGTTAATAGCCAATAAAGCCAGTATTTTATGTGATCAAAAGTCAATTCAAGTAAATTCACCAAAAGGTAAAACGATCACAATTAAAGGAGATAAACCATCTAGATCCACAAAATTCATCTCTGTGATGAAAACTGCAAGTTATATAAGAAAAGGGTCATTAGTGTATTTGATTTCTATAATCACTAACACTAAAGGAAAGGATTTAAAAGATATTCCAGTAGTATCTCAGTTTTCAGATGTATTTCCAGAAGAATTGCCAGGGCAACCTCCAGATAGAGAAGTTGAATTCATAATCCATTTAATATCAGGAACAGCACCGATTGCCAAAGCACCTTACCGTTTGGCACCCGCCGAAATGCAAGAATTAAAGAAACAATTAGACGAATTGTTGGAGAAAGGATTTATACAGCCAAGTTCGTCACCATGGGGAGCGCCGATACTGTTTGTTATAAAAAAGGACGGATCAATGCATATGAGCATTGACTACCGCGAATTAAACAAGGTCACAATTAAGAATCGGTACCCGTTACCAAGAATCGATGATCCGTTTGATCAACTGCAAGGAGCTCGATTTTTCTCTAAAATTGATTTAAGGTCAGGATATCATCAATTAAAGGTACAGGAAGAGGACATTCCTAAAACCGCATTCAGAACAAGGTATGGTCATTATGAATTTACTGTCATGCCATTTGGTTTAACCAATGCCCCAACCGCATTTATGGACATGATGAACCGAATATGTAAGCCATATTTGGATAAATTCATAATTGCTTTTATAAATGATATTCTTATTTACTCTAAGAATAAAGAGGATTATGCGAAGCATTTGTACGCACTTTTGAGTCTATTAAGAAAGGAAAAGCTTTATGCTAAATTTTCAAAGTGCGAGTTTTGGTTAGAACAGGTACAGTTTCTTGGACACGTAGTAAATCATAAAGGAATTCATGTGGATCCCACAAAGATCGAGGCGATTACCAAATGGAAAACCCCTGAGTCACCAACCGAAGTTAGAAGTTTCTTAGGATTGGCCGGTTATTATAGAAGATTTATTCAAGATTTTTCTAGAATAGTCATTCCCTTAACTAAGCTAACCTGTAAATCTGTTAAGTTTGAATGGGGATTAAAACAAGAAGAAGCATTTAGAATTCTTAAGCATAAATTAACCCATACACCCATATTAGCATTACCAGAAGGAACTGAAGATTTTGTCATATATTGTGACGCTTCCAAATTAGGTTATGGATGTGTGTTGATGCAACGCCAAAAGGTTATAGCATATGCATCTAGACAACTTAAGAATCATGAAGAGAATTATTCAACCCATGATTTAGAGTTAGGAGCTATAATTTTTGCTCTTAAAATTTGGAGACATTACCTTTACGGTAGTAAGTTTACCATATTCACTGATCATAAGAGTTTAAGGTATATTTTTAAGCAAAAGGAGTTGAATATGAGACAAAGACGCTGGATGGAGATGCTTAGTGATTATGATTGTGATATCCAGTATCATGAAGGAAAAGAAAATGTAGCGGCAGATGCTTTAAGCCGAAAGTATCATGAAAAGCCAAAAAGGGTACATTCTCATAAATTAAATCTGTAAGTAGATTTAAATGATCAGATAAGAGAAGCACAAGAATCAGTAATCAAGGATGATACTGAAAAATTGAAAGGTATGATTAAGGAATTAGAACAGGGAACAGATGGAATTTGGAGATTTCATGAAAAGAGAATGTGGATACCTTAATTAGGAAACCTACGTCATCGTATATTAGAAGAAGCCCATCAATCTAAGTATACGATGCATCCAGGAAGTGATAAAATGTACCAGGATTTAAGGAAAAATTTCTGGTGGATAGGAATGAAAAAGGACATAGCAGCCTATGTTTCTAAATGTTTAACTTGTTCACAACTTAAAGCTGAACACCAGAAACCCTCAGGTTTGCTACAACAATTAGAAATGCCAGTATGGAAATGGGAATTGATAACAATGGATTTTGTTACCAAATTACCCAAAACAAAGAAAGGTAATGATACAATCTGGGTGATTGTAGATAGGCTAACCAAGTCAGCTCATTTCCTACCAATGAAGGAAACTTTCAGCATGGAACAGCTAGCCAAACTATATGTAAATGAAATTGTTTCTTTACATGGAATACCTTTATCAATTATGTCTGATAGAGATAGCCGATTTACCTCTCATTTTTGGTCAAGTTTCCAAAAAGCCATGGGAACCAAGTTAAATCTGAGCACAGCTTATCATCCTCAAACGGATGGACAAAGTGAAAGAACAATTCAGACGATGGAAGACATGCTTAGAGCTTGTGTAATTGATTTCGGAGGTAATTGGGACGATCACTTACCTTTAATAGAATTTTCTTATAATAATAGTTATCACGCAAGTATCAATGCTGCACCATTCGAAGCACTTTATGGATGAAAGTGCCGAACCCCAGTCTGTTGGGAAGAAATTGGGGAAAAGCAACTATCTGGACCTGAGATAGTGCAAGAAACAACTGACAAGATTATTCAAGTTAAGGAACGACTGAAAGCAGCACGTGATCGATAGAAGAGTTATGCTGATAACCGACGCAAGCCATTGGAATTTCAAGTAGGAGATAAAGTATTGTTGAAAATCTTTCCTTGGAAAGGAGTAGTAAGATTCATCAAACGGGGAAAGCTAAGTCCCAGATATGTTGGACCTTTTGAGATTATTAGAAGAATAGGACCTGTAGCCTATCAGCTACAACTGCCAGAGGAAATGGCAGGAATACATGATGTATTTCATGTATCTAATCTCAATAAATGCTTAGCTGATGAATCACTAATGGTACCTCTTAAGGATATAGAGGTAAATGAACAACTCAAGTTTGTAGAAAGACCTCTACAGATTGAAGACAAGAAAGTCAAGAATCTCAAGCACAAGAGATTAGTTCTGGTCAAAGTAAAGTGGGACTCCAAAAGAGGACCTGAGTACACATGGGAGCTTGAATCTGAAATGCAAAGAAAATATCCGCACTTATTCCAGTAGATCTCGAGGACGAGCTCTAAAACAAGGTGGGGAGGATGTAACAATCCTCAATAAAACGACACTCTCGAATATTTCCGACACCCTATTATATTTTAAAATGTTCCAATATGTCTTTAAATACACCACGTATGTGAAAACCGAGCCCGAAATACAGTATAGCATTTAAAATAAATTAAAAATCTAATCAGTAAGTTGAGGCGGGCCGCGTACGACCCCACCCCAACCTTACGCGGGCGGTATCAAGGTTAGAACCTGATTTCGTTGATTCTTAAGTTCAGACGGGCTGCGTAAGACCCCTGATTAGTCTACGCGGGCCGCGTGAGATCAAGAACGCAGAGACACCCTAGGCCGACACGTGTCGACATCGTGGCGGACCTACCTGATGAGGCGGACAAGCTAGTCCGTTGACTAGCTTTGACGCGGGCCGCGTAAGCCCTGGGCTTATGTTACGCGGGCCGCGAGAGACCCATGTTCAGCAACTATATAAGAAGGCATCGGGTTTCAGTATTCCTCGTTCATTTCTGTGACAACTCGAAATTTAGAACCTTTCGTTGTATGCTCGAACGATTAGTGACTAATTGATTTGATGAATTAATGAATGATTTATGTGAACTTATATGGTTATGTTTGTGATTGTATGTATGCGAGTATGTCTATGTACCGAAACAACAAGGACCCGACTCGAGACCATGTGGTCTCGAGTAAACATCACACCACATATGGGCCGGTTGGGCCGTGCACCTCATCCGAAGCCCATTAGGGTGCACAAGGTGAAACAAGTATATATATCTTAGTGTTAGCCATGTTGCCATTTTCTTTGGATAACACACACTCTCCTACTCCCTCTCACTAAACCCTAGACACCAAACATCATATTCCTCCTCCTTCTTCTCGGATCCAAACCGGTGACACTAGGACTAGCGGATCGGCTCACACACACACACTCGGAAGTTTCGTACTCGCCTTTGAAACTCATCAACCGGTTAGTGATTTTATGATGTTTGTTGTTGTTGTTTAATAATGGTATGAATGATATGATTAACTAGTGTAGTGGTATGCTTGATAATGCTTCATGAATCGGATGTATATATTGTTGATAATCGGCTAACATGTTTCGGATATATTGCACAATGAGCTCATGATATCTTGTATTGAAATGTGATTCAAATCATTAAATGTGAATGTTCATAAAACCGGCTCGCACATGTGATTAGAAAGCATCATGTTATTCGGATTAGGATAGATTTTGGAGATGTTATGTGATGACTTGAAACCATTAAACGAGTATGATCGAATGTTTGATTTGTTGTTCATGATTATATTTGTGATTAATGTTAGAAACCGAAAATATGATGAACAAGCTTGAATGATCATGATGAACTATTTGAATATATGAAGAACTTGTTGAATATGATATGAGTGTGTGATAAACATTTGAAATTTGTTGTTTGATCCATTTTGGTAAATTACTAGACAAACAAACATGTTTAAGTGGATAGTACAAACCATTTCATGAAACCAAATTTCCATTGGATAGTACACTGTGCAGAATCAGCTCCTGTCCAACCGAAACCTCCAATTGCGACTCGAAACCAGTGCATGATGAGTCGAAATCTCCCGGTTGTGACATCGGTTGCGAGTCGCAAACACCTGGTTGCGACTCGAAACCACACGAGATCAGCACATAAACCGTATGACTCGAAACCCCGGTTACGAGTCCGGTTGCGACTCGAGACCAAAACAGCACGAACCGAGACCATGATTGCGACTCAGGTTGCGAGTCGCCAACGCCTAGTTGCGACTCGAGACTATACACAGATACACGCTGTTTGGGCTTGCACCTCATTTCGGACTTAAGTGATTGGGCCGGACTCTTGGGCCTGATACACAGATTTTATGTGTTGATGATTGAATGTGGATATTGTTGAACTGCCATGATCAAACGTGTATGCCATGAACGATACTTGAATGCATTATGCTAGGAACATACGTGTACTGATTGAATACGAACCTGATTGGTATGATACAACTATGATAGGACGTGAGTAGCCACAATATTGCTTGATTGACTTTTATGTGTATCTACCGAGCAAACCAAGGTGAGTTCACACCCTCTACAAAGCATGGGATTCCCAGGGGTCGGGAATTGGGGTTAAGGAACATGGGTTCCTCGTCCTCCTTGGGTAGGACAGCAAAGGTTCAGGAATGTAATTCCTCGTCCTCACGGACAGATAACTCGTACTAGACCAAAACTCTATCACGAAGTCCCTCATTTTTATATCGACTTAATCGCCGGGCCAATGGCGAGCGGGTCATTAGTTAGATAGCGCTATTTAGGTCTGACAAACCTCACACCGTGCCGCAGAGGACGGGCGTGAACTAATGGATCTGGGGCACGTCAATGATGATAGACATTGACAGTTTCAGGGCACATAAACATGACTACAGTCAGCAGTCGATATGGTAACGAGTCTAGTGTATACATGGGGTAGCCCCCACGGCCGAAATGCCAGATAACTAACACGGGGTAGCCCCCACGGCAGGATTGCCAGAGTAACCGGGAATAAACAAGTCACGTTTTTAACTATGGGGTAACCCCCACGGCAGGATGCCAGCTAAAGGAAACTGTTTTCGAAACAACTTAAAACGAACACCCAACCGTGAACTCACTCAACTTGTTGTTGACTCGTTACTACATGCTTTGCAGGTCCTTAGGTTCTTAGCTGGAGCTTGCATGGAGGAGGATCGTTGTGGGACATGGACGACTGTGTGCCATGTTAAACTTTGAAACAACTAAACTTATGTTTGATTTAAGACTTATGCTTCCGCTTGCAACTTAACTATGTTTTGTTTGAACACCAATTGTATTGGTTGGATTTTTATAACTACTTATATGCTTGTTCAATATGATTGGTGGCTGGATCCTGGTCAGTCACGCCTCCAAGCGGTAGTACTCCGCGGGTGGATTTTGGGGGTGTGACAGATTGGTATCAGAGCCATTGGTTATAGAGAACTTGGTTTTAATAAAGGGAAAAAAAACGTTTTTGTTAAAACCAGACTATAACCTGTACAGTGCTCAACGGTCCACAACGATGCTTCGCTCCACACGCAAGGCTCGACATTCTAGGTGATATGATCTGTGTATATATTGCCTCCTTGTTAGTTACATAGTACATTGCTTATGGTATGCTTGGTTAGTATAACTACTGTTGCTTGAACACGTGCGTGCTTGCTCTATCCTATCATCGCACTTTCGCGAAACCCCTCTCACTCACGTTCTTCTTGATATGAAGATCATGTCTGGACGCGTTAACCTGACACAAGCCCAGTTGACGGCTCTGATCAACGAACGAGTTGCCGCAGCAGTTGTAGCTGCACACGCAGGAGGTCATCATGTTCAGCCACCCGTGTGCACTTTTAAGACTTTCATGGACTGCCGACCAACTACTTTTAGCGGCACTGAAGGAGCAGTAGGTCTCCTACACTGGTTTGAGAAACTAGAATCTGTCTTCGAAATGTGTGAATGCCCTGAGGCGCGCAGGGTGAAGTATGCTACTGGTACTCTCGAGGGTTTAGCCCTCACATGGTGGAACGCTCAAGTTCAGATGCTGGGGTTGGTTGCTGCCAATGCCACCCCATGGGAGAATTTTAAGGAAATGATCAAGGAGGAATACTGCAGTCGTGATGAGATTCACAAACTGGAAGTGGAGTTCTTCAACCTCAAGATGATGGGGTCCGAAATCGAAGCATATGTGAAAAGGTCGAACGAACTGGCAATTCTGTGCCCTACTATGGTGGATCCTCCCATCAAACGCATCGAACTATTTCTTCAGGGCTTAGTGCCAGAAATCCAAAGTCATGTGACTTCAGCAAACCTCGCCACCTACCAGCAAACTGTCCAGTTGGCTCACCGTCTCACGGATCAGGCGGTGGAGCAGAACAAGCTACCAAAACGCATAGGTGCTGCAACTACTTCCGGTACCTCCAGTGACAACAAACGGAAATGGGATGGGACTTCAAGTAAGGGTTCGACTTCTGTTCAGACCCAGTCTCAGCAGAGAAAGACTGAGGACTACAAGAGCCCTAATCAGCAATCGTCTGGTGGTCAAAGTCATGGTGGGTACAAAGGAAATCACCCCAAATGCAATCGCTGCAGCCTGCACCACAGCGGGCCATGCACCAGGGGCAACTGTCATCGGTGCAACAAGCCTGGTCACGCTGCAAAGGATTGCAGGAGCTTATACCCCGCTAATCAGAATCGTCAGCAAGCTCAACAGAACCAGCGCCAGCAGCAGCAGCAAGGAGATAACAAAGGGTGCTTTCAGTGTGGAGCTGAGGGCCACTTCAAGAGAGATTGTCCCCAACTGAACAGGAACCAGAACAACAACAACAACAATAACAACAATCAGGGGAATGGTAACAATGGGAACAACAACAACAATGGCGCCAGGGGGCGGGTGTTTGTGATTGGCCAAGGTGAAGCAAGGAATGACCCCAATGTTGTGGCGGGTAAGTTCCTTCTCGACGACTTTTATGTTTCAGTTTTATTTGATTCGGGTGCCGATACTAGCTACATGTCACTAGAAGTTAGTCGAATGCTTAAGCGTATTCCAACACCTTTGAACAACAAGCACACCGTAGAGCTAGCAAATGGTAAGAGTTTAGAAGCCACACACGTAGTCAGGGGTTGTAAACTTATTCTCGCTGACCAGACCTTCTCTATCGACCTCATTCCTATTGTCTTGGGTAGTTTCGACGTCGTCATTGGGATGGATTGGTTATCCCAGCACCGAGCAGAGATTCTTTGCAACGAGAAGGTTGTCCGTATTCCAGGTCCCGATGGTGAACCTCTTATGATTCATGGCGACAAGAGGAGTGCTGTTGAGAACGTCATTTCTCTCCTTAAGGCCCAAAAGTGCTTGCGAAAGGGGCACACTGCTATTTTGGCTCTCATTACTGACACCTCAGAAAAAGAGAAGAAGATAGAAGATTTTCCAGTTGTACGCGATTATCCAGAGGTATTTCCTGAGGAATTACCTGGTCTTCCGCCTCATCGCCAAGTCGAGTTTCAGATCGAACTAGCTCCTGGGGCTGCGCCCATAGCCCGTGCACCTTATCGTTTAGCCCCATCAGAGTTGAAGGAACTCTCTACGCAACTACAAGAACTCTTGGATAAGGGTTTTATTCGTCCTAGCTCATCGCCCTGGGGAGCTCCAGTGCTATTTGTGAAAAAGAAGGATGGTACTTTCAGAATGTGCATCGACTACCGAGAACTCAACAAGGTGACGGTGAAGAACCGTTATCCTCTACCGCGTATCGACGACTTATTCGACCAGCTGCAAGGATCGAGCTACTATTCGAAGATCGATTTGAGATCGGGTTATCACCAGCTGAGAGTCCGGGAAGAGGACGTCTCCAAAACAGCTTTCAGAACTCGATACGGGCACTATGAGTTTTTGGTCATGCCTTTTGGGATGACAAATGCACCTGCGGTTTTCATGGACTTGATGAACCGAGTGTGCAAGCCTTACCTGGACAAGTTCGTTATAGTCTTCATCGACGACATCCTGATCTATTCCAAGAGTCGGGAGGAACACGAGCAGCATCTGCGACTTATTCTGGAACTCCTTCGAACAGAACAGCTTTACGCAAAGTTCTCGAAATGCGACTTCTGGCTTCGAGAAGTCCATTTCCTAGGCCACGTGGTGAACAAGGATGGGATTCATGTTGATCCATCCAAGATAGACTCGATTAAGAACTGGCCTGCACCTCGTACACCAAAGGAAATTCGCCAATTCTTGGGTTTGGCGGGATACTACCGGAGATTCATACAGGATTTTTCTAAGATTGCACAGCCTCTCACCTCACTAACGCAGAAGGGCGTTGTTTATCGCTGGGGAAACGCACAGGAGTTGGCATTTCAGCACCTAAAGGATAGACTCTGTAGCGCACCTATCCTTTCCTTGCCGGAAGGCACAGACGATTTTGTGGTTTACTGCGACGCATCAATTCAGGGTCTTGGTTGCGTGTTGATGCAACGAGATAAAGTTATAGCCTACGCTTCACGCCAACTCAAAGTTCATGAAAAGAACTACACTACGCACGATTTAGAGCTGGGAGCTGTTGTCTTTGCACTTAAGTTATGGCGGCATTACCTGTATGGTACCAAATGCGCCATCTACACCGACCACAGGAGCCTCGAGCACATCTTCAAGCAGAAAGAACTGAATATGCGGCAACGACGATGGGTCGAACTACTGAATGACTACGAGTGCTCAATTAGATATCACCCGGGCAAGGCCAATGTTGTGGCTGACGCCCTCAGTCGGAAGGACACCGCGCCTAAGCGCGTACGAGCTTTACAACTCACGATCCACTCTAGTCTCCCTTCCCAGATACGAGCAGCTCAGATAGAAGCACTGAAACCGGAAAACGTCAGGGCTGAAGCCCTACGCGGATCAAGGCAACGATTAGAACAGAAGGAAGACGGTGCTTACTACGTAACGGGACGCGTTTGGGTCCCACTCTATGGCAACCTACGAGAGCTTGTGATGGACGAAGCACACAAGTCTCGCTACTCGGTACATCCTGGATCGGATAAAATGTACCACGACATCAAAACTACGTACTGGTGGCCTAGCATGAGGGCCCACATAGCAACCTACGTCAGCAAGTGCTTGACTTGTGCGAGAGTCAAGTCGGAATACTAGAAACCCTCAGGCCTACTCCAACAACCAGAGATACCACAATGGAAATGGGAGCAGATTTCCATGGATTTTGTTACTGGCTTACCTAGATCCCAGCGCGGGAACGATACCATTTGGGTGATCGTGGATCGACTCACAAAATCTGCACACTTCTTGGCTATCAAGGAGACGGATAAGTTCTCCACTCTTGCAGAAATATACCTTAAGGAAGTCGTTTCGAGGCACGGGGTGCCCACCTCTATATCTCGGATCGAGATGCACGTTTTACTTCCGAGCTGTGGCAAGCAACGCACAAATCCTTTGGCTCACGATTAGATATGAGCACAGCGTATCACCCTCAGACGGACGGGCAGTCCGAGCGCACTATTCAAACCTTAGAGGACATGCTTCGTGCATGTGTAATCGACTTTGGCAACCGCTGGGAAAAGCATCTGCCACTTGTGGAATTCTCGTACAATAACAGCTACCACACCAGCATTAAAGCTGCCCCGTTTGAGGCATTGTACGGACGTAAATGCCGGTCTCCTCTTTGCTGGGCAGAGGTGGGAGATAGTCAGATCACTGGTCCAGAATATGTGGTAGACACGACCGAACAAATTGCTCAAATACGAAAACGCATGGTGGCGGCTCGCGAACGTCAGAAAGTTTACGCCGACATGGGCAGGAAACCACTTGAGCTCCAGGTTGGGGAGCGGGTACTACTCAAAGTTTCACCCTGGAAGGGTGTGGTTCGTTTTGGTAAACGCGGTAAACTTAACCCACGATACGTTGGACCTTTCGAGGTCATTGAGAAAATAGGCAGGGTGGCCTACAGACTAAACTTACCAGCGGAACTCGGTGCAGTTCACAACGTTTTCCACGTGTCGAATCTGAAGAAGTGTCCATCAGATGAGACCTACGTAGTTCCTCTGAAGGAACTCACTATCGACGAACAGCTACGATTCGTCGAGGAACCAGTCGAAATCACGGACCGGGATGTTAAGGTCCTCAAGAGCACTAGAATACCTCTCGTTCGAGTTCGTTGGAACTCACGTCGCGGCCCAGAGTTCACCTGGGAGCGCGAAGATCAGATGAAACAAAAGTATCCCCAACTGTTCGCAAACAGTACACCCACTACTGAGACTGAAGCTACGGAATTTCGGGACGAAATTCCAGATCAACGGGGGGTGGATGTGACACCCCAGGAAAACCAGGAAAACCATACAACTTAACTAGCTTCCTCAGTGAGTGCCTACCAAATTTCGGGACGAAATTTCTTTCAACTTGGGGATGATGTGACAACTCAAAATTTAGAACCTTTCGTTGTATGCTCGAACGATTAGTGACTAATTGATTTGATGAATTAATGAATGATTTATGTGAACTTATATGGTTATGTTTGTGATTGTATGTATGCGAGTATGTCTATGTACCGAAACAACAAGGACCCGACTCGAGACCATGTGGTCTCGAGTAAACATCACACCACATATGGGCCGGTTGGGCCGTGCACCTCATCCGAAGCCCATTAGGGTGCACAAGGTGAAACAAGTATATATATCTTAGTGTTAGCCATGTTGCCATTTTCTTTGGATAACACACACTCTCCTACTCCCTCTCACTAAACCCTAGACACCAAACATCATATTCCTCCTCCTTCTTCTCGGATCCAAACCGGTGACACTAGGACTAGCGGATCGGCTCACACACACACACTCGGAAGTTTCATACTCGCCTTTGAAACTCATCAACCGGTTAGTGATTTTATGATGTTTGTTGTTGTTGTTTAATAATGGTATGAATGATATGATTAACTAGTGTAGTGGTATGCTTGATAATGCTTCATGAATCGGATGTATATATTGTTGATAATCGGCTAACATGTTTCGGATATATTGCACAATGAGCTCATGATATCTTGTATTGAAATGTGATTCAAATCATTAAATGTGAATGTTCATAAAACCGGCTCGCACATGTGATTAGAAAGCATCATGTTATTCGGATTAGGATAGATTTTGGAGATGTTATGTGATGACTTGAAACCATTAAACGAGTATGATCGAATGTTTGATTTGTTGTTCATGATTATATTTGTGATTAATGTTAGAAACCGAAAATATGATGAACAAGCTTGAATGATCATGATGAACTATTTGAATATATGAAGAACTTGTTGAATATGATATGAGTGTGTGATGAACATTTGAAATTTGTTGTTTGATCCATTTTGGTAAATTACTAGACAAACAAACATGTTTAAGTGGATAGTACAAACCATTTCATGAAACCAAATTTCCATTGGATAGTACACTGTGCAGAATCAGCTCCTGTCCAACCGAAACCTCCAATTGCGACTCGAAACCAGTGCATGATGAGTCGAAATCTCCCGGTTGCGACATCGGTTGCGAGTCGCAAACACCTGGTTGCGACTCGAAACCACACGAGATCAGCACATAAACCATATGACTCGAAACCCCGGTTACGAGTCCGGTTGCGACTCGAGACCAAAACAGCACGAACCGAGACCATGATTGCGACTCAGGTTGCGAGTCGCAAACGCCTAGTTGCGACTCGAGACTATACACAGATACACGCTGTTTGGGCTTGCACCTCATTTCGGACTTAAGTGATTGGGCCGGACTCTTGGGCCTGATACACAGATTTTATGTGTTGATGATTGAATGTGGATATTGTTGAACTGCCATGATCAAACGTGTATGCCATGAACGATACTTGAATGCATTATGCTAGGAACATACGTGTACTGATTGAATACGAACCTGATTGGTATGATACAACTATGATAGGACGTGAGTAGCCACAATATTGCTTGATTGACTTTTCTGTGTATCTACCGAGCAAACCAAGGTGAGTTCACACCCTCTACAAAGCATGGGATTCCCAGGGGTCGGGAATTGGGGTTAAGGAACATGGGTTCCTCGTCCTCCTTGGGTAGGACAGCAAAGGTTCAGGAATGTAATTCCTCGTCCTCACGGACAGATAACTCGTACTAGACCAAAACTCTATCACGAAGTCCCTCATTTTTATATCGACTTAATCGCCGGGCCAATGGCGAGCGGGTCATTAGTTAGATAGCGCTATTTAGGTCTGACAAACCTCACACCGTGCCGCAGAGGACGGGCGTGAACTAATGGATCTGGGGCACGTCAATGATGATAGACATTGACAGTTTCAGGGCACATAAACATGACTACAGTCAGCAGTCGATATGGTAACGAGTCTAGTGTATACATGGGGTAGCCCCCACGGCCGAAATGCCAGATAACTAACACGGGGTAGCCCCCACGGCAGGATTGCCAGAGTAACCGGGAATAAACAAGTCACGTTTTTAACTATGGGGTAACCCCCACGGCAGGATGCCAGCTAAAGGAAACTGTTTTCGAAACAACTTAAAACGAACACCCAACCGTGAACTCACTCAACTTGTTGTTGACTCGTTACTACATGCTTTGCAGGTCCTTAGGTTCTTAGCTGGAGCTTGCATGGAGGAGGATCGTTGTGGGACATGGACGACTGTGTGCCATGTTAAACTTTGAAACAACTAAACTTATGTTTGATTTAAGACTTATGCTTCCGCTTGCAACTTAACTATGTTTTGTTTGAACACCAATTGTATTGGTTGGATTTTTATAACTACTTATATGCTTGTTCAATATGATTGGTGGCTGAATCCTGGTCAGTCACGCCTCCAAGCGGTAGTACTCCGCGGGTGGATTTTGGGGGTGTGACAATTTCTTTTCTATATCTCGACTTTCTGAAGTTATAGGCTTTATATTCAAGTATAATACCCCCTAATTAGCGAGGTTCTGCTCCGTTGTAAGTATTATAACCCCAGTTTCGTATTAGCTACGCTGCCCGATTAATTTAGGGTTCCGTAACAACTGTCGTGGTTCTGCCCGACGTAGTTGTTGGAATACCGTCTCGGGGAGGGTATCATTAACATTATCAAAGGGTTATTATACTAACCTATGTACATTTGTGTAAATTATAGATTAATCCCAGGAAACCCTTACGCGAAATCTAAGATAGCAATGTGAGTTTATCCTCTTTTTGTTAACCTTTTTGTAATATTTTACAAAACCTTAAATGTTTTACAATGCGATTAAGCGATGATTGAGTCTTTGTAGTTCTTCAATTACTGCAGGTATGTTGGGGTTTTGTATACAAAATTTACAACACTGTGAGTAGTAAGTCGGGACGACAATACGTTACCATTGGACAACGAGTTAGCCAATGTGTAATATGACCCACCAGTCAGGATTGACAGTACTGAATGAGTAATTGTGTAGAAATAAACAATGTGATCGCTCTCAATACTGTGTTAATTGATAAAATGTTTCTTGATTAAACTGGGATTCACTCACCAGTATTTCCCATTGATAAATGTTTTTAAAACGCGTTTCAGGTAACACAATGTGACAGCCAATTAGTAAAAAGCCAGCTGGAGAGCACTGGAGGCTTGGGAAAAATGTGGCTATAAAAGTTACCTAAAAGATGATGTTTTAAATTCAACAAAATAGGGTTTATCCCTATAAACATATTGTAATAAGAAACTTGGGTTTTACCCATGTGATTATTAATATGAAATATGGTTGTTTCACTCTGATAAACATTTCCTAACTACGGTGCTGATGTAATTTCCGCTGCCAAATTAACCAACTGATACCACCGAAGTTCTGAGTTCACGTCCGCCCGTTCCCGGGATAGATAAGGGATCGGGGGTTGCGACATGCCCACATGTTCTTGTAAAGCAGCTAAAGATTATAATGATTTTTCAATGTTAATCAAACTAATGCAACTTCTTATGGGAGTAGATGATGTTTATCAACCAGTAAGAACTAATTTGTTAACTAGAGAAGAATTTCCATCTGTCAAGGTTTCCTTTTCTGTGGTTTCTAGGGAGGAATCACATAGATTGTCTAGTAATGGGTCAAAAGGTCAGAATGTGTCTTTTGTATCTAAGTCTAATCAATCCTTTGAGTCAAAGAAAAAAGTATCTAATCAAAGAGGACCTAATCCAAATTTAAAGTGTACACATTGTAATATGATTGGTCATACTGTTGATAGATGCTTTGAGATAATTGGTTATCCTCCAGGTTTTAAGAAAAGAACTAACACTATGTCTGGTAAAACTACATTAACTAATAAATCTAATGCTACTGTTGGGTCATCTGCTAGTGTGTCTACTTCTGGTTTGCCTTTTACATCTGAGCAGATAGCAACGTTGTTAAGTTTATTTGGTGAGAAGTCTGGTATGGAGTCAACAAGTGTAGGAGGTGAGTCCTGTTTTGTTAATAGTTTTGCTAGTTGTTCTAGTTCCATGTTTTTTGGAGGTGTTTTTAGTTGGATTGTTGACTCTGGGGCAAGTCAACACATGGTTAATAGTGATAAAGATATGTTTAATACAGTTGATGTTTTTGAATTTGATCTTAAAGTTGGTCACCCAAATGGTACAAATGTAAAAGTTTTGAAAATTGGTAATATCAAGTTAATGGATAATATCATTTTAAAAGATGTGTTTTATGTCCCAGGTTATCATGTGAATCTGTTGTCTGTTCATAGATTAGCCAAAGAGAATAATATTGATGTTGTGTTTAATGAGGACAGTTGTATATTACAGGATTCCAAATCAAGGAGAATCCTAGTGACTGGTAGTCAAGATAGTTGTTTATATTTTGTTGGTAAAAATGGTAATTCTGTGAATGTTTGCTTTAATAGTTTTGTTAAGTCAAGTTTGTGGCATACCCATCTGATCAAGTGCTAGCTGTGTTAAAAAAGAATTTTGATGCTAAAAGTATTGAACATGGTCCTTGTGATGTTTGTCATAGGGCCAAACAAGTTAGGGTTCCTTTTCCATTAAGTGAACATAAAACTAAGTCTATTGGGGAGTTAATCCATCTAGATTTGTGGGGTCCATATAAAGTTACCAGTTATGAGGGATTTAAATATTTTTTAACTGTTGTAGATGATTTTTCTAGGACTGTTTGGTGTTACTTGTTGTCAAGTAAAACTGAAGTGTTTGAAAATCTGTGTAACTTTTATGAACTCATTCTAACTCAGTTTGAGAAAAACAATTAGAAGTGATAATGGAACAGAATTTGTGAATAACCAAATGATTTCATTTTGTAAAAACAAAGGTATTTTACATCAAACGTCTTGTTCTTATACACCACAACAAAATGGTGTGGTGGAGAGGAAACATAGACATCTCTTGAACACAGCTAGAGCTTTAATGTTTCAAAGTAATTTGCCTCTTAAGTATTGGTCTGATTGCATTTTAACTGCTGTTTACTTAATCAACAGGTTACCCTCTTCTGTTCTAGGTGGTAGAAGTCCTTATGAAATTGTATATGGTTTTAAGCCCTCTTTAATTCATCTAAGGAACTTTGGATGTCTTTGTTTTAGTACTGTTTTATCTGAATCCGATAAGTTTGCTTATCATGCTGATAAGTGTGTTCTTATTGGTTATTCTAATATTAAAAAAGGATATAAATTGCTAAGTTTGGACAATAGAAAAGTGTTTTTTTTTCTAGAGATGTAAAATTTTATGAGAATGTATATCCTTTTAAATCTAATCTGGATAATAGTCAAGAGTTGTTTAATAAAACTGATTTAAATCATGTAAACTTTTTTGATTATACTGAAACAATGTTGTCTGAAGTTCCTACAGTTCCCAATGATGAAGAGGGTACAACTGGTGCTCAAGATCACTACAGTGATGATCAGCAGCCATTGTCACCCTCTACATCTGCCACTGCCCCAAATGTTGAGAATATTCAACCTGAAGGTGGGCAGTTGGGTAGTAGTTATCTGGGTAATAGTGGCGATCACATGATGAGACCAACCTATCTGAGGGACAATCTGTTAGGAGATCTTCTAGAAAAGTGTCTTTTCCAAAAAAATTTGATGAATTTGTTGTAGAAGGAAAAGTTAAGTATGGTATTGAAAAAGTTGTTAGCTATGCTAATTTGTCTGTTGATAATCTGTGTTTAGTTTCATCTTTGAATAAGTCAGTTGAACCTAGTTCTTATAAAGAGGCTATTAAAGACCCTAGGTGGATAGAAGCCATGAATAATGAAATGGAGGCTCTTTATAGGAACAACACCTGGGTTGTTGTTAATTTTCCTGAAGGTAGAAAACCCATAGGGTGTAAGTGGGTTTATAAAATAAAATACAAAGCTAATGGTGAGATTGAAAGGTATAAGGCTAGGTTAGTGGCAAAGGGCTTTAATCAAAGAGAGGGAATTGATTTTGGGGAAATATTCTCACCTGTTGTAAAGATGGTGACTGTTAGAATTGTGTTAAAACTTGCTGTGAACAATTGTTGGCCTTTATATCAGCTTGATACAAATAATGCCTTTCTGTATGGGTCATTATCTGAAGAAGTTTATATGTCTTTACCACAAGGTTATTTTAATAATGATAAAAATAAGGTGTGTAAACTTGTTAAGTCTCTTTATGGACTTAAACAAGCCCCCAGAAAATGGAATGAGAAATTGACTTCTGTGTTGATTGATATGGGTTTTGTGCAAAGTTTGTGTGATCATTCTTTGTTTATTATGTGTGAGAATGATGTGTTATTAATTATTTTGGTTTATGTCGATGACATTGTGGTTACTGGAAATAGTCTTTCTGAAATAACAAAGGTTAAACAGTGTTTAAGTGATAATTTCCAAATAAAAGACTTAGGTTTGCTGAAATATTTTCTTGGTATAGAGGTCTTATACTCCAATGGGTCTATTTGTTTGTCTCAAAGGAAGTATTGTCTTGAAATTCTTAACGAGTTTGGGTATTTGGGGTGTAAACCTGTTGGTACACCTATTGAACAATCACATCTTGTTACAAATAAAACTGATAAAGATAAAAGGTTTTTGGAAAATGTGAATGGTTTCCAAAAATTAATTGGCAAGTTAATATATCTGTCATTAACTCGTCCAGATATAAGTTATTTCGTTCAATTCTTAAGTCAATATATGTATAAACCATGTCAAGCACACTTGGATATTGCTTTAAGGTTATTAAGATACCTGAAGCAATGTCCAGGTAAAGGTGTTATGTTTAGGAAAACAGGTAATCTTGATCTTTCAGGGTTTGTTGATTCTGATTGGGCAAAGTGTGTTTTAACTAGGAAGTCGGTTACTAGATTTGGGGTATTTCTTGGGGATACTCTTATATCCTGGAAAAGTAAGAAACAAAGTGTTGTTTCGAGGTCCACAGCCGAGGCTGAGTACAGAGCAATGTGCTCAGCCACATGTGAAGTTATGTGGATTAAAAATGTTTTGCAACAGTTAAAAGATAGTTGTACTTTGCCTATTAAACTGTTTTGTGACAGTAAATCTGCCATTTCTATATCATTCAATCCTGTTTTCCATGAAAGAACAAAACACTTTGAATTAGACTTGCATTTTTTAAGGGAAAAAATTGCAAGTGGCATAATTGAACCACAAAAAATTGCTACTGAGATTCAAGTAGCAGACATTTTTACTAAAGGATTAAGTGTTGCTCAACATAACATGTTGTGTGAAAAGTTGGGTTTATTTGATATGTTTGCAGTATGAATTATGGGGGGATGTTGAAATGTAAAGATTTTTTATTATAATTCATAATTCAAACATATTGATATTGGGTTGGATATTTGAAATGTGACATATTATTGGGCTCAGTTTGTTATTGGACTGTTTCAGTTTGTTATTGGGCTGTTTCAGTTGTTATGAAGTTTGTTATGAGTCCAGGGGCTAAAATGTACAATTTATGAAGATCAAGGGGCTTAAGTGGAACTTATATTCACACCTGCTATATAAGAGAAGAGAGAGAAGAAGAGCTCAGTTGTTCGAGATATTTCTAGGGGTTTCTCTTTGTTTCTCTCTGTACTTGTTCATCGTCTTCGTAGATCTCAGTGTTGAGATCATCTCTATTTTAGAGATTGTGTTGATCTCTGCGTCTGTATCCTTTATATTCTGTTTGTACTTTGATTTGTATTCAACAGATTACTTCAATCTGTTGAATCGGTACTTTGTATTGTTAAGATCTCATATTCTTGAGATCTAGGGTTTCTGGTTGGGATCTTTTGGGTTGGCTAAGTAAAAAAAAAATGTCACTATTTCTGGTGTGTTTGTGTTGTTCAAGTTTAGATCTATACCATTTTACAGAAATACATAGAAAAAATTAGTGAGAATTTACTAAAAGCAACCCACTGGAAAAATCTTGGATCCGCCACTGGTCATCTGACACCCCCCTGTGAGTACATGTAAAAAGGACAATGATATGAGCATCTATCTGTGTGTTGGTTTGAAGACCGGATGAGTGACCAAGCGTTGTGCATCAAATGACTACTTAGTCCAGAAGCAACGAAATCCGCTGCAGCGGACTGGTTTGGCTGTGGTTGAGAGGGTCCCGCGGTTTTTTTTTTAACAGTAACAATTTAAAAAAAATCTGCTTTTCAAAATTTAAACATCAATGGTTTTTTTAAATAAATAAAATTCTATAATTTTCAATAAATATTAACCCACTTCAACTTTAATCTAAACCTTCACCAGATTTACACCAACCTCAACAGTCAAACTTTCACTTTCGACCGTTCACTCTCAACCAATCTTCCATTTTACACAAACTTTTAACAAAAACCTTTAACACTCAACATTTCACTATTATCACAAATTCTTCCATGGACGATCAAAGAAGTTTCTAAGAAATGTCAGGCTCCGGTTTAAATCTGAACCAATCTACCAACATCCCACTCTACCAAAGCTATGTGTTACCTAATTAACTCGGATCTATCACTTCCTAGTACCAACAATCCGGGCTCATGACTCAACCCGGTGTCATTCATTCACAAAACCAAAACTATGGTTCCATGCCTTCACCCAGAACCGGTTACCCGTTCTATGGTTACCTCCACAAATGGATACGGATTTCAACTCCAATGTCCAATTGGCGCCCGTGTAAAATGCTTCGGACACTCAGTTGTCATGTACATCTACACCAACTCCTTCTTCTAGCCTAAAAAAATAATAAAGGGAAAGGAGATAACGGATCTGCTTGCCTAAGTCCTCGCCTTAGCTCAAATTCACTTGTAGGGGAACCATTGACTAGAATAGATGTACGGCTCGTGAAGAGAATTCCCATTATCCAATTATTCCACTTAGGCGGGAAGCCCATGTGGTGCATCAATCATGTTTGACTTAATGTCTTGATCCAAACTCAAGTAGGCTGATCAACCCCTAGACCCCTCCTTTATCAGAGGAGAGAAAACACTCTTAACATAAGGTTTATTCTAATCACTCTCTACATGTACACATGTTTATCATACTAAGTAACTTTATACTCAAAAGTATATTCTATGGCTTTAGTCTCAGGTCATCTTCTAACAAGTTCATTACACGTTACAACTTAGTTTCTAACTCGCGAAAGATTAGAACTAATCTACGACCTTATCTGATTTTCGCTAGGAGATGCAACAAAAGTAGGCATCTTTAAGATCATAACAATATTGTTTGGATATAAGTTAAGATGTTATTTAATCAATTTGATTCACTTTCTAAAAGGAAGAAAAAAAAACATATCCAAATGAAATAAATAATAAAAAGATAAAAACATATCCAAATGAAATAAATAATAAAAAGAGTTAAATGCCTGGTTGGTCTCTGTGGTTTGCAAATATTGCAGACTTGGTCCTAGTGGTTTACTAATTACAAAGTTAGTCCCAGTGGTTGCAAATTTGACACTCGGGTGATCCTTATCACTAACCCATGTTAATTTTTTAGTTAAATGTATGCGAAATGACTAGATTGTCCCTGAACAATAAAAAAAAAGATGGGCCTAACATCTTAACTATCTTCAAGTCTTCAACTACATCTCCGACATCAAACTCACTATTTCCGGTCAACGAACTCACTCTCATTCATTCATGGAATCGTCACCGGAAAACATCTCCGACGACTTCGACCGGTTACCAGACCCTATCATCATAACAATCTTCAACTACATCTCCGACATCAAAACCCTAATCAGCTGACGATCCGTTGCTCGCCGCTTCAACTCACTCGTTCCTCACTCCGACTCGCTCCTCCTCCGAGTCGACTGAGTCATCTCCGTCGCTGACTCCGACAACGACGACGACACATCCTCCGTCATCGGTTTCTTCAAATCCATCGTCAAATTGATCCAAAACCTAATTTCTTCTCCTCCACATCATCAGTTTCAATCGCAATCTGAAAAATCACAATCGGAACAATCGCAACCGCAATCGCAATATTTTCCGGCGATGATTCTTCGAACATTCGAGAGGATTAAACAGCTGGAGATCGAGTTACCGAACAGAGATATGAGATTAGAGAAACGAGCGGCGATCAAGTGGAGAGCGGAGTACAGTAAGACGTTGAAAGTTTGTTGAAAGAGATTGTAACTGAACATGAAAGTTTGTTGAAATTGATTGTTAGGGTGGAGGGTATGGTTAATCACTCTAGGGTGATTGAGTGAAATTCTACCCAATAATATTATGCCATGTCAACTCCCCATTTCACTCCTCATTTTGCACTCAATCAGGGGGTATGGTTAATCACTCTAGGGTGTTTGAGTAGGTTAAAAAATAAAAAATTTTGATTGGTTAATTCTCTCCTCTCTCTCTCTCCTCATCACTCACATTCGGTGACTACACACAGATCATTCCCTCTCTCCAACTCATCGCTTATCTTCATCAACCGGGTATAGTCACCGATCGGTGACTATAACTCCCCGCATATCATACCCTCCAGCCTTAGAGATAGAGAAGATGAAGGAACTGTGATTACGAATGAATTAAGGTGGCCATCTTTATTTTTTATTTTTTTATTGTTTAGGGGCAATCTAGTCATTTCGTATACATTTAATTGAGAAAATTAATATGGGTTAGTGATAAGGATCACCCGAGTACAAAATTTGCAACCACTGGGACCAACTCTGTAATTAGTAAACCACTAGGACCAAGTCTACAATATTTGCAAACCACAGGGACCAACCAGGTATTTAACTCTAATAAAAAAGATAAAAACATATCCAAATGAAAAAAATAATAAAAAGATAAAAACGAAATAAAAAAGATATAAAATAAATCCAAAGTAGAAGCTCTGTCTGCAGCTCAATTTTCTGTCAGTAACTTACAAGAAGAATAACTGTACTTTACAACAAATCAAGCATAACATTCACACTTGTTTGGATTGAGTATGAACCTCATTAATTTACATACAAATATAGCAAAATAATAAAAAATGATCACAAGATTTCCGAAAGCCATTTCAATTAGTTCTAAATTAATTCACTCGCCATCGTAAACCAATAATCCAGATCTGAATCGTCTTAATACCGTAGATAACGAAAGGTGTTCTAAGATTGAAAAAAAAAAATACGTACAGATTAACATGTATAACAAATTAACAATGAATTCTATAGAATTTGAATAAAATTTCCTGAGAAACATAAGGAGAAAAATTGAAGCTCCATTCTAAATCAATATTTCAGATCTGAATCGCCGTGTTAACGTTTCAGATTCCAGTATGTTCGATTACAGTAGTATAAGATTGAAAAAAAGTACCTACAGATTAACATGTATAACAATGAATCCTTCTTCGAATAAAATTTGGTGATTTAGATTTACAGAGGAATACAGCTTCTTCGCTTATTCATACTGGAATTCTGATAACTAGACTTGAAAAACGATTCGATTTCATCGATCTCGAAGAATTCAAATTCAGAAATCCGTCTCTTAGACGACATCCTCGGTTTTTTAGGAGCAGGAGGACAAGTAACGACTTCAGGTATTTTATGCTCCGGTGATTTCGGCGTGTGAATTTCAATTTCAATTTCTGGTTTGAGTAATTGAACACTACATGATTGGTCAGGTTGTGTAGAAGAGCGCGGAAGCTTTATTTTCAAAGAGGATGTAATAACCGGTGGATCTGGACGTAATTGTAGATCTGTGGACATCATTGACGGTGGTGGTTGGAGGTGATTACGCTGTGGCGGTGGGTGGATTAATGTGGACAAGAAATGGAGGAAGGGAGATGTCTTTGGTGTGCACTGTCTCTATATGTAAGCTTCTAGAGAGAGAAAATTTTGTTCTTTTTTTTTTAAACGGAGACTTTCTTTTTTTAGTTACTCACTGTCACACCGCCTAAACAGCGGCGGTCCTAGCCAAGATCTGTTCAGACTACGTTGTCTTAACCGGGCTCGTGCTGGGTTGGTCAGACTTGGTTACGGCGTTCCCCCAGAAACCGTACTGCCTCCACACGAGATGCCTCGCTGAAGTAACAGTCGGATAAAAACCGGGGTGCGGCTCAGGATCGAACCCCCCCTTGGTGGGTTGTCACCATCATTACCCAATATCCACCCAAATATAACACAAATGGAAATTGAACTTTAGTCTCTTTTGAAAAACTCATGTCTCCAACCACCAGGCCAGAGAAAATTTTGTTTTCTAGAGGTGAAATTGTTAATTCCAGGTTAAGGAGTTGTATATTGTGCTTGAGAATGTGTTCTTTTGAATGTTGTGTTTTAAAAAGGTGGTGGCTGAAACAGAGGTTAAATTAATGCAGAAAATAGGTAGTTTCATTGGTTGGACAAGAATATTATAAAGGGATAGACTTCTTGTGACATAAGCACCCTCCATTTGTTTTTTTGTTTTTTTTTTTACTTTAAGTTCCTTCCATAAAATAATGATTGTTAGAAATATTATATTATATTCTTATAAACAAGAAATACTTTCTTTTCAAGTTTGGAACAACTTATTGTCGTATGGACATACTCTTATAAAGTATAATTAGTTGTTTTATGCATAATAAAAACTATTTGTCACAGAACTAGCAAACTAGCACAGAGATGACCTTACTTACTGCCACTATTCGATTTGACTCGTGTTGTATAAAAATCTTCAAATGTTTTAGTATTGTGTCAAAAGTACTAGCCGGGTGTCATGAACAGATTACTTATTTTTTATACTAGGATTAAACATGTTTTAAGTAGTAACTTGTATACTATGTTAACATGTCTTAGAGCACCTCCCATAGGGGCTCTTATGTGTTTTTGAGAAAAAAAAAAGGGTGTGATGTAAAGGAGTGAGAGACTACTTTTGTGTAATGATGCCTTGAACAAGTTTATCGTCGTGTTCCCAAGTTTCATTAAAGGAGTGAAAAGAAAGGATTCGAAAGGAAACATTTTTTAGTTGTGTTCTAGAGCTTACTAAAGGAGAAAAGAAGGGAAAACAAGAGGTTTTTGACTTACAATTCATCTTGCCAATTTAGAAAGAAATACAGATCAAAGAAAAGAAAATGAGATAATCATTTCTTTTTTCTCCTTAAGTTAACTCAAGAACACGAGTGCGTGTAAGAGAGAGAAATGTTTTTTTGGTTTTAAGAAAAATGAGTTAAGTAGGAAAAAAAAAAAAGAAGTGTTATGTAGACTCGTTTTTAAGACCTTTATATGAGGTGTTCTTATTTACAAAGTATTGCGAATGTTCGTATAATTTGAGAAATATTGTAAGATCAAACTCAATGCACCGCACTTGATGGTGTATTTGGGTGACATGCATGAAGATGCAAAAAATCACCATTGGAGTATAATTGCATTTGAAGGAGTGTTCTTCCTGACGTGCGGTGCATTTGGGTTTGAGGTGGGTGCCACATAATCTTAAACCAAAAAAATTGTTTCATTATCCCATAAAATTCAGTATGGTTTCTTTAGGATAAAAGGAATCAATTAACTTCAGCATGGTTTCTTTATCCCATAAAAATACAGACAATATCGAAAACAATTTTTCTAGCTTTAATATTCCTTTTAAAAATTAAAAGGAATTCAGTATTACAAAAAAAAAAAAGTTTTCATAGTTCTTAAACCGTGAGAAGGTATCGAAATCACTTTTCTAGTTTTACAAAAGAAAAAAAGAAAAAAAAAAGTTTCATGGTTCTTAAACCGTGAGAATGAAGAGTTAATCCTAATAGTTTGGGTAAAGTTGTGGGATGAGATAAACCAAAAGAAAATATAAAGATGTGTAATCCAATAATTATTAGTTTAGTATTAGAGTGGGTATTAGAGTTGGTATTGGTTTAGGATAGCTTGTTTAGCAAGTAATTAGTTTAGTATAAATAGATGGGTTAGGTTATGTAATTACTTGGATGTTTTGCTTTGTTCTTTAATAATATATAAAAGAGTCGTGAGGAGTTCTCACAAAATCGTTGTGTTGCTGCGTTATTGATCCGGTTGATTCCAACAATTGGTATCAGAGCGTGTAACGATCAAGCAGGAGCAAGAAGAATCGAAGCAAATCAACCCGGTGAAGTCGAAAACCTTCGTGGATCGACAAGGAGAAAGAGGTCGAAAACCTTCGTGGATCGACAGAGAGAAGAAGACTTGAAACCTGAGTGGATCAAGCAGGAAGTCGAAACCTAAGTGGATCGACACGGAGAAGAACGAAGACTCGAAATCTGAGTGAATCGAGCAGAGACAAAGACTCGAAATCTGAGTGAATCGAGCAGGGCGGTCGAAATCTAAGTGAATCGACGGATAGTGAAGCAATCAACGAATTGAAGAACGGTATTTTGTGTGATCGCAAGGAGGATTGCTACGAGAAAAAAAAGAAAGAAGACTGTTGGGCTGGGTTCTTTTGTGCACAACAATTGCAAATTAAGTGGGTGCAAATTTGGTTTTGTTGTGTGTGATTGAAAGTGGAGCAGGCACTTTCGCTTAAAAATTTAGAAGAGGTCTATATTGGATTGAGGCAGCTAATAAGAGAAGTCAATAAAATTAAGGAAAAAAAGGATTTGCTGGCTATTTACGTTGAGGAAAAAAAAAGAACTCCTGCCGTGAGGAATAACTATAAAAAAAGGAGATAAAGCATTGTGTGTTTTATTTTGCAAAAGTCAAAAGGTAAAAGAAAAATAAGCAAGCAGCCAAGGGTTTTTGTTTTATTGTTTGGTTCCAATCGGAGTAACAGGAGGCAAATATCAAAACACGAGAAAAGAGAGTTACGATCAAAGCAAGCCAAGAAAGAGAAGATGTTCATGATAGTGATTATCATGATGGTCGGAATATATGGGCTTGAGAAGAAGAAAGAAGCGGGGTTGCCAAGAAAGCATGAAAAGCAAGGAAACGTTTTGGTTGTCAAGTGGAAGAACTCGAGGATCGTTAATGGGTCGGTGGACCAAAGACGGGTCTTGCATGGAATTCAAGATTTAGGAGGAACATATTAGGATTAAGGGGGTGAATGAAGAGTTAATCCTAATAGTTTGGGTAAAGTTGTGGGATGAGATAAACCAAAAGAAAATATAAAGATGTGTAATCCAATAATTATTAGTTTAGTATTAGAGTGGGTATTAGAGTTGGTATTGGTTTAGGATAGCTTGTTTAGCAAGTAATTAGTTTAGTATAAATAGATGGGTTAGGTTATGTAATTACTTTGATGTTTTGCTTTGTTCTTTAATAATATATAAAAGAGTCGTGAGGAGTTCTCACAAAATCGTTGTGTTGCTGCGTTATTGATCCGGTTGATTCCAACAGAGAAGGTATCGAAATCACTTTTCTAGTTTAGCCAATGTTTTGTTTCTAGTTAAATTCTTTAAGTTTTATTTTTAGTTTTGGTTGTGTTTTAGTTATTTTTATTATATTCAGTTTATATATTTATATTTTTAATAATATGAAAATAGAAATTTGATTAATTATTAAAAAAAAGACAAGTATTAATAATACAATTTAAAAGGTGGTGATGATTTGGAAATTTAAGTATTATATTGGTAAGAATGTTTGTAGGGTTGGAGTGAAAATGAGTGTTTTTGATGCTTTTAGAAAAATCTGGTGTGAATTTACTAGACATGTTAGTGGATGGATTTAGTAGTTTGCATTGGTGATGGTTTAAGAGGTAAAAACAATAAAGTTGAGTTACAATAGTAGTTTTAAGGATATATATATATATATATATATATATATATATATATATATATATATATATATATATATATATATATATATATATATGGGACCGCTAGAATGAGAACCACCTCGAGTTATGAGAACCGCGAGAACCACACCGTACGGGGCGAGGTGGACCAAATTTTTTTTTTAAAAAACGTAGATGCATGTATTATAAAAACATTCGTAAAAAATTTTTTTTAAAAAAATGTCGTGTGTGTAGCTTTTTACACCACAAGTTTGTGGTTTACGAGTTCCGTAAATTACGGAACTCGTAAACCACAAACTTGTGGTGTAAAAAGTTCCGTAAATTTACGGAACTCGTAAACCACAAACTTGTGGTGTAAAAAGCTACACACACGGCATTTTTTTAAAAAAAATTTTTACGAATGTGTTTATAATACATGCATCTACGTTTTTGAAAAAAAAAAAAATTTGGTCCACCTCGCCCCGTACGGTGTGGTTCTCGCGGTTCTCATAACTCGAGGTGGTTCTCATTCTAGCGGTCCCCTATATATATATATATATATATATATATATATATATATATATATATATATATATATATTGTAAAAGCTTGTATTATGAGCTGGTTGATCCCGAGAGCAAACTCAAGATCGCTGAATTCGGTCATTGCTAAACTTAGTATTAAGGCGACTGCATATTTTATATGGCAGGAGAGGAACCCCAGATTTTTTAACAACCAGCTTCGACCACCTGAACAACTTACGAGCATCATTATCAGCACGGTGAAGATGAAGCTACAATCATTCAAGTACAAGGAAAAACCTAATGTGAGAAGAATCTTGGAGGATTGGAAGTTATACCCGTTGGAAACCTACATAGATAACTAATTTGTCTTGGTTTTTGTCCTAGATGCTAGGTGTTTTTGCTTTTTGCTTGTGTCTACTCTTATGGTGGCATGTCACTTAAGAGAACTGGTGTAGGCTTTGCTACTCCACTTGTTTTTTTGTTCTTAACATAATCCCCGGAGTAAAATCCTTTACCAAAAAAAAAAAAAATAGTTTGTAGTATAATAATATTTGTCTATTTATTTGGCTGGCTATATTGTTGACATAGACTTTTTTTTTTTGAATACTTTTGCAGTTAATTCTGATTATTATATGGCTTAAATGAACATTTCAATTAATGTTCCATAAGATATGAGCCTAAATTATTGTTTTCAACTAATTTTGCCTCCATAAAATGGATACCATATAGTTAGTTACTAGATCCATACTTATACAGAAATAAATAAAAGCACACCGTATGTATGATTCGGCCCGAAAAGGAATAGCCATGACTAGCGAATAGCAATCTGACCCTAACTGACAAGTTTAACCAATCTTCAATTTAAGCCTAGTCTATATTGTCTAGAAGCACCTTAGAGCATCCACAATAGGAGGATTTGTTGGTGTTTTTAGGGAGAGAGAAAGTGATGTGGAGGAGAGAGGGTGTAGAGATGTTTGTAGTGAAGAATGAGAAAAAATGGAGAGAGAAAAGTTATGTGAGTGTAGAGAGGAGAGAGGAGAGAGAAGAGAGGAGAGAGAGAAGAAATGTGTTTGTGAGAGAGGCAAGTGAGAGAAAGATGAGGATTGGTTGGGCAAGTGCCACCTTGGCATTAGAAAAATTATGAAAAAACATCTCTTATTGGGGATGCTCTTAGTACTCAAGGCGTAGGATTGAATTTGTTATCATATATGAGTCGTACTCGGTAGGTAAATGGAATGGTTATGATTTTCTACATATTCATTAGTATTCAGTAAGGATCGGTCTATTCGCACACGGCATTAGTCTTTTTGCACACTCGAAGCGCCCCGCTTTGGCCATAGCGGGGCGCTTTGAGTGTGCAAAAAGACAAAAAGCATTGGCTGGAATTTGTGTTGATTTTTTTTTGAAATAGGTGAGATGTGGGTTAGTTTGGTAGTGTTTTTTGGAGGAAAAAATTGTATTTGAGTTTTATAATGGGTGGCCTTTATAATACGTTGTTTTATAATTACGTTTTTTACGTCATTATTTTTATAGAACGTATATAATATAAGTGCGTCTTTATAAACTGTTAACCTAGTTTATTTTGTTAAATTAAACGAACACGTTAAATAAATTGTACAGAAAACCATAAGAATTAAACGTAAACAATCCAAAACCAACGTGATGTAAATAGAAGATTAACTGCAATATATATATATATATCAGTTTGTACATACAAAACAAAAAGGTACAACTGACTGCATAATACATAACAAAACACTATACAAACAAACTAAGATACTAATCCTCGTGCGGTGGGGACGGTGGGAGGGGAAGTGGAGGCAACCCAGCGACCTCTCGTAGAGAAACGAGCGTCTCGATGATCCAGTCCTGGTGTGCGGCCTGGCGTCTGAGGCGCCGGTCGAAGTCCCGAGCCACCTCACGCGCTACCGGAGGCAGGTCAGCGTAAACGTGCTGCGGGTACTGTGGCGGCTGAGGAGCTGGCTGAACTGGTGGTACCGGGATCTCCTCGATATGCTCCTCCTGAGCCGGATCCTCTAATACAGGCTGAGCCTGAGGCTGAGCCTGAGCCTCAGCCTGAGGCTGGCCCGGGAACTCATCGAGTCCCAGAGCCTGTAGCTGAGCCTGCCGAGCGGCCGCCTGCTCAGCAGGAGGGGCCAACACTCCAGGCCTCAACTCAATAACAACCGGGATGACCTCCGGCACCGGCTCCGGCTGCCAAATCTGCCCGTCCATGCCCCTAAACCTCAGACCAACATCAAAGCGACGGGTGATCTGCATGCTAGAAACTGACGCGCGGCCCAACCTGGTAGACGGGACCGGATCGGAAAGCAGCGGATCTCCCTCGAGCACGATCCCGAGCGAGCGTGCGATGGCGGTGATGAATGAGCCAGTGTGCACCCACCCGCGGAGCTGCCGGTGGTATGCGGTGGCAAAGTAATCTGCCAGGCAGGCTGCTAGATTGCAGGGCTGGCCCCGCAGTAGGCAGTATAGAAAGAAAAGGTCACTGAGGTTGACCTTCTCCCTGCTGGCACCCCGCGGCACGATAGTTGCCGCGATAACATGCTGCAAGTATCGGAACAAGGGGTCTCTAATGGAGGTGGCCTTTTGCCAGGATCTCCCAAAGGGTCTAATGGAAATGGACCTCCAGAAACTGATAAGCGTCTGCCTGTCCATCATCGTAACCGCCTGCGTATATAAATCAGTATCAAGCTCGGCCTCTGTGTACAAACCTGTATAAACAAATAATATTAAATAAACAAATGATATTAAATAAACAAATAACATTAAATAAACAAATAACATTAAATAAATAAATAATAATAATAAACAAATAATATTAAATAAACAAATAACATTAAATAAACAAATGATATTAAATATAAAATAATAAATAATATTATTTAAACAAACCTGTATGCACAACAAATTGCCGCACACTCATCTGAAACTCCTGACCGGCGAGACGGAATGTAACCTCGTGGACTGGAAAATCCGGGTCCTCGACGTAATCCGCCGGATGCGGCGCGTATGTAAACGTGGAAAGAAACTCCCACGTAACCTCAGGGTACGAGTCCTCCATCGCTAACTCAAATAGGCGCGACCAAGGAGTATCTAGTCCAACTATCGCACGCGCCCGCGCGGCCTCTCCCAACTCCTCCAGCAGGCCCCAATCTATCCCTACATGCTCCCCAATGGGGATGGCGCGCAACCTCGCGCATCTCCTCCTCGCCCGTGCCCCCGCCGGAAACTGCAGGTACGGACATGCCGGCTCTCCCTGCTCTCCCTCATCTCCCACCTCTCCCTCAAACTCCATATGCTCAATCTCATCATCCGAGGAATCCATCCCTGCACGTTGAAATAAACAAATAATATTATTTATAAAATTTAAATAATAAACAAATAATATTATTTATAAAATTTAAATAATAAACAAATAATATTATTTATAAAATTTAAATAATAAACAAATAATATTAAATATAATTTAAATAATAAACAAACAATATTAAACAAATAATATTAAACAAATAATATTAAAATTAAAAAAAAAATAAACATGAACCAAAGCGCCGCGCTTTGGCCTCGGCGCGGCGCTTTGGTTCTTCGTGATGAAGAACAGCCCCACCAGCAACATGTAATCCGCCCAAATCAAACAAAATCAAACACATAACTTGAACCAGAACAATAAATGAAGTTCGATCTTACCTTTTAGCGGTTGAAAGCTTGAAAACGTTGATCTCCGGCTCAAGTGTGTGTAAATCGCACCTTTTGTGTGTGTTTTGTGTTATGTGTTGAAATGGGGGAGAATGCGCTCCGCTTCAGGTATAACGAGGGACCAAAGCGCCCCGCTTTGGCCATAGCGGGGCGCTTCTGTTCTTATTGAAGGGCAAAGCGCCCCGCTTTGGCCATAGCGGGGCGCTTTGTGCCTTTTTTAAATTTTTAAAAATTGTTTTTAATTCACAAACGCGTCGATAATAGTCTAAATTTTACGTTTTTTCCACTATACATCATTTTTTATTATATATGGAGTATACTACAAGTTCTGGATCAAATCGGTTACGTGTGATGTCTTATTCCGTTATATCGTATCATTTGGGTTTGAAAGCACAAGTACTCCTGTGAGAGGTGTTAAGTGTATCAGCCGCCTACCGCACATGAACATGACGTATTTTTTCATTAATTGTAGTATTATGATGTATATGGTCATTTTGGGTCGTATAAGTGCGTATTGAATCTGATTGGGTCGTGTCGGTGACATTCGGTTTTTAACGTGATGTAACGCATATATTGAACAAGCACAAACGTGATTATTATTAAACACATTTAACCTACATCGTGAACATATGGGGTTACATTAAGGTCAGGGGCACGATACGTAAGCATTTCGTACGCGTTGATCTGATCCCTGTACAATGTATGCCAGGCTGCTGCCCGATCTGTTCTGTGTGCTGTCCAGAGTGGGTTTGGGGGAGGCATTGGATAACAACCTCTAAGCTCTACATGTATGAAATGCCCATGGTCGACGAACACAACCGCAACCACCAGGTGAGGTTCCTCAGCTTCGTTTGGCCCGCCCAGCAGAGGGAAAATTGTACAGCTCCCACGCATGTCGAAGCTGTGAACAATCACACCGTATCGTTGGGCAATAAGAAACCCCGTCTCAGGCATCGTCATGTAATTTTCGATATCTGCTCGTCCCACCCCCTTGAAATTGATCCGTCTAAGCAGCGCATCATAATGTCCTATGTTTTCCGGATCGAAAAACTGCCTCCAAAGCGATTCGTTCCTACGTAACTCCTTTATAAGTTGTTTCCGGATCATCAAATATGAATTCTGTTTCACTCCTAACCCAACAGCCACCGATCGAAACCCACAATGACCATCTGGTTTCACGTCCTTTATTCTAACGATGTATGGATGGATCACTTCGGGAATCTGAGATGCGTAGTTGCGGATCACTATATCCGTCTTAGGACCGAGCTTGATCATCGGGAAATCAGGGTGCAGGTTGATCGGTTTGGTATTCTTTTGTCTTCTAGAATCTTCGAGTGATATGTACGAGCTGTGACGGGGAAGATCATCTGAGGCCTCGACCCAAGTTTCTTCCGACGGAATGTACGAGCTTTTTCTAGCGGCTTCAACCTTTCTTTCTTCCTGCGTTTTCAATGTTGGGCGACCACGAGTTTTCTTCAGAACAGCAGGAGGTTTTTTGTTATTGTTCCCTGGATTGAGGATTTGCTGAAACTTTTCAAAGAAGCTCCTTTTCACTTGAGGGGGTGTTGGATCGATCTTTTGTTTCAATTTTTCAAATTCCGCGTCTACATCGATATCCTCTATGTTTTTCTTTGCAGGCTTGAAGTTAAGCTTCTTCCAGAACACGTCTATGTGTGTGATCCGGAGTTGCTGACCTGTGGATGAAAACAAATTAGGTGGCAGAATCATAACGAGAAAGGTCAAAGATATTAATTACCTTTATTTTCCAACTTTTCCAAACGACAGGCACATGGCAAACCACAGCTGGTAAAAAGTTGGCAACCACAGCTTGCACCGTAGGCTCTCAACCCGTCTTCCTTACGTTTTAGTTCCCTACTCAAAAGCTCAATCGCATATATTGAAACCTTTCTGAGAATATATGCAAGCATGGGCTGCTTCTTGTGGTGCGTCATCACTTTTCGGAGGCTTGTTTCAAAGCTTGTACTAATCTCGGTGTATTGTCTATCAACAACATGATCAACATACAGTACAAGTTTATCCAGTGTGTTGCGATGACTTGGAAAGTGACTTTTTAGTGTTGCATGCATGCCCTCAACCCTGTTGGTCGTAGTTTGGTGAAAGTTGATAGTTTTGTTAATCCAGCATGATACAAACTTTTCACGGTACGGATCCAACCAGGATTTCTTCATATAATCAAAAACCTCTAAAATTAAAAAAAACGTAAATAGTCAGTTTTTGTTATTATATAAAATTTGAACATAATTATGTAAGAAATACCTACGTTCACGGTCATCTTCTTTCAGCTGTGCTTCAAGGTTTTCCAAGTTATACCTGTATATTTCCTCGGTCGTAGACTCGCACAATAACGAAAATGTACGTACGAATTCTTTCCATTCCTTGTCAGAGAATTTCTTCTTACTGTTCTTATTAATATTTTGTTGAATATGGAACCGACAAAGATACTTATGCGCTTTTGGAAAAACTTGTTCACACGCGTTCATCAGCGCAAAATCCCTGTCTGTTAAAATCACGCGCGGTTCCATACATCCTACCAGCATAGACTTGATCCTCTGCAACACCCATAGGTAGTTCTCTGACTTCTCAGCGGAAATTACCGCACAAGCAGCCGTAAACGATTTGTTTGTCGACGTCATGCCTACGACCTGAACAAATGGCAGGTTGTACATGTTCGTTTTGTAGGTGGCGTCAATCATTAGCACATGCGGGAAGGCACACCACATATCGAATGATCTTTCGTGAACAAAGAAGACATCTTCAACTTCGTTTGATATCTCATTCGTGCGCATGTAATAAGTGTAATTTTTTTCGAGAAGAATGCTTTCAAGTTTTTGCATCGGAGACTTACCGACATTTTTTTCGGCGTTGATCTTCTGAACAGCGTTGTGTATATCTTTCGGAATAAGCTTTCTAGCCGGATTGTTTTTTGTCAGCGTTCGCCAGACACTTTGGTTGGGAATGTCTTGCTCTGCCAGCTCCTTAACCAGTTTTGTATCCTCCGAAGAAAGCCTTCTCGCATACGCGTGACCCTCTAAGTTTTCAATAGGAGTGTGGTTATGCTTCGCCTTCGTCACCTCGATCCTCCAAACACTTCCGGATGATTCCGAAAACCCGATCATCTCGAACGGGCAGCCTATTTTCTTGCTACCCGTTTTCCTCTGTGTAGCTATACTCTTATGCTCCCCACCAAAAGTACATTGAAACCAAATCTTGTAATTCTCTCCTCTTTTATTCGACCTCTTAGTCACAATGAGGTAACCGTTGTCTTTTGCCGTGTCTTGTACCCAACGCACCAACTCTTTACGTGACGAAAAGGTCTGCGTCGTATCAAACGAAAACGTAACCGGGTAACAGCCTTCCTCGTCAACAGACACATCCCCCGGCTCACCATCGTCACCGAGGTCCGAATATACTTGATGTTCAAAGTTGTGCTCGCCACCGTAACCGAAATTTGAATAACCTTGTAAGCTCTGTTGACAACCGTAACTGTCGTTTGGACCACACTCCTGCTGTACAAAGCTGTACTCGCCACCGTAACCGAAATTCGAATAACCTTGTTGTGCGTAAGGGTCCTCCACAGGGGTATTCAAATCCAGCGTCACCGTGTTATCACGATAATGAATGCCAGATACAACCTCTGCCTCCCTCAAGTTGGACGAGACCGGTTTCTCATACGAGTCAGAAATAGCGGTCCCCTCGTAAGAATCAGGAACAACTGTCTCGTCAGAATATTGACCGAAAATATAGTTGTTTAACCACGACATCGTTTTTTCAAGAGATGTAACTAATACAGCAAAACCGCGCGTTATTTTGAGAAGAAACACAACGGATCTGAAATGAAGGCAAAATGTATATCGAAGACAGTGTGTGATCGAAATGTATGTCTCACAGGTTGCTTTTAAAAGGGGAAAAGGGTGAAATTTGGGGTCGAAGCGCCGCGCTATGGCCACAGCGCGACGCTTAGGGTTAACGACAAAACATCATGATTAGCTTTATGTCTGTCAAACAGTATCGAATGTTTCAAACGTCAATCGAAGCACGTATTGTCGATCGAAGCGCCGCGCTTTGGCCATAGCGCGGCGCTTTGGGGTGTGAAAATAATTTTGGGCGTGTGCAGCTAGCATGACCCTTCAGTAATTCGTCAGCAATTATAGACATACTAGGTTATCACCCGGGTAGAAACCTGGGTAGGAAATTTTAAATTACATTATTCATAAGTGTGTCGATAAAAGTAATGCAAATCAAATGACATTACATAAAATGGTAACAAAGTTTTCTTTAGAAGCCGTGTACAAAAACATCAAGAAAAAGACGAATATCGATTATGTATACAACTTAGGAATTAAACATCTTTGTTACCACTTGGACTAAAGGAATGTGAATCCGTGTGGACCATCTTTTGACACAAGGTAGTTTGAACATTAGACCCTGCAATAACATCAGAATATTGTTATATTTTACTAAAATTACTCAAACTGTTTCTAACTAAAAAAAGCATTCAAGTTTCATAATTGTTTCTTAAATTTTAAAATTAACTGATCTAAATAAACAAAATATAAAACACAACTAAGAGAACAAAACTACAAATTACGAGATGTAATGTACCAGCTACCAAAGAAGTGAATGCCTCATAAATATAATGTATCATAATCAGTTAAATGAAAGCATATACCTAGTTCAATGATGGAGAGCTGGTAGCTCGTTTTCAAATCTGGCTAGACCAGGAATGATTTTGTCCGGATTTAAGAAAAAAAAACTTGTTTGTTTTGACCCGTTACCCCGACACACTAACACAGAGGGGTGTTTTTAAGCACCTTGCATATTAACTTCCATATTACCTTAAAATAAACATGGCATTAAATCAATAAAAAATATAAAACATTTAATTGTTTTTAAACACCTCAAAAAGTTAAAACAAAAGTGACTGGAACCGGCTTGGGTTCAAACGAAACCACCACTCCATCAATCTCAGTAATCCTCTTAAAATCAAGAGTTTTAATCGCTGCACGTGTAATTGTTTAAGCAGACGTTCTATTTTGACAACATTAAATGTAATAAATTAAGGAAACATTGAATAACCAAACACTAACCTCTGAGCAAAATATGATATAATTAAACCAGCATGAGCAGGAGCTAACTTCCTAAGTTTTTCCCATACATACAAAGTAAAAAACTACTTTTAACTTATAATCTATGAAAAATTATGTTCATGAATGGTGAATTTCTAATCACAAAGTACAAACCTTCAAAGTTTGTTTTAACCATTCTCTTTCCTTAATATCCATTAAATTCATTCCAAAACCATTTGTGCCATTGAACACACGGGTTTTAAGTGACCACTCAGCCAACTACAACAAATAAATGATTCATTTTGACTGTCTCACCTATTTTGCTATCTTCAAGTACAATTATACAAATACATTTGAAAAGATGATCATACCAAACTATATAAGCAATGATGAATGTTTGGATCAAAATTAAGCCTGTTCCGTTGATGGCGAATATATGACAATCTTATGTGTTTGCATTAGAAAGTTTAACCTGTATACAAATCACAAGAAAACCATATTAACTTTAAAAGTAGGGCATGTTTGGCTAAGCTTTTTCAAATAACTTATTGACTTATTGGCTTTTTGAAAAGTCATAAGCTCCAAAATGATGTTTGGTAAAGAGGGTGTATGTGAGTAGAAAAAACCAATAAGTCAATAAGTCACTCCATACTGACTTTTCCAAAAAGCCAATAAGTTGTTTCAAAAAGCTTAGCCAAACATGCCCGTAGTGTACATTTAAAAATATCCCCAATGAATTAAAACCTTAAATGACCAATACCTTTATAGGTTTCCATCCAGCATCATTGTTTAACCTTTTGCGAATATAATATTGTAGAGCGTTTGACAACACAACCATGAGTCAGATTTAAATGAAATAAAAAAAAATCTGAACAACAAAACCTTACCAAGAACGTGTACTTTTATGATGAAGGGAAATCTAATTAAGCACCTATCAGATCGGAGCGCTTCAAGAAATTAAAATTGTCATTAGTATCATGCATATTTAGAACAGAAATGAAGTGAAAACCTATAAAATATCAATTTCGAACAAACTTACAACCCTAATTTTATGTAAATTGAAAAACAAATCAACGAAAAAATAATAATAGGAATAATCCAGGGAGAAAGCTTACCTAATCTTTAAGATCCAAAGAAGAAATCGTTGAATGATGGAGTAGATTTAGGTGTGGATGAAGGAGAACTGCGTAGAAGCGATGTAGGAGATTAGGGTTTTATGTAATATCTAAAGGGGATGGAAAAAGGGTTTATATATGCATCCATATTGTGATATGGGTCGGGTTTAATGAATTTGGGGCTCCCTTGATAAAAAAAAAGCGGACCCAGAAGTTTGGAGCCAAAACTAGAATTGAGAAGCTCTAATCTTGCACCACATCAGCCCAAAACCAGACATCGTTAAAACGGGTCCAACACATCAATGCAGTCAAGTTTAAAATGCAAACCAAACTTTAAAACGGGTCCTGCTCAATCTGAGTCTCAATTTTCACCAATATATCAGGAATGGTTGACTTCAGATTATTTGCAAATCGAAGCTAGCATGTTGTTTGGTTGACTTTAAACGTTCTTTTATTCACTTTAGCTGACAGCATCTAGTGTAAAATATATATAGTGTAAATTATTACCTACATATAATAAAAACAATCAATTAATTAATATCTATTAATAATAGAAGGGAAATGAACAGTACATCACTGACGTGTATTGAAAGGGTGCAACATGTGGATTTGGTTTTACACCTCATCCATATGATGCATTCTATTTTCTGACACGTGCATACAAATTTTCCAGCACACATGCCCATTACCTGTCTTAAATATATCAGTGTCATCCCAAAATATGCATTCACACACATACACTTCACACACTGCTGATTACCAACTGGCCGGAACTCTACCAACCACCATAATGCCAACGCCCCCTTATTCAACTCCTCGACGAAAAGCGGTCGTCGCCGCCGGCCATCGTCTTAAACAGGTCTGTCTGACGTTTGAGTCGACATCGATTACAGAAACCATGAACGGCGTCACGGCGAGCTTGAATCATTTTGTCAGAGAATGAAGGAGGAGTGAAACTCTAACGCCGGAAATGTGGTCCGATCTAAAAGCCAGACGCGGTCCGTTTAGGGGCTGTTAACATCTGGTGAAGGCACCGTCTTAACCCCGGTCGGAGAAGACGATCCGAGTACGGCCATCAGAAAAGACAGATCTTGTAGCTATGGGTGTGCTGGTGAGTTCGGCAGATGAAGAATAGGATGGCTGAAGTAGAGAAAGAAAGTGTGTGAATGTGGGTGGGTGGATGGTGATGGTGATGGTGATGGTGGTGTATGGTGGTGTTGTGGTGGTAGGGTTGGGGACCGATACAGAGAAAGTATGTAGAAAGTGGTGATAACATCGTATATTGATAACTTTCTAAATTTTGTAAAGGTTTAGTTATGAGCTGGATTGTTACCCTTTTGTTACCCGGTCGGAGAAGACGATCCGAGTACGGCCATCAGAAAAGACAGATCTTGTAGCTATGGGTGTGCTGGTGAGTTCGGCAGATGAAGAATAGGATGGCTGAAGTAGAGAAAGAAAGTGTGTGAATGTGGGTGGGTGGATGGTGATGGTGATGGTGATGGTGGTGTATGGTGGTGTTGTGGTGGTAGGGTTGGGGACCGATACAGAGAAAGTATGTAGAAAGTGGTGATAACATCGTATATTGATAACTTTCTAAATTTTGTAAAGGTTTAGTTATGAGCTGGATTGTTACCCTTTTGTTCTTTCTTTTTGTAAAAGTTTAGAAAAGTTTTCATGGTAGAGTACTCTTGGGTCTTGGGAAAATAGTATGATGGATGGATGGATGGATGTATTACTGTTTTGAACATCGATCATAGCATCATGCCACATGTTGCAACTATACCAAACAATGAATATTTCAAAATATAACAAATTATTATTAGTGCTATTATGTATTTTTTTTCCTATAATTAACAAAACTCTGCAGAGAATAATTTTAAATAGATGAGATGCTAGAAAATTTGTACACAAAACATGGAACTTTTTATTAAAAAAAGGTAAAATAATTTGTGTATTATAGTTCATATAGTTTTATAAATTATTATCTGATTGTTATATTAAATTAAAATGGTAATTATGTGAGTTTTATAAATTAATATATGATTGTTATATTAAATTAAATAGTGCTTATGTCAGATGCAAGAAAAATTGTACAACAAGACATGAACTTCTTATAAAGAAAGTTAATAATTTGTGTGTTATTTTCTATAGTTTTATAAAATAGAAGACTTTCTTATAACAATACCATAATCAATACTATAATAAACCTAATCGATTTCAACTGAACTTCCGCGCGTAATAAATTAGTTTCTGCCACCGTAATGTACTCAATACCTGAAGCTAATCGATTTTAACAGAATTTCTGGCGTGTAATAACCGGATCGATTTCAACTAAATTTCTCACACATAATAAACCGAGATTCCGCCGCAACGCGCGAAAGTATACCACTAGTTTACTTTAAAAGAAACATTGCATATATCTTTGTAAAAATAAAACAAATAATGCTGATTCTAGGTTTAAAATTTTCTGTCAACAACTTTTAGAAATTCTTATTTTTAAAAAGCACTGTTATTTTTGGTAATCATAAAACGTAGTCACATTATATTTTATCTTCCACACAATCCTTAGTATTTTAATATAGTAAGCGCCATTATTGTTTTTAACTTAAAATTTAGAACTTCACTCATTTGACCATTATCAATCTTTAATTTCATGGATAATAGTTTTGATCACGTATCACTTTAAACTTGAAAATATATAAATAGAAAACTTACATTGTGAAAGATGCAGCAAAAACACTCATAAGAAGTGTATAATAGAAAACTTACTACAAAGGCACCAATAAATATGATAATACATATGATTAGTTTATACATGATAATACATATGATTAGTTTATTGGTTTACCATCTTCTTCCTTAATCATAAATCAGCGAAAGCTCACCTCACATTTTATAGAGCGAGTTGTAGTGCACTTCACACCAAAAATTTATGAACATTTTAATTATAAGATTAAACAACCCAAAAATTTTGACATGCTTTTTTTCTTTGCCAAAACCAAAAAAAATGCATAAGTTAGTTTGTGACCAATAAAAGATACTTGACCCATTCGAATAGAACTTTATATTAAACAAATCCAATTAACAAAAGAACTAATCACAATTAAGTCATTATCCGGATCATTTTCAAGAAAGCATATAGATTGGTGGCCAAGAATGCATTTATTAACTTGGAAAGAATGTAGCAATCCTCACATTTAATAATTACACACAGTAATAATTCTATACATAATTAGACTAAAATCAATGATATTATCGATAAAAAGATATATTTGTATTTCTAGACCAAAATAGAATGAAAATAAACTATTGGCATTTCATCGAACACCTTATAGACATGCCCAAACCAACCAGAACACATGCAACATTCGATTCATTAAGAAAAACCTTCAATACATGAACAAAAACGTTGAATCAGAACATGAAAAGTGCTATACCTTAAGCTTTAATCCATCCGATTATCCAGAGACCATAATCCCCGCCACTCCACAATCAAACCAATAAGTTCAGTATAAGCCATAATAAAATATATAAACAATAATAAATTATATAAACCAAAACTGAATAATAATATAGTAAGAAAATAGAGAGATTACTACCTTAATCAGTTAAAAAACCTTATTGATAAAAATAACTTGTGTACCTGCTTGTAGAAGTCATGTGAGAGACCGGAGAGTATTCCGGCACCGTCGCCAATGTTCGTCTGACATCCGCGAACAATCAACATAACAATTGCCTTAGGTTCCAGATTTGTACAAGAAAAACATACGTATATTAGATTATAGATAAAAAACTTACCGAAAGGTTTCTAATCGTTGCTTTAGAGATCTAGGGTTCCAATCGTTGCCGAGAGCAATTATCACAGATTATATAAAATCTTCATAGGTAAACAGATCCAATATAGACTAAACAACAACAATAGAATTATATTAAGAAAAAAAAGGTGAAAACTATAACTTGTTCCCAATCGTACCATCAAAATACTTCCCGGAGTAATGGATTTGGCCATAGTTTATTTACAATCTCAAATTTTAACCAAATCTTATTGAGATAATGGTTAAAATAACTGCAAATTTTGGTAGATGAACAAATAGTCAATCGATTTGGGTAGCAATCAAAGATTGTAGAGCAATGAATAAAAAAAAAACCCTAGATCGATACATGTCAGAGATGGAATCCACCTCCTACATCTTCTGAATTTCCAGTTATATAAATCTCCATTAAAAACCCTAAATCTAAGAAATAGGAGAAGATAATAAGATGAACGATTTGATTGGTCTTGATGGATTTCACAGGAAATCACAGAGCAATTAGGGTTTGATCTAAATCTAAGAAGTAGGGCTTAGCTTCGTCGATTCAACAACTAGCTTCTCCGGGTGGCCTGCCACGTGGCGGGCTAGGGTTTCGTTTGGTGGCACTAGGTCGCGGCCCGCGTAGGAAGTAGCCAAAGGCTACGCGCCCCGCGACAGCCCCTTTAAATTTGTTTTTATCTTTTTTTTTTGCAAAATTAAAGGTATTTTAGGCTCGGTTTTCATATACGGGGTACATATTGAGACATTTAGGGGCATTTTAAATATACTAGGGGTGTCGGAAAAAATTCAGGAGGGTTGTTATAACAACAATCTGTCTTATGTGAATAATCAGAAAGTGACCCTGATCTCAAAAGAACATGAAGAGAAGATTACTTGAATCATATCATGAAAACTAAGCCATACAAAGCAACCAAAGCTCAATTTTCAGGCTGGACAACTAAATCCTTATTAGATGAAATATTAAGGATAGAAAAGTTGCTTCTCAACTCATAGCTCAAACCTACACCTCCAAACTGGAAAGGAGGCAAAAGGCCAAATGACAAAAAGGCTCTATATTAAAAGAGGATGAGGGAAGAAACAGTTGCTGCATTTTGGGACTCGTATATCAATTATTAGATGAGGAGTCTACTATTACTGAAAACTGCAAAACGTTGGAGGTACTTAGAGAAAAGGATCCTTCCATCCCTAGAAAGCCTACATATGATCAAGTTGACTTCGCTATCAAGACTCTTGTTGATCCAACAGAACTTCCATCTACAAAAGAACATCTCCTCAGTTGTAAGAAGGTATCTAAAAAGACAAAAGGAGATGTCTGAAAAAGATATAAAGACATATCAAGATGAATACATAAAGGAAGGGATCAGGAATGAGCTCATATATGGTCATCCAGATGCAAATCCTGCGAATCTCATTGGAAAAATCTTGGGCAGACCACCTTCACCAAACTCATCCAAAATAACGTTTAGCCAAACAAATCTAGAAATCTCCATAATTCTAAAATGGAAATCTAAAAAAATAAGCCATGAATTAACTCTGCTCAGAGCTAATGGAGAAGTACAAAAGATCTCGATGAATAGTGCCAATGGCTGGAAGAATGAAGATCTGTAAGACCTACTAACCTGAATACTTAGCTATGAGTTTTAATACTTTATATATGCACCTTTAAGCTAAAAGTTATGGAATAAGGCCCCATGCCTAGTGGGCGCGGCAACATGCCTAAGCTTCCGTTTTTTTGTTATTTTTGTTGGTTTGGATGTGGATGGGGACTTGGCAAGTCATGTCAATCCTTCTTCTTTGCATTTAAGTTGGTTTCTACTGTTTATTTGTTCCTTTTGTGCGGTTAAGCTCTTTTGATCCTGTAAATTAAAAAGAAACAAAGAAACATGCTTTTTCCAACATTAGTATCGGAAAAGGTTGATTTTATGCCTAAATTTGATATAATTTATATGTTGTATTTTACGCACATCAAATACCCTCATACTTGAATCTTTTCTTGTCCTCAAGCAAAACTCTATATCGTGGCTTACACACCCAAAGGGAATTGGTAGAAGAGAAGTTTTGGGCTTATCTTTAGAGTGTCAGGAATCCAAGTTCTAAATTTATTCTGTTTTTATTTTATTTACAATCTTATTCGTCATGATTTATTTAAAACACAAATTAGGAAAAATTACTAGTTTTGGGCATAACATACCTTTATAAAATTCTATTTAGTTATATACAAATTTAGACCTCACAAGTGGTCACTCAACACTTGGCCAAAGATGTATAAGTGAAAACGCTCGGTCCTGGTTAGGAACTTACTCCTACTATAGGCTTGACAAATAATCAAACCTCCTCCTTTTTGACGTTTAATCTTCGTAATTATTAAGAGGGCTTTTAAAATGGTAGGTTGTGATTCGGGTAGGTGTGTTTGGTAAAAATGGCAAAAAGCGTAAAAAGTATCGGTTTTCCATTGCTTTGTGGCTTAGAAAAAAAAGACTTTGGTTCTTTTTTTAACCAAAATTGAAATTGAGCCATACTTGTAATTTTTATAACCGAACTTTTTACAAAAACAAATGGTGAAAATAAAAGGTTTGCGGATGTGGGTGGTTGTTTTTCCAAAAGTATATATTTTTGCAGGTTTAGATATGAAAGTGTTGAGGCTCAAAGGGGTTTATCTAAGGGGATGTTTTTGGTAAGGAAAGAAAAGAAAAGAAAAATAAAGGTTTAAAATGAAAAATGGGTTTAATCCTAATGCCTCCATCATTTACTTACTTGGATTTATTGTCAGTAAGGATTTGGAATGTATCACTTTGGCAAGTTCTAGATTTGTAAGAAACAAACGGGCTATTCACACAAAAAACGAAAATTCAGCAATTAGTATGGATGTGTATTTGTATGCTCGGTAAAGGCTCAAAACTCACGTTTGTGGAAAAAGGGGTTATAGTGTAAAAATGTATATATAATCAAATTTTCCAAAGATTTCTTATACCCGTTTTTATAATTTTCTTAATTGGTTCTTTTTATCACGACGCTATGAGGTGTAAATTAGTAAAAACATAATTTTTAGAACTTATTTTACCCAACTAAACCAAGATAAGTAAAAAAATGAATTTTTTTTTTGACAAAAAAGTTTGGGGTGATTAGCGGTTTTCCAAGGCGAGTTTCGTGTAAGGCTTGTTTTTAGGACAAACGATTCAAGGTTTTAACATCCCACCATACTTAAATTACACATTTTCCTCAATGTACCCCAAATAGGATTTATTTTGATTGAAATTAAATTAAAGAAAAGGAAGTGAAATGATAAGAATATAAAGTAAATGAAAGAAATGATTACAGAAAAGTATCGCTCGCAAATGAGGTTTTCAGAGCGTCTGAGAGTGTCTTGGGCGACTGGGATAGTGAAATGAATGGGGTTAGGCGATTATTTATAGGCTTAAATGTGTGTTGGGATGAAAGGGTCTTTCATGCGAATGGCTTGGAACGAGTGACATTGGGACGACTGGTGTCACACCCCAACCGATGGCGGAATCATCGGGGCATGGCACTGAGCGAAACAGATTGTTCATGAGAATCCATAACAACTATTAATGACAATATTTTAAGGTTCAACATCCCATACTATTAAACAAATAAAGCATAACAGTCATTACAAATATTCAGTCTCAAAAACAAGTTCCATTCCGACAACTCAAATTTTATTTGGTGGGTTTCTAGACTCCTACTTTTTTGTAGCACAACATCCAATCAACCTGTCACATACGTTAAAACAAAAGTCAATACATAAAGTAAAGGTGAGCATACAAGTTTGCATAGATATAGTATGAAAAGAGTTTACGCATAACCAGCGTGTAACACGTAACGGGCAAAGCATGTAACTATCAACAATGATACAACCTAACCACGAGACTGTGTTGTAGAGTGTGCGCGACACATGTTCACCGAAGCGAACACGTGAAGTAAAGTAATGTGATCCCTAGCAACCCCTGTCACACAGGTGCTGAGTCCAAACTATAGTACTATCGTTGCTAGAGGCGGTCTAGTGTAATACTGTATAGCATAGTAACAAGCATTCAACAAATCACGTATAGCATGCGAGAGCAGTTAGCATTTATAAAGTGTTTGCGTTGTGTGTTGTGTTTTGATATAGAATGTATGTAATACCCAAAAGTGCGTTAAATGAAAATGGGTTCGAGTATACTCACAATGTGTATTTAGTGAGTAAACACAATCTGGATTGGATTAAAGGGAGCGCGTCGGATCAGCCTGTACACGAAAACAGGTGTATAAGTCTTCCTTAGGGCTGAATGATTGTAACAGAATGTCCGGACGGATGGTCATCCGGGCGGATGCCCATTCGTACGGATGCCCATTCGAATAGGCTGCGGTTGTTTGTGAACTATTGAAATTCGAAGTTTAGTTAAAAGCGTTTAAACAACGAAAAAGTCAGGGTCGAGTCACTCGGACAGATGGCCATTCGATCGAATGATATGTAGTTGAAGTTTTGTAAAATTTTCTAAGTAAAAGTTTTTGAGTTAACGGAGACGGCGTAACGACGTGTCAAACAACAGAACACACAAATCCAGTTCATTTGACCGGATGGGCCTAGCCCATTCGGACAAACGCACTGTTCTTGATGGAGAATCATGTTTGACCCGTTAATCGATCCATCTCTTTGGTGGAAATCAGTTATTAAGCCGGCTTTCGACTAAGGAACTAGTCGAGAGTCTGCTTGAGTACAGATTCCATCAATATTGTGTAAAAACCGAAGAAGAGTTCAAAACAAGTTGAAAAAGTGTTGAAATCTTTCATAACTAAGTTGAGAAGTGTGAAACCCGTTAGATCTTGGACCAATCTCGATTGAATGGTGCTCCACAACAGTTTGCCCAAGCAAAATGAGTGGAAACCACCTTCAAGAGGTCTAAAATCAGTGATTTTGAGAAAAAGTTTAAGTGTGTGTGTGATTTTGATGAAGAAGATGGAGTAGAAGTGAACAGAGATGTAGATTAACAAAGATTTGAGTGAAAGAGCTTACAAATTGGCCTTGAATCACAACTGAGGGCTTGGGAGCGGATGAGAGTGTCAAAGTCTGAGAATGAGGGTGTACGACTATTATTTATAGGGGGAGGGCGAGGTTTAAGTCGGTGTGCGAGTGACAACATTCGGATGGCTTCATCCGGATGAATGGTCATCCGGTCGGATGGTCATCCGGGCAGATGGTCATCCGGGCGGATGGCCATTCGGATGGCCAAGTTTGCGCGAGTTGATTTTCCAGCCTTGATTCGTTTGTTAAGCGTTACGTTGCGTTTAATCGTGTTGCGAGTGAGCGTTTGAGCATATAAGCATTGCGTTGATAACCACATAACATTTAAAACAAGTAATCATATAATTAACACACATAATGTAAAATAATTCGCGTTTCGAGTCTGCGTTGAGTTTGTGTTGCGATAGGGTTTTTAGTAACAAGCATTTATAAATAGCGTTTAAATGCGATAATCGTGATTAAATAAGTGTTGTAATATGCGTTTAAAATGCGTTTGAAAATAGTTTAACCAATAGCGTTAATTGAATCCCAAGAGTACAAGCGTTTACGAATGAAAAACGACAAAAGTGGGAATAACCGAAGTACGGGTTGTTACAGTCTCCCCTACTTTAGGGACTTTCGTCCCGAAATTAAGTGGTAGACGTAACAAAAAGCTGCGGATATTTAGCTTTCATATCACTTTCGAGTTCCCAAGTGAACTCCGCGCCGCGTTTGCCTTCCCTGCGAACCTTCACTATAGGAATGCGAGAGCATCGAAGTTTCTTGGTCTCCCGATCCATGATTTCTACTGGCTTTTCCACAAATCGTAGCGTCTCGTTTATTAGTAAGTCCTTGAGAGGGATGTGAAGGTTTTCTTCGGCTAGACACTTCTTGAGGTTCGTGACGTGGAAAGTCGGATGTACGTTGCTGAGTTCCTCTGGTAATTCGATTCGGTAGGCCACTTTGCCAATTCTTTCCAGAATCATAAAGGGAACCACGTATCGTGGCGCTAGCTTTCCTTTCTTGCCAAATCGGATCCACCCCCTTCCAAGGTGAAACCTTTATGAGTACGTGATCACCAATTTCAAACTCAAGGGGCTTGCGGTGTTTATCGGCGTAACTCTTCTGACGACTCCGAGCTTTCAAGAGGTTGTCTTGTATCTGGAGGATCTTGTCAGTCATTTCTTGTATTAACTCAGGACCGGCGATTTAAGCGTCTCCGATCTCGTGCCATACAATAGGCGATCGACATTTTCTACCATATAATACCTCAAAGGGTGCCATCTAAATACTAGCGTGATAACTGTTATTGTACGAGAATTCTACTAAAGGTAAATGTGAATACCAATTACCACCAAAATCTATAATGCACGAACGAAGCACGTCTTCAAGGGTGCGGATCGTGCGCTCAGTCTGACCGTCGGTCTGGGGGTGGAATGCGGTACTGAGGTTAAGAGTATTACCGAGAGCGGACTGAAAAGTCTCCCAGATACGTGAGGTAAATCGACCATCGCGGTCAGAGATGATGTCACGAGCTGTCCCATGTCGACAAATGACTTCGTCGGTATAGATTCGTGCTAATCGTTCTACCTTGAAGTCTTCTCGTATCAGTAAGAAGTGAGCGGATTTCGTAAGAAGATCAACAATAACCCAAATGCTATCGTGACCTGATGGAGTACGTGGGAGTTTCGTAATAAAGTCCATGGCAACACTTTCCCATTTCCACATCGGGATTTTGAGTTGTTCGAGTAGGCCAGAGGGTCGTTGATGTTCGGCCTTAACTTTCGAGCAAGTTAGGCACTTCGAAACATATAGAGCAATATCTTTCTTCATTCCCGGCCACCAATACCTGGAACGGAGGTCCTGGTACATTTTGTCGGCACCGGGGTGAATGGAGTATCGGGATTTTTGGGCTTCATTCAGCAAAATCCCTCGGAGATTATTGCGACTAGGTATCCAAATACGGTCGAGATAGTGAAAAATACCATTCGGTTTATTCACCAACTGGTTTTCTGTTCCACAGATTCTTTCTTCCTTCAAAGTGTTCTTGAGAAAACAGGCGTGTTGAGCGTCGCAAATGAGAGCTTCTAGGTTGTGTTGGGCTTGCACATTTCGAACACTAAGTAAATAGCTTCGTCGGCTAAAAGCGCCAGCAACGACGTTTGCCTTGCCTGGGTGGTAGCGTATCTCACAGTCGTAGTCGTTGAGAGGTTCAATCCATCTGCGTTGGCGCATGTTTAGTTCTTTCTGGTTCAAGATGTGTTGTAGGCTCTTATGATCGGTGAAGACCGTACACTTGGTACCTTACAGGTAGTGTCGCCACATCTTTAACGTAAAAACAACTGCACCGATTTCGAGGTCGTGGGTTGTGTAGTTCTTCTCGTGGACCTTGAGTTGGCAAGATGCGTACACGATAACCTTCTCTCGTTACATAAGAACACAACCAAGACCTAGGTTAGAGGCATCTCAATAAACAACAAAGTCGTCGTTTCCACTGGGTAGCGCTAGTACGGGTGCGTTGCAAAGCATACGCTTGAGAGTTTGAAAGGCATCATCTTGTTCAGTTCCCCAAACGAAAAGCTTGTCTTTATGCCTTAAGGAAGTGAGAGGAACGGCGATTTTAGAGAAATCAGCGATGAATCGACGATAATAGCCCGCCAATCTGAGAAAAGAACAAACTTTGGAGGAAAATTTTGGTGTAATCCAACTCTTGATAGCTTCTATCTTCGCGGGGTCGATGTGAATTCCTTGACTGTTAATGACGTGATCGAGGAATTGAACCTCCTCAAGCCAAAATTCACACTTGGAGAACTTGGCGTAGAGGCGATTTCCTTGGAGAAGCTCGAGAACCAAACGAAGATGCTGCGCATGTTCGGCCCTCAACTTTGAATGAATAAGGATATCATTGATAAACACGATAACGAAGAGATTAAGGAAAGGTTTACATACACGGTCCATCAAATCCATGAAGACCGCGGGTGCGTTTGTGAGACCAAAAGGCATGACCACGAATTCGTAATGGCCATAATGGGTACGAAAAGCGGTTTAGGGATGTCTTGCTCCTGAATACACAGTTGATGATAACCAGAACGTAGATTGATCTTAGAGAAACAGGTAGCGCCTTGCAGTTGATCAAATAAGTCGTCGATTCGGGGTAAAGGGTAGCGATTCTTGATAGTAAGCTTATTGAGTTCCATATAATCGATGCACATTCAGAACGATCCATCCTTCTTTTTCACGAAAAGGACAGGTGTACCCCATTGCGATGTGCTTGGGCGTATGAAGCCTTTATCAAGTAACTCCTGGAGTTTGCTAGATAGTTCATGCATTTCGGGCGGTGCGAGGCGATAAGGGGCTTTAGCGACAGGGTTAGCTCTAGGAATGAGGTCAATACGAAAGTCGATATCTCGGGTAGGGTCCTTCACTACCCGATACGAAAATTGTCAGGAAAGACATTAGGAAAATCACGAACAACGGGAGCGTCCTTCACAGTTTTCTTTTCCTCCTTCGCTACTACAATATGGGCTAAGAAAGCCAAGTCTTCCTTGCGGAGATACTTGCTTGCGTGAATGCACGACATCAGTTTCAATTCTTTCGAGGATACTTCGCCATAAACACATAATTGGTCACCGTTTAAGAGAGAGAAGCAAATCATCTTTACGAAACAAACAACTTACGCATGATTTTCACGAAGAAAATCCATGCCTACTATGACATCGAAACTACCAAGTTGCATAAGAATGAGATCGATCGGGAAGATTTGATTGTTTAGTTCGAGAGTACAATCACGGAGAATAGAACTGACGGTGACGATTCTTCCGGTGGCAATTTCTACGTCGAATGTCGTTGAGAGGTTAGGGCGTTTACGTTCTTGGAGCTTTTCGAATTCAAACGACACAAAACAGTTATCGGCTCCAGTATCAAATAAGCAAGAAGCATAAATACCGTTAAGAAGGAACGTACCTTTGACAACATTGTTGTCAGTCTGAGCCTGGCGGACGTTGATGTTGAAAGTTCTTCCGTGGGCTGCTTGTTGTGGCTGCTTCTGCTGCTGCTGAGGCGGCTGTTGCGGTTGTTGTTGTTGTTGTTGTTGTTGTTGTTGCTGCTGCTGCTGCGGTGGTTGCTGCTGCTGTGGTTGTTGTTGCGGTTCTTGTTTCACAACGCGGAGTGGGCAGACGGTAGCTAAATGATTAGGGTCACCACAAGTGTAGCAGGTTCGATCATTAGCAGCGGGTGCTGGAACTGCTGGGTTACCCTGAAGAGCAAGAGGTTGAGCTGGTGGTGCTGGAAGAGCTTGAGCAGCTTGCTGATGTGTGCAAAATGCAACATATAAATTACATCAATTGTGGCATAAAACTAACCCTTTTTTAGTACTAATGTTGGAAAAAGTGTGCTTTTGTCTTCCTTTTGTATTTTCAGGATTAAATGAGCTCAAATTAACAAAAGAAACAAAAAGACAGCAAAATCTAACATAAATACAAGAAAAGGAACAAACGTGACATGCCCGACCCCACAACAACATCTTCCCAAGCAAAACAAGAAGACAGAAGACTGAACACGCCCCGTGCTCAGCCAGCACGGGGGCGTGCCCAAGTGTCAGCAGAAAAGACAAAGTGGTAGAAGCTTCTATTGCCCACCACGGGGCCGTGCTTAGCGGGCACGGGGCCGTGGTCAACTATAAGATTCGCAGAATCTAGGCAAATCTTCATAGTACATATATGCTTCTGCACACGGGGTCGTGCTCAGCGGACACGGGGGCGTGGTCAACTAATAAAGACAAGAGCAATTAATGAAGAAAGAGAAGGACGTGGACACGGGGCCGTGCCGAAGCTTCTGTTCAGCCTATAAATAGGAGTGCTTGGCTCAAGCTCAAACCATCCCTTGGCACACCACCTCTCTCACACTTCACCCACCACCCACCACCACCATAACACCATCATCCATTGTCCATCGTAGAGTGTGTGAGTCGTCTCGGGATCCAAGATTGATCGTAAGAGTTCTTGACAATCAAGGCCATGTTTGCCTAAGTCTTTTACATCACTTGGTGAAGACAAAGTGTCTAGTGTAATACTTTTTATTTTTAATCTTTTCGCACTTTTTAATTGGTTATGTATTAATGACTTTAATAACTAGTTTCTTATGTTGAAGGTGATTCTTCCTTATCGTTTGTCCGTGGTGTCTTGGCATTATTTTACTGTCTATATAAAATAAAAGATTTTCACCATTCATATCTCCACGGTCTATATGGAGGTATGTTGGCTACCTGGTCGGGGGTTAAGGGAACGGTTTGGTAAGAGTCTTGCCGTTGTTCAGCGTTTAGAGATCCTGCAAGGGACCTGGGTCAAATTTAGTAGGACCTCCTTCAATACTTAACGGTATTGGATGGCGGGGGTCCAAACTCTTTGATCCCCTCATAAGTTAACTACTATTAATACTATTGTTGATGCATTTTTAGTGTCTGTAACTAGTCTTGTTTAACGATGTATTTTGTACGGTCTTTTATTAATTATCGAGTATGTATTTGATGTCGACCAAGTCGGATATCCTCCTATCCACTTGTGTCTGACTTGTTTGTCTCCGTTTAATATGTAATGCTATTCGAACAATGCATGTTGCATACAAAGGGTAGAATGGTCATTATAAGTTGTTTATATGTTGCTGTTGTTGCTGTCAGTTTGCAGAAACAACCACAACAGTTGCAGACCTCGACGAAACAGGTCTGTTTCGTCGAACACATCATGACGAAATAGACCAATGTCCATTATGTCTGTTTCACCGACATTCATGACGAATCACACTTGATTCGTCGTGTATTGGGCTGCTTCAAGCCCAATGTTTGGCCCATATTCTGTTTCGCCGAGACACTTTGTGTTTCGTCGACTGTTAGGCCCAGAGACTATATAAACACATCTGCTTTCACAGTTGAAAGTAGATGAGAGCTTACACATAAAGAAACTCTGTCAAAATTTTGTTAAACTGTGTTTGTATCAGTTTGTAATCGGTTCTCATCCCGTTTAATCAATCGAGTGTGTATCATTGATTATACCGTGTCGTTATTGTTTTACATGTTTGATTTGGCATAGTTACGTGGATTCCGCACACGTAACCGTGTTTGTTATAAACAAGTGATTTGGTTCGTTATCGATCCTCAGATTACGGGACCTACAATTGGTATCAGAGCGTTTGGCTCTAATCCTTGTTTAAAATCAAACATTGTTCGGTTTTTATCAAGTTTTTGTGTGTGTTTTTTTCTGAAAATTTGTTCTTGAAAAATTATATTTCTGGAAAAATATTCATAAAATCTGTTGTTTGATTGTTATTTGCTAAGAGTTTTATCAAAAACCTTGTCAGTTTGTTTGTTCATGCTTTAAACCGGGTTTTTAGTGAAAGTCTTGTGCATTTTCGTGTTTCGGAAAATCATCGGTGACCAGAAAAATTCTTTGTTCTTGAGTGTGTTCTTCATATCTTCAAAGAGTTCTTATAATACTTGTGGATTTGATCTTTGAATTGTTGAAATCAAAGAGTTTTTACAATATAAAACATTAACTTGACTTTAGTGTAACAATTGTGATCATTAGTTTTTGAAAAAGCATGTTGTGTTGAAAAACAGGTCCATCAACTTACCTTGTGTCAGTAAGATATTTTAAATATCTTAACCAGCTGTCTGGGACTCAGATTTGACGAAACAAGCAGTCGACGAATCACTAGTGTTTCGTCAAAAATATCTTCGACGAAACAAGTTATGTTTCGTCATAATATCTTGGACGAAACAAGTCTGTTTCGTCATTTTTCATTTCAACGAAACAAATCTGTTTCGTGGAATCTGTTTCGTCGAATTCACTTCTGTTTTACACAGAGGACTTGTAAAATCATTCTAACCTTGTGTTTTCAAGTGTGTGTGCAGGTACTATCATACATATACCAAATATGAGTAACAAAGGTCCGTGGGATTGGAGTTCGGAATCACAACCAGCTAAAAATCAGCCTTCGCTTGCCGATTTAATGAACCAATTGCCTCAAAAACAACAAGCAGTAAATGCAAATCAATGGGCAATGGTTTCTAATCAAAACCAAAACATTCAAAATCTATTGCTCAGTGAAAGTGAGACGGGAAGCAACAATCGCCCGCCAAAGCTAAATCACATGAACGACTATCCATCATGGAAGGGTCGTTTTCATACATACATTCAAGGGCAAAACGTTGAACTCTGGACGTGTTTCACTACTGAATGTAGCCCGGAATTAGAAGCAGCAGCATCAACTGCCGCTGGTATTTCTAATATGCTTGAACAAGACAAGAAAGCCTATGAATTAGAGAAGAAGGCGTTTGCTTTTCTTACACAAGCTCTTCATAAAGACCTCTATCATCAATTTTCTTATAGTAAGAGCACAAAAGCTTTATGGGATGCATTGGAAACAAGAGGAGAAGGAAATGCAGCTTCTAGAAAAATACGCCATGATCTTTTGAAGAAAGAATTTGAATCATTTCAATCTTTGGAAAATGAAACCCTAAATGATATTACTTCTCGTTTCTATCATTTGATCAGTGAAATGAGTTCTTATAAGGTTGCTACATCTCATGTGGAAATGATTGCACGTTTAGCTGATGCTTTACCTCCTGTGTGGAGTCCATTCATTGAACTTCTAAAACATACGGGTGCTCTGGATGGGGAAACTGTCACTATCTATGGATTCGTTCAGAAGTTGGAGCACAAGAGTGAAGAGGAAAATCGGAAAGCTAAAAGGATTGGAGCTACTCAAAATACAGAAATGTATTTGCCTGGTTTTGCTCCTTCAGCTAGTTCTAGTTCTGTTCAGCAACCTAAGCTTCAAACGGCATTTGTTTCCAACACAAACTCATCAACTCAACCAGAGTTTGATTTAGGTGCTTACCTTTCACAATCGCTATCAAAATCTAAATCTCAACCTCAACCTCAAGTTACTACTACTCAACCAGAGTTTGATTTAGGTGCTTATCTTTCACAATCGTTATCCAAATCTAAAGCACAACCGCCACCACAACAAGTACATTATACCAACAATCCTCCACCCCAAGACACGAATACTATCAAAGTTGATACTTCGAACCTCTCAAAAGTTAGCATTGAAGTTGCAAAGGAGCATTCGGAACTCATTAATACGATGGTCAGTGCTTACTGCGGTTTGGTTGCAGGTCAAATTGGGAACATCAGTATGACCAAGAAGATTATCAACAAATCGACCGTGATGAAATGGAGTTGATGGATATAAAGTGGGCGTTTGCGAGTGCAGTTAGAAGGGCAAAGGACTTCATGGCTCGAACGGGAAGAAGTTCCTTGGAAAGTAAGCAGGATACGAAGTACGGGTTTGATAAAGAAACCGTTACATGCTTCAATTGTGGCGAGAAGGGTCACTTTAAACGTGAATGCACTCGACCACCCAAGCAAGGCAATCAGAACCCTTTCAGAAATCAGACAGGTACTTCAAATGCCAATCAAGGCAATCAAGACAATCGTGGAAGAGGGATAGTAGCTGTGAACAACACCACCAACCAGAACCAGTCTGGGCCATCAAACAACACTCGTGCATTGGTTGTTCTAACGGATGAAGGGTGTAATTGGTCTTTACAATTGGGGGAAGGTGATAATGAAGGAGGAGGAACCGCGTGCTACGCAAAGATCATCAATCACATCAAGCACGTTCGTAGGGAAGAATTTTCTGAAAGTGACGACAGTTCGGGTTATACCGGGAGTTCTGATGAAGAAAGTTCTATTTCGGGTGATGTGAAAGAAGAAGCGAGTTCTATTGATGATTTGTTGAGTGAAGCAGAGGAGTTGAAGTCTTAGAAATCTGTTCTTATCAAGAAGGCTGGGAAAGCATCTAAAGAAATGGAGAAGTTCTTCTCTGAAGACGGATCTTTTTCTTTTCAAACTGCCTTTATGGCAAATGTTTCAGCCTCGTCGAGTCAGGTAACATCTGAAACTCCTAGAATTTGTAATGACTGTGCTTATATGAAACAGGAATGTGAAAGAGTGAAACTTGAATGTGACACAATTCATAGTCACAATCAACATTTGGTTGTTGATATGTCAAAGTGCAAAGAGGCAAACATGGCTTTAACGAGAAATGAAAAGGACTTTAAATCTTTAATTGAAAATTTAAAGAAAAGTGTTTCCGAAACTACTAAAGTTGTTTATCACAAACAAGTTAGTATTAACAAGTACATAAATATCGTTGAGGAAACCAAAAAGGATTTAGCCATTGCAAAATGCGAGCACGATGCGATCAAGCAAAAATTGGAGAGTTATTCTAACTCCCGATTTGTACTCGATCACATAATTGATGTTCAACAACTGAAGAAAAACAAGAGTGGTGTTGGGTATAAGAAATGTCCGCCCCCTTTGAGACACAATTATGCTCCACCACCTGATGAAGAGGATATGCCTCGTTTTGAACCCAGTGTGCCTCTTAATTATGAGGAACTTACTACTGGATTAGGGTTCAAACCGGACAGCTCCTCGGGAACCTCATCTGTTGAAACAGAAACTTCAACACCAGTGAGTCAAAGTCCTCCAACAGTTGAGGATTATGATTCATCTGATGATGAAACAGATGCAAATGACAAGGATGAATCACTTGATAATAAAAAGGGAATAGTAATTCCAATTGAGAATCATATTCTTTGTGATCCTCATATTCCTGTTGTGCAACAAGTTGCCAAAAATGTGATTAATCCTGTCATAAATGACAAGAAACCTGTGTCTACTGTTAAGAGTAACAAAATGTTGTATACTTTTTTTTTTTTTTTGGGTAAAAAAAATGTTGTATACTTTGGTTGGTGATTCTAACATCTACTCAGATAATGATTTTCCAATTAAAAATGTTAATCCATCATTGATTGATAACGTTTTTGAAAATAACACAAGTAAGTTTTTGGGAAAGTCGATTCCGGGAGTTACTGTAACTCAATGTGATCCAATTCCTAAGGCTGAAATCAAAAAGCAATTTGGAAATCGAAAATCCCCAACAAAGCAACGACCTTTTGCTCTTAAGGGTAAACAACCATTTGAACGAGCTCAAAGGCCAAATGTTTCTAAATCAAAATTTGAAACAAATGGAGCTCGTTATCAAAAGAAAAACAATGATGTCAGATTTGTGGCATCTGAGGGTACTGATAAAATTGAGATTTTTGCTAACAAATCAAACACTGATTTTGTACAACAAGTCAAGATTTTAAAGCGTAACAGTCAAAATAATTACACTCAACATTCAAACGGGTGTGTTGAAAAGGCAAGTACCTCAGGTTCTACAGGTTTGACATATGAGCGTCGATTTGTTTCTCCTAAGTTTGTTGAGAGGAGAACGTGTTTTAAATGTGGAGAGTTTGGGCACATCATCAAAGATTGTTCAAACACTCCAAAAGAGAAATTTGTTGAGAAAGCACCACCTGAAAAGATTCACCTTCAATGTCGTTCTGTTTCGCCAAAACATGATAAAAGAACTGTTAAAGAACAGGAAATGAAACAACGACATCAAAATGTGAAGAAAATAGAAAATGTCTTAAAATCTGAGGTCAAATCTATTCCAAGGGAACCAAGTTCATCTTTAAAACCAGAAGTTTCAAAATCTGTTTTCAAAACTGAATCTGGTAAACAAAAACAAACTTGGAAACCTAAGAAAGGTGAAAGTTCAGGGGGAGCTGTTATGTTGGAGAATCATCACCAGATCGAGATCACTATTCGTGATTCTCAGGGACGACCCAAGACCACTGTGGCTTGGGTCCCCATCCTTAACTAATCATTGGATGATGCGTGCAGGATGTTCCAGGAGGAACTATCAGTAGTCATTGGATTGTTGATAGTGGGGCATCCAGGCACATGACGGGCGACTTACGGCTTCTGTACGATGTGAGAAATATTAGAGGAGGCTATGTCGCGTTCGCAGGAGACAAAGGCGGATATATCACCGGAGAAGGAATGATCTCCAATGGTGTGGTATGCTTCGAAAAGATTAATTATGTTCGTCAACTTGATCATAATCTTCTCAGTGTGTCGCAAATCTGCGATAAAAAGTTCACCGTGCATTTTGATGATGCCGGTTGTTATGTGCTTAAACCTGGATTCAAGATTCCTGATGAATGGATTCTCTTATCGGCTCCAAGAATTAATGATCTTTATATTCTTGACATGAGCCAAGCCATTACGACATCTGCGCAAGTACAATGTTTTGTCTCAAAAGCCACAGAGAAGGAGTCTATTTCTTGGCACAGAAGAATGGGGCACATTCACTTGAGGAAAATGAACCATTTGGTGAAAAACAATCTTGTGAATGGTGTGCCTGTTAGAAGTTTTCATCTACAAGATATCTGTGTTTTGTGCCAGAAAGGGAAACAAACAAAGAAATCTCACCCTCTGAAGAAAATCAATTCTGTTAGCATGCCTCTCGAACGTCTTCATATGGACCTTTTTGGACCTATGAAGCACAAGACAACATTCGGAGATGCTTACTGTCTTGTTGTTACTGATGATTATTCTAGATTTTCTTGGGTAGCTTTCATGGCACACAAGAGTGACACTCCTGGAATTCTCAAGGATCTTCTCACAATGTTGGAGAATTTATACACTTTGAAAGTGAAGAGGATCCGAAGCGACAATGGAACTGAATTCAAGAACCGTGTGATGGATGAGTTCTATACTTCTAAAGGCATTCTTCATGAATACAGTTCTCGCTATACTCCACAACAAAACGGTGTCACTGAGAGGAAGAATCGCACGATTATTGAGACCGCAAGAACTATGTTAGTAGAGTCGGAGCTTCCTGTTCAATTCTGGGCAGAAGCTGTGTCGACTGCATGCTACACTTTGAACAGAGTTCTTACAGTTAAGAGGCTTGGCAAAACTTGTTTCGAACTTCTACAGAAAAGGAAACCGGATCTTTCTTTCCTTGAACCCTTTGGCGGTCCATGTACCATGATTGACCCAGATGGTAAGTTTGGCGCAAAAGCTATCGAAGGTTTCTTCCTTGGATATGCAACTCCGAATTGTCGTGTATGGAATCTGACCACCAAAAAGATTGAGCTTTGGAATGAAGTAAGGGTTCAAAGGTATACAAGTCCTGTTAGAGCTCCGGGTGATCCTTGGATGTTCGATTACGATGGGATATTTGACTCCTTTAATCTGCCTACCTTTGATGAAGAATCTGCAGCTGTTCAAATGTTATTTGATAGTGACAACGCTGCCGGCTCGCCATTGGTAAGACCTGTTATTGTTAGCCCTCAAGGTTCTAATTCAGTTAACAATACTGTTCAAAATGAGGTATTTGAAGATGCTACTGAGTCATCGGAAGATGATGAACATCTTGATGCGACTGAAGGCACTTCTGCCCCAGTTGTTCCTGTTCATGGCACTTCTTTAGAAACACCTCAAGTGCAGAATGATGATACTGCTGAAGGAAACGCATCCACTTCCACTCATATTCCTGGTGCGGAGTTGGTTGCTGATCTTAATCTTAACAATTTGGGTATTAATGCTAGTGTTCCTGAAAATCCTGAATTGAGGATTCACAATACCCATCCACAGCAGAACATTATAGGAGATGTCCAAAGCGGTGTGCAGACGCGAAATCAGCTGAGAAATAACCAGAATGCTGGTTTATATTCAGCCATTAGAGAATCTGGTCTTCAAAACGATTGGTCCTTTGCTTGTTACGTTTCACAAGAAGAACCAAAGTCTTGGAAGGAAGCTTTAAAAGATAATTCTTGGGTTGAAGCCATGCAGGACGAACTGCAACAATTTCAAAAGCTTGGTGTTTGGAAGCTTGTTGAAAAGCCGGATAATTACAAGAAAATCGGCACACGATGGGTTTACAAATGCAAGAAGGACGACCGTGGAATTGTTATTCGCAACAAGGCGAGACTGGTTGTTCAGGGTTTTCGCCAGATAGAAGGCATTGACTACAATGAAGTTTATGCACCCGTTGCACGTCTAGAAGCTATTAGGATCTTCTTAGCTTATGCTTCTTTCAAAGGATTCAAAGTTTACCAGATGGACGTCAAAAGTGCTTTTCTTCATGGTATAGTTCAAGAAGAGGTGCACGTTGAACAACCTCCAGGTTTTGAAGATCCTATTCACCCCGATCGGGTTTGGTTGCTAAACAAAGCTCTTTATGGTTTACATCAAGAACCTAGGGCTTGGTACGCAACCTTATCCAACTATCTTCTGGAGAATGGATTTCGACGAGGTCTTATTGATTGCACACTCTTTATCAAGGAACTAGATGGAGATCTTCTGCTGGTGCAGGTATATGTTGATGATATAATATTTGGTTCCACTAATGATTCTTTGTGCAGGCAATTCGAACGAGTTATGCAAGAAAAATTCGAAATGAGCGCAATGGGGGAGATGACTTTCTTCTTGGGCCTACAAGTTCAACAAACAGAGTCTGGGATATTCATCCATCAGACTAAATATGTTGGTGACATTTTGAACCGATTCCAAATGTCAGATGCAACGCCCATTGGTACCCCTCTTCCGCAGAATCACGGAATTACTCCGGATTTGAAGGGTGAAAGCATCAACTCCTCATACTATCGCGCCATGATCGGTTCTCTCATGTATCTCACCGCTTCGAGGCCTGATATAATGTATCCAACATGCCTGCTTGCAAGATATCAAGCAAACCCGAAGGCCTCTCATCAGTCAGCTATCAAAAGGATTTTTCGCTATTTGAAGGGATGCCCGGACCTTGGTCTTTGGTACCCTAGGGATGATAGTTTTGAATTAATTGCATACAGTGATTCTGATTTTGGTGGTTGCAAAATCGATGGCAAATCGACAACAGCAGGATGTCAGTTCTTAGGAAATCGCCTGGTCACGTGGCAGTGCAAGAAGCAAACGTGTGTTGCTACATCAACATGTGAAGCAGAATATATTGCTGCCTCGATTTGTTGCTCCCAAGTTCTTTGGATACAACAACAAATGCGCGACTACGGTTTAGAATTCCTATCTACTCATATTTTTGTTGATAATAATGCTGCCTTACAGATCACTAGAAATCCTGTGCAGCATTCCAAGACTAAACACATCGACATTAAATATCACTTCATACGTGATTGTTTTGACAAGAAATTAATCGATGTCGTTCATGTCCCCACTGATCACCAACGTGCCGACCTGTTTACAAAAGCTTTTGATAAATCACGGTTTGATTATCTACTTTTGGTCAACGGCATTAAGGTGATACCCGAGTAAACTTCTTTGGCTGATCGTTTTTGTAAATATTTTCTTTATAAACTTGGAAAATTCAAAAAGATTTTAGTTTTCGTAAACTTTGCGAATTTTAGGGGGAGATATTTCAAGAAAATACAAAAACATTGCAAAAGTTCAAAATCCAAAAAGATGTCTTTACTTTCTGTCGTTTCGTTTGAAAAATTCAAAAATTCAAAAACAATAGAAAAACCAAAAATGAGTTTCTTGGATAAAGGAAAATGATGATGTTCACTGGTGTGGTCGGTCAATGTGCTCAAAATGAAAAACAAAAAGAAAAAATGATAAGTATCTCTACTAACGATGTATCGGTAGGCTCACAATCAGACTAAAATGTGCAGGATGATACAAACCTAACAGACTTCAAGTCAGGTGGGAACCATTCATTGGCATATGGTCTTAGTACCGAAATCTCGTTTGAGAGATTGCCGAGATCTGAAATATTCGGTCTTTATGCTGCTTATCATTTGGGTATCATGGTTGTATCAAACCGTAAAAATAACGGAGACGAAGTCTAAGATCTTCCATGATACTATACATACGTGTACATATTGCATTCGACCTCAATAAGTGATCAACAATCACATGTCCAAACAAAATAAGTGATAATATATCACAGTTTCTTTGCGGGAGTCAAGTTCGTCTCTCTGCTGTACAGAAGTACTGACCTGTTCACGGACTTGCTCCTGTGCCCTCATGCATCTGAAAATCAAGTTCCTCATCAATAAGTGATTCTATCACATAGGGCTTGTTTTCAATCAAAATAAGTGAGTTTCTCACATTTTTATACGGTCAAACAGATGATAATCGGTATACTCACCGGTAAGATGAATTCTCGTGCATACCTTGATACGGGAATGTGTCGTGAGTGGATTTACATCGACTTGTAAGTATAATCCTTACCGTTAATCGTATCTCTTAAATTATGATTACGTCTGATCAGTTTGAGCTTATGTGGACCACAATACCGATAATCGAGGTAGTATACTTATCCAGAGCTTTAAATAGAAATCAAAATCATGTTGACTAAGACCGTAAGCTGGTATGATTCCTTGTCCTTGAAATTCGCAAAAAGATTGCACTTGTACAGTTGTTTAGTGTTTTTCACAGTTTTCCGCATTTTCGTTTAGTTTACCGTGCTTTAAATTTGTTTTTAGTATATTTGTGTAAAGTTCGTTTTTGATTAAGCCGAAGTTGTTGCTTGGTGTTTTCTACCGGAAGCCTAAAACCTTATTCATAAAAACGTTCTTGCATTTGAAAACTCAAACAGAATGGAAATGTGTTCATAATCTGTTTTGACTGCAAAATCTTACCACTGTTTTGACTGCAAAATCTTACCAGCCTCTGTGTTTTTGAAAAACATGTTTGCGAAACAAAAGAATGGTCGACGAATCAGACTAATGGTCGACGAATCAGACCATCATCGGCGAATCAAATCTGTTTCGTCAAAACATCGACGGAACACAATAAGCCCAAATCAGTTTCGTCATGGGCTTATTTGTTTGGCCCAAGTTCAAGCCCAAGTCTCTGTTTCGCCGGGCCCAAACTCCTGTTTCGTCGAGATCTCTGATTCGTCGAGACAAGGCGGTGTATATAAGGGTCCCAGTTGTTCACTTTTTCAAACACATCAAACTTTTCATCTTCTTCAAACATTCAAACCCCCATACCTACGGTCACTCTCACAAATCACTCAAAACATCCGATTTTAATCAAAATCTTACAAAAATCAAAGGTAGTAAAACGTTCCGGTTCACATTCCGAACATTTTGAACCGTCGGTTTTTTCATCCGAAACCCTCAGAGACCCCTTTGAGACCTTGTTTTTCTTTGATAATATATGTGTTGATGTTGAATGTATTGTGTTTTCCTTCTGTATCTGTTAGATTTAAGTTCTAGTATGTTTGATTTGCTTTGATTTGGATGTGGGTTTTTGTAACAAAAACAGGGGTTTTTGTTTGATAAAATTCTTAACTGTTTTAAATGGTTTTTTTTTATCGGAAATCATATATGGGTTGTCATAAGTTGGTTTGGGTATAAATAATGATGTTGAATGTGTTTGTGTTTGTATTTGTTCTTTGTTTAAACCACAAAACGGCGAAACACAAAAACCCTCAAATCGACGAATCACATTAACCCTAATTCCGGCGAATCAAACATACGACGCATCTGAAATGAGACGAATCAGAGACGACGAATCAGAAATGGAACGAAACAGACACGACGAATCAAAACGTCGACGAATCAAACTGGTCAAGGGTCAACCCTCTGTTTCGTCGCACAACCTTCTGTTTCGTCGTTAATCTTTTGTTTCGTCGTCTATGCCTTAGCAGTTTTCTGTTGTTGCTGTTTGTTCACAGTAGACATGGTTTGATAGGTTATCTGTTATGTGGATACATGAAATTGTATCCATACATGTCTAAATGCATGTTATATCAAATGTGACTTATTTTGGACATTTAAATGTACAGATGGCTCCGAAAGCACCGAAAGAAAAAGGAAAACGCAAGAAGGCGATAAAGAAAGAAAACAAAACTTAAGAGGAAATAATGTCCGAGAAGCGTCATAATCAAGTTGCATATCTGGATCCTGAAGACAAGCTCACGGAATTTAAAGATATCACGAAGTGGATCAGGGAGTCACGTATCAATCATGCTGTTACATACTCGACGCCCGTCTACAAATCACTGATTAAAGCTTTCTGGGATTCTGCAAACGTCGTCCAAATCGATGGAAAGGATATTATAAGAGGTCGTGTGAATGATCTGTATGTCGTTGTTACTCCGGATGTAACACCTGTGCCTCCACGGCCATCAAACAAATACCAAACCAATGAAATATTATATTTCATACTTGGGATTTGTAAAAATATGTGTATCATTTGCACATATCAATTCTTGTTCAATTTCAAACTCTAAATCGCTTTCTGGAAGGTTATACGCGCACCGATGCGTAAATATAACCAGTTTAATGTAACAAACACTCCGGAATAGTGACATAGGCTTAACATACCTTAAATAACCTTTACATAACTTAGAAATAAGTTTTGAAGGCTTTGGTATGGCAAAATCAAGTTAAATCGCTTAGAGGGACTAAAGTTGACAAACTGCGAAAGTATGCCAATTTGAACTGTAACAGACATTCCGGAACATGGCCATAAGTTAAACATACCATAAATATCCTTTAGATAGCTTAGAAATAGGCTTTGAGGGGTTAGGTGTGCTAAAATAAACTTTTGGGTCATTCAGGGACTAAAAGCGTCAAAAGTGCACAAGTTTGCATTTTCGCGCATAACTTACATTCTGAATACATTCAGACATCCAAAAATTTATGTAAGCACTATAATATTTTATTTTAGTGTTTGGCATAAGAAAAATCCATTCGTCATGCCATTTGGATCGTTTTTCGCGCTTATGCGCATTCCGTCGTAATTAAGCGAACATCGCGTTCGTACGACCAAACGAACTGACATCCGACATATTTTTGAGCATGTTTCATGTCCACAATGTTTAGACATCATTTTAGGGCCTTAAAGTTGGCTTTACGGGCCTTAGAAGGGTCGGAAATGGCATAAACACATAACAGGGACCAAAACTGTCATTTCTGAAAGATGTTTGCTTATACATCGAATCTAGTCCTTCCCACTTGTTGCACATGGTTTTGGGAATCTATGGGCTGGTATTTTGGGCACATGGTATTACAATACCATGTGTGCTAAGTGTATGGCCAAGATCGCATCATGTTTTCCTAGAAACGATCCTAACGGCTAACCGAATACTATAAATACCCCACCACCCCATGCTTCAAAATTACAAGAACTTTGATTTGAGAAACTCTAAGTTGAAACTATTGTTTCATACCTGAGATTTTTGAATCGAGGTTAGCATTCGGGGACCCTTCGTAAGTATTCTTTCGTTCTTTTATTGCTTTTCGAGTCTTTCGAGTCTGAAAGTCAAACTTTGTTTGACTTTCTACATTGACCAGTTATGGTCAATGCGAAGTTCGTTTGAACTTCGCAACGTGAGTGTAATCACGTTGGTTATAGTCCCTTGGGACTATGCCTACTGATTACCACGTTGTCTAGGGTCGTAGGGTAAGCGATCTAATAAATCGCTTATACCTCGAACCCGACCCATTTGGTCGATCATTAGGATCCGACCAAATACATTAGGTGACCATAGTAGGTAGGGAATAACCTTCCGAGGTTATACCCTATGGTCACATCGTTTGAGTAGTTGTATGATAGGTAGTTTATATGCCTTAGGTAAATTACCAGAATACCCTTTTCATGTATAATTGGTAATTAAGCATATGTAACCTAAACCTTTGTCACATAACTGATTATGTAACATGTTTAGGCATATTCTACTTGTCATAGGACTAGTTAGGCGGTCCGAACGCGTTTCACGCACACGACGCGTTAAAGTAGCATAAGCTACCTTAATGGGTCGCGATGGGTCGAAAGCACTTAGGTTTGGTTTCATTGTAGTATGTAGGCCTTGTTAAACCATATCATATGAGTTCCAATACTCATTTGGTTTACCAAGCCTCATCCTATCCGATCTCCCGATTTAAGTCCGGTTTATTTATATAGTTTTAGATTGCCGACTGATTCCGTGCTCCCTCTAGCTTTGTTTGGTTGTTGTTCAAGACCTCTAAGCATTCTCAGGCGAGTACATTATTCCCCTATTTTACTGCTTTCAATTGTTTTGGGGTGACTCATATGTGCTAAATGTTTTCAAGGCTTTAACGATGATAACAAAACGATTTTCGATGTTATAACGATGGTTTCAAAAACGATTAAGACGATTTATACAAAACTAATAACGATTTCAATAAAGTGAACAAACTTGTTGGTTGGGTTACATAACAAATGACATTCATTAGCAATGATCAAGCCGACCAGTATTAGGTTATGGTACCATAGGATCTGACAAGTCCCGTTATTTACTACACCCGTAGTTATGTGTGGGTGTTGTGGGTAGCGACTGAATCTGTAATTGTTAATTTACTCTTTGGTAAGGGTTTATTAATGCGAGTTGTTAATCTATCCTTTGGTAAGGGTTTATTAATGCGAATTGTTAATCTATCCTTTGGTAAGGGTTTATTAATGCGAGTCAAGAAGGTTTGAATGTTATTAGCGAGACGACCATATAAGTAGTTTCACGACCTAAAACGAATTTAACGATTGGGTAAACAATTGGTATTCACACGATGTTTTAACGATTGGGTAAACGATTGGCTTCAAAGCGATATACGATTGGGTTTTGGTTATACATATTACATGATTTACATTGGGCATGAACATTACTTTGGTGGTTTGGTTTGATTAAGTGATTAAGTAACGATGCGTGTGTAATATGATACAAACATGGTGGATACGCCGCTGGTACTTCCTATATATAAGTGTTTGTATGGTATTACATATTGTAGCGTTATTTGAATCATTTCAGTTTGAGACATAGAACATTTTATACAAGTAACATACTTTTCACAAGACAATTATTTACAAACAACTTATCTTATACAAACTCATTTTACATGGTTATTCATTTAATCATGCATTATTCTCTTATTTATACATATCACTTGAACTTATTATTTTTCAAATTATTTACAAAGACAAAGCAAATTACAAGGTTCATGACTAAACATTTTCTTAAAACAGAAGTCATGAATCTTATTTTTCACAAAACCTATGTACTCGCCAGCATTTCTTTGCTGACCTCGTTTTCGCATATGTTTCAGGTATTGTTGAAAGATATCGATTGATAGGATGCATGCTCACATAGGACTGGACAAGGCCTTAGTGACTCAATAACAATGATAGACTATGTTTAAATTGTGTATTTAGATTTCCAGACAATGTAATTATTCAATGTTTAATAAAACGAAACACTTTTGATATCCATGGTTATGAAACATTAATTTTGTTGCAACACGCCCCGATGTTTCCGCCGCGATTTGTTGTTTTACGCGGTCAGGGTGTGACAGAAAGATGGTATCAGAGCCAATGGTTATAGGGAATTAGGTTATTAGTAATGCTTTGACCTAGTCTATAACCTTCTTAGGACCCTAACGCGAAGAAATTTGCGTTTAGATTTCTGAAAACAAAACTGTCACCTATCCTTAGGTGATAACCACAACAAGAACACAATTTTCGAATCTGCTTTGAAAACTAATCATCTGTTCTAGGATGATTTATTACTAGGTTTTGAACCCTCTGTTATAAGGTTTTGAACCCCTTTGAGTTTTCAAAATCTCGTCAAGGTTTTGGGTTTTAAATAATGTGAACACGTGCAAACTGGAAGGGTGAATGCCTGTATTCTGGGTTTTCTGTCTAGGCAAGCACTTCGTATATATCTCATCAGACGCGAGACCAGTTGTGCTTACCTGGGAATTCTTGGGATGAGTGTTCACTTATAGGCGAGCATGTCTTCGCGATACATTATTTTTGATCCATTTACTTTGATTAGTCACTTCGTGTCGTTCGTTTGTTCGAGGTAACAAACAAATGATCTCCTTCCTTGTGTTTTGTCGATACCTCTTTTGTTTTTCCAAATTTTCAAACCTCACTCGACTTCCTTGTTTTCCTTGTTGGACAATGCCTCCTCGACGCGATGCTCGAACCGATGCTCGAACTTTTACTATTGAAGAACTCGCAACCCTGGTCTCTCAGCAAGTGGCTGTTATACTTCCCGGTGTTGTAACCCAAGTCCACGAGATATACAACAAAGGCAACAACAACAACAATAATGCAATTGTATGAATGTTTGATCCAACCTTATGATGTCAACACAAAGACAAACTACTCGTGTGGTTCTGTCATTTCTTTTTTATGATCACTTGTGACCTCCCCAAGAACCTTAAACACTTATTTCTTTTAAATCAAAAGCCCAAAGTTATTTACGAAAAGGATATGTTGCTTTTCTAGCACATGTCACCAAGGAGAAAGGCAAGAGCAAGAGTATTCAGGATTTTCCGATTGTTCGGGATTATCCAGAGGTGTTTCCTGATGAACTGCCTGGTTTGCCTCCAGTTCGTCAAGTCGAGTTTCATTTTCGACCTTGTACCCAATGCCAAGCCAATTGCGAAAGCACCTTATCATCTTGCACCGTTCGAGATGCAGGAATTATCAAAACGGCCTTCTGCACGAAGTATGGCCATTACGAGTTTATAGTCATGCCTTTTGGGTTGACAAATGCTCCAGCCATCTACATGGACTTAATAAATAGAGTCTGCAAGCCTTATTTGGATCAGTTAGTCATTGTTGTTATTAATGACATCTTGATCTATTCATGTCCCGAGCCGATCACGATCAACACCTTCATTGACACTGGAACCCTTAAAGAAGGAACAAACTTTTCGCTAAATCCTCCAAGAGGAAATTTTAGCTTAAAGAAGTTCAGTTTTTGGGTCATGTAGTCAACAAGCAGGGTATTCATATGGATCCATCCAAATTGCTGCAATTAAGGATTTGATTCCTAGTATGCTTTAAATACCCGTGTCCAAAGATAACAAATTTAAAGGTCAAATTAAACAATTATGCGAGTATACGATTATGCGATTATGTGATATGTGTTTAGGTGTTCTCCTCTATGTTTTTGTGTGATACGATTTTCAAATCCTCATAGAATCTTTCATATCTTCATATGAGGGATTCATAGTAGGATATTCAAAAGGTACTACCTTAAATCCTTATGGGCTTCTACGTGGTAGTTAAGACCCTTGGGTTATATAGTACCATTCCATGATTCGATGAGAGACCCTTGAGTGGTCTAGTTAAAGATTGATTCAAGACCTGGTTAAGAATGGCATGTGATGATACAGCTGAAAGGACCCTATGGTGGTCCAATCACACTCATCACAGGTTTGTTCATTTGGTTTTACCCTACACATTATAAAATAGACTGTGTGAACTGTGCAAGGAATTGTCTAATTATGGACGCGTACATAATTATGAAATTTAGTGCATAGAAACCCAGTAAGGTTTACTATGTGTAAGAACCAATAGTGACAACGATAATAAAATGATAACAATGTAATGGAGGCACGGTGGACGCACCAATGATGCTTCATATACTTGTATATAAGTATCCCTCTTACATTGCAAGCATGATGTTATTAAAGTTACTAGAAGTTCAGAATCCTAACCAATGTTGTTCGGTCTTTTCAACTTCATGTTTTAAACTCTCACAAGTTTCCTCTAAATAAATTTCGGGACGAAATTTCCTAAAGTAGGGGAGACTGTAACACCTGTGCCTCCACGGCCATCAAACAAATACCAAACCAATGAAATATTATATTTCATACTTGGGATTTGTAAAAATATGTGTATCATTTGCACATATCAATTCTTGTTCAATTTCAAAATCTAAATCGCTTTCTGGAAGGTTATACGCGCACCGATGCGTAAATATAACCAGTTTAATGCAACAAACACTCCGGAATAGTGACATAGGCTTAACATACCTTAAATAACCTTTACATAACTTAGAAATAAGTTTTGAAGGCTTTGGTATGGCAAAATCAAGTTAAATCGCTTAGAGGGACTAAAGTTGACAAACTGCGAAAGTATGCCAATTTGAACTGTAACAGACATTCCAGAACATGGCCATAAGTTAAACATACCATAAATATCCTTTACATAGCTTAGAAATAGGCTTTGAGGGGTTAGGTGTGCTAAAATAAACTTTTGGGTCATTCAGGGACTAAAAGCGTCAAAAGTGCACAAGTTTGCATTTTCGCGCATAACTTACATTCTGAATACATCCAGACATCCAAAAATTTATGTAAGCACTATAATATTTTATTTTAGTGTTTGGAATAAGAAAAATCCATTCGTCATGCCATTTGGATCGTTTTTCGCGCTTATGCGCATTCCGTCGTAATTAAGCGAACATCGCGTTCGTACGACCAAACGAACTGACATCCGACATATTTTTGAGCATGTTTCATGTCCACAATGTTTAGAAATCATTTTAGGGCCTTAAAGTTGGCTTTACGGGCCTTAGAAGTGTCGGAAATGGTATAAACACATAACAGGGACCAAAACTGTCATTTCTGAAAGATGTTTGCTTATACATCGAATCTAGTCCTTCCCACTTGTTGCACATGGTTTTGGGAATCTATGGGCTGGTATTTTGGGCACATGGTATTACAATACCATGTGTGCTAAGTGTATGGCCAAGATCGCATCATGTTTTCCTAGAAACGATCCTAACGGCTAACCGAATACTATAAATACCCCACCCCCCATGCTTCAAAATTACAAGAACTTTGATTTGAGAAACTCTAAGTTGAAACTATTGTTTCATACCTGAGATTTTTGAATCGAGGTTAGCATTCGGGGACCCTTCGTAAGTATTCTTTCGTTCTTTTATTGCTTTTCGAGTCTTTCGAGTCTGAAAGTCAAACTTTGTTTGACTTTCTACATTGACCAGTTATGGTCAATGCGAAGTTCGTTTGAACTTCGCAACGTGAGTGTAATCACGTTGGTTATAGTCCCTTGGGACTATGCCTACTGATTACCACGTTGTCTAGGGTCGTAGGGTAAGCGATCTAATAAATCGCTTATACCTCGAACCCGACCCATTTGGTCGATCATTAGGATCCGACCAAATACATTAGGTGACCATAGTAGGTAGGGAATAACCTTCCGAGGTTATACCCTATGGTCACATCGTTTGAGTAGTTGTATGATAGGTAGTTTATATGCCTTAGGTAAATTACCAGAATACCCTTTTCATGTATAATTGGTAATTAAGCATATGTAACCTAAACCTTTGTAACATAACTGATTATGTAACATGTTTAGGCATATTCTACTTGTCATAGGACTAGTTAGGCGGTCCGAACGCGTTTCACGCACACGACGCGTTAAAGTAGCATAAGCTACCTTAATGGGTCGCGATGGGTCGAAAGCACTTAGGTTTGGTTTCATTGTAGTATGTAGGCCTTGTTAAACCATATCATATGAGTTCCAATACTCATTTGGTTTACCAAGCCTCATCCTATCCGATCTCCCGATTTAAGTCCGGTTTATTTATATAGTTTTAGATTGCCGACTGATTCCGTGCTCCCTCTAGCTTTGTTTGGTTGTTGTTCAAGACCTCTAAGCATTCTCAGGCGAGTACATTATTCCCCTATTTTACTGCTTTCAATTGTTTTGGGGTGACTCATATGTGCTAAATGTTTTCAAGGCTTTAACGATGATAACAAAACGATTTTCGATGTTATAACGATGGTTTCAAAAACGATTAAGACGATTTATACAAAACTAATAACGATTTCAATAAAGTGAACAAACTTGTTGGTTGGGTTACATGACGTGATTGTCGTGGGTCACGCAAATTTAATCCCAAAAACAACTATATAGATAGCGGTAAGTGGGTATCGAACACAGGGAGTTTGTGGAATATGTGCTATCTCGATGTATGTCTAACTTGACTAAAGTTAACTAAATGCAATAAAAATAAATTAACTAATTAACTTGCAAAAGAAAAGTTTTGGTTTGTAAACAATTTAGAGACAAATGACTATCTTAAGTTTCCGGTTTACTTCGACATTTGTGCTATCATTCAACTAGAAAGAACTACATAGACATAGTTCGTGTGTAATTACTTATTGTGATAAAAGGGAACTAAGTACTCGGATTCCTAGAACGCGAGGTTGTTACCCGATGACCAATTAATCAATATCCAATCCTAATTCTACCTATGATATCTCGATTGCCAACGACACCAAGAACGTATAGTTTCGAACAAGATTAGCACACTAATTAACAATTTACAAGTAAGCAATCACACACCATAACAAACAAATCACAAAGAAGAGTTCATTATTCTAGAAATATAAAATCAAAACACAAAGTCTTACACAAACCTTCAACCCAAGACAATCATAAAGAGTTTAGCTATTCATGACTTGAACCACCATCCCCCTTTAATGTTTTTGAAAATCACCAATATAAAACAAAAGATAAAACTCGTCTTCTTCAAGCTCCATGTCTCCCAAAAGTCGTTCACCGGTAGTTGTGTGTAACCGATTTCAAGTGAAAAGACCCCTTAAAGTTTCATAAAAACAAAATTAAATGCAATAAGTTACATATGCTCTCCAACCGGCTCCAATCAAAAGAAGTCTGCCGCCTCTCACGTGATGTCAAAAATAAGCCAACCGCCAAAGATGTGTGTATCGATGATGTGATGAAATTATTTTAATTAATTGCCCTTCAAAAGTCACGTGAATGAAAGCTACCAATATTGTATTGATGATGTTTTTTTTTCTTTGGAATTCTCAATGTTGAATAATAAAATAACCCCCCACCAAAGATCTGATTCTTGCCGCCACCTGTATGCGTGTGTATGCATATTGTTGTAGACTTTTTTTCTAATCTTTTCAAACCTCAAAACCTTCTCTCCTAAGCCTTCACTTGTGCCGCCCATGTCCATATGCAGCCCACGTGATTGATAATGTTCCTCCTTCACGTGTTGATTATTGATGTTAATGTCGGCCCACAATGTTTTTTTTATCTTCAATTATTCCACTAGTAATAGTAATGTCAGCCGCCAATATCTCGGCCCAAATAGAGTCCACGTGCAGCCCATATAATCATGTTGACTTTAGATGTTTATCTTCTCACTAATTCCAAGACCCATGTGCATATGTCAGCTGCTAAACATGATGATGATTATATATTGTTGTTGCCTTTGGTGTCCTCTCACGTGATGTTGTAATATATTGAAAACCAATTCCCCATGTTAGCTCCCATGTATCTGTTGATGTGTCCTATGTCAGCCGCCCCCCTCACGTGAATCAAAGCTGGCAAGCTGCCATACATATTCAACCGTAGCCTACGGGTTCCAATTTAACCAAATTAAGCGATTTACCTGTCAAACACACGAACACTCGTAGTTATCACATTCACAATATATAACCGTGTAAAATATGGGATATGCACGTATTTAGCTCATTTAAGGGTTGTCATACGGACCACCCGTCACATCCCCACACTTACCCGTTGCTTGTCCCAAGCAACCGATTCAAAAACTATTTCAAAACCACAAGCGATCAACATGCAAACCAAGCTAAAATGTATCGTCATTTTACTAACCTTCAATCATACCACAAGACACACCCCTCACAAAAACTCTCGGTGACAAGAAATATTAGCACATAATGCTAAACCACTCAATGCGTGTGTGTGTGTGTGTGCGACAATAAGCTTGCATACAAATCAAATCTCCTCCTATCAAATATTTAGCATGCTTATGAATCAAAAGGACATTCGGGTTGTAATGGGGCTATGTGTAAAGGTAGGAAATAGTGGGAATGTGAAAGTAGCTCATTGATTCGACCCGGTTTTTATTTCTACTACTAAACAAAGCAAACATCAACTATATACACAACTTCATCAACATTTTCAACTACTATTGCAACTAAATCCTTCTTTTTGTATTTTTCTCATATTTTTTTTTCTTCTTTTTTTTTTTCTTTCTTCTTTTTTTTTTTTGTTTTTTGTTTTTTGTTTTTTTTTTTTAAGCATAGAACTCAAAAATATATACAAGAACATCAACAATCACAAACTAAATTCCTAAACCGGGTCATCTCAATAGGTAAAGTTTTTGTAAGAAGTAGGTTTGGGTCACAACCGAATGGTATAAGGCTCAAATATGGCTTTCTAAAGACCAAACCCCCACCCCTCACAATACCAAGCTCATATATGTAACGTATGAGGTCCAACCCCCAATTCCCACACTCTCACACATCTAGACGAGGCTACCTAAAAGTCCCCTATCATTTTCACAAGCATGCTAATCCTAGGTTTCAACAAGAATTCGTACACAAGTTATATTAACACAATACACACACCGCCACTCAAAACAAGGAAAGCATCTTTAATAATGATATGTGGCTCAAAAACTCACCAAGAAATGACTAGAAATGGGTATCGATGTGTCAAGTGGAGCAATATCAAGTTTTCAAATTTTGACAATTTTCGCTTGGTTTCACAAATTTTTTTTAAAATTCTCAAAAAATTTCCCCCATCCCCACACTTGGGATACATTGTCCCAATGTATGGTTTTGAGGAAAAGATCGCTTTAACCAAGAACATCAACAATTGCTTATACTCTCAAACCCCAAATTTTTTTTTTAATTAATAAAAACACCACCAATTCCTTCACAACCCATAAACTAAACACATCAAAACACCACCCAACCGCCCAACCAAAAACTTAAACATGAATATATACAAAGGGGCACAAGATGAGAACAAGACACGACTTGATTAGTAAATCAGCAGTGTTGGTAGTGATGCAGCTGCGGTGATCGAACCGGTTCAAAAACATCTCTTAGATTCGCCGATATCTCAACAGGGATGTTGCCAAACATCCCCACACTTGAATCATTGCATCCGCGAGGGTTGAAACGTAATAACCTGCCAACACACAAACACAACACCAAAACAAAACCAAACAAAGCAAAACAAAACAAAACACAAATACAATACTCTACATCCTCGGGCTGCCTCCCGAGAGCGCTAAGTTTAAAGGTCTTCAGCCAGACCATACCTGATATGCGTTATGGTGGTCTTAATGCACACTTACCCGCAGCATTTCCAACAAATGCCCGGAAATTTACATGCCATCTCCATAGATTTGTCAGTCTATTTGGCATGTTAAAGCTGCTCCTGCGGGCTTTGCTAGTCCACTTCATGACATGTACCTTAATGTCTGGTAGTTTCACCCTTCTCATCTTGTTTCTCGAACCCTCTTCCCCACACTTGTTAATTTGAATCATTGATATGGGAAGAGGTTCGGTACACATATCCATCCCATCAGCCTGCTCTACCTCATAATCTGCACACATCATCTGATCTACAAGTGACTCTTCATCAGATAAAGGACTCATTGGTGTGGTATTATCCTCCACAACCTCCTCCTTCATGTGAAAATAATCTCTAATATCGTCAGGTAATGGTGAGAGGCGTTCTTCTATCTCTATCTTCAATTTTAAAATATGACACTTAGAAACTAAGCAGCTGATTCGGTCTTCATCGGACAGGTTGGGTGTTGCTAAATATTGCTCGAGTTTGGACAAAGTTACTTCCAATACAGCAAGCTCTTTTTCCTCCTCGGTCTCATAAACATAAACACCCTCGGGCTCAGAATATTCTTCGGGATGATATTGTCGATATCCCTGATACGGTCTATAGATGCGCGCTTCCATCATCTTTTTATTCCAATACTTCGGGTTTTCCGAATACACCGGGCACACATCATAATCATAAGTGTGATCGCGACCGCAACAAAAACATAGATCATCCATCCTTGCCTCATAATAAACTTCCTCGTCCCGATCGTATCCATATGAATAATAGTCATCCTCCATTTCTGATTCATAATCATCAACGTATGATGGAGGTGGAAGCTGTGAAACATAAGACACCGGTTTTCCATGTGCCCTCCTGTAATGAGCCTCGTGGCAACCAATACATGGATGTCGTGGACCCCCGCACAATCTACACGTAAATAAGCTGAAATTTGTGTAATGCCCTGTCATCCTGCACAACACAACTCAACTACCAAGTGTAAATCATGAACATAAAAAAAAATCTTTTTGGTTTTTTTTTTAATTAATTTTTTTTCAAACTAATACACAAGATAACACACGTTGCGCACTACTCCCCGGCAACGGCGCCAAAATTTGACGTGATTGTCGTGGGTCACGCAAATTTAATCCCAAAAACAACTATATAGATAGCGGTAAGTGGGTATCGAACACAGGGAGTTTGTGGAATATGTGCTATCTCGATGTATGTCTAACTTGACTAAAGTTAACTAAATGCAATAAAAATAAATTAACTAATTAACTTGCAAAAGAAAAGTTTTGGTTTGTAAACAATTTAGAGACAAATGACTATCTTAAGTTTCCGGTTTACTTCGACATTTGTGCTATCATTCAACTAGAAAGAACTACATAGACATAGTTCGTGTGTAATTACTTATTGTGATAAAAGGGAACTAAGTACTCGGATTCCTAGAACGCGAGGTTGTTACCCGATGACCAATTAATCAATATCCAATCCTAATTCTACCTATGATATCTCGATTGCCAACGACACCAAGAACGTATAGTTTCGAACAAGATTAGCACACTAATTAACAATTTACAAGTAAGCAATCACACACCATAACAAACAAATCACAAAGAAGAGTTCATTATTCTAGAAATATAAAATCAAAACACAAAGTCTTACACAAACCTTCAACCCAAGACAATCATAAAGAGTTTAGCTATTCATGACTTGAACCACCATCCCCCTTTAATGTTTTTGAAAATCACCAATATAAAACAAAAGATAAAACTCGTCTTCTTCAAGCTCCATGTCTCCCAAAAGTCGTTCACCGGTAGTTGTGTGTAACCGATTTCAAGTGAAAAGACCCCTTAAAGTTTCATAAAAACAAAATTAAATGCAATAAGTTACATATGCTCTCCAACCGGCTCCAATCAAAAGAAGTCTGCCGCCTCTCACGTGATGTCAAAAATAAGCCAACCGCCAAAGATGTGTGTATCGATGATGTGATGAAATTATTTTAATTAATTGCCCTTCAAAAGTCACGTGAATGAAAGCTACCAATATTGTATTGATGATGTTTTTTTTTCTTTGGAATTCTCAATGTTGAATAATAAAATAACCCCCCACCAAAGATCTGATTCTTGCCGCCACCTGTATGCGTGTGTATGCATATTGTTGTAGACTTTTTTTCTAATCTTTTCAAACCTCAAAACCTTCTCTCCTAAGCCTTCACTTGTGCCGCCCATGTCCATATGCAGCCCACGTGATTGATAATGTTCCTCCTTCACGTGTTGATTATTGATGTTAATGTCGTCCCACAATGTTTTTTTTATCTTCAATTATTCCACTAGTAATAGTAATGTCAGCCGCCAATATCTCGGCCCAAATAGAGTCCACGTGCAGCCCATATAATCATGTTGACTTTAGATGTTTATCTTCTCACTAATTCCAAGACCCATGTGCATATGTCAGCTGCTAAACATGATGATGATTATATATTGTTGTTGCCTTTGGTGTCCTCTCACGTGATGTTGTAATATATTGAAAACCAATTCCCCATGTTAGCTCCCATGTATCTGTTGATGTGTCCTATGTCAGCCGCCCCCCTCACGTGAATCAAAGCTGGCAAGCTGCCATACATATTCAACCGTAGCCTACGGGTTCCAATTTAACCAAATTAAGCGATTTACCTGTCAAACACACGAACACTCGTAGTTATCACATTCACAATATATAACCGTGTAAAATATGGGATATGCACGTATTTAGCTCATTTAAGGGTTGTCATACGGACCACCCGTCACATCCCCACACTTACCCGTTGCTTGTCCCAAGCAACCGATTCAAAAACTATTTCAAAACCACAAGCGATCAACATGCAAACCAAGCTAAAATGTATCGTCATTTTACTAACCTTCAATCATACCACAAGACACACCCCTCACAAAAACTCTCGGTGACAAGAAATATTAGCACATAATGCTAAACCACTCAATGCGTGTGTGTGTGTGTGCGACAATAAGCTTGCATACAAATCAAATCTCCTCCTGTCAAATATTTAGCATGCTTATGAATCAAAAGGACATTCGGGTTGTAATGGGGCTATGTGTAAAGGTAGGAAATAGTGGGAATGTGAAAGTAGCTCATTGATTCGACCCGGTTTTTATTTCTACTACTAAACAAAGCAAACATCAACTATATACACAACTTCATCAACATTTTCAACTACTATTGCAACTAAATCCTTCTTTTTGTATTTTTCTCATATTTTTTCTTCTTTTTTTTTTCTTTCTTCTTTTTTTTTGTTTTTTGTTTTTTGTTTTTTTTTTTAAGCATAGAACTCAAAAATATATACAAGAACATCAACAATCACAAACTAAATTCCTAAACCGGGTCATCTCAATAGGTAAAGTTTTTGTAAGAAGTAGGTTTGGGTCACAACCGAATGGTATAAGGCTCAAATATGGCTTTCTAAAGACCAAACCCCCACCCCTCACAATACCAAGCTCATATATGTAACGTATGAGGTCCAACCCCCAATTCCCACACTCTCACACATCTAGACGAGGCTACCTAAAAGTCCCCTATCATTTTCACAAGCATGCTAATCCTAGGTTTCAACAAGAATTCGTACACAAGTTATATTAACACAATACACACACCGCCACTCAAAACAACGAAAGCATCTTTAATAATGATATGTGGCTCAAAAACTCACCAAGAAATGACTAGAAATGGGTATCGATGTGTCAAGTGGAGCAATATCAAGTTTTCAAATTTTGACAATTTTCGCTTGGTTTCACAAATTTTTTTTAAAATTCTCAAAAAATTTCCCCCATCCCCACACTTGGGATACATTGTCCCAATGTATGGTTTTGAGGAAAAGATCGCTTTAACCAAGAACATCAACAATTGCTTATACTCTCAAACCCCAAATTTTTTTTTTAATTAATAAAAACACCACCAATTCCTTCACAACCCATAAACTAAACACATCAAAACACCACCCAACCGCCCAACCAAAAACTTAAACATGAATATATACAAAGGGGCACAAGATGAGAACAAGACACGACCTGATTAGTAAATCAGCAGTGTTGGTAGTGATGCAGCTGCGGTGATCGAACCGGTTCAAAAACATCTCTTAGATTCGCCGATATCTCAACAGGGATGTTGCCAAACATCCCCACACTTGAATCATTGCATCCGCGAGGGTTGAAACGTAATAACCTGCCAACACACAAACACAACACCAAAACAAAACCAAACAAAGCAAAACAAAACAAAACACAAATACAATACTCTACATCCTCGGGCTGCCTCCCGAGAGCGCTAAGTTTAAAGGTCTTCAGCCAGACCATACCTGATATGCGTTATGGTGGTCTTAATGCACACTTACCCGCAGCATTTCCAACAAATGCCCGGAAATTTACATGCCATCTCCATAGATTTGTCAGTCTATTTAGCATGTTAAAGCTGCTCCTGCGGGCTTTGCTAGTCCACTTCATGACATGTACCTTAATGTCTGGTAGTTTCACCCTTCTCATCTTGTTTCTCGAACCCTCTTCCCCACACTTGTTAATTTGAATCATTGATATGGGAAGAGGTTCGGTACACATATCCATCCCATCAGCCTGCTCTACCTCATAATCTGCACACATCATCTGATCTACAAGTGACTCTTCATCAGATAAAGGACTCATTGGTGTGGTATTATCCTCCACAACCTCCTCCTTCATGTGAAAATAATCTCTAATATCGTCAGGTAATGGTGAGAGGCGTTCTTCTATCTCTATCTTCAATTTTAAAATATGACACTTAGAAACTAAGCAGCTGATTCGGTCTTCATCGGACAGGTTGGGTGTTGCTAAATATTGCTCGAGTTTGGACAAAGTTACTTCCAATACAGCAAGCTCTTTTTCCTCCTCGGTCTCATAAACATAAACACCCTCGGGCTCAGAATATTCTTCGGGATGATATTGTCGATATCCCTGATACGGTCTATAGATGCGCGCTTCCATCATCTTTTTATTCCAATACTTCGGGTTTTCCGAATACACCGGGCACACATCATAATCATAAGTGTGATCGCGACCGCAACAAAAACATAGATCATCCATCCTTGCCTCATAATAAACTTCCTCGTCCCGATCGTATCCATATGAATAATAGTCATCCTCCATTTCTGATTCATAATCATCAACGTATGATGGAGGTGGAAGCTGTGAAACATAAGACACCGGTTTTCCATGTGCCCTCCTGTAATGAGCCTCGTGGCAACCAATACATGGATGTCGTGGACCCCCGCACAATCTACACGTAAATAAGCTGAAATTTGTGTAATGCCCTGTCATCCTGCACAACACAACTCAACTACCAAGTGTAAATCATGAACATAAAAAAAAAATCTTTTTGGTTTTTTTTTTAATTAATTTTTTTTCAAACTAATACACAAGATAACACACGTTGCGCACTACTCCCCGGCAACGGCGCCAAAATTTGACGTGATTGTCGTGGGTCACGCAAATTTAATCCCAAAAACAACTATATAGATAGCGGTAAGTGGGTATCGAACACAGGGAGTTTGTGGAATATGTGCTATCTCGATGTATGTCTAACTTGACTAAAGTTAACTAAATGCAATAAAAATAAATTAACTAATTAACTTGCAAAAGAAAAGTTTTGGTTTGTAAACAATTTAGAGACAAATGACTATCTTAAGTTTCCGGTTTACTTCGACATTTGTGCTATCATTCAACTAGAAAGAACTACATAGACATAGTTCGTGTGTAATTACTTATTGTGATAAAAGGGAACTAAGTACTCGGATTCCTAGAACGCGAGGTTGTTACCCGATGACCAATTAATCAATATCCAATCCTAATTCTACCTATGATATCTCGATTGCCAACGGCACCAAGAACGTATAGTTTCGAACAAGATTAGCACACTAATTAACAATTTACAAGTAAGCAATCACACACCATAACAAACAAATCACAAAGAAGAGTTCATTATTCTAGAAATATAAAATCAAAACACAAAGTCTTACACAAACCTTCAACCCAAGACAATCATAAAGAGTTTAGCTATTCATGACTTGAACCACCATCCCCCTTTAATGTTTTTGAAAATCACCAATATAAAACAAAAGATAAAACTCGTCTTCTTCAAGCTCCATGTCTCCCAAAAGTCGTTCACCGGTAGTTGTGTGTAACCGATTTCAAGTGAAAAGACCCCTTAAAGTTTCATAAAAACAAAATTAAATGCAATAAGTTACATATGCTCTCCAACCGGCTCCAATCAAAAGAAGTCTGCCGCCTCTCACGTGATGTCAAAAATAAGCCAACCGCCAAAGATGTGTGTATCGATGATGTGATGAAATTATTTTAATTAATTGCCCTTCAAAAGTCACGTGAATGAAAGCTACCAATATTGTATTGATGATGTTTTTTTTTTCTTTGGAATTCTCAATGTTGAATAATAAAATAACCCCCCACCAAAGATCTGATTCTTGCCGCCACCTGTATGCGTGTGTATGCATATTGTTGTAGACTTTTTTTCTAATCTTTTCAAACCTCAAAACCTTCTCTCCTAAGCCTTCACTTGTGCCGCCCATGTCCATATGCAGCCCACGTGATTGATAATGTTCCTCCTTCACGTGTTGATTATTGATGTTAATGTCGGCCCACAATGTTTTTTTTATCTTCAATTATTCCACTAGTAATAGTAATGTCAGCCGCCAATATCTCGGCCCAAATAGAGTCCACGTGCAGCCCATATAATCATGTTGACTTTAGATGTTTATCTTCTCACCAATTCCAAGACCCATGTGCTTATGTCAGCTGCTAAACATGATGATGATTATATATTGTTGTTGCCTTTGGTGTCCTCTCACGTGATGTTGTAATATATTGAAAACCAATTCCCCATGTTAGCTCCCATGTATCTGTTGATGTGTCCTATGTCAGCCGCCCCCCTCACGTGAATCAAAGCTGGCAAGCTGCCATACATATTCAACCGTAGCCTACGGGTTCCAATTTAACCAAATTAAGCGATTTACCTGTCAAACACACGAACACTCGTAGTTATCACATTCACAATATATAACCGTGTAAAATATGGGATATGCACGTATTTAGCTCATTTAAGGGTTGTCCTACGGACCACCCGTCATTACATAACAAATGACATTCATTAGCAATGATCAAGCCGACCAGTATTAGGTTATGGTACCATAGGATCTGACAAGTCCCGTTATTTACTACACCCGTAGTTATGTGTGGGTGTTGTGGGTAGCGACTGAATCTGTAATTGTTAATTTACTCTTTGGTAAGGGTTTATTAATGCGAGTTGTTAATCTATCCTTTGGTAAGGGTTTATTAATGCGAATTGTTAATCTATCCTTTGGTAAGGGTTTATTAATGCGAGTCAAGAAGGTTTGAATGTTATTAGCGAGACGACCATATAAGTAGTTTCACGACCTAAAACGAATTTAACGATTGGGTAAACAATTGGTTTTCACACGATGTTTTAACGATTGGGTAAACGATTGGCTTCAAAGCGATATACGATTGGGTTTTGGTTATACATATTACATGATTTACATTGGGCATGAACATTACTTTGGTGGTTTGGTTTGATTAAGTGATTAAGTAACGATGCGTGTGTAATATGATACAAACATGGTGGATACGCCGCTGGTACTTCCTATATATAAGTGTTTGTATGGTATTACATATTGTAGCGTTATTTGAATCATTTCAGTTTGAGACATAGAACATTTTATACAAGTAACATACTTTTCACAAGACAATTATTTACAAACAACTTATCTTATACAAACTCATTTTACATGGTTATTCATTTAATCATGCATTATTCTCTTATTTATACATATCACTTGAACTTATTATTTTTCAAATGATTTACAAAGACAAAGCAAATTACAAGGTTCATGACTAAACATTTTCTTAAAACAGAAGTCATGAATCTTATTTTTCACAAAACCTATGTACTCGCCAGCATTTCTTTGCTGACCTCGTTTTCGCATATGTTTCAGGTATTGTTGAAAGATATCGATTGATAGGATGCATGCTCACATAGGACTGGACAAGGCCTTAGTGACTCAATAACAATGATAGACTATGTTTAAATTGTGTATTTAGATTTCCAGACAATGTAATTATTCAATGTTTAATAAAACGAAACACTTTTGATATCCATGGTTATGAAACATTAATTCTGTTGCAACACGCCCCGATGTTTCCGCCGCGATTTGTTGTTTTACGCGGTCGGGGTGTGACACCGGAGATATTGAATGAAGTTCTTCAATTACAAGATAGTCCGGACGCTCCATATTCAATCCCAATCATGTGTTCACGAGGCTGTTTGCTAAGGATGAAGTGTAAAGGAGACCTTTTCGTCAAACAAATCAACAAAGGTGATCTTCCATTACGATACAAGTTTTTATTGCATATTCTTATTCAGTGTCTCAGCAATAGACGGTCTGGATATGATATGGCTGGAGATGATCTCGTTGGTTTCATGGTTGCTTTGGTGTTAAACAAACCGTTTAGCATCTCAAAGTATATTTTCAGCAACATGAAAGAAAATATGACAAGGACAGGAAGTAGAACAACCGGAAAGAAGTTTTGGATGTATCCGCGGTTTCTGCAAATGATTATGAATGTTCAACATCCAGACCTTCCTAAAGCTGATGATGATCTTCTGAAGATAGAGGCGATGAATTTCAACTCTTTAAGGCTAATCAAGACTCTTGCCGCCAAAAGATACAAAGAAAGCGTTCCTCCAAGGAAGCTTTTTGGCGCACTTGTGAATCCTGATTATGTTGCTCCAGCAAATGATAAATGGCGTCATGATGACAGCCAATCTGACAACGAAGAGCCTGAGTTGGAAAGAAAAAGGATAGAGAAATTTGGTCCTGATCCAGTTGATTCAGATGAGTCTGGGAGTGATGGTGATGAAAGTAGTGGTGAAAGTGATGATGGTGGTGATGCTGGTGCTGTTGGTACATCGAGCAGGGGTGCAGCTGGTGGTACATCAGCTAGTAGTTCTTCAGCAAGTGGCGATGATGAATCTGATTCTAGTTCTAGTGATCATATAGTCGAGCCTGGATATGAAATGTATATCGATATACGTGGAGTGAGAAGATATAGAAAGATTAGAACTGAAGATGATCCAGAATATGTTCCAGAGGATCCTGAAGGTGAAAGAAGAACAAAAAGGAGAGCTGAGAAAGCTGTTGAAACTCAAAAGAAGAAAGCAAGAAGATATTTGAGTACTTATGCTAGGAAATCTGTGCCTCAAGAGTCTTCATCTGTACCTCAGGAGCCTGTACAATCTGTACCTCAGGAGCCTGTGCAAGAAACTCCTACTGTAGTTACTTCAGCTGCTGAAATTCCAGCTGTGACTCCTCAGGCAGTTCCTGAAAGATCTATGGCTTCTGCAATCAGAGCAACCACTTCGGGGATCAGTGCTGAACGTCATAGGACATTTTCCGGATTTTCTCAAGACGAAAAGATCAGATACCTATTCTCTACACTTGAAGCAGCTGCTGATCGTGTTCAGAGGCAATCTCATTTCATTAATCTCACAAAGAATGATCAGCTTAAACAATCGGTGGAAATTAACAACTTGAAGTCAACCGTTGGTCAACAGCAAACAGTAATAGAGCGACAACAAGCTGAAATTGATTTGCTTAAAGCTGAAAATGTTCGCTTGAAGGCTGTTGATGAAGAGAAAGAGAGAAGGCTTGCTGTTTTGTGGGATTATCATTGTAAACAACAAGAAGTACTGAAGAAAAAGGATGATGATACAGAAGACCAAGGGAATCCTGACACTTCTGGTACATCACAGAAGCAGCCAACCACACTTTCTTCTGAAGTTGTTGCAGTTCAACCTACAGTGGTCGAATCTTCACAGGGAACTTCTACTGGAAAAGTTCAACAGATCGCAGGTACTTCTTCTGTCATAAGCAGTGCTGATATTGCTTTACAGGCTATTCATCCAGTCACGGGAGAATTGCTTGAAGAAGGAGAACTAATAGAAGATCTTTCTCAAGAGCAATTACTTGCTCTACAAGCTATGAGAAAGATTGATGACGCTGAGATCGAAAGAATGCCCAGTGAACCTGATTCTGAAAATGTTGAAGATGTTGATGAGATCGTATTTGAAGGCGAAGCAACAAAATCAACGTATGTTCGAAAAGATGGTACTGAATTCGCTCCATTTGATGAAGATTGGATGAAGGAGAATGTTAATGACATAGATGAACACTTAAGGAAGCGTGATTCGTCTGATTCGTCTGAAAAAGCCAAAGATGCATTCTCTGAATGGCGAAAACAGTTCCTATCAAAAGTTCAGAAGCCTGTGCCTGAAAGTGTTCAAGTTGATTACTTGCAGTTTGAGAGGGGGAAGCCAAGTGGAAGAATTCTATGCTGGATGTTTGTTAGAGATATTCACTGTGTTGCAATCAAACGTGAATACGGAATCCTGTATTTCAACTCACTGCTGAGCATTCTTTCTTTGCCATTTTATGATGTTGCTGCGTTGACGAGGCTTAAGCTTATCAATCGTTCAAACTACGATGGCGCTACTTTATTTGAGCGACTGGTTAAAGTAAACAAGAAGTCGGGCTGGGAGGATGAATCATACAAGCCACAATTTCCCATCTATCAACCGATCAAGTTTACTCTTTATCCCGACACCAACACTTGCAGATACAAGCTTGTGTACCAGCCTCCGAGGGTCGTAGATAAAATCCCATTGATGCCTATGCAGCAGGATTTTCTTGAAGACATGGCATTATGGTGCTACGACTCGGACACGCATGAAGCCGTGATTGTGTTTAGAGATGGTCGTGCAAATTACCGGATGTTGGATCCAATGTGGATCGTCAACATGTCCGAGGCTGATATTAACAGACTATATCGTCACAATATTTTTTATGAAGATCAGGATGCTCGTCAAGCTATGAAGTTTCAGCGAGTAGCGTGTTTTTGCTACTACCGGGTAATACATTCGGGCAGTTCGTGGTCCGAACAACACTGAGATGGAAGATTAGAAGACCGAAGACGAGTAACAGACAAGGGGGAGTTTGTTGATGCATTTTTAGTGTCTGTAACTAGTCTTGTTTAACGATGTATTTTGTACGGTCTTTTATTAATTATCGAGTATGTATTTGATGTCGACCAAGTCGGATATCCTCCTATCCACTTGTGTCTGACTTGTTTGTCTCCGTTTAATATGTAATGCTATTCGAACAATGCATGTTGCATACAAAGGGTAGAATGGTCATTATAAGTTGTTTATATGTTGCTGTTGTTGCTGTCTGTTTGCAGAAACAACCACAACAGTTGCAGACCTCGACGAAACAGGTCTGTTTCGTCGAACACATCATGACGAAACAGACCAATGTCCATTATGTCTGTTTCGCCGACATTCATGACGAATCACACTTGATTCGTCGTGTATTGGGCTGCTTCAAGCCCAATGTTTGGCCCATATTCTGTTTCGCCGAGACACTTTGTGTTTCGTCGACTGTTGGGCCCAGAGACTATATAAACACATCTGCTTTCACAGTTGAAAGTAGATGAGAGCTTACACATAAAGAAACTCTGTCAAAATTCTGTTAAACTGTGTTTGTATCAGTTTGTAATCGGTTCTCATCCCGTTTAATCAATCGAGTGTGTATCATTGATTATACCGTGTCGTTATTGTTTTACATGTTTGATTTGGCATAGTTACGTGGATTCCGCACACGTAACCGTGTTTGTTATAAACAAGTGATTTGGTTCGTTATCGATCCTCAGATTACGGGACCTACAACTATAACCCGGCTACTTAGGACTGTATCCTTGCTGACTCAGACTACTTAGTCGAGGGTAACGTCACCTTCAAAAGAGGGGCATACCATAATTTGCATTAATAACTTAATTAATTATCTTTCAATAATCCGACCCTTTAGGATTGTATCCTTGCTGACTCAAACTACTGGGTTGAGGGTAACGTCACCTCCAAAAGAGGGGCCTACTACAATAACTAAGATAATCTCTTAAATAAGTGCAAAAGTGCGGAAATAATCAAAGGTTACACTAAGCACGAGTCGGAACCAAGTGATTCATCTTGTCTATCTGTTTTTCTTTTATTTTTATTTTTCAGCATTTTAGTTAATTTTTATTTTCTTAGTTTAAAAACATTTTTCTAAACTTTTGATTTGATTAGACGTTGAGGATAAACCGGTACTAAAAGCTCTTGTGTCCTTGGATGACCTCGGTATCTTACCAACACTATACTACGCTCACGATGGGTGCACTTGCCCATATGTGTGTTTAGTGTTAGTAAATATCGTGTTTTATAAATTTAAAACTTGACTAAAAAGTGTAAAAGGGCTTAAAATATATTTAAACTTATATATACACTTCACACGCATCAAGTTTTTGGCGCCGTTGCCGGGGACACAAGGATTTTAAGAATGTTAGGAATCAGCGGCCTAATCGTTTTTCTTATTTTTCATTTTTTTTAGGATTTTTCTTAGTTTTTTCAGCTTCTGCAGAACTCAGCACGGGCCGTGCCCGCTGAACACACCCCGTGCCCAATCATTGGAACTGGCAATCCTGTTTTAAGTCAGACAGTAAGCTGAACACGGGGCCGTGCCCACTCAACACGCCCCCGTGCCCAAGATTCAGTTACTGAAAACAGAACCGTAAGATCCCGACGGTTGGTAAATTCTGACACAAACATGAGTGATACTGATACTTTTTACTTTCGGCACTCTTATGGTACGTGGTGTCAATTATGTGGTGGTACCCATAAGGAATTAGAATGTTATTTTCTAAATTATAAGCCCCACTATATAGACCCATCGTTCCCTTGTATCCTTAAGAGGGGAGAAAGTAAAAATAATCCCTATCTCTCCCTCGAATGCTCCCAACCGGATTTTCTAGGAGAAATGCTTCTCGATGAATTATTTCAATTAGAAGATCTAATTCTTAATTGGTTAAAAGAACTTAGGAAAGATTTCAATAATCTATCCCAAGACGATAACCAAGAAGAAGGGTTGGGCTCGCATTCAAACAACTTCGTTGTTTCCGACGATACTTCTAACTCTAGTGAGGACTTGAGCGATAGTCGTCCCTGTGTCGATTGTGCCGTGAAGGACTCCCCATCGAATTCGTTCGATGCATACATAGACCTAAGCGATTCGACATACACCTTCTTTAACGAGAGCCCGGGAAAGGGTTGGACTTGTCCACCTACATATAGCATAGGAATCACCCTCACCGACAACCTCTTGCGTTCTCGTCTTAATCTAGAACAATTAAGGTATCTTAGGCACTTTGGGGTTGTTCCATCCAGTAAGGAACCGCCCGATCCGAAAAAGTTCCTTAAAAATAGACAAACTTCATAAACAGTCCTCCGACACGGGGCCGTGCCCAGGTCAACACGCCCCCGTGTCCACCAAAAGATTCCCTTCTGACTTTTGTCAGAATACGGACAAAACGTGTCAGGATCTTGCCTGCACACGGGGCCGTGTCCAGCTGACACAGGGCCGTGTCCAGCCTGCTGTCGTTTTCTATAAATGCAGCCAAGAATCCTGCACATTTGGACCATTCAGGGACAGAGATTTGAAAGGATTTTCTAACTTACCATCCTAGGTATGTTCTAAAAGAAGTTTCTAACAAACATCTTGTCCCTTCCTCTTTTATCCTTTACCTTCTTGTTCATCTTTCTTGCAACAACACCTCCATTGAAGCTTGATTTCAAGCTTTATTGTGATGTTTGTTAACTTTTTGTTCAAGGAATCTTGTTAAAAATAAGTTACACAACATTGTTTTAAGTTATTTCTGTTCAAAAATGCCTCATGAGTTGAGAAAATAATTTGAAACTTCAAGATTCCTTGTTCTAAAAAACTGCAGAAAGGTGAACACGGGGCCGTGCTCAGTGAGCACTGGGCCGTGTCCGTGATACTGTTTCATTAAAACGAACTATTTTTGGTTTGTTTTCGTAGAATGTCTAGCCAAAACAGTGGAACCTCTTCTGCGCACTCCAGAAACAGTCGAAGGGAAATGAGGCCATCAATTGAAGCAACTCTCGTAAGATACGTGATGGCGTTTCGTGAAGCCCTTGACGAGATGACTTCGGTAGAGGAGGTCCTAATAGACCGTATAAATTATCTTTCGGTGGGGTTGGAAAACAGTTTTCAAGAAATAAACCTCTTGCACCAGAGGTTAAACATTCTTGTAACACCTCCTATGGAACCGATCCTTCCTCAAGAGGATTGGAACCTAGCACTTGGAATACACAATCCTACCGGTTGGGACGACATTCCGGCGGAACCTCCTCTTGAAGAACTCCAAGAAGTCCCGGTGGAAGTTGCACCTCCTCAAACCAATGCCAATGAGCCCGCTTTTCTTCTCCCTAGGGAGATAGAAGAATGGCTCGCCGACATGTGAGGAACCCATGACCGGAGAAAGGAGTTTTTCAAGCCACATCTAACCGAAAGATTTACCTTTTCGGAAATTTTGCTAATAGAATAAGTAGTAGGCTAGAACTCCTTGGTTTAGATTTCTTGTGTTTCTTTGACCTAACTATCTAGTATTTTAATTTTAGGACTATGATGTAATTCTCTCTATGACTTAATGAATGATGGTTTTAGTTAATTTGGTGTTTGGATGGTGCTAAAATGAATAAAACTCACTTGAGATGGTAAAGGAAACGAGGGAAGCTTGAACCAGCACCACATGCAGAAAAACAGGGCCATCCGACGATTTTCTTCGTTTACAGTAAGCTCGGCACGGGCCGTGTCCGCCCAACACGGCCCCGTGCTGTACAGTCTGCAGAAAAGACCCAGTTCAGGTAACTGGACACGGGCCGTGCTCACCCAACACGCCCCCGTGTCCAGGCTTCTGTTTCTCTTGATTTAATATTATTACTGGCACTTGAACACGGGGCTGTGCCCGGACAACACGGGGCCGTGTTCAGCGCCCAGTAACACAAAATTTTTGTTTAAATCACACCTTTTACACATTCAATCAACCTAAAAACTTATTTTTGGGACACATTGAGGACAATGTGTAATTTAAGTGTGGGGGGGGGATGCTAAAACCTTGAATCTTGCAAGTCCTAAATACAAGCCTTACACAAAACTCTATTGGAACCGCTAATCACCCCAAATTTTTTCAAAAATTTTTATTTTTTTACTTTTCTAGGTTTAACTTGGGAATTTCAAAGTTCTAAAAATGTTATATTTTTACAAATTTACAACCGATAGCGTCGTGATAAAAAGAACCAACATAAGAAAATTATGAAAAGGCATAACAAGCTTAGTTAAAATTTAATTATATATACTTTGATCACATAAAAACCCATTACCACAAAAGTGAGTTTTGAGCCTTTATTGAGCAAACAAATATATATCTTTAAATTAAATGCTTATTTTTCATTTCTTGTGTGAATAGCCGCTTGGTTCTTACGACTCTAGAACTTGCCATGACGATACATTCCCGGTCCTTAACAACTTAAACCCGAGTAAGTAAATGATGGAGGCATTAGGACTAACCCATTTTATTTCTACACCATTATTTTTTTTACCACCTACCCAAAATCCCCCTAGTTAGCCCCTTTGAGCATAAACCTTTTCATTTCATAACCCAAACCAAACACCCTTTCACCCACCAAAACCTTTTTCATTTTTAACCCTTTATTTTAGTAACTAGCTCGGTTTTCTTCGTATGACTTTTCAAATTATATATATATATATATATATATATATATATATAGGGGATGGATCATAAGAAAACTAGTTTAAATGAGAAAACCAAAAAACTAACCAAAAAAGCCTAAAAACATACCAAAATTTTTTATTTTTTTTTTACAATTTTTAATAAAAAAATCGCTAGTTTTTATGTCTAGAAAAAAATTTTCAAAAAAAAAAAAAATTTTTTTTTGGTTGTACTGCACATGTGCACTAATACATAAAGCTTAAACCAGTTAACCCACCCCCCACCGACACCCCCCAAACACCTAAACCCCCCACCCCCAAATACCTAAATTCACCCTCCCACCAAAAGCCTAACCCCCCCACCCCCCACCCCCCAAAAACCTAAACCCCCCCACCCCCACCCTCCCGAAAACCTAAAACTAAACCCTAAACATAAACCCGAAAAAAACCTAAACCCCCCACCCCCCCACCCCCCAAAAACCTAAACCCCCTCCCCCCCCCCCCCCCCCACACCCAAAAACCTAATCCTAATCCTAAACCTCCAAAAAAACTAACCCTAAAAGCTAAACTAGACTCAAAAAGCTAATTTTAAGCATGTAATGCAATTGTAGTACATGTTATATTGCACATGTGCACTACTATAATAATAGTATTGAAAACAAGACGACACCATAAATCTTTTTTTATGTCATAAAAAATATGCTCGAATATACTTGAATGAAAGATACAAAAATTTGTGATCTTATGGTGCCATTTTTTGTTTTAAAATGATAACGTATGGAGAAATGGGAAATGTTTGAAAAGTTATATATTTTTTTTTCCAATTTTACCCCTCTTTCATTAAAAGTCCCCCCTCCTTCATTAAAAGTCTTCCCCCTCCTTTTTAGTGCTTTTTTGGTTAGTTTTTTGGTTTTCTCATTTATATCTAGTTTTCTCATGATCTTCTCCCTATATATATATAGGGTAGGGATATGGTAAAAAGTGTCTAAAATGTAAGAAGGGTAAGAAGTGTTTTAAACCATTGGATATTTGATCTAATGGTTGAGATTAATAGGGTATAAAAATGTAAATTGTGTTTTAATTAGAGGGACCTTATGTAAAATTGAAGGGCAAGAGTGTCTTTTTAAATGTTTGAAATATGGTAACCGTAACCTACATAACCAAAAACTCCTACATTCACTCCTTTTTCCTTAAATATCGGAATTAATGATTCACCTTAATTGTAGGATGTCTTTGGTTGCATATTCTTCATACGTTATCATAAAGAGATCTATAATCAGATTCATGGCGTGGTGTTTTAAAACAACTGGATAAATTGACTATGATTCAAGTCATGGTGTTTTATCTGGAGACATTGTTCATGGCGTGGTGTTTTAAACATCTATGATTCAAGTCATGGTGTTTTATCTGGAGACATTGTTCATGGCGTGGTGTTTTATCAATACAAAACATTCCCAGATTTTAAAACACCATGACTATGATTCAAGTCATGGTGTTTTATCAGGAGACATTGTTCATGGCGTGGTGTTTTATCAATACAAAAACATTCCCAGATTTTAAAACATCATGACTATGATTCAAGTCATGGTGTTTTATCTGGAGACATTGTTCATGGTGTGGTGTTTTAAACATCTATGATTCAAGTCATGGTGTTTTATATGGAGACATTGTATAATCAGATTCATGGTGTGGTGTTTTAAAACAACTGGATAAATTGACTATGATTCAAGTCATGGTGTTTTATCTAGAATCCAGAAAACATTGTATTGTGATTACATCCATGGTGTTTTAACATCTGGACAATCAATACAAAAACATTCCCAGATTTTAAAACACCATGACTATGATTCAAGTCATGGTGTTTTATCTGGAATCCCAAAAACATTAAAACACCAATTCAAGATCGAAGCTTTATGTATATAACCCTCTAAAACACCAGAATCGAAGAATGGCGCAGAAGTTAAACAACTGTATTGTCTCTAGCGATTTCATAAGACTTCTTGTATTTATAATTGATGAAGAATGATACGTAGATAACAATCGTATTGGATCTTGCAAAAAAAATACAAAATTCGAATCAATCCCTTAACATTCTCATCGCCAGTTTTTTTTTCCAGTTATATTGGAAATCAATTAATTGACAAGAATGTACAATTACTAATATACCCTTTTGAATTAATTAAGATGAGGTACACTTTTCATTCCCAAATTATTTCTTACACTTCTTACAAAAGATGGACTTTGTACAGGATCCTCTACCTATATATATATATATATATATATATATATATATATATATTTAGTGTTGTTGATGAAGCAAAAGAAAAAAATAAACAAACAAGTTCATCAAAAACAACTTTGTTTGAATAATAGCTTCATCAAAATAAAAAGTTGAAAAAAAGTCTTACGAAAACCGATGCTTTTTACGCTTTTTCGCCCTTTCTACTAACCACTAACCCAACCGCCTACCTTTAACCCAAGCCTAACCCTTCACCCAAAAAGTCCTCTTGATATTTACAAAGGTATATAGTTAAAAAGGAGGAGGATTGATTGCTTGGAAAGCCTATGGTAGGAGTAAGTTCCATGCCGCTCTCGAGTGATCCACTAAAATACATTTTCGGCCGAGTGTTGAGTGATCCCCCGTGAGGTATGTGAACTTGTATATAAAGAGAATTTTAAAGAGGCATGTTATGCCCTAATAAGTAGTTTATCTTATGAAAAGTTTTAAATAAATCATGACGAATAGGATTGTAAATAAATAAAAGTAAAACTTAATAAAGAATCTTGGAAATCCCGACACTCTACGACAAGCCTAAAAACTTTCTCTTCTACCCATTCCATTTGGGAGTGTAAAGCCACATTATAAAGAGTTTTGCTTGAGGACAAGCAAAGATTCAAGTGTGGGGGTATTTGATGTGTGCAAAATGCAACATATAAATTACATCAATTGTGGCATAAAACTAACCCTTTTTAGTACTAATGTTGGAAAAAGTGTGCTTTTATCTTCCTTTTGTATTTTCAGGATTAAATGAGCTCAAATTAACAAAAGAAACAAAAAGACAGCAAAATCTAACATAAATACAAGAAAAGGAACAAACGTGACATGCCCGACCCCACAACAGCATCTTCCCAAGCAAAACAAGAAGACAGAAGACTGAACACGCCCCGTGCTCAGCCAGCACGGGGGCGTGCCCAAGTGTCAGCAGAAAAGACAAAGTGGTAGAAGCTTCTATTGCCCACCACGGGGCCGTGCTCAGCGGGCATGGGGCCGTGGTCAACTATAAGATTCGCAGAATCTAGGCAAATCTTCATAGTACAGATATGCTTCTGCACACGGGGTCGTGCTCAGCGGACACGGGGGCGTGCTCAGCGGACACGGGGGCGTGGTGGGCAAATCTTCATAGTACAGATATGCTTTTGCACGTATTCACCTATCTTTCAAGGTTGCGTAGTGCGGTAGAGGGTTGTGAGCGGTAGCGAGTAGTATAGCGTGCAAGAGTTCTTAGTTTGATTTGTTATTAGTTAGCGTTTGAGATTACGGAAGCTGTGCGAGTTGTGCGCGTTTTGTAAAGCGAGGAGTGGAAAAGCGTATAATCACCAAAATCGAAACATATAAACACATAAAATTGATAACGCGTAAAAATCGGCGACTGTAGGCTAGAAATAAAATGGAGTGCCTTGGGTGTTACACATCGACTACCCAAAGTGATTCGACTATTTCCAACGAGTTCGAGTACACGCTTTGTGTCACAGCCCCCGACCCCACCCCGGGAACGGGAGCCGCGACCCAGTCAGATGGTATCGGTGTTTATTAAATTGGCAGTGGAAATTTTCATCAGGACCGTAGTTAGGAAATATTTTTATCAGAGTCAAACACCATAACGTTTAAAATGAATAAATGGGATAAAACTTAAGTTTTTCTGATAATACATTTATAATAGACAAATGGGACAAAGCCCGATTTTCATTTTAAATATATATATTTATAGGGAGTAACCCTGATTATTGAAAACAATTCTCCTTTTTAATTAGGTAACTTTTATGGCCACTTTTCTAAGCCTTCAGTGCTCTCCAGCTGGCTTTTATTGGCTTCACACTAAGTTACCTGAAACACGTGTTTAAAACATTTTATCAGCAAGAAATACTGGTGAGTGAATCCAAGTTTAATCAAAACAAATTTTATCATTTTACAGCATTGAGGGCGGTCGCGCAATTACATTTGTTTCCATCTACCTTAATTACCACCCACGGTACTATCAATCAATGACTGTTGGTCATGTTACTACTCATAGTGTAGTAACAAATTTTGTATACAAAACCCCAACATACCGACGATAATTGTAGAATACAAATACTCAAGCACTGTTAATTATAAGGTAAAACAATTGAGGTTTTGTAAAAACAGTTTACAAAAAAGGTGATTACTCACATTGCTATTTTAGGTATTTCCTTGGTGACTTCCTGGTTATAATCTAGTTAAATAAACAACGCACACGCGTTAGTATAATAACCCAATTTACATTAGTTATACCCTCCCCGAGACAGAACTCCAACGACTACGTCTGGTAGAGCCTAGACAGTCGTTACGGAGCACCAAATCAATCGGGCAGCGTATCTAATACGTAACCGGGGATTATGATACTTACATCGAGGCAGAGCTTCGCTAATTAGGGGGTATTAGGCTAGCTTTAGCCTATGGAAAGTGTGAGAGAATTTAGAAATTTGAACGGATTGGAAATGCTGATCATTGCTCCTTTTATAGCTGATTCGGGAGGTTCTCGCGCCCCGCGACAGATGTGGGCCAGGTCTTCGCGCCCCGCGAGAGACTACGTGTCTCGTATAGGGTTGCTGAGTCACGAACTAGCTTTGTCGGGTGTCACGCCACGTGGCACGATGTGGTGCGGCCTGATGGCCAGCTGTCGCGGCCCGCGACAGCTCCTGCTGTCTCCGTCGCGCCCCGCGAGCGAGTAGGGAATTTTGTTTTCTCATATTTTTATTAAAATAAAGGTATTTCGGGCCTATTTTTCGTATACGAGGTGTAATTAGGAGCGTTTAGTGGTGTCCAAAATATTTTAAGGAGGGTTGTTATATCCTGGGTATGACTCTCGAACTATTTAATAAAATAAATAATGCACTCGCATTAAGTATAGTAACCCAATTCAACTTTATCCCTACGTCACGAGACAGAACCCCAACGAACTTAGTCGGGCAAAGCCTTGACATGCGTTACGGGGCCGTAGATCAATCGGACAGGGTATCAGTGATCAGGGGTTAAAATACTTAAAACGGGGCAGGGCATTATTATTATTATAAATAATAAAAAAAATAAACACTATTGATTTTTAGAGAGAGAGTTTGCGAGAGGTAAAGTTTGAGCCAATTGAATGTTGAAGTGATTGTTCTATTTATACTAAAATTTTCCCACAACTTGAAGCTTCAGGAATGGACACGTACACCTTGTATTAATTGAATTCATGTTCCTATACACACACGTAGACATGCATCTTTAAATGCATGCATAATTTTCAAATTTCATGTAGGACACGTCCACCTACATGCATGAATGTAAAAAATTTTATTAATATTATTTTATTATTTTATTTAATATATATATTATAATTAATTAAGCCGCTTCACTCATTTGACGCTTATAACTTCTAAAATATGACGTTTTATAAAACAATGAATATGTCATTAGAACGAGAATATTTTTGTCTACATTTGGATCTAAGTTTCATTAAAATGGAGTAGGTTCAAATATAATGTATTTCTATAATTAAATTATTAAACGGTTCTTAGGCCCCTCTAGGTACTTCATATTTCTAACATTCAGCTTACCCATGATCTATTCGTGTAATGACTTTATTTTAAATTTAAAAATTTTGGGAATGTTACACTTTGGCCTAATAGACTATGCTCTCACCGCAACACGGTGAACGGCATGCCTCATTCCAGTTACTACGTGCCTCGGGTCGTTGGAATGATCGAGACTTTGGTGAGAGTTGTAAAATCAAAGTAGGGAGTGGAACGCGTTATTAAGATGCGGGTTTTATCCCTAACTTAACAACTTCGCTTCTAATTGTGGGAAAACCACGAGATAGAGTGGGAGATTCCTGTTGAGGTATGGATGTCACTCCTAATTCAACAAGGATTCTCGTGCTGAGAGTAAAAATACGCGTAGAGTGAGTGATCTTATCGGGAATTCTTGGTTTTCACACCTATTCCCGACACAATCACTCGTTTGTGTTGTGTGAGCGTTTTCCAAAACGTGTGTGTTGTGTCAGCCTTAGGAAAGGCAAGTAGTATTTCGCCTTAGGAAAGGCTCCTTTGTACGAAACTGTAGTATGCAGGTCCGTATGAAGATGTAGTTTTCGCAGGTTCGAACGAGAGTATCAAAAGTGGGTTCGTACAAAACCCCTACTGGGTTCGCACGAAGCTGGTCTGTTGGTACTTAGACTATAGACTAGGTCAGCACTACACGACTCGACCTAATTCCCTATAGCTATGGCTTTGATACCAATTTGTCATACCCCAACCGATGGCGGAATCATCGGGGCGTGACACTGAGCATAACAGATTATTCATGAGAATCCATAACAACTATTAGTGACAATATTTTTAAGGTTCAATATCCCATACTATTAAACAAATAAAGCATAACAGTCATTACAAATATTCAGTCTCAAAAACAAGTTCCATTTCGACAACTCAGATTTTATTTGGTGGGTTTCTAGACTCCTAACTTGTTTGCAGCACAACATCCAATCAACCTGTCACATACGTTAAAATAAAAGTCAACACATAATGTAAAGGTGAGCATACAAGTTTGCATATATATATAGTATGAAAAGCGTTTACGCATAACCATCATGTAACACGTAACGGGCGAAGCATGTAACTATCAACAATGATACAACCTAACCACGAGACTGCGTTGTAGAGTGTGTGCGACACATGTTCACCGAAGCGAACACTTGAAGTAAACTAATGTGATCCCTAGCAACCCCTGTCACACAGTTGCTGAGTCCAAACTATAGTACTATCGTTGCTAGAGGCGGTCTAGTGTAACACTGTATAGCATAGTAACAAGCATTCAATAAATCACGTATAGCAAGCGGGAGCGGTTAGCGTTTATAAAGTGTTTACATTGTGTGTTGTGTTTTTATATAGAACGTATGTAACACCCAAAAGTGCGTTAAATGAAAATGGGTTCGAGTATACTCACAATGTGTGTTTAGCGAGTAAACACAATCTGGATTGAATCGAAGGGAGCGCGTCGGATCAACCTGTACACGGAAACATATGTATAAGTCTTCCTTAGGGCTGAATGATTGTAATAGAATGTCAAGTGGGGTGAAAAGGGAGTTAAGTGTTCAACAGTCTATCCGAACGGATGGGTCCCATCCGGACGGATGGTCATCCAGACAGATGGTTATCCGGGCGGATGGCCATTCGGACGGATGGCCATTCGAATAGGCTGTGGTTGTTTGTGAACTGTTGAAATTCGAAGTTTAGTTAAAAGCGTTTAAACAACGGAAAAGTCAGGGCCGGGTCATTCGGACGGATGGTCATCCGGACGGATGGCCATTCAATCAAATGATATGTAGTTGAAGTTTTGTAAAATTTTCTAAGTAAAAGTTTTTGAGTTAACGGAGACGGCGTGACGACGTGTCAAACAATGGAACACACCAATCCAGTTCATTCGACCTGATGGGCCCAACCCATTCGGACAAACGCACTATTCTTGATGAAGATTCATGTTTGAACCGTTAATCGGTCCATCTCTTTGGTGGAAATCAGTTTTCAAGTCGGCTTTCGACTAAGGAACGAGTGGAGAGTCTGATTGAGTACAAATTCCACCAATATTGTGTAAAAACCGAAGAAGAGTTCAAAACAAGTTGAAAAAGTGTTGAAATCTTTCATAACTATGTTGAGAAGTGTGAAATCCGTTAGATCTTGGACCAATCTCGATTGAATGGTGATCCACAACAGTTTGCCCAAGCAAAATGAGTGGAAACCACCTTCAAGAGGTCTAAAATCAGTAATTTTGAGAAAAAGTTTAAGTGTGTATGTGTTTTGATGAAGAAGATGGAGTAGAAGTGAACAAAGATGTAGATTAATGAAGATTTGAGTGAAAGAGCTTACAAATTGGCCTTGAATCGTGACTGAGGGCTTGGGAGCGAATGAGAGTGTCAAAGTCTGAGAATGAGGGTGTACGGCTAGTATTTATAGGGGGAGGGCGAGGTTTAAGTCGGTGTACGAGTGGCAGCGTTCGGATGGCTTCATCCGGACGAATGGTCATCCAGGCGGATGGCCATTCGGATGGCCGAGTTTGCGCGAGTTGGTTTTGTAGCCTTCGTTCGTTTGTTAAGCATTGCGTTGCGTTTAATCGTGTTGCGAGTGAGCGTCTGAGCGTATAAGCGTTGCGTTGATAACAACATAACATTTAAAACAAGTAATCACACAATTAACACACACAATGTAAAATAATCCGCGTTTCGAGTCTGCGTTGAATTTGCGTTGCGATAGCGTTTAAGTAACAGGCATTTATAAATAGCGTTTAAATGCGATAATTGTGATTAAATAAGTGTTGTAAAATGCGTTTAAAATTCGTTTGAAAATAGTTTAACCCATAGCGTTAATCGAATCCCAAGAGTACAAGCGTTTACGAATGAATAACAACAAAAGTGGGAACAACCGAAGTACGGGTTGTTACAACTGGGCTCTTCGCACGAAGGATCTCTTCGTGCGAAGGGACTTTTTCCCTTTGTTCGAAGGTCCAAGTCAGGTTAAGTCGGGTAATTATTCGGTTTTCGATGTTACAAGTATGTTTGTGTAACACATAAGTATAAAACATGTATATGGTGTTTAGAACATTGATTTTGAGTATAAACATGTTAACAAGTCTAAAATGTACAACATAAATGTGAATAAAATACTTGAATTTCATTATGATCAATAGTCTCGGATTATGAAGTTGAAAAGAAATAAGATACAACACAAATACAAGTTTCCAAAAAAATTGAATTACAACAATACTTTCTAAATGGGGAAAGTACAGAAATGCGAAGCGTTACATGTGGTTATGATACCAACAAACATCACTCATCTAAACAAAGAGTTCAAAGATACTTGCATTATAAAAGGATGGGCTTGTTATAGGTAGCAAACGCAAAAGTTTTCAGTCATTTGTTTTGCTGCCCATTGGTAAGAGACCAAAATGATGGCAAACTTTAAGTTCGTATATTTTTTTGAAAGGTCAATGAAATAAAAGTCGGCTACCCGGGGTAACCCAATGGTAAAAGGTGACCTCGTACGCTTGCGTTGTAGATATAGTTGGGTAGCCCAAGCCCACCATCTCTAGTTCCAGGAAAAATCAATCGCCCGAAGGCCTACTGCGGTAAAACTCGGATGGGATCGGATTCGAACTTGAGCCCTATAGCCTCAAACCTAAGTCTTCACTCATCCTCCAATGCCAATTGAGCTATAGCTCATTGGTACTTTAAGTTCCTATTAATTATTGAAAACTTTAAACTTGTAAGTCAAAGTCAAAAGTTTTAGTTATTAACCGGGTTGCTAAAGCATTTTAGGTGCCTAAGTGTCGCAGCCCCCGACCCCTACCCCGGGAGCGGGCGCCGCGAACATCCAGATGGGTGGTATCGGTGTTTATTAATTTAGCAGCGGAATACATCAGGACCGTAGTTAGGAAATATTTTTATCAGAGTTAAACACCAAACTTTTTATAATAATAAATCATTGAGAAAACCCAAGTTCATTTGACAATACATTTGTAGGGATAAACCCTAATTATTGAAAAAAAAAACTCCTTTTTTTAGGTAACTTTTATAGCCACTTTTCCAAGCCTTCAGTACTCTCCAGCTGGCTTCTATTGGCTTTCACATTTTGTTACCTGAAACGCGTTTAAAAACATTTTATCAGCAAGAAATACTAGCGAGTGCATCCCAGTTTAATCAAAACAGCTTTTATAATTTCACAGTATTGAGAGTGATTACAATGTTTATATCTACACAATTACTCATTCAGTACTATCAACACCTGACTTGTGGGTCATATTACTCATTGGCTAACTCTTTGTCCAATGGTAACGTCTTTCACATTTTGTATACAAAACCCCAACATACCGGCAGTAATTGTAGAATACATAGACTCAATCACTGTTAATTATATTTTAAAACATTTGAGGTTTTATAAAAACAATTTACAAAAAAAGTGACAAAAGTAAGATGTACTCACATTGTTTACTTAGGTAAAACTAAAGCTTCCTAGGAATCTCCTGGTTATTATCTATTAAAATTAAACAATGCACACGTGTTAGTAAAATAACCCAAATCACATTAACCGTACAACTCGAGACAGAATTCCAATGACTGAGTCAGGCAGAGCCTTGACATGCATTACGGAGTCCTAAATCAATCGAGTGTAACACGAGACAGAACTCCAACGACTGAGTCAGGCAGAGCCTTGACATGCGTTATGGAATCCTAAATCGATCGCGTAGGGTAATAGCAGGGTTATAATACTTACAACGAGGCAGTGCTTCGCTTTATAGTGGGTATTATTCCCGGGTATAATAATATCATTCAGAAAGTGAGAGAGAATTCAGAATTAAACGAAACTCAAATGAGCTCGTCGACCCAATTTATAGGCCAGATTTTTGGCGGCTCGCGGCCCGCGAAGATCTTAGTTAACTCTCTCGTGGCCCGCGAGAGAGTGCGTGGCGTTTATAGCTTGGTTGAGTCAACATGTAGGCTTGCTGAGTCACCTGCCACGTGGCGGACTGCCTTGACCGACACTCCAGGCCAGTCGCGGCCCTCGAAGGACGAGGGTAAGGAGGTCACGCCCCGCGAGCGATTCCTGAACTTTATTTTTATTTGATTTTTGTAAATATTAGGGTATTTTGGGCTCGTTTCTCGCATATGGGGTATATTTAGGAACGTTTAGGGGTACGTTAAGGGTTCTAGGAGGGTTGTTATATCCTCTCCACCTTGTTTTGGATCTCATCCTTGAGATTTACTGGAACAGGTGTGGGTATTTCCTTTGCATCTCTGACTCGAGTTCCCAAGTGTAATCTAGTCCTCTCTTGGAATCCTATTTCACTTTTGCCAGAACTAGTCTCTTGTGTTTGAGGTTCTTGATCTTTCTATCTTCGATCTGAACGGGTTTCTCGACAAACTTAAATTTCTCATTTACCTCTATGTCCTTAAGAGGTATCACTAATGATTAGTCTGCTAAGCACTTTTTGAGATTACATACATGAAACATATCATGTATTCCTTCCATTTCCTCTGGCAGTTGTAGCTGATAGGCTACAAGTCCTATTCTTCTAATAATCTCAAAAGGTCCAACATACCTGGGGCTTAGCTTTCCTCTCTTAATGAATCTGACTACTCCTTTCCATGGAGAAACTTTTAATAATACTTTATCTCCTACTTGAAATTATAAAGGTTTTCATTTGTCATCTGCGTAACTCTTTTGACGATCTCGTGCTGCTTTTAGTCTTTCCTTGACTTGAGTTATCTTATCTGTTGTTTCTTGCACTATCTCTGGTCCAGATAATTGCTTCTCTCCAATTTCTGCCCAACAGACTGGAGTTCTGCACTTTCGTCTATAAAGTGCTTCAAATGGTGTAGCATTAATGCTAGTATGATAGCTGTTATTGTAGGAAAATTCTATTAATGGTAAATGGTCTTCCTAATTTCCTCTGAAATCAATTACACAGGCTCTAAGCATATCTTCCATTGTTTGTATTATCCTTTCGCTTTGTCTGTCCGTTTGTGGATGATAAGTTGTGCTTAGATTTAACCTGGTTCCCATTGCTTTTTGGAAACTTGTCCAAAAATGAGAAGTAAAACGGCTATCTCTATCAGATACGATAGATAAAGGAATTCCATGTAATGAAACTATTTCATTTACATATAACTTGGCTAACTGTTCCATACTAAAAGTTTCCTTCATTGGTAAGAAATGAGCAGATTTGGTCAATCTGTCAACAATCACCCAGATTGTATCATTTCCTTTTCTTGTCTTGGGTAATTTGGTAACAAAGTTCATTGTTATCAATTCCCATTTCCATATTGGCATTTCTAACTGTTGCAATAATCCTGAGGGTTTCTGATGCTCAGCTTTAACTTGTGAACAAGTTAGACATTTAGCAACATAGTTAGCTATATCCTTTTTCATTCCTATCCACCAGAAATTCTTCCTTAGATCTTGATACATCTTATCACTTCTGGGATGTATCGTATACTTAGACTTATGAGCTTCTTCTAGAATTCTGTGGCGTAGGTTTCCTTGTCTAGGTATCCACATCCTTTTCTTATGGAAATTCCAAATTCTATATGTTCCTTGTTCTAATTCCTTAATCATTCCTTTTAAACTTTCAGCATCGTCCTTGATTGCTGTTTCCTGTACTTCTCTAATTTGATCATTTAAATCTACTTGTAGATTTAATCTGAGAGAACGTACTCGTTTTGGCTTTTCATGATACTTTCGACTTAAAGCATCAACTACTACATTAGCTTTCCCAGCATGATACTGGATATTACAATCATAATCACTAAGAACTTCCATCCAGCGTCTCTATCTCATATTTAATTCTTTTTGCCCAAAAATATATATAAACTCTTATGATTGGTGAAGACAACAAATTTATTTCCATATAACTAGTGTCTCCAAATCTTAAGAACAAAAATTATGGCTCCTAACTCTAGGTCATGGGTTGTGTAATTCTCTTCATGTTTCTTAAGTTGTCTAGAGGCATAAGCTATAACCTTTTGACGTTGCATCAACACACATCCATATCCTAACTTATAGGCATCACAATAAACTATAAAGTCTTCAGTTCCTTCTGGTAATGCGAGTATGGGTGCGTTGGTTAACCTTTGCTTAAGAATCTTAAAAGCTTCTTCCTGTTTCGGTCCCCATTCAAACTTAACTGATTTGCAAGTCAGTTTGGTTTATGGAATGGCTATTCTAGAGAAATCTCAGATAAACTGTCTATAATATCCTGCCAGTCCAAGAAAACTTCTTACTTCTATTGGTGATTCAAGGACCTTCCATTTAGTAATTGCCTAGATCTTTGTGGCATCCACATGAATTCCTTCATGATTAACCAGATGTCCAAGGAATTGCACTTCTTATAACCAGTGTTCACATTTTGAGAATTTAGCATAAAGCTTCTCTTTTCTCAACAATGTCAAAAGTGTATGCATATGCGCTACATGTTCCTCTTTACTCTAGAGTAAATGAGAATATCATCTATAAAGACAATTATGAATTTATCCAGGTATGGTTTACTTATCATGTTCATCATGTCCATAAATGCGGCTGGGCCATTGGTTAAACCAAATAGCATGACGGTAAATTCATAATGACCGTACCTAATTCTAAAAGCAGTTTTAGGAATGTCCTCTTCCTGTACTTTCAGTTGATGATATCCTGAGCATAAGTCGATCTTAGAAAAGAATCAAGCTCCTTGAAGTTGATCGAACAGATCATCGATTCTCGGTAGTGGGTACCGATTCTTAATCATAATCTTGTTCAAGTCTCGATAATCAATGCACATACGCATCGATCCATCTTTCTTCTTAACGAATAACACCGGTGCTCCCCACGGTGATGAACTTGGTTGTATTAAAACCTTGTCAAGAAGTTCGTCGAACGGTTTCTTCAGTTCCTGCATCTCTGTTGGTGCTAATCGATATGGTACCTTGGCAATCGGTGCCATCCCTGGTATTAGGTGAATCCTAAATTCAACCTCTCTATCAGGCGGCAATCCAGGTAATTCTTCTGGAAAAACGTATGAGAATTTAGATATTTCAGGAATATCTTTTAATTCTTTTCCTTTAGTATTAATGATTATGGAAATCATGTATACTACTCCTCCTTTCCTTTCATAACTTGCGGTTTTCATCACAGAGATGAATTTTGTCAATTTGGTTGGCTTCTCCTTTGATTGTGATCTTTTTACCACTTGGGGTACTTACTTGTACTGACTTTTGATCACATAAAATACTGGCACGATTGGCTACCAACCAATCCATTCCTAATACAACATCGAATCCGGCTAGATTCATTGGGTAAAGGTTAGCAAAGAAATGATGGTTCAGGATTTCTATTCTTGCTCCCTACAAGATTTCACTTATCTTAACGGATTCTCCGTTTGCTGTCTCTACCAGAGAATCTTGTTGAAGTTTGGCTAAGGGTTGGTCGAGAAATTTGTAGAAAGAAGTATTGATAAAACTTTGGTTTGCACCAGAGTCAAACAATACCATGGCAAATATGTTATTAACTAAGAACGTACCGGCAATCACATCCGGAATCATCTTGGCTTCCTCAGCTGTCAAAACAAAGGCTCTGGCATTCTTCTTAGGCGCTTCAGTTGCCTTAGCCTTGTTGGTTGTGGCTAGAGCTAGTTTCGGACAGTTCGGTTTGATATGCCCAGTTTCTCCACAATTGAAGCATATTCGATTACTAGGTTTCTTCCTACAATCTTCTTCCTTGTGTCCAGATATTTTGCAAAAACTGTAGTATACAGAGCATCTTCCAGAATGCTTTCTTTTGCAATACCTACAGTAGGGTGCAGAAGAACCTGTACCTTTCCCAAGGTTGGAATTACCGTAGCGAAATTCCTGGGTAAGCTTTTGAGCTAGGTTCTTTTTCTCGTTTTCCTCTTGAGTACCTACCAATTCATCAGTCAGGGTATTGGCTAGTTCTACTGCTTCTTCTATGGTTTGCGGTCTAGCTGCCTCGACCACGTGTCTAATCTCACTAATTAATCCCCAAATATAGCCGGAGATTAACACTGGTTTAGGTGAGGCTAAGGTAGGCACTATCCTAGCATATTCGAAGAATATGGTAGTGTAACCTTTGCAGTCTATTCCAGTCATTCTAAGATTTAGGAAATTATTGGCGATTTGTTCCTTCTCATTAGGAGGACACAATTTTCTTTCAACCATTTCCTTAAAGTTGATCCATTCCATATTATAAACTCTGTCACTTCCCCTAGACTGGAGAATAGTATTCCACCATTCTAAGGCTGCATTTTTGAAAAGATTAGAAGCTAACATAATCTTATCTTCATCTGCTCATTTACTTATTTTTATGACTGCCTCTATCTTTTCTATCTAACGTAATGCTGTAATGGCTCCTTCATTGCCTGAGAATTCTATTGGTTTGCAGGCCAAGAATTCTTTATAAGAACAACCGTAAGAAGCGGTTCTTCTTCTTTTAGGAATTGGAGCTTGGATTATAGGTCCGTTATCGTTCACACTGTGACTTGGTTCAGTGTGTTGACGTTTACTTCCATTTGCAGATTTATTATTTTCTGCTTCCTTAACAGTCTTGATAATATAAGGCATAGCATATATAATTCCTTGTGCTACTATATGTTGGATGGCATGGCTATCTATTTGGTTTCCGTTATTCTCATTATTCTGGTTTTCCTGATTTACTTCGTTGTCCATCTGAATTGTGAACATTTATCAAGTATTGATTATCACAGAATAAATTTGGTACAGATATTTATACACAATCACACAAACAATTTGATCAAAAACGTCGATCATTGCGACTTTTACTCTTTCTATATATACATATATGCATCGGTTACATACTACAAATGGAAATCAAATATACTAGTAGTTATGCATCCATATCTATTTTTAGTCTATCTATAGATTTTTTTTTATCAAAATACAAAATTACACATATATCTAAGCATTATTCTAAGTGCCGTTTATCTTGTACTACATTTCCCGTTCATCATATTTCCAAACTAGTTTCTCCCCTATCTCTCGAATTCAATTCCCTTCATTTACTAAATCCTCTCCATACTGGTGGAGTTCCTGCACACATTTCGACTCATTAGTGGCTCTACTGGGTCAGGATGAGGTACGGGTTCCTCGTAAGGGTCTGCGCTATTCATTTCAAAAAATGTTCTATCATCATCCCTCCACGGATCATGTTCTAAAGGCATTGGTTCTTTGGGAGTATATAGAGTCGAGTACGACCTGTTGTCGTTAAACCATGGATCATATTCTAAAGGCATTGGGGTTGGGATTCTAGGTAACTCGTTGGGGTCAAACGTAGGTATCGGAAATTGGTTTGCTTGGTTGGGTTCTAACATCTGCTGGTCTGGAAATAAAGGTAACAGTGGCGGTTCAGCTATTTGGTTTAGGTTACTGTCTACTGATGTAGTGGCTAACATATGGAAATCGGCCAACTGTCTATCTAGTTCCTCTTCCCAAGGTGGACTATTGACTGTTTCCTGAGTCTGTGCATTTGCTTCCCTATTAGCTCTGACTATCGCCCTTTGTTGTTGCAACTTCTTCATTCTCTTTCTTCTCTCATGTGCTCCTCTATTAAACCAACCTCTTTTTTTAGTAGTAAAGGGTTCCTCAGGCTGTGCCTTAAATATAAATATCCCTTCCTTAGTATCGGCTGAGTATCCTGAGGGATTAGGGGTTAAATAACACACATGCCCTCGCAGGGGCTAAATATCACACATGTCCACGCAGGGACTCACACTAACAATACACCCATGTAGGGGTCAAACAAACAAGCATGCCCACGCAGGGGCTCAAAGCAACATACCAAATACACCCACGCAGGGGCTCAACAGTAAATACAGGAGAAAATAACAGTGGAAGGATTCAACGATCCTTCTTGTTCTTCCCCTTGATCAATCCCACTAATCCCTGGAAGAATGTTTGCCTCTCCCGGCGGTCTTCGTGAACTACCCGTTCAACCTGATCCAACCTCTGCAGGAGTTCTTCCTGTTCGGGTGGTGAGAATCTAGGTGGCTGCGATTGAGCCCGGATGATGGGTCTAGGAGGTATCGCGTATCCCTGAGTCGGGTAACTCACCCCCCCATGGATCCCCATAGGGTCCTTGGGTGTTGTAGTTCGCTGCTAACATGTACGGATCAGCCTCCGCGTACCCATAGTCGTGATGCGTTGGGGGTTTAAACGGGTTATATCCCATGCCACTCGTGTATGCCGGGATTGGGTTATCAAATCCCATCGGCGGTGGTTGTAGTACAGCAGGGTTGGAGGGTCCACCCAATTGTGGGTCCTCCTGGTATGGCGGGTAGTGACTAGCACTTGACTGCCGTGGGGAACTGAAATTGAAGCCCCCCGGTCGTACCGACATGCGGGCACCGGTTCTCCTACGCCTTGGCGGTTGAGGAGGTGCCGGTTGAACTGGTGGCGGTGGAGGTGGTGGTGTAACTGCCACAAACCGGTGATCCTCGGATGAATCTTGATGATGCGGCTGTGGTTGTGGCTCCTGCTGCTGCTGAGACTGCTGCTGCTGATGCTGCCCATGAGACGACGAGTGGTGTGATGGTGTATAATACCACTGGTGTTGATCGAACAGGGCTTGGAAACTGTCTGGACCACCATAGGGTGATCCGTGAAAAGACGACCCGTCGGAGATCTCAATCGGGTGGTTCGGAGTGCCACTCGCAGGCATGACGGGGTCCGTATCCTCGTCCATGTCGTCAGCTTGATCACCGGAGAAGTGATCGTCTGGCCCTAGTGGGTTGAAACCCACGGGTTCTTGCAGGTAATCGGCCGGATTAAACTGGCCTCTAAAGATGGGTGTGGGGTCCCCATAGGAATGATGGGACAAAGACCTCTGCAGTGGTATGTATGGAGGCAGAGGGTTGTTAGGCTCGTCTCCTGAGTACGGTCCATATGCGTTTTGTACTGGCGGTGTTGAGCTGTGCGAAACGGATCGCCTTGCTGGTTCGAACTGGTTGCGCCTGTTTCGGCGGGGGTCCTCGCTTTCCGTCGCAGCTGGAGCTCGTGTATTAGACGGTCCTGCTTCATGGTCGTTGGGGGCGGCTACCGGCCCCTTTCCGCGTCCTCGCGTACGCAAGAATCTCGGAGGCATCTTTGTTATTCCTGTCAATAAAGCATGAGCTAACAATAACAAATATAAAATTTAAAGGACAAAAACAAAACCAAATAAGGTGGAATTTGTCCTACGTTATAAGTCTAGACTCGAAGGTTTAGATATGTGCAAATTGTGTAACTGAGATTAAACACAAAAGGCTAGTGTTTAATTCGCTCAGTGTTGGCTCTGATACCAACCTGTCACACCCCGATTTCCACGTGTCACCGGTGGGCCCGGTGGGGGAGTATCGTGACGTGGTTCGCAACGTAATAGTCAAACAACACAATATAATAATGCACAGCGGAAGCAATTTAAAAATAAGATACAACCGAATTTATTTATTGTAATCAAAGTCACAATATCCGGTGTTTATCCACAGAACGGATCGAAACAAAATAACATTTAATGGTTCAACAGACTTCTGGCATACTAAGCTTGCGAGACTTTTATTGATGCTTAGGAGACAATCCAGCCAATTTCGCTTAGTACCTGCATTCAGTCTTTTTGGGAAAATACGTCAGTTTACACTGGTAAATACATTCAACTGACTCATTTTGGAAAATGTTTGAAAATTTGTTTGGATGCACATGGCATAAACGTTTTTATAACTTGGGAGAATTATTTAATATTATAATCTTGTGAACGAATTACATGTTACTTATGCGTTCAGTCGCCCGGATCTAGTCCGGGTTAAAGATCAATTAAACACACCACATCATAGAGTTATACACGGGAGTACGCCTACACCCCGTGCTCTGGTCGTGGCCATCTCGTAAGATGATGCCAGGGATATCCGGGACATGGTCATTAACCCCCCAAAAGCTGTAAAGTAATCAAGACTGTTTAAACGAGCCGATCAAATTATTCAACTACCCACTAAGCGTGGAGATTTGATGCCCGATCAAGCGGTACGCTATGTACCGTAACCCAAGCCCGTATAGGGAAAATAAGTTAAAAGTATTTACCTGAATAAGTATTTATCACAACAAGCAAAATGCACGTAGCTTTTACTGGTTCTCCTAATCTGGAACGAAGGTTTATAATAACCTATTAGAATTCTAACGGGTCTTTTATTAAGCTTAAGCTTAGACCGGCTAGTTTCAAGATACGGTTCGTACGCACAATTAGGCGAAGACCGGATAGAATGTGATTCAGACCCGACAAGTTTGAAGACTTGTTTAATATGGGTTTATTATTCACATTCTGGATTTTGAGATAAAACCGTTAAGGTTTGACCCGTTTCGGCTAATTTATGTAAACTTGTTACATAAACCGAACCGTAAGCGTAATAGGCGTGACGGGTAGTCATGAGAGCTATATGCAGGTTTCCTAAGTTAATTATGTCTCAAATATGTTGTGACATCAGTAAGGTGTCTTTCGTTATGCCCGAAACGTTTTTAAACACAAACTAGGCCCCGTAGGGGTAGTTTGGTCATTTAAAAGTTTATAAAAGAGTTTAAGCGACAACCTGAGTTACAGGTCTGATGTAATCAGCAAATATACTCAATTTGCTAAGTTACATCAGTAGGTTAAAGCATGTATGTGAAACTTATCATTTTTAACCAAACTAGGCCCCGTAGGGGTATTTTGGTAATTTCACATAAGCCGAAAAGCTCAAAACTGAAGTCTGAGTTTATCAAACTTTGCTTACTATTAAAATATTATAATTTGCCTCTTATATCAGTAGGTATCAACCCGGGTATGTCCAATATGATTTTAAAACATACTATGCGCTAAAAACGCTAAATAAGGCGATTAAAGGCCATTACCGGGTTCGATACTTAAATCTGATATTTTTATTTTTCCAGAAGGCTTAAAATAATTTATTTATCATAACTAATCAGTGGCAAAAGGTTTGGGGTCGTTTAGACATGTAAAACTCATTTTATGGCCCGTAAGGGCAAAACCGACAATTACCGGATTAAGCCTACGACTATGAGTTATGCTCATCCTAAAATTAATTAAAATCTTTAAAAATCCCAAAATAATATATTACATCAGTGGGTAAAATATTTGATACCAAAAAGTATGTTTAACTAAGCTATACGCTAATTACGCCATTTTATTAACATAAAGCATTAGTTTAGCGATAATGAGCATAACTCTTAATCTACAAGTCAAACTGATGTCAAACTTTGCATGCAAGTCTATATATTAGTAACAAAGGTTTCTACACTTTTACATTTTCATAATTCATGTTTTAAGGTAATAAGGGCATAACGGTCAACATATGAGCGATTAACGGAAACATGCATAATAATTGGATAACTAATGAACCAAGGTGTATAACCACAGAGGGTTGTTCTAACATGTAACCTAGTCCAATTAAAGCTCTAAGGCATTTCTAAAATATGCCTAAACGGGTCAGAACTGAAAGTCAAAGTGAAAGTCAAACTATGTGACTTTCGGTTCCGAACCGGGTTTAAACAGGAAATAGTCGGGTTGAACATGTTTGGACATGTTCTTACTCTTATTACTAAGTTATAACAATGATCAAACAGGTTATATATGTTCTAGATAGCTAATTATGCATAAATGACATTTTAAGCATTATGTTGACTTTTTAATTAATCGTTTGACCCGACATTTGACCTGGTTAGGATGGTGATCAGGGGAAACCCTTTTGAGGTTTTATTACCCACATAAATACCAACCTATAACTACTTTCAATTCGAGATATGACTGAGCCATTAATGACTAATCTCAAAGTCAAACCGTAATTACGACGGTTTGACTTTTAGCTAATTAACTAAGCTAAAAGTAATTAGAGAAAGATTAGAATACTTACTGAAGTCCTATGCACGAGATATGATCACTAGGAAGCAAGCTTGAGCTCCAGAATCAATCCAAGAGTGCAGGAGAAGTTGTGAGGAATGTTTGAAACCTTGAAGGCCTTTTATACTTGTTGCAATCACCATAACAAGTTGACAACAAAGTCTAGGATCCATCCACAACTGATTAACACTTGTTACTAGTGCCTAGGGATGTCTAGGGGTCGTCCACAAGTGAGAAAAACCGGCTAAGTGGGTCAAAATCGCGCATAACAGGCAACAGCCTGTTTCTGGTCACTGGCAGCATGGTAGCGCACCGTTACATGTTTATGGTAGCGGTGCGCTACCTCTTCTCAGAAGCTGAAATGTTGTTGTTTGTTGAAGGTTCTAAAGGGCACCCACTTGTTCGACTTTGGGACATTATTTTGTCAGTTGAGGGCCTCCTAAAATGCCTTTGTACAGTTCTAAACCCCACCATGAAGTATTGTTTCATTTGAATCCATAAACAAGACCCGAAAATGAAGGTTTATCATTCATTTCTTCGTGGGATCATATCATGCACTTGGAATTATTTTATTGTCAATAATTCCCTGAATTGAGGTATAAAAGATGTGTATAACATTTAATCGGGTCTTGGGATTTATACTTGAGGTCGTTCAAAGGTAATAATTTAACATGACGCCACTTTAAATCCTACCGAAACATCTTTATTAAATCTGGGTTTACAACGCGTTTTGTCTTACATGACACGTGTCGTTTTATTATTGAACCCGAAATTTTCGAGGTGTTACATCCTCACCCCCTTAAAATAAATCTCGACCCGAGATTTACTGAAACAAGTAAGGGTACTTTTCTTTCATCGTGGATTCAACCTCCCACGTGAATTCGGGACCTCTACGGGCATCCCATTTGACCTTTACAAAAGGTATATGCTTCCTTCGAAGCTTCCTTACCTGTCGATCTTCAATCGACAAAGGTTTTTCAACAAATTTTAAGCTCGCGTCTATATGCACATCTGTATGTGGTATAACCAGTGATTCGTCAGCGAAACACTTCTTCAGATTGCAGATGTGGAACACATTGTGAATTCCACTGAGCTCTTCTGGTAAGTTCAACTTATAGGCAACTGACCCGACACGTTCGATAACCTCGAAAGGTCCTATATATCTCGGGCTTAGTTTGCCTTTCTTACCAAACCGCATCACTCCTTTCCAGGGTGACACTTTAAGTAGGACTTTGTCACCTACTTCGAAGTGAAAATCCTTACGATTTGGATCCGCGTAACTCTTCTGCCTATTCCGGGCAGCTTGGAGATTGTTACGAATCTGGACAATCTTGTCCGTCGTTTCGAACACGATCTCTGGTCCTGATAACTGGACTTCTCCAACTTCCGCCCAACAAACTGGCGATCTACACTTTCTACCGTATAATGCCTCAAAAGGCGCAGCCTTTATGCTGGTATGGTAGCTATTGTTGTAGGAGAATTCGATCAATGGTAGGTTCTTATCCCAGCTACCTCCCAAATCGATCGCACATGTGCGTAGCATATCTTCCAATGTTTGAATAGTACGCTTACTCTGACCGTCAGTCTGAGGATGATAAGCCGTACTAAAATTCAAACGTGTGCCCAAAGATTGTTGGAAACTCTTCCAAAAATGTGACGTGTACCTAGTATCCCGGTCAGAGATAATAGCTACAGGTATGCCGTGTAGGGCTACAATCTTATCAACGTATAACTGGGCTAACATATCGGAGCTATAAGTCTCCTTGATGGGTAAGAAATGAGCTGACTTAGTCAGTTGGTCAACTATAACCCATATCGTATCATTTCCTTTCCTCGTCTTGGGTAACTTGGTAATAAAATCCATAGTTACCATTTCCCACTTCCACGTAGGAAGTTCAGGCTGTTGTAGCAAACCTGACGGTTTCTGATGCTCGGCTTTGACTTGCGCACATGTCAAGCATTTTGCTACATGGGCGGCTACAGACTTTTTCAGGCCTATCCACCAATAATTTGCCTTTAGATCCTGGTACATCTTATCAGCTCCAGGATGAACGGAGTATTTGGAACTATGGGCTTCTTGGAGGATGACATCACGAAGTCCTCCAAAAATTGGAACCCATATTCGTCCATTTAATCGCAGAATTCCGTCCTTGCTAAGAGTTAACTGCTCCTCAGTTACTCCTAACTTTTCATTAGGATAGTTAGCTTCCAACACAGCTTCCTTCTGTGCAGCTAACAACCTTTCCATCAAATTATTCTTTATCTCCATACGCTTGGCGTTAATTCGGATGGGTTTAACCCTTTCCTTTCTGCTCAAGGCGTCGGCGACTACATTCGCTTTGCCGGGATGGTATTTGATTTCACAGTCATAATCATTTAAAGTTTCCATCCAACGGCGTTGCCTCATGTTTAATTCCTTCTGATTAAACATATGTTGGAGGCTCTTGTGATCAGAATAAATCACACATTTGACACCATAAAGATAGTGCCTCCAAAGCTTTAGTGCGAATACAACGGCACCCAGCTCCAAGTCATGGGTGGTGTAGTTCTTTTCATGCACTTTCAATTGTCTTGAAGCGTAGGCAATAACCTTGCCTTTCTGCATAAGCACACACCCCATGCCAGTGTGCGAAGCATCACAATAAACCACAAAGTCTTCAATTCCATCTGGCAATGTCAGTACCGGGGCGTTGCTCAGCTTTTGCTTCAGAATATCAAAGGATTCTTGCTGCTTAGGGCCCCAAACAAACTTAACCTTCTTCTTAGTTAAGGAGGTTAGGGGTGCAGCAATCCTTGAAAAGTTTTCAATGAAACGCCTGTAATATCCTGCCAATCCCAGGAAGCTACGTATCTCCGTAGGCGTCTTTGGCTCTTGCCAATTCATAACAGCTTCAACCTTAGCGGGATCCACCTGGATACCACGCTCACTGACCACATGTCCAAGAAATTGGACTTCACGAAGCCAAAATTCACATTTAGAGAATTTGGCATAGAGCTTCTCTTGGTGTAAAAGATTGAGAATACATCGAAGGTGTTTCTCGTGGTCAGCTTGATTCTTAGAATAAATAAGGATGTCATCGATGAAGATGATAACAAATTTATCTAAGTAAGGCTTGCAGACGCGATTCATGAGATCCATGAACGCGGCTGGTGCATTAGTGAGCCCAAAAGGCATCACTAGGAACTCGTAGTGACCATAACGAGTCCTAAATGCAGTCTTGTGAACGTCTTCATCCTTAACCTTCAACTGATGGTAGCCTGACCTCAGATCAATCTTTGAGAAGTAACTTGCCCCTTGAAGCTGATCGAACAAATCGTCGATCCTGGGCAATGGATATCTATTCTTGATCGTGACTTTATTAAGTTCGCGATAGTCGATGCACAGACGCATCGACCCATCCTTCTTCTTGACAAACAGGATTGGCGCTCCCCAAGGAGATGAACTAGGTCTGATGAAACCTTTAGCCAGCAATTCATCTAGCTGCGTCCGCAACTCCTTCATTTCTGTGGGTGCCAATCTGTATGGTGCTCTAGCAACTGGTGCCGCTCCGGGGATGATATCGATCCTGAATTCGACTTGTCTATCTGGTGGTAAACCGGGTAGATCTTCAGGAAACACTTCTGGGTACTCAGAGATGACAGGGATGTCTTTTAACTTCGGTTTGGGCTCATCAATAATCACCTGTGCCATGTAGATGACACACCCCTTCTTCAAACACTTGGAAGCCTTGAGCATAGTCACGTGCTCAGGTAGTCCATACAGGGTATCTCCCCGAATGGTAAGTGACTCACCAGACGGAGTCTTTATCACTACTTGCTTCATGTTACAGACAATTTGGGCCTGGTTAAGAGATAACCAGTCCATACCCAGAACTATGTCAAAACCGGCTAACTTAAACGGAAGTAGAGACAGAGGAAAAGAATGGTTCTTAATGGATATTACACATCCATCTAACACAGTAGAGACGGTTTCTATGGTACCATCTGCTAACTCTACCTCATAGTTTGCGTTTAAGGTTTTGACAGGTAAATTCAACAATTTACAAAACTTATGATCTACGAAAGACTTATCTGCGCCTGAATCAAAAAGTACTCTTGCAAAGACATCATTTACAAGGAATGTACCTGTTATGACATTATCGTCCTGCACAGCTTCTTTCGCGTCCATTCTGAAGACTCTGGCATTAGTCTTCTTAGCCTCCTCAGGCTTCTTGTTGTATTTCGGGCAGTTGGTCTTGATGTGCCCCTTCTCATTGCAACGGTAACACGTTGCGTCTTTTATCTTTTTGCAATCCAGGGTTTTATGATCCGTGGACTTGCAAATTCCACAAGCAAAGGATTTTGACTAAGTCTGAGAGCTCGACTCCAGCCTGCACTTTCCATAGTGCTGCTTCTTGCAAATTTTACACCTGGGCTTCTCATCAGACTTATGCCCATCCTTCCTCGACTCAGATCCCTTCTTGTTATCACCGTTCCCACGGTGTTTCTTATTCGACCTTCGCGAACCATCATCTTCACGCTTCCTCTTCTCGGCCTCCTTATTCCTCTGCGATCTCTGCCGGACCGCATCCAGAGTGAGGGATAAGGAAATGTCAGTTAAAGACCTGAAGGTAGCTGGCCGGGAAGCTTTTACGCTTGCCTTGATCTCGGGTTCTAAACCACCAATAAAGCGAGCGATTCTCTTTGGCTCCGGGGTTACCAGGTAGGGAACCAACCGGGACAGCGTATTGAAGCTTGTCAGGTAAGCTTGGCAGTCGAGGTTCTTCATCACCAACGATAGAAAATCAGATTCTATCTTCTCCACCTCATGTTGAGGGCAGAAAATTTCCTTGATCAGGGCAATGAATTGATCCCACGACATGCTATACAACGGGATCTTTCCGGAGGCCTCCATCAGAGATCTCCACCATGCCAATACTTCACCCTTGAAGGACTGTGACACAAACTTAACTATATCCCTTTCAGCGCACCCGCTGATATCCACCACCGTGTCCATTTCGTCCAGCCAAGTCATACAGTCGACGGCCCCCTTTTCCCCAGTAAAATCCCTGGGTTTACAAGACACGAAGTACTTATAAGTGCAACCCTTGTTACGGGGTCCCTGATGCAGTACTAATTGTTGAGATGGGACACTTTGACGGTTGGTGGACTGACGGTCATCACCATCTTTCTTGGGTCCATCCTTTTTGGGAGGAGGCTTGTTATGAGCCTCAGAATGTGTCCTGGGCTTTGAATGTGATACAGAGTGGGTCCTACTTCGAGTACCACTGTATTCCTCATACTGCCTATCCAAAGCTTGTGTAACAGCGCCGTCTATGATTGCTTTTAATTCAGCACCCGTTAATGTAATCTGGGCGTTCTCATTTGGCTCCACTGGATGGCTATTTCCTTCATTTGATTCAGCCATTTGAATTGAACTGTTGCGGAAAACAAGGTCAATATTTTATTTGGGAGTTTATTATGGAATTACCCCTTAGGGTAACTCGTTAACCATGGTAACAGAGACCACATGTGGTTAACTTATTGATCGTATTAATTTAGGATTTCAATTAAAATTTATCCTAATTATAAACAATAACAATATATATTAGCACATAAGGCTTAGTCACATGGACAATTTAAATTAAAATCTATGATTTCAGAGAATCAAGACTTTTAGGGTTTGAACCTAGTTCGTTACCCTTATCAGACAGGGAGTCATAGCTACCACTGTCTTTTGGCTCATATGGAAGTGAGCTGGGCACGTAGGCATCGTATTACCACGTATGTTACAATATGATCATCTTAATTGATGATCTTAACCCATGATTCAGAGATCATATAACTGGGTTTGGAATCTTCTAAAGAATCCTAATACATATAAGAATGACATGTGATTTTAACAAATCACTTCTGCCAGGAGTGTTAACATGTTTTAAGATGTTAACAGGGATTTGAATCTTTTAAATAGGTCTTACCATCTTGGCCCGGTCTTATATTTGACACGAGGCTAGGTTTCACACTTTAAGATCATTAATTAAATAATTACATAGGCAGATTAATTTAAAAGGAATGATTTTAATTTATTTATTTCATTTGTAAATATTTATGCACAAAATGGCAAACATGAAATTTATAAAAAAAAAAACAACATTCCATTAATCATTCAAGCACTACACACTTGCCCTAAACGGGTCTTTCAAATTACAACCTTACCCTCGCAGGGGTTAAATAACACACATGCCCTCGCAGGGGCTAAATATCACACATGTCCACGCAGGGACTCACACTAACAATACACCCACGTAGGGGTCAAACAAACAAGCATGCCCACGCAGGGGCTCAAAGCAACATACCAAATACACCCACGCAGGGGCTCAACAGTAAATACAGGAGAAAATAACTGTGGAAGGATTCAACGATCCTTCTTGTTCTTCCCCTTGATCAATCCCACTACTCCCTGGAAGAATGTTTGCCTCTCCCGGCGGTCTTCGTGAACTACCCGTTCAACCTGATCCAACCTCTGCAGGAGTTCTTCCTGTTCGGGTGGTGAGAATCTAGGTGGCTGCGATTGAGCCCGGATGATGGGTCTAGGAGGTATCGCGTATCCCTGAGTCAGGTAACTCACCCCCCCATGGATCCCCATAGGGTCCTTGGGTGTTGTAGTTCGCTGCTAACATGTACGGATCAGCCTCCGCGTACCCATAGTCGTGATGCGTTGGGGGTTCAAACGGGTTATATCCCATGCCACTCGTGTATGCCGGGATTGGGTTATCAAATCCCATCGGCGGTGGTTGTAGTACAGCAGGGTTGGAGGGTCCACCCATTTGTGGGTCCTCCTGGTATAGCGGGTAGTGACTAGCACTTGACTACCGTGGGGAACTGAAATTGAAGCCCCCCGGTCGTACCGACATGCGGGCACCGGTTCTCCTACGCCTTGGCGGTTGAGGAGGTGCCGGTTGAACTGGTGGCGGTGGAGGTGGTGGCGTAACTGCCACAAACCGGTGATCCTTGGATGAATCTTGATGATGCGGCTGTGGCTGTGGCTCCTGCTGCTGCTGAGACTGCTGCTGCTGATGCTGCCCATGATACGACGAGTGGTGTGATGGTGTATAATACCACTGGTGTTGATCGAACAGGGCTTGGAAACTGTCTGGACCACCATAGGGTGATCCGTGAAAAGACGACCCGTCGGAGATCTCGATCGGGTGGTTCGGAGTGCCACTCGCAGGCATGACGGGGTCCGTATCCTCGTCCATGTCGTCAGCTTGATCACCGGAGAAGTGATCGTCTGGCCCTAGTGGGTTGAAACCCACGGGTTCTTGCAGGTAATCGGCCGGATTAAACTGGCCTCTAAAGATGGGTGTGGGGTCCCCATAGGAATGATGGGACAAAGACCTCTGCAGTGGTATGTATGGAGGCAGAGGGTTGTTAGGCTCGTCTCCTGAGTACGGTCCATATGCGTTTTGTACTGGCGGTGTTGAGCTGTGCGAAACGGATCGCCTTGCTGGTTCGAACTGGTTGCGCCTGTTTCGGCGGGGGTCCTCGCTTTCCGTCGCAGCTGGAGCTCGTGTATTAGACGGTCCTGCTTCATGGTCGTTGGGGGCGGCTACCGGCCCCTTTCCGCGTCCTCGTGTACGCAAGAATCTCGGAGGCATCTTTGTTATTCCTGTCAATAAAGCATGAGCTAACAATAACAAATATAAAATTTAAAGGACAAAAACAAAACCAAATAAGGTGGAATTTGTCCTACGTTATAAGTCTAGACTCGAAGGTTTAGATATGTGCAAATTGTGTAACTGAGATTAAACACAAAAGGCTAGTGTTTAATTCGCTCAGTGTTGGCTCTGATACCAACCTGTCACACCCCGATTTCCACGTGTCACCGGTGGGCCCGGTGGGGGAGTATCGTGACGTGGTTGGCAACGTAATAGTCAAACAACACAATATAATAATGCACAGCGGGAGCAATTTAAAAATAAGATACAACCGAATTTATTTATTGTAATCAAAGTCACAATATCCGGTGTTTATCCACAGAACGGATCGAAACAAAATAACATTTAATGGTTCAACAGACTTCTGGCATCCTAAGCTTGCGAGACTTTTATTGATGCTTAGGAGACAATCCAGCCAATTTCGCTTAGTACCTGCATTCAGTCTTTTTGGGAAAATACGTCAGTTTACACTGGTAAATACATTCAACTGACTCATTTTGGAAAATGTTTGAAAATTTGTTTGGATGCACATGGCATAAACGTTTTTATAACTTGGGAGAATTATTTAATATTATAATCTTGTGAACGAATTACATGTTACTTATGCGTTCAGTCGCCCGGATCTAGTCCGGGTTAAAGATCAATTAAACACACCACATCATAGAGTTATACACGGGAGTACGCCTACACCCCGTGCTCTGGTCGTGGCCATCTCGTAAGATGATGCCAGGGATATCCGGGACATGGTCATTAACCCCCCAAAAGCTATAAAGTAATCAAGACTGTTTAAACGAGCCGATCAAATTATTCAACTACCCACTAAGCGTGGAGATTTGATGCCCGATCAAGCGGTACGCTATGTACCGTAACCCAAGCCCGTATAGGGAAAATAAGTTAAAAGTATTTACCTGAATAAGTATTTATCACAACAAGCAAAATGCACGTAGCTTTTACTGGTTCTCCTAATCTGGAACGAAGGTTTATAATAACCTATTAGAATTCTAACGGGTCTTTTATTAAGCTTAAGCTTAGACCGGCTAGTTTCAAGATACGGTTCGTACGCACAATTAGGCGAAGACTGGATAGAATGTGATTGATACCCGACAAGTTTGAAGACTTGTTTAATATGGGTTTATTATTCACATTCTGTATTTTGAGATAAAACCGTTAAGGTTTGACCTGTTTCGGCTAATTTATGTAAACTTGTTACATAAACCGAACCGTAAGCGTAATAGGCGTGACGGGTAGTCATGAGAGCTATATGCAGGTTTCCTAAGTTAATTATGTCTCAAATATGTTGTGACATCAGTAAGGTGTCTTTCGTTATGCCCGAAACGTTTTTAAACACAAACTAGGCCCCGTAGGGGTAGTTTGGTCATTTAAAAGTTTATAAAAGAGTTTAAGCGACAACCTGAGTTACAGGTCTGATGTAATCAGCAAATATACTCAATTTGCTAAGTTACATCAGTAGGTTAAAGCATGTATGTGAAACTTATCATTTTTAACCAAACTAGGCCCCGTAGGGGTATTTTGGTAATTTCACATAAGCCGAAAAGCTCAAAACTGAAGAATGAGTTTATCAAACTTTGCTTACTGTTAAAATATTATAATTTGCCTCTTATATCAGTAGGTATCAACCCGGGTATGTCCAATATGATTTTAAAACATACTATGCGCTAAAAACGCTAAATAAGGCGATTAAAGGCCATTACCGGGTTCGATACTTAAATCTGATATTTTTATATTTCCAGAAGGCTTAAAATAATTTATTTATCATAACTAATCAGTGGCAAAAGGTTTGGGGTCGTTTAGACATGTAAAACTCATTTTATGGCCCGTAAGGGCAAAACCGACAATTACCGGATTAAGCCTACGACTATGAGTTATGCTCATCCTAAAATTAATTAAAATCTTTAAAAATCTCAAAATAATATATTACATCAGTGGGTAAAAGATTTGATACCAAAAAGTATGTTTAACTAAGCTATACGCTAATTACGCCATTTTATTAACATAAAGCATTAGTTTAGCGATAATGAGCATAACTCTTAATCTACAAGTCAAACTGATGTCAAACTTTGCATGCAAGTCTATATATTAGTAACAAAGGTTTCTACACTTTTACATTTTCATAATTCATGTTTTAAGGTAATAAGGGCATAACGGTCAACATATGAGCGATTAACGGAAACATGCATAATAATTGGATAACTAATGAACCAAGGTGTATAACCACAGAGGGTTGTTCTAACATTTAACCTAGTCCAATTAAAGCTCTAAGGCATTTCTAAAATATGCCTAAACGGGTCAGAACTGAAAGTCAAAGTGAAAGTCAAACTATGTGACTTTCGGTTCCGAACCGGGTTTAAACAGGAAATAGTCGGTTTGAACATGTTTGGGCATGTTCTTACACTTATTACTAAGTTATAACAATGATCAAACAGGTTATATATGTTCTAGATAGCTAATTATGCATAAATGACATTTTAAGCATTATGTTGACTTTTTAATTAATCGTTTGACCCGACATTTGACCTGGTTAGGATGGTGATCAGGGGAAACCCTTTTGAGGTTTTATTACCCACATAAATACCAACCTATAACTACTTTCAATTCGAGATATGACTGAGCCATTAATGACTAATCTCGAAGTCAAACCGTAATTACGACGGTTTGACTTTTAGCTAATTAACTAAGCTAAAAGTAATTAGAGAAAGATTAGAATACTTACTGAAGTCCTATGCACGAGATATGATCACTAGGAAGCAAGCTTGAGCTCCAGAATCAATCCAAGAGTGCAGGAGAAGTTGTGAGGAATGTTTGAAACCTTGAAGGCCTTTTATACTTGTTGCAATCACCATAACAAGTTGACAACAAAGTCTAGGATCCATCCACAACTGATTAACACTTGTTACTAGTGCCTAGGGATGTCTAGGGGTCGTCCACAAGTGAGAAAAACCGGCTAAGTGGGTCAAAATCGCGCATAACAGGCAACAGCCTGTTTCTGGTCGCTGGCAGCATGGTAGCGCACCGTTACATGTTTATGGTAGCGGTGCGCTACCTCTTCTCAGAAGCTGAAATGTTGTTGTTTGTTGAAGGTTCGAAAGGGCACCCACTTGTTCGACTTTGGGACATTATTTTGTCAGTTGAGGGCCTCCTAAAATGCCTTTGTACGGTTCTAAACCCCACCATGAAGTATTGTTTCATTTGAATCCATAAACAAGACCCGAAAATGAAGGTTTATCATTCATTTCTTCGTGGGATCATATCATGCACTTGGAATTCTTTTATTGTCAATAATTCCCTGAATTGAGGTATAAAAGATATGTATAACATTTAATCGGGTCTTGGGATTTATACTTGAGATCGTTCAGAGGTAATAATTTAACATGACGCCACTTTAAATCCTACCGAAACATCTTTATTAAATCCGGGTTTACAACGCGTTTTGTCTTACATGACACGTGTCGTTTTATTATTGAACCCGAAATTTTCGAGGTGTTACAATGATGTTCCCTCATCTTTTGGTGAACTATCTAAGTGATGATAAGCATCCGAGGTTCCCAGATCACTCATACTGTAAATAAACAAATAGTCAAATAGCACAAAACAATATTTACATGAAATCACATAAGTTATTTCCTAACAGATGGGTGGTATCGGTGTTTATTAATTTAGCAGCGGAATACATTAGAACCGTAGTTAGGAAATATTTTTATCAGAGTTAAACACCAAACTTTTTATAATAATAAATCATTGGGAAAACCAAGTTCATTTGACAATACATTTGTAGGGATAAACCCTAATTATTGAAAACAAAAACTCCTTTTTATTTAGGTAACTTTTATAGCCACTTTTCCAAGCCTTCAGTGCTCTCTAGCTGGCTTCTATTGGCTTTCACATTTTGTTACCTGAAACACGTTTAAAATGTGACAACCGGTAATTTACGCCCTTAATTACGTGATTAACAGGCGATTTACGCGACATTAAATAGTGTTTATGACGCTAATTAACTTAATTAGGACTTTGGAGTGCCTAGGAACGCTTATCCGACTCTACAGTACGCGTATGAAGATTCGCGTGGAATCTGCGAAACATCAAATGACAACGGACTGAAACCGTACGAAATACTGACGACACCGACAAATATGGATGTTACACGAATATTTCATGCTTATGGAATTTGGGTTGCGATATCGGGTCTCGTAGGAATTACGGGCCACTTACACATGAGATGGGCTTATGGGCCCTGGGCCTAAGCCCAAAACCCACAAGCCTAAACCTACACATAATATATTAGATCTCTCTAAAATCTTATAAAATATTTTGCCCAAATCTTCATGAGATCTTTGTAGATCTATACACACAGAATATCTTTTGCCCAAAATCTTCATAAGATCCTTGTAGATCTATATAAAGAGAACAAAAGGAAATCACATAAGGCAATACATACAAGGCTACAAGAGAACATAGTTAATAATATTACATTGTGAACCATAGACCCAAAATAAATATACACACAAACATGAAACTCCATCACCTGGAGACCCCTGACTTCTTCCTTCCTCCCTCTCAAGTTCAACACTTACACACATAAATAAAATGAAGGAACCATCCTTATCACCTCCTCTCACTCTCTCGATTACATTAACCAAGCACAGAGGAATTCTCATCTTCACAAACCAAACCCAACCACAGCCGCATACCCCCTCCCCTCCCCTTTCTTCTTCGATTCACAATCGGAGCACCACCACCACTGTCCGGTGGTGGTGCGGCGGCTACAACAGAGGAAGAGAGAGAGAGACAGAATGAGAGAGATCAAGAAGAGAGAGAGATGATGGCGGAGCCTCACGGCAGCGGCAGGGGCGACGTGGCGGTGGTTTTGTGTCCGGTTGGCTTCGCCGGCGACCAATCTGACAGCGGCGGTGGCCGCGACGGTCTCTGTTTCATCTCTGGTAAACTTCAGGTATAACATCCACCATTTCCGTTTATCTCTTGAAGATTGAGGATGAAGATGACCTGCTTGTTGCTGACAATGTTCAGTTCAGAATTGATCAATATCTTATGGGTTTTCAGAGGCTCGTGTCTCGGTTCGAGAGTTAGGTTCGGCTCGGGTTCAAGGGTTAAACGTGTCAGCTCGAGTTCTGGTTCAGGTTTTGGTCACGGGCTCGGGTTCTGGTCATGCTGGCTAACAACAGGATGGTCTCGGGTCAAGGTTGGAGTTCGGTCAACTGTAGTCAACGACAGTCAAACAGTCAACTCAGTTGACCCGGTCAACTCGGTCAAACCGTTCGACATTTCGACACTGATTTGATAAAGATAGCGACGCGTTTATAATTTTGATGATTATATTTAACGATTGTTTTATTTTCGTGAAACCGAGCTCGACCGATACCTCTAGTATTATCTATGTTTTATTTTGTCGAACATTTACTATATATTGATTTAATCAATTGAAATCTTGTTGAATTTTGACAAAATAACGACACTTTAGTTGTCGGGGCCGTCCAAAAACAGAGGAAACTCTGCCCGTTTTTCGAGAAAACCCGTAATATACAACGTGTTTTATTAAAAGACGAAACCTATAGAATCCGAGAAACTTTAATAAACACAAATACAAATGAATAATTGTTTTACAACGGCACTTTACAACTTTCGAAAACAACGATACGAAAATGATTTCAACGACAAATAAATATAGTTACAATATTTATTTTAAGCTTCAAAAATTCGACAATCTTCTACAAAATCAATATAATTATTTATATTGTTTTAAACGCCGATAAACCGATTTCGACTATACAAATACATGTAGTGTGCGTAGTTACTTCAAGTGTTAGATCACACGACTTCTTTTTATAAAAACGAATATAGTTTATACATATATTTCAAATGTCGAACAACATGAATTCGTTTTTACAAAATAAATATAGTTTGTATATTTATTTCAAGTATTAAACAATACGAATGCTTTTATAAAAATAAATATAGTTTTATATTTATTTCAAACTTCAAACAACTCGATGATGCTTTCGCTAAATAAATATAACTTTTTATATTTATTACAAACGCCGAAACGGCATATACGTATATTATGTCAAATATATCCAAGACGCAATATATATAATACAAGTTTATTATATATTACCTTCGTACGAATATTCCTATATATACAAACGACTTCTCGGGGCGAAAAAGTTTAACTCAGTCATTTTCGTTAAATTAACAACGCACCAACGAATAGTTCGGTTAACGATTCGGTAGAGCTCGGTGACACGTAGTTTAGTTACCGCTTTTGGTTAGAAACTTATAAGATATTCCGTGTTAGGAATATTGTAGAATGCACGCTAGCAAGTCAAGTCTTGGAAACGACATCACGAAGTCGTATATAGCTAGCTTTGCACAGGAATATTCAGGTGAGTTCATAACCCCACCTTTTCACGGTTTTACATTTTTCTAAATGTTTTCGGGGTGGAAATACATGCACTTTTTGCAAAGCATACAAGAATTACATATTTCTAAACCATTTTACAAGCAAGTTTTAACTGACACAAATGGTTTACGAAAAGCTTATGTTTTATACCGGTTTTTCAAACAAGCGTATTTATTCGAAGTATGCATACACACGAGTTCTAGTTTTCTAAACTACAGGAAAATACAAATACAAGAGTTTACAAGATACAAATGTTACAATGTTTACAAATGGTATGATACAAAAACAAGAAGCACTCTTGGTGAGAACGAGTACCAAGTATGATGCGTTTTAAGGAATGATACGAGAAATGATACAAGAAGTGATATGAGAAATGATACGAGAAATCGTGTCACGAATAGGGTACCATAAGCACCATTAATCAACAGTATACCTAGACCGCAGAACAAAAGGTTAGATCTAACGGGTTTCGGGCAGCCACACTCTTGGTGAGAACGAGTACCAAGTAGTGCTTTTGTGTCTCAGAATCGACCACTAGAAAAATGCATATGGTTTGGTTGCTTCCTATGTCGTGTCACATGTTAATGGCCTTGCAACCCATTAACAACAAGATACATACAGAAATATTTGATTTATACATGATACATACAGAAATACTTGATTTATACAAAATACATACAGAAATACTTGACTTATACAAGATATATACAGAAATACTTGATTTATACAAATTACATACCATGTTTTATACAAATACAAAGCATAAGAGTATGCGGGCATGAAGTCAAAGTCAGGGTGGGCATTGATGGTTATACAAGAGTTTACAAATACATGGTTTTACGAACATAAAGCGTTACAAATACAAAGTTTCCATACAACATGATAAGAAAATGACTTTAAATTCGTTTTCTCAACAATATTTCAAAAACCGGTTATTCAAAAAGATTTATTTCAAATCTTTTACAAACAAGCTATGAACTCGCTCAACTTTATGTTGATTTTTCGCATGTTTCTTTCTCAGGTTACTTTTCAGAAATCATGGCGCGGTTGGAATAGGAGAACCATGTGGAGTCGAGTACTTGGTGGCGTTCATTTTCTAAAAGACATAGCTTATTTGCTTCCGCTGTGCAATGAAGATACCAGTCCAGTCACGCCAATGCTCTGATATTTCGGGGTGTGACATAAAAACATTTTATCAGCAAGAAATACTGGCGAGTGCATCCCAGTTTAATCAAAGCAGCTTTTATAATTTCACAGTATTGAGAGCGATTACAATGTTTATATATACACAATTACTCATTCAGTACTATCAACACCTGACTTGTGGGGTCATATTACTCATTGGCTAACTCTTTGTCCAATGATAACGTCTTTCACATTTTGTATACAAAACCCCAACATACCGGCAGTAATTGTAGAATACATAGACTCAATCACTGTTAATTATATTTAAAAAACATTTGAGGTTTTATAAAAACAGTTTACAAAAAAAGGTGACAAAAGTAAGATGTACTCACATTGTTTACTTAGGTAAAACTAAAACTTCTTAGGAATCTCCTGGTTATTATCTATTAAAATTAAACAATGCACATGTGTTAGTAAAATAACCCAAACCACATTAACCGTACAACTCGAGACAGAATTCCAATGACTGAGTCAGGCAGAGCCTAGACATGCATTACGGAATCCTAAATCAATCGAGTGTAACACGAGACAGAACTCCAACGACTGAGTCAGGCAGAGCCTTGACATGCGTTACGGAATCCTAAATCGATCGCGTAGGGTAATAGTAGGGTTATAATACTTACAACGAGGCAGAGCTTCGCTTTATAGTGGGTATTATGCCCGGGTATAATAATATCTATCAGAAAGTGAGAGAGAGAATTCAGAATTGAATGAAACTCAAATGAGCTCGTCGACCCAATCTATAGGCCAGATCTTTGGCGGCTCGCGGCCCGCGAAGATCTTAGTTAACTCTCTCGCGGCCCGCGAGAGAGTGCGTGGCGTTTATAGCTTGGTCGAGTCAACATGTAGGCTTGCTGAGTCACTTGCCACATGGCAGACTGCCTTGACCGGCACTCCAGGCCAGTAGCGGCCCGCGAAGGACGAGGGTAAGGAGGTCGCACCCCGCGAGTGACTCCTGAACTTTTTTTTATTTGATTTTTGTAAATATTAGGGTATTTCGGGCTCGTTTCTCGCATACGGGGTATATTTAGGAACGTTTAGGGGTACGTTAAGGGTTCTAGGAGGGTTGTTATACTAAGGTGTAGTAAAAATTCGGCACTCTTTGCCAAATGGCATCCTTATAAATAATGACGGGTGTAAGATTTTTTGTGAGTGCGGGGAGAAAACGGATTCGCTGAAGCAAGAGTGGAGCATGTTAATATCAAACTTAAGGTCTAGTTTTTCTTTTGAGTAACGTTCTGTTTTGCTCCCTGTGGTTTCGTTGTTTTAACGGTTTTGGCCTAATCCTTTAAAAATAGTCATTTTCCTCCAATAGTTTACTATGTTTTTCCCATTTTGCTCCATGGCCTTAACTCGGTTAAATCATACAATTAAAGGTAGGGGTATTTCAGGAATTTTATATATAAGTACTTAATTATTTATAAATTCCTTAAATATGTAACTTACTTAAAACTCTCTACCTAAATCACAGACCACCTCCACCACACCTCCGCCACTATCACACCTCAAAATCCGCCATACCTCCATTTCTTTATCTCCCACCATCCACCACCACTAACACCTGTCACAACCACCAGCAGTCGACGACAGCCAACACAACCCTAATCCGGCCACTTTCCTGAAAAACGAACTCCCTAACGTATCACTACATCTCCGGCACCATTACGCCTCCACCATCTACCCCCACTACCTCTCTCTCCCAGAACTTGCTACCACCACCACCACTCTCCAAAGCTCTGACGATGATGAGATCTGAAACTAGTGAAGTCACCAACAAGATCTGAAAATGGTCAAACCTCCGGCACCATCTCTGTCTCTTCGTCTTTGATAACCATGACCTCCATCTCGAATTTCAGATCTTGTTATGAGTTTTAAACCATGACCTCCATCTCTGATTTCAGATTTTATCTCGGTGGTGGAATTCGGCGGTGGTGGGTTTTTGGGGAAGATTTCAGCGGTGGATATAGTACAATGGTGGTTGTCGGGGTTGATGGCAGGTTGTGGTGGTTGATTAGGTGGTGCTGGTTGTAGGTGTTAGTGGTGGCGGTAGATTGGTGTTGGTGGTTGATTGTTGGTGTTGGTGGCTGGTTGTGGTGGTTATCGGTGTAGGTAGTAGGTGGTGGTAGCTGTTAGGGTTGATGGTGAGTGGTGGTGGTGAGGTGGTGATGGTTGGTGGTGGTGGTTGTTAGTGATGGAGAAGAGAGAGGGTAGTGAGAGAGAATAGATGTCACACCCTGACTTTTGCGGAAACGTGATTATGTGTGACTTACTTAATATCATTGCATTCAATCAAAACAACAACTATATGATAAAACCGAAGATAATCATCCATTAAATAAGTTTAAAAGCATTACAAACATCATTGTTTGAAACATAGACTCAAATTCGAATTTTACAAACCGTACAAATTGTTTAGAGTTCCATAAGGACTCATCAAAAGACTCTAAATAAAACCAGGCTTTGGAAGATGTGTCCCGTCCAGGATAGGACACACTAACCAAACCCTAAGACAACGGATGACATCCTTTATTCTTAATGCAACTTGAAACATCCAAACGCCCACCAGATCCACTTTTAATTCCCTGAAATACATGTAGTTTGAAAACATCAACAAAAGTTGAGCGAGTTCATGTGTTGGTTTGTGTGTATGAATAAAACCTTGCAATCATCGTATGTATGTATGTTTTGTAAATCTCGGTATGAAAGCAAAACAAGGAAACCGATCAATTAATGGTTTGTAAGGCCATTAATATGCGTGTAACGGCGTAGGAAGGCTCAAACCTAGCAGATTTTGCACCAGGCCTCCGGCTGTAAGACATAGTCACCTCATGGGTCAATCCCCGGTCCACATGGGTGTGGGCTCGCTACACCCAAATAGATCTATCACTCATGTCCCTCGGTCCTAACACGAGGATTAATGGTCTTAGGAGTGCGCCTACCCATTCACATGATCTACTGTACATTCCATAGCTAACCATACCAATTGTAATTGTTTGTAAACATTTTGTAACATGTACTTCACCCCCGAAGTTATAAAACAAAACAGTTAAAAGAAAAGGGGGACATGAACTCACAGTCTTGCGTTCTTCGTAAACACCGTAACTCAAGGCTTCACCTGGCGTACACGACTACCTACAACGTACTAATGTCTATTAGACGAGCGGGTCGTTCCTTGACTTAGTATAATTTAGTGTCTTCATTATTATTCCAAGTTATTTGTTAAAATATTAAATATTTTAACTTAAATCATATTTATTAAATTTGGAATAATAATATATTTTGACTTGATACTCTTCAAGTATTTATACATGTATTTCCTTCCCAAGGATGTGTGTATTCGTATTCTTGTATTTGTATATTTTTTGCCATGTATTGGGGTAGTATTCCAGTGTGTATTTATACGTATGAGAATACTTATTTTTATTGTATTCATTAAGTATTCTTATACTTAATTTCGTATTACTTTTTTCGAAATATTATCTTTAATAAAAGTTCACCAATATATATTTCCAAAATATATATTTTAAGAAATATTATTTATAATTTTCCTTTGGCAAAAATATTTGTATTTTCATATAAGTTCCAAAAATAATATATTTTCAAGTCTAACTTAGAAAATATATATAAGCTTATCTTTCTCCAAAAAATGATATATTTCATATTTTTTTTGAGAAAATATATCTTTCACCCCAAAAATATTGTGTTTCACGTTTGTTTAAGAAATATATATTTTCTCCCAAAAATAATACATCTTCTAGTAATTCCAAGAAAAATATATATATTTTTATTCACCCAAAATAATATATTTTCTTCTTGTAAAAAATATGATATAAATTTGTAATAATTGTAAAAATCATATTTTTGTTCACTTTGTGTCCAAAATATTATTTACCAAAATATACTTGTGAATCAATTTTCCGGAATATTTTGTAAGTCACATTCTTTTGTTCGGTTTCACCAAGATTTTGTGTAAAATGTCTATATTCATATTCTTGGAATTTTGGTAATATTTTGGATTGTAACTTTTGGTATTTTGATGAGTTATAATATTTCAAGTCCTAAAATAATATAACTAATACACATAATATACAAATAATCACACACATGGTGACTTCTAAATATATATTTTCCTAAATACATATTTAGTCACTTTTATTTATAAAAACCAACCTCCAATATTTATGTTTTGTAACAAAATTATGGCAAACTTTATGTGAGAAATCCATAGTTTGAAACACACTTGTAAATATTTATTTGGAAATATTTTTCTAAGTGTTTAATTTTTAGAAATATTTTGCCATAGTTTCCCCTAAAAATGGAGTTTTCCATACCTTGAAGGTATATTATTTTCTTTTGTAAAATCAACATAATCAATCCACAATCAACAATAAACAATCTTTACTTACCAATTTTCCCAAAAACAAGCATAAATTACTACTTCATTAACTTGAAAATTTATAAAAATTTGTAGTAACTTACTAGTGTTCTTAGTAAGCCTTGTTACCCTTTAAAGTGTGATTGATTCTTTAAAAACATCATTTTTAAAGAATTTAGATCTTTACAACTTATGATCATATTTTTCAAAAATGTTTCTTCTTTGATTTTTCTTGTTTCATAAGTGTTTCTACACCTTATTAACCACCAAAAATAAGGTTTATTTGTTTAAGAACCAAGATTTAGTAAAACTTGTATTTTTAACATGGTTTCTTGAGAAATCACTCTTGAAATCTTAGATTTACATGATTAACAACTCACTTTAATCATCATTTTACAAGAAAACCACATATTCTTTCAAGCTCATGCTTGTCATGAGGATGATCCATTAACTTCTACCTTGTTCATCATCTCATCTTGCTAGATTATGTTTTTAATCATGATCTAGCAAGATCATATGATGATCAACATCAAATCCATGAATAAACAACAATCATCAAGCATATCAACACATAAACATTAAGATTTCTTCATGATTTAAGCTTATGTTCAAGTTTCTTTCTTGTGATTCTTAGTGTTCTTCAAGATTATCATTATGTAACATCTTTTAACCACTAAGATATGATGTAAAATAGAAGGATTAAGGTTCTTACCACTAGCTCAAGGCTAGGGATGATCAAGTTAAGTTAAGAGATGTATAAAAGCAAATGAAAGAGGTCCTTGAACTTCTGAAAGATCCTAGCTTCCTTATGCACCTTCTATCACCTTGATTTATGCTTGCAATGTATGAGAATGATTGAATGATGGTGAGTGTGTATGTGTTGGTTTTCGGCCGATAGCACAAGGAGAGGAGAAGAGAAAGTTGTGTGTGTTTTAGTGTGTGAGGATATGAGAGTTATGATCTTCATGTTCTTCTTATAATCCATTTCCAAAGCTTTATCTTATGTGTAATATGTCATTAAAGTGCCAACATAATCCAATTTTTAATTGAAAGAAAATCTATTTGTGGGGGCCATGTTGGCCGATTTCATAGGTGTGGGGGGCGGGGTATGTAGGCTAGGTTGTAACAATCTAGTTAGTTGTTAAGTTAAAATCCAAGTATTGGTTAGATACTTTAGTTACTAGATATTTATGTAGTGTTATGATGTTCGGGGACCATAACTAGCTTGGTAATGTTAAAACAGTGCTTCTAGTGAAAATTTGATGTTTCGGGTAGTGTCCGGTTATTCGGTTGGTTACTGGTTCGTTAAGGTGCTAAACTATGCAGTTTAGTGTGCTTTATGTACCCTTTTGTGACATTTTTGATTCCCGACACTTAGGAAAGCATTCAGGACCATTTAATCATATTTCTGCTTGATATTAATGTGTTCAAATGCTGAATATTGCTGAATTCGGCACTTAAGGTGAGTTTTAGGCACTTTCCGGCACTTAAACTATCTCTAGAAAGGTAGTTTTGTGATCCTCACTTTCCTACACACTATACTAGTGTAATACTTGGTTTCTGGCTCATTCTATGTCTCAACACACTGTCTGTCTATGTACTGAACTCTGTCAGCATTTTCCTGATTTGTCTGAATACTGTGCTAACTGTGTTTCGTGCATCATTTGAGTCAAATAAAGTTCTCATGCAATAATGATATATCACTTGCAATATATGATGCACATGTATGTATATGGAAATAATCAGAAAGCAATTCAAGTGATCAATTGTAATTTAGCACAGTCATTAGGCACTAATCATGGTTTAATAGTTGTACGGTTACCTGGAATTTTGACAGTTGTCACATTCTCCCCCTGTTAAGAAAATTTCGTCCCGAAATTTTTAAGCTTTACTACTAGCTGCAGAGGAGTTAGGTGTCACACCCCGACCACGTGGAACATACAAACGTGGCGGAAATGTCGGGGAGTGTTGTAACAGAATTAATTGTTTCAAATCCATGGCAATTGAAGTTTCGTTTTATTGATTTAAAAGTGTTACAATGTCTTAACAAACAAGGAAATACAACATAATTAACTAGTCTTGCATCTTTTTATTGTCACTAAAGCCCAAGTCTGCCTATATGTATCTTGATCATCTTATGCAACAGTTCCTGAAAAACACATGTGAAAATAGGTACGTCAGCATAAAAATGCCTGTGAGATACATAGGTTTTGTGAAAATAAGTTTCATGACTTATGTTTCAGAAAATGTTTAGTCATGAACCTTGTAATTTGCTTTGTTTTGTAAATCATTTGAAAAACAATGAGTTCAGATGATATGTATAAATAAATGAATAATGTATGGTTAAATGAATAACCATAGTAAAATGGATTTGTATAAGATAAGTTGTTTGTAAAACAATGTCTTGTGAAAAGTATGTTATTTGTATAAAATGTTATATGTATCAAACTGAAATGATTCAAATAACGCTACAATATGTAATACCATACAAACACTTATATATAGGAAGTACCAGCGGCGTATCCACCATGCTTGTATCATATTACACACGTATCGTTACTTAATCATTTAATCAAACCAAACCAATGTCAAAATGTCTATGTCAAATATCCATGTCAAATGTTTATGTCAAAATATCATGTATGGCAAGTGAAATGTCTCAACTAAACCATATACACAAAAACAAAGTATTGAAGTAAAACTTGGTTTAAATCAAAGTTATGTTTTGTGGGAATTACATGATCAATGTCAATCATGTTAAAATGTCTATGTCGAAATGTCTATGTCAAATACGGTTCACACGGTTCACAGATACAAACGGTTCACAGATATCAACGGATCACAGTCATATGATTACAACGGTTCAATATGTAGTTTTATGTGTTCATATGCTGGGTAAGCATATGCAACGGTTCAAAATGTTATATAATGTGTTCATATACTGGATGAGCATATGCAACAAAATGTAATGTAAAACAATGTACCAAGTAATGCACACAATGGGCACACCTAGCAGGAAATGTCATGTAAAACAATGTACTAAGTAATGCACACAATGGGCACACCTAGCATAAGATGATATGAAATCATGTACTATAATGTACTAATGAACATAGTAAGTATATGATGTCAAAACAGGAAAACATGAAAGTAACAAGTAGGCACATGTGTTCCACCCCAAAACAGTTTGGAAAACAGTAAAAGAGGGGTCTATGTACTCACCTGGGAGTGCTTAGGAGTCTTGGAGTGACAACTAAACAATGCTAGAGATCGCGGATATCAAACGGCACCTAGTATAGGTAACTATGTTAATAAACCGGACCTAGATCGGAAGATTGGGTAGCATTAGGTTTTATAAACCAAACGAGTGTAGAGACTCGTGTCATTTGGTTTAACAAAGCCTACATACTAAATGAAACTTAACCTGAGTGATTTCGACCCATTACGACCCGCTTAGGTAGCTTATGCTACTTTAACGCGTCGTTCGCGTGAAACGCGTTTGGACCGCCTAACTAGCCCTATGACAAGTGTTATATGCCTATACATATTACATAATCAGTTATGTGACAAAGGTTTAGGTTACATATGCTTAATTACCAATTATACATGAAAAGGGTATTCTGGTAATTTACCTAAGGCATATAAACTACCTATCATACAACTACTTAAACGATGTGACCATAGGGTAAAACCTCGGAAGGTTATGCCCTATACTAGGGTCACCTAATGTATTTGGTCGGATCCTAATGATCGACCAAACTGGGTCGGGTTCGAAGGTATAGGCGATTTATCAGATCGCCTACCCTACGACCCTAGACAACGTGGTAATCAGTGGGCATAGTCCCAAGGGACTATGACCAACGTGATTACACTCACGTTGCGAAGTTCAAACGAACTTCGCATTGACCATTACTGGTCAACGCTGAAAGTCAAACAAAGTTTGACTTTCTGACTCGAAAAGCAATAAAATAAGGAAAAGAACGAAAGAATACTTACGAAGGGTCCCCGAATGCTAATCCCGATCCAAGAACTCAGGTATGAAACAATGGTTTCAACTTAGAGCTCTCAAAAATCAGAATTCTAGTAAGAAATGAGGTTGGGGTGATGGGGTATTTATAGTATTCGGAGAACCGTTAAGATCGTTTCATGGAAAACGTGCCACAATCCAAGGCGTACACTTGTCGGGAAGTTGTGGTGCCACAAATGCTCCTTAACTTAGTGACACATCACTTAAAACATGTGGTTAAGAATTGATTAGTTGCAACTTGCATTTAAAACACTGAATCTGGTCCAGAAGGGGGCTCGCGTGACGCTAAGGCCCGTCGCGTCACGCTAGGCCCCTGTTTTGGCAGATTTTGCAGAAATGGTCCCTGCACCTTGTTTAAGCGATTTTCGATGCGTTTGAACCCCGTTAACCTCATTTCAAGGCTCTAAAATGAAGTTAAAGTATAGGGAACTCAAAACATACTCAAAAATATGCCGGATGATGGTTCGTTTGGTCGTACGAACGCGATGTTCGCTTAATTACGACGGAATGCGCATAAGCGCGAAAAACGAACCAAATGACGCGACGAATGGATTATTCTTAAGGCGAACACTAAAATATAATATAGTCATGCTCACATAAATTTTTGGATGTCCGGATGTATTCAGAACGTAAGTTATGCGCGAAAATGCAAACTTGTGCACTTTTTGACACTTTTAGTCCCTGAATGACCCAAAAGTTTATTTTAGCACACCGAACCCCTCAAAGCCTATTTCTAAGCTATGTAAAGGATATTTATGGTATGTTTAGCTTATGGTCATGTTCCGGAATGTCTGTTACAGTTCAAATTGGCATACTTTCGCAGTTTGTCAACTTTAGTCCCTGTAAGCGATTAAACTTTGATTTCACCACACCAAACCTTCCAAAACTTATATCTAAGTTATGTATAGGTTATTTAAGGTATGTTAAGCCTATTTCACTATTCCGGAGTGTTCGTTGCATTAAACTGGTTATATTTACGCATTAGTGCGCGTATAACCTTCCAGAAAGCGATTTAGAGCTTGAAATCGAACATGAGTCGATATGTGCAAAAGATACACATATTTATACAAGTCCAGAGTATGAAATACATTATTTCATTGGTTTGGCATTTGTTTGATGGTTGAAATGACACAGGTGTTACAGTCTCCCCTACTTTAGGAAATTTCGTCCCGAAATTAATTCGTAGGAGTCTATTTGTGACTTTGTGTCAGATAACCACCAGAGATATGTGAAGCATAATCCTGTCATTTCCTTAACGGACATTCTTCAGAATGAAAATGAACTAACGGAGTCATTTTCCTCAACGAGTATTCTTCAGAGGCGGTAATGAAGGAATAAACAAACGGGGATTCATTTCCTTAACGGAAAATCTTCAGAAACGAAAATGAACAAACGGAGTCATTTTTAACAGATGCTTCCTCAGAAACGGAAATGAAAATGATAGACAAACGGGTATTCATTTCCTCAGCGGACAATTCTTCAGAAACGAAAATGAACAACAGAGTCATTTTCAACGGTTGTTTCCTCATAAACGGAAATGAAAATGATAGACAAACGGATATTCATTTCCTCAGCGGACAATTCTTCAGAAACGAAAATGAACAACAGAGTCATTTTCAACGGTTGTTTCCTCAGAAACGGAAATGAAAATGATAGACAAACGGATATTCATTTCCTCAACGGATAATCTTCAGAAACGAAAATGAACTAACGGAGTCATTTTCAACGGTTGTTTCCTCAGGTTCGGAAATGAAGGGTTTAACAACGGATATTCATTTCCCTCGACGGATACTCTTCAGAAAGAAAATGCACAAACGGAGTCATTTTCCTCAACGGTTATTCTTCAGAATTGGAAATGAAGGATAAACGGATATTCATTTCCTCAACGGATAATCTTCAGAAACGAAAATGAACAAACAGAGTCATTTTCAACGGTTGCTTCCTCAGAAACGGAAATGAAATTGATAGACAAACGGATATTCATTTCCTCAACGGAAAATCTTCAGAAACGAAAATGAACAAACAGAGTCATTTTCAACGGTTGCTTCCTCAGAAACGGAAATGAAAATGATAGACAAACGGATATTCATTTCCTCAACGGATAATCTTCAGAAACGAAAATGAACTAACGGAGTCATTTTCAACGGTTGTTTCCTCAGGTTCGGAAATGAAGGATTTAACAACGGATATTCATTTCCCTCGACGGATACTCTTCAGAACGAAAATGCACAAAAGGAGTCATTTTCCTCAACGGGTATTCTTCAGAATTGGAAATGAAGGATAAACGGATATTCATTTCCTCAACGGATAATCTTCAGAAACGAAAATGAACAAACAGAGTCATTTTCAACGGTTGCTTCCTCAGAAACGGAAATGAAATTGATAGACAAACGGATATTCATTTCCTCAACGGAAAATCTTCAGAAACGAAAATGAACAAACAGAGTCATTTTCAACGGTTGCTTCCTCAGAAACGGAAATGAAAATGATAGACAAACGGATATTCATTTCCTCAACGGATAATCTTCAGAAACGAAAATGAACTAATGGAGTCATTTTCAACGGTTGTTTCCTCAGGTTCGGAAATGAAGGATTTAACAACGGATATTCATTTCCCTCGACGGATACTCTTCAGAACGAAAATGCACAAACGGAGTCATTTTCCTCAACGGGTATTCTTCAGAATTGGAAATGAAGGATAAACGGATATTCATTTCCTCAACGGATATTCTTCAGAAGTGAAAAATGAATAGCTAGTTCATTTTTCCTCAACGGATACTTCATTAGAACTGGAAATGAATAGGGTTAAATTCTAGGTACATGACAAAGCTCGCTGTGGTTTCTGTGCACTAAATTCCATAATTATGTATGCATCCATAATTACGTAATTCCTTGTACAGTCCGCACAGTTTGTCTTGTAATGTTCATAAGCACATAATCACATAGTTGTTTAATTGTTATTGTCTTGTTATTGATTGCAATTAACTTGGCACCTCGTACTTCGTTTCTCTTGGAAGAAACGGGTACTTAGGATTTTCGTGAAAACGCAGGAGATCATACAATGGAAGAAATTTGGGGGCAGTCTGTTCTTCAAGGAATGCGGTTCCCTGATTGTCGGTATTGTGGGGGATATGTTGTTTATACATACAATCACATAAATACATTGCAATGTAAATGAAAGATTTATTTATAAACAACGATAACAACTGTTTCTTGGATCCCGACAACAAAAGAAAATAATACATAAGACGTGATTATTTCTAAACGATGTTGTCTTCTGGTTGATCATATGCTCATCCCTGCACTGGATTTGCATTTGCAAGCCTTGGGCAATTCCTACGAAAATGGCCCATCTCGCCACAGTTGTAGCAAGATCCCGGTGGAAAACGAGCTTGAGCAGGATTGTTGCCAGCTTGATTTGGTGCAGCTGCGGTTGGGCAAACCCTAGCTGTATGACCTATAAGTCCGCAAACTTGGCATGTGCGGCACTTCACCCCAGCATGATGATGTAGGCCACATTGGTTGCACAAGGGTGCAGTTCCGTTGTAGGGTTTCCTGGCAGGGGGTTGAGCTGGTTGATTGAGGACGGCTTGATCATTGTGAGCGACCACAGCGTAGTTCTGAGAAGCCTTTCGCTTCTTTGACCTCTTGGGGGATCCAGTCTGTTCATCCATGATCTGTGATTCCTCGATTGGTTTCGATTCTTCGACCGGCTTCTTGTCACCTTTTCGGAAAAGTTTACCTTTCCTGATCTTTGATTCAGTCAAGGTTGCAGATAGCTCAATGGCCTGTCTAACTGTAGTAGGGTTGCTACCAGTCAAAATGTCTTGTATTGAGTCAGGGAGGCCATCAATGTACTTTTCGATCGCCTTATCCAAAGGCGTGACCATGTTTGGGCATAACAGGCTTAACTCCTCATAACGGTCCGTGTAGGCTCGATGCTCACCGCTGTCTTGCTTAAGATCATCAAATTCCCTTTCCAAAGCCCTGATCTCGTGACGAGGACAAAACTCCTTCATCATGAGAGCCCTAAGTTCGGCCCATGTCTGTGCTAGAGCAACTTCTGCACCACGATCTCTCATAACCCCATTCCACCACGTAAGGGCTCTCTTCTGGAACACACTCGAAGCAAACTCGACCTTGCGATTGTCAGGACACTACACATGGCGGAAAGTATTCTCAATGCTCTCGAACCATTGAAGAAGCCCAGTCGCTCCCTCAGAACCACTAAACTTGAGTGGTTTCGCCGAGTTAAAACTCTTGAAGTTGCACGGACCATTGTTGTTGTTGTTGGCTTGATTCCATTGAGCAAAGAGGTTTGGGAATTGAGCAGCCATTTGCTGTGCAATAATTTCTGCCAGTTCGGCCGTCGCTATCTGGTTCTCGCGTCGAGGAGGCATTCTAAAAGAGGAGACATGAAAAGAAACGAGTGAGAGATTTAGACGAAAAGAATGAGATGAAACAAATTTGATGAACGCAATGGATAGTGGTCATTTGTTTGTTACTACAAAGCAACAAACGACCTCGGTGAATAATCAAAGTAAATAGGTCAAAAATAATGTATCGCGAAGACATGCTCGCCTATAAGTGAACACTCATCCCAAGAATTCCCAGGTAAGCACAACTGGTCTCGCGTCTGGTTGAGATGTATACGAGGTGCTTGCCTAGACAGAAAACTCAGAATACAGGCATTCACCCTTCCAGTTTGCACGTGTTCACATTATTTAAAACCCAAAACCTTGACGAGATTTTTTTGAAACTCAAAGGGGTTCAAAACCTTACAATAGAGGGTTCAAAACCTTGTAATAAATCATCCTAGAACAGATGATTAGTTTTCAAAGCGGTTTTGAAATTCATGTTCTTGATGTGGTCGTCGCCTAAGGATAGGTGACGGTATTGTTTTATGACTAAACGCCAGTAAACTCGCGTTAGGGTCCTAAGAAGGTTATAGACTAGGTCAAAGCATTACTAATAACCTAATTCCCTATAACCATTGGCTCTGATACCATCTTTTCTGTCACACCCCGACCACGTGGAACATACAAACGTGGCGGAAATGTCGGGGAGTGTTGTAACAGAATTAATTGTTTCAAATCCATGGCAATTGAAGTTTCGTTTTATTGATTTAAAAGTGTTACAATGTCTTAACAAACAAGGAAATACAACATAATTAACTAGTCTTGCATCTTTTTATTGTCACTAAAGCCCAAGTCTGCCTATATGTATCTTGATCATCTTATGCAACAGTTCCTGAAAAACACATGTGAAAATAGGTACGTCAGCATAAAAATGCCTGTGAGATACATAGGTTTTGTGAAAATAAGTTTCATGACTTATGTTTCAGAAAATGTTTAGTCATGAACCTTGTAATTTGCTTTGTTTTGTAAATCATTTGAAAAACAATGAGTTCAGATGATATGTATAAATAAATGAATAATGTATGGTTAAATGAATAACCATAGTAAAATGGATTTGTATAAGATAAGTTGTTTGTAAAACAATGTCTTGTGAAAAGTATGTTATTTGTATAAAATGTTATATGTATCAAACTGAAATGATTCAAATAACGCTACAATATGTAATACCATACAAACACTTATATATAGGAAGTACCAGCGGCGTATCCACCATGCTTGTATCATATTACACACGTATCGTTACTTAATCATTTAATCAAACCAAACCAATGTCAAAATGTCTATGTCAAATATCCATGTCAAATGTTTATGTCAAAATATCATGTATGGCAAGTGAAATGTCTCAACTAAACCATATACACAAAAACAAAGTATTGAAGTAAAACTTGGTTTAAATCAAAGTTATGTTTTGTGGGAATTACATGATCAATGTCAATCATGTTAAAATGTCTATGTCGAAATGTCTATGTCAAATACGGTTCACACGGTTCACAGATACAAACGGTTCACAGATATCAACGGATCACAGTCATATGATTACAACGGTTCAATATGTAGTTTTATGTGTTCATATGCTGGGTAAGCATATGCAACGGTTCAAAATGTTATATAATGTGTTCATATACTGGATGAGCATATGCAACAAAATGTAATGTAAAACAATGTACCAAGTAATGCACACAATGGGCACACCTAGCAGGAAATGTCATGTAAAACAATGTACTAAGTAATGCACACAATGGGCACACCTAGCATAAGATGATATGAAATCATGTACTATAATGTACTAATGAACATAGTAAGTATATGATGTCAAAACAGGAAAACATGAAAGTAACAAGTAGGCACATGTGTTCCACCCCAAAACAGTTTGGAAAACAGTAAAAGAGGGGTCTATGTACTCACCTGGGAGTGCTTAGGAGTCTTGGAGTGACAACTAAACAATGCTAGAGATCGCGGATATCAAACGGCACCTAGTATAGGTAACTATGTTAATAAACCGGACCTAGATCGGAAGATTGGGTAGCATTAGGTTTTATAAACCAAACGAGTGTAGAGACTCGTGTCATTTGGTTTAACAAAGCCTACATACTAAATGAAACTTAACCTGAGTGATTTCGACCCATTACGACCCGCTTAGGTAGCTTATGCTACTTTAACGCGTCGTTCGCGTGAAACGCGTTTGGACCGCCTAACTAGCCCTATGACAAGTGTTATATGCCTATACATATTACATAATCAGTTATGTGACAAAGGTTTAGGTTACATATGCTTAATTACCAATTATACATGAAAAGGGTATTCTGGTAATTTACCTAAGGCATATAAACTACCTATCATACAACTACTTAAACGATGTGACCATAGGGTAAAACCTCGGAAGGTTATGCCCTATACTAGGGTCACCTAATGTATTTGGTCGGATCCTAATGATCGACCAAACTGGGTCGGGTTCGAAGGTATAGGCGATTTATCAGATCGCCTACCCTACGACCCTAGACAACGTGGTAATCAGTGGGCATAGTCCCAAGGGACTATGACCAACGTGATTACACTCACGTTGCGAAGTTCAAACGAACTTCGCATTGACCATTACTGGTCAACGCTGAAAGTCAAACAAAGTTTGACTTTCTGACTCGAAAAGCAATAAAATAAGGAAAAGAACGAAAGAATACTTACGAAGGGTCCCCGAATGCTAATCCCGATCCAAGAACTCAGGTATGAAACAATGGTTTCAACTTAGAGCTCTCAAAAATCAGAATTCTAGTAAGAAATGAGGTTGGGGTGATGGGGTATTTATAGTATTCGGAGAACCGTTAAGATCGTTTCATGGAAAACGTGCCACAATCCAAGGCGTACACTTGTCGGGAAGTTGTGGTGCCACAAATGCTCCTTAACTTAGTGACACATCACTTAAAACATGTGGTTAAGAATTGATTAGTTGCAACTTGCATTTAAAACACTGAATCTGGTCCAGAAGGGGGCTCGCGTGACGCTAAGGCCCGTCGCGTCACGCTAGGCCCCTGTTTTGGCAGATTTTGCAGAAATGGTCCCTGCACCTTGTTTAAGCGATTTTCGATGCGTTTGAACCCCGTTAACCTCATTTCAAGGCTCTAAAATGAAGTTAAAGTATAGGGAACTCAAAACATACTCAAAAATATGCCGGATGATGGTTCGTTTGGTCGTACGAACGCGATGTTCGCTTAATTACGACGGAATGCGCATAAGCGCGAAAAACGAACCAAATGACGCGACGAATGGATTATTCTTAAGGCGAACACTAAAATATAATATAGTCATGCTCACATAAATTTTTGGATGTCCGGATGTATTCAGAACGTAAGTTATGCGCGAAAATGCAAACTTGTGCACTTTTTGACACTTTTAGTCCCTGAATGACCCAAAAGTTTATTTTAGCACACCGAACCCCTCAAAGCCTATTTCTAAGCTATGTAAAGGATATTTATGGTATGTTTAGCTTATGGTCATGTTCCGGAATGTCTGTTACAGTTCAAATTGGCATACTTTCGCAGTTTGTCAACTTTAGTCCCTGTAAGCGATTAAACTTTGATTTCACCACACCAAACCTTCCAAAACTTATATCTAAGTTATGTATAGGTTATTTAAGGTATGTTAAGCCTATTTCACTATTCCGGAGTGTTTGTTGCATTAAACTGGTTATATTTACGCATTAGTGCGCGTATAACCTTCCAGAAAGCGATTTAGAGCTTGAAATCGAACATGAGTCGATATGTGCAAAAGATACACATATTTATACAAGTCCAGAGTATGAAATACATTATTTCATTGGTTTGGAATTTGTTTGATGGTTGAAATGACACAGGTGTTACATTAGGGAACAAATGCGGGTATTTAGCTTTCATGCGGTCTTCACGCTCCCAGGTGAACTCTGGGCCGTGACGCGCATTCCATCGAACCTTGACGAGTTTAACACTACTCCTCCGAGTCTTGTTAACTTTCCAGTCAGTAACCTCAACGGGTTCTTCGGTGAAGTGGAGTGTGTCGTGAATGTGAACTTCGTCAGCAGGAATAGCCACTGTTTCCTGAGTTGGACTTTTCTTCAGATTAGATACATCAATGTATTATGGACACCATTAAGTTCTGCTGGTAGCTCCAACTTGTATGCTACCGTACCAACTCTTTCCAGGATTCTGAACGGTCCGATATATCATGGGTTTAACTTACCATGCTTCCCAAAGCGTGCCACACCTTTCCAAGGTGAAACTTTCAACAAAACCATATCACCCACTTCGAATTCCAAAGGTTTCCTTCTTTGGTCCGCATACCTCGTTTGTCGATCACGAGCCACCTTGATGCGCTCTCGGTTCTGTATAATCTTATATGTCGTCTCTTGGACCAATTCGGGACCAACCAGCTGTCTATCACCTGCATCTACCCAGCATAACGGTAATCGACACTTTCGTCTGTAGAGAGCCTCGAACGGTGCAGCTTGGATGCTTGTATGGTAGCTGTTGTTATATGAGAACTCAACCAAAGGTAGGTGAGTGTCCCAACTGCCACGCAAGTCCATTACGCAAGCACGTAACATATCTTCAAGCGTCTGAATCGTTCTCTCACTTTGATCGTCCGTCTGTGGATGAAATATTGTGCTCAGATTCAACTGTGAACCAAACGCTTCTTGGAAAGATTGCCAAATCCTTAACACAAATCTCCCGTCTCTGTCTGATATGATCGAGATAGGCACTCCATGACATGTAACTATCTCCCTTAGGTACAGTTTAGCTAGCTTACCTATGTTATCCTTTTCTCTGATCGGCAAAAAGTGCGCAGACTTTGTCAGACGGTCCACGATTACCCAAATCGTATCATGACCTCTGGGTGTCTTGGGCAACTTCGTTACGAAATCCATTGAGATTTACTCCCATTTCCACATGGGTATCTCAGGTTGCTGCAAAAGACCTGAAGGCTTCTGATACTCGGCCTTCACTTTGGCATAAGTCAAGCACTTTCCAACATAGGTAGCAACATCGCCTTTCAGTCTTGGCCACCAATAATAGTCCTTCAAATCCTGGTACATCTTGTCCAATCCTGGGTGGATCGAGTACCTCAATTTATGAGCTTCATCAAAGATAACATCTCTAAGACCACCAAAGAGGGGAACCCAAATTCGTCCCATAAAACACAAAGTTCCTTCCTCATTGGGCACCAACTTTTTCTCCATCCCACGGAGATATTCATCCTTAAGATTCTCTTTCTTAAGAGCTTCTCTCTGTGCAGCACGAATACGCAATGAGAGGTCTGTTTGTATAATCATCTCCAAAGCCCTAACCCTTATGGGCTTAATCCTCTCTTTTTGACCTAAGGCGTCTGCCACCACATTCGCCTTTCATGGATGATATTTGATTTCGCAATCATAATCATTTAACAGCTCTACCCATCGTCGCTGTCTCATGTTAAGCTCTTTCTGATCAAATATGTGCTGAAGGCTCTTGTGATCTGTAAAGATCGTGCATCGGGTGCCATACAAATAATGCCGCCAAATCTTCAAAGCAAACACCACTGCGCCTAACTCCAAATCATGTGTGGTGTAATTTTTCTCATGAACCTTCAATTGGCGCGAAGCATAAGCGATAACCTTCTGTCGCTGCATCAGCACACAGCCTAATCCCTGACGCGAGGCGTCACAGTATACCACGAAGTCATCGGTGCCTTCGGGTAGGGATAAAATAGGTGCATCGTAAAGCTTATTCTTAAGCAGCTGAAAGGCTTCTTCTTGTTTGTCTCCCCATTCATACTTCTTATCCTTCTGAGTAAGGGAGGTCAGCGGTTGAGCGATTTTAGAAAAATCCTTAATGAATCAGCGATAATACCCTGCTAAACCCAAAAACTGTCAGATCTCGGTTGGCGTCTTCGGAGTTTCCCAATTCTTAATCGCCTCGATCTTGGTGGGATCCACATGGAACTGTACCTCACGCAACCAGAACTCGCCCTTTGAGAACTTAGCATACAATTTCTCCTTCTTGAGCAGTTCTAAGATGGCTCTAAGGTGTTGCTCATGCTCTTCCTTCGTCCGTGAATAGATCAAAATATCATCGATAAATACAATCACGAATTTATCGAGATATGGCTTGCAAACTTGGTTCATCAAATCCATAAACACTGCCGGTGCATTCGTCAATCCAAACGGCATCACTAGAAACTCGTAATGTCCATAACGAGTTCTGAAGGCTGTCTTTGGTATACTCTCTTCTTGAATCCGCAGCTGGTGATAACCTGATCGAAGATCGATCTTGGAGTAGTAACTTGAACCTTGAAGTTGATCGAATAAATTATCAATTCTCGGCAAAGGATACCGATTCTTGATGGTCAACTTGTTCAGCTCTCTGTAGTCGATGCACATGCGAAAACTACCGTCCTTCTTCTTGAGAAACAGAACTGGAGCTCCCCAAGGTGAGAAGCTTGGTCTAATGAATCCCTTGTCCAGAAGCTCCTGAAGCTGCGTCGACAACTCTTGCATTACGGAAGGAGCAAGTCGATAAGGTGCCTTGGCTATAGGCGCGGAGCCTGGAACCAAGTCAATATGGAATTCAACTTGTCGTTGCGGCGGTAATCCCGGCAAGTCTTCGGGGAAGACTTCAGGATATTCCCTTACCACAGGGATATCTTTCAGCTTCGGTTCTTCGGCTTCTTTATCCACAATGTGAGCCAAGAAGGCAACACATCCCTTTCGCAAAGACTTTCGGGCCTTCAAACAACTGATAATCCTTAGAGGCGTATCATGCTTTTCTCCGTGCACTACAACCGTCTCTCCATTCATCATCGGGATGTGGATAATCTTCTCATGGCATACGATCTCAGCTCGGTTACTTGACAACCAATCCATTCCAACTACTACGTCGAAACTTCCCAATTCGACTGGCAGAAGATCAAGCATAAACTCACGCTCTCCAAGCTCTATTACACAGCCTCTAATCACTTTGTTTGCCTCTACTAGCTTTCCATTAGCTAGTTCTATCGAGTACGGAATTTCTAACTTACTCGCAACTAACTCAAGTATATCCTTAAACTCTAGAGATACGAAGCTATAATCGGCACCAGTATCAAATAGCACAGATGCAAAGTATTGGTTGATAGGGAACGTACCAGTGACTACGTTCAGATCCTAACGAGCTTCCCTAGCTCCAATGTTGAAAACTTTTCCTTGAGCTTGATTGTTCTTTGGGCAATCTCGCTTGAAATGCCCAACATCTCCGCAACCAAAACAACCTTGGCCGCGACCATTTCCATTTCCATTTCCGCCCTGGTTGTTGTTTGCTCCACGGTTTCCGTTACCAGCTTGATTTCCAGAACCACCACGATTTTCATTACCTCCCTGATTATTGTTTCCACCTTGGTTTCTGTTCCCATAACCGTTTCCACCATGGTTTCCATTGCCATTACCATTCCCGTTTCCTCTTTGACCATTATTCCCACGACCGGCTCCATACCAGCATGTCTCTTTTGCATGGCCAACTTTTTCGCATGTTTCACACTTTCCAGCTCTGCATCGTCCAGTGTGATGAAACTGACACACATCACATTTGGGCAGGGTGCCCATATACCCTTTTCCTCTAATCTCAGCACCAGTAGCAGCAGCTTGTGCCTCAACTGGTGGGTTAGCGTCCCTACGCTTGTTGGCATTGTTGCTCGCACGAGTACCTTTTTGAAGTTTGAGAACTTCCTTTTGTTTTCCCCTGACGACTCGACATGAGTCTCCTTCTTCTTTCCCTCAGAGATTGAAAACTTGTTCAGTCTAATTAATTCCTCTGTCAGTGCCACGCTCAAGTCAATGGCTTCAGTGATCGTTGGAGGCTTCGAAGTAGTCACCATGCTCATTATTTGGGGTGCCAATCCCCAAATGAAACGTTCAACTCGCTTGAATTCTGGCTCTACCATGTAGGGGACAACACGAGACAGGTCATGGAATCTCTGTACATACTCAGCAATCTTAGGTCCATCCATTTTCAGATTCCAAAACTCGGTTTCCAACTTCTGAATCTCTGCCCTTGAACAATACTTCTTGCGCATCAGTTCTTTCATCTCATCCCAAGTCATACCATACGCTGCAGCCTCGCCTAGAGTTTGAACCTGAAGGTTCCACCACAACAAAGCTTCGTCTAGAAATAGTCCAGAAATGTAAGTGACATGGTGCTCTGGCGCACACTTTCTCATTCGCAGCATATAATCTGTTTTCTCAGCCCATCTTACAAAAGCTACAGCACCTCCAGTGCCGTCAAAGTTCAGAGGCTTGCAGTCTAGGAACTGCTTGTAAGTACAGCCTGTACAAGCAACATCATTCACAAAAAGCATTAGCAAACGCACATGGAATATCCTAACATATCGTAATGTGTCTTAGATGACTTAAACATTACCGTGAGGTGGGTTATTTCCCGAGGTACCTCTGCTGTGTTCAGAGCGCAAGGCCTCATGTTGTCCGATTGCCTGTGAAATCCGTTCTTGCAGTTCTGCCTCTGTTGTGGGCAACTGATTATTCCTTCGAGGAGGCATCTTCTATAAAGAAGATTGTATAGGTCAGGTATTAATCGTATAGTAAATAGTATGTATATAATAGTGTTTACCATAACAAGTAAGCATGTATCATCACAACCATAGCACAAACATGTAATTTAATAACGTATTTAATGAGAACATGACGATTGAGCTTTCATTAATCATCGACCACAAATGTTGTTACATGTTTTACAAAAGTATCGTATCAAAAGGGAACACAGGGTCACACTACCCCGATCCAAAATGTCTATCAATCTACCAAAGTCATACAGCCAAAAGGTGGTCTCCAAAAGGCTTCACTAGCTCAGCTCAATAATGGTGCTCTCATCAAAAGCAAGCTACCTACATAAAACCAAAAACCGGCTATGCTGATGGTGGTGGAAGAGGAGGTGGAGGAACAAAAAGCAAGCTGCGCACATGCGCAAGCTCCTCCTCAAGATCATAAACATGACGCAACAGATAACTGATCTGCTGCTCAACGATAAGAAATCGAGTATCAAACTCGGGAAATGGAGTAAGCGGTGCAGGAGGATGTGAAAATGGGGATGGTGATGAATGAGGGGGAACAAAAGCAGGCTGACACGGACATGGCAAAGGATGCGGTGTCATCTCAAGCTCCAAAATCCTACGACTCATGATCTCATACTGGAGCTGCATTGATAGAAGTAACTCATCCCGTGTATAACCAGTAAAGTGCGAGGGGTGGTAGGGATTAGAAATTGGCATGGTGTACGGTGGGAACCATCTGAGTGGCTCATCAAGTGGTGAAGAAGTAAAATGAGCAAAAGGTGCAGACTGAGGTATGTGTGGGAAAGCTGCTGAAACATGAGGATCATGGCTAGGCTCCTGGCCTGAAGTGCCCTCCCCTGGACGGGGTGCGGGTATGTCCTGCAAGAAAACAATAGGTAGATCAACACGGTGAACATCAGACTCCACTAGGTGAAAGGGAGCAACATCAGCGGGTGCAAGTGGAGGAGTGACTGGCTCAATAATAGGAGGATCATTGGGTGCAGGAACCGGGTCAGGTATGAGGGGTGCAATGTCAGGTATGCCAAAAGGAATAGGGTCATGATCAGGTAAGGGCTCAGGATCAGCGGGTGCATCAATAGGCTGATCAATAGGGACAAAATCGGGCTCAAGACCAGGCTCAAAGTCATGTGGAGGAGACGGTGCAGCTGACATGGCCGTATCGTCATCAGAATCAGTGGCATAATGTCGCAAACCAACTGCCTGCAGGGCGGAAGAGGTCACAGACTCAAAGGAATCTAAGACAGAGTGTAAGCTAGAGTCAGAGGAAATCTCAATAACAGGGATCTCAAGAAGTGGAATAGCAACAACGTCCTCATCTAGCTCTCCATCGCCATGGGCGTCATTGGGAGGACCATCAACAAACAGATCAAAATCATCGTCAAAAAGATCATCGAATGGCCAATCCTCGGGAGGGATGACCACTAAGGGAATGGGAGCGAGGATCGGTGCCACAATATGCTCACCATCGGGATGACCGATGATAAGGTGATCATGGACAGGAATGGGAATAACAAAAGGATCCTCGTCTGGGATACCATCAGCAAGCGGTAAGTCGTCTCCAAAATCGGGCAGCACAAATGGCTGAAAATCGTCCTCGTCATCGGACATCATCTCCAGGTCACTCTCTGAATCCGACGTGAAGACCTCCGGCTCTGGCATAATGTCATCGTCAGAGACTACTGCCATGGGGTCATGGTCATCGGACAATCCGCTATCAGACGACGACATAGTATCTGTAACATAACAATCACAACATATGCACATATATTAACCACTAACATTTAAGTATGCAAGCAAAGTCAACGTATCATGAAATCATGTATCCTTCCTAGTCTCCCAGACTAAACCACCTAGTCTCCCAGACTAAACCAACCAGCCTCCCAGACTAAACCACCTAGTCTCCTAGACTAAACCAACCAGATCCACTTATTCCCTGAAATACATGTAGTTTGAAAACATCAACAAAAGTTGAGCGAGTTCATGTGTTGGTTTTGTGTATGAATAAAACCTTTTAATCATTGTATGTATGTATGTTTTGTAAATCCCGGTATGAAAGCAAAACAAGGAAACAAATCAATTAATGGTTTGCAAGGCCATTAATACGCGTGCAACGGCGTAGGAAGGCTCAAACCTAGCAGATTTTGCACCGGGCCTCCGGCTGTAAGACATAGTCACCTCATGGGCCAATCCCCGGTCCACATGGGTGTGGGCTAGCTACACCCAAATAGATCTATCACTCATGTCCCTCGGTCCTAACACGAGGATTAATGGTCTTAGGAGTGCGCCTACCCATTCACATGATCTACTGTACATTCCATAGCTAACCATACCAATTGTAATTGTTTGTAAACATTTTGTAACATGTACTTCACCCCCGAAGTTATAAAACAAAACAGTTAAAAGAAAAGGGGGACATGAACTCACAGTCTTGCTTTCTTCGTAAACACCGTAACTCAAGGCTTCACCTGGCGTACACGACTACCTACAACGTACTAATGTCTATTAGACGAGCGGGTCGTGCCTTGACTTAGTATAATTTAGTGTCTTCATTATTATTCCAAGTTATTTGTTAAAATATTAAATATTTAAACTTAAATCATATTTATTAAATTTGGAATAATAATATATCTTGACTTGATACTCTTCAAGTATTTATACATGTATTTCCTTCCCAAGGATGTGTGTATTCGTATTCTTGTATTTGTATATTTTTGCCATGTATTGGGGGGTATTCTGGTGTGTATTTATACGTATGAGAATACGTATTTTTATTGTATTCATTAAGTATTCTTATACTTAATTTCGTATTAATTTTTCCAGAATATTATCTTTAATAAAAGTTCACCAATATATATTTCCAAAATATATATTTTAAGAAATATTATTTATAATTTTCCTTTGGCAAAAATATTTGTATTTTCATATAAGTTCAAAAAATAATATATTTTCAAGTCTAACTTAGAAAATATATATAAGCTTATCTTTCTCCAAAAAATGATATATTTCATATTTATTTGAGAAAATATATCTTTCACCCCAAAAATATTGTGTTTCACGTTTGTTTAAGAAATATATATTTTCTCCCAAAAATAATACATCTTCTAATAATTCCAAGAAAAATATATATATTTTTACTCACCCAAAATAATATATTTTCTTCTTGTAAAAAATATGATATAAATTTGTAATAATTGTAAAAATCATATTTTTATTCACTTGGGGTCCAAAATATTATTTACCAAAATATACTTGTAAATCAATTTTCCGGAATATTTTGTAAGTCACATTCTTTTGTTCGGTTTCACCAAGATTTTGTGTAAAATGTCTATATTCATATTCTTGGAATTTTGGTAATATTTTGGATTGTAACTTTTGGTATTTTGATGAGTTATATTATTTCAAGTCCTAAAATAATATAACTAATACACATAATATACAAATAATCACACACATGGTGACTTCTAAATATATATTTTCCTAAATACATATTTAGTCACTTTTATTTATAAAAACCAACCTCCAATATTTATATTTTGTAACAAAATTATGACAAACTTTATGTGAGAAATCCATGGTTTGAAACACACTTGTAAATATTTATTTGGAAATATTTTTCTAAGTGTTTAATTTTTAGAAAAATTTTGCCATAGTTTCCCCTAAAAATGGAGGTTTCCATACCTTGAAGGTATATCATTTTCTTTTGTAAAATCAACACAATCAATCCACAATCAACAATAAACAATCTTTACTTACCAATTTTGCCAAAAACAAGCATAAATTACTACTTCATGAACTTGAAAATTTATAAAAATTTGTAGTAACTTACTAGTGTTCTTAGTAAGCCTTGTTACCCTTTAAAGTGTGATTGATTCTTTAAAAACATCATTTTTAAAGAATTTAGATCTTTACAACTTATGATCATATTTTTCAAAAATGTTTCTTCTTTGATTTTTCTTGTTACATAAGTGTTTCTACACCTTATTAACCACCAAAAATAGGGTTTATTTGTTTAAGAACCAAGATTTAGTAAAACTCGTATTTTTAACATGGTTTCTTGAGAAACCACTCTTGTTATCTTCGATTTACATGATTAACAACTCACTTTAATCATCATTTTACAAGAAAACCACATATTCTTTCAAGTTCATGCTTCTCATGAGGATGATCCATTAACTTCTACCATGTTCATCCTCTTATCTTGCTAGATTATGTTTTTAATCATGATCTAGCAAGATCATATGATGATCAACATCAAATCGATGAATAAACAACAATCATCAAGCATTTCAACTCATAAACATTAAGATTTCTTCATGATTTAAGCTTACGTTCAAGTTTCTTTCTTGTGATTCTTAGTGTTCTTCAAGATTATCATTATGTAACATCTTTTAACCACTAAGATATGATGTAAAATAGAAGGATTAAGGTTCTTACCACTAGCTCAAGGCTAGGGATGATCAAGTGAAGTTAAGAGATAGATAAAAACAAATGAAAGAGGTCCTTGAACTTCCGAAAGCTCCTAGCTTCCTTATGCACCTTCTATCACCTTGATTTATGCTAGGAATATATGAGAATGATTGAATGATGGTGAGTGTGTGTGTGTTGGTTTTCGGCCGAGAGCACAAGGAGAGGAGAAGAGAAAGTTGTGTGTGTTTTAGTGTGTGAGGATATGAGAGTTATGATCTTCAAGTTCTTCTTATAATCCATTTCTAAGGCTTTATCTTATGTGTAATATGTCATTAAAGTGCCAACATAATCCAATTTTTAATTGAAAGAAAATCTATGTGTGGGGGCCATGTTGGCCGATTTCATAGGTGTGGGGGGGGGGGGTATGTAGGCTAGGTTGTAACAATCTAGTTAGTTGTTAAGTTAAAATCCAAGTATTGGTTAGATACTTTAGTTACTAGATATTTATGTAGTGTTATGATGTTCGGGGACCATAACTAGCTTGGTAATGTTAAAACAGTGCTTATAGTGAAAATTTGGTGTTTCGGGTTGTGTCCGGTTGTTCGGTTGGTTACTGGTTCGTTAAGGTGCTAAACTATGCAGTTTAGTGTGCTTTATGTACCCTTTTGTGACACTTTTGATTCCTGACACTTAGGAAAGCATTCAGGACCATTTAATCATATTTCTGCATGATATTAATGTGTTCAAATGCTGAATATTGCTGATTTTTGCTGAATTCAGCACTTTAGGTGAGTTTTAGGCACTTTCCGGCACTTAAACTATATCTAGGAAGGCAGTTTTGTGATCCTCACTTTCCTACACACTATACTAGTGTAATACTTGGTTTCTGGCTCATTATATGTCTCAACACACTGTCTGTCTATGTACTGAACTCTGTCAGCATTTTCCTGATTTGTCTGAATACTGTGCTAACTGTGTTTCGTGCATCATTTGAGTCAAATAAAGTTCACATGCAATAATGATATATCACTTGCAATATATGATGCACATGTATGTATATGGCAATAATCAGAAAGCAATTCAAGTGATCAATTGTAATTTAGCACAGTCATTAGGCACTAATCATGGTTTAATAGTTGTACGGTTACCTGGAATTTTGACAGTTGTCACAAGAGAGTGGGTAGATAGCAGATTGTTTATGGGTTTTATTATTTTATATTATATAATATAATATAATCTTATTTGTAGTATTACTTAAATACCCTTAGTTTTATACTTGAAGTTACCAAAAATAACCTTTCAGTTAACAAACAATTTAGATGGAAATAAAGGCGGGGAGCAAAATGGGAAAAACATAGTAAACTATTAGAGGAAAATCGTCGTTTTTAAATAATTGGGGCAAAACCGTTAAAATGACAAAACCACAAGAAACAAAACGGAAGTTTACTCTTTTCTTTTTGTTAGTGTAGGGCTAGAATTATACATTTTTAGGCTCAAAAAAAAAATCTTGGATAGAACTATGTATATAACTAGTTGATGCTTCGCCCGTGTTGCCGGCGGTAGGCATAATATTTCTCAACCAATTAAAAAATTATGTTACCATAGTTTTGAAAAAAAAACTAAAACGATGACAAGACATAATTTTGAGCTCGAGGCAAAAGTGTAATTTGTCAGGACTAATGAGCGAGTGTTAGGCAACTTTTTGACACGAATAAAAAATTAAACTGAGTCAACCAATTAAAACAAAACAATTCTATAGTTTTGCTAAAAAAAACTAAAAGGATGACAATACTGTAAGTCTGTAATTTTGAACAGAGGGCAACATTGTATTTTTTGACTGAGGTAAAATCGTAATTTGGCAAAAGCTAAAACGATGACAATATTGTAATTTTTAACCAGGGGCCAAATCGTAATTTTGAACAAAGGCAAATTTATAATTTTGAACTGGTGGTAAAATCGTAACATACCCAGGCCAATTGAGGAGTGCCATGCAGCAGGCTGACACTATTCCCCCACACACCTTTTAAAAATAATTAAAACGATGACGATACTGTAATTTTTAACCATGAGTGAACTTTGAACATGGGGCAATTCGTAATTTTAAAATGGGGGTAATGTTGGTGCACTTCATCTGTCGACTTTGTCTTGGATCGAGTCTTACATTGAATTGTATAGATTAGGGCATGAGTTATGAGAAAATAGGAGAGTGTATGTTATTAGAAAGATGATTTCGCTCATAAGGTCAACAGGTTTCGCTTATATGGTCTTAGATAGGGGTTCGCTTATATGTACACATGAGGTTTCGCTCATGTGAACATGTCACTTGGAGCGAAACCTCAGCATCGATAAATAGGAGTTCCCATGAGCGAAATCATATCAGTTGTGAAGGTCTTGTATTCCACACCGAAGTGCTGCCGGTGTGAGGATTGAGCTGTAAACGTTGTTAATCAATACAATCAGTGTTAATAGTGAAGAATCAGCTATTTCTACCTCCGTTTCTTGTTATTCCGCACCTGAAACGAAGTTGAACACCTCTGAACGACTCGTTTGGGTCAGATCACGATCCTACAAGTGGTATCAGAGCTCAGGAGGAGGAGTTCTGCAGAGATTAGCTGGAATTTAACTTGTTTTCTTGCTTCTACACCTTCTTTCATCAATTCAAAAAAATTTTACCGGTCGGAATTCGTTCAAAATTTCACAGATTGTGCGCAATTGAACATAGACAAACCCTTGAAAGTTTCGGACCAAATTACGGACTAAAAATGGTTGAAATTACCTTCGGACTTGGTTTCGCTTATTCGGACATTGTGTAGTTTCGCTCTTGTGTCACAAGTATTTTGAGGTTTCGCTCCTGAGTAACCAGAGGTTTCACTCCAAAGGCCCATTAGTGTCTGATTTCGCTCTTGTGTCAGGGAGGTTTCGCTCTTGTGTCATCACAAGTTTCGCTTATTTGAACAATCGGGGTTTCGCTCAAAGGACATCAATAGTTTCGCTTATACGAACATCAGTGATTTCGCTTATACGAACATCAGGCTTTCGCTCATTTGAACATCTGTAATTTCGCTCCAACGGACATTAGGGTTTTCGTTCTTATGTGCAACATCTGATTTCGCTGATAAGGACTATCTGAGATTTCGCTCATAGTGCACATATTACTTGATTTTGCTTATTTGTCACAGTTTTTGAAATACGTGCTAAGTCATCATGGATACCGAGTTCTACAACGCGTTTGCTACTTCGTCTACTCCGGCTTCTATTGCTCAGAATATGAACTTGGAAAACGAAACGGGAACCACCCAAAAGCCCCCAAAATTGATGAGTATCGAAGAATATTACGGATGGAAAGACAGATTCGAGAACTGGGTTCAGGAAAACCATCTTAGATCATGGGAATGTATTTTGAAGAAATATGTTTTGCCACAGACTGATTTGAAAGTTGACAAAAAGATATCTGAATTTAGTGATCAAGAACGTGATATGTATAGAGCTGAAAAGATGATGATCAGTCTACTTCAGCAAGCTATCAAGGAAGACATTTTCATTCTGCTACAGCATGATAAAACTGCAAAGTCAATCTGGGATGCACTTAAAGTCAAATTTGAGGGTAGCGAGAATATGATTAAAGCAAGAAGGCACTGTTAAAGAAAGAGTTTGATCTGTTTAGCAGTCTACCGGGTGAAGACACAAAGAAGCTGATTGAAAGATACTGTCACCTTGTGCGATCTATGTCAATGCTTAGTATAAAATTAGCTGATGCGTTACCACAAAAAGAGTGGGGAACTTATTTGATGATCCTAAAAAACACAGGGGTTTATGATGGGTTAACAATTGGTCAGTTTATCGAAAAGATTGAGGGTCAAGATTTGGAACAACAGAAGATAGGATGAACAATTCAAGTGGTCAACAGGATGTAAAAATGTATTACAAAGGGAGTGTTCCGGTTCCAGAAGCTGAGAGAAGTCCGAAAATCCAGACTGCGTTTAGTGCTGGGGATTCTACAGAAAAGATTGATCAAAGTTCAAACAAAAGCAGCAGTGGTTTCTCATTATATCCGAGTGTCAATCCAAAGAGTTCATCAGAAAGCTTTCCGTCTCAAAGCACAAAGACAGGAAATGGTTATGTGATTCAGTGCAACATCGCTCTAAATCTTCCAGAAGGTCAAAGTTTTTCAGAAGACACTGCTAAAGACCACATGGCTCTACTTGGTTCCGTGTTGTTATCGTATGAAGGTCTAGTTGCAGGTCGGATCGGAAATCCCATGCTCACCAAAGAGGATTACGATCAAATAGACGCAGAAGAGATGGAACTGATGGATATTAAATGGTGTCTTGCGAGTGTTCTTAGACGTGCTGAAAAGTTCAAAACAATTACCGGGAGAAATGACTTTCTTGATGCTCATGTATCTACTTTAGGTTTTGATAAATCTAAAGTTACTTGTTTTCGATGTAGGGAGAAAGGCCATTTCAAACGGGAATGCAAGAACAGAGAAGCTAGTGGTGCTCAAAATCCGTTTGGAAAAGATGATTATTACCGGAAAGCCATTTATCAACAGGTTGGTCAATCACAAGATTCACAGACGGCTCATGGTAGAAGAATCGAGGATTCAAAAAGAGCGTGTGCGGTGGATTTTGACTGGAACAATTATATCTCTCCTGATAGCAAAGCATGCATAGTCGATCAAGATGATGAGAGGCTACCTGAAGGCTTCAGTTGGAATATGTTTGCAGATGAGAATGGGAATTTTAAAGCTTTCATCACTAAGATTGTCAGAGAACCAGATATGTTTGCCACGTGGATGAAGTCTATTGGTGAAACAGTGAAAAGCATGGATGAAAAGTCTGTTGTTTCTGTTGAAAGTTCAGAAAGTGCTGATGAAAGTCTACAAAGTTCAGATGAGAGTGTACAAAATGTTGTTAGTTCAGAAAAGGAAGTTGTATTTGATCAAACACCGTCAGATTCTGGTTTATCAGATGCTGATTCTGAAAAATCTGTACAGTTTGATCAATCACAAGTTGATAGCAGTAGTGATGATGAGGAAGAAAAACATATAAATGTAGCAAAAACTCATCTTTCTCCTGAAAGTTTTCATTTCTATTTTGCAGATCGCATGGAGAAACTGAAGGAGAAACGAGCTGCTAAAGAACAACAACTAAAGAAATCTGAAGATGTTGTTCAGAAAGAGAATGTTAAAGGTGTTGCTGAGGAGATGGTTGAAACTGAGCAAGTGAAGGTAGAAGAGAAGGTGATTGAAGAAGAAAAAGTGGTTGAAGTGGTAAAGACAATCGAGATTGAGAAGATTGTTGAAGTTGTAAAGCCTTGCACGAAGTGTTTGGAAGCATGCAAGGAATGTGTAGCCAAAGATGATATAATTGCTGAGTATGAGAAGAAGAAAGAACAGTTACTGTTTAACCTCAACTATGTGAAAGAATCTTATGATGTCTTGAACAAAACAGTAACTGGTCTCCAAAAGACAAATTCTGAGAGAGAACAAGCACTAACGATGATGAATGCAGTCATGATGACAAAGCAAAAAGCTATAAATTTTTACATCGAAGAAAGTGCTAAATGGAAGCAAGAGTTGGAGACAGAGAAGATTGAAAATGAGAGAATTAGACGTTTATTACAAAGTTATTCTAGTTCTGATTATCTCATTGATCGTATTTACCCAACTGTTGCAGGTATGGAAGCTTTTCAAGACGAGAAGCCAAAGAAAAAGAATGATAGTGGTAAGAAACCGACTGTTAGCTATAACAAGTGTCCGCCTCCAATTTGGGAAGGGTATTCTCCTAGAAAACCAAACAAGGAGCAACTTGAAAAAGCAATCAATATAAAGCAGGAATCGGCATCTTGATTGGTAAAATGGTTTGTGTAGATGTTTTATTCCTACATGTGGTTATATGATTTGGATATTTTTACAAGTGGTAAGAGGTTGATTTTGACAAAGTGATTACTCAAGGTCATTAGTTTGAACTTGATGTAATCCTTATACAAGAGATTGAATGAACAAAATGATGAACCAAACCCCTAACTTTACAAGTGGTAAAACCAACAAAACTTATTTTCCGGAAAAATCATTTTGGTTAAAACAAACTTAAGTGTTTTGAAATCATAATGAGAAAATAGTTTTGTGAAAGGGGGAGTTCTGATTGTTTATGCCAAGTGGATGGTGATTTGATGTGATTCGATATCGGTTGTCAAGTTTCTGTATAGTTTGTTTTACATTTCATGATTCAAGTGGGTCAAGAGTCTAGTAGTTTTCAAATTTCTTTTGTAATGTGTTTGCATTTTAGGGGGAGTAGAAATTTTCAGAAAATCCAAAAACATTTGAAAATTTGAAAAATACAAAAACATGATAAAATCAAAAATGAGTTTTTGTGTCAAAGAAGAGGAAATGATAGTGCATCAGTAGACAATCACAGTATGCTAAAGAAATGTATTGTTTAAATGGTGTTAAACAGTCTCACTGATGATATGTCGATAGGTTTTCACACATTTAGTAAGCTTTTTCGGGATATAAACATAAATTCAAACTTGCTTATTTTGTGGGGAACACTACTTGGATATATAGGTAACCCCTGAAATCTCGTTTGAAAGGTCCCTCTTTCTGAGATACTAGGTCTTTATGCTCAGTGATATCTGGGGTATTATCCCGGGACTTCTGATTTTGCGGAAGCAATGGCCTAGTCCCCGGATAATGCTTTCCGCAAATGCTTGAAACATAGCATCACCCTCAGCAAATTGATGAAACAATAAAATTGATAGTCATTGCTGTTGTAATTAAAAGATCCTCTAAAGGGGACCCACCAAAAGTCGAAGCCGTCATCTCTCTGCGTATCGAAAGATCGACCTGAGCTCTCACGGCCCTCGCAATTTAACACCTTACAGATATCATCTGTGGTATACTCACCTGTAAGACTGAATATTGGGATCTGGATACGGGAGTATATTCAAGAGGTGGGACACATGAATGAGTTTAAGTTCTTAAAACACCTAACTCATATCCTGAATCAGTTGAAATTTGTGTGAGAATTTAAGTGGATCAGTATATCGGCAATCTAAGTGAATTGTTTAATTCTTAATGTGTAACTAAGCTCAACGGTACTTGTGATTTGTTAAAAAAAACTGATATGATCCTCTTGCACGAACTCACAAAAATATTGTCTGTAAATATTTCTTTACTGCATTTTATTTCTTTATATTAAAAAATCCAAAAAGATTTTGAGTGTGTTTTAGCATAAATTTTTGAAAAAGTCAAAAAGATTTTCGACAACTGATGTTGGAGAGCTGATTTTCAAAATTCCAAGAGCTAGACATGATGACATTGTTGTGAGGGGGAGTGTATATTGATTGTCAAAATATGTTTTTAAATCAACAAGTGGTTCATCATAAAGAAAGTAGTTAGAGGGAGAGTCGTTATTGGTGCACATGTTTATGAAAGAGAATTAGTGTTGGTGCACTTAATTTGTTAAATTCATAAAACTGATTTCTGGGTTAAGAATGTGCAGGAATAGCCAAGTTTCAATTCTGGAAATTGAAGACTCTGTAGTATGAACCAGATGTTGCTGAAGAATAAAGAAATGCCAGCAAATCGTTAGGGGGAGTCTGATGATATTCAAGCAGATACTGTTGAAGGGGAGTATGTTGATGAAGATAGATAGAGAAAAGCCCAGAGACTGATCAAGACTGAAGAAATGAAGACACAGCATTGTTGTGACTCGATAGTCGACTCGTCAACATCTGAGGGGGAGTCTGTTGGTGCACTTCATATGTCGACTTTGTCTTGGATCGAGTCTTACATTGAATTGTATAGATTAGGGCATGAGTTATGAGAAAATAGGAGAGTGTATGTTATTAGAAAGATGATTTCGCTCATAAGGTCAATAGGTTTCGCTTATATGGTCTTAGATAGGGGTTCGCTTATATGTACACATGAGGTTTCACTCATGTGAACATGTCACTTGGAGCGAAACCTCAGCATCTATAAATAGGAGTTCCCATGAGCGAAATCATATCAGTTGTGAAGGTCTTGTATTCCACACCGAAGTGCTGCCGGTGTGAGGATTGAGCTGTAAACGTTTTTAATCAATACAACCAGTGTTAATAGTGAAGAATCAGCTATTTCTACCTCCGTTTCTTGTTATTCCGCACCTGAAACGAAGTTGAACACCTCTGAACGACTCGTTTGGGTCAGATCACGATCCTACAGGTAAACTCACAAATACCCGGACCAATGGGGGAGTGCCAGACAGTAGCCTGGCACTATTCCTCACATTAGTAATGCCACTACATGCCATTGGGTGGCCGGCCATCGTAGCCAATGAGAAACGGGAACCATTCCCTCTCATAGGAAAATGTAAATATAGAAAATTTTGAACTGGGGGTAAAATCGTAACATACCCGGGCCAATGGAGGAGTGCCATGCAGCAGCCTGACACTATTCCCCCACACACATTTAAAAAAAATTAAAACGATGACGATACTGTAATTTTTAACAAGGAGCAAAATCGTAACTTTGAACAGATGACAAATTCGTAATTTTAAACAGGGGTAAACTCATAAATACCCGGACCAATGGGGAAGTGTCAAACACCAGACTAACACTATTCCTCGCATTAGTAATGCCATTGCATGCCATTAGGTGGCCGCCCATCCTAGCCAATGAGAAACGGGGTATTCCCTCTAATAGGAAAATATAAATATAGGAAATATTTTTTTTTTAATTGTAGCCCGGCCCCTAGGCCCAAGTCAACCAAAACCAATCCAACCTACATGACAACTAAACGATAAACGACCAAAATTCTAATTGAAATGATGGTTTTTAAAATCCACCGAATTTTTGGTTTCGGTTTGGTTTGGGCCTGAAACCAACCCAGCTGACCATACACAACTCTAGTTTAAATAATTTTTCTCAGTTTACCCACTTTATTCTACTTCTTAATCTTTTTATATAAAAAACCGGAAACATAGATGTAATTATTTCACACGTTTATTTAATCATCAAATTTAAATAGTTTTTTTTTTTCAAATTTCATTGTCGGGTACTAATAGTTTTTTGTTGTAAAATTAGGTATAAATGTTCTAATTTGTTACAATGTTAAGTACTATAGGATCGTTTTACCGACCAAACGAGTCGTTCAGAAGAGTTCTCGGACAGAATCAGAGGTGGAATTCATTGATTCGGTCTTCGTTCAGCTTGTATAACACTAGAATCACTATTAACTGTCTTGTTTATTGATCTGATAACAATTTACAGCACGGAGACACTTCGGCAGAGCTTCGCTACCGGAATACACCTTGGTAATTTCTTACCAAATGACAAGACAAGACACCTATATATAGCCTAGGTAATTTCGCATGAACTGTTCATGCGAAATTACAGTTCAAACGAAATTAGCATTCCAAGCGAAATTACCAGGTAATTTCGTGCGAAATTACCTGTTGGTAATTTCGTGCGAAATTACCTGTTGGTAATTTCGTGTGGAATTAACTTCTAGCCTATTTTTGTCATTTATCTCGTACTACGTGCCTCTATCTATCAATACTAATCTAAGACTCGAACGAAGACGAAGTCGACAGACGTATGCACCAACAGACTCCCCCTCGGATGTTGACGAGTCTTCGGTACGAGTCTTCATCATGTCAACTATTCGGTCTTGATCGGTCTTCTCTTTTTCACAGAATTTGACGCTAAAAAGAAATCACAAACTCTATCTTCTCTTCTTCAGCATCAACACTCCCTTTTTTGAATGTTGCTCCAGGATCTTTCTCAGGCTCTAACCTCGTCAGACTCCCCCTTTCATCAAGCTGGAATCGCTGTCTGGAATTAGCTATCGCTTTGAGATTGCATCCTGGCTCAAACTCTGCTGTTAGGATTTCTCAGATTCTAGATCGTATCCTGGCTTTCTGGAATCACTCAGAATCAGGAACCTGGCTTTAACCTGCATAACTCTCAACCACTTATAAGAAAAACAAATTTGACACTATAAGGCTCTACTCTTCCTCTTGAAATTTTTTAACACTCAATATTTTGATTCAAATTAATGAACCAATTAAACATTTCAAAATCTTCACATTTCCAACACACTTTCCCAAACCTCTAGTTCAAACTGTTTAACACTTGGAATTTTGAAAATCAGCTCTTCAACATCAGTTGTCGAAAATCTTTTTGGATTTTTCAAAATTTTAATGAAATGCAGTAAAGAAATATTTACAGACACTATTTTTGTGAGTTTGTGCAAGAGAATCATATCAGTTTTTGAGACAAATCACAAGCACTGTTGAGCTTTTAACACTTTAAGTTCTAAACGATTCACATTGATTGACGATATAGTTGTCCTCTTAAGCTCAATCTAAAAACTTTCGAAATGCTTACCGATACGTTAAGGTATATTAATTTTGCACTAAGTTTTTATGGACCCCACGATCTCAGCATATCCCCTCATCATGCAATACACTAACTCAAGTAATGCCTTTAAACTTTTATCAACTGTGATTTGTGCAAAAACAACTCAAAATGTTTAAACATTAACAATCAGGTCGATACTTTCGTATACGCAGAGAAAGTCCAATGTTTAAACAAAATAAAGGAATAAAAAACAAGTTGAAATTGTTTAGGCTTTAACCACCAGTTCGATACTCCCGTATACGCAGAGGTGATCCAAAGCTTAAACGAAACACCAAAGAAAATAAAGCAGAACGTTTAGGCACTAACATCCAGGTTGATACTCACGTATACGCAGAGGATGTCCAATGCTTAAACAAAATAAAGAAATAAAACAAGTTTAAATCTTCGCAAAATGAAATACACAATCACAGTGATTTTTCAGCAAAAATTGTGAAAGTTCACAAATTTAACCAGTTTTTATGCACTTTGCATTCAGCGATTACTGAGTAGGCACACAATCAAGAAGGACAAAACTAAGTACTATGCTTTCAACCATGTTTCCCACTAGAACTAGGCTTTTTCATTTAAGTTTGTATCGTTATCGCAAATCTACTAGTCTAGCTGAGCCTATCGTCACATCTTTAGTGAAACCGTTTATCACATTTTAACTTTACATATCTTTAGCATGCTGTGATCGTCCACTGATTTTCTATCATTTCCTCTTATTCACAACAAAACTCATTTTTGCTTTTTCAATGTTTTTGACATTTTCAAAATTTCTAATTTTTTTAATTTTTTTTTAATTTTACTCCCCCTAAAATCAAAATACGTTTCAATTTTGATTTTCTGGCAAAATTTGAAAACAAACTGTACAACACAATGACAACATGATGCGAATTACTTCAATTCACCATCCACTTGGCATAAACAATTAGAACTCCCCCTTACAACAAACTATTTTCCCATTATGATTTCAAAACACTTAAGTTTGTTTTAATCAAATGGTTTTTCCAGAAAATTAGTTTTGTTGATTTTTCAAACCACTTGTAGGTTAGGGGTTTCAATTCATCACTTTGTTCTATCAACCGCTTGAAAAATGTAACAATTTTAAAAACAATCAACAAATACCACTTGTAGAAAATCAAGTACAATTTAATGTCCCTGATTTACCACTTGTAAGACGAAATATCACATATGTGAATTTCTCAAGAAAGATGCCGATTCCTGCTCCACTCTTACCAACCTGGGAGCTCCGGCAAGTCAGGTTTTTCATTTAAACAGATCCACCCAAGCCTGACGAACCTTGGGTGTTTTTGAGTGATCGTCACTCGGTTTCTTTTCAATCTTTTGTTTTAAATTTCCGTTTGACAATGATGGAAAACTTGCATCATCGATTGTATTAACGGAATTATCACTTTTTACCTCAACAGATGGCTCCTCTGGCTTTGACGAACCAGATTCATCGCCCGAACGTGGCTTGTCTGACTTTGATAAATCAGATTCATTGCCAAAACATGTCTCCTTTGTTTCTGAAAAAACAAACTCATCGCCAGAAAGTGAAAATTTCACTTTCTTTGATTTGTTAATCTCTTGATTAACTGCATTTTCTTTCTTTAATATCCCTTTCGTCCTCATATTTGTATCTGATGAATTCGTTTTGCTTGATTTATCATTCTTTGGCGAGCAAGACGATTTATCAGAACTGCTATCTGATTTTCCTGTTGTATCCGAGGACAAAATCCTTTCTAGATATTCTCTCGCTTTCTTTCTTTTCTTCCTCAGTCTGTCTTTCTGCCCGTGTGAAAGCTTTACTTTCTTTTCTAGAACCTTCTGTTCTTTGGGCTTTTCTTCTACTTTGACTGGTTTCTTTTCCATTTTCTGAGATTCAGCCCTCGATCTTCCCTTTGATCTCATTGAGCAATCTCTGGAAATGTGACCTTTGATATGGCATTCAAAGCATCTTCTTGTCTGAAAACTCTGACTTTGGCAGTTAACAGCAATGTGTCCTTGATAACCACATTTGTAACACACTCTGTTATCGTACCATTCACCACTTTCAAACCAAACACTAAGATCGTGACATTGCTTGGCCTTGTGGTAGTCATTTCTCCTCTTGTAAGCTGGATTTGTCATTTGAGCACTGTGGTCAAACCTGCACCACTTATTACCAACTGTTTTTGAGTTTTGATTTTTAAATTTTTGTGATTTTTTATCATGATTGGATGATTGAACTGATGACCTTTTATTTTCTTTTTGAAAACTTTTCAAATTTTTACCTTTTTGTTTTTGTTCCACATTCTTCTTCAAAAGTTTTTGCGTTGAACATTCGCCTTTTTCAGTAGACTGTAGAATAGTTTCTTGAAAATTTTCTTTTAATTTCAGAAACAATTTCTTTTTCTCATTTTCATCATCAGTTTTATCATCACAATCTTCAATTTTGATATCGTCAAAATTTGTGACATTGTCACTTATTGGAACTGAATTGATCGGTTTTGGACAAATATAATCTGGTACTGATGACGAGGTCTCAAAACCTTTCAATTTATTCTCTAACTCCTTGATTTTATTTCCAGCAATTTCAGCTTCATTTTCAAGACGAATGATTTTCTGGAGATGAGAATTTATTGCAATTTGTTTTTCAATATTATTTTTAAAAATAACAGATTTTTCATCTTCTAAAATCTTTATTTTATTTTGAATTTTTTTTCGTTTTCTTTTAAATTTGTATTTTCCAATGTCAAACTCTCCATATCTTTCAAGAGTTTGACATTTTCAGATTTAGATTTTTCACAGTTTGAAAACATCTCATGAATCTTCTCAACATCAGCTTTCTTCTCAATTGTAAGAGCTGGAATCTCTTGAACCTGTTCTTCTACCATTCGAACTTCTTCCTCAGATTTGACTTCATCATTCTGTGACAACACCGTCGTTTCATCTTGTTCAGATGTTTCTTGATGAACACTGTCAACCTGTTTCTTCTTAGATTTTACATTTTCTTCCACATTTGCTGCTTCACGATTCTTCTTTTTCACATCTAGTTTATTCTTGAGCTTTTCAATTTGTTCTGCAAAGGATTCATTAAACATTTCAGACGAAAATAACCTTTGATAAAATTCAAGTTTTTCAATTTCTCTACTATCATCATCACACTCTTCATCAGATGAGTATGAATGATAAAAAAACTGGAGCTTTTTCTGAAACAACTTCTGAATCTTTTTCATTCTTTTCTGAAACATCATCTAAACCCTTTTCAACTTTTTCTAAAACAATTTCTGAATCCTTTTTTATTGAAACTGGTTCTCTTGAAATTGATTTTTCGAAAACTGGTTCTTTTTCAATCTCAATATAACTCTCTTGTTGAGATACATAGTAATACAAAAACATATCTTCTTCAAAATCCATGCTTTGGTAACAAGTTTCACAATATGAGTCACTTTCCAATGAAATTCTTCAAGCGAAATTCCTCCTCAAGCGAAATAACCTGCAAGACAACTTCACACAAAATTAGTTCAAACGAAATTAGGATTTTCACACGAAATAGGTAATTTTCGTGTGAAATAACCAAACGAAATATGGTTTCAAGCGAAATCAGCTAATTTCGTATGAAATAGCTGAATTTTCAAGCGAAATTACGTGATTTCGAACGAAATAAGTAATTTCGTACGAAGTTAAGTAATCTTTTCAAACGAAATTACAATCTGAAACGAAATAAGACCCTAATTTCGTGCGAAATTATGCTGATGTCATCATCTCGAGCTGACTTTTGTCAAATTGATTAGGTTTTTGTCCGATTTTAGGTCTGAAACTTTCAAGGGTTTGTTAAAACACTGTTTCGCACATTATGTGTGAAATTCAAAGCATTTTGACCGTTAAAACTAGTTCAATTTTGAAAAGAAGGTGTAGAAATCAGAATTTTCCAGCGAAAACGAGCTAAACGATAAGAACTCTTCCTCCTGAGCTCTGATACCACTTGTAGGATCGTTTTACCGACCAAACGAGTCGTTCAGAAGAGTTCTCGGACATAATTAGAGGCGGAATTCATTGATTCGGTCTTCGTTCAGCTTGTATAACACTAGAATCACTATTAACTGTCTTGTTTATTGATCTGATAACAATTTACAGCACGGAGACACTTCGGCAGAGCTTCGCTACCGGAATACACCTTGGTAATTTCGTACCAAATGACAAGACAAGACACCTATATATAGCCTAGGTAATTTCGCATGAACTGTTCATGCGAAATTACAGTTCAAACGAAATTAGCATTCCAAGCGAAATTACCAGGTAATTTCGTGTGGAATTAACTTCTAGCCTATTTTTGTCATTTATCTCGTACTACGTGTCTTTATCTATCAATACTAATCTAAGACTCGAACGAAGACGAAGTCGACAGACGTATGCACCAACAAGTACTAAGACCAAATCTTGTCACAATGTTGAGTACTAAAATAATTATTGATAATTTAAAGTTTTATTTATATTTATATTTTTATATTTTATTTATTATTTGGAAAGGTGACAGATGCTTGAAAGGAAAATTATTGAAAAAAATCATGGGTATGTGTTATTGTAACAACTCGTATCAAAAAGTCCTATTTATTAAGTTAATTTATCCAATAGGAAACCCTAATTGAGAAACCCAAGTGATTATGTACAAACCCTAAAATTTTCAGAACAATCAGAATCAGGATCAGGGCCCCTAAAACTCAGGGGGGGGGGGGTAAACCCTAGTTACGATTATCTAAATAACTTGTTGTCAGTTTTGAATTTTAAGATTTCGTCAACTCAACAAGCCTAGTTAGGGACGTGGCTACCCTATGGAAATAGGTGACCCTTCGCGTCACGCGAGGGGGGTCAAATTTTGACTATAAATAGTGGGGTTTGGGACTGGAATTTGGGCACTTGAACGACGAAGAAATTCGTTATATACACTGAGATACGCTCTGTTTACTATTAAAACACACACAAATCACAAATCGTTGCCGCAATACAGGGTAATAACTCGATCGCTGATACGATTCAATGTCCGATCGATTAAACTATCCAATGGATGTTTAAGTGCTGCCCACATTAGGGTTTATGCTTTGTCATTCGTTGTTAAATCAATGGATGTTTAAGTATCGCACTTTGTCATTCGATGTGAGGGTTTAATCTCGTGAGTTATCGTAAACGCTGTATTAAGTTACTAACCGAGTTGTGTGCATGTTATTAAATTTAGGTTAAAAGGCTAATCAGTAGGCTAGGCTCTGCTCAAATTAAATCTGCAATGTGAGTCATTCTCTTTTTATCAAATTACTTTCAAAAATCATGTTTATTTTCAAAGTTATAATTACAGGGATTAAGTCTTTGTAATCTCCATATTACAGCCGGTATGTGGGGTTTTGTATACATTACTTGATAATCTTCACCATTGGACAACGAGTTAGCCAATGGGTGATATGACCATAGTCACAGAAACGAGTCGAGTGACAAATACCGAGGGTAGTTGGTTGATATAGAAACATTGTAATCGCTCTTAATACTGTAAATTATAACAAACGGGTCGTTTTAGTAAAAAGAATGATTCACAAGTATTTCCCGCTGACAAAACCTTTTTCAAACATGTTTCAGGTGATCTGTTGTGATCCAAGGAAAAGTGTCGTGAAGCACTACAAGCTTAAGGAAGTGGCTCAATATAAAAATAAAGAAACATGTTTTGTAAAATAATGATTTCTGAGAGAAATCATATGAATGTAAATTACCGGGGTTTTATCCCGAGTTGTGAAATAAAATAATCGGGGAAATTACAGTTTTAAAAAGATCCTGAAGAAAAACTTCCGCTGTTAATTAAATACCACGGGATTTTCTGTCCCGCGGCTCCTGAAACGGGTCAAACCGGGTCGGGGGCCGTGACAGTTATGGTTTAACGTCCCAAATATTAGCGTGTTTGAGTTTTAAACATCGCCCCGATGAGACGTTAAGGGCTCAGCCGTAAGTGTAAGTGTGATAACTGGCATAAGTCAAATAACATACAACATATTCAAATAAATTACATTTGACTTCGATTAGTCGAAAAACTCGGTTGCGAAGAGTAAGATTAGGGCTAAATGGTTTAACTTAAGGCTTTTTTCTACACCCCTAAAATCTTATTTTCACACCCCTACATGTATACGGGTGTATAACTGATTATTGCAGAAAAAAATGTCAGATAATTTTTTTTTGTTTCTATGTATAGCCCGTATAACATTATACGACCCCTATAATGTTACATGACCCGTATAGAATGTTATACTACCTAATATTTCTCCATTTATACGAGTCGTATAATATTATACGACCCAATATTTGTCATGTCCGACTATTATGTACGGACCATATAAAGTTATACGACTCGTATACAGGGTGTGAAATTAAGATTTTAGGGTGAGATGGGTGATCACCTTGTGGGGAGGGGTAAATTCTCACCAAAGCCAATCAAAACATGCCATGCCAACTTCCATCTCCACTCTACATTTTACACTCAATCATAAGAGGGTGGCTCACCCAAATAATTTTTCCTTTAAAAAAAGAAAAAAACCATAATTGGTTAAAAGGAGGTGGGGCCCAACATTAACCCATCTCTCTCCTCTTCCCTCTTCGGTGACTACTCACCGCTTACACTCAAACACCACACTTACCCAAGTGTTGGTGTTATCGCGAGGTAAACTCACTCAACCACCCCACTCCACTATAGGGATGAGCATTTGGTGCTGGGTAACGGTACCGAACCGTGATTCGGTACTGGTACCCATTTTCCCTGTTTTTCGGTACTGGTATATTCGGTACGGTACCAATTTTCTCCGTTTTTTAGCGATACTTTCGATACCATTCGATTTGGTACCAAACAGGGACCGTGCTCATCCCTACTCCACCCACCCACCCACTCGGCACACCCTTCGGGTGTGGCCGCACGTGTCGTCTTGTTGAAAAGCACCGTGTCACGTGCACATGTCTTCATCAGAGGGGAAAAAGGAATGGCATTTTAGAGAATATTGAGAAAGACGATCCCTTTATTACTCCAAACCAACCCATTCATTTATTATAAACAAATCCCCATAAAAATATCTACAACTGAGAGCTTCTCAGATTTCTTCGTTTCGTTCACTTTAATCATGAATTGCCTTCAAAATCTCCCAAGGTTTGTTTCAATTTCCGCTAATTTCAGTCATAATTCATCAAATAATTACAATAATTGTGTACACATTTCATCATTTTCGATTTCAGATCGTGTAATTCGATTATGTCTTCGCGAAAGTTCAAATTCCAATCGGCAAGTCATACATGTTTTGTTAAATTGGCGGTAATCTCATTTTAGCAATCCAATTTCTGCGGATTATACTGTTAATGTATGCTTATTGCTGGTTATTTGGATGTAACTGTAAGTTTTGTGTGTTTAGATGAATCATCGTGAGAAGCGGTTGATGAATGCTACTGCTTTTCGCCAGATTTGTTTGATGCAGGTTAGCTCGTTTAGTATACTTGGATTTGAACTTGTTCATTGATACTTATTGATTGGATTTGAATTGTTATTCGTTGTTTATGGTTTTATTTTTTGGTGTATGTTTGAAACGACTATTATATCTGTAATTTATAGTTAGGTTGTCATATGTAAGGCCATGGGGTGTACTCTAACATCTAGAGTGTTAACAATGACATGACATGTTAACTAACATTGCAAATCACTCCCTCCTTGTGTTAGGGTGCAGTAAATGAGTTATGTGTTAACATGTTAACCCAATGTTAAGAGGCTGAATTAATTATTATTTTATTTTTTAGACAAAAACCCAATGTTAAAGTGCATTAAATGAGTTATGCGTTAACATGTTAAACCATTTCTTTAGAGTGAGACAAAGTGAAATGAGGAAAAAAAGTTGATGTGTCAGTTAGGTGTAGCTTAAGTCAGGTTAAAGTATACCCAAAGGCCTAATGCCATCATCATGACAGTTTCATCAAGGTTATAAATGATCAGACGAAAATATAGCCAACTAAAGATGCCACGTGGACTTGTAAATAGTAAATGGTATGATTTAGGCCTTGAAAATCCATAATTGCGCCGTTTTGTCCCTTTTTGTTTTGAACGACAAATTTCTTTTAATCCCTGTCAGTCTTTGCCAATGGATCACCACCCCATTGGTGTCGTTTTGTCTTTTGAACTAGTAAAAGATGATGCAACCTTGCAACCAATCACGGCAGACCTGAACCAAAAACGGTGCGGTGTTGGGCTAGAAATGCAAAATGGTGCGGGAATATTGTTTAACCAATGAGATTCTGACGCCTAAGCTTTAAAAGTGTCTTTTTTTTTTCTTTGGTGTCTAACCATTCACTCACTTTTAAAAAGTCGATCAAAATGACTATCTTTTTTTTGAACGACCAAAACGACTATCTATGAAAAAAGAAAATTGCTCACTGTAATTGCTAATGTGCATGTAGATCCTTTAGTGCAAAGATATAAATTTTAGCCAACATTATTTAATATAACCTAATTATATCCTTTTGGTTATGCAGGCAACACCTAGTTCGACATCCGGTGTCAGCACGGAAGATACAAAAGAGAGTGAAGAGAAATCTGACATTTATAGTACTAACATGACTGAAGCAATGGGGGCTGGTTAGTCACTTCATAATTCTGATTTGTACAAATATATCTTTCACTAATAATTTGTCACTAATATGTTGATTTCAGTCTTGACGTATAGGCATGAACTTGGAATGAAGTACAATTTTATTACTCCGGATTTGATCGTCGGGTCATGTCTGCAGGTAAATTTCCTTTCTCCAAGACTTAGATGTGATACTAAGCCGGGCAAAAGGGGTTTGCCTCAACAGGTTCGTGTCACATTGAAACTAAGGGTGTGAATTTCTGACACGCCCCCAATACACGACACGAACCTAACACGAAATTCACGGGTTTGGGTTTATCTACAGGGGTTCGGGTAAGTTTCAAGTTGAACCTGCGAACCCGTTTGGCCAAATGGGTCAGGTTCGGGTCAACCGGTCGGGTTGACCCATTTATATTATATATTATATATTTTTACAATATGTTTTATGTCATAATCTAAATTGGGTGTGTATTTTATGCTATAATTATTACTTAAAAAGAGAAATTGAGATAAGATTTTGTAATTTAAATGTAATTGTATTATATGCATTTGTGTTTTTTGTAGTAAATTTAATTTTAATATATTAATTTGCGGAAAAAAAATTAAAAAATAAGCATATTCGGGTTGAACGGGTCGTGTGTGGGTCAACCTGCGAATATTCGGGTTCATATGCATGACACGATTTTCGGGTTTGGGTTCATCTAAAGCTTTTGGGTTTGGGTCGGGTTGAACTCGCCAACCTACAAACACGACCCGTTTAAAACACCTAATTGAAACTGACTTGTTCACCCAAATGACAGACTCCTGCAGACGTTGACAAGCTTCGGAGTATTGGGGTAAAAACCATTTATTGCTTGCAACAGAATTCAGATCTTGAGTATCCAAAAGCACTTGCTATATAATTATCTTTTTATGAAGCGAATAATTAGCTGGCTTTTTCTTACATCAATTTATTATGTGTATATGGTGCATACTAGTAAATGTTAAACGCACAGCTAGAGAGGGACATATTTTATTTTCCCTTTACTTGTATTCCAGATATTTTAGTGTGGACATTGAAGCTATTCGCGAGTATGCTAGCACTTTCGATGACATTGAACACTTACGCGCAGAAATAAGGTTGGATATGATTTGACTTAAAATCTGTTTTACTGTTTGGTATCATTTCCGTGACGCTTCAGACATCGTCAGTTCATAGGAGAAATTATATGACATAAGGAGTGTTCGGAATATATACTGATGTCAGCTGTGTATGGAGCAGGGACTTTGATGCATTTGATTTGAGGCTAAGGCTTCCGTATGTTGTGAGCAAACTACATAAAGCCATCAACCGAAATGGCGGAATAACTTATATACATTGTACAGCTGGGCTTGGAAGAGCTCCTGGAACTGTGGTATGCCTACGAACATCTTAACTTCTTCTTGACTTTTCTCTCTGGGTGTTTTTCTGTATATAATTAGGTCAATTTCATATATTCCTCTTTGCATAATGTCATATTTGCGTAACCAACAAAAATTAATATCATATAGTATTTAAAATTTCATATTTACCCTTTTCATTAGATACAAATTATAATATGATCAATATATCTTACACTCATAATTATCCCTATTATAATAAATATACATATTTTAGGTCATCTTCACTCGCAATGCTTTTAAAGCATGCTATATCATGGGGATATTACTAATGTGATTTCTATGATTTACAGTTGGCATACATGTTTTGGGTTCAAGATTATAAACTGAATGATGCACTCACTTTTCTACTGGTGAATCTATTTATCATTTCATTAAGTTCTCATGATTAACTGTGTATAGATTGTAACTCCCTATCCTTTCTGTGCAGAGTAAGCGTTCTTGTTTTCCCAAAGTGGATGCTATAAAAAGTGCCACGGTCGATATTGTGAGTCATTCAAGCTCTTATTTCATGAATGATTATTTATCTGCTTTGTGACATTTTTGTGCTCTAAAGTGTGGCGCACTTTTTGATTATTTGATTGTACTTTAATTCTAGCACTGTGCTACATGGTTAATCGATTGATCTTGAACCGAACCGTTTTTCCAGCTTACAGGCCTAAAAAGGAAACCTGTGACGTTGACATGGAAGGGCGCTGAATGTTCTTCCGTCGAAATATCTGGACTTGATATTGGGTGGGGTCAGGTAACTTATAGTCTTGTTATGGTTTCAGTTATCTCATGTAAAGATATTTCATTATTAGTCTACAAAACATATGCTTAACTGTATTAAACCGCTAACACTATGGGTTTGTCGCAGAGAATTCCACTGAAATATAATGAGAGTCAAGGCTCGTGGACTCTTCATAGAGATCTGCCGGTAATTATCTCCTTAAGGGAAGTTCAAATGAGAACCACTATACAATTAAAAACTAAAGGAACTACTTTTTAGCCTTTGAATCATGTTCTCCATCTTTTACACTCATGATCAAAAGTGGTTCCTTTATTATTTAGTGGTTCTCATTTAAACTCACGCCAATATTATATATTCAGACACACATTTATATCATCTGACACGAATTGTTTAATAAAATTTTCATAACCGGTTGGCGGTTTCTTCAAATTAAAAATCTTTTTCAATTGACAAAATTGTATATCTATTTATTTTTCTTCTGCCGTTGTGGATTTGAAGTAACTTCTATCAATTTCAATTTGGAAACACTTCTTTGTGCAGTGTTACATTAATAATCAACACGATCCTTAGGCAATATTTCTACTTAGAAAAGAATTGAGTTTTATAATATAATTTAGCACCTTCTAAAAGGTACGACATTTTAGTTCTTGAAATAAATATGCATTTTATCTTTTAGACTTTTACCACATAGATAACCAAAATGACTTTAAAACTGTGAAGAATTGTTTAGTCTACCATATAAAATAAACAACTACTCTCAATGTTTTTCTCAGCATTTTCATCAAGTCATTTATTTTCATAATTATAAATTATACTAATTAAATCTTTTGAGCTTTTTCAAATGGGCATAAAGCACTATCTCATTCCTGTTATTTATATACATATATAACAGGAAGGGCGTTACGAGTACAAATACATCGTCGATGGTGAATGGGTGACCAATAAACATGAACTGTTAACTCCGGTCGATGACAAAGGGAACATCAACAACTACCTCCAGGTATGATTCACTTTCGGTAATGGTCACATTCTCCAACTAATCTATTGATGATGAAGCCAACTGTTTACTGATGATAAAGGTAAGTGATGATGATCCAGAGAGCTTAACCGCTGCATTGTGGGAGAGATTGCTTAGTGATGATTTTGATCTAACAACCGATGAGCGACAAGTCGTAAAGCAGTTCCTTGACGACTGCCCAGATGCTGAGTAACTGTATTCCAAACCCAAAAAGATACAACGCCTTTGGCTGCATGCACAACTGTTTATCTGTAGATGCCAATGCTAGAGGTTGAAGTACAAGTTTTAATGCTATAAGTTAAAGTAGCAGGTGGGTTAATTGGTAATGTAGCAATACTTGTTACCTGTAATAAACATATATTACAACCAGTATGGAAATGTTTATTTATTTAATAAATGCTATAGTGGTGTTAGCCTATTGGGAAATGTTTATTAGGATCATTATAGGTCAGTCACAGAAAAAATGAAAAACTCATTTTCATTGTCTTTATTTTTAATGAAAATGGTAAAGGTAGCTTTTACTATGTTAGGGCTGGGCTATGTTTCGGTGTGAGTTTTAAAGATACGATATTACAGAATTATGAATTGTGTTGGGATTGACGATTTCGATCCGGTTGGTTGAATATTTTTCCTCATGTTACAAACATCAACCATCATTTGCACACGCTTAGAATCGTGTAACTTGGACATGACCTTATAACCCATTTATCTAAATGTATCAAACCAGTTAATAGGTGGTGTGCAAACATGTTAATGGGGTTGGCGTATTGTAAAGAATAATGGGTTAAAAAATCACGGTTTGTTTACTGTTCATAAAACGATTCTTTCCATGTCATGTTGAAAACTGTCACCTCTGGTTATGATGACACTTGAAATACTTGGATTAAGCAAAAGGAAACACGAAGTTGGTAGATCTTACATATGAACGAAGGCAACACAAACTATGTGTGCATGGGTTATCAAGGTGCAGGTTAAAGGAAGTCTCGACTTGTCGTGTACATTGTTAGGTTTGTCCTTTATTGGCTCATTGTATTGTAAATGTAATACCAAGAGGACTGAAGAAACAAATACCCTAATAGGTCACGAACGGTTCCATGGCTTCAAGTGGTTCTCTTTGGATTATCCTTGGCTAGAATGCTTCATAAATTATAGATCACTAATCTCTGCAAGACAGACACCGTTAGCTTCGCAACAGGAAGAAGGTTCTCTATGTGACCACCGTCCGACGTGAGATAATGTATCGGCTTCTTAAAAGTGGTTGCATGAAAATATGTTTACCTTTTACCAGGTAGTATCTATCGAGAATGTCAAAGAGAATAGTCAAACTAAAAAATGTATGGTTTGAGACATTGACTGACCACATGGTTACTCTTAGGCCAACTAGCTGACATATATGACATGTGTGATATGTTGGAAAGAATGTTAATGCTCAAGTCGGGTATGGTATCCTTTCATCAAAGCAAAAAAAAGGTGTGGACTGAACCCACGAATCCTTAAAGATACAGATTCTCTGAATCTAACCTTAATCGACGATATTTATTAGCTTACCATTACAGAGTTCAAGGTCCCCTCTATGAGGGATCAAATCGTTTGTGTTAACAGATTTGAGTTATATGTATGAGAATTAGTATTTAGGACCTGCATTTTACGACGTGATGTTGAATCAGTTCTGTTTAAACATAAAGAAAACATGAAAACATACCTTTGATTGCATCAGCACAGGCTAGCAGAGAATCCAGATGGAGACGCAGTAATAAGGTTTGACATGATTGTCATTTTGGTCTGGTTCCTCCTTAGGGTGCTGACTAATGATGGTGGCTGAGAAACCGAATAGGGGATTCAGTTATGGAGATGGAGGTCGAATGTTGATGTTATGACTAATGGGGTGTTTCTAATGTGTAACTGTCTAACCCCTTAACCTCCACATAATTCTCCTTATATAAGCACCCAGGAGGAAACCTAATTAGTTAATAAGGGTAATATGGTCCATCAACAATTACCAACTAATTATTTAATAGGTTATAATATATTTTGATCTATATTATGTAAATGATTATAATGGCTATAGATTAAATATTAATACATAATATATTTAATCTTACATTCTCCCACTTAGCCGAGTAATCATTTACTATGAGTATTAGATAAGCCTGATCAGGAGTTAACACTCATTTTAGCCTTAAACAAGTACTATAGCAGAGAAATACAGTCGTTGAATCATTATGCGACTCAGGACCCCCATTAATCATACTATAGCCTTAATTTAAAACCTAATCGTTATGATCAAAATACGCATAAGCCCTTTGTTTGATTTGTAACTATATTTGTCTATATGCCGTTATGCTAGCTTGACATATTCTTAGAGACATACAAAATCAAACTGATGAGGAAAAATTAACTAATACTTAGTCATTCATAGTACGATATGCAGTTGCGCACAGCCATCAATTAATACCCGTCTCTGAGCTTTCTTAATAAGACTTATGGGTAATAGCCCTTCAGTTATAGGATCCTTAAGCATATCATGAATGTATTCGATACAAACTTAGTTTCCTCAATTCGTTCATAAACGAATAATTAATTGCGTATCGAAACTTAATGCAGTACCTCTCGAACTGTTACTGTTCAAGGAGTTATGGTAACTGACTTTATCACACTAAGTCTTCAAAATGTTAATTATATGGAGTTAATAAACTTATGAGTCCACTGATAAATTTCCAACAACATTTAGTGACTATATATTATGTCGTAATAACTTAAGTTGTTAATATCAGTTTATTATGACTCCTCCATAAGATGGATTTGTCTGCTGACATAAGGATATACCCGACATTACATTTTGTCATCTTTGAATATCACAAAGTTAGAGTAATAAACCGGTTTTAATTCTCACTTCTTCTTTAAGGTATAGTCTCTCGTTTCCTTTTATAAATATTTTAATATTCCATAAGATGCTTCACATTAATCTAGACATATCTAGTGTGTTGCAATGTGAGTAATATCTAAACGAGTATAGACTTAAACTTACATAAGGCTTCCAATTAATGAAGCGTACGAAATAATCTCATTTATCCTATTATCCTCTAAAAGAAGAGCAGTATTGTTTGTTACATACGTTAGGACCCATTTACTGTTAAACTTATGGAACAGAACTAATATCCCATTGGGTCTATCTCAGTATGTTATGATATCAATCACGTAAGAGATATCTCTGAGATTTATTATATCAAAGTTTGTGTTAACGATGCTTTTACTTATGTAACATATACTTGTCAAAAGAATATCATCTATATAGACAAGTTTATCTTAGTTGCTCCCACTCATTTTGAGGTAGGTACATTAATCCACTTGGTTGTTGATGAAAATAATTACGTTAGCTTTTCATCACATTATGATGTTTGCATTAACCCATACATGGATTTTATTGGCTTACAAATAAAGTGTTCTTTAACCTTCAGTTTAGAACTTTAGGTTGTTATCTAATGAACATGTAAACGTGTCAGCCATTTGTTATGGAAAATTGCTTTTAATGTTCATCTAATGTAGCTTTAAACTATTATAAGCTACTAGAACAGTGATGATCCTCAAAGAAATCTTCTGTAAGATAGGTAAGAAAGACTCTTTGATAATTCATCTCTTTCTGAGTGTAACCTTTGTCAATCAATCAAGTTTCTTCGTGTCTTAACGCTTATATTAGGATTTGGTTTAGTTATGAACACTCTTAGGTAATTCAATCAAATCCCAAACGTTATACGAACACATAAAATCAGTTTTACTAGAAAACTATTTTATTCCATTTAGAAAATTGATTGACACTAATGGCTTAATTAGAAGAGATAGGATCAGTGAACTTTTCCAAAATCCATTTCAACTTCAATTAGGGAGGTTATGTAATCATCAAAGTTAGTAGGCTTTTAAACCTAGATGACCTCCTGAGTTGATTATTGGGTTCATTAGAAGTTTCAGTTTTATGGATTAGCTCTTGGTTAGGTTACTATCATTTTCAGGATTCTAAGTTTATAAGAGTTGGTGCAGTATGGTGTACAAGAGGTGTAATCGGAGTTAAATTCGGAGTGAAATTTAATGACATTCTTCCCCCCGCCTCTTGTATTCCTTGCAAATCATGATAAGGACTTTGATTGCTCCCACTAACCTTAGAAATCTTTAGGAACTCAGCATGCTTAGGGTCAATATGTAACGACCAACAAATTCTAATAGAGAAACAAGTTAATGACGTCAGTCGTTGTAGTTTCTCTTGTTGAGGATTATGTTAGTTCAGGAAAGAAATCTAAGTGTGCCCACAATTAAGCAACAATGAAACTTTTGTAAGAGTAGCATTAGATTTAAGGAGATAAGTTTTGATAGAACAGTGTCGTGATGGAGCGGTGTCTTGTACAAGAGGTGCAATTTTAGGTAATGTAAAATTTTCACTCCCCCACCTCTTGCAACTATTGCAAGTTATTATTAAGACGCTTAATGCTCCCACTGATCTTTAATATCTCTAGAAATGCTACAAGAGAAGTTTCAATGAGCTACGTGACGTGGGAACCTAGCACATATACGTTAGACTTTATTTTGATTTCTTTAATGTCCAGATATCAAAAGAAACTTTAGGGACATATCTAATAGAAATCTTATTAAGTATATATATATGAATAGATTTCTTCTAAGACCGTCAGCCATATGCGACAAAATTTAGATACAAGTTGATAGTCTTTTAAATGATAAATAAATTATGTCTGAATATTCCATTTTGAATAAGTTCCACTAATGTCAATGAATGACTTATGATGGACCCATACTTATTCCTTAAGCCGAATAACATTTAGGGCTATAACGTCATGATTTAACATCACTTAGAATGAGATTGGATAAAAAATCATCCTCATTGACCATGCCATGATTTCTCATGAATTTCAGTTATAATGGATGAAATTTATAAGTCTCATTTTCCTTTTGTCATGTTCTCATTTGCATGATGACAAAAGTTGTGAAAGTGTAAGGTATCATCTAATTCCATCTTAGTAATGTTTCAAGCCAGATATTTAGAACAAATAAAATGAGGGTTTAAGGTAAGTGTGACTTTATGTTGACTATGCAAATCTCACAACCTTCATAACATAGCTTAATTAATGATACTGTATTCTGATTAATCTTCAGAATATGTAAGGTATCGAAAAGCTTTGTTAAAAGATTGCTTATTATGGTTCGTATAGCCTTAACATCTAATTTTGTCACTAACTCTCATGTTAATTATTTGTTTGACTTCTGGTAAGGAAACGTTTAGAACTAGAGTCAACTAATCATGTGTTAATAGGAATATTAAAATTATCAGACTTAAATATCATTAGTAAGTGACTACCTAATTAACTTATCCAACTGTTCTTTGGAATAATGGATAGTCTCGTTGCTTATGTCTAGTCTAACAGCAAAATTATGCATTGAGATTTTCCCTTAAAGAACCTTAAAGTTGGAATTAGCACTTGTAATTTGTCTATGGACCTTAGAACAATCCTCTTTTAAAGTTTTAGTGGTTGTACGGTGAGTAACAACTTATTTTCCAGCTTCAAACATTTATTTCTTTGTACATATGTTGCTTATCAACACACTCATTATACTTTGGTACTTTTGAGTGTTATAGTTGATTTATAATGCATCAAAATTGTACAAGTGAAAATCTTAGTATGTAATGTACTGAAAAAAATGTACTTATTTCCATGCGTAAGCCCTTAACTTTATGGGTCATGGTATTGTACATTATTATGTATTCACATATACCACTTAGCTTTATAATTTATAATTTTAAATGAAGGCATGCATCTTAGGAGTTCTTGTGATTATTCCACAATTATAGATTAGTCTTAGGAAAGACTTAATCTGGAATAACCTTTTAGTGACAGCACTTATGTTAGAGAGTTCTTGATTATCATAAGAGACATCATGTTCGATTTATCCTAATCATCATGCTCTACTTTTCTTCTGTAGTGCTTTATCAGAAGAGAGCAATAGGATTATCGTGTCTTAAGAGATAACCAAGGATTTAATTTAAGAGCTAATTCTTAGAGAAACTTTAAATAAAGCAAAACATTTTAGGCTTAGGAATTAGAGTGGATGAGATATAGACTTATAGAAGAAACTTATAGTGAGTAAAATTATGGGTACTAAGAATAAGGCAGACGAAATGATCATAAAAATTAATTAAGGATCATTAATATAAGGATCATTATGTGAAGATGTTGTGATATGTCTATTACTAACATCAAAATAATAGACTTAGCTAAAGTTCTACTTAAACGAAGACAAAACAGCTTTGGCCAGAAGTGTAATCATTTAAGCATATGTGCAAAGTGGTTGTAACAAATCAGCTTTGGCCAGAAATTGAGACAATCACTTTAGTTATGCACTTGTTGAGTATGCCATCTATGAATGAATTAAATCAGCTTTGGCCAGAAATTAAGACATTCATGCTTATGATGCACACACAACATAGCTTTCATAATACTTGAACAATAAGTAGATGTATCAAGTCAGCTTTGGCCAGAAATGATACATCAAAAACTCATTCAAGTTAAGCTATTTTGGTTTTGTAAAACATTATTTGATCCTTATAAATTAACTAAATATTTACAAAAAATTTTAGTTCACATTAAACAACTTAAAATAATGAGGTTTCGAGTCATAACCTTGTTGTCTCGAGTCGAGACCTTTGTCTCGAGTTGACACGTTATGGTCTCGAGTCGAGATCTAATGATCTCGAGTCGAGACCTCTGTCTCAAGTTGATACGTTATGGTCTCGAGTCGAGACCTCTGTCCCGAGTTATGAAGGTTTAATGGCCTGATGATTTCGAGTCGAGACCTTGTTGTCTCGAGTCGAGACTGATGGTCTCGAGTCGTAATCTGATGGTCTCGAAACTTCCTGTTAACAGCTGTGAATGTGGAAACATAACTGAAATTCGAAAATTATGAATTGTGATAGAGTTTCCTATCTTAATATTGATCTATTTTTATCATAAAATTTCGAAAACATAATATGTTTATCCTTTTAACTTATTTCGAAAATCCTTATTAGAAAAAATAGATCAAAATCAGGAAAACATATAACAATTCAAATCATATTCCAAAACTTATAGGAAATTTCGAATTTTAACTAAGAACATGATGAACCCTAAATAAAATTAACTTAATCATATATCCGAAATCTGGGAATATTTTCATTCATTTAATCAGTTCTTGAACATTATGATTTCGGAATAGTGATCACGGATGAAACTAACGATCCGAGATGTGTAGAACAGATCCGAATTTTAATTCATTTAATCAGATCCGAGATGGCATATCGGATGAACAAAACCGAATTTTATTATGGTTTTTCAAATCCTGTTTTCCAGTTTTAATCCAGATTTACGGATACAAAAACAGAACCGACTAATCAACATATGCTCTGATACCACATGTTGAATCAGTTCTGTTTAAACATAAAGAAAACATGAAAACATACCTTTGATTGCATCAGCACAGGCTAGCAGAGAATCCAGATGGAGACGCAGTAATAAGGTTTGACATGATTGTCATCTTGGTCTGGTTCCTCCTTAGGGTGCTGACTAATGATGGTGGCTGAGAAACCGAATAGGGGATTCAGTTATGGAGATGGAGGTCGAATGTTGATGTTATGACTAATGGGGTGTTTCTAATGTGTAACTGTCTAACCCCTTAACCTCCACATAATTCTCCTTATATAACCACCCAGGAGGAAACCTAATTAGTTAATAAGGGTAATATAGTCCATCAACAATTACCAACTAATTATTTAATAGGTTATAATATATTTTGATCTATATTATGTAAATGATTATAATGGCTATAGATTAAATATTAATACATAATATATTTAATCTTACACGTGACTGTTAAACCAAACAAATATAGACGTAAAAACGTTGAACCAAACACGTACGTTGCGGCGTGTCGGAAAAAAATAACTGAAGCGTATAACATATAAAATAATAACTGAGTCGACTTAGGACCCGTGCTTTGCGATGGGGCCGTTGAACCATAAAATAGAGACGTAAAAACTTTGAACCACACACGCACGTTGTAGTGTGTTAGTTCGCAAAATTTAGACCTAATCGTAAAACTATCCTTAAAAACTAAAAACTTTAACTCAAATAATAATAGTACGGAGGGCCCATGCTTTGCGCCGGGCTCGTAAGCGTAGACGTAATTTAAGAAAAGTATAGGAACCAAAGTAGTGATCATTGTTCAGGACATCCGAATATAACATGTGTTTAGAAATCTCAAAAATTAAATTGTACACACTTAACGAATTATTTTGTATATTCTATTATTCTTATTAATACTCTATCTGAATTATTTTGTATATTCTATTATTCTTATTAATACTCTATCTGAAGAAAAGTAAAAAAGAAGACTTTGTGGATAAAGTAGTAAAAATGCGATGTACGAATGTGGAACTGGTTGTTAAACGTAAAGAAAGTCTTCAATCAATGAGATAAAACATTTGATGTGAATAGTAGTGTGATAAATAAATATGATGTAAGTTGTCTGAGCCCATAACTTTAGCCCAACATTAGTTTTACTGGGTCGGCCCACTTTAGATTACCTACACTGTTTTTTTAATCAATTATCAAGGACAAAGGACAATGACACTTAACTTGTACAAAGAGTAGTCTAAGTAGTAAAAAGTTGAACAATATCAAATATTCACAATCATTTTTGGAAAATTAATATAAGAAAAATTAATTGCTTTACTAATGCTTATTTCAACAACATGCTCTATATTTATTTATTGATACAACAATAAAATATATAATTAATCTTATAGGAAATATATAATTGTATTTGATGATGGGGTCGGATTAAAACCCACTTCCCCTCCTAAAGTAGTGAAAAAGATCAAAGAGTAATCTGACTAGGTGTAGACAATGAAGAAACATTTCCTTGTCATCAGGCGAACAACTACAGATCAGAAGAACCATCCTCCTGGATATAGACAAGGAAGAGACATCTCCTCGTCACGTGGACAACTCAGGTACATAAAGGTCGAGGTGGATTATGATCTCATAAGTCAAAGCTAAAAGGTCGACAAGGCTAATATGTAACACGCAAATAGACAAGAAGAGTGTTATAGTATGTTGATCCCAGATAAGATGCTCAATGACTAAGTATGGCAAATAGATTTCAACAAGTATGAAAATATTGTGCGGAACTAGAAATCAAACTTTCAAGAAACAACTTACATAATTTTTGTGGTACCCGGAAAATCCACAGTTATCCTAATCAAACTTCCTTGTTTCCATCACGAATCGATTATCTCTTCTTATGTGTTGATTTATGTGATTTACAGCAATGATTAAGCATGTTGATGTCGATGATCATGTGTTAAATAGTAGATTAAATCTCATGTTGTTATGACACGAAAATATGTATGATCTACGATCTGTGATCCTGTTTGTATGCTGATAATAAATGAATGAATTGGTGGTTATAAGATTAGATTAGGATTCATATAATAGTATTGCAATTTCAATATGTGGTTCATGATCAATGTTGATATAACAGTAGTGGTTTTGGTCCAATAGAATTGAGGGCACATGGCTTAATAAAGCTGATGATTTTGAATAAACATAGGGGCGGCTCATGTGGTGATCTAATCAAACTATAACGTCTGATGTGCATGTGGAACAATAGTCAAGGATTGTCGGCCATCAAATATAAGGTCTAATCATAATTAGAGGGGTCATTAAGATATCTAAATAATGTTGTCAACATGTGCGATGATGATGATTTGATGAATATATGAATTAGAGATCATGCTATTTAGATAGACTATTAATCCACTAAATGAATGTTGGGATAGTGGGCCGAGACCCATTAAGGGAATTAGATGTTATGATGTTGAGAGTCCAATAGAGGATGGGTTATAATCTGATGTTTTGGGTTAATCTTTGGGGCTACGCTTCGTCGGCTAGGGCTGGGTATGACAATGGGCCGCACACACACTTATACACTAAATTAATTAAGATGGGCTGGTCATAACTGGGCCTGTTTTGCTGGGCCAATCGATGTAGCTGTAACATAAAGTGTTGTGGGCCGAAGGGAGTATTGGACCGGTCTATAGGGTGCACATCAAAAGGTTTTGCTTGTGTATTCATGAAACGTGTTGATTAAATGTGTATCATTGAGTTGTATGTTGTACAATTTGGGCATCAAAGGACTTACTGTGTTTGATTTATACATATGCATGAATGAGGTGTATTGGCTCATGAACTAATTACATGCTAAGAAACTGAGTGGTGATGTTGTCATGAACTATATGGGTGCTATTTACACAATAAATCATGTAATATGTGAAATGTATGCGACTCGAATGTTCATTAGGTGACTACGTGATAATTGATGCAAATTGTTACTTGCGTGGTTTGATACGTGAGCTTGTAGAATGAGATTCTAACTGTTATTGATAACCACAATAGGGATTAATTAACCAACTGGAAAATACGTACTTTAGTCTTACCGAGCAAACCTAAGGTGAGTTCACTGCTCTTTTTCCAAGCATGCATCCCGGGGAGGGATATCGGGTAACGTTCCGGGGAGGAACGCTTGTTTATTGGGATGTTTGTTATTATACTCATTTTCTATCACGTAAGACCCCTTACATCTACCGACAGTTGCCGGGGAGGCAACGAGGTTATTAGTTGATAGCGCTATTAGGTTTGGCACCCTCACACCGTACCGGGGAGGACAGGCGTGAACTAATTACCTTAAAGCATGACCAATGTTTTGATAGAGACATTGGGGTTGGGCAAATACATCTTGTAGCCATTACGGTAATCGAGTTAATAACAACATCAAATCAAATTGTTAAACTGTTTTATACATATAACCGGTAACTAAACTCGTTAACAAAACTTTGAACTCACCAGCGTTGTCTGACACACTTGTTAGCATGCTTGTAGGTCGTTAGATTCGTGGTTGGAACTTGCTGTCTGAAAGACCTGAGTGGTCATGGGTCGAGATGCATGGTATCACAATACGAGACTAATGGTTTTGTACTTGTGGTTTATAAAACACTTAACAAATGAGTTATGCTTCCGCTGTATACAATGAATTTTATGTAACGTTTTGTAACACCTTATGCTAATGAATGAAAGTAGTATTTAAATATATATTTATGAGTTCAATGTGATTGGTGGCTAGAACCTGGTATGTCACACACCCTGTGGTATTTCCGCAAGTGGTATTTTGGGGGTGTGACAATTTTCAAGTATATTAATCACTTTATAAAACAAAGTTATTGACTGTTACAAATGAATGCTCAAAGAATTCTGTAGTGAAGGGTAATGGAGTTTGTGGTGTATGTATTGAATGCTTGGCTCAACTCATTTAACCTTCGGGGTTGACATCTCTATTTATAGAGAGTCTGGATCATGAATACACATTTGTTTATTCATACACTTGCTTTACACAAAGTAGTTTTTTGGCATATTCATTGAATCAGGAGATGTCAACTTGCTACTTTCCAAATTGTGTCAGAGCCTTATTTTTAAGACAAGTTGGCTCATCATAAATTCTGATGGCCATCTTACCAGAATTCTGTTGAGTTTGATCATCAAAGTTTACCAGATTTTGATGATAAATACCAGATTTATCATCAGACTCATCAGAATGACCTTTTCTGATCGTCTTCTCTTTCTCTTGATCACTTTTTGATGTTTGTTGAAGCTGTTTCTTTCTTTCTTCTTGTCCAGTTATCTTGTATACACATTTTTATTGATCTTCTTTGACTGTATCTTCAACATATGATCAGGTTGATCATCTTTTTCTTCAATACTTATCTAAAAGTTTCCTAGCAATTTCCCCTTAAGTATTGTAAGAAAAATAAACTACCTCATAATAAATGAACATAATTCAAAAAAATCCAAACAATGGAATTAAAGTTGCAAAAATACAAAACATTGTTCAAAGACAGATAACAAAAGAAATAACATCACTTCAATTTTTTTTCAAGAAAGGTTAACAGTTTTGTGGAGATCATCAGTCTTCAATTTTTTCTTGTGATGGATGAACTTGTGGAATTCCTTGTACATATCCTTGTACCAGCCTCTAGCATCTATCCATTAATCAATGATTTCTGCTATCTCTTTTCTCAGCAATTCTTTGTCTTTTCTCTTTGCTTGAAGTTGTTCCTGCTTCTTATTCATACGTTCTTTGATGTATTTAGTGTTTGGTTTGAATACTTGCAGATATCAACAACTCTGAAAAGGGCTTTCTTTCCTTCAATATCTCTGAACACAACAGAGAGTCTTGGTTGTTCAAAGATCACGCCAGTTCTTGCTTCCTTTTCCAGCTTAGCAGGGATGGATGTATCTGGTAGAGGTATGTAGACTTTCTTCTGGTGAATATGATCATAGTTGATGCACAGATCGAAATCAGATAGAGCTACTCTTTCAAATAGCTTGACTCCAGCTTTTGACATACTGTCAAGGGCTCTTCTAACAAATCTGTTGTTTCCTTTGTCTTGATCATAAATCTTCTTCAGAATGATTATATCCATTGGATGTAGCTGATATGCTAAGTCTCCATAAATTATCCTTTACTCAGTGCCATCTTTCCTTAGAAGGGTGTACATGTTTTGTTCATATTTTCTACCAAAACCATCTGGTGTGTGACACCCAGCTATTTTGAGCCTGTACTGTACTAGCGTGACACATGTTATGATTATTGATATGTACAAAATGCAACATATAAATTACATCAATAGAGGCATAAAACCAACCCTTTTTAGTACTAATGTTGGAGAAAGCACGTTTCTTTCTTCTTTTTGAATTTACAGGACCAAATGCGCTTACAAGAACAAAAGGAACAAATAAGTAGCCAAAACCAACATAAATATAAGATGAAGGAATAACGTGACATGTCCGACCCCTCGACAGCATCCCCCAAAGCAAAAAGAAGAAGACAGAAACTAACCACGGGGCCATGCCCAGCCATGCATGGGGCGTGGCTAGCCCTGACACATCAAGACAAAGGCTGCAGAAGCTTCTACGCCCACCACGGGTCCATGCCCAGCTCACCATGGGGCTTGGTCAGCTCTTAGATTTGCAGAATCTTGATAGTACAACAAAGAGTTGACCACGGGGCCGTGCCTAGAAGACACAGGGTCGTGTGGGGCCCCCTGCTGACAGATGCATTTGCTGAAGGAAGAGAAGAAGACTGACCACGGGCCGTGCCCAGTGGACACGGGGCCATGGCCGGGGCTCTGTTCTGGCTATAAATAGGGGTGCTTGGTTCACTTCAAAGGCATCCCTTAGCAAACCACTTCACTCCTACTTTGCCACCACTACAACACCAACACCCACCACCATCATCCATCTATCATCTTTAGAGTGTGTAGTAGTCTCGGGATCCAAGATTGATCGTAAGAGTTCTTGTCAATCAAAGACCATGTTTGGCTAATCTCTTACATCACTTGGTGAAGACAAGTTTTTAATGTATTACTTTTGATTTTTAATCTTTCGGCACTTTTTAATTGGGTTTGTATTAATGACTTTAATAACTAGTTTCTTATGTTGAAAGTGAATTTTCTTTACCATTTCTTCATGATGTCATTGATTTGCTCATTCGTGTCTTTACGGTCTATATAAAGCACGTTAACTACCTGGAAGGGGGTTAGGAGGGTGGTTTGGTAAAGTTCTTGTCTCGTTCAGTGTATAGATCCTGCGAGGACTTGGTTCAAGCTTACTAGGATCTCCTTCAATACCCCAAAGGTAATGGATGGCGGGGGTGCAAATAGCTTGAACCCCACATATGTAAACTAATATTAAAACTTTAAACCGGCTTCTTGGGATTGTATCCTTGCTGACTCAAACCACTTAGCCGAGTATAACGTCACCTTCAAAAGAGGGGCATACCACTTTTTGCATTAATAACTTACTTAATTGTCTTTCAATATTTCGATCCTTTGGGACTGTATCCCTGCTGATTCAAACCACTGGGTTGAGGGTAATGTCACCTTCAAAAGAGGGGCCTACTGTAACAACTCTCATTAAAATTATTAATTCTTAATTTATTTTGTGCATTAGGAAACACTAATTGAGATCCCCCAAGTGATACTGCATAAACCCTAAAATTTTCAGAACAATCGGAATCAGGACCAGGGCCCCTAAAACTCAGGGGGGGGAGGGTATTTCCTAGTTGATATTATCTAAACAGTTTTCGATAGAATTCGAATTTTAATTTATGGTCGACTCACCCAAGCTAATGAGACACGTGGCTACCCTATCCTAGAAGTGACCCATCGCGCCACGCGAGAGCCTCTCGTGACACGCGACAGCGCCGTTTTTCCAGTATAAATAGAGGAGTTTGGCACTTGAATTTTGGCGTTGGTTCGACGTAAAAATTCGTTTTGTACGTTGAGATATCGTGTGATTACTCTAAAAACACACACAATCACGAAATTCTGCCGCGATAACAGGGTAATAACTCGATCACTGCTACGATTTAATGTCCGATCGATAAAAACCAATCCGATGGATGTTTAAGTGCTGCCCAAACTCGGGTTATGCTTTGTCATTCGTCGTGAATTCGATGGATGTTTAAGTATCGCACTTTGTCATTCATTGTGAAGGTTTTGATCTCGTGAGTTGTCGTAAAAAGTTGGATTAAAGTTACTGACCTAGTTTTTATGTGCATTGTTATTTGAATTAGGTTAACATGCTTATCAGTAGGCTAAAATCTGCCCGATTAAACTTGCAATGTGAGTCATTCTCTTTTTATCAAATTGCTTTACAAAACCCTAAATGTTTTTAAGGTTATAATTACAGGGATTAAGTCTTTGTAATCTTCAATTACTGCCGGTATGTGGGGTTTTGTATACATTACTTGTTTCCCGTCACCATTGGACAACGAGTTAGCCAATGGGTGATCTGACCATAGTCACAGATATAGTCGAGTGACAAATACCGATTTGGGGTAATTGGTTGATATAAACAATGTAATCACCCTTAATACTGTATATTATAACAATGTGTCGTTTTGTGCAACTTGAATGACTCGCCAGTATTTCCCTGCTGATAAAACCTTTTTAAAACATGTTTCAGGTGATCTGCTGTGATTAAGGAAAAAGTGCCACATAACACTGCAAGCTTGAAGAAGTGGCTTAATAAAATAAAGAAACATGTTTTTTTTGTAAAATAGGGGTTTCCCAGTGAAATTCCCTTATTACGGGGTTTGTCCCTAATTATGAAATAAAATAATCGGGCATTTTCAAGTTTTAACGATCCTGTTAATAATTCCGCTGCCAAATTAAATAAATACCACGTGATTTCTGTCCCGCGGCTCCTGGAACGGGTCAAACCGGGCCGGGGGCCGTGACAGAAAAAAGTGCTATCAGAGCCACTGATTTAAGCCAATTAAGTATTTAAAAATACTTAATTTTTCTGATTGCCATCCTGTGCTTATGTGTTATTTGACTATTTGTTAGTTTACAGTATGGGTAAGCAAAGAATTTCGGACATCTATCGTCAATTAGGCAGTTCACCAAAAGATAAGGGAACCTCATACTTAGCAGATACTGAGGAAGGAATATTTGTTCGTAAGGCACAGTTTGAGAAACCACTTACCACTAAGAAAAGAAGTTGGATTATTTGAAAAAGTCAAGAGAAAATAAAGAAGTCACAACAAAAAGAAGTGATGACTAATAAGGAAACTCAGGAAATAGGCAATAACCCACCATGGGAAAATGAATTAGATGAACAATGGGCAAATCTCTATATGTTAGCCACTACAGCAGTAAATGTTAACTTTTAATTAAGTTAAACTGCCAAACCCGGATCAACCAAGGAAATTAGATCTCAACACCCTGACCCAGTACTAGCACCCATATCATCTATAAGCCAGAAACTTTAAAGGAACTTTGCCCCTTTAGATAAACAACTTAGTAAGAGAAGATAGAATAAACCTTATATAAAAGCATGCTAAACATAATATTCCTAGATAGACTAAAATAAATTATGAATGCATAACCCCTAGTATATTTTGAATTTCAGTTGTAATTTGTAATAGACATGTATATATATATATATATATATATAAAAGTCGCAATGTTTGCCATTTTTCTGTTTGTACAATGATACTTGAATGGCTGTACTAAATATTAGCCTGTGATAAATAAATATTTAGATGGAAAACGCTGGTAATGAACAAGTGGACGAGGGTAACCAATCCGCGCAAAACCATGAAGATCAATTTCTGAATAGACAAGATATAGAGAATATCGTTGCTCAAGGAATAGCTAATGCTATTCCAGCAATCATTGTTGCTACCCAAAATCCAGTTGAACCTCAACAAATTATTCCCAGCAAACGCACTCACGGCGATAATTCCAGTAACAGCATAAATGGAGGCGGCAACATTAATAATAATGATAATGATGTAGTACAAGCCCAAATTCTTAAGAGAATGAAAGCTGCAACGCCTGGTTGCACCTACAAGGAATTTCTTGCCTGTAAACCTGTTGAATTTGCAGGCAATGAAGGGGCGACTGCTGCACTGCGTTGGTTGGAGAAAACCGAGGCAGTAATTAAAATAAGTAAATGTGTCGAGGAAGACAAGGTCATGTACACGTCACATCTTTTCAAGGAAGAAGAATTAGAATGGTGGAATACGGTGTTGCAAGCCAAAGGAAGTGACATGGCCTATGCCATGAGTTGGGAGGAGTTTAAGCACCTCGTAGAAAGAAAATTCTGCCCAGAATATGAAAAAGAACAAATGGCGAACAAATTCCTGAGCCACCGGATGGTGGATGTTGACTGTCGAGGGTATACTTCGAAGTTTTTCGAATATGCTCGAGTTGTGCCTACTTTGGCTTCGCCAGAGCCGGTACTTATTTCTCGCTACATCTGGGGTTTAATTAGCAAGATCCGTGATATTGTCAAAGCTGCGAGACCCCACATGATCGATGATGCGGTGGAATTAGCCAACACTTTGACAGACAGATTGGTGCGTACGCGAGAAGAAAATAGGAAGAAGGAATTGGCTCAGAAAATTACCCAAGGATTTCGTGTGGATAATAATAGCAATTTCAAGAAAAGAGGAACTGGGCAATCTTCCACTCCGCCGTTATGCAGAAAATGCAAAAAGAAACATTTTGGAAAATGTAATGAACCCTGCAACTTCTGCAAAGCTATAGGACATCGTGAAGAAGATTGCAGAAAGAAAACAAGGGTCTGCTATAACTATGGAGAAGCTGGGCATTTCAAACCAGAATGCCCTAAGTTGGTCAAACCAGCGGATAACAAGGCTAAACCTGCAGAAGGAACTACCAAGAAAAACGTAAGAGCCTTCCAATTGACTACGCAGGAAGCTGAATTGATTCCTGACGTAATAGCTGGTACGTTCCTAGTTCACAACGTGTATGCGAGAGTATTATTTGACTCTGGTGCAAACCAAAGTTTTATAAATACTTCATTCTGCCAAGCTCTTAAGCTACCCTTAACAAAACTTAAGCAAGTTTTTACAGTAGAAACGGCAGATGGGAACTCTGTTAAAATAGATACGATTTTGCAAAAAGAAAATATAGAACTTTCAGGTCATAAATTTTCTGCAAACCTATTACCCATGAATTTAGCTGGATTCGATGTCGTATTAGGAATGGATTGGTTAGTAGCCAACCATGCTCGAATCCTTTGTGATAAGAACTCCATAGAAATTCATGCACCCACCGGAGAAGTAATCATGGTTACAGGAGATAAGCCGCGAAAACCCATGAAGTTCATTTCAGTAATGAAAGTTGCTAGTTATGAACGAAAGCAAGGAGTAGTGTATATGATTTTGGTAATCATTAGCACTAATGGTAAGGAACTTAAGGAAATTCCTATAGTCTCAGAATACCCAGATGTATTCCCAGAAGAGTTACCAGGATTACCACCGGATAGGGAGGTAGAATTTAGAATTCATTTGATTCCTGGAACTACACCCGTAGCAAAGGCACCTTATCGTCTAGCACCCACTAAAATGTTAGAACTGAAACAGCAATTAGATGAATTGCTCAGTAAAGGATTCATACAACCTAGTTCATCCCCTTGGGGAGCACCAGTGTTGTTTGTAAAGAAAAAGGATGGGTCGATGCGAATGTGAATCGATTATAGGGAACTGAATAAGGTTACAATTAAGAATCGATACCCATTACCTAGGATTGATGATCTTTTTGATCAACATCAAGGAGCTAGATATTTTTCTAAGATAGATTTACGCTCCGGATACCATCAGTTGAAGGTGCAAGAAGAAGACATACCTAAAACTGCTTTCAGAACTAGGTATGGTCATTACGAGTTTACAGTCATGCCCTTTGGACTAACAAATGCTCCTGCAGCATTTATGGACTTGATGAATAGAATCTGTAAACCGTACTTGGATAAATTTGTAATTGTCTTCATCGACGATATACTTATTTATTCCAAAAGTCAGGACGAGCATTGTGAACACCTACATGCACTCTTAACTTTGTTAAGAAAAGAAAAGCTTTATGCCAAATTCTCGAAGTGTGAATTTTGGCTACAGGAGGTGCAATTTTTAGGTTATATGGTGAATCATGAAGGTATTCACGTAGATCCCTCCAAGATAGAAACAATCACCAAATGGAAGGTCCCGCAATCAGCTACGGAGGTTAGAAGTTTTCTAGGATTAGCTGGATACTATAGGCACTTTATTAAGGATTTTTCTAAGATAGCTGTGCCATTAACTAAGCTAACCTGTAAAACAATTAAGTTTGAATGGGGACCTAAGCAAGAAGAGGCTTTTAGAATTTTAAAACAAAGATTAACAAACACCCCAATTCTTGCCTTACCATAAGGAACAGAAGATTTTGAGGTTTATTGTGATGCTTCTAAGCTAGGATTAGGATGTGTGCTGATGCAACGCAAGAAAGTAATTGTGTATGCCTCAAGGCAATTGAAGAAGCATGAAGAAAACTATACGACGCATGACTTAGAATTAAGATCAATATTTTTTTTCCCTTAAGATTTGGAGGCACTATCTGTATGGAAGTAAGTTTACAATCTATACAGATCATAAGAGTTTAAAATACATACTTGGGCAAAGAGAATTGAACATGAGGCAAAGAAGATGGATGGAAATTCTAAGTGACTACGACTATGATATTCAATATCACGAAGGAAAGGAAAATGTAGTAGCGGATGCCTTAAGTCGTAAGTATCATGAGAAACAACGACGAGTTTGTGCTCTTAGATTAAGTTTACAATTAGACTTAAGGGAACAATTAAAGAATGTTCAGGAAACAACAATTAAGGATGATGCTGAAGGAATGAAAGGAAGAATAAAGGAATTAGAACAAGGAGCTGATGGAATTTGGAGATTCCACAAGAAAATGATTTGGGTACCTAAGCAAGGAAATTTAAGAAATAAGATCTTAGAGGAAGCCCATAAATCTAGGTATACCATGCATCCAGGAAACAATAAAATGTACCAAGATTTAAGAAATAATTTCTGGTGGATAGGAATGAAAAAGGACATAGCTAGATATGTATCTAAGTGTCTAACTTGTTCACAAGTTAAGGCAGAACACCAGAAACCTTTAGGATTACTCCAACAGTTAGAAATTCCTGTTTGGAAATGGGAACTAATAACTATGAATTTTGTTACTAAGTTGCCCAAAACCAGAAAAGGTAACGACGCAATTTGGGTAATTGTGGATCGATTAACCAAATCAGCTCATTTCCTACCCATGAAAGAAACCTTTAGCATGGAAAGGTTAGCAAAGTTGTACGTGGACGAAGTAGTATCTCTACATGGAGTTCCACTCTCCATTGTATCGGATAGAGATAGTCGTTTCACTTCGCATTTTTGGAATGGTTTCCAAGAAGCCATGGGGACTAAACTGAACTTGAGCAGTGCATATCATCCTCAAGCAGATGGACAAAGTGAAAGGACGATTCAAACCCTGGAAGACATGCTCAGGGCATGTGTGATAGATTTTGGTGGAAACTAGGATGACCACCTACCCTTAATTGAATTCTCCTATAATAATAGTTACCATTCCAGCATTGAAGCTGCCCCGTTTGAAGCACTGTATGGATGAAAGTGCAGAACTCCAGTCTGCTGGGCAGAAATAGGAGAAAGCTAATTATCAGGTCCCGAAATCGTACAAGAAACTACCGACAAGATCACTCAAATCAAGGAAAGACTGAAAACGGCTCGAGATCGCCAGAAGAGTTATGCAGACAATCGACGCAAGCCACTAGAATTTCAAGTCGGAGATAAGGTACTCTTGAAAGTTTCTCCTTGGAAAGGAGTAGTTCGGTTCGGGAAGAAGGGAAAGCTAAGTCCAAGGTACGTAGGACCATTCCCAATAATCCAGCGAATAGGAACAGTTGCCTATCGTTTGCAACTACCAGAAGAGTTAGCCGGGGTACATGACGTATTTCATGTATCCAACCTCAAGAAATGTCTATCTGACGAATCCCTGGTAGTACCTCTTCAAGATGTAGAGATAAATGAAAAGTTAAAATTTGTTGAGAAACCACTGCAAATAGAAGACAGAAAGGTCAAGTTTCTCAAACATAAGCGACTAGTGCTGGTCAAAGTCAAGTGGGATTCAAAAAGAGGACCTGAGTACACTTGGGAGCTGGAATCAGAAATGAAGCGAAAGTATCCCTACTTGTTCCAGTAAATCTCGAGGACGATATTTTTATTAAGGTGAGGAGGATGTAACAACTCTCATTAAAATTATTAATTCTTAATTTATTTTGTGCATTAGGAAACCCTAATTGAGACCCCCCAAGTGATACTGCATAAACCCTAAAATTTTCAGAACAATCGGAATCAGGATCAGGGCCCCTAAAACTAGGGGGGTATTTCCTAGTTGATATTATATAAACAGTTTTCGATAGAATTCGAATTTTAACGAACGACCGACTCACCCAAGATACTGAGACACGTGGCTACCCTATCCTAGAAGTGACCCGTCGCGCCACGCGAGAGCCTCTCGTGACACGTGACAGCACCGTTTTTCCAGTATAAATAGAGGAGTTTGGCACTTGAATTTTGGCGTTGGTTCGACGTAAAAATTCGTTTTGTATGTGGAGATATCGTCTGATTACTCTAAAAGCACACACAATCACGAAATTCTGCCGCGATGACAGGGTAATAACTCGATCACTGCTACGATTTAATGTCCGATCGATAAAAACCAATCCGATGGATGTTTAAGTGCTGCCCAAACTCGGGTTATGCTTTGTCATTCGTCGTGAATTCGATGGATGTTTAAGTATCGCACTTTGTCATTCATTTTGATCTCATGAGTTTTCGTAAAAAGTTGGATTAAAGTTACTGACCTAGTTTTCGTGTGCATTGTTATTTGAATTAGGTTAACAGGCTTATCAGTAGGCTAAACTCTGCCCGATTAAACTTGCAATATGAGTCATTCTATTTTTATCAAATTGCTTTACAAAACCCTAAATGTTTTTAAGGTTATAATTACAGGGATTAAGTCTTTGTAATCTTCAATTACTGCCGGTATGTGAGGTTTTGTATACATTACTTGTTTCCCGTCACCACTGGACAACGAGTTAGCCAATGGGTAATCTGACCATAGTCACAGATACAGTCGAGTGACAAATACCGATTTGGGGTAATTGGTTGATATAAACAATGTAATCACCCTTAATACTGTATATTATAACAATGTGTCGTTTTGTGCAACTTGAATGACTCGCCAGTATTTCCCTGCTGATAAAACCTTTTTAAAACATGTTTCAGGTGATCTGCTGTGATTAAGGAAAAAGTTCCACATAGCACTACAAGCTTGAAGAAGTGGCTTAATAAAATAAAGAAACATGTTTTTGTAAAATTGGGGTTTCCTAGCGAAATTCCCTTATTATGGGGTTTGTCCCTAATTATGAAATAAAATAATCGGGCATTTTCAAGTTTTAACGATCCTGTTAATAATTCCGCTGCCAAATTAAATAAATACCACTGGATTTCTATCCCGCGGCTCCTGGAACGGGGGCCGTGACACCTACTACTATAACTAAGATAATCTCTTAAAAATTCCGAAAGTGCGAAAATCATCAAAGGGTACATTAAAGATGAATTGGATCCAAGTGATTCTATCTTGTCTATTTGTTTTTCATTTTATTTATCTTTTTAATTTTAGATTTATTTGCATGTTTAAAAACTCTTTTCAAAAAATTTAGATCGATTAGACGTTGACGATAAACCGATACTAAAAGCTCTTGTGTCATTGCACGACCTCGGTATCTTACCAACACTATACTACGCTCGCAATGGGTGCACTTAGAGAACTCGGCCTTGTCGTGCGAGTTTTGCCCCCATTTTTTTCCACACCTCTAGATTAAAATGTTAGAAAAGATTGCTAAAAAAATTTAAATTTTTTTTGTCAAAGTGGTGTTTTTTGGCCCCTATAGTAGCTGAAAAAATTGATAACATAATCATGACATCATCTTTTACAGCATTTACGGCTGGTGTAAATGAAAAATAAAACTTATCTTTATTTGTTTTTTTATTTTTTTGGACATGTTGATTTTTTTAGAATTTTTGGTAAAATTGTTTTTTGAAAAAACCTTTCGTAAGCCGAGTTCTCTAAGTTCTCACAACTCGTATAAATTTTCATTTTACTCTAACCCTATATATATATATATATATATATATATATATATGCATACTAATTATAATGAGAAAACCCATTCCAGTTAAGAAAACCCAGAAAACTCTCACACGTGGCTATGATTAATCCACGATAGATGTTAGTTTGAGAGGAGACAAGGGCATTTTCGTCATTTTCTTTTAACCTTTTGAGTGAATGAAATGTGTAAGTCTGCACGCAGACTTTTCTTCTTCTTTTCATCTGTTTCATTTAATACCTTTGTACTTGTTGTATCTCTCACCTCTCTCACATATCTTCTCTTTTGTTTTATGTACATATCCATATCTCACCTCTCATTTTATCCCAACCACAGAGTGGAGTGAAAGAAAGAAACCATACTCACCATTGAAGAGTTTTTGCATTTATCATGGCTGATTTGAACAACCAACAACCTCGGACTGTTGCCGGTGGTACGGGGACACTCAATGATCATCCGGGTTCACCCTTAAATGTTGTCCCACATAATCTTTTACCTGATTTTTCATTTAATGAAGATGAAGATGCATTGGGTGAGATTAGATTTGTTGAAGATCCTGAACCTATTTCTTCAGAGTTTCCCGGTGAGTGATACTTTTTTTTTCAGTTTTATTAAATGTACAGCTTTAAATGAACACGAGTAGTTGTGTAAATTAAGGTTTTCTTGTTTAGATTTTCATTGAATTCTTCTTGATTTTTTTTCGGTTTTTGGTATTTTTTTTATGTGTAGCCTCAGATCTAAATCAAAATGGCACAAATGATGATGAGGATGGTGTTCAGAATTGTACTTTTACACAGCTATTATCCATAGGTCATTGTTTATGTGAAAGCATGAATTTTTTTCTATAGGGTTATTGTAACACCCCTAGTTTTAATGTTTGTAGTTTGTTATTATTAGTTTCTTATTTTTTGGTAGAGGCGGAAAAAAAACAGATGATGTGTTGGTTAGTTTGGTTGAAAATGTGGTAAACTAGTATTAACAATACCATTTTTATTTTTTATTTTTATGTAACAAGCTTTTATATTTTGTAGAATGTAAAAACATGTGTGGTTACACTTGTATTAAGTTTTTATATTTTTTGGAAGGGAAAAACTTTCCCATTCGAGATTACATTTTTGGATCACATAAAAAAAATGCACCAGTATCTACACTTTTTGGTGACATCAAAAAATTGTACCACCATGTTTTGTTTGCATTGTAGCAAAACGTGTTAAACTTGTATTGACAATACAGTAAAATGCATCAGTTTGTTAGGTTTCATGTTACAAGTAATTTTTTTTAACTTATACGTGTTAAAATTTATTAACAATACAATGTTTTCTAAAAGACTCGTGGCCTTTTTTGTAGGTATTCATGCGGACGAGGAATTTTATGTTCACCACACACCCAATGGCACTAGAATGTGGTGTCCTAATGTTCCTATTGCTTTAAAGCCTGGTGTTGGTTGTGTATATGAAACGTGGAAGGACGTGTTTAGTATGTACAAGGACTATGCTGTGTATTCTGGGTTTTCTATTCGTAAGGGGCAAACCAAGAGATGGAAGGGGTTTGTCACTCACCGGTACATAAGGTGTACTAAATATTCAAAACCACAGATTAAGCGTAAAACTGATACCTTGGAGCAGTCAACCTTGACTATCAGGCAAAGTAATTTCACAGTGACAGATTGCAAGGCTAGTATACTGGTTAAGTTTTGTGAGGGCAGCTCTATGTGCACAGTGGTAGGGTTCCATGAGCATCATAATCATCCGTTTGTTGAGCGTTTTAATCGTGACCTAAGTAGGATTTCAAGGAAATTACCCTTTACATCCAAACAGTTTATCCATAAAATGAGTTTGAACAGAATTGGTCCAATTGTTTCTCACAGAGTTTTAGTGTACCTGATGGGTGGACATCACAACGTACGTGGCACGCCAACTGATTTTAAAAACTGGAGCCAGTCGGTTAGGCTTTATATTGGTGACCGTGATGTGCAACTTGTTATAGATCGTTTGAAAGAAAGATCGGAGAGCTTACCAGACTTTTACTATGAGTTTGTGGTTGAGAAAGGGCAATTGAGGTCGATTTTTTGGGCAGACGAAATTTCTAAGATAAACTATGGGGTGTTTGGTGATGTGTTAGCTTTTGATGCGACTTATCACACTAACAAGTAAGGTTTTGCAAACTGGCAATCTTTTTTTTCCCTTTAACATATTATTAACTTTTGTTTATTTTCTTCGTCGCGCAGGTACAATATGATTTTTGTTCCTTTCACTGGGGTTGATAATCATAAACAATGTGTGACATTCGGTGCTGGCTTGCTATTCAATGAAACCACTGAGTCTTACAAGTGGTTACTTGAATCATTTCTGAAGGCACACAAGAAGCAACCAAAGTTAGTTCTGACGGACCAGGACCCTTCATTGAAAGCTGCCATTTCAGAGGTTTTCACAGACTCTCGGCACCGCCTTTGCATGTGGCATATTATGAAGAAACTTCCCACCAAGGTTTTATTAATTTATGAATCTCGTTTGAGAAGGTTTTTTTTGTTACATTTTCTTAACAGTTTTGTGTCCTGTAATGTATAGATTGCTGGAGACCTGTTACAAAACTCTGAGCTAAGGGCATTGATGCATCCTTTGGTGTGGAGTATTCACATGAAGCCATCTACATTTGAGACACGTTGGCAACTTTTGATGGAGGAATATGGGTTACAAGATCACGACTGGTTGAATGATATGTACTCAATTAGGGACCAATGGGTACCTGCCTACTTCCGTGATATCCCAATGTGTTGTCTGATGAAGACTACATTGAGATGTGAAAGCTCTAACTCAAGCTTCAAGGTCAACTCTTCTAGCGCTAACACACTAGTTCAGTTCATGCTATGTTATGAAACTCGGATAGACAATCAGCGTTACAAGCAACGTGTTGCAGAGTTTAAAACTTCATCTAGTGTATTCATGAACACTACTGAATTACCTATCAAGAAGCATGCTTTTGAGTTGCACACACATGCAATTTCACAGAAGTAAGAAAAGAGATATACAAGGGGAAGCTGTTTTGTTACATTGTAAACATGGAGGATTGTGATGATATTTGTGTTTACTATGTGAAACAGTTTGACAAACGAAACAATGCAACCAACACATTCACGGTAACTTGATGTATCCTTATAGTGGCATCTTTTGTGTAAGCTTTCATTATGCTTTTTTTTTTTTTCACAGAAGCTTAATAATGTGTTTTGGTGTTTTTGTAGGTTAAGCTTGAGTCGAGAGATCAGTCGGTCTTTTGTTCATGCAACAACTTCATCCGCATTGGATATCTGTGTAGGCACATTTTTTGTGTGTTTACTGGGTAAACAATATTGAAAAAATCCGGCCCAGTTTGTTGTTAAGCGTTGGACTAGGGACGTGCTTCCTAAAAGATTATTTTTCTGTTGAGAGTCGATACGGCGCTGACACCCGTCCACAAGCTGCTGCGAGAAGACAGATTCTTTAGATTGTAACAGAATGTGTAGATGCATTAAGAAGTGATGTTGGAGGACTTTCTTCTTTCGCTGAGCAGATAAAGGAACTGAAATGTAAGTTACTAAATGGAGGACCAGTTGATGATGAAGCCAACAATGATAACTATGCTGCTGTTGAAGAATTGCTTGGTGTTTCTTTAGATGGGGATGTAACTCTCAACAATCCAGACGGGATCAGGAACAAAGGATGCGGCAAACATCGACGATTGTCTAGAGCAACACAGGATTCAACGAGCAACTCTGCCGTCAAACCTCCCAAAACACCCAGGCTTTGCCGAACATGTATGAAGTACGTGACTGGACATGATTCAAGAAATTGCAAGAAAAAGAAGAAGAAGAAGAAGAAGAAGAAGAATAAATCAGGTAACGAGGATAAGGACTCAAGCTCTGCGAGTCAGGAGTCCACTTGATTTAGTATTTATATTGATGTATGTGTTGTGCATGTTTTGAAAACTTTTATGACGCCAGACTTTTGGTCTCCATTTTAGTGGAGTACAACTAAACTTTGATCATCCCTTTTGTATTTTTGGGCTGCCTTTTGTACATGCACATGTTTGCATGTGTAGATTATCTGAAAATGGATGCACATGCATATGTTTGCATGTTAGGATGTATGTGGGTTTGGTATGTAGTATGGTTTTCAGTTTAATGACTATGCTTTAATTGATCAGTGGCATTATGAAATGATGGCTATCCACAATGTTTGTGTCAAAAGTAAACGTTGTTATCTGTATTTATTTTGGACGTTACATCCTATGTATATAATCAGTGAGAAAATGACCCATTTCGTTGCAAAAACCGGTAACCATAAAAAATGTAACCACATATAGTAGTTTGTATTTTTTTGTATTTTTTTTTACAAAACACAAGCCATTTTTTTCTTAAAGAGATAATATATCTGGATGAATATTACTTGTTATTGTAACAAATTTATATATTATACATAAAGTAACAGCTTTTTATATGGTCAAATAGTACATACATTTTTATAGAATACATATAACAAGATGTATCTTTTTGTTACTTTCTCCTTTTTATCTGGTGATGCATTTAATTTGTCATTTATTTTCATATCTAATCACCACCATCCACCCCCAAAGTTTGTTTTTTCATTATAAATAGTTTCAGCATACATAATATGTACATCCACAAACCATTGTTAACTACTAATCACACACAAAGCATAACAATGCACAAGAGGCCATCTGCGGTTTCCAAAGGTCCGGATGTTGAGGTGATCGATCTCACGCCTGGGAAAAATGAGTTTATTAATGTCGGGAAGAGACTTCGAAAGTATGCATCGACTCCACCGAGGGTTGGCGATATGCATGAAACAACCCCTTTAGCCTCTATGCCCATACATACGCTTAGGAAGATTTTTACTAGTGATGGGCACCCTCACGGAAAGAGAAGTAGCTTTTGTTCGATCCCAAAGGTGGAACCCGATGTGAAGCCTATGGCGCGAGCAATACCGAAAAACGAGCCTAGTGTTAACCCTATAGTTAAGACGGAGCCAAATGTAGTGCCTAAGGGTGAACCTTTTGGGTTTGATACATACACTACCGGCGACGAGCCTACAATATACCCAACAAAGAGACATGTTGATGATCCCAAAACCAGCGATTGGGTTGATGATGTCTCGTGGATGAGTGAAATTGAGTGGGATTCATATTTCCCAATAAACATATCAGTTTCCCCCGTGCCACCAAACCCATGCAAGTGTAAAAAGTGGTTCACATGAAGAAGGTCAAGTCAGGTGTTGTTGTTGTGTTTTTATAATTATATTGTTTTTTGAAGATATATGTTTGTTTTTAGGTTAATTAGAAATTAGGTGTAGTATCAGGTTATAAACATTAACTAAGGAGCAATGTATGTGTCTAATGATGTTGTAATTTTTAGTGGTGTAATATGTAATGAAAAAAAAAAACTATCTAGTTTGTGTGTTGTTACTTATTTTTTGGGGTGTATTTTTTTTTTGTGTTTTTGGTTATACAAGTAGAAATGTGGTACTAAAACAGTTTCTAGGGGTAGGGCCCATGTTAACAAAAGAAAAAGGTCATAAAAAGTAAAAAAAGAAATAAGTGTATGGACGTGGGTAATGACAAAAGACTTTGTTATTATACTGGGACCCACAAATCCTTGGTAAAGATATTTGTTGTAGATACATCATGAGGGCTCCATCATGATCCATCATTCCAACTATAGGCTTCCAACTATCTCCATCTATATTCAAATATATGATTTTCTTATCTTTCTTTTTTTCTTTACAATTCATTTACCTCTCAAAAAAGATGAAAAGGTGTTCATGTGGGAGGATTGCTACCATCCGGACATCATGGACATATGACAACCCAGGAAGAAGGTTTTATTCATGTCCGTTTAAGGTAAAATTTCCAAACCTTGTTTTAATAAGTAAATGTACGTTCTAATCGTGTTTTATCCCCATTATTTTAATGTAGCCCAACAACTGCCCTTTCATTGGTTGGGTCGACCCACCGATGTGCCTACGGTCAACTAGGATCATACCATGTCTTTTGAGTAACATCAACAACCTACAAGCTGAACTGTTTGCTCGTGAGCAAGAAATTCGGAAGAAGAAGAGGGTTATATGGTTACTGATATTAGCGTTAGTGTTTTGCAGCTTACTTGTTAGCATTGTTTGTTGAGGTTTTTGCCATTGTTTGTTGAGATTAAGAAATAGGTGGTACTTGGTTGCATTATCCTTGTTAGTATGCTAATGACATTTTCGGTAGTATGTACTTGTTGATGTTTGGTTGAATCTGAGAATTTTCTATGTTATGGATTTTTTGGTTATGTTTTTACCATGTTACATTTTTTTCCCTGAGATTTTTGTAGATTTTTGCTGTGTTGAATCTGAGAATTTTCTATGTTATGGATTTTTTGGTTTTTTTTTACTATGTTACATTTTTTTCCCCTGAGATTTTTGTACATTTTTGCTATATCTGTGTTTGATCATGTGCTTATGTACCGTCTAACATTTTTGTTTTCCCTGAGATTTTTGTACATTTTTGCTGTATTTGTGTTTGATCATGTGCTTTTGTTGATGGTTGCTTGAATAACATATAATAATGACACGATTTTTTGAATAACATAGATTGGAAAATCATAGGTTTAACACAACAGTTAAGTACATAATAACCTTCACACTAGATATGGTAAACAAAATAGGATAAGGAAAGTAGCCCCTATATTGCATGAGAGAGGGAAAATGGGGGCACATTATTTTTTCAACTACATAGTAGTAACTTCACATAAACACCACTTTTTAGTCAAGAAACGATCTTGGAGTGCCATACTCGATTTCAGTGCTTAGTGGTTCTGGGCTAAGCTCACTCTCCCACGGGTTGTGGTTGGCCCACGAGACAAGAGTGTTTGGAGAGTAATAAGAGTAATCATCATCTATAGGATCATCTCCAGGATCATCGGTAGTGTTTGGATCAACTGCCAGGGGGGTCTCTTGGGTGGCGTTGACTGGTTTAGCTTGGTCAGCGAGCACCACAGATGAAGAGTGTTTGACAGGGGTAACTTGTGTAGTGGAGTAAAAAGATCCCCAGTCAACATCAAAAAGTGCCTCATCTAACGACATCTCATCAAGTGTTGTTGCTTCAGGTTTAGTGTTAGTAAGGAGGTCACTTATAAGCTTAGCATCCATAGCAAGATTTTCTTCAACAGTTTGCGGCGTTGACGGAAGAGAAGGGGCATATTTGATTTGAGAACACTCTGGGTTGCCATCCAATTTTGGAGTTTGGAGTTCGAATGAAAGAGTTCTCCGCAATCGTTTGGTAACCCGTTTTGAGTCAGATGGTGATGTTGAAGTAGACATAATAAGGTTGTTTTTTTTTTCACTTTTTTATGGCGATGAAACAAATGTTTACATTTCACCTTAATTTATAGACAAACAAATGATGTTAGGTAGATAAATTAATTACATTGTTTACATCCGTTTACATCTACATTAAATGTAATACACTAACCAACATAGAAGTTAAGTATTTTTTTTGCTGTTTCTTTTTGTTTGTAAGAATTTAACATAATTATATTATATATTTCCAAGTAACATAATTATATTGTGAAATGTAACATAATTATGAGGCACATAATTATATTATATATATGAAAGAAGTTACATAAATTTCCAGGTATGGAGAAATGTAAATCATTTTATGGCCTTCATTTTTACTTCATTTACAAATGTAACTTATATAATTAGTGTTCCTTCTTTTTTTTATTTTCCTGCCAAAAACCCCATATGTGAGATTGCATGTACTTGAACCAGTATATATTTTTTTCAAAGCTGACATTTCTTAGCAAGCATTTACATTTGATGTAACAAGGTTGTTTAAAGTTGCTGTCATTTCATATTAAAGTTTTGAACTTTTGATTCTTCCCTCCTTTTGTTTACCCAAACGTGATACATGTATATATATTTTACTTTTTTATTATTACATCACAAAGAGACAATTGGGATTCATTAAATGCTTGCACTATAGTTATCAAATCATGAGAGCTACACTGACACTGCATATTCGTACCTTTCTTTTCTTAAATGTGTAAGATAAGACAAAAAAACAATGGGGATAAAATAGAAGTACACATTATTTCTTTTTTTTTTTATTATTTATGTTTTTTCCTTCTTTAGTGTAAACATCAATGACATGCTTCCTTTTTGCCCAATTTACATTCCCGTGGGGCATTTATATGAGACTGTACTTTATTTTTGCTTATATATATTATATATATATATTATTATAATTAATGAGTACTATGGATATATTTCTTGGATATGGTGTTGGTATATGTGTGTACTTTTTGTGCAGATTAGTCACTTCCAAGCTGGGAGCATTAATTTGTAAGACTGTACTTTTTTTCTTTATATAAATATTATAACAAGGAGTAGTTAGCTTTATCTAAGAGATGACCCAATTTAATATATGCTGTTACATTTTTTTGTACTGATTTTTGTAACGAAACAGGTATTTTTTGTATTGTTTTTTTTTTGTTGTAACAAATAGATTGTAATGATAATTACGTCTGTTTGACTAACGCTAATTATTACAGCAAAGAACACACATATTAGACGTAATATTGTATTACATTTTATTCATTGTCAAAGTGATCAAAAAAGTTATCAAACGAAAACATAAGGAATACTGTATGCTTTTCATATGAAAAGATTTATCTTAGTCAAACTTTCCATTAGTGTACTTATGGTTCACCAAAATGTAACATCAAACGTACACATAAAGACATGTTCCAGATCAACGACATACATAAATAGTGAAATACATAGACAGGCAACTGACAAAGTACGAGTTAAATTGTTTAAGTTGTCCACAAAAAAAAAAACATAACATTAGCATATGGAGCAGCAGCTTACACTGATAATGCAGCATCGCGGACCTTTGCCTTCATTAAATTCACATCAGAGAGTATTATGTGTGTAGCGAATTTTTCAGAGGGCAAGAATCTATTTTTGCTTTTTCTTCCAGTGGCCGCTAAAACCACATTCAAAAGGTTCATTGATGCCGTTAAAATTCTACATGTGCTGCATAAGGAATGCTGCACTATCCATTGGATACGCAGGGGTTGCCCAATGGATATCACACCTCTTAATCTTGACTGCTGCAATTTGATCCTTTGCCGGATGTTCGGAACATTCCAAATAAGCGTCCAACAAATGCTTCTGTTAAAAAACAATAAAGTAATCAGTTTTGGTATGAGTTATTGTTTTTCATCCTAATGTTTATAAGAAAAGAGAATGACTAACCACTTTGTATGGTGTATCTTTATTGTAGTAATCTTGATGATCCCTAATGCCAATTAAGGGTGTGCGATCAGGCTTGTGGTCTATGACGGTTATTGCACCGTTTTGCAGATTGAAAACAATCAAGTAATATTGATCATTCTCTAGGATTGGAAAGAAAATCATTTTGATCCCAATGAGTTCAAATGCGCCTGCGTCCATCATCCTTACGTGGAACATTTTCATACGTTCATCATCATCACAAGTAGAATCCATCACTTTTTTGTAGATCAGTTGGTACGGAAGTTTCCGTATTATCTGTTTCATCGACATCAGCACCTGCATTTTCTTTTGGTTTTTATAACTCCGATTATCTGTTGTGTACAGAAATAACACATGTTCACGTTTTTTTATTTTTTTTTTATTTTGGAATCATGACTTACCTAGTTCGGCGTCTTGTGTGAGTAGCTGAAAGGTAGGCCCATCAAGCAATCGATGCAAGTTTTGTGTTTTGTTGCTCCTGTCCAATTCTATTCATTTACATGTACACATACATGTACGTGTTAGTTTGTTTGTGTATGATCGGTTCTTCTTGATTATTGAACACATGTAACAGGTTATACGTGAGTTTATATAATGGTTGAATGAAAAAAAAAACACGTAGAACTTACTTGTTGGTGTAGCTTTCTTCTCTTGATGTTTTGCCTCATTTTCTTCGTCACGTATGACTCCACATGCGCCACTTTTTTGTGTAGTAGCTGCCAAACCTGGTGTGGTATCTCTGCCACCTTCTTCATCATGTATGATCTCTTGTGTTTTGTCACCCTCACGCCCATCTAGTTAGTTAAATGAGGTCACATACACATATGTTACGTTTAGTTTGCATTTTAGCACATTCATAAGGTGGTTAACTTCACTTTTAGCGCATTACTTAGTATGACTTTTTACGCTATGATTAATTATTGCACGTCTAAAAAAATAGTATTAAAAAACATGTGATATTGTTAGTATGACATGTTGCATTTTGTTTTATTTGTAGAGAAATGTAACATTGATGTCACTATGATTTTTTTATTATTTTTGCATCTACAATTATTGCACGTTTATGTTGTCGTGTATGTTTCTATATTGGAGTTTCTATTTCAAAACTATAAATTAGGATTAGATTTTGAACACATAAGGTTTTTGTTAGGTTTGCGATCACTAAAATTACTTTTCGCAGACACAACTTTCTTCCTTCGATTGGCATCACCATCACCCCGATTACCGCCAGATGCTACATACGTTTAAAAAATAGTATTAAAAAATAGTTAAATGCGCTAATCAACCCAATGATCTTCTGGCGCCTTACCTTTTTTTTGTAAATTATCAGTCGCAGCAGTGCGTTTTTTAGCTGGCACATTCCCATGATCGTCTATATTTGAATATGTCAATTATCATTATTTTGTGTTATAAATGATCGTCTATAAAGAGTCAGTAAATGATCATGATCCATTTAATGCACACCAAGGTTTTGAGCTATCACTAAAGTTACCTTTCGCAGAGACAACTTTCTTCCTTCGCTTGGCATCACCATCACCCCGATCCCCGCCAGATGCTACATACGTTTAAAAAATAGTATTAAAAACAGTTAAATGTGCAATCAACCCAATGAGCTTTTTATACAGCTTATTATCACATGTGCCTGTATGAACGTCTATGTTCGAATTTGTCAATTATCATTATTTTGTGTTAGAAATGATTGAGAGCCAAATGATTGATATTTAAAGAGTCTTTGGGAATGTTATCAAAATTGACCTTGTTAATGTAGATTTTAAGTTAAATTTTAACTTGTAAGAGTAAATCGATTGAATCTCAAGAACGGAAAAAACAGTTTTGGCTCAACGAATCTGAACGAACTTGCGATAAGTACATTCTTATTCACAATTTCATTGTTTCAGTAAGTATTACACAAAAAGTTATCTCGCATAGTATATTGAGCTACAAATACTTACAAATACTTTTTTCGTGTAAACGATTATTGGAATGCAAAAAAGCTAAGTAGGTACGTAAAAAAGTTCATACCATTGATGTTTGCCACTTCAGCTGTAGTTGCGGCATCATCTTCATTGTCTGCGTTTGTCCAAAAAAAAAAAACAAATTAGTTACAGTTTGCCACTTCAGCTGTAGTTACAGTTAATACATCTTCAGGGTAGTGATTTATCCGCTATTCGTATTACCTTCTGTGTAATCATTTTCGGGGTTTTACACTGTGTTGTTGAGAGACATGAGGACCCCAGCAATTTTTTTCCGTTGGGTATCAGGCGCCAGCCATACCCTTGTTTTTCTAGAGTGTACAATTTTTTCAAACCGCACTATCAATTTCTTAAAATGCTCGTTATGTGGATGAGCATTAAACACCACATCCAATTTTGTTTGCACCGTCACCTTTTTTGCTTCCATGACATCCAAATGTTTTTCAATAGATACACTCTCATTCTACAAAGAAAGTTTTAAAATACGGTTTGTAAGTAATGTTGTAAGAAGATAATTATTTTCTAACTATTTATGATTAGTAATCTTATATTGAGAATGTTGGGATTGAACCCTACCAAAGGAACAATTGATTAAAGCCAAAACTGGATCAGAGTAGTGGATCCATAATAAGCAGATGTTTGTATTCATTATCTCCCCTTGAAAGTGGCTAAACAACTGATGACCTCTATCTACTGCTCTTCTACAACAACTGATCATTAAAGAACTGTTGAAGACTAACACTGATGCTCAATCTACTGATCTGCTGTAGACATAAAGTACTGCTGGAGTCACAACAGTGGAATGAGAAGCAGTAGTTTGTTTACTTATTGTATTGTAATGTAATCAGTAGTTTGATAGCAGTAGTTGTATTAGATCAATAGTTACAGGTTGTTAGGAGGTTAGATGTCACTTTCATGGTGACGTCAGCCAAGATGTTTCAGTGGTTTGCTCGTGCTTATAAATAGAACAGTACCCTATACTGTTCTATTAGCTCTTTCAGCACTTGTCTTCCTGTACGAACAAACCGTTGTGAGCTCAGGCTGAGGGGGAGTTTGTAATACATGCATGCAAAGTTGTAATTGAAGATTGAAATAAATTTAATCATTCGGTTCAATGTTAAACATGTGTGTTGAAAGAAATTCTCCCATTTTATTGTGTGTGAAAGTTTGTTTCCATTTAGTTTCCGCTGCAATTACTTGTTCATCTTCTTAATTCTCAAACAAAACACAATAAAAAAGAAATTCAGATCCTAACAATTGGTGTCAGAGCTCGGACAGTCAAATTTGATTTAACAATCATTTTGACATAAATAGTTCAGCTCACAATCGTTGATACTGTTAAATTGTTCGTTTCATTGAAAAACAAAGTAAGGGTTAATTACGATCAAAGTTGATTAACCAGTGCTTGTAAAACAACCAGGATGACGTCACAATCACAAGATATGAAAAATAACATCGGTTCTCTCTTCAAACCACCCATGCTTAAGAAAAAATGAGTACAACATATGGCAGAGAAGGATGGGTCACATCCTTGCTCAACAGAATACCGGATGTTGGAAGTGGGTTATCTTTGGTCCACATGTTCCAATGGTGCCGAGTGCTGAGGATCCAGGCAAGTATGAACCTAAGAAGGTTGAGAACTATACTGAACTGGATTATAAAAAATTTGAATTGAATGCCAAGGCATTTAGCATTGTTGCTTCTGCATTACCCAATGAAATCTATGCTGGACTGTTACACTGTAACAGTGTCAAGGAATTGTGGGATGCACTGAAGGAACAGTTTGGGGGAACTGAAGAAGTTATTGAAAACAACAAGGAAATTTTGAACCAACAGTATGAAACCTTTTGTCACATCAAGGGTGAAACATTAACTCAGCAGTTTGAGCGATTTAGCTGTCTCATAAGTGAACTTAAGCTTGTTAAAACTGAATTTACAAAATCAACTATTAATAGTAGGTTTTTAAGATCACTTCCAGGAAAATGAGACACTTTGGATTTTGCAACCAGAAACTCTGTTGAGTTCAAAGATCTGACACTGACCCAACTTTATGGTAGACTCCTGACCTATGAAAGGGAGTTAAACTAGAAAAAGAAGTTGCAAGAGTTTGGCAAAGTTGCAGATGACTACTCATTTGGCAACACAACTCTTCTGGGTCAGGAAGAGTCTGGCAGCAGTAAGGATCAAAGTTATGATCATTTTATTGACATAACTGCTGGTGCAAACTTCAACTCAGATCCTCACTCATCAAACTTTGCTTTCACAGCAAATGGAGAAAGCCAGATCTCTGATAATCTGTGTTTTGAACTCAATGACTTACAACATTTTGATCCAACTGACCTTGAAGAAATGGACATTTTGCATCAATTGGCATTGATAAGTGTAAGAACTAGCAAATTTTACAAAAGGACAGGGAGAAAATTCCCAGGGTTACATGGGAATCTAAAAATGGGGTTGGATAAGTCCAAGATCAAGTGCTATAAGTGCAATAGGCTAGGTCATTTTGCTAGGGAATGCAGGAGTCAAACCACTGGTCCAATTATTACTCATCCCAGCTCAAACCCTAGAACACAAAACAACCAAAGCACTGTGCACTATGCCCAATATACCCATGCAGCCCATGTTAACACTGCTCACTATGCACATGCTGCAACCCCCGTTCCTGTGCATTATGTTCAAACCACTGTTCCCCAATTTCAGTATGTCCAAGCCCCTACTCCTTAGGTTCAGGTGCAACAAGTTGCACCTCAACAAACTGCACCAACAGTGGTTCAACCAGACCAACAAAGCTTTTTCACACAAGGGCTGGTTGACTGGAGCAGTTTACCTGAGGAGTTAGGAGATGAAAATTTTGCATTGTATGCTCAAAGCACTGTTTCTGGTAATGATATATGTTTTGTAGCTTTGGAGACCATACAGGAGGGGCTGGAAGGTGAAGAAGAACAGTCAAGTGCTGAAACAGTGGACAAAGTTGCTGAAGCAGTGGTTACTGCTGTTGCTGATGAAGTACTGTTGGGAGAAAGTTCAAAACCCCTGTTGGAACCACTGTCCGACCCCTGGTCCAAAGAAGAAGAAGAAGGAGAAAAGAAAGAAGGTGAAAAGGAAGAAAGAGCTGATGAAGAAAATGATCATACATGTGATTGTGCCATGATGGCTGCATCCAAGGTAACACTTCAAGTTCTTCAAAATTTGTGCTTAGACAAATGCATCATAGCATTTGCTAACATTAAAAAGGTGAATGAAAACCTTAGGGATAGGTTGTTAACTTCTGAAGTTCAATTTGAAAAGTCATTAAAAGAACTGAAAAACAAGTTGAATGAAAAAGAAAGTTGTCACACCCCCAAAATCCACACGCGGAGTATCACCGCTTGGAGGCGTGACTGACCAGGATCAAGCCACCAATCATATTGAACAAGCATGTAAGTAAACATAATTCAACCAACCAATATGAAAGGTGTTCAAAAACCAAAGCATAGTTAAGTGTTTAGCGGAAGCATAATTTGTAAAACCCATAGCAAGCATTAAATATGAAATAAAGTAATGTTTAAAGCATGGCACACATCGCCATGTCCCACAACGACCGTTCCTCCCAGTGCAAGCTCCCTGAGTACCTAATGACCTGCAAGGCATATAGCAACGAATCAACAACAAAGTTGAGCGAGTTCACAGTTGGTTGTTGGTTTTAGTTGTTCCAAAAATAGTTCCTTTAACTGGCATCCCTGCCGTGGGGGTTACCCCATATTTGAAAACGTAAGTTGTTTAACCCATTAATTCTGGCAATCCAGCCGTGGGGGCTACCCCATGATAGTTATCTGGCATTTCGGCCGTGGGGGCTACCCCATGTATTACAAGACCACGCGTATCGACTGCTACGAAAATATAAGAGGTGCCCTAAGTCAATGTCTATCAGCATTGACCCTTTGCCCATAGTCCATTAGTACACGCCCGTCCGACTGGCACGGTGTGAGGTTTGTTAAACCTAATAGCGCTATTAACTAATGACCCGCTCGCCCTAGGCCTCGGCGATTAAGTCGATAATTGAGGGACTTCCTTTGATAGAGGTGATGGTCTTAAGATCGTGTACGTAGGCTTTACGTACGTGCCCTTCAATCCGAGGACAGTAGTAAGTATATCTGTACGTAGGTTTTACGTACGTGCCCTTCAACCCGAGGACAGTAGTAATTAGTTCAATAGTTGTATGAGTAGTTATCCAATCCCATTCCCAACCCCTGGGAATCCCATGCCTTGGCTAGTGTGAACTCACCTTGGTTTGCTCGGCAGATATACAGAGAGGTCAAGTCTAGCAGCTAGTGGTCAACCACGTCCTAACATGGTTACCATACAAGTCAGGTTTTGGTTTCAAGTAGTGCACATAAGTATCACGTAAGATAGCATGTAAGAAACACACACACAGATCATGGCAACACGTATAACGTATTCAAGATTGGGCTCGCACAAGTCTAACAACTTGTGCGATTCACCCGCTGAAGCCCAACAGTTCCCGGCCCAATAATCAGAAAGCCCAAATACATCTACATGCATATACTACACGGCCCAACATATAAGCAAATAATCTATCTTGTGCGATCCATGCATCTTGTGCGATCAATCTTGTTTCCCAGCCCAACACATATAAACATACAGCCCAAATAACAAATAAACCAACAATCTTGTGCGACTCAAAGGTCCTTGTGCGACTGGGGACCTTTTGTGCGAATGGTTTAAAATATCCGAATATTAGGACATTCAGTTACAATCATTCAATGGTTTTCAAAATTCACAATTTATTAATAAATGCTAACAACTTCCATATCAAACAGAAATCGATCAAATCATTATTTTTAACAATTGTTTCACATAAACCCTAACATCATAATTATGAATAACAACCTATCAACTCATACACATGGATCTCGATTCACTAACATATTACATAGCAACACACATGATCATCCTCGGAATAAACAACAATGGCTGACAACTGTTTAATCATCTCAAAAGGGTATTGGACCGATTGCTTGATGGGTTGGTACACATAAATGCCACTAACCTACGGTTTGACTAAAATAATCCCACTAGTCACATGCAATATAACACAATGGCCGACAATTTCTATATTGATCCTTATCATTAGTTTGCATTATTCAAGACTTCACATGAACTACTCTAATCGAAACAATGGACATTTAATTCCGATCACATTACAATAGTACACATTGCCCCAAGTAATTATCATTATTGTTTTCTACAATTTTCCATGAAGCACACAAATTTTTGTCCAATTGATTGGACCAAATTGTTAGTGGGTCGGTGGTTTCAAAACTCGATATTGAAATCAACTAACATTAACTTCAATGGCCGACATCACTGTTGTTACAAAACATGTGATTGAACCAAGTATGATATCATAATTCACATGGCATAGATAAGACAAATATGCATTAATAGCAATACACCATCATCGATTAATCAAGACATCAATTAACCACAAAATACTAAAACACTAACCGGATTAGAGATGAAGAAGGGTTAATCCGAATGATCAAACTTCGAGAGAGGGGCACTCTTTGTTACCGTCGGGTTCAAGCAGGAGAGAAAGGGAGCTAGGGTTTGTGTGTGTAAAGTGCTTTGCTAAGTTATGAGAAACAAAACTCTCTAAAGGGTCAATGTATGCGTATAGTTGAAGTGGGCCGAACCCAGCTTTGGGCCGCCCTTGGTTCGGTTACAATTTGTGTGGAATGGGCTTGTGCGGTTAAGTTATGTTGTGCGACTGGTTCGTTAATATACAATATAATCATTACACATAAACACATAATCATAACATTCATTTAATCAATCACTTTCATAAAATCACATTGCGTTCACATACGTTACATCAAAGTACAAAAATAGGTTCGGAAATACGAGTTGTCACATTATCCCCAAGTTGAAAGAAATTTCATCCCGAAATTTAGTACGTACTCACTGAGGAAGCTAGTTAAGTTGTATGGTTTTCCTGGTTTTTCCTGGGGTGTCACATCCTCCCCCCGTTGATCTGGAATTTCGTCCCGAAATTCCGTAGCTTCAGCCTCAGTAGTGGTTGCACCGTTTGCGAATAGTGGGGGATACTTTTGTTTCATCTGATCTTCGCGTTCCCAGGTGAACTCTGGGCCGCGACGTGAGTTCCAACGAACTTGAACAAGAGGTATTCTAGTACGCTTGAGGACCTTAACATCCCGGTCCATGATTTCAACTGGTTTCTCAACGAATCGTAACTGCTCGTCGATAGTGGGCTCCTTCAAAGGAACTATGTGGGTCTCATCTGACAGATACTTCTTCAGATTTGATACGTGGAAGACGTTGTGAACTGCACTGAGTTCCGCTGGTAAGTTCAGTTTGTAGGCCACCTTGCCTATTTTCTTTATAACTTCGAAAGGTCCAACGTATCGTGGGTTAATCTTGCCTCGTATACCAAAACGAACCACACCCCTCCAGGGTGAAACTTTGAGTAGTACTCACTCCCCAACTTGGAGCTTGAGTGGTTTCCTGCCCTTATCGGCGTAAACTTTTTGACGGTCACGAGCTGCCGCCATTCGTTGTCGTATCTGAGCAATTCGTTCTGTTGTGTCCACCACAAGTTCTGGACCAGTAATCTGACTATTCCCCACCTCTGCCCAACAAGGAGGTGACCGACATTTACGCCCGTACAATGCCTCAAACGGAGCAGCTTTAATGCTGGTGTGGTAGCTGTTATTGTACGCAAATTCCACAAGTGACATATGCTTTTCCCAGCCGTTGCCAAAGTCAATTACACATGCCCTAAGCATGTCTTCAAGGGTCTGGATGGTGCGTTCAGACTGCCCATCCGTTTGCGGGTGATAAGCTGTGCTCGTATCTAAACGTGAGCCAAAGGGCTTGTGCATTGTTTGCCACAGTTCTGATGTAAAACGTGCATCTGGATCCGAGATAATAGAAGTGGGCACTCCGTGCCTCGAGACAACTTCCTTAAGATATACGTCTGCTAGCGTGGAGAACTTATCCGTTTCTTTGATAGCCAAGAAGTGAGCAGACTTTGTGAGTCGATCCACGATCACCCAAATAGTATCGTTACCACGTTGAGATCTAGGCCGGCCAGTAACAAAATCCATGGAAATTTGCTCCCATTTCCATTGTGGTATCTCTGGTTGTTGGAGTAGGCCTGAAGGTTTCTGGTATTCCGCCTTGACTCTCGCACAAGTCAAGCACTTGCTAACGTACGTTGCTATGTGGGCCTTCATGCTAGGCCACCAATATGTAGTTTTGATATCGTGGTACATTTTATCCGAACCAGGATGTACCGAGTAGCGAGACTTGTGTGCCCCATCCATCACAAGCTCTCGTAGGTTGCCATAGCGTGGGACCCAAATGCGTCCTGTTATGTAGTAAGCACCGTCTTCCTTTTGTTCTAATCGTTGCCTGGAGCCATGTAGGGCTTCAGCCCTGATGTTTTCTGGTTTCAATGCTTCTACCTGAGCATCTCGTATCTGAGAAGGAAGACTAGACTGTATAGTGAGTTGTAAAGCTCGTACGCGCTTGGGCGCAGTGTCCTTTCAACTGAGGGCGTCGGCCACAACATTGGCTTTGCCCGGGTGTTATCTGATCGAGCATTCGTAGTCATTCAATAGTTCGACCCATCGTCGCTGTCGCATATTCAGTTCCTTCTGTTTGAAGATATGCTCGAGGCTCCTGTGATCTGTGTAGATAGCACACTTGGTACCGTACAGGTAATGTCGCCATATCTTAAGTGCAAAAACAACAGCTCCCAGCTCTAAGTCGTGTGTAGTGTAGTTTCTTTCATGAACTTTGAGTTGGCGTGAGGCGTAGGCTATAACCTTATCCCGTTGCATCAGTACACAACCGAGACCCTGAAATGATGCGTCGCAGTAAACCACGAAGTCGTCTGTTCCCTCTGGCAATGAAAGAATAGGTGTACTGCAAAGTCTATCCTTTAAGTGCTGAAATGCTAATTCCTGTGCATTTCCCCATTGATAAACAACGCCTTTCTGCGTCAGTGAAGTGAGAGGCTGTGCAATCTTGGAAAAATCCTTAATAAACCTCTTGTGGTAACCTGCCAATCCCAAGAATTGGCGAATTTCCGTTGGTGTACGAGGTGCAGGCCAGTTCTTAACCGAGTCTACCTTGGATGGATCAACGTAAATCCCATCCTTGTTTACCACATGGCCTAGGAAATGGACTTCACGAAGCCAGAAGTCGCATTTCGAGAACTTTGCGTAAAGCTGTTCTGTTCGAAGGAGTTCCAAAATAAGTCGTAGATGCTGCTCGTGTTCCTCCTGACTCTTAGAATAGATCAGGATGTCGGCGATGAATACTATAACGAACTTGTCTAAGTAAGGCTTGCACACTCGATTCATCAAGTCCATGAAGACCGTAGGTGCGTTTGTCAGCCCAGAAGGCATGACCAAAAACTCGTAGTGTCCATAACGAGTTCTAAAGGATGTTTTGGAGATGCCCTCTTCTCGGACTCTCAGCTGGTGATATCCTGATCTTAAATCTATCTTTGAATAGTAGCTCGACCCTTGCAGCTGGTCGATTAAGTCGTCAATGCGTGGAAGAGGATAGCGATTCTTCACAGTCACCTTGTTGAGTTCACGATAGTCGATGCACATTCTGAAAGTACCATCCTTCTTCTTTACGAATAGCACTGGAGCTCCCCAGGGTGAAGAGCTAGGATGAATAAAAACCTTATCCAAGAGTTCTTGTAGTTGCGTAGACAGCTCTTCCAGTTCAGATCGGGCTAAACGATATGGTGCTCGAGCTATGGGTGTCGCTCCAGGAGCTTGTCACCATGAATTACCAAAGGTTCTTAACCAGTACAAGGAATGCGGACGATCTTTTCTTTGCAAAGAATCCCTGCTCGATGTTGAGGTAGCCCGTCCATACCAATAACGATGTCGAAGCCATTACAACGTTGGGGTCAATCCTAGCATCATTCTGACCAATCACCAACACTCGACCCCTGGCACCATTGCCGTCATTATTACCCCCGTTGTTGTCCCACTATTGTTCCCGTTTCCTTGGTTGTGGTTGTGGTTCTGATTCTGGTTCAGCCGTGGACAGTGTCTCTTGAAGTGAACTTCAGCCCTACACTGATGGCGTCTCTTGTTACCCTAATGTTGCTACTGAATTTGTGGAGCTTGTGGCTGCTGTTGTTGGTTCTTGTTTGTAGGACGTGAGCTTCTACAATCTTTGGCTCCATGACCAAGCTTGTTGCATCTCTGACAACGATCTTTGTTGCACGGCCCGCTGTGGTGCAAATTACATCGATTCCATCCTGCCCTTGACTACCAGAAGGTTGCTGACCAGGACTCTGGTAGTCATCGATATTTCGCTGTGGTGCCTGGGACTGAACCGTAGTCGAACCCTTGCTGGAGGTTCCATCCCACTTCCGTTTGTTGTCACAGGAAGTAGCAGAAGTAGTGGTAGTAGTAGCACCGATACGTTTAGGCAGCCTGTTCTGTTCCACTGCTTGGTCTGTGAGACGATGAGCAAGACGAGTAATATCCTGGATGGTTGCAAGGTTGGCCGATGTCACATGACTTTGAATCTCTGGTACTAAACCTTTGAGGTACAGCTCAATGCGCTTGATGGGAGGATCCACCATTTTTGGACATAACACCGTCAGTTCGTTGGATCGTTTCGTGTACGCTTCTATCTCTGACCCCGTCATCATCAGATTTAAGAACTCCATATCCAGTTTGCGGATGTCATCACAACTACAGTATTCACGTTTGATCAGTTTCCTCAAAATCCTTCCATGGGGTGGCATTAGCAGCCGCCAGCCCCAGCATCTGAACGTGCGCGTTCCACCAAGTTAACGCAGTGCTTTCGAGAGTACCAGTGGCGTACTTCACTCTACGGCCTCAGGGCATTCACCCATCTCTAAGACAGACTCGAGCTTTTCAAACCAATGGAGGAGTCCAACAGCTCCTTTAGTGCCACCGAAAGTACTAGAACGACAGTCCATGAACGTCTTGAATGTGCATACAGGCAGCTGAGCGTTCTGACCTTGTTGCGCGAGGAAGAAAGACCGGGTTAAGCGCGAGAGTTGGGTCATGAGAGTAGGATCTAACATCCTAGGATAGGTTCGTAACAGCAGGTTATACCTCCTGCCTGAGCAGCTGCGAGTGCTGCCGTAACTTGTCCGTTGATAAGAGCCGTCAGCTGGCTTGAGTTAGGTTCACACGTTCCCTCATGATCTTACATTGAAGGAAACACAAGTAGGAAAGGTGTCGCGAATGTGTGTAAGTGTGGAGTGACAGTAGGGAGCAAGCACAAATGTGTTTTCAAACTATAGTTGCTACGTTCATCTAAGCATACCATGAGCAAAGTTCTATGCAATCTAGCAAGTAGGCAATATAAAACGTAAACCATATCACCTAGAATGTCGAGCCTTGCACGTGGAGTGAAGCGTCGTTGTGGATCGTAGAGCACTGTACAGGTTATAGTCTGGTTTTAACCAAAAATGTTTTCCTTTATTAAAACCAAGTTCTCTATAACCAATGGCTCTGATACCAATCTGTCACACCCCCAAAATCCACACGCGGAGTATCACCGCTTGGAGGCGTGACTGACCAGGATCAAGCCACCAATCATATAGAACAAGCATGTAAGTAAACATAATTCAACCAACCAATATGAAAGGTGTTCAAAAACCAAAGCATAGTTAAGTGTTTAGCGGAAGCATAATTTGTAAAACCCATAGCAAGCATTAAATATGAAATAAAGTAATGTTTAAAGCATGGCACACATCGCCATGTCCCACAACGACCGTTCCTCCCTGTGCAAGCTCCCTGAGTACCTAATGACCTGCAAGGCATGTAGCAACGAATCAACAACAAAGTTGAGCGAGTTCACAGTTGGTTGTTGGTTTTAGTTGTTCCAAAAATAGTTCCTTTAACTGGCATCCCTGCCGTGGGGGTTACCCCATATTTGAAAACGTAAGTTGTTTAACCCATTAATTCTGGCAATCCAGCCGTGGGGGCTACCCCATGATAGTTATCTGGCATTTCGGCCGTGGGGGCTACCCCATGTATTACAAGACCACGCGTATCGACTGCTACGAAAATATAAGAGGTGCCCTAAGTCAATGTCTATCAGCATTGACCCTTTGCCCATAGTCCATTAGTACACGCCCGTCCGACTGGCACGGTGTGAGGTTTGTTAAACCTAATAGCGCTATTAACTAATGACCCGCTCGCCCTAGGCCTCGGCGATTAAGTCGATAATTGAGGGACTTCCTTTGATAGAGGTGATGGTCTTAAGATCGTGTACGTAGGCTTTACGTACGTGCCCTTCAATCCGAGGACAGTAGTAAGTATATCTGTACGTAGGTTTTACGTACGTGCCCTTCAACCCGAGGACAGTAGTAATTAGTTCAATAGTTGTATGAGTAGTTATCCAATCCCATACCCAACCCCTGGGAATCCCATGCCTTGGCTAGTGTGAACTCACCTTGGTTTGCTCGGCAGATATACAGAGAGGTCAAGTCTAGCAGCTAGTGGTCAACCACGTCCTAACATGGTTACCATACAAGTCAGGTTTTGGTTTCAAGTAGTGCACATAAGTATCACGTAAGATAGCATGTAAGAAACACACACACAGATCATGGCAACACGTATAACGTATTCAAGATTGGGCTCGCACAAGTCTAACAACTTGTGCGATTCACCCGCTGAAGCCCAACAGTTCCCGGCCCAATAATCAGAAAGCCCAAATACATCTACATGCATATACTACACGGCCCAACATATAAGCAAATAATCTATCTTGTGCGATCCATGCATCTTGTGCGATCAATCTTGTTTCCCAGCCCAACACATATAAACATACGGCCCAAATAACAAATAAACCAACAATCTTGTGCGACTCAAAGGTCCTTGTGCGACTGGGGACCTTTTGTGCGAATGGTTTAAAATATCCGAATATTAGGACATTCAGTTACAATCATTCAATGGTTTTCAAAATTCACAATTTATTAATAAATGCTAACAACTTCCATATCAAACAGAAATCGATCAAATCATTATTTTTAACAATTGTTTCACATAAACCCTAACATCATAATTATGAATAACAACCTATCAACTCATACACATGGATCTCGATTCACTAACATATTACATAGCAACACACATGATCATCCTCGGAATAAACAACAATGGCTGACAACTGTTTAATCATCTCAAAAGGGTATTGGACCGATTGCTTGATGGGATGGTACACATAAATGCCACTAACCTACGGTTTGACTAAAATAATCCCACTAGTCACATGCAATATAACACAATGGCCGACAATTTCTATATTGATCCTTATCATTAGTTTGCATTATTCAAGACTTCACATGAACTACTCTAATCGAAACAATGGACATTTAATTCCGATCACATTACAATAGTACACATTGCCCCAAGTAATTATCATTATTGTTTTCTACAATTTTCCATGAAGCACACAAATTTTTGTCCAATTGATTGGACCAAATTGTTAGTGGGTCGGTGGTTTCAAAACTCGATATTGAAATCAACTAACATTAACTTCAATGGCCGACATCACTGTTGTTACAAAACATGTGATTGAACCAAGTATGATATCATAATTCACATGGCATAGATAAGACAAATATGCATTAATAGCAATACACCATCATCGATCAATCAAGACATCAATTAACCACAAAATACTAAAACACTAACCGGATTAGAGATGAAGAAGGGTTAATCCGAATGATCAAACTTCGAGAGAGGGGCACTCTTTGTTGCCGTCGGGTTCAAGCAGGAGAGAAAGGGAGCTAGGGTTTGTGTGTGTAAAGTGCTTTGCTAAGTTATGAGAAACAAAACTCTCTAAAGGGTCAATGTATGCATATAGTTGACGTGGGCCGAACCCAGCTTTGGGCCGCCCTTGGTTCGGTTACAATTTGTGTGGAATGGGCTTGTGCGGTTAAGTTATGTTGTGCGACCGGTTCGTTAATATACAATATAATCATTACACATAAACACATAATCATAACATTCATTTAATCAATCACTTTCATAAAATCACATTGCGTTCACATACGTTACATCAAAGTACAAAAATAGGTTCGGAAATACGAGTTGTCACAAAAGTGAAATTTGCAGCATCAAACAAGAGCATAGCATAACCAAGGACCAACTCCAAACAATGATGGAAAAATATCATGTTTGCAAAAAGGAGTTGGAAGCCACCCAAATCACTTGTGAAAAATGGGTGGAATCCTGCAAAGGTTATGAAGTTATGCTTGAAAAACAGATCAAAAGCAATGTAAAATTTGGTGTAGGTTTTAGAAAACATGACCAAGTTGAAAACAATGCTGCAAATGATTCTGGTTCAGTTGAAATAATTCCAACAAACAAGAATGGCCAAGAAATCAAAATAACTGATAAAAATGGCAACAAAATCACACTTGAAATATCAACGGACTCTTCAACTTATGAAGAGATTGAGGAATATCAATTTAAACCCAGATGGTCTGATGAGTGTGACATTCTTGAAAACTTCAAGCCCATGGACTTCACAACCACTGATGGTGTAAAAGCTCCCAAGGAAAAAGTCATTCCTCTTAAGGACATCCCAACAGTAGTTCAAAACTCTGTTGCAAATGAGTCTGGGAAGAAGAAAAAAAGAGTAAAGATTAAAAACTTATTTTGTGATTTCTGTGAAAAGAATAATCATCTAACAAAAGATTGTTTTCATCTAAAAGCATATGATATCAACAAAACAAGTGTTATTGAACCTGCTAAGAGCTGCACCATCTGTGGTAAATCAAACCACAAAACTCAGGAATGTGTGTATCTCAAATCCTTTGATGTAAAAAAGAATGAGTACACTGCAAAAACATCCTTGAGTTCATCAAACCCATCTGTCAAATTTACCAAGAATCAACCACTGTTTGTACCAGTTCAAACAGCTATTACAAAACAGCTGAACCAAATCTCTATTAAAAGAGATGTTCAGGTGACTGATGCACCCCCTGCCAACCAATACCAAAGAGGTAAAGGACAACCACCATACCAAAGGATCCCACATGTTTATGAGGCTTACAAAAGGCCTTCTAAACCAAGAGTGAACAGGCATCCTTTTGGGTACCAACAGATAATTGGGCAAGACCCCCAACAGTGGTTAGAGAAAAACAGTTCCAAAATTGTCCAAACCCCTGAGCTAACCACTGTCCATCCACCTGAACTTAACCTAGACACTGTTGAGACCCCATCCAAAGCCTTATTGGCTTTGGAGACCCTAATGAACTAACCTTTTACTTGATGTGCAGTGAGCTTCTGCATGCTTAGATAGTCTTTGGTATGTAGATAGTGGAGGCTCCAGGCACATGACAGGATGTAGAGCCCTACTCAAGGATTTCAAAACTCATGGAGGGGGTGATATATCCTTTGGTAATAATAGTAAAGGGAAGGTTATGGGGTCTGGTATAGTTCAGTCTGGGAATGTTAAGTTTGAAAATGTCAATCTGATAGACAATCTAAAATTCAACCTCCTAAGTGTTTCACAAATGAGTGATAAGGGCTATGGCTCATTCTTTACAAAGGAGTGTTGTAGGATTGTTGGACCAGAAATGGTTGAAAAGATTGAAGAAATAATAAAAAATGGATAAACCCAACTTATTGCTCAAAGGAGTGGCAATGTTTATGTAGTTGATATGTCAAAAGAGAGCCCTAGGACTGATGCTTGTCTGTTCTCAGCTGCCTCTAACAAAGAGACAGAATTATGGCACAGGAGATTGGGGCACACAAATCTCAAGACAATCACTGCTTTGTCAAAACATGGGTTAGTAAGAGGTTTACCTCAAAAACTGTTCACCTATCCTGAGCATTGTGTTTCCTGCCTAAAATAAAAACAACATAAAAGCACCTATAAATTCATTGAAGAGTCCAAAACAACCAAGTGCTTGCAAATGCTTCACATGGATTTGTTTGGCCCAGTTAAAGTCATGAGTCTTAGGAAGAAAATATATTGTTTGGTTATTGTTGATGACTTTTCTAGGTTTATGATGTGTGATTTTTGCAATTAATTTTTATGACCAAGTTTTAAAAGTGGAACTCGCTAACTACACACAACGGCAAGTGAACCGGACGTGAGAGTAGTGTAACTAGCAAGACCGAGTATCGAACCGTGGACTCTAGACTGGCACCTATAATAATTAACCCTAATCACAATTCTAGTCCTAAATTGATTTTAAAATTTTGGTTTTTATTTTAGAATTAATTAAATAATATTTTAACTAAATCTACTAGCTAACGAACCTAACGAACACGAAGGCAACTAAAAACGGTGAACTTAACCAGGAGAGATGAACAAACCACTTAGGTAGGAATCAATAATGACACGTGAAGATAACAATTTGACAAATGACTTAGGTTTCGGTTTCTAACTGACTACTCTCTTGTGAAAGAGAATAAATCCTATAGTAATTAGGTAACAAGGAAAGTGACCCACTAACTCAAGAACCTAAAAACCGACCAATAAAACAACCAAAACGTGTGATGGAGTGCTATAAGGAAACAAGCCTAATTAAAGGTCCTAAATCCCACAAATATTAAATTGCAAATGATTACCCTTAACCAACCCTCTATATGTGAAGCAAGCTATAAGATGATACACCAAAATCCTAGGACTGACTGACGCACGAATAAGCAGATGAACCCCGAGTTATCAAGTGTTCAAAACTACCAAACAATGCACATAATTACCTAGCAACTTCTAATTATCTTTCGAATCAAAGAAGATGGGTGCACACTAATGTCTAGCTGATTTTAAATTGATTTTATGTTATGACTTGTTACCAAGTTCAAACAATTAGATTGAGAATCGCGGATAAACAACCTAAAAGCGAGTTTTAACACAACTAGTGGTGACTTATTCCTACCAAAAGCATTAAACTCATCAACCAAATCAATAAATTCAGCAAAACAAAAACATACACAATCAATTTTAGCAACAACTTATAACCAATTTACTCCAAAATGTTGTCAAAGTCATATAGTCAAAATAATCATCAAACACGCATCAAAAGATCATCCACACCTAAGTGGCTTTAAAAGTTTTAGCCTCTAAACATTGTCTCAAATTCAAAACAAAGTCTAAAAGATGAAAACATGTTCATAATTGTTTAAAAATAAAAAGAATCGAACCCACTTGTATGAGTGTGCGTATGATGTTCTGCTCCCTTCTTTCGTTCGTCTGCTAGTCACCAGTAGGTTTATTTTCTTTTTTTTCTTCTTGTGATGAAGCAGCTCATTTATGACCCGTTTTAGCTCGCTTTTATTTCTTTATGCACCAAGACCTGTAATAAACAATCTAATAAAATAAAAGCTAAAAACTAATAAAAATGACTCTAACACTATCAAAAATAATACAATTTACATAAGATAAATGTATGTGTTTTACAACACATCAGTTTACATGGACTTACTTTTTACACTCCAAAGATGAGACTGCAGGCATTCTGCAAGACTTTGTTACATAGGTTGAAAAGCAGTTTGACTTGCCAGTAAAAGTCTTCAGGAGTGACATTGGCACAGAGTTCAGAAATAAGGAGTTGGATGATTTCTGTGTGTCAAAAGGAATTGTAAGGCAGTACAGCATTCCAAGAACACCAGAACAAAATGGGGTTGTTGAAAGAAAGAACATGATATTGATTGAGGCTGCCAGAACCATGCTTGCTGATTCAGGTTTGCCATTAACTTTTTGGGCAGAGGCAGTAAACACTGCTTGCTATGTCCAGAACAGAGTTTTTATCAACCCTAGACATCAAAAGACTGCTTATGAACTGCTGTATAAAATAAAACCACTGATCTCATATTTCAAAGTTTTTGGCTGCCCATGTTTCATTTTAAACTTAAAAGATTCTATCTCAAAGTTTGCAGCTAAAATTGATTGTGGTTATCATCTGGGATACTCAACCATACTAAGGCCTACAAAGTGTTTAACACAAGGACCAAAACAGTGGAAGAGACTTTGAATGTGAAGTTTAATGAACTTTCATCAATAAAAATCCCAGGAAACCCTGCAGAATTATTTGATCTTGATAAATTCACATTTGAAAATGTTGCTGTCAAGACTAACAATGCAGGTCCATTAGAAAATCCTCCATCAGACTATGGATATGAAGTCATCATTCCACAACAAAAGTCTGTTTCAATTGGAAGAGCAGCAGATGTTCAAAACAGCTGTCAAAGCTCAACCACTGCTACCTCAACAATTGTTGACCAAAGTAGCCCATTCTCATCAACCACTGTTGACAAAAGCCATCAAACAGTGGATAAAAGTCAACATGTTTTCACACCTGTTCCTCCTATTCCTCCACCTCCATTTGTAGCCACTGCTTAATCATCAAAGTCACCAGCAGTGGTTAGCTCAGATGATTCCCATCTGCAGCCTTCACCCTTAAATGCCATTGTTCCATACAAAGGAAAGTTAATCTTCTTAAAGTCTCATCCACCTGACTAAATCATTGACAACATCAGTGAAGGGGTGCTCACAAGAAGCCAATCCCAAAACATCTTTCTTTTTACTGGTTTCCTATCTCTCCATCAGCCAGTCAAGAAACAAGAGGCACTAAAAGACAACAGCTGGGTAGAAGCCATGCAAGAGGAGCTCCAACAGTTTAAAAGACAACAAGTATGGGAGCTTGTACCACTGCCAGAGGATGTAAGTCCTATTGGCACAAAGTGGGTCTTCAAAAATAAAACTGATGAAAGGGGTATTGTTGTCAAGAATAAAGCAAGGCTAGTGGTTCAAGGTTTCAGACAGGAAGAGGGCATTGACTATGATGAAACTTTTGCCCCTGTAGCAAGATTGGAAGAAATTAGACTGTTCTTGGCCTTTGCTGTCAACCACAACATCAAGGTGTATCAAATGGATATCAAATGTGCATTCCTCTATGGCAAGATTCAAGAAGAGGTATATGTTTGTCAACCTCCAGGTTTTGAGGATCCATTTAATCCAGATCATGTCTACAAGCTAAATAAAGCTTTGTATGGCTTGAAACAAGCACCAAGAACCTAGTATGAAACTCTTTCCACCTTTCTACTTTCCATTGGTTTCACAAGAGGTAAAATAAACAAAACACTGTTTTTAAAATGGAGGGGGAAAGACTTGATGATTGTCCAGATTTATGTGGATGACATCATTTTTGGAAGCACATATGCTAAAATATGAGAAGAGCTCAGACAACTCATGACAGCTGAGTTTGAGATGAGTGCAATGGGTGAACTCCAGTGCTTTCTTGGTCTCCAAGTAAGGCAACTGCAAAATGGTACTTTCATCCATTAAGGCAAATATGCGAAAGAACTTTTAAAGAAATTTGAGATGGATGATTGTAAACCATGTAGTACACCCATAGCAACCAATAAAATAGTCATGTCTGATGAAAAGGATGATTTGGTTGATCAAACTCTTTATAGAAGCTTGGGTCTTTATTGTACCTGACTGCATCTAGGCCAAACATCATGTTTGCTACATGTGTTTGTGCAAGATCCTAATCAGCCCCTAGAAAGTCAAACCTTATTGCTGTAAAAAGGATATTCAGATACCTAAAAGGTGCTCCCACACTTGGTATCTGGTATCCAGCTGATGGAAATATCAAGCTTTCAGAATTCTCAGATAGTGACTTTGCTGGATGTGACAAAACAAGGAAGTCCACTTCAGGAGGGTGCCAATTCCTAGGCAATTGCTTAGTGTCTTGGCAAAGCAAAAAGCAAGCAGCTGTTTCCACATCCACTGCTGAGGCAGAGTATATAGTTGCTGCAAGCTGTACAGCCCAACTGCTTTGGCTTCAAAATCAATTGCTGGATTTTGGTATCACGGCCCTAAAGACACCTCTCATGTTGGACAGTCAGGCAGCAGAAAATATCATCAAAAATGCAGTCTCTCATTCAACCACCAAGCACATTGACATCAGACATCACTTTGTGAGGGATTGCTATGAAAAAGGTTTGATTTCTTTGCACCATGTTCCAACTAAAGATCAGCTGGCAGATGTGCTAACAAAAGCTTTAGACACATCCACCTTTGAAAGTCTAATCTCTAGGATTGGCATGCTGAACATGGAATAACAGGAAAAATCCTGTTTTTCTATGAATAAAAGTATTAAAATGTTTTCAGAAAATCAAAATCCATCCTTAAAAATAGCTAAAAATGAATATTTTCATAAATCCTTAAAAGTCTGCCATAACCATTGTTTTTAGTTCAAACATCTGTTCTGCTAAAAGCTGTCCACTGCTGAAAGTCAACCTCTGTTCTCTCATTTCTTTGGTAATCACTGTTGTTCAAAATCAGTGCTTTAAACCACTGCTAGATAGCTATCCTCTGATAGTACAAAGTCTCCCACTGCCTTCATTTGTCCTTTTCACAAACCACTGATACTTGTTTCATTAGTAGTTTTCTAAACAACTGTCTTCCATTACCATCAGAGGTTGGCACGTGGACAGTACATAGCGGTCAGATCTTTTGTAACCGCTGCCACGTCAGCATTCAGCTTTTCCCTTTATAAAACCCTGATCAAATCCCAAACAGGGTTTTTCACTGTCGAATCGAATTCAAAATTTCTTTCTCAAAGCAGTTATCATCTTTTTCTCTCAAATCACTCACCGTCTTCTTCCTCGTGCAAATCACACAACTTCTTCCCATTTTCATCATCTCACAAAATCATTCACCATTTAAAATGGCCGATGATCTTCCATTCAAAGCTCCTCACAGTTATTTGGGGCTACTTGTAAAACCCACTCACACCACCACTTTCGACTCCATTATTGACGCTCTTTCGTCGTCAAAGTACAAAACTTTGTTGACCTATGATGCTCCAGTTTACAAGAAAACCCAGCAAGAGTTTTGGAAAAATGCTAAGCTTGATTCTATTGATAAAACGCCAATAGCCATTACTTCTTCAATAAAGGGTATTTCCGTCACAATAACACCTCAAACCATTTCGGAGGTATTTGAACTTGATGATCTTCAAGGTAAAAATTCTTTCCCTAAAATCGAGTATCAAACAGATTTTATTGAGAGGGGGTATGCTGAGGAAATGAAGAAAGAAACTTTACAAAAGGGCAGTTTTCCTCCTGCTCAAAGGTTTTTATTTCATACCCTCTTGATGTGTGTGTCCAACAAAACCACTGCTTTCAATGAAATTCCGTTGAAGATCCAATACCTGGGTTATGCTATCATGAATGAGGAAAATTTTAACTACTCCCAGGAGATTTTCAATGATTTGGTAAAAAATGTTAATAAGAAAACCTTTTTACTCTTTCCAAGGTTCTTAAGTTACTATTTTAATAAAAAAAAAATTCCAAGGATAATGCACATGTGCTTATCCAAGGTGAACCTTGTCAAATAAACAGCCTAACACCTGAAACATTTACAAGGCTGTAAAAAATTACCGAAACACAAGCAGAGGTCCTTGAGCAGACTTTAGCAGCAACCACTGCTCCTCAGGTATCTGCTGCTGAGCCCACTGCTCAATGTGATCATAGCAGCCAACCCACTGCTGTGAAACCCACACCTAAATCCACCAAAAGACCAAGATAAAATAAATCCCAAAAGCCCCCAAACCTACAAAAAAGGCAACTCTGGAAGATGAGATCCCATAGCAACTGCCAGTGACAACACAAAAGTCACCAGAAACCACTGCTGCTACTTCCTCACAGCAGTTGGTAAAAAGATCTCAACCTGAGCCTCAAACTCCTCCTGCTTCTTCTAAAAAAGAACAGGTTGCAAGAACAGGGACACCACAATATGATGCTCTGGAATCACTTGATTCCATCATCCACAGGCCACTGCCCAGGGCACATTCTCTTTCCACCCCAATACTCACTGCCACAATTCCACCACAAACAAAACTTTTGTTGGATGCACTTGATATAGCTCAGACAAAAATCAGTTCCTCTTAACCACTTATCACTGAGAGTATGCCACCATAAGTGACTGAGTCTGAGCTCCCTATCTTTGCTAACCCACCAACAACTGAGGAAGTTACACCCCTTGAGTTACATATAACTCTTGGTTGTAGTTCAAGTGAAGCAACTACTATAAGTGTTGAACCCACTGGTTTACACTTGGACAGTAGTTTCATCCCTAAGACTTCCTTGAAGGCAATTTCTTCTATGGGGCCCATGGAGTTTCCAGTATTTACTGGCTCCATTAAAATGGTAACCTCTTTTGGAGAAAGAAGTCCCCAGTACCAAGAACAAGGGGCATCAGGGGATGACTTTTGGGAAACTTTCCCTAAGTCAACCACTGATACAACCACTGCTAGTGGGAAAGCAGATGATCCCATTAAGTTGGGTGATGGTTTAATGTACCAAGAATTGACGGATAGAGTTGACAAACTTGATACATCTGTTGCAGAAATCAAAGACATGCTGCAACAGTTGTTGAAAGCACAAAAGGTACCATCCACTGCTATGCCAGTTTCATCATCTGCTCCCACTGCTGCTGAGCTTTGGAGCTTATTTCAACCTCTGCTTCACCAACAAAGAGCATATGCTGATCAGCAACATGACATACAAGTTCAAAAGATCAGAAATATGATGGAAGCTAGGTTCATGGATACACAAGCTGACATAAAGGCAATCAAGGCCCATTTGCTGAAAACCACTGGTTCTACTCCTCCTCCTATAATTTATGTTGATAATCCTCCTCCAGCTGACGCCAAAAAGGGGGAGAAATTAAAGCAGCAAAAGAAGAAGGGATATGAAGATGGTCTGTACATTGCACCAGATAAATCTAGTATGCTTGCAGACATCCCTAAACCAGATGGGTCCCAAAAGGTTGATGTAACCCTAAATGCCATTGCTGATGAAAAGGAAAGGCAAAAAAGGGATATGGAGGCAAAGGGTAAGTCAAGGTTTGAGGATGAAAAGAAAGTGTTTATGGAGATGGAAGTTCAGGTACTTCAGAGCCCAAGGATGAAGAAAATCCTAAGCCCCAAAGAAGGCAGCCCACTAGAAAAGTGAGGCAACCCAAAACCACACCTTCCAGACTCACAAAACATGCCTCTCAAACTTCCAAAAACTCCTCACATCAAACCTCCAAACCAACAGCTGTTAAAACACCTGTTGTATCAACAACTGTTGGTACTTCAGTGGTTTCAGCAGTTGGTAACCCAACAACCATCACTTCAATATACACATCAACCACTGCCACCACCACTTCAACCACTGGCTCACCAAATATTCCATCACCTCCACAAAAGCCTCCTACCAAAAAGCAGAAGACAGCTAATGACACATCATCAGTTGTAATGACAACAATGGTTGAGACACCAGTTGTTTCAACAATTGTTAGTCAATCACCCATCACCTCAAACATTCCTTCACAAGCCATAATTCCTTTTGTTCCAAACCTTCAAACAAACACACCTTCTCCCGATAAGGTGTACACAAGAAGAAGACAATTTCAGGTGCATGATGATGACATACCAGCACCTGATCCTATTTTATCTGCTCCTTACAAAGACATTAAGCCTCAACCCTTCATTCCTCCAAAATTGGCCAACCCAATCAAAGATTCAATAGAACTTCAATGATATGACCCTGCTAATGTTATACCTGTAGCTGCCAGTTATCCACTAGAACTGGAGGCAGTTAAAAATGAAATGAGACAGTACTACACAGTGGATGATCCTTCAAAAAGGAAATTTCCTTCTCTGATTGGTTATAGAGATCCAGCCAACATGAATGAGTATTTAAAGCTCAAAGCTAGGAAAGCTAAATCCAGAGCTAGACTTGAATGTAAAGGGAAAAGTGACAATGAAGTCTCAAGTCATATGCAGTTTTTGCTCACCAAGGTCAAAATATTAGAAGACTATGCCAGAGACCTGAGCAAAGAAATGTCCAACCTGCCTCCAGAAGCTGGTTTACCAGTTGATCTGAAAGAAGACATTATCAAGCTGATTTTGAGTGAAAATTTTTACCCTGCCACTGCTAAACAGTTCCAAGACTGGCCTCTGGTTGCTCTCAAAGCAGAACTGAATAGAATTGAAAGAATAAAGAGAGATCAAGGCATGAAAAGGTCAGCACCAAATTGGAGCAAATACAAAAAGAAAATTGATGATCTTACATTGGAGTATAAAAGAAAGAAGCAGGAATTGGTTGATGCAAAGGTTGGAACTGCCAAAGCGATATCAAAATGGACATGGCAATACACTGATGAGGCTTATGAAAGGCTAAGAAAAAGGAGAGTAACAGATCCTAAGCTTCCAAAGAAGCCGGATTACAAAACCACTGCTAAGCAAAAGCAGCAGGTGCATACTACTAAACCACTGTTCATATCATCAGATACCTCGGTCATTGTGTTAAACCAAAGAAAGAGGCAAAAGCTGACTGATGCAGAAGAAAAAGAACAAGAGGCTGAATACTTCAAAGAAGCTATAAAAACAATGCCATTAGAAAATGAAAGCTCAGCAATTCTTCAAAATATAGCCAAAAATGTTTTGACAAGGCCACCATCTCCAAACTCATCAACAAATAAACCTCTCCCAAGAAACCCAAAGGATTCAAAGATACTAAAGTGGAAATCTGATAAACAGACCCATGTATTGACATTGCTCAAATCCAATGGGAAAGTGGAGCACATATCAAGGGAACAAGCACTAGGCCTGGGTGTTAAGGATCTTCAAGATCTACTTGAGCTACCACTGTGCAGGGAGGAGGATGACACAAGTTCCATGGACTTTGAATTACAATTCAAAGGCCAAGTTAGGGAACTTTTGATGAGACAATAAAGATCCAAGAATAATGAAGAGTTTTGGCATCATCTGTTCCAGAGGGAGATTGTTGGGATTGAACCCTACCAAAAGAACAGTTGATTAAAGCCAAAACTGGATCAGAGCAGTGGATCCATAATAAGCAGATGTTTGTATTCATTCTCTCCCCTTGAAAGTGGCTAAACAACTGATGACCTCTATCCACTGCTCTTCTACAACAACTGATCATTAAAGAACTGTTGAAGACTAACACTGATGCTCAATCTACTGACCTGGGTCAAGCACTGCTGAAGACATAAAGTACTGCTGGAGTCACAACAGTGGAATGAGAAGCAGTAGTTTGTTTACTTATTGTATTGTAATGTAATCAGTAGTTTGATAGCAGTAGTTGTATTAGATCAGTAGTTACAGGTTGTTAGGAGGTTAGATGTCACTTTCATAGTGACGTCAGCCAAGATGCTTCAGTGGTTTGCTCGTGCTTATAAATAGAACAGTACCCTGTACTGTTCTATTAGCTCTTTCAGCACTTGTCTTCCTGTACGAACAAACCGTTGTGAGCTCAGGCTGAGAGGGAGTTTGTAATACATGCATGCAAAGTTGTAATTGAAGATTGAAATAAATTTAATCATTGGGTTCAATGTTAAACATGTGTGTTGAAAGCAATTCTCCTATTTGATTGTGTGTGAAAGTTTGTTTCCATTTAGTTTCCGCTGCAATTACTTGTTCATCTTCTTAATTCTCAAACAAAACACAATAAAAAAGAAACTCAAATCCTAACAGAGAACTTCATCATTAATTCGTAACTCAGTTTTTCTTGAATCTCGTTGAACCACAGCGACTTCATGCAACTCGCCTCTACCAAAGCCACCTCTTTTTATCTCCAATCTTTCTCTTTTTTTCAGTTCGTTTTTATTCCAGGATACGATTGGGTTTATTGACCGGTCAACTTCAAATCTGGTGCATTTAACTCGGTCGACATATAGTAGCTGTGTAATGACACACAAAAAAAAAACATTGCCAAGTGGTAAGATAATTAAACAAATCTTGTATACCTATATTTTTAGTAAGTTTTCTTACAAAAAACACTTACAGCCAAAACTGTGAGTGGCCCGGAAAATGGAGAATCAGGATCACACCTCCTCCATCCATCTTTACACGATTTAATTTGCTGAATCACATAGGCACACCAATTTATTTTACTGAAATCTGTATCTCCAGTAAAAATTTTCAAAATCCATTCTTTTATCCGCCCATTTCTATTACACTCAACCATTACGGTTAAGAATAACATTAGAAAGTCTAGTCAGAAATTGAAACTATTGGCTTCATCACTTGTGATTATAGATTTTTCCAGATTCGTCGGTGCCACAAATCGTGCACGGTATCGTTTTCTCCATGCCATAACAACAACATCAAGCTTTTGATATGCTCGTACATTTTGCATGTCTATCCCTTTGTTAGGAATTCCTAGAAGGTCATGGACAGACTCAACATCAACATTTATTGTTTCTTCAGTGTTGAAGTGGTCCACAACATAGTGTGCAAGTTTTGTAGGTATCCCACTGACGTTGAATGATAGCATTTTACCAAACCCCATCCTCTTCACGTCCTCTTGTTGGTTACTGGTTAGAGACTTGATGCATTTGTACAATTGCATAGGCGCTGAACGTGTTTTTATTTTAGACCACTTATGTGTGGTTTTTGGTTGTTTCCCACTTCGCCTTTTCACACCTTCATGTTTTCCTTTTTTGGTTTTCCTCACAACAACTGCATCCTTTTTTGGCAGAATCACATGGCCATTGTGACCCAAGGTGTTGTTACTTAACAAATCTCCAGTCATCTCTGAGTCGTTGTCCACTGAAACTAAGACACTAACTGTCAGTTACGGTTTACATGTTTTATAAAGAACGAAACAAGTTGTGTGTACGTACCTATTAGTTTCCTTTTGACAATTTTCTTTGCTTTGCTATCCGCCTGTGATTGCTGACCTGTAAATATACATTTTTTTAACAATCAACATTAGAGTATCGAAACATATATTTATTTAGATTCCTAAAGATCACGTCTAAAACAGTTCTGTACCACCTCTAGTATGTGTTGCTGGCCCACCCGCATCGCCATCAGCTTAGAATGTTTTACAAAGTCCATGTACATAAATATTAGATATAAAAAAATGTAACGAAGAAACATATATAGACAAAAAAAACATACCTTTTTTTAGTTTCTTCGTGTTTTCCCCGGGGGTGTCCAAATCACTGTCTGGTGAAACTTCTTATTAGCTTTCTTTTTTGCAACTTCTTATAACATTGCGCTTGCTTATCTATATTTGTACAAGTTTTATATAAATCACAAACTATTAACAACCTTTACAAAATATATGTCTTAACAATCACAAAAGAAAGACTAATTTTAAGCCTTTTTTACCTCCTCTTGTTCGCGTTGCTAGACCGCCCGTGTTAGCATCCGGTGGCACTATTTAGAAAGCTTAACAATTAGCATTAAACTATCGAAACATATATTTATTTAGATTCCTAAAGATCACTTCTAAAACAGTTCTGTATGTCCTCTAGTATATATTTATTTAGATTCCTAAAGATCATCGCCGTCAACTTAGAATGTTTTACAAAGTTCATGTACATAAATATTAGATTTTAAAAAAAATGTAACCAACAAACTTCTATACATAAAAAAACATACCTTTTTTTATTTTCTCCATGTTTTCCCGGGGGGTGTCCAAATCACTGTCTGGTGAAACTGAGACACCAACTTTGTTTTATTGTTCATATAAAACATAATTACAAGACAAGCGAAAGAAAAAAAATGTTTGTACGTACTTATTAGCTTTCTTTTTTGCAACTTCTTATCACGATGCGCTTGCTTACCTACATTTGTACAAGTTTTATATAAATCACAAACTATTAACAACCTTTACAAAATATATGTCTTAAAAATCACAAAAAAAGACTAATTTTAAGCCTTTTTTACCTCCTCTTGTTCGCGTTGCTAGACCGCCCGTGTTAGTATCCGGTGTCACTATTTAGAAAGATTATGTACATTAGAAATAGACATGACAACAAACATGTAATGAATTCAAAGTAGTTACGTACATATTAGTTGCCTGTTTATGCGCTTATCGACAACCGGGGTACGGCAAGCCTTTTTAGCTGCATTTTTTAATTGTAAACAACATTAATAAAATAACATGTAACTTAATACGTAAGCATAATTTATCATAGGTTTGTAGTTATAAACACCTGGGCTCATTTTTTCCTTGGATCTATTTTTGTTATTCTTAGCTGCAACAGCGGATCACTTCAAAGTATCACGTAATCCAACAAAGCATCAGATTAAGAGCCAGTCAATTTATGCTCCAGATCACTTTTATAACCCAGACAAATGAACAGTAGATAACAAATACAGGACCACAATCACCAGTAGCTCACTATGGCCCATTTCAATTTATAGCAAGCAAAGATTTTTTTCTCAGACGAACATTCTTCCCACATTTTTTATGCTTATAGTTTTTATTATCCCTAAAATTCTCAATATTTTTTAACTTTTCTGATTAAGTATTGATAAACCCTGAATAGCCGTTTTTTTCTAATTACAGACTATTAGTGTAATTTATTTTCTCAATCAAAATTAATTCTCAATCAAAATTAACACTCAAATTAGAGCCCCCCACCCCCACCCCAATTGATCACGTATTCATCCAAAAAACGGTTGTATCCAAGCGTTTAACAACTGAGATTATTCAAAAGAATGAAAAAACCCTAAGGCTACCCTGTCATTAAGAAAACCCAGATGGGTACGAAGGAACCGAGCACTTTCAAAACTCTTTAAAACCATATAATATCTATTTTAACACAACCCAAATCTGTATAGCTAAAAGAAAGTTGACAATTTTAGTCAACAAAGAACCCTATTCATCCAAATTAACACACAAATTAGAGCCCCCCACCGGAATTGATCATGTATTCACCCAAAAAACCGTTGTATCCAAGCGATTAAGAAGTGAGATTATTCAAAAGAAAGTAAAAACCCTAACGATACCTGTTATTAAGAAAACCCAGATGGGTATAAACGAACCGGGCAGTTTGAAAACTCTTCAAAACACTATAATCTCTATTTAACACAACCCTATAATCTCTATTCAACAAAGAACCGACACACCTGAAATACCCTCGTTTTTATGCTCAATATCTCTGGCGATCGTTGATTTTCTCCGGTGATTGTTGAATATCTCCAGCGATGGTCGATTTTCTGCGGCGATTGTTCAATATCTCAAGCGACTTTTCACTGGATTATGCTTTTTGTCTGAATATCTCCGGTGATTTTGGGTATAGATGAAGAGGGTTGATGAAGATTATGAAAGAGAGAGAGTGTATTTTGTGGTTTTTGAAATATTGAAGACTGATGTAGTGATGTAGGTTTAGGGTAATGATGTAGCTGATGTAAGGTTTCTTACACCATGCAGAGTTTTATCTCTTTGTAAGAGATTATATTAATCTTTCCCATATTGCCCTCTACGTACATCAAATATATTAAAAAATAGAGATAAAGGGATTCAAAATCAACTGATGGCCCAAAATGAATCTCAGCCATCCATCAAGCTTAATCAATGGTTATTAATGGGTTTTCAGAGTTTCTTCAACTCAAGTGGGTTTTCAATTTATCCTTGCCCTATATATATATATTGTTACATTAAATTGTTGCGTTTTGAAAATTAGCGACAACTTGTATTGTTGGGATTATTCTAAAGTAGAGGAAACTCTGTTCGTTTTTCATAAAAATCCATAATAGGGAATATGTTATCATTTTTAACAACAAAACACATCGGGATTTAAAGTATTTTATGAAATATAAACATAAGCGTATATTTATTGACGGCTCTTATAACTCACAAAAACAAGTTTATAACATTTCAATGAACGTGGTTTACAAGATAACGGAACTCGGAAAATTCATATAAAATAAATGTAATTATTTATATTTATTTCAAACGTCTAAATGAAATACGATATGTTACCGTACGATCTTAACAAATAATATTATCCGAGTTATGTCGGTAAAAACAAACGAAATTTGATTCTAACAAGCGTACAATTATACAATTATTTTTCTAATTATAAATGAGACGCAAGACTATTATTTCGGCTATGTTTTATATACATATATATCTGCATATATATGTACGTTCTACTAAAAGCACGACAAGTCGTGTTATCATTCATTACCGAAAATGACGAATATTTGGAAAACCGCATACGAGTTTACGTGTATAATTTTTAGACACACACTTGTTCATGTATGTGTACTACTATTCGAGACATTTCATAACTATATTTATATTGATACATATAAATATATATCCTTAATCTCTCAGAAACTAAGTTGTTCCTAAGACTTAGTATTATCCCGACTATAAATGGGATTAAACAATTATAGCATTATTGTTTCAAATCAAGTTAACAACACTTCCATAAAATGGTTAACGATTCGGTAGAGCTCAATGATGAACATTATAACTGTATCTACCTCAATTAGAAACTTATATTTTTGCTATTTATTAGGGATGCCTTAGTATTAGCATACACGTAGCAACCTGATGATTCAAGTTAGTTTTTCTTGCACAAGTATATCAAGATGAGTTCATAACTCCCACTTTTTACAGTTTTACATTTTTATAAATGTTTTTCAGGGGGGGGGGGGCATGCAGGTTTTGCAAAAGCATACAAGAATTCGATGAAAGAATATCACATATTTCTAAACCATGTTACAAATGAGTTCCAACTAACACAAATGGTTTACGAAAGCTTTATGCCAAAATACACCGGTTTTACAAAACATACGCGTTTTACGAAACATGCATGAGTTACAAGACTAGTAACGGGATTGTCCTAGTTATAATTAGGGACTGGATTGTCCTACACAGAAACGATGGGACTGGGTTGTCCTACATACAAACGGTTGGACTGGGTTGTCCTACAGTGAAGTCCTCGCTACATTTCGGAACTATAGCCGACTGCTAGTCTATCGTCATGGGTACACGATATGGCGAGACACTCACTAACTCGAGGTTGGTTATAGGCTCATGCGGGCATGTTGTCGTGTCTTACATGGACAATGACGATTATACAAGTTTTACAAGTACAAAGTTTTCAAATAACATGCCGAGGAAAATGTTTGTTACATTTTCTCAACATTATTTAAACCGCTTATCAAAAAGATTTATTCCAAGTCTTTTCAAACAAACTATGAACTCGTCAACTTATGTTGACTTTTTAGAATGTTCTTTCTCAAGTTTCACATTCAAACTATGGCACGGTTGGAATAGGAGAACCCTTCAGGGATCGAGTACCTTAGCGGGCATATAACTTTTTAGAAGTCTTAGCATTATACTTCCATTGTGCAATGAAGATACCAGTCGTTACCCCCAACTCTGATTTTGCAGGGTGTGACAATCTTAAAGAAAAAGAGACTAAAGAATTCTTGAGCAGGAAAGTTGAAGACAAATAGTATTCAGCTAAGCCTTCTGAAGAAGAGATAATAAACAAACATGATCAATTGTTCAAGAATTCTATCAAACACAATTGTATTCCTCCTAGGTAGCGGAAGTTCTTTACACAAGATAAGAAGGTGTATAAGGGTGATGTGAGCAGTTGAAATTATTTTCCAAAGCTTAGATGTGTTGCAGTTAGAAAAGAACATGTGGTACAGTATTTTAGGTTCATAAATGATATAAAGACACTACATCATCATGATGAAAGGGCCTTGTTAAGAAGAAGGTTGATTAATATTGAAGAGAATGGGTATATATAATGGTTCATCAAACAATAAAGCTACGAGGTTAGAACAAGATGGAGGAATTTCCCTCAACAATTCCCAAAAAGAATCTGGTCAGAAACAGAGAAGGATGACATAGGTTTACCAATAGATACAATTATTTACAAACCTCCAAGAACTTTGAAGAAAATACGATTCCAAGAGATGGAACAGGATTTCTGTAAGAATTTTAAGTGGTGGTATTACAACGAAAGGACTAGTGAGGCAGCATTGGTACTATGTGAAGAAAAAAAGTGGAGGACTATTCAAATCCTACAATCAAATGTGGATAGTGAATATATCTGAAAAGTATATTGAAGTGTTGTTCTTCAATCCCATCTTTTGTGATATTAGGGATAGATAACAAGCACTAGACACTACTAGAAAACTAGGTTTTTCAGACCGCAATTTTGGTCGCAAACCAGTCACAATTGCCCTGTTGCGACCGTTTTCCGACCGGAACTACAATCGGAAAAACACCCGTCGCAATTGCTCTATTCCGACTAAGTTGCGACTGCTGCTATCTTTTGCGACCCGGGTTTTGCGACTTTTATAATGGTCACAAATATTGCGACTGTTCCTGGTTTTGTGGGACTTCGGTTGCGACGGTCTTGATGCGACCGTATTCCGACCGCATGCTTTTACAAAATGCGATCGTTTTCCGACCACTTGTCTTTTACAAACTGCGACTGTTTTGCAACTGTTTGCCATTTGAAAAATTGCGACCGTCTTTGCGGTCGCAATTTTTATTTATTTTTTAATAATTATTTTTATCCATTTTCTATTTTAACCTGCATATAATGTCAATTTTAAATTTTACATATTATCAAAATTTCACAATTATATAGAACATCCCACTTGAAACATCAAATACCAAAGTTATCATAACAAAATACATATTCAAAACAAAGTGTTTATACGTTTTGAAACCTAAGTCGTTGATTATATGTTTTGAAACCTAGCTTTTAGCATCGCTTCAATGTTTTCCATCCTTTCATTCATAGCCTCTTTCTCCGCCTTATCTTTCTCTTTTTTCCACCACCAATCTCGCAATAATATCATTCGACCTTTCTTTTTCTTCTTTTTCTTTCACTATATCTTAGATAATCACGTTCATCCTTTCGATCTAATAAAACCAATGCAAAGTGAAATATTAATGACCAACATAATCACAATTTATACAATCTAGAATTCCGTGTAATGTAATGAATCCGAGTTTTGAGGATCACCATTCGAAGTTGTGGAGAGGTTGCAAGAATTAACCATTAGTAGATATTTTCATTTTAGCATAACTAATTAAAGCACATTTACCTGTAAAATCAACAGCAACCATGAAGTTGAGTTCAAACCCACTAGAAATATAATCAAGAAAAGTCTACAACTCCTTTTCTTCATATCCATCCACAAAAAGTTTACCCTTGAGAGCCTATATAACATGTAAACAGGTGACATCTTCACACATGATCTAGATGAATTCTTTGTAGTTATAATGCTTCATTAATGGCAAAGTATATTGTTTATCAAACAAACTTTAATAGAATTGTAAAAGTGCTAAGTAACCCTTTGGAAACTATATTACAACCAATGAACACAATTTACCTTCTCATGATCTTTTTGAGGAGAAGATGGAAGAGCAAAATCTGCACCTTCATTTTCTTTGTAAAGAATTTTTATATCTTGAATTGATGTATCCAGTTTACTGCAAATAATAAAAGCTTTCACAATTATTTATCTATAATCTATAATTTCTAATATCTAGTTAGAGTAGGTTAAACATGAAACCTAGAGGTTGTCATTTCGACCCATATTCTCAAGAATGGGTGGATTCGGGTTAAGGTTTTATCCCTTAGGTGAACAGTTATTGAACCCATCTTTCCAACATTATGCTCATTTTTACCATGAAGCTTTAGTATCATACTTCGGCTACGAAGCGTCATGATCCGCCAATGTTAAATTTAGATGATCCACCTTCACTTTCTCTCTTTCTTCCTTTTGAATTCTTTTAGTAGCTTTAATGGGATTCTTCTTGCTTGCGTGCAAGCTACATCAAGAAAATAGGCTATTAGGAAAACTGTACAATCTTTCATTGACTATCATTTGACTCAGAAATTCAAAAAAAAAAAAAAACTTAGTTTTACAGTTGTGATTTGGGAAAATAGCTACCCAACCTTGTAAAGAGGTGATGCTTTGTAAAGTTTCCACATTTGTAGCGTTTATAGAAAACAGGTCAATTTTTTCGTAAATGGGTCAAAGTTACCATTTTAAGTAAACGGTTATATTTAACATTTTGTAAAAGGGTAAAAATTAAAGAGGGAACCGGTAATTAAGTTTTCTTGTAACACGTCGCCGACATCAATAAAGCAAGCCTGTAAAATTGTTTCTACTTTGATACATTCGGATATTGTTCATTATTCTTGTCATTCATTTTATAAAAAGATTAGAATACCATCAGGTACTATCTTTGAGATAGAAATAGGTGTTTAATATGTTCTGCTGGGGTGTTGAAGAAGAATTATGACCATCTTCCAAAAGACACATACCTTGGCAATTACCTTTTTTACATATGGAAATGGTATCTGCAGCTGTGTCCAACATCATCTTCATCCTAGTGGTGCACACATATGGCAAAAGTACATGTTAAGAATCAGCGGCTAGAATCTTATGTAATGCATTTTGGACCATCTAATACTCTTTGCTATGAAAAATTGTGCGTTTTCTAAAGCTAAAAACCAGGAAAACGATTGTAATTGTTTTCGCTGATATTATCAAATTAAAACAGAGCTCATAACAAATCTACACACACTTAAACAAAACAAATCGAAAGAAATTATTATAAAATCGAGAGATTGCCTATGAAAAACAAACTGATTTGAATCTAAACAGCACGAATTCGTAAGCGATTAATTAAAAATGAAACAATTACTTAAATCTGAGTGTTTCAAACAAACAAAAATGAGAAAACACATATAAATGATAACTCAAACAAAACAACGGAAGTCAATACAAGATCTACTGCTTATAGTCAACATATCGATTACGATCAACATACACGTACATATACACATATTCAAACCTAAAACAGATTCATCTGAGAGTAAAACAGGTCTAAAACACTAAATTACAAACAGATCTACTGAAATAGAGATAAATTACAGACTATATCGACTAAAATTATTAAGCAAGAGGTGTAGAATGTGACTGACCTTAACAAATATCTGCAGACGAATTCTCTAGTAGATGGGATGAAGACGAAGAATAGAAGAAGTGAGGTTGAAATCGCTAAACCTAACCGGATTCAAAACTGAACTCAGATAAAGCCTAATTCAAGTTTCATAATAATTAGGGCTCCAAAAGGATATATCATAAAAAATACAACAAATTGAAGAACAATATGTGTAAACTACTCAACAACAAGATCTCAAGCTCACTAATCACAATCAAATCGAACTTCGGAAGGGGATTTCAGTCGGATTGTTAACAATGAGTAGGATTACGAACGGATAGGAAGAGAGAAACATACCAGATCTACCGTGACTCGCAGATTTGTTTTGATGAACGATGAGCGGAAGAGGATGATGAACGATGAACGCCGGAATCAGATCGCCGGAGACGCGGATCTGTTTTGACTGAATTGCCGGAGTCGCAGATCTGTTAATTGAACGATCAGTGGAAGATGAACGATGACTGATGCTGGTTTTAATTGATCTAATGGTTATTGTCATTTATAACCCAGAACTTATGACTGATGCTGGTTTTTTACCCTGAACATATTAATTTAATGTTTTTTTTTTATTTTACAGGTAAAAATGACAATAGATTTTCCTAAAAAATTCCTCATTTTATTTGTATGTGTTATTATCTTATTTTATAAAAAATGGCAATAGATTTTCCTAAAAAAATCCTCACTTGAAATCCACGAACTAATAAGTGTAAATGAGTTATTATATATTTCTCGTATTTGCGACCGCTTTAAACGGTCGCAACTTTTCCTCTCTTCTATTCTTCTCGTATTTACGACCGGTTTAGACGGTCGCAACTTTTGTTTATTTATTCTCGTATTTGCGACCGCTTAAACGGTCGCAACTTTTGTTTTTCTTATTTTTCTTCTATTTGCAACCGTTTTCCGACCACTAGTGAACTGATTTGCAACCGGTAAAATGCGGTCACAAAATTTGCGACCGCTTTGCGACCGAATCTTGGGTGGTCTTCAATTTTGCAATGGTTTTGGTTTTGATCGCAAATTGGTCGGTAATTTTGCGACCGCCTTATTTTGGTCCCAAATTTTGGTCGCAATTGCCTAGTTTTCTAGTAGTGAGAGTTTCAGAAAGTTATGAGAATATGCTTCGCGTATAGGAAACACGCTGGAAGCGATTGGAAGACAAATTGGATAAAGTTGGAGAAAAAAAGAAGAGAAGTCAAAGAAGAAGGTTAAGGAAAGTTTTGAAAAAAGAATCAAGAAGAAGTATGTTCGGAAGGCAAAAGGTCGCAAGACAAATAGGACAACTAAATCCAAGGAGGAGTCTGTTAGTAGATAATGTCTATAGCTTAGTCTTGTGTCTTGAAAGTGTCACGAGTCTATATTTTAGGATAGAGTTTCAGTTTAAGTGTATGTGTTTTGTTGAGTTTTGTAAACCACACATGAGTCATGTTGGAGTCACATGTCACGTATGAGTCATACGCCACATAACCCATACGTAGGTAGTGGTACTAGCGAATGTGTCATGCATCTGGTATGTATGTGTCATATCCTATATAAGGTATGTCATGTGTTGTAATATGTTATTCATGTATTTTGGAGCTAACTAGACCGTATGTCTCTATGATTGTACTTTCTAGGCGAAACTATGTATATTTAATAACTTGAACACATTAGAATGTTTATATACTTTTTATGTGCACAATTACAAGTTATGGTAATGGATTTCGCACTTTATTATAACTAAAACATAGAATTCAGTGTTTGTGAAGATTTGCGACTTAGAACAAGATTGTTAGATAATATATGTTTTATATATTTTATCTTTGTATGTATTAGTGTAATTCCTTAGGTAGGTTTTGTGTAAATATCTTGTCTATATAAACTCCCTGTATTATGATTTCTAATCAATAAGGAAAACCCTTTCATATTTTACACATGGTATCAGCCTTTACTCAAAGGTGATTGAGTTTCCTAAATCCTCTACCTCCCCAACCGTTTACCTTTCTCTCTTTCCCTTAACCTTATCCTTTTCTTTTCTTATCCCCTCACGTTTCTTTTTCTTCTCCTTCATTCTCTGCTTCTGCCTTTTTTTTTCTCTATCACCTGTGATTCCCCTATGGCCTCTCCCTCTCATAATTCCAATCCTCTCATGCCAGGGTTGGCTCCCATGATAGCTATCAAGCCTTGTTCTACTAATTTCATCGGTTGGAGGACGCAGATGATGCCTATCCTTGCGTATCAAGGGCTGTTTTCTCATGTGGACGGTTCACTACCTCCACCATCTCCTCTTATCCGAAGTAATGACAAAGAAGTTGCAAATCCAGACTATGCTCAATGGGTAAAAGATTAACAACAAGCTATAATTCTTCTCAATGCCTCTCTCACTGAAGAGGCTTTCTCTGTTACGATTGGGCTCACATCTGCACGTGATATATGGGTTGCCCTTGAAGCGGCTTTCTGCAACGCCTCCGTTGAAAGAGTTCAAAACCTTCGTGATAATCTTCACGCTTTAAAGAAAGGAGACAAATCAGTAGCTGAATTTGGGCGTGCCTTCAAAGCCATATGTGACCAGCTTAGTGCCATTGGTCATCCTGTCGACTCTATGGATCAGCTTCATTGGTTCCTATGCGGGTTAGGAACCTCTTTTGAAAGCTTTTCTACCTCTACTCGATCGGTACGCCCTGTTCCCAATTTTGTTGATTTACTTGCAAGTGCTGAAAGTCATGAAATGTTTATGAAAAATTTACATGGCTTTGTTAATACACCTACTGTTGCCTTTACGGCCCAAACTAGTCCTCAAAGGCCCAACACTTTCGGGTCTTCTTATCGACCACAAAGGTCTCAACAGGCCCAATTTAGGCCCAATCGGCCGACCTTTAATAATTACAGGGGATCCAATAGACAGTTTGGGCGCCAATCTAGGCCCCCTACATGCCAGTTGTGCCGAAAAACTGGGCATTATGCCAACCAGTGTTACCAACTTTCTACATATGCTGCCACTGCTCTTCCTTCTCCGGATCAGGTAGCTCAAGCGTTCCATGCTCAGTGTCAAATTAATTCTACCGTTCCAGATTGGACTTCCGATATTGGAGCTACCACTCATATGCTTCCAAACAATAATAACCTTCAATCATCCACTCCAACTCAAGGTAATCAAAAAGTGTATTTTGACAATGGCCAATCTCTTCCTATAACTCATATTGGTCAAACAAAATTATTTGGTAATCTTGCGCTTAACAATGTTTTGGTGGTTCCTAATCTCACCAAAAATTTATTATCTATTGGAAAATTAACCGAGGATAATCTTGTTGATGTTGTTTTTTCTCACCCGTATTTCTATATTCAGGACCGTCGAACCAAGCAAACTCTAGCCCGGGGGTGCCGTGAAGACGGCCTATATGTTCTTCGCCAACCTCATGAAGCTTTGGTTTCTACATCAACTTGTCCAAAAGCTTCTTTTGAGATATGGCACTCCAGACTTGGGATATTGTCTCTTTGTTAAAAACTAATGGTTGTTTATCTTTTACCTCGGTATTACCCAAACCGGGTCTTTGTTCCCCGTGTGAACTTGCCAAAGCAAAAAGGCAACCTTTTTCTTATAATAATAAACGGGCGTCTTTACCTCTTGAAATAATACACTGTGACTTATGGGGTCCTTCTCCAATAAAGTCAGTTGATAACTTTGTCTACTATGTTGCCTTCATCGATGATTACTCTCGCTTTACATGGTTATACCCATTGTGAGCTAAATCTGCTTTTTTTAATGCCTTGTCCATCTTTGTGCCGTTTGTTCAAACTCAATTTTCCACCAAAATTAAAGTTTTTCAAAGTGATGGTGGTACGGAATTTACAAATAATTGGGTTCGTACTTTGTTTGAACAAAACGGCACTCAACATCGCATGTCTTGTCTTGTCTTGTCCGTATACACCACAACAAAATGGCTAGGTGGAACGAAAGCATCGTCATGTGGTAGAAACCGGTTTAGCTATGTTATTTAATGCCAAGTTACCCACTGAATATTGGGTTGATGCTTTTTCTTCCGCGGTGTTCATAATTAACCGTTTACCATCATCAATTTTGCAAGGCAAGTCACCATTTGAACTTTTATACCATCAAATACCAAATTATGCTATGTTTCGAACGTTTGGTTGTAGAGTGTTTCCTTTCCTTCGTGATTATGCCCTACATAAACTATCACCTAGGAGCATTCCTTGTATATTCCTTGGCTATTGCTCCAAATACAAGGGCTATAGATGTTTTAATCCTTGCTCGTCTCGTATTTACATCACTCGAAGTGCTCGATTTGATGAAAACAATTTTCCTCTTGATGGTTTATCCACAGCCTCCAAACCCCTTGACATGCTTGATGTTACCACTTTTCTAGACGTATCACCAATCTCATCAAATAAACCGACTGCTAATGTTCACCCACACCCTATCAGACCTATTGTTCCCACTCCCTCACAAATTAATCCTCCACTTACTGTTCCCTTCTTCCCAGCCCACTCTCTCGGCCCAACACCTGCTCCGGCCCAACCAAATACTAATGTTATGCCTAGCAACCCATCTAGTCTATCTGGCGCTGATTCTTTTAGCGGGCCAGGCCCAACATCTGATATTCCACCTTGCGTCTCATCTGGTCCAATCGTCGGCCTAGCAGCTGTTGGTCCAGTTGATCCTCTCCCACCTGTCGGCCCAATATCACCACAAACTGATCATGTTGAGTCTTCCACCACTACTTCACCCACTTCATCGCCTAATGTCACTCCTCCTATATCACCTCAAGCTCCTCCCGACCCACATCCTCCTCCTTCTCACCCCATGATGACACGTGCTAAATCAGGGATTTTCAAAATCCGTCATCGTGTTGACTTGGCCCACACGGACACGATTCCCCTTCATCGTGCCTTATTTGCTAATGGCGATCCTACCACCTTTCATAATGCCTCTAAAGACACTAAATGGGTCAAAGCCATGGAGGCTGAATTACAAGCTCTAAACAACAATAACACTTGGACTCTTGTTCCACGTCCTAACAATGTCAATGTCGTGGGCTCAAAATGGATCTATCGCACCAAGTTTCGATCCGATGGATCCATTGAACGACACAAAGCCCGTCTTGTAGCTCATGGCTATAGTCAGGTGCCAGGCCTTGATTATACTCATACATTTAGTCCTGTTGTTAAAGCTACTATTGTTCGCACGGTTCTTGCCCTAAGTGTTATTCACAATTGGCATCTTCATCAATTGGATGTCAATAATGCCTTTCTGCATGGTCATCTCACTGAAGATGTTTATATGGAGCAACCGAAGGGCTTCATTAGTTCACAATTTCCGTCTCATGTTTGCAAGCTAAACAAAGCTATCTATGGTCTAAAACAAGCTCCTAGGGCTTGGTTCCATCGACTCAGCTTATTTCTTCTAAACAATGGTTTCTTCTGTAGTCGTGCCGATCCATCTCTCTTCATCTACAAACGAGGCTCTTGTATTATGTACTTGCTCATATACGTAGATGATCTTATTCTAACGGGGAATCATTCATCTACTATCTCATCCTTTATTTCCTGCCTCAATAAAGAATTCGCAATTAAGGATCTTGGGAAACTCAATTACTTCTTAGGATTGGAGGTTACCTACACTCAGAATGGTATCTTTGTGAATCAGTCGAAATATGCTTTGGATATACTAACTCATGCAAAGATGTTGGATGCCAAACCTGCTCCAACACCTTTAAGCACCAATGTTACTTTTGTTTCTACAGGTACTATGTTTTCGGATGCAACTATTTATCGATCTATTGTAGGTGCTCTCCAATATTTGACGATCACGAGACCTGACATTGCATATGCAGTTATCAAGTTAGTCAGTTTCTTCACGCCCCAACTACAGATCATTTTCAGGAGGTCAGGAGAATCTTACGTTATCTAAAAGGCACTATTGCATACGGGTTACATTACAATCGTCCGACCTCCACTTCGCTAATTGGCTATTCTGATGCTGATTGGGCTCGTTGCATAGAAACGCGTCGTTCCACTTATGGTTATTCTATATTTTTGGGGGGAAATCTGATCTCTTGGAGTGCAAAGAAGCAACCAACTGTTGCCAGATCAAGTTGTGAATCGGAATATAGAGCTATGGCTAATACTGCTGCTGAGATAGTATGGTTGACTCATCTTTTACAAGAACTTCATGCTCTTCCTCCGGACAGACCTACCATTCTTTGTGATAATCAAAGTGCAATTTTTCTTACGCAAAATCCAGTTGCTCATAAACGTGCCAAACACATAGATCTTGATTATCATTTCTTACGTGAGCTAGTGACTGCTGGCAAGTTAGCTACTAAATTTGTTCCAACCAAGCTTCAGGTGGCTGGCATTTTTACAAAAAGCCTGCCCAGCTCTCAGTTCGTTAGTTTCAGACATATGCTTCGCATTGGTCCTCCACCGTTCAGCTTGCAAGGGGATGTTAGATAATATATGTTTTATATATTTTATCTTTGTATGTATTAGTGTAATTCCTTAGGTAGGTTTTGTGTAAATATCTTGTCTATATAAACTCCCTGTATTATGATTTCTAATCAATAAGGAAAACCCTTTCATATTTTACACAAAGATCAATTATGGGATTTCACACATACGTGCATGCATCGCATGGGTGATGGAAGCAATGTGGCCTTTCGATGGCTTACGTGACACTCCGCATCGCTACGAGCCGCCTTTCTATTTTTTGAACATTGGTTCAAAATACCACCGAGTTGCTATGTTTGTGGCTTGGCTTAATAGCCGTTGATCAATGGTGAACGATTGTGGGCTCGATCAACGGTAACTTCCTAATCGTGGGTGCGGTCTCGAGTTGCCATTGCTACACAGTTGTTGCTGATGCCAATATGGGCGCTTCCCACTAATGGGGGGTCAATGTGAAGTTGGTGTTGTTGTTGAGTTACAGCTAGTCAGACGGTCACATTGCTGGGCACGGGTCACCATTGATATATCATTTTCAATTAAGCTAAGCTGCCATTGCTCGGGTAGCACTTGCGACTACTCTATATTCCCACTACTTCGTTGCGTCTGAGCTAGTGGTTCTCACTTAGTAGTTGCAACTGATGTCTTGAAACACAAACCTAGTCAACTATGTGTTAAAAACTTTTAACACTTGAGTTGAAACAAAATCACTTAACTCATTTAATTGTATAAAGACGATACAACTTGACGCCAAGTTTAATGGTGTGGAATTCCTAGTTGTTTCCAACTAAGTTCTCACCTTAGTTGCAAGAGGCTAGAGCATGCACAACTTCTTAAGAGACTTTGAATATCCTCAAGAAGTCTAAAACGAACGACTTTATCCATTGTGAGTTTTATGCTCGGTAGTCTACTCTAACGATACAATTGGCTTTCATTGTTGTACCCTGGGAGATACACACGTTCTCTGTGGAGAAACGGAATCCATGTGGAAACAAGCATCAATATTCTGCATCTTCGCATTTTCTTAATGTGAATGATGAACGCTATCTCTACAATAATTATCGTTTATTCAATGATTCTTCATTCTTTACTACATCACAACATAAGTTTACTTAAAAAATAAATTTATTTGTATACATAACATACATAATAGAATTCCAAGAAGCAACAAATTACATATATTTAATTTAAGTTAGTTTAATTTTAAACTTTTAGTTTTCTTTAGTTTTTTATTTTTATTTTTAAATCTTGCTCAGCGTCATTTAATTTTTGAGATTGTTCAAACAACTACTGAGTTGGTAGAGCATACGGTTTAATTACCCTTTCAATTTTCAAATCATTGCATCTAAGTGCTAATAAAACACTTAAATTAGGAGAAGAGGAAGAAACAAAAGAAATACTATTACGACTCATGAATTAACAAGTTCTCATATCTCATAAACAAAAGATCACTCTTACAACTCATAAAGAAACAACCCTCCTTTCTTAAACTAGGATCAAGTCATTAGTATATTTTATAATAACTAGTCAGGTTCCTTAAGGATTTTATATAAGGGTGTACTACCTTTAGTCTTCACTCAAGCTATGTATAATTTCTAAATTTTTGCGGCATTGTTATTTATATGTGACATGTCACCACACCTAAATCAATAAACTTTGTAATTAATATTAGAGTAAATTACAAGTTTTGTCCTTTATGTTTACATCAAATTGCAGGCGCTGTCCTTTAGCCCAAAAGTTGACAAGTTTTGTCCTTTATGTTGCAAAATCTTGCACGTTATGTCCTTTAGGCCAAACCCAGTTAATTTTTTTGGTTAAATCTGGTCACCCAAGGGTACTTTTGTCTTTTTACCTATATATTTAATATTGTTATTATTAAAAAAAATACTATTATTATTATTACTATTATTTATATATATAAAAATCATACAGATTCTTCCTAATCTCCTCTCTCTCACTACAAATCTAGCTCTCTGCCTCTCTCTCTATCTCTACCAGAATACCACCATCAACCACCACCTCAGCGCTATCCACCACTGCAACCACCATCCCCACCGGCCACCCCTGCAACCACCATCCACCACCCCACCAAACTCTTCGCCGGAGAGTTAACAAGAACCTCCAAAAGTTGGCTTCTGTTCAATTTCCCTAATCCTTCATACCTAGGTATTCCAGATCTGAAATTTGAAGACGAGAAAGAAGAGGATACAGGCATGGTGTCGAAGGCGAGCAACGTCTCTTTCACGTTTGTTGGCGTTCTGGTGGCCTAATTTCTTCATTAAGTAATGGTTAGTAAGATGGCTGGGGTTTTGGGATTTGGGGATTTTGTTGTTGATATGGTTTCTTTCCTGTAACAACCTGAATTAGGTGGTTTAAGCAAAAAACGTACACCCAATTAACGCGATTGGGTTTTTGATTCTGAAATAGGTGTATTGATGAATAGGTTCTGAAATGGTTATGTTAGGGTTTTCAGAGTTTAATTTTGGGGTTTAACTCAGAAAGATGATGAACAGGGGTGGATGGTGGTGAATTGGGTGGTGATGGTGGTTCTGATGTGTGGGAGTGGTACGGTGGTGGTTGTGGTTGACGGTAATGGTGGTGATGGGTGGTGAATACCATCTGGGATCGAACTCCATTCACCAGCCATCATTTTTTCTCTTTTATGAACTGCTGTAAGTTGTTTCTCAACGAACTAACAGATTTAACCAAGAGTGGAGGACTCGCATTACGCGAATTCTGGAGGGTGATGGAGTTTATATAGATTGGATAGTGGTTGGATGACTTTTATTTAAGGCTTCTGTTGGTAATGGTGGTGGTGAAAGGCTGGAGAGAGAGAATTGGGGTTGAAGATGAACAGGGGTCTTATTAGGGTTTTAAAAGGGGGAAACACAAGTGGGGGGAGGCGAAATGACTGTTCTACCCTCGTGTGCAATGCACATGACATAACTTAACCAAAAAAATTAACTGGGTTTGGCCTAAAGGACATAACGTGCAAGATTTTGCAACATAAAGGACAAAACTTGTCAACTTTTGCGCTAAAGGACAGCGCCTGCAATTTGGTGTAAACATAAAGGACAAAACTTGTAATTTACTCTATAGTTAATTAATTTCTTTAGTCGTGTTAATTGGGAAACACGTAGGGTCCATTTAGATCGGCCCAATCTTTGAGTTTATGTTATTTTTCCCACTACAGTCAAATATAATTTTTTTATCTAGTTTTATTCAAATGGCAAACTCGATTCGTTAACTTTTATGGATGATTTTGGGAATTCTAAAACCTTAAGGATGATTTTGGCATTTTCCCATTTATTCTTTTGAATTTTTTTAGTGTAAAATATTGGATTTTTTAAGAGTCGGACCCCCATCGATTTGGATTTTGAGAGTCCAGCTCCCACAAAGTTTTCGTTCAAACACCGTCATTGTATAGACACACCATACACACTCTCTCTTCTATTCTTCCCTCTTCTCCACTTCCACCTCCATCAACATCACCACCACTATCGCGGCCACAACCACCCTGTCTATTTCAACACTCGTACCTTATCTCCTCTCGTCATATCAAATATCAGTACCACCCGTCTTTCCTGTTGTACCAAACATCATTAATTTGTTATTATTTTTATTTAAAGGTAAAAATTAATTAAAAAAATAAGTGTGTAATTATATAAATGTATGCATTTGTATATATATATATATATATATATATATATATATGGAGGGGCTCATGCGAGAACCACCCTTATTGTGAGAACCTTGAGAACCAATGTGAACACAACCTAAAATAGCTAAAAAAACCTAACCCCCACCCCCCCCCCCCCCCAAAAAAAAAACCTAAACCCCCCCCCCCCCCCCCCCAAAGCTAAAATGCTAAAAACTAAACCCCCAAAAAACCTAAAAAAATCTAAATTTTTTTTTAATTTTTAATATTTTTTATGTTAAAATCGCTACTTTTAGAAGCAAAAAAAAAAAAATTAAAAAAAAAAAAATTTTTGGCTTCGAAAAGTAGCGATTTTTTTATAAAAAATATTAAAAATTAAAAAAAAAAAATTTGTGTGTGATTTTTAGCTATTTTTAGGCATTTTTTGTGTGTTCACATTGGTTCTCGCGGTTCTCACAATAAGAGGTGGTTCTCGCATGATCTTCTCCCTATATATATATATATATATATATATATATATATATATCTGATTTATGATTTAATTTATTTATAAATTTTTTTTTGTATAATTAAAAAAAACAAAAGAATACATGGAAAGTGCCAAAATCATCTCTGGGGTTTGAGAATTGTCAAAATCGTCCATGATAGTTAACAATAAATTATATATATATATATATATCTTATTTATGATTTAATTTATTTATAAAAAAAATTTGTATAATTAAAAAAAACAAAAGAATACATGGAAAGTGCCAAAATCATCTCTGGGGTTTGAGAATTGTCAAAATCGTCCATGAGAGTTAACAATAAATTTTAACTGAGTTTATTATTTGGATAAAAATAGCAATAAAAATGAAAACATAGGAATTCAGATACAAAAATTTTTATAGTGACAAAAATAACCTAAACTTAAACACCCTTTTATTTTACTCTATCTTTAAAACCGAATTTACAAGTCAAGAGAAATTAGATATTTTTATAATTATTTTCGAATTTGGATAAGTATGAGATGGTCAAAATTACTTGCGGGGTGCTGCTTTGACTTTCTAGGCCATGTGGAATTTATTAGAGGCCACGTAAGAATGAGAGGCTCTGAGCAACTCTGATTTGGAGACGGCTAATTGGGGCATTCTAGAAGCCCTCTCAAGTATCAAATGTTTCGTTGGAAGTTTCTCAATCTTTTTACTTTTAGTCTTTGCCGTGAAGAAGGTATCCAACTTTAAGACGTCCTTTTCTATAAATGTTTTTGGATCGAACCAATGTTTTCCTTGATCTACTGTCATTGTCTACTAGTTTTTCACTTTACATTAAGGGGGTGTTTTGCATAGCTTTTAAAATTTTGGTTATGTTTATATTTTAAAGTAGTTTATAGTTTATTTTCTATAATTTGATAAGCTTTTTTTAAGTGTTTGTATTAACTTATAGCTTATTTTAGTATCATTCTTCAAATTAGCTAAAAAATCATATTCAAATAAACTTCTTAAAATTACCTTATATAAGCTAATAAGCATAAGTTTAAAAAGCTAAATCAAACACCAAGTTAAGCTTATTTTGTAAAAAAAAAAGCTAAAAAAACTATAAGCTTTGTTAAAAAAGCTAAGCCAAAGACCCCTTAAGTGGGAGTTAAATCTACATCTACCAAGAAAAATACAACATTTCCACCCCTTGATATGCAGATCATTAACCCTTTTCTATATGTTATCTTAAATTTATTTATTATATAAGTGAAGGTTTTAATCAAATGTAACGGGTTAAGTTATTCTATAAAGACTCCTAATTGTAAGAAGTGTAGGAAGGATTTATAGAGTGACAAGTGTCCAATAACCTAAAATCTAAACCTACTACACCACCACCCAAAGCCTAAACATCCACCCTACCCAAAAACCTAAACCCCCACACCCCCCCCTCCCAATAAATAAAAAAATAAAAAAAAACCCTAACCCCCCACCCCCCAAAAACCTTAAAAAAAAAAAATCTTAAACACCTACCACCACCCAAAAACCTAAACCCCCTCTCCCCACACCCACTCTCGACCAAAAAAAAAAAAATAAATAAAAAAAGGTGGGTGATGGTTGGGGGGGGGGGGGGGGGTTTAGGTTTTTGCGTGGTGGTGGGTGTTTATCGTTTTTTTAGTGGGTTTTTTTTTAAAAGTCATTGTACCTTTCTTATAATAAGGAGCCTTTGTATTTGATCTAATCCCAATGTAACATAAAACAACGTATCATGATTCGTGAAAATAGGGAGTTTCATATACCGTGACAAGATTCCGTGCATAGAATTATTTTAGTAAATATTAGCGGGAGTCTTGTTGATCTTTTTTGTAAATAAGAATGTAGATCTTTTTACTCAGGTAAATCTTTTAATAATATTAGCGGGAGTCTAGTTGATTTTTTATAAATAATAATCTAGATCGTTTTTACTCAGGTAAATGAAAAATAATCATGTAATTAATCATGTGTACCGTTTACTCATTTTTTTTCGTGTTTTCCATGAACAGGGTATTCATCTTTCATTTTTCATGTTCCACATGTCTGCACTTATATATTTACGTAACTTTTATAAAATACAAGACAAGTTTTATTGAAAGTTTTATATAGTTATGTAACCTTTATAAAATAGGGGATGGTTCAAATGAAAACCACTTTTATTGTGAAAACTCGAAAACTAACTAAAAAAAGCCTAAAAAACACACAAATTTTTTTTTTTTCAATTTTTTTTTATAAATTTCGCTGGTTTTTATATATGAAAAAAAAAATTTCAAAAAAAAAAAAAAAAAATTTTTTTTTTGGTTGTACTGCACATGTGTAGTACACTAATACGGAAAGCCTAAACCACTTAACCCACCCCCCACCGACACCCCCCAAAAACCTAAACCCCCCACCCCACCCCACAAAAACCTAAATTCACCCTCCCACCAAAAGCCTAACCCCCCACCCCCCAAAAACCTAAACCCCCCCACCCTCCCGAAAACCTAAAACTAAACCCTAAACATAAACCCGAAAAAAACCTAAACCCCCCTCCCCCCCACACCCAAAAAGCTAATCCTAATCCTAAACCTCCAAAAAAACTAACCTTAAAAGCTAAACTAGACTCAAAAAGCTAATTTTAAGCATGTAATGCAATTGTAGTACATGTTATATTGCACATGTGCACTACTATAATAATAGTATTGAAAACAAGACGACACCATAAATCTTTTTTTATGTCATAACAAATATGCTCGAATATACTTGAATGAAAGATACAAAAATTTGTGATCTTATGGTGCCATTTTTGTTTTAAAATGATAACGTACGGAGAAATGAGAAATGTTTGAAAAATTATATATATTTTTTCCAATTTTACCCCTTCTTCATTAAAAGTCTCCCCCCTCCTTTTTAGTGGTTTTTAATTAGTTTTCGAGTTTTCACAATAACTAGTGGTTTTCATTTGAACCTTCCCCTTATAAAATATTTATTGAAAGGTTATATATTTATGTAACCTTTATAAAATACAAGACAAGTTTTATTGAAAGGTAACATAAAAACAGCGTATCCTGATCGGTGAAATTTGATAATTTCTCACAATATAACATGATTACAAGCAAGGTTGGAGAACTCGCTAGTCGTCCGGTGAGGTGGAGACTAGCGACTACTCGGGATTACTCGTGATTAATCGGACCGGGTTTTTATATGTAATTTTCAGTTTTATGTATAGATATACACATTTTTATCGGTAAATATTTTAAGTAGCTAGGTTTTAACTTTTATTCAACTCATTTTTTTTAAGTATACAAGATTAATTGTTAGAATTCACATGGTTTAGTTTGAATTGGCCGGAATTTAGTGGTTTTGGCCGGAATATACAGGTTTTTTGCCGGAATTTGGCCGAAATCGCCGATTTTTGGCTGGCCGACTAGGTCCAACTAGGCCCGACTAGCAATTAATGGACTGATTAAACAAAAATTACTCAGTTACTGGCCGACTAGCAATTAATCGCCGTCTAGTCGCGGTTTTTACAACACTGATTACAAACACTGGCGGAGCTTAGTTCGCGCCCAACTTTTTTACTTATATTATACTATTGTTATGACATTGTATTATTAGAAATAATTTTTATCATATTTTGTTTTCCGTTTAAAACTTACAAAATAATATGTTTTATATTAAATACGTCGTTACGCTTTGCTTATTTTTATCTGTGTCTAGATTTAAATATTGTGACGAACCAAACCAATTCCAACCGAACAATATCAGCACCGACATCGAATATCGAAACTTGTACCAGTATTAGTTTTTTTGGTTTTACCAATGTTAAAAGTGTATTAATATCTTTTAATGTTGATAACTGTCGTTAGGGTCATGCAAAAACCTAATTAAACTAAGTAGACAGCGTAACTAGGGTATCGTGTCCACGGGGAATTTGTGATCAATATTTAGCTTTTAATTAGTTACTACTACAAACCTAGTTGGGGTTTTGTTTGTTTCTTTAAAAGAAACAAAAATTAGTTAAGAAAGTTGTTATCAAGATAAGAAAAAGTAACCTCCACCCGGAATCCTGATTACCCGTTTTAGCACAAAAACCCGTTTATCGATTCATAACACCACATAGACATGACCTTGGAAATAATGATCTTGATTAATTATTATGGATAGTTTTTAAGATTCACTATACCAACCTAATAACCCGTTTGATTATAACAATTACCCACCAATTTACCAACCCGCTAACGATAAAGGAAATCGCCAATACCATTGATAAACAATAAACAATTCAAATATAATAATTGTTTCACAAAATCAATACAAGTAGTTAAAATTACCAGTTAATAAGAATCAGAATACAAAGTCTAGTGCAAAACAAGGCAATCAATCATCCGGGCGGAAGCCACAAGCGTTTAGCCACGCATACTCGTCATCACAGATTCGAGAATCGATAAAGTAATATAAGACATGAAGAAACGTGATGAAAGATGAAAGAGAGATGATAAAATGCCTAAACGCTGCTCCCAAATCGTCCAAAACGACAAAATAGCAAAAAGTAGGGTTTCCATGCGATTTGGGATGTATTTAAACAAGTTTTAACCGACTCGCATTGTCGCGCCACGTGACCACGCAAATTACCCTGTCGCGTGGTGCAAAAATCACTTATTTGACTTATTGTTGACAGAGCATGGTCGCGTGCGTCATGTGGTGCGAAGAGACATGGTTTCCAGTACAATGATTTTCTTCCACTTCCAGGTACCGTCGAGCCCGTTTTTCGCCTTGGATATTCTTTTCACCTCGTTTAGGCTCCGTTAAACTTGAAAAACCAAACACTGGATAAGCACAGCATATTAATCTAATTTAACACATTTAAGTGCTTAAAACCGACACAAAACTATACAAAATACAACGTGTATGCACACGCACATCACATCCCCACACTTATCTTTTTTCGTCCCGAAAAAATTATCTGCAATGGAATCATAATCAGAAGCATCTGTTTCCATATATCACAGTAACTAAGATTGCAGGTACATGATCCACTTAAACCCAACCACAGGTTTCCAAGCCCTTATTCACAATTCATTAAGTTTATGTGAATTATTCATCTATGGACCCCACACTCAAAAGACCACAAGGCTACCTAAGCCCGCTTCGAGCTTACGAGGTTAAAAGATAAATATCTGCCGTCTTATATAAAAAAACTCTTATGTATTTTTGATTAAATTTATGATGGATAATGGACGATGGTTATGAGCTTTAGTATGCTTTTGCTTATGATCAACTTAGCGGACATACCCCACCCGAGTCACTATCTCAGTGGTTAATGCCATAAGCTTCACACATTAATCATTTTTTTCTTAACTCCACCTAGAGGATATGTACCACTCGAGTCACCATCCCGATGGAAATACCATATGCTTCATCAATACACAACTAGCTCAATTTAATGGATATATGGAATTTTTTTGGCGCCACCTTGTTTTGGATTTATTTTCATAAAAAGAAACAAATGTAAAAAGAAACAAATGTGCCATTTAACCAGAATACTTATAAGTCTTTTATTTATAACGATACCCCTTATACTCTCTACAATTTCGGTTTTGCTATAACTTCTAAGGCGAGAACCCACAAGACTCCTAATATTTAAGTATATATTATATTGATCCTACGGAACCTGTTAACCGGCCGGGCCTACCCACATATCCTAAATTAGGCGCATGCTCAACCATTTCGTTATCTAATATATATAATAATCGAAAATCCGAAGAACTAATTATACCTATCATCTTCCATTTTTATTTGGAAACTCTTTACGAGACATTTTTCCATTTTTTCAATTTTATGGATTTTTAATTTTACAATTTTTTTTTGTTTTTTACAACAGAAAATAGACTCACACGACACTAGTTCCCCTCCCCACACTTAATTCCTTCATTGTTCTCAATGAAGCGAGAAACTAATGACGACTAAAACAAAAAGAATAAAGAAAAAATATACGAAAATGGAACAGACTCCCGTGATTTTCTTTGCTGATCTACATATGTCTCGTTCCATGTCTTCTCTCGAACACGATCCTCCGAACAAATTCCAAACGCATACATGTGCCAATTAATCATATACCAGCAATATCAAACACATATCATAATAACCATAATATATCAAATAAGCCCAACCGGTTTACCCATACAATTTTCCAAATATGTTAGTATCAAATTTAGTACAGACCACTAATTTCCAAAAAAAAAAAAAAAAAACAAAATAAAAGGGAAAAAGTACAAAATAACCCAAAAATCATCGGCGGTTGCTACAAATAACTCCTACTCGTCCTCCTCATCTCCGGACTCCCCTCCAGGAATGTCCTCCATCTGCTCCTCACCGCCACCTGGATGGCCCTGTTGTGGCTGCTAAAACCAACCAGGCACAGTAATGTGCTGCTACTCCATCATATATCTAAGAACATTCGACTGCAGAGCAAAACCATCCACCATCGTATCATAAACAATTTCCAACATGAATGGATCAGTCGTGGCTGACGTGGCTGAAGCAATGGATACTGCGGCCGCGGTCTCTCCGACTGCATCCTAACCCTTTGACAGGCAGTTGGAAATCTAGCCTGCATCACATCTACAGTTGGTGTCCCTGCTGGTGGTGGTTGTTGTGGTCCTGCTTGACCAAGCGACCCATTAGGACATATCATTTGTGCTCTATGCAGCCCATCCAACCCAAACTCTACTGTAACGGGACCCAGAGTCATAAAACGCTCCTCATATATATCCGTAATATCCTGACTCCTCGCTATCCTAGTGACATAAGTCGCCAAGGCTAACCTAGCCTGATCACATCCTCTACGCGCACGAGCGCGTGGCGAAAACAGAATCGACGTCAGATTTACCTCAATATGGCTCATGATGCAATACAAGCAAAACAAATAATGTAAACTCACATTATCCTCTCATCCCTTCCTAGCCATCACCGTGCATGCTATGATCCTATGGATGTACCTAATAAATGGATCACGAATCGAGGATGCCATTGCCGCTTGGACCAAGCTGAATCTACAATCGTCATCCAGAACTCTATCAAATCATTATCCAAAACATACAACTCCTTATTATTTATCGAACTACCCCTCACTAACTACCTAAAATGCGGTGACCCTGCCTCAGCCGTGGTATAAAACCCAATAACCACTACAAACTAAGAAACACTCATCCTGAACTCCATCCTACCCACCACAAACCCAAACATGTACGGCTGCATGAACTATGTCGAAGTATACTGAAACGTGGAATGAAACTCTACTATTAACTCATGATACTATGGCTCAGCATACCTCATCACCTTAATCACCGGGGACCCAACAAACTTTCCATGCTAGACCTCGCATTCATTCTATCAATCATACCCCAGTTCACTGTTTTGTGTTGAAAAAGTTCCATCTCCACAAATTTTTCACATCTCGCATACTTGTCGGTCCCTACCATAAACTGCAATAAAGTATGCTCACGTTGATCACGCTGATCAAGGGGAACCATAATTGAATTCGGCTCTAGACGTATTTCTGGATTTCTATACTCCACATGCTTCGCTTTTTTGATTGATTTTTCCTTTTCGTACCCTGCGAAGAACCTTCACGTAACATCTTGCGCTTTGAAGAACTTGTATATGAACTCAGTAAACAAACAACCCAAACTCGAACCCTTTTTTCTTGATTACAAAACTATGGTTTATTTTAATCACGAGGATGCAAAGGGATGACAAGATGATGGGTGATGGTTTAACGGTGGTGACAGTGGTGGGGGTGCACGACGGTGGTAAAGGTGGTGATGCAGATCGTGAACGACGATGATGATGTAGATGGTGGTTGACGGCGGACGTGGAGGTAGTATGCGGTGGTGTAATCAGTGGAGGCGGTGGCAGATGTGTAGATTAGGGTTAGGGTCGGTGGTTGAGAGAAGAAAGGAGAAGAAGAAAGTTGCAGACCCCATTTTGGGGGTTTTATTTTTTTGCAAAAGAAGCCTGGTCGCGCCACGCGAGCATGCATTTTACCCCGTCGTGTGGCGCGATGATGTTCAGTTTGACAGGGTGATTTTGTTGACTCAAGCTTGTCGCGCCACGCGACCATGCCCAAATTCTCATCGTGTGGCGCAAAAATTACCATTTTCCAGTAAGTTTCTAAATTTTTACCAACCCAACTTTTTGTAAAAATTTCCTGATTTTCTTATTATACCCTTTCGAACATTCCTACATTGGTTTCGGGTCAAAATTACGCAAGAAACATAAATGAAACTGCATTTTTGTGTCTGTGCTACCGACAAAATGTCACAATTTCTTGCAAACTCTCAAAATAACACAAATTTCACTTACTTTACTCCCCAGAAACTGTGCATTGCCCTCAATCGAACCAAGACTTAGTAAAACGTCCATCTAACTTCCCCACACTTGAATACTTGCACGGTTAGACTAAAAACTCACACAAACGCAAAATAAACAAAAAAACATAATAAACACAAAATGAAAACAAACCTTTGGCTGCCTCCTAAGAGCACTAAATTTTAGATCTTCAGCCACATCATACCTGTGAGTTTAATTAGTCTCTGCGTGCAAGGTGCTCACTTACAACACCTCCACACTCATCTCTAGTTCATTAATCTCTTGAGCATTCAAGTACGGATTTAGTTTGTGACCGTTTACCATCTTTCTAATATGATCATCAAACTCTTCAATCTCTACATCTCCATGCTTTCCAACTCTGGTCACATGATAAGGTCTTGTCTATTTGCTCTTCAACTTCCTAGGAAACAGCTTCAACTTAGAATTGTATAACCAAACTAGCTGACCAACTTCAAACACTTTAGGTCAGATCTTTGCATCCTGAACCTTTTTCATCTTGTCGTTATACGCTGCTACACGATCATATGCTTCATTCTCCTCCAACTCCCCTAAAGCCAGCTGTCTCTCCTTACCTGAAGTATCATAGTCAATGTTAACCTGTTTAGCAGCCCAAAGTGCACGGTGTGCAATTTCTACCGGTAAGTGACAACCTTTACCATAGACCAACATATGCAGCGTAGTCCCAATTGGCATTTTGTAAGCGTACGATACGCCCACAAAGCATCATCCAGGTTAGTGGACCAATCCTTGCGGTCGGCTCGCACGGTTTTTTGTAAAATTTCTTTAATTTTCCGATTAGAAACTTTGACTTGCCTACTCGTTTAAGGATGATACAGAGTGGCAATTCGATGATCTACACCATACTTCTTATGGAGCTTGCCAAAGTTAAAATTTTTGAAAAGAGATCCCCCATCAATTATAATCACACGAGGAACACCAATTCTAGAAAAAAATGTTCGATTGAATGAACTTGCAAACAACCTTGTGGTCATTGGTTTTGGTAGTAGTGGCTTCAACCCATTTAGACACATAGTCCGCTGCCACCAAAATGTAGAGATTACTGAACAAATTCGGGAATGGGACCATGAAGGCAATTCCCCACACGGACTAGGATTGGCTTCATGGGCATCTCATCTCGTTTTGTAATGCTACCCATCTATAGACATCGCAAACAAGTTCTAGCGTATTTAAATGCATCCTTGAACACCATAGGCCAAAATAATCCACATGCTAGCACTTTGCGCGACGTCTTCTACCCACTAAAGTGTCATCCACATGCAGACTCATGCACCACGGAAAGAACAGGTGGAATCTCTTCATCTTCAATACACTTCCGAATGATCTGATCTGCTCCAGCCTTGAACAAGTCCGATTCATCCAAGATGTAATGATTCGCTAGTGAAAGGAAGTGTGCCTTTCTGCTTCTTGACCAATGTTCTGGTATAATACCTGAGTGAGCAAAATTAGCAAAGTTAGAAAACTATGGTTTAGTATAAACCGTTAGTAAATGCTCATCTAGAAAGGTTTCCGCTACAACACTCTCACTACCCTTCAATCTCATGCACCCCTCGTGACAAGTGATCCGCTACAATATTCTCACTACCCTTCTTGTCAAAGATCCCGAGGTTAAATTTCTGCATCAAATGTATCAGTCTGATCAGCCTCAGCTTTACATCCTTCTTCTCCATGAGATACGTGACAACACTATGATCTGAATAAACTATGACTTTACTACCACATATATAAGACCTAAACTTGCCTAAAGCACAGACAACAACAAGCAACTCTTTCTCAGTGGTGGTGTAGTTCAACCGAGCATTCGAAAGAGTCTTGCTAGCATAGTAAAATGCCACCGGTTTCTTGTCCACACTTTGTCCCAAAACTGCACCTACTGCATAGTCACTAGCATCACACATTATTTCAAATGAAAGTGACCAATCAGGTTGTCACACCCCGATATTTCCACGTATTACCGGTGGGCCCAGTGGGGAGTATCGTAACGTAGTTGATATCATCATAGTCAAACAACACAATATATAAATGCACAGCGGAAGCAAAAGATAGATTCATTTCAACTTTAATAAATTGTAATAATAAGTATCACAAATAGTTGAAACAGATCCACAGGCGGATCAAAATAAAAAGGAGAGATTGTTCAATAGTTTTATGACATCCAAGCTTGCGAGACTTATTGTGGACGCTAGGAGAAAGCCAGCCTAGTTCGAGTAGTACCTGTACTTAACCTTTTTGAGAAAATACGTCAGTTTACACTGGTAAATACAATTTAACTGACTCATTTTGAAAAGTTTTAAAAAATTGATTTGAATGCATGTGGCACAAAACTTTTTATAACTTGGGATAATTATTTAAATATAATCTTGTAAAAGAATTACATGTTTCTTTTGCGTTCAGTAGCCCGATTTGTACCGGGTTAAAGGTCAATAGACACACCACATTATTTATTTTGGCACTGACGGGTGTACGCCTACACCCCGTGCTTAGGTCGTGGCCATTTCGTAAAATGATGCCAAGGATATCCGGGACATGGTCATTAACCCCCCAAAGGCTTTAAGCAAACAATACATTTCCAAACGGAGCATATCAATGGTTTAACCTCTATTCGATTAAAGATTCAATGCTCGACAAAGCGGTATTTTATATACCATACCACAAGCCCGTATAGGGAAAATAAGTTAAAAGTATTTACCTTGGCAAGTATAAATCACAAATAGCAAGTGCGTGTAGCTTTTACTGGGTCTCCTATTCTGGAACAAAGGTTTATAATAACCTATTAGATTTCTAACGGGTCTTTAATTAAGCTTAAGCTTAGACCGGTTAGTTTTAAAGGAAGATACGGTCAAATGCGTGAATAAGCGAAGACCGGAATAGAATGTGATTTAGACCCGACAAGTTTGAAGACTTGTATAATATGGGTAAACTAAACACATTCTGGATTTTGAGACAAAAATGATAAGGTTTGACCCGTTTCGGCTAATTTATGCAAACTAGTTACATAAGCCGATCCGAACGCGAAAAGTGCGTAGCGAGTAACGAAAAGAGCCATATACAGGTTTCCTAAGTTAACATGCCTTAAATATGTTGTGACATTAGTAAGATATCTTCTATTATGCCCGAAATGGATTTAAACTCAAACTATGTCTCGTAAGGGCATTTTGGTCATTTAAAAGGTTATAAAAGAGTTTAATTAGTAATCTGAGTTACATGTATGATTTATTTAGTAAATATACTTAATTTAATAAGTTATAACAGTAGGTACTAGATATATGTGGAATTTATCATTTAGAACCAAACTATGCACTTTAGGGGTATTTTGGTAATTTCACATAGGCTAAAAAGGTCAAAACTGGGAATCTGAGTTCAAAACTTTTGTTTACTATTAAAATATAAAAATTTACTGAATATATCAGTAGGTATCAACCCTTATTTGTTTAAAATGGTTTTAATACATACTATGCGTTAAAAACGCTTAAAAATGCGATTTTGAGCTATTTCCGGGTTTTTTAAAGGAAAGCTGAAAATTTTAATATTCCAGAAGGCTCAAAATATTTTATTTATCATAACAAATCAGTAGCAAAAGGTTTGGTGTCAAAATTATTTGTAAAACTCATTTTATAGCCCACAAGGGCAAAACCGACAATTACCGAATCAAGCTTAAAGACCTATGTTATGCTCAGCCAACAATTAAATAAAAATCTTTAAAAATCTCAAAATATTATTTTATATCAGTGGGTAAAAAGTTTGGTATTAAAAATCGGGTTTAGATAGGCTATATGTTAATTACGCCGTTTATTTAATAAAAACTTTCTAATTACGCTAATGAGCATAACTTTTAATCTAGACCTCAAACTGATGTCAAATTTTAGGTGCAAGCTTATAAATCAGTAACTAAGGTTTCTACTCTTTTACTTTTTTAAAAATCACGTTTTATAGTCAAAAGGGCATAATAGTCAACATTTAAGCACTTAACGGAAACATGCATATGAATCGGATAACTATTGAACCAAGTTGTTTAATCACAGAGGGTTATACTAACATGAGACCTGGTCCAAATAAGGCTCTAAGGCAATTCTAAACTATGCCCAAATGGGTCAGAACTGAAAGTCAAAGCAGAAGTCAAACTATGCGACTTTCGGTCCCGAACCGAGCCTAAACTGAAAATTGTCGGGTTGAACATGTTTAGACATCTTCTTACATTAATTACCAAGTTATATTAATGATAAAACAGGTTGCATGGATCCTACATTGCTAATTATGCATTAATTTGAAAATAAGTATTCTGTTGACTTTTTTAAAGTTAGCTTTGACCCGACAATTGACCTAGTTAGAGTGGGAATCAGAGAGTACCCTTTAAGGGTTTATTACCCACATAAATACCTACTTATAGGTACTTTTAATTCGAGATTTGACTGAACAAATTTTAATTAATCTCGAAGTCAAACTTTAATTACGACGGTTTGACTTTTAGCTAATTAACCAAGCTAAACTGAATTAGGATGGGTTAAGGACACTTACAAGGGTCCTATGCACGATTAGGGATCACTAGGAAGCTTGTTGCTGATCAGAGGAGCTCCAGAAATGAAGTTGCAAATGAATGAACAAAGTGTTGCAACTAAGTGGGTTCTTATATAGTCATTTTGATGCAACAAGATCACTCCAAATCAGTCTACAATTGTTTCCAGATCAAGACAAGTGCCCCCTATGCATGAAATACCATTGGGGCAGCCCCTGGTATTTAAAAACAAGTTTTAAAGTCGGTTTACAGGTCTGACTGGCAGCTGTTCGCACTTTTCTGATGCTGGGCGGTTCAGGCGGCCCGCGTAAGAGACCACCCAGGTCTTACTCGACCGGTATGGCCTTCCATAACCTGCCAAACAAGTTTCAATCTTTGCACTTTTGGTCCCTGGTCCTTGTATGCGTGGTTTTAACTTCCAATTTTGCATTTCCAGCCCTCTAATTTGATTTTTAATGGCCTTAAGACTTTTACAAACTTGGTTAAGTCCTTGGTTAACTTTGTGATCACCCATAAGTCATAAATTTCAACGTTGACGCTTTTAACCCCTCGTATACGAATATTGTCATAACTTTCTCATACGATAACGAAATTTTGTGAAATTTTTACCACATATTCTAGCGAGTATAATTCATCGTTACAAAGCTTTGGGTTTGCTAAAAGGTCACTCAGAGGTATACTTTAAACATGTTGACACATTTAACCCCTGTAGTTTGTAATTCCTCACTTTCTTTCACGATTAGGTTCGTATGATCCATGATTTATTCGTTTAAGGATATAAACATCATGTGGGGCTATTGTAAAGTATATTTATCCATTGTTGACATTTTGAACCCTTATATTCACATACTTTTCTTGTTTGTCAACTTTAGTCCCTCTGGAGTATTCTTTCACACGTTCAAAACTTATGACACGTGTCAATACATTATTGGACATGAAATTACGAGGTGTTACTTCCTCACCCCCTTAAAAGAAATCCCGACCTCGAGATTTACTGAAATAAATGAGGGTACTTTTCTTTCATTGTGGATTCTACCTCCCATGTGTACTCGGGACCTCTGCGGGCATCCCATTTGACCTTTACAATAGGCACATGCTTCCTTCGAAGCTTCTTTACCTGTTGATCCTCAATCGACTATGGTTTTTCCACAAATTTCAAGCTCTCATCTATATGCACATCCGTATGTGGTATGACTAGCGATTCGTCAGCTAGGCATTTCTTCAGATTGCAGACGTGGAATACGTTGTGAATACCACTGAGCTCCTCAGGTAAGTTTAACTTGTAAGCCACTGACCCAACACATTCGATGATCTCGAATGGTCCTATATACCTTGGGCTTAACTTACCTTTCTTACCAAATCGCATCACTCCCTTCCAGGGTGATACCTTTAGCAAAACCTTATCACCAACCTCAAACTTTAGAGGTTTTCGCCTTTTATTTGCATAACTTTTCTGCCTATCTCTGGCAGCTTTCAGGCGGTCACGAATCTGGACAATCTTGTCTGTCGTTTCAAAGACTAAATCAGGTCCTGATAATTGAACTTCTCCCACTTCCGCCCAACAAATAGGCGTTCTGCATTTTCTACCATATAATGCCTCAAAAGGCGCAGCCTTAATGCTCGTATGATAGCTATTGTTATAGGAGAACTCGATCAATGGCAGGTGGTTATCCCAACTACCACCTAAATCAATTACACATGCGCGAAGCATGTCTTCCAAGGTTTGGATGGTACGTTCACTCTGCCCATCTGTTTGGGGATGGTAAGCCGTACTAAAATTCAAGCGCGTGCCCAAAGACTGTTGGAAACCTTTCCTAAAATGTGATGTGTATCTGGTATCTCTGTCAGAGATAATTGACACTGGTACACCATGCAGAGATACAATCTTATCTACGTACAATTGGGCTAACATGTCAGAGCTATAAGTCTCCTTAATGGGTAGGAAATGTGCCGACTTAGTCAGTCTATCTACTATCACCCATATAGTATCATTTCCCTTTCTTGTCTTTGGCAACTTGGTGATGAAATCCATTGTCACCATCTCCCACTTCCATGTGGGAAGTTCAGGCTGTTGTAGTAAACCTGACGGCTTCTGATGTTCATCTTTGACTTGCGCACACGTCAAACATTTAGCTACATAGGTAGCTACAGACTTTTTCAAGCCTATCCACCAATAGTTTGCCTTTAGATCCTGGTACATCTTATCAGCTCCAGGATGAACGGAATATTTAGAACTGTGGGCTTCCTGGAGGATAACATCTCGAAGTCCTCCATAAAATGGAACCCATATTCGTCCATTCAACCTCAGGATTCCGTCCTTTTCATAGGATAACTGCTCCTCAGTTACTCCTAGCTTTTCATCAGGATAGTTAGCTTCCAACACAGCTTCCTTCTGTGCAGCTAACAACCTTTCGTTCAAACTATTCTTTATCTCAATGCTCTTGGCATTGATTCTTATAGGCTTCACTCTTTCCTTTCTACTTAAGGCATCAGCAACTACATTTGCCTTGCCTGGATGGTATCTTATCTCACAGTCATAATCATTCAAAGTTTCCATCCAACGTCGTTGCCTCATGTTTAAATCCTTCTGATTAAACAAGTGTTGAAGGCTCTTGTGATCAGAATAGATCACACACTTGGTTCCATATAAGTAATGCCTCCATAGTTTTAATGCAAATACAACGGCACCCAGCTCCAAGTCATGGGTGGTGTAGTTTTTCTCATGCACCCTTTAACTGTCGTGAAGCATAGGCAATGACTTTGCCTTTTTGCATAAGCACACATCCCATCCCGATGTGTGATGCATCACAGTATACTACAAACTCATCAATTCCTTCAGGTAACGTCAGCACTGGAGCGTTGCTCAACTTCTGCTTCAAAATATCGAAGGATTCTTGTTACTTAGGCTCCCAGTCAAACTTGCTTTTCTTGCGGGTGAGTAACGTCAGGGGTGCTGCAATTCTTGAGAAGTTTTCGATAAATCGCCTATAGTATCCTGCTAAACCCAGGAAGCTATGAATCTCTGTAGGCGTCTTTGGCTCTTGCCAATTCATAACTGCTTCTACTTTAGCGGGATCTACTTGGATACCACGCTCACTAACCACATGTCCAAGGAATTGGACTTCTCGAAGCCAAAATTCACACTTCGAAAATTTGGCGTAGAGTTTCTCATGATGTAGAAGTTTAAGAATACAATGAAGGTGTTTCTCATGGTCAGCTTGGTTCTTCGAGTAGATGAGGATGTCGTCAATGAAGACGATGACAAATTTGTCCAAGTAGGGCTTGCAGACGCGATTCATGAGATCCATGAATGCGGCAGGTGCATTTGTGAGTCCAAAAGGCATTACTAGGAACTCATAATGACCATAATGAGTCCTAAATGCAGTCTTGTGTACGTCTTCATCTTTAACCTTCAATTGATGATAGCCTGACCTCAAATCGATCTTAGAGAAGTAGCTTGCCCCTTGTAATTGATCGAATAGATCGTCGATCCTGGGCAAAGGATACCTATTCTTGATAGTGACCTTATTAAGCTCACGATAATCGATGCACAGACGCATCGATCCATCCTTCTTCTTGACAAATAAGATCGGCGCTCCCCAAGGAGACGAACTAGGTCTAATGAAACATTTGGCTAGCAGATCATCTAACTGCGTCCTTATCTCCTTCATTTCTGTTGGTGCCAACCTATAAGGTGCTCTCGCTACCGGTGCTGCTCCAGGGATGATGTCAATTCTGAATTCTACTTGCCTATCTGGTGGTAAACCAGGTAGTTCTTCAGGGAAAACTTCGGGATATTCAGAAATGATGGGAATATCCTCAATCTTAGGCTTCGGCTGATCAATAGTCACTTGTGCCATGTAGATGACACAACCTTTCTGCAAACACCTAGAGGCCTTGAGCATAGACACTTGCTCAGGCAGTCCATACTTAGTATCTCCCTGAATGGTAAGCGACTCACCAGACGGAGTCTTGATTACCACTTGCTTCTTGTTGCACATAATCTGGGCTTGGTTATGCGATAACCAATCCATACCTATCACTATATCAAAACCGGCTAGCTTAAAGGGAAGTAAGGACAAAGGAAAAGAATGGTTCCTAATAAATATAACACATCCATCTAACACAGTTGAGGCGGTTTCTATGGTTCCATCAGCTAATTCTACCTCATACTTCACACTTAAAGCTTTAACACGTAAATTCAGTAACTTACAAAACTTATTATCTACAAATGATTTATCAGCTCCTGAATCAAATAGCACTCTCGCATAAACATCATTTATGAGGAAGGTACCTGTGATCACATTGTCGTCCTGAACAGCTTCCTTTGCATCCATCCTGAAGACCCTAACATTGGTCTTTTTCCCATCCTCGGTTTTCTTGGTGATCTTTGGGCAATTGGACTTAATGTGCCCTTTTTCATTGCAACTGTATCACGTTGCGTCCTTCAGCTTCTTGCACTCTAGGGTCTTATGTTCCAAAGATTTGCAAATCCCACATGGCCTTGGCTGAGACTGGGATTTCGACTCAAGTCGGCACCTCCTAAAATGGTGCTTCTTACAAACCTTACACTTGGGCTTATCTCCAGATTGATGCCCATCCTTCTTAGATCTAGACCCTTCTTGTGGTCATTGTTTCCCCTGTGCTTCTTGTCTGACCATCGTGAATTGTCATCTTCACGCTTCCTTTTCTCGGCATCCGTGTTCCTCAGCGATCTCTGTCTGACCGCGTCCAGTGTGAGGGACAGGGATATATCAGCTGCAGACCTGAATGTGGCTGGCCGAGAGGCTTTTACACTTGCCTTAATCTCTGGGGCTAAACGCCCAATGAAACGAGCTATTCTTTTGGGTTCCGGGGTTACAAGATAAGGAACCAACCTTGACATTGTATTAAAGCTCGTAAGGTAAGCTTGGCAATCCAAAATTTTCATTACCAAAGATAGAAAATCCGACTCAATCTTTTCAACCTCATGCTGAGGACAGTAGTTCTCCTTGATGAGGGTAACAAATTGTTCCCATGTCATATTGTACAGTGGAATCTTCCCAGTAGCTTGAATCAACGATCTCCACCAGGCTAAGGCCTCACCTTTGAACGATTGAGATACAAACTTTACTACATCCTTATCAGCGCACCCGCTGATGTCAACCACGGTATCCATTTCATTCAACCATGTCATGCAGTCAACCGCTCCTTTCTCCCCAGTAAAGTCCCTGGGTTTGCATGAGACGAAGTATTTATACGTACAGGACTTACTACGCGGTTCCTGCTTAAGCTCGATTTTCTTTGACGGGACACTTTGCTGGTTCGAGGAGTGATGATCGTCATCATCCTTCTTTGGCTTATCTAGCTTAGAGGGTGGCTTACTATGAGCCTCAGAATGTGTTTTTGGCTTAGAATGGGGTGCTGATTGGGTCCTGCTTCGAGTACTACTCGATTCACTATACTGCCTATCTATGGCTTTAGTGACAACGTTGTCAATCAATGTTTGGAGTTCTGCACCAGTTATATTGATCCTGGTGGCGTCATGATTCTCCTTTGGCCGACTGTTGACCTCCTCAGATTCGGCCATGTAGTTGGATTGCTACATAAAATGATGACAATGATTCATTTAAGGAAATATGATAGGTTTGTCATCTTGATAATTTATTAACCATGGTAATTAAAGAACCATATTGATTAATTTGTCAAAAAATTTCATTTGGGACATTTCATTAGTAACCCTTAGTCCTAGAATAAAATATAATAATGGCACAATAGGCCTAGTCACATGGACATTTCTAAATTTTAGATCAAGATCTTATAGGATCCAGTTATTAAGGTTTAAATCAAGGTTCATTACCTTTCTTGACAGGGAGTTTATAAGCTACGATTGTCTTTTGTCTTATATGACAATAATTATAGCCCCTAGGCATTACATCCCAATCGGATGTTTAATTAATAATAAAGGATTGGGTTAATTTAACGTAAGGGTGGCATGCGTGATTTTGCGGATCACATTAGCCAAGAATGTTAACATGTTTGCAGATGTTAACAGAGATTTGAATCTTTTAAACAGGTTTTACCATATTGGCCAAGTCTTATAATGACATACAAGCTAGTTTTTACCTTTTAAGATTTTTAGTTAAATTTTAACGCAGAATAATCCTAAATTGAGATGTTAATAAGGATCTGAATCTAATTGGGGAACTACCATCTTGGCCCTGTCTTACAATGACACAAAGGCTAGGTTTTGTCCCTTTAGATTTTATCATTTTTAATAATGATAGATCTTGTAAATATATTGTTATTATTTATTTTATTTTATATTTATGTCCATGCATATAACTAAAAATAGAAATTTAAATCTAACCATTTCACCACATAAATTTAAAATACGAGTCTGCCCTAAACGGGTCTTCCAACTGAAATAACATGCCCACGCAGGGGCTTAACCAAGCAAACATACCCACGCATGGCTCAAACAAAAGACTTGCCCACGAAGGGGCTTAACAAACAAAACATACCCACGCAGGGGTTAAAACAGAAAAACAGGCCCACGCAGGGGCTCAACTGAAAATAAGGGAATACAACCAACAATTTGAAGGATTCAATGGTCCTTCTTGTTCTTCCCTTTTATTAAACCTGCTAATCCATTGAAGAAACCTTGTCGTTCCCTGCGATCCCTGTGAATTTGATGTTCAACCTGGTCCAGTCTTTGGAGAATTTCCTCCCGCTCAGGCGGGGAAAACCGTGGTACCGGCGGCTGCGGCTGATGTGGAGGTCGAAGAGACGGTTGCTGTTGGTACCCATAAGCTGGGTATCCAACTCCCCAAGGAGCTCCGTAAGGCCCTTCGGGGTTAACAACATTGTAGTTCCACGCCGCCAGGTATGAGTCGATCTCCGCATAGTTAAAGCTGGTGTGAGCTGGCTGCTCGAAGGGATTATACGTTGCTGGGCCAGCGTACGTGGGAATTGGGTTGTCAAAACCCAAAGGTGGTGGTACAACATGTGCAGAGTTCACTTCCGGGTTGGGGTTTGAAGGTCCCCCAAACTGCTGGTCTTCTCGAAGCGGTAGATAGTGGCTGCTACTCGATGGTTGAGGGGTGCCGATATGTACTCCTCTTCCTTGCATGGACATTCGTGCGTTTGTTCTCCTTCGCCTTGGTGGCTCAGGAGGCTACTGCTGAGGTGGTGGTGGTGGCGGGGTAACTGCCACAAAGCGAGAGTCCCTGGAAGGATCCGATTGCTACTGCTGCTGAGGCGTTGAATGGTAAGAAGGCGTGAAATACCATTCACACTGGTTGAACCTTGCTTGGTAGCTATCTGGACCACGGTAAGGTGATCCATGGAACGACGATCCGTCAGAGATTTCAATAGGATGTGTGGGGGTACCGGACGGTGGTTCAGTAGGGTCGGTATCCTCGTCCATGTCCATGTCGTGATCTCCAGAAAAATGATCTTCGGGTCCCAATGGGTTAACACCCACTGGTTCCTCGAGGTAGTTTTCCGGGTTGAACCGGCTTTGAAAGCCTTGAGACGGGTTGTCAAAGGAATGGCGTGAGTTGGACCGCTGGAGAGGGATAAACGAAGGTTGTGGGTTTTCAGGTTCGTTTTCTGAATGGGGTCCAAAAGAGTGTAAGTAAGAAGGTGATGAAGCTAACGAGATAGATCGCCTCGCTGGCTGTAGATGTGCTCTCCAGTCTCCCTGTGGACTGGTATGTATGTTGACGGGTGAGGTCCGTCTTTGAGAAGGCCCGGCCTCCTGGTCGTGGCCTGTTACAGGTGATTTTCCCTTTCTTCTGAAGAATCTTGGCGGCATATTTAGACCTGTCAACATAAACAAAGATAACAACAAAGAATAATATAAAAGAAAAAATAAAACAAAAATCAGGATTTGTCCTATGTTCTTTGTCTAGACTCAAAAATTCGAGGAATGTGCAATTGTGTAACTGAGATTAAACACAAAAGGCTAGTGTTTAATTCACTCAGTGTTGGCTCTGATACCAACCTGTCACACCCCGATATTTCCACGTATTACCGGTGGGCCCGGTGGGGAGTATCGTGACGTAGTTGATATCATCATAGTCAAACAACACAATATATAAATGCACAGCGGAAGCAAAAGATAGATTCATTTCAACTTTAATAAATTGTAATAATAAGTTTCACAAATAGTTGAAACAAATCCACAGGCAGATCAAAATAAAAAGGAGACATTGTTCAACAGTTTTATGACATCCAAGCTTGCGAGACTTATTGTGGACGCTAGGAGAAAGCCAGCCTAATTCGAGTAGTACCTAAACTTAACCTTTTTGAGAAAATACGTCAGTTTACACTGGTAAATACAATTTAACTGTCTCATTTTGAAAAGTTTTAAAAAAATTGATTTGAATGCACGTGGCACAAAACTTTTTATAACTTGGGATAATTATTTAAATATAATCTTGTAAAAGAATTACACGTTTCTTATGCGTTCAGTAGCCCGGTTTGTACCGGGTTAAAGGTCAATAGACACACCACATTATTTATTTTGGCACTGACGGGTGTACGCCTACACCCGTGCTTAGGTCGTGGCCATTTCGTAAAATGATGCCAAGGATATCCGGGACATGGTCATTAACCCCCCAAAGGCTTTAAGCAAACAATACATTTCCAAACGGAGCATATCAATGGTTTAACCTCTATTCGATTAAAGATTCAATGCCCGACCAAGCGGTATTTTATATACCATACCACAAGCCCGTATAGGGAAAATAAGTTAAAAGTATTTACCTTTGCAAGTATAAATCACAAATAGCAAGTGTGTGTAGCTTTTACTGGGTCTCCTATTCTGGAACAAAGGTTTATAATAACCTATTAGATTTCTAACGGGTCTTTAATTAAGCTTAAGCTTAGACCGGTTAGTTTTAAAGGAAGATACGGTTCAAATGCGTGAATAAGCGAAGACTGGAATAGAATGTGATTTAGACCCGACAAGTTTGAAGACTTGTATAATATGGGTAAACTAAACACATTCTGGATTTTGAGAAAAAAATGATAAGGTTTGACCCGTTTCGGCTAATTTATGCAAACTTGTTACATAAGCCGATCCGAACGCGAAAAGTGCGTAGCGAGTAACGAAAAGAGCCATATACAGGTTTCCTAAGTTAATATGCCTTAAATATGTTGTGACATTAGTAAGATATCTTCTATTATGCCCGAAATGGATTTAAACTCAAACTATGCCTCGTAAGGGCATTTTGGTCATTTAAAAGGTTATAAAAGAGTTTAATTAGTAATATGAGTTACAGGTCTGATTTATTTAGTAAATATACTTAATTTAATAAGTTATAACAGTAGGTACTAGATATATGTGAAATTTATCATTTAGAACCAAACTATGCACTTTAGGGGTATTTTGGTAATTTCACATAGGCTAAAAAGGTCAAAACTGGGAATCTGAGTTCAAAACTTTTGCTTACTGTTAAAATATAAAAATTTACTGAATATATCAGTAGGTATCAAACCTTATTTGTTTAAAATGGTTTTAATACATACTATGCGTTAAAAACGCTTAAAAAGGCGATTTTGAGCTATTTCCGGGTTTTTTAAAGGAAAGCTGAAAATTTTAATATTCCAGCAGGCTCAAAATATTTTATTTATCATAACAAATCAGTAGCAAAGGGTTTGGTGTCAAAATTATTTGTAAAACTCATTTTATAGCCCAAAAGGGCAAACCCGACAATTACCAAATCAAGCTTAAAGACCTATGTTATGCTGAGCCAAAAATTAAATAAAAATCTTTAAAAATCTCAAAATATTATTTTATATCAGTGGGTAAAAATTTTGGTATTAAAAATCGGGTTTAGATAGGCTATATGTTAATTACGCCGTTTATTTAATAAAAACTTTCTAATTATGCTAATGAGCATAACTCTTAATCTAGACCTCAAACTGATGTCAAATTATTGGTGCAAGCTTATAAATCAGTAACTAAGGTTTCTACTCTTTTACTTTTTCAAAAATCACGTTTTATAGTCAAAAGGGCATAATAGTCAACATTTAAGCACTTAACGGAAACATGCATATTAATCAGATAAGTATTGAACCAAGTTGTATAAACACAGAGGGTTATACTAACATGAGACCTGGTCCAAATAAGGCTCTAAGGCAATTCTAAACTATGCCCAAACGGGTCAGAACTGAAAGTCAAAGCAGAAGTCAAACTATGCGACTTTCGGTCCCGAACCGAGCCTAAACTGAAAATTGTCGGGTTGAACATGTTTAGACATGTTCTTACATTAATTACCAAGTTATATTAATGATAAAACAGGTTGCATGGATCCTACATTGCTAACTATGCATTAATTTGAAAATAAGTATTCTGTTGACTTTTTTAAAGTTAGCTTTGACCCGACAATTGACCTAGTTAGAGTGGGAATCAGAGAGTACCCTTTTAAGGGTTTATTACCCACTTACAAGGGTCCTCTGCACGATTAGGGATCACTAGGAAGCTTGTTGCTGATCAGAGGAGCTCCAGAAATGAAGTTGCAAATGAATGAACAAAGTGTTGCAACTAAGTGGGTTCTTATATAGTCATTTTGATGCAACAAGATCACTCCAAATCAGTCTACAATTGTTTCCAGATCAAGACAAGTGCCCCTATGCATGAAATACCATTGGGGCAGCCCCTGGTATGTAAAAACAAGTTTTCAAGTCGGTTTACAGGTCTGACTGGCAGCTGTTCACACTTTTCTGATGCTGGGCGGTTTAGGCGGCCCGCGTAAGAGACCACCCAGGTCTTACGTGGCCGGTATGGCCTTCCATAACCTGCCAAACAAGTTTCAATCTTTGCACTTTTGGTCCCTGGTCCTTGTATGCGTGGTTTTAACTTCCAATTTTGCATTTCCAGCCCTCTAACTTGATTTTTAAGGGCCTTAAGACTTTTACAAACTTGGTTAAGTCCTTGGTTAACTTTGTGATCACCCATAAGTCATAAATTTCAACGTTGACGCTTTTAACCCCTCGTATACGAATATTGTCATAACTTTCTCATACGATAACGAAACTTTGTGAAATTTTTAGCACATATTCTAGTGAGTATAATTTATCGTTACAAAGCTTCGGGGTTGCTAAAAGGTCACTCAGAGGTATACTTTAAACATGTTGACACATTTAACCCCTGTAGTTTGTAATTCCTCACTTTCTTTCACGATTAGGTTCGTATGATCCATGATTTACTCGTTTAAGGATATAAACATCATGTGGGGCTATTGTAAAGTATATTTATCCATTGTTGACATTTTGAACCCTTATATTCACATACTTTTCTTGTTTGTCAACTTTAGTCCCTCTAGAGTATTCTTTCACACGTTCAAAACTTATGACACGTGTCAATACATTATTGGACATGAAATTACGATGTGTTACACAGGTGATTGTAAAATGGGTGCTTCAACCTAATTTTGTTTTAATGTTTTCAAAAGATTTTAAGCAATGTTTATAAAAAAGGGTCATCTTTCAACAAAAGGTACACAACGGTTTATTGATAAATGATTTTTTTATGAATCCTCTATAAAACCCGGTGTGTCTAAGAATAGAACAGATGCCTTTAACACTCGTGGGTAGTGGTAAAGTTGAAATTACTTGAATTTTTCCATGATCCACTTCAACACCTTTACTCGAAAACCCATGCCCCAACACGATACCCTCTTGAACCATAAAATGACTCTTTTCCCAACTTAAACAAGATTAGTTTCAATGCATTTTAGCACTCATGATAATTGTTCTAAATTGGCCTCAAAAGATGTTCTGAAAATAGAAAAATCGTCCATGAAGATCTCCATAGACTCCCCGACCATATCTGAAAAGATACTCATCATACACTTTTGAAAGGTAGCCGGGGCGTTATACAATCTAAACGACATTGTTAGAACTGAGTTTCTTGTTTGTAAACAAATATTGATAAAAAAACTATAAAATTCACAAACTGGAAGTCATCATCAGTGATTGTTTTTTATTAATCTCGAAAGATTCAATGTTTTATGACTCGATTGACTCTACAGTCTCCCCCTTAGCTGATCACATAAACAAATCAGTTCGTACAAGAGAAAATGTGAAGTGTGTGATAAATAGATCACTAATAGGTGTGATCTATTTATACCAAGTACTAACGCTCTGTTCAGTGATTGGCTGACATCACCCTGATAGTGACTTCTAATATTCCTAACAGAAAATATTCCATAGATGTTACAAACATTTGTACAAATTCTAACAACTGATCTAGGCTAATTCTAAACACTGATACGATAAGTATTGTTACATTGAGAAACCCTTGTCTATGTTATCCTCTGTTGCAGTTGTCCAAACATATGTTTGTTCTTCTTTATCAGATCTTTGGCTTGATCAGGGCTTTGGTCTTCAACAGACTTTAGGTTCAACAGATATTGTATCCTCTTGAAGAACGGTACCAAGTCTTGATCAGATGTTTGTCATGCTCTTGAACAGATGTTCTAATTAGGTTTTCAAGATTCGCTCTCTTTGGGAAAAGACTGGTTCAATCCTTTTATTATTTCTTGATCAGTGGATCATGCTTTTACTTTTGGGTATCATCTATTCTTGTAAAGGTCCAACAATATCCCCCTAGAATAGATTATGCCAAAATGGATGTTTATTTGATCAACTTTTATTCCTCTTCTTTAACATATTCTTGATTTGTGCTTTGAATTGCTTTTCAAATCTTCCAAATAGTGAATCATCAGCATCCCTTTCAAGTGGAAGATTCAGTAAATCTTGCAAATATTCAATTTTTAAGCTCATCACACTGTTCATTGAAATCTTTTGCACTTCCCCATTTGCCCTGATAATTGTCAATTCGTGCCTGGCGTTGTCTGACGACCACTTTTGAATTTTAGCGGCAACATGGGTTACTGGGACTGATGTTATTGGAAGAGATGAAGGAATTTGCATTCCCATGACTTGCCCTAACAGATTTGCCGGATTGGTATCAGGATGTTTATACATGATCATGTTCTTGATAACTTCTTTCATAATGTCTTCTTCAAATCTTTTCACATCCTCTGCAGACACATCCTTCTGTCTTATAAGATGGCTTCTTACCATGGAAAAGGTTTGTCTTGCAGATGGAAGTTCAGATATGATGGCCTTTGAACTGATAGGTAAGGCTTCATAATTAGACTTTTTGGGGACTGAGGGATAAAGCTTTTAACTTCTTTTAAGTTGCCCTAATTGTTGACTCGTCCCATTTAGCCATTGATTGCATAGAGCCATATTTGGCAGCCACCATCTCTTCCTTCATTCTAGTGAATTCAATTACTTTTAAGCCAACAGGTTTTCTTCATACAACCCAGTTGGGAAGAGTGGGCTTGATGGTTGGATTGAGCTTTAACATCACAATTCTGGCTATTTCTTCCAAAAGGGCCTCAATAGACCATCCAGTGAATCAAGCTCATGAAGCTCGGAAGCTCTGAAGCTCTGTAGGCTTATTCTTCATAATGAAATCTAGATAGTCTTCCCTGAGTTCCTTTTTGAGGCTCGAGTTGCTAACTGGTCCTTGTGAAGCCCTCTGACGGACATTTGTGGCAAAATGTTCAAGTCTATTCACTTTAGTGAATTCTTGTGAGGACCATTTCGGTGCTCCAAATGCTCCGACCAGTTAGTAGATCTTCATATCTCGTGCGGAATCCGAGTATAAAATGAACAAACACACAAGAATACCGTTGAAATATCTTTTCTATTGATTGAAATCTTTTACAGAGCCGAGAAAAGATTTTGGCAGAGCTTCGCCTCAAAGTTGCCAAAGTTACAAATGACCAGCCCATTACCCCTATTTATAAGCGAATAGGTTCGCACAAACACAACCTGGACGGATGGTCGGTTCGCATGAAACAGGTCTATGTACCATTCGTACGAATGGGTCATTTACATTCAATACCGACCGTTTCGATACGAAACATAATCTAATCTATACAATAAACTACTAAACAAATTAAGACTTAGTACATGACGAAAGCTACAGACATGCATTCACAGACTCCCCCTTGGATGTAGCTATAGTCTTCATATATAGTCTTCATCAAACTTTGCCATATCTTCGTTTCTTCTTCTGTCTTTGTGACACCCGGCTTTTCAGGCCGTACCATACGATAGTAACACGTGTAGTGAATATATAAAAAGGTTGTATGTGACTGATTATGATGTTTATGTATGATATTTAATGTGTTGGTAAATCCAAACATTTATAAAAATTATGTTGGCAACGATAAAATAAACGCTTATCGCGTAACGATTAAAATGCGAAACGAACGTCGGTGACCACCCGATCAGTGTTAAAATCCTAAAAATAGTCCGTTATGATTAGAATAGTAATTTTAATCATATCCGTGAGGAAAAATAAATTAAAAGCGCTAATAAACTCCATTTTTCGAGTTTGAGCGCGTACCGCGCGTGTTAGACAAAATACTGTCAACGTAGCCAGTCAAGGCAACTGATAATTATTTCAGTAATAATTTTATGTGATTATTTTTATAGAATGATAAAAAAAATTAAAACGCTCTAAAACGGGATTAAAACGCTAGATAAAATACCCGGTATCCAGTAAAATACCAGTTTTTACCAAATAATACATATATATGTGTGTGTATATAATATGTTATGAGAGGAGGGCAAGGTGGCGGCACATAGGGCTGCCCACATTCTCTTGTTTCTCTCAATTTGGACACTTGTAATTCCTAGAAAGATGGTGGTGATGATTTAGAAGTGATTTCAAGGAGGTTTGAGCAAGAACAAGGCTTCATATCATCACTAATCTTAAAACCCACTAAGAATCTTGAAGGTATAACTTTTAAATCTTGTTCATGATTCATGGTGATAAAAATGATAGTAAAAGTTTCTCTTGTTCTTGAATCTAAACACTAACTTGAAAACTAAAAACAAATGGGTTTTTGAATGAAATAAAAATGGGTGTATGCATATATGTATGTATGGCCGTGAATGTGTGTGTGTGTGTGTGTAGATGTTTATGTTTTTGATGTTTGTTGAAAGATTTCTTGATTTATTTGATTTCTTGAAAAGTAGGATGCATGAAGGAATCATTATGTGTCATAAAAGAATATTCTAAAGTGATTTAAGATTTGAAAGTGATATGTTGAAAAGTAAATCTTTGGAAGTTTATATGTGTGTATGTATTTCGTATATATGTATATATATGTGTGTGTATGCATGCGTATAAAAGTTATCATATAATCTTAAATGTGAAGGATATTTGCATGAATGATTATGAATGATTTGAATGATCATGATGATGTGTGTAATATTTGTAAGAACATGATGTTAATGAGTTCTAGAGTATGATTAGATCATAAGTGATAATGATGATGTAGTATGAGTGCATTAGATGCACATATGTGAGTCTACATGATGATGTGAAAGCCTGAAATGATCATTTGAGTATGATTTAATAAAAATCAGTTTTAGTCAGATTATAAACACTAAAATAAAATTATTTTGAAGTGTTTAATGATATATAACTTTGACATAATGTTCACTAGCCTTGCATGTCGTACTTGGTGCTTTAGAAGTTGTAAAATATGTGAAATCGCATGATTTATGTGACTTACACAAAAACTGAACTAACCTAATTATAACCACTATTTTAATCTGTAAATAACATGTATTTTGTTAAAATATCAAGTCATTCCGAGTTGGGATGTTTATGGTAACGTTTAACGCAAAACTATGCGTTAAAACGGTCAAAAATCGGCTTTTCGAATGATTTTTATAAAATTGATTTAGATCAGTAAGTAAACTGATATTTTTAGTTTAAAAATAAGTATTTTAACTAATTTTAAATTTATATTTGACACATATAAGATATTTTTATGTATATTTGCTTTAAAAATGACAAAATAGATAAGTTAACAAGATTACGCGTGTTTCGATAACAATTTATGTGAACGTTTATGTATATATATTACGACGCGCAAATCATAGATATATTACGTATAAACGGGAGTGATAATGGATTTACATGATAACGGTCACCAATAAAATCGTTCAAGTCGCAAAACCTTAAATATATATATATATATATATATATATTAACGTGCCAACATAATCAAAACCATAACTTTTCGAGAAAAATTTAAAGTTATGTGACAATTCTAAGAAACGGAGAAACTTAGGATTTTCGTGATATATTGATTTAAAAATCGTTCCTACATATAATAGAACGTGTAGAAATCAAACTGTGGGATTGCGCTATTTAAAATACGCACCCAAAGGTGAGTGTCACTAAACCCCTCTTTTTACTGTTTTGTATATGTTTTGGGGGTAGAACACGCCAAAAAGGGTTTAATAATGTTTTTGAAATAAAACATACCTTTGGATATAAATTATATATATTTCGGGATGAAATGGTTTTGGTGAATAAATATGTTTCGGGTGGAAACGGGGTTTTGCACGGCGTTTGGGGGAAAACGATCGTGTATTTGGAACGAATTTGGCTTGATCTAAAGAGAGTAAGTATCAGCTTAGGCTTACCTTTCGGCGGGGATTTCAGGGAATTCATACAACATCATATATTAAATTTGTCATATTAGTAGGATACATATATTGTACATGAGGCAAACATCATAAATGGTCTCAATATGGACCATGCGCCAATGGTGTCATTTAATCATTTAAGTATTGCACGCGATGAATTATTGGTAGATCTGTCGGGTTGACAACCCCGTCGTGACCGGTCGCCCCGTGTCAAGTCAAATGACGAATTGAAATTCTGTTTATTGTCTAGCATTGATTATCCCTACATGGTAAATATTTAGTTCGTATTGTCTAGCTAACATATGAGTCTGAACGTTGACGCTATAAATTTAATATACAAAACTTGGGAAAATGCCTTGATGTCAAGTTTTCAAATTTACGACGGATGACCCATGGATTTTATTAAGGAAATAAATGGACTTTCTAAAATTATATGGATGTTTTATAATAAACACATAATTAGAAAGTTTTTCCTTAGGATCAAATTGTTTAAATTTGAATATGTGAACTCACCTTCCTTTGTGTTGACACTTGATTTTAAACGTGTTCTACAAGTACTTGAGTTCGGCTTCGGGAATCATGGCGTATCTTGTGTTTGATGATGCATGTTGTGTTACTTAAAAATGTTGGACTAACTTTTTAAACTTTCTGGGACGAATGTAATAAGATCCGCGAGGATCAAAGACAACTTAACTATGTAGTTGTGTTGTGTTTTTAAAATGTAATGTTTAATAATTTATGTTTTAAATAAGTCAATATGTCCAACAATTAAATGCATCGTTCAACAAGATATAAATGGGCACCAACTTCTGTCACCACTACGTTTTATATTCCGCTGCGACGTTTTTGGGGTGTGACAGAAGTTGGTATCAGAGCCAATGGTTGTTAGCGAACTAGATGTTTTCGGGAGAAAACTCTAGACTTCAACCGAAGAATTTTGAGATTTAAAGTCCAAAATTCTCGAAGCCAAAATTTTTAAATAAACATAGAAAATTTTATCATGTATGAAAACCATTATGTGCTTATGTGCATACGTGATTTGCTGTTTATTTTGGGCCTTATGTGTTACTATTCATTTTGATCACGCACTTACTTGTACGGTTATATGTGTCACAGATGTCGTACGAACACGAGGTCATCGAGATCCACGACTCAGGTTACGAGCCAGATTTCGAGACTTCACCCAGATCTATTCTACCAGAGATACCTATCACGACTCCACAGATGGTTAGTACTGCCGAGCTTACCTCATCTTTCCACGTCGACCCTGCTGCCTTTGCCAGCCAGGTAGACCCCCGATACGCTTTCACTAGCAACGGGTGGATAGATGATGACGATGAAGTTCCTCTCTCGATTCATGAGACGGGACGATCATCTGGCATTATACCAGTTGTCGGTTACGTGATTAGAGCTATCCCTATTACAGGAGGATCTCTCAGTATCGCACCAGTGGTGGATGCCACTATTGTCACGGCTCGACCGTTAGAGCCTTCAGACGTCCCACTTGCTGCTGTGTTCGAGCTTGTCGTTGAGATCCCTCCACCTGTTTTATCTGAGTCATCTTTACCTGTCTTAGAGTCACGCACTCCTACTACGCCACTATTAGTCTATTATCGTCGTAGAAAGAGGACTAGGCCTGCTGGGGATATCGCATCTACGTCATGCGCTGTGACGACATCTTCTTCCAAGAAGCAGAAAGGAGATAGGGTAGACCGATATTGCCACTTCGACCGACAGCTCGCCGCTCTATGCAGAGATCTGGACTCAGCCAAGGGTAAGGCGAAGGATCTCGAGGGACAGATGGATGGGCACGAGGAGTTGAAGGTTTTAGATGATATTGCAAGAGACCAGATGTATTGGAGGATAGTGGACCTAGAGAAACTTATCAAGGAGATGTTAGAATTCTTAGGTTTGAAGCGGTGATGTTTGTTTGTTGTTTGTTTTGATGGGTTGTATTGTTTGACAATTTTTGATACTCTTTTGTTTGGGGCCTGCGTGCCGGTCTCCTTTTTGGATATTGTGTGGGAATTTTGTGTGAACTTGTTGTGGGTGTCGACATAGACATGCCAAGGATAGTCGATTTATACTAAAAACAAGTTTAATTAATTTCTATAATGAATATCGATGATTTACTTTTGGTTTAAAAGTTGTACTCATTAATATGTGGATATTATACATGCGCAATGTTTGGTCCACTAACATTTAATGATTGAATTATTTTTGGTTATCATCTTATGTGAATATTATTGTTGTAATAATAGAAATGATGAAATGCCGCCAAAAGCAAGATAGGGTTCTGGACTACCTACCACACCGGAAGAGTTGGCTCAACTCATAGCCCAACACGTTAATACTGCCATGTAACAGCTCAATGCTAACCAAAATAATGGTCAGAGACGTGGACGTGGTGCACACGGGCAAGGTTTTGGTGGGGCACATATTGGAAACCCTCCAGGTAAAATATGATCAGAAAGTTTTAGTAGTTCATGTGTTACGATATCATTGGAACGTATTCCTGATTTTCATTAACGTTATTGAACAGTGCACGGATGTACATATAAAACATTCCAGGACTGTAACCCACTATCATTTACCGGTGCCGAAGGACCCTTAAATATCACTCGATGGATTGAGAAGATGGAATCTGTCATGACAATCAATGGTTGTGCTGCTGATCAATGGGTGAGATATACTTCTTGTTCTTTTCTTGATGAAGCACTGTCTTGGTGGAACTCTCAAGTTAAAATTTTGGGTGAAGACGTTGCCTACGGTCTAACCTGGAACGAACTTAAAGAGATGCTCCTGAAAGAATATTGCCCGCGCAGCGAAATTCAGAAAATCGAGACCTGCTTCTGGAACCTAACCATGGAAGGTCTGAACCTGGAACGAGCTTACACTTCTCGTTTCAACGATTTAGCGAGGTTAGTTCCACGAATGGTTACTCTTGAATATGTAAAGGTAGAAAGGTATATCTGGGGATTGTCGCCATGAATTCGCAGCATGGTCACATCTGCGAAACCCACCACCTACCTAGAGGCTACTACATTGGCAAAATCGTTAGCCGATGTCGCTGCACACAAAAGTGGTCTTGATAAAAAGGAGGAAACCAGGAAGTCGTCAGGCAAGGCCAAAACACACGCGAAATCTGAACGGTCGGGGCGTTCTAAGACTAAGACAGAAGATTCGAAGAAGCGCAAGTTCGAGAGCTCGAGGAAGGAAACTGACGAGAAGCGCGACAGGAAACGCAGTTCGAGGAAGGCGTACGTAGCCAGTTCTAGCAGCTCTAGAAAGGATAACGCCAGAGATGGCAGAAGTGGTTCTGAGAGGAAGACTCATGAGGATGAGCAGAAGAAGTTTCGCAGATGCAGACGAAATGGGTATGTTACCCACGAGTGCTATGCTAAAAGTACTTTGGAAGGAACGAAGCTTGAGGGATGCTTCCAGGGCGGGGAACAGGGACATTTCAAGAAGGATTGTCCTAAGGAGAAGGGTCAGAATGCTAGGGGTAGAGCGTTTGAGCTAAATGCTGGGAAGGCACGTGACGATCCTGCTGTTTTCACTAGTATGTTTTTGATCAATAACCATTCTGCGTTCGTACTCTTTGATACCGGAGCTGACTTGAGTTTTGTCTCGAAAAACTTTGAACCATTTTTGGGTTCACTAACAAGTAAGCTAAGTAAGAAGTACTCGATAGAACTAGCAAATGGTAAACTGATAGAGACTAGCGAAGTCGTTCGCGACTGTAGTATTCAGTTAGATGATCATAGTTTTAGTATCGATCTATTACCAGTGGAGGTGGGAAGCTTTGATGTAGTTGTGGGAATGGATTGGCTGTCCAAGAACAAAGAGGAGATTATTTGCTTGAAGAAGTAAGTGAGGATACCTCGTCCTGGTAGTGGTGAAGCGATAGTCATTCACGGAGATCGATCAAGTCGAGTGTCAAGTGTCGTCAGTGTTATGAAGATGCTCAAGATGTTGCGAAAAGGTTACCCTGCGTTCTTGTCAACGTGGTGGATACGAAGGCCGAATGTAGGAAGATCGAAGAGATTCCTATTGTTCGTGATTATCCAGAAGTTTTTCCTGAAGAATTACCTGGATTACCCCTTGCAAGTCAGATCGAATTCCTTATCGATCTGGTACCCAGTGCTGCACCAATTGCTAAATCTCCTTATAGATTGGCACCGTCTGAATTGAAAGAAATGTCGAATTAGCTTCAAGAGCTACTAGACAAAGGTTTCATTCGACCGAGTTATTTGCCATGGGGTGAACCTGTTTTGTTCGTGAAGAAGAAGGATGGATCCTTCAGGATGTGTATTGATTATAGAGAGCTGAACAAGTTGACCATCAAGAATCGGTGCCCTTTACCGAGGATTGATGATTTGTTCGATCAGCTACAGGGATCCAGCTACTACTCGAAGATAGATCTGCGTTCAGGGTATCATCAGTTGAAGGTTGCGGATGAAGATATTCCGAAGACAGCTTTTTAAACACGATATGGCCATTACGAGTTTCTAGTCATGCCTTTTGGCCTAACTAATGCGCCAGCTGTGTTCATGGATCTCATGAACAGGGTATGTGAACCCTACTTGGATAAATTCATGATAGTATTCATCGACGACATACTTATTTATTCACGAACCAAAGAAGATCATGAGCATCATTTGAAGTTGATTTTGGAGTTGCTGAAGGAAGAGAAGCTGTATGCCAAGTTCTCTAAATGTGAATTCTGGATTCGGGAAGTTCATTTTTTCGGACATGTCATAAACAAAACGGTATACATGTGGATTCGTCTAAGATCGAAGCGATCAAGAATTGGGAAGCGCCAAAGACTCCTTCGGAGGTGCGACAATTCTTAGGGCTTGCTGGGTACTACCAGAGAGTCATTGAGAATTTCTCCAGAATAGCGCAGCCATTGACGCTGTTAACCCAGAAGGAGAGGAAGTTTGATTGGACAGAGAAGCAAGAGGAAGCTTTTCAGACGTTGAAGGAAAAGCTCTGCAGTGCACCTATTCTTTCCCTTCCTGAGGGAATTAATGATTTCATTGTATACTGTGATGCTTCACTTTTGGGCCTTGGATGCATTCTAATGTAGAGAGACAAAGTGATAGCCTATGCATCCAGACAATTGAAAGTGCACGAGAATAACTACACAACACATGATTTGGAGCTTGGAGCTGTTGTGTTTACCCTGAAGATTTGGAGACACTACTTCTATGGCATGAAGTGTACGATATACAAAGACCATAAGAGCCTCCAGCACATCCTCGATCAGAAGGAGCTCAAGATGTGACAACGATGTTGGGTAGAATTACTCAACGATTACGAGTGTGATATCTGTTATCACCCAGGGAAAGCAAATGTTGTTGCAAATGCGCTCAGCAAGAAGGAACAGGAGAAGCCTCTACGTGTCCGCACTTTAGGTTTGACCGATCGAATTCAGAATGCACAACGAGAAGCTTTGAAGGATGAAAGTATGAGAAGAGAATGCTTGAAGGGCTTAGAATGTAAACTGATACCAAAAGTGGATGAAGTGATGTACTTCATGAACTGAGTTTGGGTTTCGCTTAGAGGTAACCTCCGTGAACTGGTTATGAACGAAGCTCATAAATCCAGATATTCCATTCACCCAGTGTCTACCAAAATGTATCAGGATATTAAGGAGTTTTACTGGTGGCAGAATATGAAGAGAGATATTGCGATCTACTTGAGTAAATGTCTGACGTGCTCTAAGGTTAAGGCTGAGCATCAGAAGCCGTCTGGGCTTCTGCAGCAACCAGAGATTCCTAAGTGGAAATGGGAACACCTTACGATGGACTTTATCACCAAGTTACCCCGTACGTCACGTGGACACAATATGATCTGGGTAATTGTGGATTGATTGACAAAGTCTGCTCATTTCTTGGCACTTAAGGAAACAGACAACACGGAGAAGATATTACAGTTGTACCTTAATGAGATTGTAGCCCGTCATGGAGTACCAGTGTCAATCATTTCGGATAGAGATGGACGATTTGACTCCAGGTTTTGGCGATCCCTTCAAGAGTCGCTGGGTTCTCGTTTGGATATGAGTACTACGTATCATCCTCAAATGGATGGTCAGAGCGAGAGAACCATTCTGACGTTAGAGGATATGTTGAGAGCATGTGTGATTGATTTCGGTGGAAGTTGGGATACTCACTTGCCTTTGGCAGAGTTTTCCTACAACAATAGTTACCACACTAGTATTAAGGCCGCTCCGTTTGAAGCCTTGTATGGAAGGAAGTGTCGATCACCACTCTGTTGGTCTGAAGCCGGCGAGAAGCATTTTACCGGACCCGAGCTTATCCAAGAGACCATAGACAAATTCGTCCAGATTAAGAATAGGTTGAAGGCTGCCACGGATCGACAGAAGAGTTATGCAGATAACCGAAGGAAGCCGCTGGAGTTTCAGGTCGGTGATTGAGTCATGTTGAAGGTATCACCATGGAAGGGCGTTGCGAGGTTTGGGAAAGGGGGAAAGCTGAGCCCGCGTTATATGGGTCCTTTAGAAATCGCATCTCGAGTTGGACCAGTCGCGTATAGGCTTAAGCTGCAGCAGGAATTGAGTGGAGTTCATGATGTCTTTCATATCTCCAACCTGAAAAAGTGTTTGTCCGATGAGACACTAATTATACGCCCTGGAGAGGTCTGAGTGGACGATAAACTGAGATTTATCGAGGAACCAGTGGAGGTTCTGGATTAGAAAACCCAGAAACTCAGGAGGAGTAGGATTAAGTTGGTTAAGGTCCGCTGGGATTCTAAGCAAGGAACCAAATTCACTTGGGAATGACTAGACCAAATGCAACAGAAATATCCTCGTCTCTTCCCACCGAGTGCAAAAACAAAACCTGTGAAGTAGAATTTTGGGGACGAAATTCCCTAAACAGGGGGAGACTGTGACACCCGGCTTTTCAGGCCGTACCGTACGATAGTAACACGTGTAGTGAATGTATAAAAAGGCTGTATGCGACTGATTATGATGTTTATGTATAATATTTAATGTGTTGGTAAATCCAAACATTTATAAAAATTATGTATGCAACGATAAAATAAACGCTTATCGCGTAACGATTAAAATGCGAAACCAACGTCGGTGACCACCCGATCAGTGTTAGCATGCTAAAAATAGTCCATTATGATTAGAATAGTAATTTTAACCATATCCGTGAGGAAAAATAAATTAAAACGCTAATATACTCTATTTTTCGTGTTTGAACGCGTACCGAACGATACTGCACGTATTAGACAAAATACTGTCAACGCATCCAGTCAAGGCAACTGGTAATTATTTCAGTAACAATTTTATGTGATTAATTTTATAGAATGATAAAAATAATTTAAAATGCACTAAAACGGGATTAAAACGCTAGATAAAATACTCGGTATCCAGTAAAATTCCAGTTTTTACCAAATATTACATATATATGTGTGTGTATATAATATGTTGTGAGAGGAGGGCAAGGTGGCGGCACATAGGGCTGCCCACATTCTCTTGTTTCTCACAATTTGGACACTTGTAATACCTAGAAAGATGGTGGTGATGATTAATACTTGAACAAGCTTCCACACTCTTGCATATTTTCAAGAAACCATTTCAAACTTACCCCCTCTCTCTCTCTCACTCTCTCTCTTTCTCTTGAACACTCACGGCCGAACACCCCCTATTACACTTCCATTTTCATTTTCAAACTCAAATCTTGAAGAATCATGTCCATTCCAAAGTGATTTCAAGCTTACATGAAGGTTTAGAAGTGATTTCAAGGAGGTTTGAGCAAGAACAAGGCTTCATATCATCACTAATCTTAAAACCCACTAAGAATCTTGAAGGTATAACTTTTAAATCTTGTTCATGATTCATGGTGATAAAAATGATAGTAAAAGTTTATCTTGTTCTTGAATCTAAACACTAACTTGACAACTAAAAACAAATGGGTTTTTGAATGAAATAAAAATGGGTGTATGCATATATGTATGTATGGCCGTGAATGTGTGTGTGTGTAGATGTTTATGTTTTTGATGTTTGTTGAAAGATTTCTTGATTTATTTGATTTCTTGAAAAGTAGGATGCATGAAGGAATCATTATGTGTCATAAAAGAATGTTCTAAAGTGATTTAAGATTTGAAAGTGATATGTTGAAAAGTAAATCTTTGGAAGTTTATATGTGTGTATGTATTTCATATATATGTATATATATATGTGTATGCATGCATATAAAAGTTATCATATAATCTTAAATGTGAAGGATATTTGCGTGAATGATTATGAATGATTTGAATGATCATGATGATGTGTGTAATATTTGTAAGAACATGATATTAATGATTTCTAGAGTATGATTAGATCATAAGTGATAATGATGATGTTGTATGAGTGCATTAGATGCACATATGTGAGCCTACATGATGATGTGAAAGTTTGAAATGATCATTTGAGTATGATATAATAAAAATCAGTTTTAATCCGATTATAAACACTAAATAAAATTATTTTGAAGTGTTTAATGATATATAACTTTGACATAATGTTCACTAGCCTTGCACGTTGTACTTGGTGCTTTAGAAGTTGTAAAATACGTGAAATCGCATGATTTATGTGACTTACACAAAAACTGCACTAACCTGACTATAACCAGTATTTTAATCAGTAAATAACATGTATTGTGTTAAAATATCAAGTCATTCCAAGTTGGGATGATTATAGTAACGTTTAACGCTAAACTATGCTTTAAAACGGTCAAAAATCGGCTTTTCGAATGATTTTTATAAAACTGATTTTTATAAAACTGACTTCCGACGTCCGAAAACGTTACCGAATCGCAAAAATACGCATTTTTCAATGAACAATAGTATGGATAAATTTTTGGGTGAACCTTATGTGTTAAGATGTGTTATGTGATTTAAACATGTGAATGTGAAAATATGTTAAGTTTTAACATGATATTGGAAATTTAGATTATGCATGTATACTTGTGCGTTTTATGTGATAGAAATGGCGAAAATCGTGTTAAATATGTAACTTGTTTGTCGAGCATGAGATTTGATACATATAAGATATTTTATGTATATTTGCCTTAAAAATGACAAAATATATAAGTTAACAAGATTACGCGTGTTTCGATAATAATTTATGTGAATGTTTATGTATATATATTACGACGCGCAAATCGTAGATATATTACGTATAAATGGGAGTGATAATGGATTTACATGATAACGGTCACCAAAAAAATCGTTCAAGTCGCAAAACCTTAAATATATATATATATATATATATGGACTCATATATATATTAACGTGCCAACATAATAAAAAACGATAACTTTTCGAGAAAATTTAAAGTTATGTGACAATTCTAAGAAACGGATAAACTTAGGATTTTCATGATATATTGATTTAAAAATCGTTCCTACATATAATAGGACATGTAGAAATCAAACTGTGGGATTGCGCTATTTAAAATACGCACCCAAAGGTGAGTGTCACTAAACCCCTCTTTTTACTGTTTTTATATGTTTTGGGGGTAGAACACGCCAGAAAGGGTTTAATAATGTTTTTGAAATAAAACATACATTTTGATGTAAATTATATATTTTCGTTGAAAATATATGGATTCTTGATAAATTATATATATTTTGGGATGAAATGGTTTTGGTGAATAAATATGTTTCGGGTGGAAACGGGGTTTTGCACGGCGTTTGGGGGAAAACGACCGTGTAGTTGGAATGAATTTGGCTTGATCTCAAGAGAGTAAGTATCGGCTTAGGCTTACCTTTCGGCGGGGATTTCAGGGAATTCGTACAACATCATATATTAAATTTGTCATATTAGTAGGATATATATATTGTATGTGAGGCAGACATCATAAATGGTCTCAATATGGACCACGCACCAATGGTATCATTTAATCATTTAAGTATTGCACGCGATGAATTATTGGTAGATCTATCGGGTTGACAGCCCCGTCGTAACCGGTCGCCCCGTGTCAAGTCAAACGACTAATTGAAATTTTGGTTATTGTCTTGCATTGATTATCCCTACATGGTAAATATATAGTTCGTATTGTCTAGCTAACATAGGAGTCTGAACGTTGATGCTATAAATTTAATATACAAAACTTTGGAAAATGCCTTGATGTCGAGTTTTCAAATTTACGACGGATGACCCATGGATTTTATTAAGGAAATAAATGGACTTTCTAAAATTATATGGATGTTTTATAATAAACACATAATTAGAAAGCTTTTCCTTAGGATCAAATTGTTTAAATTTGAATATGTGAACTCACCTTCCATTGTGTTGACACTTGATTTTAAACGTGTTCTACAGGTACTTGAGTTCGGCTTCGGGAATCATGGCGTATCTTGTGTTTGATGATGCATGTTGTGTTACTTAAAAATGTTGGACTAACTTTTTAAACTTTCTGGGACGAATGTAATAAGATCGGCGAGGATCAAAGACAACTTAACTATGTAGTTGTGTCGTGTTTTTAAAATGTAATGTTTAATAACTTATGTTTTAAATAAGTCAATATGTCCAACAATTAAATGCTTCATTCAACAAGATATAAATGGGCACCAACTTCCGTCACCACTACATTTTATATTCCGCTGCGATGTTTTTGGGGTGTGACAGTCTTCGCTCTTCGTCTCGCTGCGCTAGCTTTTCTCTTCTTTCAAATCTACCTTTCGACATCCACCACTCTCGGGTCTCAGCACAAGTATCAAAGAATTTTGTCATTCTAAAAATCTTTCTTTCTTCACTTAGAATTGGAGTTTGATCTGTCTCGAAAGACTGTTTGTGCATCCTTAAACTTGCTCTATGCGTAGCCTCAGCAATCTTCTGGTTTATCCATTCTTTGTGACGTTCTTCTTTCAGAAACTCTATTCTTTCAAGATCCCTTCAATTCGATCGCCAATAATGCCCTGAGTTGATGGCTTTCTCGAAACAAACATTGATCAACTTTTGGAATTGTAATTCCTGCTCCTTATCTACTGGATAGAACCTAATCTTGTTGAAGAACATACATTTAATGTCTTTCTTAGAGTAGTTGACCAACCACATAGGATCTAGCACGCAAATACTTCTCCAAAACCAATTTTCTTTATTTCTCAAAGAGATCACCGCTTCACAAGTTTTCGGGTCATAATACCACCCCTTTGAATTCCCTCTAGAAGTCTGGCTCGATTTCTTTTAAAGGCATGTTCTTCATACAGTGCGGTCTCTTGATATGAAGTGTAACGTCTTTCTCACCAGTATTTGGGTCAATCTTCACAATGCGCTTTGGAAAAGTGTGGTTTCCAGACAGGAAAACCATCTTCTGCTTGTTGACGAATATAACCCCAAAGCCTTGATTCATGATATCTAACTTCTGGACCCCATAGACATTGTTGGATATTTTTCGTTTTTAGCAACTCCTCAATGTCCCGCCATGGTAATGTTTTGAGGTCTTTCAGAAGTTTGAAGTATTGAATCAGTGAACCAAAAGGTTCAAGATATTTAAAATTCGGCTTTCGGTTGTTGAGCAATTCGAAGCATGCCTTGTTATGTGGTTTAACTGTCAACACTCTGTTTAGGGTATAACATGCAGAGGCAACAACTTCACTCTAAAAACTCACAGGGAGTTTGAATATGCTAACATTGTTCTTGTTGCCTCAATTAGCATCCTGTTCTTCCTTTCAGCCACCCCATTCTGTTGCGGTGTGTAAGGAGCGCTAAATTCAGGCAATATCCCTTTGTCATCACAGAATTCCGTCATTCAGCTGTTCTTGAACTCTGTATCGTTATCACTTCTGATTCTTCTAATTGGCAACTTGTACAGGTTCTTGGATGACGAGTAAAGAACTTGAGTGGTCTTTTGAATTTCCTTTCTTCAGGCATTGGTTTAAACCACTTCTTACGTTCTTCTCTTAGTTATTCCCTCGTCAACGTTCTTGGAATACCTTCATCACGAACTCGTTCTTCTACTCTCCTCCGTAGATCATCTTCATTGTGTTTTGAGAATAACACGACAAACGTTGGGAAATCTTCTGAATCTTTGCTGGAATAATGAAACAACTCATCTTTGTTAGAATCAGAGTCATCTTCCACGAAAACATTGTCGAAATTAACTGCTTCATCAACCATCTTAAACATATAATCACCTGCTTCTTTAAGATCATCTTCAAAATCTAATTTAAAGTTTTCATCAGAAACACCCAACATTTCCATCATCTCTTCATGTGTATAATTATGGACAAACTCCCATTCTTCCACATCGTGACAAAGATATATAACTTTAGGGGTTTCAGCTGGAACTGAGTTTAAAGGTTCAGCCTCAATGAAGATTCCATCTGAATCATCGTGAGAAGCTCCAGACTTTGTCTCCCCTGAGGATTTATATCCTCTCTCTCTTCATTCTGAGAATCATCATGATAATCTTGCACCTGATGAACACCCGGACTTTTCCCTATCAACATACAACTACCACCTTGATCATCGTCATCGCTATCATCATCACTTTCATGGTAGTTGTCGATGTCATGAAGATCACTATCTTTTTCCTCTTCATCCTCATCATCTTTATCTTCATCTTCATTCTTCTTATTGCTGTGACGACGTTCAACTTTAGCAAGCCTTTGAATTTCCGCTTCACTATATTGAACAAACACTGGCTCACTGACTAGTTCGAACTGAGTGATGTCTGCAACATTATCAACTTTTCGTTTGCCTTTATCTTTTAACACCTCAGCTGCTTCCTCTGCAACTTTCTTTTCTTTATCGATCCTCCGAGCCCCAGCTCTTCGGATTCCGATCAGATCAAATTCAACATCAACATTCAGACCCAATTTGTCTTTAATCACATCATACAATTTTTCGATCTGCTTTGATTTGATCTTCTTATCAGCTTCATGATCATTTACCATCTTCTTGAGGATTTCATTTTCTACATTCAAAGTAGTATTAGAAGAAGATAATTGTTTGTTAGTCATTACGAAATCTTGAACTACTTCATTCATTGCAACATTGCTTGCCTCAAGGTTTGTAACTTTATCATTCAGCACTTGAACCTCATTCTTCAAGACGATGTTTTCAGTTTCAGTATTCTTTAACTTTTCATCAGAATCCACCTTTTTCCTTCTCGAGCTTTGAGATTCTAACATCAACACTGTCGTCGTCAAAGAAATGTGTATATGATATATCGTCTATGGTTGGTATCGGTCCAGAACTCAAATTGATGTCACCAAAGGTTTCATTGAAATCTGCTTCATGATCAAACTACCTTGGTGTTGATGCTTTCTTTGTTGTTGATCCTAGTTCCTGGATGTGCTGATGTTGTTGTGGCGGTGTGAGATGAACTTCTTCAGTTTCTATAGGAACCGATTGATGAACAGGAGAACCTGGAGGAGTTGGAATCGGTACTTTAGTTGGCTCAACTGTAGAAGTTTCATCGGTAGAAGTCTCAACCCTTTCAACTGTGCTTTGTATAGGCTCGCCAGAAATTGTAATTTTGATGGATTTCGTCGTACTCTTACGAGCCTTCTTTTGCTTTGAAGAATCTATCGGCTGTGACATTCTTTTCAACCTGCCTTCCCCTTCTTTACTTTCTGAGCTTCAATACGTAGTAGTTCATATGTAGCATCATCGTCATCACTACCTTTGCGCCTTTTGGATGCCTTTTCTTTCTTCCTCCATTTGGCCTTTGGATCATGTGTTGACGGCGCAATCTTATGTATAGGAAGATCGCTTTTCGTTTCACTGCTATCACTTCGAACAATACTTTCCACTCTTTCTCCACCAACGTTAACATTTTCAAAATTTTCAGTTCCACCAGTCACCAAATCTTCTATCTCCCGTGTCGTATTGACATCAAAAGGACCAACATCATCAGTTTCAGCATTTACATCACCATGTTGTGCTTCATCATCTGTCAGCTCATCAACAAGGTGTGGTTGAATTGGTGTCTGTTTCGGTGTAGCTCCCCTCCTCTTTTTCTTTTCAACGTCTTTCAAAAACCACTTAGAACGTTTATTTACAAACAACTCCATCTTCTCAGTTTCACTACCCGAATCACTCTCTTCGTGCCTCCACTTGTTCTCTAAAGGAGCAACATAGTTCCGATTGGCAATTGCTGCAAACGTTCTTCTAGCTGGAGGAGTATCCTTCTTGTTCTGATAGACTTGCAGTCGTTATAATGTCTCGTTTGTCATATGTTCCAGAACCAATTCATCACTATCAATTTTCTCCAAGTTATTTATTTTATCATCTAGCAACATCCAGACGAACCTCAGATATTGTAGGAATTTCCCAACCTTTGTATTTTCCACCATGTGATCAAAGATAACTTGAGAAATATTGTAAAGACGGTTTGAGATCAGCAATGTAAAACTACACATGATGTAGTCAACTGACACATCATATCCACCTTTCCTGTGGCCTAATGCATGTATCACCAAATGAATCAGAAACTTGTAAGGCAATGACAGATTTGACTTGTTAAACTGAGGATCGTTGACATTTCCTGTGTACCCCATATGAAACCATAATCCTTTACACAATCGTTCAGAAACCTTCACTGGATCACTATCATTGTCTCTTAGATCCAAAACCCTTCGAATATTTGCAACTGTAATCACCACCTCTACATCAACGTCTTCACCATTTTCTTTTATTCTAGCTGCTGAATGAATAGACTTATCGGACTCTTCGTATCGTCCAGCTTTCCAAAAACACTCGATGTGAGACCTGTAACACTTGTGCTTATCCGTTTGAGCTTTCTTTATTCGACTTTTATCAATAAACTACAAAATATCCTCAAACGGTTTCATCTTTGGAAGTTTCTTGTCAAGCATGCAACGTATATTATGTTTTGAATCAAAGTTTGTACTCTTTGCCTGCAAAACATATTAAAACATTCATAAGGTCATGCACAATCATTTACGAATGGCAATTTGGAACGGATTCAGACGAATGTGACAATGAACAATCATTTACGAATGGCAATTTGGAACGGATTGGACATTAAGACCATTTAATTGCGAATGGGCCGAGTAGGACGAACTGGGCATCCGTCCCAAATACACCTTTTCAATAGTTAGCAAGTTTAATCAAATCAAGATCAAATTTTTGTTGATTTTCATCAAATTGATTGTTCTAAAACATAAACCTAGTGCCGATATGAACAATTATGGTCTCAATTTTGATTTTGGTCCATTATTTCATCCTAGATTTAAGATTATATGTTCGAATGTGCGTGAATCAAAAATTAACCACTAAAACATGTGTAAATCTCTCTCATACCTTCCCCATTGTATGTGTTGTGCTAATCAACACTACAACTGATAACATTTTTGCAACAATTCAACTTATAAACAATTGAAGATCAGAGAAAAATAGACTATTTTTCTAAGTATAAAAACTGCAAATGTGCCTTTAATTGCGGATCGGACTTTATATGGTGCATTGTTATGCATCCGTGCGAATGTGCACATGGGATTAATGGGCCTGTGACACTTTCATGCGGATCGGCCCATGGTCACTTTCATGCAAATGTGTCATTTTTAGTTTTCAAAATTTCAAACTTTCTCAATTTTATCAAATTTAAATGTCCACTCGAATAACCAAGTCCATGTTAATGACCCTGGTTACTCAATTTGTCAACCGAGTCCAAGTTAATGAACTTGGTTGAACCGGTTTAAGAACCATCTGACATTTTTGTTCAAGTTTTTCAAAAATTTTCAAGTTTCAAATTAATGAACTTGTTAAACTTTTCAGCTTTTCTTCATTACAAGATTAGCTCCCACCCAGATAACTCAGGATTTGTTTTGCATTCAGATTTCAAAGATCCGCTTTCTGTCATCGTTTTGTCGAAAATAAAGCATAAATAAAATCTTTTTGTATTTTACAAAATTTATGCTAAAACACACCTAAAATCTTTTTGTGGTTTTTAACTATAATGAAACAACAACATATTTACAAACGTATTTTTGGTGAGTTGTATTTTTGGTTTATATATCGAAATCAATTTACTAAATGTGTAAAAACCTACTGGCATCTCATCAGTGAGACCGTTTATCACTTTTTAACTATACATTTCTTTAGCATGTTGTGATTGTCTTACTGATGTACTATCATTTTCTCTTTACACACTAACTCTTTTGCCTTTTTCTATGTTTTTTACATTTTTGAATTTTTAAATGTTTTTGTATTTTGTACTACATTTTCTCCCCCTAAAATTAAAAACATTTTAAAAAGAAGAAATGACAAACTGATGCAGATTACGTTTCAACGTCCTCTGCCTTGGAATCACCTTCGACAACTTCACCCCATGAGGACAAAAACTTCATATAGTTAAGTTTCAAAAGATGTTGAAATTTTGACCTGTCAAAAGGTTTTGTATAAAAGTCAGCTTTTTGTTCATCGGTGTGGATTTTTTTAATTTTAATCAACTTCTTTTCGTAGCAATCACGAATGAAGTGATGTCGAATTTCAATTTGTTTTGTCTTAGAGTGATGAACAAGGTTTTTAGTTATATTTATTGCAACCTCATTGTCTACTTAAATAGGCATGTTAAGAAATTGCAGACCATAGTCTCTCATCTGCTGTTGAATCCACAATATCTGTGAACAACAGCTACTAGCCGATACGTACTCAGCTAAGTGCCCCTCATTCTTGGTACTGGGGATTTCCAAGTGATGTAGAGACTATTCTCTCAACAGTTGTTTCCTTCAAGGGGGGTCTTATTGATGTAACCACTATCCAACTGTGAGACCGTTGTCTCAACATTTGTAGTAGCTGCTCCACTTGAAATACCAACCCGTGTCTCTTTGGAAATAGGAGGTGTTGCCTCCTCTGCTTGTGGGATAACAATGATCCCTAAACTTTCCCTAGTCACTTGTGGGAGTGAACTCTATGTGATTTTTTGTTGAGAGGAACTAGGTATATGCAAGTCAGATGTATCAATTGCTTCAAGCAATTTCTGTAAAGGTGAAGGGACTGTTGAAGTGGGTGGTGGTGTAGAAAGAGAAGCAACCCTGGGAGAGGGGCCTGAATAAAGATAATCAAATGATATATCTCACCCTTGATTTGTGTCCTCTGTGCTTACAACACTTTCCTTTTGTGAGGATGAGTGGCGAGTTTGGATAGGTGGAGATGTTTGCATCTGTTGTGAGGAAGTAACAATAGATGTTAGTTGCATTTGTGTTACAGCAGGTATCTCTGGCATCTCAACCTCCAGAGACCCTTTCATTTTGGGTTTTCTTTTGGATTTGGTGATGGGAATGGAAATGGTTTGTATGGAAGAGTCTGGTCTGGGTACAACAATGTTGGGTTGTGCAATGTGGCCACCCAGAGCAGTGGGCTCAGCAACAAATGTTATAAAATCTGTTACTTGGGTTTCTAAAATGTTTTCTTGTACAACATTTTCCTAGCTTTTGGCCATCATGCGTGTAAAAGTTTCGTTTGAAAGGCTGTTGTTTTCCAATGCTTCACCTTTTTCAAAGTGTTCCTTTTCTTAAAACACTTTTTAGAAAATCTTAACAGCCTTGGATAGATGAGAAAAGGATTGCCAGTTCCTCTCTTAATTGCCCTTAAATTTGCTACCAAGTCTAGAAATAGTGTCTACGGTAGCTTATGATTTGAATTTCTCAAAATAGCATACCCTAGACACTGAGTTTTTAGGGGTATTTCGTTGAAAACAGTGGTTTTATTAGATAGGTAAACCAAGAGAGTATGGAAAAAGAATTTCATTTCATGTGAGAACTTTAGTTTGTAAAGTGTTGCTCCTACCCTTTGACCTTCATAGCCCCTTTCTATGAACTCAGCATGTAAGTCATATTTGGGGTAAGATTCCATACCTGTCATATCCTCTGATCGGAATATAGCGGAGATAGTGTAGGTCCCTTAATCTGTGCGGATCGTAACAGAATCGTCGATCCAACCTAGAGTGCGGAATCCTCTAGATCAGATTTAACAGATAACGTGTAGAAACAGAAATCACTATAAACCCGATCTTTATTGATTATCCTCTAACGATTACAATCAATCAAGATCTCTAATTCGTCCAAGCCTTTGCTATTACAAATTCTCTCCACAAGCTAATTAGATGATTAAGTGATTAACCTAAACCCTAATGCTAAGCTTTGTTTATATAGGACAAAGCTTTGCATATGGGCTAGTCCATGGGCAAGGCCCATTTCGCAAACCATCCCCCATATGTGGGTTTGGTTTGGCCCAATCACTCTTAATTAACTATTACAAAGCTAAACCCGCTAACCGTTTATCGTTTTATTAATTACAAGATATCCAAAGACCAAATCTAAGCTGTTGTCACAAATATGCACCAACAGATAGATTCTGCGGTAATTTCCACATATTCATTTTTGATGGTGAAAGTTATGGAAAAGGGCTTTTGTTTTGAAGTGTAAGCTTTGCATTCGCCCAAAATTCTCTGAGGGCGGATATATGGATGGGGCGTTTGCAGTGAGAATGAAGTGATATTTTGATGAAGTTATGATGTCAATGATGGAGTGAAAATCCGTATTCTTGTTGTGCTTTACAAGGTACAGCAAGTAATTGTGAGGGGTTTTGATTTCAAGGGCCATGATGAGTCATTGTTCAAATCTTATGAAAATCTTTAAGCAGATGATCTTTTGATCGAAGATAGAGTTTGATGGAAGCTTAATTCGGAGTTTTCTCTTTTGAAAAAGCTTTGATTTATCAATAATGGAGGATAGAAGTAAACTCTGTTTCTCATTGGTTTTATAGGGTTAATGGAATAGGGATGCTAGCGTGGACAACGGTTACCTTTTTAGTCCACATGGTCAGTTGCTATTTGTTGTGGCACACCTCTGTTCAACAACTGGGTTCTACAGAGGAAACCCTTTGAGGAAGATATGAAAGATCAGTTTTCAAAATATCTATTTTGAAAAAACTCTGTTTGAAACTTTTATTGGCTTAAACAGAGTTTGGAGTGAACCAGTTGTGGAAGTTTTATGGAAATAGTGGTTCTGTTTGAGTTTTGTAGTCAAACAGTGGTTTTGAAAACAATGGTTCCTTTGCCTTAAACAATGGTTATTCTCCACTTAAACAAACTTTTAAACCAAAGAAACAATTGTTTTACTCTTTTGAACAGAGTTTTTGTTCTTGGTGATTTTATCAATCTTTTCTTGATTTTGAAGCAAAACTTTTGATTTTCTGATAACATTTTAACAAAAACAAAACAATAAAGACAAAATTTTTGGTGTCTTTTTCTAAACAATTTTCTTTCTTTTATTTAGATAGAGATAGATGTACAGGTGTCCTCTGTTGGCACTTTTAGTGGTTCATGCAGATGGTGATGAATGGATTAATCTTGCAGATGATCCAAAGCTTTATCTACTTTGGATTTAATGTTATCAACCACTATAGTGGCTCCTTGGGATTGGTCATTGGTCAGAAGAAGTTTTTGAACAATCTCCAACAGATGTTTTAGACCTTTTGCAAGTGCCTACACACTTGGGTCAATTGGAAGTTTACCATTCCCATCAAGATGTTAATACCCATGAGGATGCTTGTTTACCCTTGGCTTTTGGGGAAGTAGCACATGTTCTACATACCTATAAGGTACCCTGTTGCATAGTGGTTGCACATAGCCTCTAGGGAGTTGGTTCTGTGGTGCACCAGAGGTTTGACCTATCCTCTGTGCATGATACTGGTTTGACTTTTGTGGGTAAACAGTGTGATCCGATTCAACTCGTTTGGGAAGAGATTAGGTATTCATCTTATCAGGCCTATCTTCCTTTTTTGAAGTTCCTTTTCTTTCTTGACCAATTCAGATTTACATCAAAATGGTTTAAGAAAAGAACATTGTTGAGTCAGATGGTTGAGTCTTCCACAAAATGGTACACCCAGAAGTGGATAGACAGGCACCGTTTGTTCTATTAATATCATAGGCTTTTAACTAAAAATAATCTTTTGCTATATGATTTAACTTTCCACAGAAATTACACTTTAGTGTTAGATCCCTAACTCTCTTTTTATGTTAGGATCTGAGTTTGGTTTTGATTGTGTTTTACGTTTGAGTTATGATGAACAATGAATGAGTAGTGCAACGGAATATAATGGAAGCAAACTTTTCACAATCAAACAGGAGAATTGCTTTTAACATACAAGTTTAACATTGAACCGAATGCTTGAATATATTACAAGATTCAATTACAATTGCAAGTATGTAACAAACTCCCCCTCAGCCTGAGCTCACTGTGATTTGTTCGTGCAGGAAGAAGATGGTGAAGAGCTAATAGACTGTTCTGTTTATAGGCACGGACAAACCACTGAGCATCTTTGCTGACGTCACCATGAAAGTGACATCTAACCTCCTAACAAACTCTAACCTCTGATCTATACAAGTACTGCTATGCTAACTACTACTATTACAATTCATTACATAAAGATATCTAAACTACTGCTGATTCCTTCCACTGATGTGATCTCAGCAGCACTTGATATAACCTAGCAGTGCTTGAACCAAGACAGTAGATAGAATAGCAGGGCTTTAGTCTTCATCAGTCTTTGACTTGATCAGCAGTTGTAGGTCAGCAGTTTGTACGATCAGTAGATAGGAGGTCAGCAGATGTTGAAACCACTTTCAAGGGGAGAGACTTGTATACATAACATCTGCTTATTTTTGGATCCATTGCTCTGATCCAGTTTTGGCTTTAATTATCTGTTCCTCTGATAGGGTTCAATCCCAACAATCTCCCCTGGAACAGATAATGCCAAAACCCTTCATTATTTGTAGATCTTTATTGCCTCATCAACAGTTCCCTTATTTGCCCTTTGAGTTGTAACTCAAAGGCTAAGGCATCTGTGTCATCTTCATCCCTGCTAAGTGGAAGATCAAGGAGATCCTGCAAATCTTCAAGACTTAGGCCAAGTGCTTGTTCCCTTGTTATTTTCTTCACTTCTCCACTAGACTTGAACACTGTCAGTACATGGGTCTGTTTGTCAGTTTTCCACTTTAGTACTTTTGAGTCTGGTGGGTTTCTTGGGAGATTTTTATTAGATGAGGAGTTTGGTGATGTAGGCCTTGTGATGACTATTTGAGCAGTGCTTGCAGGTTGGTTTAGGCCAAGAGTTTCAGCTATCATTATCTTAATGCCTTCTTTTACAAGCTCATCTCCTGCCATTAATTCTGTCACTGTTTCAGTATCCAACTATTGTTGTCTTCTTTTATAGATGGCAGCACCAGCTGGAGCAGTGGCTCTCCTGATTTGCAGCTTTGGTGGTCTTGTTGAAACCTCTGCTTCAGGGTAGTCAGGTTTTTGTGGAACTGTGGGATCTTTCTTCCTTAATTCCTCCAACCTTTTGTAGGTGGTCCTGAATTTAACTTCTTTCCATATTGACACTTGATTTTTAGACCCATAGTCAGCAGCAACTAATTCCTCTTTCATTCTCTTCAGCTCCAATGTCTTTTCAGGCTCATTCTTTTTGTAATTTGACCAATCCTAAGGAGTGTGTTTGACCTTATTCTTGAACATTTCCTGAATCCTGCCTGCTTCTTTTTCAAGCTCAGGAATGGTCCACTCTTTGTACATATATTTCCCCCTTATATTTCTTGGTAGCCATGATGCTTTCAATGTAGTCTTTTCTCAAAGTTTCATATGCTCTCTCTGAGATTTGCTGACAAACATTTTTTGCAAACTGCTCTAAGGATCTGACTTGAGTGAATAAAAATTGATAATGCCTTTGAATTTCTTTGTCAGTTTTCCCTTGAGAGCTTCTTTTGGAAATATCCTCTGCCTGTTGAGCCTTAATTTTCAAGTACTCTTCAATGTTGTTAGGCCTAGGATATCCTTCAACTGATGGCAACTTCCTTTTAGCAGGATTATCCTCATAGTAGAAGGATTTGATTTCTTCTCTGACTGCAATAAGTTCAAGAGGATATTGAAAACCTGCAGGAGTGATGATAGGGATTGGTTGTTGTATTTGAGCTGATGAGAGAGGGACAGGGTTCGGAATAAGTGCAAGGGATTGTGAAGATGTTGGTGGTGGTGATGGAGAATCATCATCAGGTATGAAAATCCTTCTCCTTTTTATTGTAGGAGAGGCTGATAATGTTTTGGGTGGATCAGTAGTGGTGGTTTGAGTGGTAGAAGGTGGCTGACTAACAGTTGTTGAAACAACTGGTGTTTCAACCACTGTTGTCATTACAACAGATGTTGTAACATCTGGTGTCTTCTGCTTTTTGGCAGGAGGTGATGATGGTGGGGTTGTTTTTGGTGGTGATGGTAGTTTTGGTGGTGGTGGTAAGGCAGTGGTGGTGTGTGTTAAAGAGGTGTGTGTTGAAGTGATAGCAGATGTTGAAACTACTGAAGTATCAGCAGTTGTTGATACAACAGGAGTTACAATAGCTGTTTGAGTGGAAGATTGATGTTGGGGGCTTTTGGAAGGTGGTTTGGAAGTAAGCTTTATGGGTCTGGATGGTATGGATTTGGGTTCCCTCACTTTTCTAGTGGGATTCTTTCCTTTTAGCTCAGGATTTTTAACATCCTTTGGCTCAGAACAACCCTGGGCATTCAGCTCCATATAAGCTCTTTTTTCCTCATTCCACCTGGACATATCCTTTGCCTCTCTGTCCCTTTTTACACTAGCTTTTGCTTCAGCTAGTGCATTTGTGGTAACATCAATCTTTTTGCTCCCATCTGGCAAAGGGATCTTCTTGGTCATATTCTCCTTTTCTGGTTCTATGTAGAGACCATCATCTATTCCCTTCTTCTTCCATTCTTTAATTTTCTCCCCCTTTTTGGCATTATCTGGAGGAAGTTGATCAATGAAGAGAACAGTGGGAGGAGCAGTGCCAGTGGTGCTCAGGATGTGGGCCTTTAGAGCCTTGATGTCTGCTTGGGTATTTCTAAACCTTGACTCCATGATGTTTCTCAGCTCTTAAACATGTATTGCATGTTGCTGATCAGCCATTTGTCGTTGTTCTTGGAGCAGAGGTTGAAATAAAGTCCATAACTCATTTGCAGCAGGTGCTTGTGATGGAGCAGGTGCTTGAGCTGGAACAACAGTGGGTTGCACCATTTGTACTTTCAACAACTGCTGCAGCATTGTTTTGATTTCTGCAATAGAGGTATCCAGTTTATCGATTCTCTCCGTCAATTCTTGGTAATTTATGTCACACCCCGACCGCGTTAAAACAACAAAACCACGGCGGAAACGTCGGGGAGTGTCGTGGCAGAATTATTGTTTCACAACCATGGATACAAAAAGAGTTTCGTTTTATTGATTCATTAAGTAATTTACATTGTTTTAACACAAAACAAACAAGTTACATATCGACTAATATTGTTATTATGTCACTAAGGCCTCGTCCAGATCCTAAGTGACTCATGCATCCTAGTAATCATCATCAAGCAACATCACCTGAAACATATGTAAAAACAAAGTCAGCAAAGAAATGCTGGCGAGTACCTAGGTTTTATAGGAGTGTCGGATTCATGGCTAGTTTAAATGTTGCAATACTTTATTAAAAACCTTGTTTTGAAAAGAGTATAATATTGCAACTTAATTAACCAACTCAAATCAAGCGGGTTATAGCTTATAAAACCTCGTAGCCATGATTCTTAACCCAAAAACATTTGTTTTAGTAAAGCAAATTGTAAAACATCTCGTATCAACTCGTTAATAAAACTCGTTAATAAATCTTGTTAATAAAACTCGTATGATTTATATCATTTCGAAAACCTCGTTTGTGTGACATCGTTTACCCAAGTGAACTAAATAACGCCACGGTATGTAATATGTTGAAAACACTTATATATAAGAAGTACCAGCGGTGTATCTACCATGTTTTCACCATATTACCCCCGTCCCGTTATCTAAACACTTAACCAAAAACCAATCGTTTATCCAACTCGTTTAATCTTGTATGAATCGTTCCCAAATCGTTAATTCATTTAAATCATTTAAATCATCCTCGTTTTAAGTGTGAAAACTATTTATGGTCGCCTCGCTAATAACATTCAAACCTTCGTGACTCGACTATCTTGCTCTCGCATTAATAAACCACCAAAGGGTAAATTAACATTCAGATTCAGTCATTACCCACCTAACCCACACATAACCATGGGTGCAGTATGATAATGGGATTTGTCAGATCCTATGGTACCATAACCTAATACTGGTCGGCTTGATCAATGCTAATGAATGCCATTCGTTATGTAAATACAACCAACTAGTTTATTCACATTATTGAAATCGTTATTAGTTTAGTATAAATCATCTTAATCGTTTTTGAAATCATCGTTATAATATCGAAAGTTGTTTTGATAGATATGAATCACCCCAAAACAATTGAAAACAGTAAAATAGGGGAACTATGTACTCACATGGAGTGAAAAGTATCCTCAATCAATAGAAATTCAACAAACTTGAGCAAACCAGAGAAATCAACAGCATCTAGTAATCGAATCACTAGTCAAACAATAGACGCCTAAATCGGAAGATCGGATAGAATGAGGTCTTGTAAACCAAATGAGTGTTGGAACTCATGTGATATGGTTTAACAAAGCCTACATCCTAAATCGGAACCTAACCTAAGTGCTTTCGACCCGTTGCGACCCATTAAGGTAGCTTACGCTACTTTAACGCGTCGTGCGCGCAAATGCGCGTTCGAGACGTCTAACTAGTCTTATGACAAATATTATATGCCTAAACATGTTGCATAATCAGTTACGTGACAAAAGTTTATGTTACATATGCTTAATTACCAATTATGCATGAAAAGGGTATTTTGGTGATTTACCTAAGGCATATAAACTATTTATCATACAACTAATTAAACCTAAGTGACCATAAGGTATAACCTCGGAAGGTTATTCCCTATGCAACTATGGTCACTAAACATGTTTGGTCGGATCCTAATGATCGACCAAATGGGTCGAGTTCGAAAGTCTAAGCGGGTGTTTAGTCCGCTTGACTTACGACTCTACACAAGCACTAATCTAAAAGTGACGAGCTAAACATGCTAAAACATGTTTAGTTAAGTTAGAAAACAGGTTTTGATATCAAAACAAACGGTTTTGATACCCAAGAGTAGTTTGGTTACAAAATACGCATAAACACGCATTTTGGCCGAAACTACGACTCGTCACTACGCCTAGTCAACGTGGTAATCAGTAGGTATAGTCACAAGGGACTATAACCATCGTGATTACGCTCACGTTGCAAAGTTCAATGGAACTTTTTGTTGACCATTGACTGGTCAAAGCTGAAAGCCAAACTTTGTTTGACTTTCATGCTTGAAATTCAAGAACAAGCAAGAAGAGGACTTACAAAGGGTCCAAGAAGGATGTTTGATCTAAAATAGCTCAGGTATGAAGTGTAAACACCCCAACTTAGAGCTGATTTCAGATCAAGTGTGAGAATGAAGTGAAGTGGGGGGTTGCTATTTATAGTAGGTTAGGAGTTCTAGGATCATTCCAAGTATTGTGAAGCTCAAATCTTGGCCATACACTTGTTAATCTAAGGTTGGGCAACTAGTAAAACAGGCAAACAAGTCCATAGATTGCAAAAACAATGTCTAAAACCAGTTGCAACAGCTGGAATTAAAGTTTCTGAATTCTGTGCTGCTGGCACAAGCTTACGGACCGTAAGCTATGGTCCATACGGTACGTAAGGGACCTGCAGACCAGCCACTTTCACTTATTTACAGTTTAGCCCCTGCACCTTGTTTCGTTGCGTATCGGCACTTCTAACACCCGTCAAACCTATTTTCAAGCTCCACAATGATGTTAAAAGATAGGGAACATGAAATATGCTTGAAAACATCTCGGGTTTCGGTTCGTTTGGCCGTACGGTTGCGTTGTTCGGTTAATTACGACGGAAGTTGTAACGAACGCGTGTACGATCCAAATTGCGAAACGAATGAAGTTTTAGCATCCCAATCACTAAAATAAAATATTTTAATGATTACATAAATTTTTGGATGTCCGGATATGTTCAGAACGTAAGATATGCGCGAAAATGCAAACTTGTGCACTTTTTGACGCTTTTAGTCCTTATTGATCAATAAAGTTTATTTTAGCATACCGAACCCATCAAAGCCTATTTCTAAGCTATGTAAAGGATATTTAGGGTATGTTTAACTTATGATCAAGTTCCAGAGTGTTTGTTACTACACAAATCAGTATAGTTTTGCAGTTTGACACAAATAGTCCCTGCGATCGAACAAACTTGATTTCAACACACCAAACCATCTAGAACTTATTTCTAAGTTTTGTGGAGGTTATTTAAGGTATGTTAAGCCTATGTCACTATTCCAGAGTGTTTTTCGCGTTATAATGACTGTGTTTGCGCACCAGTTCGCGTATAACCTTCCAGAAAGCGATTTAAAGCTTGAAATCGGAATTGAATCGAATTTTAAAATCACTAAACACAATTACACATATAATAACACCAAAACACATTTGATAACACCAAAGAACATTGGTTTATTAATAATCAACCTTGTTTTACATTGTACATCGATTACAGAAATTTCGTCCCGAAATTTTAACTAGAGGAAGCTTGTGAAAACAAATGCGGATATTTCGTCTTCATTTGGTCTTCACGTTCCCAAGAAAACTCTGGGCCACGTTTGGATTCCCAGCGAATCTTGACCAATCGAATCCATTTGTTCTTCAACTGTTTGAATGTACGGTCCACTATCTCCACGGGTTTCTCGACAAAGTGCATCGTTTCGTCGATTCAGATCTCGTCTAGAGGAATGTGAAGATCAGCGTCAGCTAAACACTTTCGCAAATTGGACACGTGAAAAGTCGGATGAATATTTCCAAGCTCTGGAGGTAGCTCTAGTCGATAGGCAACCTTCCCAATTCTTTCCACAATCTTGAATGGTCCTACATATCGAGGTGCAAGTTTTCCTTTCTTTCCAAATCTCACCACTCCCTTCCAAGGTGAAACCTTGAGTAGGACACGATCTCCGACTTGAAATTCTAAGGGCTTGCGTCACATATGCGCATAATTCTTTTGACGGTTTCGCTGTCACAAGATTATCACGGATTTTCTTGATTTTGTCTGTTGTTTCTAGAATGAGCTCAGGTCCAGTAAGCTGAGCTTCACCGGTCTCATTCCAATAGACAGGTGATCAACATTTTCGACCGTAGAGAGCTTCGAATGGTGCCATATTAATACTAGCATGATGACTATTGTTGTAAGAGAACTCGATCAATGGCAGATGAGAATCCCAATTACCACCAAAGTCTATCACGCATGCTCTAAGCATATCCTCCAAAGTTTGAATTGTCCTCTCAGATTGACCATCTGTTTGGGGATGATAAGCAGTGCTTAGATTCAGTTGGGTTCCCAAAGCAGATTGCATGGTCTTCCAGAAATGAGATGAAAACCGAGCATCACGATCAGAGATGATATCCAAGGGAACACCATGTCGTGATACAATCTCATCAACATAAATCTTTGCAAGTTTATCAGCAGATAGATCCTCGCAAATCAGAATAAAATGAGCTGATTTCGTTAATCGATCGATAACAACCCAGATAGCATCGTGACCTTTAGACGTACGCGATAACTTAGTGATGAGATCCATTGCAATGTTCTCCCACTTCCAAACCGGTATCTCTGGTTGTACAAGCAAACCAGATGGTTGTTGATGTCCAGCCTTGACTTTGAGACAAGTCAGGCATTTTGATACATACAAGGCAACATCCTTTTTCATACCAGGGCACCAATACTGAGTACGAAGATCCTTGTACATTTTATCAGCACCAGGATGGATAGAATATCGAGACTTGTGAGATTCGTCCATCACTAGGGTGCGAAGATCGTCTTGTTTCGGAATCCACAAACGATCCTTGAAGTAGAGTAAACCATCGTCTTTCCTTTCGAGCTTGAGCTCAAGTTGAAGCGGTAGCTCATCTTTCAATAAGCCTTTGATCACATAAGATCGTTGAGCTTGAAGGACACGAGATTGAAGGTCAGATAGAGTGCGAACAGAATGAAGCTTGACTTGCTCTTTTCGACTAAGCGCATCGGCTACGACATTCGCCTTACCAGGATGGTAGTGAATCTCGCAATCGTAATCGTTCAAGAGTTCAACCCAACGTCGTTGCCTCATGTTTAGCTCTTTCTGATTAAGAATATGCTGGAGACTTTTGTGGTCTGTGAAAACCACACACTTTGTTCCATAAAGATAATGTTTCCAGATTTTTAGCGCGAAAACCACAGCTCCTAGCTCAAGATAATGAGCTGTATAGTTCTTCTCGTGAACTTTCAATTGTCTAGACGCATAAGCTATGACTTTACCTCGTTGCATAAGAACACAACCAAGTCCTAGATTCGACGCGTCACAGTAGACAACGAAATCATCATTTCCCTCAGGCAGAGATAAAACAGGAGCATCACAAAGCTTCCGTTTCAGCGTTTGGAACGCTTCTTCTTGCTTGGGTCCCCACTCAAAAGGCTTATTCTTCTGAGTCAAAGCAGTGAGTGGAACCACAATCTTCGAGAAATTAGAAATGAATCGACGATAATAACCAGCAAGACCAAGAAAATATCGAATCTCTGTAGGAGTCGTTGGCGTACTCCAATCCTTAATAGCAACAACCTTGGATGGATCCACATGAATACCCTGCTCGTTGACTATATGACCCAAGAACTGAACTTCTTTAAGCCAAAATTCACACTTGGAGAATTTAGCAAAAAGTTGTTCCTTCTTAAGGAGTTCCAATGTTAAGCGAAGGTGTTGCTCGTGCTCGGCTCGAGACTTCGAATAAATGAGAATATCGTCGATGAACACAATGATGAACTTGTCTAAATAAGGTTTACAGACCCTATTCATTAAGTCCATAAAGATAGCTGGGGCATTTGTCAAACCAAAAGGCATGACAGTGAACTCGTAATGCCCATATCTCGTGCGGAAAGCAGTTTTGGGAATATCTTCTTCGAGAACACGAAGTTGATGATACCCAGAACGCAGATCGATCTTAGAAAAACACGAAGCACCTTGCAGTCGGTCGAAGAGATCATCAATTCGAGGTAGGGGATATCGATTCTTGATGGTAAGCTTATTAAGCTCACGATAATCGATACACATTCGAAAAGATTCATCTTTCTTTTTCACAAAGAGGACAGGAGCTCCCCAAGGCGAAAAGCTCAGACGGATGAATCCTTTATCAGATAACTCTTGAAGCTGTTTCGATAACTCTTGCATCTCTGACGGTGCAAGACGATAAGGTGCTTTCGCAATCGGGTTGGCATTGGGTACAAGGACAATATGAAACTCGACTTGATGAACTGGAGGCAAACCAGGCAGTTCATTAGGAAACACCTCTGGATAATCTCAAACAATCGGAATATCCTGAATACTCTTGCTCTTGACTTTCTCCTCAGTGACATGTGCCAGAAAAGCAACATATCATTTTCGCAAATAACTTTGGGCCTTTGTACACGACATAAGCTTCAATCCACCATATGGTTTCTCGCCACGAACTTCCAGAACATCGCCAGACGGAAGAGGAACACGAACAATCTTATCAAAACAAACCACCTCAGCATGATGTTTGGTTAACCAATCCATCCCCACGATAATATCGAAACTCCCAAGTTGCATCGGCGTGAGGTCAATAGGAAAAAGATGGTTATCAAGGTTCAACTGACAATCACGAATAACATAATCAAGAATAAGAGGTTTACCAGTAGCAACTTTGACAGATAAGGGTTTCCTCAGTTTAGTTCTTGGTATCGCAAGTAAAGGTTCAAAAGATAACGAAACAAAATGTAACACCTGTGCCTTCACGGCCATCAAACAAATACCAAACCAATGAAATATTATATTTCATACTTGGGGTTTGTAAAAATATGTGTATCATTTGCATATATCAATTCTCGTTCAATTTCAAACTCTAAATCGCTTTCTGGAAGGTTATACGCGCACCGATGCGTGAATATAACCAGTTTAATGCAACAAACACTCCGGAATAGTGACATAGGCTTAACATACCTTAAATAACCTTTACATAACTTAGATATAAGTTTTGGAAGGTTTGGTGTGGTGAAATCAAAGTTTAATCGCTTACAGGGACTAAAGTTGACAAACTGCGAAAGTATGCCAATTTGAACTGTAACAGACATTCCGGAACATGGCCATAAGTTAAACATACCATAAATATCCTTTACATAGCTTAGAAATAGGCTTTGAGGGGTTCGGTGTGCTAAAATAAACTTTTGGGTCATTCAGGGACTAAAAGTGTCAAAAAGTGCACAAGTTTGCATTTTCGCGCATAACTTACGTTCTGAATACATCCGGACATCCAAAAATTTATGTAAGCACTAAAATATTTTATTTTAGTGTTCGCCATAAGAAAAATCCATTCGTCGCGTCATTTGGATCGTTTTTCGCGCTTATGCGCATTCCGTCGTAATTAAGCGAACATCGCGTTCGTACGGCCAAACGAACCAACCTCCGGCATATTTTTGAGCATGTTTTGAGTTCCCTATACTTTAACTTCATTTTAGAGCCTTGAAATGAGGTTAACGGGGTTCAAACGCATCGAAGAAGGCCTTAAACACGTGCAGGGACCATTTCTGCCAATTTTGAAACAATTCTGGAACTGGGAGGCAGTAGCGTAGCGCGAGCCCTAAGGGCCTACCTGTCGCGCTACGCGACTGCATGATCTGGATCAGATTCAATGTTTTAACAAGCGGGTCCCAGCTGTTCGATTCTCAACCACACATTCTCAATCGTCTAGTCAGCGGATAAGAACCTAATTTCAGCTTCCATAAGGTTCCGACAAGTGTACGGGTTGGATCATGGCACGTTTTCCATGAAACGATCCTAACGGTTTGGGTATTCCTATAAATACCCAACCCACACAACCTCATTTTGCACAAGAATTCTGATTTGAGAGCTCTAAGTTGAAACCATTGTTTCATACCTGAGTTCTTAGATCGGGATTAGCATTCGGGGACCCTGGGTAAGTATTCTTTCGTTCTTTTCCTTATTTTATTGCTTTTCGAGTCAGAAAGTCAAACTTTGTTTGACTTTCAGCGTTGACCAGTAATGGTCAATGCGAAGTTCGTTTGAACTTCGCAACGTGAGTGTAATCACGTTGGTCATAGTCCCTTGGGACTATGCCCACTGATTACCACGTTGTCTAGGGTCGTAGGGTAGGCGATCTAATAAATCGCCTATACCTTCGAACTCGACCCATTTGGTCGATCATTAGGATCCGACCAAATACATTAGGTGACCATAGTAGGTAGGGAATAACCTTCCGAGGTTATACCCTATGGTCACATCGTTTAAGTAGTTGTATGATAGGTAGTTTATATGCCTTAGGTAAATTACCAGAATACCCTTTTCATGTATAATTGGTAATTAAGCATATGTAACCTAAACTTTTGTCACATAACTGATTATGTAACATATTTAGGCATATAACACTTGTCATAGGACTAGTTAGACGGTCCGAACGCGTTTCACGCGCACGACGCGTTAAAGTAGCATAAGTTACCTTAATGGGTCGCGATGGGTCGAAAGCACTTAGGTTTGGTTTCATTGTAGTATGTAGGCCTTGTTAAACCATATCATATGAGTTCCAATACTCATTTGGTTTACCAAGCCTCATCCTATCCGATCTCCCGATTTAGGTTCGGTTTATTTATTTAGTTATCAGATTTGCCGATTGATTCCGTGCTCCCTCTAGCTTTGCTTGGTTGTTGTTCAAGACCTCTAAGCAATCTCAGGCGAGTACATTATTCCCCTATTTTACTGCTTTCAATTGTTTTGGGGTGACTCATATGTGCTAAATGTTTTCGATGTTATAACAATGGTTTCAAAAACGATTAAGACGATTTATACAAAACTAATAACGATTTCATAAAGTGAACAAACTTGTTGGTTGTAGTTACATAACAAATGACATTCATTAGCAATGATCAAGCCGACCAGTATTAGGTTATGGTACCATAGGATCTGACAAATCCCGTTAGTTACTACACCCGTAGTTATGTGTGGGTGTTGTGGGTAGCGACTGAATCTGTAATTGTTAATTTACTCTTTGGTAAGGGTTTATTAATGCGAGATGTTAATTTACTCTTTGGTAAGGGTTTATTAATGCGAGATGTTAATCTATCCTTTGGTAAGGGTTTATTAATGCGAATTATTAATCTATCCTTTGGTAAGGGTTTATTAATGCGAGTCAAGAAGGTTTGAATGTTATTAGCGAGACGACCATTTAAGTAGTTTCACGACCTAAAACGAATTTAACGATTGGGTAAACGATTGGTTTTCACACGATGTTTTAACGATTGGGTAAACGATTGGATTCAAAGCGATATACGATTGGGTTTTGGTTACATATTACATGATTTACATTGGGCATGAACATTACTTGGGTGGTTTGGTTTGGATTAAGTGATTGAGTAACAATGCGTGTGGAATATGATACAAGCATGGTGGATACGCCGCTGGTACTTCCTATATATAAGTGTTTGTATGGTATTACATATTGTAGCGTTATTTGAATCATTTCAGTTTAAGACATAGAACATTTTATACAAGTAACATACTTTTCACAAGACATTTATTTACAAACAACTTATCTTATACAAACTCATTTTACATGGTTATTCATTTAATCATGCATTATTCTCTTATTTATACATATCACCTGAACTTATCATTGTTTTTCAAATAATTTACTAAAACAAATGTTTTTGGGTTAAGAGTCATGGCTACGAGGTTTTACAAATTATAACCCGCTTGATTTGAGTTGGTTAATTAAGTTGCAATATTATACTCTTTTCAAAACAAGGTTTTTAAATAAAGTATTGCAACGTCTAAACTAGCCATGATTTCGACACTCCTACAAAACCTATGTACTCGCCAGCATTTCTTTGCTGACCTCGTTTTCACATATGTTTCAGGTATTGTTGAATGATATCGATTGATAAGATGCATGCTCACATAGGACTGGACAAGGCCTTAGTGACTCAATAACAATCATAGACTATGTTTAAATAGTGTATTTAGATTTCAAGACGATGTAATTATTCAATGTTTAATAAAACGAAACACTTTTTGGTATCCATGGTTATGAAACATTAATTCTGTTGCAACACGCCCCGATGTTTCCGCCGCGCTTTGTTGTTTTACGCGGTCGGGGTGTGACACAAAACTTCTATCGGCACCAGAATCGAAAAGAATAGATGCGGGTCGATTGTTAACAAGAAACGTACCATTCACCACCTCGTTGTCAGCCCTCGCTTCGTTTACATTCAAATTGTATGCTCGCCCTTGAGCAGGATTCACGTTGGCGTTGACGTTCGCATTCGGGTTCGCATTAGCATTCGCGTTTGCATTCACCAGCCTCGGACAGTTGTTGCAGAAGTGACCAAACTCTCCACAATTGAAACATGAACCCGGTGGGAATCTCGCAGCATTCCCTTGTACCGGAGCTTGAACCTGGGCAACCTGATTTTGTCCCAAATGACAAACATTGGCCAAATGCCCAAGTTTACCACACGTCGTGCATTGCTTACAAGCTTGTTGTGCAACATGATGACCGTTGCAGAGTGCACAATGAGGTGCGGTACCAGCATACACTTTCTTCGCAGGTGGTTGAACTGGTGGGTTCTGAGGGTTCTGAGCATTTTGTGCAGTTACTGCAAAATTCTGAGCACCCTTTCGCTTTCTCGACTTCTTCGAAGACTCTCCTTTCTTCTCCTTACCCTTATCCTTGCCTTTTATAGAATCAGCTGACTTCTTTTTATCACCCTTGCGGGTAAGTTTACCCTTCCTGACTTGCGACTCAGTCAGGGTAGCCGACAACTCGATCGCGTAACGAACAGTAGTAGGATTAATGCCAGTCACAATATCCTGTATGGAATCGGGTAAACCATCGATATGCCTCTCTATTGCTTTCTCTACTGGGGTAACCATGATGGGACACAACAGACTGAGCTCCTCAAAGCGATCCGTATGCGCACGGTGTTCACCCCCATCTTGCTTTAGATCGTCAAACTCTCGTTCCAAGGCTCGAACCTCGTGTCGGGGATAAAACTCTTTCATAAAGAGAGCTCAAAGCTCTTCCCATGTATGTGCCAATGCCACTTCGGCACCCCTATCACACATAATACCGTTCCACCAGGTAAGAGCTCGCTTCTTAAACACGCTTGATGCAAATTCAACCTTACGCGCATTCGGACACTGCACATGCCTGAATGTGCTCTCGATACTTTTAAACCACTGCAGGAGCGCCGTTGCTCCATGCGACCCAGAAAACTTAAGCGGCTTAGCAGAATTGAAATTCTTGAAATTACACTGTGCATTATTGTTGTTATTTTTTTTGTTGTTGTATAACTCGTGGATTTGGGTCACAATGCCTGGAAGCACAACAGCCATTTGCTGAGAGACAAGGGCTGCGACTTCTTCAGCTGTAAAAGATTGAGCATCACGTCGAGGGGGCATGGTCTAACAAAGAAATATGAGAGACGAGTGAGGTTGATAATTAGGAAAAGCAAAAGAGGCATCGACAAAACACAAGGGAGGCGATCATTTGTTCGTTACCTCAAACAAACAAAAGACGCGCAGTGACTAATCAAAGTAAATGAATCAAAATAATGTATCGCGAAGACATGCTCGCCTATAAGTGAACACTCACCCCAAGAGTTCCCAGGTAAGAGTGACTGGTCCGATTATGTGGATTTGTACGAACACTCTAGGCTTAGACAGAAAACTCAGGGTACAGGCATTCACTCTTCCAGTTTGCACGTGTTCACATTATTTAGACCCAAACTTTGACGAGATTTTGAAAACTCAAAAGGCACTAAGCCAAAAATGAGTCAAACTGGAAGGGTTCAAAACCTTATAACAGAGGGTTCAAAACCTAGTAATCAATCATCCTAGAACGGATGATTAATCTTCGAAGCAGATTCGAACTTGTGTTCTCATTGTGGTTATCACCTAAGGGTAGGTGACGGTTTTGTTTTTAAAAATCTAAACGCAAAATTCTTTGTGTTAGGGTCCTAAGAGTTATAGTCTAGGTCAAAGCATTACTAATAACCTAATTCCCTATAACCATTGGCTCTGATACCAACTCTTCTGTCACACCCCGACCGCGTTAAAACAACAAAACCGCGGCTGAAACGCCGGGGAGTGTCGTGGCAGAATTATTGTTTCACAACCATGGATACAAAAAGAGTTTTGTTTTATTGATTCATTAAGTAATTTACATTGTTTTAACACAAAACAAACAAGTTACTTATCGACTAATATTGTTATTATGTCACTAAGGCCTCGTCCAGATCTTAAGTGACTCATGCATCCTAGTAATCATCATCAAGCAACATCACCTGAAACATATGTAAAAACAAAGTCAGCAAAGAAATGCTGGCGAGTACATAGGTTTTATAGGAGTGTCGGATTCATGGCTAGTTTAAATGTTGCAATACTTTATTAAAAACCTTGTTTTGAAAAGAGTATAATATTGCAACTTAATTAACCAACTCAAATCAAGCGGGTTATAGTTTATAAAACCTCGTAGCCATGATTCTTAACCCAAAAACATTTGTTTTAGTAAAGCAAATTGTAAAACATCTCATATTAACTCGTTAATAAAACTCGTTAATAAATCTTGTTAATAAAACTCGTATGGTTTATATCATTCGAAAACCTCGTTTGTGTGACATCGTTTCAAAATCGTTTACCCAAGTGAACTAAATAACGCCACGGTATGTAATATGTTGAAAACACTTATATATAAGAAGCATCAACGGCGTATCTACCATGTTTTCACCATATTACCCCCGTCCCGTTATCTAACCACTTTGTTGGATCGTGTACGTGACCCTGAAAGTCAGTTAAGGTAGTTCAACATCGATTACTAAGGCGGAATCAAAGTAAACAACGTCCAAAACAACTTGTATCCTTTAATCTTTCTTTCTATTATCAATTGTGAGCTTTTACAATGTTTTCTAACAAAAATTTGGCAGCACCTTCGCTCACACACACAACCGTTTCAACCATTCCAACTGTTCCGTTTGAAATGTGACTAACACACTCCTATATATAGACATGACCCTTCCGTTTGAACTTAACATAACCTGGTTCAAACGGAACCCTTATCTCAAACGGCCTGGTTCAAACGGAACCCTTATCTCAAACGATTATTTCAAACGGAACCCCTTTAATCACTTCCTAAATCAAAACTAAACCCTAATTTGACTTTTAAGTTCCAATCTTGACTTTCTTGATTTTAGACTTGATGAAGATGCAGTCAACAGACATTCTTGTGCATCAACAGACTCCCCCTTGGATGTTGACGTAGTCTTCAGATCCTGAGTCTTCAGTCTTAGTCTTTTCTCTAACTCTGTCTTTTCATCATAAGCACTCTATCTTCACACTCCCATATACTGTTGATCCAGACTCCCCCTTTCACAGACTCCCCCTCTCGATATGCTAGAATCTGAGAAATCTGGTTCAAGCTTTGACAATATAGCTTCCATTGGGAATAATGAAGTCCAAATCTGTTACTCAACCAATAAACATTACAATTCTATCTTTCAAACATAACCCACAAACTTAATCAGTTTTAGAAATCCACTCAAGTATTCAGGTCCAAGTTAATGACCCTGATTACTTGATTAATCTACCAAGTCCAAATTAATGACCTTGGTTGATCATTTGACGAAACAAACTGATTTTAAAACAACAATTTCAAACATTTTCTGAAAATAACAAGTATCAAATTAATGAACTTGTTTTTAACTTTTCAAACAATTTAAACTTCTTCAAAGATAAGCTCTCCTCATTCTTCAGTCCAGAATCTCCTGCATCTGCTTCAATCAACTGAGAATCCAACAATCAACTCTCCACTTTGGTTTGTCAGAAAAATAAAGCAGAAATAAAATCTTTTTGGATTTTATCAAAGTGTTCTAAACTAAGAAATGAAATACAGAAAACTTAAATTTCAGAAAGTAAACAAAGTAAACTATTTACAAACATATTTTTGGCGAGTGTGTCAGGGAATCATATCAGCTATTCAGACAAATCACAAGTACCGTTAAGCTTCATTTCATACTCAGACTTAAATAATTCACATTGATTGTCAATATACTGATCCATCTTAAATTCTCACACAAATTTCAATTTACTCAGGATACGATTTAGATGAATTATGAACTTAGCTCATTCATGTGTCCCACCTCTTGAATATACTCCCGTATCCAGAATCCCAATAATCAGTCTTACAGGTGAGAATACTACAATGATATCTGTATATAAATTAGGTATGCGAGGGCCGAGGGATCTCAGGTCGATACTTCCGTATACGCAGAGAGATATCAGCTTCGACTTTTCGGTGTGTCCCCTTTAGAGGATCTTTTTGCTTACAACAGCAGCATTTATCAATTTTATTGTTTCAGCATGCGGAGGGTTTAATGCTGTGTTTCAAGCATTGCAGCAAGTATTAGCCAAGGACTAGGTCAGAACTACCGTTCAGCAGAAGTCCCGGAATAATACCCCAGACATCATTGAGTATAAAGACCTAGTATATCAGATTAAGAGACCTTTCAAACGAGATTTCAGGGGTTACCTATATATCCAAGTAGTGTTCCCCACGAATTCACAAGTTTGAATTTAGGTTTATATCCTGAATAAATCTACTAAATGTGTGAAAACCTATCGACACATCATCAGTGAGATTGTTTAACTCTTTTATACTTTTCAAATCTTTAGCATACTGTAATCATCTAGCTGATGTACTATCATTTCCCTATATACACAAGCGCTTTTTCAGATTTTATCATGTTTTTGTATTTTTGCATTTTTTACTGTTTTTGTATTTTCTGAAAAATAAACTATGTACAAATATCTACTCCCCCTAAATACCAAAACAAGTAAAAATTCGACAAACCATTGCAGATTGTTTCTCGTCTTCATCCGCAACAGTACTCTCATCAACGCCCACAATTCCATCCGACACCGAAAGAAGCTTCATACCATTCAGTTTTAACAAATATTTAAACCGATTTTTATCAAAAGCTTTGGTATGTAAATCAGCTTTCTGTTCGTCAGTGTGGATTTTCTCAATTCGTATCAACTTTTTCTCAAAGCAATCACGAATAAAGTGATGACGAATTTCTATGTGTTTAGTTTTAGCGTGATGTACTGGATTCTTTGTTATATTTATAGCGGCCTCATTATCAACAAAAAGAGGTGTGTTAAGAAACTGCAAACCGTAATCGCGCATCTATTGCTGTATCCACAAGATCTGAGAGCAACAACTGCTAGCAGAAACATACTCCGCTTCACATGTAGATAACGCCACAGACGTTTGTTTCTTACACTGCCAGGTAACCAATCTAGGACCAAAGAACTGGCATCCTGCAGTTGTTGATTTTGAATTGACTTTGCAGCATCCGAAATCCGAATCGGAATACCCTTCGAGCGTAAAATCGCCTTTCCTAGGATACCACAACCCCAATGAAGGAGTTCCTTTCAAGTAGCACAATATCCTCTTCACAATGATCATATGCGATGCTCTCGGGTTAGACTGAAATCTTGCTGCGAGGCACGTTGGGTACATGATATCAGGACGTGAAGCAGTTAGGTACATTAAAGAACCTATCATAGATCTGTAAAATGTTTCATCAGCCCTGTCTCCGGTGAGATCTGGATGAATCCCATGATTTGTTGCAAGTGGGGTAGCAGCTGGAGTAGATCCTGACATCCCGAATTTCTCCAAGATATCATGAACGTACTTCGATTGATGAATGAAAATTCCCTCAGGAAGTTGTTCAACTTGTAATCCCAGAAAGAATTTCATCTCCCCCATTGATGACATTTCAAACTTCTGCTTCATCACTGATTCAAAATCTTTGCATAGATTTTCATTTGTTGACCCAAAGATTATATCGTCCACATAAATCTGAACTATCAGAAGATGACCATCGACCTCTTTAGTGAAGAGAGTGGCATCCACTTTTCCACGAATGAACTTGTTGGCTAGTAGATGTTGAGACAAAGTCTCGTACCAAGCTCTCGGGGCCTGGTGTAAACCATACAGCGCTTTATCCAATAAGTAGACCTTGTTTTTGTGGATTGGATCGGTGAAGCCCGGTGGCTGACCGACATAAACCTCCTCTTTAACCTTCCCATAAAGAAACGCCGATTTAACATCTAACTGATAAACTTTAAAATTCTTCCAAGACGCAAATGCTAGGAAAATTCTGATTGCCTCTATTCGTGCTACAGGAGCATAGACTTCGGTAAAATCAATTCCCTCCTGTTGACTAAAGCCCTGAACAACGAGTCGAGCTTTGTTCCTTACAACAATTCCTCTATCGTCCCTCTTGCACTTAAACACCCACTTGGTGTTAATCTTTCTCTGACCATCCGCCAAATCAACTAACTTCCACACTCCCAATTTCTCAAATTGACTAAGTTCCTCCTGTATAGCATTGACCCAAGAGTCTTCAGTAAGCGCCTCTTTGTAAGTTCTTGGCTCAACCTGCGAGATAAAACAACTCAATGAGAATTCAGTTTGCAAAGGAGCAACTTTTGTATAAAAACATGTAAGCCCTTTATCAATCTGATTTCGAGTGCGAAGGCCTGTCTGCAATTCTCCTATGATCAACTCCTCTGGATGATATGAAAAAGTTCGCGGCATCACTTCACTTGGAACATCTACATTTCCCTCCAGATTAGTAACATTCTGTTCTGCATCTTGTTCACCAACTTGGTTTGTTTGACTTGAAATCTGAATTTGCTCCCCCTCAGAATCTGAATCACCATGATCAAAGACTGGCATGTTTTCAGCTTCTAGATTATCATTCTGAACCGACTGATTATCCTGAGCAACTTCATTCTATTGGACATCATCATGTTCACCAGCATTACTTGGACCTGCTTCATCGTCATTTGAAGTTTCCCGTGGTCTCCTCAAATACTCAGCTGGGAACCTTAACTGTGACTCATATTCACGCAAAATATCCAACTCATCAAAGAAATCTTCATCATCCTCTGATTCTTCTCTCATGTCAAACGAATCCCAAAGTTTGTCATAATGATAACGCCATGAATCACCAGGATTCTGTGGCGGCATAGTATAACCTTGACATTCAACATTTGCAGCTTCAATAATCCGCTTTTCACTTGGAACGAAGACACGTCGCATTGGATTTGCATAACCAACAAAAATTCCCTCAATGCTCTTCGGACCAAACTTTCCATGAGGCTCTATAACCGTACAGGGTGACCCGAATGGTTCTAGATACTTCAAATTCGGTTTGCGGTTATTGATTAGCTCAAAGCAAGTTTTGTTAAACTTTTTGACAGTGAGAACCCTGTTGAGCGTATAGCATGCGGCGGAAACAGCTTCAGCCCAAAAATTAATCGGTAACTTTGAATCTGCGAGCATAGTTCTAGCCGTCTCGATTAGTGTCCGGTTTTTGCGTTCTGCGACTCCATTCTGCTGCGGAGTGTACGGAGCACTAAACTCATGCAAAATACCTCTTTCATCACAAAATTCTTCCATCTTGCTGTTCTTGAATTCAGTACCATTGTCACTTCGAATTCTCTTGATACACCTTTGGTACAAATTTTCAATCTTCCTGAACAGACCCATCAAACTGTCAAATGTTTCATCTTTCGTCTTCAAGAAAGAAACCCACGAAAATCTGGAATAATCATCAGTAACGACCAAACAATAGTAATCTCCTGTAATACTTTTGACATTCACTGGACCAAACAAATCCATGTGAAGTCTTTCCAGCGGTCTCGAAACTGAATTGACTTGCTTTGTAGGGTGTGACTTTTTCTTCTGCTTGCCTTTGATGCAGCTAATGCACTCCCCTTCCAGATGAAAACCTTTGATATTAACTCCCAATACCAAATCATTGTGCACCAAGTGATTCATCTTCCTTAGGTGAATATGCCCCATCTTTCGGTGCCACAATCTTGATTCTTTCTCAGTTGCTCTAGACACGAAACAATGTGCTTGACCAGTAGTTGTAGTCGCTACACTCATATCTAACACATATAAATCATTCACTCTAGGTGCCCTCATGATAATCCAATCTTTAGGAATAACAAAACCAGGTTTCAAAATCAAACATTCTTTATCAGTGAAGTGAGTAGTATACTGATTGTCACAAATCTGCGAGATACTAAGCAGATTGTTCTCCAGCTCAGTGATGTAGTTAACTCTCTCAAACGTCACAATCCCATTGGATAACGTTCCTTCACCAACAATTCTACCACCTTCATGACCAGCAAATCCCACATAACCACCATTTATATTCCTCTCATCATATAGCAATGCAGTTTTTCCTGTCATATGTCGAGATGCGCCACTATCCATGATCCATCTTGAAATGGCTCTTGGAAGATCCTGCACATACCACAAGTTGATTTCAAAACATTTCAATAAAGATGCCGATTCATGCTTCGCGATCCAGGAAGCTCCGGCAATTCAAACTGCTTATTCGAACATGGTGTCCACCCAGGCCTCATCAGCCTTAGGTGTAACCTTGACTCTCGCAATTTGAATTTTGAAATTTTCAGCCTTCAAAGGTGGAAAATTTGCATCATAATCAACCGAAATTGATTCTTCAGCCTTTTTCACTTCAGAAGTTGAAATTTTCATTTCAGTTTTTGGTTTCCAAACTTGTTGAGATAATGCAACCTGTTTATAAAACTTATCATTTTTAGTTACCACTTTCTTAACAGGTTCATTTTTCACTTTGAAATTGTCATTTTTCACACTCTTTTTCTCAACAACGATTGGTGCTTTACCCTTTTGAATCTTCACATTTTCAGTCTTAGGCTTCGCATTGGTACACTTTCGTGCAATGTGACCAACTTGATTACATCTGAAACATGTACGAGTATCAACAACTCGACTTGTGCCTTCAGACTGATAATGTGAAGCTCTTTTCTCAAAGAACTCTTTATTTGATTTTGAAAAAAATTCATTTTCCTCATCAGAACGTGAACTTGAACTGTTCACAAACACCTTCTTTTCAGCAAACCTTTTGTTTTGAATACTCTTTTTCTGATAACTATTACCACCCCAATAACCACCCGACCAATTGTTTCGATTGTTATTATAAAAACGTGGTGGAACAACAGGCTTTTTGTAATAAGCTTTATCTTTCTCAAAATTCATTTGCCTTTTTGTTTGACACAAACTGTTCACTTCTGACAACTCAACTTCAACCAATTTGAAAACATTTGTCAACTTTTTCACATTAACATTCTCAATTGGAAACTCAGAATCCGAATACAACTTATCAGATCCAGCCATCTTGTACATCACAAGACCCGGTTCATCACTTAAGTTGTTTTTGGATTTTGATTTCTGAATGTATTTATCCAAGAAACACCCATCATCTTCAGCTGAATCACTATTCAAAACACTTTCAGCTGTGCTCTTAACAATCTCTGTCTGAACATTATCATCAGATGATGTAGAAAAAGTAACATCAATGTTCTCCGGAAGTATAACTTCTTTTTCTTCCTCAATTTCAACCAATCCAGACTGCTTTTTAGTGTAATTATGAAGAACAGGTGGTGGTACTTGATGAAAACCCACCCCAGTTCCATCAGAATACACATCTTCGCCTGCTTTGTCTTTCCCGATGGGTTTGGGAATGATATGTTGCAAAACAAAGCTTGCGGAGCTGTAACTGTTAAGCTTCAACTGGATTCGCTCGTTTTCGATTACAACCTCTTGAACTTTAAGTTTCAATTTAGCGATTTCATCCAGTTGTTTATTGATTGATTCTTCTTTAACTCTAAGCACTGCTTTTAAATGTTCATTTTCTTTAAAAGTTTTACCATTTCGATCATCACAATCTTTCATTGTGCTTTTGAGTTTTTCAAATTTTTCAGAAATCTGACGGTTTTCAAGAATCAACTTTTCATTTTCTTGTTTAATTTTGTCATGATCAATTTTATCAGTTTCAATTTGAGCAGTTAATTCTCTTATCCGTTTAGTTGAAGCTTTAACTGTTTTGTCACGACCAAGAATCTGATTCTCAACGTTTCTGACCTTTGCTGTCAGATCTTTAATTTTCTCACCGTTGAGATACGTGACAGTATTACAAAATTTGCACTCTTTGTTGTAATTTTTGCAATCAGCATTTCCTTCGATCTTTTTACCTGACGCATTTGTTGACACATCTGAACTGACCTGGCTTTTTGACTCAGACACGGAGTTAGAGTCTACCTCAAGTGCCTTAGCAGCCAGCACTTTGTCAGCCATTTTTCCCAGATTCTCTGCATTCAACTCTTGCGTAGTATCGATAACTCCAGTATCAATCTTCTTGGATTCTTTTCCTTCTATCTCTTTTCTCTCTTTCTCCTCTTTCTCCTCTTCAATCATTTTCGAAGTTGGAGTTCCCCACCATTTGTGTTGCCAATACTCATCATTTTCTTTCATTTCTTTGATTAAGACTTCCAGATCAAGAGTTTTGTGATCGATTGCAATATTTCCATACTCATCAAGATAACACTCTCTGTCTGGATCCCATCTTTCGGCTCTTTTTGCTTCCAAATAGATACTAGAAAGTCTAGTAATTTTGTTTTCCGAAATCATCTTTCTGTATCTATACTTCTGCTCTTCAGTTCTATCATCTTTCCATGGAATAGGTTCATTTTTCGCCATGAATGCGTAACCAACCGCATCTTCTTCTGGTAGAACCTCTTGACTCCAATCATATCCCTCATCATCATAAATCACTGCAAGAGCTCTAGATTTCTCTCTGTTGTCTTCAACCTGCTTCAATCTAGGCGGCTCGGATTTGTTCTGGTGATAAATCGCCTTCTTGTAGTAATCATCTCTGAAAGGATTCTCCGACTCATCAGCATAAGCATTTCGGCATTCTCGTTTGAAATGACCCTTCTGCTTACACTTGAAGCAAGTCACCTTCGATTTATCGAACCCCAGCTTGGTAGAAGCACCACCAATTGTTTTTCTTCCAGTAATTTCCATGAATCTTTGTGCACGACGAACAGCACTTGCCATAGCCCAACGAATATCGATCAGTTCCATTTCCTCCGGATCAATCTGATCGTAATCTTCTTTTGTCAGATTTGTATTGCCAATCTTCCCAGCTACCAATCCTTCATACGATTCCAACACCGATGCTAGGAAAATCATCTGCTGCTTGGCCGATTCTTCATCAAAGTTATGAGCATTCTTCAAATCTATCGCGATGTTGCATTGAAAACGATTCTTTGCATCAGAATGACTTGCAGATGAAGAAGATCCACTGTGATAACCACTATGACTTCCACTGCTTTGACCACTTTGACTTTCTTTGCCAGCTGTAGACACATTTTCAGCAGAAAATGCAGTCTTTGGAGAAGTAGCTTTCGGCATCATGCGTTTTGGATAATACAAATCCAAATTCTGCTGGTAGGATGAGTGATTAACTTTGTACGTCTTCTTCAACTCCAGCTCATGACTCTCAAGTCTCTCAATCACCAAATCTGGTTTCAACAATTCAGAAGGAATAGTGTTCTTAAGCATGAGAGCATAATATCTCCACTCCATCTCGTCTGGCAACGAATCGAACAACTTGTCTACTTGCTCATCATCAGAATACTTGATATCATGTCTTGCTAATTCCAGCTTCAGATGACCGAACCTTTCTATCATTTTACACACTGACTCATTCTTAAGACAACCAAACATATCAAACTCTTTCCTAAGAAGTTTCTTTTTGTTTTTCACGATTTCAGTACTTCCTAAACATTTCTTTTCTAACTTTGCCCAAAGATCTTTAGCATTTGTATAGTCTATCAATGAGATGATATCCTCCCGAACAGACTGAAATAACAACGCCACACATTTTTGTTCGGCTACGAATGATTCAATCTCATCAGATGCTGTTAAAACTTCCCCATTCTTGTTTCCTTGTTCATAACCATTCTTCAGACTTTTCCAACTTGGAAATGCGAATGCCATCATCCAATCTTCAAACTTTCTGGACCAACGACTGTACTCCTCAATAGCCATTAGCTTTGGAGGTTTATTGAACGTTCCGAAGGCACTTTCCGATTCCCATACTTCCTTTTTCTTCTCTTTTGGTGGATTCTCATTCACATTGCTTGATGAAGTATCTTTGTTTCCGGAATCTCCAGCGAACGCGTACATGTCGCTAAACGGGTTTAAGAAAATATCATCCATCATGAATGTACCTGTAAAATCAGACAACACTTAGAAAAAATTTGGTTTTGGAAAATATCAGATTCAAAAGAAACCTGTTCAAACGGAATGGTTCAAACAATGGTTCAAACGAACAGGTTGTTTTCAAACGGAATGGGCTGTTCCGTTTGAAATAACAATAGTTTCAAACGACAGATATTCAAACGATATGGGCTGTTTTCAAACGGAATGGGCTGTTCCGTTTGAAATATCAATAGTTTCAAACGACAGATATTCAAACGACCACCTTCAAATGGAATGAATTCAAACGATCACACTTCAAACGATATGGTTCAAATTCAAACGACAATTTCAAACAGAATCCATTTTCAAACGGTTGTTCAAACGATCAGTTTGTTTTCAAACGATATGATCAATTTCAAACGGTAATTTCAAACAGAACCCATTTTCAAACGATTGTTCAAACGATCAGTTTGTTTTCAAACGATATGATCAATTTCAAACGGTATGTGTCAATTTCAAACGGTATGACGTCAGCAATTCGCGAACATTTTCAAACGGTATGAATGATTTCGATCAGTTTTAGGTCGAATTTTGGTTTCAAAATTTCAAGGATTAGTTAATAGTAAATTTCGTTTGCTATGTGAACGTTTCAATCCATTTTAACCGCGACAACTAGTTTAAATCAGAAAAGAAAGGTAGAAATGAGATAATCTGATGATTTCAAGTTGTATTTGGTATGAACTCCTCGTCCTGAGCTCTGATACCACTTGTTGGATCGTGTACGTGACCCTGAAAGTCAGTTAAGGTAGTTCAACATCGATTACTAAGGCGGAATCAAAGTAAACAACGTCCAAAACAACTTGTATCCTTTAATCTTTCTTTCTATTATCAATTGTGAGCTTTTACAATGTTTTCTAACAAAAATTTGGCAGCACCTTCGCTCACACACACAACCGTTTCAACCGTTCCAACTGTTCCGTTTGAAATGTGACTAACACACTCCTATATATAGACATGACCCTTCCGTTTGAACTTAACATAACCTGGTTCAAACGGAACCCTTATCTCAAACGGCCTGGTTCAAACGGAACCCTTATCTCAAACGATTATTTCAAACGGAACCCCTTTAATCACTTCCTAAATCAAAACTAAACCCTAATTTGACTTTTAAGTTCCAATCTTGACTTTCTTGATTTAAGACTTGATGAAGATGCAGTCAACAGACATTCTTGTGCATCAACACACTTAACCAAAAACCAAACGTTTATCCAACTCGTTTAATCTTGTATGAATTGTTCCCAAATCGTCAAGTCGTTTAAATCGTTTAAATCATCCTCGTTTTAAGTGTGAAAACTATTTATGGTCGCCTCGCTAATAACATTCAAACCTTCGTGACTCGACTATCTCGCTCTCGCATTAATAAACCACCAAAGGGTAAATTAACATTCAGATTCAGTCATTACCCACCTAACCCACACATAACCATGGGTGCAGTACGATAATGGGATTTGTCAGATCCTATGGTACCATAACCTAATACTGGTCGGCTTGATCAATGCTAATGAATGCCATTCGTTATGTAAATACAACCAACTAGTTTATTCACATTATTGAAATCATTATTAGTTTAGTATAAAGCATCTTAATCGTTTTTGAAATCATCGTTATAATATCGAAAGTTGTTTTGATACATATGAATCACCCCAAAACAATTGAAAACAGTAAAATAGGGGAACTATGTACTCACATGGAGTGCAAAGTATCCTCAATCAATAGAACTTCAACAAACTCGAGCAAACCAGAGAAATCAAATAGCACCTAGTAATCGAATCACTAGTCAAACAATAGACGCCTAAATCGGAAGATCGGATAGAATGAGGTCCTGTAAACCAAATGAGTGTTGAAACTCATGTGATATGGTTTAACAAAGCCTACATCCTAAATTGGAACCTAACCTAAGTGCTTTTGACCCGTTGCGACCCATTAAGGTAGCTTACGCTACTTTAACGCGTCGTGCGCGTAAATGCGCGTTCGAGACGTCTAACTAGTCTTATGACAAATATTATATGCCTAAACATGTTGCATAATCAGTTTCGTGACACAAGTTTATGTTACATATGCTTAATTACCAATTATGCATGAAAATGGCATTTTGGTCATTTACCTAAGGCATATAAACTACTTATCATACAACTAATTAAACCTAAGTGACCATAAGGTATAACCTCGGAAGGTTATTCCCATGCAACTATGGTCACTAAACATGTTTGGTCGGATCCTAATGATTACGCTCACGTTGCAAAGTTCAACGGAACTTTGTGTTGACCATTGACTGGTCAAAGCTGAAAGTCAAACTTTGTTTGACTTTCAAGCTTGAAATTCAAGAACAAGCAAGAAGAAGACTTACAAAGGGTCCAAGAAGGATGTTTGATCTAAAATAGCTCAGGTATGAAGTGTAAACACCCCAACTTAGAGCTGATTTCAGATAAATTGTGAGAATGAAGTGAAGTGGGGGGTTGCTATTTATAGTAAGTTAGGAGTTCTAGGATCATTCAAAGTGTTGTGAAGCTCAAATCTTGGCCATACACTTGTTAATCTAAGGTTGGGCAACTAGCAAAACAGGCAAACAAGTCCATAGATTGCAAAAAACAATGTCTAAAACCAGTTGCAACAGCTGGAATGGAAGTTTCTGAATTCTGTGGTGCTGGCACAAGCTTACGGTCCGTAAGGGACCTGTAGACCAGCCACTTTCACTTATTTACAGTTTACCCCCTGCACCTTGTTTCGTTGCGTATCGACACTTCTAACACCCGTCAAACCCATTTTCAAGCTCCACAATGATGTTAAAACATAGGGAACATGAAATATGCTTGAAAACATCTCGGGTTTCAGTTCGTTTGGCCGTACGGTTGCGTTGTTCGGTTAATTACGACGGAAGTCGTAACGAACGCGTGTACAATCCAAATTGCGAAACGAATGAAGTTTTAGCATCCCAATCACTAAAATAAAATATTTTAATGATTACATAAATTTTTGGATGTCCGGATATGTTCAGATCGTAAGATATGCGTGAAAATGCAAACTTGTGCACTTTTTGACGCTTTTAGTCCCTATTGATCATTAAAGTTTATTTTAGCATACCGAACCCCTCAAAGCCTATTTCTAAGCTATGTAAAGGAAATTTAGGGTATGTTTAACTTATGATCAAGTTCCGGAGTGTTCGTTACTACACAAATCGGTATAGTTTTGCAGTTTGACACAAATAGTCCATGCGATCGAACAAACTTGATTTCAACACACCAAACCATCCAGAACTTATTTCTAAGTTATGTGGAGGTTATTTAAGGTATGTTAAGCCTATGTCACTATTCCGGAGTGTTTTTCGCATTATACTGACTGTGTTTACGCACCAGTTCGCGTATAACCTTCCAGAAAGCGATTTAAAGCTTGAAATCGGAATCGAATCGAATTGTAAAAATCACTAAACACAATTACACATATAATAACACAAAAACACATATAATAACACCAAAGCACATTGTTTTATTAATAATCAACCTTGTTTTACATTGTACATCGATTACAGAACACAGTTGTCACACTTTAAACCATCACCCAACTTAATGGGATCATCCGATTTCCCGCTAACAGTGGTTTGAACAATTGTTGACTTAGGGAATGGATTCCAATAGTCATCCACTGATGCCCCTTTTTCTTGGTACTGGGGACTTCTTCCCTCAACACTTGATAACCTTTTGATGGTACCAGTGGTTAAAACAAACTCACCAATGGTTATCAGAGGTGCTATAGAAGGAATTGCCTCCAAGGATGTCCTATTGATGTAAACACTGTCCAAATGCAAACCAGTGGATTCAACACTTGTAGTGTCTGCTTCACTTGGATTACCACCAAGAATTACTTGTAACTCAAGGGGTGTAACCTCCTTAGGTCTTGTTGGTGGGTTAGCTATGATTGATACATCAGACCCAGTCGTTTATTGAAGTATATTCTCATTGATAGGTGAGTGAGAAGGACTGGTTTGTGCCTGGTTCAAATCAATAGTATCCAACAATAATTTTGTTGGTGGGGGAATTGTGGAGGTGAGGTTGGGTATTTGCCCCGGGCATTGGGCTGTGGATGATGGAAGCAAGTGATTCCAGAGCATCATATTGTGGTGTCCCTATATGTACAACCTGTTCTTTTTGAGAAGAACCAGGAGGAGTTTCAATCATGGGTTGAGATATTTGTACCAACTGTTGTGAGGAAGTAGCAGCAGTGGTTTCTTGTGACTTTTGTGCTGTCACTAGCAGTTGCTCTGGTATCTCAACCTCCAGAGTTGCTTTTTTTATGGTTTTGGGGGGGGGGTTGAGTTTTCTTTTGCTTTGGCTTTTTGGTGATTTTAGGTGTGGGTTTCAAAGTAGTTGTTTTGCTACTTTGATCACCTTGAGCAGTGGGTTCAGCAGCAGATACCTGAGGAGCAGTGGTAGCTGTTAAAGTCTGCTCAGGCACCTCTGCTTGTGATTTGCAAGGTGTTGACATTCTTGTAAAAGTTTCAGCTGTTAAGCTGTTTATTTGAAAAGATGCACCTTGTTTTATTGCAGAAGCATCATCCTTACCAAATTTCTTTTCAAAATAATAACTTAGAAATCTTGGAAAAAGTAAGAATGACTTTTTCTCAACGTTTTAAACCAAATCATTAAAGATTTCCTGGGAGTAATTAAAATTTTCATCTTGAAGAATAGCATATCCCAGATTTTGAATCTTTAATGGTATCTCATTAAAAGAGGTGGTTTTGTTTGAAACACACATTAGCAGAGTATGGAACAAAAATCTTGTTGCAGGTGGAAAATTACCTTTTTGTAAGGTATCCTTTTTTATTTGCTCTGCATATCCCCTTTCAAGGAAATCAGTTTTTAACTCATTTTTGGGAAAAGAAGTTTTACCTTGCTGATCATTGAGTTCAAAGACTTCCGAGATGGATTGTGGTGTGATTTGGACAGCTTTACCCATTAGAGAGGAGTTAATGGCTATGACACCTTCTCCTTGTTTGTCAAGGGTAATATTCTTCCAGAACTCTCTTTGGGTGTCCAAGTAAATTGGAGCATCTGCTATTAACAAAGTTTTGTACTTTGATGCAGACATGATTTCAATGATGGAGTCGAAAGCATCGGTGGTACCTGGTTTTGTCAAAAGACCCAGATAATTGTGTGGTGCTTTGTATGGAATTTCGATGGGAGTAGCCTTTGGAGCGGCCTTTTTGCGAGAAGATTTTGAAGTGGGTGTAGCGGATGACTTCGATTTTGTCATTTTGGAGATGATGATCGAAGAAGGTTGTGAAGGAATTTGAGGAAATGAGATAAGAACTGCTTTGAGAAAGGAATTTTTAAGAATTCAATTCGATAGTAAAACCCTGTTTGGGGTTTTGAAGGGGGGTTTTATAGAGAAAAAGTGAATGCTGATGTGGCAGCGGTTACAAAAGGTCTGACCACTATGTACTGTCCACGTGTCAACCCCTGATGAAGAAAACGACAACTCTTTTATGAAGACCACTGATGGAACAAGATCAGTGGTATAACTGTGTCAATGAGAGTAGTGGGTGATTTTCACTATCAGTGGATAGCATATCAGTGGATAAAACACTGATTTTGAACAACAGTGCTTATCAAAGAAATGAGAGAGCAGGGGTTGACTTTCAGCAGTGGACAAACTTTTAAGTAGAATAGACTTTTGAACAAAGCAGTGGTTATGGCAGACTTTTAAGGATTTAATGAAAAATTCATTTTTGGCTATTTTTAAGGATGGATTTTTGATTTTCTAAAAATATTTTAATGCTTTTATTCATAGAAAAACAGGATTTTGCCTGTTATTCCATGTTTAGCATGCCAATCCTAGAGATCAAGCTTTCAAAGGTGGATGTGTCTAATGCTTTTGTTAGCACATCTGCCAGCTGATCCTTAGTTGGAACATGGTGCAGAGAAATCAAACTTTTTTCATAGCAATCCCTCACAAAGTGATGTCTGATGTTAATGTGCTTGGTGGTTGAATGGGAAACTGGATTTTTGATGATATTTTCTGCTGCCTGGCTGTCCAACATGAGTGGTGTCTTTAAGGCAGTGATACCAAAATCCAGCAACTGATTTTGAAGCCAGAGCAGTTGGGCTGTACAGCTTGCAACAGCTATATATTCTGCCTCAGCAGTGGATGTGGAAACAACTGCTTGCTTTTTGCTTTTCCAAGACACTAAGCAATTGCCTAGGAATTGGCACCCTCCTGAAGTGGACTTCCTTGTCTTGTCACATCCAGCAAAGTCACTATCTGAGAAACCTGAAAGCTCAATTTTACCATCAGCTGGATACCCGATACCAAGTGTGGGAGCACTTTTTAGGTATCTGAATATCCTTTTTACAGCAATAAGGTTTGATTTTCTAGGGGCTGATTGGGATCTAGCACAAACACATGTTGCAAACATGATGTCTGGCCTGGATGCAGTTAGGTACAATAAAGACCCAATCATGCTTCTATACAAAGTTTGATCAACCAATTCATCCTTCTCATCAGATATGACTACTTTATTGGTTGCAATGGGTGTTCTGAATGGCTTACAGTCATCCATCTCAAATTTCTTCAACAGTTCTTTGGTATATTTGCCTTGATGGATAAAAGTGCCATTTTGCAGTTGCCTTACTTAGAGACCAAGAAAGCACTGGAGTTCACCCATTGCACTCATTTCAAACTCAGCTGTCATGAGTTGCCGAAACTCTTCACACATTTTATTACACGTGCTTCCAAAAATGATGTCATCCACATAAATTTGGACAATCATCAAATCCTTTCCTCTCCATTTTAAAAACAGTGTTTTATCTATTCTACCTCTTGTGAAACCAATGGAAAGTAGAAAGGTGGAAAGAGTTTCATATCAGGCCCTTTGTGACCACCCTCACTAAACCAGGTATCCGTACAATTAATTAATATTAATTACGTGCTTAATGACTGTGATTGATTACAACTGATGACGTAAACTGCTTTCTGATTTCTGTAACCCACATACATATGCATCACATTTCATCCTGTCACTCCACTCATTACATACAAACTTTAGTGACATACTTGATGCAAAAAGCACAGTTAGCACAGTTAGCGGATAACTCAGAAATATACTGACAGTGCCAGTACATAGACAGACAGTGTTTTGAGAACCAGTATGGGCCAGGGACAAAGTACTACACTAGTATGGGTGTAGGGAAGTGAGGACCATAAGATTGTGTCACTAGGTGATAGTTTGAGTGCCGGAAAGTGCCTAAAACTCATTTTAAGTGCAGAATTCTGCATTTTCAGCAAAATTCAGCTTTTAACACACTCGTATTATGCAGAGAATTGACTAAATGGTCCTGAATGCTTTCCTAAGTGTTGGAAATTAATTGTGTTACAAAAAGATACATAAAAGACATTATACGGTAAAATTTAACACTTTAACGGAACGGTACTTAACCGAACAACCGGACATTACCCGGGACACCAAAATTTTGTCTGAAACATTGTTTTATTATTTTTAACTAATTATGGTCTCAAATACCCCAACACACTAAAAAAATATGTCATGCACATAATACCTTAGATAATACCCTTAACCTCATAAATAATTACCTACTTAAGATCAAATTTTACAATTAACCCCCCTCACTATTTTCGGCTCAAATAGGGGACCCACCATCATCATCACTAAATCCCCATTAAATATTCCCTTTAAATATGATTGGGCCTCCTTACTTGAGTTAGTTGCCAAAATGTAATATCATGATCCAAGTATGGCCAATGGTGTTCAAGGAAATCATTACAACTTTACACTCCCCAACCCTCACACTCTCTCTCCCTCTCTCGGCCTACATACATCCGCCACCACCACCCCACTTCAACATTCATCCATTCCAATTCCAAGTTCAAATAAAGTGCTAGAAGAAGTCTTGTGGAGCTTGAAGCTTGGAGGTCTTGAAGGAACTTCACACATTGCTTTCTCACACCATCTTCATCACCTTTGTTCATAAGTTCATCCCTAGCCTTTGTGCTAGTTGTAAGTCTTTGATTACACTCTTGGTTACTTGTATGTTGATTATTCGAAAGATTGTAGTTTGATGTTTAACTCAAGAACACAAAAAGATAATGAACAAGGAACATGAACATAAGTTTACATAAAGATGAAATCTTGTTGGATTAGGGTTGGTTAAAACATGCATGGTATTTGATCGTTGATTTCTTGATAAACCCGTTGTTAGGACATTTGTTGATACGATTTAGTAACGTTTAAACTATAAAGAAACATGCTGATTAACATTTTCAGCCAACTTTAACTGGCTGTAAACGGATCATAATAAATCGACAAACTGATTTTCTGAAGCCTAAATTATGTATTTTCGAAAAACGGATCAAATGGCACTAGAATCGTAATTTTTTGAAGTCGTTTAATATTTTTAAAGGTCTGTTTTTGGACAGCAGCTCAAGCTGCGTTTTTACTGCAGAAAATGTGTGTCATGTTTTTCGTCATAACTTGAAACCTGAGTAGAACTAACTCATGAAATTTATACTGTAGATGATCACTGATGTCGTGTATTCCTCCAACTGGAATTTTGTTAATCGGACTTAAGATGAATTTTAAGTGAATTATTCTGTAGACTGCAGTCAGAAAGTGATTTTCTATAAAATATTGGTAATGTATTGGACCCCGATATTTTTACACAATAATATTTGGATCGTATAAGATATGCTATAAAAATTTGGGAATTTTTGGAATAAGTTAACTATTTTATTAAAATGCCCGAAAATAGCCCAGATTTGTATATTAAAACTGAAATGACATAAGTAGTATTTTGCATGTCTAAATGTCGGGTTGGTTATTTGAGAACGATCTAACGTGATATATGTTAAAGAAAATGATATGCTATTTAGCATGGGCACCTCTATTTACAAAGGAGACTATGGCGAAATTTTCCGAAAATCCTAACACTTAGTAAATATTTTCTAGACAAGTGTTTACTAGTATATTTAAGACCATGTTTCTCAAACATAAACCTCGCCATAATTTTTGCAACAAAATACAAAGTATCGGAGGTTGGCTTTATACATGAAAATGGTTAAATATATATTCTCTAAAAGGGACTTAAAAATATAATTCCAATACGAGCATACATGTGTAAAATATCCCATCCTTGGGAAGGAAACGCGTATATAAAATACTTTAGAAGTATTAATACAAGAATATTGAATTAACAAATATTCCAACACGACATATGATTAAGTTGAGATATTAATTATTTTGACAAATAATTATCACTCGGAATAATATAAGAAACGTAACTCAAAACCTTAAACTCTAAGCCAAGGCACGGCCGTTCGTCTAATAGACATTAGTACGTTATAGGTTGCCGTGTAGCTGACAGAGTTTGAGATACGGTACAAGACGCACTACTGTGAGTTCATGTCCCCCCTTTTCTTTTAACTGTTTTCAGTTTTATACTTCGGGGGTGGAATACATGTTACAATTTATTACAAACATTTTTATACATGGTATGGTTAGCTTAAGGAGGGTTTTTACTGCGCGATCAAGTGAGTGGTGGGCATGACACTTAAGGCCATTAATCCTCATTGTAGGACCACGGGGCATGAGTGATAGATCTATTTGGGTGTAGCGAGCCCACACCCATGAGGCTGGGGCGGCCCATAGTGGTGACTATGTCTTCATACCGGAGACAAATTTGCTAGGTTTGAGTCTTCCTACACCAGTTTCACACATACTATTGGCTTTGCAACCCAATGGTGATCAGTTTTTCCTTATTGCTACATACCAGGGACTTTTATACATACAAGACATATTTTAAAGACTTATACACACAAACTTACACATGAACTCGCTCAACTTTTTATTGATATTTTTAAACTACATGTATTTCAGGGAATTAATCGGATCTTGCAAGTGATGCATGTTAGCTGCGTACTAATTAAAGATGTTATCCAGGTTCGTAGGGTTTGGGAAGTGTAACTCCTTCCTGGACGGGTTGCATGTCTCTAATCCTCGTTTTGTTGGTAGTCTTTCGTTGAGTCTTATGAACTCATTTTAAACAAGTCATGGTTTGTAATATGTTTTGGGATTGATGTTTTAAGACAATAAGTTGTACATTTTTCTAAACTATTTTAATGGATGATCATCACGTATTTTTATCATATAGCATTGTTGTGATTGTTGCTATGGTATTAAGAAGTCACACCAAATAATCCACGCTTCCGCAAAAGCCAGGGTGTGACAGCTTGGTATCAGAGCCTCGATCATAGCGAACTAGGATTCTTTCTCGAGTCTAGACTATGATCACTAGGGCTCTCACGAAAACGCTTTCAAACATTTTTTTTACATTGCATACACTAAATGTCCAGATCCAGGGAACAAACGTTTTTTTTTTTACAAACGAAAGGCACAAATACACGTTTCAAAAAGGCTATGTATATAATTCAGTCTTAGAGGCTGAGGGAGTTCAGCCTTAGAGGCTGGGGAATATTTCAGTCTTAGAGGCAGGGAAAAATTGGAGTCTTAGAGACCAGGAAAGGTTTGGTCTTAGAGGCCAGGGATTTAGTCTGAGAGACTAGGGAGTTCAGTCTTAGAGATTAGGTGGGATAGTCTGGGAAGACTAAGATGCATACATGATTACATTGCTATTTGCTTACATGCTTATCTGATATATGTGCATATGTTGTGGTTGTGTTACAGACACCATGGCATCTTCTTCTTCTTCGGATAGCAGAGTGTTAGACACGATCGACCCTATGGCCGTTACCTCGGATGACGAGATAGCCACGGACTTGGAGGTTTATACATCGGACACCACGAGTACCGAAGAAGATGATTTTCAGCCTTTTGCCCTACCAGTCTTCGGAGACGACTTGCCCTTAGCTGATGGTCCACCGGGAGAGGATCTACCCCTTGTCCCGATCCCTGCCCCTCTCCCATTTGCCGCAGTTCCCTTTGAGGAACAACCTCTCGACGCGTTACCCGATGGCGACATCGATCTACTTATCGAGGGTCCCCCGGAGGGAGACTAGGATGGCGGGGCCCTGATGGAGGACGATGTTCCACTAGCTGATATCCCAGTTGTCGACCCCGTTGTTCCTATGGTTGAGATCCCTGCTATTGATGCCCTTGTTGTGCCACCTGTCGAGGCTCCTATTGTGGTGGCCCTACCTGATCCGCCCGTTTCCTACCCGCTTGTGTCAGCATCATCCGCCACTATTCACGCCCGGAACGTGCAGCACTACTCCACCGACACTGATTTAGACATGGCGATGTCTGCTGCACCCGTTGTTTTCCATGACTTTGACCCGGAGCCTGAGGTCGAGTTTTTTACCTGCTGAGCCTGCTCCAGCTGATCCAGAGCTTGGAGTTGCACCGGAGCCTGCTTTCGCTCCCGACCCTATTCTTGTTGATGCACCAGCCGTTGCACAACCAGCTGCCGAGATCCCAGATGTTGCACCTATACCTGACTTGTCACGGCCCCTGATCCGGTTTTACCCTTTTCAGAAGCCGTGGGACAGAAAATCCCGTGGTATTAATTTAACAGCGGAAGTTTTCTTCATGATCTTTTTAAAACTGCAATTTCCCGATTTATTTTATTTCACAAATCGGGATAAAACCCCGGTAATTTACATTCATATGATTTCAAGGAGAAATCTTTATTTTACAAAACATGTTTCTTTATTTTATACTGAGCCACTTCCTTAAGCTGATAGTGCTTCACGACACTTTTCCTGGATCACAACAGATCTCCTGAAACATGTTTGAAAAAGGTTTTGTCAGCGGGAAATACTGGTGAATCATTCTATTTACTAAAACGACTCGTTTGTTATAATTTACAGTATTAAGGGAGATTACAATGTTTCAGATATCAACCAACTACCCACAGTATTTGTCACTCGACCGGATCTGTGACTATGGTCATATCACCATTGGCCACCCGTTTGTCCAATGGCAAAGATTATCAAGTAATGTATACAAAACCCCACATACTGGCTGTAATTTGGTGATTACATAAACTTAATCCCTGTAATTATAACCTTGAAAATAAACATGATTTTGAAAGTCATTTGATAAAAAGAGAATGACTCACATTGCAGATTTAATTGAGCAGAGCCTAGCCTACTGATTAGCCTTTTATCCTAAATTAATAACATGCACACAACTCGGTTAGTAACTTAATACAGCATTTACGATAACTCACGAGATTAAAACCTTCACAACGAATGACAAAGTGCGATACTTAAACATCCATCGAATTAACTACGAATGACAAAGCATAAACCCTAAGGTGGGTTTAAACATCCATTGGATAGTTTAATCGATCGGACATTGAATCATAGCAGCGATCGAGTTATTACCCTGTATTGCGGCAGCACTTCGTGAATCGTGTGTGATTTCAGACTGTTTTTACTATAACTCAATGTACAAATTGAAATTGAACGTCGAACAAACGCACAGTATCAAGTCCCACTGCCCTCTATTTATACCCAAATTTTGTCCCCCCTCGCGCCACGCGAAAGGTCCCTTTGTGCGCGTCGCGTGGCGCGAGAGACCCTATTCTACTATAGGGTTGCTCCGTGTCCAGGTAGCTCAGCTGAGTTGGTCGCTCGATCAATTTCACAATACACGTAAAACTGTTTAGATATTACTGACTAGGGTTTACCCCCCCCCCCCCCCCCCTGAGTTTTAGGGGCCCTGATCCTGATTCCGATTGTTCTGAAAATTTTAGGGTTTACGCACAATTACTTGGGTATCTCAATTAGGGTTTCCTATTGGAAAAATTAACTTAATAAATAGGACTTTTGATGAGAGTTGTTACATCCTCCCCACCTTAATAAAAATCTCGTCCTCGAGATTTACTGGAATAAGTAGGGATACTTTCTCTTCATCTCAGATTCCAGCTCCCAAGTGTATTCAGCTCCTCTCTTTGAATCCCACTTGACTTTAACTAGCACTAGTCGTTTGTGCTTGAGAAATTTCACCTTTCGATCTTCTATCTGAAGAGGTTTCTCAACAAATTTTAACTTTTTTTTTTACCTTTATGTCTTGAAGAGGTACTACCAAAGATTCGTCTGATAAGCATTTCTTGAGATTGGATACATGAAATACATCATGTACTCCAGCTAATTCTTCTGGTAGCTGTAAACGATAAGCAACTGGTCCTATACGTTGGATCACTAGAAATGGTCCTACGTATCTTGGACTTAGCTTTCCTTTCTTACCGAATCGAACTATTCCCTTCCAAGGAGAAACTTTCAATAATACTTTGTCTCCCACTTGGAATTCCAACGGCTTCCGTCTATTGTCTGCATAACTCTTTTGACGATCTCGAGCAGTCTTTAGTCTTTCCTTGATCTGTGTAATCTTGTCAGTTGTTTCTTGTACTATTTCAGGACCTGACAATTGACTTTCTCCTATTTCTGCCCAACAAACTGGAGTTCTGCACTTTCTTCCATATAGTGCCTCGAATGGGGCAGTTTCAATGCTTGAATGATAACTATTGTTATAGGAGAATTCAATTAAAGGTAAATGATCATCCCAGTTTCCACCAAAATCAATTACACATGCTCTGAGCATGTCTTCTAGAGTTTGGATTGTCCTTTCACTTTGTCCGTCTGTCTGAGGATGATATGCAGTGCTTAGATTTAGTCGAGTTCCCATTGCTTCTTGGAAACTTGTCCAAAAATGAGAAGTGAAACGACTATCCCTATCGGAAACAATGGAGAGTGGAACTCCATGTAAAGATACAACTTCATCTACATACAGCTTTGCCAACCTTTCCATGCTAAAGGTTTCTTTCATAGGTAGAAAGTGAGCTGATTTGGTTAATCGATCTACAATTACCCAAATCGCATCATTACCTTTTCTAGTTTTGGGCAACTTAGTAACAAAATCCATTGTTATGAGTTCCCATTTCCATACAGGCATTTCTAATTGTTGTAGTAGACCTGAAGGTTTCTGGTGTTCTGCCTTAACTTGTGAACAAGTAAGACACTTAGAAACATATCGAGCTATATCCTTTTTCATTCCTATCCACCAAAAATTATTTCTTAAATCTTGGTACATCTTATTGTTTCCAGGATGCATAGTATACCTAGATTTATGGGCTTCTTCTAAAATCTTATTTCTTAATTCTCCCTGCTTAGGTACCCAAATTCTGCTTTTGTGGAATCTCCAAATTCCATCAGCTCCTTGTTCTAATTCTTTTATCCATCCCTTCATTCCTTCAGCATCATCCTCGATTGCTATTTCCTGAATATTCTTTATTTGTTCCATTAAATCTATCTGTAGATTTAATCTGAGAGCACGAACTCGCTTTTGCTTTTCATGATATTTACGACTTAAGGCATCTGCAACTACATTTGCCTTTCCTTCATGATATTGAATATCACAGTCGTAATCACTTAGAATTTCCATCCATCACCTTTGCCTCATATTTAACTCTTTTTGCCCAAATATATATCTTAAACTTTTGTGATCTGTATAGACAGTAAATTTACTTCCGTACAGATAATGTCTCCAAATCTTAAGGGCAAAAATTATGGCTCCTAATTCTAAGTCATGAGTCGTATAATTTTCTTTGTGCTTTTTCAATTGCCTTGAAGCATACGCAATTACTTTCTTGCGTTGCATTAGCACACATCCTAATCCTAGTTTTGAAGCATCATAAAACCTCAAAATCTTCAGTTCCTTCTGGCAAAGCTAGGATTGGAGCATTTGTTAACTTTTGCTTTAAGATCCTAAAGGCTTCTTCTTGTTTAGGTCCCCATTCAAACTTAACTGTTATACAGGTTAGCTTAGTTAATGGTACAACTATCTTGGAAAAATCCTTAATAAACCGTCTATAGTATCCAGCTAAACCTATAAAACTTCTAATTTCCATTGCTGATTGCGGAACCTTCCATTTGGTAATTGCTTCTATCTTAGCAGGATCTACGTGAATACCTTCGTGATTCACCATGTGTCCTAAGAATTGCACTTCTTGCAACCAAAATTCACACTTCAAGAATTTGGCCTAAAGCTTTTCTTTTCTTAGCAGAGTTAAAAGTGCATGCAGATGTTGACAGTGTTCGTCCTGACTTTTGGAATAAATAAGTATATCGTCAATAAAAACAATTACAAATTTATCCAAATATGGTTTACAAATTCTATTCATCATGTCCATGAATGCAGCAGGTGCATTCGTTAACCCGAAGGGCATGACTGTAAACTCGTAATGACCATACCTAGTTCTGAAAGCAGTTTTAGGTATGTCTTCTTCTTGTACCTTTAATTGATGGTATCCGAAGCGTAAGTCTATCTTAGAAAAATATCTAGCTCCTTGAAGTTGATCAAAAAGATCATTAATCCTAGGTAATGGGTATCGATTCTTAATTGTAACCTTATTCAATTCTCTATAATCAATACACATTCTCATCGAACCATCCTTCTTCTTTACAAACAACACTGGTGCTCCCCATGGGGATGAACTAGGTTGTATGAAACCTTTACTTGGTAATTCATCTAATTGCTTTTTCAATTCTAGCATTTCTGTGGGTGCTAACCGATAAGGTGCCTTGGCTATCGGTGTAGTTCCTGGAATTAGATGAATCCTAAATTCTACTTCCCTATCTGGTGGTAATCCTGGTAATTCTTCTGGGAATACCTCTGAGTATTCTGAGACTATAGGAATCTCCTTAAGTTCTTTACCCTTAGTGCTAATGATTACTGAAATCATATACACTATTCCTTATTTTCGTTCATAACTAGCAACTTTCATTACTGATATGAACTTCATGGGTTTACATGGTTTATCTCCTGTAATCGTGATTACTTCTCCATTAGGTGCTTGAATCTCTACGGAATTCTTATCACAAAGGATTCGAGTATGGTTGGCTACTAACCAATCCATTCCTAATACAACATCGAATTCAGCTAAATTCATTGGCAATAGGTTTGCATGAAATTTATAACCTGAGAGTTCTATATTTTCTTTTTGCAAAACCTTATCTATTTTGACAGAATTTCCATCTGCCGTTTCGACTGTAAAAATCTGCCTAAGTTAGGTTAGAGGTAAGTTAAGAGCTTGGCATAATGAAGTATTTATAAAACTTTGGTTTGCACCAGAGTCAAATAATACTTTTGCGTAAATGTTGTGAACTAAGAACATACCAGCTATCACATCTGGAATGAGTTCTGCTTCCTGAGTAGTTAATTGGAAAGCACGAACATTATTCTTAGTGGCTCCGTCGGCTGTCTTGGTTTTGTTATCTGCTGGTTTGACCAATTTAGGACATTCTGTTTTGAAATGCCCATTTTCTCCACAATTATAGCATATCTTTGTTTTCCTTCTGCAGTCTTCTTCACGATGTGCTATGGCTTTGCAAAAGTTCCAGGTCACATTACATCTTCCATAATGTTTCTTTCTGCAATTCTTGCAGAACGGTAGATTTGAGGATTGCCCTGTTCCTCTTTTCCTGAAACTGCTATTATTACCCGTACGAAATCCTTGGGTAATTTTCTGAGCCAGTTCCTTTTTCCTGTTTTCATCTCTTGTGCGTACCAGTTCGTTAGTTAGGGTGTTAGCTAATTCCACAACATCGTCAATAGTATTAGGTCTCATAGCTTTGACGATGTTACGGATTTCACTAATTAGTCCCCAAATATAGCGAGAAATGAGTACCGATTCTGGCGAAGCCAGTGTTGGTACCACTCTAGCATATTCAAAGAATTTCGAAGTATAACTGCGACAATCTACACCCGTCATACGATGGTTTAGGAACTTATTTGCCATTTGATCTTTTTCATATTCGGGACAGAATTTTCTTTCTACAAGATTCTTAAATTCTTCCCAATCCATGGCATAGGCCCTATTTCTTCCTTTAGCTTGTAATACCGTGTTCCACCATTCTAGCGCCCCTTCTTTGAATAGATTTGACGCATACATGACCTTGTCATCTTTGTCACATTTGCTTATTGTAATCACTGCCTCGGTTTTCTCTAACCAACTCAGTGCCGCAGTCGCTCCTTCATTGCCTGCAAATTCTGCGGGTTTACAAGCAAGAAATTCTTCGTAAGTGCAACCAGGTGTTGCAGCTTTCATTTTCTTAGGGAGCGGAGCTTGTCGTGGCTCATTATCGTGATTAATATGATTATTGCCTCCGTTTATGCTATTACTGAAGTTATCTTCAGATCACGTTTACTCGGAATTATTTGTTGAGGTTCAGCAGGTTTCTGGACAACAGCGACTATTGCCGGAATAGCATTGGCTATCCCTTGAGCAAAGATATTTTCTATATCCTGCCTAGTCATATATTGATCCCCCGGTTGTTGTTCAGATTGATTAACCTCATTTACTGGTTCATTATTAGCGTTTTCCATCTGATAATTAATTTATAAATAATTAGTATAAAATAAGAAACAATCCAATATAACAATTAATCGCACATAATTACATAAACAAATATACAACCAAAATTGTAAATTTTTCTTTTATTTTATAGATTATATTATGCTTCCACATACATTTTTATCTTACAACCGTTTTATTGTTTATTTAACACATACTGATTTTTATTAATATTATTGTTATTATACAAACGCAGATTCACCACCTACTTCTCCCTCGTCAACTTGCATCTTTAATAACGATGTTCCCTTTCATCGTATTTCCATGAAATTTGTCCTCCTATTTCTCGGATCCTATTCCCAGCATCCATTAGTTCTTCACCAAAATGGCGGAGTTCAGCCATATTCTCATTACTCATCGGTGGATTTGGTAGAGGTTCTAGATCGAACTGAGGAAGAAAGGAACAAGGACTGTTGAGTAGGTTTTGGAACTGCCAATCATTTGTCCACTATTCATCCATTCCTAGAGGCTGGGTGTGGATTATAGGTTCTGGGATTGCTGGGTCCAAGTTCATTGGTAGTTGTGTTTCAAGAGAAGGGTATAGATTATTATTAATTGGCATGATGACATCACAGCTTGCCAATGCCCGATCTAATTCCTCCTGAAAAGGTAACTCCTCAACCTGTCTAGAGCTTTCCCCAACTTCCCTCTGGGTTTGCCTAGAACCTTCTCCATACTCCATTCCTGGTGGCCTAGAATCTTCTCCCAATTCTATTTCCAGTGGCCTAGAACCTTCACTGACTTCAACCCCTTTCCTTTTTCTAAGGGATTTTCTATTTTAGGGATTTTCCTAGTTGTAGGCTTCCTCCTACGTACACGTCTCCATCCCACAAATCTCCTCCTTTTCTTGGGTTTAGGTTTCTCTGGAGGTGGAGCATTGAATTCCACAGGTTCCTCTATTACTGGTATATACCTATTGAAATCTCTGGAAACCTCTATTTTTACTGGATAAAGATTTAGGTTTTGAAGGGCTTCAGAAAAGTCGTTCATGCTGTTTATCACAAATGCAAAATAAACAAAATTTACTAAGTTAAAATTGTATAACAAATTTTATAAATAACCTTTAAATATTATTGCATACCGAGTGGCTTTATTTTATACAAAAGACAACTGATAATTTAAACATATAAGGGTTTTCTTGTAACCTTATTTATTTACTGGATACGGTTTCTAGCTTATAGATGATATGGTTACTAAACTGAGACAAATTATTTAAAGATTGGCATTTACTGCTACTGTAGCTAACATATAAAGATCTGCCCATTTTTCATCCAACTTGTCCTCCCAAGGTATTTTACTGGTTAATTCCTAGGTTTCCTGATTAACTTTCTTTTCTCGGATTTTCTGTATTTTCTCTTGACTTTTCCTAATAATCAGACTTCTTTTATTAGGAGAAAGTGGTTCCTCATATTGTGCCTTTCACACAAATATTCCTTCTCCAGGAATTGCAAAGAGATTTGAGGATTTGGTTTGGGATGAACTTCCCTTCTCGTTGGATGACCTATCTAATTTAAGATAGATATTTTAAAGCTTTTGCTTACCCATACTGTACACAAATAATCAAATAATAAAACAGATAATCACAAAAATAGCAATTAGTGAAATTAAGTATTTTCTAAATACTTAATTGGCTTAATTCAGTGGCTCTGATACCACCTTTTTTTGTCACGGCCCCTGATCCGGTTTTACCCTTTTCAAAAGCCGCGGGACAGAAAATCCCGTGGTATTAATTTAACAGCAGAAGTTTTCTTCAGGATCTTTTTAAAACTGTAATTTCCCGATTTATTTTATTTCACAACTCGGGATAAAACCCCGGTAATTTACATTGATATGATTTCAAGGAGAAATCTTTATTTTACAAAACATGTTTCTTTATTTTATACTGAGCCACTTCCTTAAGCTGATAGTGCTTCACGGCACTTTTCCTGGATCACAACAGATCACCTGAAACATGTTTGAAAAAGGTTTTGTCAGCGGGAAATACTGGTGAATCATTCTATTTACTAAAACGACTCGTTTGTTATAATTTACAGTATTAAGGGAGATTACAATGTTTCAGATATCAACCAACTACCCACAGTATTTGTCACTCGACCGGATCTGTGACTATGGTCATATCACCATTGGCCACCCGTTTGTCCAATGGCAAATATTATCAAGTAATGTATACAAAACCCCACATACTGGCTGTAATTTGGTGATTACATAAACTTAATCCCTGTAATTATAACCTTGAAAATAAACATGATTTTGAAAGTAATTTGATAAAAAGAGAATGACTCACATTGCAGATTTAATTGAGCAGAGCCTAGCCTACGGATTAGCCTTTTAACCTAAATTAATAACATGCACACAACCCGGTTAGTAACTTAATACAACATTTACGATAACTCACGAGATTAAAACCTTCACAATGAATGACAAAGTGCGATACTTAAACATCCATCGAATTAACGACGAATGACAAAGCATAAACCCTAAGGTGGGCAGCACTTAAACATCCATTGGATAGTTTAATCGATCGGACATTGAATCGTAGCAGCGATCGAGTTATTACCCTGTATTGCGGCAGCACTTCGTGAATCGTGTGTGTTTTCAGACTGTTTTTACTATAACTCAACGTACAAATTGAAATTGAACGTCGAACAAACGCACAGTATCAAGTCCCACTGCCCTCTATTTATACCCAAATTTTGTCCCCCCTCGCGCCACGCGAAAGGTCCCTTTGTGCGCGTCGCGTGGCGCGAGAGACCTTATTCTACTATAGGGTTGCTCCGTGTCCAGGTAGCTCAGCTGAGTTGTTCGCTCGATCAATTTCACAATACACGTAAAACTGTTTAGATATTACCGACTAGGGTTTACCCCCCTGAGTTTTAGGGGCCCTGATCCTGATTCCGATTGTTCTGAAAATTTTAGGGTTTACGCAGAATTACTTGGGTGTCTCAGTTAGGGTTTCCTATTGGACAAATTAACTTAATAAATAGGACTTTTGATGAGAGTTGTTACATGACTGTTGGTGCATAATGTCTATAGCCTACGTCTTAAGTCTAGGTCATGTTTGTATAGGGTTTATAGGGGTTAAAAGTGTAATTTTATGTGTTTTGTAGTAATTTCGCACGAAATTACAAGTGGTATTTCATGCGAAATCAGGATCCTATAAATAGGTAGTCCTAGCTTCTCATTTAGTACGAAATTATCTGAGGTGTAACGAAGTGCTGTCAAAATTTCACCGTATTTTCAAGTCTATTATCAATGAGAAGCTTGTTTTAAGTATCATACTCTGTTTCTACACCATTCTTACACTGATTTGAGGTTGTTTGACTGTTTCCGCCTTTCAAACAGCTTTGTGTTGACTCTGACCGACTCATTAGGTCGCAAAACGATCCTACAAGTGGTATCAGAGCTCAGGATGAGTCAATACACTTGAATCAGTGCTATTTTTTACTCATTTTTGGACTTCTGGACAAATTCATGGACAAAATGGACTGATCTTTTGATATTGTGTGTAAAATACAGTTTTAACAAACCCTTGAAAGAATCAGACCTAAATTCAGTTTAAAAGTGACAAAAATGGGCCAAACAATTAATTTCGTTTGAATGAACCTCTTATTTCATTTGAAAAGTTGAGGTAATTTCGTATGAAATTACTAATTTCGTTTGAAAATATAATTCCGTTTGGCTAATTCCGCACGAAATTAGGTTTTGAGATTAATTTCGTACGAAATTACACTTGATTTCGCTTGAAGGTGTAATTTCGTTTGAAAAGGTTGATTTCGTGTGAAAGGTGATTTCGCATAAAAACTGATTTCGTTTGGGAAAGCTGATTTCGCTTGAAAGCATGTTTTCATGTGATAGTCCTATTCGTTCGTGGTATTTCGTTTGAAGTTCATTTCGTGTAGAAATTGTTTTCGCTTGAAAGTAACCAGATTTCAAAAATTGAAAATTTTTTCTATAAATTGTTTTCGTAAAATGGATAATCAAGAGGTTTACAACTGTTTTGCCGGTGGGGGAATGACGGCAGCACAAACACCAGCCAGTATCGTGCAAAATGTGAACATCGAGAATGAACTCGGCACTATGCAGGAACCGCCGAAGTTGATGAACATTGATGAGTATGCTGGGTGGTCGTAAAGGTTTAAGACTTAGGTGCAAGCTAACCATTTCGAATGTTGGATCAAAATCGAATCTAAATATACTCCTCCAAAAAATGGTTCGGGTTTAGAGAAATCTATCGGAAGTTTGACTCCACAAGAACAAGAAGATTTTAAGGCAGAAAAGAAAATGATGAGCATTTTACAACAAGCCATCAAAGAGGATATCTTAGTTCTGCTACAACATCAGGGTGATTCACAGTCCGTTTGGAATTCTTTGAAAGTAAAGTTTCTTGGAAGCGTGTCTATGATAAAAAGCAAAACTGATTTGATGAAGAAAAAGTTTGATATCTTTACGGGTATAAAGGGTGAAACAACAAAGCAGTTGATTGAAAGATATTGCCATCTGGTTGTTGAGATGAAGAGGTTGGGAATAACCAAAACGGATGAGGAATGGGTTGATAAATTGGCGGATGCATTGCCATATGATGAATGGGGCACTTATCTGTTGGTGTTGAAGAATAATTTGGAGTATGTGGGATTCAACCTTAGCACATTCATTGAAAAGATTGAGTCACACGAGCTTGAGTTGACAAAGATTAGAAAGATGAAGTCTTCAAGTGTTCAACAAGATGTCTCTTTGTATTACAAAGGAAGTACTCCAGCAACATCAAATCTAAGTCCAAAAGTGCAGACAACCTTTAGTGCAGATTCAACATCCGGAGTATCATATGTCACATCAAGCAACAATAACTCACCATTTGCAAGTTTTGAACCAAATCCAAAGGTTCAAAATTCACCTGATCAATCTTACACTCAAAGTTCATCAGGATCAAACAGTCAAAGTCAAGGTCCAGGAATTTTGTGCAACATAGCGGTGAACATAAAGAATGCTCAAGACTTTACTGAATCATCAGGGAAGCAGAACATAGCACTTCTTGCTTCGGTGCTTGAATCGTATGAAAGCTTGGTTGCAGGTAGAATTGGGAACCCCGATATGACAAAGGAAGACTATGATCAGATCGATCCAGAGGAGTTGGAGTTGATCGACATCAAATGGGGAATGGCAAGCTTGGTAAGAAGAGCTCAACGTTTTATGGAAATTACTGGTCGGAACAGTCTTTCAGGACCAGATCAAAAGCTTGGGTGTGATAAATCGAAAGTCACATGTTTCAAATGTAAAGAGAATGGACATTTCAAGCGGGAATGTCCAAACAAGGAGGTCAACAACCATCAAAACCCGTTCTCAAATGATTATTACAAACAAGCGACTTATCATAAGACAAGTCAACAACCATTCACCCAAAGACCACAGATCGAAAACAAGCCGAAGAAGGCTCTCTTAGTCAATCAAGATGATGAGAAGGTTGCTGAAGGTTTTAGTTGGGATAAGTACATCCCTGGTAGTGAGGGTAGGGCAATGATGGCAGAGATTGTGGAACAATCAGAATGCGTTGTTGAGACAGAAGAAGTCAGTGAAGTGACATCTAAAGAAAGTTTAGCTGATCTTGAAGAAGTTGCTTCAGAAGTCTATTACTACCAGTCTGAACAGGAGATTATTGCTAGTTCTTTCAAATCAATAATGCCTCCTAATATGTTTGAATCTTTGGCAGGTTTCTTCAATGAGCCAACTACTGGTCTTTGTCCAAGATATGATGTTGAACCAGCTCCAGTTGAAGAGATAATAGACCTTTCAAAAGAAATGAATGAAGAGACTCTAAAAGAGATTGCTGACAAAGCATTGATGGGCAAGCTAAAAGAGGTAGAAACAGAATATGTCGAAACCGAGTCAGTTGAAAGTGTGTCTGTCGAAACAGTCAAAAAGGAGTCTGACGAGAAATTGGAAAATGAGGAGATCAAATCAGGAGACGAGTCTGAGTCAGAGTCTGATGGTTTTGGTAAAACAGATATTAAAATTGATCAAGAAGAAAAGGTTACTGAAAAGGTTGATTCGATTCTTGAAATCCCATTCAAAAACTGTTCAAAACCATGCATGGTGTAGGATCGATTTGACGATTAAGTGAGTCAATTAAAGTCAATACACCACTGTTTGAGTGGCGGAAACAAACAAACAGTGTTGAATCAGAGAGAATGGAGTAGAAAACAGAAGAATATCACTTTAACACTTGTTTCTCATTCATATATCACTTGAAAATCCGGCAGCAGTTTGGTACACAACTGATGGAACCGTTACAAATGAGAAACCCAAACAGCCTATTTATAGGCATCCTAGTTCGCTTGAAATAACACTTGACATTTCAAGCGAACACACAACATTAGGTTTCGCTTGAAATGACCAAATGTCATTTCAAGCGAACTGACATCACAAACTTCATAAAATTACATTCTAACCCATGTTCTACACATATTTGACACATTTAGACCCCTAGACTTAAGACGTAGGCTTTAGACATCGTGCACTAACAAACTCCCCCTTGGATACAGCCGGAGTCTTCAGTCTTGGTCTTCAGTCCTTCACAGCGACTTGATTTTTTCTTCTCTTGGCTTAGGCTTCTTTTGCATCAGCTTCCTAAGCTTTTCATTTTCTTTCTTCTTTTTCTTTTCCTCTTCTGCCTGTATCTTCATCCATTTTCCTTTGTTTTCTTCCAACTTCTTGCGTTCTTTTTCAACTTTCTTTCTTTCTTTCTCTTCAAGCGACCACCATTTAGAATTCCATTTACTTTCAGAATTAATGCCTTTCTGAAAGCAAATAGTTACAACTTGTTGAAACTGCATCGCTTGCTCTCTGTCTTCAGATTGAAAATGGATTTTGTTGATGAATAAACATTCAATATCCTTCACTGAGCAGTTAACCAACCACATTGGGTCATAGATAAAAATCTCTCTAATCTCTTTCCCAGCTCGATAAGTAATCACTGCCTCAGTAGAGATACAACTATACACCCAGCCCATGAAACCTTTGTAGAATTCATGTTCCATCTTGGGCACTGGAATGTTCTTCATCGTTTTCGGCTTTTTCACATTCAGAATAGTCTCTTCAATCCCCGTCACTGGATCTCTCCTTTGAACTCTCTTTGGATAGTGAGGCTTCCAATGCTTGAAATCTTTTAGAGCCTCAAACTTTATCAGGCCCCACATCGCAATATCATTCTTCCTTACAGGATATCCCAAAGTTCGTACTTTTGATAATTCATCCACATCCCACCATGGAAGGGATATAACATCATGTAACTTTTCAAAATATTGAACTCCACATTCTCTTCTGATCGTATACGCATTAACTTGAGGTAGAAAACCCCAACTAATTATATCCCCCAAGGAAATACTTCTATCTCTTTGATAATACTTCAACGGACGCTTGAATTTACGTTCATTGCTTTCCTTGAACCACTTTTTGCGTTCTTCTTTCAGTGGATCTTTCGTAGTACCGTCAAAATTTTTATCTTTCAAAATTTCTTCAACTTTTCTTCTTAGCTCGTCTCTATTCTCTTCACTAAAGAACTCCATCAGCGTTGGATATTCAGAAGTGTCATCACTAACACCCTCTGCATCAGTACAATCTTCAACCTCAACCCTGTCATACACATCTGCATCTTCTACATACTTGTATTCATACTCTGGTTGATGGTTGATGTCGAACACATTCAGTTCTTCCTCAAAATCAAACTTAAACTCAGCTTCATTCACTTTGAACATCTTTAATACCTCATCCAACATGTAAGTATGCCTTATCTCACCTTCTTCAACATGAGGTTCAATTCAAAGAATCAATTTTTTGACCGCATCAACATTCTGATCGTCTACATTCTCCCCCTCTCCAGTTGCATTCTCTGGTTCTTCATTTACAGAATCATTCATAAGATCATCAACTGTTGGTTCTTTTGACGCTTCAGTAACTTTAACTCCTGAGGTACCCTGATCATCATCATCATTCTCATCATTAGAACTATGACTGCTTGCAGAGAATACTTTTTCATCGTCATCATCCTTTTCATCATCATCATTCTCATCATCATCATCATCATCAATATTTTCATCAACATCATGAACGCTTTCCAATAAAACCTCGTCATCAAAGACAACAGGAACTACAGAAAGAGGAACAGGCTTCTCATAAAATTGTTCAGGAGCAGTTGATAATACAAGTGTCCTGTCTTCAGAAGCACCTTCTAAACCTTTGCCTTTATCTTTCATTTTAGCATCTATCTCTTCCTGTTTCTGAGCTCTTATTTCTTCAACTTCAATCTCCTCAAATCTTTGCTCAATCGACTTTCCGAGCATATTTTCAACTACTTTGTTCAACATATAGAATTCATGTTCTTTCAATGCCTTCGCAGCTTCAAGTTCTTTGTTTTTCAATTTAAAGTACATGTTTTGTTCATCTTTACGTGCCTTCTCCTCTTCTAACTCAGCCACTCTAACCTTCAAAATATCAATCTCTATCTGATCAGATTCTACTTTCTTCAGCAGTGACTTGTTTTCAGACTCTAACTTCTTTACACGCATCTCGAGAATCTTTTCACGATCAGCCACTATTTTGCTTTCAGCTGCCAATCTTTTGTTTTCAGCCATCACATCATCAACTTTCTTTTCAACATTCTTCACTTGTACAATATTTGCAAAATCAAAGTCTCCAACATCTTCAAGACTAATATTCAAGTTCGGAGGAACAGGTGGAAAACCTTTGTACCCCGAAGAACCAGGTGTGGTTTGGATGATAGGTAGTGAGGGTGGTGGTGTTTGGAATATTTGTTGAGATGTGAGTAAGGTTTGTTGTTGTGGTGGTGATTGATGAGATGGTGATTGATGGATTGGTGGTGATTGAAGTGGTGGTATGGATTGTCTTGGAGTATATTGAAGTGATGATTGAGATGGTGTAGGTTCAGGTTGTGATGAAGTTTGGTTAGAATCTTGAATTGGTTTCTGGTTCACCAAAATCTTCAACTTTTTAACTTTCTTTGGAGTTTCCACAAGTTTCCTTGCAACTTTCTTTTTCCCTCCTGAGTTAGTTTGAGTTTGAATCTCTTCTTGCGAAGGAACGTATACTTCATCGTCATCATTACCACTCTTTTTCCTCTTTTTCTGCTTCTCTTTTGCAACATCAGACATGACTCTCTTGTATCTTTCAGTTTCGTCAATCTCATCTTCAGAAGAACTAGTAGTACTTTTATCAACATCATCACTTTCTACATCATCAGCAACTTTTTCTTTCTGAGCATCAACAGCTGCTTCATCTTTCTGAGCATTTTCAGCTTCAGCTTCAACATCATGTTCTACTTCAATCTCAGCTTCTTGTACTGGTTCTTCCACATCAGTTTCATCAATAAGTAAAGTCTTTGCGGCTTTCTTTTGACGTTTCTTTTGCTGTGAAGATGAACCCTCTCCCTTTTGTACTTTTGGAGTAGCTTTCTTGCCTCTCCTTTTCTGTTCTTTCACAAACCAATCGTTGCGAGTAACTTTAAACCCTTCAAGTGCCTTTAACTCATCAGCATAAGCAGCTTCTTTCATCTCTTCCTCATTTCTCCAGTTTTGATGATTCACTGGATCTGGATCCTGATAGTTTCTGTCTTTGATAGCACCAAAGAATTCAACTTGCTTTGTTGGTTCAGGATGATTAGGATGATATCTTGTCAACCCCTTCACCGAATCATTATCCATATGAGAAAGAATCAACAGATCATTATTCTCATCTTTCACAATTTCCGGATATGCATGATCGATCATCATCTGAATGAATCTTGGATATAACCAAGTCTTTCTTTTCGACTTCACGTCATCCACCAAATAATGAAATACAACATGTGAAAAGTTGTACTTTTTGTTCAATACAAGTGCTACCACCATGTTCATGTGGTAATCACGCATAGCATCATAACTTCCTTTTTGGTGACTCAAGGCTTGTAATACTGAATGAATCAAAAACTTGAAAGGCTTTGTGAACTTTGAGTTCAGATAATTAGCACTGTTAAGTGCTCCAATGTAACCCATTCTCAGCAAACATCCTTTAACCATTCTTTCAGGAAAATTCGTTGGAGAATCTTCATCATCTGGAAAATTTAATACTTCTCGTAAATATGCCTCCGAGATAATAATTTGTTTCTTTTCATCATTTAGCTTGACCAACGAATTGATTACTTTTCCCTCTTCGTCATATGTTGCATGCTTCCAAAAACGCTTAATATGAGACTTGAAAACCAAGCGTTTGTCTGTCAAAGCCTTCTGTATTGGTACTCTCCTCATAAACTCCAAGATGCTTCTGAACTCCGACAACTTTGGAATTCTATCTTCATCAAAATCACAACAACTATTGTGTTGTGCATTAAACAACAACTTCGATGGCTGCAAAACAACATCAAACAAACAAATCAATTACTTTGAAAATTTTCATGTTCAAACATCATTCAAGCGAACACTTATACATCATTCATTTCAAGCAAATCAGACAAACAGTTCACTTCAAGCGGAACTGAATTGTTCAAACGGATACACTTCAAGCGGAAACAACCATTTCGCTTGAATTATACTTTTTCATACAATGCATTTTCAAGCGAAATCAGAACAGGACCTTCCGCTTGAAACTATCAACATTATATCCAAAACGTTTCAAGTCCAGATTGTTCAAATTGATCACATGCCTTTGTTCTCTGTTTGATTCCGAGCATAAGGGTATGTTTTTCAATCATTTTGACTCACACATAAACCATAGATCTAAGTCCGAATATCTGCACATTCGTCAAACAAGCAAAAACCTAGATCTAGTTCAATCAAACATCCTACAACATATATACAACATATTCCGATAACATCTATGAGATTATTGTTCATTTTAGATCAATTTTAAAGCCTAAATCTAAGTTTTAGATCATGAATAGTGCTGATACACACAAACAGACAAAATCTGGTCTAAATCGGTACAAATACTCACATTCACCATGTTAATAGTTGAACCATCCAACTAAAACACAAAATCTATGTAGATTTGAGCAGTATAACGGCAAGAAAACGATGATTTTGAGGAATCGCTTGAAATTTCCAGAACACACTCTGAAGCGAAATGGGGAATAATGAGTTGTTCAAGCGATACCCTTCTTCTATTCATAAGCAAAGCCATTTCGCTTGAAAGTGCACATGCAAGTTCAAGCGGACAACTCGATCAAGCGAGATGCTTGTTTGAAGCGGACCCAGTGTATTTCAAGCGAACTTACCATTTTAAAAATTAAACTTTTTGATTTTTCCAAATTTTACCGACACACCCAGTCAACCAAGTCCAAGCTAATGACCCTGGTTAACTGTTTAGCCTGCCAAGTCCAAGTTAATGACCCTGGCTGACCAAATTATGAAGATGCTGACTTTCAGAAATGATTTTAAGTTCAAATTAATGAACTTTTGAACTTTTAAGCAACTACCAATCACTTTTCTCAAACTTACTGCTTACCCAACCCTCAAAATCCAGACTTGTTCAGCACACAAGACTTTGATCATCTGATCTCCAACGTCTGTTTTCGAAAAAAAATGAAAACTAAAATCTTTTTGGATTTTGAATATAGTAAGCTATAAACTGTACACACAATCTTTTTGTGAGCGTGTTAAGGGATCATATCAGCTGCCGACGAGATACAAGTACCGTTAAGCTTAGATTTCATTTTAAGCATTAAACAATTTGCAATGATTGTCGATATACTGATCCACTTTAAATTTTCACACAAACTTCAATCTGTTCAGGATACGGATTTAATGTTTAAGGCTTAACTTTTATATGTGTCCCACCTCAGAATATACTCCCGTATCCAGATCCCAATATTCAGTCTTACAGGTGAGTATACCTAGATGATATTTGTAAGGGATAATATGCGAGGGCCGTGAGAGCTCAGGTCAGAACTTCCGTTCAGCAGAGAGATGACAGCCTCGACTTTAGGTGGGTCCCCTTTAGAGGATCGTTTTTTTACAACAGCATTAATTAGCAATTTTATTGTCTATTTTTGCTGAGGGCGGTGCTATATTTCAAGCAAGCAGTAAAGTATTCTCCGGGGACTAGGCCATTGCTTCCGCATTATCAGAAGTCCCGGGATAATACCCCAGATATCACTGAATATAAAGACCTAGTATCTCAGAAAGAGGGACCTTTCAAACAAGATTTCGGGGGTTACCCATATATCCGAGAGATGTTCCCCACATAAAAGCAAGAAATTTTATGTTTATATCCCGAACAAATCTACTAAATGTGTAAAAACCTATCGGCATATCATTTACAAGACTGCTTAACACATTTTTACATTACATTTCTTTAGCGTACTGCACTGTCTAGCTGATGTACTATCATTTCCCCTTTTTACACAAACTCATTTTTACTTTTTCAAATGTTTTTGGTTTTTGTAATTTTATCATGTTTTTGTATTTTTCTGCAACTTTCTCCCCCTAAAAACAAAGACATATTTTTGTGTTTTTGGTTTTTATCAAATGCAGGAAATAAACTGTACAAAACTTGACAACTTTGACGTGGATCACATCAGATCGCCGTCCTCCTCGGCTTCAGACTCGATTACTCTCCCAAAAAACAGATTTTTCATCCCATTCAATTTCAAGAGATAATTAAATCTTTTTCTATCAAAACGTTTAGTATAGAAATCTGCCTTCTGTTCATCGGTGTGTGTATATTCAATACGGATTAACTTCTTTTCGTAGCAATCACGAATGAAGTGATGCCGTATTTCAATGTGTTTAGTTTTCGAGTGGTGAACCGGGTTTTTCGTTATGTTAATTGCCGCTTCATTATCCACAAATATTAGTGTATTCAAGAACTGCAAACCAAAGTCTCGCATCTGCTGTTTGATCCAAAGGATGTGAGGGCAAAAACTCGAGGCCGAAACGTATTCTGCCTCGCAAGTAGAGAGCGCTACTGAGGTTTGTTTCTTGCACTGCCAAGTGACAAGTCGAGTTCCAAAGAACTGACACCCAGCAGTGGTGGACTTAGCATTTTGCTTGCAACAACCAAAATCCGAATCAGCAAAACCTGTGAGAGAGAAATCGCCAGACTTAGGATACCACAAGCCGGTGCTTGGGCAGCCTTTCAAATACCGTAAGATTCGTTTCACGATTGTCAGGTGAGATTGGCGTGGGCTTGACTGATATCGGGCGCACAAACACGTCGGATACATGATGTCTGGGCGAGAAGCAGTAAGATACATCAAGGATCCAATCATTGACCGATACAGCATCTCATCTACTTTCTCTCCACTTTCGTCTGGGCAAATCCCATGTTTTTGAGCTAGGGGGGTTGCTGCTGGACTGGATTGATCCATGTTGAACTTCTCCAGAACATCATTCACGTACTTTGTTTGATGAATGAAGATTCCTTCGGGCATTTGCTCAACTTGTAGCCATAGGAAGAACTTCATCTCCCCCATCGAACTCATTTCGAACTTCTTTTTCATCACATTCTCAAAATCCTTACACAACTCGTCATTTGTAGATCCAAAGATCATATCATCGACGTAAATTTGCACAATTAATAGATGGCCTGCAACTTCTTTGATGAACAATGTACTATCAATTGTCCCTCTGCTAAACCCGTTGTCCAGCAAATGTTGGGAGAGCGTCTCATACCAGGCTCTCGGGGCCTGGTGTAATCCGTAGAGCGCCTTGTCCAGAAGATAGACTTTGTTCTTGTGTACTGGATCTGTGAACCCCGGCGGTTGACCCACATACACTTCTTCTTTGATTGTTCTGTATAGGAATGCAGACTTCACATCTAGCTGGTATACTTTGAATCCTTTCCACGATGCAAATGCTAGGAAGATTCTTATCGCCTCGAGCCTAGCTACAGGGGCATACACCTCAGTGAAATCAATCCCCTCCTGCTGGCTGAAACCCTGTACCACCAGTCGTGCTTTATTCCTTACGATCACGCCTCTATCATCTCTTTTGCATTTAAAGACCCACTTCGTCTTGATCAGCTTCTGGTTCTCAGGAAGATCTACTAATCTCCAGACTCCCAATTTTTCAAACTGCTGCAATTCTTCTTGCATAGCATTCACCCAGCTTTCTTCAGTCAAAGCTTCCTTATATGTTCTGGGTTCGATCTGCGAGATAAAACATTTGAGTGAGAATTCTTCCTGCAAAGGAGCAACAGAAGTATAAAAACATATAAGTGATTTGTTGATCTGATCGCGTGTTTTCACTCCACTATAAAGATCTCCAATAATTTGCTCTGAAGGATGATAAGAGAGAGTTCTTGGCATGACTTCGTCAAGAACACTCACTTCTGATTGCAAATTCGTTATGTCTAGATCACAGGTGTGATTCTCAGCTTCCGTCGATGCAACATTTGGATCCTCATCAAAGATCGGACCGTTTTCCGAATCTGAGTCATCGGATTGATCAAATGATGGAGCTGGTTCCTCTGGTGGTTCATGAGCTGTTCCACTCGGGCCTGCCTCGTGATCATTTGTACCAGTTGTAGGCATGCTTGTTCCCTCATCAATTTGAGAAACCACCAACGGTCTAGGTATTTGTTCTTGTACCATGGACTGTTGTTGTTGGTATAAGTAAGCAAGTTCCTCTTCACTCGGCTCTGTCGGTAGTTGGAATGACTCCCAGAGTTTGTCATAGTCGAAAAGCAATCTGTGTCCGGGAAGTTGAAGTGGAACAGTATGTTTCTGACAGTCCACATGCTGAACTTCAATTACCTTCTTCAGGCATGGTACGAACACTCTTTTTAGTGGACTCGCATATCTAACAAAAAATCCCTCATTACTCTTCGCGCCAAATTTTCCATCTTGATCAATGAATGTACATGGTGATCCGAACGGCTCTAGAAACTTCAGATTTGGCTTATATCTATGAAGAAGTTCAAAGCAAGTCTTCTTGTATTTCTTCACAGTAAGCACTCTATTCAAGGTATAGCATGCCGCTGCCACAGCTTCACTCCAAAAATAGATCGGTAGTTTAGAATCGGCCAGCATCGTTCGAGCAGTTTCAATGATAGTGCGATTCTTTCGTTCAGCTACACCATTTTGCTGCGGAGTGTATGGTGCACTGAATTCATGAAGAATTCCCTTCTCGTTACAGAACTCGAGCATGCGATTGTTCTTGAACTCCGTTCCATTATCGCTCCGAATCCTTCTAATCGGCACCTTATACAACGTTTCCATCTTTTAGAATAGGATCATCAATGACTCAAACGTTTGATCTTTCCTCTCCAAGCACACTACCCAAGAAAACCTTGTAAAATCATCCGTGACCACAAGACAGTATAAGTCTCCACTAATACTCTGCACATTGATCGGCCCAAAAAGGTCCATGTGGAGCCTTTCAAGTGGTACTCTGATTGAATTCAGCAACTTCTGTGGGTGTGATTTCTTTGTCTTCTTTCCTTTCTTACAAGCTACACAATCATCATTCAAATGAAAGTTTTTCAAATTTACACCTTCAACCAAATCATTAGATACAAGAAAGTTCATTTTACGCACATGAATGTGGCCCATCTTTCGATGCCACATAATCGACTCTTTTTCAGTTGCCTTGGTTTTAGACACAAAACATTGTTTTTGATAATCAGTTGTTGTTGCGATACCCATATCAAGAATATACAAATCATTTTCGCGTGGAGCTCGCAACAACACCATTTCTTCCGGAATTTTGAAACCAGGTTTTAAAACACAACATTCGTTTTTAGTAAAGTGGACAGTAAATGATTTGTCATAGATCTACGAAATACTCAGCAGATTGTTTTCCAGTACAATTATATAGTTCACTTTATCAAACGAAATGACTCCATTCGTTAGAGTCCCTTGACCAACAATCCTTCCTCCCTGATTCCCAGCAAATCCCACGTATCCTCCGTTTAGAGATTTAACGTCATAAAGCAATGCTAGCATTCCGGTCATGTGTCTTGAAGCACCACTGTCCATTATCCACTTTGAGATATACGACCTCGGCAGCCCCTGCATTCATCATAGCAAATTTATTCAAACAATGAAACCCATGACTTATTTTCCTGTGGAACACTACCAAACACTAAATCACATTTCCCACAACTTTTGGAATACTAAAGATCACATTTGGAAAAACAGGTTCAGATTTTGTTTTTAAGTTTCCATCTTTAATTGGTGGAAACTCTACAAGAAACTTGTCCAATTCAAATTCAAATTTCTGATCATCATTAGCAACCACAACTGATTGTTTTGTTTTAGCCACCCATTATTGAGTTTCAAAAATTTTTGATTTCGGATAAAACTTTGAAGTCTTCTGGGTTTTCGAAGATTCACCAATCTCAAAAATTGATTTCGGTTTTTCTTCGGACTTCAACGATTCACCTCTTTTCAAGATTCGGACGGGGGAAACCATGGGTTTTTTACCCTTATCATCAGTTGAAGTTTTTGGTTTTTGCAAAACAGGTTTCTTGAAAACAGGTTTTTCAATCTTTTTTGAACATTGCTTCGCCATATGACTAATCTCATTACAGCGATAACAAATTCTTTTGTCATATTCAACCAAAGTAGATTTGTAGGTCTCTTCTCTCAACTTTTTCGCTGCATTGAATTCATCAATGGCCTTTTGATTGAAAATGTACTCTTTTTCAGTATCAACACTTGGACCAACAACAAAAACATCACTCATTGTTTCCTTTGGCTTAACATTCATTTTTTGCCATTTTCTTTTCAAATCCAATCCCTTTGTTTTTAAAATTGTTTCCATTTTTCTTGTGAGACCCATTGTTACTTACCCAATCTTTCTTCCCAGAGTTGTTTTGTTTCACAAAAGATTTTTTAGGTTTTGAAAAGAACTCATTGTTGTTAACTTCAGAAATATCAATCTCAACAAGCTTAAACACCTTCTCTACATTTTTCATGTTCACGTTTTGGATCGGATACTCAAAATTAGAATAGAGTTTGTCAGTTCCAATCATAGTGTAAACCACCATAATCGGATCATCATTCGCAACCTTTTCTAATTTTGGTATAAATTTGTCCAAAAAGTTACCATCATCTTCACATTCAGAACTGGAATTTTCCAAATGTGTTTTCACCGTTTCAAAGTCTGAGTTATCACTCTCTTCGTCTAACACTTGGTCAACAACGGTCTTGATCACCTGTAACTCATTGTCAGTGTCGGACGGAGAGAATGTAACATCAATACTCTCAGGTAACTCATCCTCAATGGTTCTCAACTTGAGGTTCAAGGCAACTTCCACCCCATCTGGATACTTCTGAGTGTAATGACTCCACATTGGGGGTGGAACACTGTTAAAGACAGGTGTTGCATCTGGTTGTTGCGGGACAATTTGTTCAATCACATATGAAGATGCAACATAACTCATCAACTTCTTATCAATTCTTTCATTTTCAATTTTGGTTAACTCCAATTCCTTTTTCAATGAAGCTATTGTGTCCAAATGAAAGTTGATTTCCATTTGTTTATCAAGAACTGTTGATTTTAACAATTTTGTGGCTTTATCGTTTTCAAGACTCTCATTTTGAATCATTTTGATAGATTTAGCCAACTTGTCATACGCTTCTTTTACTTCATTCAGATCAAATTTCAGTGCATCAGTGTATTGTTTCAATTCCTGAAACTTTGTGTCCTTTTCAAGACACTCCATGCAGGGTTTTGAACAGTTTTTGCATGAAGTTTCAGAGATTGAATCAATCTTTTCAACAATCTTTTCCTCTTACTCAATATTAACATCCAGTTTACCGACAGTATCAGACTCTGACTCAGACACTCCTTCGGTTTTGACCTCCTGACTTTCGTATTTCCCATCAGACTCCTTTTGACCTAACTCTGCTTTGACCGACACGTTTTCAACTGACTCAGTATCAACAGACTCTGGTTTTACAGAATCTGTGTCTACGTCTTTCAGTTTTGCCATCAAGGCTTTATAAGCAATCTCTTTTAGTGTTTCTTCAGTCATTTCTTTGGAGACATCAATAATCTCTTCAACCGGAGCCTTCTCAGATTCATACTGTGGGCAAGATCCTGTTGTAGGCTCACTGAAATATCCTGCAAAAGAATTCAACACATTAGGAGGTATAATTGATTTTAAAGAACTAGATAAAACCTCCTGTTCAGACGCAGTAATTTCTTCGAGATCAACAGAACTTTCTTCAGACATATCTTTACTAACAACCTCTGTTTCAACAACACTCACCGATTTCTCCACAATCTGAGCTATCATTCCTCTACCCTCACTGCCAGGGATGTATTTATCCCAACTGAATCCTTCAGCTACCTTTTCATTATCTTGATTAACTATAAGAGATTTTTCAGGCTTGTTTTCGATCTGAGGTCTTTGAATGATAGGTTGTTGATTTGTCTTGTGGTAGATAGCCTGTCTGTAGTAATCATTGGTAAACGGATTTTGATGATTGTTGACCTCTCTATTCGGACACTCTCTCTTAAAATGCCCTTTCTCTTTGCATTTGAAACAAGTCACTTTTGACTTATCAAATCCAAGCTTTTGATCCGGTCCAGCCAAACTATTTCAACCCGTAATCTCCATAAATCTTTGGGCTCTTCTAACCAAGCTAGCCATACCCCACTTGATGTCTATCAATTCGAGCTCCTCAGGATCTATTTGATCATAGTCCTCTTTCGTCATATCGGGGTTGCCTATTCTCCCAGCCACCAAACTCTCGTACGATTCCAGCACTGATGCGAGTAGTGCAATGTGTTGTTTAGCAGCAGATTCTGTAAAATCTTGAGCGTTCTTAATATTTACTGCAATGTTGCACATTATCCCCGGACCTTGACCCTGATAGTTAGAACTTGAAGAATTTTGTGGAGTAAATTGTTTGGAAGCTTTGGAATTTGGCTCATAACTCGCAAAAGGTGAAGACCTGTTGTTGCTTGAAGTACTCGACGAAGTACCAGATGTCGAATCTGCACTGAAGGCTGTTTGAATCTTAGGGCTAAGATTCGTTGTTGCTGGAGAACTGCCTTTGTAGTATAGCGACACATCCTGTTGAATGTTTGCAGAATTCATCTGTTTGATCTTTGTTAATTCTAACTCATGTGCCTCGATCTTCTCTATGAAACCACTCAGATTCAAATTACCAAAATTTGAATTGTTCTTTAACACCATCAAATAAGTACTCCACTCATCATATGGCGATGCGTCTGCCAATTTATCGATCCACTCCTCATTAGTTTTAGTTATCTCCAATCTTCCCATCTCCACAACTAGATGACAATATCTTTCAATCAATTGTTTTGTTGTTTCACCTTTCATACTCTTGAAGATGTCAAATTGTTTCTTTATCAAGGCCTTCTTGCTTTTGATCATCTCTACACTCCCTTGAAACTTTACTTTCAGCTCATTCTAAATGGATTATGAATTATCCTCATGTTGCAGCAACACTAAGATATCTTCCTTAATTGCCTGTTGAAGAATACTCATCATCTTCTTTTCAGCTTTGAAATCTGCTATTTCAGTTTCTGTCAAACTGCCAATCGCTTTCACAATACCCAAACCATTCTTAGGAGGTTCATATACCACTTCAATCTTCATCCAGCATTCAAAGTGATTAGCTTGAACCCATATTTTAAACCTTCTAGACCAACCCGAATACTCATCGATATTCATCAGTTTAGGTGGTTTCTGCATCGTCCCTGGTTCATTCTCCATATTGACGTTTTGAACAATACTACCCGAGGTTTGTGCTGCTGTCATACCACTGCCGGCGAAGAATTTATAAAAATCTTGATTTTCCATTTTAAGAAAACAGTTTACGAACAGATTTTCAAATTGTGAAAACAGGTTTACACAAAATCAGACTTTCGAACGAAATCACGAACAATATGGACTTTCAAGCGAAATCTCACTTTCAAGCGAAAACACTTTCAAGTGATATCAGTATTTCAAGCGAACTCAAAGTACTTCAAGCGAAAACTCCTAATTCAAGCGGAATGAGGTGTTTTCAAGTGGACTCACCTATTTCGCTTGAAACTACTACAACTTTTCAAGCGGAGACAGATTTTTCAAGCGAAATGACCTCTTTCGCTTCAAAATGCCACAATTTTCAAGCGAAACGTAATTGTTCGTTCAATCGAATACATGTTTTCAGGCCATTTTTATCAGTTTTACTTCGAATTTTGATCTGATACTCTCAAGGGTTTGTTAAAACTCACTTTTACACACACTGTTCAAAACTCAGTCCATTTTATTCATTCAAATGTCCAGAAATCAAATTTTGAGTAGAAAAAGCTACTGATTCAAGTGTATTGGCTCATAACTGGCTCTGATACCAATTGTAGGATCGATTTGACGATCAAGTGAGTCAATTTTGTTCGTTCAAATGTCCAGAAAGTCAATACACCACTGTTTGAGTGGCGGAAACAAACAAACAGTGTTGAATCAGAGAGAATGGAGTAGAAAACAGAAGAATATCACTTTAACACTTGTTTCTCATTCATATATCACTTGAAAATCCGGCAGCAGTTCGGTACACAACTAATGGAACCGTTACAAATGAGAAACCCAAACAGCCTATTTATAGGCATCCTAGTTCGCTTGAAATAACACTTGACATTTCAAGCGAACTGACATCACAAACTTCATAAAATTACATTCTAACCCCTGTTCTATACATATTTGACACATTTAGACCCCTAGACTTAAGACGTAGGCTTTAGACATCGTGCACTAACAAAGGAGTGTCTTGAAAAAGACAAGAACTTTCGAGAATTGAAGGAATTTACTGATGAAGTAAAATTTGATCTCAGTGAGATAAAAGAAGCATATGACACGTTGGCACGATCAATCAAAATGATTAAACAGGAAAGTTTTGAAAATGATAAAGCCACGAAATTGCTAAAATCTACTGTTATGGATAAACAGATGGAAATTAACATCCATCTAGACACAATTGCTTCTTTGAAAAAAGAACTTGAGTTAATGAGAATTGAAACTGAGAGAATTAATAAGAAACTGATGAGTTATGATGCTTCATCATATGTGATTGATCAAATTCTTCCACAACAACATGATGCAAAATCTGTCTTCAAAAGTGTTCCACCCCCAATGTGGAATCATTACACTCAAAAGTATCCAGATGGGGTGGAATCTGCATTGAATCTCAAGTTAAGAACCATTGAGAATGAGTTTCCTGAGAGCATTGATGTTACATTTTCTCCATCCGACACTGATAATGAGTCACAGGTGATCAAAATCGTTGTTGACCAAGTGTTAGATGAAGAAAGTGATAACTCGGAGTTTGATACTGTGAAAACTCATTTTGAAAACTCCATTTCTGATTCTGAAGAAGATGGTAACTTCTTAGACAAGTTTATACCAAAATCAGAAAAAGTTATGAATGATGATTCGATCATTGTGGTTTACACAATGACCGGAACTGAAAAACTCTATTCTGATTTTGAGTATCCAATCCAGAACGCGAATTTGCAAAATGTTGAAAAAGTGTTTAAACTGGTTGAAATTGAGATTTCAGAGGTTAACAACATTGAGTTCTTTTCAAAACCAAAGAGGTCTTTTGTGAAACAACAACCGAACAACCCTGGGAAAAAGGATTGGGTGGGTAAACATGGGTCTAACAAAAGAAATGGTAATAACTTTAAAAACAAAGGTATTGGATTTGAAAAGAAAATGGCTAAGAACAATGTCAAGCCAAAAGAAAAGATGAGTGATATTTTTGTTGCTGGTCTTAGTGTTGATGCTGAAAAGGATTGTATTTTCAGTCAAAAAGCCATTGACGATTTCAATGCAGCTAAGAAGTTGAGACAAGAGACAAATAAATCTACTTTTGTTGAGTATGACAAAAGAGTTTGTTACCGCTGCAATGAGATTGGTCATATGGCGAAACAATGCACCAAAAAGATTGAAAAACCCATTTTCAAGAAACCAGTTTTTCAAAAGCCGAAACAAAAAATTTCAACTGATGATATGGGTAAAACACAAATGATTCCTCCTGTTCAAATTTTGAAAAGAGGTGAATCATTGAAGTCCGAAGAAAAGCTGAAATCAAGATTTGAGATTGGCGAATCTTCGAAGACTCAAAAGACTTCAAAGATTTATCCAAAGATGAAAATTTTTGAAAATCAATCATGGGTGGCAAAATCAAAACAGTCAGTTGAAGTAAAGAAGATGGAAAATGTTTTGAAATCTGAACCAAAAGTTTTTGAAAATGATGTTGAGAAACTGGAATTTGAACTAGGCAAATTACTCGAGGAATTTCCCCCAATTAAAGAGGGTGATTTAAAATCAAAATCTGAATCTGTTGTTCCAAATGTAATTTTTAACATTCCGAAAGTTGATGAGTCATGTGATATTGTGTTTGGTAGTGTTCCAAAAGTAAAGAAATCATGGGCTTCATTGTTTGAATGAATTTTATGTGATGTATGCAGGGGCTTCCGAGGTCGATAATCTCAAAGTGGATCATGGACAGCGGAGCTTCAAAGCATATGACTGGAATGCTGGCTTTACTCTACGATGTTAAATCAATCAACGGTGGTTATGTTGGATTTGCAGGAAATCAGGGAGGCAGAATAGTTGGTGAAGGAACTCTAACAAATGGAGTTGTGTCGTTTGAAAAAGTGAACTATATCATCGAACTTGAAAACAATCTGTTGAGCATCTCACAGATCTGTGACAAGTCTTTTACAGTATACTTTACTAAAAATGAATGTTTAATCATAAAACCTGGTTTTAAAATTCCTGAGGACATGGTGTTGATGCGAGCTCCACGAGAAAATGATTTGTATGTGCTCGATATGAGTGTCGCAACAACAACAGATCATCAGAAACAATGTTTTGTGACAAAATCAAAAGCGACTGAAAAAGAGTCAAGAATGTGGCATCGAAAGATGGGCCACATTCATGTCAGAAAAATGAATTTTCTTGTGCACAATGATCTTGTAGAAGGTGTAAATTTGAAAAACTTTCATTTAAATGATTATTGTGTAGAGTGCAAGAAGGGAAAGCAAACCAAAAAGACACACCCACAGAAGTGGTTGAATTCAATCAGAGTTCCACTCGAAAGGCTCCACATGGACCTTTTCGGACCAGTCAATGTTAAAAGCGTATGCGGAGACTTGTATTGTCTTGTGGTCACTGACGACTTCACAAGGTTTTCATGGGTAATGTGTAGTGAAAGCAAAGACCAAACGTTTGATTCGTTGATGGTGTTGTTCAAAAAGATGGAAACGCTGTACAAATTGCTGATCAGAAGAATAAGAAGTGACCACGGAATGGAGTTCAGAAACAATCGAATGCTCGAGTTTTGTAATGAAAAAGGGATTCTTCATGAATTTAGTGCACCATACACTCCACAGCAAAATGGTGTAGCTGAACGAAATAATCGCACCTTAATTGAAACAGCTCGAACTATGCTCGCCGATTTAAAGTTGCCAATATTTTTCTGGAGTGAAGCAGTTGCAGCAGCGTGTTATACACTGAATCGTGTTCTAACAGTGAAGAAATACAAGAAAACCTGCTTTGAACTTCTTCATCGTTACAAGCCAAATTTGAAGTTTTTAGAACCGTTTGGATCACCTTGTACTTTCATTGATCCAGATGGTAAGTTTGGTGCTAAAAGTAATGAGGGTTTCTTTGTAGGATATGCGAGTCCGCTGAAGAGGGTGTTCGTACCATGCCTGGGGAAGATAATTCAAGTTCAGCATGTTGATTGTCAGAAGCATACTGCTCCACCACAACTTCCCGGACAAAGATTCCTGTTCGATTACGATAAACTCTAGGAGTCTTTCCAATTGCCGACCGAGCCAAGCGTAGAGGAACTCGTTTTACTATACCAACATCAACAATCTATGTCACAAGATCAGGTGCCAAGACCGTTGGTAGTTTCTCAGCCTGATGTGGGTATAAACATTCCTACAAATGGTACAAATGATCACGAGGCTGGTCCAAGTGGAACGACACACGAACCCCCAGAGGAACCAGCTCCAACGTTTGATAATTCTGATGACTCAGAATTGGAAGACGGTCCGACTTTTGACGAGGAACCAAATGTTGCAACGGCAGAAGCTGAGGATCACACCGGTGATCAAGATATTACGAACTTGCAATCGGAAGTGAGCGTTCCTGACACTGCTATGCCAAGAACTTTGTCGTATCATCCTTCAGATCAGATAATTGGTGATCTTCAGAGCGGAGTAAAAATGCGGGATCAGATAAATAGAGCTCTTACATGTTTTTATACATCTATTGCTCCTTTACAGGAAGAATTTTCACTAAAGTGTTTCATCTCGCAGGTTGAACCCAGAACGTATAAAGAAGCTTTAACTGAAGAAAGTTGGGTGAACGCTATGCAGGAAGAGTTGCAGCAGTTTGAGAAGCTGGGAGTCTGGAGATTAGTAGACCTTCCTGAAAATCAGAGGCTGATAAAGACAAAATGGGTCTTTAAATGCAAAAGAGATGACAGAGGAGTGATTGTTCGAAACAAAGCACGATTGGTAGTACATGGATTTAGTCAGCAAGAAGGCATTGACTTTACAGAGGTGTATGCGCCTGTTGCTAGACTCGAGGCGATTAGGATCTTCCTGGCGTTCGCGTCTTGGAAAGGATTCAAAGTCTACCAACTAGATGTGAAATCTGCATTCCTACATGGCAAAATCAAAGAAGAAGTGTGTGTTGGACAACCGCTGGGTTTCACTGATCCACTACACAAAAACAAAGTCTATCTTCTGGATAAAGCGCTTTACGGATTACACCAGGCCCCGAGAGCCTGGTACGAGACGCTTTCCCAATATCTGCTGGCCAACGGGTTCATCAGAGGGACGGTTGATAGTACATTGTTTACCAACGAGGTTGCAAGGCATCTATTGATCGTGCAGATTTATGTCGACGACATCATCTTTGAATCGACAAATGATGGTTTGTGTAAAGATTTTGAAATAGTGATGAAAAGAAAGTTTGAAATGAGCTCAATGGGGGAGATGAAGTTCTTCCTAGGGATGCAGGTGGATCAAATGCCTGAAGGAATCTTCATTCATCAAACCAAATACGTGAACGATGTTCTAGAGAAGTTTAACATGTCTGAATCTACTCCGACTTCAACCCCCTTGGCTCAAAATCACGGAATCTGTCCAGATGAGAGTGGAGAGAAAGTGGACGAGACTTATTACCGGTCGATAATTGGATCTTTGATGTATCTTACTGCTTCCCGCCCGGACATCATGTATCCGATGTGTTTATGCGCCCGATATCAGTCCAGCCCACGCCAGTCACACTTGACGATATTGAAATGCATTTTACGGTATTTGAAAGGCTGCCCAAGCACCGGCTTGTGGTATCCTTAGTCGGGTGAATTTTCACTCACAGGTTATGCTGATTCGGATTTTGGTAGCTGCAAGCAAAATGCTAAGTCCACCACTACAGGCTGTCAGTTCTTCGGAACTCGACTAGTTACTTGGCTGTGCAAGAAACAGACCTCAGTAGCACTCTCTACCTACGAGGCTGAATACGTTTTGGCCTCGAGTTGTTACTCTTAGATCCTTTGGATCCAACAGTAGATGCGAGACTTTGGTTTGCAGTTCTTAGACACGCCTATATTTGTGGACAATGAAACAGTGATTAACATAACGAAAAACCCGGTTCACCATTCTAAAACAAAGCATATAGAAATTCGACATCATTTCATCCGTGATTGTCACGAGAATAAATTAATTCGAATCGAACATATACACACCGATGAACATAAAGCTGATTTTTACACCAAACCGTTTGATAAAAAGAGATTCAACTATCTTTTGAAATTAAATAGGATGAAAAATTTGTTTTCTGGGAGGGTTGTTAAATGTGAAGCCGAGGAGGACGGCGATCTTATGTGATCCACGTTGTGTTGTCAAAGTTTTTGTACAGTTTATTTTATGCTTTTGATAAAAACAAAAACACAAAAATATGTCTTTGTTTTTAGGGGGAGAAAGTTTGCAGAAAATCCAAAAACATGATAAAATTTCAAAAATCCAAAAACATTGAAAAACTGAAAAAGAGTTTGTGTAAAAAGGGGAAATGATAGTACATCAGCTAGACAGATGCAGTACGCTAAAGAAATATAATGTTTAAAATGTGTTAAGCAGTCTTGCAGATGATATGCCGATAGGTTTTTACACATTTAGTAGGTTTGTTCGGGATATAAACCTAAATTTCTTGCTTTTACGTGGGGAACATCTCTCGGATATATGGGTAACCCCCGAAATCTTGTTTGAAAGGTCCCTCTTTCTGAGATATTAGGTCTTTATACTTAGTGATATCTGGGGTATTATCCCGGGACTTCTGATTTTACGGAAGCAATGGCCTAGTCCCCGGAGAATACTTTACGCTGCTTGAAATATAAGCCTCCCCTCAGCATAAAAAATGATGAAACATTGCAAAATGCTAATCATGTGCTGTTGTAAAAGAAGATCCCTAAAGGGGACCCACCTTAAGTCGAAGCCGTCATCTCTCTGATTTTGCGGAAGCAATAGCCTGAGCTCTCTCGGCCCTCGCATTTAACCCCTTACAGATATCATCTACGTATACTCACCTGTAAGACTGAATATTGGGATCTGGATACGAGAGTATATTCTGAGGTGGTACACGCGTATAAGTTAAGCCTTTAAAATACAAAATCCGTATCCTGAACAGATTGAACTTTGTGTAAGAATTTAAGAGGATCAGTATATTGACAATCAATGCAAACTGTTTAATGCTGAATATGTAATCAAAGCTTAACGGTACTCGTATCTTGTCGGAAGCTGATATGATCCCCTAACACACTCACAAAAATATTGTGTGTACAGTTTATTGCTTATCAAAATCATAAATCCAAAAAGATTTTTTTTTCATCTTATTTTCGACAACGAACGTGTGCTGAACAAGTCTGGATCATGAGGGTTGGGTAAACAGAAGATTGAGAAAATGATTGGTAATTGCTTGAAAGTTTCAAAAGTTCATTAAGTTGAACTTAATTCTGTTTCAGAAAATCAGCATCTTCATAACTGGTCAGCCAAGGTCATTAACTTGGACTTGGCAGGCTAAACACTTGACCAGGGTCATTAACTTGGACTTGGTTAACTGGGTGTGTCGGTAAAATATGTTAATTTCGTTTGAAACATGTTAATTCCGCTTGAAGGTAATTTCGTTTGAAAGGTCTCAGTGCCTATTTTGCACGAAATTAGGTAGTCTATAAATAGCTGGATATTTCGCTTGAACGGTTCAGTTTTCTTATTTCGCTTCAAAGACACCTCACAGGCGATTTCAAGCAAAATACTCAGATCTTCGTTTTAAGCCGTTACTCTGCCAAATTTTTGCTCGTAATCTTATCTAAGTTTGGTTTGCACATCTTAGATCATGGGAAAGGTGAGATATTTTGTTGATTTGACCCAGATCTGACCTAATTTCGTTTGGTCGGCGATGAACTTCTTTTGAAACTTAGATCTAGGGTTTATCAGTGTGTAATATTGACCGATTAACATACCCTTGAACTCGGAATATGATATAGATCTTGATTAGGGCTTCAATTTGACCTATATGACATGTTTTCGTTTCAAGTCGGTAGATCTGAACTTTCAGACTTAGATCTAGGATGTTTATGAGATCAAAAATGAATAAAAATCATACCATTGTGTTCGGTATTCACTAAATAACAAACCCAGAAAACCAATTTCATCATCAGATCATGAAATAGGAATTCCGTTTCAAATGGTAATTTCGTTTCAAAATGTCATTTCGCATCAAAATGTTATTCCGTTTCAAATGTGATTCCGTTTCAAATGGTAATTCCGTTTGAAATGGATTTTTTTCTTCAAACTGTCATCTCGTTTCAAATTGAAATTTCGCTTCAAATTGCTATTCCGCATGAAATGTGATTTCATGTGAATGTGAGATTTCGTTTGAATGTTGTTTTGATGAAAAATTTTCAAAGTGTTTAATTTGAATGTATGTTGTTGTTTTTCAGGCATCTAATGTGCAATTTGATCCATTGCACAACATATGTTGTGTTTATGATGAGAAAATTCCAAAGATGGCCAATTTCAAAAGCATTCTGGAGTCTATGAAAAGATTACCGATACTGAAAGCTTTGACAAATCAACATCTTGTATTCGGTTCACACATTGGACGTTTTTGGGAAAATGCCACATATGATGAAGGAAGTAAAACAATAAACTCAGTTGTGAGCTTGAATGGTGAAAACAAACCGATAATTATCACAGAGCAGCTTGTACGAGAGGTGATAAATTTTCCAGATGATGAAAATTCTCCTATAAAGTTCCCAGAGAGGATGGTAAAAGGATGCATGTTACGGATGGGTTACAATGGTCCATTAAACATGGAAAACTACTTGAAAGCGTGTTTTCCGAAGCCTTACAAGTTTCTTATTCACTCAGTGGTACATGCTCTAAGTCATAGAAAAGGAGGTTACGATGTGATGAGAGACTATCAAATGAACATGGTGACAGCTCTCGTGCTAAACAAGAAGTTTAATTTTTCAACGATTGTGTTTCATTACATGGTAGATAATATTACTTCGAAAAGCAAGACTTGGGTTTATCCACGATTTATTCAAATGATGATAGATCACGCTTATCCTGATTTGGAAAGAGATGAAAACAATGATCTGTTGGTATTGTTCCATATGGATAATGAGTCGTTGAAACAATTGGCCAGATATCACCCAAACCATCCAGAGCCAACAACGAAAGTTGAATTCTTTGGTTTCATCAAAGATAAGAATTATCAAGATCCAGATCCAATCAATCATCAGAACTAGAGAAATGAGAAAGAAATGAAAGAGAAGAATTATGCAGATGAATTGAAAACACTTGAAAGCTTCAAAGAATCTCGAAACGAGTGGTTCTTGAAAGAAGAGAAAAAGAAGAGGAGCAGGAAAGCAATTCCTAAAGTTCAAGTAGAGGAGGGTTCATCTTCTCAACCTAAGCGTAAGCGTCAAAAGAAAACAGTTGAAACTATGCCTGTTGATGAATCTGAGGATGAAGCTGAAGGTGAAGCTGAAGTTAATGTTGAAGGAGATGTTCGTTTGTCTCCTGAATCTGCAAAGTTGTTGAAATCTCTTACTGATTATAATGCTGAACCAGAGAAAGTAGCTGGTGATGAAGAAGGTGACGATGTAGATAAAAGCTCATCAAGCTCGTCTGATGAAGAAATTGATGAAACAGAACGTGCAAAGAGAATTAAAGCTGAGATTGAAAAAGAGAAATAGCTTAAGAGAAAGAGGAGAGAGGGGAAGGATGATGATGTGTATATTCCATCTCCTGAGCATGTTATAGAATCTCAGACACCTCCTTCATCTAGTGGCAAGAAGAAAGTTAGTGCAAGAAAGCGTGTTGTTACTCCAAAAGTAGCAAGGAGAAAGTTGATTATTAAGTTGCCTAAACCCACACCAAAATCAAAACCTCCTACACCACCAAAAAAACCTACACCACCACCATCACCCCCCACCACAAACTGAACAACAATTATCACCACCACATCTATCACCACCACATCTTTCACCACCACATGAACAACAACCTGTTGTTACTTCACAGTCAATCTTTCAAACACCACCATCCACACAACCATCTGTTCAAACTACACCTGGATCTTCTGGTTTCAAAAATTTTCCAAACGTTCCAAATATTCCTCTTGAAGATATTGGTGATTTTAATTTTGCGACTGATGTGCAAGTGAAGAGTTTGGAAAAGAAAGTTGAAGAAGTATTGGTTGAGAACAAGAAGTTGTTAGATCGTGAAAAGAAACTAGAGAAGCGTGTAAAGATAGTCGAAGCTGAAAATTCTTCATTGTTAAAGAAAGTTGAATCTGATCAAGCTGAGATTGATATTCTAAAAGTTAAAGTTGCAGAGTTAGAGGAAGAGAAAACACATAGAGACGAGCAGAACAAATACTTTGAATCAAAGAACAAAAATTTGCAAGCTGCTAAAGCAATGAAAGAACACGAGATATACATGATGAATAAAGTGTTAGAAAACTTGCTTGGAAAGTCTGTTGAGCAGAAATTTGATGAAATAAAGATTGAGGAGGTTAGAGCAAAACGTCAAGCTGTTTAGAAGCTGACATGAAAGATAAGGGTAAAAGTGTTGAAGGTGTTTCTAAAAGGGCAATTGTTATATCTACTCTACCTGAATCACCTATTCAGAATCCTCATCCTATCCCTATAGTTTCTACTATATTTGAAGAGGACGTGTTGATTGATGATATTATTGATGATAAGGAAGAGGTCGAGGATGATGATGATGAAGAGGATGATGATGAAGAAAAAGTAGATGATGCAGATGATGTATTTTCTGCAAGCAGTCATAGTGATGATGGTAATGACGATGATCAAGATGGTTCTGGTATTAAAGTTAATGAAGCTTCTAATGAAGAGAATGCCGAAGATTATCTTCATGATGATGTGAATGAAGAACCAGAGGATGCTACAGGTGAGGGGGAGAACGTTGATGATGAGAACGTTGATAAAACAGAAAAGTTGATATTGCGTCTAGAGCCTGAAGTTGAGGAAGGAGAAATCAGGCATACTTACACAATGGCTGATATTATCGAGATGACACGTATTGATGATCCTAATTTCAAGTTTAACTTTGAAGAAGAGTTGAATGCATTTGATATGAATCAACAGCCTGACTATGAGTACAAGTATGTTGATGAGGCAGAAAACTATGACAGGGTTGAGGTTGAAGATTGCAGCGACAAAGAAGATGCAAATGTTGATACTTCTGATTTTCCAACACTTGTTGAATTTTTCAGTCAAGCAAATGTAGAGGAGTTGAGAAGGAAAGTCGCAGAATGTCTGAAAGATAAGAACTTTGATGGTACAACAAAAGATGCACAGAGCGAAGAACGCAAGAAGTGGTTTAGAAAGTGTAATGAAAGAAAATTCAAGTGACCATTGAAGTATTATAAGAGAGACAGAGATGTTTCACTTGGGGATATTATCAGTTGGGGCTTTCTACCACAAGTAAATGTGTATGCTATTTGGAGAAAATTTGGAGTGCAGTTTTTTGAATACATTCAAGATATCATGACCTTGCCTTGGTGGGATGTTGAAGAGTTATCGAAAGTTAGAACGCTGGATTATCCAGTCAGAAAGCATGATGTACCCATCTGGGGTTTGAGGAATTTTAAGCCTTCAGAGGATTCAAGCACTAGAAACCACATTATCCAAAGAAGGTGAGGAGAGTGAATCCTGAAACTGGAAATGAAGAAACAATCTTGCATGTGAAGAAGCCTAGAGTTATCAAGAACATTCCAGTACCAAAAATGGAGCAAGATTTTTATAAGGGGTTCTTGTACTGGGTATACAGCTGTTTGTCGACTGAAGCTGTGATTACCTATGGAGCTGAAAATGAAATCAAACACATCTTTGTGTATGATCCTTTATGGTTGGTAAATTGCTCGGCAAAAGACATTAAATGCTTATTTGTTAACAAGATTGGTTTTAAAGCTGAAGATAAAGACCAAGTGATGCAGTTTCAGAAAGTTGTTTCCATTTGTTTCCAGAAAGGTATCAATGCTGACTATAAATGGTCTTCCAAAAATGGCGAAAGATTGAGGAAGAAGAAAAGTTGAAGGCTAAAAGAGAAAGGAAAGCTCGAGAAGATAGAGACAATATGATAAGGCATACTGTGGTGCAAAGAATGGCTGCCGAAGAGAAGAAAAAGATTGATGAGAACGAGAAGCTTAGGAAGTTGTTGCTGAAAAAGCCTAAGCCGAGGGAAGAAAAGTTCAAGTCGTTGTGAAGAAAGCGCTGAAGACCTAACTGAAGACTCCGGCAATATCCAAGGGGGAGTTTGTTGGTGCATAATGTCTATAGCCTACATCTTAAGTCTAGGTCATGTTTGTATAGGGTTTACAGGGGTTAAAAGTGTAATTTTATGTGTTTTGTAGTAATTTCGCACGAAATTACAAGTGGTATTTCATGCGAAATCAGGAGCCTATAAATAGGTAGTCCTAGCTTCTCATTTGCTACGAAATTATCTGAGGTGTAACGAAGTGCTGTCAAAATTTCACCGTGTTTTCAAGTCTATTATAATGAGAAGCTTGTTTTAAGTATCATACTCTGTTTCTACACCATTCTTACACTGATTTGAGGTTGTTTGACTGTTTCCGCCTTTCAAACAGCTTTGTGTTGACTCTGAACGACTCATTAGGTCGCAAAACGATCCTACACTGACCCTATGCCGATGTTTGATGACCTTGCACTTTTTGCCACACATATTGATCCGAGATATGCCGACCCCCGTAACGGGTGGATTGAGGATGATGATGACTATCCTCCATTTGTTCTACCTGTCACTCCACCTGCTGCACCTATTTCCATACCAGTTGATGTTCCACTGTTCCGCCCACACGTATCTGACACCCACCGCACCGACTTAGCCACTACCTTTCTTCAGGACATACCTCCTCCCCGTTCAGGGGAAGGACCTTCTACTGGGCCGCATGGTCACATGCCACCCTTGACAGTAGCTTTTCCATATATACCCACCCCCTTTTGCACCGACTGCACACACGGCTTTTACTTCCTCCACACCCACGGGCGAGCCCTTCATGTGGTTTCGCCCCATGTTATGCCTTTATCAGACCCATACCACCCTTTCCATATGGGATATACCATGGCTGATATACTCATATCCTTGCAGTTACAGCAGGATGCATTGAGCCGACGAGTCCAGGCGCTGGAGAGGATTCCACGTCCTACCCCTTGTCATTGCTAGTCTCCATTTGTGACACCACCAGCTCCTCTTGGACTACACCCTGATTCTGATGTTCGTTTCCTCACCATGGACCAGCAAATTGCTTACCTCATACGTGTTGTACATGCTCTCGAGGAGGATTTGGCGCACTTACGCAGATTAGTTCTCACTCCTCCACCTCCTCCTCCCCCACCATCAGCTTAGGGGTATTAGGGATTCCAGGTCTCCTACAGATAGGCTACTTTTGGTGAGAAGACAGCTATCGAGCCATGATTATGAAGACTGTTGAAGACCACGTTTTTTATTTTTGATTTATCGGTTGTTATACTTGTTAGACGACTCAGACAAGGGTGAAGTGACCCTTAGTCTAATTTTTACATATGATACAATTGTAAAACTATATTGGTGGTTTTGTTTTATGCAAAGCTTAATCGCAGCCTTCTCATTTCATGCATTGTTGATTTATTTGTTTATGATTATGACATGGGATGTTATGTGTTATTGTGTTGATTAGTTTTATTACCTACGCATATTACTTACTATACTTACTATGACCTGACTGTTACGATCTTCTTATGAAAGATGCCTCCACGACGAGACACACGCTTGCCTACTACTGAAGCAGAATTACAGGAGCGTATTTCAAAGGCAATAGCAGACTATGAGGCCTCGCGTGCCGAAACAAGCAGGAATACCTCAAACAACAACAACAACCCGCCCAATGGTTGTACCTACAAACAATTTCTGGATTGTAAGCCCTTGAACTATGACGGCACTGGGGGTGCTATTGCTTTTGTTAGATAGACGGAAAAGACGGACTCTGTTTTAAGGATGGGTAAGTGTGCTCCCGAGCACCAAGTTACATACGTCTCAGGGCTCTTTCTTGATGGTGCCCTATCCTGGTGGAACCTTCAAGTACAGACCCTGCGGGAAGCGGAGGTGTATGGTTTGACATGGACTGAGCTGAAGGATCTCATGAGGAAGAAATACTGTTCACGGGCCGAGATACAGAAACTGGAAACTGAATTCTGGCACCTCAAAATGGATGGTCCAAAAATCGCTGAATATGTGCAAAGGTTCCACGACTTGCCACGCGTTGTGCCGTATATGGTTGACTCTGAGTTTAAGTGCATTGAGCGTTTCATCTGGGGATTGGCACCCCAGATCATGAGCATGGTGACGACGTCCAAGCCTCCAACGATTACCGAAGCCATTGATCTCAGCGTGGCACTTACAGAGGAAGCCATCAGATTGAACAAGTTTTCAATCTCTGAACCGAAAAAGAAGGAAGCACATGTTGAATCATCACCAAGTGTGAACAAGAGGAAGTTCTCAAACTTCAAAAAGGATACCAGTAGTGTCAGCAGGAAAGATGAGGGAAGTGCACCAGCCAGGGCCAAAACTGGTGCCGAAAACAAAGGAAGAGGATACATGGGCACCCTGCCAAAGTGTGATGCATGCCAATATCATCACCCCGGCCCATGAAAATTCAGGAAATGTGGGTCCTGTGGGAAGACTGGCCACTCAAAGGAAACATGCTAGGCTGGTAATGGTGTTGGTCATGGAAATCAAAGAGGTTATGGAGGAGGGAATGGAAACCGCCATCAGGGAGGAAATGGCGGGAATGGGAATCAAGCTAGTAACCTGGGAGCTAACGCCAATCGAGGCGGAAATGGAAATGGTATCGGTCGAGGACCGGGATGTTTTAACTGCGGAGACACCGGGCACTTCAAGCGCAAATGCCCAAAACTCAATCAAGCTCAGGGAAGGATATTCAACATTGGAGCAAGGGAAGCACGCCAGGACCCGAACGTTGTCACTGGTACGTTCCCGATAAATCAACACTTTGCATCTGTGTTATTTGACACTGGTGCCGACTATAGCTTTGTATCGTTAGAATTTAAAAGTATGCTTGGGTTAACTGCTAGTAAGTTAGATATTCCGTACTCAATTGAACTGGCTAATGGAGAGCTAGTTGAAACGAATGAAGTCATCAGATGATGCATGATAGAGCTGGGAGAGCAAGAGTTTACACTGGATCTACTGCCAGTCGAGTTGGGAAGCTTTGACGTGGTAGTAAGAATGGATTGGTTGTCAAGCAACAGAGCCGAAATTGTATGTCACGAAAAGACCATTCGCATCCCTACGACGAAAGGAGAAACGATTGTGGTACACAGAGAGAAGCGTGATGCACCCTTAAGGATCATTAGTTGCTTGAAGGCTAGGAAATGTTTGAAGAAGGGATGTGTTGCCTTCTTGGCACACATCGTGAATAAAGAGGCCGCTGAGCCAAAGATAGAAGACATTCCTGTCGTAAGGGAATATCCTGAAGTCTTTCCAGAAGACTTGCCAGGATTGCCACCACAAAGACAAGTCGAGTTTCATATTGACTTAGTCCCAGGCGCCGTGCCGGTGGCTAAGGCACCTTATAGACTTGCACCTTCAGAGATGCAGGAGTTGTCGACGCAGCTTCAGGAGTTGCTAGACAAGGGATTTATCAGGCCAAGCTTCTCGCCTTGGGGAGCTCCAGCCCTGTTTGTTAAGAAGAAAGATGGCAGTTTTCGCATGTGCATCGACTACCGGGAGCTGAATAAGTTGACAATCAAGAACAGATATCCGTTGCCAAGGATTGATGACCTATTTGATCTGTTGCAAGGTTCAAGTTTCTACTCAAAGATCGATCTCCGATCAGGATATCATCAGTTAAGGATACAAGAGGAAAGTCTTCCCAAGACTGCTTTTAGGACTCGCTATAGGCATTACGAGTTCCTGGTTATGCCGTTTGGTCTGACAAACGTGCCAGCTGTGTTCATGGATTTGATGAACAGGGTTTGTAAGCCGTACCTCGACAAGTTTGTGATTGTGTTCATTGACGATATTCTGATTTCCTCAAAGACAAAAGAAGAACACGAACAACACTTAAGAGCTATTCTAGAGCTGCTTAGGAAGGAGAAGTTGTACGCAAAGTTCTCAAAGTGCGAATTCTGGTTACGCGAAGTTCAGTTCCTGGGTCATGTGGTAAATGGAAATGGAATCCATGTGGATCCCACAAAGATCGAGGCGATTAAGAATTGGGAGTCTCCGAAAATGCCAACCGAGATTCGGCAATTCTTGGGTTTGGCTGGGTATTATCGCAGATTCATTGAGGATTTCTCAAAAATCGCTCAACCTTTGACCTCTCTCACACAGAAAGACAAGAAGTTCGATTGGGAGGACAAACAAGAAGAAGCATTCCAATTGCTGAAGAACAAACTTTGTGACGCACCGATCTTTTCTTTGCCCGAAGGCACGAACGACTTCGTGGTATATTGTGACGCTTCGCGTCAAGGTTTGGGCTGCGTACTGATGCAGCGACAAAAAGTTATAGCCTATGCTTTGCACCAGCTGAAGGTTCATGAGAAAAACTACACCACGCATGACTTGGAGTTAGGCGCTCTGGTGTTTGCATTAAAGATCTGGCGACATTACTTATATGGCACGCGGTGTACCATCTATACAGATCACAAGAGTCTGCAGCACATCTTCGATCAAAAGGAGCTTAACAAGAAACAAAGATGCTGGGTTGAATTGTTAAACAACTATGATTGTGAGATCAAGTATCACCCAGGGAAGGTGAATGTAGTCGTCGATGCTTTAAGTCGGAAAGAAAGAATTAAGCCCATCAGGGTTAGGGCTTTGGAAATGATTGTTCAGACAGACCTCTCATTGCGCATTCGTGCCGCGCAGAGAGAAGCTCTCAAAGGGGAAAACCTTGTGAATGAATACCTCCGTGGAATGGAGAAGCAATTGGTACCAAGGGAGGATGGAACGTTATGTTTCTTGGGAAGAATTTGGGTTCCTTTCTTTGGTGGTCTGAGAGACGTTATCTTTGATGAGGCTCACAAGTCACGGTACTCGATCCACCCAGGATTGGATAAGATGTACCAAGATCTTAAGGATTTCTATTGATGGCCAAGAATGAAAGGCGATGTAGTGGTATATGTCGGCAAGTGTTTAACTTGCGCCAAGGTAAAGGTTGAATACCAGAAGCCTTCAGGTCTCCTGCAACAACCTGAAATACTCCAATGGAAATGGGAACAGATTGCTATGGACTTCATAATGAAATTGCCAAGAACACCCAGAGGTCATGATACGATTTGGGTAATCGTGGACCGTCTGACCAAGTCTGCACACTTCTTAGCAATTAAAGAAAAAGACAACACGAGCAAGTTAGTTGAGCTATACCTGAGATATATTGTTACACGACATGGAGTGCCTCTCTCAATTATTTCTGATAGAGATGGAAGATTCGTGTCAAGGATTTGGCAATCCTTCCAAGAAGCTTTCGGTTCTCAGTTGAACCTGAGTACTGCCTTTCACCTGCAGACAGACAGACAGAGCGAACGAATGATTCAGACGTTGGAAGACATGTTGCGAGCTTGCGTAATGGATTTTGGTGGAAGTTGGGATACTCACCTACCATTGATAGAATTTTCATACAACAACAGTTATTATGCAAGCGTTCAAGCCGCACCGTTCGAAGCTCTCTGTGGACGCAAGTGTCGATCACCGATATGTTGGGCTGACGCAGGAGATAGACAGGTTGTCAGACCAGAATTGGTCCAGGAGACAACAGACAAGATTTCACAGATCCAAGAGCGCATCAAAGTGGATCATGATCGACAAAAGTGTTATGCGGATCGAAGAAGGAAACCTCTGGAATTTGAGGTGGGAGATATGGTTTTGTTGAAAGTTTCACCCTGGAAGGGTGTGGCACGCTTTGGGAAGCGTGGGAAGTTGAATCCGCGGTACATTGGACCATTTAAAATCCTGGAGAGGATTGGTCTTGTAGCCTACAAGTTGGACCTACTTGCTGAACTAAATGACGTTCATGATACATTCCATGTATCAAACCTGAAAAAGAGTCCAACTGAAGAGACAATGGTCATTCCAGCCGATGAAATTCATATTGACGACACGCTCCACTTTACTGAAGAACCCGTTGAGGTTACCGATTGGAAGATTAACAAGACGCGACGGAGTAGTGTCAAACTCGTCAAGGTCCGATGGAATGCACGACATGGCCCAGAATTCACGTGGGAACGTGAGGATCGTATGAAGGAGAAATACCCACATTTATTCCCCAACACCCCTGTAACTAGAAGCAGAACTTAAAATTTCGGGACAAAATTTTCTTAACGGGGGGAGAATGTGACAACCCTCACTAAACCAGGTATCCGTACAATTAATTAATATTAATTACGTGCTTAATGACTGTGCTTGATTACAACTGATGACGTAAACTGCTTTCTGATTTCTGTAACCCACATACATATGCATCACATTTCATCCTGTCACTCCACTCATTACATACAAACTTTAGTGACATACTTGATGTACAAAGCACAGTTAGCACAGTTAGCGGATAACTCGGAAATATACTGACAGTGCCAGTACATAGACAGACAGTGTTTTGAGACCCAGTATGGGCCAGGGACAAAGTACTACACTAGTATGGGTGTAGGGAAGTGAGGACCATAAGATTGTGTCACTAGGTGATAGTTTGAGTGTCGGAAAGTGCCTAAAACTCATTTTAAGTGCAGAATTCTGCATTTTCAGCAAAATTCAGCTTTTAACACACTCGTATTATGCAGAGAATTGACTAAATGGTCCTGAATGCTTTCCTAAGTGTTGGAAATTAATTGTGTTACAAAAAGATACATAAAAGACACTATACGGTACAATTTAACACTTTAACGGAACGGTACTTAACCGAACAACCGGACATTACCCGGGACACCAAAATTTTGTCTGAAACATTGTTTTATTGTTTTTAACTAATTATGGTCTCAAATACCCCAACACACTATAAAAATATGTCATGCACATAATACCTTAGATAATACCATTAACCTCCTAAATAATTACCTACTTAAGATCAAATTTTACAATTAACCCCCCCCCCCCTCACTATTTTCGGCTCAAATAGGGGACCCACCATCATCATCACTAAATCCCCGTTAAATATTCCCTTTAAATATGATTGGGCCTCCTTACTTGAGTTAGTTGCCAAAATGTAAGATCATGATCCAAGTATGGCCAATGGTGTTCAAGGAAATCATTACAACTTCACACTCCCCAACCCTCACACTCTTTCTCCCTCTCTCGGCCTACATACATCCGCCACCACCACCCCACTTCAACATTCATCCATTCCAATTCCAAGTTCAAATAAAGTGCTAGAAGAAGTCTTGTGGAGCTTGAAGCTTAGAGGTCTTGAAGGAACTTCACACATTGCTTTCTCACACCATCTTCATCACCTTTGTTCATAAGTTCATCCCTAGCCTTTGTGCTAGTTGTAAGTCTTTGATTAACTCTTGGTTACTTGTATGTTGATTATTCGAAAGATTGTAGTTTGATGTTTAACTCAAGAACAAAAAAAGATAATGAACTAGGAACATGAACATAAGTTTACATAAATATGAAATCTTGTTGGAATAGGGTTGGTTAAAACATGCATGGTATTTGATCGTTGATTTCTTGATAAACCCGTTGTTAGGACATTTGTTGATACGATTTAGTAACGTTTAAACTATAAAGAAACATGCTGATTAACATTTTCAGCCAACTTCAACTGGCTGTAAACGGATCATAATAAATCGAAAAACTGATTTTCTGAAGCCTAAATTATGTATTTTCGAAAAAAGGATCAAATGGCACTGGAATCGTAATTTTTCGAGGTCGTTTACTATTTTTAAAGGTCTGTTTTTGGACAGCAGCTCAAGCTGCGTTTTTACTGCAGAAAATGTGTGTCATGTTTTTCGTCATAACTTGAAACCTGAGTAGAACTAACTCATGAAATTTATACTGTAGATGATCACTGATTTCGTGGTCATCCTCCAACTGGAATTTTGTTAATCGGACTTACGATGAATTTTAAATGAATTATTCCGTAGACTGCAGTCAGAAAGTGACAAATCTGATTGCAGTCCGGTAAATGATTTTCTATAAAATATTGGTAATGTACTGGACCCCGATATTTTTACAAAATAATATTTGGATCGTATAAGACATTCTACAAAAATTTGGGAGTTTTTGGAATAAGTTAACTATTTTATTAAAATGTCTGAAAACAACCTAGATTTGTATATTAAATCTGAAATGACATAAGTAGTATTTTGCATGTCTAAATGTCGGGTTGGTTATTTGAGAACGATCTAACGTGATATATGTTAAATAAAATGATATGCTATTTAGCATGGACACCTCCATTTACAAAGGAGACTATGGCGAAATTTTCCGAAAATCCTAACACTTAGTAAATATTTTCAAGACAAGTGTTTACTAGTATATTTTAGACCATGTTTCTCAAACATAAACCTCACCATAATTTTTGTAACAAAATACAAAGTATCGGAGGTTGGCTTTATACATGAAAATGGTTAAATATATATTCTCTAAAAGGGACTTAAAAATATAATTCCAATACGAGCATACATGTGTAAAATATCCCATCATTGGGAAGGAAACGCGTATATAAAATACTTTAGAAGTATTAATACAAGAATATTGAATGAACAAATATTCCAACACGACATATGATTAAGTTGAGATATTAATTATTTTGACAAATAATTATCACTCGGAATAATATAAGAAACGTAACTCAAAACCTTAAACTCTAAGCCAAGGCACGGCCGTTCATCTAATAGACATTAGTACGTTGTAGGTTGTCGTGTAGCTGACAGAGTTTGAGATACGGTACAAGACGCACTACTGTGAGTTCATGTCCCCCTTTTCTTTTAACTGTTTTCAGTTTTATACTTCGGGGGTGGAATATATGTTACAATTTATTATAGACATTTTTATACATGGTATGGTTAGCTTAAGGAGGGTTTTTACTGCGCGATCAAGTGAGTGGTGGGCATGAAACTTAAGGCCATTAATCCTCGTTGTAGGACCACGGGGCATGAGTGATAGATCTATTTGGGTGTAGCGAGCCCACACCCATGAGGCCGGGGCGGCCCATAGTGGTGACCTAGTCTTCATACCGGAGACAAATTTGCTAGGTTTGAGTCTTCCTGCACTAGTTTCACACATACTATTGGCTTTGCAACCCAATGGTGATCAGTTTTTCCTTATTGCTACATACCAGGGACTTTTATACATACAACACATATTTTAAAGACTTATACACACAAACTTACACATGAACTCGCTCAACTTTTTGTTGATATTTTTAAACTACATGTATTTCAGGGAATTAATCGGATCTGGCAAGTGATGCATGTTAGCTGCGTACTAAATAAAGATGTCATCCAGGGTCGTAGGGTTTGGGAAGTGTAACTCCTTCCTGGACGGGTTGCATGTCTATAATCCTCGTTTTGTTGGTAGTCTTTCGTTGAGTCTTATGAACTCATTTTAAACAAGTCATGGTTTGTAATTTGTTTTGGGATTGATGTTTTAAGACAATAAGTTATGCATTTTTCAAAACTATTTTAATGGATGATCATCACGTATTTTTATCATATAGCATTGTTGTGATTGTTGCTATGGTATTAAGAAGTCACACCAAATAATCCACGCTTCCGCAAAAGCCAGGGTGTGACACCCTTGGTGCTTGTTTCAAGCCATACAAAGCTTTATTTAGCTTGTAGACATGATTTGGATTAAATGGATCCTCAAAACCTGGAGGTTGACAAACATAAACCTCCTCTTGAATCTTACCATAGAGGAATGCACATTTGATATCCATTTGATACACCTTGATGTTGTGGTTGACAGCAAAGGCCAGAAATAGTCTGATTGCTTCAAGTCTTGCAACAGGGGCAAATGTTTCATCATAATATATCCCCTCTTCTTGTCTGTACCCTTGAACCACAAGTCTGGCTTTATTTTTGACAACAATACCCCTTTCATCAGTTTTATTTTTGAAGACCCATTTTATGCCAATAGGACTTACACCCTCTGGCAATGGAACAAGCTCCTAAATTTGTTATCTTCTAAACTGTTGGAGCTCCTCTTGCATGGCTTCTACCCAACTGTTTTCTTTCAGTGCCTCTTGGTACTTGACTGGCTGATGGAGAGATAGAAAACCAGCAAAAAGAAAAATGTTTTGGGATTGACTTCTTGTGAGCACCCCTTCATTGATATTGCCAATAATTTGGTCTGGTGGATGAGATTTCAAGAAGATGAGCTCTCCTTGGTATGGAACAATGGCATTAAGAGGGGAGGGCTGCAGATGTGAATCATCTGAGCTAACCACTGCTGGTGACTTTGATGATCCAGCAGTGGCTTCAAAAGGTGGTGGAATAGGAGGTTAAGGTGTGGACACATGCTGACTTTGATCCACTGTTTGAGGATTTTTATCAACAATGTTTGATGATGTGGAAGCAGGGGTTAAGGGGCTACTTTGGTCAACAACTGTTGAGGTAGCAGTGGTTGAGCTTTGACAGCTGTTTTGAACATCTTCTGCTCTTCCCATTTTGACAGACTTTTGTTGAGGAATGATGATTTCATACCCATAGTCTAGTGATGAATCTTCTGATGGACCTGCACTGTTAGTCTTGACAGCAGTATTTTCAAAAGTGAATTTATCAAGATCAAACAAATCTGCAGGATTTGCTGGGATTTTCATTGATGAAAGTTCATTGAACTTTACATTCAAAGTCTTTTCCGCTGTTTTGGTCCTTGTGTTAAACACTTTGTAGGCCTTAGCAGTGGTTGAGTATCCCAGATGATATCCACAATCAATTTTGGCTGCAAACTTAGAAATGGAATCTTTTAAGTTTAAAATGAAGTATGGGCAGCCAAAAACTTTGAAGTATGAAATCAATGGCTTTATTTTATACAGCAGTTCATAGGTAGTCTTTTGATGCCTGAGGTTGATTAAAACTCTATTTTGGACATAGCAAGCAGTATTTACTGCCTCTGCCCAAAAAGTTAATGGCAAACCGGAATCAGCAAGCATGGTTCTGGCAACCTCAATCAAAGTCCTATTCTTTCTTCCAACAACCCCATTTTGTTCTGGTGTTCTTGGAATGCTGTATTGTCTCACAATTCCTTTTGACACACAGAAATCATCCAACTCCTTGTTCCTGAACTCTGTGCCATTGTCACTTTTGAAGATGTTTACTGGAAGGTCAAACTGCTTTTCAACCTGTTTCGCAAAGTCTTGCAGAATGCCTGCAGTCTCGTCTTTTGAGTGTAAAAAGTAAGTCCATGCAAACCTAGAAAAGTCATCAACAATAACCAAGCAATACCTCTTTTTCTTAAGACTCATGACTTTAACTGGGCCAAACAAATCCATATGAAGCATTTGCAAACATTTGGTTGTTTTGGACTCATCAATGGATTTGTAGGAGCTTTTATGTTGTTTTCCTTTTAGGCAGGAAACACAATGCTCAGGACAGGTGAACAGTTTTTGAGGTAAACCTCTTACTAACCCCTGTTTTGAAATGGCAGTGATTGTCTTGAGATTTGTGTGCCCCAATCTTCTGTGCCATAGTTCTGTCTCTTTGTTTGATGTAGCTGAGAACAGACATGCATCAGTTCTGGGGCTCTCTTTTGACATATCCACCACATAAACATTGCCACTTCTTTGAGCAACAAGTTTGGTTTTTCCAGAATTGATTATTGCTTCAATCTTTTCAAGCATTTCTGGTCCAACAATCCTACAACACTCCTTTGTGAAGAATGACCCATACCCCTTATCACTCATTTGTGAAACACTTAGGAGGTTGAATTTTAGATTGTCTATCAGATTGACATTTTCAAATTTTACATTTCCAGACTGTACTGTACCAGACCTCAGAACTTTCCCTTTACTATTATTACCAAAGGATATATCACCCCCTCCATGAATTTTGAAATCTTTGAGAAGGGCTTTACATCCTGTCATGTGCCTGGAGCCTCCACTATCTACATACCAAAGGCTATCTAAGCATGCAAAAGCTCCCTGCACATGAAGTAAAAGGATTAGTTCATTAGGGTCTCCAAAGCCAATAAGTGCTGATGGATGGGCAGTGGTTAGGTCAGGGGTTTGGACAGTTTTAGGACTGTTTCTCTCTAGCCACTATTGTGGGTTTTGACCAATCACCTGCTGATACCCAAAAGGATGCCTGTTCACTCTTGGTTCAGAGGGCCTTTTATAGGTCTGATAAACATGTGGAATCCTTTGGTAAGATGATTGTCCCTTGCCTTTTCTGAATTGGTTGGCAGGGGGTGCATCAGTCACTTGAACATCTCTTTGGACAGATGTTTGATTCAGCTGTTTTGTAACAGCTGTTTGGACTAGCACAAACAGTGGTTTATTCTTGGTGAATTTGACAGATGATGTTGATGGAGTCAAGGACGTTTTAGCATTGTACTCATTCTTTTTTACATCAATGTTTTTAGGATACACACATGCTTGAGTTTTGTGGTTTGTTTTACCACAGATGGTGCAGCTTTCAGCAGGGATAATGATACTTGTTTTGTTTAGATCATATGCTTTTAGATGAAAACAGTCTTTTGTTAGATGGTTTCTCTTTTCACAAAAATCACAAAACAGGTTTTTGACCTTTTCTCTTTTCTTAGACTCCTTAGCAACAGAGTTTTGAACTACCGTTGGGATGTCTTTGATAGGAATGACCTTTGCATTTGGAGCTATGACACCATCATTGGTTGTAAAGTCCATAGCCTTGAAATTTTCAAGAATGTCACACTCATCAGACCATGTGGGTTTAAATTGGTATTTCTCAATTTCCTCAAAATTTGAGGACCCCACTGATGATCTTTCCAGAGTGATTTTGTTACCAAGTTTGTCAGTAATCTTTACTTCTTGGCCATTCTTGTTGGTTGGTATTATTTCAGTTGAACCATCTTGTTTGACAGTAGTGTTTTCAAGATCATCAAATTTTCTATATCCTATACCGAACTTGACATTGCTTTCAAGCTGTTTCTCAAGCATAACCTCATACCCTTTACAAGATTCTACCCATCTTTCACAGGTGATCTGGGTAGACTCCAACTCCTTTTTGCAAACTTGGTATTTTTCTACCATAGTTTGGAGTTGAGTTTTGGTTATGCTCTGCTCTTCTTTGAGACTGCTGATTTCTTTATCTTTTTCAGCCAATTTGTTTCTAAGTTCTTTTAATGACTTTTCAAATTTGACTTCATCATTTAAGACTTTATCCCTAAGGTTTTCATTTACCTCTTTGATGTTAGCAAATGCAATAATGCATTTGTCTGAACACAGTTTTTCAAGAACTTGAGGTGATACCTTAGCAGCAGCCATCGTGGCACAATCACATTGATGATCATCTTCATAATCAACTCAAACTTCTTTCTCACCTGATTTCTTCTCTTCCTTTTCTTCTTTGTCATCTTTGGACCAGGGGTCAGACAGTGGTTCAATCAGGGTTTCTGAATTTTCTCCCAGCAATAGTTCACCAGCAACTGCAGTAACCACTGCTTCAGCCACTGTTTCAGCACTTAGCTGTTCACCTTCAGTTTCTACCCCTTCTGGTATTGACTCTAAAGCCATCAAGCAAAATTCATCATTAGAAGGATCATTAAAAGCATAGAGTGCAAAATTTTCATCACCAAGCTCAACAGGCATGCTGCTCCAGTCAACAAAGCCTTGGGTGAAAAAGCTTTGTTGATCTGGTTGTACCACTGTTGGAGCAGCTTGTTGAGGTGCAACAGGTTGCACTTGTGCCTGAGGGACAGGGGCTTGAACATACTGAATTTGTGGAACGGTAGTTTGAACATAATGCATAGGCACAGGGGTTGCAGCATAGTGAGCAGTGTTAACATGGGCTGCAGGGGTATATTGGGTATAGTGCACAGTGCTTTGATATTGTGGTCTAGGGTTTGAGCTAGGATGAGTTATTATTGGATCAGTGGTTTGACTCCTGCATTCACTAGCAAAATGACCGAGCCTATTGCATTTATAGCACTTAATTTTTTACTTATCCAACCCCACTTTTAAATTCCCATGTAACCCTGAGAATTTTCTCCCTGTTCTTTTGTAGAATTTGCTTGTTCTTATATTAAGAAAAGCCAATTGATGCAAAATGTCCATCTCTTCTAAGTCAGTGGGATCAAAGTGTTGCAAATCATTGAGTTCAAAACACAAGTTATCTGACATCTGGTTTTCACAATTTGCAGTAAAAGCATAATTTGCAGAGTGAGAATCAGGGTTGTTGAAAATTCCACCAGCAGTTATATCAATAAAGTGATCATAACCCCGATCCTTACTACTGCTACCAGATTCTTCCTGACCAAAAAGAGCTGTGCTGCCAAATGAATAATCATCAGCAACTTTGCCAGACTCTTACAACTTCTTTTTCTGGTTTAACTCCCTTTCATAGGTTAGGAGTCTACCATGAAGTTGGGTCAGGGTCAGATCTTTGAACTCAACAGAGTTTCTAGTAACAAATGCAATGGTATCCCATTTTTCTGGTAGTGATCTAAGGAACCTGCTATTTTGAGTTGAATTTGGAAATGTTACTTTAACAAGCCTTAGTTCACTAATGAGACAACTGAATCGCTCAAACTGTTGAGTCAATGATTCACCCTTGATGTGACAGAATGTTTCATACTGCTGATTCAGAATTTCCCTATTATTTTCAATAGCTTCTTATGTTCCCCCAAACTGTTCCTTCAGTGCATCCCATAGCTCTTTGGCACTGTTACAATGTAACAGTCCAGCATAGATCTCATTGGGTAATGCAGATGCTATGATGCTATATGCTTTGGCATCGAGTTTGAACTTTTGAAAGTCAGTTTCAGTATAGTTTTCAGTAGGTTTAGGTACGAACTTCTTTGCATCCTCAGCACATGGCACCATAGGAACATGGGGACCAAAAACAACAGACCTCCAACATCCAGTGTTCTGTTGAGCAAGGATGTGACCCATCCTTCTCTCCCAGATGTTGTATTCATTATGTTTAAGCATGGGTGGTTTGAAAAGAGAGCCAATGTTATTCTTATCATCTTGTGATTGTGACGTCATCCTGGTTGTTTTACAGGCACTGATTAATCAACTTTGATAGTGATTAAACCTTGCTCTGTTTTTCAACAAAACGAACAAACTATCAGTATCAACGATTGTGAGCTGAACTATTTATGTCAAAATGATTGTTAAATAAAATTTGACTGTCCAAGCTCTAATACCAATTGTTAGGATCTGAGTTTGGTTTTTATTGTGTTTTACGTTTGAGTTATGATGAACAATGAATGAGTAGTGTAGCGGAATATAATGGAAGCAAACTTTTCACAATCAAACAGAAGAATTGCATTTAACATACAAGTTTAACATTGAACCAAATGCTTGAATTTATTACAAGATTCAATTACAATTGCAAGTATGTAACAAACTCCCCCTCAGCCTGAGCTCACTGTGATTTGTTCGTGCAGGAAGAAGATGGTGAAGAGCTAATAGAACAGTACAGGGTACTGTTCTATTTATAGGCACGGACAAACCACTGAGCATCTTTGCTGACGTCACCATGAAAGTGACATCTAACCTCCTAATAAACTCTAACCTCTGATCTATATAAGTACTGCTATGCTAACTACTGCTATTACAATTCATTACATAAAGATATCTAAACTACTGCTGATTCCTTCCACTGATGTGATCTCAGCAGCACTTGATATAACCCAGCAGTGCTTGAAGCAAGGCAGTAGATAGAACAGCAGGGCTTTAGTCTTCATCAGTCTTTGACATGATCAGCAGTTGTAGGTCAACAGTTTGTACGATCAGTAGATAGGAGGTCAGCAGATGTTGAAACCACTTTCAAGGGGAGAGACTTGTATACATAACATCTGCTTATTTTTGGATCCACTTCTCTGATCCAGTTTTGGCTTTAATTATCTGTTCCTCTGATAGGGTTCAATCCCAACATTTTACCCTTATGTCTCTTTTCAGAAAAAGATGTTTTATCATCTGTTGAGAGTTGGTAAGAGGAATGATTTTTATCTTGGGTGGGTCAAGACCATTTGGGTTAGTGAAATCAATGGGTTTGAAATTTTCTAATACATCACATTCATCTGACCAAGTAGGTTTGAATTCATACTTTAATTTTTCCGCTTGAATGGAACTTAGTGGCTTTTCAAGATTGATTTTCTTGACACTAGGTTCTGTAATTTTTATTTATTCCCCAGTTGATGTTGTTGGAATCACCTTAACCATTTCAGATTTAATGGAAGCTTGGGTTTCTTTTTTTTTTTTTTTTTGTCATATTTTCTAAAACCAACCCCAAACTTCACATTGCTCTTGATCTGTTTATCCAAGACCATCTCATAACCTTGGCAAGATTCAACCTCTTTTTCATAGGTGATCTGTGTTGATTCTAACTCTTTTTTACAAGTCATATATTTTCCTATCATTGACTAGCGTTGATCTTTGGTTATAGATGCTTCATGTTACAGACTTCTCAACTCAAGGTCTTTTTCAGTTATTCTTGTTTTAAAATCTTTTTTCAATTTTTCAAGAATAAGTTCACTGATTTGTACCTTTTCTCTAAGGTTCTCATTCACCTCTTTAATGTTAGCAAAAGCTATGATGCATTTATTTGAACACAACTCTTTTAGAGTTTGAGGTGTTACCTTAGATGCAACCATTTCGATCTGATCCGCACTGATATAATCAAAGGAACTTTTGGAATGCTTCTCATCCATCCTTATTGCATGCTCCCACTCATCAACAGATATTTGACCAGAGCTTTTAGCAGCTTTACCATGAATTTCTTCATCAAACACAATAGTTTGAACTGGATCTACATCACATGTAACGTGCTCAAGAGCCATGAAACAACAAATTTCATGTTCATCACATTCATTTGCTATTAAAGCAAAATTTTCATCGGTTAAATTCTCTGATAAGCCGCTCCAATCAACATAGCCTTGTGTAAAGGAGCTCTGTTGATTAGGCTTTGCTGGTGCAGGAGCAGGAGTAGCTTGGGGTGCTTGAACATGGGCTATTAGCATTTTAACATATTGGACCTGAGGGACATGTGGTGCAGGGACATAGTGCACAAGTACATGATTCACATTTTGTGCAAAGTGGGGTGTGTTTTGCACATTTGGTCCAGGGGTATATTTGGGATAAAACTAATTTTGTGTTTTAGACTGAGTTCTTTGATTAGGAGATGTGATCATTGGTGTAGAGTTATTTGTTAGAGTCTTACACTCTCTAGCAAAGTATCCCAACATATTACACTTAAAACATTTAATTTTTGATTTATCCAACCCCACTTTAGACCTCCCACTTAATCCTGGGTAAGTTATACCAGTCCTTTTGTAAAAATTGTTAGCTCTTAGACTGAGTAGGGCTACCTGGTGTAATATGTCCATCTCCTCAAGATCAGTAGGGTCTATGTGCTTAAGATCATCAAGTACAAATGATAAATTATCAGTAATATGAGCATCATCGTTTGCTGCAAAGGCATAATTGGTGGAATGTTGATCAAAGTTGATACTAGTAGAAATATCAATAAAATGGTCAAAAATCTTCCCATCCCAAACGATGATCTTTCCTGACTCAAAAGTGCTGTGTTACCAAAAACGTAACTCTGAGACACCTTTCCAGTTTCCTAGAGCCTTTTCTTTTGGACAAGCTTCCTCTCAAAGGTTAGAAGCTTTCCATGAAGCTGGGCCAACTTATGTCCTTGAAATCTGGGGACGTCCTTATCACTATAGCAATAGTGTCACATTTTTCAGGCAGAGATCTTAAAAATCAGTTACTTAAAGCAGCTTTTGTAACCTTGTTAACCAACTTTAATTCACTGATAAGACATGAAAAATGTTCAACTTGCTGAGTAAGGGTCTCCCCTTTTGGCATGAGTGAAGGTTTTATATTGCTGGTTAAGGATTTCTCGAGTATTCTCCATAACATCCTCCGTCCCACCAAATTGTTCCTTCAGTGCATCCCACAACTCCTTAGCTCTATTACAATGCCATAGGCCAACATAGATATCATTCGGCAGAGACATAGCTACGATACTAAAGGCTTTCGCATCTAGCTAGAATTCTTGATAATCTTGCTCGAAATAGTTTTCCGGCTTCTTTGGCTCGAATACATTGGGGTTTTCGGCACTAGGTACAATCGGAACATGAGGTCTGAAGACAACAAATTTCCAACAACCAGTATTTTGTTAAGCTAGTATATGCCATATCCTACGTTGCTAGATGTTGAGTTTAGATCTGACAAGGATAAATGGTTTATTACTGAAGCCGGTGTTGTATGGATTGTTTTGTGCCATTTTCTCAAGTTCTTTTGAAGAAAAACATAGTATGTGAAAAACACTTGTTTAGTTCTTCACTATACAACTCTGAGATACGAAGTGAATTGGACCTTTTGATGAGTTGATCTTTTAGTGTTAAATTGATTATGAAATCAAATTTAACGTGACCAAGCTTTGATACCAATTGTTAGAACCGAGTCTCTGGTTTGTAAACAAATATTTATCAAACACAATAAAATTCATAAACTGGAAGTCATCATTAATGATTGTTTCTCATTAATCTCAAAAGATTCAATGTTTTACAACTCGATTGACTTTACAAACTCCCCTTCAGCTGATCACGTAAACAAATTAGTTCGTATAAGAGAAAAGGTGGAGTGTGTGATAAATAGATCACTAACATGTGTGATCTATTTATACTAAGTATGAAAGCTCTGTTTAGTGATTGGCTGACATCACCCTGATAGCGACATCTAATATTCCTAATAGAAAAGATTACATAGATGTTACAAACATCTATGCAAATTCTAACAACGGATCTAGGCTAATTCTAACACACTAATACGATAAGTATTGTTACATTAAGAAACCACTGTCTATGTTATCCTCTGTTGCAGTTGTCCAAACATCTGTTTGGCCAAATAGATGTTTGGCCTTCTTTATAAGACCTTTGGCATGAACAGGGCTTTGGTCTTCAATAGACTTTAGCTTCAACTGACTTTAGCTTCAACATATATTGTATCCTCTTGAACAACGGTACCAAGTCTTGATCAGATGTTTGTCATGCTCTTGAACAAATGTTCTAATTAGGTGTTCAAGATTCACTCTCTTTGGGAAAAGACTGGTTCAATCTTTTGCTTATTTCTTGATCAGTGGATCATGCTTTGGCTTTTGGATATTGTATGTTGTTTTATAGGTCCAACAGGCATTCGCCTAAATGCGAAGGTACCGTAAAGACAAGTAAACATGGTCTTTTGTTGATCATCAGGATGAATAACAATCTGATTATAACCATTTAAAAAACAGTAAAATTTCTGACCTGTGATCTTTTCAATAATTTGATCAATAAAGGGAAGAGGGTAGTGATACTTATACGTTGATGCATTCAATTTTTGGTAATCTATGCAAATTCTCCAAACGGTTACGGCGGGGTGGTTCTTCTTTACCATCTTCTCCTGTAACAACCTGGATGCCCGCTTTCTTCGGTACCATTTGCGTTGGGCTCACCCACGTGCTATCGAATATGGGATAGATGATCCTGGTATCTAACCACTTCAAGACTTCTTCTTCACAATTTCCCTCATGTTCAATCTCCGTTGTGCATCTCGAGCAGGTTTCGCAGCTTCTTCGGTGATGATCTTATGCAAAACAATGGATGGACTGACCCCCTTGAGATCAACAATCGTCCACCCAATCGCAACCTGGTTGGCTACCAAAACTTCCATAAGCGCTTTTTTCCTGTTCAGTTGACAAATTTGATGCAATAATTACCGGTAGGGTATTGTTGTCCCCGACAAAAGCATATTCAGATGCTTGGGTAATGTCTTGAGCTCAACTTGTGGAGGTGATTCAAGTGACGGCTTAAGGTAGGTATCAATATGCCCGGGCATATTCTCCACTTGATGTGTATAAGTAGGCTTTGAATCCCTAATAGCCATCACCTCCAATTCCTTTTCTGCACTTTCTAATTCCGCATCAACTTTTGCTAGGTCCCTGACACAAACAACACACGTCTATATATTGTCATCCCAATTTTCGTGAGGATGACACCCATCAATGATGTCTGCCATAAAACATTCATCGTTGACTAGAGAATCAGATGCACAGGAAAAAACATTTAAACGAACTTTTCAATTTCCAAACGTGATGTCAACTGTACCGTTCCTACAATCAGTTAATGCATTGGCGGTTGCTAAAAATGGTCTACCGAGTATGACATTAGGATGTTTAGTTTTTTCAATTTGAACATAATCTAAAACCAAAAAGTCAACCAGGTAATAAGGCTCTTCTACTTTGACAATGACATCACGCAAGATCCCCTGAGGTAGTTTTAGCGTCAAATCAGCTAATACCACGGTGGTGTCGACCTGTTTCAAAGGTCCAAAATCATATTGATCGTATAAACTCCCCGGTAGAATGCTAACACTTGCTCCCAAATCCAACAAGGCTTGACTCATTTTGAAGTCACCCACTTATGGGGATTAGAGGAGCACATGAATCTTAGAGCTTAGGAGGGAGAACACCTGATAATGCGAGAACCTGCAATTTCAGGTTAATACTCTAACTGTCGTAACCCCCGCCCCTATCTGTCCCGGGAACGGGCGACCGCGAGACCAGTTTTGGTGGTATCATTTGTTTATCAATTTGGCAGCGGAAATTTCATCAGGACTGTAGTTAGGAAATATTTATCAGAGTAAATACCACGCTTTTATAATATTAAACATATTGGGATAAATCCCAAGTTTTCATTACAAACATTTTAATAGGGGAAATCCCTATTTTGTTGAATAAAACATCTTCTTTTATTTAGGTAACTTTTATAGCCACTTTTTCCAAGCCTTCAGTGCTGTCCAGCTGGCTTCTAGTTTGCTTTCACATTTTATTACCTGAAACGCGTTTAAAAACATTTTGTCAGTGGGAAATACTGGTGAGTGAATCCCAGTTTAATTAAGAAGAGTTTTATCAATTAACACAGTATTGAGAGCTATTACAATGTTTATATCTACACAATTACTCATTCAGTACTGTCAACCCTGACTGATGGGTCATATTACACATTGGCTAACTCTTTGTCCAATGGTAACGTGTTCCACATTTTGTACACAAAACCCCAACATACTGTCACACCCTGACTTTTGCGGAAGCGTATGTGTGTGACTTAATCGGTTCTCATTGCATTCGATTATAATAAACAACTATATGATCAAAATGATGTTCATCCATTCAATGGTTTGAAATATTACAACACAGGTCATTTAAGTTCCGATCAAAACCCTTAAGTTATGATACAAACAAAAGTGGATGACATCTAAACTTGAAATTTACATCTTGAAAACAACACCAGCGCCCAAGATCCAACTTGTTTCCTGAAATACATGTAAGTTTTGGAAAATCATCAACATAATGTTGGTGTGAGTTCATGCAGTTTTGTATAGAATGTTTTATACTTGTATGAAAACATGGTATGTAACTTGTAAAACGTATCTGTAATTAAGTATTGTGAATGTAAGGAATACGAGATCGCTAGTGGTTTGCAAGGCCACTAACATGCGACATAGGAAGCCACCAAACCTAGGCATTTTTGTCGAGTTTGACTGAGACACAGAAGCACTCATTGGTAGAAGTAGGCCAAGAGTGGGGTTGGCTGAAACCCATTAGATCTAACCTTTTGTTATGCGGTCTAAATGTATATGTTGATTAATGGTGCTTATGGTACCCAATTCGTCACATGATCTATGTGTCATTCCTTAGTTTTGTATTTTACATACCATTTGTAAACGTTCGAAACATTTGTAGCATGTATTTCACCCCCGAAGTTATAAAAACTGAAAAAGTTAAAAGAAAAGGGGGACATGAACTCACAACTTTGCGTATCCTGCGCCGTAAACTTCACTGGTTAGTTTCTTAGCGTCGTGACCTATACGTGTTCTATTAATGTTAGTCACTAGACCTGTATCGCACAAGTACAAATCACCATCTTTTATGTATATGTTCTTTGTTGTTAAAAATAATTGATATTTTTAACTATGTATCTTACTTATATTATTTTACCAAAAATAAATATAAGTATTTTGTATTTTTCACCAAAAATCAAGACTTTAATTTCTATTACTTTCCGGAATTATATTTCTTAAAAATAATATATTTTTAAGACTTGTATGAAATATATATATTTTTTCATGCTATAAAATATATATGTGTTTATTCGTGTTATCCACCCAAGTTATATATTTTCGTCCAAAAATATATTTTAAGTTCATAACTTGACCAAGTTAAATAATATGTTAAGAAATATATTTTCATAAATATATTTCCTTGTATTTGTCCATGTGATTCTTATGTATTCTCATGTATTTTGTATGTGCATCTTGTATTTTTTCTCCTTAGGAGTATTTAGTGTATTTTCAAGTCCTAATACACTGCTGCATATAATACACATAATATACACTTAGCATAAGATTTGGTGATTACTAAATACATATATTTTCCCAAAAATATACATACTTAATATAAATTTTATCTTGAAGAAATAATCATTTCTTAACTTGTAATTTCTTACAAAAATTAGGGAAACCTTGGTAAATATTTTTAGGTGAATTTTTAGGGGATAAGTGTCAAAATTTTATAAAATTTTTGACATAGTTTCCCCTAAAAATGGAGGTTTCCCCATGTTTTCAAAACATGCGTTTATTTTCTTCTCAATCATCAAAACAATTTTCAACAACAATCATCAACACATATACTAATTTCTTCATATGAAACATCATGGTGAACTTGATTCTTGTTAAACATGTGTAGTCTTTTAGATCTACACTTTACATAAGGTGATCTTTCCAAAATAAGTGTTCTTGTAAATTTTTAACCAACTTTTTATAAGACTTTATTTTACTAACCAACTCATCCATGAGTTTAACGATTTCAAAGTTTGTAAATCATATTTCTAAAACCACTTTTATGTTTATTAGAAAGATTATTGTTTTTAATCTCATGTTTACCCATGGATCTTTCAAGATCCATGCTTAATATCTTTAGATCTTTCAAAAACAAGCTTTATGTTATATTTTTAACAAATTTTCCAAGAGTTTTAGTTTCAAAAATTAATTCTACACATACTTTATCACTTCAAAATTACAAGTTTATGAACAAAATTCATATTTCAAGTTCACATTATGCTTCATATGTTCACCTTCAAGTTTAACCATGGATCTTTCAAGATCCATGCTTAAACTTGGTAGATCCAAGCTTTAACATACTTGATCTAATCATAAACACAAGATACCACATCAACAACTTCATTACATACACTAAAATTTCATGTAATCACTTATTTTCTTCATGAATATGTTAGATCTTCTTATTTTAACATTAGAAGTTAAGTTGTTTAGATGGTGAATCTTGTACATAACATAAACATGACTTACATTAGTGATCAAGAAGCTTACTACTAGCTCTATTGGCTAGGGAAGTGGCACAAAAATGAAGATGATGATCAAGGAGGAAAGTGAGTGGTTAAAAGCTCCACAAGGTGGTCCTTCAAGTTCTAGCACCATACACCTTCCTAAATAGCCTCCATACACCTTCTAGCAAGCTTGGATTGTGAGGAAATGAAGTGAAAATGAATGTGTATGGGTGTGTATGTTGAGCCGTGAGTTAGAGATGAAGGGAGGAAGAAGATGAAGTTGTTTGAGAATGGGTGATTAGTTTAGGATTTATAAAGATTTTCCATATCTTTCTTATGGCATATTACTAGAATATTCCTTACATAAAATCTAATAAAATCAAGTGAAATTTAATAAAATCCCCATGTGGGACCCATAGGGCCGGATTTGTTGAAGGGGGGGGGGGTAAAATGTAAAATTTTGGAAGTTGAAGGTTTAAAGCGCAAATGATAAGGCTTAAGTAAGTTTAAGTGTGTTAAGATGTTTTTATGATTTTTAAGGTGTTCTAGCATCAATACTAGTTTAATATCATAAAAAATTTACTTTTAGTCAAATTTTGATGTCCCAGTTATTGTCCGGTTATTCGGTTCGTTACGGTTCGTTAAAGTGCTGAATTGCACAGTTTCACTAGGTATAAAGCACTTTTTATGGCAGTTTTAATTCCTGATACTTTGTAAGTTATTTTGGACAATAAAACATAAATTCTACATGATATTAATGTGCTTAAAAGCTGATTTCAGCATTTTAGATAAGTTTCGGGTGTTTTTTAGTGCATAGTTTAGGTTACGGAAAGTTTATATGTTAACCCTTGTATCCATACTTGGGTTTTAATGTATTTTAGAAGTTGGACCTACTCCTAGGCCCTCATCGTATTATCTGACTACTTCCTGCAGAGCTGCTGACACTGTGTGTCTTACCGGTGAGTTTACTAGTTTTTCTGACGCAACGCTAAAAGTAATGCATAAAGCAATATTTGAAGTATAAAATGTGCATGAATTCACAAGTATAGCATGAAATCAGACAATGTTGACATTTAAGCACATAATTGCATATATTAAATATTAATTAAACTGTACGGAAATTACCGGTTTTGTGCCAGTTGTCACAGTCTCCCCCTGTTAAAAGAATTTCGTCCCGAAATTCAGACTGAGTTATCTCCCGCAGGAGCTTTCTCGAACATATGGGGGTACTGGCTTTAAGTTGGTCTTCACGTTCCCACGTGTACTTGGGTCCGTGTTTAGAGTTCCAACGTACTTTGACAAGTTTAATGCGACTCCTCCCTGTTTTATGGATCTTCCAATCCGTTACCTCAACAGGTTGTTCTGTAAATCAGAGTGTGTCATCGATATGAACTTCATCCGTAGGGATGATAACGGTTTCTTGGGTTGGACTCTTTTTGAGGTTGGATACATGGAACGTATCATGTACACCGTTAAGTTCTTCAGGTAACTCCAACTTGTACGCCATGGTACCAATCTTTTCCAAGATCTCGAATGGTAAATTTATGCTTTCCTTGGTTTTGGAACGTTTGACGACGCAAATTTGCTGGATACATTGGACCATTCACCGTGGATTCCACTTTCCACGTTTCCGGACCTTGCCACGACCTTCCATGGTGAGACTTTCAACAAAATTTTTCCTCCCACCTCGAATTCTAAGGGTTTCGTCTGCGATCAGCGTAGCTCTTTTATCGATATTGAGCCGCCTTAGTGTGCTCTCAGATCTGCATGATCTTGTTGGTCATCTCTTGAACGAGTCAAGGACCAATTAACTGTTTGTTTCCAGCATCTGCCCAGCACAATGGTGAGAGGCACTTGTGGCCATATAGAGCTTCGAACGGTGAGGCGTTTATGCTCGTATGGTAGCTGTTATTATAGGGAAAACTCAACTAAAGGCAGATGACTATCCCAGCTACCGCCTAGAGCCACAACACATGTGCGAAGCATATCTTCCAGTGTTTGTATGGTCCGTTCGCTCTGACCGTCAGTTGCGGATGGAAGGTCGTGCTTAGATCTAGCTGAGATCCAAAGGCCTCTTGGAAGGATTGCCAGATCCTTGATACGAAACGTCCATCTCTGTCTAAAATAATCGAAACAGGCATTCCATACCATGCTACAATTTCCTTAAGATACAGCTCAGCAAGCTTTCCGATGCTATCCTTCTCTCGGATGGGTAGAAATATGCAGACTTCGTCAATCGATCAACTATCACCCATATCATATCATGCCCTCTAGGGGTCCTGGGTAATTTAGTTATGAAGTCCATCGAGATTTGCTCCCACTTCCACATGGGTATCTCGGGATGTTGCAGTAGGCCAGACGGTTTCTGATATTCGGCCTTGACCTTAGCACATGTTAGGCACTTTCCAACGTAAACAACTACATCGCTCTTAAGCCTTGGCCACCAGTAGTATTCTTTCAGGTCTTGATACATTTTTTCCGATCCTGGGTGGATTGAGTATCTCGACTTGTGAGCTTCATCAAAGATGACTTCTCGACTACCGCCATAGAGCGGAACCCAAATACGCCCCATAAAGTATAAGGTTCCCTCTTCATTTGGCATCAATTTCTTCTCCGTACCTTGGCGATATTCAGCTCTACGATTTTCCTTCTTAAGGGCTTCTTGTCGTGCGTCATGAATGTGTGTAGTAAGATTTGTTCGAATAGACATTTCCAATGCTCGAACCCTTAGGGTCTTAACCCTTTCCTTTCAACTTAACACGTCAGCTACTACGTTCGCCTTACCATGATGGTACTTATTCTCACAGTCATAATTGTTTAGCAACTCAACCCAGCGTCGTTGATGCATATTTAATTACTTCTAATCAAATATATGTTGTAAGCTTTTGTGATCAGTGGAGATAGTACATCGAGTACTGTATAAATACTGTCGCCAGATCTTCAAGGCAAATACCACCGCGCCTAGCTCCAGGTTGTGTGTGGTGTAATTCTTCTCATGCATCTTCAACTGTCTAGAAGCGTAAGCGATGACCTTTTGGCGTTGCATGAGCACGCAACCCAATCCTTGACGCGAAGCGTCACAGTTTACCACGAAGTCTTCAGTGCCTTTAGGTAAGGATAGTATCGGTGCATCGCATAGCTTGTTTTTGAGAAGTTGGAAGGCTTCTTCCTGCTTATCACCCCTGTAGTACTTCTTATCCTTCTGCGTGAGGGAAGTCAACAGTCGAGCTATCATGGGGAAGTTCCCGATAAATCGGCGGTAGTAGCCTGCTAATCCCAAAAATTGTCGAACTTCGGTTGGAGTTTTGGGGCTTCCCAATTCTTTATCGCTTCCATCTTCGCTGGATCTAGATGAATGCCCTTCTCGTTCAGGACATGACCAAGGAAATGTACTTCACGAATCCAAAATTCGCATTTTGAGAACTTTGCATAAAGTTTCTCTTTCTTGGATCCTTAACTGGTGATATCCAGATCGAAGGTCGATCTTGGAGTAGTAACTCGATCCTTGCAACTGATTGAATAAGTCGTCAATCCTCGGTAGCGGATACCGATTCTTGACAGTGAGCTTATTCAGTTCTCTATAATCGAAACACAACCGCAGGGTTCCATCCTTCTTCTTTACGAACAAAACTGGAGCTCCCCAAGGCGAGGGGCTCGGCCTTATAAATCCTTTATCCAACAACTCCTGGAGTTGTGTAGATAATTCTTGCATCTCGGATAGCGCAAGTCGATAGGGTGCCTTGGCTACAGGAGCGGCGCCTGGAACCAAGTCAACATGGAATTCGACTTGTCTTTACGGAGGTAGTCCTGGCTGATCTTCAGGAAAAACATCAGGAAATTCCTTCACCACAGGATTGTCTTCGAGTTTCGGCTCCTCAGCCTTCTTATCTACTACGTGTGCCAGGAGTGCAACGTATCCTTTGCGTAGGCATTTATGCGCCTTCGTACAGTTGATGATTTGAAGAGGCGTGTCTCGTTTCTCTCCATGCACGATGAGTGTCTCATCATTCACAAGAGGGATGCGAATGATTTTCTCGTGACAAACAACTTCAGCCTTATTCTTGGATATCCAATCCATGACAACTACCACATCAAAACTAACTAAACCAACTGGTAGAAGGTTGATAGAGAATTTTCATTTCCCCAAGTCCAAGTATACAACCCTTAGTACTTTATCCATTTCGACTAATTCCCCATTTGCCAACTCTATAGCATGTGGGGAGTCTAGCTTACTTGTTCCTAAGCCAAGTATATCCTTAAGTTCCATAGACTTAATACCAAAGTCGGCGCCGGTATCAAATAGAATGGATGCAACGTGTCGGTTTATAAGGAACGTACTCGTAACTACGTTCGGGTCCTAGCGTGCCTTGCGTATTCCCTTCATGAAAATGCTCCCAAGAGCTTGAACTTTTCTTCGGGTAGTCCTTCCGATAGTGTACCTTGTCGCCACATCCGTAGCAATTCTCGGCCTTTGCCATTACTATTACTGTCCTAAATTCCATTCACATGTCTCAAACCAGACCAGCATACCTCCTTGCTATGCCCGGTCTTGCCCCAATTTCATACCTACGAGTCCTGCACGGACCTGTGTGATAATAACCACCTCTATCACACTTTGGTAGTTCTCCTTGGTAGGTTTTTATCACCTATCTTAGTCGTGTCAACGAATGCCTTGACTTTCCTAGTCGCAGCCGTTTCCTCATGCTTGTTGTTTGCTTCGTATTGGACGATTGCTTCAGCAACTTGTTGGTTCCACAGAGCTTCAGGCTCAGCTCTTGTTGCAGGTAAAGGTTCTGATTAGACTCGACCAGCGTTTCCTTTGCTGTGGTTCCATGTGCTTCTCTTGTATGAAACATATTGACAATATTAAACATTTATTTTGGAATAAATGTCGTTGTCTTGCGTAGCAACCTCCTCGGAGTCACCTTACTCCGATTGATGCAGGTCATCCAGGGATATAAAAATATGGTGAGGTCTTCCCTTCACCTTGTTCCTTGTTTATTCCTCAAGTCTCTGACTCTTCCATAGTCTTTAGTTTTACATAAACGTGTATGCTTCACAGGAGATGGGGGGTTGTGCATTTCTACCACGTATAGGGGTAAGTGATAGTGAAAACGCATAGATAAGGTTGTGAGGGTACATGACTTCTTCCTAGGGACCGAATTGTGCCTTGCAACAACCGTAAAGTGGTTTCTAGGGTGTGAATGCACTACCCAAACGATGGGGTGCACCACGGGATAATGAGGGTGGAAGTACTGATGGGTGCGTCGGTGTTGTATTATGGGTAGAAGTGTCTGACACGAAGTAGGCGAAGACAGGTTTCCTGCTTGTAAGGTGCTATAGCAATTATCTAGGTATTGCCCTACTAGATGAAGGTGTGAACACTTAGAAAGTTTTGGATGGGTGGTGATCATTAGCTTGGCCCGCAGAGTCCACCAGGATTTCCATGCACTACAAGTCGTTATTACGTGGGCCCCGTAATAATAAATTGTCTTGCACGGTCACCCCAACTTTCCCTCGTTCAAGTAGATGATCAACCACAGAGGGGACACTACTGTCCTTATACCTCCGACATGGAAAGGACCATTATGGTGGTCCATGCGCCATCATTCATTATCGCTATGCGCGTATAGGCACAATGCTTAGACGTAATGGGAATAAGGGGAATTCCTGGAAGTTGGAGGGGCACCTTCAAGATGAGTACCTCATCTTCCTTGATTGGACGGGAGTGTCGTCAATCTCGCTTCGTAAAAGCCGCCGGGGTCTCGTCTCACTGATAAGGTCGTTGTCCAAGGTTGTCTCCTCCGCCTCGCTGTCACTATCGTAGTCAGGCACCTTCGTATTCAAGGGAGAAAAACAACCATTTTCTACAGAATCAAGCTCAGGGCCTCGTTTGGTAATAAGCTCCGCAGTGTACGCGAGGTCAATCTCATTGCGCAAGTCAAGAACAATAATAGGATTCAAAGTCGAAGGTATCTCGTCAATAATCATTTCGTACACGTATATGCATATATAATAACGTTACTTAGTATACACAAGCAAATAATTGCTACATGTCTCATATAACTCTTGTTTGTTCTTTCCTTTGAAAAACGTTGGATTCATGGATCTTGGCGCTTTTGTAAATGCAATGAAAAACCTTTTGTAAAAATGTTTTCGTGAGGGAGTCCTAATGATTGTAGTCTAGACTCGGGAAGGAATCCTAGTTCACTACAATCGAAGCTCTGACACCAAACTGTCACACCCTGACTTTTGCGAAAGCGTATGTGTGTGACTTAATCGGTTCTCATTGCATTCGATTATAATAAACAACTATATGATCAAAATGATGTTCATCCATTCAAAGGTTTGAAATATTACAACACAGATTATTTAAGTTCCAATCAAAACCCTTAAGTTATGAAACAAACAAAAGTGGATGACATCTAAACTTGAAATTTACATCTTGAAAACAACACCTGCGCCCAAGATCCAACTTGTTTCCTGAAATACATGTATGTTTTGGAAAATCGTCAACATAATGTTGGTGTGAGTTCATGCAGTTTTGTATAGAATGTTTTATACTTGTATGAAAACATGGTATGTAACTTGTAAAACGTATCTGTAATTAAGTATTGTGAATGTAAGGAATACGAGATCGCTAGTGGTTTGAAAGGCCACTAACATGCGACATAGGAAGCCACCAAACCTAGGCATTTTTGTCGAGTTTGACTGAGACACAGAAGCACTCATTGGTAGAAGTAGGACAAGAGTGGGGTTGGCTGAAACCCATTAGATCTAAACTTTTTGTTCTGCGGTCTAAATGTATATGTTGATTAATGGTGCTTATGGTACCCTATTCGTCACATGATCTATGTGTCATTCCTTAGTTTTGAATTCTACATACCATTTGTAAACGTTCGAAACATTTGTAGCATGTATTTCACCCCCGAAGTTATAAAAACTGAAAACAGTTAAAAGAAAAGGGGGACATGAACTCACAACTTTGCGTATCCTGCGCTGTAAACTTCACCGGTTGGTTTCTTAGCGTCGTGACCTATACGTGTTCTATTAATGTTAGTCACTAGACTTGTATCGCAGAAGTACAAGTCACCATCTTTTATGTATATGTTCTTTGTTGTTAAAAATAATTTATATTTTTAACTATGTATCTTACTTATATTATTTTCCAAAAAATAAATATAGGTATTTTGTATTTTTCACCAAAAATCAAGACTTTGATTTCTATTACTTTCCGGAATTATATTTCTTAAAAATAATATATTTTTAAGACTTGTATGAAATATATATATTTTTTCATGCTATAAAATATATATGTGTCTATTCGTGTTATCCACCCGAGTTATATATTTTCGTGCAAAAATATATTTTAAATTCATAACTTGAGCAAGTTAAATAATATGTTAAGAAATATATTTTCATAAATATATTTCCTTGTATTTGTCCATGTGATTTTTATGTATTCTCATGTATTTTGTATGTGCATCTTGTATTTTTACTCCTTAAGAGTATTTAGTGTATTTTCAAGTCCTAATACACTACTACATATAATACACATAATATACACTTAGCACAAGATTTGGTGATTACTAAATACATATATTTTCCCAAAAATATACATACTTAATATAAATTTTATCTTGAAGAAATAATCATTTCTTAACTTGTAATTTCTTACAAAAATTAGGGAAACCTTGGTAAATATTTTTAGGTGAATTTTTAGGGGATAAGTGTCACCAAAACTTATATTTTTCTAAGTGTCACAATTTTATAAAAATTCTGACATAGTTTCCCCTAAAAATGGAGGTTTCCCCATGTTTTTAAAACATGTGTTTATTTTCTTCTCAATCATCAAAACAATTTTTAACAACAATCATCAACACATATACTAATTTCTTCATATGAAACATCATGGTGAACTTGATTCTTGTTAAACATGTGTAGTCTTTTAGATCTACACTTTACATAAGGTGGTCTTTCCAAAATAAGTGTTCTTGTAAATTTTTAACCAACTTTTTATAACTAACCAACTCATCCATGAGTTTAACGGTTTCAAAGTTTGTAAATCATATTTCTAAAACCACTTTTATGTTTATTAGAAAGATTATTGTTTTTAATCTCATGTTTACCCATGGATCTTTCAAGATCCATGCTTAATATCTTTAGATCTTTCAAAAACAAGCTTTATGTTATATTTTTAACAAATTTTCCATGAGTTTTAGTTTCAAAAATTAATTCTACACATACTTTATCACTTCAAAATTACAAGTTTATGAACAAAATTCATATTTCAAGTTCACATTATGCTTCGTATGTTCACCTTCAAGTTTAACCATGGATCTTTCAAGATCCATGCTTAAACTTGGTAGATCCAAGCTTTAACATACTTGATCTAATCATAAACACAAGATACCACATCAACAACTTCATTACATACACTAAAATTTCATGTAATCACTTATTTTCTTCATGAATATGTTAGATATTCTTATTTTTAACATTACAAGTTAAGTTGTTTAGATGGTGAATCTTGTACATAACATAAACATGACTTAAATTAGTGATCAAGAAGCTTACTACTAGCTCTAATGGCTTGGGAAGTGCCACAAAAATAGAGATGATGATCAAGGAGGAAAGTGAGTGGTTAAAAGCCCCACAAGGTGGTCCTTCAAGTTCTAGCACCATACACCTTCCTAAATGGCCTCCATACACCTTCTAGCAAGCTTGGATTGTGAGGAAATGAAGTGAAAATGAATGTGTATGGGTGTGTATGTTGAGCCGTGAGTTAGAGATGAAGGGAGGAAGAAGATGAAGTTGTTTGAGAATGGGTGATTAGTTTAGGATTTATAAAGATTTTCCATATCTTTCTTATGGCATATTACTAGAATATTCCTTACACAAAATCTAATAAAATCAAGTGAAATCTAATAAAATCCCCATGTGGGACCCATAGAGCCAGATTTGTTGAAGGGGGGGGGGGTAAAATGTAAAATTTTGGAAGTTGAAGGTTTAAAGTGCAAATGATAAGGCTTAAGTAAGTTTAAGTGTGTTTAGATGTTTTTATGATTTTTAAGGTGTTCTAGCATCAATACTAGTTTAATATCATAAAAACATTACTTTTAGTCAAATTTTGATGTCCCAGTTATTGTCCGGTTGTTCGGTTCGTTACGGTTCGTTAAAGTGCTGAATTGCGCAGTTTCACTAGGTTTAAAGCACTTTTTATGGCAGTTTTAATTCCTGATACTTTGTAAGTTATTTTGGACAATAAAACATAAATTCTACATGATATTAATGTGCTTAAAAGCTGATTATAGCTGAATTGTTGCTGAATTATGCTGATTTCAGCATTTTAGATAAGTTTCGGGTGCTTTTTAGTGCATAGTTTAGGTTCCGGAAAGTTTATATGTTAACCGTTGTATCCATACTTGGGTTTTAATGTATTTTAGACGTTGGACCTACTCTTAGGCCCTCATCTTATTATCTGACTGCTTCCTGCAGAGCTACTGACACAGTGTGTCTTACCGGTGAGTTTACTAGTTTTTCTGACGCAACGCTAAAAGTAATGCATAAAGCAATATTTGAAGTATAAAATGTGCATGAATTCACAAGTATAGCATGAAATCAGACAATGTTGACATTTTAGCACATAATTGCAGATATTAGATAATAATTAAACTGTACGGAAATTACCGGTTTTGTGCCACTTGTCACACATACCGGCAATAATTTGAAGAACTACAAAGACTCAATCACTGCTTAATCATATTGTAAAATATTTAAGGTTTGGTAAAAACAGTTTACAAAAAGGAGATTACTCACATTGTTGTCTTAGGTTTTCTGTAAGGGTTTCCTGGTGATTATCTATTAATTACACAAATGTACATGTGTTAGTATAATAACCCAATATTTACATTAGTAATACCCTCCCCGAGACGGCATTCCAACGACTACGTCGGGCAAAACCTCGATAGCCGTTACTGAACCCTGGATCAATCGGCCAGCGTATCTAATACGTAACCGGGGTTATAATACTTACAACGAAGCAGAACTACGTTAATTAGGGGGTATTATGCCCGGAAATTGTGTTATCTTCTTCAGAAATTCGTAAGAAAGAAAAGAAATGAGCGATCGGAACTGAAGGCCCGAGCTCCCATTATACAGAAGTTGAAATCGGGTTTCTTGCGGCCCGCGTAGACCTAAAGGTCGTCTTACGCGGCCCGCCTGGTAGGGATGGTAGGGCCTAGCTTGTCCGGGTCAGTGTTCTAGCCTTGACGTGTGGCTGCCACGTGGCAGCCCAGGGTCTCGCTGTGTTGATGATCGCTCGCGGCCAGCGTAAGACCAGGCTTAGGTCTACGCAGCCCGCCACAGCTCCAAAAATCTGATTTTTGTTTAATTTTTATTGTTATATCATATTTTGGGCTCGGTTTTCACATACGGGGTGTATTTTAAGACATATAAGAATATTTTAATATATATTAGGGTGTCGAAAATATTTTGAAGGGTTGTTATATCCTTCCCACCTTGTTTTAGAACTCGTGCTCGAGATCTACTGGAACAAGTGTGGATATTTCCTTTGCATTTCTAATTCAAGCTCCCATGTGTATTCTGGTCCTCTTTTGGAATCCCATTTCACTTTGACCAGAACTAATCTCTTGTGCTTGAGGTTCTTAACTTTCATGTCTTCAATTTGTAGAGGCTTCTCTACAAACTTTAACTGTTCATTTACCTGTATATCCTTAAGAGGTACTATAAGTGATTCAGCAGCTAAACACTTCTTGAGATTAGATACATGAAATACATCATGTATTCCTGCCATTTCCTCTGGCAGTTGTAGCTGATAGGCTACGGGTCCTATTCTTCTAATAATCTCAAAAGGTCCAACATATGTGGGACTTAGCTTTCCCGTTTTGATGAATCTTACCACTCCTTTCCAAGGAGAGACTTTCAATAATACTTTATCTCCTGTCTGAAATTCCAACGACTTTCGTCTATTATCTGCATAACTCTTTTGTCGATCACGTGCTGCTTTCAGTCGTTCCTTGACTTGAATGATCTTGTCTATTGTTTCTTGGACTATCTCAGGTCCAGATAGTTGCTTTTCTCCAATTTCTTCCCAACAGACTGGCGTTCGGCACTTTCGTCCATAAAGTGCTTCGAATGGTGCAACATTGATACTTGTGTGATAACTGTTATTATAAGAAAATTCTATCAATGGTAAATGATCATCCCAATTACCTTCGAAATCAATTACACAAGCTCTAAGCATGTCCTCCAATGTCTGAATTGTCCTTTCATTTTATCCATCCATTTGAGAATGATAAGCGGTGCTTAGATTCAACTTGGTTCCCATCGCTTTTTGGAAACTTGTCCAAAAATGAGAGGTAAAGCGACTATCTCTGTCAGAAATAATTGATAGAGGAATTCCATGTAAAGAAACTATTTCATTTACATATAATTTAGCTAACTGTTCCATATTGAAAGTTTCCTTCATTGGTAGGAAATGAGCTGACTTAGTTAGCCTGTCTACAATCACCCAGATTGTATCATTACCTTTTCTTGTCTTGGGTAATTTAGTAACAAAATCCATTGTTATCAATTCCCATTTCCAAACAGGCATTTCTAACTGTTGCAACAAACCTGAAGGTTTCTGATGTTCAGCTTTGACTTGTGAATAGGTTAAACACTTTGCAACATACGCTGCTATATCCTTTTTCATTCCTATCAACCAAAAATTCTTCCTTAAGTCCTGATACATCTTATCACTTCCAGGATGCATCGTATACTTAGACTTATGGGCTTCTTCTAATATACGGTGGCGTAGGTTTCCTAATTTAGGTATCCACATTCTTTTCTTATGGAATCTCCAAATTCTATCTGTTCCTTGTTCTAATTCCTTAATCATTCCTTTTAACTTCTCAGTATCATCCTTGATTACTGATTCTTGTGCTTTTCTAATCTGATCATTTAAATCTACTTGCAAATTTAACTTAAGAGAACGTTTTGGCTTTTCATGATACTTTCGGCTTAAAGCATCAGCTACTACGTTTGCCTTTCCTGCATGATACTGGATATTACAATCATAATCACTAAGTATCTCCATCCAGCGTCTTTGTCTCATATTCAACTCCTTTTCCCCAAAAACATACCTTAAACTCTTATGGTCAGTGAAAATGGTCAACTTACTACCGTATAGGTAATGTCTCCAAATTTTAAGGGCAAAAATTATAGCTCCTAATTCTAGATCATGGGTCGAATAATTCTCTTCATGATTCTTAAGTTGTCTAGAGACGTAAGCTATAACCTTTTGACGTTGCATTAACACACATCCATAACCTAACTTAGAAGCGTCACAATAGATTACAAAATATTCAGTTCCTTCTGGTAACGCTAGTATGCGTGCATGGGTTAATCTTTGCTTAAGAATTCTAAAGGCTTCTTCTTGTTTTGGTCCCCATTCGAATTTAATGGATTTACAGGTTAACTTAGTTAAGGGAATGGCTATTCTAGAAAAATCTTGAATAAATCTTCTATAATAACCGGCCAATCCTAAGAAACTTCTAACCTCGGTTGGTGATTTAGGGGTTTTCCACTTGGTAATCGCCTCGATCTTGGTGGGATCTACATGAATTCCTTCATGATCAACTAGATCTCCAAGAAATTGTACATGTCCTAACCAAAACTCACACTTCGAAAATTTAGCATAAAGCTTTTCTTTTCTCAGTAAACTTAGAAGTGCGTGCGGATGCTTTGCATGATCCTCTTTGCTTTTAGAATAAATAAGAATATCATCTATGAACACAATTATGAATTTATCAAAATATGGCTTACATATTCAGTTCATCATGTCCATAAATGCAGCTGGGGCATTGGTTAAACCAAATGGCATGACAGTAAATTCATAATGGCCATACCTTATTTTGAAAGCGGTCTTAGGAATGTCTTCTTCCTGTACCTTTAATTGATGATATCATGACCTTAAATCAATTTTAGAGAAAAATCGTGCTCCTTTCAATTGATCGAACAGATCATCGATTCTTGGTAATGGATATCGATTCTTAATCGTGACTTTGTTCAATTCACGGCAGTCAATGCACATACGCATTGATCCGTCCTTCTTTTTAACGAATAAAATCGGTGCTTCCCATGGCGATGAGCTTGGCTGAATGAATCCTTTTTCCAACAATTCATCTAACTGTTTCTTTAGTTCTTGCATTTCTGCGGGTGCCAAACGGTAAGGTGCTTTGGCAATTGGTGCGGTTCCTGGTATCAAATGGATTCTGAATTCAACTTCTCTACCTGGAGGTTGCCCTGGTAGCTCTTCTGGAAATACATCTGAAAACTGGGATACTACTGGAATATCCTTTAATTCTTTTCCTTTAGTATTAGTGATTATAGAAATCAAATACACTAATGACCCTTTTTCTTATATAACTTGTTTTTTTCATCACAGAGATGAACTTTGTGGATCTAGAGATTTTATTTCCTTTAATTGTGATCTTTTCACCCCTTGGTGAATTTACTTGAATTGACTTTTGATCACATAAAATACTGGCTTTATTGGTTATTAACCAATCCATTCCTAACACAACATCAAATCCTGCCAGATTCATGGGGTAAAGGTTTCCAATAAATTTCTGATTTGGAATTTCTATTCTTGCTCCCTGCAAGATTTCAGAAATCTTAATGGTTTCCCCATTTGCTGTCTCTACTAGACATCTTGTGGGAGTTTAGTTAATGATTGATTTAGAAGTTTGCAAAATGAAGTATTAATAAAACTTTGGTTTGCACCAGAGTCAAATAATACTTTAGCAAAAATATCATTAACTAAAAACGTACCAGTGATCACATTCGGGATCATCTTTGCTTCTTCTGCAGTAAGAACAAATGCTCTAGCATTTTTAGTATTCTTAGTGTTCATGGCTGGAGCTAGCTTTGGACAGTTAGGCTTGATATGACCTTGTTCTCCACAGTTGAGGCATATCCTGTTGTTAGGCTTCTTCCTGCAATTTTCCTCCTTGTGTCCAGACATTTTGCAGAAGTTACAGTATATGGAGCATCTTCCGGAATGCTTCCTTTTGCAATACTTACAGTAGGGTGCAGAGGTAGAACCTGCATTTCTCCCACGGTTAGAATTTCCAGAACGGAATTCTTGGGTAAGCTTCTGGGTTAGGTTCCTCCTTTGATTCTCTTCTCGTGTACGGACTAATTCATATGTCAAGGTATTTGCTAGTTCTACAGCTTCTTCTATTGTTTGGGGTCTGGCTGCCTTGACTACATGCCTTATCTACCCAATTAATCCCCAGATGTAACGGGAGATTAATACTAGTTCAGGTGCTGCAAGGGTTGGTACTATTCGAGCATATTCAAAGAATAATGTAGTATAACCCTTACTATCTACTCCAGTCATCCTAAGGTTTAATGTTGTAAGAATCGCTAGGCGCTAGTCGGGCGGTGGGGTACCGACTAGCAATTAATCGGGATTAATAGGGATTAATCAGAATTAATCAGATTGAGATTTTTATATGTAATTTTTAGTTATATATATACATATACATTTTTATATGTAGTTTTCTAAAGTAGACATGTTTTAACCCCTCATTAACCCATTTTTTAAGTAACTGGAAGAAATTTATAAGGTTTGGTTGAAATTTGGCCGACGTCTTACCAAAATTTGGCCAAAATAGGACCGCCTAGCAATTAATCAGCCAATAATCGGTGAACCTTCGATTAGTGATTAATCGGCGACTAATCAGAGACTAGTCGGGATTTTTACAACCATGGGTTTAGGAATTTGTTTGCTATCTGTTCCTTTTCATTAGGATGGCATAATTTCGTTTCTACCATGTTTTTAAATTCCTCCCATTCCATATTGTAAGTTCTATCATTTCCCCTAGACTGGAGGATAGTGTTCCACCATTTTAGTGCTGAATTCTTAAACAAATTGGAAGCAAACATTATCTTATCCTCTTCCGCACATTTGCTTATTCTTAAGACTGCCTCAGTATTTTCTATCCAACGTAGAGATGCAACGGCCCCTTCATTGCCCGAGAATTCCATTGGTTTACAAGACCAGAATTCTTTATAAGAACAACTGTAAGACACGGTTCTTCTTCTTTTGGGAATGGGCACTTGAAGTACGGGTCCATTGTTCACACTGTTTTCAGGTTCAGAGGGTCGTTTACTATCATGTTTACTTTTATTTTCCGCTTCCTTAACCGTTTTGATAATATATGGCATCACATCTATTATCCCTTGTGCCACTATATGTTGCATGGCACTGTTATCCACTTGGTTTCCATTATTGTTGTTGTTCGGGTTTTCATTATCCAAGTTATTGTTACTCTGGTTATCGTTATTCTGGTTTTCCTGGTCTACTTCGTCGTCCATCAGAATTTTAAACATTTGCCAATTATTAATATCACAAAATAATTTAAAGATTTACCAATTATTAAACATTTACCAATTATTAAACATTTACCAATTATTAATAATTTAGGCAACAACCACACACCACAAATATTGGTCAAAAGCGTCGAGCATTGGGACTTACTCTTTTCTATTATAGTACGCGTCAAATACACACTAAGACTGGAATTAAAATTACAATACTATTATGCATCACTAACCACGAAGTGGTCTATACTACAACATATATTACTACTATTACACACACACACACATATATATATACATATATATATATACATACAAACATATTATATATATTATTTTATTATTATTATTATTATTATTATTATTATTATTACCAATTCTACCATCACCTTCACTAATATGGATTCATCCAGTAATCCATATTGCGCTCGTCGTACTTCCAGACGAGTCGCTCTCCTACCTGCCTCATCCTCTCGTTATTCTTTAAAATCTCTTCTCCGAAAGTTCGGAGCTCTTGCACATTTTCTGCACTCATTGGGGATGCAGGTGCTGGTACTGGATCTGGGTACTGGGGCATGGGTTCCTCCTGAAGGTACGGATTCTCTAAAATCTCCCTAATGTATTCATCGTTATCATAGTAGGGATCTAGAGGGTCCAGACCTGGATAGTCTTCTAAGTTCGGCATGGGTTCGTCGTTTAGGTGGTAGCGTGGCACATAATCCCTATGATCATCAAACCATGGATCGTAATCTGGGTCTAAAGGATTAGGGGCTGGTATCCTAGGTATCTCCTCAGGGTTGAAATCATGCATTTGGACTTGATTTTCGGGGTTGTTTTCTATCTCCATCGGCTGCATAGGGAACAAAGGTAAGGGTTGTGGGGCAACTAGTTGTTCCATATTTGGGTCGGCAACTGTGGTTGCTAGGATATGAAAATTGGCTAAGCTCCTATTAAGCATATCCTGTGTAAGGGCATCTGACTCTCGCTTAGCTGCTACTAGGACTCTCTGCTGTTGCAACTTTCGCATTCTTTTCCTATGCTCGTGTGCTCCCTTACTGAACCATCCTCTCTTTTTCTGAGGGAATGGCTCTTCAGACTAAGCCTTAAACACAAACATCCCTTCTTCATTATCAGCTGCATACCCAGAGAGGGCAGGCTGTGAAGAGGTACCTTCACTCCTAGGTGAATTGGACAACTGAAGATATGTGTCTGAGGGTCCTTGATCACTCATACTGTAAACTAACAAATAGTCAAATAACACACAACAATAAAATACAGATATGTACGTATTTCCGTAATTAATTTCCTAACAATTTGAATAATATCTTGGTGTCAGCAGAACACTTCTGTGGCTGAATCAGTGGCTTAGCTCTGATACCACCTTCTGTCGCAACCCCCGCCCCCTATCTGTCACGGGAACGGGCAGCCACGAGACCGGTTTTGGTGGTATCGTTTGTTTATCAATTTGGCAGCGGAAATTTCATCAGGACCGTAGTTAGGAAATATTTATCAGAGTAAATGCCATGCTTTTATAATATTAAACATATTGGGATAAATTCCAACTTTTCATTACAAACATTTTAATAGGGGAAATCCATATTTTATTGAATAAAACATCTTCTTTTATTTAGGTAACTTTTATAGCCACTTTTTCCAAGCCTTTAGTGCTGTCCAGCTGGCTTCTAGTTGGCTTTCACATTTTATTACCTGAAACGCGTTTAAAAACATTTTGTCAGTGGGAAATACTGGTGAGTGAATATGTCACACCCTGACTTTTGCGGAAGCGTGGTTATTGGTGTGACTTCTTAATACCATAGCATTCAATCATAACAACGTTATATGATAAAACCATAAGATGTTCATCCATAAAATTTAGTTTGAAAACAACATAGCATAATTGTCTGAAACGTTGACACCGAATTTAAGTTACAAACCATAATATGTTTTAATGAGTTCACGAAGACTTGACAACATGACTTAAACCAACCCGAGCTTAGGACCATGTATCTCGTCCAGGAGTAAGATACATCTCCTAAACCCTAGCGACTCGAATGACATCTTTTATTTGTATCGCAGCTTGAAAACATGCAACACCAGCCAGCTCCACTTAGTTCCCTGAAATACATGTAATTTGAAAAACATCAACAAAAGTTGAGCGAGTTCACGTGTGTGTGTGTATGAATAAACCTTTAAAGTATGTCTGTAAGAATGTATGTCCCTAGTATGTAGCAATAAGGAAAAAGAGATCACCAATGGGTTGCAAAGCCAATGGTATGTCTGAAAAATGGTGTGGGAAGACTCAAACCTAGCGGATTTTGACATGGCTTCAGTTTGTGGACATAGTCACCACATGGGCCATCCTGGTCCTCATGGGTGTGGGCTCGCTACACCCAAATAGATCTATCACTCATGTCCCTCGGTCCTACGACGAGGATTAAAGGCCTTAAGTGTTATACCCACCACTCACATGATCTAGGAGTAACCCTCCTTAGCTAATCATACCATGTATAAAATGTTTGTAAATAATTGTAACATGTATTTCACCCCCGAAGTTATAAAACTGAAAACAGGTAAAAGAAAAGGGGGACATGAACTCACAGTATTGCGTCTTCTATGCTCGTAACCCAAAACTCCTCAGCAAACATGACTACCTACAATGTTCTAAGGTCTATTAGACGAACGGGCCGTGCCTTGCCTTATTATTTGCGTTTTTGAGTTACGTTTCTGATATTATTCCAAGTTATAATTCATTGTTAAAATAATGATTATTTTAACTTAAATTATATTTTACTTTTGGAATAATTGTTAGACAATATTTTGTAATAATATTTCTCAAGTATTTACTTTCGTATTTCCTTCCCAAGGATGGGGGTATTTCATCCATGTATTTTCGTATTCTTGTATTTGTAGTTCCAAATTAATATATTTTTAAGTCTAACTTAGAAAATATATTTAAACTTATTTTGTCCAAAAATAGTGTATTTCAAAAAAATATATATTTTCCCAAAAATCATATATCTTCTAAATATACTAAGAAAATATATTTTTACTTCCAAAAATAATATATTTTCTACTTGCCAAAAATATGATACAACTTTGTAATATTTACAAAAATCATATTTTCCTTTCTTGTATCCAAAATAATATTTATCAAAAATATATTTATAATGGTATTTTCCGGAATATTTTTGTAAGTTACGTTCTATCATTCATTTCCACAATATTAAGTGTGTAACTTATATATTTATTCCCTTGGTATTCTTGGTATTATTTTGGATTGTAAATTTCATGGTATTTTGTTAAGTTATATTATTTTACCCTAAAATAATATAACTATTTCACCAAGTATACAAATATTCACACAAGTGTCTTTAATGTAAATATATATTCTAAATACATATTTATCCATTTTTATTTATTAAAACCAACCTCCAATATTTGTATTTTTGTTACAAAAATTATGGCAAAGTTTATATTGAAAAATTATGATCAAAATACACTTGTAAATGTTTGTTAGAAAATATTTTTCTAAGTGTTTATATTTTTAGAAAATTTTGCCATAGTTTCCCCTAAAAATGGAGGTGTCCATGCTATCAAAGCATATCATTTTCTTTTCAAAAATCATCATAAACATTCAACAATCAATCCCTAAACAACTTACACTTACCAAGTGTAAAAACTATACAATTTACATAACAACATGAACTTGATCTTTCACAAAAACTTGTAGTAACTTGGTAGTGTTTTAAGTAGGTCTAGTTACCCTTTAAAGTGTGTTTATTTCTTTAAAAAACTCATTCTTGGAAGATTTAGGTGTTTACAACTTGTAAACACATTTTACAAAAACGTTTCTTTATGAAATCTTCTTGCTTCTCTAGTGTTTCTATACTTGTTTTATCACCAAAAATAGTGTATGCTTAAGTATGAACCAAGGTCTTCTAAAAATCATATTTTGAACTTGGTTCTTTTAGAAAAACCCTTCATAAATCTTAGATCTTTAAGTTTATTAACTCACTTGATTATCATTTTTCAAGAAATTATTTTGTTTTCAAGTTCATGCTTACACATGAGGATGATCATCTCTTTTCATCACATAATCATCCACTCACTTGGTAGATCATGTGTTTAATCACAATCTAGCAAGCTCCTTATGATGATCAACATCATAATCTCAAGAAAATAACAATCAAGTATCATTCATCACTAAACAACATAGTTCATCCATATTTCATCATATGTTAAGCTTATGTTCAAGATTCAAGATTATGTTCTTTAGTGTTCTTGGGATTTACAACATAATACATCTTTTAACCAACTAAATATGAAGTAAATAAGGGTTATGAGAGTCTTACAACTAGCACAAATGCTAGGGAAGAACACTAGATGTTGGTGATGACAAAAGTGAAGGATAAAAGCAATCGGCTAAGGTCCTTCAAGATCCACAAGCACCAAGCTTCCTTAATCACCTTCTAACACCTTTGAATGAACTTGGAATGGATTGGATTGAATTGAAAGTGATGGTGGTGGTGTTGGGTGCTCACGGCCAAGAATGGGAGAGGGAGATGGAGGTGAGTTGTGAAGTGTGGATGATGATGGTTACTTATAATCCAATTTTGAGTATTACACATTGGTTCTTATGTCCCTCAAGTACCATGCAATATCTTTAGAAGATCCAAGTAAGATCAAGGAAGATTAGGGAAAATCTTGGTGGGGTCCATGGTGACCGTCCAAGAGAGGGGGTGGGGTCTCTAGTTAGGTTTTGATGTTAAGTTAGGTAATTTAGTTGAAAACCAAGTATGTTAGTTAGTGTTTATGTATAAGGTATGTTATATAGTGTGTCAAGGTGTTCGGGGATCATAACTAGCCAAGAAATAATTAAACAATGCTTCTAGTATAATTTTGGTGTTTCGGGTAGTGTCCGGTTGTTCGGTTAGATACCGGTTCGTTAAAGTGTCAAACTATTCCATTTAGTGATCTTTAAGTACCCTTTTGTGACTCTTTTAATTCCCGACACTTAGGAAAGCATTCAGGACTATTTTGCCATATTTTTGCATGTAACTAGCTTGTTAAATTGCTGACTTTTGCTGAAATATGCAGAATTCTGCACTTTATGTGGGTTTTAGGCACTTCCCGGTACTTAAACTATCACCTAGGGACGCAGTTTTATGGTCCTTACCTCCCTATACACTATACTAGTGTAGAACTTGGTTTTTGGCTCATACTAGGTCTCAAAACACTCCCTGTCTATGTACTGAACCCCGTCAGCATATTCCTGTTTTATCCGTTAACTGTGCTAACTGTGCTTTGTGCATCATGTATGTCAATAAAGTTTGTATGTAATAATGTTGTGACATTATGTAATATGTGATGCACATGTAAATATGATGCAGTAATCAGAAAGCAGTTTAAGTCATTAATTGTAATTCAGCACAGTTATTAAGCACTAATCAATATTAATTAATTGTACGGATACCTGTATTTTTTACTGTTGTCACATTCTCCCCCTGTTAAGAAAATTCCGTCCTCGAAATTTGTACTACCTTAACTCCTTAGGGTTTCATTATGCGTGTATATATATATATATGAATAATACGGGGGTAGAGAAAAACCGAATCTAATCCTGTTCACATCAGGTGGATTCCATGGATATATTTTAACAATAAGAGCCCAGTGGTCACGAGACATGTCTTCTAGCATTTGTTGTCAAAGGAAATGAGACGTATAGGTGTATAGTCTAGCGTAACTCAGTTAACAGAGGTGTAACAAAGGAGTCTTGACCCATGGATTCTCAAACAGTCGGTCACAATATGCTAATGAGTTTTCACGAACCATAGTATCCGTTATAAGAACTCAAAATCAAGAATTTGAATATGAAATAGATCCGTCATCTTTCGAATAAATAAACGGTAAGGATTAGTGTCTTGACATTCTTGAATTGCGAAAATACACCGAATTGAATACAAGCGAATCTGGTGTATCATTATCTTGATTCGTAGTTGCATCAGGAATGTTTAAATGACAAGTCAAACAAAAGTATATGTAGTTTTGTGTGAAACGATTGACCATGATTAGCACAAACTACAATTTGTAATGGCACCACAAGGTGTCATAATTGACATATTTCAACATTAGCGGTGACCGAACAAGTTCACCGTGTTTGTATACAATTGAAAGTGTATTGAAACAATTCTGAAAGTTTAATTTAAACAGTGTCGTGAGGTTTTCAATTGAATGTCTAACATCAAAGAACTATTTGTAGGATCGTTTGCACGACCAAACGAGTCGTTCAGAAGAGATCTCGTCCAATATGAGAGGCGGAATCAGACGTATCGGAGTTATTTCAGCTGTATACACACTAAAATCACTTAATCTATCTCTTGTATTGATTTGATGACGTATTACAACCTGGAGATACTTCGGTAGAGCTTCGCTACCGGAATCAGAAGTGTTACAAATGAAAACACAAGACACCTATTTATAGTATTCCCACTTCACATGAAACAAGCATGTCCAGTTCGGGCGAACTGGCCACTTCGCATGAACTGGTCAGTTCGTGTGAAGCTGCTTGTTTTGCTCAGTTTCCCGTTTCGTTCGTTCTACTTGTCTTAATCTATCAATTCTATTACAAGACTTGATACAAGACGAAGTCGACAGACATATGCACCAACAGACTCCCCCTTGGATGTTGACGAAGTCTTCAGTGCCGAGTCTTCAGAATGACAAGTCTTCAGTCTTGATCAGTCTTCTCGCTCTCTCCAAAGTATCTGTCTCTGTAAGCATCCTTCAATCTCTATTTTCTTTTCTCTCTTACTCTTCTAGAAACTGAGTCTGGCTATTTCAATCTGCAAACTCCCCTTTGCTAACAGACTCCCCCTTAAGTCGTTCCAGGATCGCAATCTGACATAGCACTCGTTCTAAGATCGTATCCTGGCTCAAACTCTGCTCAGGCTTAGACACGGGGATCTGCACAAATCTCTACCCAAAAGTAAATCTCACAATTTTTAAGATTTAACAATTTTAGAAACCACTTGTAAATATCTTATAACATTTCTCAAACTACCCACTTGTATTCGAAACACACAAATTTGACATTTCATTAATTTGAAACCATTTAATCATTTCAAAATCAATTCTCATTTCAAACAAGCTCTCCCAAACCATGTTGTTCATCATGTTCAGCACTTGGAATTTTGAAAATCAGCTTTCCAACATCAGTTGTCGAAAAATAAGATGAAATAAAATCTTTTTGATTTTTCAAAATTTTATGCTAAAAGACATTCTTTTTGGATTTTGTTTTTAATGAAAAGCAGTAAATAAATATTTACATACAATATTTTTGTAAGTTTGTGTAAGAGGATCATATTAGTCTTTGAGACAAATCACTAGCACCGTTGAGCTTTAAACACTTTAAGTTCTAAACGATTCACTTAGATTGTCAGTATACTGATCCACTTAAATTTTCACACAAAGTTCAACTGTTTCGAGATACGAGATTAGTGTTTTAAGGACTTAAACTTATTCGAGTATCCCACCTCATAATATACTCCCATATCCAGACTCCTATATTCAGTCTCACAGGTGAATGTACACTAATGATATCTGTAAGGGGTTAATGCGAGACCATGAGAGCTCAGGCTATTGCTTTCTCAAAATCAGAGAAATAATGGCTCGACTTTTCGGTGGGTCCCCCTTGGGGATCTTCTTTTCAACAGTACATGATTAGCATTTTTCAATGTTTCATCATTTTTTATGCTGAGGGTGGGCTTTATGATTAAAGCAATGCAAAGTATTATACGAGGACTAGGCTATTGCTCCCGCAAAATCAGAAGTCCTGGTATAATACCCCAGATATCACCACGTATAAAGACCTAGTATGTCAGAAATAGAAAGCCCTTCAAACAAGATTTCGGGGGTTACCCATATATCTGAGAGATGTTCCCCACGAGATAAGTAAGTGTTTGATTTAGGTTTATATCTCGAACACAATCTACTAAGTGTGCGAAAACCTACTGGCATATCATCAATGAGACCGTTTATCACATTAGACTTTCCAATTCTTTAGCATGCGGTGATAGTCCACTGATGTACTATCATTTCCTCTTTTTCACAACAAAACTCATTTTTTGAATTTTATCATGTTTTTGACATTTTCAAATTTTCTAATGTTTTTGGATTTTCTGAAATTTCTTACTCCCCCTAAAATTCAAAACCACTTAAAGAAAATTTGACAAACTGATGTGAATTGCTTCAATTCTCCATTCACTTGGCGTAAAAAATCAGAACTCCCCCTGACAACAAACTATTTTCCCATTATGATTTCAAAACACTTAAGTTTGTTTTAATCAAATGGTTTTTCTGGAAAATTAGTTTTGTTGAAACCACTTGTAAGATCGGGGTTTTGATTCATCATTTTGTTCTTTCAACCGCTTGAATGAAAGTTAAATCAAGTTCAACTTAATGACCTTGATTAACCACTTGTAGGTTCTCATCAAAAATACCACTTGTAAATCAAAATATAACAATTTTAATTTCTCAAGAAAGATGCTGATTCATGCTCCACTATTACCAACTTGGGAGCTCCGGCAAGTCCGGATTTTACTCTTGATAGGTTCTATCCCATGACGATACGAACATGGGTGAACCATCTTCATCTGGTTTACTCTTTTTCGACTCATAAAATTCCTTTACCCTTTGACCTTCCCGTTTACCATTTTACCAAAGATATGTTTCATATTGGGGTTAAAAGCTTTTTCAACATCAAATTCTTTCTTCTCAGGAAAAAATTGATTTGAAATCTCAACTTTGCCAACTTTTTGTTTATAATTTTCAGTTCGCAATGGTGGAAAGTTTGCGTCATCCATTGGCGGAACTGAATTTTCTATTTTTAGCTCAACTTGTGGCTCCTCTAACTTTGACGAGTCAGATTCATCGCCAGAAAATGACTCCACTGACTTTGACGAGTCAGATTAATCGTCAGAACTCACATCAGATTTCTTAACAACCCACTTTTGATTTTAAGATTCACCTTTCTTTTGTAAAAACTTTTTGAACACTCACTAACCTCAAATGTTGAATTTTCAAAAGCTTTAAATTTTTTGGTTGGTGGTTTGATTTTCTCAACAACTTTTTCTTTGAGTTTAAGAGACACTCCCTGTTGTGTGTTGGTTGCCTTTGAACAGTTTCGGGTAATGTGACCAACTACTTTGCAGTTATAACAGGTTCTTGTCTCTTTCGTCTGTTGAGCAACATCTTTCTTCATTTCCTCTTGCTTCTTTGCAAGGAATTCTTTGTTTGTCTGCTTTCTGAACAAATGCTCTTTTTCCTATTCAGAAGATGTTCCTGAAACAAAAACAGTTTTTGGTTTATAAGTTTTTTCATTTTTATGATTTTCTGGTGGAATAAAACCTAAACCTTTCTTTTTGAAATTACCATTATGGTTTGGTTTCTTTCGAAAATCCGAACCAGAACTATAACCTTTTTTCTTGTTTAACCTTTGTTGAACTCTTGAGGTATACTTTTTAGGTTTTTCAGAAAGATTTACATCTTTTATTTCAGAAATGTTAATTTCTGTTAGTTTGAAAACCTTTTTGATCAGTTCAGTTTTAACACCTCTTATTGGAAATTCTTCATCAGAAAATAATTTGTCAGAATCATTCAATGTATATGCTACTTTGAATGTTTCGTCATTCAAATTATTCTTTGACATCAGAAAATCTTTATTGTAAACCTGTTTGCTTTTTTCGACTGTTGGACTTGACGTGTCAGACTTTGACTTTGACTTTGACTCTGACTCCTCGGTTTCATCTTTATCCAACACCTGATCGACCACTTTCTTTATTAACTCAGACTCATGATCAGTATCAGACGATGTGAAAGTGACATCGATGTTATCTGGCAATCCATCTGAAGGTTCAGACTCCCACTTTAGATTGGTTGCCTTTTTGACTCTTTCTGAATTAGGATTTCGTGGAGAATATCCATTTTCAAGTGGAGGCGGACACTTGGTATAGTTAGTACTGTGTTTCTTACCAGTATCCTTTACTTCAGATTCTTCTTCTTCAAACGCTTTCATGCCTTCAACTGTTGGGTATATCCTCTCAATCACATAAGAAGCACATGAGTAACTTTTCAATAATTTGTTTACCCTTTCAGTTTCTATTCTTTGGGTTTCCAATTTCTGTTCAAGTTCAACACATTTCTCAATGTAATTATTGATAACTTTCTGCTTTGTCATGAACGCTCCTTGAAGTGTCTTCATAGCTGTCGCTTGTTCACTGCTTGATTCATTGTATTGATTCATAGCTTTGTTTAGAACGTCATACGATTCTTTTAGTCTGTTCATGTTATGAATCAATGTGCTGTTTTGCTTTTTCACAGTTTCACAACTTTCACATTTCACAGGCATCTTTTGTGCATCAGCTTCCTCTTCAATCTTGAAGGCTGGAATTTCTTTGACCTGCTTCTTTATCACACGAACTCCTTCATCATCACTGTCATCTTGTTTTTTAACTTTCCTCTTTGTCACTCGAATATTTTCATCATCATTGTTATCTCTCTCGGCTAGATATCTTAAGTGCTCTTTCATTTTTCTTTCATAATAATCATCAACACTATCTTCAACAATTTGAGCAACAAAAGCTTTATGATCTGAAATTCTGTTAGGATCAAAATCATCCCAACTGAAGCCTTTTGGAAGCCTTTCATCATCTTGATTTATTAGACATGCTTTACTATCAGTTGAAATATATTTGTCCCAGCTAAATCCTTTTGACGATCTTTCATCATCTTGATTAACTAGATAAGCTTTCTTTGATTCTTCAATCTCCTTCCTAGCATGTGAAGTTTGTTGCGATTGTTGTTGATACGATTGTTGAGCAACTTGATGATAAATCGCTTTCCGATAATAATCATTGTTTCCGAAAGGATTTTGAGCTCCACTTGCTTCGCGATTTGTGCATTCTCGCTTGAAGTGCCCTTTTTCCCTGCAACGAAAACAAGTAACTTTAGATTTATCAAATCCTAAAGTAGAAACATTAGCATCACGGAAATCATCTCTTCCCGTAATCTGTTTAAACTTCTCAGCTCTCCTCAACACACTAGCCAAACACCACTTAATATCTATTAATTCCATCTCTTCAGCATCAATCTGATCGTAATCCTCTTTTGTCAACATTGGATTTCTGATCCTTCCTGCAACTAAACTCTCATAAGATTCTAACACAGTCACCAACAAAGACATATGACCTTTTGCAACCTCTTCAGAGAAATTCTGGCCATTCTCAAGATTTAATGCGATGTTGCGTTGTAGTACTTTGCCATTCTTGGTTGCTGAAAAATTAAGATCGAATGATGGATATGAAGAGAATCCAGTTTTGTTGTTTGAACCTTGAGACGACCCTTTAGAAGAACTGTTTGCATTGAATGCAGTTTCAATCTTTGGTGAAAAGTTGGTTTTATCACTAGTACCTCCTTTGTAATACAGACCAATGTCTTGTTCACCACCAAAGTCCTTCATTCTTGCTATTTTTCGTTGTTCCATCTCTTGAGCTTCTAGTTGTTCAATAAACGTGATCAACGTTAGATTGTCAAATTCAGGTTTATTTTTCAACATCATAAGATACGTGCCCCAAACCTCTTGTGGCAACGCATCGGCCAGCTTTTCAATCCATTCATCATTATCTTTCTTGATGTTCAATCTCTTCATGTTCATCACCAAATTGCAATATATTTCTATAATCTGCTTGGTGTTTTCAGTTTTCAATCCACGAAATAGATCAAATTCTTTCTTCAAAAGCGATTTTTTTTTGTTTTTGATCATGTCTTCACTTCCAACAAACTTCGATCTTAGTTCTTTCCATATTGAAAATGCACTTCCGTTGTGTCGTAATAAAATCAAAATTTCTTCGTTAATAGCTTGCTGCAATAGACTAATCATCATTTTTTTCACTTTTATATTTCTTTTTCTCATCAACACTTAGATCTTTAATAGCAACTTTCTCTCCGGCGTCAGTAACCGGTCTAATATATCGATATTCAATACATTCCCATGCATCTAAGTAATTTGCTTGAACCCAATTCTCAAAACGCTTTTCCCATCCACTATACTCCTCGATGTTCATGAGCTTAGGCGGTTTTTGCATGGTGCCCGTTTCATTTTCTAACATCGTGTTCTGAGTTACAGAGATCGGAGTAGCAAATGCGTTGTAGAATTCGTTATCCATGATTCGGTTTTGAAAACTTTCACAAAATCAGACTTTCAAACGAGCTGGATGATGTTTCATATGATCTGGGATTGTTCCACACGATCTGGACAACTTGGTGCGAAATGGTGCAATTCGTGCGAAATGGTAATTCCTTGATGTGACCTGGGTGCAATTCGTGCGAAATGGTAACTCCTTGGTGCGACCTGGGTGCAATTCGTGTGAAATGGGAATGATTTCAATCGAACTGAGATCAAATCGTGTGAAATGGATCCATTTCGTGCGAGCTGGACTTGTCCAATTCGTACGAATTGATGATGATGTCACACTATCGGTCGGTTTTTTGACAAATTGATAAGGTTTTAGTTCGATTTTAGGACTGATTCTTTCAAGGATTTGTTAAAACAGTGTTTCGCATGTTATATGAGAAAATCAACCCATTTTATCCATGAAAACCCTGTTAATTTTGAAAAATCTTGAAGAAAGTGAGTAGAAGTGAGAATTTTAGATGAAAAACAGCTAAAATGGTAAGAACTCTTCCTCCTGAGCTCTGATACCACCTGTAGGATCGTTTGCACGACCAAACGAGTCGTTCAGAAGAGATCTCGTCCAATACGAGAGGCGGAATCAGACGTATCGGAGTTATTTCAGCTGTATACACACTAAAATCACTTAATCTATCTCTTGTATTGATTTGATGACGTGTTACAACCTGGAGATACTTCGGCAGAGCTTCGCTACCGGAATCAGAAGTGTTACAAATGAAAACACAAGACACCTATTTATAGTATTCCCACTTCGCACGAAACAAGCATGTCCAGTTCGTGCGAACTGGCCACTTCGCACGAACTGGTCAGTTCATGTGAAGCTGCTTGTTTTGCTCAGTTTCCCGTTTCGTTCGTTCTACGTGTCTTAATCTATCAATTCTATTACAAGACTCGACACAAGACAAAGTCGACAGACATATGCACCAACACTATTGTTTCTGATTGAAAATGAAAATCAATAAACACTGCAAGGTATTCAATTTGTAACGAAAGAATCGTTAGGAGGTACACTGCGGTATGAAATGAATCTGGGTACCATTGTCTTAACACATAACTTGTGTTGAGAGCGCTTTAATCGTGATAAACAAAACGGATTTAGAACAAATGAATAGACAACCAAATCCGTGTATGAGGTGCGTAACCAATTTAGCGCAAGCTTCAATTTTGTGAAAGTATCACCGTGAGGCATCGAAATCAACAAACGATTTAGTGGAGGCGTAGACCAAGCAAGTCTACTACGGCTCAGAACAAAAGAACATTTGCAAAAATATTTGAATATGATGCTCCTAATACATCATATGACGTTTTAAATTGAATATGCGAAATGGATAAGTTCTAGCAATTGAACTTGGTTTCGGCGTAGCCTGACAATAAACATATGTATCAACAAGGGAATCTCAGCATGGTTACGAAGATGAACTATGAATGCAACTTGAAATAAAAGGAGTCTCAAGAAAATGTGATGGCTTGACAACAAAGGAGCCAACAATTACAAGAATGTAGGTTATTCGAATCATTGACCCATGGTTAGCTTTAGCAACATAACATTTGAACCTTAACGAAGCGTTTATTTGAAATGGAACCGCATGCGTAGCAAATGGTGCATGCGTAACATATAAGTTTCCAAGTGATGAAACAATGAGTATTTGCTAAAATGAAGAAATGACCAAGTGTCGAAACAAATGTGTGTTCGCTCTTGGCGAAGAAAATTAACGTGATGCAACTACCATTAAGGGGAGTAGAGGTGCAAACATCTACTCGCTAGAAGCAAAGGTGAAGATTTTTAAGGAAAGAAATCTGAGTACATTCTGTTTGTTTAACTAAAATAGCATATATGTCAGGACAATGGGGTTTGCTTGAGTTAATAAGCGTGATTCCTAAGTGACAACCCTTACGAGTTTAGCCTGGGTTCCCAAAGGATTAAGCACATGTTTACTAGGTTCTCATAGTTAGTTAAATAAATAATTCGTTAATCCTTGGCAAGAGTTACCAACTCTTGCTGGTTGGCTTGTTCGGCTCCTGGTAGTTGATGCTCATTTGAAAATCATTGTCCTTCTTCTTGATGGGCGAAACCGGGGTTACTCTAAACGGGAAACTTGGTCTGTTAGCTTCCTTCTCTATCATCTACTGAAGCTACACTGTCAATCCTTGCTTCTCCGAAAGTGTAAGTCGCTAAGGTGCGTTGACTGCAGGCGTGGCACCTGGAATTAAATCGGTGCGAAATTCGACTTGTCGTTGAGGAGATGATTCTGGCAAGCCTTCGGGGAAGACTTCAGGATATTCCCTTATCACAGGGACATCGTCGAGTTTTTGGTTCTTCGGCTCCCTTGTCCACGACAATGAGCCAAGAAGGCAACGCATCCCTTGCGCGAAAACTTCCGTGTCTTCAAGCTCTAGTAGTTTGTAGAGGCGTATCCTGCTTCATGAGTCACGATTGCTCTGTCGCTCATCATCGGGGTGTTGATAACAACCATCGTTCGATTGCTTGACAACTGGTCCATTCCAGTTACCACGTCGAGGCTTCCCATTAACTAGTTCTATCGAGTGCGGGTTATCTAACTTATCCCTTTACTAAACCAGGTATATTCTTAATTTCATGAGATACGAAGCTATGGTCGGCACTGGTATCAAATAACATAGATGCAAAATTTTGGTTGACCGAGAACGTACCAGCAACTACATCTGGATCCTGGCATGCTTCACGTGCTCCGATGCTGGATGCCCCTTCACGGTCTTGGTTAGTCCTCCTTGGGCAATCTTTTCTAAAGTGCCCCACGTTTCCACATCTGTAGCAGCCTGGAACCTTATCACTATTATTTCCGCCTTGGTTGTTGTCACCACTTCCTCCTTTTATGGGACTCTTTGCCCAACAGGCATCCTTGTTGTGTCCCCACTTTCCGCACTTACCGCACTTAGGCTTCTGGCATCGATCTTCATGGTGAAACTTACACTTATCACATCTCGGCTTAGTCCCCAAGTAAGTCTTAACATCGGCTTGATTGTTGTTAGGGCAATCTTTCTTGAGGTGCCCTTTGTCCCCACAGTCAAAACAACCTCGAATAAGTTTTTGTTCATCATTGGCCCTACTTTGATAGTCGTTGTTGTCGTTGTTTCCTTCGTGATTTATGTCGCCATATTGACCTTCGTTTCCATGTCCCGTACCGATCTGACACGTCTCCTTGACATGCCCTACTTTGTCGCAGACATCACTTCTTCCATCCCTACATGACCCAGCGTGTTGAAGTGGGCAGTTATCGCACTTAGGTAGGATGCCCATGTACTCCTTTCCCTTTTTGGCTTTGCTCATTTGGTTATCCTTCTGAAAGTCAGTGATCTTCCTTTTGTCCTTTCCGGATGACTCTACCTGAGTTTCCTTCTTCTCGTCAGGGTTTGAAAGCTTTTCCAGTCTAACCACTCCTTTACTGAGTGCCACACTTAATTCGACCACATCGATAGCTGTTGGCGGAGCTGATTCCATCATTAAGCGCAGGATCTGAGGCGCCAGTCCCAAGATGAATGGCTCCCCCCTTTTCATCTCTGGTTCCACTAGGTATGGAACAACTCGCGACAAATCATGAAGTCTCTGCACGTACTCCACCACTTTTGGACCTTCCATCATTAGCTTCCATAATTCGAATCCTAGCTTCTTGATTGCCATTTGAGAACAATACTCCTTACGCATCATTTCCTTCAGCTCACCCCATGTTAAAACATTTGTAGCAGCTCTGCCCATTATTTGAATCTGAGAGTTCCACCATGACCAGGCCCCATCTTGAAATAATCCTGACGCATATGGGACTTGTTGCTCTGGCGTACATCCGCTCATTCGAAAAACAGAATCCATGTCTTCAGTGCATTTCGCAAAGGCTATGGCACCTCCAGTGCCGTTGAAATTCGAAGGTTTATAGTCAAGGAACTGCCAGTAGGTACAGCCATGAGGTGGGTTGTTTTCTGAGGTACCCCTGCTGGGTTCAGAGCGCAGGGCCTCATGCTATGCTATCACTTGTGCGATGTGCGCTTGTAGTTCTGCCTTGGTCATGAGCAGCTGAATGATCTTTTGAGACATATTCTACAAAAAGTTTGGGTTGGTCAGGTCTCATTTGTTCAGGGAGTGTAAATAGTTGTTTAGAGATCATATGTATTTACACGAAATAAATCATCATATCAATACGTCAAGCAACAACATACTCATAGCGTAAGCAAGTAAATGGAATTATGTTAATTGAGCATAACAAACAAATACGTACCTTACAATCATTAGTAGCACGTCTAACGAGAATATTATGATTAGGTTTTCATTAAGCAGGTAAGCGCATAATATCTCAATCATAGCATAAACAAGTAATTTAACAATGTATATAATGAGAATAATGCGATTGAGCTTTCATATATCAATGACCACAAATACCGTTTTACAAATTCGTCAAATGTATCAAATCACAACAAAAGGGACTATAGGGTCACATCACCCATGTCCAAATCATCTATCAACTACAACAATCATATACACAAAAAGTGGTCTTCAAAAAGTCTTCTCAATCTGGGCTCAATAACAACACTCTCACCAAAATTAAGCTATCTGCATAAGACCAAAAACTGCTATGCTGATGGTGGAGGAGGAGGAGGTGGAGGAATGAAAAGCAAACTGCGCAGATGCGCTAGCTTCTCCTCGAGGGCATGAACATGACACAACAGATAGCTGATCTGCTGCTCCATAGTAAGGAAACGAACATCAAAATCTGGGTATGGTAAAAGAGGAGCGGGCGAAGTCGTGAATGGTGACTGACAAGTGCAAGGTGGAGGAGGCGGAATCCTCTCAAAATCCATGACTCTGTGACACAACATCTCCTGCTGGAGCTGTAAGGATAGGAGTAGCTCATCCCTCGTGTACCCAGTGTAATGGAAGGGATGATATGGATCAGAAACAGGCATCGTGTTGGGCGGAAACCAAATAAGTGGCTCGCCCGATGGTGCAGAAGCAAAAGGTGCAGTATGTGTAAACTGTGGCATGAAAGGAAAGGCTGCTGACACAGGTGGGACATGACCAGATGGCTGGCTAGACGGTCCTTCCCCTGGACGGGGTGGAGGGATATCCTGTAGGAACGTGACCGGTAAATCAATGTGGTGTATGTCAGACACATGTGGGTGAAACGGGGCGATATCAACGGGTGCATGTGCAGGTGCAGGTGGGGGAGCAACAGGCCTAACAAAAGGAGGCAAGTTATCATCGTCCTCTATCCACCCATTGTGGGTGAATGCATAACGGGGATCTACATGGTCAGCAAAAGGAGCATGGTCTGCGGGTGCAGGTAGAGGGTCAGGTAAAGGTGGTGCAACAACTGGTATGTCAACAGGTGCATGCTCAGGTAGGGGATCGTGAGCAGGTATCGGCTCGGGTGCAATCAAAGGCTCAGGGTCGACTGGTGCTAACTCAAGATCAGCAGGTGCATCAAAGAGCTGATCGTCAGGAATGACAGGTGCCTCAAAAGGCTGATCATCGGGGACAAACTCAATATCATGCTCAGGATCAAAGTCGTGTGGAAAGACAGGATTAAACTCATCATCAAACTCGAAGTCCTGCGGAGGAACAGGTGCGGCAGACATAACTGTGTCAGAATCAGAATCTGTGGGATAACGCTGTAATCCCAGTGCGTGTAGAGTAGTAGATGACACAGACTCGAATGAATCAGGACCAGAATGGTCGGATGAAATCTCATCGACAGGAATCTCAATAAGCGGAACAGCAATAACATCGTCGACTGGAGTCTCGACAAAAGGAGCGACAACGGCATCATTGACTGGAGCTCCATCATCCTGGGCACCCTCAGGGGGACCCTCAATAAAAAGATCGATGTCGTCGTCAGACATGGCATCAAGTGGCAGATCCTCGAAAGGAAATGCAACAAGAGATAAAGGAACAGGGATCTGAACAAGAAGTAGATCCCCGTCCAGAAAACCATCAGCTAGCGGTATATCATCACCAAAATCTGGTAAGGCAAACGGCTGGAAATCATCATCATCACTCGTAGTGTCAGATGTAAAAACCTCAGGGTCTGTGGCTATCTCATCATCCGAAACTATGGCCATAGGGTCTACGGTATCTGATACTCCACTCTCGGAGGAGGACATGGTGTCTGTAACAACATAATCACAACATATGCACGTATATCAACAATCATCAAATAAGCATGTAAGTAGTAACAATGTAAGCATGTATGTATCCTAGTCTTCCCAGGACTATCCCACCCAGCCTCTCAGACTAAACCACCTAGTCTCTCAGACTAAAACCTCCCAGTTTCTCAAACTGTCCCAACTAGTCTCTCAGACTACCCAGCCTCTCTGGGTGGACTACCAAGTCTCTCATACCAAACTACCCCGCTAGTCCCTCAGACTAACTCCCCAGCCTCTCAGACCAAACTACCCCGCTAGTCTCTCAGACTAACTCCCCAGTCTCTCAGACTGAACTATAAACATAAATTTTGAAATGTGTTTCGTGGCTTTGTTTGTAAAAATGCTTGTTTTCGGGATCTGGACGTTTTGTGTATGCAATGAAAACATGTTTGAAAACATTTTCGTGATAGCCCTAATGATCGTAGTCTAGACTCAAGAAGGAATCCTAGTTCACTACGACCGAAGCTCTGATACCAAGCTGTCACACCCTGACTTTTGCGGAAGCGTGGTTATTGGTGTGACTTCTTAATACCGTAGCATTCAATCATAACAACGTTATATGATAAAACCATAAGATGTTCATCCATAAAATTTAGTTTGAAAACAACATAGCCTAATTGTCTGAAACATTGACACCGAATTTAAGTTACAAACCATAATATGTTTTAATGAGTTCACGAAGACTTGACAACATGACTTATACCAACCCGAGCTTAGGACCATGTATCTCATCCAGGAGTAAGATACATCTCCTAAACCCTAGCGACTTGGATGACATCTTTTATTTGTATTGCATCTTGAAAACATGCAACACCTGCCAGATCCACTTAGTTCCCTGAAATACATGTAATTTGAAAAATATCAACAAAAGTTGAGCGAGTTCATGTGTGTGTGTGTATAAATAAACCTTTAAAGTATGTCTGTAAGAACGTATGTCCCTGGTATGTAGTAATAAGGAAAAAGAGATCACCAATGGGTTGCAAAGCCAATGGTATGTGTGAAAAATGGTGTAGGAAGACTCAAACCTAGCGGATTTTGCCACGGCTTCAGTTTGTGGACATAGTCACCACATGGGCCACCCTGGTCCTCATGGGTGTGGGCTCGCTACACCCAAATAGATCTATCACTCATGTCCCTCGGTCCTACGACGAGGATTAAACGCCTTAAGTGTTATATCCGCCACTCACATGATCTAGGAGTAACCCTCCTTAGCTAATCATACCATGTATAAAATGTTTCTAAATAATTGTAACATGTATTTCACCCCCGAAGTTATAAAACTGAAAACAGTTAAAAGAAAAGGGGGACATGAACTCACAGTATTGCGTCTTCTACGCTCGTAACCCAAAACTCCTCAGCAAACACGACTACCTACAATGTTCAAAGGTCTATTAGACGAACGGGCGGTGCCTTGCCTTATTATTTACGTTTTTGAGTTACGTTTCTGATATTATTCCAAGTTATAATTCCTTGTTAAAATAATGATTATTTTAACTTAAATTATATTTTACTTTTCGAATAATTGTTAGACAATATTTTGTAATAATACTTCTCAAGTATTTACTTTCGTATTTCTTTCCCAAGGATGGCGGTATTTCATATATGTGTTTTCGTATTCTTGTATTTGTAGTTCCAAATTAATATATTTTTAAGTCTAACTTAGAAAATATATTTAAACTTATTTTGTCCAAAAATAGTGTATTTCAAGAAAATATATAGTTTTCCCAAAAATCATATATCTTCTAAATATACTAGGAAAATATATTTTTACTTCCAAAAATAAAATATTTTCTCCTTGCCAAAAATATGATACAACTTTGTAATATTTACAAAAATCATATTTTCCTTTCTTGTATCCAAAATAATATTTATCAAAAATATATTTATAATGGTATTTTCCAGAATATTTTTGTAAGTTATGTTCTATCGTTCGTTTCCACAATATTAAGTGTGTAACTTATATATTTATTCCCTTGATATTCTTGGTATTATTTTGGATTGTAAATTTCATGGTATTTTGTTAAGTTATATTATTTTACCCTAAAATAATATAACTATTTCACCAAGTATACAAATATTCACACAAGTGTCTTTAATGTAAACATATATTCTAAATACATATTTATCCATTTTTATTTATAAAAACCAACCTCCAATATTTGTATTTTTGTTACAAAAATTATGGCAAAGTTTATATTGAAAACTTATGATCAAAATACACTTGTAAATGTTTGTTAGAAAATATTTTTCTAAGTGTTTATATTTTTAGAAAATTTTGCCATAGTTTCCTCTAAAAATGGAGGTGTCCATGCTATCAAAGCATATCATTTTCTTTTCAAAAATCATCAAAGCATTCAACAATCAATCCCTAAACAACTTACACTTACCAAGTGCAAAAACTATACAATTTACATAACAACATGAACTTGATCTTTCACAAAAACTTGTAGTAACTTGGTAGTGTTTTAAGTAGGTGTAGTTACCCTTTAAAGTGTGTTTATTTCTTTAAAAATCTCATTCTTGGAAGATTTAGGTGTTTACAACTTGTAAACACATTTTACAAAAACGTTTCTTTATGAAATCTTCTTGCTTCTCTAGTGTTTCTATACTTGTTTTATCACCAAAAATAGTGTATGCTTAAGTATGAACCAAGGTCTTCTAAAAATCATATTTTGAACTTGGTTCTTTTAGAAAAACCCTTCATAAATCTTAGATCTTTAAGTTTATCAACTCACTTGATTATCATTTTTCAAGAAATTATTTTGTTTTCAAGTTCATGCTTACACATGAGGATGATCATCTCTTTTCATCACATAATCATCCTCTCACTTGCTAGATCATGTGTTTAATCACAATCTAGTAAGCTCCTTATGATGATCAACATCATAATCTCAAGAAAATAACAATCAAGTATCATTCATACACTAAACAACATAGTTTCATCCATATTTCATCATATGTTAAGCTTATGTTCAAGATTCAAGATTATGTTCTTTAGTGTTCTTGTGATTTACAACATAATACATCTTTTAACCAACTAAATATGAAGTAAATAAGGGTTATGAGAGTCTTACAACTAGCACAAAGGCTAGGGAAGAACACTAGATGTTGGTGACACCAAAAGTAAAGGATAAAAGCAATCGGCTGAGGTCCTTCAAGATCCACAAGCACCAAGCTTCCTTATTCACCTTCTAACACCCTTGAATGAACTTGGAATGGATTGGATTGAATTGAAAGTGATGGTGGTGGTGTTGGGTGCTCACGGCCGAGAATGGGAGAGGGAGAAGGAGATGGGGGTGAGTTGTGAAGTGTGGATGATGATGGTTACTTATAATCCAATTTTGAGTATTACACATTGGTTCTTATGTCCCTCAAGTACCATGCAATATCTTTAGAAGATCCAAGTAAGATCAAGGAAGATTAGGGAAAATCTTGGTGGGGTCCATGGTGACCGTCCAAGAGAGGGCGGGTCTAGTTAGGATTTGATGTAAAGTTAGGTAATTTAGTTGAAAACCAAGTATGTTAGTTAGTGTTTATGTATAAGGTATGTTATATTGTGTGTCAAGGTGTTTGGGGATCATAACTAGCCAAGAAATAATAAAACAATGCTTCTAGTATAATTTTGGTGTTTCGGGTAGTGTCCGGTTGTTCGGTTAGATACCGGTTCGTTAAAGTGTCAAACTATTCCGTTTAGTGATCTTTAAGTACCCTTTTGTGACTCTTTTAATTCCCGACACTTAGGAAAGCATTCAGGACTATTTTGCCATATTTTTGCATGTAACTAGCTTGTTAAATTGCTGAATTTTGCTGAAATATGCAGAATTCTACACTTTATGTGGGTTTTAGGCACTTCCCGGCACTTAAACTATCACCTAGGGACGCAGTTTTATGGTCCTTACCTCCCTATACACTATACTAGTGTAGAACTTGGTTTCTGGCTAATACTAGGTCTCAAAACACTGCCTGTCTATATACTGAACCCCGTCAGCATATTCCTGTTTTATCCGTTAACTGTGCTAACTGAGCTTTATGCATCATGTATGTCAATAAAGTTTGTATGTAATAATGTTGTGACATTATGTAATATGTGATGCACATGTAAATATGATGCAGTAACCAGAAAGCAGTTTAAGTCATTAATTGTAATTCAACACAGTTATTAAGCACTAATCAATATTAATTAATTATACAGATACCTGTATTTTTTACGGTTGTCACAGAATCCCAGTTTAATCAAGAAGAGTTTTATCAATTAACACAGTATTGAGAGCTATTACAATGTTTATGTCTACACAATTACTCATTAAGTACTGTCAATCCTGACTGGTGGGTCATATTACACGTTGGCTCACTTTTTGTCCAATGGTAACGTGTTCCACATTTTGTATACAAAACCCCAACATACCGGCAGTAATTGAAGAACTACAAAGACTCAATCACTGCTTAATCATATTGTAAAACATTTAAGGTTTGGTAAAAACAGTTTACAAAAAGGAGATTACTCACATTGCTGTCTTAGGTTTTCTGTAAGGGTTTCTTGGTGATTATCTGTTAATTACACAAATGTACATGTGTTAGTATAATAACCCAATATTTACATTAGTAATACCCTCTCCGAGACGGCATTCCAACGACTACGTCGGGCAGAACCTCGACAGCCGTTACGGAACCCTGGATCAATCGGGCAGCGTATCTAATACGTAACCGGGGTTATAATACTTACAACGGAGTAGAACTTCATTAATTAGGGGGGTATCATGCCCGGAAATTATGTTATCTTCTTCATAAATTTGTAAGAAATAAAAGAAATGAGCGATCGGAACTGAAGGTCCAAGCTCCCATTATATAGGGTCTGAAATCGGGTTTCTCGTGGCCCGCGTAGACATAAGGGTCGTATTACGCAACCCGCGTAGTAGGGATGTCTTGGGATTGAACCCTATCAGAGGAACAGATAATTAAAGCCAAAACTGGATCAGAGCAGTGGATCCAGAATAAGCAGATGTTATGTATTCAAGTCTCTCCCCTTGAAAGTGGTTTCAACATCTGATGACCTCCAAATCCACTGATCGGTACAACTGCTGACCTACAACTGCTGATCAAGTCAAAGACTAATGAAGACTAAAGCCCTGCTGTTCAATCTACTGCTATGGGTCAAGCACTGCTGGATATATCAAGTGTTGTTGGGTTCACATCAGTGGAAGGATTCAGCAGTAGTTAGTTTGTCTTTATGTAATGTATTGTATAACCGTTGTTAGCATAGCGTACTTGTATAGATCAGTTGTTAGAGTTTTGTTAGGAGGTTAGATGTCACTTTCATGGTGACGTCAGCAAAGATGCCTCAGTGGTTTGTCCATGCCTATAAATAGAACAGTACCCTGTACTGTTCTATTAGCTCTTCACCATCTTTCTTCCTGTACGAACAAATCACTGTGAGCTCAGGCTGAGGGGGAGTTTGTTACATGCATGCAATTGTAATCGTTGATGAAATAAATTCAATCATTCGGTTCATTGTTGAAAATGTGTGTTGAAAGCAATTCTCCTGTTTGATTGTGAAAAGTTTGTTTCCATTTATATTCCGCTGCACTACTTGTTCATTGCTCATCTTAATTCAAACATAAAACACAATCAAAACCAAACTCAGATCCTAACAATTGGTATCAGAGCTCGGACAGTCAAATTTGATTTAACAATCATTTTGACATAAATAGTTCAGCTCACAATCGTTAATACTGATAGTTTGTTTGTTTTGTTGAAAAACATAGCAAGGTTTAATCACCATCAAAGTTGATTAATCAGTGTCTGTAAAATAACCAGGATGACGTCACAATCACAAGATGATAAGAATAACATTGGTTCTCTTTTCAAACCACCCATGCTTAAACGTAATGAATACAACATCTGGGAGAGAAGGATGGGTCACATCCTTGCTCAACAGAACACTGGATGTTGGAGATCTGTTGTCTTTGGGCCCCATGTTCCTATGGTGCCAAGTGTTGAGGATACAAAGAAGTTCGAACCTAAAAAACTTGAAAACTATACTGAAACTAACTTTCAAAAGTTCGAACTCGATGCCAAAGCATTTAGCATCTGCATTACCCAATGAAATCTATGCTAGACTATTACATTGTAACAGTGCCAAAGAGCTATGGGTTGCACTAAAGGAACAGTTTGGGGGAACGGAAGAAGTTATTGAAAATAATAGGGAAATTCTGAATCAGCAGTATGAAACCTTCTGTCACATCAAGGGTGAATCACTGACTCAGCAGTTTGAGCGGTTCAGTTGTCTCATTAGTGAGCTAAGACTTGTTAAAGTTACATTTCCAAATTCAACTCAAAATAGCAGGTTTCTTAGATCACTACCAGAAAAATGGGATACCATTGCATTTGTAACTAGAAATTCTACTGAGTTCAAGGATCTGACCCTAACCCAACTTCATGGTAGACTCCTAACCTATGAAAGGGAATTAAACCAGAAAAAGAAGTTGCAAGAGTCTGGCAAAGTTGCTAATGATTATTCATTTGGCAGCACAGCTCTTTTTGGTCAGGAAGAATCTGGTAGTAGTAAGGATCAGAGTTATGATCATTTTATTGATATAACTGCTGGTGGAAATTTTAACAACTCTGATTCTCACTCTGCAAATTATACTTTTACTGCAAATTGTGAAAACCAGTGTTGTAAAAGTCGCTAGGCGGTCCCTAGTCCGCCGACTGGGGAGTTGGGAGTAATCTGAGTACTCGGAGAGTACTAGGGGAGTACGCGGACATGGTAACTATAAAGAAAATTAGTTGTTATATATTACATATATGTTAAAATAAGCATAATTCATGTCAACTGAGTATAATTTAAAATGAAACATGTTTAAAGTTCAAATATTCTGAATACAAGTCCGACTAGTCTGAGTACAAGGTCGAGTAGTCCGAGTACAAGGCCGAGTAGGCTGATATTGACCGATTTTGACTAATTAAAAGTCAACAAACCACGTTGACAGCCTAGACCGACCAGGTCGACTCTTTCCGACTACGTCTGACAGGGCGCCGACTAGGACGACTAGGCGCCGAGTTTGATCGAGTTTGACCGAGGCCGACTAATTGAGTCCGCCTAGGAGAAAGTCGCCTCGGAGGGGTTTTAAGGACCGAGTACTCGCCGAGTACTCGGCCTTGGAATCCGACTTTTACAACACTGGTGAAAACCAGATGTCAGATAACTTGTGTTTTGAACTCAATGATTTGCAGCACTTTGATCCCACTGACTTAGAAGATATGGACATTTTGCATCAATTGGCTTTGCTTAGTGTAAGAACAAGCAAATTCTATAAAAGAACAGGGAGAAAATTCCCAGGGTTACATGGGAATTTAAGAGTGGGGTTGGATAAATCAAAACTGAAGTGTTATAAGTGCAATAGGCTAGGTCATTTTCCTAGGGAATGCAGGAGGCAAACCACTGGTCCAATAATAACTCATCCCAGCTCAAACCCTAGACCACAACATCAAAGCACTGTGCACTATACCCAATATACCCCTGCAGCACATGTTAACACTGCTCACTATACTGTAACCCTTATGCCTGTGCATTATGTTCAAACCATTGTTCCACAAATTCAGTATGTTCAAGCCCCTGTCCCTCAGGCACAAGTGCAACCTATTGCACCTCAACAAGCTGCTCCAATAACGGTACAACCAGATCAGCAAAGCTTCTTCACCCAAGGCTTTGTTGACTGGAGCAGCATGCCTGATGAGCTTGGTGATGAAAATTTTGCACTCTATGCTTCTAATGATACTTTTAATGATGAATTTTGTTTGATGGCATTAGAGTCAATACCAGAAGGGGTAGAAACTGAAGGTGAACAGCTAAGTGCTGAAACAGTGGATGAAGTGGCTGAAGCAGTGGTTACTGCAGCTGCTGGTGAACTACTGCTGGGAGAAAATTCAGAAACCCTGATTGAACCACTGTCTGACCCCTGGTCCAAAGAAGACAAAGAAGAAAAGGAAGAGAAGAAAGCAGGTGAGAAAGAAGTTGGAGCTGATGAAGAAGGTGATCATCAATGTGATTGTGCCATGATGGCTGCTGCTAAGGTATCACCTCAGGTTCTTGAAAAACTGTGTTCAGACAAATGCATTATTGCATTTGCTAGCATTAAAGAGGTAAATGAAAACCTTAGGGATAAAATCTTAACTGATGAAGTCAAATTTGAAAAGTCATTGAAAGAACTTAAAAACAAATTGGCTGAAAAGGACAAGGAAATCAGCAGTCTCAAAGAAGAGCAAAGCATAACCAAGACTCAACTCCAAACTATGGTAGAAAAATACCAAGTTTGTAAAAAGGAGTTGGAGTCCACCCAAATCACTTGTGAAAGATGGGTGGAATCTTGCAAAGGTTATGATGTCATGCTTGAGAAACAGCTTGAAAGCAATGTCAAGTTTGGAATAGGATATAGAAAATATGATGAACTTGAAAACACTGCTGTCAAACAAGCTGGTTCAACTGAAATAAAACCAACCAACAAGAATGGCCAAGAAGTTAAGATTACTGACAAACTTGGTAACAAAATCACTCTGGAAAGATCATCTGTGGGGTCCTCAACTTTTGAGGAAATTGAGAAATGCCAATTTAAACCCACATGGTCTGATGAGTGTGACATTCTTGAAAATTTCAAGCCCATGGATTTCACAACCACTGATGGTGTCACAGCTCCAAAAGCAAAGGTCATTCCTATCAAAGACATCCCAACAGTGGTTCAAAACTCTGTTGCTAAGGAGTTTGAGAAAAGGAAGAAAAGAGAAAAGATCAAAAACCTGTTTTGTGATTTTTTGTGAAAAGAGGAATCATCTAACAAAAGACTGTTTTCATCTAAAAGCACATGATCTAAACAAAACAAGTGTCATTGTACCTGCTGAAAGCTGCACCATCCGTGGTAAAACAAATCATAAAACTCAAGAATGTGTGTATCTCAAAAACTTTGATGTAAAAAGAATGAGTACATTGCAAAAACATCCTTAAGTTCATCAACATCATCTGTCAAGTTCACCAAGAACCAACCACTGTTTTTGCCAGTCCAAACAGCGATTACAAAACAGCTGAACCAAACATCTGTCCAAAGAGATGTTCAAGTGACTGATGCACCCCCTGCCAATCAATTCAGAAGAGGTAAGGGACAACCATCATACCAAAGGATCCCACATGTTTATGAGGCCTATAAAAGGCCTTCTAAACCAAGAGTGAACATGCATCCTTTTGGTTATCAGCATGTGATTGGTCAAAATCCACAACAGTGGTTAGAGAAAAACAGTCCTAAAACTGTCCAAACTCCTGACCTAACCATTGCCCATCCATCTGAATTCATCCCAGACACTGTTGAGACCCCATCCAAAGCCTTATTGGCTTTGGAGACCCTAATGAACTAATCATTTTACTTCATGTGCAGGGAGCTTCTACATGCTTAGATAGCCTTTGGTATGTAGTTAGTGGAGGCTCCAGGCACATGACAGGATGTAAAGCCCTTCTCAAAGATTTCAAAATCCATGGAGGGGGTGATATATCCTTTGGTAATAATAGTAAAGGGAAAGTTCTGGGGTCTGGTACAGTATAGTCTGGTAATGTAAAATTTGAAAATGTCAATCTGATAGACAATCTAAAATTCAGCCTCCTGAGTGTTTCAAAAATGAGTGATAAGGGGTATGGATCATTCTTCACAAAGGAGTGTTATAGGATTGTTGGACTAGAAATGGTTGAAAAGATTGAAGCAATAATAAAAACTGGAAAAACCAAACTTGTTGCTCAAAGAAGTGGCAATGTTTATGTGGTGGATATGTCAAAAGAGAGCCCCAGAACTGATGCTTGTCTGTTCTCAGTTGCATCAAACAAAGAGACAGAATTATGGCACAGGAGATTGGGGCACACAAATCTCAAGACAATCACTGCCATTTCAAAACAAGGGTTAGTAAGAGGTTTACCTCAAAAACTGTTCACCTGTCCTGAGCATTGTGTTTCCTGCCTAAAAGGAAAACAACATAAAAGCTCCTACAAATCCATTGATGAGTCCAAAACAACCAAATGTTTGCAAATGCTTCATATGGATTTGTTTGGCCCAGTTAAAGTCATGAGTCTTAAGAAAAAGAGGTATTGTTTGGTTATTGTTGATGACTTTTCTAGGTTTACATGGACTTACTTTTTACACTCAAAAGATGAGACTGCAGGCATTCTGCAAGACTTTGTGAAACAGGTTGAAAAGCAGTTTGACCTTCCAGTAAAAATCTTCAGAAGTGACAATGGCACAGAGTTCAGGAACAAGGAGTTAGATGATTTCTGTGTGTCAAAAGGAATTGTGAGGCAATACAGCATTCCAAGAACACTAGAACAAAATGGGGTTGTTGAAAGAAAGAACAGAACTTTGATTGAGGCTGCCAGAACCATGCTTGCTGATTCAGGTTTGCCATTAACTTTTTGGGCGGAGGCAGTAAACATTGCTTGATATGTCCAAAACAGGGTTTTAATCAACCCCAGGCATCAAAAGACTGCCTATGAACTAATGTATAAAATAAAGCCATTGATTTCATATTTCAAGGTTTTTGGCTGCCCATGCTTCATTTTAAACTTAAAAGATTCTATCTCAAAGTTTGCAGCCAAAATTGATTGTGGTTATCATCTGGGATACTGAACCACTGCTAAGGCCTACAAAGTGTTTAACACAAGGACCAAAACAGTGGAAGAGACTTTGAATGTAAAGTTCAATGAACTTTCATCAATGAAAATCCCAGCAAACCCTGCAGAATTGTTTAATCTTGAAAATTTGACTTTTGAAAATACTGTTGTCAAGACTAATAGTGCAGGTCCATCAGAGGATTCATCACCAGACTATGGGTATGAAATCATCATTCCTCAACAAAAGTCTGTCACAATGGGAAGAGCAGCAGATGTTCAAAACAGCTGTCAAAGCTCAACCACTGCTACCTCAACAGTTGTTGATCAAAGTAGCCCATTAACCCCTGCTTCCACATCATCAAACACTGTTGATAAAAGTCCTCAACCAGTGGATAAAAGTCAGCATGTGTCCACATCATTACCACCTATTCCACCACCTTTTGAAGCCACTGTTGGATCATCAAAGTCACCAGTAGTGGTTAGCTCAGATGATTCACATCTGTAGCCCTTCCCACTCAATGCCATTGTTCCATACCAAGGAGAGCTCATCTTCTTGAAATCTCATCCACCAGACCAAATCATTGGCAACATCAATGAAGGGGTGCTCACAAGAAGTCAATCCCAAAACATTTGTCTTTTTGCTGGTTTTCTATCTCTCCATCAGCCAGTCAAGTACCAAGAGGCACTAAAAGACAACAGCTGGGTAGAATCCATGCAAGAGGAGCTCCAACAGTTTAGAAGACAACAAGTTTGGGAGCTTGTACCATTGCCAGAGAGTGTAAGTCCTATTGGCACAAAATGGGTCTTCAAAAATAAAATTGATGAAAGGGGTATTGTTGTCAAGAATAAAGCCAGGCTTGTGGTTCAAGGCTTCAGACAAGAAGAGGGCATTGATTATGATGAAACATTTGCCCCCGTAGCAAGACTTGAAGCAATCAGACTATTTCTGGCCTTTGTTGTCAACCACAACATCAAGGTGTACCAAATGGATATCAAATGTGCATTCCTCTATGGTAAGATTCAAGAGGAGGTTTATGTTTGTCAACCTCCAGGCTTTGAGGATCCATTTAATCCAAATCATGTCTACAAGCTGAATAAAGCTTTGTATGGCCTGAAACAAGCACCAAGGGCCTGGTATGAAACTCTTTCCACCTTTCTACTTTCCATTGGCTTCACAAGAGGTAAAATAGATAAAACATTGTTTTTAAAATGGAAAGGAAAGTATTTGATGATTGTCCAAATCTATGTGGATGACATCATCTTTGGGAGCACATGTAACAAAATGTGTGAAGAGTTTAGGCAACTCATGACAGCTTAGTTTGAAATGAGTGCAATGGGTGAACTCCAGTGCTTTCTTGGTCTCCAAGTAAGGCAACTGCAAAATGGCACTTTTATCCATCAAGGCAAATATGCCAAAGAACTTTTAAAGAAATTTGAGATGGATGATTGTAAGCCATGTAGTACACCCATTGCAACCAATAAAGTAGTCATGTCTGATGAGAAGGATGATTTAGTTGATCAAACTTTATATAGAAGCATGATTGGATCTTTATTGTACCTAACTGCATCTAGGCCAGACATCATGTTTGCAACATGTGTTTGTGCAAGATCCCAATCAGCCCCTAGAAAGTCAAACCTTATTGTTGAAAAAAGGATATTCAGATACCTAAAAGGTGCTCCCACACTTGGTATCTGGTATCCAGCTGATGGTAAAATTGAGCTTTCAGGTTTCTCAGATAGTGACTTTGCTGGATGTGACAAGACAAGGAAGTCCACCTCCGGAGGGTGCCAATTCCTAGGCAGTTGTTTAGTGTCTTGGCAAAGCAAAAAGCAAGCAGCTATTTCCACATCCACTGCTGAGGCAGAGTATATAGCTGCTACAAGCTGTACAGCCCAACTGCTTTGGCTTCAAAATCAGTTGTTGGATTTTGGTATCACTGCCTTAAAGACACCACTCATGTTGGATAGTCAGGCAGTAGAAAATATCATCAAAAATCCAGTTTCCCACTCAACCACCAAGCACATTGACATCAGACATCACTTTGTGAGGGATTGCTATGAAAAAGGTTTGATTTCTCTACACCATGTTCCAACTAAGGATCAGCTGGCAGATGTGCTAACCAAAGCATTAGACACATCCACCTTTGAAAGCTTGATCTCTAGGATTGGCATGGTAAACATGGAATAACAGGCAAAATCCTGTTTTTCTATGAATAAAAGCATTAAAATGTTTTCAGAAAATCAAAAATTCATCCTTAAAAATAGCTAAAAATGAATTTTTCATTAAAATCCTTAAAAGTCTGCCATAACCACTGCTTTGTTCAAAAGTCTGTTCTACTGAAAACTCTGCCCACTGCTGAAAGTCAACCCCTGTTCTCTCATTTTCTTGATAAGCACTGTTGTTTAACATCAGTGTTTTATCCACTGATGTGCTATCCACTGATAGTAAAAATCACCCACCTCTTTCATTCTTACCATTACAACCACTGGTCTTGTTCCATCAGTGGTTTTCCTAAAAACACTTGTCCTTCATCTCATCAGGGGTTGGCACGTGGATAGTACATAGTGATCAGATCTTTTGTAACCGCTGCCACGTTAGCATTCATTTTTTCCTTTATAAAACCCTTTTCAAAACCCCAAACAAGGTTTTATTGTCGAATCGAATTCACAAAAATTCCTTTCTCAAAACAGTTTCCCTTTCCCTCTCTCAAATTCTTCAAAACCTTCATCAATCTTCTTCTCCAAAATGACAAAATCAAAGTCATCCGCAAAATCCACTTCAAAATCATCTCCTAAAAAGGCCACTCAAAAGGCAACACCCATCGAAATACCATACTAATCTCCTCACAATTATCTGGGTCTCCTTACAAAACCCGGCACCGCCGAAGCTTTCGATTCCATCATTGACATCATGTCTGCATCAAAGTACAAAACTTTGTTAACAGCAGATGCTCCAATTTACTTGAAAACCCAAAGAGAGTTTTGGAAAAATATTACCCTTGAAAAACAAGGCGAGGATGTCATAGCCATTAACTCTTCTCTAATGGGTAAAGCTGTCAAAATCACACCACAATCCATCTCGGAAGTCTTTGAACTCAATTATCAGCAAGGTAAAACTTCTTTTCCCAAAAATGAGTTAAAAACTAATTTCCTTGAAAGGGGTTATGCAGAAAAAATAAAAAAGGATACCTTACAAAAAGGTACTTTTCCACCTGCAACAAGATTTTTGTTCCATACCCTGCTTATGTGTGTTTCAAACAAAACCACTTCTTTCAATGAGATACCATTAAAGATTCAAAACCTGGGATATGCTATTCTTCAAGATGAAAATTTCAATTACTCCCAGGAAATCTTTAATGATTTGGTTAAAAATGTTGATAAAAAGCCATTCTTACTTTTTCCAAGATTTCTAAGTTATTATTTTGAAAAGAAATTTGGTAAGGATGATGCTCATGTAATAAAACAAGGTGACTCTTTTCAAATAAACAGCTTAACTGCTGAAACTTTTACAAGAATGTCAACACCTTGCAAAACACAAGCAGAGGTGCCTGAGCAGACTTTAGTAACTACCACTGCTCCTCAGGTATCTGCTGTTGAGCCCACTGCTCAAGGTGATCATAGCAGCAAAACAACTGCTTTGAAACCCACACCTAAAATCACCAAAAATCCAAAACAAAAGAAAACTCAAAAGCCCCCCAAACCTACCAAAAAGGCAACTCTGGAGGATGAGATACCAGAGAAACTGCCAGTGACAGCACAAAAGTCACAAGAAACCACTACTGCTACTTCCTCACAGCAGTTGGTAGAAATATCTCAACCCATGCCTGAAACTCCTCCTGCATCTTCTCAAAAATAACAGGTTGTACAAATAGGGACACCACAATATGATGATCTGGAATCACTTGCTTCCGTCATCCATAGCCCAATGCCCGGGGCCAATTCTCTTTCTACACCCAACCTCACCTCCACAATTCCCCCACAAACAAAAATATTGTTGGATGCTCTTGATTTGAACCAGGAACAAACCAGTCCTTCTCAATCACCTGTCAATGAGAACATATCTCAACAAGTGAGTGCGTCTGATGTATCAATCATTGCTAACCCACCAACAAGACCTGAGGAGGTTACACCCCTTGAGTTACAAGTAACTCTTGGTGGTAGTCCAAGTGAAGCAGCCACTACAAATGTTGAACCCACTAGTTTACATTTGGACAGTGGTTACATCAATAAGACTTCTTGGAGGCAATTTCTTCTCTGGGAACACTTGTGTATCCAGTTTATACTGGGTCACTAAAAAGTGTCTCTCAATTTGAAGGAAGAGGTCCCCAGTACCAAGACAAAGGGGCATCAGTGGATGACTTTTGGAATACAATCCCTGAGTCAACCACTGTTAGTGGGAAATCAGATGATCCCATTAAGTTGGGTGATGGTTTAATGTACCACGAATTGACTGACAGAATTGACAAACTGGATACTTCTGTTGCAGAAATTAAAGATATGCTGCAACAATTGTTGAAAGCTCAAAAGGTACCACCCACTGCTGCTCCAGCTCAAGCACCTGCACAACCTGCACCTGCTGCAAATGAGTTATGGGCCTTATTTCAACCACTGCTCCAACAACAAAGACAATTGGCTGATCAGCAGCATGAGATACATGTCCAAAAGCTGTGAAACATGATGGAGTCAAGGTTTAAAGATACCCAAGCTGACATCAAGGCTATAAAGGCCCACATACTGAACACCACTGGCACTGCACCTCCCACTGTTCTCTTTATTGATAACCCCCCTCCAGATAATTCCAAAAAGGGGGAGAAAATCAGGTAGTGGAAGAAGAAGGGTATTGAAGATGGTATTTACATTGAGCCTCAACAAGATAGTATGCTCAAAAACATCCCTTTTCCAGATGGATCCAAAAAGATTGATGTTACCACTAATGCAATTGCTGATGCATTAGCTGAGGTAAAAAGGGATAGAGAGGCTAAGGATAAAGCCAGGTGGGAACAAGAGAAAAGAGAATTTATGAAGCTGAATGTGCAAGGTCCTTCTAAACCTATGAATGATGAAAATCCCAAGGAAGAAAAGAAGATGCCCACTAGACAAGTGAGGCAACCTAAACACACACCATCCAGACCCACAAAGCATGCTTCCAAACCACCTACTAAAGGCTCCAAACCTCAAACTACCACCCAAACAGCTGTTGTAACTCCTGCTGAATCAACAACTGTTGATACTTCAGTAGTTTCAACAACTGCCAGCCAAACACCTGCCATCACTGCAACACACACCACTTCAACACACACCACAACCACTGCCTTACCACCACCACCAAAAATCACTTCACCACCAAAAACAACCTCACCACCATCACCTCCTGCTAAAAAGCTGAAGACATCAGATGTTACAACATCTGTTGTAATGACAATAGTGGTTGAAACACCAGTTGTTTCAACAACTGTTAGTCAGCCACCTTCCACCACTCAAATCACCACCACTGATCCACCCAAAACATCATCAGCCTCTCCTACAATAAAAAAGGAGAAGGATTTTTATACCTGATGATGATTCTCCATCACCACCACCAACATCCTCACAATCTCTTTCACTTATTAATATCCCAAACCCTGTTCCTCTCTTATCAGCTCAAGTACAACAGCTAATCACTACCATCACTCCTGCAGGTTTCCAATATCCTCTTGAACTTATTACAGTCAGAGAAGAGATCAAATCCTTTTACTATGAGGATGATCCTACTAAAAGGAGGTTGCCATCAATTGAAGGATATCCTAGGCCTAACAACATTGAAGAGTACTTGAAAGTTAAGGCTCAACAGGCAGAGGATATCTCCAAAAGAAGCTCTCAAGGCAAAACTGACAAAGAAATTCAAAGGCATTACCAATTTCTATTTACTCAAGTCAGATCCTTAGAGCAGTTTGCTAAGAATGTTTGTCAGTAACTATCAGAAAGAGCAGATGAAACCCTCAGAAAAGACTACATTGAAAATATCATGGCTTCTAAGAAGTATAAGGGGGAAAACATATGTACAAAGAGTGCACCATTCCTGAGCTTGAAAGTGAAGCAGCTAGGATTCAAGAAATGATTAAGAATAAGGTCAAACACACTCCTCCAGATTGGTCAAAGTACAAAAAGAATGTGCCTGAAAAGACATTGGAGCTGAAGAGAATGAAAGAGGAATATGTTGCTGCAGATTATGGGTCCAAAAATCAAGTGATGAGATGGAGAGAAGACAAAGTCAGGACCACCTACAAAAGGTTGGAGGAATTAAGGAAGAAAGATCCTAAAGTTCCACAAAAACCTGACTACCCTGAAGCAGAGGTTTCAACAAGACCACCAAAGCTGCAAATCAGGAGATCCACTGCTCCAGCTGGTACTGCCATCTATAAAAGAAGACAACAAAAACAGCTGGATGTTGAAACAGTGGAAGAATTAATGGAAGGAGATGACCTTGTAAAAGAGGGCATTAAGAAGATGATAGTTGAAACTCTTGGCCTAAATCAACCTGCAAGCACTGCTCAGTCAGTCATCACAAGGCCAGCATCACCAAACACCTCATCTAATAAAAATCGCCCAAGAAACCCACCAGACACAAAAGTACTAAAGTGGAAAACTGACAAACAGACCCATGTACTGACAGTGATCAAGTCTAGTGGAGAAGTGAAGAAAATAACAAGGGAACAAGTACTTGGCCTAAGTCTTGAAGATTTGCAGGATCTCCTTGATCTTCCTCTGTGCGGGGATGAAGATGACACAGATGCCTTAGACTTTGAGTTACAACTCAAAGGGTAAATAAGGAAACTGTTGATGAGGCAATAAAGATCTACCAATAATGAAGGGTTTTGGCATTATCTGTTCCAGGGGAGATTGTTGGGATTGAACCGTATCAGAGGAACAGATAATTAAAGCTAAAACTGGATTAGAGCAGTGGATCCAGAATAAGCAGATGTTATGTATTCAAGTATCTCCACTTGAAAGTGGTTTCAACATCTGATGACCTCCAAATCCACTGATCGGTACAACTGCTGATCAAGTCAAAGACTAATGAAGACTAAAGCCCTGTTGTTCAATCTACTGCTATGGGTCAAGCACTGCTGGATATATCAAGTGCTGCTGGGTTCACATAAGTGGAAGGATTTAGCAGTAGTTAGTTTGTCTTTATGTAATGTATTGTATAACAGTTGTTAGCATAGAAGTACTTGTATAGATCAGTTGTTAGAGTTTGTTAGGAGGTTAGATGTCACTTTCATGGTGACGTCAGCAAAGATGCCTCAGTGGTTTGTCCGTGCCTATAAATAGAACAGTACCCTGTACTGTTCTATTAGCTCTTCACCATCTTTCTTCCTGTACGAACAAATCACTGTGGGCTCAGGGGGAATTTGTTACATGCGTACAATTGTAATCGTTGATGAAATAAATTCAATCATTCGGTTCATTGTTGAAAATGTGTGTTGAAAGCAATTCTCCTATTTGATTGTGAAAAGTTTGTTTCCATTTATATTCCGCTGCGCTACTTGTTCATTGCTCATCTTAATTCAAACATAAAACACAATCAAAACCAAACTCAGATCCTAATAGGATGGTAGGGCCTAGCTTGTCTGGGTCAGTGTTCTAGCCTTGACGTGTGGCTGCCACATGGCAGCCCAGGGTCTTGCTGTGTTGATGATTGCTCGCGGCCCGCGTAAGACCAGGCTTAGGTCTACGCGGCCCGCCACAGCTCCAAAAATCTGATTTTTGTTTAAGTTTTATTGTTATATCGTATTTTGGGCTCGGTTTTCACATACGGGGTGTATTTTAAGACATATCAGAATATTTTAATATATATTAGTGTGTCGAAAAATATTTTGGAGGGTTGTTATACTAACCCAACCATAGTTAGTTTAGACATACATTCATAGCACTGCATTTAACTAGGGTTTGTTAAATGAGTCTACATTGGTAATTCGGGGAATTACCGAAACACACACAAGTTAATTCTCGAATGTTGGTGACTAACACGAATAAAAATTATAAAAGGATGGTTTATACAAACTTATACGTTGCATGACAAATACGTGAGTTATATGTTTTACCTTTAAACTGCAAGATGTTACGTGCTTCTGTGTAAAAGTTATACAGTTAAGGGTGTTTTATGATTAATGTAGAAATTATAATAAAACTACTACAAACCCTAAACTCCCCATAATCTCACTCTGTACGGCAGTTGTTTTCTCTAATCAATCTTGGCGACACAAATCTCACACACACAATCATCAAACCTCTGATCTTTCAATCCATCAAGAACAAACACTAGATCGAATCTAAGGTAAGTGTTTTATGTTATACGTTGATATCTCTGTTCTCTTGATTCCATGCAAAACCCTAGATATCCAACAATCGATCTGTGGTAGTTTAGCATGCCTGATTGAATGTGTAATTGTTGTTAAATATTGTAGATGCTATTGACATATTTGAACTGCTAAATTGTGGATTTGGTTTGTAACATTGTTGAGATTAGGGTTTGATCATAGAACTGTAACTGTTACATTGAAAAACTGTGATTTTTTCTTATTCTGTGTTACTGTGCGTTGTTAATCCGAGAATAATTGTTAGTCAAAGGATAATTGGTTCGACTTTATGAAGTCACAAAGTCCGTGTTATTGGAACTTCTGGTCCGATATACACAAAGACCAAGTTACTGGAATTTATAATTAAGGATCCGAGTTCAGTTATATTCCGAGTTAGTGTATATGAGGATCCGGTTTATTGTTTATGTTCTGAGTTTAGAGTCTATATAAGGATCCGAATTATTATGTTTGTTCCGAGTTATGGATTGGATATAAGAGTCCGACTTGTGTTTATATTTGTCCGAGTTTATCAATATGAATGGGTCAGAGTTTTTTAATAGATATAAGCATATGCGGGTCCGAGTATATGTAAGTCCGGGTATATGTAAGTCCAGGTATATGTGAGTCCGAGTATTTGTTCCGGGTTTTTGTATAACAAACCAAAGGTATCCGGGTTACATGTTTTGTCCGAGGTTGTTTAAAAGTGTCACACCCCCAAAATCCACAAGCGGAGTATCACCGCTTGGAGGCATGACATGTTACATCTTTTAACCAAATTAATATATTTTTAAGTCTAACTTAGAAAATATATTTAAACTTATTTTGTCCAAAAATAGTGTATTTCAAGAAAATATATAGTTTTCCCAAAAATCATATATCTTCTAAATATACTAGGAAAATATATTTTTACTTCCAAAAATAAAATATTTTCTCCTTGCCAAAAACATGATACAACTTTGTAATATTTACAAAAATCATATTTTCCTTTCTTGTATCCAAAATAATATTTATCAAAAATATATTTATAATGGTATTTTCCAGAATATTTTTGTAAGTTACGTTCTATCGTTCGTTTCCACAATATTAAGTGTGTAACTTATATATTTATTCCCTTGATATTCTTGGTATTATTTTGGATTGTAAATTTCATGGTATTTTGTTAAGTTATATTATTTTACCCTAAAATAATATAACTATTTCACCAAGTATACAAATATTCACACAAGTGTCTTTAATGTAAACATATATTCTAAATACATATTTATCCATTTTTATTTATAAAAACCAACCTCCAATATTTGTATTTTTGTTACAAAAATTATGGCAAAATTTATATTGAAAACTTATGAACAAAATACACTTGTGAATGTTTGTTAGAAAATATTTTTCTAAGTGTTTATATTTTTAGAAAATTTTGCCATAGTTTCCTCTAAAAATGGAGGTGTCCATGCTATCAAAACATATCATTTTCTTTTCAAAAATCATCAAAGCATTCAACAATCAATCCCTAAACAACTTACACTTACCAAGTGCAAAAACTATACAATTTACATAACAACATGAACTTGATCTTTCACAAAAACTTGTAGTAACTTGGTAGTGTTTTAAGTAGGTGTAGTTACCCTTTAAAGTGTGTTTATTTCTTTAAAAATATCATTCTTGGAAGATTTAGGTGTTTACAACTTGTAAACACATTTTACAAAAACGTTTCTTTATGAAATCTTCTTGCTTCTCTAGTGTTTCTATACTTGTTTTATCACCAAAAATAGTGTATGCTTAAGTATGAACCAAGGTCTTCTAAAAATCATATTTTGAACTTGGTTCTTTTAGAAAAACCCTTCATAAATCTTAGATCTTTAAGTTTATCAACTCGCTTGATTATCATTTTTCAAGAAATTATTTTGTTTTCAAGTTCATGCTTACATATGAGGATGATCATCTCTTTTCATCACATAATCATCCTCTCACTTGCTAGATCATGTGTTTAATCACAATCTAGCAAGCTCCTTATGATGATCAACATCATAATCTCAAGAAAATAACAATCAAGTATCATTCATACACTAAACAACATAGTTTCATCCATATTTCATCATATGTTAAGCTTATGTTCAAGATTCAAGATTATGTTCTTTAGTGTTCTTGTGATTTACAACATAATACATCTTTTAACCAACTAAATATGAAGTAAATAAGGGTTATGAGAGTCTTACAACTAGCACAAAGGCTAGGGAAGAACACTAGATGTTGGTGATACCAAAAGTAAAGGATAAAAGCTATCGGCTGAGGTCCTTCAAGATCCACAAGCACCAAGCTTCCTTAATCACCTTCTAACACCCTTGAATGAACTTGGAATGGATTGGATTGAATTGAAAGTGATGGTGGTGGTGTTGGGTGCTCACGGCCGAGAATGGGAGAGGGAGAAGGAGATGGGGGTGAGTTGTGAAGTGTGGATGATGATGGTTACTTATAATCCAATTTTGAGTATTACACATTGGTTCTTATTTCCCTCAAGTACCATGCAATATCTTTAGAAGATCCAAGTAAGATCAAGGAAGATTAGGGAAAATCTTGGTGGGGTCCATGGTGACCGTCCAAGAGAGGGGGGGTCTAGTTAGGATTTGATGTAAAGTTAGGTAATTTAGTTGAAAACCAAGTATGTTAGTTAGTGTTTATGTATAAGGTATGTTATATTGTGTGTCAAGGTGTTCGGGGATCATAACTAGCCAAGAAATAATAAAACAATGCTTCTAGTATAATTTTGGTGTTTCGGGTAGTGTCCTGTTGTTCGGTTAGATACCGGTTCGTTAAAGTGTCAAACTATTCCGTTTAGTGATCTTTAAGTACCCTTTTGTGACTCTTTTAATTCCCGACACTTAGGAAAGCATTCAGGACTATTTTGCCATATTTTTGCATGTAACTAGCTTGTTAAATTGCTGAATTTTGCTGAAATATGCAGAATTCTACACTTTATGTGGGTTTTAGGCACTTCCCGGCACTTAAACTATCACCTAGGGACGCAGTTTTATGGTCCTTACCTCCCTATACACTATACTAGTGTAGAACTTGGTTTCTGGCTAATACTAGGTCTCAAAACACTGCCTGTCTATGTACTGAACCCCGTCAGCATATTCCTGTTTTATCCGTTAACTGTGCTAACTGAGCTTTGTGCATCATGTATTTCAATAAAGTTTGTATGTAATAATGTTGTGACATTATGTAATATGTGATGCACATGTAAATATGATGCAGTAACCAGAAAGCAGTTTAAGTCATTAATTGTAATTCAACACAGTTATTAAGCACTAATCCATATTAATTAATTATACGGATACCTGTATTTTTTACGGTTGTCACAGAATCCCAGTTTAATCAAGAAGAGTTTTATCAATTAACACAGTATTGAGAGCTATTACAATGTTTATGTCTACACAATTACTCATTAAGTACTGTCAATCCTGACTGGTGGGTCATATTACATGTTGGCTCACTTTTTGTCCAATGGTAACGTGTTCCACATTTTGTATACAAAACCCCAATATACCGGCAGTAATTGAAGAACTACAAAGACTCAATCACTGCTTAATCATATTGTAAAACATTTAAGGTTTGGTAAAAACAGTTTACAAAAAGGAGATTACTCACATTGTTGTCTTAGGTTTTCTGTAAGGGTTTCTTGGTGATTATCTGTTAATTACACAAATGTACATGTGTTAGTATAATAACCCAATATTTACATTAGTAATACCCTCTCCGAGACGGCATTCCAATGACTACGTCGGGCAGAACCTCGACAGCCGTTACGGAACCCTGGATCAATCGGGCAGCGTATCTAATACGTAACCGGGGTTATAATACTTACAACGGAGTAGAACTTCATTAATTAGGGGGGTATTATGCCCGGAAATTATGTTATCTTCTTCAGAAATTTGTAAGAAATAAAAGAAATGAGCGATCGGAACTGAAGGTCCAAGCTCCCATTATATAGGGTCTGAAATCGGGTTTCTCGTGGCCCGCGTAGACATAAGGGTCGTCTTACGCAACCCGCGTAGTAGGGATGTCTTGGAATTGAACCCTATCAGAGGAACAGATAATTAAAGCCAAAACTGGATCAGAGCAGTGGATCCAGAATAAGCAGATGTTATGTATTCAAGTCTCTCCCCTTGAAAATGGTTTCAACATCTGATGACCTCCAAATCCACTGATCGGTACAACTGCTGACCTACAACCGCTGATCAAGTCAAAGACTAATGAAGACTAAAGCCCTGCTGTTCAATCTACTGCTATGGGTCAAGCACTGCTGGATATATCAAATGCTGTTGGGTTCACATCAGTGGAAGGATTCAACAGTAGTTAGTTTGTCTTTATGTAATGTATTGTATAACCGTTGTTAGCATAGCAGTACTTGTATAGATCAGTTGTTAGAGTTTTGTTAGGAGGTTAGATGTCACTTTCATGGTGACGTCAGCAAAGATGCCTCAGTGGTTTGTCCATGCCTATAAATAGAACAGTACCCTGTACTGTTCTATTAGCTCTTCACCATCTTTCTTCCTGTACGAAAAAATCACTGTGAGCTCAGGCTGAGGGGTAGTTTGTTACATGCATGCAATTGTAATCGTTGATGAAATAAATTCAATCATTCGGTTCATTGTTGAAAATGTGTGTTGAAAGCAATTCTCCTGTTTGATTGTGAAAAGTTTGTTTCCATTTATATTCCGCTGCACTACTTGTTCATTGCTCATCTTAATTCAAACATAAAACACAATCAAAACCAAACTCAGATCCTAACAATTGGTATCAGAGCTCGGACAGTCAAATTTGATTTAACAATCATTTTGACATAAATAGTTTAGCTCACAATCGTTAATACTGATAGTTTGTTTGTTTTGTTGAAAAACAGAGCAAGGTTTAATCACCATCAAAGTTGATTAATCAGTGTCTGTAAAATAACCAGGATGACGTCACAATCACAAGATGATAAGAATAACATTGGTTCTCTTTTCAAACCACCCATGCTTAAACGTAATGAATACAACATCTGGGAGAGAAGGATGGGTCACATCCTTGCTCAACAGAACACTGGATGTTGGAGATCTGTTGTTTTTGGGCCCCATGTTCCTATGGTGCCAAGTGCTGAGGATACAAAGAAGTTCGAACCTAAAAAACTTGAAAACTATACTGAAACAAACTTTCAAAAGTTCGAACTTGATGCCAAAGCATTTAGCATCTGCATTACCCAATGAAATCTATGCTGGACTATTACATTGTAACAGTGCCAAAGAGCTATGGGTTGCACTAAAGGAACAGTTTGGGGGAACGGAAGAAGTTATTGAAAATAATAGGGAAATTCTGAATCAGCAGTATGAAACCTTCTGTCACATCAAGGGTGAATCACTGACTCAGCAGTTTGAGCAGTTCAGTTGTCTCATTAGTGAGCTAAGACTTGTTAAAGTTACATTTCCAAATTCAACTCAAAATAGCAGGTTTCTTAGATCACTACCAGAAAAATGGGATACCATTGCATTTGTAACTAGAAATTCTACTGAGTTCAAGGATCTGACCCTAACCCAACTTCATGGTAGACTCCTAACCTATGAAAGGGAGTTAAACCAGAAAAAGAAGTTGCAAGAGTCTGGCAAAGTTGCTAATGATTATTCATTTGGCAGCACAGCTCTTTTTGGTCAGGAAGAATCTGGTAGTAGTAAGGATCAGAGTTATGATCATTTTATTGATATAACTGCTGGTGGAAATTTTAACAACTCTGATTCTCACTCTGCAAATTATACTTTTACTGCAAATTGTGAAAACCAGTGTTGTAAAAGTCGCTAGGCGGTCCCTAGTCGGCCGACTGGGGAGTTGGGAGTAATCTGAGTACTCGGAGAGTACTAGGGGAGTACGCGGACATGGTAACTATAAAGAAAATTAGTTGTTATATATTACATATATGTTAAAATAAGCATAATTCATGTCAACTGAGTATAATTTAAAATGAAACATGTTTAAACCATTGTTCCACAAACACTGCTCACTATGCTGTAACCCTTATGCCTGTGCATTATGTTCAAACCATTGTTCCACAAATTCAGTATGTTCAAGCCCCTGTCCCTCAGGCACAAGTGCAACCTATTGCACCTCAACAAGCTGCTCCAACAGTGGTACAACCAGATCAGCAAAGCTTCTTCACCCAAGGCTTTGTTGACTGGAGCAGCATGCTTGATGAGCTTGGTGATGAAAATTTTGCACTCTATGCTTCTAATGATACTTTTAATGATGAATTTTGTTTGATGGCATTAGAGTCAATACCAGAAGGGGTAGAAACTGAAGGTGAACAGCTAAGTGCTGAAACAGTGGATGAAGTGGCTGAAGCAGTGGTTACTGCAGCTGCTGGTGAACTACTGCTGGGAGAAAATTCAGAAACCCTGATTGAACCACTGTCTGACCCCTGGTCCAAAGAAGACAAAGAAGAAAAGGAAGAGAAGAAAGCAGGTGAGAAAGAAGTTGGAGCTGATGAAGAAGGTGATCATCAATGTGATTGTGCCATGATGGCTGCTGCTAAGGTATCACCTCAGGTTCTTGAAAAACTGTGTTCAGACAAATGCATTATTGCATTTGCTAGCATTAAAGAGGTAAATGAAAACCTTAGGGATAAAATCTTAACTGATGAAGTCAAATTTGAAAAGTCATTGAAAGAACTTAAAAACAAATTGGCTGAAAAGGACACGGAAATCAGCAGTCTCAAAGAAGAGCAAAGCATAACCAAGACTCAACTCCAAACTATGGTAGAAAAATACCAAGTTTGTAAAAAGGAGTTGGAGTCCACCCAAATCACTTGTGAAAGATGGGTGGAATCTTGCAAAGGTTATGATGTCATGCTTGAGAAACAGCTTGAAAGCAATGTCAAGTTTGGAATAGGATATAGAAAATATGATGAACTTGAAAACACTGTTGTCAAACAAGCTGGTTCAACTGAAATAAAACCAACCAACAAGAATGGCCAAGAAGTTAAGATTACTGACAAACTTGGTAACAAAATCACTCTGGAAAGATCATCTGTGGGGTCCTCAACTTTTGAGGAAATTGAGAAATACCAATTTAAACCCACATGGTCTGATGAGTGTGACATTCTTGAAAATTTCAAGCCCATGGATTTCACAACCACTGATGGTGTCACAGCTCCAAAAGCAAAGGTCATTCCTATCAAAGACATCCCAACAGTGGTTCAAAACTCTGTTGCTAAGGAGTTTGAGAAAAGGAAGAAAAGAGAAAAGATCAAAAACCTGTTTTGTGATTTTTGAGAAAAGAGGAATCATCTAACAAAAGACTGTTTTCATCTAAAAGCACATGATCTAAACAAAACAAGTGTCATTGTACCTGCTGAAAGCTGCACCATCTGTGGTAAAACAAATCATAAAACTCAAGAATGTGTGTATCTCAAAAACTTTGATGTAAAAAGAATGAGTACATAGCAAAAACATCCTTAAGTTCATCAACATCATCTGTCAAGTTCACCAAGAACCAACCACTGTTTTTGCCAGTCCAAACAGCGGTTACAAAACAGCTGAACCAAACATATGTCCAAAGAGATGTTCAAGTGACTGATGCACCCCCTGCCAATCAATACAGAAGAGGTAAGGGACAACCATCATACCAAAGGATCCCACATGTTTATGAGGCCTATAAAAGGCCTTCTAAACCAAGAGTGAACATGCATCCTTTTGGTTATCAGCATGTGATTGGTCAAAATCCACAATAGTGGTTAGAGAAAAACAGTCCTAAAACTGTCCAAACTCCTGACCTAACCATTGCCCATCCATCTGAATTCATCCCAGACACTGTTGAGACCCCATCCAAAGCCTTATTGGCTTTGGAGACCCTAATGAACTAATCATTTTACTTCATGTGCAGGGAGCTTCTACATGCTTAGATAGCCTTTGGTATGTAGATAGTGGAGGCTCCAGGCACATGACAGGATGTAAAGCCCTTCTCAAAGATTTCAAAATCCATGGAGGGGGTGATATATCCTTTGGTAATAATAGTAAAGGGAAAGTTCTGGGGTCTGGTACAGTACAGTCTGGTAATGTAAAATTTGAAAATGTCAATCTGATAGACAATCTAAAATTCAACCTCCTGAGTGTTTCAAAAATGAGTGATAAGGGGTATGGATCATTCTTCACAAAGGAGTGTTGTAGGATTGTTGGACTAGAAATGGTTGAAAAGATTGAAGCAATAATAAAAACTGGAAAAACCAAACTTGTTGCTCAAAGAAGTGGCAATGTTTATGTGGTGGATATGTCAAAAGAGAGCCCCAGAACTGATGCTTGTCTGTTCTCAGCTGCATCAAACAAAGAGACAAAATTATGGCACAGGAGATTGGAGCACACAAATCTCAAGACAATCACTGCCATTTCAAAACAAGGGTTAGTAAGAGGTTTACCTCAAAAACTGTTCACCTGTCCTGAGCATTGTGTTTCCTACCTAAAAGGAAAACAACATAAAAGCTCCTACAAATCCATTGATGAGTCTAAAACAACCAAATGTTTGCAAATGCTTCATATGGATTTGTTTGGCCCAGTTAAAGTCATGAGTCTTAAGAAAAAGAGGTATTGTTTGGTTATTGTTGATGACTTTTCTAGGTTTACATGGACTTACTTTTTACACTCAAAAGATGAGACTGCGGGCATTCTGCAAGACTTTGTGAAACAGGTTGAAAAGCAGTTTGACCTTCCAGTAAAAATATTCAGAAGTGACAATGGCACAGAGTTCAGGAACAAGGAGTTAGATGATTTCTGTGTGTCAAAAGGAATTGTGAGGCAATACAGCATTCCAAGAACACTAGAACAAAATGGGGTTGTTGAAAGAAAGAACAGAACTTTGATTGAGGCTGCCAGAACCATGCTTGCTGATTCAGGTTTGCCATTAACTTTTTGGGCGGAGGCAGTAAACATTGCTTGCTATGTCCAAAACAGGGTTTTAATCAACCCCAGGCATCAAAAGACTGCCTATGAACTAATGTATAAAATAAAGCCATTGATTTCATATTTCAAGGTTTTTGGCTGCCCATGCTTCATTTTAAACTTAAAAGATTCTATCTCAAAGTTTGCAGCCAAAATTGATTGTAGTTATCATCTGGGATACTAAACCACTGCTAAGGCCTACAAAGTGTTTAACATAAGGACCAAAACAGTGGAAGAGACTTTGAATGTAAAGTTCAATGAACTTTCATCAATGAAAATCCCAGCAAACCCTGCAGAATTGTTTAATCTTGAAAATTTGACTTTTGAAAATACTGTTGTCAAGACTAATAGTGCAGGTCCATCAGAGGATTCATCACCAGACTATGGGTATGAAATCATCATTCCTCAACAAAAGTCTATCACAATGGGAAGAGCAACAGATGTTCAAAACAGCTGTCAAAGCTCAACCACTGCTACCTCAACAGTTGTTGATCAAAGTAGCCCATTAACCCCTACTTCCACATCATCAAACACTGTTGATAAAAGTCCTCAACCAGTGGATAAAAGTCAGCATGTGTCCACACCATTACCACCTGTTCCACCACCTTTTGAAGCCACTGCTGGATCATCAAAGTCACCAGTAGTGGTTAGCTCAGATGATTCACATATGTAGCCCTTCCCACTCAATGCCATTGTTCCATACCAAGGAGAGCTCATCTTCTTGAAATCTCATCCACCAGACCAAATCATTGGCAACATCAATGAAGGGGTGCTCACAAGAAGTCAATCCCAAAACATTTGTCTTTTTGCTGGTTTTCTATCTCTCCATCAGCCAGTCAAGTACCAAGAGGCACTAAAAGACAACAGCTGGGTAGAATCCATGCAAGAGGAGCTCCAACAGTTTAGAAGACAACAAGTTTGGGAGCTTGTACCATTGCCAGAGAGTGTAAGTCCTATTGGCACAAAATGGGTCTTCAAAAATAAAATTGATGAAAGGGGTATTGTTGTCAAGAATAAAGCCAGGCTTGTGGTTCAAGGCTTCAGACAAGAAGAGGGCATTGATTATGATGAAACATTTGCCCCCGTAGCAAGACTTGAAGCAATCAGACTATTTCTGGCCTTTGTTGTCAACCACAACATCAAGGTGTACCAAATGGATATCAAATGTGCATTCCTCTATGGTAAGATTCAAGAGGAGGTTTATGTTTGTCAACCTCCAGGCTTTGAGGATCCATTTAATCCAAATCATGTCTACAAGCTGAATAAAGCTTTGTATGGCCTGAAACAAGCACCAAGGGCCTGGTATGAAACTCTTTCCACCTTTCTACTTTCCATTGGTTTCACAAGAGGTAAAACCTAACTGCATCTAGGCCAGACATCATGTTTGCAACATGTGTTTGTGCAAGATCCCAATCAGCCCCTAGAAAGTCAAACCTTATTGTTGTAAAAAGGATATTCAGATACCTAAAAGGTGCTCCCACACTTGGTATCTGGTATCCAGCTGATGGTGAAATTGAGCTTTCAGGTTTCTCAGATAGTGACTTTGCTGGATGTGACAAGACAAGGAAGTCCACCTCCGGAGGGTGCCAATTCCTAGGCAGTTGTTTAGTGTCTTGGCAAAGCAAAAAGCAAGCAGCTATTGCCACATCCACTGCTGAGGCAGAGTATATAGCTGCTGCAAGCTATACAGCCCAACTGCTTTGGCTTCAAAATCAGTTGTTGGATTTTGGTATCACTGCCTTAAAGACACCACTCATGTTGGATAGTCAGGCAGCAGAAAATATCATCAAAAATCCAGTTTCCCACTCAACCACCAAGCACATTGACATCAGACATCACTTTGTGAGGGATTGCTATGAAAAAGGTTTGATTTCTCTGCACCATGTTCCAACTAAGGATCAGCTGGCAGATGTGCTAACCAAAGCATTAGACACATCCACCTTTGGAAGCTTGATCTCTAGGATTGGCATGGTAAACATGGAATAACAGGCAAAATCCTGTTTTTCTATGAATAAAAGCATTAAAATGTTTTCAGAAAATCAAAAATTCATCCTTAAAAATAGCTAAAAATGAATTTTTCATTAAAATCCTTAAAAGTCTGCCATAACCAGTGCTTTGTTCAAAAGTCTGTTCTACTGAAAACTCTGTCCACTGCTGAAAGTCAACCCCTGTTCTCTCATTTTCTTGATAAGCACTGTTGTTCAAAATCAGTGTTTTATCCACTGATGTGCTATCCACTGATAGTAAAAATCACCCACCTCTTTCATTCTTACCATTACAACCACTGGTCTTGTTCCATCAGTGGTTTTCCTAAAAACACTTGTCCTTCATCTCATCAGGGGTTGGCACGTGAATAGTACATAGCGGTCAGATCTTTTGTAACCGCTGCCACGTTAGCATTCATTTTTTCCTTTATTAAACCCTTTTCAAAACCCCAAACAAGGTTTTATTGTCGAATCGAATTCACAAAAATTCCTTTCTCAAAACAGTTTCCCTTTCCCTCTCTCAAATTCTTCAAAACCTTCATCAATCTTCTTCTCCAAAATGACAAAATCAAAGTCATCCGCAAAATCCACTTCAAAATCATCTCCTAAAAAGGCCACTCAAAAGGCAACACCCATCGAAATACCATACTAATCTCCTCACAATTATCTGGGTCTCCTTATAAAACCCGGCACCGCCGAAGCTTTCGATTCCATCATTGACATCATGTCTGCATCAAAGTACAAAACTTTGTTAACAGCAGATGCTCCAATTTACTTGAAAACCCAAAGAGAGTTTTGGAAAAATATTACCCTTGAAAAACAAGGCGAGGATGTCATAGCCATTAACTCTTCTCTAATGGGTAAAGCTGTCAAAATCACACCACAATCCATCTCGGAAGTCTTTGAACTCAATTATCAGCAAGGTAAAACTTCTTTTCCCAAAAATGAGTTAAAAACTAATTTCCTTGAAAGGGGTTATGCAGAAAAAATAAAAAAGGATACCTTACAAAAAGGTACTTTTCCACCTGCAACAAGATTTTTGTTCCATACCCTGCTTATGTGTGTTTCAAACAAAACCACTTCTTTCAATGAGATACCATTAAAGATTCAAAACCTGGGATATGCTATTCTTCAAGATGAAAATTTCAATTACTCCCAGGAAATCTTTAATGATTTGGTTAAAAATGTTGATAAAAAGCCATTCTTACTTTTTCCAAGATTTCTAAGTTATTATTTTGAAAAGAAATTTGGTAAGGATGATGCTCATGTAATAAAACAAGGTGACTCTTTTCAAATAAACAGCTTAACTGCTGAAACTTTTACAAGAATGTCAACACCTTGCAAAACACAAGCAGAGGTGCCTGAGCAGACTTTAGTAACTACCACTGCTCCTCAGGTATCTGCTGTTGAGCCCACTGCTCAAGGTGATCATAGCAGCAAAACAACTGCTTTGAAACCCACACCTAAAATCACCAAAAATCCAAAACAAAAGAAAACTCAAAAGCCCCCCAAACCTACCAAAAAGGAAACTCTGGAGGATGAGATACCAGAGAAACTGCCAGTGACAGCACAAAAGTCACAAGAAACCACTACTGCTACTTCCTCACAGCAGTTGGTAGAAATATCTCAACCCATGCCTGAAACTCCTCCTGCTTCTTCTCAAAAATAACAGGTTGTACAAATAGGGACACCACAATATGATGATCTGGAATCACTTGCTTCCGTCATCCATAGCCCAATGCCCGGGGCCAATTCTCTTTCTACACCCAACCTCACCTCCACAATTCCCCCACAAACAAAAATATTGTTGGATGCTCTTGATTTGAACCAGGAACAAACCAGTCCTTCTCAATCACCTGTCAATGAGAACATATCTCAACAAGTGAGTGCGTCTGATGTATCAATCATTGCTAACCCACCAACAAGACCTGAGGAGGTTACACCCCTTGAGTTACAAGTAACTCTTGGTGGTAGTCCAAGTGAAGCAGCCACTACAAATGTTGAACCCACTAGTTTACATTTGGACAGTGGTTACATCAATAAGACTTCTTGGAGGCAATTTCTTCTCTGGGAACACTTGTGTATCCAGTTTATACTGGGTCACTAAAAAGTGTCTCTCAATTTGAAGGAAGAGGTCCCCAGTACCAAGACAAAGGGGCATCAGTGGATGACTTTTGGAATACAATCCCTGAGTCAACCACTGTTAGTGGGAAATCAGATGATCCCATTAAGTTGGGTGATGGTTTAATGTACCGCGAATTGACTGACAGAATTGACAAACTGGATACTTCTGTTGCAGAAATTAAAGATATGCTGCAACAATTGTTGAAAGCTCAAAAGGTACCACCCACTGCTGCTCCAGCTCAAGCACCTGCACAACCTGCACCTGCTGCAAATGAGTTATGGGCCTTATTTCAACCACTGCTCCAACAACAAAGACAATTGGCTGATCAGCAGCATGAGATACATGTCCAAAAGCTGTGAAACATGATGGAGTCAAGGTTTAAAGATACCCAAGCTGACATCAAGGCTATAAAGGCCCACATACTGAACACCACTGGCACTGCACCTCCCACTGTTCTCTTTATTGATAACCCCCCTCCAGATAATTCCAAAAAGGGGGAGAAAATCAGGTAGTGGAAGAAGAAGAAGGGTATTGAAGATGGTATTTACATTGAGCCTCAACAAGATAGTATGCTCAAAAACATCCCTTTGCCAGATGGATCCAAAAAGATTGATGTTACCACTAATGCAATTGCTGATGCATTAGCTGAGGTAAAAAGGGATAGAGAGGCTAAGGATAAAGCCAGGTGGGAACAAGAGAAAAGAGAATTTATGAAGCTGAATGTGCAAGGTCCTTCTAAACCTATGAATGATGAAAATCCCAAGGAAGAAAAGAAGATGCCCACTAGACAAGTGAGGCAACCTAAACACACACCATCCAGACCCACAAAGCATGCTTCCAAACCACCTACTAAAGGCTCCAAACCTCAAACTACCACCCAAACAGCTGTTGTAACTCCTGTTGAATCAACAACTGCTGATACTTCAGTAGTTTCAACAACTGCCAGCCAAACACCTGCCATCACTGCAACACACACCACTTCAACACACACCACAACCAAAAATTACTTCACCACCAAAAACAACCTCACCACCATCACCTCCTGCTAAAAAGCTGAAGACATCAGATGTTACAACATCTGTTGTAATGACAATAGTGGTTGAAACACCAGTTGTTTCAAAAACTGTTAGTCAGCCACCTTCCACCACTCAAATCACCACCACTGATCCACCCAAAACATCATCAGCCTCTCCTACAATAAAAAAGGAGAAGGATTTTTATACCTGATGATGATTCTCCATCACCACCACCAACATCCTCACAATCTCTTTCACTTATTAATATCCCAAACCCTGTTCCTCTCTCATCAGCTCAAGTACAACAGCTAATCACTACCATCACTCCTGCAGGTTTCCAATATCCTCTTGAACTTATTACAGTCAGAGAAGAGATCAAATCCTTTTACTATGAGGATGATCCTACTAAAAGGAGGTTGCCATCAATTGAAGGATATCCTAGGCCTAACAACATTGAAGAGTACTTGAAAGTTAAGGCTCAACAGGCAGAGGATATCTCCAAAAGAAGCTCTCAAGGCAAAACTGACAAAGAAATTCAAAGGCATTACCAATTTCTATTTACTCAAGTCAGATCCATAGAGCAGTTTGCTAAGAATGTTTGTCAGTAACTATCAGAAAGAGCAGATGAAACCCTCATAAAAGACTACATTGAAAATATCATGGCTTCTAAGAAGTATAAGGGGGAAAACATATGTACAAAGAGTGCACCATTCCTGAGCTTGAAAGTGAAGCAGCTAGGATTCAAGAAATGATTAAGAATAAGGTCAAACACACTCCTCTAGATTGGTCAAAGTACAAAAAGAATGTGCCTGAAAAGACATTGGAGCTGAAGAGAATGAAAGAGGAATATGTTGCTGCAGATTATGGGTCCAAAAATCAAGTGATGAGATGGAGAGAAGACAAAGTCAGGACCACCTACAAAAGGTTGGAGGAATTAAGGAAGAAAGATCCTAAAGTTCCACAAAAACCTGACTACCCTGAAGCAGAGGTTTCAACAAGACCACCAAAGCTGCAAATCAGGAGATCCACAGCTCCAGCTGGTACTGCCATCTATAAAAGAAGACAACAAAAACAGCTGGATGTTGAAACAGTGGAAGAATTAATGGAAGGAGATGACCTTGTAAAAGAGGGCATTAAGAAGATGATAGCTGAAACTCTTGGCCTAAATCAACCTGCAAGCACTGCTCAGTCAGTCATCACAAGGCCAGCATCACCAAACACTTCATCTAATAAAAATCGCCCAAGAAACCCACCAGACTCAAAAGTACTAAAGTGGAAAACTGACAAACAGACCCATGTACTGACAGTGATCAAGTCTAGTGGAGAAGTGAAGAAAATAACAAGGGAACAAGCACTTGGCCTAAGTCTTGAACATTTGCAGGATCTCCTTGATCTTCCACTGTGCAGGGATGAAGATGACACATATGCCTTAGACTTTGAGTTACAACTCAAAGGGTAAATAAGGAAACTGTTGATGAGGCAATAAAGATCTACCAATAATGAAGGGTTTTGGCATTATCTGTTCCAGGGGAGATTGTTGGGATTGAACCGTATCAGAGGAACAGATAATTAAAGCTAAAACTGGATTAGAGCAGTGGATCCAGAATAAGCAGATGTTATGTATTCAAGTATCTCCCCTTGAAAGTGGTTTCAACATCTGATGACCTCCAAATCCACTGATCGGTACAACTGCTGACCTACAACTACTGATCAAGTCAAAGACTAATGAAGACTAAAGCCCTGTTGTTCAATCTACTGCTATGGGTCAAGCACTGCTGGATATATCAAGTGCTGTTGGGTTCACATTAGTGGAAGGATTTAGCTGTAGTTAGTTTGTCTTTATGTAATGTATTGTATAACAGTTGTTAGCATAGAAGTACTTATATAGATCAGTTGTTAGAGTTTGTTAGGAGGTTAGATGTCACTTTCATGGTGACGTCAGCAAAGATGCCTCAGTGGTTTGTCCGTGCCTATAAATAGAACAGTACCCTGTACTGTTCTATTAGCTCTTCACCATCTTTCTTCCTGTACGAACAAATCACTGTGAGCTCAGGCTCAGGGGGAGTTTGTTACATGCATACAATTGTAATCGTTGATGAAATAAATTCAATCATTCGGTTCATTGTTGAAAATGTGTGTTGAAAGCAATTCTCCTATTTGATTGTGAAAAGTATGTTTCCATTTATATTCCGCTGCACTACTTGTTCATTGCTCATCTTAATTCAAACATAAAACACAATCAAAACCAAACTCAGATCCTAATAGGATGGTAGGGCCTAGCTTGTCTGGGTCAGTGTTCTAGCCTTGACGTGTGGCTGCCACGTGGCAGCCCAGGGTCTTGCTGTGTTGATGATCGCTCGCGGCCCGCGTAAGACCAGGCCTAGGTCTACGCGGCCCGCCACAGCTCCAAAAATATGATTTTTGTTTAAGTTTTATTGTTATATCGTATTTTGGGCTCGGTTTTCACATACGGGGTGTATTTTAAGACATATAAGAATATTTTAATATATATTAGTGTGTCGAAAAATATTTTGGAGGGTTGTTATACTAACCCAACCATAGTTAGTTTAGACATACATTCATAGCACTGCATTTAACTAGGGTTAGTTAAATGAGTCTACATTGGTAATTCGGGGAATTACCGAAACACACACAAGTTAATTCTCGAATGTTGGTGACTAACACGAATAAAAATTATAAAAGGATGATTTATACAAACTTATACGTTGCATGACAAATACGTGAGTTATATGTTTTAACTTTAAACTGCAAGATGTTACGTGCTTCTGTGTAAAAGTTATACAGTTAAGGGTGTTTTATGATTAATGTAGAAATTATAATAAAACTACTACAAACCCTAAACTCCCCATAATCTCACTCTGTAAGGCAGTTGTTTTCTCTAATCAATCTTGGCGACACAAATCTCACACACACAATCATCAAACCTCTGATCTTTCAATCCATCAAGAACAAACACTAGATCGAATCTAAGGTAAGTGTTTTATGTTATACGTTGATATCTCTGTTCTCTTGATTCCATGCAAAACCCTAGATATCCAACAATCGATCTGTGGTAGTTGAGCATGCCTGATTGAATGTGTAATTGTTGTTAGATATTGTAGATGCTATTGACATATTTGAACTGCTAAACTGTTGATTTGGTTTGTAACATTGTTGAGATTAGGGTTTGATCATAGAACTGTAACTGTTACATTGAAAAACTGTGATTTTTTCTTATTCTGTGTTACGGTGCGTTGTTAATCCGAGAATAATTGTTAGTCAAAGGATAATTGGTTCGACTTTATGAAGTCACAAAGTCCGTGTTATTGGAACTTCTGGTCCGATATACACAAAGACCAAGTTACTGGAATTTATAATTAAGGATCCGAGTTCAGTTATATTCCGAGTTAGTGTATATGAGGATCCGGTTTATTGTTTATGTTCTGAGTTTAGAGTCTATATAAGGATCCGAATTATTATGTTTGTTCCGAGTTATGGATTGGATATAAGAGTCCAACTTGTGTTTATATTTGTCCGAGTTTATCAATATGAATGGGTCAGAGTTTTTTAATAGATATAAGCATATGCGGGTCCGAGTATATGTAAGTCCGGGTATATGTAAGTCCAGGTATATGTGAGTCCGAGTATTTGTTCCGGGTTTTTGTATAACAAACCAAAGGTATCCGGGTTACATGTTTTGTCCGAGGTTATTTAAAAGTGTCACACCCCCAAAATCCACAAGCGGAGTATCACCGCTTGGAGGCGTGACATGACCAGGATCAAGCCACCAATCATATTGAACAAGCATGTAAGTAGTATATAAAGATCCAACACAATACAATTGGTGTCTAAACAAAACAATAGTTTAAGTTGTAAGCGGAAGCATAATGTTTAAAACAAGTCATAAGTTTAAACGTTTCAAAAGTTTAGCATGGCACACAGCTGTCCATGTCCCACAACGACTCTTCCCACTCTGATGCAAGCTCCATAGATACCTAACGACCTGCAAGGCATGTAACAACGAGTCAACAACAAAGTTGAGCGAGTTCACAGTTGGTTGTTTAGTTATAGTGTTCGTAAATCGTATGTTTATTTCCTAAACCATGTATCTTATTAATCTGTATCGCGGTTCCCCGAACATGTTTGCGATGATTAGTGGGGGCTTCCCATGTATATCGTATTAATCCGTATCGCGGTTCCCCGAACATGTTTGCGATGAATAGTGGGGGCTTCCCATGTTGTATGTTACTAGACTAGTCGTGTATGTACGTGCCCTTCTTGATCCAAGGACCGTAGCGAGTATGAGTGTACGTAGGTCTTACGTACGTGCCCTTCAATCCGAGGACAGTAGTAAGTATGAGTGTACGTAGGTTTTACGTACGTGCCCTTCAATCCGAGGACAGTAGTAAGTATGATTGTACGTAGGTTTTACGTACGTGCCCTTCCCAACCCGAGGACAGTGAAAAGTAGTTTAATAGTAACGATAGTACGAGTAGTTATTCAATCCCATTCCCAACCCACCGGGAATCCCATGCCTTAGGAGTGTGAACTCACCTTGGTTTGCTCGGCAGATAAAGCATTTGTCCTAAATTGGTCAACCACATCTCTGTTCTAAGGACTCCGAACAGCTGCTGAACCCGAACCAAGACCAGAATAAAACCAAAACAGAACTCGATCCAATCTTTGACCCGCTGACTTGTCTTGACCCGAGAACAAAACCATCAGCACAGTAACATCTTCATCGGACTCCCTAGCATCATCATCGAAAAACAAGAGAGGGGGGTTGCACCTTGTTTCCGTCGTTGGAATTCACCACCGCCGTACGATGCGGCTGCTGCGGCTGTGTTGGGTGTTAGATTCATCACCGCTGCCGCAGCGGTGGCGACGGAAAGACGAAAAGAGAGTGAATCAAGGGTGAGAGAAGGTTGAGTGTTCTTGAGTGGTGACCGGAGAAGCCTCCGTTATTGACACCGGTGAATTGACCGGAAATCACCGAGATTTTGTAGAGAGAAACAGATGTGCAGCTGAACAATTTTAGAGTGGTCTTAGGGTTCTATTAAAAATAAGGGTGAGGGGTTATAAGGATTTTAAATAGTGTAGGGTTTAGGTTAGTTGGGTTGGGCCTAGCCCAACTGCGTAAACCCGTCAAACGAATGTGCGTCTCGCTTAAACAGACTGGCCCGGTTTTAATTTAATAAATAAATGAATAAACCCCTTGTCACGGATTGTTATTCTTTTATAGATAAATAATAATAATAATAATAATTAATTCGAATATTAATCAAATATCCTTTTCTCAATGATTAGGATCGAGAGCACGGGGTGTTACATTCTCCCCATGTTACAGGAATTTCGTCCTCGAAGTTTAAGCTAAGATATACGATTCGTTACACGTAAATACACCTAGTTTCACACAAGTTCACGAAACGAATTATGCAAAGCACCTAGCACATGAAGTTACGTATCAAACAAGGTCACATAGCATGTAAAGTCATGTTGCATGTAAATTCATGTAATTCTCATAACATGAAAATTTTCACATAGTTTATTCTTATTTCACATAACAGGGAATATTATATAAGTTATATCTATTTTGCTCACGAACACTGTGTCGCGATTGTATGTGAAATTTTTTGGGACACCTGATTTATCTGAACTTGAGCACAACGCCTAAGTGAATATATAAGTTAACGAAGTTAAAGGGGTTTGTGTTCACCCTGTGAAGATCGGGTGTTACATCATCCCCTACTTGAAAGAATTTTCGTCCCAAAAATTTGTTCTAAAACGAGGGCTTGAAGTGAGTTACAACGCTTGGGGAGGGGGTGGGTCACACCCGGTTCCTCAATGAAGTGATAAAGTTGAGTTTATCAACTAACTATCGAAATTAGACCAATATGTTTAAAAAAATATTCCTCCAGGATTATTAGTTTGAAAAGTATTCCTTCCCAATACAGGGAGAGTAGTATTACAATCTAGAATTTTAAGGCAGTCCCAATCCAGGGGTAGTAGTGGTTCCCAATACCCGGGAATATGTACTTTTCTAAGGACGCGCGTGTAGCCTCAAGCTAGGGGTACCGTATGTATTTCCAAAACCGGGGAAATAGTGTGTTGTCCCAAACTATGGACATATGTCTTTAGTAAGAGTCGTTAACTCACTTTAGGGTGCGCGTTGCATCAAAAGTCTTGTGTCGACGACGCGAACTGGTATAGTAGGCAAACAATCACCAAAACACTCTTAATAATGGTTGCACGTCCTGAGTAACCAGGACTAGTGTACGGTTGTTTCACATAAGGTTGAGTTCCATCAACAGTAAACGAAGTAGGTGTTGTTTTCAGTCGTGGACATAATCGGTAGCACATGCCTGCAGCATGTCTTTAGTAGTTTGTTTGGTTCGACCAGGATCAAGCCACCAATCATATTGAACAAGCATGTAAGTAGTATATAAAGATCCAACACAATACAATTGGTGTCTAAACAAAACAATAGTTTAAGTTGCAAGCGGAAGCATAATGTTTAAAACTAAGTCATAAGTTTAAACGTTTCAAAAGTTTAGCATGGCACACAGCTGTCCATGTCCCACAACGACTCTTCCCACTCCGATGCAAGCTCCATAGGTACCTAACGACCTGCAAGGCATGTAACAACGAGTCAACAACAAAGTTGAGCGAGTTCACAGTTGGTTGTTTAGTTATAGTGTTCGTAAATCGTATGTTTATTTCGTAAACCATGTATCTTATTCATCTGTATCGCGGTTCCCCGAACATGTTTGCGATGATTAGTGGGGGCTTCCCATGTATATCGTATTAATCCGTATCGCGGTTCCCCGAACATGTTTGCGATGAATAGTGGGGGCTTCCCATGTTGTATGTTACTAGACTAGTCGTGTATGTACGTGCCCTTCTTGATCCAAGGACCGTAGCGAGTATGAGTGTACGTAGATCTTACGTACGTGCCCTTCAATTCGAGGACAGTAGTAAGTATGAGTGTACGTAGGTTTTACGTACGTACCTTTCAATCCGAGGACAGTAGTAAGTATGAGTGTACGTAGGTTTTACGTACGTGCCCTTCCCAACCCGAGGACAGTGAAAAGTAGTTTAATAGTAACGATAGTACGAGTAGTTATTCAATCCCATTCCCAACCCACTGGGAATCCCATGCCTTAGGAGTGTGAACTCACCTTGGTTTGCTCGGCAGATAAAGCATTTGTCCTAAATTGGTCAACCACATCTCTGTTCTAAAGACTCCGAACGGCTGCTGAACCCGAACCAAGACCCGAATAAAACCAAAACAGAACTCGAACCAATCTTTGAACCGCTGACTTGTCTTGACCCGAGAACAAAACCATCAGCACAGTAACATCTTCATCGAACTCCCTAGCATCATCATCGAAAAACGAGAGAGGGGGGTTGCACCTTGTTTCCGTCGTTGGAATTCACCACCGCCGTACGACGCGGCTGCTGCGGCTGTGTTGGGTGTTACATTCATCACCGCTGCCGTAGTGGTGGCGACGGAAAGACGAAAAGAGAGTGAATCGAGGGTGAGAGAAGGTTGAGTGTTCTTGAGTGGTGACCGGAGAAACCTCCGTCATTGACACCGGTGAATTGACTGGAAATCACCAAGATTTTGTAGAGAGAAACAGATGTGCAGCTGAACAATTTTAGAGTAGTCTTAGGGTTCTATAAAAAATAAGGGTGAGGGGTTATAAGGTTGTTTAAATAGTGTAGGGTTTAGGTTAGTTGGGTTGGGCCTAGCCCAACTGCGTAAACCCGTCAAACAAATGTGCATCTCGCTTAAACAGACTAGCCCGGTTTTAATTAAATAAATAAATGAATAAACCCCTTGTCACGGATTGTTATTCTTTTATAGATAAATAATATTAAATATTAACAATAATAATAATAATAATAATAATTAATTCGAATATTAATCGAATATCCTTTTCTCGATGATTAGGATCGAGAGTATGGGGTGTTACAAAAAGGAAGGAGTTTCCGAGTTTACAAGGGTTCAGAGGTTGGTTCCGAGTTTGTTCACTGGGTCCAAGTTTATCTTATATATAATTGTTCCGAGTTTGTGTGATCCGAGTATAAGTATGTGAGTCCAGGTATGTGATATTTGTTCCGAGTTTATTGATTAATAACTATTCGAGTTGTGAAGATTGTGTGATGTCCGTGTTTCTCAAAATCACACTACATGTCACCAACTAATGTCACCAACTAGAGAAATCCACTGTATGTTACTTAATGTTAAACTTGTTGATCTGATCACATTAAACACTTGGTTATTTGGAAACTTAGGGTATTGCATAACCCTACATGTATACATACTTACACATTATTGTACATTAGGTCTCGTATAATAGACCTAACACTTTATTAACGCGATAGAAGCACGTTAACACATACCGAGCAAACTAAGGTGAGTTCACTACTCTTCTACAAGCATGTATCCCAAGGGGACAAACCATTATTCCTAGGTGGAATACTTTTTAATAAATGTTTTAGTTTAATTTCGATGCCAGTGGGTAAACTCAATCTCTATCATGTAAGTCCCTACTTATTACCGAGCTAGTTGTCGTTGGAGGCAACGGGGTATTAGTTGATAGCACTATTAGGTTTGACAAACCTCACACCATACTCGGGAGTCGGTCGTGAACTAAGGACCTTAATCATTTTGGATTAATGTTGATAGACGTTGATGAGGGCATAAGAATCATAGTCAGTCATGTCGGTACCGAGTTAATATTCCATGACATGTCTTTAAAGCTAAACATTTACATTACTTTACATTGAACAAAACCAGTGGACTCGCCAACTTTATGTTGACACTCGTTTTCATGCTTTGCAGGTCGCTAGGTACATCGGTACGTAGAAACTTGCACTATGTGGAGTTTGAAGTGTCATGGGGTGTGCTGCTTGATGAGAACACTTAATATTATGTTTTTAAAACAATATGGTTTTAGTTGTCTTGAAACAGTTACTTTTGCTTCCACTAAATACATACTTTTGTTTGAGACAATTAATTTGGAATGCACTATTCATGTGGGACACGTTGATTATGGTTATTATTGTTTACTATTAGTTCGACATGATTAGTGGCTAAATCCTGGTACGTCACATGCCTCGTGGTAGAACCCGCCTGTGGTAATTTGGGGGTGTGACAGATAAAATGGCACTAACATTTTTGGTTAAAGCATTTTTTTAGGAAATTTGTTATGCCGTTTTTGGGTGCAAAGATCTATCAAATATTTTTCATAAGCCGAAATCTGTTTGATTGCATCAAGTAACGAGAGATCTATTTTGACCTGTTTAAAAAGTTCTCACAACTCATCTTGTTGTGGGCCTCGTTTGTTGACAACGTTTGTGTCCAGATTGATTAACGCTTTAGGAAATGGGATGGTATTACCCTTTGTACCCTATTCCTTTGTTTCAACCGGTTCGATTTATATTACCCTATTATTTTTTTTCTTGAAAAGTCACTTTTTTATTCTTTTTAGGGCTGACAGGTTCTGGTTCAGTTTCAGATGCGTTTTCCTCCTCTACCTCGTCCACAATACCCTCAACAAATGGTGGAGGAGACCCGACATTATTATCATAAACTTTACTAGAGCGAAGAATACTAACCTGATTAACTCTGGCATTAGACTAACTACCTTGATGTTGTGGATTTTTCATAGTATCACTGGGCACTCGACCTAAATCCTTCCTCACATGAGCCACATCGGCCATGAACTGAGCAACTTGCTTCTCCAATGCTTGCTGAGACTTTGACTGCAATTCTTGGTCTTTTCTAATTTGCTTCAGTATCTTCATCAACTCATTACTGGATCCTTCGTTTTGGTTTCTCATCTTGTGTACAACCCGACTTTTCAAGTCAAAGTCAAAGTACAAGTCAAAGTCAGGTCGTTACTCAGATATGATATTTCTTGCTTAGTTATTGCTTTGTACTATCGAGATTCGATAGACGATCTATGGGTAACAATTTTAAACGATATTTTAAACTATACAACACATTTTATAACGCTTGTACTAAACACAGTTAATGAATTTACAATGCTCTTTATCGCATTGTTACTCCCCGCCATCGCAATCGCAACACAAACTCGAAACGCAGTTATTGGTATTGTTCTTCGTGTGTTATTACATGCTTTACTTGTTTGTACCTTGTATATGTTTTGGGATGTTAATCGCAAACGCAATCGTAAATCTATCGCAACGCAATCTCATCGTAACTCGAATCGCAGATTTATTTTTATGTGTGTTATGTTATTTGTGTAACTACTTGTTAATGCTATCGCACTGCTTACTCGCAACTCGCTTAAACGCAACGCTCAACGCACGAAACGAAAGTCGGAAAACTAACTCGCACAAGCCGTCGGATCGAATGACCAACCGATCGAATGATCATCCGACCGGATGACCATCCGATCGACTGGCCATCCGACCCACTACTCTGCACCGCCTCCTCACCTTTCACCTATAAATACCCACATGTCACATCAACTGTTCATTGATGTGACAACCCAATCCAACCAGACTCTCCCAGCTCGCTTTCAAGCACTTTCCCTTCGATTCCAAGCGATTTTTGTAAGGTTTCTTCCTAAATCTTGTACTTCCATCTTCATTACACATATCTCCATCATCTTCTCCACAAGAATCACTACTTTTCACCAAGAAATCGACTGATTTGGACTGCTTTAAGGTGACGTCACCTCGGTTTCTTATGAACACTGAAGTGTGACATCATCACATCAAGATTCGTCCAGATCTAAAGAATTTTTACACGTCTTTACACTAATTTCGACTAGATCTAAACATTTTCAAACTGTTTCAAACTTTTCTTCAACATTCTTCACTTTTTACTTAAAACCGTTAGAATCTGGACTCGTTCAGGCTCTCTACTCATTCCCTAGTGTAGAACCGGTCCAAGAATGGACTTCTACCGAAGAGACAACCAATTCACGGGTTGAACATGAAACTCCGTCAAGAACAGTGAAGTCTGATCGAATGGGGTGATTCCCATCCGATCAACTGAGCTGAACTTGGAATGGTTTCCGTTGTTTGACATGTCGTCATACCGTCTCCGTCAAACTCAAAACTCTAACTTGAAAACTTTGTAAAATTTTTCAATCAAAATGGTTGCTCGATCGATTAGCCATCTGATCGGATGACCATCCGATCGAATAACTATTCGACCAGGCGACTGTACTTTATAAGTTCAACACTTAAACAATTTTACAAAACTTCAAAGAATATCAACTTTTCAATCGAATAGCCATCCGATCGAATGGACATCCGTCCAGATGACCATCCGATTGAACAACTTGAATTATACAACAACAAAAACATCAAAAGTTCAAACATTTTACAAATACACTCCTCCAATCGAATGATCAGCTGACCGAATGGTCATCCGATCGACTCACCGTTTGTCACTCATCTCACCTAACACACCATTACGCGTTGTTCAACGCTTACACTATCGTTCTCTAATCAGGCTAACTCCCAAGCGCTCCCTTCAATCCAAGGCTGTGTTTAATTACTAAACACATACTGTGAGTATACTCGAACCCATTTTCTTTTAAAGCACTTTGGGTGTTACATACGTTTTCTATATCAAATCACATCGATCATACAATGCAAACACCTTTAACGCTAACCTCTCTCTCATGTTTTACGTGACTCGATGAATGCTTGTATGTTTTGTTTACATAGTGATTGTTTACCTGACACCTTAGCAGCGATAGTACTATAGTTTGGACTCAACACCTATCGTGGACAGGGGTTGTTAAGGGTTTTACTTCACATGGTCACAGTGGTGATAATGTGTTGTACTCTACAACTTGCAGTCATGTCGGTTGCATACTTCATTGTCGATAGCTTACTTGCTTCACATTTCTACGTGTTACATGCTGGTTATATGTAAACGCTTTCCCTATACTATATGTTATCAAATTTGTGTACTCACCTTTACACTATGTGTATTGACTTTATTTTAACGTATGTGACAGGTATCTAGGATGCTATGTTTGCTGATTGTTTATGGAATCAAGTTAGGTGGTCTAGAAACCCACGAATAAATTCTGAGTTGTCGGAACTGTTATTTGTCTTTGAGAACAATATCTGTAATAACTATTTTTACTTTATATATTGATAGTATGGGACGTTAACGATTAATATAATGTCATTAATAGTGTTATGGATTCTCTTGGACAATTTGTTTCGCTCAGTGCCGCGCCCCGATGATTCCGCCATCGGTTGGGGTGTGACAGATTGGTATCAGAGCCATAACTATAGGGAATTAGGAAAGACACAACCTAGTCTGGGTTGATATCTTAGAATTGACCTAGTCTATAGTCTAAGTACCAACAGACCGACTTGTGCAAACCCAGTAGGGGTTTCGTACAAGTTTACTTGATACTCACGCTCGAACTCGCGAAAACTACTTAGCTTTTCCTAAAGCTGACACAACACACACATTTTCGAAAAACACTCGCATAACACAACCAAGTGATTTGGTCGAGATTAGGTGTGAAAACCAATAACTCTCGATAAGATCACTCGCTTTACGCACATTTTACTATCGAACACGAGAATTTACGTTGAGTCGGGAGTGAAATCCATATCTCGACGGAATTCTCCATCTTATTCTCGTGGTTTGCCACATCATCAGGAATAAAATTGTTAGGTTAGGGGTAAAACCCGCATCTTAATGACTAGTTCCAATCTTACTTTGGTTTTACAAAACTCTCACCAAAGTCTCAATGGGTTCCAATGACGAGAGACACGTCGTAACCAAAAGGATGCGTCATGCGTGCCGTTCGCCAGAATTGAGGCGAGAGCATAGTCTAGAAGGCCAAGACGTGTACTCGAGGTTATTGTGAATAGTTGAAACACTTTGGGTAGTCAATGTCTAAACACCCGAGACAATCTATTTCGATTCTGAACTCGCAACCGCTGACTCTGTGGATTCTTCTATTTTATATGCTTTTTGTGTTTTATATGTTTACTTGTTTCGATTTTTGGATACTTTATCGCTTTTCACTCATCGCTTTAATAAACGCGCACAACTCGCACTCCACACATATCGCTAACAACTCGCAGACAAGCTATGAACTCTCGCTTTGTTACTCGCTATCGCTACTCGCACTCGCAACTCTCGATCGCATTTCGCGGCTTTGAAGGATAGGTGAATACGTGCAAAATATGTAGGAGAATACGTGCAAAATATAGTTGAATATGTGCTTGCGTGGACTACGTGCTTATGTGCTTATGTGCCTATGTGGAATTGTGGATTATGTGCCTACGTGACTATGTGCCTATTTGTTAGACGTGTTCTTGTGATTTATGAAGTAATAATAGTCATATGGTGGTTAAGCGCTAAACTTTTTCGAAGACCCAATATAATCGAATCTCTTCTGAATCATATTATGATCTCTGCAGTAGACAATGTCATCCCTTGGTTCTCACACTCGCCGCAATGCTTAGAGAGGCAGAGATAACAAGCGCATCGCTTCTCTCGTCGCCAAAGAAATGGACAAATTCATACCTCATATCGTGAGCGAGATCAACGAGGTGAAGAGCAGCTCCTCTATCGAATCTAAGAGCGACTCGCCGAAAGCTCCCTTCAGTTTTAAGCAATTCAAGGCCTGTGGTCCTAAAGACTTCACTGGTGAAGATGGGCCCAGCGCCATGTTTCAGTGGTTTGACTCGATTAAAGTAACTCTTCATCAAAGTGGATGCCTAGACAACCTCCGCACTGTTAACGCAACTTGAGTTTTTCAGTCCAGGGCTCTGGACTGGTAGACTGCGGAGTGCAACAGCCACGGTAACGATGCAGCCTATGGACTCTCTTGGGAGGAACTGAAGGAAGTCATGATGAAAGAATTTTATCCCCCACATGAACTCCACAAGCTGGAAAATGAGTTTTGGGGTATCAAGCAAGAAGGTGGCGACAATGCCGGTCTTACTGCTCACTTTAAGCAGCTTAGTATCATCTGCCCTGATCAAGTGTCAACTCCCGACATCACAATCAAGAAATACATTCACGCTCTACCAGATTGTGTTGTCGATTTTGTTCAAGCAGCGAAGCCTGCTACCATTGAGGAAACCTTCCAGCTCGCTGCTGAGATCAATGACAAGCGAGTTTTGGCAGGTTATTTCAAGACCTCAAGCAAGAATCTTCATCAAGCAACTGCTACTCCCGCTACTGAAACCGCCACACCTCAAGTTTCAAAGTCATCGCGTCAAGGAAGCAAACGCAAGGGTAACAACAACAAGAGCTGTGCTACAACCGCCGCTCCTCTCAATGATGTTCCTGTGCAACCCAATCAGAATCTGAATCGTCAAGTCACTGCACTTGTGACCAACGCACCGCCTGCTAAGCGTGCATATACTGGTCCTCACCCTTTATGCCCTACTTGTACTTGCTGTCACCCAGCTGGGATAGCTTTCCGTTTTTGTGTCCACTGCAACATCTATGGACACTTCACAGTGAACTACCACACTGGCCCTCGTCAACAAGCACAAGCTCAAGCTCCTCCTGCACTGCAAGCTCCACTCCCCACTCCTCAGGGTAACCAAGTAGCTCCTGCTCCCGCTGCTCATGCACAAGCCTGCTATGCTTGTGGTGACCCGAACCATTTTGCAAATGTCTGCCCAAACCGTGTGGTGAAACAAGAGCCGCAGCAATCACCGCAGCAGCAGCAGCAACAACAACAATAACAACAACAGCAGCAACAGCCACAACAATAAGCAGCCCGCGGAAGAGCTTTCAACATCTATGTCCGCCAGGCTCACACTGACAACAATGTTGTCAACGGTACGTTTCTTGTCAACGGTATTTATGCTTCGTGTTTATTTGATACTGGAGCCGATAACTGTTTTGTGTCGTTTGAATTTGAGAAGCTCCTAAACCGTAAACGCACTAACCTCCCAACGACGTTCGACGTAGAATTTGCCACCAGAAGAACCGTCACTGTTATTTTTGTTCTCCGTGATTGTACACTTGATCTCAATAATCACGTCTTCCCGATCAATCTCATTCCGATGCAAGTTGGTAGTTTCGAAATCATAATAGGCATGGATTTTCTTTGTGAAAATCGTGCTGAAATCGTTTGTTTCGAAAAGATGATCTGTTTCTCTCTTTCAAACGGTGATCAACTCTGTGTCTATGGAGAAGTATCTTCGAAGGAACTAAAACTCATGTCGTGCATACAAGCAAGCAAGTATCTCCGAAAGGAATACAAGGCTTTCTTAGCACACATCGTAATAGCGGAGAAGGAAAAGGAAAAGAAGGCAATGGAAAAGGTACTTGTGGTTCATGATTTTCCTGTTGTCTTTCCTGACGATTTACCTGGTTTACCGCCATCTCGTGATATTGATTTTCGTATCAACCTCATTCCTGGAGCTAACCCTATCGCTAAAGCCCCTTATCGCCTCGCTCCGTCTGAAATGCGTGAACTTTCCAGTCAACTCCAGGATCTCAATGGAGCGCACATGTCCTTTTCGTTTAAAAGAAGGATGGATCGTTTCGAATGTGCATCGACTATAGGGAAATCAATAAGCTTACTATCAAGAATCGCGATCCCTTACCTCGCATCGACGATTTATTTGATCAATTGCAAGGCGCTACGTGTTTTTCTAAGATCGATCTACGCTCTGGCTATCATTAGTTACGAATTCAAAAGGAGGATATCCCGAAAACCGCTTTTCGCACTCGCTACGGCCATTACGAATTCGTCGTTATGCCCTTTGGTCTTACCAAAGCGCCCGCGGTTTTCATGGATTTGATGAATCGCGTGCGTAAACCCTTTCTCGACCGATTCATCATCGTTTTTATCGATGATATCCTTATCTATTCAAAGTCGAAGGGCGAACAAGTGCAACATCTTCGTTTGGTACTCGAACTTCTCCAAGGGAATTGCCTCTACGCCAAGTTCTCCAAGTGTGAATTTTGGCTTGAGGAGGTTCAATTCCTCGGTCACATCGTCAATAGTCAAGGTATTCGCGTCGACCCCGCAAAGATTGAAGCAGTTAAGAGTTGGATTACACCGACAAACCCGTCCGAAGTTCGCTCTTTTCTCGGATAGGCGGGTTATTACCGTCGATTTATCGCTGATTTCTCTAAAATCGTCATTCCTCTCACCTCTCTTACGCATAAAGACAAGACTTTTGTTTGGGGAACCGAACAAGAGGAAGCCTTTCAAACCCTAAAATGTATGCTTTGCAACGCTCCCGTACTCGCGCTACCCGATGGAAACGATGACTTTGTAGTTTATTGCGATGCATCTAACCTAGGCCTTGGTTGTGTTCTTATGCAACGAGACAATGTTATCGTGTACGCGTCTCGCCAGCTCAATGTCCATGAGAAAAACTACACAACCCATGATCTCAAACTCGGTGCAGTTGTTTTTGCGTTAAAGATTTGGCGACACTTCCTTTATGGTACCAAGTGTACGGTCTTCACCGACCATAAGAGCCTACAACACATCTTGAACTAGAAAGAGCTGAATATGGGCCAACTCAGATGGGTTGACCTTCTCAACGACTACGACTATGAGATTCGCTACGACCCAGGCAAAGCAAATGTCGTTGCCGATGCTCTTAGCCGACGAAGCTATTTACATAGTGTTTGTAACGCTCAAGCCCAACACGACCTCGAAGCTCTCATTCGCGACGCTCAACACGCCTGTTTTACCGAGCGCACTTTGAAGGCAGGACGAATTCTTGGAAACAAAAGCCAACTATTGAATAAACCGAATGGTATTTTTCACTATCTCGACCGCATTTGGATACCCAGTCGCAATAATCTCTGAGAAATATTGTTAACTGAAGCCCACAAATCTCGATATTCCATTCATCCCGGTGCCGACAAGATGTACCAGGACCTGCGTGCCAAGTACTGGTGGCCTGGAATGAAGAAGGATATCGTCCTCTATGTTTCGAAATGCCTAACTTGTTCCAAAGTTAAGGCTGAACGTCAACGACCCTCTGGCTTACTCGAACAACCCGAGATCCCGATGTGGAAATGGGAGAGTATAGCTATGGACTTCATTACGAAACTCCCCCGCACGCCATCAGGTCACGATAGCATTTGGGTTATCGTTGATCGACTTACGAAATCCACCCACTTTCTACCAATACGAGAAGACTTTAAGGTTGAACGATTAGCACGAATCTATACCGACGAAGTCATTTGTCGACATGGGATACCTCGTGACATCATATCTGACCGTGATGGTCGATTTACCTCACGTCTTTGGGAAACTTTTCAATCCGCTCTCGGTACTACCCTTAATCTCAGTACCACTTTCCATCCCCAGACCAACGGTAAGACTGAACGCACAATTCGCACCCTTGAAGACATGCTTCGTTCGTGCGTTATAGATTTTGGTGGTAATTGGGATTCGCATTTACCTTTAGTCGAATTCTCGTACAACAACAGTTGTCACTCTAGCATCCAAATGGCACCCTTTGAGGCATTATATTGAAGAAAATGTCGATCACCGATTGTATGGCACGAGATCGGAGACGCGTAAATTACCGGTCCTGAGTTATTGCAAGAAACGACTGACAAGATCCTCCAGATACAAGACAATCTCTTGAAAGCTCGGAGTCGTCAAAAGAGTTACGCCGATAAACGGCGCAAGCCCCTTGAGTTCGAAGTTGGTGATCACGTACTCCTAAAGGTGTCACCTTGGAAGGGGGTGATCCGATTCGGCAAGAAAGGAAAGCTAGCGCCTTGATACGTTGGGCCCTTTAAGATTCTGGAAAGAATTGGCAAAGTGGCCTACCGACTCAAATTACCGGAGGAACTCAACAACGTACATCCGACTTTCCACGGTTCGAACCTCAAAAAGTGTCTAGCCGAACAGAATTTACATGTCCCTCTCGAGGACTTGCAAGTGGACGAAACATTACACTTCCTGGAAAAACCAGTAGAGATCATGGACCGAGAGACCAAGAAACTTCGACGCTCTCGCATTCCTATAGTGAAGGTTCGCTGGGAAGGCAAACGCAACGCCGAGTTCACTTGGGAACACGAGAGTGATATGAAAGCTAAATATCCACAACTCTTTGTTACGCCTGCGCCTTAATTTCGGGACGAAATTCCCTAAAGTATGGGAAGCTGTAACAACCCAACGTTTCAAGTCAAAGTCATGTCATTACTCAGATCTGATATTTCTTGCTTAATTCTTTCTTTGTACTCTCGAGATTCGATAAACGATCTATGGGCAACAATTTTAAACGAAATTTTAAACTATACAACCCATTTTATAACGCTTGTACTAAACACAGTTAACGCATTTACAATGCTCTTTATCGCATTGTTACTCCCCGCCATCGCAATCGCAACACAAACTCGAAATGCAATTATTGGTATCGTTCTTTGTGTGTTATTATGTGCTTTACTTGTTTGTACTTTATATATGTTTTGGGATGTTAATCGCAAACGCAATCGCAACTCTATCGCAACGCAATCTCATCGCAACTCGAATCGCAGATTTATTTTTATGTGTGTTATGTTATTTGTGTAACTACTTGTTAATGCTATCGCACCGCTTACTCGCAACTCGCTTAAACGCAACGCAATGCTCAACGCACGAAATAAAAGTTGGAAAACTAACTCGCACAAGCCGTCGGATCGAATGACTAACCAATCGAATGATCATCCGACCAAATGGCCATCCGATCGACTGGCCATCTGACCCACTACTCTGCACCGCCTTTCTCACCTATAAATACCCACCTGTCACATCAACTGTTAATTGATGTGACAGCCCTATCCAACCAGACTCTCCCAGCTCGCTTTCAAGCACTTTCCCCTCGATTCCAAGCGATTTTCGTAAGTTTTCTTCCTAAATCTTGTACTTCCATCTTCATTACACATATCTCCATCATCTTCTCCACAAGAATCACTACTTTTCACCAAGAAATCCACTGATTTAGACTGCTTTAAGGTGACGTCACCTCGGGTTCTTATGAACACTGAAGTGTGACATCATCACATCAAGATTCGTCCAGATCTAAAGAATTTTTCACGTCTTTACACTAATTTCGACTAGATCTAAACATTTTCAAACTGTTTCAAACTTTTCTTCAACATTCTTCACTATTTACTCAAAACCGTTAGAATCTGGACTCGTTCAGGCTCTCTACTCATTCCCTAGTGGAGAACTGGTCTGAGAACGGACTTCTACCGAAGAGACAACTGATTCACGGGTTGAACATGAAACTGCGTCAAGAACAGTGAAGTCTGATCGAATGGGGTGATTCCCATCTGATCGACTGAGCTGAACTTGGAATGGGTTTCCATTGTTTGACGCATCGCCATGCCGTCTCTATCAAACTCAAAACTCTAACTTGAAAACTTTGTAGAATTTTTCAAACAAAATGTTTGCTCGATCGAATAGCCATCCGATCGGATGACCATCCGATCGAATGACTATTCGACCAGGAGACTGCACTTTATAAGTTCAACACTTAAACAATTTTACAAAACTTCAAAGAATATCAGCTTTTCAATCGAATAGCCATCCAATCGAATGGCCATCCGTCTGGATGACCATCCGATCGAACGACTTGAATTATACTACAACGAAAACTTCAAAAGTTCAAACATTTTACAAACACACTCCTCCAATCGAATGACCAGCCGACCAAATGGTCATCCGTCCGATTGGTCATCCGATCGACTCACCATTTGTCACTCATCTCAGCTAACACACCATTACATGTTGTTCAACGCTTACACTATCGTTCTCTGATCAGGCTAACTCCCAAGCGCTCCCTTCAATCCAAGGTTGTGTTTATTTACTAAACACATACTGTGAGTATACTTGAACCCATTTTCTTTTAACGCACTTTGGGTATTACATACGTTTTCTATATCAAATCACATCGAACACACAATGCAAACACCTTTAACGCTAACCGCTCTCGCATGTTTTACGTGACTCGATGAATGCTTGTATGTTATTTTTACACAGTGATTGTTTGCCTGGCACCTTAGTAGCGATAGTACTATAGTTTGGATTCAACACCTGTTGTGGGCAGGGGTTGTTAAGAGTTTTACTTCACATGGTCACAGTGGTGATAATGTGTTGCACATTCTACAACTCGCAGTCATGTCGGTTGCATACTTCATTGTCGATAGCTTACTTGCTTCACATTTCAACGTGTTACATGGTGGTTATGCGTAAACGTTTTCGCTATACTATATGTGTGACAACCGGTGATTTACGGCTCTTAATTACGTGATTAACAGGTGTTTAACGCGACAATAAATAATGTTTACGATGCAAATTGACTTAATTAGGCCTTTGGAGTGCCTAGGAACATCTATACGACTTGACAGTGCGCGAACGGTGATTTACAAAGAAACCTGCTGAATATTACGCGACAACGAACTGATGCCGTACAAGACACTGACAACGCCGACAAATATTAAATTTTTGCGATATATTCTAGCTTCGTAATTAAATTTTAGCAATCGTAGTTGAAACCGGCTCGAAAAACGGAATAAAGACGGCAATGATGTAATTTTTTTCGCGATTATTACAGTTATCGACGCACGAATGCGACTACGACGGATACGGACATTATTTTTTTTTACACATTTTTAACTCTACGGTGATTTCGGTTTTTAAAACGGGTTCGTAGGATTGGACGAGCCACTTACACATGAGATGGGCTTGTGGGCCCTGGGCCCAAGCCCAAAACCCAAAACACACAAGCCTAAACCTGCACATAATATACTAGATCTATTCCTTAAAGATCTATGCAGAATCTCACTAAATCTATAAGATCTATCTAAATCTAAACCAAATCTATATAAATCTCTACAAGAGATTTTATGTCTCAAAAATTGAATCCCACAAGATCTTAAATATTTCTATAAAACCCCCCTTTCTCTCTCGGTTATACATCCATACCAACAAAACACAGAGAATACATCTCCTACATACATCTCCCTCCCCAAATACCTGCACCTTATCCACTCCTCATCTTCACAATTCAAACACCTACCCTAAAAGAACTCTATCCCTCTCTCTCGATCATATTCACATACTTCAACCACACAAATAGATTCTCACAAAACAATCCCTCTTCCTCTCAATCATCAGCTGCAAGGACAATCGGAGGCTGCCAGCGCCTGGTTAACCGGTCGGCGATGATGTGTCCGACGAACCCCCCACCCCCCCCCCCTCGTCGGCAAAAAGGACCACCACCACCATAGCGGCAGCAGCGAGAGAGACGGAGAGAGACTAGAGAGAGAGAGTGATCGGAGATCGAGAGGAGAGAGAGAATGCAAGAGAGAGGAGAAACCAGGCGAAAGGGGAGCGGCGCCGCTCACGGCAGCAGCGGACGCCGGCGACAGCAGGAGTGGCGGCGGCTATGGTTTTGTCCGACAAGTTTCCGGTAAGTCATGGTTCCTTTCGTCTCATCTTCGTTTAGACCCGGCTCGAGATCAGGAATGTGACTCCCGTTTCGGGTCATGGTTCGAGGTTTGATTATGATGTGGTTTTGGTTCAAGTCTTTCGGTTCAACAGGTTCTAATTTCATCGCTTCGGGTCTCGGGTCAGACATAGTCGGGTATGAGTTTGAGCTCGGTACATCAACAGTTCGGTTCGGGTCATGTTACGGGCCAGATTTTGTTCCAGTAACGGTATATTCAAATTAAAGATTTTGAATTCAATTCTGGGTCAACAGACGGTCAACCCAGCGAGTTGACTCAGTCAACTCAGTCGGTCAACATCAGTTTTACCCGGTCAACTCGTTCGGTGTCTCGACATGAAGACTTGGTAAATTAATGACGCATATAATATTTGTGTTTTAATATAGATTTAATATTTTCATGAAACGAGCTCAAACCGAACGGATTAGTACTTAGATTTCATATTAGTCGCTTTTACAAAAGTTACTTATGTTGGTGATTAAAAATTTATTGAATTTTGATAAAAATAACGACAACTTGTGTTGTCGGGGGCGTCCAAAAATAGAGGAAACTCTGCCCGTTTTTCAAGAAAATCCGTAAAAACAAACGCGTTTTATTATAAAACGAACCATTGTATTCAAGTGATTTTTTTTTAAAACAAATATAAATGCAACAGTACTTTCGACAACACTTTTACAACATACAAAAACGACGATTCGGATACTATTTCCGACAATAAAGATAGTTGTTACATTTATTCTAAACTTTGAAATTTCGACAACTATTTCATAAAAATAAATATCGTTATGTATTTATTTTTTTAAAACGCAACAACTCAACGATGCTTTTACAAATAAATATGGTATATACACTTATTTCGAACATCAAACAAAGCGAAGGCTCTTTTGTAAACTTGAATATAGTTTACATATTATTTCAAATACCAAACGAAACGAATTCGTTTTATAAAATAAATATAGTTTATATATTTATTTTCAATATCGTACAAAATGAATCCTTTTGTAAATAAATATAACTTTATTTTTCTCCAACACAAACAGGTCGAATTCTTTTATAAAATAAATATAGTCATATTTATTTTCAAACACGACATTTCGGCGATTTCTCCTATAAAATAAATATAACTTTTCATATTTATTTTATACGCCTAAATGGCATACACGAATATTTTGACAAGGATCATACGAAACTCGATATATATAATACGAGTTTGTTATATATTATTTTCGTGTAAATATTCTTTTATACACGTACGACCTCTCGGGACGACAAGCGATCTTAACGACATATTTATATTTTTATATATAAATATTTATTTATTTTTAAATCTCTTGAGAATCAAGTCTTTTCAAGACTTATTGGTTATTATCGACTATAAACGACACTTATCAAATATGATTTAATCATTTTCGATAAGTTAACAAGTTACCGTTGAATCGTTCGGTTAACGATTCGGTAGAGCTCGATGACAGGTAATTTAGTTACTGCATTTACTTAGAAACTTATAAGATATTCCGTGGTAGGAATATTGTAGAATGCACGCTAGCAAGCCAAGCCTTGGAAACGACATCACGAAGTCGTAATTAGCTAGCTTTACACAAGGCAATTCAAGTGAGTTCATGTCCCCCTTTTCTCTTAACTGTTTTCAGTTTTATACTTCGGAGGTGGAATACATGTTACAATTATTACAGACACTTACAGACGCTTTTATACATGGTATGGTTAGCTTAAGGAGGGTTTAGACGCTTAGATCATGTGAAAGGTGGGTACAACACTTAAGACCATTAATCCTCGTTGTTAGGACCGAGGGACATGAGTGATAGATCTATTTGGGTGTAGCGAGCCCACACCCATGAGGCCGGGGTGGCCCATAGTGGTGACTGTGTCTTACAGCCGGAGGCCCGGTACAAATTTGCTAGGTTTGAGTACTTCCTGCACCGTTTCACATATACTAGTGGCTTTGCAACCCATTGGTGATCTCTTTTTTTTCCCTTAATTGCTACATACCAGGGATTTTCATACATACAGACACATTACAAAGTTTTATACATACTCACTTACACATGAACTCGCTCAACTTTTGTTGATTTTTCAAACTACATGTATTTCAGGAAACTAACGGATCTGGCGGAGTATGCATATGTCTAGCTGCGTTGAATAAGAGATGTCATCCAGGGTAGTAGGTTTAGGAGGTGTAACCCTTACCTGGACGGGTTACATGTCTTTAAACCACGTTTTATTTAAAGTCTTTTACTGTGTCTCATGAACACGTCGTAAACAAGTATGGTTTGTAACTTATTTTAAGTGCCGATATTTTCAAACAATGATGTTGTGGTATTATTAAACTTAATGAATGGATGAACATCTTGTGTTTTTATAATATAGCATTGTTATGATTGTTGCTATGGTATTAAGAAGTTACACCAAATAAACCCACGCTTCCGCAAAAGCCAGGGTGTGACAATATGTTATCAAACTTGTGTACTCACATTTACACTATGTGTATTGACTTTATTTTAACGTATGTGACAGGTGTCTAGGATGCTATGTTTGCTGATCGTTTATGGAATCAAGTTAGGTGGTCTAGAAACCCACGAAAAAATTATGACTTGTCGGAACTATTATTTGTCTTTTAGAACAATATCTGTAATAACTATTTTTACTTTATATGTTGATGGTATGGGACGTTAACGATTAATATAATGTCATTAATAGTGTTATGGATTCTCTTGGACAATCTGTTTCGCTTAGTGCCGCGCCCCGATGATTCCGCCATCGGTTGGGGTGTGACAGATTGGTATCAGAGCCATAACTATAGGGAATTAGGAAAGACACAACCTAGTCCGGGTTGATATCTTAGAACCGACCTAGTCTAGTCTAAAGTACCAACAGACCGACTTATGCAAACCCAGTAGGGGTTTTATATGAGTTTACTTGATACTCTCGCTCGAACTCGCGAAAACTACTTAGCTTTTCCTAAAGCTGACACAACACACACATTTCGAAAAACACTCGCATAACACAACCAAGTGATTTGGTCGAGATTTGGTGTGAAAACCAAGAACTCTCGATAAGATCACTCGCTTTACGCGCATTTTACTATCAAACACGAGAATTTGCGTTGAGTCGGGACTGAAATCCATATCTCTACAGAATTCTCCATCTTATTCTCGTGGTTTGCCACATCATCAGGAACAAAGTTGTTAAGTTAGGGGTGAAACCCGCATCTTAATGACTAGTTCCAATCTCTACTTTGGCTTTACAAAACTCTCACCAAAGTCTCGATGGATTCCAATGATGAGAGACACATCGTAACCAAATTATCAATCTATACATAACTATAGTAAGAGTGAAATCTGTAATATATATGGGTTAGGGAGGGGAAATATGTAATTGTTTTTTTTTTATTTGGAAAAATACGTAATAAGCCAGCTTAGAAGGGGGAAAGATGTAAATATAATGCCAATAAAAGAATCAAGTTAATGTTACATGGCATTCTCTTATTATTAGTGTTATTGTTATTGTTATTATAATATCATATTAATATACAATTTATTAATCTATACACAACAACAAATAAATACATATTGTTATTATATCATATTAACATATCCAATTTATCAATCTATACATAATTATAGATAGATACGTAATACACATAAATATTTGTCTTATATTATTGTAGTGTTTTATTTATTTATTTTTATTTTCATATGTGACATAAAGTTATTATTTTTTTAATCATTGCAGATCAAACAAAATTAGGTTATATACTTGTAGACCTAGATTGTCTAATCTAGCCTAATAGTTTGTTCGCGAATAACTACACATGTATCTCTTAATTTAGCAATATTATTATTTTATTAATAATATATTAGATTAATATCCAATTATTAATATTAATATATAACACATGTGGCGTCTGATAAAAAAATTACTTTATTGGGAATATAACTATGTATTCAACGAATTTTATACTGCCACGTCGATAAACCTATAAAAACGCATATGGTATATAGTTTAAAATTTAAATTATATTTAATATAATTTAGATTATATTTTAGTTTATTTTTGTAAGTTAAATCTTATTTTTGTAGAAGATATTTACATAGCTCTTTAAGTTCATATTTGACAAGGGATATAAATTATTGGGGTGAGTTTATTTGAATTAAAAAAACAACAAATTAAATAAGAAAATAGGCAAAAATAGCCCTTATTTAACTGACTTTTTTATGAAGTTAATGGGTGTATGAAATTGAAAAAAATGCAAACCTAGGGGACAGATGAGAAATTGTTATTTCTATTGGTATTATTATTTATTTGTATTTATTATATTATTATTGGAATTATGAAATATTATTATCTAGGTCATTACGTTATAGTTTCGTGTGTTGCACGGGTTTACATAATATATTGTCTTTATTCAACCCTTATAATACACGAGTCTATAACCTAGTATATAAATAAATTAAACGAGAGAATGTCACATGGCATTAGATGAAATCCTTCAATAAGAGAATGTCATGTGACATTAGATGAAAATTTTTATTAGTATTAGAAGATTATTGCCAATACAATGATCTCTAGATCAAGTGGTGGGATGTTTGCATTTCTCTTGAGAGATGCAGGTTCGACTCTCAGTTGGTGCAGAGTGAGACACTGGTAGACAAAGATATGAGACCGCAAGAAACCTGGGTTGGATCCTTGAGGCAAACGGGTTTTACTGATAATTCCACCGCCGTGCATTCGGGCGGGTAGGTTAACGGGTTTTCCCCGGAATTAGTGGTGGACTCGGGTTACTCTCGGAGTACTTCGTTTGGTCCACTGGTACCCCGTGAGTACTCGAGATTGATTCTGTTTGCCAATAAAAAAGTATTAGAAGATTATTATTATTTTATATAAAAAATGTAGCTTACAACAAAAACAACTAAGAAAATGATAAGAAAGAACTGAATATCTGGGACTTTATCTACTTAGATTACAAATTTAATATATAAAAAGAAATGAAAACTAATAAACTTTATTACAACTTGTTAACTTTTCTTTATTTAGAAAGAAAGGAACGAAAATCGATTCTCGAGTGATATAGGAAGCGTACCTTACAACTCATATTCCATTAAGAGTAATAATTATTATATATTTTTATTATTATAGGTTTAATAATATATTCTTATACGTAGATAATTAAGTTGCCTTCTCCTTATACAATATTTGTATAAAGATTATATTATTTTTTCCATTTGTGTCAACCTAATGTTTGTGGAAGAATCCGAATAATGTGATGTTCAAGAGCACAAAATAAAGAAACAGCAAAAAAAGCATTTAATAAAGCAATAAAGTTTTATTTTATTGAACACATATTTAAAAGGTGGTTCTATATTTTTACACGGCAGGATGGCACTTTATTTCATATACATAACTAATAAAATTACTCACGCTACGCTGCGGGTTTCGGTCGATTTCTATATTAGTTCGGTATAGCAGTCGGAAGAAATATGCTCAAAAGAATATCTACACATGTTTACATCCACCGAAAACCATAAAAAAATAAATGGACAGTGGTATCGACTGATTTTAAATTAAATGTAAATAGAAACTTAAACGTCATCTTTAATATAACTTTAATGAAAGTTTACGTCTAAACGTAAACCAACTTGAACTTTTATTGACACGTGCATAAAAATAAGCATGTATGAAAATATTTTTTTTAAGTTAAAGAATGGTAGGGCGTGTCAAAACGTAAAGTGACTCGAATTTATAATGTTTAATGAAAACGTATTATAATTGACCCGATTCGTTTCCAAACAAAATATACGTTGAAAACGTATATAAAAATAAGCAAAAAACCTATTATATTTGAACTGGTACATTTTCAGAAAAAGCAAAATAAAATTTAGGGTAAATTACTTTTTGAGTCCCTGTGTTTTGGTGGTTTTAACCACTTGAGTTCAAAATCAAAATGTTTAACGCCCTAAGTTCCTATAAGCACTTTTCTTAACCATTTGAATCCAATTTTCTAAAACAGTAAGAAATTTTTGGTTAAGTATTGTTAAATGACCAAAATACTCTTATAATTAAAAAATAAAAAAACAGATTATTAAGATTTTCTCTCTCTCTCTTATATCCTTCTTTTATCTCTTTCTCTCTCTCAAAATTCTGCATCTTCATCCTCTCATTTTTTTCTCTCTCTAGACCACCATCAACACCACCACCACACCACCACCGTCACCACCACAGCCATAACCACCACCTCAACCACAAGCCTCCGGCAACTTAATCCTCGTTGACCGGTTTTGACAAAACTTTATGTCAATCGTTTGATCATCCAATGGACACAATCGTCACCGGTCAAAGACTTCCGGTCGGTGGAACGTTAATCTCGACCAACTCTGCAGCGGCTTTTTCCGACGGAGATTACACGTTTACAGTCACCTCCGGCTACGGGATATTATAATGGAAAAACTTAACGTCTTACAGTTTATTACTCGATTCAAAATCGGTAATAAACTCAAACGGACCCATTACCTCTTTAATGGTAATAAACTCGGCGACCGACGGAGTGTTGAAATCGACGGTGGAGATCGTCTCGCAAGGTACAGCTGTTGTTCTAGAACCATCTGATGCTGATGATTCCGTTAATTCGGAATCTGTACGGAGTTCTAGAGTGTATAATCGTTTTGAGTCTCAATTGAATGCGATTCAAACTGATGTTAGAACTTATTGTGATGATCCTGAGGATTTAGATGAGTATAATAAGTGGAAATTAGATTTTGTGTTGAGTGATATGGAAGGTGAAATTGAGAAATTAATTGGAAGTGGTGGATCTGGTAAACATTTGCAGACGGATGAAGATCTGGAGTGGGATAAAATTGGGGATATTGGGAAGGATGACGAAAAAGATGTTCAGTAGGGATCTGGTAAAGATTTGCAGGTCACCGGTCAAGTTGATGCTGTTATTTGAGAGAGATAAAGATAAGGAATATGTAGAAATCTTAAAGAAATTAGTTTTTTATTTTTTAATTATAGGGGTAATTTGGTCATTTAACAAAACTTAACTACAGAATTCTAACTGTGTTGGAAAATTGGATTCAAATGGTTAAGAAAAATGCTTATAGGGACTCAGGGCGTTAAACATTTTGATTTTGGACTCAAGTAGTTAAAACCCCCAAAACACAGGGACTCAAAAAGTAATTTACCCTAAAATTTACTTTAAAACGTAGATCAACTGAAAATGTACACAATAATAAGAATAAGAAGATAATATATTTGACTCAACTCATTTTCAGGAAAATTTACGTTGAAGCGTAAATCAACATATTATATCAACATTAATTTCAGGAAAAATACATACGGACATGTACATATATATAAATACGTAAAATTTGATTAAAAAGTGTTTAGAAAGTTAAGGGCATATAAGTGTCAGTGCTGAAAGATAAGGGTAAAGTATATAAAACACAAAAAAAAAAGACAAAAGAACCAAAAAGACATAAAAAAACCCTTGAAACACTATTCACACAAGTTGGTAATTGTATTATAGTTAATTAATCTAAAAATCACATTTTCTCTAAAATTTGTTTATATTTAAAAAAATCTCATGCATCTCATTCTTCATATATATCTTTATTTTACCCATAAACACTTATTTTATTAATTTTGTATCTTTCTTATACACTTACATAAATTATATAGAGATGAATAGTAACACTTTAAATATAGCTGGCCATTATTTATTCTCTAAACTTATATCTAAAATAGAGAATGGGATGTAGAGGTGTTTTGGTTATTTTTTCTATGTTTCCCTATAATTTTGTTTGTAAAGAAAGTTTAGTTTAGAGAATGAAATATGAACCATCTTATGCATACACGACTTTATATCCATCAAACACTCTTATTTTTGCTTAATAATGCTGACAAAAATTTGATGAAATTTGAGGAGTTTAACGTTTTAGGCTATATACATTATATTATTAATGGATACTACCCAAATACTGGCTCTTTCTTGGAACTTGATTGAGTGGAAGATTAAAATATTATGTGCAGTATAAACTTGATTGAGTTTCCGTTGTTGCTGCCTTTTTGGTAAGGGACAAGGGTGGTGTTTTGTGAATCAAGTTTATCTCTTTCTAACCTTATTATAGATCTTTAGGAACCTTTTTCTAGTAAAAGCCTCAATTATTGAAGTCGTCGGAAAACACCTTTTTCACCGGAAAACTCCTTTTCCGCCGGAAAACTTCTTTTTTGCCGACAAACTCAACTTTTTGTTCGGAAAACTCAACACTTTCGTGCCAAACCACTTTGTAACCTTAGATCGTATCTTTAGAAACATTTTTTCTAGCCAAAAACGGTTTTCTGGCAACCAGAGACTAACGGCGTTAGGGTTCAGTTAGTCAGGGTCCATTGGTGACCAATATGTCAATAGTTGGGACTGCCAATGGTTATTTTTGAAGTTGAAACTGTTAGCGGCCAACGGCGAATAGTTGGGATTATTTAAATCCAATATTCCTTAAAAAATACAGTCGCTAAAGATTAGGAACTACTCCTTTGTGTTGTGAAATGAAAACATGAAATAATAACTTTAAGAGTAAACTGCTAAAATCGTCCCTGAGGTTTGACTCAAAATGCTAGATCAGTCCAAAATCAACTTTGTTTGCTAAAACAGTCACTGAGGCCAAGTTCTGTTGCTAGATCAGTCCAAGTTAACCCAATTAGTTAACTGAAGTTAGTTTTTAACTTTTATTTATTACACAAACAGTCCCTGTAGTTATAATTTACTAGTTTTAACTATGAGTTAATAGCCAAAATGGTCCCTGAGGTTTGCACCACCACCACCACCGCACCACCACCACCACCACCACCACACCGCCACCACCACCACCACCGCCCCCACCACCACCACCGCCACCACCGCACCGCCGCCACCGCCACCACAGCACCGCCGCCACCACAGCACCGCCGCCACCACCACCTCCACCACAGCACCGCCACCACCACCGCCGCCACCACCACCACCGCCGCACCGCCACCACCACCATCGCCACAGTGGGTTGCAGGTTTGACCGGAAAACTCGAAACAGTGGGTTGCAGGTTTGACCGGAAAACTCAAAATATTCTCTATCTGTAAAAAAAAAATAGTAAGGTCGCCCAGGTTTGACCGGAAAACTATTTTTTTTTACAGATAGAGAATATTTCGAGTTTTCCGGTCAAAACCTGCAACCCACTGTTTCGAGTTTTCCGGTCAAACCTGCAACCCACTGTGGCGATGGTGGTGGTGGCGGTGCGGCGGTGGTGGTGGTGGCGGTGGTGGCGGCGGTGCTGTGGTGGAGGTGGTGGTGGCGGCGGTGCTGTGGTGGCGGTGGCGGTGGTGGTGCAAACCTCAGGGACCATTTTGGCTATTAACTCATAGTTAAAACTAGTAAATTATAACTACAGGGACTGTTTGTGTAATAAATAAAAGTTAAAAACTAACTTCAGTTAACTAATTGGGTTAACTTGGACTGATCTAGCAACAGAACTTGTCCTCAGTGACTGTTTTAGCAAACAAAGTTGATTTTGGACTGATCTAGCATTTTGAGTCAAACCTCAGGGACGATTTTAGCAGTTTACTCTAACTTTAATTAGAAAACTATCTCTTAAATAATTCTATGCTTTCTATATAACAATTTAAAATTGCTATTAAAAAATAAATTTAAAATTAAGAGTAAACTGCCATTTTGGTCCTTGAGGTTTGGTCACTTTTGCCACTTTAATCCAAAACTCAAACCTTTTGCATCTGGGTCCCTGTGGTTTCACTTTTATTGCCATTTTGGTCCAAAAATGAAATCAGGTCATATTTCTCAAATTAAATCCTGTTATTTTGTCTTTTTTCTCAGGGGGAAAATAGTCATTTCTTTTTTATTTTATTTGAAGCTTTTATTAAAACAATAATCTTTTGTGAGTCCCAGCACACCCCCGCTTCTTCTTCTACCTCATTTCTCTATGTCTCTCTCCTACCATAACAACCAACATCCATCACCACCTCCACCACCATCAATCTCCACCACTGCCACCATCTATCTCCACCTCCACCACTGCTCAACGTCACACCCAAATCACAATAGAACAAACAGCAGTTGCAGAAACAAGAACCTAATTGTTACCGCTTTGTGAGATTTTCATCGAGATTTTGTTGTATTCTGATCTGATTCAATCTGTTTCGCCAGAGATTAGTTCAACATCAACCGACACAACATCCGACGTCCGAAGAGTTGAGTATCAGAAAAATAAAGTCCAAAGCGTTTGATTTAGGAGGTCATCAGATTGCCAGAAGAGTCTGGAAGGATTATGATGCAAAGGTATATAAATTATCTTCGTGTTGACTATGAGATTTTTGCTTGATACCGGTTGATTTACAAACTTATAGCTATATATGTTCATGTATCTGCGTTAGATCGGGTTTTATCATGCAAATTACAATTTATATTTAGTAGCTTAAAGTTTTTGATCGATTTGTTAGATTCAACTTGAAGGATCCTATGTTTTTGCTTATAATGTAGTAATGTGTGTTCTACTGGCCCAAACTAGTTAATATCTCATATCGTGGTTACAAATCATCAAAGATGTTATGGTGGTTTCCGGTTTTCGTGGTCGGGGTTTTGTGTGTGACGTTGAGCGGCGGTGGAGGTGGAGATAGATGGTGGCGGTGGTGGATATTGATGGTGGTTGTTATGCAGGAGAAATACAGAGAGAAAGGAGGTAGAAGAAGAAGTGGGGGTGTGGTGAGACCCACAAAAGATTGTTGTTTTAATAAAAGCTTTAAATAAAATAAAAAGGAAATGACCATTTTGCCCCTGAGGAAAAGGACAAAATACCAGGATTTAATTTGAGAAATATGATCTGATTTCATTTTTTGACCAAAATTGTAATAAAAGTGAAACCACATGAACCCAGATGCAAAAGGTTTTAAATTTAGACTAAAATTGCAAAAGTAACCATAACTTAGGGACCAAAATGGCAGTTTACTCTAAAATTAATGAACTCTCACGTGGGTGTCTTGATGGAGTTCAATGGTTGTTAAAACCAAATGGGATTTCAATTTCATCATGTAATCAACTTGATGTTTTGGTGGAAAGTTGATATTTTTTACTTATGAAAGGCAAAGACAGGCAGCACAATTAGGAGTTCACTTTTACCCCTAGTTCCAATCCAAAGTGAATATTTTATCGAAAATTAATTGATATTATTATCTTTTTGTTTTTATGGATTATTTAAAATCAAATGGGATATCAATTCCAATTGATTCAATAATGTGGGGTTTCAATTGATATCTATTTAGGTTTAGTATACTAATCGTAAGAAATATACTCAAAAGAATATCGACACATGTTTTTTACATCAACCGAAGACCATAAACATAAATTTAAATTGGACTAGGGGTGTTCAAAAAACTCGTGGCTCGCAGCTCGCTCGAAAAAAGTTCGAAAAGAGCTCGGCTCGAAATTGGCTCGGTTGTAAACGAGCCAGCTCGGCTCGGCTCGGTTTGTAAACGAGCCGAGCTCGAGCTTGGCATGGCTCGGCTCGCGAGCTCGTGAGCCAGCTCGATAAGGTTTACATCCTTCATTTTTGTTGTCCCACATCGCTTAGAAGACAAAAACTAAGGGAGAATCTCTCCTATAAAAGAATAACTATTCATACTTGCATATTTAGCCATTTGGTTAAATATTATTGCAATTATGGCCCTTAGTTTTTGAAAAGATTCATTTTTAGGGCTTTTAATTAGTAAATTTTGCGATTCTTTGTTAGTTCGAGCTAGATCGAGCCGAGCCGAGCCAACTCGAATTTTAATCGAGTCGAGCTCGAGCCTCAAATCTCAGCTCGATTTGAAATTCGAGCTCGAGCCGAGCCGGCTCGACTCGGCTCGTTTACAGCCCTAAATTGGACAACGAGACGGAATGATTTTAAATTAATTGTAAATGGAAACGTAAATGTTATCTTAAATATAACACTAATGAAAAGGAACCTAAAACTAAAACACTAAACATAAAGAAAACTAAAAATTAAAAAATAATAAAGTCCAGAAAAAAATAAAAAAAGAAACAAAAAAGCCAATAGGATAAAAGCACTATCCACATAACTTCATAATTGTAATTTACGTTAAAACATAGACCAGCACCTGAAAACATATATAAAATAAGAAAGAAAACGAATTATATTTGACACAATATTTTCGAAGAAAATTACGTCGAATGGTAAACAAACTTGAATTTATACTGACGCGTGCATAAAAATAAGCACTTAAGAAAATAGGTACGGCACATTGCGGCGATATCAAAACATAAAGTGACTCGAATTTATAGCGTCTAATTAAAACGTATTATATTTGACTCAACGTGTTTCCGAAAAAAAAACTTATGTCAAAACGTAGACCATTTGAACACGTACATAAAAATAAGCACGAAAACATATTATATTTTACCCGACTCATTTATAGAAAAATAAAATAAAATTTACATTAAAATGTAGATTAACTGAAAACGAACATAATAATAAGCATAAGAAATATATTATATTTGACCCAACTTATTAGTTATTACCGGGAAAAATTTACGTCTAAACATATATCAATTTGAATTTATACAAACACATACATAAAAATAAACATGTAAAATTTGATTACAAATTTTTTTAGAAAGTTAAAAAAATTGTAATTGTTAGCACCGAAAGTTAAAAGGTAAAAGTATAAAAAAAATAATAAAAATAAAGAAAAGAAAAGTCAAAAATAAAAGGAAGAGATAAACGACCAAAAAAGAAAAAAAAAGTTACTATTCATCCAACTTGCAATTAAAATTGTTATATTATATAATATATAATATATAATTTAATATAATATAAAATATAATTATATAATATAATATATAATATAATATATAATTTACTATATTATGATTGAAAATGATGCATTTCGTCAAATATAATTTAATACTAATATAATGATTTGGTCATTTCTGTTGCTTGTTTTGTATACCGTGCTCCTAAAATAGGAAAAATATAGATAATGATACCATACAAAACAACAAAATATTATAAAGAATAATAATTGGCTTGAGTAAAATTAATATCATAGAGATTTATTTATTCCTTCAAGTCGGGTACCACTCTTCCGTCATCACATCGAACGGCGAACACAACTTCCCTCTTTCATAAGAAGATTCAACATGTCTGAAATTATTGACATCCATGACTCATTCGAATATTCGCCAAAAACATAGCTAATGTCCCAAGACAACATCGTAATACGAATGGTTTGAAGGATCAATCGGAAAAAAAATATGGTTTAAAGTTTATGTTGAATCACCCTTCATCCGACTTCTAAGCTTTAAAGTGCAAATTCTAGACCTATACATCACGTATAGTGCTATGCCACGTATAGGGTTTAACTTTTACCCCTACCACCCCCATGATTCCCTAAACATACATATCATTCAGCCTCATATACACCACGTATAAGGTTAATTGATGCCTCACTAATACAAGCTTAGTAGATATGAAACATATACACCACATATAACGATATACGTGGCGTATAGGGGGTGTCCAAATACCATTTTTTTCCTAGAACGACAACTCATACACTCTCTACTTCTACCACTAAACCACGCATTTAGGTTCACCACGAAGATCGATCATTCACCTCTTGAATATGCAATCATCCAACACCTTAAGACCATTAGTTTGAATAGCAAGATATCAACTTTCTATAATATTTGAAGTACTAATGATTTTTTATTATTTTCTAAAGGATTCCTTTTAGTTAGCTAAATTAGGCTCTATCTATAAACACACCCCAAAAAGCTAAGTCAATACCCCGCCGCCGCGTATAGGTATTGCATTGGCCTATACACACGTATACCAAAAATATTAAAATCAGAACCGGCACCTGTCAGTTCTATTCTCTGATAGCTAGTCGTATACGTTATGTATAGGCTAATACGGGGCCTATGCACGACCCATGTGTTTTTTTTTTCTTCAAAAGTTGGGCATAATGGGATTTGTGTAGTGTTACGTGCCTCATATAGACCGATATGAGGTGTATAAGATTATAATTTTATTTATTTATCTATCATTTTAACAAGATTTAAAAAGTTTTTTTGTATAAAAAATAATATATACAATATTATCTTTTAATATTATAAAATATCATAAAACATTTTTATAAATATTTATGTATAAATATTTGTACTTTATAAATTCCAAAACATTATATAAGTAAATATTTTATTAGATAATACAAACATTTTAAATTAATCGGAAAGAAACTATTATATAATAGGCAACCAACTAAACATGCTAAACATTGTAAACAAACACCACATATATAAACAACTAAATTTATACATATATATAACACTAGTTTGTACATACATAACAAAACAAAGATACAACTGAATGTGAAATACTTAGAAATAGAGAACGACCACGTCTATGTCGGTGGATCCTCGCCTACTGGGTGGGGATCCTAAGCTATGGCACTAGGATTAGGATACTATCGTGCCGAGGGTAGTGGTCGGGGCTCGAGACAGGTAGCCCTACTCCTATGCTGCTCTACTCAACTAACTACCTCATCAAATCCTCCAACCGGTCAATCTGGAAAATAATGCCATAATGAAAGGCATGTACAGCTGGAGGTAGCCCCACAACTCGGTAAACGTGATACGTCTACTGAGGCGGCTGCGATGGCGGCGGCTGCGATGACGAAGGTGGTATATCATGATCAGGCGGCTATTTCAACGCCTCCATGCCTTCCACCCCTAGAAGCACGATCGAAATGACCTCCGAAAATGGGTGTGCCACAAAAGATGGTGGTCCCTTGTGGTAAACCAAAGGCCGATGCAAGGGAACTTGGGCGCCATGCACATGCCATGCACCATACGCATGTCTACCCTCGTCGACATGATCGCCGAGGTTAGATTCGGGTCATCATCTGGGAAATACCCTACGGAGCGCGCAAGAATTGTGATGTATTTCCCATCGTACAACAACATCTGCTCCTGCCAATGATGTGCAGATGCAAAAGTACTATGCCATACACCACGCCATGCCCGTGGCCTCATGTATAAGAGACACTACAGGATGAATAGGTCAACACTTATGCACCACTCCCGAGTCCTGTCACGCGACACTTTAGATGTGGCAATAATCCTGTGCAGGTAGTCAGGTACCTGTATAGGGGGTCTAAAATTATGTTGACCCTTGTGTTGGAGTCACAAAAGGAGCATATACAATCACCTTCCAAAATTTGAGTAGCGCGCCTTTCTCCATGGCAGATCCCCTCGGTATAAAGCGGAGTAACATTCTCTAGCTTGTGCACAATCGGAGCACACTACGAATGACACAAGCGTCATCTCATGCATATCCTCCATCACCACCTCAAAATCTTTACATAAATCTTCATTTGTAGAGTCATATGTAATGTCATCCGCATTTACTTTCACTAGTTATAACTTCCCATCTTTCTCTTTTGTGAAAAATGTGCACTCAGTCAAACCTCGAGTAAAACTGTATTCATGCAAATGCATGGATAAGGTCTCATACTAAATCTGTGGTGCCTGATGAAGTCCATACATGGCTTTCTCTAACTTGAATACGCGCTCACAAAAATTTGGATCTTCAAAACCATGTGGTTGGCTGGCACACTTCTTCTCGAACCATACCGTATAAAAATGCACTTCTCACGTCCATTTGAAAGACCTTGAAGTTTTTGAATGAGGTGTATGCCAAAATTATTTAGGTAGCTTCAAGTCTTGAAAGGGAGCATAAACATCGTTATAATCAATTCCCTCTTGATTGAGGTGTATGCCAAATAACACCTCGATCGTCCTTTTTGCATTTAAACACCCATCGAGTACCGATCTTCTTCGTATTTTCTGGCAAATTAAACTAGTTTCCACACTCCAAAATTTGTAAACTATTACAACTCATCCTGTCTCGCCTCTGTAACATCTGGCATCTCGCACCACAAATATAATCTATTTTCCCTCAATGGGTTCCCCCATCTAGGAACTCACATATTTGTTTTTGGTTGTCTGATGGAGTCTTCCCAAGAAGTCACCCACACTGGTACTGCTCCCACCCGATCACACTTAACTGTGGAGTTTTCATGTGCTCTACAACCAACTAAGCCCAAAACGTGTTGGTGATTTAAGAGGGGGCATTTATTATGAACCAAGAATCTCTCTTGGCGATAGTTGATGTGCGATTTACCTACGGTTGTATACTGGTCCATATTAACCTTTTTGGTATCATTACAATCATCCCCCTTAGGGTCTTCTAGAATATGATTGTAAAAACAAAAATAATGGAACATACACAAATCAGTCATATACTAACCCTGGATATAATCTAGAGCCATTGTCAGAAATACAAGGAACAAATAGAATCACCATAAAACATTAACACAGACGAGAATTCTAAGTCACTTCACTTAGAAAAAATCATCAATCAGGAGGGAGCAGGAGAATCCTCATCAGATTAGACAAATGCACACAACAAAAGTAGATGGATCAAAGGACATCTCTATAAAAATAATTGGGAATCTAGAGGAAGGTGTCATGACAAGGTCATCTACATCTCATGAATGTCTCCATGCAGGATTTTTGAGCATTATAGAGCCAAAATCTATCAAAGAAGCACTCAATGACTTAGACTAAGAAGAGTTTGACCAATTCGAAAAGAGCCAAGTATGGAATCTGGTACCCAGACCAACCAACAAATTTGTTATTGGTTCAAAGTGGGTATTCAGAAACAAATATGATGAACAAGGTATCTTAACAAGGAAAAAAGCAAGATTACTGGTCAAATGCTATTTTCATCAAGAAGGAATAGACAACGAAGAGACCTTTGCATTTGTTGCAAGACTAGAAGCTGTCAAAATCTTCCTTGCTTATGCAGCATCTAAAGATTTCAAAGTTTACCAGATGGATGTAAAATCAGCATTCTTGAATGGTAAAATTGATGAGGAAGTATATGTGCAACAACCTGAAAGCATTGTTGACCCAAAATTTCCAAAACATGTTTACAAACTAAACAAAGCCTTGTATGGGTTGAAGCAAGCTCCCAGAGCATGGTATGAAACTCTCTCACACTTCCTAATCAGTACTAGCTTCACCAAAGGTACAATTGACATAAGTTTGTTTCTTAAATCACACAAATGGCACACTTTGTTGGTTTAAATATATGTTGATGACATCATATTTGGATCAACCAATCCCGAATTCTACAAAAACTTTGAAAATTTAATGACCAGTCACTTTGAAATGAGCATGATGGGTGAGCTAACTTTCTTTCTAGCTCTTCAGGTAAAACAACAAAGTGAAGGCATATTCTTGAGTAAATCAAAATATGTCAGAACAATTTTGAAAAAAATACTCACTTGAAACTTGTTCATCTTCAAAAAACTCCCATGGCCACAAGAAATAAACTTGATTCTGATCCTGATGGTAAAAATGTTGAAAGTAAAACTTCCAGAGGAATGATAGGATCATTGTTATACTTAACTGCTAGTAGACCAGATATTTTGTTTTCAACTTGTTTCCTAGCAAGATACCAATGTAATACTAAAGTGTCCCACTTAAAAGTAGTTAAAAGAGTTTTTAAATATCTCATGATCTTGGTTTATGGTATCCCAAAGGCACAAATTTGGACTTAATAGCCTACACAGATGCAGATCTGCAGGGTGTAAACTTGACAGAAAAAGCATATCTAGTGCTTGTCGGATGTTGGGAGAAAGATTAGTATGCTGGGCAAGCAAAAACCAAAATTGTGTATCCACATCCATAACTGAATCAGAATATGTAGCTGCAGCAAGCTGTTACTCACAAGTTTTATGGATGCAGACTTAGCTGAGAGACTAAGGAGAAAATCTGATGAAAATTCCTATACTTCATATCAATGTCAGATATCACATCATAAAAGATCAAGTGGAGAAAGGTAACATTGAAATGTACTTTGTTCCGACAGAAAACCAAATTGCTGTCATTTTTATTAAACCTCTTGATAAGAAAAGACACAATTTTTTAGTCAGCAAATTGGGAATGGTTGACATGAAATATGAAGAAACTTCAAAAACAATTTTCTCACAAAATAAAGAAAATTCTGATGACCAGGAAGAATTTTGATATATTATCAGAATTCTGATGAACAGTTTGATATCTCATCAAAAGTCTCTTAAGTTTACCAGAAATCTGGTAAAATTGTCAGATTCCTGACTAAGTCAACAGAATTATGTTGAATCATCAGGAAAGATGTAACACCCCGAAAACGGGTTTGGTAATCAAACCACGTTAATATTTATGAACGGGTAAAATACCGTCAGCGGTAAAATTAACCCGGTAAATATTAGGATTTAAACAAATAAGCCTAATATTAAATAAAAAGAGAATAAAAGCTTTTTAAGAAAAACAAAGCCTATAAGAAGCCCGAGTTAATGGGACTTAAAATAAAACGGGTTCTAACTTTCCGAACCCATTAAGTTAACTAGGTAGAATTAACCTAGTTAGTAATGGGTAATCAAATGGTAAACTATGAGTTATAGCCTCATTAATAAATCCTTAGAACTATAGGGACTGATTTTGCCAAGTGGGAAACTTGTTTTATTAAAACAAATTAAATAAAACACAACACACACACTTAGTGTGTATGTGTGTGTGTGCGTGGAATGTCCAGGAGAAAAGAGGGTCTCCTTCTCAAGACCCTAAATCCATCAAATTGATCAAAATCAAGCGGAATCAAGCTAAGAAAATTGGGGCTTTAACTAAATTCGTGATCACCCAAGTAAAGGGTCACAAGGTATGTCGAATTTTTTTCATTTGGTTTCATCTCGAATTCTTGGTGAAAACTTGAAAACAAAATTATTGCTAGAATATCGAATGCATGAATGATACTATGTTGAATCCATGCTTAGGAACGAACTATGATTGAGAAACTCGGTGAATTGATGATATAAAATATGAAATTTATAATCATCTATATAAGTGCTAAATGGGTTTTGTAGGATGATGAAGAACACTTGAATTTTGTAACATCCCAAAAATATGCAAATTATTATGTTACCTAAATGTCTATTTATGTTACCTTAACCTAGTTAAATGCATATGTTAGTAACTCAATTAGAAGGGAAGTTATGTCAAAAATAAACAACAATACTAACTAGAAGGGGTAAACTTATTAAAGAGAATGAAAGTTTTAATTAATAAGAAAAACACAAAACACACACACCTTGTGTGTTCTGTGGATCGACCAGAGCCAAAAAGGGTCCAAGAAGAACCCTAAGTTCATAAGATTCTCAAAATCAGAAGGAATTTAAGATCCCTAACGGATGCATGAACCCAAAAGTCGAATAATCTAAGCTTGTTCAATGATTGGTAAGTTGAAATTTCTGTTTTGATGATTTGTAGAAAGTGGGTTTCAACCCAATCTTGTAGTAATGTGAATAATTGTGTAGTTATGAGTTAGGATTGCACAATAGAACAAGGAATTTGTTTAAGTTTAGTTAATCGAACGATTTGAAGCATAAACCCACTTGAATTAGGAAGATAATGAAGAACATGAATGAAATTATGTGCAAATTATTGTAATGGCTTAGTATGAGAATTGTTATTGATGAATAAATGATAGTTAAAAACTGATTTGGAATGATTGATGTAGGAAACTTTGGTTGATCTTGATAAACTAAGAATGAACTAGTAGAACCATGCTTTGAACACTTGTACCTTATGCTTCGTTGATGTTATGCACACCAAGTGTTTGATGAAATGCCTTAATAAAGATTTTAGCCTTGTTAGTCATAAACTTTATGTGATTTGAAGGTGTTTGTGAAGTAAATGTAGATTGTATGATGTCTTATCAATTGGTGAGTGTAAACGGGAATAAGACATAAATTAAAGTGTGAATGGTTATGTATAGGTGTTAAGGAAGAAAGTTCAAGTCAAGCGAAGCAACAAGGGAATCAAGATCGAGGTACGCTATTCGTACGATTCATGGTTTTATTATACTAATGTTTTACTATATAATGTGGTAATTGAGTTAATTATATAAAGTACCATGTGTAGGACTCATTATATGGGTCGAATATGTTGAATCAACATGCAAGAGAAAGAATGTGTTGACCCTTTATGAACGGGTCAAAAGAATTAGAATGTAAGATTAAAAAGGATGGTATGAAGTATTTTTGGAACATATTTGTGTGCAAGAATGATGATATTAAAGTAACGAGTAACTAGTAAGTTCGCGGATGTCATAATGGCTATAAATCCGTGAGTTGAAATATTGAGTTATAAAGGAAGAAATTTAGTTTTAATGAAGTTTAATTTGTTGTGGTGATGTAGGTAAATCTCAAGTTTAATTAACAAGCTTCGTCCGGTTCGAACACACTTCAAAGCCCGTCATATGTTCCACTAATTTTGTAAAGAAGACAATTTCTAATATATTTTGTCACTTTTGTTTATGTCTAGTAGTTAAATCTTAGCTCTTATCATGTTTGTCTTTTGAAAACCTCAATAGGTTGTAAGTATTTTTAACTTAATGGTTTTCGTATGTGCGTAAAGGTTCGTTTGATGATATATATTATGTCTTTTGAAACACGGCGTATTTTTAAATGAAATTTTGATTGTGAAAAACAGGGGACCGCTCGTAGTACGAACGGGTCATGGCCAAATTTCGTTAGAAATAGTAGGTCATTATTTAAACTTTAAATGGAAAAAAAAAAATTTGGGCGTTACAAGTTGGTATTAGAGCCTAGGTTTGAGGGATTTAAGCATAAAGTGCTTGAACTCAAACCGAAAACTCGTGTGAAGTGTGTGTTCGTTCCGTAACGCGAAGCAAGTAAGTACCTTTAAAGTTAGAATTTTGCATAACGAATAATTTAGTTATGGAGTGTTATGGAATTGTTATGGGATGTTATGGAAGGGTGTGGGATGAATCGGGTCATTTTGTGATATTGTGGGTCAGTTTGGGTTAGAACGGGTCGGAAATGTCTGCAAAAATATGAAAAATCAGCCATAGTATGTTGGGCGTCACCGTAAGCTACGGTGGCTACCGTAGCTTACGGTAGACCTTGAGATTTTCTTTCCACCGTAAGGCAGTAAAGAGTGGTCGTAAGGAAATAAAGGCCACCGTAAGCTACGGTAGCCACCGTAGCTTACGGTGGAGACCATTTTCAGCCGGTTTGAAACATGTTGTTCTGTTTGTTGTTTTTATCACATGGAAAGTATTAAAAACGTTATAGTGAGATTCCAAAGGCTAAGAAAAGTGACACTAAGATATATGGAAGAAAGAATACCATGATGTTGGTTGTCGAAGGAAGTTTAAGTATGTATTAGTCGCGAGTATTATTACATATTAAAAAGAATGAGAGCTATGTATTACTATTTTGATTACATGATAGAAAGGATGAATAAATGTTTAAAATAAAGAAGGATGTTTATGTGTAGATGGCGGATAGTGGAGGCACGAATGATGACAAAGCGGCACAACAAGAACAACTAAAAACTATGATTTCGGTAGAGGTTGGAAGGGAAATCGAGGCAAATATTCCTCGGTTGGCCCAAGAAGTGGAGAGTCATGTGTTGGAAGTGGTGGAAACGATGATGGCGAGTAAGATGGACGAGTTAAAAGGGATGATTGGTGAAATACAAGGAAAGAAAAGAACTCGCAAATGCACATACAAGGAATTTATGGCGTGCAACCCTTTACCCAATAAAGGAGAGATTGATCCTATAGCATGTCAAAGGTGGATCGCAAGCACAGAGGCGGTTTTTGTAAGGAGCCACTGTGAAAAGGAAGATCAAGTAATGTTTGCCACTGGATTGTTACAACTCCAAGCTAAAGATTGGTGGGATGCTTATTGTAAGGAAATGGGCGAAGATAAAGTTCAAGCCTTGAAATGGCAAGAGTTCAAGGAACCTTTCCTAATGTACCACTGCCCGCAATCTGCCATTGATAGGATCCAAGAAGATTTCTTGCGTCTTCGTCAAAAAGATGAAACAATTGATGAAATCACCAACACATTCCTTGACAAGCTGAAATTTTGTCAAGAAATAGCAGGAACAGAAAGAATGAAGATAATTCGCTATCATGGCATGTTGAAGGCTGAGTATAGGGAGTTCATAACTCCCTCTAAATGTGAAACCTTGAATGAGCTCATTAATTGGGCCCAAGATAGGGAGATTGAACTAAAAAGACAAGCAGAGAGAGGTGAGAAGAGAACGTCTGAGAATGTCCCCAGCTCAAACCCGTCAAAGAAACATAAATTTCAAGATCATGGCAAGAAGGATAAGGCGAAAGGTAGCATCACTAAATGCAAGACTTGTGGAAAGATACACACGGGGGGAGTGCTTGAAGGGAAAGAAGGGATGTTACAATTGTTGTCAAGAGGGACATTCATACTTTAGATGTCCTAATCCTACCAGAACGTGTTATAACTGTTTCCAATCGGCTCATATTAAGGCTGAATGCCCCAAGCTTCAACAGAAAACCGATAAGGAAGTAAGAAAGGAGGAAGTCCTAAGAGCTAAGGGGAGGATGTTTCAGATTTCGACTGAAGAAGCAAAGGACCACCCGAATGTTGTGTCAGGTATATTCTTATTGAAATTGATACCTACGTATGTGTTATTTGATACCGGAGCCAGTAGATCGTTTGTATCAAGTGAATTAGTATCACACCCCTCTTTTAGAATCAAAAGAATGCATGTGCCCTTAGAAGTAGAAATAGTAGACAGTACGAGTTATTTGTTACACGAAGTTTGTAGAAATTGTGAAATCATCATTGAAGATGAGAAGTTTGCCATTGATCTTATTCCTATGGTATTGGGAGAATTCAAGGTTGTAGTTGGCATGGATTGGCTAGCCAAACATCATGCCAAAATCCAATGCGAGAAAAAGATTATCCATGTATTAACATCGGGAGGAAAACGAGTGAGTATACAAGGGGAAAGGAATGTTAATTCGAAGCTTTTTTCTATACTTAAAGCATTTAAGTATGTACGAAACGGAAACAAGGCATTTTTGGCTTCTGTGATAAATACCAAACAAGACGCCCCAAGGATTGAAGATGTCAAGATTGTAAACGAATTTCTGGATATTTTTTCGAAAGATTTACCGGGGCTCCCACCGGAGCGCGAGGTAGACTTCAAGATTGAGTTATACCCCGATGCCAAACCAATAGCCAAAGCTCGCTATAGATTGGCCCCGGCCGAAATGCGGGAGCTAATGGTTCAAATACAAGAATTACTTGATAAGGGTTTTATACGCCCGAGCGTATCGCCTTGGGGAGCCCCTGTCCTCTTTGTAAAAAGAAAGATGGTTCGATGCACATGTGCATCGTCTATCGAGAATTGAATAAGTTAACGATGAAAAATCGTTACCCGTTGCCTCGAATTGATGATCTCTTCGATCAATTGCAAGGGGCAAGCTGGTTTTCCAAAATTGATTTGCGATTAGGATACCACCAGTTAAGGGTACGGGATGAAGATGTGGCCAAAACTACATTTAGAACGCGATACGAACATTACGAGTTCTTGGTAATGTCCTTTGGACTAACGAATGCGCCTGCCGCCTTTATGGATCTTATGAATCGGGTATGTCGGGCCATGTTAGACAAATTCATTATAGTTTTTATCGATGATATCTTGGTGTATTCTCGAATTGAAGCCAATCATGCACATCATTAACAAAAGGTCCTTGAAGTACTCCTCAAGGAGAAATTATACACGAAATTCTCTAAGTGTGCCTTCTGGCTTAGAGAAGTACAATTTCTCGGTCACGTGATTAATGCGGACGGTATCCTCGTAGACCCGTCCAAGGTTGAAGCTGTTATGAAATGGGTACCATCGAAAAATCCTAGCGAAGTGAGAAGCTTTTTGGGTTTGGCAGGCTATTACAGGAGGTTTACTCAGGACTTCTCAAAAATAGCCTTACCTTTGACAAAATTAACAAAAAAGAATGAGAAGTTTATGTGGGGCAGCAATCAAGATAAGGCTTTCCAAACATTGAAGGAAAAATTATCAAGCTCACCAGTATTGACCCTACCAGATGGCGTGGAAGATTTGGTTGTGTATACGGATGCTTCTCATCAGGGGTTGGGTTGTGTTTTAATGCAAAGGGGTAGAGTTATGTAACACCCCAAAAATATAAATTTTTATATTATAATCAAATGTCGGTTATGGTCAAAATAGAATAACTAGGAATAAATAACCTAGTTAATTATAAGTCTTGACATAATACGAAATTCTTAGTTAAAATACTCTTTATAAAAAGTTGAACAAGTGAGGGGACTAAACTTGACAAAATTGAAAATGGTTTTATTTAATAAAAACAAAACACCAAAACACACACTTCAGTGTGTGTTCTAGTCGAGGTTTTCCACAGGAGCATAAGGGGTTCTTGAACTCAAACCCTAATGAACATAATTTCATCAAATTGAAGGGGCAAATCAAGTCCAAATCGAAATCTAAGCTCAAATTAGTGATCACCTCCATGAAGGAATCATAAGGTATGCCAAATTTTATTATTTAGTTCCATCTTGAATTCTTGGTGAATATATGAAATCGAAAATTAGACTTGCATGATTGATGTTCAGATGAAATTAGTGATGAAAACATGTCTATGAGTAAATCCTAGTCAAATACTTGTTGAATTGATGTTCAAAAGTGTGAAATTCATGGTCACCCATCTAAGTGTGGAATGGGTTTTGTAGAATGATAAAGAACACTAGGAATTTGATTTTAAAAACGAGTGTTGTTGATTTACATGAAGTGAATCTAGATGCTATTATGCCTACTAGATATAATAAACTTGCAAAAAATGTTAAATTTTGGGCTAAATAGTTAGTCATGAACTTGATAATGGATTTAATAAAACGATGCCCATAAGGTGTTTGTTAAAACGCCTAAGAGAAAACTAAATGTTGAAATTCAGAACAAAACGCATATTTGAAGGATGTTAAGAATTATGCGTTATATGACATGAATAGAGTTCTAAACGAATCGTTGATTGAACTCTATAGGTAAAGGAATCGAGTCTTCAAGCGGACGAGCCGGAGCGGACATGCGCTTGAAGGGAACGCTCTAAAGGTACGTAACTACGGTTTCATTACATTATGTTTGTTATATATTTTGTTAGTAGACTTTTAATTTAGCATAGCATATGAATTTGGATGTCTAATTGAAGTGACGATGTTCACTAGATAAACAAATGGGCCAAATATTGGTTAAGATAAGTTTGGTGTGTCGTGAAGTGGTGGTTTCCATTAGACAACCAAATGGGTCGAATAATGGATAAAATGGTAGTGTTGAAGTGATTTGGTAGTCACTAGTTTATTTGAATTATGAAAGTATAGTCCATTATGGTTGATTATGGATTTTAGTTAGTAGACTTGAATTAGCATACTATGTGAATTTGGTGTATCGCCTAAGTGACGAAGTTCACTAGACCAAACAAACAAGTTAAAATATTGGTTAGAATAAGTTTGGCATGTCATTGAGGTGATGGTTTTCACTCGACAACCAAACGAGTTAAAGCGAATGATTAGAGAACGTTTGGTGTATCGTAGAAGTGACGAAGCTCACTCATTACCAAACGGGTCAAAATGAATAATTGGTGTATTTTGGTAAGATATAGAAGTGACGAAGTTCACTCGACAAACCAAACGGGTCAAAATAAATGGTTAAAGTATGGTTGGAATAAGCTAAACAGGTTAAAATGAACAGCTAAAATCGTAGGGTGTATCATAGAAAACAGGTAAAATAATGGTCGAAACGGTAGTGTTCGAAGTGACTTAAACGTCACTCGTTAAATTTGAGTAATAAAAGCGTAAACTATGAAATGGGAGTGATACGCTAAAGTTGACAAGCCCGGGAACGAGTAATTATGGATAGAAACTAATGTTGATGAATTATGCAAGTATGTAACTTGGTTTCGTTACATCATGTTTGAATATTGAATATAGTTAGTTAACTTGAATTAGTCTAATAGTGAAATTGTTATAATGCCGAAATGACGAAGTTCATTAGGCATGGAATTGAGACAAAATGATTGTTGGAATATGTTAGTATGATGATAAAAATGGAGGTTTCCATTAGATGACCAAACGAGTCAAAACAAGGGTAAATTGGTAATATTAAAGTGACGTAAACGTCACCCTTACTTGAGAGATATGAAAGCGTAATACCATGGAATGGTAATAATACGCTGAAGTTCACAAGCCCGGGGAATGGGTATGTACACTTAGAAGTAAAAAACTGAATGATTAACATGATTTGAAAATTGTAAAACAAATGGGTCGAATAAATGAAACAAGAATTATAAACTATTTGTTTGTAATTCAGGTCTCATATGCGGAAAATAGGATAAATTGATGTGTATTTTCATTAAAACACGTAGGAAAAAGAATCACCTAAAATGGACCTCTAGATAAAAAGTTATGGTCATTTGAAGTTATGTTTTTGTAAAAATTAGAGCTGGGCAGATATGCAGGTCCAGGTAGTGGACCTGCTGGAAAAATGACTTCCCCGTGGCACGCGACGGGGCAACATCGATCTGGCACGACACGCGAGGCCGATCGCGGCCAGCGAAAGATTTAAATGAGTCTCTCGCGGGGCGCGAGAGACCTGTTTCTGGAATTTTGTTTTTGTTTTCATTTGTTTGATAATGGAACTTGAATTTACTTATTTAATTGTTGTCAAAACTAACATTTGGAATGGTTTTGACATTAGGTGAAGTTGGTGATATCCCGGATGAATATCGAGCGGTTATCAAGAATTTAACACACGACCAAACAAAGCTTCCGCATTGATCTATTTACTTTTAGTTAAAAGTAAATCTTGTAAACACTTAACACTACATTTTGGAATGTTTTAAACTTGTATGAAGTTAACTTGATAAATTTTTGTAAGGTCGTATTTTTATCTAAAATGCGTATTTAGTATTAAATTCATGTTAAAATTGAGACGTGTGTTACAAGTTGGTAATCAGAGCTCAAGGTTGTTAACAAAGTGTGTTCGGTTCGAAGCTTGATCAAACATCCGGTAATAATTAGTCATTTAGTAGATTTTATTTGAATATTAGAAAAAGGAAATTGATTTGATGTGCACGGGAAGAGCGTGTTAACACACACAAACCCGGAAAGTGCACTAAACATGAATGGTTTAAGCAAGTGGTAAACTTGGCTAAACCAAAGCGAATGATGCATATGTTATAAAATGAAATTAATAATAGTGACATAAGCATTACAGATTCGAGATGTCTAGTGTTGATAAAAGATGATTAGGTAGTATAAATCCTAAATATAGATTGATTATAAAATAAGTACTTATGAAATAAGTATATCTGAATGCCTCGTATAATAATACGAGCAACATTGAATAGAAAGATTAATAATAAATTGTAAATGTTCGAATGATATGATGACCGCATCTGGAGATGACGGGAGATAAATAATCTAAATGGAGCAAGGTTCGGAAGCATGACAAAGAACATGCTAGCAAAGAACTTAAATCAAGTGATGACTTGAGACAGCGGAGTACATCAGGGCGAGTATCAATCAGGTACACGTTATAAATTACGATAAGGCAAATAGAATGCAATAATTCACATAATGAACGATAGTTGTATATGGGCATATATGATTAGTGAAATGAAAGAATTATGTAAAAGAAATATATATATATGGGACCGCTAAAATGAGAACCACCTCGAGTTGTAAGAACCGTGAGAACTACACCGTTCGGGGCGAGGTGGACCAAATTTTTTTTCCATAAACGTAGATAAGTGTATTATAAACACATTTGTAAAAAAAATTAAAAAAAAAAAAATGTCGTGTGTGTAGTTTTGAGCACCACAAGTTTGTGTTTACGGGTACCGTAAATCTTACCGGAAAATTTACGGTACCCGTAAACACAAACTTGAGGTGCTCAAAACTATACACACGACATTTTTTTTTATTTTTTTTTTACAAATGTGTTTATAATACACGCATCTACGTTTATGAAAAAAAATTCGGTCCACCTCGCCCCGGATCAAAAAGTTCTCACGGTTCTTATAACTCGAGGTGGTTCTCATTTTAGCGGTCACTTATATATATATATATATATAGTGGAAGGTTTAAATGAGAAGAATTTTTTTATAAGAAGAAAAAAGAAGAAGTTTCAACCAATAAGAATGCTTCATTTTACTTTATTTAATATTTGCATTTTATTTTAATAAATCATTAATTTGTATTCTTCTCCTTTAATAACTAACTAAATTAAATTTGTAACTCATTTTCAAAATATATACTTTTTCCAAATTAAAAAAAAAAAACTTAATTTATAGTGTAGAATAAATTTGTAGTTGTGTAGGATAAATTACGAGTTGTGTAGGATATATTTCGAGGTGTGTAGGATAAATTTCGACTGTGTAGGATAAAATTTTATAATGTGTAGAGTATATGTAGGAAAATTTTGATATTTGTAGGTTTTGTAGATTATATGTAGGAAAATTAATGATTAGTTGACTAATTAATTAAAGAGAAAAAATTAATGATATGAGTTATAAATGAAATAGTATTTTACTAATATGCCCTTTCTTCTTTTTCTTCTCTCGTTAAATTTCTTCTCAAATGAACCTTCCCCTATATATATATATATATATATATATATATATAAACGGGATCAAGAGAAAACGCTCAAAAGTGTGAGTTGTAATAACCATATATTTAAAATCATTATTCTAGAAATAAAAGAATAATAATAAAATATAATAAACTAAACATTTATCTTATGATCCATCCTTCTGTATATCAACCAAAACTATTATTATTATTTATAAATTATCCAATAGAAAACCCTAAATTAAGACACCCAAGTAATTCTGTACAAACCCTAGAATTTTCAGAACAATCGGAATCAGGATCAGGGCCCCTAAAACTCAGGGGGGGTAAACCCTAGTTGGTATTATCTTAACAGTTTTACGTGTATTGTAAATTTTAACGCGAGACTAACTCAGCTAAGCTACCTGGACACGTACCTACCCTACCCTAAAATGTTACCCCTCGCGCCACGCGAAAGGAACAGGAAGACCTGTCGCGCCACGCGACAGGGACTATTTTTCAGCTATAAATAGGAGAGTCTGGGACTTGATTCTGGGCACAAAAACGACGAAGAAACTCAAAATACACGCTGAGATATCGTCCATATACTCTCAAAACACACACGAATCACTAATTAGTATAGCGAGGTGCTGCAGGACAGGGTAATAACTCAATCGCTGATACGATTCAATGTCCGATTGATTGAAATCAATCCAATGGATGTTTAAGTGCTGCTCAAATTTGGGTTATGCTTTGTCATTAATCGTGATTCCGATGGATGTTTAAGTAATTTCACTTTGTCATTAATTGTGATTTCGATGGATGTTTAAGTGTTTACACTTTGTCATTCGTTGTGAATCCGATGGATGTTTAAGTATCGCACTTTGTCATTCGTTGTGAGGATTTTAATCTCGTGAGTTATCGTAAATGCTGTATTAAGTTACTAACCTAGTTGTGTGCATATTATTTAAATTAGGTTAAAAGACTAATCAATAGCCTAAACTCTGCTCGTATAAATCTGAAATATTATCACAAGGTAGCTTCATTTTAAGGTACGGATCCTTACCCCACTCCTTATTGTTTCATATTTAAAATTGTTAAACCCATTAGATTAGTACACTCCTCACGTCTTTGATTATCGATTCATTTGACAGTCCGTTTGATTCCTATTCTAATCATAACTTTTGATTTAGCCTTCATGTCATGCGATAGTATTTTGTTAATCGTACTCATTATCGCATGTTCCAATATATGTTACGTCTTGTTATGAAAAATATTTTGATAAGTTATGTAAATAAGACCTTTTGTACTCCGATACCCTGAGTATCGCTTCTCGTGGAGTGTCCCACGAGCATGTTGTTGCGGCATCGACATCATGTGCTCCATCCGTGACGGAGAGATCAGTTCACGGCGTCTCTTAAGTACAAGTGTGGTACATATAAGCTATTAGGAGGCGTATGGATCGATCCTAGGATTTAAGTTAAGGAGGTGGATAGCGGGTATGCCAACTCGCCATCTCATGTGATAATTATGCAGGAGTAGCTACCTGTGTATTGTCACTTTTTAAGTTTGCTCATGGGTACATCCGTAAGATATGAATATGAAATTATGTTCTTGCATCGTATCATTTTCGCAATAAGTTCCATTCGGATAAAATTTCTATAAAGCGTTACTTGTTATTTGAGCCTATTATTCCGTACTGAGCATTCGGCTCATTCCGTAAAACTTTTTGTATATACAGGTCCGCATGTTACTTTGGGCGGGGAAAAGAGAGAAGAATAAAGCCTAGGACTAAATCTGAAGATGTTAGTTAATGAAGTTGAATGTCTCCGCTTGTATAATTAACCTTAAGTTTAGTTGTTATGTGGTTGTATCCTTGTCAAATAAATAAATGGAATTATGACTTTTGTTTATGATACTACTGTTATTGTGACACGTCAGCCCTTCCGGGTTGGGGTGTTACAGCTATGGTATCAGAGCAAAGGCTCTTTCCTGTAGAAAACTTGAAGATAGTAATTAAAACCTGTGAGGAATGGGTAGATATCTATGATAGGATTCAACTTGATCTCTTATTTGGTTTAACTCCTATATCTATTCGTATAGATGCCTCCTCGTCGTCCGCTACGTAGGAGTACTCGTACTAACCATGTACGTAACAACACTTCTTCGAATGAGACTCCAGTTGATCCAAACATAATTAATGCTATCAACCAGGCTGTTGCCGGGTTGCTTCCAAACCTTGTTGCTCAAACAGCTGAGGCCGTTATTCAACAAACTCGTCATCCAGAACGTAATAACACGAATCCAATCTCTGGTGAAGAAATTCGTGAGAATACCACGAACCATACTACCTATAGTATAGACATATGGATCGCTAAATTCCAAAAACAAAAGCCGAAATCCTTTAGTCACGCTAATAATCCAGTCGAAGCAAGGAACTGGATAGCTCATGTTGAAAAGATCTTCGGAGTTCTTGGAGTTCCGGAGCAATACAAAGTTAGATTGGCTACCTACAAATTTGAAGATGACGCACAAACTTGGTGAGAAGGATATAAGCAAGTCAAAGGAGGGGATGATTTTGACGCTAATCTTTCATGGGTCGACTTTCGTACCATCTTTTACGGCAAGTATTTTTCTACCGCTGATAAAGAAGCTTATATCAGGGAGTATGAAGTGATTCGACAGGGGAGTGATGAACCAGCCTCTGAGTTCATTACTCGATTTTCAAGGTTGGCTAGTATTGTAGGAGAAGTTGCAGGATCAGCAGAAGTCCAGGCAGAAAAATGCAAGTGGGCAGTCAATGATCGAATTCGGAAGTCGATCATGTATATGAAATTTAAGGATATCACCGAAGTTGCTGATGCAATCAAAACTTTTGAGTTCGAGAGAAAAGAATTTTTATCTCGAACTAGGGATAATAAGAAGAGAAATAGGGAAGGACAAATTAAGCAGGAAATCGGCCAATCATCCACTACGCCACAGCATCAAGACCGCAAAGTGCAAGGAAATCAAAACTCTGGAAATCAGGCACGTCCATGGCAACCTAGACTGCAAAACCAGAGGCCTGCTCAAAACCAGATTCAGTTGTATGCAGAACCTATTAGAGCTCAACCACTGAATCAACATATAAACCCGAATCAGATTACATATCCTCTATGTAATACTTGTGGTAAGCGACATCAGGGCGTATGTCACCGAAGTACAGGAGCATGCTTTAGATGTGGCCAAACTGGACACATGATTAAGGAGTGTACAAAGAAAGACACTAAGAAGAATAACCGACCAAACGTTGCACCACCCAATGTTGGAGGAAGAGTTTTCGCACTTTCTGCTACTGATGCTGCTAATGCCCCAGGTACTGTGTCGGGAACCCTTCAGCTTGGTAAACATAGTATCTATGTGTTATTCGATACAGGAGCGACTCATTCTTTAGTATCCCACTCGTTTACTAAGTACCTTCCGATAAGACCAACTCTCTTAAATCATACTTTAACCATTTCCACTCCCATGGAAAATTCATCCGTAATCACTTACGTATATAAGGATTGTCCGATCCATATTGAATCTATTGTGTGTAAGGCAGACCTATTTCCAATACATATGTGTGATTTTGATGTTATTCTAGGAATAGATTGGTTGTCTAGACATCGAGTAACTATAGATTGTCATTCCCGCCGTGTTATTTTCGGTGATCTTTATCATCCTGATATTATATATCAGGGAACTTAAGCTCATAAATCTCTTAAAATTATCTCTGCGCTCAAAGCTCGAAAATTCATATCAAACGGCTGTGCTGGATTCCTAGCATCGATTAAGGATACTTCTGCTAGTGTTAAGAGTATCGATAGCCATTCCATTGTTCGTGAATATCCTGATGTATTTCCGGATGAACTACCGGGATTACCACCTGACCGTCAGGTAGAATTCACCATCGACTTGATTCCTGGCGCCGAGCCTATTTCTAAAGCTCCATACCGTATGGCTCCAATGGAATTGAAGGAGTTGAAGGAACAATTGCAAGAATTGTTAGATCTAGGATTCATAAGACCCAGTGTTTCACCTTGGGGTGCTCCGGTCTTATTTGTGAAGAAGAAAAACGATAGTATGCGTTTATGTATTGACTACCGAGAGCTGAACAAGATTACTATTCGTAATCAGTATCCTCTGCCTCGCATTGATGATCTCTTTGATCAACTTCAGGGGGCTCAGTTCTTCTAAAAAATCGACCTGAGGTCAGGGTACCATCAGCTAAAGATCAAAAATGATGATGTTCCCAAGACCGCCTTTCGTACTCGTTATGGTCATTACGAATTCTTGGTTATGCCCTTTGGGCTAACTAATGCACCCGCAGTCTTCATGGATTTGATGAATCGCGTATTTCACAAATTCCTAGATAAATTCGTAATTGTTTTTATCGATGACATTCTGGTATATTCCAAGAGTCGTGAAGAGCATGAAGCACATCTACATGTAGTACTTGGAACCTTGCGGCATGAGAAGTTGTACGCTAAGTTTTCCAAATGTGACTTTTGGCTTAGCCAAGTGTCATTTCTAGGTCATGTCATATCAGGAGAGGGAATTATGGTAGACCCAACAAATGTTGAAGCTATTACAAAATGGCCAAGACCCACTTCTGTTACCGAAATACGAAGTTTCTTGGGTCTTGCTGGCTATTACCGAAGATTTGTTGAAGGATTCTCGGTAATTGCTTTACCACTCACAAAACTCCTAAGGAAAGGGGTGAAATACTCATGGAATGAGGAACAAGAGAAAAGCTTTGAAGAATTGAAGAAACGACTCGTATCCTCCCCGATACTTGCTCTCCCTTCTGGATCAGGAGGTTACCAAGTCTATAGTGATGCCTCAAAGAAAGGATTAGGTTGTGTGCTAATGCAACATGGGAAGGTTATCGCTTATGCCTCCCGTCAGTTAAAGCCTTATGAAGTTAACTACCCTACACATGATTTAGAACTAGCCGCAGTCGTTTTTGCACTTAAGATTTGGAGACACTATCTGTATGGTGAAAGTTGTGACATTTTTACCGACCATAAGAGCCTCAAGTATATATTCACCCAGAAAGAGCTAAATATGAGGCAAAGAAGATGGTTAGAACTTTTAAAAGATTACGACGCAAATATTCAATACCATCCAGGCAAAGCCAATGTTGTAGCTGACGCGTTGAGCCGAAAGAATTCCGGGACTATATCTTGCTTACAAATTCAGCCTCGTATTAGGAGGGATCTCGAAAGAATGAACATTTGGCTTCAGGTTAATAAATCTGATGGATATCTAGCTAGAATGCAGATTGAACCCGACCTCATATCCAGGATCAAAGATGCACAGAAGCAAGATGGAGAACTTTGGGCAATTGTGCAAAATCTTGAGGTGGGTAAGCAATCTGAATTTCGTATAGACCATCATGGGGTGATTTGGTGCGGTAAAAGACTTTGTGTACCCGATGACTCCACCCTTCGTGAGTCATTGTTAGCCGAAGCTCACAGCTCGCCATTTTCAATTCACCCAGGATCTACAAAGATGTATCGAGACTTAAGACAGAACTTCTGGTGGAATGGCATGAAGGAAGACGTTGCTCGATACGTAAGTAAATGCCTCACTTGCCAACAAGTGAAAATTGAACACAAACGAGCAAGCGGTCTATTGCAGCCATTGGATATTCCCATATGGAAGTGGGATGAGATCACAATGGATTTTGTTACAGGTTTGCCTAAGACTTTCAAGAAGAATGATGTTGTATGGGTTGTTGTCGATAGATTGTCAAAGTCAGCACATTTTCTACCAATTCAGCAAGGATTTTCGGTTAATAAGTTATCCGAAATATTTCTTCACGAAATTATTCGACTCCATGGCACACCATCTTCCATTGTTTCCGATAGAGACCCACGTTTCACCTCACGATTTTGGAAAGGTTTTCAGGCAGCTTGGGGTACACGACTAAAGTTTAGTACGGCTTTCCATCCACAAACAGATGGGCAGTCGGAACGCACGATTCAGACCTTGGAAGACATGCTCCGAGCATGTGCACTTGAATGGTCTGGAAACTGGGATGAATATCTATGTCTTATTGAGTTCGCTTACAACAATAGTTGGCAAGCAAGTATTGGCATGGCACCTTTTGAGCTTTTGTATGGTCGGAAATGTCGAGCACCGATATGCTGGGATGAAGTTGGAGAAAAGATTATTGAAGGGCCAAAACTAGTTCAGATTACAAATGAAAAAGTCACTATGGCCCGAGAAAAACTGAAAGAAGCTCAGAGCAGACAAAAGAGCTATGCAGATCAAGATAGACGACCACTCGAATTTAAAATTGGCGACCACGTTTTCTTAAAGGTATCACCTTGGCGTGGCGTTCGTAGATTTGGAATTAAAGGGAAGCTTAGTCCCCGTTTCATCGGTCCGTTTGAAATCCTTGAAAGAATTGGAGAAGTGTCATATCGACTGGCTTTACCGCCTCAACTCTCTCACGTTCATAACGTTTTTCATGTCTCCTCGTTAAGAGGATATAATTATCATCCACTCCATGTCATTAGTTATCCGTTACTTACAATTCACGAGGATTTGTCCTACGAAGAGGAACCAGAAGCCATCTTAGATCGACAAGAAAGGGTTTTGCATAGGAAAGTAATTCCGTTTGTTAAAATCCTCTGGAAAAATCACTCTGAACACGAAGCAACATGGGAATCTGAAGAATCAATTCGCTCTTTATACCCTAATCTATTCTAGTAATAGAATTTTAGTCAAAGTAACGGTAAATCTTGCTCTTTGATATATGTTCAATTGTTTATGTTTACGGTCATTCATGCTTTACCTTATGTGAATATATCTTAGCTATGATTAAGCATATCTATGTAGGAAATATCAGTACCAATAGTCACTCTAGTATCTGTAAGTCTCCATTGACTTTTCGTACGGTAAGATATTTTGTTAAAATGCGTTATAGGAAGAACCACTAGGACATAATAAGTAAGGTAATTGACAATTATGGTCATGAACTTAACTATGAATTTCAGATACACATGTGTGTTTAGGAGATTCTTGTTATATAAGTTAGTAACTCTGCTATGAAAGTTCCGTTTCCGTTACTTATGCGATATGTTATATTCTTATTTGAAAAATTTCGAGGACGAAATTTCTTTTAAGGGGGTAATAGTTGTAATAACCATATATTTAAAATCATTATTCTAGAAATAAAAGAATAATAATAAAATATAATAAACTAAACATTTATCTTATGATCCATCCTTCTGTATATCAACCAAAACTATTATTATTATTTATAAATTATCCAATAGGAAACCCTAAATTAAGACACCCAAGTAATTCTGTACAAACCCTAGAATTTTCAGAACAATCGGAATCAGGATCAGGGCCCCTAAAACTCAGGGGGGGGGGGGTAAACCCTAGTTGGTATTATCTTAACAGTTTTACGTGTATTGTAAATTTTAACGCGAGACCAACTCAGCTAAGCTACCTAGACACGTACCTACCCTACCCTAAAATGTTACCCCTCGCGCCACGCGAAAGGAACAGGAAGACCTGTCGCGCCACGCGACATGGACTATTTTTCAGCTATAAATAGGAGAGTCTGGGACTTGATTCTGGGCACAAAAACGACGAAGAAACTCAAAATACACGCTGAGATATCGTCCATATACTCTCAAAACACACACGAATCACTAATTAGTATAGTGAGGTGCTGCAGAACAGGGTAATAACTCAATCGCTGATACGATTCAATGTCCGGTTGATTGAAATCAATCCAATGGATGTTTAAGTGCTGCTCAAATTTGGGTTATGCTTTGTCATTAATCGTGATTCCGATGGATGTTTAAGTAATTTCACTTTGTCATTAATTGTGATTTCGATGGATGTTTAAGTGTTTACACTTTGTCATTCGTTGTGAACCCGATGGATGTTTAAGTGATTTCACTTTGTCATTAATTGTGAATCCGATGGATGTTTAAGTATCACACTTTGTCATTCGTTGTGAGGATTTTAATCTCGTGAGTTATCGTAAATGCTGTATTAAGTTACTAACCTAGTTGTGTGCATATTATTTAAATTAGGTTAAAAGACTAATCAATAGCCTAAACTCTGCTCGTATAAATCTGAAATATTATCACAAGGTAGCTTCATTTTAAGGTACGGATCCTTACCCCACTCCTTATTGTTTCATATTTAAAATTGTTAAACCCATTAGATTAGTACACTCCTCACGTCTTTGATTATTGATTCATTTGACAGTCCGTTTGATTCCTATTCTAATCATAACTTTTGATTTAGCCTTCATGTCATGCGATAGTATTTTGTTAATCGTACTCATTATCGCATGTTCCAATATATGTTACGTCTTGTTATGAAAAATATTTTGATAAGTTATGTAAATAAGACCTTTTCTACTCCGATACCCTGAGTATCGCTTCTCGTGGAGTGTCCCACGAGCATGTTGTTGCGGCATCGACATCATGTGCTCCATCCGTGACGGAGAGATCAGTTCACGGCGTCTCTTAAGTACAAGTGTGGTACATATAAGCTATTAGGAGGCGTATGGATCGATCCTAGGATTTAAGTTAAGGAGGTGGATAGCGGGTATGCCAACTCGCCATCTCATGTGATAATTATGCAGGAGTAGCTACCTGTGTATTGTCACTTTTTAAGTTTGCTCATGGGTACATCCGTAAGATATGAATATGAAATTATGTTCTTGCATCGTATCATTTTCGCAATAAGTTCCATTCGGATAAAATTTCTATAAAGCGTTACTTGTTATTTGAGCCTATTATTCCGTACTGAGCATTCGGCTCATTCCGTAAAACTTTTTGTATATACAGGTCCGCATGTTACTTTGGGCGGGGAAAAGAGAGAAGAATAAAGCCTAGGACTAAATCTGAAGATGTTAGTTAATGAAGTTGAATGTCTCCGCTTGTATAATTAACCTTAAGTTTAGTTGTTATGTGGTTGTATCCTTGTCAAATAAATAAATGGAATTATGACTTTTGTTTATGATACTACTGTTATTGTGACACGTCAGCCCTTCCGGGTTGGGGTGTTACAGTGAGAACGGTGAGAATGCATCCTGGCCCAACACGTGTCACGCGGCTTAGAGAAGGGTGGAGGGGCTTTTTTGTCCTTTTATCTACTCCTTTTCTAGTTCCACTTTTCACAATATTGTTTTATTTTTGGGGTTTAAGATTTTTGGCGTTAACCAAATTCAATAATAAATGGCGTTTAATGGGTTCATTGTATTAACATTTTGGCGTTTATGGCGTTTTTCAAATCGTATGCCATTGGAACCCTAGGGGGTCAGGAAATCTATCTGAATGGCGTTTTTTCAAGGTGTTTTAAACAAGATGGCCCATTGTTCTATTATTTTTATATACATTTTGGCGTTTGTGGTATCTTGGCGTTTTACAATTGTAAATTATATTACAACCAGAGGGAAAAAAATAGAATCGAAGAAAATAAATTAAAAATCCTAATCGGATATCTCTTCACAATCTTCACTGTCATCAGTCTCTCTCTTCTTTAATACTACAAGAACTGTCACCAAGTATATGGTGTTTTATGTAAACCTTAACAAACCTATCGGTTTGATTATTTTGCTTGCTCGTCTGTTGAAGTGGCTTTTTGTGGATGTTTGGGGACATAGATCTATGACGTGTGGGTGGGTTTTTCGCTTTTTCTTCGTTTTGATCTTCATCTTTATAATCATCCCACTATTCAGTGTCATTGATCTCTTCTCTTCATCCAAGTCTTATTCAAGAACAAAGAACACAAAATGACATTTGATTGTCATCAGTATCTTTTTCTTGAAGATTTGTCCATCTCATGCAGAAAAATCTTATTGTGTTACTCCCCTCAGCTAACAATCCATTCAGTGAAACTTCACGAAGAACAATACTGAATATCCAAGAAAGCATATCAGCCATCTTTGATTTTTTAATTTTTTGGCGTTTTACAGTGAGTGACATTTAGTAGTATTTGGCGTTTGTTTATTTGGTTTGATTAAATGGAAGTTGCTGAGAGTTATTATTTTATAGGATTTCTTTTGGCGGTGTAGGTTAGTCGGTGCATTATTATAATAAACTATTCGTTGTTTCAGTTACTGTTTGTAATTATTGTTTTTGATAAGCTTTTATCTCTGAAGTCTATAACATGTACCCTCTTTCAAGTTTTGCGTTTTAGATTTTATTACAATAAATTTTCCATCTCTTCATTTTTACTATTTTGTAGTTACTGTTTCTAGTTACATTTTCAAGTTTGGTTTTTATTTTATTTTATTTTTTGGGTTTTTTATAATACTTTTCCAAAGTAATTTTATATTAGTTTAGGAGTTTTTGGGGCGTTTTACGACATGATAGCGTTTTAACAAGCGTTTGGCTGTCTGGCGTTTTTATTATATACGACGTTTTTATTATATAACAATCAAATGAAAAAGAAAATTAAAAAAAAAAAAAGAATATATAAACAATTGATCTTCAAAATCTTCACTGTCACTAGTCTCTTTCTTCTTTTTTGAATCATCTTAACTGGCTGGTTCGACTTTCATATGATTCATTTTGTTTTTTTTTTGTTTTCAAGTAGTTTTTTTGTCGCCATTTGGAAGCACAAAGTCTGACATCAGCATCTTTTTCTTGAAGATTTGTCCATCTCATGCAGCAAAATGTTATTGAGTTTACACCCTTCAGCCAACAATCTTTAATTTTCCAATGACCGATGTTTGATTTTTTAATTTTGGCGTTTTACCGATAAAAAGAACGCCACTAAATAAAAGCACCTTAAACCTCAAAATTTGATCATGCTAAAATCAATAATGTTTTGCTGTATGAGATTGACAACATTATTAATCCTTGGTTAAGAAAGATAACTGACAATGTTGTCCACCCCATACAGCTAAACTTTATTGACAACAAACCTCAATAATGTTTTTGAATGTTTTGGCGTTATAAACTGGAAGGAAGTTGATGATAAAGTCAATAAGATTTTACTCAATGAAATGGACAATATCCTCACTTAAGGATTTTTGTCCATTACATTGAGTGAAACCTTACAGACAACTTCAAATAAACGTTTTGCTTTAGAAGATATTTGATGTTTGGTTTTTTTTGGCGTTTCTAAGACGAATGGTATATATTAAATATGACGTTTGGGCTTTTGTGTGTGTTTTTAATTGAAGGTCTGAGATGTTGTATATATAGGATTTTTTTGGCGGTTTTTTAGGCGGGATTTTATTATAATTAATTTTGGCGTTTTATATCTAATGGCGTTTTTAGTTAGAATGGTGTGTGCTATATGTTTGACGTTTTATTTCATGAGATGTCGTTTTGTGTGGAGAAGTCAAAAGACTTTTTTACCCTTAATGAAGCACGCCAGAGTAATAAAAGTGATGTTATTTACGAAAACGCCACCGCGTCATCTAGTCCATAGATTGTTTTGATCAGACGATTCATAAGCGTTCTCACCGTTCTCACACTTTCCACCATTTTCTCTAAATCTTGACCCTATATATATATATGCATAAGAAAATAAACCGACAATTGAGAATGTCAAGGCATAAGGATAAAGTTTGACTGTCATGAGTGATGAAATTCACACGAACAAGTTAAACAAGCTGATTGAAAGAATAAAGAACTTGGTTGAATAAAAGCGATGGATTTCGCTAATACGACCAAATAAATGAAAACGAAGTCTTAATGCATACCGGAAGGGTTGCTATGATAATGACTACGGTAAAATACCTGATAGATGAGTAGGGCTTCAAAGCTATGTGTAAGCCAAGAAAGGGGGGCGCGGATTAAAGTCAAAAGACTCGGATTAAGAGTATGATTAAAAGACAACAAAATTTGGCAAAACAGAAATTTTGATAGTTGTATTCAAGTATTTCAATATTGAACGGGCCGAATAAAGTATAATGCTTAATAGTGCAAGTAAGCGCAAACCATTAATTGAAGCACAAAATATTAACAAACTCATGTAATGGGTCATGAGAGTGTATAAAAAAAAAGAGGAAAATGCAAACCAGAAAACGGAAGCATTAAAATATTAAGATAAAAGAACGCGGGTAATGGATTGTAAACAAATGAAGGTGGGAACCGGATAATGGAGAGTGGAAAACAAGCCGGTACGTAAATGACGTGGGAAGTTGATGTGCACAAAATGCAACATATAAATTACATCAATTGTGGCATAAAACTAAACCTTTTTTAGTACTAATGTTGGAAAAAAGTGTGTTTTTGTCTTCCTTTTGTATTTTCAGGATTAAATGAGCTCAAATGAACAAAAGAAGCAAAAAGGCAGCTAAATCTAACATAAATACAAGAAAAGGAAAAAAGGTGGCATGCCTGATCTCCCCGACAGCATCTTCCCAAGCAAAACAAGAGAACAGAAGGCTGAACACGCCCCGTGCTCAATGAGCACGGGGGCGTGCCGAAGAGTCCGCAGAAAAGACAAAGCTGTAGAAGCTTCTATCGCCCAACACGGGGCCGTGCTCAGCGGACACGGGGCCGTGGTCAACTATAAGATTCGCAGAATCCAGGCAAATCTTGATAGTATAGATATGCTTCTGGACACGGGGTCGTGCCCAGCGAACACGGGGGCGTGGTCAACTAATGCAGACAAACTGCAATTAATGAAGACAGAGAAGGAGGATGGACACGGGGCCGTGCCCGGGCTGCTGTTCAGGCTATAAATAGGGGTGCTTGGCTCATTTGCAAACCATCCCTTAGCATACCACCTCTCTCACACTTCACCCACCACCCACCACCATCACAACACCATCATCCACCACCATCATCCATTGTCCATCATAGAGTGTGTGAGTCGTCTTGGGATCCTAGATTGATCATAAGAGTTCTTGACAATCAAAGGCCATGTTTGCCTAAGTCTCTTACATCACTTGGTGAAGACAAGTGTCTAGTGTAATACTTTTTATTTTTAATCTTTTCGCACTTTTTACTTGGTTATGTATTAATGACTTTAATAACTAGTTTCTTATGTTGAAGGTGATTCTTCCTTATCGTTTGTCCGTGGTGTCTTGGCATTATTTTACTGTCTATATAAAATAAAAGATTTTCACCATTCATATCTCCACGGTCTATATGGAGGTATGTTGGCTACCTGGTCGGGGTTTAAGGGAACGGTTTGGTAAGAGTCTTGCCTTGTTCAGTGTATAGATCCTGCAAGGACCTGGGTCAAATTTAGTAGGACCTCCTTCAATACCCACCGGTATTGGATGGCGGGGGTCCAAACTCTTTGATCCCCTCATATGTAAGCTACTATTAATACTTTAATCCGGCTATTTAGGACTGTATCCCTGCTGACTCAGACTACTTAGCCGAGGGTAACGTCACCTCCAAAAGAGGGGCCTACCATAATATGCATTAATAACTTAATTAATTATCTTTCAATAATCCGACCCTTTAGGATTGTATCATTGCTGACTCATACTACTGGGTTGAGGGTAGCATCACCTTCAAAAGAGGGGCCTACTACAATAACTAAGATAATCTCTTAAAAAGTGCAAAAGTGCGGAAATAATCAAAGGTTACACTAAACACGAGTCGGAGCCAACTGATTCAGCTTGTCTATCTTTTTTTATTTTTATTTTATTTTTCAGCATTTTAGTTAGTTTTTATTTTCTTAGTTAAAAACCTTTTATTAACTTTTGATTTGATTAGACGTTGAGGATAAACCGGTACTAAAAGCTCTTGTGTCCTTGGACGACCTCGGTATCTTGCCAACACTATACTACGCTCACGATGGGTGCACTTGCCCATATGTGTGTTTGGTGTTAGTAAAATATCGTGTTTTATAAATTTAAAACTTGGCTAACGTGTAAAAAGGGGTTAAAATATACTTAAACTTATATAAACACTCGCACACATCAAGTTTTTGGCGCCGTTGCCGGGGACACAAGGATTTTAAGAAAGCTTAAAATCGACGGCCTAATCAGTTTTTCAAAATGCACGCACATTTTTCTGCATTTTAGTTTAGTTTTGCATTTACAGTAGGTTGAACACGGGCCGTGCTCATTGAACACGGGGCCGTGCTGCACATTTTTCATAAAAACACCCAGATACAGAGCTTGAACACGGGGACATGCTCACTGAACACGCCCCCGTGCTCAACGAAATCAGTAACTTTAATTAAAACGCCCAGATACAGATTCTGTACACGGGGCCGTGTCCACTGAACACGGGGCCGTGCCCAGCCTCTGTTTCTGTTTCCGTTTTCATTTTTGTTTTCTGGTCTCGAGACGTTGTTGTGGTCTGCTGAGTGATTCTTATGGATCAATACTCAGGAGGTTACAACTACACCTATGAGGAGGATGATTATAGGGATTATTATTGCACCAATTGCGGCAACACTCACTCGGTTCAATATTGTAACTTATATCTACCATTCAATTCATACACCTACTATGAGGAGCCCAGGTACGAGCCATCAACTTCATACACATCCTATGAAGACCAAAGGTATGAACCTTCTCCCTCATACTCATATTTTGATGAACCAAGGTTTGAGCCTTCATACTCATACTTTGAGGAACCAAGATATGAGCCACCACCTTCATATGCTTACTATGACGAACCATGGCGTGAACAACCCACCTCATATGAGTATTATGAAGAACAAAATTACCACCCTTATCCATCATATACTTACAATGAAGAACAATGGTGTGAACCATCTACTTCCTATGAGTATTATAAGGAACAAAGGATCGAACAACCGGATTCAAGCTTTGAAAATCCCGATCCTTACTCTATCACCGAAGTGACCGATAAGATATTAGAACACCTTAAAACTATCGAACGCTACATAAAAGAATCTCGCGCAAGGGAAAAGGAGTCCCGCGCAAGAGAAGAATTAACTTGTAATAAAGAAGAGATAGTTGAAGAGGTAAAAATGGAAGAACAAATAAGTGAAAAACCGACACATGAGTTAAACAACGAAAAAGGTGAGTCCGTTAACGTTAAAATTCAAGAAGAGTCTAATTTTGAAGAAATTAATCTCTTGTCACCTTCTTTTGAAAATCATTGTTTAGTACCCATTCATGCTAAGTTTTTAAAAGAGTTAAACACTAACACTAAAATTGACGAAACAGTAAGCATTAAGTTAACTAACGATCAAACTTCGCTAATAAAAGAAGACCCATTTGAAATCAACATTACACCGGTTCCATGTTTTTTTCAAAATTCCTTTATTAGTAACGTCATAATTGATAAAGATCTTTGTGTTAACATAATGCCCAACTACATTTTCGAAAAATTAAGTATTAGTGATTTTTCTCCACTTCAAATACACATTTTTCTATCCAATCGGAAAGTAATAAAATCAATCGGTGTAGTTGAGGATGTCTTGGTTCAAACAAATCAAATGGTAATCCCAACCGACTTTGTCATCCTCAATGACGCTCCTCTAGTGTTAGGACGACCCTTTGTAAAAACCCACGAAGCTTTGAAAAACCGGAAGTACAACAATCTATCCATTCAATTAGGGGCATTTAAAAAGAGTGTCGATCTTGAGCGATCAATGAAATATCCATTCGGCAATAATGACCCCCTAATTGAAGATGAAGATGAGCCACCCGATACAAGTGAAAAGATTGACCACTTTGTTGAAGAAGAGGTCGCCATAGAACAAACTTTTAAAGTTCTTGATCAAAATGAGCAACCAAATAAGGAGTCTCCTAAAGACCCACCTCTTGAGCTCAAAGAACTTCCCAAAGGTTTGGAATATGCTTTTCTAGACAAAGATGGTAAATCACCTTTAATTATTTCATCTAAATTAGGTAGTTTAGAAAAAGAAAAATTAATTAAACTTTTGAAAAAACACAAAAATGCGATTGCTTGGAAGCTTGTAGACATTAAAGGAATAAGTCCTTCCATCTGCACGCACAAAATTTTAATGAACGATGACTACAAATCGGTAATACAACCACAACGTCGAGTAAATCCAAATGTTCAAGAAGTTGTTAAAAACGAAGTAATCAAATTACTTGACGCTGGTCTTATTTATCCTATCTCCGATAGTCCTTGGGTAAGTCCCGTCCAAGTAGTTCCAAAGAAAGGAGGTATGACGGTAATAACTAATGAAAAGAATGAATTAATACTAACGAGAACCGTCACAGGATGGAGAGTATGTATAGATTATAGATGATTAAATGAAGCAACTAGGAAAGATCACTTTCCTTTGCCCTTCATTGATCAAATGTTAGAAAGATTATCCGGTCATAAATTTTACTGTTTCTTGGATGGTTTTTCAGGTTACTTTCAAATCCCGATAGCACCCGAAGACCAAGAAAAGACAACCTTCACATGTCCCTATGGAACTTTTGCCTATCGACGCATGCCATTTGGTCTATGTAATGCCCCTGCAACATTCCAACGTTGCATGGTAGCCATCTTCCATGACATGATAGAAAAGACAATGGAAGTCTTCATGGACGACCTTTCTATCTTTGGGGATTCATACGACCAATGCCTCGATAACCTTGAACGAATGCTATCCCGATGTGAGGAAACTAACATCGCCCTTAACTGGGAAAAATGCCATTTCATGGTAACGGAGGGAATAGTACTCGGTCACAAAATCTCAAGCGAAGGAATGGAGGTTGATCGAGCCAAAATAGACACTATTTCTCGACTACCACCCCCATCCTCCGTTAGAGCTATCAGAAGTTTCCTAGGGCATGCCGGATTTTATAGGCGGTTTATCAAAGACTTTTCTAAAATCTCAAGGCCTCTAACAAAATTACTTGAAAAAGATGCCCCTTACATCTTTGACAAGGATTGCAATCAAGCATTTCTAACCCTAAAGGAAATTCTAGTCAATGCATCTATCATGATAGCGCTTGATTGGAAATTTCCTTTCGAAATCATGTGTTGTGACACCCTGACACGGAGGTGGAAATGTCGAGGGCATCACGAAACTTGGTAGAATGCAAATAAGCACATGGTGATTAAATTAAAGTTGAAATATAGTTAAATTGATTGATAGGATTGCATTCATGTCCTAAACAGTACAAAACAATACAACACATTGTCCCAAAAGTCTTGTTTTTATTTAGCTAAGGCATTTGTCTTGAACAGCCCTATATGATCCTTGCACAAGTTAACTTCAATCATGTTCACCTGAAAACATATGTTAAAAACAAATTGGGTCAACAAACGGTTGAGTGAATTCATAGGTTTTGGTTAGTTTGGTAATAAATAAATAATGTGACAATGAAATAAAATGTTTAACAAAGTGGCATTTGATATATCTTAGCAAAATGAGTAATACAAGTATGCTTGGTGGAACATTCAAACCTTGTAGACGTAAACACGGATCTATCATCCAAACTTCCGCATTGCAAAATATGAACAACAACAACAACAACAACAAAGGGTCTGAACTGGAAGTTAGGATGGGGCGTCACACCTATAGCGCTATAATATTACCGCTGGGCTTGTACGGAGTTAATGAATGTAATGTGTTAAGCAACAAGTATAAAGCAATTGCAAGGAACAATCAAGATAGCCACAAAATGCAAATTTGTTTGTATCACATTATTTCATATGTTTCATCCCGAAAATATTGTAAAACAGAAAATGGGAACTATGAACTCACCTTGTTTGAGAATAATTTCCAAACAAGTAAACGGGTAAGAGTTTTGCGGGAACAAGATTTTCCACGTCACTCTAATTGTATTTGAACATGCACGAAACACGGAAATTTGCATCAACAAATGGGTAAAATGTGCAACTGTATAAACAGGAAATTATGTTTATCGTGTTTGTATGGTTTGACCAGAAAGGTAACTAGGGGTTTAAACAGTCTTATTTGGGGAAACATGGGATAAAATTGAAGGGGTTATTTAAGAAAATGTATTTTATACAAATTATTAAGTTATACAAATATTGGATATAGAAATAATATTTGTATAATTAAAACAGACAAATATATATATGGATATATATTTAAGATAAACATGATAATTATTCCATTAATTATCTAAATAATTAATTTAAGACAAGATAATTAAAAATAACATTTTTAATTATTAACATGTAATATTACTGATTTACAGTAATTATTAGAGCCCTTGAATATTTTTATATAAATAGATGGAATAAAAATGGTTAAAATATCAGTATTTAAGTTTATCAGATTAATTATTAAAATAATCTGAAAATGCCCAAAACAGTTTCTGACTTTTTATAAACTCAAAAACATGTGTATTTTGTCATGAAAATATTTTTGAGCAGAAATTGTATAATTATATAATTAAAACTGTTAAGTTTAATTAAATGATTTTAACTGATTTAATTATGTAAAATAATCTGTAAATAACCAAATATTAGCTAAATTTATATAAACTCAGAATAAAGCATATAACATCATAAAAATAATTTGGACACAAATTATATAGTTATTTAATTTAAATATATAAAATTAAACTATGCTTTTAAAGTGTAAATACTGTTTTAATTACATAAATATCAAAATTATATCAAATATCAGTAACAAAATTATTTTTATAAAGTTTACCACTCAAAATAATTATCATAAAAATTTCAGTAATTAACTCATAAAAATCGATTTATTATAAATTTTTAAAGATTAAAACTGTTTTTAATTAATTAAAATAGTTTTATAAATAATTTTGCAGGTTTTATATTTTTAATAAATGTATTAGTGTTTAAAGTAATTATGCTGAAGTTTTTAGGTTTTAACTAATTATAATCGATGTATTATGAATTAATGAACAAACTGTTTTTATATAAAATAAATAAACAATGTTACTATTCAATCGTCTTCCCCAAATCGATGGTCAACAGAAGTCAACCGACCTGATTACTCGATCAAAACAGGTTCATAATGCAATTAATTCAACAGACACAATGTATAAGCAAAAACAAATCGATTGAGTGAAAGAAATCGGACCGGTAACGATCTGAACTGCTTGCCGACTATCTCCGGCAAACTTGTTTTCCGGCGAGACTTGCAGAGACGAACAGGTATGAATTTTGATGTGTTAGCGTAATTCGAAGGTTGTAGGAGGTTCGGGGGAACTCAGGGGATCTTTATAACATTTCAATTTGAACGGAAATCGACATGATTCAGTGGAATTAAACTCCACTTGAATTTAAAAAAATTGTTCCGAAATCGATGAGGTCAGGCACGTTATGGACTGATTAAACGCGTGGGTTAGTTGGTTTTGACGAGGAGATTCCGCGTGCAGGTATTTCGGGCAGTGAAATCCACTATACACGTGGTTCGGAATAATTCCGATGAGTCAGACGCGGGTGTTCCGATTTGAATTATATAATATTTAATATGATAGTGTGTGTATATATATATATAACATGATTTCAAATATATACCGGATAAGGGCATAGCCCGGCCGGTCACATGTTCACTTATTATATCAAAGGTCCCGAGTTCGAATCCTTTCCCCCCCCGTGACCGGTTGTATTTTTTTTGTTTTAAGTTTCGATATCTACACTTAGGTCCCTGAGGTATCTGAGTTAATGCACAGATGGTCCCTGTAACAGTTAGTTAAATAACTAACTTGGTTAGTTTTCAAATAAGAAAACCCTATATAAAAGATAACCCGGTTAGAGCTTTTCAGTTAAATAAGTTTCTACAATAACATCAGTCCCTGAAGTACAACTTTGAGAAAATGACTAAATGGTCCCTTGACTTTATTTCAAAAATAAATTTATTTATTTTATTTATAATATAAGTTTCAAAAATGACAAATAGGACCCTCGACTTTAAGTTTTCAAAATTTACATTTTTAACCCAATACTTTTAAGGTTTCAAAAATGACAACTTAGTCCCTGGACTTTGTATTTTCTAAAAATGACGGTTTTAGTCCTCGGACTTAAAATCAAAGTTTTCGAACAAGTTTTAAGGAATGACAATTAGGTCCCTCAACTTATACTTTCACAAAAAGACACACTAGGCCCTTGTAATTAATGTAACCTTGTTTATAAGTATGAATCTCAATTAAACTTGCAAATATTCACGTGTTTGAGCCGGTAAATCGTGTAAAAGCATGAAACAAAGTATGTATCAAACAAATTGCATTTCTGTATACGATAACTGCTATCATGTGCATCAAACAAGTACATGTTTGAAAATCGAGGTGGTTACAGTCTTCCCTACTTTAGAAAATTTCGTCCCGAAATTTATTCGAAAGAGACTGTAGAATGTAATTGTAATGATTAGAAAGATAATCAAGTCATTGTTGGATGCTGAAAATTTTGAGGAATTTACGAGAATCATTGTATAGAAATTGTTTTGCATGGAACTATGTTATGCTGGATTTGTAATGTAAATATTATGCAAACAAATGTGTGTACAAATAAGCAAATAATGGATAATTCATTTTTTCCTCAATGGGTACTTTGTCAGAAGTGGAAATGAAAGATTATGAATAGATTATTCATTTCCCAGTGGATATTTCTTCAGAAGCGAAAATGAATGGAAAATTCACTTTCTAGTGGATACTTCATCAGAAATGGAAATGAAGGATTTAAACAAACGGATATTCATTTCCCTCAACGGATATTCTTTAGAATGAAAATGAACAAACGGAGTCATTTTCCTCAACGGGTATTCTTCAGAATTGGGAATGAAGGATTTAAACAAACGGATATTCATTTCCCTCAACGGATATTCTTTAGAACGAAAATGAACAAACGGAGTCATTTTCCTCAACGTGTATTCTTCAGAATTGGAAATGAAGGAATAATCAACGGATATTCATTTCCCTCAACGGATATTCTTCAGAAGCGAAAATGAACAAACGGAGTCATTTTCCTCAACGGGTATTCTTCAGAATTGGAAATGACGGATTTAAACAAACGGATATTCATTTCCCTCAACGGATATTCTTTCAAAAGTGAAAAATGAATAGCTAGTTCATTTTTCCTCAACGGGTGCTTTATCAGGAATGGAAATGAATAGGGTTAACTTTAGACACATGACAGACCTTGCTGTGATTTCTGTGCACTAAATTCCATAATTATGTATGCATCCATAATTACGTAATTCCTTGCATAGTCCGCACAGTTTGTCTTGTAATGTGTAGGGGAAGAAAATCAAACCTGTGATGAGGGTGACTAGACTACCATAGGGTCCTTTTAATTAAATCGACAGATGATCTTTTTAATTAGGCCACCAAGGAGTCCTTTCAGCTATATCATCACATGATATTCCTAACAAGATTTTTGGATCAATCTGTTTAACTAGACCACTCAAGGGGTCTAATTATGGAGTAGTACTTTATAATCCAAGGGACTTAACTACAACGTAGAAGTTCATTAAGGATTTTAGGTAGTACCTTTGGATATCCTATTATGAATCACTTATTCGAAGATATGGAAGATTCTACGAGGATTTGGATAACATAATTTGGATCACACAAAAACATAAAAGGGAACACATAAGCACTTAATCACATAATTGTTTTCTTGGTTATTAATTGTTATTATCTTGTTATTGATTGCTATTAACTTGGCGCCGATTTGAACATGGGTATTCAAGGCATACCAGGAACCCAGTTGATGGACTTCAACGTCCTCAAGTATCTATCTGAAAAGATAGGATGATCTTCCAAAAATTCGATTTTTGTTCACAAGGAATCACCATATTCGGATTAAGGTGTACAACAATTAAGGACTTACGGAAAAATACCTTTAGGTACCCTATTAAGGATTGGGTATTCGTCTAGAGTTGTAACTTGCGCCTTGTACTTCGTTTTCCTTGGAGGAAACGGGTACTTAGGATTTTCGTGGAAAACGCAAGAGATGATAAAGTGGGAGAATTTTGGGGGTAGTCTGTTCTTCAAGGGATACGGTTCCTTGATTGTCGGTATTGTAGGGGATATGTTGTTTTATATATGCAACCACATAAACATATTGAAATGTAAATAAAAGTTTTATTTATAAACAACATCAACCATTGTTTCATGGACCATGACAACAAAAGAAAATAATACATAAGGCTTGATTATTTCTAAATGGTGTTGTCTTCCAATTTGTCAGATGCTCATCCCTGCGCTGGATTCGCATTAACAAGCTTTGGGTAGTTTCTTCGGAAATGGCCCATCTCGCCACAGTTGAAGCAAGAACCTGGTGGAAAATGAGCTTGAGTAGGATTGTTATTAACTTGGTTGGGTGCAGCTGCAGTTGGGCAAACCCTCACTGTATGACCTATAAGTCCACAAACTTGGCATGTGCGGCACTTCACACCAGCATGATGATGTAGGCTACATTGGTTGCACAAGGGCGCAGTTCCGTTGTAGGGTTTCCTAGCAGGGGGTTGAGCTGGTTGGTTGGGCGGTGCTTTACCATCATATGGCCGCTTTGCTGGTGGAGGAACCTGGTTAGCGGGAGTAGGGTTTGCGATAGCAAAGTTTTGAATTATCTTTCGTTTCTTCGCGTTCCTCGAAGACTGAGCCACAACGTTATCTGCCTTTGTAGAATCAGACGAACCTTTTGATGACGTTTTACTATCACCCCTACGAGTCAAGACTCCCTCCTTGACAAGGGCATCAGTGAGAATAGCAGAAAGTTCGAACGCGTCACGAATTGTGGCTGGTTTGTTCCCAGTCACAATGTGTTTAATACAGCTGGGGAGTCCATCGATAAACTTCTCGATGGTGCGTTCCGGGGTTGTCAAGGCGTTGGGACAGAGAATGCACAGCTCTTCGAAACGGTCGATATATGCTCGGTTTTCCCCACTGTTCTGTTTTAGTTCATGAAATTCATCTTCAAGTGCTCGCATTTCGTTGCGAGGACATAACTCTCTCAGCATAAGGGCCCTCAATTCTTCCCATGTCAGGGCCATAGCTTCTTCAGCACCTCGGTCCCTCATAATACCATTCCACCAGGTTAAAGCTTGTTTCTGAAAACAACTGGTTGCGAATTCTACCTTTCGGGCCTCGGTACACAGACTGTGTCGAAACGTGTTCTCAATACTTTCAAACCACTGTAGGAGAGCAGTGGCACCTTCATTTCCAGAGTATTTAGCAGGGTTGCAGGAATTAAATTGCTTGAAAGTACAGGGAGGATTGGGATTGTTGTTTTGAACAGCTTGGTTGAACTGGGCAAAGATATCAGGTAGTGTCCCAGCAATCTGCTGAGCAATAAGGGCAGCCATCGCAGCATTTGGGTCATTATTCTGAGGCTGAGGACGTGGAGGCATCTATAAGAAGGAAAAACATCATATTAGAACGGAATACTTTTGAATAAAATCATATAAAATCAATGAAGGCGAGGGAAAAATACACAACAAGATGGACATCGTTTATTCTACGAATAAACAATATCAGTGACTAATCAAAGTAGTTGGGTTCTTATAACTTAATGAAGTCATGCATTAGCCTATAAGTGGACACTCATCCTGAGAATTCCCAGGTAAGCACAACTGGTCTCGCGTCTGATGAGATTTATGCGAAGTGCTTGCCTAGACAGAAAACTCAGAATACAGGCATCCACCCTTCCAGATTGCACGAGTTCGTTATTAGAGCCCAAGACTTTGAAGAGAATAAAAATCAGAGGAGGTTTTGAAAAAGATTTTTAAATCACCTGAGGACAGATGATGAATAAATGTATACCCTAAAAGTTTAATGAGGGAGAAATCCATGGTGACGAGGCTTTGGTTTCAAAGAATAAGGATAGAGATAAGGACAAGGAAGCGGACAGAGTATCTAGTGGATAGGTGTCCTAGGTAAGTTATAGTCTAGGTTCAAGCATTGCTAATAACCTAATTCCCTATAACCATGGCTCTGATACCAACCTGTGACACCCTGACACGGAGGCGGAAACGTCGAGGGCATCACGAAACTTGGTAGAATGCAAATAAGCACATGGTGATTAAATTAAAGTTGAAATATAGTTAAATTGATTGATAGGATTGCATTCATGTCCTAAACAGTACAAAACAACACAACACATTGTCCCAAAAGTCTTGTCATTATTTAGCTAAGGCATTTGTCTTGAACAACCCTATATGATCCTTGCACAAGTTAACTTCAATCATGTTCACCTGAAACATATGTTAAAAACAAATTGGGTCAACAAACGGTTGAGTGAATTCATAGGTTTTGGTTAGTTTGGTAATAAATAAATAATGTGACAATGAAATAAAATGTTTAACAAAGTGGCATTTGATATATCTTAGCAAAATGAGTAATACAAGTATGCTTGGTGGAACATTCAAACCTTGTAGACGTAAACACGGATCTATCATCCAAACTTCCGCATTGCAAAATATGAACAACAACAACAACAACAAAGGGTCTGAACTGGAAGTTAGGATGGGGCGTCACACCTATAGCGCTATAATATTACCGCTGGGCTTGTACGGAGTTAATGAATGTAATGTGTTAAGCAACAAGTATAAAGCAATTGCAAGGAACAATCAAGATAGCCACAAAATGCAAATTTGTTTGTATCACATTATTTCATATGTTTCATCCCGAAAATATTGTAAAACAGAAAATGGGAACTATGAACTCACCTTGTTTGAGAATAATTTCCAAACAAGTAAACGGGTAAGAGTTTTGCGGGAACAAGATTTTCCACGTCACTCTAATTGTATTTGAACATGCACGAAACACGGAAATTTGCATCAACAAATGGGTAAAATGTGCAACTGTATAAACAGGAAATTATGTTTATCGTGTTTGTATGGTTTGACCAGAAAGGTAACTAGGGGTTTAAACAGTCTTATTTGGGGAAACATGGGATAAAATTGAAGGGGCTATTTAAGAAAATGTATTTTATACAAATTATTAAGTTATACAAATACTGGATATAGAAATAATATTTGTATAATTAAAACAGACAAATATATATATGGATATATATTTAAGACAAACATGATAATTATTCCATTAATTATCTAAATAATTAATTTAAGACAAGATAATTAAAAATAACATTTTTAATTATTAACATGTAATATTACTGATTTACAGTAATTATTAGAGCCCTTGAATATTTTTATATAAATAGATGGAATAAAAATGGTTAAAATATCAGTATTTAAGTTTATCAGATTAATTATTAAAATAATCTGAAAATGCCCAAAACAGTTTCTGACTTTTTATAAACTTAGAAACATGTGTATTTTGTCATGACAATATTTTTGAGCAGAAATTGTATAATTATATAATTAAAACTGTTAAGTTTAATTAAATGATTTTAACTGATTTAATTATGTAAAATAATCTGTAAATAACCAAACAGTAGCTAAATTTATATAAACTCAGAATAAAGCATGTAACATCATAAAAATAATTTTGGACACAAATTATATAGTTATTTAATTTAAATATATAAAATTAAACTATGCTTTTAAAGTGTAAATACTGTTTTAATTACATAAATATCAAAATTATATGAAATATCAGTAACCAAATTATTTTTATAAAGTTTACCACTCAAAATAATTATCATAAAAATTTCAGTAATTAACTCATAAAAATCGATTTATTATAAATTTTTAAAGATTAAAACTGTTTTTAATTAATTAAAATAGTTTTATAAATAATTTTGCAGGTTTTGTATTTTTAATAAATGTATTAGTGTTTAAAGTAATTATGCTAAATTGTTTAGGTTTTAACTAATTATAATCGATTTATTATGAATTAATGAACAAACTGTTTTTATATAAAATAAATAAACAATGTTACTATTCAATCGTCTTCCCCAAATCGATGGTCAACAGAAGTCAACCGACCTGATTACTCGATCAAAACAGGTTCATAATGCAATTAATTCAACAAACACAATGTATAAGCAAAAACAAATCGATTGAGTGAAAGAAATCGGACCGGTAACGATCTGAACTGCGTGCCGACTATCTCCGGCGAAATGGTTTTTCGGCGAGACTTGCAGAGACGAACAAGCATGAATTTTGATGTGTTAGTGTAATTCGAAGGTTGCAGGAGGTTCGGGGGAACTCAGGGGATCTTTATAACATTTCAATTTGAACGGAAATCGACATAATTCAGTGGAATTAAACTCCACTTGAATTTAAAAAAATTGTTCCGAAATCGATGAGGTCAGCACGTTATGGACTGATTAAACGCGTGGGTTAGTTGGTTTTGACGAGGAGATTCCGCGTGCAGGTATTTCGGGCAGTGAAATCCACTATACACGTGGTTCGGAATAATTCCGATGAGTCAGACGCGGGTGTTCCGATTTGAATTATATAATATTTAATATGATAGTGTGTGTATATATATAACATGATTTCAAATATATACCGGATAAGGGCATAGCCCGGCCGGTCACATGTTCACTTATTATATCAAAGGTCCCGAGTTCGAATCCTTCCCCCCCCCCCCCCCCCCCCGTGACCGGTTGTATTTTTTTTTTGTTTTAAGTTTCGATATCTACACTTAGGTCCCTGAGGTATCTGAGTTAATGCACAGATGGTCCCTGTAACAGTTACTTAAATAACTAACTTGGTTAGTTTTCAAATAAGAAAACCCTATATAAAAGATAACCCGGTTAGAGGTTTTCGGTTAAATAAGTTTCTACAATAACAACATCAGTCCCTGAAGTACAACTTTGAGAAAATGACTAAATGGTCCCTTGACTTTATTTCAAAAATAAATTTATTTATTTTATTTATAATATAAGTTTCAAAAATGACAAATAGGACCCTAGACTTTAAGTTTTCAAAATTTACATTTTTAACCCAATACTTTTAAGGTTTCAAAAATGACAACTTAGTCCCTGGACTTTGTATTTTCTAAAAATGACGGTTTTAGTCCTCGGACTTAAAATCAAAGTTTTCGAACAAGTTTTAAGGAATGACAATTAGGTCCCTCAACTTATACTGTCACAAAAAGACACACTAGGCCCTTGTAATTAATGTAGCCTTGTTTATAAGTATGAATCTCAATTAAACTTGCAAATATTCACGTGTTTGAGCCGGTAAATCGTGTAATAGCATGAAACAAAGTATGTATCAAACAAATTGCATTTCAGTATACGATAACTGCTATTATGTGCATCAAACAAGTACATGTTTGAAAATCGAGGTGGTTACATGTGTGATGCAAGTGACTTTGCAGTTGGAGCTGTCTTGGGACAAAGAAAAGAAAAGCATTTTCACCCAATTTATTATGCTAGTAAAACACTTAACGATGCACAAGAAAATTGCACAACAACTGAAAAAGAGTTACTAGCTGTGGTATTTGCTTTTGATAAATTTCATTCTTATCTTGTTCTTTCTAAAACAATAGTCTATACAGATCACGCAGCCATTCGATATCTCTTCAAAAAGCAGGACGCAAAACCACGTTTGATTCGGTGGATTTTACTCCTCCAAGAATTTGATATTGAAATCAAAGACAAAAGAGGAGCTGAAAACACCGCAGCGGATCATCTTTCACGCTTAGAAGACCCAGCTTTTGAGGCAACCAGGGACGAGCAAATCAAAGAAAAATTTCCAACGGAGTCTCTAGAAATGGTGGAATACAGAGAATAACCATGGTACGCCGACTATGCTAACCACCTAGCTAGCGGTATAGTCGCAAAATGTTGGCCACATCATCAAAGGAAGAAATTATTTGCTAATGTAAAACATTATTTTTGGGAAGATCCTTATCTTTTCAAAATGTGTGCCGACCAACTCATCCGACGATGCGTACATGGTAGCGAAGCACGAAGAATTCTCCGCCATTGTCATGAAGGTCCATACGGAGGACATCATGGTGCCGCTAGTACCGCACGAAAGGTATTTGATTCAGGATTTTATTGGCCAATCATTTACAAAGACGCCCAAATTCTTGTCAAGACATGTGATGCTTGCCAAAGGACAGGTAATATTTCTTCCAAAAAACGAAACGCCACAAAATGGCATTCTTGTTTGTGAAATTTTTGATGTGTGGGGACTCGACTTTATGGGACCTTTCCCACCGTCAAAAGGAAACAAATATATACTTGTGGCAGTAGATTACTTGTCTAAATGGACCGGGGCCGAGGCACTTCCACAAAAATGATGGAAGAGTCGTGGTAAGATTTCTGAAAAAAATTATTCTCTCGTTTTGGTACGCCTAAAGCATTATTAAGTGATAGAGGTACCCATTTTTGTAACCATCAACTTGAAAAAATCTTAACAAGATATGGGGTCTATCATCGGGTCTCAACAGCATATCACCCTAAAACAAACGGACAAGCCGAACTGACTAATAGAGGCTTAAAACGAATACTTGAAAAACCCGTAGGGTTAAATAAAAAGGAATGTGCCGATAAATTAGATGATGCTTTATGGGCTTTTCGAACTGCTTATAAAACAACAATAGGTACAACCCCATATAAGCTCGTCTATGGAAAAAGCTGTCATTTGCCAGTAGAAATAGCTCACAAGGCCTACTGGGTAATTAAAAATGTAAATTTAGATTTAGAATTTGCTGGTAGAAATCGATTTTGTCAATTAAATGAATTAGACGAATTAAGAAATTATGCATACTCAAACTCTGAAATTTATAAGGAAAGAATGAAAAACTTGCACGATAAACACATTAAACCTAATGAATTTCGAGTAGGAGATCTAGTTCTATTGTTTAATTCACGACTTCGATTATTTCCTGGTAAATTAAAGTCTAGGTGGTCAGGACCTTTCTCCATCACCCATATTTTCCCACACTGTGCAGTAGAAATTAAATCTCGAAATGGACCTCCATTCAAAGTCAATGGCCAACGGCTGAAGCTCTATCAAGGATTCATTGAGGATGAAGAGGAAGAAATCTCGCTTCAAACGGTCGAAGAGTAAAAGCATCAACATCATACCTGGTAAGTTACGAACAAGTGGGATGACATCTTAATTGGTAAGTCTTCTAACCAAGTTTTTGGGAAACAAAAGGGCACTCACACGAGCACTTAAAAAAAAACTTTTGCTCGGCACGAGGCCGTGTCCGCTGGACACGGGGCCGTGTCCGCGCGACTGTCGGGATAAAACCCCTTTTCCAAACAGTTTCTTCATTTCCACGCGCCCCGTTTCCCCGAAAACTCTCTGGTTCAGGCGATTTTCTGCATAATTTAGACGTCTCCTCTACCTCTAACAACATCAAGGTATGATTCTATCACCATTAGTAGTTTGATTAGGTACTTGCATGTAGTTAAAACATCAAAAATTTGGGGAAAAATCTAGGGTTCTTGAACTTCATCCGGATCGAACCTCAAATTTTTGCATAAATCTGTTAGCATTACTTTAGATTAGTGTTATAGGAAGTAAATCCACTTGTATTGTTCATAGATTTGCCTGATTTCTCACAAAAACCTCAAACCCTTGTTTTTGAACCGAAAAAGATAAAATCGAAGGGGTAAACGGTTTGTTTTGAGAAAAACGGCACTTAGGGTTTCATTTTTGGGGGAAACCGCACCTATTGGACCAAAAATTTTCAAGTTTTCAAAACCGGGTTGAGGATGTGACAACTGGCACAAACCGGTAATTTCACTGGGGTCGTGTCCGCTGAACACGGGGCCGTGTCCTGCTAGCTGTTTTCAGTTTTCTCCGAAAATTTCACTGTTTCGTGCTAACTTTTGGTGTATTCTTTCAGATGTCGAAGAAATTCACAAGGTTCAATGCAACTGAGCAAGACGCTAAAGCAAGATACGACGTGCTTCGAACCCAACCGGAGGAATACCCAAGACAAGTGTGCATGGATCTTTTGACATTGGTGAACCAACTTGACCGGTTTAACAACCTCGTTACCGGCCCACTAAGAGTCGCCCTAACCACTCGACTTCGCTCAGTCCACGAATACAATCTGGAGTTCTATAGCACATTCGTGTTTAATTCAAGGTGCGACCCATTTGACAATGATGGGAGTGGAATTCCGATGTGGGGGGACTAAGTACTCGATATCGATGGCTCAGTTTGGGTCGATAGTTGGGTTGTATGCTGAGGAAGATGCGGGTAATGAAGAGAACACCGGAGGAGTGTGAGAGTTGGATAAAAACGAGCGCCAAGCCGCTTGGGCTCAAATTGGAGAAGGGCACTACAACCCGAGCAGCACTAAGAGCACTAAGCTGAGGGACCCGCTTTACCGTTACATCCATAGGGTCCTCGATTACTCTCTTAGCCAAAGGCATGATAGCGGTGGCGTTGTTGGGTTGAGAGATTTGGTAGTCCTTCCTTGCATTCATAACCGCAGACACCTCGATGTTCCGTATCTCCTGCTCCGCAACATGCATTGGAACCGGCTTGCTACTCTGCCAACCCCTATCTTCTTCGGGGGGTGGATATACCGTCTCTTTAAGCGCTTCGTGAACATGCCTCGTTCTATCCAAAGAAGTCCATGGTCGCGAAGAGTAGACATACACATCTGCCACTCCATGAACTTGATCTATGAAGCCGAAGATGGGTCGGTTAGCTTCCAAAGAGTCCAAGGGCATGCATGGAACCTACAAGAGGCACTTGTCCTTCACGCTCCACAACATCATCAGTACCAGTACCACCCTTACGGTGATCCGGGCCAATCCTCCTCACAAGGAGGCGGTTTTCCTAACTTCCAAAGTTTGCATGACTTATTGCAGGAAAACCTCATGTGCACTAGGAACACATATAACATGGCGAGCAACACGTACACTCGAGTTGGAGCAATCAAGAGAAACATATCCGATATCCAAGATGATATTGGGAATATCCGGGAGTACATGGCGGGGCAAGGATGTGACAACTGGCACAAACCGGTAGTTTCCGTACACTTTAATTATTATTTAATGACTGCAATTATGTGCTTAATTGTCAACAATGGCTGAACACATACTAAACAAGTGAATTCATGCACGTTGTATACTACAAAATATTGCTTTTATGCATAAACGAGAGCGTTGCGTAAAAAATACTAGTAAACTCACCGGTAAGACACACTATGTCAACAGAACTGCAGAAAGCAGTTAGACATTAGAATTGAGGCCTAGGTGTAGGTCCAACAACAAGAATACATTAAAACCCAAGAGTACATACAAGGGTTAATATATATACATTTCAGAAGCGAAAGAAAGCACTAAAAAGCACCCGAAACGCACTTTAAGTGCAAAATTTTAATAAATTCAGCTCAATTCAGCATTTAAACATATGAATATTATGCAGAAATGTCGTTTTATTATCCAGAATATTTCAGAATATTTCCGAATCGGTGTCTAAACGACACTAAAAAAAGTGCAATTTAGCACTTTAACGAATCGGTGTCTAACCGAACAACCGGTTAATACCCGGAACACCAAAATAATGCTAGAAGCATTGTTTTTATTTTTCTAAACTAATTAGGGTCCCCGAATACCCTAACACCCGTTACAAAACACTACACACTATTTAACTAATTTAATCACCTAATTAACTAACTAGTACTTAACCTTATAGTTAAAAACAAACCAAATACTTTCCCCCTTATAACCGATCGGTCCATGTGGGACACACTCCACTAATTTTGTGATTATTTTATTTAACAATGTTCCATATCTAACCTACATGATATCTAGTGGTTAAAGAATATGGATAGTTTATAAATATGAACCATGGGACCATTACATTCACAAATCACCACAACAAAACTTGAACACTGTTCCTCTCTTTTCTTGATACCTACGGCCGATCACACAGACCCATATCCACACATTTTCCAATTTCAATCTTGCAATCCCACTCACTTACAATGGTGAAGGATCGCATACGAGGAGACCCGGTGCTTACGAATTGCCAAGGACCTCACCACAACGCTATTAACCACCCGTTTTTCGTCTAGTTTCTTCCCTAGCCACGAGCTAGTAGTAAGTGACTCTAAACACCCTATTGATCTTGTCTACAGTGGTTAATAAGAGATTTGTCGGATAAAAGTCATGAACATATAAGATCAAAGTTTAAAGTCTACTAAAAATGATGAACAAAGTGGTTAATGAGTAAATATTAGTGTAAAACTTATGGAACTTGTTTTGTTATGGTTATTTATTATTGTTGGATGTTAGTAGGGGAACGGATCGTCATCTAACCATGCTAGGTCATGTTCATGGAACATGAACTAGCGCTATGTTTAGTGTAAAAAGAACTAGATGACGAACCCTTTCACTCACAAACATGAACTTGTGTAAAAGCGATTTTTCTTATGAAATGGAGTTCTAAACTAGTAGATCTAAAGATCTACAAGTGGTATTTTCGAAGGACCAAGTAAAATATATACAAGTCTTATTTTAAGTCGGATCTTTCATGAACTAGAGGTGTTTTTGTGAACAAACAAGTGTGTGGACACTTGTGTAACAAAAGTTTTAACAAAGAAATAATTTTCGTAAAAACCGACTAGAAGTCGTAAAACTTCATGTTCTTTAAAAATAAGATTTCCAAGAAACCGACTTTATTTTTAGAGATGGAAAAACCTACTAAATGTGTTGAAGAGTTACTACACATTTTTACACAACTTGCAAGTTCATGTGATTGCGATATATGTTTATGTTGGACTAGTTTGATGATGATTGGGAATTGATTGGTTGAATTTTTAAAAGAAAATGATACGCTAGTAAGCGTGGCCACCTCCAGGTACAGAGGAAACTCTGGCGAAATTTTTCCAGAAAATAACACTTAGAATATTTTTGGTGACAAGTGTTATGAATATATTTTTGACTTGTTTTCCAAACAAACTTCGCCATGATTTTTATTACAAAATTTCCAAATACCGGAGGTGGATTTTCATAAATAAAACTTGTTAAATATATATTTAGAATATATATTTATCGCTTGTATGATTATGTGATTATTTTGTGAACTAGGTATATATTATTTTTAGAGTAAAAATAATATGACTTGGAGACACTCGTAACGAGTAAAAATACAAAAATACGCATACAACATACAAGATACATAATTCGGGTGCAAAGTGCAAAATACAAAAAGCTTATATTTATCTTTGAGAAAATAATATAAGCAAGACATTTAGTTAAAAATATAAAATATTTTTAACACAAGAAATTATACACGAAAGAGAGTGACTGTACTTGTGCGACGCAAGTCTAGTGACTAACGTTAAGAAAACGCGTATAGGTTACGAAGTTAATTAAGCAAATCCGGTGAAGTTTACGACGCACAGGAACGCAAAGTTGTGAGTTCATGCTCCCCCTTTTCTTTTAACTGTTTTCGGTTTTATAACTTCGGGGGTGGAATACATGTACAAAGGCATGATAGCGGTGGCGTTGTTGGGTTGAGAGATTTGGTGGTCCTTCATTGCATTCATAACCGCAGACACTTCGATGTTCCGTACCTACTGGTCCGCAACATGCATTGGAACCGGCTTGCTACTCCGCCAACCCCTATCTTCTTCGGGGGGTGGATATACCGTCTCTTTAAGCGCTTCGTGAACATGCCTCGATCTATCCAAAGAAGTCCATGGTCGGGAAGAGTAGACTTACACATCTGCCGCTCCATGAACTTGATCTATGAAGCCTAAGATGGGTCGGTTAGCTTCCAAAGAGTCCAAGGGCATGCATGGAACCTACAAGAGGCACTTGTCCTTCACGCTCCACAACATCATCAGTACCAGTACCACCCCTACGGTGATCCGGGCCAATCCTCCTCACAAGGAGGCGGTTTTCCTAACTTCCAAAGTTTGCATGACTTATTGCAGGAAAACCTCATGTGCACTAGGAACACCTATAACATGGCGAGCAACATGTACACCCGAGTTGGAGAAATCAAGAGAAACATATCCGATATCCAAGATGATATTGGGAATATCCGGAAGTACATGGCGGGGCAAGGAGGAGGTGATGATGATGAGGACGAGGACATGGACTAGGCGGGAGGAGCTGAGTTAGGAGCAGCTGGTTGGTGATCCCACAGGTTAACCCCTTTCCTTTTGAAAAATTTCCGGCCTGCATGCCGTGTGTTGAACAATTTACTTTCCTTTTAACTCTTTTTATTTTCAGCATTTGTTTTTCTTTTTAACTTTATGATGTGGATGTTGAACGATGGTAATTTAGGATGCTTGTTATGGTTTCGAGTAGTGTTTATTGATAAAACAGGTACATACGAGGCTTAGAGTACTAACCATTAGTACTACTAAAGCCGGAGCAGGAAAAACGAAGCCAGAAACCTATTTTTCACCTTAGCAGATTGTCTACACAGGGTCGTGTCCAGCCGACATGCCCCCGTGCCCACTTCCCCAGACCTGCTGTTTGTTTAAATCTGCAGATTTTTGCCAGACACGGGGTCGTGTCCAGCCAACACGCCCCCGTGTCCACCTTCTGTAAGTAATTGTTACTGGCACTCTGACCACGGGGTCGTGTCCATCCGACACGGGGCCGTGTCCAGCCGCCCAGTAACATTAATTTTTGCTTTTTCACACCTTTTTACACATTCAATCAACCTAAAAACTTATTTTTGTGACACATTGAGGACAATGTGTAATTTAAGTGTGGGGGGGGGGGGGGGTGGGATGCTAAAACCTTGAATCTTGCAAGTCCTAATCACAAGCCTTACACAAAACTCTTTTGGAACCGCTAATCACCCCAATTTTTTTTCAAATTTTTTTTATTTTTATTTTTTTTCCCTTTACTTGTCTAGGTTTAATTTGGGAATTTCAAGTTCTAAAAAGGTTATATTTTTACAAATTTACAACCGATAGCGTCGTGATAAAAAGAACCAACATAAGAAAATTATGAAACGGCATGATAAGCTTAATTAAAATTTGATTATATATACTTGATCACATAAAAACCCATTCCCACAAAAAAGTGAGTTTTGAGCCTTTATTGACGGAGGCATTAGGACTAACCCTTTTTATTTCTATACCATTATTTTTTTTTTTTTTTACCACCTACCCAAAACCCCCCTAGTTAACCCCTTTGAGCCTAAACCTTTTCATTTCATACCCCAAAACAAACACCCTTTCACCCACCAAAACCTTTTTATTGTTTTTTAAACCCTTTGTTTTAGTGACAAGCTCGGTTTTTCTTATGACTTTCAAAAAAAAAAATGATGATAATGATAATGATGATGAAGCAAAAGAGAAATAAACAAACAAGTTCATCAAAGATAACTTTGTTTGAATAATGGCTTCATCAAAATAAAAAACTCGAAAATAGAAATTCTTACGAAAACCGACGCTTTTTACGCCTTCCGCCCTTTTACTAACCACTAACCCAACCACCTACCTTTAACCCAAGCCTAACCCTTCACCCTAAAAGTCCTCTTGATATTTACAAAGGTCTATAGTTAAAAAGGAGGAGGATTGATTGCTTGGCAAGCTTATGGTAGGAGTAAGTTCCATGCCGCTCTCGAGTGATCCACTAAAATACATATTCGGCCGAGTGTTGAGTGATCCCCCGTCAGATATGTGAACTTGTATATAAATGGAATTTTAAAAAGGCATGTTATGCCCTAATAAGTAATTTATCTTATGAAATGTTTTAAATAAATCATGACGAATAGGATTGTAAATAAATAAAAATAAAACTAAATAAAGAATCTTGGAAATCCCGACACTCTACGACAAACCCAAAAACCTTCTCTTCTACCCATTCCATTTGGGAGTGTAAAACCACATTATAAAGAGTTTTGCTTGAGGACAAGCAAAGATTCAAGTGTGGGGGTATTTGATGTGCACAAAATGCAACATATAAATTACATCAATTGTGGCATAAAACTAACCTTTTTTAGTACTAATGTTGGAAAAAAGTGTGTTTTTGTCTTCCTTTTCTATTTTCAGGATTAAATGAGCTCAAATGAATAAAAGAAGCAAAAAGGCAGCTAAATCTAACATAAATACAAGAAAAGGAACAAAGGTGGCATACCCGACCTCCCCGACAGCATCTTCCCAAGCAAATTAAGAGAACAGAAGGCTGAACACGCCCCGTGCTCATTGAGCACGGGGGCGTGCCCAAGAGTCCGCAGAAAAGACAAAGCTATAGAAGCTTCTATCACCCACCACGGGGCTGTGTTCAGCGGACACGGGGCTGTGGTCAACTATAAGATTCGCAAAATCCAGGTAAATCTTGATAGTACAGATACGCTTCTGCACACGGGGTCGTGCCCAGCGGACACGGGGGCGTGGTCAACTAATGCAGACAAACTGCAATTAATGAAGACAGAGAAGGAGGATGGACACGGGGCCATGCTCGGGCTGCTGTTCAGGCTATAAATAGGGGTGCTTGGCTCATTTGCAAACCATCACTTGGCACACCACCTCTCTCACACTTCACCCACCACCCACTACCATCACAACACCATCATCCATTGTCCATCATAGAGTGTGTGAGTCGTCTCGGGATCCAAGATTGATCGTAAGAGTTCTTGACAATCAAAGGCCATGTTTACCTAAGTCTCTTACATCACTTGGTGAAGACAAGTGTCTAGTGTAATACTTTTTATTTTTAATCTTTTCGCACTTTTTACTTGGTTATGTATTAATGACTTTAATAACTAGTTTCTTATGTTGAAGGTGATTCTTCCTTATCGTTTGTCCGTGGTATCTTGGCATTATTTTACTGTCTATACAAAATAAAAGATTTTCACCATTCATATCTCCACGGTCTATATGGAGGTATGTTGGCTACCTGGTCGGGGGTTATGGGAACGGTTTGGTAAGAGTCTTGCCTTGTTCAGTGTATAGATCCTGCAAGGACCTGGGTCAAATTTAGTAGGACCTCCTTCAATACCCACCGGTATTGGATGGCGGGGGTCCAAACTCTTTGATCCCCTCATATGTAAGCTACTATTAATACTTTAATCCGGCTATTTAGGACTGTATCCCTGCTGACTCAGACTACTTAGCCGAGGGTAACGTCACCTCCAAAAGAGGGGCCTACCATAATATGCATTGATAACTTAATTAATTATCTTTCAATAATCCGACTCTTTAGGATTGTATCCTTGCTGACTCATACTACTGGGTTGAGGGTAACGTCACCTTCAAAAGAGGGGCCTACTACAATTACTAAGAGAATCTCTTAAAAAGTGCAAAAGTGCGGAAATAATCAAAGGTTACACTAAACACGAGTCGGAGCCAAGTGATTCATCTTGTCTATCTGTTTTTATTTTTATTTTATTTTTCAGCATTTTAGTTAGTTTTTATTTTCTTAGTTAAAAACTTTTTTCTAACTTTTGATTTGATTAGACGTTGAGGATAAACCGGTACTAAAAGCTCTTGTGTCCTTGGACGACCTCGGTATCTTGCCAACACTATACTACGCTCACGATGGGTGCACTTGCCCAAATGTGTGTTTGGTGTTAGTAAAATATCGTGTTTTATAAATTTAAAACTTGGCTAACGTGTAAAAAGGGGTTAAAATATACTTAAACTTATATACACACTCGCACACATCAGAAGTCATAGGGTCGGAAGACTAGTCTAGAAAGAAAACGGGTGTAACCTTAGACTATGGTCGAATCGATTAAATTCGAAAATGAAAATGAATGAATTTCGTGCCTAAAAAGGGTGCCATGACACCAAAAAAAATGTATTTCTAAGAATATGAAATGACACAGGCAAAGGATGATCTACGGGATCATCATAACCTTTGGGATTATAAACAAAGTAAGGGTTTATAGGATTAAATGAACCTCACGTCAACAATAGAAGAAAATAAACCAAAACGGGGTGAAAGCCTAACGAAATAACCTACGAGGTTAAGCAAAAGAACATACGAGTCACGTGGGGTAAAGCATGAGAACTGGTTACGATACCCTTCATAATAAAAGAGCGGAAAAGAATAAATTCTTGTCGTCAATTCCTAGACGGACAAGAGTAATTGACATAAGTTAAAGAGAAAAACATTAAACTAGAAAATTCAGTTTTAGTGAGAAACAAAGTTTAACAAATATGCACATTATGAGACAAAATAGAAAATGGTAATAATAAAGAATATAGGTCTTAACACCGATAGGTGCAAGACGATACGTTAGAAAGAAGATTTTGATAATGAAAAGTTTATAAGAACTTAAACACGACGTGATGCAATCATGGTCATAAAAAGTGATATAGAATATAATCATGTAGTAGCGCAAGTTACGGGATAGGAAATCAAAAACTCACTTAAGTCCGAATATGACAAAAGGGGTAGACCCAAATTAACGGGGCGTGAGGTGATGGTGACTAAACAGTCTAGCCGATAAGATCATCCCAAGTCAAAATAGTGTTATGATTTATATAAAACACTTGTCAATATAGGGTAGTATAGAATAAACATATTGACGAACTCATACTACTGAGTGGTCAAGTGGCAATTGGGACAAATAAGCGGCAAGATAAGAAATACAAGTCACAAGTTATAGTCCGTGAGGACCTACACGTGGAAGACGCATGTGTCGAAGCAAAGGATAACTTTTGATTAAAAGAAAGAATGCCTTAAAAACAACACTAAGTTAGTTTGGTCCAAACCAAAGAACTACTTAAAGAAGGTTTCGGGGACGAAACCTTTTTAAGGGGGAGATTTGTAACACCCCAAAAATATAAATTTTTATACTATAATCAAATGTCGGTTATGGTTAAAATAGAATAAATAGGAATAAACAACCTAGTTAATTATAAGTCTTGACATAATACAAAATTCTTGGTTAAAATACTCTTTATAAAAAGTTGAATAAGTGGAGGGACTAAACTTGACAAAATTGAAAATGGTTTTATTTAATAAAAACAAAACACCAAAACACACACTTCAGTGTGTGTTCTGGCCGAGGTTTTCCAGAGGAGCACAAGGGGTTCTTGAACTTAAACCCTAATCAACACAATTTCATTAAATTGAAGGGGCAAATCAAGTCTAAATCGAAATCTAAGCTCAAATTAGTGATCACCTCGATGAAGGGATCATAAGGTATGCCAAATTTCATTATTTAGTTCCATCTTGAATTCTTGGTGAATATATGAAATCGAAAATTAGACTTGCATGATTGATGTTCAGATGAAATTAGTAATGAAAACATGTCTAGGATGGGTTTAGTAGAATGATAAAGAACACTAGGAATTTGATTTTAAAAACGAGTATTGTTGATTTACATGAAGTAAATCTAGATGCTATTATGCATACTAGATATAATGAACTTGCAAAACCTGTTAAATTTTGGACTAAATAGTTAGCCATGAACGTGATAATGGATTAATAAAACGGTGCCCATAAGGTGTTTGTTAAAACGCCAAAGAGAAAACTAAATGTTGAAATTTGGAACAAAACGCATATTTGAAGGATGTTGAGAATTATGCGTTATATGACATGAATAGAGTTCTAAACGAATCGTTGATTGAACTTTATAGGAAAGGAATCGAGTCTTCAAGCGGACGAGCCGGAGCGGACACACACTCGAAGGGAACACTCTAAAGGTACGTAACCATGGTTTCGTTACGTTATGTTTGTTATGTATTTTGTTAGTAGACTTTGAATTTAGCATAGCATATGAATTTGGATGTCTAGTTGAAGTGACGATGTTCACTAGATAAACAAACGGGTCAAATATTGGTTAAGATAAGTTTGGTGTGTCGTGAAGTGGTGGTTTCCATTAGACAACCAAACGGGATGAATAATGGATAAAATGGTAGTGTTGAAGTGATTTGGTAGTCACTAGTTAATTTGAATTATGAAAGTATAGTCCATTATGCTTGATTATGGATTTTAGTTAGTAGACTTGAATTAGCATAATATGTGAATTTGGTGTATCGTCGAAGTGACGAAGTGCACTAGACCAAACAAACAGGTTAAAATATTGGTTAGAGATGTCATTGAGGTGATGTTTTTAACTCGACAACCAAACGAGTTAAAGCGAACGATTAGAGAACGTTTGGTGTATCGTAGAAGTGACGAAGCTCACTCGTTACCAAACCGGTCAAAATGAATAATTGGTGTATGTTTGGTAAGTCATAGAAGTGACGAAGTTCACTCGACAAACCAAACAGGTCAAAATAAATGGTTAAAGTATGGTTGGAATAAGCCAAACGGGTTAAAATGAACAGCTAAAAGTGTAGGGTGTATCATAGAAAACGGGTCAAATAATGGTCGAAACGGTAGTGTTCGAAGTGACTTAAACGTCACTCGTTAAATTTGAGTTATAAAAGCGTAAACTATGAAATGGGAGTGATACGCTAAAGTTGACCAGCCCGGGAATGGGTAATTATGGATAGAAACTAATGTTGATGAATTATGCAAGTATGTAACTTGGTACCGTTACATCATGTTTGAATATTGAATATAGTTAGTTAATTTGAATTAGTCTAATAGTGAAATTGGTATAATGCCGAAATGACGAAGTTCATTAGGCATGGCATTGAGACAAAATGATTGTTGGAATATGTTAGTATGATGATAAAAATGGAGGTTTCCATTAGATGACCAAACGGGTCAAAACAAGGGTAAATTGGTAATATTAAAGTGACGTGAACGTCACCCTATACTTGAGAGATATGAAAGCGTAATACCATGGAATGGTAATAATACGCTGATGTTCACAAGCCTGGGGAATGGGTATGTACACCTAGAAGTAAAAAAAAAATGAATGATTAACATGATTTGCAAAGTGTAAAACAAATGGGTAGAATAAATGAAACAAGAAATTATAAACTATTCGTTTGTAATTCAGGTCTCATATGCGGAAAATAGGATAAATTGATTCGTATTTTCATTACAACGCGTAGGAAAAAGAATCACCTAAAACGGACATCTAGATAAAAAGTTATGGTCATTTGAAGTTATGTTTTTGTAAAAATTAGAGCTGGGCAGATATGCAGGTCCAGGGAGTGGACCTGCTGGAAAAATGACTTCCCCGCGGCACACGACGGGGGAACATCGATCTGGCGCGACACGCGAGGCCGCTCGCAGCCCGGTAAGGATTTAAATGAGTCTCTCGCAGGGTGCGAGAGACCTATTTCTGGAATTTTGTTTTTGTTTTCATTTGTTTAATAATGTAACTTGAATTTACTTATTTAATTGTTGTCAAAGCTAACATTTGGAATGGTGTTGACATTAGGTGAAGTTGGTGATATCCCAGATGAAGATCGAGCGGTTATCAAGAATCGAACACACGACCAAACATAGCTTCTGCATTGATCTATTTACTTTTAGTTAAAAGTAAATCTTGTAAACACTTAACACTACATTTTGGAATGTTTTAAACTTGTATGAAGTTAACTTGATAAACTTTTGTAAGGTCGTATTTTTATCTAAAATGCGTATTTAGTATTAAATTCATGTTAAAATTGAGACGGGTGTTACAAGTTATAGCATATGCATCAAGGCAGTAGAAGCCTCATGAAGGAAATTACCCGACTTATGATTTGGAGCTAGCAGCAGTGGTATTTGCCTTAAAGATTTGGAGGCATTACTTGTACGGGACGAAGAGTACGATTTATTCGGATCATAAAAGTCTCAAGTATTTCTTCGAACAGAAGGAATTAAATATGAGACAAAGAAGATGGCTAGAGCTCATTATGGATTATGATTGCGATATTCACTATCACCCAGGAAAGGCGAATGTTGTGGCCGACACCTTAAGTCGTAAGGATTATCTATTTACTATTCGAGTGACATTAATGAGAATGATTATTACTCCTCAAATTCTTAAGTTAATACGAGAGGCGCAAGTTAAATCTTTAAGTATGGGGGATCCAAAGAAAGAAAGGACAAAGGGCTTTGCGGATAAACTAGAGGAAAATGTGAATGGGTTAAAGACGAGGTTCGGTCGAATCTGGATACCTTAGTCATGAGAGATAAAGACTATGATACTTGATGAAGCTCATAAATCTCGTTTTTCGGTCCATCCGGGGGCCACAAAAATGTATCGAGACTTGAAGAAAAATTATTGGTGGCCCGGTATGAAACGTCATATCGGCAAGTATGTTGCAAAATGTGTGACTTGTTTGCAGGTAAAGGCAGAACATCAGAAACCATACGGAAAGTTACAACCGTTAGAAATTCCGGTATGGAAATGGGAACAAGTGACGATGGACCTAGTGACCAAGCTTCCTAAGACAAGGAAAGAACACGATGCTATATGGGTGATCATGGACCGTCTCACCAAGAGCGCGCATTTCTTACCCATTCGGGATACCTTCTCTTCCAAAAGGATGGCGGAAATCTATGTTAACGAGATAATATCTCGTCATGGAGTCCCTGTATCCATTTTATCGGATCGAGATACCAGATTCACTTCTCGATATTGGCAAGGTTTCCATGAGAGTATGGGTACCAAATTACATTTCAGTACCTCCTACCATCCCCAAACGGATGGTCAGTCTAAGCGAACCATTCAAACACTCATCGATATGCTACGAGCGTGTGTGATAGATTTCGGGGGAAGCTGGGATGACCACTTGCCATTGCTGGAATTTTCGTACAACAATAGCTACCATAACAGCATTCAAATGGCACCATATGAAATGTTGTACGGGAGGAAGTGTAGAACTCCCATTTGTTGGGAAGAAGTGGGGTAAAGAGAAATTGCGCCCAATGATGTACTAGCTAAGACTAACGAGAAGATTGATCTCATCCGAGCCCGTTTAAAAGCGGCTCAAGACCAACAAAAAGCCTATGCGGATCGAAGAAGACATCCTATCGAAATTCAAATAGGTGATCATGTGTTATTGAAGGCTTCCCCGTGGAAGGGTATAATCCGTTTTCGTAAGCGAGGAAAGCTAGGTCCCCATTACATAGGACCTTTCAAGATTTTAGCTTGGGTTGGGAAAGTCGCATATCACCTTGAATTACCGCCGGCCTTAGATGGAATACATGACACATTCCATGTGTCGCAATTAAGAAAGTGCTTAGCGGATGAGACGGCATACGTACCCCTTGATGATATTGTATTGGACGAAAGGTTGAACTATGTTGAAAGACCAATAGCTATTAAGGATTCTAAGGTAACGCACCTTCGAAACAAAACTATAAAGTAAGTCTTGGTGCAATGGCAACATCGAAAAGGATCAGATCTTACATGGGAACTAGAGGATGAAATGAGGGAGCACTACCCGGCATTATTCAGTACATATTAAGGTTTCGGGGACGATACCTCTTTTAAGGGGGGTAGACTTGTAATATCCCAAAAATATGCAAATTATTATGTTACCTAAATGTCTAGTTATGTTACATTAACCTTGTTAAATGCATATGTTAGTAACTCAATTAGAAGGGAAGTTACGTGATAAATAAACAACAATACTGACTAGAAGGGGTAAACTTGTTAAAAAGAATGAAAGTGTTTAATTAATAAGAAAAACACAAAATACACACACCTTGTGTATTCTGTGGATCGACCGGAGCCAAAAAGGGGCCAAGAGGAACCCTAAGTTCATAAGATTCTCAAAATCAGAAGGAATTTAAGAGCCCTAACGGATTCATGAACCCAAAAGTCGAATAATCTAAGCTTGTTCAACGATTGGTAAGTTGAAATTTCTGTTTTGATGATTTGTAGAAAGTGGGTTTCAACCCAATCTTGTAATAATGTGAATAATTGTGTAGTTATGAGTTAGGATTGCACAATAGAACAAGGAATTTGTTTGAGTTTAGTTAATCGAACGATTTGAAGCATAAACTCACTTGAATTAGGAAGATAATGAAGAATATGAATGAAATTATATGCAAATTATTGTAATGGCTTAGTATGAGAATTGTTATTGATGAATAAATGATAGTTAAAAACTGATTTGGAATGATTGATGTAGGAAATTTTGGTTGATCTTGATAAACTAAGAATGAACTAGTAGAACCATGCTTTGAACACTTGTACCTTATGCTTCGTTGATGTTATGCACACCAAGTGTTTGATGAAATGCCTTAATAAAGATTTTAGCCTTGTTAGTTATATACTTTATGTGATTTGAAAGTGTTTGTGAAGTAAATGTAGATTGTATGATGTCTTATCAATTGGTGAGTGTAAACGGGAATAAGACATAAATTAAAGTGTGAATGGTTATGTATAGGTGTTAAGGAAGAAAGTTCAAGTCAAGCGAAGCGAAGCAACAAGGGAATCAAGATCGAGGTACGCTATTTGTACGATTCATGGTTTTATTATACTAATGTTTTACTATATAATGTGGTAATTGAGTTAATTATATAAAGTACCATGTGTAGGACTCATTATATGGGTTGAATATGTTGAATCAAACTAAAAGAGAAAGAATGTGTAGACCCTTTATGAACGGGTCAAAGAATTAGAATGTAAGATTAAAAAGGATGGTATGAAGTTGTATTTTTGGAACATACTTGTGTGCAAGAATGATGATATTAAAGTAATGAGTAACGAGTAACTAGTAAGTTCACGGATGTCATAATGGCTATAAATCCGTGAGTTGAAATCTTGAGTTATAAAGGAAGAAATTTAGTTTTAATGAAGTTTACTTTGTTGTGGTAATGTAGGTAAATCTCAAGTTTAATTAACAAGCTTCGTCTGGTTTAAACACGCTTCAAAGCCCGTCATATGTTCCGCTAATTTTGTAAAGAAGACAATGTCTAATATATTTTTGTCACTTTTGTTTATGTCTAGTAGTTAAATCTTAGCTCCTATCATGTTTGTCTTTTGAAAACCCTAGTAGGTTGTAAGTATTTTTAACTTAATGGTTTTCGTATGTGCGTCAACGTTCGTTTGATGATATATATTATGTCTTTTGAAACGCGATGTATTTTTAAATGAAATTTTGATTGTGAAAAACAGGGGACCGTTCGTAGTACGAACGAGTCATGTCTAAATTTCGTTAGAAATAGTTTGTCATTGTTTAAACTTTAAAAGGAAAAAAAATTTGGGCGTTACAAATTTTTATCACAAAGTGGGAATTATTTGATTCCCATGAAGTGAATCTAGGTGTAATTATGCATGCTAGATAAAATGGACTTGAAAATGATGTTAATCTTGGTAAAAATGACTAGTTATGAACTAGTTTGTAGATATGTAAAAAAATTATGCCCATAAGGTGTTTGTTAAAACGCCTAAATGAAGGTTCATATGTTGAAACTATGAATGAGACGCGTAATTGCCTAATTTGATTAATTACGCGTGATATGGGGTAATACGAATTCTAATTATGATGTCGATTTAGCTTAATTGCACATATCATATAATTAAAGGTAGTTAACTTGTAGAAAGTTAAACTAACCAATGATGAAGTCGAATAGTGGTTTTGACATAGAAAATACGTGAGGTGGAATAGTCATAATTGTTAATGACTAATCTAACCACCTTGTGAATGATGATGATAGTTTGACGCTCAACGAGCTAGGTGGAAGCTTGGGTACGAAGCGGGTCAAATGAATCAAGAAGGAAAAGAAAAACGTAATTTGGAATGCGAGGTAAGTTAAGCTTACACCCCCTTTTTAACTACAATACACTTACTTGTGAATATTGATTATGAATTATGTTAAGTATTTGAAATATGATGTTCCGGCATGATACAATGCAAGTCAGAATAAGTAAAAATGGTAAGAAACCATAAATTAGGGTAAAAAGGGGTAAAATGGTAAATTAGTCGGGTGAAGACTAATAAATAAGGAATTTTGAACAATACGTTATAGGGTGAATTGTAACGGGTAAAAGTGGTTAAATAATAATCCGGACACGAGTTGACGGATAGAATAAAAGATGTGAAAAGAAACCATTTGGTATAAGTCATAACGGGTCAAACAATTCAAGAAATGTCTTTTAAGTAATAAGAACTCATGGTGCTAACCGGAATAGGTTCAAGGGGCGAGATGGTATCAAAATACCATCATATGATGATAAATGATCATTTTGACTAAACGGGTCAAATGGTGTGTTAACACCATTTGACGAAATTTATTGACGATCGCTTGTTGAGTTTTGGTGATTACTGGAAAGTAATATAAGGTTCGCGACACTATTAATTAGTAAGTTAATAGTGAAAGGTATTTTAGACGGGTCAAAACTTTGACCCGAGCCAGGTATGTGCAAATAAGATTATAGCCATTAGTGCGATTTTGGTCAAACACGTTATTAAAAGTCCTTCGTCGTAAAAGAATGGACTAAGATTAAAAGTTGGTAATCAGAGTTAATGGTTAAAGAGTAAAGGGTGTTCGGTTCGAAGCTTGATCGCAAATCCAGTAATTTATATGTATATTAATGGTTTAGCATGTTAAAGTGTTGTAAACAACACATGGGGTTATCATGTAATACACGTTACACTAATTAAATCGGTAATGGATCGATATAGTCAACGAAATTACGTGTGTTGACACGTATAGTAGAAAAGCCTTGTATTATAATGCGAACGTTCATTAATGTTGAAATTACTAACTTTTATAAATGTTTTACTTGAAGGACACTCGCACCCGAGGATAGCGGGAGTTTAATAAAGTGACGGATATGACAAGAGGAACGGTCCGAAGTATGCCAAGTAGAGTATGCTCACCAAGGACCTAAATCGCGTAACGATCGCAAACAAGATTAATGGCAAGGAAAGCCCGTTAGGGCAAGCATTACTAGGTGCACGTTTTTAAATTTAATCGCACAAGTAGTAATATGCAACAAACACGTAGAGAATGACAGTTGCATATATATGATAAAACTTGGAAAACCTGAATAGGATATCTATTCAGGATGATGTTTCCAAGAAAAATTTAATAGAAACATGTGTTATTCACGATGATGAGTAACAAAGAAATAATAGGATTAGTTCATATGGAAACTTGGACGGGAGTAATTATCCAAGTAGAAAACTCTCAATATAATGCTATTGAGAAAAGCAGTGATCACATTAACGAATGTGATTATATAATAGTTTGATAAAAAGGAAAACATTGTATATGTTCAAGAATGAAATGGGTAAAACTAAAAATTGTTAAGTAGCCATTGGATAAAGTTTTGCCAATTTAAATTAGTGATATAGAAAGATTAGAGGCGTTACGTAGATGGGGTGTAATGTGAAAATTATAGAAAGGTCATGTGTGTCATGTGTTGATCGTTTACTCTGGCCAAGTAAGTAGTGAACACATGATACCATGAACTTTTTATGATGGACACATTTACGTCCGATGTAGTAAGGACGGGGTGAATGGGACGAACTAAAAGGTACCCAAATGAATCAAATAAGCAAGATGTTTGATAATAAACGTAAACGTAAGCCGAATGACGGAAGCATATTACGTTAGAATAACGAGCCCGAGAGAAGGGACATGGATCAAAGTAAATGAAAATATGGACCGACTAATGAGAATATTAAGGCATAGGAATAAAGTTTACTATAATAAGTGATGAAATTCACATGGACAAGTCAAACGGATTAAATAAAGAATAAAGGACTTGATTGAATAAAAGCGATGGATTTCGCTAAGACGACCAAATAAATTAAAACGAAATCTTAATGCATACCGGAATAGTTGCTTTGATAATGAATTCTGTAAAATACCCGATAGATGGGTAGGACTTTGAGTCTATGCGTAAACCAAGAGACGGGAACGCGGAATAGAAAGTTAAAAGACTCAGAGTGTGAGTTATGACTAAAGAATGAAAAATTTTCGTAAACAGAAAACTTGATAACTATAGGATGAACGGGTTGGATACAAATGGAGTTTGACGTTCACAAGTGATGAAATTTCACACGAACAAGTCAAACGAGTTAAATAAAGAATAACGCCTAATGATGTAAGTAAGCATGAACCAAATAAATCAAAGCACAAAATATTAACAAATCTATATAAAGGGTTATGGGAATATATAAAAAGGAAAACGCAAACCAAACAACGGGAGCGTTAAAAACATTAAGATGAAAGAACCCGGGTAACAGACTGTAAAGAATAGAGGCGTAAACCGAATAACGATAAACGGAGAACAAACCGACACGTAAATGACGTAAGAAGTCATAGAGTCAGAAGATTAGTTAAAAAAGAAAACGAATGTAGCCTTAGACTACGGTCAAGGTCCATAGAATTCAAGAATGAAAACCAATGGTTTCTAAACTTAAAAAGGGTGCATTGACACCGAAAGTATATTTTTAGAACGACATGAGTAAAAGATGAATCTACGGGATCATCACAACCCTCGGGATTATAAGAAGTGTTAAGGTCTACGGGGCCAGAATGACCCTCGGGTCACAAATACAAAGAAACAAACTATAGGGTATCACCTTAAAAAGGTGAAGATCTAATAAAATACCCTACGAGGCTAAGTGAAGGAACCTACGAGTCGATAAGGTAAAGCGTGGGAACTAGTTATGATTCCCCGCGTAAAATAAAAACGGGGAGGAATAAATATTTGACTTTCAAATTCCTTGATATGAGTATTGACATAAGTTAAAGAGAAAAACGTTAAACTAAAATTCAGTTTTAGTGGGATATAACGTTTAACAATTATATATATTATGAGAAAGATTATAAAATAGTTAATATTAAAGTATACAGATCTTAACACCGATAGGTGTAAGACGATACGTTCGAAAGAAGATTTTTGATAAATTTTTTTTTGTAAAAACTTAAACACGACGTGATGCGATGCAATCATAGTCACAAAAAGGTGATATAGAATAAAATCATGTCGTAGCGTGAGTTACGGGTTAGGAGATCATAAACTCACGTAAGGCCGAGTATGGCAAAGTGATATACCTGAATAAAGGGGCATGAAGTGACGGTGACTAATCAGTCTAGCTGATAAGATCATCCAAAGTCAAAAATGGTGTTAAGATTTATACAAAACACTTGTTAATTTAGGGTTAGTACGGAGTAAACATGTTGACGAACTCATGCTATTGAGTGGTTAATTGACAAATGGGTCATATAGACGACAAGATAAGAAATACAAGATGAAGGTTACAGTCCGTGAGAACTTACACGTGAAAGACGCACGCGTTGATGCAAATGATAACTTTTGACTAAAAGAAAGAATGCATTGAAAACGAAACTAAGCTCATTTGGTTCAAACCGAAGAAACTACTTAAGGAAGGTTTCGGGGACGAAACCTCTTTAAGGGGGGTAGACTTGTAACACCCCGAAAACGGGTTTGGTAATCAAACCACGTTAATATTTATGAACGGGTAAAATACCGTTAGTGGTAAAATTAACCCGGTAAATATTATGATTTAAACAAATAAACCTAATATTAAATAAAAAGAGACTAAAATCTTTTAAGAAAAACAAAGCCTATAAGAAGCCCGAGTTAACAGGACTTAAAATAAAACAGGTTCTAACTTTCAGAACCCATTAAGTTAACTAGGTAGAATTAACCTAGTTAGTAATGGGTAATTAAATGGTAAACTATGAGTTATAGCCTCATTAATAAATCCTTAGAACTATAGGGACTGATTTTGCCAAGTGGGAAACTTGTTTTATTAAAACAAATTAAATAAAACACAACACACACACTAAGTGTGTGTGTGTGCGCGCGCCAAATGTACAGGAGAAAAGAGGGTCTCCTTCTCAAGACCCTAAATCCATCAAATTGATCAAAATCAAGCGGAATCAAGCTAAGAAAATTGGGGCTTTAACTAAATTCGTGATCACCCAAGTGAAGGGATCACAAGGTATGTTGAATTTCTCATTTGGTTTCATCTCGAATTCTTGGTGAAAACTTGAAAACGAAATTATCGCTAGAATGTTGAATGTATGAATGATACTATGTTGAATCCATGCTTAGGAACGAACTATGATTGAGAAACTCGGTGAATTGATGATATAAAATATGAAATTTTTAATCATCTATATAAGTGCTAAATGGGTTTTGTAGGATGATGAAGAACACTTGAATTTTTATCACAAAGTGGGTGTTATTTGATTCCCATGAAGTGAATCTAGGTGTAATTATGCAGGCTAGATAAAATGGACTTGAAAATGATGTTAATATTGGTAAAAATGACTAGTTATGAACTAGTTTGTAGATGTGTAAAAAAATTATGCCCACAAGGTGTTTATTAAAATGGCTAAATAAGGTTCATATGTTGAAACTATGAATGAAACGCGTAATTGCCTAATTTGATTAATTACGTGTGATATGGGGTAATACGAATTCTAATTATGATGTCGATTTAGCTTAATTTCACATATCATATAATTAAAGGTAGTTAATTTGTAGAAAGTTAAACTAACCAATGATGAAGTCGAATAGTGGTTTTGACATAGAAAATACGTGAGGTGGAATAGTCGTAATTGTTAATGACTAATCTAACCACCTTGTGAATGATCATGATAGTTTGACGCTAAACGAGCTAGGTGGAAGCTTTGGGATGAAGCGGGTCAAGCGAATCAATAAGGAAAAGGAAAACGTAATTTGGAATGCGAGGTAAGTTAAGCTTACACCCCATTTTTAATTACAATACACTTACTTGTGAATATTGATTGTGAATTATGTTAAGTATTTGAAATATGATGTTCCGGCATGATACGATGCAAGTCGGAATAAGTAAAAATAGTAAGAAACCATAAATTATGGTAAAAAGGGGTAAAATGGTAAATTAGTTGGGTGAAGACTAATAAATAAGGAATTTTGAACAATACGTTATGAGGTGAATCGTAACGGGTAAAAGTGGTTAAATAATAATCCGGACACGAGTTGACGGATAGAATAAAAGATGTGAAAAGACACCATTGGGTATAAGTCAAAACGGGACAAACAATTCAAGAAATGTCTTTTAAGTAATAAGAACTCATGGTGCTAACCAGAATAGGTTCAAGGGGCGAGATGGTATAAAAATACCATCATATGATGATAAATGATCATTATGACTAAACGGGTCAAATGGTGTGTTAACACCATTTGACGAAATTTACTGACGATCACTTGTTGAGTTTTGGTGATTACAAGAAAGTAATATAAGGTTCGCGACACTATTAATTAGTAAGTTAACAGTGAAAGGTAGTTTAGACGGGTCAAAACTTTGACCCGAGCCAGGTATGTGCAAATAAGATTATAGCCATAAGTACGATTTTGGTCAAACATGTTTTTAAAAGTCCTTCGTCGTAAAAGAATGGACTAAAGTCGACCAAAATGCCTTTGAATGACAAACCGGGCAAACGACCCTTAAGGGTTGTTTAAAGGTAAGTTTTAAGATCGAGTAGGTCTTTTAATAGTATAAAAGTTTAAGGTACAAGTCTTTTGGTTAAAAGCCTCGAAACAAGTCTTTTGTAAAATTTCTAAACCAAAGATTAGAATACGGAACAAGTAGTTTATCACGTTAAATCCACCACAAATATTGTTGTGGTGGAAAACAAGTAGAAACCATAGTGTGGAAATAAGGTGCAAGCAAAGAATGAGCGAAGTTAAGTGTAAAACGTTTAAATCCATTACCGGGTCAATTAAGTTGAAAATGTAGATTGCCGAGTGCTTAAAGATAAGAATTTTTTTATTCTGGATGTCGGATTTTAACTCCATGTGATGGAGAATCAATTAACGAGCACATAGGAAAAAGAATCTCGTAAAACAGACTTGTAGAACGAAAGTTATGGGGTTTTATAGTTAGAATTTTGGTAAAATTCGGAGCTGGGCATTTGCAGCTCAAATAAACTAAACCTTCTATGAAAAGTGGTTGTCGTGCCACGCGACAGAGAAATGGAAGTTTGTCGCGGCCCGCCACGGGCTGTCGTGCCCCGCGAAGGCCAAGGTCAAATCTGTCGCGGCCCGCGACAGACACTCAGAGCTGAAAAATTTTATATTTTGAACTCCGGATTCATTTAAACTTGTTATTTAACTATCAAAACTAACTTTTGAGTTGGTTTTGATCATAGGTGAACCTCATGAATACCCTGATGAAGGTCAAGCGACGTACAAGAACCGAACACATGAAAAAGAAGCTTCTGCACGTTGCCTCGTCGTTATTTTAAAATGACGAATTCTATTATATTGTTGTATTATTTTTATATTTGTAAAAGTTTTAAATTACCCGTATTTTTCAACGTATATGTAATCTTAATTACATGTTTATTTTTGTAAACTATACGAAAACCATTAATTTATTGAAAGGGTCTTACAAAAGAATATGTCTCAAATATAATTGCCGTATCGACGTCCTGAGTAGCGTTGTGATGAGGGGGCATTTCTAAAAGAGAGGGGGAAATATGAGAGAACGAATTAGTGTAAGCGCGTTGTAGGACCGTAAATGACTCCGAAACGATTGCGTAACGACACATGTGACTTGCGGAATCCATACACGTGCGTGGACCGAACACAAGAACGTATATAACCAGTGATTCAATAGAATATATGAAAAGATACAAGCAGCTCGAATCACCTTTTGCACTTTCTCTCTCTAGTTTCTCTCTCTAGGATCCAAGCTCTCTAAATCACCAAATGTGCAAAAGTTCTAAATCTAAACATAAACCTCCTATTTATAGGCCAAGGCTTTAAGGAAGTTCTCCTTAATTACAAGATTGCCACATTGCCTTTTTCCCTACATGTAACACTATAAAATCACGTTTTCTTCTATTTTCTGCTACAAACTAGATAGACGGAGGCTATAGACATAACTGCACTCACAGACTCCCCCTTGGATATTGCCGTAGTCAATCTCGTAGCGTCTTGTCTTTTCTCTCTCTCTGAGTCTTCTTGAAGCTTTGATATCTTCAGCAACCACGGACTCTCTCTTGCTTGAACAGACTCCCCGTGGATCTGTCTTTAGCTTAAGTTACTCCTCCTTTCGTTTAGACTCTTTCTTCAGGCTCCCCCTTTCGTTAAGCTTCCGTGCTTTAGGGATCGACACCTGGCTTTCCGGATACAAGCTCCTCTTGCATCGAGCTCGTCTTCAGACTCCCCCTTAGACTCGGCTATCGGGATCTTAATCTGGAACAACACCTGCAAATCTCAAACATTTATAAGTGAAAATGTGTTGAACATCCAGGATTGAAACCTGGTTCTCTCAGCATAAGCTGAAACATTTCAAATATACGACAGTTAAAGCGTTTTCGGTTGTCCAGGAATGATGACCTGGCTTTCAAAAATTTTTAATCAAGAACCTTGCTCTTTAACACAAATATAACAATAAGAATATATCCAAGATTACTTGATTCTCTCCCCTATCAAATGGCTTCATAGATTTGGCAGTATTAAGAATCCAAAAACTATAACCTGGCTCTTTACAACAGATTTTAACAATTTAAGTATCCAAAATACTCTCAGATAATCTTCCAAGTCCAAATTAATGACCTTAGAGACTTTCACAAACTGTTTTTGATTTTTGATTTTAAAACTACAAGTTTCAAATTAATGAACTTGTTTATTTTAGAAACACGTTCAGCATACTTAGATTTTGAAACTTAGCTTTCGGACATCGGTTGTCGAAAATAAATTGGAATCAAAATCTTTTTGTATTTTTCTGAAATATAAAGCAGTAAAGAAATATTTACAAACATATTTACAGACAATATTTTTGTTTGAGTTCGTGTCAGAGGATCATATCAGTTTATGACAAATCACAAGTCCCGTTAAGCTTTAAACACTTTAAGTTCTAAACGATTCACTTAGATTGTCAGTATACTGATCCACTTAAATTTTCACACAAAGTTCAATGATTCGAGATACGATTTAGTGTTGTAAGGACTTAAACTTATTCTCGTGTCCCACCTCAGAATATACTCCTGTATCAAAATTCCCTAGATTCAGTCTTACAGGTGAATATACCAATTTGATATCTGTACTCTGGGTTAGTGTGAGGTTTTGAGAGCTCAGGTATGAACTACCGTTCAGTCAAAGAGATGAAGGCTCGACTTTAGGTGTGTTCCCCATGGAAATCTTCTTTACAACTGCATTTGATTCATATCTTTTGATATTTTTCAATTTTTATGCAGAGGGTAAGCTTTAAAAGCGCGTAAAGTATTATACGAAGTCTAGGCCATTGCTTCCGCAATATCAGAAGACCAGGTACAATACCCCAGATATCAAATAGTATAAAGACCTAGTATCTCAGAATCAGGCAATCTCTCAAACAAGATTTCGGGGGTTACCCATATATCCGAGAGATGTTCCCCATGTGATAAGTAAGTATTTGACATTTAGGTTTATATCTCGAAAACAATCTACTAAGCGTGTAAAAACCTACTAGCATATCATCAGTGAGACCGTTTATCACATTTTAACATTCCATTTCTTTAGCTTAGTGTGACTGTCTACTGATGTACTATCATTTCCTCTTTTTACACAAAACTCTTTTTGATTTTTTTTATGTTTTTGGCTTTTTCAAATTTTCTAATGTTTTTGGATGTTCTGACAATGCTTACTCTCCCTAAAATTCAAAACATTTAAAGAAAATTTGATAACCGATGTAGATAGCTTTGTCTCGCCATCCATTTTCTGCTTCACATGCTCTGTTTTGCAGAAAATATGCCCCCATGATTTACAACACATTGATATTTAAAGTTTGACAACCGTTTTTCAATCTTGTGAAATTAATCATGTTTGTTCCGTCGTGAGGGTTTCGGCATATTCACTTAACATATTTTTTGAAATTTTTTTATTTTTGACAAAATTTAAAACAAACACATTTTTTATTTTTCAATTTTTGACAAAATAAAAACATATTTTTGGATTTTAAAATTTTCAATTTTTAGGGTTTTTTGGAATATGGTTTATTTATGTACAGAAATGAACAAACTCCCTGATTTAGTTGCAGGGTTCAGCAGCCTCCTCCTCTCGTGCCAGGCTGCTCCGATACTCTTCTTGCTGACATTCAGATTTCTTGAGCACCTACACATTCAATGTATTCAATTACTTGAACAATTTAGCGCATGCCTGTTTGACCTTAGGCATTTCGACACAATAAGCTTCATTCAATCTTGGAAAATTATCGTCATTTGGTACTAACAACTTTTCATCTTTTACTTCATCCCTTTTAATTGAATTAATTTTCTGTTCAGAACTAGGTTGTGTCTTAACCACCCAGCTTTGTCCTTTTGAAGCACTTCTTTTATAAAAATGAGATTCATTTTGAACATTTTGATTTTGAACATTTTGATTTTAAACATTTTGATTTTGAACAACAACTTTTGGTTTCCAAAACTGGTTTGGTTTTGTTGCATCAACAGTTGTTTTCCAGCTTTGTGTTGTTCTAAATCTAGGTGTCACCGGTTTCCATGTTTTTTGTGAGTAATCCTTTGACATTTTCGACTTCCAAATTTGTTTTGATTCAAACTTGGTTGATTTCTGATTCACAACATCAAACATCTTTTTCTTCTCAACACCAACAGATTTCGGATTTGGACACTTGCGTGCAAGATTTCCAGTTTGATCACATTTAAAACATGTTCTCTTTGAGACATCATTGGCCTGTTGTTGTTGCTTTTTCTGAGCATAGAACTCTTCATTAGACTGTCGTCTAAATTGGAGTTCTTTCTCTTCCTCTGAACTTGTTTCGTGAACAAAGTTCATCTTTTTTCTGATAATTTGGCGTTTCATTTCTTTTCCAATTTTGTTTTCTTTTATAACCCAACCCAGCCTTCATGTTTTTCCTTTTGTAACCAGGTTTGTTATAAAAAGTTTTGTGACACTTTCCAGCAAACTTTGAAATATCGGATTTTTCAATTTCAACCATCTTGAACACTTTGTCAAACTTTTCTGAAATCATATTCTGAATCGGGAATTCAATATCTGAGAATAACTTGTCCGATCCAATCATGGTATAAACCAATCCTTTTGAATCATCATTCACCTTTTTCTCAGATTTTGAGTTTTTCAGATAACCTTCATGAAAACTACCTTCATTTTCATCCTGTGATTCAGATTTACCTGTTTCGACCGACTATTCTTTCAAAAAACTTTCAACGACCTTACCTACCACCTCTGAATCACTAGAATCATCAGATTTGGAATAGGTTACGTCAATATTGTCTGGCAATTGATCAACCATGTTGAAAGCTTTTTCCACCTTCTCGTCATCATAGAATGTGAATTTTTCCTCAAACGGTGGTGGAACCTGATGATATTCCGAGCCAATACCTTTCTTGTTTTGCTCAGAATCTTTACCATCCAGTTTTAGATTGAAAATGCGTTCAAGAACATATGATGAAGCATGATAACTGTGTAACTTGTTGTTATCTTGTTCTAAATCTGCTATTTTACGTTTTAGCTTAGCAACATCTTCGATGTAAGAATTCATAACTTGTTGCTTTATTTCATATTGTCACTTAAGCGTATCAGATGTTTCAGAGCAATATTTCAATCTTGATTGAACAAGTTTCATTTGACTTTTCACGTCTTCATATGATTCTTTTGTAATATGATATGCAAGTTTTATTGAATCATACTCTTTTTTTTTTATTTCTTGAAACGAATTTTCTTTTTGTGAACACTGTTCAGTCATTTTTGAAACCTTTTCTTTCAAAACCTCATTCTCTTTTTTCTAAATTCTTGCATTTTTGTGTGAGCTTTTCGTCATTATCTTTCAAAAACTTTTCGTTTTCTAACATCTCTTTGCATTTTTCTTTGAAAACCTTTTCAATTTTAGTAAATTCAATGTCTCTTGTTCTGAATTTTTCATCTTTTTCAGTACAAGCACTGCATGTTTCCATGCTTTTCTTGCACTGTTCAACAATTTTATTTATGACTTCTGAATCAGTTGAAGTATTTACCTCAGTGATTGGCTCCTCGACTTTTTCTGCCATCTGTGTCTGATCAGTTTCTTTCTTTTGCTGTTCCCCATCATCAGCACCTTCAGCATCATCCACTTCAACTAATCTTTCAATCTTCACACCATCTTCTTCTTTGTTCTTCGGATCCTCTTCATTCTGCTGTTCTTCAGTAACAACTTCTTCACCAACTGTTTCTTCTTTGACATTCCCTTCCTTGACAACCTTCTTCAAATCATCAACTAACTCATCAACATTCTTTTTCATTATTTCCTCATCCATCTTCTTCAGACTTGCTGTCATTACATCTCGAATTATCTTGTCTAACCTTTTCAGATAATTTTTATCTTTTTCAACATTGGAGTAGTACTCGCCGGACAAAGGAATAACAGCTAGTACATCATTTATAACACCCCAAAAACTTGAATTTTTCAGTTATTAGTATGTTACCACGTTTAAAAGAAAGAAATGAAATAACTAGGTTATTAAACATAGTTAAATGTCTAACATAACAACTAAAGGAAGGAAATTTCTACAATTGTGATCAAGAAATAACTAGAGGGGCTAAGGTTGTCAAAAAAGGAAAGGTTATGTTTAATTAAAGAAAATAAAATTAAAACCCAAAAACACACACTGAGTGTGTTTTGGGCATCGATATGCGACCAGGAGAGGAGAAGAAAGGGGGTCAAACACTAGATCACAAAATCCATCAAACTGAAAGGGAATTTAAGGGCTAAACGAATGCATGAACCAAGAAAGTCGATTACCTAAGTGTTTATAACATCAAGTAAGTCGAATTTGGTGCTTTGATGATGTTTGATTAAGTGGGTTTTGTGTAATTCGAAAATATAGTGTAATATTGAACATGAATGATTGTTATAATGAATGTGTAGATGCTAAAATATGTTTAATTTTGACTATGATGATGATTTTGGAAAAACCCACTTGTAGTAGTAGTGAAGATGATGATGATAAAGATGATCATTCATGTTCAATAGATGTGTATTGTTGATGAATGATGATGTATTTTATGTTAATTTGATGATACTTGATGTTTATGACAATGGATGTTATAGGTTATTGATTTGAATCTAAATTTAAGTGAAAGTTATGAGAAGAATTAGTAGGAACAATGCTTTAAAAGCTTGTAAATAATGTCTTACAAATGCGAAACCCGCCAGGTGTTTGATTAAATGCCTAAACCAAAATAAAAGTGAGATTTTGAAAGATTTGCCATGTTTACTTGATTTTAATGATTTGCTAATAATAAATTAGTGTTTAGTAAACATAAAGCTTCGATGAATCGAATGGTGAATGTGATTAACATAAAGTACATATGTAAATGTTATTTTTATTTAGTCACCTAAACGAATCAAATGGATATGTGAATTTAACTTGGTTGGTTTACAACCAAAGGACCATGGCTTGCTGTTAAATGGGCATGTTGGATTGGTTAATTTGACTCGTAGTTATGATTGAAAATAAATGAGTGCTAACGGGTCAAATGAGTGGTAATAAACCAATTACAAGTTTTGGGTAAAAGAATGATTTAGAACACATGCTTGATGATGAGTGGATAATTACTTAGGTATTATGAGATGAATACCCATGTTATGTGTTCTAATGATTTATAAGTTTGATTTGTTGTCAAGATAGGTGAGGTAATGTTCGGATGGCAACGTGTCAAACGAATGATAAAGCAACAACACTCCTACGGGCGATGGTGAGTACTCGAATGTGTTTGGAGTCGTGTTGATTTAAATAGTCTTACTGTTGACTTGAGGTTCTTTTTATAGTTAAGGTGGTTTGTTAGTGCATAGATGTCTGTTAACTTCGTCTTTATAGAGTCTTATGTCTAGATAGGATAAACTAGTGCACAGCAGAATCAAATCTAGGGATTGTGTGATTTCGCATGAAAGTGGCATTGGTCATTTCAAGTGAAATTAAACATTGCTATTTCGTTTGAAATGGGCAGTGCCACTTTCAAGCGAAATTACCTCAGCTATATATAGGTGTGTTGCTAGTTCATTTGTAACTTTTCCGATTCAGAGCCGAGGTGCTGCCAGTTTGTCAAACGATCTGTAAAAGCTTTGGAATCATTAATAAGAAGATAATTAAGAGGAATCAAGTTGTTACACGTCTATTTCTCTGATTCCGCCTTTGAAATAGATCGTAAACTCTTCTGATTGACTCGTTAGGGTCACACATCGATCTAACAAGTGGTATCAGAGCTCAGGAAGAAGAGTTTATACCAATTCAGCTTGTTTTCATCACTTCTACTCCTTATTTTCAAAATTAAACGAGATTTAACGGACAAAATGGCTTAATTTTCATACATTACACGCGAAACACCGTTTTATAGAATCCTTGAAAGAATTGAACCAAAATTCGAACAAAAATCGGATCAATTTGACAAAATGGTGGTCGACATGCTGATGTCATCCTAATTTCGTTCGAAATTGTCACTGTAATTTCGCACGGAATTACACTTTGTGCCTAATTTCGTTTGAAAGTGCTGTCATTTCACACGAAATCACTAATTTCGTTTGAAAGTACTGTTGTTTCAAACGAAATCACTAATTTCGTTTTAAATTGCCTTTGATTTCACACGAAATCAGATTTCGTTTGAAAGGTCCACACGAAATTAGCTATTCCGCACTAAATTGGCTTGATTTCGCTTGAAACCAAGCTAATTCCGCACGAAATTAGATTTCTCTTGGTGATTTCGTTTGAGTTGGGTATTTCGTGTGAAAAGCTGATTTTGCGTGAACTGATTTCGCTTGAAATTGTTTTGATAAAATCCAAAAATTTTTCTAAGTGTTTGTTGATTGTTTCAAATATTTGAAGATGGATGAGTTTATGAATCCTTTCAGTGACATGTTTGCTTTCACGGGAAACACCGGAGATGATACATCAAACAACACAAATGAAAATGTTTCAAATCCAAGTGCGAAGAAAACTATGTCTGATGCTTTGAGTGTGGAGAGTGCATATGGCACTTACAACAAACCTCCCAAACTAATGGCAATTGAAGAATATAATAGATGGGCTAAAAGGTTTGAAGAGTGGATAATAGCGTTTGCGTATCCAAGCTGGAAAAGTCTGAAAAATGGTTTCAATATGGGAAGATCAGATTATGAAAATATAACAGAGTCTGATGATGTAGATAGTTTTGTTGCCGAACAAAAGTGCATTGCATTGCTTCATCAGTCTGTGAGAGACGACATAATATCGTTGATTGAGTACACAAATGCAAAAGATCTATGGGAGAAACTAAGAGTGAAATGTGTGGGTAGTGCTGAGATAGTTAAAAACAAAAAGAAGTTGTTAAGAAAAGAATTTGATTTGTTTGGATGTTTGAAAAATGAATCTGTATCTAAGATGATAGAAAGATTTGGACATTTGAAGCTGGAACTTGCAAGACATGGAATCGTGTACGCTCAAGAAGAGTTGGTTGACAAACTGTTTGACTCGCTGCCGGATGATAAAGATTGGCAATACTTTGCCTTGATGCTGAAAAACACAATCAAGTCAGAGGATCTAACGGTTGATTTGTTAATTGAAAGATTGGAGAGTCATGAATTGGAGATCAAGAAATCAAACAAAGTCAATAACTCCTCATATCAGCAAAATGTTGAGCTCTATTACCGAGGAAGTATGATCCCAAAATCTGTGAAACCAAAAACAGCATTTTCAGCAGAAAATTCAAACACGGTGAATCAAGAAACTCCAAGCAGTGGCTATGATGGAGGTTCAACTTCAACTACTTCAAGTTAATCAGTTCCAAAGAATCTGTTTCAATGCAACATTGCTGTGGATCTAAAGAATGCTCAAAATTTCAGTGAGGAATCTGCAAAACAGCAGATGGTGTTTTTAGCATCTGTGTTAGAGTCTTATGAGAGCCTTGTTGCAGGCAAGATTGGAAACACTAATCTCACCAAGGAAGATTATGATCAGATCGACTCAGAAGAGATGGAGTTGATAGATATCAGGTGGTGTATAGCTAGTGCAGTCAGACGAGCGCAAAGATTCATCGAGATTACCGGTAGACATTCAATTGGAGGACCGTCAACAAAACTTGGTTTTGATAAGTCGAAGGTCACGTGCTTTAAATGTAAACAAAAAGGTCATTTTAAAAGAGAATGTCGAAATGCATATGCTGATGATACGGCAAATCCTTTCCGTGAAGATTACTACAAAAGAGCAATTTATCATCAGAACAAATCTGAACCCCCCAGAATGAAGCAGATAGAAGAAAATCCCAAAGAAAAATCCAGAGCACTTGCTGTTATCCATGATGATGAGGGATATGATTGGAGTGAAGTGTTACCAGAAGAAGATGCAGTGGGATATGCATTTCTGACAAAGATTGTTCTTTTCAAAGATTCCAGAACAGAAGAAGAAAAACTTGTCAACAGAAGAATGAAAGCCCAAAACAGGATGAGCAGAATCTATTATACATACAAAGAAGCTAAACAGGTGAAAAGATGGGATGCTGATAGAGAATGTTACCTAGATCCGAAAGGAAACATTGCTATTGATCCAGTTACTGTTGATGTTGAAACTCTCACCAAACAAATTGCTGAAGAAGAAGAAGCCAGACAGAGAGAGTGGTGGGGAGGAGGAGAAGCTGATGAGAAAGAGAAAGAAAAAGAGCAGCAGACAAAGAAAGTTGATGATGGGATTATTGACACGTCATAAGAGTTTACTGCTAAAAATTTGAAGAAGATGGCTGACAAAGTACTTGCTGCGAAAGAGCTAGAGGTAGTTTCTGGTTCTGGAACTGAGTCTAAAAGCATGGTCAGTCAGAATGATGCAATCAATGAGACAGGTAAGAAAGATAAAACTGAGAGCGACTGCAAAAATTGCATGAAAGACTGCAAGGTTTGTAGTACACTTGTTTACCTTAACGTTAAAAAGACCGAAGAACTGACAGGAAGAGTCAGAGATGTTGAAAGTCAGATCTTAAACCGTGACAAGATGTTGAAGGCTTCAAATGAACGAGTAAAAGAATTAACTGAGAAAATCGAAAATGATAAAGTGACATAGAAAGAATTAGGAAAGAAAACGAAAAACTAATTCATGAAAACCGTCAACTTTCAGAAAATTTTGAAAAACTGAAATGAACGGTAAAAGATTCTGATGAAAGAAATGGTAAGACATACAAAGAAAATGTTCAACTGTCAGGAGTTCTTAGGGTAAAAGAAGAGCTAATCAATCAACAACTGGATGAGATTGCTAAGTTGAAGCTTCAGTTTCAAGAAGCTAAAATTGAAAATGAACGCATTCAGTTGAAACTGAACAGTTACAACTCCACAAGTTTTGTTCTTCAACATATAGTTCCTAAACCAATTGGGAAGAACAAAGCAGGCGAAGATGTTTATTCGGATGGAACTGGGATTGGGTTTCATCAAGTTCCACCACCAGTTTTAAACAATTTTTCAAAGAAAAAATCAGGGTTAGTTAATGATGAAGAAGAAAATGAAGTTAAGCTTCCAGACACGATTGATGTCACATTTACCACATCATCTGATGAAGATAGTGTTCAATCTGAAGTTGTAAAAAGCATGGTTGAAAATGTTTTAAAGTCTGAAAGTGACACTTCTGAGGATGATGAATGCTTTTTGAACAAATATATTCCAAAATCAAAATCCAAAACAACTTAAGTGAAGAACCAAATCTTGTGATGTACAAGATGGTGGGATCTGATAAGTTGTATTCGGATCGTGATTTTCCTTTGGAGAATGTGAATGTTGATAAATTGAAAAATGTGTTCAAGTTGATTGAAATTGATGTGTCTGAAATCGAAGGTTTGAAAAGTACAAAGAGACATTTGAATTTTGAAAAAGATAAGTCTTATTATAAGAAACCTGTTGTACCGCCGCATTTTTTCTTACAACAATCAAAACAATTGGTCGGGTGGTTATAAGGGTGGTAAGAATTATCAAAGAAAGAACTTTCAAAACAAGAAATTTGTTGAGAAAAAGGTGTTTATAAAAAGCTCGAGTTCTCATTCCGAGCAGGAATCTGAGATTTTTTCAAAAACTAATGAAGAGTTCTTTGAAGAAAAGGCCTCACAGCCTCAGACCGAAGGCACAAGCCGGGTAGTTGACACCCGTACATGCTTTAAGTGCAACAAAGTTGGACATATTGCACGAAAGTGCACCAACTTGAAGCCTAAGTCTGAAATTGCTGAGAGTCAGAAAAAGAAAGCTGATGCAAAAGGCAAAGCACCAATGGTTGTTGAGAAGAAAATTTTGAAAAATGAAAACACAAAAATCAAAACTGAATCCGTAAAGAATGTGGTAACTAAAACTGATAAGTTTTACAAACGGGTTGCTTCGTCTCAACAAGCATGGAAACCAAAGGTTTCTGAGATGGAAAAACAATCGTCTTCTACCACTTCGGTAAAGAAGAATGTTCCTTTGGATTATTATGAGAAACTTGAACCACAAGAGGCTACAACTTCTGAAAAGAAGAATGTACCAAAGAAAGACCAATTATCTGGTCAACCTCTGAAAAATGATTTCTTTTTATACAAAGAGGTTGAGATTGGATCCGAGGAGAGCTTAAAGATGAATGACAAAAATTTTCCGCCACTTTACACTGCTAAAACTCACATTAATGTCAAGTTACCCGAGTCGAAAGAGGCTTGGGTGGCATCAAAATCTAACTAAAGTGTTTGCGATATGTGCAGGAGCTTCCAAGATCCGTTTCACGTTGGATTATGGATACTGGAGCTTCTCGGCACATGACGGGGAAGAAGACCTTTCTGTACGATGTTAGAGGGTTTAATGGAGGTTTTGTAGGTTTTGTAGGAAATCAAGGTGGTCGAATAGTTGGTGAAGGAACTCTATCGAATGGTATTGTAACGCTTGAAAGAGTAAACTACATCGCTTAGCTTGAAAACAATCTTCTGAGCATCTCTCAGATTTGTGATCGCATGTATACAACGCACTTTACAGACAAAGTATGTTTGATCTTGAAACCAGGATTTGTTGTTCCCGAAGAATGGGTTATCATGAGAGCACCTAGAGTGAATGATCTGTACGTGTTGGACATGAGTATAGCAACTACAACCACGGGTCAAGCTCACTGTTTTATGTCAAGAGCAACATAAAAAGAATCACAATTGTGGCATCAAAAGATGGGCCACATTCACTTAAGAAAAATGAATCACCTGGTTCATAACGACTTAGTTATTGGTGTTCATGTGAAAGGTTTTCATCTTGAGGGGGAGTGCATTAGCTGTGTCAAAGGCAAGCAAAAGAAGAAATCTCACCCTGGAAAGAAAGTTAACTCAGTCTCAAGACCGTTAGAGAGACTTCATATGGATCTGTTTGGTCCAGTAAACGTCAAAAGCATAACTGGAGATCTCTACTGTCTAGTAGTAACAGATGACTATTTGAGATTTTCATGGGTATCATTTTTGAAGTCTAAAGATGAGACGTTTGAAAGTTTGATGACGTTGTTTAGAAAAATTGAAAACTTGTACCAAACTCGAATCAGAAGAATCAGGAGTGACAACGGTACTGAGTTTAAGAACAACAAGATGGAAAAGTATTGTGATGAGAGAGGTATACTGCAAGAATTTAGTGCTCCTTACACTCCACAACAAAATGGAGTAGCTGAAAGAAAGAACAGGGCACTAATTGAAACGGCTAGGACGATGCTTGCTGATTCAAAACTACCAGTTAACTTTTGGGCAGAAGCAGTATCAGCCACTTGCTATACACTCAACCGGATTCTAACAGTGAAGAAATTCAACAAGACATGTTTTGAGCTGATTAACAACCGCAAACCTAATCTGAAGTATCTGGAACTGTTTGGGTCTCCCTGTACAGTTCTAGAACCTTTTGGTAAATTTGGTGCAAAGAGCATTGAAGGAATTTTTGTGGGTTATGCTAGTCCATTAAAACGAGTCTTTGTTCCAAGCTTGAAGCAGATCATCGAAGCACATAATATTGAGTGTCAAGGTTATACTATGCCACCGCAGAATCCAGGCGACTCATGGCGTTTTAATTACGAAACACTGTGGGATTTGTTTGACATTGAAGAAGAAACAGATTTCTTTGACAAGTTGGATGTTCTAAGAGAGTATGAAGAATCACAAGAAAGGTTTCCAGCTGAGTATTCTATAAGTCAACGGAAAGCTTCAAATGATGATGAAGCCGGTCCTAGTAATGCTGGAGAACATGATGATATTCAACAATCTCTTGACAATCAGACGGCAGTCAATGATAATCAAGAATCTGATGATAGACCTATATTTGATCATGGTGATTTAGATTCTGAGGGGGAGCAAATCCAGATTTCAAGTAAAACAATTCCAGTCAGTGAACAAGGTGCAAATCAGAATGTTATAAATTTGGAAGGCGAGGTAGATGTTCCAGGTGAGGTGATGCCGAGAACTCTTTGGTACCATCCAGAAGAATTGATTATTGGAGAATTACAATCAGGCGTTCGCACAAGACGTCAAATTTACCAAGGCCTTACTTGTTTTTATTCTACTGTTGCTCCGTTACAAACTGAGCTTTCACTTAGATGTTTTATTTCGCAGATTGAACCGTGAACATACAAGGAAGCGCTAACTGAAGATTCTTGGGTCAACGCGATGCAAGAGGAGCTAAGTCAGTTTGAGAAGTTGGAATGTGGAAATTGGTAGACTTGCCTGATGGTCAAAGTGGGTGTTCAAATGCAAGAGAGACGATCGAGGAGTTATTATTCGAAACAAAGCTCGACTCGTAGTTCAGGGTTTCAGTCAGCAGGAGGGGATAGATTTCACTGAAGTGTACGCTCCGGTTGCTAGACTTGAAGCAATCAGAATCTTCCTAGCATTTGCATCTTGGAAAAATTTTAAGGTTTATCAGCTAGATGTTAAATCGGCGTTTCTCTATGGGAAGGTAAAAGAGGAGGTATATGTCGGACAGCCACCGGGCTTCACCGATCCAATCCACAAAGACAAGGTTTATTTGCTGGATAAAGCGCTGTATGGTTTACACCAGGCCCCGAGAGCTTGGTACGAGACATTGTCTCAACACCTACTTGCCAATAGCTTCATCTGTGGAAAAGTGGATGCCACACTCTTCACCAAAGAAGTCGACGGACATCTTCTTATAGTTCAAATATACGTGGACGACATCATATTTGGGTCGACAAATGAAAAACTGTGCAAAGATTTTGAAAGAGTTATGAAGCAGAAATTTGAAATGTCATCGATGGGTGAAATGAAATTCTTCTTGGGACTTCAAGTTGATCAACTGCCTGAGGGAATATTCATACATCAAACGAAGTATGTTCATGATATCTTAGAGAAATTTGGGATGTCAGGTTCTACTCCAGCTTCCACCCCATTAGCGACGAACCATGGGATAAACCCTGATCTCATCAGAGAGAAGGTAGATGAAACGTTGTATCGTTCCATGATCGGATCGCTGATGTACTTGACTGCTTCAAGACCCGATATTATGTATCCAACCTGCCTCGCAGCAAGATTTCAATCTAACCCAAGAGCTTCGCATATGGTGATTGTGAAACGGATATTACGCTACCTGAAAGGAACTCCATCACTGGGGTTGTGGTATCCAAGAGAAGGCGATTTCACGCTCGATGGGTATTCCGATTCCGATTTCGGATGGTGCAAAGTTAACGCTAAGTCAACAACAGCAGGGTGCTAGTTTTTCAGACCACGTTTGGTTACCTGGCAATGCAAGAAGCAGACCTCTGTGGCTTTATCCACATGTGAAGCCGAGTATGTATCTGCTAGCAGCTGCTGCTCTCAGATCTTGTGGATCCAGCAACAGATGAGAGACTACGATTTGTAATTTCTTAACACCCCTATCTTTGTTGATAATGAGGCAGCGATAAACATCACTAAAAATCCATTTCATCACGCTAAAACAAAACACATTGAAATTCAACATCACTTCATTCGAGATTGTTTCGAGAAGAAGTTGATACGAATTGAGAAAATCCACACTAACGAACAAAAAGCTGATTTACATACCAAATCGTTTGATAAAAATCGTTTCAATATCTTTTAAAATTGAACGGTATGAAGCTTTTATCGGTGTCGGAGGAAATTCTTGGCGTAGATGACGGTACCACTGTAGATGATGTCGAGAAGCAATCTGCAATGGTTTGTCGATTTTTTTCTTGTTTTGGTATTTAGGGGGAGTATAGGGTAATATTTTCAGAAAATACAAAAACAGTAAAAAATTTCAAAAATCCAAAAACATGAGATATTTTCAAAATAAAAAAATAATAGAAAATGGAAAAAGAGCTTGAGTAAAAAGGGAAAATGATAGTACATTGGTTTGACAGTTACAGTATGCTAAAGATATGTAAAGTTTAAAAGTCTTAAACAGTCTCGCTGATGATATGCCGATAGGTTTTTGCGCATTTAGTAGGTTTGTTCGGGATATAAACCTAAATCTTTACTTGCTTATTTCGTGGGGAACACTACTTGGATATATAGGTAACCCCTGAAATTTCGTGTGAAAGATCCCTCTTTCTGAGATACTAAGTCTTTATACTCAGTAATATCTGGGGTATTATCCCGGGACTTCTGATTTTGAGGAAGCAATGGCCTAGTCCCCGTATAATACTTTACGCTTGCTTGAAATATAGCACCGGCCTCAGCATAAAAAATGATGAAACATTGAAAAATGCTAATCATGTGCTGTTGTAAAAAAGATCCTCTAAAGGGGACACACCTAAAGTCGAAGCCATCATCTCTCTGATTTTGCGGAAGCAATAGCCTGAGCTCTCACGGCCCTCGCATTTTAACCCCTTACAGATATCATCTGTGGTATACTCACCTGTAAGACTGAATATTGGGTTCTGGATACGGGAGTATATTCAAGAGGTGGGACACATGAATGAGTTTAAGTTCTTAATACACCTAATCTGTATCCTGGACAGATTGAAATTGTGTGAGAATTTAAGTGGATCAGTATATCGACAATCTAAGCGAATTGTTTAATTCTTAGTATGAAATTAAAGCTTAACGGTACTTGTGACTTGTCGACAGCTGATATGATTCCCTAACACGCTTACCAAAAATATGTTTGTAAATAGTTTACATTTACTGCATTTTATTTCTGTTTAGCATTCTAGTTTAGAAACTTTATTCAAAATCCAAAAAGATTTTACATTTCTGCTTTATTTTTTACAAACCAAAGTGGAAAGCTGATCTTCAGATTAGAAATTTGAAGCAGATTGTTGGTGCATTCATCTGTCGTCTTCGTCTTATGTCGAGTCTCAGTTGCGTTGTAGATCTGAACGAGCATGAAGTCATCTTTAAGGATGATGACATCACATGGGTGACATCAAGGATGGCATCACAGCAATGACATCATCTCTTCATACAAATCAGATTGCATGAAAACATGAAAACAGAATTGAAGTTTTTGTCTTGTTCGCTTGTATGTATTTGATGTTGACCGCTTGAACTTCTTTGACCGCTTAAATGCTTGGTCGCTTGAACATATTGTGCTATTTCAAGCGGACAAGCATGTAGTATATATAGGGGTCTTATGGTGTCATTTCAAGCGGACAGGTTAGATCAGACCAGAGCCTTGTAATCGATACCGAAGTGCTGCCGGTATATTTTCTGACTTCTACACCTTCTTTCTTCAATTGAACGAGATTTCACGGTCCGAATTGGTTCAAATTTTCACAGTGCACTCGGAATTGGACATAGACAAAGCCTTGAAAGTTTTATGGTCAAATTCGGACTAAAAATGACAAAAACTTGCTTGGTAGCTTGAAATCGTCTGACAGCTTCAAATAGCCTGGTAGCTTGAAATCGTTTGACAGCTTCAAACAGCCTGGTAGCTTGAAATCGTCTGACAGCTTCAAACAGCCTGGTAGCTTGAAATCGTTTGACAGCTTCAAACAGCCTGGTAGCTTGAAATCGTCTGACAGCTTCAAACAGCCTGGTAGCTTGAAATCGTCTGACAGCTTCAAACAGCCTGGTAGCTTGAAACCGTCTGACAGCTTGAAACCGTCTGCCGCTTGAAACAGTATTGTTGTGTTACGAGGAGAATTAGTTCGTGTAAAAGATTGTTTGAGATATTCTTCGATTCCGAATCATGGATATCAATTTCTTTAATATGACAAAAGAAACACTGGATAGAATAAATGTATTAAATAAAGAATTTGATTTATTTTCAGGTTTTCCAGGAGAAAACACAAAGAGTATCATTGAGAGGTATAGCCATCTTGTTCGCTCTATGTCTGAGAAAGGTATTAAAAAAGAATCAGAAGAATGGGTTGACAAATTAGCCAATGCCTTACCTCAACAAGAGTGGGATACATTTCTTTTGAATTTAAAAAGAACTGGAGAATACTCTGATTTGGCAATTGGTCAATTCATTAAGAAACTTGAAGAACAGATGGAGAGGAATGCTGAGAAGAAGAAAAGTCAAAGTGGAAAATCAATATTAAAGAAGAGCAAGAGTAAAGGTGTTCAAGTGGGAGAGGAACAGACTGAAGAGATTTCAGCTTTGAAAGACAAGAAGAAAGCTGATAAGAAACAGATTTTTGATTTGCAGGAAAATTGTGAGAGGTTGAAATTTGAAAATGACAAACTGTTAAATGATTTAAACATTTTGACATTAGAAAACAAGATTTTGAAAGAAAAGGAAAAAGGTTTTGAAAATGAAAAATTAAAATTTGAAAAAGATTTTCAAAGTCAAATGAAGATTTTAGAAGATGAGAAATCTGTTATCTTTAAAAATAATCTTGAAAAACAAATTGAAATAAATTCTCATCTTCAGAAAATCATTCGGCTTGAAAAAGAAGCTGAAAGTGCTCAGATTAAAATCAAAGAGCTTGAAAAGGAATTGAAAGGTTTTGTGACTTTATCTGAGTTCCCCTGTCCAAAACCGATCAATTCCGTTCTAATAAGTGACAATGTCACAAACTTTGACAATGTCAAAGTTGAAGATTGTGATGAGAAAACTGATGATGATGAGAAAAAGAAAACATTTTTGAAATTAAAAGAAATGTTTCGAGAAACTGTTCTACATTCTACTGAAAAGGGTGAATGCTCAACGCAAAAACCTGTAAAGAAGAATATGGAACAAAAACAAAAAGATAAAAAGCCGAAAAATCTTCAAAAAGAAAATAAAAGTGTCACACCCTGGCTTTGCGGAAGCGTGGTTAATTTTGGTGTGACTTCTTAATACCATAGCTTAACCATAACAAAGCTATATGAAATAAAATCATGCAAGATCATCCATTTGATTAAGTTTTAAAACCAGAGTAACATAACATTGTCTTAGGGACTTACAACCTCATAACGTAAAACATTGTCTTGATAAACATAAACATCAACATGAAATAAACACAGTTTAAGATTTGTGACTTGTCCAGGAAAGAGTCACATTTCCTAAACTGGGATGACCTTGGAACCCTTATGCAGCGGGAAAACATAACATACCGCGCCAGATCTTTAGTTTCCTGAAATACATGTAAGTTGAAAAATCAACAATAATGTTGAGCGAGTTCATGTGTAAGTGAGTAAGTAAACCTTTGTGAGTATAAAAATAGTCTTGGTATGTAGCAAAGAAGGGAATTGAGATCACCAATGGTTTGCAAGGCCACTGATATATGTGAAGTGCAAATAGGGAGACTCAAACCTAGCAGATTTCGCCACGGCATTAGTATGTGGACAAAGTCACCCCAAGGTCCGTTTCTAGTTTGGCCTGGGGCTGGGCTCGCTACACCCAGATAGATCTACCGCTCCTGTCCCTCGGTCCCGACATGAGGACTAATGGCCTCATATTGATCCTACCCACTCACATGATCTAAGTAGTAAACCTCCTTATGCTAACCATACCGCGTATAAAGTACTTGTAATCATAGTAACATGTATTTCACCCCCGCAGTTAAGAAAACTGAAAACAGTTAGAGAAAAGGGGGACATGAACTCACAGTGAAGCGTCTCTACCAAGTATCTCCTGCTCACGCAGCTGTGTGACGACCTACACGTACTAATTCTATTAGACGGACGGCCGTGCCTTAGCTTTATAGTTTAAGTCTTTGGGAAATAGTTAGACAACTATTTCGTGTTTACATTCAGTATATACTTGGTAGTTAATTTCCTTCCCAAGGATGGGGGATTCAATACATGTGCGTTCAAATTAAATCATTAAGTCTCACTTAATATATATACATATTTCCAATTCCAAAATATAAGTATTTTCTCAAAAATATTATATTTTCATTTCACATAATTTTTCTCCAATAATACGTTGTTAGAATACGCGTTCAAAAATATTTCCGTAAGTGCGTAAGTTACGTTTTAACAATCGAGTGGTAATATAATTACCGATGTAACTTATATATTTATGGTGAAAGCGTTCGTATTAATTTGGATTCGTTAACGTTCGTAAATATTATTTTACTCTAGAAATAATATTTATGTATTTTCACAAAATAATCATAAACAGTGTGTGAAAAATATATATTTATCGCGTTAAATTTTGTGAAAATCCCACCTCCGAATATTTAGTAAATAAAGTCATGGCGAAATTTATATTTTGAAAACATGTCCAAAAATAATTCTAACACTTGTAGTGTAAATAGTTCTAAGTGTTAGGTTGTTAGAAAAATTTCGCCAGAGTTTCCTCTGTAACTGGAGGTGGCCACGCTTTCAAGCGTATCATTTTCTTTAACAAATCAACTCAACAATTTTCTTTATTTGATCAGAACAACTTTTCTCACAACAACTAATCAACATATGTGTAAATTGCCAAAAATTACATGAACTTGTAGTTTTCCCAAAACTGTGGTGTAAATCCCCTTAAATTTAGTAGATCTTTATGTAAGGTAATTTGATCTTGTAAAAACCTCGTTTTTAGAGAAAATCCATTTTTACAACTTTCCGTCATCTTTTACAAAAACTGTTATTTTGTCGGATCTTTTCATTTCACAAGTGTTTACACACTTGTGGTTTATAAAAATCATGCGTGTTAGTGTAAAATCCATTTTTTTAAAATACATGATTTCTTTGACGCTTGGTCCTTTGAAAATACCACTTGCAGATACGTAGATCTGCTAGTTTTAAACACAATTTTTACAAGTAAAACTCTTTTACACAAGTTCATGATTCGCGTGTGGTAGAGTTTCACCTTTTAACCCTTGTATTATTCAAAACAAGCTTATGTTAAGATCCATGATCTTACCAACCCGGGTTAAACGATGATCCGAGCTACCACATCATAGATCGGGCCTAAATAATCATACATTTCGAATACTACATCATTTACACAACTTATGAGCTATTAACCACCATTTTTAGTGTTTTTAGTAAACTTTAATGCTTCAAAATGCAAGATTCCGAGTTTTAATCATCATACATCTTATTAACCACCTTAGATTAGTTCAAGAACGAGTTTTAAGCATTATACCTCTAGCTCGAGGCTAGGGAAGAATCTACGCGCAAAAGAGGTGGATAAAAGCTAAGTAGAGAGGTCCTTCGCGTTCCGCTTGCACCAAGCTTCCTAATACGAGACCCTTGAAGCTTGTATGATCTTGTGGTGTGAAGATGGAAGCCGAAAATGGATGTATGGGGAGGGGGTGTTCGGCCGAGAGCTCTAGAGAGGAGAGGGAGAGTGTGTTGTTGAGTTTGTGTGATGGTAATAACCTTGTGTGCTTAATCATGAACTTATAGACCATTATCAAGTGTATTACCCAATGGACACTATGTCACTTAGATACTAAACACATTTGATTAAAATAACCAAAATGGTACAAGGTATGTCCCCTTGGGGACGGTTTCGGTTAAGGGGGGGGGGGTAGTTTGGTTCCATTTCAACTAATCATTAAGCATTAGTTAGATAATTAGGTTAAGTTAAGTGTTTAACTTGGTTACTTGTGTATAGTGTGTTACAATGGGTGTTAGGGCATACGGGGACCCTAACTGGCTCAGAAAAAGATAAATAATGAAAATAACAATATTTTCACGTTCCGGGTATAGTCCGGTTGTTTGGTTGGATAGTAATCCGTTAAAGCGTTACTAAAGCTTTAAAGTGTCGTTATTACTCTCTTTAGTGACACAGCTTATTCCTGACACTTTGGAAAGTGTCTAGTGTTATTTTCTTCATGTTTTGGCACTTTATTAGTTAGCTAAAAGCTGAATTATTTTGTAAAGTGCTGAGTTTTGTACTTAGAGTACGTTTTAGGCACATCCAGTCATAGTGACTTATTCCTAGAGACGCAGTTCCACAACCCTTATATCCCTACACTCACTACTAGTGTAGCAAAACGTTTCTGGCTCGTACAGGCCTTAGAGGCAGTGTTTGCCTGATGCTGGCTTTATCAGCATGTTTAATAGGTTATCCGTGTATTGTGCTACTGTGCTTTTTGTGCATCATGTTTGTCACTAGGGTTCAACATGTAAATAATGTAGTGACGATAAATAAAGTATGATGCAGGTAAGTACATGTATCAGTATTCAAGTAGCAGTTCATCAGCTAGTTCAAACAAGCACAATAATTAAGCAGTAATTAATCATTAGTTAAGTCGTACGGATACCTGGTTTAGTGCGGGTTGTCACAAAAAGCTCATCAGTTCAATCATCCAATCGTGATAAAAAATCACAAAAATTGGAAAATCAAAACTCAAAAAATGTTGGTAATAAGTGGTGCAGGTTTGGCCACAGTGCTTCAAAGCCAAATCCAGTTTTCAGGAGGGATGATGATCACCACAAAGCTAGATAATGTTATGATCTGAGTGTTTGGTGTGATAGTGGTGAATGGTACGATAACAGAGTGTGTTACAACTGTGGTGTTCAAGGACACATTGCTGTTAACTGCCAAAATCAGTGGTTTGAGACGAGAAGATGCTTTAACTGCAACATCATTGGCCATATTGCTAGAGATTGCCCAATGAGATCAAATGAAAGATCGAGGGCTAATTCTCAGAAATTGGCAAAGAAATCAGTCAATGTCAAGCCCAAAGAACAAAAGGTTCAAGAACCTAAAGTTCAGGAAATGAAAGTGAAGCTTTCTAATGGGCAAAAAAACAGACTGAGAAAGAAGAGGAAGAAGGCCAGAGAGTATCTCGAGAAGATTTTGTCCTCGGGTTCATCTGTTAAAAATAAGAGTTCTGATGAATCGACTTCCTCGATTGCAAAGTCAAGCAAGACGTATTCATCAGATACAAATCTGAGGACGAAAGAAGAAAAGAAGAAGAAGAAAATGGTCGGCGATGAATCTGACGTGTCGAAGTCAGACAAGCCACCTTCAGGCGATGAATTTGGCTCATCAAAGTCAGACAAGCCACGTTCAGGAAATGATTCTGGTTCCTCAAAGCCAGAGGAGCCTTTGGTTGAGGTAAAAATGGAGAATTTAGGTTTAACAATGGATGATGCAAATTTTCCACCATTGTTGAACAAGAATTCAAAATCACCCAAGGACATTCAGGCTTGGGTGAATCTGTTTAAATGAAAAACCTGACTTGCCGGAGTTCCCAGGTTGGTACGCGTGGAACATGAATCGGCACATTTCTTGAGAAATTCACGAAAGTGATATTTCGTCTTACAAGTGGTAAATCAGGGACATTAAGTTGTACTTGATTTTCTACAAGTGATGTTTGTGGATTGTTCTTAAAAAATGTTAGTTTTTACAAGTGATTGAAGAAAACAAAGTGATGAAAGATCCCCATGTTTGTGAAATGACTTACAAAACTAATTTTCCGGAAAAACCATTTTGATTAAAACAAACTTAAGTGTTTTGAAATCACTTTGGGAAAATGTTTTGTTATCAGGGGGAGTTCTGATTGTTCAAGCCAAGTGAATGGAAAATTGAAGTGATTCTCATCATGTTGTCACATTTCTTGTACAGTTTGTTTTCAAATTTTCCCAGAAAATCAAAATTGAGACATATTTTGATTTTAGGAGGAGTAAAAATTTTAAAAAAATTATAAAATTTGAAAATGTCAAAAACATTGAAAAATGCAAAAATGAGTTTTGTTGTCAAAAAGAGGAAATGATAGTAGATCAGTTGGACTGTCACAGCATGCTAAAGAAATGTAAAGTTAAAATGTGATAAACGGTCTCACTAACGATGTGACGATAGGCTCAGCTAGACTAGTAGATTTGCGATAACGATACAAACCTAAATGAAAAAGCCTAGTTCTAGTGGGAAACATGATTGAAAGCATAGTACTTAGTTTTGTCCTTCTTGATTGTGTGCCTACTCAGTAATCGCTGATTGTCGAAAGACATAAAACTGGTTAAGTTTGTGAACTTTCACAACTTTGCTGAAAAGTCGCTGTGATTGTGCATTTTATTTTGCAAAGATTTAAACTTGTTTTATTTCTTTATTTTGTTTAAGCATCGGACATCCTCTGCGTATACGTGAGTATCGACCTGGATGTTGTTGCCTAAACGTTCTGCTTTATTTTCTTTGGTGTTTCGTTTAAGCTTTGGATCACCTCTGCGTATACAGGAGTATCGACCTGGTGGTTAAAGCCTAAACAACTTCAATTTGTTTTATTTTTCTTATTTTGTTTAAACATTGGACTTTCTCTGCGTATACGGAAGTATCGACCTGATTGTTAATGTTTAAACATTCTGCTTTGTTTTCGCACAAATCACAGTTGATAAAAGTTTAAAGGCATTGCTTGAGATAGTGTATTACATGATGAGGGGATATGCTGAGATTGTGGGGTCCATAAGAACTTAGTGCAATATTAATATACCTTAACGTATCGGTAAGCAGATTGAAAGTTTTTAGATTGAGTTTATGTGGACAACAATATCGTCAATCAACGTGAATCGTTTAGAGCTGAAAATGTTTAAAGCTTAACGGTGCTAGTGATTTGTCACATAAACTGATATGATCCTCTTACACAAGCTCACAAAAATATTGTCTGTATATATTTCATTACTGCATTTTATTTCTGTTTCAAATATCCAAAAAGATTTTATGTGTGTTTTAGCATAAAATTTTTGAAAACACAAAAAGATTTTCGACAACTGATGTTGGAAAGCTGATTTTCAAAATTTCAAGTGCTGAACATAATGAAATGGTTTGGGAGTGTGAGTTTAAAAGGAGAAATTTGTTTTGTGTAAGAATTGTTTGATTAGTTAATCAGGGTCATTAATTTGAACTTGATGTAACTATTTCCAGTAAGTTTTTCTTATTGTTTTGATGAGAAAATGTGTGCAGGAGTTGAGCTTAAACAGAGATTAAATCCAGGATGTGATCTCTAGGTGATAGCTAATTCCAGACAGCGATCCCATCATGATGAGAGGGGGGGTCTGATGAGGTTAGAGCCAAAGAGAAGATCCTGGTATATGCTAAGAAAGAAAAGAGACTGATAAAGACTGAAGATTGAGAATACTCGACATTTAAGACTCGTCAACATCTGAGGGGGAGTCTGTTGGTGCATTCATCTGTCGTCTTCGTCTTATGTCGAGTCTCAGTTGCGTTGCAGATCTGAACGAGCATGAAGTCATCTTTAAGGATGATGACATCACATGGGTGACATCAAGGATGACATCACAACAATGACATCATCTCTTCGTACAAATCAGATTGCATGAAAACATGAAAACAGAATTGAAGTTTTTGTCTTGTTCGCTTGTATGTATTTGATGTTGACCGCTTGAACTACTTTGACCGCTTAAATGCTTGGTCGCTTGAACATATTGTGCTATTTCAAGCGGACAAGCATGTAGTATATATAGGGGTCTTATGGTGTCATTTCAAGCGGACAGGTTAGATCAGACCAGAGCCTTGTAATCGATACCGAAGTGCTGCCGGTATATTTTCTGCATGTAATCAGTGTTAAATCAATATACAAGATCTTTAAAGTGATATTCAAGCTGTTTCTACATTCGTTTCTTAGTTTCCGCCTCTGAAACGGATTAAATCTCTTCTGAACGACTCGTTCGGGTCACAAATCGATCCTACACAGATGCTGGAAATTTCTGAACTGGAAGATGAGTTGTGAGCTAATCATGTTAAACCTGTGAATTTAAAAAGTCAAAACAAGTTCATTAAATTGAGACTTGTAAATTTCAGAAAATTGTTTGAACTAGTTTGTACAAAATGTCAGTGTGTTTTTGTCTCAGGTCAACCAAGGTCATTAAGTTGGACTTGGTAGACAAATTAAGTGCCTAGGGTTATTAATTTGGTCCTAGTTACTTAAGTGGATTTCTAAAACTGATAGAATTGAGAAAAAAAAATGTGTTAAAAGTCAATAGATTGTAATGTCAAATTCTTGAGAAGCAGGTAGCAAAATCCCCATGGCAAAGTTAGTGTGAAGATTGAATCAGAATTCGAGCTCCAGTATATTGAAAGGGGGAGTCTACATTCTGGATCAACATTCAAAGGGGAATTTGAAGATAAAGATTGAAGGATGCTTACAGTGTCAGACAAATTAGACAGAGTGTGAAGATAGAAAAAGACTAAAGACTGAAGATTTGATGCTAAAGACTTCATCAACATCCAAGGGGGAGTTTGTTAGTGCATAGATGTCTGTTAACTTCGTCTTTATAGAGTCTTATGTCTAGATAAGATAAACTAGTGCACAACAGAATCAAATCTAGGGATTGTGTGATTTCGCATGAAAGTGGCATTGGTCATTTCAAGCGAAATTAAACATTGCTATTTCGTTTGAAATGGGCAGTGCCACTTTCAAGCGAAATTACCTCAACTATATATAGGTGTCTTGCTAGTTCATTTGTAACTTTTCCGATTCAGAGCCGAGGTGCTACCAGTTTGTCAAACGATATGTAAAAGCTTTGGAATCATTAATAAGAAGATAATTAAGAGGAATCAAGCTGTTACACGTCTATTTCTCTGATTCCGCATTTGAAATAGATCATAAACTCTTCTGATTGACTTGTTAGAGTCACACATCGATCCAACATGGTTTAATACAAATTATTGAATATGGTTCAACTTAACAATTGCGTATTGTTTTGGAAATGTTTTAGGGGTTTAAACCCATCAAAAAAAGTGCAAATTGTTAATCGGTCGAGATACCCAAGTGGTGAAAATTCAGCTTATTTCCAAAATTTTGCTAGTCTTTAAAAATTCATAGAAAATCAACCGAATGTCCGTTCGGGGCGTATTTTATATCCACAGAAAGGTCTCGGAGACACCGTTACTAAGAATTTTAGTTTGAAGTGAAATACACAATGTAAAGATGGGAAAATACTGAATTACTACAGCTGCATAAAGCTGAGTGAAAAACATAAATTTTATAGTAGTGCATAAACTTAAGGAATTTATAAGGAACCAATCAGATGTGATTATGTTGTTGTTTTTTTAAACCTCAATGTGGTTATGTATATTTACATGAGTTGAAGTGATTGATTCCTTGAAAATGGGATACGCATGCTAAATTAAAAGGTCATGGATGTAGTAACCTGTATGTGCAAAAACATGTGTTCATTTAGTAGTGCTTACGAATGAATGAAACTTGTGTCGTTAAAACTACATAACCTATTTGAGTATGTTATGTATACATGTATGAATTATTAAAAGTATGTTAGGTAATAATGATTGTTGAAAAGCGTATATGTTGTCTAATGAATTACAACATAGTTATGTGGCGGTTTACCATTTTATTTATATTGACCGAAGCAGTTTCATAATGGTTTACTTTGAAGTGTCCTTGATTCTATATTAGCAGGGATATACATGAAATATGGATAAAAAGGGCGCCTAGATTAGAATGGAGAAAGTCACGAAATGCGTGACTCGAGATGATGAAGTGGTGGCTCGACATTGTTTCGTTGGGTGTTATGAGCATGGAGTTACTCCGTTATGTTTGATACAAAATCATATTATGAGTCCTCACTTAGCAAAAGCTAATTTTTTTTGGTGTTTTCAATGTAGGTGATAAGTCATGAGAATCAACGGGGTGGCTTGAACCGGAATCATGAAATAAGAAAAGAGCTCACAAGTCGTTCACCAATAATCCGGTTCAATCAGTATATTAGTTATTATTATGCTTATCGTAGTTTCCCGATCGACACTAATGATATGGTAATGTTATATGACAGATTGGGGTGGTAGAAAGACGAAAGTGATCAAGTCTTGGAAGCGGGTCAACGATAGGAGGATTTAGTGATATTTTGTTCACTAAGTATATGGGTTTCTTAATTGGGCCAATTAGATTTAATTATTTGTATTTTGGAGTTTAACTCCAACATTTGTTTTAGCGAAATGCTAGTATGTCAATGTGGTAATGGGTTATGCTTGTTTTATAAAAACTTTGGTTGTTAAGCAGGTTTTGTTTTCGAAAAGATTTGTCGTTTTGCAAATGGGTCATGGCAAAAAAAATTTAAATACTTGTTTGCAAATGTTTTATTAATCCAGTTATGTGGATTCATATATTTTGGGAACATTATCCTTTATTACGTAATGTCAGAAAAAAATATGGGCCTATTTTCCGCAAAGTATTTTAATATTGGTTTTTAACGTGATGGCGTTACATCATTGTACCCCACTTCTCGTTTGTGAACAACTGGATCTCCGTTTTTGTTGATGTAACCCTCTCTCTTCTTATCGTACCTTCCATAAAACTTCGCATCTTCAAACTCTTCATGCATCTTTTGAATTCTGCAATCTGCAAAGAATCTTTCTCTATCAGTTTTCTCTTTCAGAATTTCTTCTTTTGTTTTCTCTCTCACAACAGCAACACAAGCTCTATGTTTGTTGAATCCATATTCTTCTTCTGGAAGAAATTCAATCCAGTCGAATCCTTCATCATCTTGGATCACAACACATGCTCTTGACTTCTCTTTCTCAGAATTATTTTCAATTTGTTTCAACCTTGGTGATTCCTTTCTACTCCTGTGATAGATCACTTTTTGATAGTAATAATCTTTAAACGGATTAGCGGTTTGTTCAACAGCAGAGTTTTTGCATTCTCTTTTGAAATGACCCTTTTGCTTGCATTTGAAGCAGATCACTTTTGATTTGTCGAAGCCCAGTTTTGTTGATGGTCCACCGATTGATTATCTGCTAGTAATTTCCATGAACCGCTGAGCTCTTCGAATGCAGCTTGCCAAGCACCATCTCAGATCAATGAGTTCCATCTCCTCTGGATCTATTTGGTCAAAATCTTCCTTTTGTTAGTTCGGAGTTTCCAATTTTCCCAGCTACTAGACTTATGTATGATTCCAGAATCGATGCCAGAAAACTCATTTGCTGTTTAGCAGCGTTGACGCTCACTGCTGGAGAATTTTTCAGCTTTAATGCGATATTGCAGAGAATTTCTTCATATTCTTCAGAGTTTGAATTTGTGGAAGATGAGTGATATCCTGGATTGTAGCTTGATGAGCCTTTCTGTGAGCATTCGACTTTTCAACACTGAATGCAGTCTTTGGTGATTCACTGACTGTCACTGAAGGTACACTACCATTGTAGTAAAGACCGACATTTTGTTGATCTGATGAACTGCTCATCTTGCTTTGTGTCTGCAATTCAAGCTCGTGACTTTCAATCTTTTCTATCAAAGCATCAAGAGTAATCGTATCATACAGTACACCATTTTTCAAAATGAACACAAACATTTGCCACTGATCAGCTCGTGGCAGCGCTTCAATGATTTTACCAATGAGCTCCTCACGGGTTTTTATAATTCCAAACCTATCGAGTTTGATTTTAAGGTGACAAAATCTTTTGTAGGACCGGTTTTCGACTCCGTAACGATTGCGTATGACACGTGTGACCTGCAGAATCCGTACACGTGCGTGGACCAAACACAAGAACGTACTCAATCTGTGATTCGATTAAAACGTATGAAAGATACAATCACTTGAATCACCTTTTGCACTTTCTCTCTCTAGGATCCAAGCTCTCCAAGTTGTAGAAGTTGCAAAAGTTCTTAAACTAAGGCATAAGCCTTCTATTTATATGCCAAGGCTTTAATGAGAAAACTCATTAATTACAATATTGCCACCTTGCCTTTTCCCTAATTATTACAATATAAAGTCTAGATTTCTTCAGTTTCTGTTACGATCTGAATTGACAGAGGCGATAGACATAAATGCACTAATAGACCCCCCCTTGGATATTGCTGCAGTCAATCTCGTAGCGTCTTGTCTTTCTCTCTTTCTTTGTGTCTTCTTGAAGCTTTATCACATTTTTAGCAACATAGACTCCCTCTTGCTCGAACAGAATCTCCGTGGATCTGTCTTTCTCTCTTTCATTAAACTCTTTCTTCAGGCTCCCTCTCGTCAAGCTTCTGTGCTTTGGGATCGACACCTGGCTTACCAGTTACAAGCTCCCCCTTGCGATAAGCTCGTCTTCAGACTCCCCCTTCGACTCGGCTATCGGGATCGTAATCTGGAACTTTTATCTGCAAATCTCAAACATTTATAAGTAAAAGCATTATGATCATCCAGGATTAAAAACCTGGCTCTCTCAGCATAAGCTAAAACATTTCAAATATGCGACAAGGAAAGCTTTTTCGATTGTCCAGGAATCGTGACCTGGCCATTACAAACTTTTACTTAAGATCCTGGCTCTAAAATATAATAATATGAATATATCCCGGATTACTTGATTCTCTCCCCCTATCAACATGCTCTATAGGTTTGGTAGTATTAAGTATCCTAAATCGAAAACTAGCTCTTTACAACAGATTTTAACAATATAAGCATCCAAATCCCTCACAGTTAATCATCCAAGTCCAACCTAATGACCTTGGAGACTTCACAAACTGTTTTTGATTTTGATTAAAAACTTCAAGTTTCAAATTAATGAACTTGTTTTATTTTCAGAAACACGATCAGCATACTTAGATTTTGAAACTCAGCATCTCAGACATCGGTTGTCGAAAATAAAGCAGAAATCAAAATCTTTTTGTATTTTTATGAAACATAAAGTAGTAAAGAAATATTTACAAACATATTTACAGACAATATTTTTGTTTGAGTTTGTGTTAGAGGATCATATCAGTTTTTGACAAATCACTAGCACCGTTGAGCTTTAAACACTTTAAGTTCTAAAAGATTCACTTAGATTGTCAGTATACTGATCCTCTTAAATTTTCACACAAAGTTCAATCGATTCGAGATACGAGATTAGTATTTTAAGGACTTAAACTTATTCGCGTGTCCCACCTCAGAATATACTCTCGTATCAAAATTCCCTAGATTTAGTCTTACAGGTGAGTATACCAATTTGATATCTGTTATAAGGGTTAGTGTGAGGCCTTGAGAGCTCAAGTATGAACTTCCGTTCAGTCAAAGAGATGAAGGCTCGACTTTAGGTGTGTTCCCTTTAGGGAATCTTTTCTTCAACTGCAATTGATTCATATATTTCGATATTTTCCAATTTTTGTGCAGAGGGTAAGCTTTTAAAGCGTGTAAAGTATTATACGAGATCTAGGCCATTGCTTCCGCAATATCAGAAGACCAGGTATAATACCCCAGATATCAAACAGTATAAAGACCTAGTATCTCAGAATCTGGCAATCTCTCAAACAAGATTTCGGGGTTTACCCATATATCCAATAGATGTTCCCCACGAGATAAGTAAGTATTTGATATTTAGGTTTATATCTCGAAAACAATCTACTAAGCGTGTAAAAACCTACTGGCATATCATCAGTGAGACCGTTTATCACATTTTAACATTCTATTTCTTTAGCGTACTCTGATTGTCTACTGATGTACTATCATTTCCTCTTTTTACACAAAACTTCTTTTTCAATTTTATCATGTTTTTGACTTTTTTCAAATTTTCTAATGTTTTTGGATTTTCTGACAACGCTTTACTCCCCCTAAAATTCAAAACATTTAAAGAAAATTTGATAACCGATGCAGATAGCTTTGTCTCGCCATCCATTTTCTGCTTCTCATGCTCTGTTTTGCAGAAAATATACCCCCATGATTTACAACACATTGATATTTTACAGTTTGAAAACCGTTTTTCAATCTTGTGAAATTAATCATGTTTGTTCAGCCGTGAGGATTTCGGCGTATTCAAATAACATATTTTTTTTTTAATTTTTGGATTTTTGACAAAATTTAAAAACAAGTATATTTTTTATTTTTCAAATTTTTGATAAAATAAAAACATATTTTTGGTTTTTTTAAATTTTTCAGTTTTTAGGGTTTTGAAATATGGTTTATTTATGTACCGAAATGAACAAACTCCCTTTTTAATAGATGCAGGGACCAGCAGCTTTCTCCTCTTGTGCCAGGCTGCTCTCATTTCCCATTTGATAAAAAACTGTTTTCTTAAGCACCTGCACATTCACACTTACTCAATTACTTGAACAATCTAGCCCAGGCCTGTTTGACCTTAAGCATTTCAACACAATATGATTCATTCAACTTTGGAAAATCTTTTTCATTTTTCACAAATGTATTTTCATTTCGATTATCATTCACAGAAACCTTTTGTTTCTTTTCAACCCAAGATTGTCCTTTTGAAGCACTTCTTTTGTAAAAATATAATTCATTTTGAACATTTTGATTTTGAACAACAACTTTTGGTTTCTAAAACTGGTTTGGTTTTGTTGCATCAACAATTGTTTTCCAACTTTGTGTTGTTCTAATTCTAGATGTCACTGGTTTCCATGTTTGTTGTGATTCAGCCTTTGACATTTTCGGCTTCCAAGTTTGCTTTGAATCAAACTTGGTTGACTTCTGATTCACAACATCAGACTTCTTTTTCTTTTCAACACCAACAGGTTTTAGATTTGGACACTTGCGTGCAAGATGTCCAGTTTGATTACATTTAAAACATGTTCTCTTGGACACATCTCTGGCCTGTTGTTGTTGCTTTTTCTAAGCATAGAACTCTTTATTAGACTGTCGTCTAAATTTGAGTTCCTCCTCTTCCTTGGAACTTGTTCCGTGAACAAAATTCATTTTTGTTTGATAATTTAGCGTTTCATTTCTTTTCCAATTTGTTTCTTTTTATAACCCAACACAGCCTTCATGTTTTTCTTTTTGTAACCAGGTTTGTTATAAAAAGTTTTGTGACTCTTTCCAGCAAACTTTGGAATCTCAGATTTTTCAATTTCAATCATCTTGAAAACTTTGTCAATATTTTCTAAAATCACATTCTGAATCAGGACTTCAAGATTTGAGAATAATTTGTCCGATCCAATCATGGTATAAACCAATCCTTTTGAATTATCATTCGCCTTTTTCTTAGATTTTGAGTTTTTCAAATAACCTTCATGAAAAATACCTTCATTTTCATCCTGTGATTCAGATTTACCTATTTCAACCAACTCTTCTTTCAAAACACTTTCAACGACCTTACCTACCACCTCTGAATCACTAGAATCATCAGATTTGGAATAGGTTACGTCAATGTTATCTGGCAATTGATCGACCAAATTGAAAGCTTTTTCCACCTTCTCGTCATCATAGAATGTGAACTTTTCCTCAAACGGTGGTGGAACCTGATGATACTCTGAGCCAATACCTTTCTTGTTTTGCTCAGAATCTTTACCATCCGGTTTTAGATTAAAAATGCGTTCAAGAACATATGATGAAGCGTGATAACTGTGTAACTTGTTGTTATCTTGTTCTAAATCAGCTATTTTACGCTTTAACTTAGCAACATCCTCAATGTAAGAGTTTACAATTTGTTGCTTAATTGAATACTATCGCTTAAGCGTATCAGATGTTTCAGAACAATATTTCAATCTTGATTGAACAAGTTTCATTTGACTTTTCACATCTTCATATGACTCTTTTGTAATGTGATAGGCCAATTTTATTGAATCGTATTCCTTTTTCATTTCTTGAAATGCATTTTCTTTTTGCAAACATTCTTCTGTTTTAGTAAATTCAAGCTTTGCACGTTTCCATGCATTTCTTGCACTGTTCAACAGTTTTATTTATGACTTCAGAATCAGTTGTTACCTCAGTGATTTGCACCTCAGTTTTCTCTTCCATTTATGTCTGAACAACTTCATTCTTCTTCTGTTCTTTGCCAACGCCAGCACCCTCATTCACTTCAACCGAACTTTCAAGCTTCTTATCAGCTTCTCCTTTCTTCTTCAGATCTTCTACATTTTGCTGTTCTTCAATAACAGCTTTATCAACGACTTCTTTTGTTTCTTTTTCTTCTTCTTTCACTTCTTCAGCTACCTTCTTCAACTCATTCACCAACTCTTCAACATTCTTCTTCATTCTTTCTTCATCCCTATTTTTCAAACTCGCGGTCATCACGTCACGAATTATCTTGTCTAGCCTTTTCAGTTAAGTTTTATCTTTCGCAACATTTGAATAGTACTCGTCGGGTAGAGGGATTACTGCAAGAACATCATCAAAAACAACTTCTTTTCGATGAACGACAGGATCACCATTTTTGTTGATATAGCAATCTCTTTTCTTATCGTATCTCCCGTAGTACTTTGCTTCCTCATATTCTTCATACATTTTCTCAATCCAACAACCTGTAAAGAATCTTTCTCTTTCAGTCTTTTCTTTCAGAATTTCTTCTTGACTTCTCTCCTTTATCTCAACAATAAATGCATGATGTTTGTTCTTTGATATAGTTCTGCCTTGAGCTGTGAATCGATCATCAACAAGATCATCTTCTGGAAGGAATTCGCTCCAGTCAAACCCTTCATCGTCTTGAATCACAACACAAGCTCTTGATTTATCCTTTTCAGGATTATCTTCAATTTGTTTCAACCTTGGTGATTCCTCTCAGTTCTTGTGATAAATTGCCTTTCGATAGTAATCTTCTTTAAATGGATTAGCGATTTCTTTAACAACAAAATTTCTGCATTCTATTTTGAAATGACATTTTTGCTTGCATTTGAAGCAAGTCACTTTTGATTTGTCGAATCCCAGCTTTGTTGATGGTCCACATATTGATTGTCTGCCAGTAATATCCATGAACCGCTGAGCTCGTCGAATGCAGCTTGCCAAACACCATCTCAGATCAATGAGTTCCATCTCCTCTGGATCGATCTGGTCGTAATCTTCCTTTGTTAGTTCGGAATTTCCAATTTTCCCAGCTACCAGATCTTTGTATGATTCCAGAATGGATCCAAGAAGACTCATTTGCTGTTTAGCAGCGTTGATGTTCATTGATGAAGACTTTTTTAGCTTCAAAGCGATGTTGCAAAGGATCTCTTCAGGTTCTTCAGAGTTTGATGTTGTTGACGATGAATGATATCTTGGATCATAGCTTGATGAGCTTTTCTATGAGTCTTTTGTCTTTTCAACACTGTATGCAGTCTTAATCGGTTCACTAACAATCACTGAGGGTACACTACCCTTGTAGTAAAGACCGACATTCTGTTGATGCGAAGAACTACTCATCTTGTTCTGTTTCTGCAATTCAAGCTCATGAGTTTCAATTTTTTCAATCAACACATCAAGAGTAATTGTTTCATACAACACATCATTTTTCAAAATAAAAACAAACGTTTGCCACTGATCAGCTCGTGATAACGCTTCAATGATTTTATCAATTATTTCCTCTCGATTTTTTACTATCCCAAACTTATCAAGCTCAATTTTTAAATGACAAAATCGCTCAATTGTTTGTCTCACCGACTCTCCTTTTAAACTGTCAAATAGATCAAATTCCTTTTTTAGTAAAGCAATTTTATTCTTTTTAATCTGTTTTCCCCCTTCAGTTTTAACCCTCAAAGCTTCCCAAACCGATTTTGAAGAACCATCATGTGTTAACAAAGAGAAAATATCATTTCTGATAGATTGCTGAATCAATGCAATCATTTTCTGTTCGTATGAAAATTTTTGTTTGTCTTAATCGGAAAGATCATTGAGATGAATTTCTTCATTTTTATCGTTTATCGATCAGTTATATCCAAACTCCTAGCAGAACCAACTCTCGTGAGCGTATGCCTTTGTCCAGTTCAAAAACCTTTCTTTCCACCATGTGTAATCTTCTATGTTGTCAAGTTTAGGTGGTTTCGAATAAGTCCCATAGAAATTATCATGTTTTATATTATCATTGATTGCTTTTGTTATGGTTTTTGGTGTAACGGTTGAAGTTTTCAAAGATTCTGATGTGAACGCTTTGTAAAATGTGTTGTAGAATTCTTCACCCATGATGTTTCTTGTTTATCAACTTGAATCACCTACAAACGAACAAACATGATCAGTTTAAAAACTATCAAACAGCTGAATCGGATGAGTATCCGATCGAGTGAGGTCAAAAAAGTCAACAATATAACAATGATCGGATGGTGATCCGATCGAGTGACTATCTGACGATTGGCTTCCAAAACAATTGACCGCTAGGTGTCGGATGGTGATCCGATCGAGTGGTGATCCGACCCTTGACAATATGCTTTGGATAGGATGGTGGTTCGATCGAGTTGTGATCCGACACTTGACCAAGTTGTGTTGAGAATCAGATGGTGATCCGATCGAGTGACACCAACCAAGTATCAGATGGTGATCCGATCGAGTGGTGATCCGACACTTGAACTTGAGACACAAGCAAATCGAGTGATTAGGATCGGATGGCAATCCGTTCGGATTGCCACTCGACACTTGAACTTTAAAACTTGAACGAACAATGTGCTGTGGATCGGGTGGTGATCCAATCGAGTCAGAGTCAACAAAGTCAACGATTAATAACTTGCAATGGATCGAATGGTGATCCGATCTGATTGCAATCCGACACTTGACACTATGTATTTAACAAACTAATGTGCTAAGGATCGGGTGGTCATCCGATCGGATTGCCATCCGATCAGTAAACATCATCAAGAACAGTAACGAACATGTTTGACAGATCGGACAGAAAATTCTTGATTTCTCTCAAATTACATGGAATTTTGATATGAAATTTTGTAGGCTTATACATCAATGATTTTCGCACATAATATCCAAAAATCAGCCAATTTTAACCGTAAAAGCCATGCTAATTTTGCGTTTCTCAGTCTAAAAGTGAAAAAGATGAAAAATGAAGAAATTTGACAAATCTGGATGAATTTTTGATCTGAAACTAATGATATCTTGTGCGAATCTGTGTGATTGATCCGTGCAATCGAGCTCCTGCTCTGATACCACTTGTAGGACCGGTTTTCGACTCCGTAACGATTGCGTATGACACGTGTGACGTGCGGAATCCGTACACGTGCGTGGACCAAACACAAGAACGTACTCAATCTGTGATTCGATTAAAACATATGAAAGATACAATCACTTGAATCACCTTTTTCACTTTCTCTCTCTACTTTCTCTCTCTAGTATCCAAGCTCTCCAAGTTGTAGAAGTTGCAAAAGTTCTTAAACTAAGGCATAAGCCTTCTATTTATAGGCCAAGGCTTTAATGAGAAAACTCATTAATTACAATATTGCCACTTTGCCTTTTCCCTAATTATTACAATTTAAAGTCTAGATTTCTTCAGTTTCTGCTACGATCTGAATTGATGGAGGTGATAGACATAAATGCACTAACATCTTTCAATCATTTGTCTTACAGATTCACCTTTTAGACCGTCAAACAAATCAAATTCTTTTTTAAGTAAAGCAATTTTATTCTTTTTGATTTGTTTTCCTCCCTCGGCTTTTACTCTCAATGTTTCCCACATTGATTTTCATGAACCATCATGATTTAACAGTGAAAAAATATCATCTCTGATGGACTGTTGGATTAACGCAATCATTTTCTGTTCGTATGAAAATTTCCTTTTATTTTCATCTGATAAGCTATTGAGATTGATTTCGTCATTTTTATCATTCACATGCCGACTGTACCCGAAGTCCAAACATAACCAACTTTCGTGTGCGTAAGCTTTCATCCAGTTCAAAAACCTTTCTTTCCACCAAGTATAATCTTCAATGTTTTCGAGTTTCGGTGGTTTAGAATGTGTTCCATAAAAGTTATCTTGTTTTATGTTATCGTTTATTACTTTCGTAATCGTTTTTGGTGTAACTGTTGATGTTTCTGAAGATTTGGACGTGAAAGCCTTGTAGAAAGTATTGTAGAACTCTTCAGCCATGACGCTTGATTCCTTGTTTTTCTCCTTCTTTGAATTTGGCACCTCGTTTATCACCTGCAAATACACAAACAAATGAACGATCAGTTTAAACGAACGGTCAGTTGAACGGATGAGTAACCGATCAGATGGGGTCAACAAAAGTCAAACATATGGCTATGATCGGATGAATTCGATCGGATGAGTATGATCGGATGACAAGACAAACGGATGACTTCTGGAACGAATAGTCCTTCGCTCGGACGACCGTCTGGGTGGTGGTGTATGATTATGACTCCTTCGATCGGATCACTTATTGCCCTCTGATCGGATCACTTTTTAGTCGTCCGATCGGATCACTAGTTGAATAAATGGTTTATCAAACAATGTTCATCAAATTGTTGAAGGTTCGCCAAGGACTAAGGTTCGTCAGTTTGTCAAGGTTCGTTGTAAGGAGAGTTCGTCAAGGATTAAGATTCGTCAAACAATGTTGGTCACCAATATAGTTCGTCGTCTGAAAAAATGATTATTCGTAAAAAATTTATGGTTCGTCTAAAGTGTTCGTCCGGATTACCCTTCGGTCGGAGGACCGTCCGGGTGGTGACAATTACTATCAGTCCTTTGATCGGATGACTTTTGTAAAAGAATGATCGAACGGATAGTCCTTCGCTCGGAGGACCATCCGATTGGTGACTCAAAATCGATTTTGAGTCTTCCGATCGGAAGACAATCTGGGTGCCTTCAATACCTTTTTCAACTAACCTTTTAGATAAGTGCTATGTCCAGATGGTCATCCGAATGGATGGCCATCTATTACACCCTGGCCGCGTAAAACAACAAAACCGCGGCAGAAACGTCGGGGAGTTGAGCGACAGAATTATTGTTTCACAACCATGGATTCAAAAGTTTCATTTTATTTAAATATGAACCATTTACATTGTCTTAAAGTTAAAACAAACAAGTTCACATCTTGACTATCATCGTTATTAAGTCACTAAGGCCTTGTCCATTCCTAAGTGATCATGCATCCTAGTCGCAATCAACATCATTCAACACCACCTGAAACATACGTGAAAATAAAGTCAGCAAGAAATGCCGGCGAGCACATAGGTTTTGTGAGAGTGTCGGATTCATGGCTCGTTTAAATGTTACAATACCTAGTTTGATTACAAGAGTCGTTAATTGAAAACCTTGTTTTGAAAAGAGTTTAGTATTGCAATATGAATAACCAGCTCAAAATAAGTTGGTTATAGTTTATAAAATCTCGTTGCCATGAATCTTAACCCAAAACATGTGTTTATGTAAACCAATTCGTAAATCATTCTCGTAATAAAACTCGTATGGTTTATATTGTTTAGTAAACATCGTTGTGTGACATCGTTTAAAATCGTTCGTCCAAGTGAACTAAATAACGCGACGGAATGTAATATGATAAAAGCACTTATATATAAGAAGTACCAGTGGCGTATCTACCATGCTTTTATCACATTACACCCGTCCCGTTATCTAATCACATACCAAAAACCCATCGTTTAATTCGTTTAACTCGTTCATGTAATAGACCATCGTTCATTTGTTTAAATCGTTCCAAATCGTTCAAATCGTTTACAATCGTTCAATCGTTCAAAATCGTTCATAATCGTTCAATTGTTCAAAATCGTTCAATCATTCAAATCGTTCTCATTTTAATTGTGAAAACTAACTTTTGGTCATCTCGCTTATAACATTCAAACCTTCATAACTCGTCCATCGTTCAACTTGTATTAACAAACCACCAAAGGGTAAGTTAACAATCATCAGGTTCAGTGGCTACCCACATAAACCCTATACATAACCATGGTGGCAGTCCGATAACGGGATTTGTCAGATCCTATGGTACCATAACCTAATACTGGTTGGCTCGGCCAAAGCTAATGAATGTCATTCGTTACGTAAATATGTCCCAACATATTCGTTCACATTATCAAAATCGTTATTGTTTAACATAAACCATAGTATTCGTTTTTGAAATCATCGTTGAAAGCATCGAAATCGTTTTAACACATATGAATCACCCCAAAACAATTGAAGACAGTAAAATAGGGGAACTCTGTTCTCACATTGAGTTGCAAAGTATCCTTGATCTAATGAACTAACAATGCTCGGGAAAACCAAGGAAATCAAGTGGTACCTAGTAATCGGATCGCTAGTTAATAAATCGACACCTAATTCGGAAGATCGGGTAGAATGGGGTCTAGTAAACCAAATGAGTATTGGAACTCATGTGACATGGTTTTACAAAGCCTACATTCTAAATCGGAACCTATCCTAAGTGTTTACGACCCGTTACGACCCATTAAGGTAGCTTACGCTACTTTAACGCGTCATTCGTGCAAATGCGCGTTCGAGATGCCTAACTAGTCCTATGACAAGTATTATATGCCCTAACATGTTTAAATATGTTGGATAATCAGTTTAAGTGGCAAAAATTAAGTTACATATGCTTAAAATCAAATTATGCATGAAAAGGGCATTTTGGTCATTTTCCTAAGGCATATAAACTACCTATCATACAACTAGTTAAAATAAGCGACCATAAGGTATAACCTCATAAGGTTATTCCATATACAACTAAGGTCACAATATATGCTTGGTCGGATCCTAACGATCGACAAAACAGGTCGGGTTCGAAAGTCTAAGCGGTTGTCAAGACTGCTTGACTTACTACCCTAAACAAGCACTAGACTAAAAGTGACGAGTTAAACATGTTAAAACATGTTTAACTAAGTTTAGAAAACAAGTTTGATATCAAAACAAAGTGTTCTGATACCCGAAAATAGCTTCGTCGCAAAATACGCATAAACACGTATTTTGACCTAAACTTTGACTCGTCACTTCGACTAATCAACGTGGTAATCGGTAGGTATAGTCACAAGGGACTATAACCATCGTGATTATGCTCACGTTGCAAAGTTCAAACGAACTTTGTGTTGAACAATTCATGGTCAAAGTAGAAAGTCAAACATTGTTTGACTTTTATGCTTGAAAAGCATAAACAAGCGTGAAAGAAACTTACAAAAGTTCCAAGCTAGGAAGAATTGATCCAAAACACTCAGGTATGAAGCCCTAGCTTCAACTTAGAGCAGAATTTAGATCAATTGTGTGAGGAATGAGAATGAACAAGATGGGTATTTATAGAAAGTTTGGATCAAGGAGATCATTCCATGTGTTATGAGGATCAATCTTGGCCATACACTTGTAGAACATGGTTTTAAATACAATGGGAACTCAAAAACAAGCTCATTGTATCCAAAAACCATGTAAAAATCGCCTAAAAACAGCTGCTGGAACCAGATTCAATGTGTCACACCCCGACCACGTTAAAACACAAACCGTGGCGAAAACGTCGGGGAGTGTCGTGGCAGAATTATCGTTTCATAACCATGGATACAAAAAGAGTTTCGTTTTATAGATATTATTAAACTTTAACATGTCTTAACATAAAACAAATAAGTACATATCGACTATCATTGTTATTAATGTCACTAAGGCCTCATCCAGATCCTATGTGACGCATGCATCCTAGAAATCAATCAAGCAACAACACCTGAAACATATGTAAAAACAAAGTTAGCAAATAAATGCTGGTGAGTACATAGGTTTTATAAGAGTATCGGAATCATGGCTTCGTTTACATGTTGCAGTACTTTATTAGACTATAAGAGTCAAAACACAAACCTCGTTTTGAAAAGTGTATTGCAACATAGCTAACCAACTCAAATCAAGTTGGTTATAGTTCATAAAATCTCGTAGCCATGATTCTTAACCCAAAAACATTTGTTTTAGAAAACCAATTTGTAAAACATCTCGTAAAAACTCGTTAATAAAGCTCGTATGGTTTATATCCTTTCGAAAACATCGTTATGTGACATCGTTTCAAAATCGTTTACCCAAGTGAACTAAATAACGCCACGGTATGTAATATGTTGAAAACACTTATATATAAGAAGTACCAGCGGCGTATCTACCATGTTTTCACCATATTACACCCGTCATGTTATCTAAACACTTAACCAGGAACCAATCGTTTATCCAATTCGTTTAACTTGTTTAAATCGTTTTCAAATCGTTAACTCGATTAAATCGTTTAAATCATCATCGTTTTAATTGTGAAAACTATTTATGGTCGTCTCGCTAATAACATTCAAACCTTCGTGACTCGACTACCTCGTTTCTCGCTTCTCGCATTAACAAACCTCCAAAAGGTAAGTTAACAATCACAGAGTCAGTCGTTACCCACAACCCCCACACATAACCATGGGTGTAGTCGATAACGGGATTTGTCAGATCCTATGGTACCATAACCTAATACTGGTCGGTTCGGCCAAAATTAATGAATGTCATTCGTTATGTAACTACAACCAACAAGTTTGTTCACATTATTGAAATCGTTATTAGTTTAGTATAAATCGTTTTAATCATTTTTGAAATCATCGTTTAAACCTTGAAATCATTTTGTACATATGAATCACCCCAAAACAATTGAAAACAGTAAAATAGGGGAACTATGTACTCACATAGTTACCACAAAACATGTAAAAGAGGGGATCTATGTACTCACATGAAGTGCAAAGTATCCTCAATCAATAGAACTTCAACAAACTCAAGTAAACCATAGAAATCAAGCAGCACCTAGTAATCGAATCACTAGTCAAACAATCGACACCTCAATCGAAAGATCGGATAGAATGAGGTCTTGTAAACCAAATGAGTGTTGGAACTCATGTGATATGGTTTAAAAAAGTCTACATTCTAGATCGGAACCTAGCCTAAGTGCTTTCGACCCATCGCGACCCATTAAGGTAGCTTACGCTACTTTAACGCGTCGTGCGGGCAAATGCGGGTTCGAGACGTCTAACTAGTCCTACGAAAAGTATTATATGCCTAAACATGTTACATAATAAGTTTAAGTGGCAAAAGTTAAGTTACATATACTTAATTACAAATTATACATGAAAAGGGCGTTTCGGTAATTTACCTAAGGCATATAAACTACCTATCATACAACTACTTAAACTAAGTGACCATAAGGTATAACCTCGGAAGGTTATTCCCTATACAACTATGGTCACTAAACATGCTTGGTCGGATCCAAATGATCGACTAAACGGGTCGAGTTTGAAAGTCTAAGCGGGTGTTTAGTCCGCTTGACTTACGACTCTACACAAGCACTAAACTAAAAGTGACGAGCTAAACATGCTACAACATGTTTAGTTAAGTTAGAAAACAGGTTTTGGTATCAAAACAAACGGTTTTGCTACCCAAAAGTAGTTTGGTTATAAAATACGCGAGAATGCGCATTTAGGCTGAAACTACGACTCGTCACTGAGCCTAGTTAACGTGGTAATCAGTAGGTATAGTCACTAAGGACTATAACCATCGTGATTACGCTCACGTTATGAAGTTCAAACGAACTTCGCATTGACCATAAACTGGTTAATGCAGAAAGTCAAACGCAGTTTGACTTTTAAGCTAAAAACGCATAAAAGAATGAAAGAGGACTTACAAAAGGTCCAAGAATGGAGTCTTGATCCCAAGTATTCTCAGGTATGGAGTGCTAAAGCTCCAACTTAGAGAAATTTTAGGATCAAGTGTGGGTTTTGAGAGCAAATGGTGAGGGGTATTTATAGATTTGACACAACCGTTAAGATCGTTCATCGAATAACGTGCTTCAATCTCGTCCGTAGATGTGCACCCCTTGTTTTGTGAAACCATGGGCACCCCTAGAATGGCCCATAGTATCAAAAATACCATTTGCAAGTGTGTATAACAGCTGGAACAGCTGGAAACAACAAGAAAAACAATTCTGCTGATCTGGGGGGTCCTTACGGACCGTATGGACATGTGCTTACGGTCCGTAAGCCTTGTGCAGGTCAGCAAGTTTCAAAAATGGCAGATTTAGTCCCTAAAGCCCCAAAACTTGGTTTTCGATGCATTTTTGACACGTTTAAGCAGCGTTAACCCCATTTCAAAGCTCTAAAATGAAGTTAAAGTATAGGGAACTTAAAATGTGCTAAAAAATATCTAGGATGTTGGTTCGTTTGGTCGTACGGTTGCGTTGTTCGGTTAATTACGACGGAAGTTGTAACGAACGCAAAAACGATCCAAATTAAGCGACGAATGGAATTTTAACAAGCCAATCACTAAAATAAAATATTTTAATGATTACATAAATTTTTGGATGTCCGGATATATTCAGAACGTAAGATATGCGCGAAAATGCAAACTTATGCACTTTTTGACGCTTTTATGCCCTATTGATCAACAAAGTTTATTTTAGCATACCGAACCCCTCAAAGCCTATTTCTAAGCTATGTAAAGGATATTTAGGGTATTTTTAACTTATGATCAAGTCCCAGAATGTTCGTTACTATACAAATCGGTATAGTTTCGCAGTTTGACACAAATAGTCCCTGCGATCGAACAAACTTGATTTCAACACACCAAACCATCCAAAACTTATTTCTAAGTTATGTGGAGGTTATTTAAGGTATGCTAAGCCTATTTCACTATTCCGAAGTGTTCGTTGCATTAAACTGGTTATATTTATGCATCAGTGCGCGTATAACCTTCCAGAAAGCGATTTAAAGCTTGAAATCGGAATCGAATCGAATTGAAAAAAATCACCAAACACAAATACACACTTAAAAACACCAAAACACATATAATAACACCAAAACACATTGTTTTACATTGTACATCGATTATAGAACACAGTTGTCACACAATGTTTCTGACCTGGTACTCTGTCGCGCCCCGCGTAGGCCATGGCCTAGGTCTTTGCGCCCCGTGAGGGATGTTTGGTAGATTGTCAAAAATGGTCCCTACAAGCATATAACTTGGTTTTTGATGTTTTTGAGCTCCTTTAACCCCATTTCAAGGCTCTACAATGAAGTTAAATCATAAGAAACATAAAATATGCTTGAAAACATCTCGGATGTCGGTTCATTTGGTCGTACGGTCAGGTTATTCGGTTAATTACGATGAAAACTCGAACGGACGCGAAAACAATCCAAATTACGCGACGAGTGGTATTTTTGCATTCCAATCACTGAAATAAAATATTTTAATGATTTCAAAAACTTTTGGATGTCCGTATATGTTCAGAACGTAAGATATGCTCATAAATGCAAACTTATGCACTTTTTGATGCTTTTAGTCCCTGTTGATCAAATAAGTTTATTTTCGCATACCGAACCCCTCAAAGCCTATTTCTAAGCTATAGAAAGGATATTTCAGGTATGTTTAGCTTATAATAAAGTTCTGGAATGTTCGTTACTATACGAATCGACATACTTTCGCAGTTTGACATAAATAGTCCCTGCGATCGAATAAACTTGTTTTCGACACACCAAACCATCCAAAACTTATTTCTATCCAAAACTTATTTCTAAGTTATGTAAAGGTTATTTAAGGTATGTTAAGCCTATGTCACTGTTTCGGAGTGTTTTTCGTGTTAAACTGATCACGTTTATGCATCCGTTTGCGTATAACTTTCCAGAAAGCGATTTAAAGCTTGAAATCGAACTCGAATCAAATCGTAAAATCATCAAACATAAATACACAAATATTAACACCAAAACACATCGTTTCATTGATAAATGATATTGTTTTACATCATACATCGTTTACAGAGCACAGTTGTCCCACCATCCTGGTGGGAGATGAACAACAGCGAAAAACATTATTTTCGGTCACAAAAATCCCGATTTCTCACGAAATACTTGGAATTAAGATCTAAAAATTCGTAGGCTTTTAAAACTATGATTTTAACACAATATGTCAAAATTTAAGCCAATTTTAAGCGTGAAAACCTCGTTAATTTTGCGTTTTTCTGTCAAAAAGTGAAGAAAATGAGTAGAGTAAGAAATATCACAGATCTGATGTGATTTTTGAATATAAAACTGATGTAAACTCGTAAAATATTGCGTGTTTGATCCGTGCAATCGAGCTCCTGCTCTGATACCACTTGTGAGCGCGTTGTAAGACCGTAAACGACTCCGAAACAATTGCGTAACGACACATGTGACGTGCGGAATCCGTACACGTGAGTGCACCGAACACAAGAACATATATAACCTGTGATTCAATAGAATATATGAAAAGATACAAGCATCTTGAATCACCTTTTTCACTTTCTCTCTCTAGTTTATCTCTCTAGGATCCAAGCTCTCTAAATCACCAAATGTGCAAAAGTTCTAAATCTAAACATAAAACTCCTATTTATAGGCCAAGGTTTTAAGGAAGTGCTCCTTAATTACAAGATTGCCACCTTTCCTTTTTCCCTACATATAACACTATAAAATCATGTTTTCTTCTATTTTTTGCTACAAACTAGATTGACGGAGGCGACAGACATAACCGCACTCACAATTAGATTGATAAAGGATAGTCAAAATGAATGTTAAAAATATCGACGAAGCAAAAGGACTGTGATCATTTATTCGTTACTTAAAACAAACAAATGACACAGTGACTAATCAAAGTAAATGGGTCTTTATAATGTATCGGGAACACATGCTTTAGCCTATAAGTGGACACTCACCCCAAGAGTTCCCAGGTAAGAGTGACTGGTCTGGTGATGCGGATTTGTATGAACACTCTAGCCTTAGACAGAAAACTCATGGTACAGGCATCCACCCTTCCGGATTGCATATGTTCACATAATTAAAGCCCAAACTTTGACGAGATTTTGAAAACATTAAAGGCTTAAGAGCCTAAAACAAATCATCTAAGGATAGATGATTTCTTGTAAAGGTTTTGGAAAATTTTTGACTTTCAAAGATGAGTTATGCTATGTTTTTGGTAATGACCTAAGGATAGGTGATGGTATTGTATTAAGAATCTATACACAAGATAACTTACTCTAGGGTCCTAGGAAGGTTATAGACAAGGTCAAAAGTATTACTAATAACCTAATTCCCTATAACCATGGCTCTGATACCAATCTATGTAACACCCCGATCGCGTAATACCACAAACCGGGCCGGAAACATCAGGGAGTCACGTTACAGGAAATTGTTTCACAACACATGGTATTTAAAGTTTTGTTTTATTGAATTAATATGTTACAATGTTTTGAACCAAATAAACAAATACAAACAATTGTCTTTCGAGTTTTAACGTAAGCTAAGGCCCGAAACATATGTGAAAATAAAACATTAGCATAAAAATGCCTGTGAGTAACATAGGTTTTGTGATTAAGATTCATGGCTTTGGATATTAAAAGAAAAGGATTAAACGATTTAAAAAATAGCCATGAATCCTTAATAAAAATTTGGTATCTAAAATACTTTTCTTTTTGATAAAAAGGATTTGTAGTATATGCAAATTATACTTTGGTTTTGAAATAATAAAATTGATATTATATCAAAATATACTTTAGTTTTGAAATAATTGAATTGATAGTATATCAAAATATACTTTGGTTTATGAAATAATAGAATTGATAGTATATCAAAATATAATTTAGTTTATGAAATACTAGAATCGGTAGTATATCAAAATATACTTTGGTTTATTAATAAGAGATTTGATAGTATATCAAAATATACTTTGGTTTATGATTAAGAGAATGGGTATTATCAAAATATACTTTGGTTCATGAATAAGAGAATCGGTAGTATATCAAACTATACTTTGGTAGTATATCAAAATATACTTTGTTTTAAGAATGAGAGCATCGGTAGTATATCAAACTATACTTTGGTTTATGAATAAAAGAATCGGTAGTATATCAAACTATACTTTGGTAGTATATCAAAATATACTTTGGTTTATAGAATCAATAAAGAATAAACTATTTGGCTTAATTGGAAAACTTTGTATGAACACATTATGGTCGTTTGGTAATACATTCAAACCTTATTCGCTGACATTATAGATTTACCACGAAGGTAAATCTATTTGGGGTAAACTTGGTTTTTGACATTCCCTAATCAAACTTCCAAACAAACCTAGGAAGCTGGAATGGGGTGTCAAGTCCTATAGCGCTATACCATACTACCAATCGGCTTGATCATTGTTATTGAATGTATTTTAGGAATGAATACAAATACACACCAACAAGAGTTTTATAAATTTTGAAAATCATTATTTAAGCCATAGGTAATGGTTACAAATCGTTAAAAGATTAAAGTACTATGTATGTAGAATCATGTAGTTTCGAAATCATGAAAATAGTGATAGGCACATATGAATCACCCCAAAACATTTGAATATGTAAAAGAGGGGAACTATGTACTCACCTGGGATTGCGTATGTGTCCTTGATCAATGGAATAAACAAATCTCAAACGTGTCCTAATGTTTCAGATAACTTATGTTAGTGTGTCGAGACTTTGAACGGGAGATCGGATAGAATGAAGTCTTACAAACCAAACAAGTTTTGGGACTTGTATGATATGGTTTAATAAGCTTAACATTCTGATTTGGAAAGGATCCTAAGTGCTTTTGACCTGTTATGACTAGTTAAAGTAGTTTACGCTACTTTAACGGGTTATAAGTGTAATTATAAGATCGGGTGGTCAAATATGTCCTATGATGAGTCTTACATGCCAAAACAAGTTTGATTATGTTATAACATCAGTTTAGATGTCAAAACTTTGGTTACATATGCTTAAAACCAACATATGCGCAAAAAGGGTATTTTGGTCAATTTAAAAGAACATAAAACCGACTCATCATATAACTAACCAAACGACATGACCATAAGGTACAACCTCAGGGGATTATTCCCAATATAACTATGGTCACTAAAATGTGCTTGGTCGAATCCTAAGATCGACCAAATGTGTCGGATTCGAAAGTCAGAGCGGTGGTCAAAACCGCTCAACTTACGACCCTAATAAAGCACTAAACTAGAAATGACGAGTTAGGCATGTTGGAACATGTCTAACTAAGTTATACAACAGATTTGGTATCAAAACATGGGGTTTTAATACCCGAAAATAGTTTCATCGGAAAATGCACATTATGTGCATCTTTAACCGAAACTTTGATTCGTCATTTCGCCTAGTAAACGTGGTAATCAGAAGGTGCAATCGTAAGGGATTATAACCTTCGTGATTACGATCACGTTGCAAAGTTCAATTGAACTTTGACTTGACCAATTATGGTCAGAAGCGAAAGTCAAACTGTTTGACTTTTAGCTCAAAATAGCTAAAATAATGAAAGAACTAGGAAGAATACTTACTTGTGTTGAAGAACACTATAAGAACTCAGATTAGGAGGCCTCCAAAAGCTGGAAGTAAACTCCAATAGAGTGAGAGAAAGAAATTATGAAATGAGCAAGTTTAAATGAAGATTTAACTTGCTATTTATAGTGTTTTCATGCTCCTAAGATCAATCCATGTGTCCCAACATGTGTCATGATTAGAAGGAAGGTGTAACACTTGTCAATTGGTGGAAAGACGCTGAAAATTTTGAGTTCTTGGGGTGCAAGTGTAACACCCCGTGTTTCCATAAGTCAAAGTCAAAGTCAAGGTCAAAGTCAACGACCGATTGTACGAATTTGACTTATAGTAATTTCCTTATTTTAATTGTATTATGTGGAGTAAGTGTTGTTAATTGCTAAAATCGATGTGTGTTAATCGCTATCTAATCGACTTACGACTGTGAATTATAGGAAGTAACAGTGCGATAAAGTTAATTAATCGATAATCAAGCTATGCTACTCGACATCGAATCGTGATACGAACCGCAACTCGACTTAATTTGGATATTATACGTGTGTGTGTGCCTTATGTGTTACTTATGCGTGTTATAAATATACATATGTTGTGGAAATCAATCGAACTCAATCGAAACTCGAAACGTAATCGAACTCGAATCCGAATCGAAAATCGAACTATGATAGTTAGTGGTTAGGACTGAAAGTAATTAGACTAGGAAACCCTATCGTGACGAGCCGCTCGCAATCGGAATCGAAACATAAAAAATCGTCGCGTTAAACAATCGAACCAAGTGCCATCCGGCCGGATCGCCACTACGCCGTAGGTCAGGTGTCATCCGACCAGGATATCATCTGACTGGATCGTCATCCTAGCGGTATGCCATCCGATCGGATAGCCCTTTCCTCTTTTGGAATCCTATAAATACCCCTGTCATTGTCATTCTTTCCATTTTTGGAAGTCCTTGTCCGAACTGTTCGTGCTCCTCACCTTTTCTTCGATTTCTCTCAATCCAGGTAAGATCTCGCCCTAAATCTTGTGTTCTCCAAGAACTTCATGTTTTGGCCTCAATCCACCATGAACAACTTAGATCTAACCGATTTCCACAAAGATCTTGTAAAGATCTTGACACAAGGGTGATGAAAGAGGATTGAAAGATGGTTTTAACTTTCTTTCAACTCTTTTACACTCAAAACACTCAAAACCGGTGGAAGCAGGTTCTGATCTAGTCTTCTACTCTATCGTAGTGTTGTACTAGCTCAAGATCCGGATTCTACCCATGAGACTACCAATTTCGGGTTAGTCAAGAACAACCGTCTCAAGCCGGTAACCGGCCGGGATAGGGTGATTCCTGGTCGGGTTGGTCATCTGGGTCGAACTAGGGGTTCTGTTGGCTAACACGTTGTCAAAGTGTCTCGACATAATGACGAACCATCAAAACGACCAAGTGTAGGTCGAACGGAACAACCATAACGGATTGCTATCCGACCGGATTACAATCCGATCGGATAGGTCATCCGAACGGATTGCCATCCGAATGGATCACACTTGGGTCCCACCTTTAGAACAATCTTAGCTGAAGTTTGAGTATCGAACGAATTGCAATCCGATCGGACGACCATCTGACTGGATTACTCTTCGGATCATGAGATACTAAGACTTTAAAGACTTAAACAATTTTCGACATGTTCAATAACAAGGTTGCCATCTGATCGGATTGCCATCCGATCGAATGACGCTTCTGTTGTGAACTCGCTTTCAGTAAGTAACCTCATCACTAAGTCGCCGTCCGACCGGACCACTGTCCGACCGGATGACCATCTGAACGGATTGTCATCCGCACGACCAGTCATCCGATCGACCGACTTGATGGATAGCGATACTTCCGTGTTTTCAAAATACTACAACGAAAACTTCAAAAGTCAAGCCATCGTACACAAACACATCCTTCTTATAGGAAGAAACAATCCACTCGAATCGTCATCTGACCGGACAACTGTCTGACCGGATGACCATCCGAACGGATTGTTATCCGCACGGACTACCGTCCGATCGGATTACCGTCCGATCGGATTACCGTCCGATCGGATTACCGTCCGATCGGATTACCGTCCGATCGAACCACTATCCGACCCAGTTGCACTTTGCGCCATTTGACGCGTAAAACGTCACTTATCGTTATGCTATCAAATCTATTCAGGCTAACCTTACTCGCTAAGCGCTCCCTTCAATCCATTAATCGCTGTGAGTATACTCGATCCCTTTTTGCTTTAAGCACCTTTGGGTGTTACATACGTTACAACTATTCAAATCACATCAATCACACTACTCAATACTATTGGAACGCTAACCGTTAATGCATGTTATACGTGTCTTATGAATGCTTGTTTGTTATGTTTACACATGGAATGCTGTCTACCTGCCTTAGCAACGATAGTACTATAGTTTGGACTCAGCACCCGTTCACACGGGGGTTGTTAAGGACCATTACTTGCATGGATTACGGTGGTAATCATGTATTGCGAACTGCCTCGGGCAGTCAACTCGCAGTCATTGGTATCGATGGATCTATGTCGATAACTAACGTGCTTCATTTCACTATGTGTACGTGCTGGTTATGCGTAAACGAATTCGAACTCTATATGCTATTATCAAACTTGTATGCTCACCTTTACATTTTATGTATTGACATTATTTTAACGTATGTGATAGGTGCTTAGGACGCACACGTAGTAGGAAATTGATGCTAGAATAAAGCTTTAGAGCCCAACAAATAGTTGTCAGTAGTGGTCAAACTAAGGGTCTCTAGAAGCAGATAAACAACTGCTGTCTATTAAAATCTGAGTTGTCGGAACAAAATATTTGCCTGGATTTTGTCTGTAATAATTATTTTGCTGTTTGAGATATGGTATGGGACGTATTATTTAAATTGAATAGTATTGATAATTGTTATGGAAATTTCTGGACAATCTGTTTCGCTCAGTGCCATGCCCCGATGATTCCGCCATCGGTTGGGGTGTGACAGCAAGGCTTTGGATAACAGGTTGCCAACAAAACTCATGAGTTGGGGACCCCTTACGGACCATATGGGGTTTTCCTTTACAGTTCGTAAGGCCCTGGCAGGGGCAGAAGTTTCAACTTTTGGCAGATTTAGCCCTTTGACTTGTATTGTCACGTTTTGTCATTTTTAACCCTTGTTAACCCAATATTTGGGTTATATAAAGGTGTTAAGGCATAGGTAACTTGGATTTTGCCCAGAAATATCATGGATGTTGGTTCGTTCGGTTGAACGGTTACGCGTTTCACAAATAAGGTACAACGCTTTATCGAACACGATAATGACCGAAATTGTGCAACGATTGACATTTTTGAATTCTTATCAATAAAATACAAGATTTTATTGAATATGAAAATGTTCAGATTTTTACATGGTCCGTATTCAAAATACAAAAATGGGCAGACTTTTGCAGTTTGTTGAAAATGTTCCCTGGACTTGTATAAACATGTTTTTGTCATACTTAACCCTTCAAAACTTATATCTATGTTATGTAAAGGGTATTTAGGGTATGTGTAGCTTGTTTCCTTGTTCCAGAGTGTATGTTACATTAAAATAATTATGTTTAAGCATCAGTTAACGAATTACTTCTGAAAGATAAAGTTTTTGAAAGTTCGGAATTGTAGAAGGACTGAAAATGTGCAAATGTCACAATTCCCGTATGTGGTGACGACTTTCACTCCGCTATACATGTTATTTTGCATGAAGTTTCACCATCCAGTCGAGAGTGATATCCATATCTTGATGGGAATTTCCATTTAATAATCTAGTGGACCCTTATCGACTACTCGAGATTATATCTTTGTTCGTTCGATAAGTACCAAGCACACTAGGGTACGATGTTACCAAGTTAGGGGTGAAACCCGCATCTTGATAACTAGTCCCGTTCTTCGATTTTCAATCTCGCCAAAGTCTCGAATCCTCAATTGACTAGGGGCACGTAGTAACTGGAAGGGTGAATACCGTTAACCGCTCGTCGGTGAGAGTATTCTACCTATTAGGCCAAAGCATGTTTTCCCTAACTCAAAAGGACTTCGATCACTTTGGAAAAGTCTTAGTTTCGTTCCGAGACATTCCATGTTTTACATTGAACCTCTTTTATGATCAATCAATTTAATGTGTTTTACATTTGATACGCTATTCATTTCAACGTTGAAGACATGAATCACACTTTCCTCGCAATCTCAAACAATAATAATTCTTCGTGAACAAACTAAATGTACAATTCTTTTATCATTATTTGTGATGATGCAATGTGAATTCTTGTTATGCTTATGTGAATTACTTGAAACATTTACATACTACATGACATATTACATGATACAAGATAAATTTCCAAAACATTATGATCAAGCCTCATTCTTTCCTCTGTTTTGAACTTCTAGATGTCTTACAGCCGTCTTTCCAACTCCAACAAGGGATCCAAGGCAGACACCAACAAGAAGATGCTCGCATTCATGGCTAAGCAGATGGCTCGAGTGATACCTGATATCGTGAGCAATGTTTATATCAACCCTCCTAAATACATCCTAGAACCCTTAATGTGACCCTAAAACATTCTTTACGTACCCCGTATGCGAGAAACGGACCCGAAATAACCCTATACTTATAAAAAAACAACAAAAACCAAGTTTGGTAGCCTCTCGTGGGCCACGACAGTGACCTCTTTGGTCCTTCGCGTGGTGCGACAGCCATTACTTGGCCGGAACACAAGTGTGCCACGTGTCAGACCACATGTGGAAGCTAGGCACTGACTCACCAAGGCTACTGGCGCCTTTTTGGCGCTCGCGGGCCGCGACAGGCTTAGCCTGGGGCTTCACGGGGTGCGACAAGGTACCAGATCAGCCTATAAATTGAGGTTTATGCCTCATTTGAATCTATTCAATTTCCTGAATTCTCTCTCAACTTTGTTATAAGTAGAATTTCTGCTCAGGCATAATACCCACTATAAAGCAAAGCTTTGCCTCGTAAGTACTATAACCCTGCTATTACCCTACACGATTGATTTAGGATTCCGTAATGCATGTCGGCTCTGCCCGACTCAATCATTGGAATTTTGTCTCGTGTGTACACTCGATTGATTTAGGATTCCGTAATGCATGTCGGCTCTGCCCGACTCAGTCATTGGAATTCTGTCTCGAGTTGTACGGTTAATTTGAATTGGCTTATTTTACTAACACGTGTGCATTATTTGATTTAATAGATAATAACCAGGAGATTCCCAGGAAGCTTTAGTATTATCTAAATTTGCAATGTGAGTACATCTGCTTTTTGCCACTTTTTAAAGTCAAAATGTTTTACCAAAACCTCATAATATTTTAACTTACACTTAACAGTAATTGAGTATTTGGGATTCTACAATTACTGCCGAAATGTTGGGGTTTTGTATACAAAATGTGGAAAAACGTTATCATTGGACAAAGAGTTAGCCAATGGATAATATGACCCATAAGTCAGGGTTTGACATTACTGAATGAGTAATTGATTAGATACAAACAAATGTAATGGCAGGTTTCCCTCAATTATGTAAAAGTGATAAAAACTGTTTTGATTAAACTGGGATGCACTCACCAGTATTTCTTGCTGACAAAATATTTTAAAACGCGTTTCAGGTGACATAATGTGAAAGCCAAATAAAAGCCAGCTGGAGAGCACTGAAGGCTTAGAAAAGTGGCTATAAAAGTTATCTAAATAAACAAGAAGTTTTTGTTTTCAATAATTAGGGTTTATCCCTATAATTGTATTATCAAATGAACTCCGGTTTAATCCCAAAGCTTTATTATTAGAAAAGATGGTGGTTTACTCTAATAAAAATATTTCCTAACTACGATCCTGATGTATTCCGCTGCCAAAATAATAAAGACCGATACCACCCGCTCTGAGGCTCGCGGCGCCCGCTCCTAGGGTAGGGGTCGGGGGTTGCGACAGAAGGTGGTGTCAGAGGTACAACCACTGGTTTAAGCCAAAGAAGTGTTCTGCTAACACTGAAATTTCAAATTCTGTGTTAGGAAATAACTTATGTGATTATGTGTTATGTGTTATTTGACTATTTGTTAGTTTACAATATGAGTGATCAAGGAACGTCGGACGCTTATCGTCATTTAGATAGTTCACCGAAAAATGAGGGAACATCATCTCAACCTGATCCCTTAGGATATTCAGGCGATACAGAAGAGGGAATATTTATCTTTAAGGCATAGTCGGAGGAACCTTTTACTACTAAGAAAAGAGGTTGGTTTAATAGAGGGGCTCATGAGAGAAGAAGAATGAAAAAATTACAGCAACCAAGGGCGATAGTTAGGACTAATAGGGAGGCAGATGCACAGATTTAGGAAGTATCCAGTAGGCCACCTTGGGAAGAAGAATTAGATAGACAACTGGCCAATTTCCATATATTAGCCACTACAGGAGTAGATGCTAACCAAAACCAAGTAGCCGAACCGCCACTATTACCCTTATTCCAAGACCAACAGATGCTAGAACCCGACCAGGAGGATCCATTTCCAATCCCTGATGTAGATCCCTATGAAATTCCTAGAATTTCCCCACCAAACCCCATAGCTAAGTATACTGACCTTAACCCACTAGATACCTTTTGGAGTAGCGAATGGTGGACACATAGTGTAATAAGAAATCCATACCCTTATGGACAACCTATCCCTCAACACCCTGATCTAGTACCAGCACCCATGCCACCTATGAGTTAGGAAAATTTGGAGGAACTTCGCTCATAGTAGAGGAAGGAGATAGAATTCGAATAATAGGAGAAAAGCTTATGTGGAAACATGTTGAACGTGACATACATGATTGGATACATGACACATATAAAATACCTAGATATATGTGTAATTTTGTACTTTGATATATATATATATATATAGATACGGATGCATAGTATATTTGACTTCCAGTTGTAGTTTGTAATAGATGCATATATATATGAAAAAGAGTTAATGTCGCAATGCACGACGTTTTGACCAAATTGTTTGTATGATTGTGTATAAATATTTGTACCAATTTTATTTTGTGATAATTAATACCTGATAAATGTTCACAATTCAGATGTCGAACGAAGTAAATCAGGAAAACCAGAATAATGAGAATAACGGAAACCAAATAGATAACAGTGCCATCCAACCTATAATAGCGCAAGGAATCATAGATGCTATGCCTTATATCATCAAGACTGTTAAAGAAGCAGAAAATAACAAATCTGCAAATGGTAGTAAACGTCAACACACTGATCCAAGTCACAGTGTGAATAATGATAATGGACCTATTACTCAAGCTCCAATTCCTAAAAGAAGAAGAACCGCTTCATACGGTTGTTCTTTTAAAGAATTCTTGGCTTGCAAGCCAATAGAATTCTCAGGCAATGAAGGAGCCATTGCAACTTTACGTTGGATAGAAAAAACAGAAGCAGTCATAAAAATAAGTAAATGCGCAGACGAAGATAAGATTATGTTTGCTTCTAATCTTTGAAAAAATGCAGCCTTAGAATGGTGGAATACTATTCTCCAGTCTAGGGGAAGTGACAGAGTTTATAATATGTAATGGATCAACTTTAAGGAAATGGTTGAAAGAAAATTCTGTCCTCCTAAAGATAAGGAACAAATCGCTAATAAGTTCCTAAATCTTAGAATGATTGGAATAGACTACAAAGGTTACACTACCATATTCTTCGAATATGCTAGGATAGTGCCAACCTTAGCCTCATCAGAACTAGTGTTAATCTCCCGTTATATCTGGGGATTAATTAGTGAGATTAGACATGTAGTCAAGGCAGCTAGACCGCAAACTATAGAAGAAGCAGTAGAATAAGCCAATACCTTGACTGACGAATTGGTACGCACACAAGAGGAAAACCAAAGAAAGAACCTAGCCCAAAAAATTACACATGAATTACATTCTAGTAATTCCTACCGTTGAAAAGGAACAGGTTCTTCTGCACCCTACTGATGTGCGTGTAGTGCGATATATTGTTATGCATATTTTAAGCCCTTTTTAACACTTTAGTCAAGTTTTAAAAAACACGATATGCTACTAACACTAAATACACATATGGGCAAGTGCACCCATCGTGAGCGTAGTATAGCGTTGGTAAGATACCGAGGTTGTCCAAGGACACAAGAGCTTTTAGTACTGGTTTATCCTCAACGTTTAATCAAATTAAAAGTTTAGAAAAAGGTTTTAAATATGAAAATAAAAACTAAAAATGTTGGAAATAAAAATAATAAAATAAAAACAGATAGACAAGATGAATCACTTGGATCCGACTCACCTTTAGTTTAACCTTTGATGATTTCCGCACTTTTGCACTTTTTAAGAGATTATCTTTGTTATAGTAGTAGGCCTCTCTTTTGAAGATGACGTTACCCTCAACCCAGTAGTTTGAGTCAGCAAGGATACAATCCTAAAGGGTTGGAATATTGGAAGATAATTAATTAAGTTATTAATGCCTAATGTGGTAGGCCCCTCTTTTGAAGGTGGCGTTACCCTTGGCTAAGTGGTTTGAGTCAGCAGGGATACAATCCCAAGTAGCCGGGTTAATGTATTAATAGTAGTTTACATATGAGAGGATCAAGCCATTCGCACCCCCGCCATCCAATACCAGTGGCTATTAAAGGAGGTCCTAGTAAGATTGACCCAGGTCCTTGCAGGATCTATACACTGAACAAGGCAAGGACCTTACCAAACCATTCCCTTAACCCCCGACCAGGTAGCCAACATATCTCTATATAGACAGTAAAATAAGGCCAAGACACCACGGACAAATGATAAGGAAGTTTCACATTCAACATAAGAAACTAGTTACTAAAGTCATTAATACAAAACCAAATAAAATGTGCGAAAAGATTAAAAATCAAAAGTATTACAATAAATGCTTGTCTTCACCAAGTGATGCAAGAGACTTAGGAAAACATGCCCTTTAATTGTCAAGAACTCTTACTATCAATCTTGGATCCCGAGACTACTACACGCACTCTAGATGGAGGATGGATGATGGTGGTGGATGTGGGTGTTGTGATGGCGGTGGAGTGTGGGTGAAGTGGTAGAGAGTTGGTTTGCCAAGGGATGCCTTCGAAGTGAACCAAGCACCTCTATTTATAGCCTGCACAGAAGCCCGTATACGGCCCCGTGTCCGCTGGGCACGGCCCGTGTCCATCCTTATTCTCTTTCTTCATTAATTGCAATTTGTCTGCATTAGCTCCACACGCCCCCGTGTCTGCTGGGCACGGCCGCGTGTGCAGAAGCGTATCTGTACTATCAAGATTTGCTTGGATTATGCGAATCTTAGCATTGACCATGACCCGTGTTGAGCTGGGCATTCCCCCGTGTCTGGAATAGAAGCTTCTAAAGCTTTGTCCTTTCTGCAGACAACTGGCCACTTCCCCGTGTCCACTGGGCACAGGGCGTGTTCAGCCTTCTGTTTGCTTGTTTTTGCTTGGGAAGATGCTGTCGAGGGGTCGGGCATGCCACGTTTATTCCTTTCCTTGTATTTATGTTAGATTTCGCTGCATATTTGCTCCTTTTGTTCATTTACGCTCTTTAGTCCTGAAAATACAAAAGGAAGACGAAAGCACACTTTTTCCAACATTAGTACTAAAAAGGGTTAGTTTTATGTCTCATTTGATGTAATTTATATGTTGCATTTTACACACATCAAATACCCCCACACTTGAATCTTTGTTTGTCCTTAAGCAAAACTCTTTTTAATGTGGCTTACACTCCCGAATGGAATGGGCAGAAGAGAAGTTTTGGGCTTGTCTTGAGTGTCAGGAATCCAAGATCTTTATTAGGTTTTATTTTTATGTTATTTACAATCCTATTTTTATGATTTATTTAAAACGTTTCATAAGAAAAACTACTTATTTGGGCATAACATGCCTTTTTAAAATTCCATTTATATACAAGTTCACATACCTCACAGGAGATCACTCAACACTCGGCCGAAAAATGTATTTTTGTGAAACACTCGAGACCGGCATGGAACTTATTTCTACCATATGCTTGTCAAGCAATCAATCCTCCTCCTTTTTAACTATAAACCTTTGTAAATATCAAGAGAACTTTGGGGAATGGTTAGGCTTGGGTTAAATGTAGGTGGTTTTTGGGTTAGTGGTTAGTAAAAAGGGCGAAAAGCGTAAAAAACATCGGTCGTCATAAAACTTTTTGTTTTTGTGACTTTTATTCAAATGAAGCATTTTCAAACAAAGTTTCTTTGAGGAACTTGTTTGTTTATTGCTATACTTCAAATTTTTTTTATAAGGGATGTCACATGAAGACCGAGCTCTTTACTAAAATAAAGGGTTTAAAAATAAAAAAAGGGTTTTGGTGGGTAAAGGGTGTTTGTTTTGTGGGTTTAGAAATGAAAATGTTTAGGCTCAAAGGGATTAACTAGTGGGATTTTGGGTAGGTGATAAAAAAATATGAAAAATAATGGTGTTGAAAAGAAAAAGGGTTAGTCCTAATGCCTCCACCATTTACTTACTTGGGTTTAAGTTAGTAAGGACTGGGAATGTATCGTCATGGCAAGTTCTAAAGTCGTAAGAATCCAAGTGGCTATTCACACAAGAAACGAAAAATGAGCCTTTAGTTTAAAGATGTATATTTGTATTCTCAATAAAGGCTCAAAACTCACTTTTTGTGGGAATGGGTTTATAATGTGATCAAGTATATATAATCAAAATTTAACTAGATTTGTCATGCCTTTTCATAATTTTCTTATGTTGGTTCTTTTTATCACGACGCTATCGGTTGTAAATTTGTAAAAATATAGCCTTTTTAGAACTTGTTATTTCCAAATTAAACCAAGACAAGTAAAAAAAATGAAAAGTTTTCTAAAAAATTTGCGGTGATTAGCGGTTCCAACGGTTCCAATAGAGTTATGTGTAAGGCATGTTATTAGGACTTGCAAAATTCAAGCTTTTAGCATCCCCACCACACTTAAATTACTCATTGTCCTCAATGTGTCCCAAAAATAAGTTTTTAGGTTGATTGAATGTGTAAAAGGTGTTTAAAAACAAAACTTTATGTTACTGGGCGTCTGGACACGGGTCCGTGTTGGTCCGGGCACGGCCCCGTGGTCAGATTGCTAGTATCATTGTTAACAGAAGGCTGGGCACGGGGGCGTGTTCAGTGAACACACCCGTGTCCAGTTACCTGAACTGGGCATTTTCTGCAGAACCTTGGGCACGTGGCGTGTTGGGCTGAGCACGACCCAGTGTTAAACTTGTTGTAATGAAGAAAAATCGTCTGGAGGCTCTGTTTTTTGTGCATGAGGTGTGGGTTTAAGTTTCCCTTAGTAACCTACACCATTCCGAGTGTGTTTTATTCCTGAAAAGTAAAACTAACCTAGAAAATATAAAAGTTAATCTATACTAAAACTAAGGATAGTTCCGCGGAATGCCTCCGTGGTGCGCCACGTTTATAAGGGTCCTTGGCTAGACCCAAAGTCGGTCATATGTTACCCAAGTGGGATGTCTTGCATCCCATGTTGTACCGTCGGAGAGCATCATCCAAACTTGAGTCTATGACCTTCATGTAATTTACCGGGTCCTCGTCCTCTACTGTTTTCCCAACCCTGAATTCCATCTCTTTGTCCCCAACCCTCAATGTTAATTTCCCACCATTCATATCCACCATTGCGTGGGCGGTGGCTAGGAATGGTCTTCCTAAGATAAGTGGTACCTCGGTATCTTCCTCCATATCTAGTATGACAAAGTCGTCTGGGAAGACAAAGTCTCCAACTTTTACCAATAGATTTTCAGCGACACCTTGTGGATATTTAATGGACCTATTGGCGAGCTGTATGCTCATCTTTGTAGGGCTTGTTTTTCCTAGTCCGAGTCGGTCGAACATTGATGCGGGCATGAGATTGATGCTAGCCCCAAGATCGGCTAGCGCATTGCGTATGGGTGATCCCCCAATCGAACAAGGGATGGTGAAGCTTCCGGGATCGATCTTCTTTTGTGGGAGTTTGTTGAGTAGCAAGGCGGAGCATTCTTCGCTTAAATTAACTAATTGCAATGACTCAATTTTCCTTTTGTGAGTGAGAATGTCTCTCATAAATTTTGAATACTTAGGCATTTGAGTGAGGACGTCTATAAAAGGAATATTAATATGCAATTGTTTTAATAAGTTTAAGAATTTTGTGAATTGCTCATCGGTCTTTTGGCGAAGCAACCGCCCGGGGTATGGTACCATGGTATTCTTGGCGGGCTCGTGAGTTGGTGGGGGAGTCGTTTCCTTCTGTGGTGTTGGCGAAGTTGTGGATTGATTGGAATGACTCTTGTCTGATGGTGGTAACGGAGCCCCCTCGGGACCTACGATACGGTTTCTCAACATGATGAGATGTACTTTCGCCTTTGGGTTGGTTTCGGTATTGCTTGGTAACGTGCCTTGTTATCTCTCGGAGAAATTTTGAGCTAGTTGATTTAGTTGTTTTTCAATATTTTGAATACTAGCTTGTTGATTTCTATAGTTTGAATCCAACTGATGGAATCGATTCGAGTTTTTCTTTTCGGTGTGAGAGATGAGGCGTGAGATAGTATCTTCAAGCCTCTCTCGTCCCCCTTGTTGTTGTTGAGAGAAATTTTGAGACTCATTTCTTGGTTGTTGAAAGTTTGTTCGTTGGTTTTGATTTTGTTGGTTACTACTATACCAGGTTCTCTCCAACCAAGGTTAGGGTGGTTACACCATCCTTGGTTGTAGGTACCCGTCGGAGGACCTGACACGGCCTAGGTCTATTATCAATGTAGTTTACCGTTTCTGTTTGGTTATCCATTTCTTTCATACAACTCCAATTTTCATGTGGTCCACCACACCCTTCATAAGCCATAACCGAGGCCCTTTTTGCCATTTCTAACTTTTTGATTTTTGAAGAGAGGGCCTCGATTTGAGCTTGTAAAGAGGTGCTTTCGTCAACCTTATGGGCGCCCGGGGCAATAGATTTTGTACCACGGGGAGTGTGGCACTGAAAATTGTTTTGAGCAATTTCCTCAATTTGATTATAAATTTCATTTGGGCGACGATTACCTAGAAGTCCCTCGGAGCTAGAGTCAAGTCTTTGTCTTGTGTGTGGCAACAACCCATTATAGAAAGTGGTACTTGTTGCCATACCGCAAGACCATGATGAGGACACTTTCTTAGTAGCTCATTGAACCTTTCCCAAGTTTCATATAAGGATTCCCGTCCTCTTGTGAGTATGTATTAATTTCAGTCATTAATTTAGCCGTTTTAGAAGGAGGGAAATACTTATACAAAAACTTTTGGGCTAGTTCATCCCAGGTGTTTACCGATCCAACTGGGAGGGTGTTAAGCCAAGCCTTAGCTCGGTCTTTTAGTGAAAACGAGAACATTCGAAGGCGGATGGCTTCATTTGATGCTCCGTTGATCCGAAAAGTATCACATATTTCCAAAAAGTTGGTAATATGTAAATGGGGATCTTCGTGCGTAAGCCCATGGAAAGTTGCGGAGTGACGGAGCATTTGGATCAAATGCGGCCGAAGTTCGAAGTTGTTGGCATCGACGTTCGGTGCATTGATAGCGGCTTCAAGATTACCTACTGTGGGTCGTAGGTAATCCATTAGGGTACGTTGGTCCGCCATTGGAAGTGGGTCCCCCGAAAATTTCTCTTGGGTTTTAGATTTAAGCCTTTTTCTTAGAAAGCGTTCGAGTTCGTCTAGAGGTTCTTTTACGCCTTTACTGGAACTGGAGCTCATGCACAGCGTAGGAGGTTCAGGTGCGCGCCTGGGTTCCAAGTCCTGCGATAAAAACAAAAAAGATTATCAGTCAGAAGTTTCACAACGGCCCCGTGCTCAGCTGAACACGGTCCTGTTACTGTGGAGTTCAACACGGCCTCGTGCAGCACCAACACGGCCCGTGTTCAACTCTCTGTAACTCGGAAAATAAAAACTGCCAGTGACGATGCTGGGCACGGCCCGTGTCCGACCAGGCATGGCCCGTGCTGAGCTCTGCAGAAGCTGGAAAATTAAGAAAAAAATCCTAAAAAAAAGAAAAATAAGAAAAACGATTAGGCCGTTGATTCCTAACTTTCTTATAATCCTTGTGTCCCCGACAATGGAGCCAAAAACTTGATGTGCATGTAGTGCGATATATTTTTATGTATATTTTAAAATCCTTGTGTCCCCGGAAACGGCGTCAAGTTTTAAATGTATAAAACACGATATGCTACTAACACTAAACACGCATATGGGCAAGTGCACCCATCGTGAGCGTAGAATAGAGTTGGTAAGATACCGAGGTCGTCCAAGGACACAAGAGCTTTTAGTACCGGTTTATCCTCAACGTCTAATCAACTCAAAAATTTAGAAAAAGGTTTTAAATATGAAAATAAAAACTAAAAATGCTGGAAATAAAAATAATAAAATAAAAACAGATAGACAAAATGAATCACTTGGATCCGACTCACCTTTAGTGTAACCTTTGATGATTTCCGCACTTTTGCACTTTTTAAGAGATTATCTTAGTTATAGTAGTAAGCCCCTTTTTGGAAGGTGACGTTACCCTCAACCTAGTAGTTTGAGTCAGCAAGGACACAATCCTAAAGGGTTGGAATGTTGGAAGATAATTAATTAACTTATTAATGCGTAATGTGGTAGGCCCCTCTTTTGAAGGTGACGTTACCCTCGGCTAAGTGGTTTGTGTCAGCAGGGATATAATCCCAAATAGCCGGGTTAATGTATTAATAGTAGTTTACATATGAGGGGATCAAGCCATTCGCACCCCCGCCATCCAATACCAGTGGGTATTGAAGGAGGTCCTAGTAAGCTTGACCCAGGTTCTTGCAGGATCTATACACTAAACAAGGCAAGAACCTTACCAAACCATTCCCTTAACACCGACCAGATAGCCAACATATCTCTATATAGACCTTAGAGATATGAATGGTGAAAAACTTTTATTTTATATAGACAGTAAAATACTGCCAACACACCACGGATAAATGATAAGGAAGTTTCACCTTCAACATAAGAAACTAGTTATTAAAGTCATTAATACAAAACCAAATAAAGAGTGCGAAAAGATTAAAAATCAAAAGTATTACACTAAATGCTTGTCTTCACCAAGTGATGCAAGAGACTTAGGAAAACATGGTCTTTGATTTTCAAGAACTCTAACTATCAATCTTGGATCCCGAGACTACTACACACACTCTAGATGGATAATGGATGATGGTGGTGGATGTGGGTATTGTGATGGTGGTGGAGTGTGGGTGAAGTGGTAGAGAGGTGGTTTGCCAAGGGATACCTTTGAAGTGAACCAAACACCTATATTTATAGCCTGCACAGAAGCCCGGACACGGCCCCGTGTCCGCTGGGCATGACCCGTGTCCATCCTTATTCTCTTTCTTCATTAATTGCAATTTGTCTGCATTAGCTCCACACGTCCCCGTGTCCGCTGGGCACAGACCCGTGTGCAGAAGCGTATCTGTACTATCAAGATTTGCTTGGATTCTATGATTCTTAGCATTGACCACGGCCCGTGTTGAGCTGGGCATGCCCCCGTGTCGGGAATAGAATCTTCTAAAGCTTTGTCCTTTCTGCAGACAACTGGCCACGCCCACGTGTCCGCTGGGCACGGGGCGTGTTCAGCGTTCTGTTTGCTTGTTTTTGCTAGGGAAGATGGTGTCGAGGGGTCGGGCATGCCACGTTTATTCCTTTCCTTGTATTTATGTTAGATTTCGCTGCATATTTGCTCCTTTTGTTCATTTATGCTCATTTAGTCCTGAAAATACAAAAGGAAGACAAAAACACACTTTTTCCAACATTAGTACTAAAAGGGGGTTAGTTTTATGCCTCATTTGATGTAATTTATATGTTGCATTTTACACACATCACCTACTGTAAAAATTACAAAAGAAAGCATTCCGGAAGATGTTCTATATATTGCAACTTTTGCAAAATCTCTGGACACAAGGAAGAAGACTGTAGGAAGAAACCCGGTAATGGGATATGCTTCAGTTATGGAGAGAAGGGACACATGAGACCGAACTGTCCGAAACTAGCTTTAGCCACACCCAACAAGACTAAAACAATTGAAGCACCTAAGAAGAATGCCAGAGCATTTGTTATGACAACTGACGAAGCCAAGATGATTCAAGATGTGATTGCCGATATGTTCTTAGTTAATGATATATTTGCCAAGGTATTGTTTGACTCTGGTGCAAACCTAAGTTTTATCAATACTTCTTTCTACAAATTTCTTGATCAACCCTTAGTCAAACTTTAACAAGATTGTCTGGTAAAGACAGCAAACGGATAATCTGTTAAGATAGGTGAAATCTTGCAGGGAGCAAGAATAGAAATCCTAAACCATCGTTTCTTTGCTAACCTTTACCCAATGAATCTGGCTGGTTTCAATGTCGTATTAGGAACATATTGGTTAGTAGCCAATCGTGCCAGTATTTTATGTGATCAAAAGTCAGTACAAGTAAGTACACCAAGTGGTGAAAAGTTCACAATCAAAGGAGATAAGCCAACTAGATCGACAAAATTCATATCTATGATGAAAGCTGCAAGTTATGAAAGGAAGGGAGGAATAGTATATATGATTTGCGTAATCATAAATACTAAAGGAAAAGAATTAAAAGATATTCCTCTGATATCTAAACCTCAGACGTTTTTCCAGAAGCGTTACCTGGATTACCGCCTGTTAGGGAGGTTGAATTTAGGATTCACCTAATACCAGGGACGGCGCCGATCGCCAAAGCACCATATCGATTCGCACCAACAAAAATGTAGGAAATGAAGAAACAATTGGACGAACTTCTTGACAAAGGTTTTATACTGTGACACCTGGGTCACTACGACCGGCAAACAAATACCAAATCAATGAAATATTGTGTTTCATACTTGGAATTTGTATAAATATGTGTGATCTTTGCACATATCAATTCTTGTTCGATTTCGAACTTTAAATCGCTTTCTGGAAGGTTATACGCAATCTAATGCGTAAATATAACCAGTTTAATGCAACAAACACTTTGGAACAGTGACATATGCTTAACATACCTTAAATAACCTTTACATAACTTAGATATGAGTTTTGAAGGCTTTGGTATGGCAAAATCAAGTTTATTCGCTTACAGGGACTAAATTCGACCAACTTCGAAAGTATGATGAGTCGTACTGAAACAGACATTCCGGAACATGACCATAAGTTAAAAATACCATAAATATCCTTTACATAGCTTAGAAATAGTCTTTGAGGAGTTAGGTGTGCTAAAATAAACTTTTGAGACATTCAGGGACTAAAAGCGTCAAAAAGTGCACAAGTTTGCATTTTCGCGCATAACATACATTCTGAATACCTCCGGACATCCAAAAATTTATGTAAGCATTAAAATATTTTATTTTAGTGTTTGGCATAAGAAAAATCCATTCGTCGCACAATTTGGATCGTTTTTCGCGCTTATGCGCATTCCGTCGTAATTAAGCGAATAACTCAACCGTACGACCAAAAGAACCGACATCCGAGATAATTTTGAGCATGTTTTGAGTTCCTTATATTTAAATTTATTTTAGAGCCTTGAAATGAGGTTAACAGGGCTTAAAAGTGGAAAAAATCAAGTTTTACAATTACAGGGACCATTTTTGAAATTTCTGACCAGATTCAATGAACCTAGTCCATTTTGAAATGTTGATGGTTTAACCCATGGTTTTGCAAAACCATGGGGTGGTATTCAATGAATCTAGTCCATTATTAGGGGCTCCCATGGTTTTAGAAAACCATGGGCACACATGTAAGGTCCAGATCAAAGCTCAGTTTTCGATGAACGATCTTAACGGTTCTTGAATTCCTATAAATACCCACCCTCACTTCCTCCCAAAGCACACTTGAATCTGATTTTGGCTCTCTAAGTTGAAGTTTATGCTTCATACCTGAGAGTAAATCGGATCAAGAGCTTGCGGGGACCTTCTGTAAGTATTCTTTCGTTCTTTTCATTCGTTTTTGTCGTTAAAGTCAAACTGCGTTTGACTTTCTGCTTTGACCAGTTTATGGTCAACGCGAAGTTCGTTTGAAATTCATAACGTGAGTGTAATCACGAGGGTTATAGTCCCTAGTGACTATACCTACTGATTACCACGTTATCTAGGCTCAGTGACGAGTCGTAGTTTCGGCCAAAATTAATTTTCTCGCCTATTTTGTAACCAAACTACTCTAGGATATCAAAACCGTTTGTTTTGATATCAAAACTTGTTTTCTAACTTAGTTAAGCATGTTTTAACATGCTTAGCTCGTCACTTTTAGTTTTGTGCTTGTCTAGGGTCGTATAGGTAAGCGATCTAATCAATCGCTTATACTTTCGAACCCGACCCGTTTGGTCGATCATTAGGATCCGACCAAACATGTTAAGTGACCATAGTAGCGTAGGGAATAACCTTCCGAGGTTATACCTTACGGTCACTTAGGTTTGATTAGTCACACGAGTTCCCATACTCGTTTGGTTTACGAACCCTCATTCTATCTGATCCTCCGATTTAGGTCCGTTTATTAACATAGTTACCTATATTAGGTGCCCTTTGATTTCCGTGATCTCTAGCATTGTGTCGTTGTTACTCAAGGACTTCTAGGCAATCTCAAGTGAGTACATAGACCCCTCTTTTACTGTTTTCCAAACAGTTTGGGGTGAAACACATGTGCCTACTTGTTACTTTCATGCTTTCCTGTTTTCACATCATAAACTTGCTATGTTCATTAGTACACTTATAGTCATGATTTACATCACATTGATTTACATGACTTTTCTGCTATGTATGTTGACTGAGCATGCTAGCACATTGATTTACATGAGTTTTCTGCTTTGTATGTTAACTTAGCATACTTAGTACATTGTTTTACATTACAATTTGTTGCATATGCTCATCCAGCATATGAACACATTATATTACATTTTGAACCGTTTGTAACTATTTGACCATGTGAACCGTTGTAACCACTTGACTATGTGAACCGTTGTAACCATTTGACCATGTGAACCGTTATAACCATTTGACCATGTGAACCGTTATAACCATTTGATTATGTGAACCGTTTGTAACTGTTGAACTGTGTAAACCGTATTTGACCATACATAAACATTTCTACAATTGTTAAACATTACATTTTGGTGGTTGTTTGGGTAAGTGATTTAAGTAACGAGGCGACGTGTAATACGATAAAAAACATGGTGGATACGCCGCTGGTACTTCCTATATATAAGTGCTTTTATGGTATTACATATCGTAGCGTTATTTAAACCATTTCAGTTTAGACATATTACATCTACATTACAATCTTCACATAAACATAGTTTTATAAATAACTTAACTTATACAAACTCATTTTACATGGTTATTCACTTAACCATACATTATTCTTTTAAACATATATATATCATTTGGTTTATTTATCACTTTTCGAATGACTTATGAAAGGAACCACTCAACAAGATTCATGGCTACTTTTATTAAACAGTTTCTTTAAACGCCAGTCATGAATCCTGTTTTCACAAAACCTATGTATCTCACAGGCATTTTTATGCTGACGTACCTATTTTCACATGTGTTTTCAGAAGCTGTTGCATAGGATGATCGAGACACATTTAGGCGGACCTATGCCTTAGTGACTTAAAACGAAGCAAGAACTAGTTAATTTATGTTATGTACTCTTTGTTTCTTGTTTTAAGACAATGTAACTCTCTTGTTTGATAAATAAAACGTAACTTTAATTTCCAGGGTTGTGAAACAATTAATTCTGTTACAACACTCCCCGACGTTTCCGCCACGTTTCGTTGTTTTACGTGGTCGGGGTGTGACAGAAAGTTGGTATCAGAGCCAATGGTTATAGGGAATTAGGTTATTAGTAATGCTTTGACCTAGACTATAACCTTCCTAGGACCCTAACGCAAGAAGATTTACGTTTATATTTTTAAAACAAAAACCGTCACCTATCCTTAGGTGATAACCGCAATGAGAACATCAATTCCGAATCCGCTTTGAAAATTAATCATCTGTTCATGGATGATTGATTACTAGGTTTTGAACCCTCTATTGTAAGGTTTTGAACCCGCTGTTATAAGGTTTTGAACCCCTTTGAGTTTTCAAAATCTCGTCAAAGTTTTGGGTCCTAAATAGTGTGAACACGTGCAAACTGGAAGAGTGAATGCATGTACCCTGGGTTTTCTGTCTAAGACTAGAGTGTTTGTACAATTCCACATAATCGGACCAGTCACTCTTACCTGGGAACTCTTGGGGTGAGTGTTCACTTATAGGCGAGCATGTCTTCGCGATACATTATTTTTAACCCATTTACCTTGATTAGTCACAATGTATCGTTTGTTTGCCTTGTGGTAACAAACAAATGACAGCCATCTTTGCATTTGTCAAATATTGTATCACCTCATCCTTTTCATCTAATCATCTCGCTCGTTTCCTTTCATGTTTCCATCCTTTTAGAATGCCTCCTCGACGCGACAATCAGATAGCGAATGCCGAACTGGCAAAAATCATCGCGCAACAAATGGCTGCTGCTTTCCCGAATCTTATTGCTCAACCGAACCAAGCCAACAACAACAATAATGCTCCATGCAATTTCAAGAGTTTCAATTCGGCTAAGCCACTCAAGTTTAGTGGTTCTGAAGGAGCAACTGGGCTCCTACAATGGTTCGAGAGCACTGAGAGTACATTTCATCACGTTCAGTGTTCTGATAATCGCAAGGTCGAGTTTGCTTCCAGTGTGTTTCTGAAGAGGGCTCTTACATGGTGGAACGGGGTGATGAGAGACCGTGGTGCCGAGGTTGCTTTAGCACAGACTTGGGCCGAGCTTAGGGCTCTTATGATGAAGGAATTCTGTCCTCATCATGAGCTAAGGGCTCTAGAAAGGGAATTTGATGATCTTAAGCAAGATAGCGGTGAGCATCGAGCCTACACGGACCGTTATGAGGAGTTAAGTCTGTTATGCCCAAACATGGCCACGCCTTTGGATAAGGCAATCAAAAAGTACATTGATGGCCTCCCTGACTCAATACAAGACATTGTGACTGGTAGCAACCCTACTACAGTTAGACAGGCCATTGAGCTAGCTGCAACCTTGACTGAATCTCAGATCAGGAAAGGTAAACTTTTTCAAAAGGGTGACAAGAAACCAATCGAGGAATCAAAGACCATGGATGAACAGACTGGATCCCCTAAGAAGTCAAAGAAGCGAAAGGCTTCTCAGAACTTAGCCATGGTCGCTCACAACGGTCAAGCCGTCCCCAACCAACCAGCTCAACCCCCTGCTAGGAAGCCCTACAACGGAACTGCACCCTTGTGCAACCAATGTAGCCTACATCATCATGCTGGTGCGAAGTGCCGCACATGCCAAGTTTGTGGACTTATAGATCATACGGCGAGGGTTTGCCCAACAGCAGCTGCACCAAATCAAGTTAACAACAATCCTGCTCAAGGTCGTTTTCCACCAGGTTCTTGCTTCAACTGTGGCGAGATGGGCCATTTCCGAGGAAACTGCCCAAAGCTTGGTAATGCGAATCCAGTGCAGGGATGAGCATCTGACCGAATGGAAGACAACGCTGTTTAGAAATAATCACGTCTTATGTATTATTTTCTTTTGTTTTCAAGGTCCATGAAACAGTTGTTATCGTTGTTTATAAATAAATCTTTTACTTACATTGAAATATGTTTATTGTGGTTGCATGAATAAACAACATATCCCCTACGATACCGACAATCAAGGAACCGTATTCCTTGATGAACAGACTGCCCCCAAATTTCTTCCATTGTACGATCTGTTGCGTTTTCCACGAAAATCCTAAGTAACCGTTTCCTCCAAGGAAAACGAAGTACAAGGCGCAAGTTACAACTCTGGACGAATACCCACTCCTTAATGGGGTACCTAAGGATATTTCTGTAAGTCCTTAATTGTTGTATACCTTAATCCGAATGTGGTGATTCCTTGTAAAAATCGAATTTTTAGAAGATCATCCTATCTTTTTAGATAGATGCTTGAGGACGTTGAAGTCCATTGATGTACTGAAAAGTACATATGTTTATAGTGTATATTTTGGTCAGTTTTCAGTAGTTTCGAGTCTGTTTTAGGGTAGAATTATGATACTGCTGACGTTAAGCTTTGATTTCAGGTCTCGTAGCTTAAAGTGTTGAAAAACGAGTAAAAACGAGCAGTTCGGAAGAAAAACAGGATTCGTACGCGCGTCGGAGAAGCTGGAAATCGGAAAATAATAAAAAAAATAAGAAAATCACCCAAGGAGGCGACGCGTGACGCGACCCCCCCTTGGCGTCACGCGAGGGTCTTGCTGTTGACTTGATCGTTTTCCAGCTAGGGTTTTGACCAAAAATTCCCAAGAAAACATCATTGTAACCCTAATTACGAAATTGTGACTTCTTGGAGCACACTTTGAAGGCAATCGGAGATTTCAAGGCACGGGAATCATTGGTACGAGTCGAAGGCGAAGAATCGAAGAATCAATCGGGTTTTCTAATCCCTTGTTTTGTCGATTACTTTCTTGGAACTTTGTTACAATGAATTCTGTTTTAGACATCTTTGTTTTGTGTTTAATTACTGAGATGCTTGGCTAAACCTTTAAACCACCTAGACTATGATGAATGGATTAATATAAAGATTTTACTGTTTTCGTTATTTGCATGATTGTTATGGGTGATTGTGTTTAGTAAGAGGTTTGATGTAATGATTTGATGTGTATGCATGCTTTGATTTGGTTTATTATTGTTACTTGCTTCATATGATTCTTAGTGACGGTCTATATCACAACGTAGAGCCATATTAGGGTTTAGGGTTTCGGTGAGTGTCTATATCACGTTAGAAAACCTTCACTCTTTAGGGAGAATTGCGCAATAACCCCTAGAAGTAAATAGTAATAATTTACTAAGTCTTAGTGTTCTACTAGTCCTAATAACTGGGAAGTGAGGGGCTATTGGTAGGTCTTACCCGGCGAATTGCTTTAGATAGGCCTTGGGAAAGGTTATGTCTTGGTTTACCTGTCGGTCTTATTAGTCTATCAAGTCAAATTTATTACTTCAAATTACCCTAGATCTAGGATTGGGAAAGAATAGGTCAACATTAGGGTACTTACACAATAATTAGATAACTGGGAAGAAGTCTAATAACCGGTAGGATTAACGGTCTAGGTAGTGCCACAGGTTTCTCCTTGAGAAGGGTCGAGGGGCCTCGTTGTTTCTTAATAGGTTTAGTATTTTAAGATCCCGGTTCCATAACTCGTGCATTTAACTTAATTGGTAATTTCTTAAAAACAATCCAAGATTCTTGTCTAGGTGGTCCTGTTCTCACATAAGAAAAGTTCACAGTCGTCATTCGTTTTAGTCTATTTCAAGTTTAACTTAGTAGTTTAATATAGATTTCTTAGATTTTCAGTAACCCCCCCCCCCCCCTCAAAACAATTAAACAAGTCTTAGTCGTGTCTGTTAGCGTCTAGTCAGAGTCTAATATACGTGATACATAGAGTCTCGTGGTTCGATATCCGGACTTCCTAGGTTATACTACATTGATCGGTACACTTGCCGATTGTGTGGTTTTAGGTCGAGTCTAGAATTAAAGCTTTATAGTGTCTAGAATAGAGAGTCTAATTTAGTTTATTTTTATAGTCTGTTTAGCACACATCAAGTTTTTGGCGCCGTTGCCGAGGACTCTTGGTAATTGCGTTCATTAGCTTTGATAGATTTACTTGACAAATACGTGCTACGTGTGTACTTTGTTTTGTGTCTTTTCTTTTCATCTTGAGTCGTAGTAACTATTGTTTGCTTTTCTTGTGTTCAGGTTTTTGCTCGTAGTGGATGCCACATCTGCGATCGCACGGACCACCACCACTAGTCAAGCAGTCATCATCTCAATTGGGCGAAGGCCCACAGGTTACTTCTACATCTTCATCTCGTTTCCCTAAGTTTGATTCCACCCCGTTACCCACCCCACCTCCTACACCACCACCTTCGCCAAACCATTCACCTACAACCTCACCTAAGGTTTCCCCACCCGATAGCCCTACTTCTAGTACCTCTAGTAATCCAGAAAACTTAGAACCAATGGCAAACCCTAGGCAAACCGTCCATCAGCAAGCTACTCAGGATTTCACCGGCCTAGCTTCACCCATCACCGTCCCACCCATAGTTAATGACAATTCATGGCAGATTCCATCGTATGCCATGCAGGCTATCACCAATACCATCCAATTCCATGGCCGAGACGATGAGGACGCCCCGGCCCACATCAACCGTTTCTCCCGCATGCTAGCTACCTTTAACCTTCACGGTGCACCCAACGATGCCACCTACCTACAGCTTTTCCCATTCTCTTTAGCCGGCCGTGCGGCTACTTGGTTGGATTCTCAACCAACCGGTACTTTTACCACTTGGGCGGGGCTTCGTCAAGCCTTTTTGAACAAGTATTTCCCGCCCGCTAAAGCTTCACGTCTTAGGGACCAAATCCACTCCTTCCGCATGGAGCCCGACGAGCCTTACTACCTTGCTTGGGAGCGTTTCCAAAACCTTTGTGCTCGTTGCTCCCAGCATGGTCTTTCTGATTGGGCTTTATGTGAGAAATTCTATAACGGTCTTACCCAAGAGACTAGAGATAGGTTTGATACTAACGCGGGGGGGCATATGATGGGTATTCTTACAGTTGCAGAGTGTCTAGAGCGTTTTGAGGCATTTGCTCAGTCTCAATCCCAATCACGATCCGATCAGAGGTTTCAAAGTGGTAATTCAAGTACCACTACTAGTGCACCCGCCCGAGGGGTGAACCATGTCACCATGGACCCTAGTTTAGCCTCTGTTTTGGAAAACATCACTCGAGAGCTTAAGGAGATTAGAGCTAAGGTTGATAAGTGTGAGTTTTGTCGAGGTGGTCACGACACGAGTGCATGTCCTTTACTAGCTGGTGAGGAGCAATGTGATTATTTAGGAGGAGGGTTTGGTAGAGGTCAGTCTAGCGGTTTTGGGGGTAATAATCTTAGCACGGGTTGGCGAAATAATAATAATAACTTTAATAATAATAACAATTTCGCTCAAATGGACCTCCTGGTTTTCAAATAGCTCAAAATCCAAATAGAGGTCTAGGTTCACTCTTTAGTGGGAGTTCAAGTGGGCAAGTCAAGGATGGGGGATCAAATAATCAGGTTCAAACAGGTCAAGGTTCAAGTTTCGATTTAGGGGGTAGCATGGAAAGAATGGAGTCCATGATGAGTCAACTAATTGTTAGGGATCAAAACACCCAAAAGAAACTTAGTGAACATGATCTCATGCTTAAGAATCACCAAGCTGCGGTCCAAGACCTTTCTAGGGTTGTAGGTGATATGTCTAGGAAGTTAGATGAAAGATTACCCGGTCAGTTTGCAGCTAACACCCAACCTAACCCGAATGCTCATGTAAAAGCCATTACCACCCGTAGTGGAAAGACCGGAGGAAACCCAAGTGTTGAGGAAAGAGAGGTTGATGAGGATGGAGATATAATAGATGAAGTGATTGAGATGGAGGCTCCCGGCAAAGTGCAAAAGCGGCTAGTCCCAGCAAGTACCGCACAGCCCGGTGAGTCTCAAAGTGAGAAGAAAGTTGAGAAAAAGCCCATAGACGTTAGACCTTCACCCTATGTGAATCATGCGTATATCCCGTTTCCTTCACGTCTTAAGAATCAAAAATATTCAAGGGAATACGGGCAGTTCTTGGATATCTTCAAGCAATTGAAGATTAACCTTCCTTTCATTGAGGCACTCCAGTCCATGCCGAAATATGCAAAATTCTTGAAGGACCTTCTTAGGAATAAGGAGAAATTAGGTGAGTTGTCGAATGTCCCGTTACATGGAGGGTGTTCAACCATTGTCTCAAATAAGCTTCCTGAAAAGCTTACCGATCCCGGTGTGTTTACTATTCCTTGTCTATTCGGTAGTAACACCAACACTAGAGCTTTAGCCGACCTAGGTGCTAGCATTAATTTGATGCCCTTTTCGCTTTACGAGAAGCTAGATTTAGGCGAGCTTTCACTTACTCGAATGACATTGTCCTTAGCTGATAGGTCCGTAAAACACCCGAGGGGAATAGTTGAGAATTTGCTTGTTAAGGTGGATAAGTTTGTTTTTCCGGCCGATTTCGTTATTCTAGACATGGAAGCCGATGAAAACATACCGCTAATTTTAGGTCGCCCATTCTTAAACGCCGCTAAAGCTCTAATAGATGTCTCGTTAGGCACCATCACACTTAGAGCGGGCGAGGAATCAGTAGTTTTTGAGGTTATGGATTCGAGAGGGCCTAGTGATAGAGTGCAGTCAGTTTCGTTAGTGGGGGAGTGTGAGAATGACGAGAGAGATGAGAAGAAGGATGTGAGTGATTTGAGTCTAGAAAAGGTGACAGGATTCAAGTGTGGGGACCCACCGGATAGGAAATTAGAGGAATTGGAGGAGAGAGTGGTGCGTTTAGAATCTATGATAGAGACACTGAGCAAACCTCAGTGTGGGGATAGATTTCGATATGGAGAGTTTAGATTCAAAACGCTAGATGAGGAGTTGAGAGATTTTGAGAGAGATAAGGGTGTTCGGGTTGATTCGGGCGATAAATATAATGGTGCTACAGCCCGTGAGAGTTTGTTTGGAGGCGAGCTGCATCTCCATGATCCTCCATAAGTATGTGCGAAGTTGCAACTCGTTTGTAGAGTTTGTATAGTTTGTATCTTCTTTTATTTTTTTCGTCATTTAGAGTAGTTAGTATCGTTTTTGTTAGTTTTTCGGGTCTTTGTTTGTGGTTTGAGTCATTTGCAGGAGTACATCGCTGAAGATTTGCAGGAAATTGTGAGCAAAACACGGTTCCAGGTAAGTTTTATACTTAGAAAATCTTTGGTTGGTTGATGGATGGTTGGGAAAAATTATGAAAAAATTCTAAGGCATAAAAGGGCATTTATCACGTAACCGTCTGTGAAAAACGACCCCTGGCGTGACGCCAAGGGCCGTCGCGTCGCGCTAGGGATCAAGGGCCAAAAAACAATAAAATTCGATAGCGCCGCGTGACGCGAGGGGTAGCTTAGCGTCGCGCGAGGCCCTTGAACCGGTTCTAACTTGTTTTTGGCCTTTATTTTGTATTTTGAGTCATTTAGTTTGTATCTTGAGTCTAAAATAGTAGTTTGAGTCATTTTTAGAGTCGGTACTGCGTTGGGTTTTGTTTTGCTTTGATTGTGCAGGTTTGGATTGTACCACCCGTACCCAATTGCCATTCGGGTGATTTTGGACTTGCCATTTTGATAAACCCAAGCAGATTAGGCAACGATCGCGAATGGAATGCTATACGATCTTTCGGGGGATTCAAGATTCGTACGGCTGGCACTGACTTTTGTCCTAACCAGCTAAGTCGCTTCCCTTTTTGTTGTTGTTGTTGAATACTTTTTATTTATTTCGTTTGCAGTTTTTATTTCTTAGGTAGTATTGAGTCGTATTTTCGTTCTTGCATTAGGGACAATGCAATCTCTAAGTGTGGGGATGGGATACTTGTAAATATTTGAGTCATAAATATGGAAAAGATAAAAAAAAAATAAAAAATTGAAAAAAGAAAAAAAAAATTGAAAAAATCAGAAAATGTCTTTCGAATAAAAAAAGAAGTTTGCAATTAAAGCGGAAAATGATAGAAAAAATGAATTTTTGCTCGGGTTCGAATAATAATAATATGAGATTATAATAAACCGAGTTTGCGTCTAGTTTGGGATATGTGGATAGGCACGGGTTTGGTTTTAAGTCCCTTTGAGCTAATATACCTTAATTGTCGGTCTGCTAGTGGGTTTTCGCCTGGGAAATATGAGAAACTAAATCTGCCAATAATAGTATAAGGGGCACCATTATAAGTTAAAACTGTTAGAGTTTGTGATCTTGCGAAAAAAAAATTAGAATAAAAAGTGAGCTCGAAACTAAATGAAAGTAACACAGGCCTATGTAATCCGAGTTGGGGATAGCGACTCTACAGCCGGAATGCCTATGGGATGTGTGAAATCGACTTGCCGAATAAAAGTACCGAAACCTAAGTAATCTGTGGTTGGGGATCGCGACTCTACAGCCGGAATACCTCTTGGTTAGGGAAAGCATCGTCTAGACTCACGAGAGAGAAAAAAAAGCGAAAAGCAAGAAAAGAAAAAAAATGAAAAAGAAAAAAAAAGTTGATTGTAAACTCTCTTGGTATTGATATAAGACGGTTAGGAATTGGTCCAGTGATCGTTCTTTTAGTCCTATAAGCTTGAGGTGGGAGTAGGTGGACCGTAGATTCTAGTGTGAGACCCTAGGTAGACTGACCACACTTAAATTAAATTCACATGATAAGGGTTTAGGATTGAATTCGGGTTTAAAGGGATAAGTATATTCGCAATCGCAGCTAACGAAAGTCTTGGTTTTAATTAATTATACCTATACTTTTGACCCGAGTAATTATTTGTTTCTGATTCCGTTGCATAATTCTTTTTCGAGGACGAAAAAAGAGTAAGTGTGGGGATGTTTGATGTACTGAAAAGTACATATGTTTATAGTGTATATTTTGGTCAGTTTTCAGTAGTTTCGAGTCTGTTTTAGGGTAGAATTATGATACTGCTGATGTTAAGCTTTGATTTCAGGTCCCGTAGCTTAAAGTGTTGAAAAACGAGTAAAAACGAGCAGTTCGGAAGAAAAACGGGATTCGTACGCGCGTCGGAGAAGCTGGAAATCGGAAAATAATAAAAAAATAAGAAAATCACCCAAGGAGGCGACGCGTGACGCGACCCCCCCTTGGCGTCACGCGAGGGTCTTGCTGTTGACTTGATCGTTTTCCAGCTAGGGTTTTGACCAAAAATTCCCAAGAAAACATCATTGTAACCCTAATTACGAAATTGTTACTTCTTGGAGCATTCTTGGAGCACACTTTGAAGGCAATCGGAGATTTCAAGGCACGGGAATCATTGGTACGAGTCGAAGGCGAAGAATCGAAGAATCAATCGGGTTTTCTAATCCCTTGTTTTGTCGATTACTTTCTTGGAACTTTGTTACAATGAATTCTGTTTTAGACATCTTTGTTTTGTGTTTAATTACTGAGATGCTTGGCTAAACCTTTAAACCACCTAGACTATGATGAATGGATTAATATAAAGATTTTACCGTTTTCGTTATTTGCATGATTGTTATGGGTGATTGTGTTTAGTAAGAGGTTTGATGTATTGATTTGATGTGTATGCATGCTTTGATTTGGTTTATTATTGTTACTTGCTTCATATGATTCTTAGTGACGGTCTATATCACAACGTAGAGTCATATTAGGGTTTAGGGTTTCGGTGAGTGTCTATATCACGTTAGAAAACCTTCACTCTTTAGGGAGAATTGCGCAATAACCCCTAGAAGTAAATAGTAATAATTTACTAAGTCTTAGTGTTCTACTAGTCCTAATAACTGGGAAGTGAGGGGCTATTGGTAGGTCTTACCCGGCGAATTTCTTTAGATAGGCCTTGGGAAAGGTTATGTCTTGGTTTACCTGTCGGTCTTATTAGTCTATCAAGTCAAATTTATTACTTCAAATTACCCTAGATCTAGGATTGGGAAAGAATAGGTCAACATTAGGGTACTTACACAATAATTAGATAACTGGGAAGAAGTCTAATAACCGGTAGGATTAACGGCCTAGGTAGTGCCACAGGTTTCTCCTTGAGAAGGGTCGAGGGGCCTCGTTGGTTCTTAATGGGTTTAGTATTTTAAGATCCCGGTTCCATAACTCGTGCATTTAACTTAATTGGTAATTTCTTAAAAACAATCCAGGATTCTTGTCTAGGTGGTCCTGTTCTCACATAAGAAAAGTTCACAGTCGTCATTCGTTTTAGTCTATTTCTAGTTTAACTTAGTAGTTTAATATAGATTTCTTAGATTTTCAGTAACCCCCCCCCCCCTCAAAACAATTAAACAAGTCTTAGTCGTGTCTGTCAGCATCTAGTCAGAGTCTAATATACGTGATACATAGAGTCTCGTGGTTCGATATCCGGACTTCCTAGGTTATACTACATTGATCGGTACACTTGCCGATTGTGTGGTTTTAGGTCGAGTCTAGAATTAAAGATTTATAGTGTCTAGAATAGAGAGTCTAATTTAGTTTATTTTTATAGTCTGTTTAGCACACATCATCCATCAACTGGGTTCCTGGTATGCCTTGAATACCCATGTTCAAATCAACGCCAAGTTAATAACAATCATTAATAAGATAATAACAATTAATAACCAAGAAAACAATTATGTGATTATGTGCTTATGTGTTCCCTTTTATGTTTTTGTGTGATCCAAATTAGGTTATCCAAATCCTCGTAGAATCTTCCATATCTTCGTATAAGGGATTCATAGTAGGATACCCAAAGGTACTACCTAAAATCCTTAATGGACTTCTATATTGTAGTTAAGTCCCTTGGATTATAAAGTACTACTCCATAATCAGACCCCTTTAGTGGTCTAGTTAAACAGATTGATCCAAAAATCTGGTTAGGAATATCATGTGATGATATAGCTGAAAGGACTCCTTGGTGGCCTAATTAAAAAGATCATCTGTCGATCTAATTAAAAGGACACTATGGTAGTCTAGTCACCCTCATCCCTGGTTTGATTTTCTTCCCCTAAACAATTACAAAACAAACTGTGCGGACTGTGCAAGGAATTACGTAATTATGGTTGCATACATAATTATGGAACTTAGTGCACAAGAATCACAGCAAGTTCTGTCATGTATCTAGAGTTAACCCAATTCATTTCTAACTCTGATGAAGCAACCGTTGAAAATGACTCCGTCTGTTCATTTTCGTTTCTAAAGATTATCCGTTGAGGAAATGAATATCCGTTTGTCTAATCCTTCATTTCCATTTCTGATGAAGCAACCGTTGAAAATGACTCCTTCAGATCATTTTCGTTTCTGAAGATTACCCGTTGAGGAAATGAATATCCGTTTGTTTATCCTTCTCATTTCCGTTTCTGAGGAAGCAACCGTTGAAGATGACTCCGTCTGTTCATTTTCGTTTCTAAAGATTATCCATTGAGGAAATGAATATCCGTTTGTTTAATCCTTCATTTCCAATTCTGAAGAATACCCATTGAGGAAAATGACTCCGTTTGTTCATTTTCGTTCTGAAGAATATCCGTTGAGGGAAATGAGTACCCGTTTGTTAAATCCTTCATTTTTCCATTTCCGAAGAACCCGTTGAGGGAAATGACTCCGTTCGTTTATTTTCACTTCTAGAGAATATCCGTTGAGGAAAATAACAGGATTATGCCTTTCATATCTTTGATGATCATTTAACACAAAGTCACAGACAGACTCATACGAATAAATTTCGGGACGAAATTTCCTAAAGTAGGGGAGACTGTGACACCTGGGTCACTGTGACCAGCAAACAAATACCAAATCAATGAAATAGTGTGTTTCATACCAGTTTAATGCAACAAACACTTTGGAACAGTGAAATATGCTTAACATACCTTAAATAACCTTTACATAACTTAGAAATGAGTTTTGAAGGCTTTGGTATGGCAAAATCAAGTTTATTCGCTTACAGGGACTAAATTCGACAAACTGCGAAAGTATGACGAGTCGTACTGGAAGAGACATTCTGGAACATGACCATAAGTTAAACATACCATAAATATCCTTTACATAGCTTAGAAATACGCTTTTAGGAGTTAGGTGTGCTAAAATAAACTTTTGAGTCATTCAGGGACTAAAAGCGTCAAAAAGTGCACAAGTTTGCATTTTCGCGCATAACATACATTCTGAATACCTCCGGACATCCAAAAATTTATGTAAGCATTAAAATATTTTATTTTAGTGTTTGGCATAAGAAAAATCCATTCGTCGCACAATTTGGATCGTTTTTCGCGCTTATGCGCATTCCGTTGTAATTAAGCGAATAACGCAACCGTACGACCAAAAGAATCGACATCCGAGATACTTTTGAGCATGTTTTGAGTTCCTTATACTTTAACTTTATTTTAGATCCTTGAAATGGGGTTAACGGGGCTTAAAAGTGGAAAAAATCAAGTTTTACAAGTACAGGGACCATTTTTGAAATTTCTGACCAGATTCAATGAACCTAGTCCATTTTGAAGTGTTGATGGTTTAACCCATGGTTTTGCAAAACCATGGGCTGGTATTCAATGAATCTAGTCCATTATTAGGGGCTCCCATGGTTTTAGAAAACCATGGGCACACATGTAAGGTCCAGATCAAAGCTCAGTTTTCGATGAACGATCTTAACGGTTCTTGAATTCCTATAAATACCCACCCTCACTTCCTCCCAAAGCACACTTGAATCTGATTTTGGCTCTCTAAGTTGAATTTTATGCTTCATACCTGAGAGTAAATCGGATCAAGAGCTTGCGGGGACCTTTTGTAAGTATTCTTTCGTTCTTTTCATTCGTTTTTGTCGTTAGAGTCAAACTGCGTTTGACTTTCTGCTTTGACCAGTTTATGGTTAACGCGAAGTTCGTTTGAACTTCATAACGTGAGCGTAATCACGTTGGTTATAGTCCCTAGTGACTATACCTACTGATTACCACGTTATTTAGGCTCAGTGACGAGTCGTAGTTTCGGCCAAAATGCGTTTTCTCGCCTATTTTGTAACCAAACTACTCTAGGATATCAAAACCATTTGTTTTGATATCAAAACTTGTTTTCTAACTTAGTTAAGCATGTTTTAACATGCTTAGCTCGTCACTTTTATTTTTGTGCTTGTCTAGGGTCGTAAAGGTAAGCGATCTAATCAATCGCTTATACTTTCGAACCCGACCCGTTTGGTCGATCATTAGGATCCGACCAAACATGTTAAGTGACCATAGTAGCGTAGGGAATAACCTTCCGAGGTTATACCTTACGGTCACTTAGGTTTGATTAGTCGCATGATAGGTAGTTTATATGCCTTAGGTAAATTACCAAAATGCCCTTTTTACGCCAAAATTCATTTTAAGCCTATGTAACATAATTTTTGATATCTAAACTGATTTAGCAACAATATTAGACATGTTAAGGCATACTTTACTTATCATAGGGCTAGTTAGGCATTCCGAACGCGTTTTACGTGAACGACGAGTTAAAGTAGCATAAGCTACCTAAACGGGTCGTAATGGGTCGTAAGCACTTAGGTTAGGTTTCATTTTAGTATGTAGGCTTTGTTAAACCATATTACATGAGTTCCCATACTCGTTTGGTTTACGAACCCTCATTCTATCTGATCCTCCGATTTAGGTCCGTTTATTAACATAGTTACCTATATTAGGTGTCGTTTGATTTCCGTGATCTCTAGCATTGTGTGGTTGTTACTCAAGGACTTCTAGGCAATCTCAAGTGAGTACATAGACCCCTCTTTTACTATTTTCCAAACATTTTGGGGTGAAACACATGTGCCTACTTGTTACTTTCATGCTTTCCTGTTTTCACATCATAAACTTGCTATGTTCATTAGTATACTTATAGTACATGATTTACATCACATTAATTTACATGACTTTTCTGCTATGTTTGTTGACTGAGCATGCTAGCACATTGATTTACATGAGTTTTCTGCTTTGTATGTTAACTTAGCATACTTAGTACATTGTTTTACATTACAATTTGTTGCATATGCTCATCCAACATATGAACACATTATATTACATTTTGAACCGTTTGTAACTATTTGACCATGTGAACCATTGTAACCACTTGACTATGTGAACCGTTGTAACCATTTGACCATGTGAACCGTTATAACCATTTGACCATGTGAACCGTTATAACCATTTGATTATGTGAACCGTTTGTAATTGTTGAACTGTGTAAACCGTATTTGACCATACATAAACATTTCTATAATTATGAAACATTACATTTTGGTGGTTGGTAAGTGATTTAAGTAACGAGGCGACGTGTAATATGATAAAAAACATGGTGGATACGCCGCTGCTACTTCCTATATATAAGTGCTTTTATGGTATTACATATCGTAGCGTTATTTAAACCATTTCAGTTTAGACATATAACATCTACAATACAATCTTCACATAAACATCGTTTTTACAAATAACTTAACTTATACAAACTCATTTTACATGGTTATTCACTTAACCATACATTCTTCTTTTAAACATGTATATATCATTTGGTTTATTTATCACTTTTCGAATGACTTATGAAAGGAACCACTCAACAAGATTCATGGCTACTTTTATTAAACAGTTTCTTTAAACGCCAGTCATGAATCCTATTTTCACAAAACCTATGAATCTCACAGGCATTTTTATGCTGACGTACCTATTTTCACATGTGTTTTCAGGAGCTATTGCATAGGATGATCGAGACACATTTAGGCGGACCTATGCCTTAGTGACTTAAAACGAAGCAAGAACTAGTTAATTTATGTTATGTACTCTTTGTTTCTTGTTTTAAGACAAAGTAACTCTCTTGTTTGATAAATAAAACGTAACTTTAATTTCCATGGTTGTGAAACAATTAATTCTGTTACAACACTCCCCGACGTTTCTGCCACGTTTCGTTGTTTTACGTGGTCGGGGTGTGACATATACAACCAAGCTCGTCACCATGGGGAGCACCGGTGTTGTTCGTTAATAAGAAAAATGGATCGATGCGTATGTGCATTGACTATCGAGAATTGAGCAAAGTTACGATTAAGAATCAGTACCCACTACCGAGAACCGATGATTTTCTAAGATCGATTTACGCTTAGGATATCATCAACTGAAAGTACAGGAAGAGGATATTCCTAAAACTGCTTCCAGAATTAGGTACGGTCATTATGAATTTACCGTCATGCCATTTTGTTTAACCAATGCCCCAGCCGCATTTATGGACATGATGAATAGGATATGTAAACCATACTTAGATAAATTCATGATTGTCTTTATAGATGATATTCTAATTTACTCTAAGAGTAATGAGGAACATGCAGTGCATCTGCATACACTCCTCACATTGTTGAGAAAAGAGAAGCTTTATGCTAAATTCTCAAAATGTGAATTTTGGTTACAAGAAGTGCAATTCCTTGGACATCTGGTTAATCATGAAGGAATTCATGTGGATCCTACAAAGATCAAGGCGATTACTAAATGGAAAGTCCCTGAATCACCAACAGAAGTACGAAGTTTTCTTGGACTGGCAGGATATTATAGACGGTTTATCCAAGATTTCTCCAGAATAGCCATTCCATTAACAAAACTGACCTTCAAACCAGTTAAGTTTAAATGGGGACCGAAACAGGAAGAAGCTTTTAGGATTCTTAAGGAAAGGTTAACCAACGCACCCATACTCGCTTTACTAGAAGGAACTGAAGACTTTATAGTCTATTGTGATGAGTCTAAGTTAGGATATGGATGTATGTTGATGCAACGTTAAAAGGGTATAGCTTATGCCTCTAGACAACTTAAGAAACATGAAGAGAATTACACAACCCATGATCAATAATTAGGAGCCATAATTTTTGCCCTTAAGATTTGGAGACACTATTTATATGGAAATAAATTTGTTGTCTTCACCGATCATAAGAATTTAAAATATATTTTCGGGCAAAAAGAATTAAATACGAGACAGAGACGCTGGATGGAAGTCCTTAGTGACTATGACTGTGATATTCAATATCATTCTGGAAAAGGTAATATAGTAGCTAATGCTTTAAGTCGAAAGTGTCATGAAAAAACAAAGCGAGTACGTTCTCTCATAATAAATCTACAAGTAGATTTAAATGAGCAAATTAGAGAAGTACAAGAATCAGCAATCAATGACGATACTGAAAAACTAAAAGGAATGATTAAGGAATTAGAACAAGGAACAGATGGAATTTGGAAGTTCCATAAGAAGAGAATGTGGATACCTGAACAAGGAAACCTACGCCACAGAATTCTAGAAGAAGCTCATAAGTCTAAGTATACGATACATCCCGGAAATGATAAAATGTATCAAGATTTAAGAAAGAATTTCTGGGGATAGGAAAGAAAAAGGATATAGCTAATTATGTTGCTAAATGTCTAACTTGTTTTCAAATTAAAGCTGAGCATCAGAAACCCTCAGGATTTTTGCAACAGTTAGAAATGCCAATATGGAAATGAGAATTGATAACAATGGACTTTGTTACCAAATTACCCAAGACAAGAAAAGGAAATGATATAATTTGGGTGATTGTAGACATATTGACCAAATCTGCTCATTTCTTACCCATGAAGGAAACTTTCAGTATGGAACAATTAGCCAAGATATATGTAAATGAAATAATTTCATTACATGGAATTCCTTTATCTATCGTATCCGATAGAGATAGCCGTTTTACTTCTCATTTTTGGACAAGTTTTCAAAAAGCAATGGGAACCAGGTTAAATCTAAGCACAGCCTTTCATCCACAGACGTACGGACAAAGCGAATGGACAATTCAGACAATGGAAGATATGCTTAGAGCCTGTGTAATTGATTTTGGAGGAAATTGGGACGACCATTTACCATTAATAGAATTTCCCTACAATAACAGCTATCATACTAGCATTAATGCTGCACCATTTGAAGCACTTTATGGATGAAAGTGAAGAACCCCAATCTGCTGGGCAGAGATTGGAGAAAATCAATTATCTGGACCAGAGATAGTGCGGGAAATGACAGATAAAATAATTCAAGTCAAAGAAAGACTCAAAATAGCATGAGATCGTCAGAAGAGTTATGCAGATAACAGACGAAAGCTTTTAGAGTTTCAAGTAGGAGATAAGGTACTATTAAAAGTTTCTCCATGAAAAGGGGTAGTCAGATTCGTTAAGAGGGGAAAGCTAAGCCCCAGGTATGTTGGACCTTTTGAGATTATTAGAAGAATAGGACATGTAGCCTATCTGCTACAACTGCCAGAAGAAATGGTAGGAATACATGATGTATTTCATGTATGTAATCTCAAGAAGTTCTTAGCAGACGAATCACTAGTGATACCTCTTAAGGACATAGAGGTAAATGAGAAACTTAAGTTTATCGAGAAACCCGTTTAGATCGAAGATAGAAAGATCAAGAACCTCAAACATAAGAGACTAGTTCTGGTCAAAGTGAAATGGGATTCAAAGAGAGGACCAAAATACACTTGGGAACTCGACAAGATGCAAAGGAAATACCCACACTTGTTCCAGTAGACCTCGAGGACGAGATCTAAAACAAGGTCGGGAGGTATAACAACCCTCCTAAATACATCCTAGAACCCTTAACGTGACCCAAAAACGTTCTTTACGTACCCCATATGGGAGAAACGGACCCGAAATAACCCTATACTTATAAAAAAACAACAAAAACCAAGTTTAGAAGCCTCTCGCGGGCCGCGACGGAGACCTCTTTGGTCCTTTGTGGGGCGAGACAGCCATTACTTGGCCGGCACACAAGTGCGCCACTGATGCATGTGTAGCGTGATATGTTTTTATGTATATTTTAAGCCCTTTTTAACACTTTAGTCAAGTTTTATATTTATAAAACACGATCTTCTACTAACACTAAACACACATATGGGCAAGTGCACCCATCGTGAGCGTAGTATAGCGTTGGTAAGATACCGAGGTCGTCCAAAGACACAAGTGCTTTTAATACCGGTTTATCCTCAACGTCTAATCAAATCAAAAGTTTAGAAAAGGTTTTAAAAATGAAAATTAAAAACTAAAAATGCTAAAAAATAAAATAAAATAAAATAAAAACAGATAGACAAGATGAATCACTTGGATCCGACTCGCCTTTAGTGTAACCTTTGATGATTTCCGCACTTTTGCACTTTTTAAGAGATTATCTTAGTTATAGTAGTAGGCCCCTCTTTCGAAGGTGACGTTACCCTCAACCCAGTAGTTTGAGTCAGCACGGATACAATCCGAAAGGCTCAGAATATTGAAAGATAATTAATTTAGTTATTAATGTGTAATGTGGTAGGCCCCTCTTTTGAAGGTGACGTTACCCTCGGCTAAGTGGTTTGAGTCACCAGGGATAAATCCCAAGTAGCCGGGTTAATGTATTAATAGTAGTTTACATATGAGGGGATTAAGCCATTCGCACCCCCGCCATCCAATACTAGTGGGTATTGAAGGAGGTCCTAGTAAGCTTGACCCAGGTCATTGCAGGATCTATACACTGAACAAGGCAAGAACCTTACCAAACCATTCCCTTAACCCCTGACCAGGTAGCCAACATATCTCTATATAGACCGAAGAGATATGAATGGTGAAAATCTTTTATTTTATATAGACAGTATAATAATGCCAAGACACCACGGACAAATGATAAGGAAGTTTCACCTTCAACATAAGAAACTAGTTATTAAAGTCATTAATACAAAACCAAATAAAAAGTGCGAAAAGATTAAAAATCAAAAGTATTAGACTAAATGCTTGTCTTCACCAAGTGATGTAAGAGACTTAGGCAAACATGGCCTTTGATTATCAAGAACTCTTACTATCAATCTTGGATCCCGAGACTACTACACACACTCTAAGATGGATAATGGATGATGGTGGTGGATGTGGGTGTTGTGATGGTGGTGGAGTGTGGGTGAAGTGGTAGAGAGGTGGTTTGCCAAGGGATGCCTTTGAAGTGAACCAAGCACCCCTATTTATAGCCTGCACATAAGCCTGGACACTGCCCCGTGTCCATCCTTATTCTCTTTCTTCATTAATTGCAATTTGTCTGCATTAGCTCCACACGCCCCGTGTCTGCTGGGCACGACCCCATGTGCAGAAGCGTATCTGTAGTATCAAGATTTGCTTGGATTATGCGAATCTTTGCTTTGATCATGGCCCGTGTTGAGCTGGGCACGCCCCCGTGTCGAGAATAGAAGCTTCTATAACTTTGTCCTTCCGCAGACACCTGGCCACGCCCCCGTGTCCGCTGGGCACGTGGCTGTGGTTAGCCTTCTGTTTTCTTGTTTTTGCTTGGGAAGATGCTGTCGAGGGGTCGGGCATGCCACGTTTGTTCCTTTTCTTGTATTTATGTTAGATTTTGCTGCATATTTGTTCCTTTTGTTCATTTACGCTCATTTAGTCCTGAAAATACAAAAGAAAGACAAAAGCACACTTTTTCCAACATTAGTACTAAAAAAGCGTTAGTTTTCTGCCTCAATTGATGTAATCTATATGTTGCATTTTACACACATCAAATACCCCCACACTTGAATCTTTGCTTGTCCTCAAGCAAAACTCTTTATAATGTAGCTTACATGCCCAAATGGAATGGGTAGAAGAGAAGTTTTGGGCTTGTCTTGAGTGTCGAGAATCCAAGATCTTTATTAGGTTTTATTTTTATGCTATTTACAGTCCTATTTGTTATGATTTATTTAGAACGTGTCATAAGAAAAATTACTTATTTGGGCATAACATGCCTCTTTAAATTTCCATTTATATACAAGTTCACATACCTCAAGGGAGATCACTCAACACTCGGTCGAAGATGTATTTTTGTGAAACACTCGAGACCGGCATGGAACTTACTTCTACCATATGCTTGCCAAGCAATCATTCCTCCTCCTTTTTAACTAAAAACCTTTGTAAATATCAAGAGGACTTGGTGAAGGGTTAGGCTTGGGTTAAAGTTAGGTGGTTTTGGGTTAGTGGTTAGTAAAAAGGGCGAAAAGCGTAAAAAGCGTCGGTCATCGTAAAACGTTTTGTTTTTGTGACTTTTTATTCAAACAAAGCATTTTCAAACAAAGTTTCTTTGGGGAACTAGTTTGTTTATTGCTATACTTCATTTTTTTAAGGAATGTCACATGAAGACCTAGCTTTTTACTAAAATAAAGGGTTTAAAAATAAAATGGGTTTTCGTGGGTAAAGGGTGTTTGTTTTGTGGGTTTAGAAATGAAAATGTTTAGGCTCAAAGGGGTTAACTAGGGGGATTTTGGGTAGGTGATAAAAAAAATGAAAAATAATGGTGTTGAAAAGAAAAGGGGTTAGTCCTAATGCCTCCGTCATTTACTTACTTGGGTTTAAGTTGGTAAGGACCGGGAATGTATCGTCATGGCAAGTTCTAGATTCGTAAGAAACCAAGCGGATATTCACACAAGAAACGAAAAATGAGCATTTAGTTTAAAGATGTATATTTTTATGCTCAATAAAGGCTCAAAACTCACTTTTTGTGGGAATGGGTTTATAATGTGATCAAGTATATATAATTAAATTTTCACTAGATTTGTCATGCCGTTTCATAATTTTCTTATATTGGTTCTTTTTATCACGACGCTATCGGTTGTAAATTTGTAAAAATATAACATTTTTAGAACTTGTTATTCCCAAATTAAACCAAGAAAAGTAAAAAATGAAAAGTTTTTTGAAAAAAATTGGGGTGATTAGCAGTTCCAATAGAGTTTTGTGTAAGGCTTGTTGTTAGGACTTGCAAAATTCAAGGTTTTAGCTTCCCCCCCCCCCCCCATACTTAAATTACACATTGTCCTCAATGTGTCCCAAAAATAAGTTTGTAGGTTGATTGAATATGTAAAAAGGTGTTAATAACAAATTTTTTTGTTACTGGGCGTCTGGACACGGGCCCGTGTTGGTCCGGGCACAGCCCCGTGTTCAGATTGCCAGTATCATAATTAACAGAAGGCTGGGCATAGGGGCGTGTTTACTGAGCACAGCCCCGTGTCCCGTTACCTGAACTAGGCATTTTCTGTAGAACCTTGGGCACGGGGCGTGTTGGGCTGAGCACGGCCCCGTGCTGAACTTGCTGTAATGACGAAAAATTGTCGGGAGGCTCTGTTTTTGTGCATGGGGTGTGGGTTCAAGTTTCCCTTAGTAACCTCCACCATTCCGAGTGTGTTTTATCCATTACAACATCATCCAAACACCATTTAATACTTAGAAACCATCATTCATTAAAGAGTGAATTACATTAGATCCTAAAAAAATAAAAACATAAACTAAATCAGATAAGTAGGTCATGAAACACAAGAAATCTAAAACCACAAAGAAGTCCTAGCCTATAGTTTATTTTAAGAGCAAAATTTCCGAAAAAGATAATTTTCTCGGTTGAATGCGGCTTGAAGAACTTCTTCTCCGGGAAGGGCCCCTCAAACATCATTAAGCCATTCTTCTATCTCCCGAGGGAGAAAGTGTGACAACTGTCATATTAGGCCAATATCCGTACAATCCTTATACGTTATTATATTTCACATCTACGTAGTAGACAAAATTTTCTTAGGTCACGCTACATGTTTAGCAAAGTCCATATATACATATCGCACTAGCTTAAACAAAACAGAGCATTATGACGTTATATTACCAGTGTGTGTATTTTAAATCTATACACATTATGTAATATCATCAACCCATTTGAGACTTTATATACATATATCTAAAGTATGTGGATAAAAAAATTATTACTACATATGAAGTAGTGAAGAGAAAGCAAACAATTCTTTTCTTTTCCTCACTCTCTCTCATCTGGTTATACATACATACAAGCAAGATGTACATTTTAGTTTTTTTGAAAATCTTATCAAGATCTCTACATGAGATCTTGTCTCAAAAGTTGAAACCCATAAATCTTTACAAGATCTCAACAAGATGTCTATAATACCCGTATCCTCTCCACATTTCCTTATTCATTTTTGAACCCTAGTTCCTTATAAACTCCCACACATGAAACATCAAACGATAACACTATCTCCTTCATCCCCTCTTGTGAGAGAACCCAGTACTTATTCATCTTCCCCAAACTAGAGAAAACTTAAACACCTGTAAATCCTCAACCGATTACTCCCCTTTTTCTTCTTCATCATGACCCTAACTAACCACGTAATACACATATTTGAGCACTGCAACGATCGAGAGACAAGATGGTGTGGTGGCGGCCAGCGTTTTTTGACAGCAAGATCAGCGACGCACGGCGGCGGTCCCGTGCTTGATGTTTTCCTCCGGCAAGACACCATCCACACCACCATCACGACCCTCCTACACCTGCAAGCAGCCCCCTTTCGATTAACAAAACGGATCACCACCACCGTCCAGTGGTGGTGCGGCGGCTACGAACAGAAGAGAGAGACGAGATAGAGAGAGAGAGGCTGAGGAGAGAGAGGGCGTCGGATCTCGGCGGCGGCAGTGGAGTGAAGGCGACGGTGGTGATTTTGTTTCTTTCGACGAGTCTAACCGGTAAACATCCTCTGCTTACTTTTTTTATTTTATTTTGAAGTCCACTGATGATGATGGTAATGTTAAGTTGAAGATGATGATCTGTTTCGGTTCAGATTTCGCGGCTCAGCCGGTTCGAGTTTTGGTTCGGGTTACCGACTTGGTTTTGGTTCAAGAGGTGGTTCAGTTCGAGACGGATTTTGGGTTTGGGTGATGTCTCGGTTCGGGTTTGGTTAAACCCAGTCAAATCAGCAGCTTCGTGATGGGTTCAGGTCTCGACTCAGTCCAAATCGGTTCGACTCAGTGCATTTCGGTTCGACTCAGTCAACTCGGTTCGACTCGGTGCATTTCGGCTTGACTCGGTCAAGTCAGCCGGTCAACTCAACCGACTTCTTTCGGAGTTTCGACATGAAGATTCGGTAAAAGGTTTAGGACGAATATTACTTTCTTTAATTATTCCTTATTTTACACGTGAAGAACGAGCTCACGAACCGAATAAATCGACGAAATTATTAGTTAAAAACACTTGAATTATTATTTAGCTTGTTTATATAATTTGATTACATACATATGCATTGTTGAAGCTTGATTGAATTTTGAAAAATAACGACAACTTGTGTTGTCAGGGGCGTCCAAAAACAGAGGAAACTCTGCCCGTTTTTCGGGAAAACCCGTAAAACAAAACGCGTTTTAATATCCAATAAACCATCGGTTTCAAATGAACTTTTAGAAAAACAAGTACAAGTATATACTTACTTTCTACGACACGTTACAACTTACGAAAACGGCGATTCGGAAACAATTTACAACTATAAATATAGTTATTTTAAACATCGAGATTTCGACAATTCTTTTATAAAAATAAATATAGTATATATATTTATTTCGAATAACAAACAACACAACTTCTTTTATAAAAATAAATATAGCTTATATATTTATTTCGGACAGTTTATATATTTATTTCGGATCTCAAACAATACGACGATTCTTTTATTAAAATAAATGTAGTTTATATATTTATTTTAAGTATCAAACAACATCAACTCTTTTATAAAATAAATATAGTTTATATATTTATTTTAAACATCAAACGACTCGATCCTTTATAAAATAAATATAATTTTATATTTATTTCTAACACCTAAACGGCAAATGCTCGTATTTTGATAATCATCATACGAAACGCGATATACATAATAAGAGTTTGTTGTGTGTTATTTTCATATAAATATTCTTTATATACTCGTACGACTTCTCGGAACGACTAGCACTATTCTATCGAGATATTTATATTTTGTATAAATATTTATATATTTGAAATTTCTCAAAAACCAAGTCTTTCAAAGACTTATTAAATTGTTAGTCCTTAACGACGTTAAACGAGCTAACGAGTATAACTTCTTCGTTTCATTTAAGTTAACAACTTACCGTTGAATCGTTCGGTTAACGATTCGGTAGAGCTCGGTGACATGTAGTTTAGTTACTGCGTTTATTTAGAAACTTATAAGATATTCCGTGTTCGGAATATTGTAGAATGCACGCTAGCAAGTCAAGTCTTGGAAACGACATCACGAAGTCGTAATTAGCTCGCTTTGTACAAGGCAATTCAGGTGAGTTCATAATCCCACCTTTTTACGGTTTTACATTTTTATAAATGTTTTCAGGGTGGAAAGACTTGCACGTTTTGTAGAAACATATAAAGATTTCGATGAACAAAGATTGCATATTTTAGACAAAGCACGTTTTGCAAGAACATACAAGGTTTTTGATTGAACGAAAACTCATATTTCTAAATCATGTTACGAATGGATTTCAAGGAACTCAAATGGTTTACGAATGAATCATACTAAATATACCGGTTTTACAAAACAAATGCGTATTACTGAAATGTGAATGATTTTCATGACTAGGGATGGGATCGTCTAGTTATAATATTGGGACTGGGTTGGTCTGCGTTTGAGGAACGGGACACCCAGTGAGTTTCGTGTCCCCCCCCCCCCCCCCCTTTTCTTTAACTATTTTCAGTTTTATAACTTCGGGGGTGAAGTACATGTTATAACTGTTTCCAAACATTAGTGATTGGTATGGTTAGCTAAGGAAGGGTACACCTAGATCATGTGAGTGGTGGGTATAACGCTTAAGGCCATCAATCCTCATTGTAGGACCGGGGGACATGAGTGATAGATCTAATTGGGTGTAGCTAGCCCCGCCCATGTTGGACCAGGGTTGGCCCATGGGTAGACTATGTCTTACAGCCGGAGGCCCGGTGCAAATCTGCTAGGTTTGAGCTTTCCTATATCACTTCACACATATCAATGGCCTTGCAAACCATTGGTGATCTGTCTTTCCTTGTTGCTTTCATACCGGGATTTATAAACTTACATACATACTTTAAATGTTTACAAATGTTTATAAGTTTATTTGGAGCTCACAGTGTTTATATATCAGGCTAAGAAAAATGATTTTTTCTGTATTTACACGACAACTTTAAAATCGGTTATCAAAAAGATTTGTTTTAAATATTTTCCAAAACAAACTATGAACTCGCTCAACTTTATGTTGATTTTTCGCATGTTTCTTTCTCATGTTACTTTCTCAAATTATGGAACGGTTGGAATATGAGAACCATTGGAGATTCGAGTACTTAGTGGGTGTTCATTTTCTAGAAGTCTTAGCTTATTTGCTTCCGTTGTGCAATGAAGATACCAATCCAGTCACGCCAGCTCTGATATTTTCGAGGTGTGACAAAAGGAAGGAGGGCTCATTGGCGTCCTCGTTTTGAAGGGGTGCGACTTCCACCAGAACCTCTTGTAAGTTGTCAAGAGGAGGTTCCGCGGGGATGTCATCCCACCTGGTGGGGTTAATGACTCCTTGAGCTAAGTTCCAATCTTCTTGGGGAAGGATTGGTTCCATGGGAGGAGTTACAAGAATGTTCAGCCTTTGGTGCAAGAGGTTGATTTCTTGGAAACTGTTTTCTAGCCCCACCGTGAGATAATTGATACGGTCGATTAGGACTTCTTCTACGGATGTCATTTCGTCGAGAGCTTCTCATAGTGCATCACATAGCGCACAAGAGTTGCTTCGATTGAAGGCCTTCGTTCCCTACGACTGTTCCTTGAATGTGCTGAAGAGGTTCCACTATTCTGGCTCGACATTCTATGAAAAACAAGTCGAAAAGTTTAATTTAATGAAACAGTACCTCGGTCACGGCCCCGTGCTCACTGAGCACAGCCCCGTAGCCACCTCTCTGCAGGTTTTTGTGACAAAGAATCTTGGAGCTTTAAATTATTTTTCTGACTTTTGAAGCATTTTTTAGCCGAAATAACTTAAAACAGTGTTGTAGAACTTATTTTTGACAAGATTCCTTGAACAAAAATCTAGCAAATATCACAATAAATCTTGAAAACATGGAGATTTCAAACTTTAAAGGAGGTTTTGAGGAGAAAATGATGAAGAAGGCAATGGACAAAAGTAGAAAAGACAAGATGGTTCTTAAAAACCTTCTTTAGAATATTCCTAGTATGGTATATGTGAAGATCCCACCAGATCTTTGTCTTTGGAATGGATCCAAGAGTGCAGGAATCTTGCTACATTTATAGAAAACGACAGCACGCTGGACACGGCCCCGTGTGCAGACAAAATTCTGACACTTTTTGTCCGTATTCAGACCAAAAGTCAGACGGGAATCTTTGGGTGGACACGGGGGCGTGCTGACCTGGACACGGCCCCGTGGCTAGAAGTTTTTTATGAAGTTTTGTCTATTTTTAAGGAGTTTATCCGGATCGGGTGGTTCCTTACTGGATGGAACAACACCGAAGTGCCTGAGATACCTAAGTTGCCCTAGCTTTAGACAAGAACGCAAGAGGTTATCCGAAAGGGTGATTCCGAAGCTAAATATCGGTGGGCAAGTCCAACCTTTATTTCCCTTGTCCGGGCTCTCATTAAAGAAGGTATATGTCGAATCGCTCAGGTCTATGAATGCATCGGTAGAAACCGATGGGGAGTCCTTCACGGCACAATCGACACAGGGACGACTATCGCTCAAGTCCTCGCAAGAGTTAGAAGTGATTTCTGGAGCAACGATGTTGTTATAATCCAAATGCAATCTTAATAATTCTCCTTGATCCTCGACTTGAAATGAACTAGTTATATCCATCTCAAGTTCTTTTATCCACCTGAGAATTAGTTCTTCCATTTGAAATGATTCTTCAAGAATCATTTCATTTAGAAGGGATGATTGAGAGCATTCGAGGGAGAGATAGGGATTGTTTTTACTTCCGCCCATCTTAAGGCTACAGGAAAACAATGGGTCTATATAGTGGGGATTGTAATTTAAAAAATAACATTTTAAATCTTCATGAGTTCCACCACATATTTGACACCACGTACCATAAGAGGAGCAAAAGTAAAAATGATCAGTATCACTCATGTTTGCGTCAGAAATTACCAACCGTTGGGATCTCACGGTTCTGCTTTCAGTATCTAAAACTTGGGCACGGGGGCGTGTTTAGTGGGCACGGCCCCGTGTTCAGCTACTATCTGACTTAAAACAGGATTGCTAGTACCAAAGATTGGGCACGTGGGTGTGTTCAGCGGGCACGACCCCGTGCTGAGCTCTGCAGAAGCTGAAAAATTACGAAAAATCTTAAAAAAAAACAGAAAAATAAGAAAAACGAATAGGCCGTTGATTCCTAACTTTCTTAAAAATCCTTGTGTCCCCTGCAGCGGCGCCAAAAACTTGATGCGTGTGTAGCGGGATATGTTTTTATGTATATTTTAAGCCCTTTTTAACACTTTAGTCAAGTTTTAAATTTATAAAACACGATATTCTACTAACACTAAACACACATATGGGAAAGTGCACCCATCGTGAGCGTAGTATAGCGTTGGTAAGATACCGAGGTCGTCCAAGGACACAAGATCTTTTAATACCGGTTTATCCTGAACGTCTAATCAAATCCAAAGTTTAGAAAAGGTTTTAAAAATGAAAATTAAAAACTAAAAATGATGAAAAATAAAATAAAAACAGATTGACAAGATGAATCACTCGGATCCGACTCGCCTTTAGTGTAACATTTGACGATTTCCGCACTTTTGCACTTTTTAAGAGATTATCTTAGTTATAGTAGTAGGCCCCTCTTTTGAAGGTGACGTTACCCTCAACCCAGTAGTTTGAGTCAGCAAGGATATAATCCTAAAGGTTCGGAATATTGAAAGATAATTAATTAAGTTATTAATGCGTAATGTGATAGGCCCCTCTTTTGAAGGTGACGTTACCCTCGGCTAAGTGGTTTGAGTCAGCAGGGATACAATCCCAAGTAGCCGGGTTAATGTATTAATAGTAGTTTACATATGAGGGGATCAATCCATTCGCACCCCCGCCATCCAATACCAGTGGGTATTGAAGGAGGTCCTAGTAAGCTTGTCCCAGGTCCTTGCAGGATCTATACACTGAACAAGGCAAGAACCTTACCAAGCCATACCCTTAACACCGACCAGGTAGCCAACATATCTCTATATAGACCGTAGAGATATGAATAGTGAAAATCTTTTATTTTATATAGACAGTAAAATAATGCCAAGACACCACGGACAAATGATAAGGAAGTTTCACCTTCAACATAAGAAACTAGTTATTAAAGTCATTACTACAAAACCAAATAAAAAGTGCGAAAAGATTAAAAATCAAAAGTATTACACTAAATGCTTGTCTTCACCAAGTGATGTAAGAAACTTAGGCAAACATGGCCTTTGATTGTCAAGAACTCTTAGTATCAATCTTGGATCCCGAGACTACTACACAGACTATAAGATGGATGATGGATGATGGATGATGGTGTTGGATGTGGGTGTTGTGATGGTGGTGGAGTGTGGGTGAAGTGGTAGAGAGGTGGTTTGCCAAGGGATGCCTTTGAAGTGAACCAAGCACCCCTATTTATAGCCTGCACAGAAGCCTGGACACAGCCCCGTGTCTATCCTTATTCTCTTTCTTCATTAATTGCAATTTGTCTGCATTAGCTCCACACACCCCCGTGTCCACTGGGCACGGCCCTGTGTGGAGAAGCGTATACGTACTATCAAGATTTGCTTGGATTTTGCGAATCTTAGCGTTGACCACGGTCGGTGTTGAGCTGGGCACGCCCCCGTGTCGGGAATAGAAGCTTCTATAGCTTTGTCCTTTCTGCAGACACCTGGCCACGCCCCCGTGTCCGCGGGGCACGGGGCCGTGGTCAGCCTTCTGTTTTCTTGTTTTTGCTTGGGAAGAAGCTGTCGAGGGGTCGGGCATGCTACGTTTGTTCCTTTTCTTGTATTTTTGTTAGATTTTGCTGCATATTTGTTCCTGTTGTTCATTCACGCTCATTTAGTCCTGAAAATACAAAAGAAAGACAAAAGTACACCTTTTCCAACATTAGTACTAAAAAAAGGGTTAGTTTATGCCTCAATTGATGTAATTTATATGTTGCATTTTACACACATCAACCACGTGTCAGACCACGTGTGGAAGCTAGGCGCTGACTCACCAAGGCTACCGCCGCCTTTTTGGTGCTCGCGGGCCACAGCAGGCTTAGCCTGGGGCTTCGCGGGGCGCGACAAGGTGCCGGATCAGCCTATAAATTGAGGTTCAGGCCTCATTTGAATCTTTTCAATTTCCCGAATTCTCTCTCAACTTTGTTATAAGTAGAATTTAAGCTCGGGCATAATACCCACTATAAAGCTAAGCTTTGCCTCGTTGTAAGTACTATAACCCTGCTATTACCCTACACGATTGATTTAGGATTCCGTAATGCATGTCGGCTCTGCCCGACTCAGTCATTGGAATTTTGTCTCGTGTGTACACCCGATTGATTTAGGATTCCGTAATGCATGTCGGCTCTGTCCGACCCAGTCATTGGAATTCTATCTCGAGCTGTACGGTTAATTTGAATTGGCTTATTTTACTAACATGTGTGCATTATTTGATTTAATAGATAATAACCAGGAGATTCCCATGAAGCTTTAGTATTATCTAAATTTGCAATGTGAGTACATCTGCTTTTTGCCACTTTTTAAAGTCACAATGTTTTACCAAAACCTCATAATATTTTAACTTACACTTAACAGTAATTGAGTATTTGTGATTCTACAATTACTGCCGGTATGTTGGGGTTTTGTATAGAAAATGTGGAAAAACGTTATCATTGGACAAAGAGTTAGCCAATGGATAATATGACCCATAATTCAGGGTTTGACAGTACTGAATGAGTAATTGATTAGATATAAACAAATGTAATTGCGGGTTGCCGTCAATTCTGTAAAAGCAATAAAACTGTTTTGATTAAACTGGGATGCACTCACCAGTATTTCTTGCTGACAAAATATTTTAAAACGCGATTCAGGTAACATAATGTGAAAGCCAAATAGAAGCCAGCTGGAGAGCACCGAAGGCTTAGAAAATTGGCTCTAAAAGTTACCTAAATAAACAAGAAGTTTTTGTTTTCAATAATTAGGGTTTATCCCTACAATTGTATTGTCAAATGAACTTGTTTTATCCCATAGCTTTATTATTATAAAAGATGGTGGTTTACTCTGATAAAAATATTTCCTAACTACGATCCTGATATATTACGCTGCCAAATTAGTAAACACTGATACCACCCGCTCTGAGGCTTGCGACGCCCGCTCCTGGGGTTGAGGTCGAGGGTTTCGACAAGCTTACCTCAACCAATACCCCCAACTCGTTAGTTGATTTGAAGGTCGACCAACCTAAGCCTATTTTGTTCAACTACAAGCACTTCGCTGCTTGCAATCCTCAACCCTTCACTGGCAACGATGGTGTTAGTAAGATGCTTGAGTGGTTCGATAGCATCGAAGTGACATTCATCAACAGTGAATGTCCTAAGAACCTGAAAACCCAAAGCGCTACTGGTATCTTCCAGGCGAGAGCTCTCGACTGGTGGACGAACAAGCGTAATATCCGATCCAATGAAGCTGCCTACGCCCTTTCTTGGGCTGAGGTTAAGGAACTAATATGACAGAATTCTGCCCTCCCCATGAGGAGCAGAAGCTTAAGGAAGAGTTCTGGAACCTCAAGCAGATTGGTGATGATAACCTTGGTTACACTACTCGTTTCAAGTAGTTAAGCATTATTGTACCCCACCTGGTTTCAACTCCTGAGAGTGCTATCAGAAAGTACTTGCAAGGTCTTCCCTCAGCTATTCGTGACACCATTGAAGCCATAAGACCAGATACCATAGAGCTAGTCTATCGCCTAGCTGCAAGCCTTAACTACAACCGTGTGAGAGATAAAAAACCACAACCTCTATCACTACCAAATCAGTGAACCAAGCTACCACCGAACCCAAAGAGCCCAAAGCCCAGTCGTGTGACAACAAGGGCTAGAAACACAAGTTTCAAAGTCAGAGTTGCAACGCGATAACACCTGCTGCTAATCCAATCCCCCACAAGAACCCACCATAAAGCCTTTCACTAGGACTCATCCCAAGTGTAACTGAGAGTCCAGGATCCGGCGGGTTTAGACGGAAGATTATACAGGATAGAACTAATTTGGTAAAATATTAATAATAAGAATGGAGTAAAAGCAGAATAGTCGAAAGCTTCATTCGTATCGAAAGAGTTTACATCATTTACAAGCTGGAGAAAAAAATTCTCCAGCATTTCCCCTCTAGGAACCAAAACTTCTTTTTTCTACAGCATTTCCCCTCTGGGAACCAAAACTTCTCTCAGCTCTCACTCATAACTCCTATTTATAGGCAGACATCTCCGTCGAGTGAGGCTTCGTGCAAATGGACTAGCTTTCTTTCGTGCGAGTGGACTAGTGTCCCTTCGTGAAAAGGGTTCCTTCGTACGAAGGGAACTTTTCACTACAAAACCGTATTTTTTATTCTCATCTATACAATATTCAACACATGCTTAATCTAGCCTATTCGCATAGCGACAGACACACAGAATATGCACTAACAATTTCCCCCTTGTACCTTACTGTCGAAACTTGATCTTTGCAAAATGAGAGTCATGTTTGAATATTTGCAACTTCAATCAGGCATCTTGATATCTACAATTCATTCCCCCTTGATTGATGATTCGGGCTTGCATTATCTTCATTATGCATAAATTCCCCCAGAAATGAATCTTCAGGTCTTTGTTTGCACAGTTTCCAACCTCCTCTGATTTGCTATACCACAATCTTCGTCAATAAACACCAACTTGAAACTAATTCATGCAGCGTTTCAGTTTCAGCGTTAATCATATCCGTGTTCGGTTTTGATTTACCACTACAGCTCCATCTCTTAATCTTCAAAAACCCAAACATCAATTGATAGAAACTTCGAATCACCACACCGGTAAACTTCAAGTCTATGAATACCCATGAAAATCTGAAATCCTGTTTTCCGTAATCATCTTTAAGCACACTCCTGAATAATTGAACAGTGTAAACGGTAATCTCCACGGTCAGCAGATCTTCATCTGATAACAGATCATCTGGTAAGACATTCAAATCTCAGAAACATTATTTCGTGATCAGATTCACATTCTTCCTCTTCAGTCATGAAAACAGATGTCTCGTCTTCTCTGTTAGTTCTGACAGCAACTTAATCAACAAACATCGTCATTCCCAGGCGGTTAGTCTCAAAAACAATTCCCCTGCAAGAAGATTAACCATTCTGACACTTTAGACTATCATAAATCTATGATATCTTTTAAGTATCGACAATGCTAATGCATCTCCTGACGCTAATCCTTCTAACCAGCTTGACGAACACCTGGGGCTCAAACCCTAAGACATCAATCTGATCATGATCTGTAGAATCTGAACTTCCTATGATCATGAACTAACGAATCCAGATCCTATCCATCCTCATATAATCTAAAGTCGAAACCACCCGAATGCTGTTGCATGTCACGAATTTCAAAAATGCCAGAATTTCAATATATTCTATGAAATTTTTATTCCCCCTCTAATCTTTATCACTGAATCCCCCCTCAAACTTGGCAAATTCAGTCCTCTATGTTATCTGAAATACTCAACTATGCCGAAAAGGTATCATTTTGGCCCAAAAAAGTCAGTTTTTCATCAATGCGGATTTTTCAATTTGGCCCATTAATAGTCAGATAACCAGATGATAAACATTCTGCATATGTATCATGACTACCCCACCATCTTCAACAATTTGTGATCGCATCATCATATATGTTCTCTGAAGTACCCCACGGTGTCCCTGAACAGCCCGTATTTGTCGGTAAAATCTCGAAAAAAAATTCAATCACCAATTTTTTTTTTCTGGAAACTCGTCTCATCACCGCGATCAAAAAATGCCTTTTTAGGTAATTGGCTCATTCGTGCGAATGGAGTTGGTCCATTCGTGCAAATGAGATGATTTTTAGAACGAATGAACATGATCCCTTCGTGCGACTGACTTAGTCCCTTTGTGAGACTGGACTAATCCTCTTCATGAGAAGGGCTCATTCGCACGAGCACTGCTAATCACATTTTTCGATCCAAATTCTTTATTTCTGCGAATTTCATGATGATACTTCAATATATGAACGAAAATCAATTCCGAATGTAATGATGTATTCAATTTCAAATTCCATCCGTGAATTGATGTTGGTGCATGCGTCTGTCGACTTCGTCTTGTATCGAGTCTTACTTTGTATTTAGATAGATCAGGGCACGTAGTACGAGAAAAATGTCAAAATTAGGTTAAGAGGTAATTTCGCACGGAATTAACATTCGCAATTCCGCACGAAATCAGCAAGACCATTTCAAACGAAATCACTGATTCCGCTTGAAATGTGATTTCGTGTGAGCATGTTCAAGCGGAATCACATTGCGTATTTATAGGTGCATCCTGATTTCGTTTGAGACAGTTCTGAAGTTTCCGGTTGAGAGCCGAAGTGCTGCCGAAGTGTCTACTCGTTGTAAATCTTTGTCAAATCAATCTATAGACAGTTTAAAGTGTATATCTTGCTGAATTGAACTTGATACGTCTGTTTCCGCCTTTCGTATTGAGAAAAACTCTTCTGATCGACTCGTTTGGGTCTGAAAACGATCCTACAAGTGGTATCAGAGCTCAGGAAGAAGAGTTCTTACCAATTCAGCTGCAAAATCTGTTTTCTTCACCTTCTTTTTCAATATTAACAACTTTTCATGTTTAAAATCGTCTAATTTTCTCACATTATATGCGCAATAGTGTTTTAACAAACCCTTGAAAGTTTCAGATCTTAAAACGGATTAAAACTTGATCAATTTGACAAAATTCAGCTCGAGTTGATGACATCAGCATAATTTCACACGAAATTAGGGTTTAGTTTCGCTTGAAATAGCCTTATTCCGCATCAGAGTATAATTCCGTTTGAAAATTTTCATGCGAAATTAGTAATTTCGCTTCAAGTTTCTATTCCGTTTGAAAGGGCGTTATTTCACACGAAATCAGGTAATTCCGTGTTGAGCTGGTATTTCGTTTGAACAGGTAATTCCGTGTGAGATTGGGATTTCGTTTGAAAGTGTTGATTCAGTTTGAAAAGGCTTATTTCGTACCAAAAGGTTATTCCGCGTGAAACTTAATTCCGTTTGAGCATTATGATTTTTGTGATATTGTAAAACCGAATCATGGAAGAGGAATTTTATAACGCATTTGCTACTACTCCGACTACTCCGGCTAGTGTTACTTAGAACTTGACTATGGAAAATGAAACGGGCACTATGCAAAAACCGCCAAAGCTTATGAACATTGAAGATTATAAAGGATGGGAGGAACGATTCAAAAATTGGGTGCAAGCAAATTATTTGGATGCTTGGGAATGTGTTGAGACGAAATATGTTAGACCGTTGAATGATGAGGAAGAGGAGATTGCTATTAAAGATTTAAGTGTTGATGATAGAAAGAAATACAAAAATGAAAAGATGATGATTAGTCTATTGCATCAAGCTTTGAAGGAAGATATTTTGGTTTTACTGCAACACACTGGAAGTGCATATTCATTTTGGAGAGCTTTAAAATCAAACTTTGTTGGAAGTAAAGAAATAATCAAGAACAAAAAATCACTTTTGAAGAAAGAGTTCGATTTATTTCGTGGTTTGAGAACTGAAAGCACAAAGCAGATCATCGAAAGATATTGCAATCTGTTAGTCCAAATGAAAAGAGTGAGCATCAATAAAGATAATGAAGAGTTGGTAGAAAAGTTGGCTGATGCATTGCCACATGAAACTTGGGGCATATATTTGATAATGTTGAGAAATAAGAAAGATTTTGGGAATTTGACACTGAATAAATTCATTGAAAAAATTGAAGCTCAAGAGATGGAATAAAGAAAGATTTTAAGAATGAAAGATTTGATGGTGAACAAGATATCGGTCTTTATTACAAAGGAGGTATCAGTGATAAGACCAACATGTCACCGAAAGTTGAAACTGCATTCAATGTTAAGAGTTCATCTGGAGGATCTTCAAAAGGATCAAGCAACAAAACAAGTTTTTCACCATATCCATCATTTGATCCGAATCTGTCAACAACAAAGAATGTCAAGAGGTTACAATGTAACATTGTTTTAAACCTTGAGAATGATGAGAATTTCTCGGAAGAGGTGGCAAAAAACCATATGTCTTTGTTGGGAACTGTGCTGGAATCATATGAAAGTCTTGTAGCAGGAAAGATCGGGAATCCAATGTTGACAAAAGAGGATTACGATCAGATTGATGCTGAGGAGATGGAATTGATGGATATAAAGTGGTGTTTAGCGAGTGTGTTGAGGAGAGCTGAAAAGTTTAAACAAATTACAGGAAGAGATGATTTCTGTGATGCAAATGTTTCTACTTTAGGATTTTATAAATCTAAATTTACTTGTTTTCGTTGCAGGGAAAAAGGACACTTCAAGAGAGAGTGCACAAATCGCGAAGCAAGTGGAGCTCAAAATCCGTTCAACAATAATGACTATTATCGGAAAGCAATTTATCATCAAGTTGCTCAACACCAACAAGAGCCACAAACTGCACATGCCAGGAAGATAATCGAAGAGTCATCAAAGAGAGGTTGTATGGTGAATCAAAATGATAACAAATCATCGAAAGATTTCAGTTGGGACAAATATGTTTCAGCTGATAGTAAAGCATGTCTGATAAATCAAGATGATGAAAAATTACCAGAAGGGTTTAGCTGGGCAAATTTCAGTTGGGATGATTATGATCCTAACAAAACTTCAAATTACAAAGCTTTTGTTGCTCGAGTTGCTGAAGACAGTGATAATGATGATGATTATTATGCAAGAAGATTGGAAAAGGACTTAAGAATGATAGAAGAGATTGACAGTGATGAAGAAAAAGCTAAAAAGAAAAAGAAGAAAGTTAAAAAACCCGTTAGCAGTGATGATGAAGAAGTTCCTGTGATAAGAAAAAAATTAAAAGACATTCCAGTTTTCAAAGTTGATGCAGAAACTGATGCACAAAAGATTCCGGTGAAATGTGAAAACTGTGAAGCAGTAAAGAAGCAAAACAGTACATTGATTCATAAATTAAACAGATTGAAAGAATCTTATGATGTTCTAAACAAAGCAATGAATCAGTACAATCAAACAAGCAGTGAACAAGCAACAGCAATGAAGACACTTCAAGGAGCTTTCATGACAAAGCAGAAAAGTGTTAACAGTTACATTGAAAAATGTGCTGTGCTTGAACAAAAACTGGAAACACAAAGGATTGAAACAGAAAGAGTTAATAGGTTGTTAAAAAGTTACTCATGTACTTCTTATGTTATTGACAGGGTTTATCCAACTGTTGAAGGCATGAAGGCATTTGAAGAAGATGAAGTATCTGAAAAGAAGAGTTTTGCCAGACAACATCGATGTCATTTTCACATCGTCTGACATTGATCATGAGTCCGAATTAATAAAGAAAGTGGTCGATCAGGTGTTGGATAACGATGAAACTGAGGAGTCAAAGTCGGAGTCAAACTCAGAGTCAAAGTCTGACAAATCGGAGTCAACAGTCAAAAAGGACAAACGGGTTTACAATAAAGAGTTTTTGTTATCAAAATCTAATTTAAATGACAAACCAATTAAAGTAGCATATACTTTGAATGATTCTGACAAATTATATTCTGATGAAGAATTTCCAATAAGAGGTGTCAAAACTGAAATGATTAACAAGGTTTTCAAACTAACAGAAATCAATATTTCTGAAATAAAAGATGTAAATCTTTCTGAAAAACCTAAAAAGTACACCTTAAGAGATCAATAACGATTAAACAAGAAAAAGGGTTACAGTTCTGGTTCGGGGTTTCAAAAGAAACCAAACCATAATGGTAATTTCAAAAGAAAAGGTCTTGGTTTTATTCCTCCGAAAAATCATAAAAAAGAGAAAACTTATAAACTAAAAACTGTTTTTGTTTCAGGAATATCAACGGAAGAAGAAAAGGAGCAATTGTTCAGAAGGCAGACAAACAAAGAATTCCTTGCAAAGAAGCAAGAAGAAATGATGAAAGAAATTTTTCAGAAGAAAGAAACGAGAACCTGTTCTCAATGCAAAAGTGTTGGTCATATTACCAGGAACTGTCCAAAGACAATTCAAACAAAACAGGGAATTTCTGAAAAATTGAAAGAAAAGATTGTTGAGAATGAATCACCAACCAAACAATTTAAAGTTTTCAAAAATTCGAAGTTTGAGGTTGGTGAATGTTCAAAGGGTTTTTACAGAAGAAGAGCAAATCTTGACAACCAAAAATGGGTTGTTAAGAAATCTGATGATAGTTCTAGCAATGATTCTGATTCGTCAAAATCAGAGGAGCTATTTTCAGGCGATGAATCTGATTCCACAAAGTCAGAGGAGCCACAAGCTGAGTTAAAATTGGAAACATCAGTGCCGCCAATGGATGATGTCAATTTTCCACCATTGCGGGCTGAGAATTTTAAACAAAAAGTTGGTAAAGTTGAGATTTCAAATCAATTTTTCTCTGAAAAGAAAGAATTTGATATTGAAAAAGCTTTTAACCCCAAAGTGCAACATATTTTTGGGAAAATGGTTGATGGGAAGGTCAAAGGGGTGAAAGAATTTTATGAGGAGAAAATGAAGAAACCAGGTAAGGATAGGTCATCCTAGGTTTGTGACTGGGATGGAACCTATTATGATGAATGAAAAACCAGGACTTGCCGGAGCTTCCAGGTTGGTAAGAGTGGAGCAGGAATCGGCATCTTTCTTAAGAAATTCACGTTTGTGATATTTCATCTTACAAGTGGTAAATCAGGGACATTAAGTTGTACTTGATTTTCTACAAGTGATAATGGTTGGTTGATTTTTAAAACTGTTATATTTTTTCAAGTGGTTGAAAAAACAAGGTGATGAATTGATCCCCTAACCTACAAGTGGTTTGTAAAATCAACAAAACTTATTTTCCGGAAAAACCATTTGATTAAAACAAACATAAGTGTTTTGAAATCATAATGGGAAAATAGTTTGTTGTCAGGGGGAGTTCTGATTGTTTATGCTAAGTGGATGGCGAATTGAAGCTATTCGATAACAGTTGTCACTTTACTTGTATAGTTTGTTTTAAAATTTCTTTAAATGATTTTGAATTTTAGGGGGAGTAAGAATTTTCAGAAAATCCAAAAACATTTAAAAAAAGGCAAAAACATGATAAAACAAAAAAGAGTTGTGTTGTAGATAAGAGGAAATGATGGTACATCAGTGGACGATCACATCATGCTAAAGAATTGAAAAGTCATAATGTGATAAACGGTCTCACTGATGATGTGCCAGTAGGTTTTTACATATTTAGTAGATTATGACGAGATATAAACCTAAATTTCAAACTTGCTTATATCGTGGGGAACATCTCTCGGATATATGGGTAACCCCCGAAATCTTGTTTGAAAGGTCCCTCTTTCTGAGATACTAGGTCTTTATACTCAGTGATATCTGGGGTATTATCCCGTGACTTCTGATTTTGCGAAAGCAATGGCCTAGTCCCCGTATAATACTTTCTGCTTGCTTGAAATATAGCATCGCCCTCAGTACAAAAAATGATGAAACATTGCAAAATGCTAATCATGTGCTATTGAAGAAAAGATTCTCTAAAGGGAACACACCAAAAGTCGAAGCCGTCATCTCTCTGATTTTGCGGAAGCAATAGGCGGAACTCTCACGGCCCTCGTATTTTAACCCCTTACAGATATCATCTAGGTATACTCACATGTAAGACTGAATATTGGGATCTGGATACGGGAGTATATTCTGAGGTGGGACACGCGAATAAATTTAAGTCTCTAAAACACTAATCTCGTATCTCGAAACAGTTGAACTTTGTGTGAAAATTTAAGTGGATCAATATACTGACAATCTAAGTGAATCGTTAAGAACTTAAAATGTTTAAAGCTTAACGGTGTTGGTGATTTGTCTCAAAAACTGATAAGATCCTCTTACACAATCTCACAAAAATATTGTATGTAAATATTTCTTTTCTGCATTTCGTTTATGTTCAAAAATCCAAAAAGATTTTTAGTGTGTTTTAGCATAAATTTTGAAGAATTCAAAAAGATTTTCGACAACTGATGTTGGAGAGCTGATTTTCAAAGTTCCAAGTGCTAAGCTTGATGAACAGGTTTGGGAAAGTTTGTTTAATCTGAGAAAAAGTTTTTGAATAGTTTTCCCACAAGTGGTCATTAGATGTTTTTAAATGAAAAATCATTCTATTCATAAAAGTGGTTCATCAGAGGTTAACTTTGTTAAATCATTTTTTATAGATAATTGCAAAGGTAGTTGGTTGTGCCTACAAGTGGTAAGCAGAACCTAAATTTGTCAAATTTTAAAATTGTGAAATTTATTTTGAGGTAGAGAATGTGCAGGAATGAAGATTGGCTAGAGCTAGGTTATGATTTCTGAGGATCCTGTGGTTACAATGAGTCAGGTTATAATGTTGGAATATAATTTTTCCAGACTGCGATCCCAAGCACAATTTAAGGGGGAGTCTGAAGTTGTACAGAGTCACGTTCTGATTCTGGACCCGATGTTCATGCAAACTGATGATGCTGATGAATTTAAGGAATCAAGAGATATGATCAAGAGATTGTAAGAACCAGATACAGATCTTGGATTGATAGTGAGATATAGCCAGGTCGAGATCCTGAAGAAGAAGAGAAAGAGAAAGATTGAGGATGCTTTACATTGTTAGATACTTTGGAAGAGTTCGAGGAGACTGATAAAGATTGAAGATTGAAGACTCGACATTGAAGACTCGTCAACATTCGAGGGGGGAGTCTGTTGGTGCATGCGTCTGTCGACTTCGTCTTGTATCGAGTCTTACTTTGTATTTAGATAGACCAGGGCACGTAGTACGAGAAAAATGTCAAAACTAGGTTAAGAGGTAATTTCGCACGGAATTAACATTTGTAATTCCGCACGAAATCAGCAAGACCATTTCAAACGAAATCACTAATTCCGCTTGAAATGTGATTTCATGTGAGCATGTTCAAGCGGAATCACATTGCCTATATATAGGTGCATCCTGATTTCGTTTGAGACAGTTCTGAAGTTTTCGGTTGAGAGCCGAAGTGCTGCCGAAGTGTCTACTCGCTGTAAATATTTGTCAAATCAATCTATAGACAGTTTAAAGTGTATATCTTGCTGAATTGAACTCGATACGTCTGTTTCCGCCTTTCATATTGAGAAAAACTCTTATAATCGACCCGTTTGGGTCTGAAAACGATCCTACAATTGACCTTCAATTTGATGTTTTACATCTAAAAATTCATAAAAACCCAGGATTTATGAGCGTAGGTGATTTAATCAACTGTTAGATCGATCAAATAGATACCATAGCTCTGATACCAATTGAGAGTCCAGGATCCGGCGGGTTTAGACGGAAGTTTGGACGGGATAGAACTAATTCAGTAAAATATTATTAATAAGAATGGAGTAGAGACAGAATAGTCGAAAGCTTCATTCATACCGAAAGAGTTTACATCATTTACAAGCTGGAGAAAAAATTTCTCCAGCATTTCCCCTCTGGGAACCAAAACTTATCTCAGCTATCACTCAGAACTCCTATTTATAGGCAAGATCCTCCGTGTGAGTAAGCTTGGAGCGAATGGAACAATCCATTCGTGCGAATGGACCAAGTTCATTCGTGCGAACTGAGCTAGTGTCCCTTCGTGCGAAGGTGATGTGTGCAAAATGTATCATATAAATTACATCAAATGAGGCATAAAACTGACCATTTTTAGTACTAATGTTGGAAAAAGTGTGTTTTTTTCTTCCTTTTGAATTTACAGGATCAAATGAGCTTAAACAAGCAAAAGGAACAAATATACAACCAAAACCAACATAAATACAAAGAAAATGAATAAACGTGACATGCCCGACCCCTTAGCAGCATCCCCAAAGCAAAAACAAAGAAACAGAAGACTGACCACGAGGCCGTGCCCACTGGACACGGGGGCGTGGTCAGACGCCTGCAGAAAAGACAAAGCTGTAGAAGCTATACGCCTACCATGGGGGCGTGTCCAGCTCAGCACGGGTCGTGGTCAGTGACCACGTGGCCGTGGTGAGACATCTAACCAGTTTCTTTTTTGTATTTATCGTAGGACTTGGAACCCAGTCGCAGCACTTGAACTCTATACGCAGTGCATAAGCTCCAGTTCAAATAAAGACATAAAAGAGCCTCTAGACGAACCCGAACGCATAAAGAGACTAAAAGCTAAAATTCAGGAGAAAGCTTCGGGGGACCAACTTCTAATGGCGGATCAACGTACCCTGGTGGATTACCTACGGCCCACGGTAGGTAATCTCGGAGCGCCATCAAAGCACCGAATGTCGATACCAACAACTTTGAACTTCGGCCGCATTTGATTCAAATGCTCCAAAATTCCGCAACCTTCCATGGCCTAGCTGATGAAGATCCCCATTTACATATTACCAACGTTTTGGAAATATGTGATACCTTTCGGATCAATGGAGCATCAAACGACGCCATCCGCCTCCGAATGTTCCCGTTTTCACTAAAAGACCGAGCAAAGGCTTGGCTTAACACCCTCCCAAGTGGTTCGGTAAACACTTGGGAAAAACTTGCCCAAAAGTTTCTATATAAGTATTTCCCGCACTCCAAAACCGCTAAATTAATGACTGAAATCAATACATATTCACAAGAGGACGGAGAATCCTTATATGAAACTTGAGAAAGATTCAAGGAGCTATTAAGAAAGTGTCCTCATCATGGTCTCGCAGTGTGGCAATAAGTATCCACTTTCTATAATGGGTTGTTGCCACACACAAGACAAACACTCGACTCTAGCTCTGGGGGACTCCTAGGTAATCGTCGCCCAAATGAAATTTATAATCAAATTGAGGAAATTCCTCAAAATAATTTTCAATGGCACACTCCCCGAGGCACAAAATCTATTGCCCCAGGCGCCCATAAGGTGGATGAAAACACCTCTTTACAAGTCCAAATTATCTTCAAAAATCAAAAAGTTAGAAATGGCAAAAACGACCTCGGTTATGGCTTGCAAAGGGTGTGGTGGGCCACATGAAAATTCGAGTTGTATGAAAGAACTGGATAATCAAACGGAAATGGTAACCTACATTGATAATAGACCTAGGCCTTCGGGTCCCCCAACGGGCACCTACAACGAAGGATGGCGTAACCACCCTAACCTTGGTTGGAGGGAGCCCGGCAACAGTAGTAACCAACAAAACCAAAACCAACGAACAAACTTTCAACAACAACTAAGAAATGAGTCACAAAATTTTTCTCAACAACAACAAGGGGGACACGGGAGAGGCTTGAAGACACCATTTCACGCCTCATCTCCGAAACCGAAAAAAGGAACTCTGATCGATTCCTACAAATGGAATCGAACTTTAGAAATCAACAAGCTAGTATTCAAAACATTGAAAAACAACTAAATCAACTAGCCCAAAATTTCTCCGAGAGGCCACAAGGCGCACTACCTAGCAATACCGAAACCAACCCAAAGGCGCAAGTACATCTCATAACACTAAGAAACCAGACCGTAGGTCCCGAGGGGGCCCCACTACCCCCATCCGACAAAAGTCCACCCGTTCAAACCACCACCTCACCTCCTACCCAAAAAGAAACAACTCCCCCGTCAAATCCCAAACCTACCAAGAACCCTTCGGTGCCCTACCCCGGTCGGTTACTTCGCCAAAAGACCGACGAGCAATTCACAAAATTCATAAACTTACTAAAACAATTTCATATCAATCTTCCATTTGTGGAAGTCTTCACTCAAATGCCAAAATATTTAAAATTTATGAGAGACTTCCTCACTCATAAAAGGAAGATTGAAACATTGCAATTAGTCAATTTAAGTGAAGAATGCTCCACCGTGCTACTCAACAAACTACCACAAAAGAAAATCGACCCCGGAAGTTTCACCATCCCTTGTTCCATTGGGGGATCACCTGTACGTAATGCACTAGCCGACCTTGGGGCTAGCATCAATCTCATACCCGCATCAATGTGTGACCGACTCGGACTAGGTAAGACGAGCCCCACAAAGATGAGCATACAACTCGCCGATAGGTCTATCAAATACCCACAAGGGGTCGCCGAGAATTTATTGGTAAAAGTCGAAGACTTTGTCTTCCCGGCCGACTTTGTCATACTCGACATGGAAGAAGACACCGAAGTCCCACTCATTCTAGGAATACTATTCCTTGCCACCGCTCACGCAATGGTGGATATGAGTGATGGGAAGTTAACATTGAGGGTCGGAGACAAAGAGATGAAGTTCGGGGTTAGGAAAAGAGTAGAAGACGACCCGGTCAAATACATGGATGTCATAGACTCAAGCTTGGATGACGCTCTCCGACGGTGCAACACGGGATGCGAGACATCCCGCTCGGGTAACATATGACTGACTTCGGGTCTAGCCAAGGACTCTTATAAACGTGGCGCACCACGGAGGCATTCCGTGGAACTATCCGTAGTTCTTAGTTTAGTATAACTTTTATGTTTTCTAGTTTAGCTTTACTTTTCAGGAATAAAACACACTCGAAAAGGTGGAGGTTACCAAGGGAATATTAAAATCACACCCCATGCACAAAAACAGAGCCTCTTGACAATTTTCCAGCATTACAACAAGTTCAGCACAGGGTTGTGCTTAGCCCAACACGCCTGCCCAGTTCAGGTAACTGGACACGAGGTCGTGCGCACTGAACACACCCCATGTCCAGACTTCTGTTAAATTCTGTTACTGGCGATCTGACCATGGGGTCGTGGCCAGATGCCCAGTAACATAAAATTTTGTTTTTCAACACCTTTTTACACATTCAATCAACCTAAAAACTTATTTTTAGGACACATTGAGGACAATGTGTAATTTAAGTATGGGGGGATGCTAAAACCTTGAATTTGCAAGTCCTAATAACAAGCCTTACACAAAACTCTATTGGAAACTTTAATCACCCCGAAATTTTTTAAAAAAATTTTCAGTTTTTTTTAGTTGTCCTGGTTTAATTTGGGAATAACAAATTCTAGAAAGGTTATATTTTTACAAATTTACAACCGATAGCGTCGTGATAAAAAGAACTAGCATAAGAAAATTATGAGAAGGCATGACAAATATAATTAAAATTTGATTATATATTCTTGATCACATTATAAACCCATTCCCACAACAAGTGAGTTTTGAGCCTTTATTGAGCATACAAACATATATCTTTAAACTAAATGCTCATTTTTCATTTCTTGTGTGAATAGCCGCTTGGTTCTTTCGACTTTAGAACTTGCCACGATGATACATTCCCGGTCCTTACCAACTTGAACCACAAGTAAGTAAATGATGGAGGCATTAGGACTAACCCATTTTCCTTTCAACACCATTATTTTTCATTTTTTTTATCACCTACCCAAAATCCCCCTAGTTAACCCCTTTGAGCCTAAACCTTTTCATTTCAAAACCCACAAAACAAACACCCTTTACCCACCAAAACCCTTTTTCTTTTCAACCCCTTTGTTTTAGTTAAAAGCTAGGTTATCTTGTGACGTCTCCTATAAAAAAATGGAAGTATTGTAATAAACAAACAAGTTCCTCAAAGAAATTTTGTTTGAATATGTTTAGTTTGAATAAAATTCACAAAAACAAAAAGTTTTATGACGACCGACGCTTTTTACGCTTTTTGCCCTTTTTACTAACCACTAACCAAAACCACCTAAACTTAGCCCAAGACCTAACCCTTTCCCAAAGTCATCTTGATATTTACAAAAGTCTATAGTTAAAAAGGTGGATGTTTGATTGCTTGGCAAGCATATGGTAGAAGTAAGTTCAATGCCGGTCTCGAATGTTTCACAAAAATACGTATTCGGTCGTGTGTTGAGTGAACTCCCGTGAGGTATGTGAACATGTATATAAATAGAATTTTAAAGAGGCATGATATGTCCAAATAAGTAATTTTTCTTATATAATGTTCTAAATAAATCATAACGAATAGGATTGTAACTAAAATAAAAAAAAAACCTAATAAAGATCTTGGATTCCCAACACTCAAGACAAGCCCAAAACTTCTCTTCTACCAATTCCATTTGGGTGTGTAAAGCCACATCTTAAAGAGTTTTGCTTGAGGACAAGCAAAGATTAAAGTGTGGGGGTATTTGATGTGTGCAAAATGTAACATATAAATTACATCAAATGAGGCATAAAACTAACCCTTTTTTAGTACAAATGTTGGAAAAAGTGTGTTTTTATCTTCCTTTTGAATTTACATGATCAAATGAGCTTAAACGAGCAAAAGGAACAAATATACAGCTAAAACCAACATAAATACAAAGAAAAGGAATAAACGTGACATGCCCGACCCCTCAGCAGCATCCCCAAAGCAAAAACAAAGAAACAGAAGACTGACCACGGGGCCATGCCCATTGGACACGGGGGCGTGGTCAGACGCCTGCAGAAAATACAAAGTTGTAGAAGCTTCTACGCCCACCAAGGGGGCGTGCCCAGCTCAGTACAGAGTGTGGTAAACTCTAAGATACGCAGAATCTTGCAAAATCTTGGTAGTACAGATACGCTTCTGCCCACGGGGCCATTCCCGCTGGACACGAGCCGTGTGGAGCCCTCTACTGACACATGCAATTAATGAAGGAAGAGAAAAGGCTCGCCATGGGGGCGTGCCCGCTGGACACGGGGCCGTGGCCAGGGCTTTGTGGAGGCTATAAATAAGGGTGCTTGGCTCACATCAAAGGCATCCCTTGGCAAACCACTACTCTCCCACTTTGCCACCACTCCACCACCACTACAACACCCACATCCACCACCATCATCCATCATCTATCTTTAGAGTGTAGTAGTCTCGGGATCCAAGATTGATAGTAAGAGTTCTTAACAATCAAAGGCCATGTTTGATTAAGCCTCTTACATCACTTGGTAGACAAGTCTTTTATGTATTACTTTTGATTTTTAATCTTTCGGCACTTTTTATTTGGTTTTGTATTAATGACTTTAATAACTAGTTTCTTATGTTGAAGGTGAATTTTCTTTATCAATTGTCCATGGTCTCTTGACATTACTTTACTGTCTATATAAAGTAAAATATTTACACCATTCATGTCTCTACCGTCTATATAGAGGCATGTTGGCTACCTGGTCGGGGGTTAAGGGAATGGTTTAGTAAGGTCCTTGCCTTCTTCAGTGTATAGATCTTGCGAGAACCTGGGTCAAGCTTACTATGACCTCCTTCAATACCCACTGGTATTGGATGGCAAGGATGTGAATAGCTTGATCCCCTCATATGTAACCTACTATTAAAACATTAAACCGGCTACATGGGATTATATCCCTGCTGACTCAATCCACTTAGCCGAGGGTAACATCACCTTCAAAAGAGGGGCCTACCACTTTTCGAATTAAAAACTTAATTAATTATCTTTCAATATTCCGACCCTTTGGGATTATATCCTTACTGACTTAAACCACTGGGTTGAGGGTAACGTCACCTTCAAAAGAGGGGCCTACTACTATAACTAAGTTAATCTCTTAAAATTGTCCGAAAGTTCAAAAATCATCAAATGATACATTAAAGGCAAGTCGGATCCAAGTGATTCATCTTGTCTATCTGTTTTTATTTAATTTTTATTTCTGCATTTTTAGTTTTATTTTCATGTTTTAACCTTTTCTCAAAAAAAATTAGATTGATTAGACGTTGAGGATAAACAGGTACTAAAAGCTCTTGTGTCCTTGGACGACCTCGGTATCTTACCAACGCTATACTACGCTCACGATGGGTGCACTTGCCCAAGTGTGTGTCTAGTGTTAGTAGAATATCGTGTTTTATAAATTTAAAACTTGATTAATGTGTAAAATGGGCTTAAAATATCAAATAAAAAAAACATATCACACCTTACACACACCAGAAGGGTTCCTTCGTACGAAGGGTACTCTTCACTACAAAACCACATTTTTCACTCTCATTTATACAATATTCAAAACATGCTCAATCTAGCTTATTCACATAGTGACGAACACACAAAATATGCACTAACAGTAACACCTGCCATTACCATCACCCTACTAACATTGCATGCCACCATTGTACCAAATGCAATCGGTTTGGGCATGTAGCTGCCATATGCCGCAGTGGTCCTACACCACAAGGCAACCAAGTTCAGCAACCTACCCAAAACAAGAACCGTCAAGCTCCTGCCAACAATGTTTGAGCCTGTTACAAGTGTGGAGACACCACTCACCTACGGCCCCAATGCCCTCAACTCAATCAGGAGCAGCAACAGCAAGCACCATGTGGTCGTGCATTCAACATCAACGCGAACCAAGCTTAGAACGACAATGAAGGTGTGAACGGTGCATTTCTTGTAAATGACTCATATGCTTCTTTACTATTTGATACTGGTGCGGACAAAAGTTTTATGTCCGTTGAATTTGAATCAATGTTGAATTGTGCACGCTCTAAACTCCTAAAGTCATTCACTGTCGAAGTTGCCAATGGCAAGTCTATCACCATTGATTCAGTTCTTCGTGATTGTTTCCTCACTCTTAACGATCATGTATTCCCTATCGACTTCATACCCATGCAATTGGGTAGCTTTAATATCATAGTAGGCATGGATTGGCTTCGTAAAAACCATGCTGAAATCGCTTGTCATGAGAAATTCGTTCGATTGCCTCTTCCTTCTGGTGACCTTCATTGGGACTCAAACTCATGTCATGCACACAATCGAACAAGTACTTACGCAAGCAATACTTTGCCTTTTTAGCCCACGTCATGGAAGAAAAGGGCAAAGGAAAAGACATAAGTAATGTTCCAGTGCTGCGTGATTTTCCTAATGTTTTCCCCTAAGACACCTGGTCCTCCTCCTTCTCGTACATTTGATTTTCGCATTGACATCATCCTTGGTGCAACCCTTGTCGCTAAAGCTCGTTATCGTCTTGAACCCTCTGAAATGCAAGAGTTGTCAAGTCAACTCCAAGAGTTGCTTGATAAAGGTTTCATACGCCCAAGTACTTCTCCTTGGGGCGCTCCTGTTCTTTTCGTCAAGAAAAAAGATGGTTTGTTTCGAATGTGTATCGATTATCGTGAGCTTAACAAACTCACCGTAAAAAAACCGTTACCCTTTTCCTCGCATCGATGACCTTTCTGATCAACTCCAAGGCGCAACATGCTTTTCCAAGATTGACCTTCGTTTTGGCTACCATCAACTTTGAGTTCTCGAAGAGGACATTCCTAAAACCGTGTTTTCTATTAGATATGGTCACTATGAGTTCGTGGTCTTGCCTTTTGGGTTGACCAATGCACATGCGGTCTTCATGGACTTAATGAATCGTGTGTGTAAACCCTACTTGGATCATTTTGTGATCGTATTCATCGATGACATCCTTATCTATTTGAAAACCCAAGCCGAACACGAACATCATTTGCATCTAATCCTTGAACTTCTACGTGCCAAACAACTATACGCTAAATGATCCAAGTGTGAATTTTAGATAAAAGAAGTTTAATTCCTTGGACACATAGTGAGTGAAAAAGGTATTCATGTTGACCCCTCCAAGATTGAAGTTGTCAAGAATTGGATCGCACCAAAATCTCCGTCTGAAATTCGTTCATTTCTCAGATTGGCGGGCTACTACTGTCGATTCATCTTGAACTTTTCGAAAATCGCCATTCCCCTCACTTTGTTGACTCAAAAAGATAAACCTTTTGTTTGGGTTCCCAAACAAGAGGAGTCTTTCCAAAAGCTAAGGACTTGATTTGTAATACTCCTATTCTCGCTCTCCCTGATGGTAACGGTGATTTCGTGGTGAATTGTGATACATCTAACCGAGGTCTTGGTTGTGTTCCCATGCAACGAGACAAGGTTATCGCCCAGTTGGCCAGCCTCACCCAGGCCTCTACTTGAGGTCACCGATTTGATTCCCGGCAATGCCCTTATGGGGTGTTGGGGCTCTTCACCGTGGGTAATCACCGCCAAGCAGCTATGGGGCTAAGCTAGCTTGCGGAGTTGCAATACTCCGGCGGATGGGAAGTCCGTGCAACTACCCCCCCCCCACTACCTATTTGGTACCAAGTTTGTGGTCTTCACCGACCATAAGAGCGTACAACATATCTTTAACCAAAAAGAGCTAAACATGCGTCAACATCTTTGGGTAGAATTGCTAAACAACTACGAATGCGAAATTCGCTACCACCCTGGTAAGGTGAATGTCGTGGCCGATGCGCTCAGTCGAAAGACTCATGTTAACAGTATTCTTTGTTCCCAAATCTTAAGCGATCTTCGTAACCGCACTCGTGAAGCCCAATATTCGTCAGTCAATGAGGAGAACATGTACAACGAGATGAAGTGTGGTGCTGAAAACCAACTCGTGACTGAATCCGATGGAATCCTTAACTACCTCGATCGTGTCTGGATACCAAACTGTGATGAACTTCGTGAACTCATAATGAAGGAGGCACACAAATCACGATACTTTATTCATCCTGGCGCCGATAAGATGTACCATGATCTTCGTACATCCTATTGGTGGCCTGGCATGAAGAAGGATACCGCCACCATTGTTTCAAAGTGTCTCACGTGCTCGAAAGTCAAAGCTGAGCATCAACGTCCCTCTGGTTTACTCGAATAACCAGAAATCCCAGTTTGGAAATGGGATAGCATCGCCATGGATTTCATAGCCAATCTCCCTCGAACTCCTTCTGGTCATGATAACATTTGGGTGATCATCGATCGTTTGACCAAATCTGCTCACTTTCTCCCAATTCGTGAAGATTACAAAGTTGAGAAATTAGCTCGTATCTACATGGATGAAGTCATTTGTCGTCATGGGATTCCCATTGATATCATTTCAGACTGCGATGGTCGTTTCACTTCTCGTCTTTGGCAAATGTTTCAAACAATGATGGGTACTCACCTTAATCTTAGTACGACCTTTCATCCTCAAACGGATGGACATACCGAACATACTATCCAAACCCTCGAGGACATGCTTCGCTCTTGTGTAATAGACTTTGGTGGAAATTGGGATGTACATTTACCGTTGATAGAGTTCTCGTACAACAACATCTACCACTCTAGTATTCAAATGGCTCCTTTTGAAGCAATATACGGGCGCAAGTGCCGTTCACCTATTTGTTGGCATGAAATTGGAGACGCATAAATCACTGGCCTTGAACTTATACAAGAAACAACGGATAAGACTCCACAAATCCGCGACAATCTCCTCAAGGCTAGAAGTAGACAAAAGTGCTACGCTGATAAACGTCGCAAAGCTTTATAGTTTAATGTTTGTGATTAAGTACTCCTCAAGGTAACCCTTGGAAAGGAGTTATCCGCTTTGGTAAGAAAGGAAAGCTTGCTCCACGTTTTGTAGGTCCTTTCAAGATACTCGAGAGGATTGGCTAAGTGGCATATCGACTCGACTTACCTCAAGAACTTAGCAACGTTCATCCAACGTTTCATATATCTCATAAAGTGTCTAGAAGATGAAGGACTTAAAGTCCCAATCGATGATCTACAGATCAACGACACCTTGCATTTCGTGGGAAAACGGTCGAAATCAGAGACCGAGGAACCAAACAACTTAGGCGCAGTCGAATTCCCATAGTCAAGGTTTGATGTGAAGGAAAACTGTTGGTGCATGCGTCTGTCGACTTAGTCTTGCATTGCATATGGCATGAAGATCGAGAAAACAAGTCTATGAGCTGATTTCGCTTGAAGAGAACAAGGCAGGTTCAAGCGAAATAGCTGATTTCGCTTGAACATGTGATTTAGCTTGAATACGTTATTTCGCTTGAGTGTGTTTCGCTTGAGCATGTTCAAGCGAAACCTCATGTCCTATATATACCACTCAAGCGGATTCATTAAGAAGAGTTCTTGATTTGGATACCGAGGTGTTGCCGGTTTATCCTGTGATTGTAATCAGTGTTATATCAATCAGAAAGTTGTTTAAAGTGAATTACAAGCTGTTTCTAAGTTTGTTTCTTATTTTCCACATCTGAAACAGATCAAAACTCATCTGAACGACTCTTTTGGGTCAACACACGATCCTACAATTGGTATCAGAGCTCAGGAGGAGGAGTTCTGCAGATTACAGACTATTTTCATTGTGTTTTCTTACTTCTACACCTTCTTTCTTCAATAGAACAAGATTTAACGGTCAAAATCAGCCAAATTTTTCACAGATTATGTAAAACTGCATATTAAGAACCCTTAAAAGTTTCACTGTAATATTCAACCTAAAAGTGGGAGAAATGGACCCCAGACCAGATTCCGCTTGAACGAACAACTAAGTTTTCGCTTGAGATTGCCATATTCCGCTTGAAAAGTTTCAAGCGAAATCTGTTATTTCGCTTCAACGTGTTGTGTTTCTTCTCAAAATTTGCTAAGTAGGGTATTCCGCTTGAAACGGTGCTGGTTATTTCGCTTGAAGCAGAAATTAGGGGATTCCGCTTTAAGACACTATTCCGCTTGAGCAGGGTTTAAGTGTGATAGTTTGTGATTTCGCTTGAAGATCTTGTTCCGCTTGAAATTGTCTGTTTTTGAAAAGTGTGTTACTGAATCATGAGTGAAGAATTTTACAACGCATTCGCCACATCTCCGACTACTCCGGCTTCCATTGCTCAGAACATGAATTTGGAAAACGAGACCGGAACATTACAAAAACCCCCAAAGCTAATGAGCATAGAAGAGTATTACGGATGGAAAGATAGATTCAAAAACTGGGTTCAAGCTAATCATCTGAGATCATGGGAATGTATTCTGAAGAAGTATGTTCTACCACGTACAGATCTGCAAGTTATAAAAGAAATCTCGGAATTTACTAACACAGAGCGAGACATGTACAAAGCTGAAAAGATGTTGATCAGTTTACTTCAGCAAGCCATCAAAGAAGACATCTTTGTGTTGCTTCAACATGACAAGACTTCAAAATCAATATGGGATTCTCTTAAAGTCAAGTTTGAGGGTAGTGAGAATATGATTAAGAGTAAAAAGGCACTGCTTAAGAAAGAATTTGATCTATTCACTAGTTTGCCTGGGGAAGATACAAAGAAGCTAATTGAACGATATTGCCACTTAGTGCGATCCATGTCAATGCTAAGCATAACCAAAGATCATGAAGAATAGGTTGACAAATTAGCTGACGCTTTACCACAAAAAGAGTTTGCTTGATGATCTTGAAGAACACTGGAGTTTACGATGATTTGACGATTTCTCAGTTTGTTGAGAAGATTGAGGGTCAAGATCTGGAACAGCAAAAGATTGCGAGGATGAATAATCCAAGTGGTCAGCAAGATGTGAAAATGCATTACAAAGGCAGTGTTCCAGAAGCTGAAAGAAGTCCAAAGATTCAAACTGCTTTTAGTGCTGGAGACTCATCTGAAAAAGTTGATCAAAGTTCAAACAAAAGCAGTGGATTCTCTTCATATCCAAGTGTTAATCCAAAAGATACAACATCAAGCGTTCAGCATCAAAGTTCTAAAAGTGGAAATGGTTATGTGATACAATGCAACATTGATTTGAATCTTCCTAAGGGTCAAAGTTTCTCTGAAGAAGTTGCAAAAGATCACATGGCATTACTTGGTTCTGTGCTACTATCTTATGTAGGCTAGGTTGCAGGGAGGATCAGAAATCCTATGTTGACAAAGGAGGATTAAGATCAGATAGATGCTGAAGAAATGGAGCTTATGGACATCAAATGGTGTCTAGCTAGTGTCCTAAGAAGAGCAGAAAAGTTCAAATTGATCACTGGAAGAAATGATTTTCTTGATGCACATGTTTCTACTTTAGGTTTTGATAAATCTAAAGTTACTTGTTTTCGGTGCAGGGAGAAAGGTCATTTCAAGAGAGAATGTAAGAATAGAGAAGCAAGTGATGCAAAGAATCCGTTTGGAAAAGATGACTATTACCGGAAAGCCATATATCAACAAGTTGGTCAACAACAACACCAAGAACCACAAGTGGCTCATGGTAGAAAAGTGATCGAGGATTCAAAGAGAGCATGTTTAGTGAATCAAGAAGATTTTAATTGGAACAAATACATTTCATCCGACAGTAAAGCTTGTTTAATCAATCAAGATGATGAAAGGTTACCTGAAGGATTCAGCTGGGATATGTTTGCGGATGAGAATGGGAATTTTAAAGCTTTCATTGCGAAGATAGTTCAAGAACCAGATATGTTTACCGAGTGGATGAAATCTATTGGTGTTAGTGTGAGAAATGAAGATGAAAAGTCTGTTTCATCAGATGAAAGCTCACTAAGTTCTGATGAAAGCTCAGAAAAAACAGTTGTTTTTTATCAAACATCATCTGATTCTGGTTCTTCGGATGATAATTCTGACAAGTCAATTGAGTTTGACCAATCACCAACTGATGACAGCAGTGATGATGAAGAAGAAAGACATATTAATGTTGCAAAATCTCATCTTTCTCCTGAAAGTTTTCATTTTTATTTTGCTGATCGATTGGAGAAGCTGAAGGAGAAACGAGCAGCAAAAGAACAAAAGCAAATGAAGTCTGAAAGTAAAAAGGATGAGATAGTTCAAAAGGAAGAAATTAAAATTGTTGCTGAGGAGGTTGTTGAAACAGAAAAAGTAACTGAAGCAGAAAAAATGGTTGAGGTGGTGAAAACAATTGAAGTAGAAAAGATTGTGGAAGTCATCAAGCCTTGCTCAAAGTGTTTAGAACCATGTAAGGAATATGTAGCCAAAGACGAGAAGCTGGCAGAGTTTGAGAAGATGAAGGAACAGTTATTGTTCAATATCAACTATGTGAAAGAATCTTATGATGTATTAAACAGAACAGTAACTGGTCTTCAAAAGACAAATTCTGAAAGAGAACAAGCATTAACCATGATGAATGCTGTGATGATGACAAAGCAGAAAGCTATAAATTTATACATCGAAGAAAGTGCAAAGTGGAAGCAAGAGTTGGAAACCGAAAAAATAGAAAATGAGAGGATCAGAAGATTATTATAGAGTTACTCTAGTTCTGATTATCTTATTGATCGAATTTATCCAACTGTTGCAGGTTTCGAAGCTTTTCAAGATAACAAGCCAAAAAAGAAGGATACTGGTAAGAAATCGAGTGTTAGCTATAACAAGTGTCCGCCTCCAATATGGGAAGGTTATTCTTCCAGAAAACCAAATGAGGAGCAAGTCGAAAAAGCAGTCAATATAAAGTTAAAAATCTATACAACTGATGATTTACCAGAAAACATTGACGTCACTTTCACATCGTCTGACACTGATCATCAGTCTGAGTTAATTAAAAAGGTGGTCGATCTGGTGTTGGATATTGATGAGGAGTCTGAGTCAAAGTCTGAGTCTGGAGGTTCAAGTTCGTCAGTCAACAGTCCAAAATCGTCGGTTAAACGGGTTTACAGTAAAGAGTTTTTGTTATCAAAATCAAATTTGGATGATGAAACATTCGAAGTTGCATACACTTTGAATGATTCTGACAAATTATACTCTGACAAAGAGTTTCCAATAAGAAGTGTTCGATTTGAAATGATCAAAAAGGTTTTCAAAATGACAGAAATTAATATTTCTGAAATAAAAGATTTAAATCTTACTGGAAAACCTAAAAAATACACTTCAAGAGTTCAACAGCGTTTAAACAAGAAAAAAGGTTATAATTCTGGTTCTGGTTTTCAAAAGAAGCCAAACCATAATGGTAACTTCAAAAAGAAAGGTTTAGGTTTCATTCCAACTGAAAATTATAAAAATGAGAAAAATTCTAAAACAAAAACTGAATTTGTTTTAGGTGGAAGTGCTGAGGAAGAACAGAAGAAACCGTTCTGGAGACAATCAAACCAGGAGTTTCTTGCTGAAAAGAAAAGTAAAGGAACTGGAGTTTTTCACAGAAAGGATACTTGAACCTGTTTCAAATGCAATGAAGCTGGTCACATTGCATCAAATTGTTCATTGAATACAAAGGAAAAACAGGGAGTATCTGAAAAACTTAAAGAAAAAGTTGTCGATATTTAATCACCAACTGAAAAATTCAAAATTTTTGAGAATTCGACTTATGAAGTTGGTGAGTGTTCATAGAAATTTTTTTACAAAAAGAGAGCCAAAGATAACTAAATGTGGGTTGTTAAGAAGGTTGATGAGAAAATCGGCGATGAACCTGATTCCATAAAATCAGAGGAGCCACAGGTTGAGGTAAAAGAAGAAAAATCAGTGTCTTCAGTGGATGATGTTAAAATTCCACCATTGAAAGATGAAAATTTTAAACAAAAGGTTGGTAAGGTTGAAATCTCGAATCAATTTTATTTTGAGAAGAATGAATTTGATGTTGAGAAAGTTTTTAGTGGAAATGTGAAGAAAATTTTTGGAAAAATGATTGATGGGAAAGTAAAAGGGGTTAAAGATTTTTATGCTACAAAGAAAGCAACTTATAACCCTACTGAACAAGAGTTAAAAACACCCAAGGTTGGTAAGACTTGGGTGGAAATTCTCTTTCCTTGAAAATCTGGACTTGCCGGAGATCCCAAGTTTGTAATCATGGATCAGGAATCGGCATCCTTCTTGATAATTGATTTTATGAATGAATAATGATTGAATTTTTACAGGTCAAGTGTGACTTGCTGGAGCTTCCAGGTTGGTAAGTGTGAAGCAGGAATAAAATGATTTTGTGTAGATGTGGTATTCCTACAAGTGGTAAATTAGGGACATTAAGTTGTACTTGATCTTCTTACATGTGGTACAGAGGTTTGTTCTGACATAGTGATTACTCAAGGTCATTAATTTGAACTTGATGTAATTCTTATACAAGTGGTTGAAACCAAAGAAATGATGACTCCCCTAACTTACAAGTGGTAAAATCAGCAAAACTTATTTTCCGGAAAAATCATTTTGGTTAAAACAAACTTAAGTGTTTTGAAATCATAATGAGAAAATAGTTTGTTGTAAGGGGGAGTTCTAATTGTTTATGCCAAGTGGATGGCGTATTGAAGCGTTTCGATATCGGTTGTTAATTTACTTGTACAGTTTGTTTTCAAATTTCTTTTAATGATTTTGAATTTTAGGGGGAGTAAGAATTTTTCAGAAAATCCAAAAACATTTGAAAATTTGAAAAAGGCAAAAACATGATAAAATGAAAAATGAGTTTTAGTGTTAAAGAATAGGAAATGATAGTACATCAGTAGACAGTTACAGTATGCTAAAGAAATGTATTGTTTAAATAGCATTAAACGGTCTCACTGATGATATGCCGATATAAACTTAAATTCAAACTTGCTCATTTCATGGAGAACACTACTTGGATATATAGGTAACCCCTGAAATCTCGTTTGAAAGGTCCCTCTTTCTGAGATACTAGGTCTTTATACTCAGTGATATCTGGGGCATTATCCCGGGACTTCTGATTTTGCGGAAGCAATGGACTAGTCCCCGGAGAATACTTTCTGCTTGCTTGAAATATAGTGCCGCCCTCAGCAAAATGATGAAACAATAAAATTGATAATCATTGCCGTTGTAACAAAAGATCCTCTAAAGGGGACCCACCAAAAGTCGAGCCGTCATCTCTCTGCTGAACGGAAGTTCTGACCTGAGCTCTCACGGTTTCGTACTATAATTTATTCCCTTACAGATATCATCTGTGGTATACTCACCTGTAAGACTGCATATTAGGATCTGGATACGGGAGTATATTCAAGAGGTGGGACACATGAATGAGTTTAAGTCTTAAAACACCTAATTCATATCCTGAATCAGTTGAAATTTGTATGAAAATTTAAGTGGATCAGTATATTGGCAATCTAAGTGAATTGTTTAATTCTTAATGTGTAACTAAGCTCAACGGTACTTGTGACTTGTCAAAAACTGATATGATCCTCTTACACAAACTCACAAAAATATTGTCTATAAATATTTCTTTACTGCATTTCATTTTTTTTTTAAATACAAAAAGATTTTCAGTGTGTTTTAGCATAAAGTTTGAAAAATACAAAAAGATTTTCGACAACTGATGTCGGAGAGTTGATTTTCAAAATCCCAAGTGCTAAACATGATGAGCATGTGGTAAAGGGGAGTGTGTGTATAAATGAGAAAATTTTTAAATATTTTTTGGTACAAGTGGTCATTTGAGGTTTCTATCATTGATAAATCATTCTGAGTTTATATTGAGAGGGAGTCTGTATAGATAAATTTGTCAAATGTTAAATTTGTGAGATTTATTTCTGGGTTAAGAATGTGCCTGGTTTCGATTCTGAATCTGAAGATAGAGTGCCAGGTTCCGATACCTAAGGACTATGTGATTTCAACAAGTCAGACTGCGATCCCAGCATATCGAAAGGGGGAGTCTGGAGATAATCGTGGAAAGTGCTAAGAGCTAGGTTGCGATTCTAGAAGAAAGAGAAGAAAGAGATAAAGTTTGAGGATGCTTACATGTTCAGACTAATAAAGACTGAAGACGTTGAAGACTAGACACTTAAGACTCGTCAACATTCGAGGGGGAGTCTGTTAGTGCATGCATCTGTCGACTTCGTCTTGTATCGAGTCTTGCATTGCATATGGCATGAAGATCGAGAAAACAAGTCTATGAGCTGATTTCGCTTGAAGAGAACAACGCAGGTTCAAGCGAAATAGCTGATTTCGCTTGAACAGGTGATTTAGCTTGAATACGTTATTTCGCTTGAGTGTGTTTCGCTTGAGCATGTTCAAGTGAAACCTCATGTCCTATATATACCACTCAAGCGGATTCATTAAGAAGAGTTCTTGATTTGGATACCGAGGTGCTGCCGGTTTATCCTGTGATTGTAATCAGTGTTATATCACTCAGAAAGTTGTTTAAAGTGAATTACAAGCTGTTTCTAAGTCTGTTTCTTATTTTCCGCATCTGAAACAAATCAAAACTCCTCTGAACGACTCTTTTGGGTCAACACACAATCCTACAAAAACGTGGTGCCAAATTCACTTGGGAACTCGAGAGTTAAATAAAGACCAAATATCCACACCTCTTCGTTGAGTCTTCCTCTTGAATAAATTTCGAGGACGACATTTCCTAAAGTAGGGTAGATTGTAATGCTTCGCAATCTTGTACTTTTCTTATTTAGAAAGTACTGTTGTAATTCTATTTTTGGAAACTTGTACTTGTATTGTACCGTACCTTCTTTTCAACTTTGTAATCTGAGACTATTGATCATAATGAAATTCAAATTTTTTGTTCACAATTATGTTACAGATTTTAGACTTGTTTATAATGTTTTAAACACTATGATACATGTTTTATGCTTGTGCATTACACGATTATATTTACTACATTGAAAATCGGTAAAAATACGCAACTTAACCCAATTGGGCCTTCGAGCAAAGGAAACCAGCCCCCTTTGCGCGAAGAGACTGCCTCTTCGTGCGAATGGACAATTCGCCCCAACATCCAGTCGCTCCAAGCCTCTTCACACGAAAGGCCCAATCGTCCCAAGCACTCCTTAACTGTAACGCCCCAAAATCCCTTTATTGGCCCAAGTGGGTGATAACTAGGAACAAATAACCTAGTTAAATGCAATGTTAACTTTTAAGAGTAAGGAAGAAAGTTATGGGAGAAAAGATAAGATGGCAAACTAGAGGGACTAAATTGTAACATGGGAAAACCCATGTTTTATAAAACATGAATTTAACACACAACACACACATCGTGTGTGTGTGTGTGTGTCTGGAATGTTCAGAAGAACACAAGGGGAATCAAACCTATAAATGAACATGAATTAATGATCACCTACACAAAGGAATCATGAGGTATGTCTTGAAACTTAGATTGATGATCTTGTATGAAGTGGGTTATGTTTAATCCGCGAATTAGTATGAAATTGATCATGTATTGGTGTTAGAATCACCATATACAACATGAATTATGCGTGATTTTGCTTAATCTGATGTTTTAAGGTGAAACCCAATTGTCATGGTGAAGATGGTGACATGGATATATCATCCATGTCCAATTCTTGTTCAATATTAATGTATCATGTTATGTATGATGGATTCTTGTTATATGAATTGAAAGAAATTGGTGTTTGATATGTTTGATGTCTATGTGTGAATGATACTTGTTGATTAGTAAGAAGATTTAATGAACTAAGTAAAAGCTTAGAAGATTATGCATGAATTAGTTGTACATTGTGCTTAGAAAGTAGTATGCACACCAGGTGTATGATGAAATTTCTAAGTGAAGTTAAGATGCGAAATTATATGAAACGGCTTGATATATATATATATATATATATATATATATATATATGAATGAAATATGATAATGATGCTGAGATTATGTTAAATTACTAGTTTGAATGTGGTTGTAAGCACATTTGCGTCGTGAATATGAAATGTATATAGCGTCATTTCTATAGCCTATTATGATGTCACGAATGTATGAGGTTAAGTCGAAAGTTCATATGATAAATTGTTGACTTCTGAAAGTCAACTGCGCATAAGAAGCATGGTTGGACTTGTTGTCACAATTGTAAGATTATAGAAAGTTATATGGTACGTGTTATATCAACGTGTGTTATATGTGACGACGTGATGAATTATATGAGTTGAAGAGATATGATTGTGGGAATATGCCTTATGTTTGTTAGAATTGACTAGTGAAGGTCAAATGTGGAATATGAATTTGATAAGATCATTAATTTATAAAATCATGTATACTAACAAGAATGTGAATGCAATGACATGAAATTATAGGGATCATGTCAAGATGGATGGAAGCATGGAAGGCTAAAGGGTCAAAAGGAAGCAAGGAAACGGATACGAATACAAACGTTTAAGGTAAGTGATTTCTGGAATCACTTCTTCTTTAATAAATGAAGTTTGGTGTGTTGAATATAGGGAACCATGTAAGAAGATTATGGGTAAGAGTAAGTACCAAAGTAAGAAGTGGTATGGTAAGTCAAAGATAGTTGTTTATGTCAAAACTACAGAGTAGAAACGAATGGGTCAAAATGTAGAAAGAAGTATGGCGTGATGTAGTAGTTGGTTTGATCACGAGATTAAGATTTAGAAGGATATGGAGCTTAATTATGATTAAATGAAAGTACATGGAAGTTCGATTTGTACAAGGTTTGAATTCTTTGTTGATGCTTGCCGTAGCATACGACTGGCATACCGACAGGGTGAAATAAACGTATGGGATGTGACAATTCGTCTGGGTTATGCCTGATAACCTAGATGACCAGATAACTCGTCTAGGTTATGCCTGATAACCTAGATGACCAGGTAACTCATCTGGGTTATGTCTGATAACCTAGATGACCATGTAACTCGTCTGGGTTATGCCTAATAACCTAGATGACCAGGTAATTCGTCTGGGTTATGCCTGATAACCTAGATGACCATGTAACTAGTCTGGGTTATGCCTGATAACCTAGATGACCATGTAACTAGTATGGGTTATGCTTGATAACCTAGATGACCAGGTAACTTGTCTGGGTTATACCTCAGAGATTAACTGATAAGGAATTGATGTTGAACCAGATATAGAAGTTAGAAGGGATTTGACATTTATACCCGTTAGAAAGTATAATTGAAGGAATGTTAAAGAAAGGATTATCATTACACAAATTCATTGAAGAGTGTTTATGAGGTGTTATGAGCGTCTACAAAAGTATGTTTGGGAATGAATTAAGTCTAGAGGCATGTATAAGTATGGGTATGGATTTACCTACATGTTAGAAATGGAATCCATATGTAAGCACGATCAGAAATAAGTATGCATGTAGGTTGATACGTATGAGACTTATTTATATGGATGTTTGTAACTAGGATGTGTTAAAATAATCATGTGGGAATGTAAGTGGTATGTAAGAGCTTGTATGGATGTATGTATGTATATAGGTATATATGTGTGTATAAATATACGTATGAATGTACGTATGCATGAAGTAGGATTTATTGTTTATGAAAGAATGGGGCTTGTATATATGTATACATGGCTTCAATACATTTGAGTATTCATGTTACTAATCGTGTGCCTTGAGAATGAAATGAAAATGCAGGTATACTATTGTGTCCTTATGAAGATTTGATGATTGGATGCAAGATTGTACTCGGAAAGATAAACATAAAAGAATAACATGAATAGAAGAATGCGAAATGGTCATTTAATTGTGTATGTCTAGATTAAGAATGATGTCAACAAATATTAATGACGCGCATGTATGTGGTGATTGCAGGTTGCACGAAATTAACATCATTGTGGAGTCTAAGAGGTTAAAGATCGAGTTGAAGAGCAAGGATTGTACGGGAAGAGCGGTCTCATAGCTTGTATTTATGGTATCACATTTAACGCGTTAATCAAGAATGAATGTTGTAAATCCGTTCAATAAGTGTCCGACAGATTATAAATGAACCTTCAAGTATGTCATATAGACAATATAAGAAAGAATTTTTGAGTCGGTATTTCCGTTGCATCTCTTATGGCCAAAACGTTTTAGGGTGTTACAAGTTGGTATCAGAGCCCTGGTTTGAGAGAAATCAAGTATGAGGAGGTAAATACTTGAACTCAAACCCGTGTGCTCTTGTGACAAGGAACCCTAAAATCCAAGACTCGATCAAGATCCAAAGGTAGAAGCAAATGTAAGTATGTACTTATGTATGCATATAAAGAAACTAACAGTATATTATGTGTAAGGTAAGCATAATTATTTGAAGAGGATGATCCACGAATGCGGTCTAGGACCGACACTAAAGCATGTAATAAGACAAATTGACCCCATGTACGTAAATTCAGTGTGTAGGTACCGGTGATGGTAAAACCTCCCGAGGGAAGGAAAATTTTAAATAAAAGATTATGATGATATAGTGATAAAGTTTTGAAAATGTTACACGTGTCAAGACCTAATTCTTCGGACATAAGGTGATGATTACATGAAGACATCAAACTAGTATGTGGATTGCGCACCTGGCCAGTACGCAAGAAACATATAACGTTCGTGAGACCGTGATAATTGTTGCAAGTATGTCCGGTAGAATTGGGTAGTAGGTGGATGTATGGATGAAAGGAGTAGTAAGACTCTCAAGAAATTGAGAGTACTAAATATGAAAGAAAAGTATGGATGATATGTTTGAATCCGTGAGACAGATTCAAAACATAGAAGGAATGAAAAGTATGAATGATATGTTTGAATCCGCGAGACGGATCAAAACATAGAAGGAATGAAAGGTATGAATGATACGTATGAATCCGCGAGACGGATTTAAAAACATAAAAAAAGATGAAATTAACCTACATAAGAATGTGTTGACAGTTTGACTGTGGTTGAGTCAAACGGGTCATGTAAGTAAGTATAAAGTAGATGGTGATAGTATAACAAAAGAATGACCGTAATTGGCACGCAAACCTAAATTTGAGTTGAAAAGAAATAAGTTTTGAATAAGTTACGTGTTAGATGTGTTAGTAAAAGACTCTTGGGAGTCAGAATGAATGACGGGCTACGACCCGGACAATAACATAAGTATAGACGGGAAGGGTAAGTTTTTGAAAGAAATACTGAAATGATGTAATAAAGTCTTTGCAAGTAAGCATGAATGGAAAGAAGTGCGAACGTGTACTTCAATACATGTACGATAAGTAAGAAATGGCAGTTTAACCTTGAAAAGTCAAACTGCAAGAAGATGGCGTAATAACTAACAAAATGAAAAAAAAACAATTGTATGTAAGAAATAGAATGTATGATATGTTATAGCATGTACGTAGGAAATTTGTAGAAGAATTATAGGTGAATAATCACCAAGTAGAATGAATGTTTGAATGAAATGTGCAACCGCCAATTTTGTAGATGATAGTGGTAGAACTCTTAATGTGATTAAACCAATCGAATTGGTGAAAGGATGTGCACGAGCGGAAGCTCATTACACGGATGAATGAAATATAGCCTGGTATATTGAGTACTCGTGAAGAAGCGGATTGATCTGGTTTACGGATCATTGATTATGCAATGAAATCGAGGTTAGTAAAATGTATAACTTATGTTGGATAGGTATGAATTGGTAGATTGAAAACGACCTACGAAATGAATGATAGTATAGGTATGGTATGGTATGGTATGGTATGGTATGGTATGGTATGGTATGGTATGGGATGTTTGACTTTTAACAGTCGACATAAGAAGAAAATTTGCCATTATAAAGGAAATCTCAAAAGTCTTGAGTGAAAGTTCCAGGTATTGATTAAACCCTCGTATGATGAACTTGCACGACACATTTACTTGTGTAGAATAAGTAATGCATGAAGTGAGAACAATAGTAATGTGATATGAATGAGATAATTTGAGGCTAACGTAAAGGTATGAATGGTACAAGTAACTGTAGAAAACGTAGGATGATGTTTAACTTTGGAGTTAAGCACGAATGTGTGAGTACAAAATAGTGGTTTTGTTGCGATAACAAAACTAGAATTAAATGTTATATAATATATGTATGGAATGTAATCTTAAGAGACGAGATGAAGGTATTAGATCCGTTATAAACGGATCATACGAATGTATGTACTATTACAAGTTTGAAGAAGTATGTATATTGACCCGTTACTAACGGGTCAAGGAAATGAGAATGTTATGTGAAAGTATGGTATGGAAAGTATGGACTTGTTAGAAAGAAGTCAATTGTATGAATAGTTAGTTACTTATTATTATGATGTATCTATTGAAGTTAAACATTGATGTGTATGTATAAATTACGAAGTAAAATTGTATAGTCGATAAAGATAATATGAATTTTGAAATAAATTAAAGGAATGAACTAGTAGTGATGATGATCACTAGAGACTAACCTTATGTAGAAATCCGAAATCTAAGGAAATGTATTTTAGGGGTGTGCCCTAAACGTGCCGGTTGATGGGTTAATAATAACAGGAAAGCGAAGGTAGGTATTGTTTGATAGGAATGAAACATATAATTATGTTTATTTTGATAGAAACTAGAATTATACAATGAAGACGACACTGTTAAAAACTCTGGGTCGGGTTTTTTTGAGTTAGAGGTCGTCACCAAATAGGGCGGGAAGAAAAGATATTTAATGTTAAGTGGAAATGAACAAGGTTTCGGGGACGAAACCTCTTTTAAGCGGGGTAGACTTGTAACGCCCCAAAATCCCTTTATTGACCCAAGTGGGTGATAACTAGGAACAAATAACCTAGTTAAATGCAATGTTAACTTTTAAGAGTAAGGAATAAAGTTATGGGAGAAGAGATAAGATGGCAAACTAGAGGGACTAAATTGTAACATGGGAAAACCCATGTTTTATAAAACATGAATTTAACACACAAAACACACATCGTGTGTGTGTCTGGAATGTTCAGAAGAACACAAGGGGAGCCAAACCCTAGTTATGAAAGATCTTCAAATTGAAGGGTGAATCGAAGCTCAAACCTATAAATGAACATGAATTAATGATCACCTACACAAGAAGATCATGAGGTATGTCTTGAAACTTAGATTGATGATCTTGTATGAAGTGGGTTATGTTTAATCCGCGAATTAGTATGAAATTGATCATGTATAGGTGTTAGAATCACCATATAGAACATGAATTATGCATGATTTTGCTTAATTTGATGTTTTAAGGTGAAACCCAATTGTTATGGTGAAGATGGTGACATGGATATATCATCCATGTCCAATTCTTGTTCAATATTGATGTATCATGTTATGTATGATGGATTCTTGTTAGATGAATTGAAAGAAATTGGTGTTTGATATGTTTGATGTCTATGTGTGAATGTTACTTGTTGATTAGTAAGAAGATTTAATGAACTAAGTAAGAGCTTAGAAGATTATGCATGAATTAGTTGTACATTGTGCTTAGAAAGTAGTATGCACACCAGGTGTATGATGAAATGTCTAAGTGAAGTTAGGATGCGAAATTGTATGAAATGGCTATATATATATATATATATATATATATATATATATATATATATATATATGAATGAAATATGATAATGATGTTAAATTACTAGTTTGAATGTGGTTGTAAGCACATTTGCGTCGTGAATATGAAATGTATATAGCGTCATTTCTATAGCCTATTATGATGTCACAGATGTATGAGGTTAAGTCAAAAATTCATATGATAAACTGTTGACTTCTGAAAGTCAACTGCACATAAGAAGCATGGTTGGACTTGTTGTCACAATTGTAAGATTATAGAAAGTTATATGGTACGTGTTATATGAAAGTGTGTTATACGTGATGACGTGATGAATTATATGAGTTGAAGAGATATGATTGTGGGAATATGCCTTATGTTTGTTAGAATTGACTAGTGAAGGTCAAATGTGGAATATGAATTTGATATGATCATTAATATATACAATCATGTATACTAACAAGAATGTGAATGCAATGACATGAAATTATAGGGATCATGTCAAGATGGATGGAAGCATGGAAGGCTAAAGGGTCAAAAGGAAGCAAGGAAACGGATACGAATACAAACGTTTATGGTAAGTGATTTCTGGAATCACTTCTTCTTCAATAAATGAAGTTTGGTGTGTTGAATATAGGGAACCATGTAAGAAGATTATGGGTAAGAGTAAATACCAAAGTAAGAAGTGTTATGGTAAGTCGAAGATAGTTGTTTATGTCAAAACTACACAGTAGAAACGAATGAGTCAAAATGTAGAAAGAAGTATGGCGTGATGTAGTTGTTGGTTTGATCACGAGATTAAGATTTAGAAGGATATGGAGCTTGATTATTGTGACAACCCTCATTAAGCCAGGTATCCGTACAATTAATTAATTACAATTAAGTGCTTAATAACTATGTTGAATTACTTAATTGCTTTCTGATTACTGCATCACACTTACATGTGCATCACATATTACATAATGTCACATTATTATCACAGACAAACTTTAGTGACATACATGATGCACAAAACACAGTTAGCACAGTTAACAGATAGAACGGGAATATGCTGACAGGGTTCAGTACCTAGACAGACAGTGTTTTGAGACCCAGTATGGGCCAGGGACAAGGTACTACACTAGTATGGTGTGTAGGGAAGTAAGGACCATATAACTGCGTCACTAGGTGATAGTTTGAATGCCGGAAAGTTTCTAAAACTCACTTTAAGTGCAGAATTCTGCATTTTCAGCAAAAATTCAGCATTTTAACATACTAGTATTATGCAGAAAATTGACTAAATGGTCCTGAATGCTTTCCTAAGTGTTGGGAATTAATTGTTTCACAAAAAGTCACATAAAAGACACTATACGGAATAGCTTGACACTTTAACGGACCGGTATCTAACCGAACAACCGGACATTACCCGGGACAACAAAATTTTGCCAGAAACATTGTTTTATTATTTTTGAGCTAGTTATGGCCTCCGAATACCCCAACACACTATAAAATATGTCATACTCATAATACACTAAATATTACACTTAGCCTCCTAAATATTTACCTACTATCATTCAAATTTTACAATTAAAACCCCCCCCCATGCCCATTTACGGTCCAAGGAGGACCCCACCACCAAAATCACCACCATACTCTCCTAGATTTACTTCCTTATTTTATTTGGATCTTTTCTTGCTTGAGAACAAGATATTGTTAGAGAAGATTATAAGTATGGTGGCTTAGATACTAGATCATTTCATATCTCATTTCTTCACAAGTTCACCCATCTCTCATTTACTCTCTCTCTCCCTCTCGGCTCACCCTAGTGCCGCCACCACCACCACCACCTTGTCACCACCACATTCATCCAATTCCAAGTTCATTCAAAATACTAGAAGGTGTTACATGGAGCTTGAAGCTTGAAGAACTTGAAGAACCTTCATCCTTAGCTTTCATCCACCATTTTTCATCATCTTTTTTCTAGTGACCTTCTCTAGCCTTTGAGCTAGTTGTAAGCTTCTTGCTACTAGTTTTTATTTCTTATTTTGTTTGTTAAAAAGATGTACATTGTTATGAATCACAAGAACACTAAAAGACTTAAACAAGAATCATGAACATGAAACTTAAAGATGACGAAATCTTGTTAAAATAATGTTGTTAAATACATGCATGGCACTTGATCGTTATTTACTTGAATTTATGATGTTGATCATCATAAGGAGCTTGCTAAATTGTGATTAAACACATGATTTAGCAAGTTAGAGGATGATTATATGTTAACCCAAGAAGATCATCCTCACTTATGAGCATGAACTTGAAAATAAAATTATTTCTTGAAAAATAGTAAATAAAGTGAGCTAGTAATTTTGTAAATCTAAGATTTATGAATAACTTTTCCAAGAAAATCAAGTTCAAAATATGATTTTAGTAAGAACTTGATTCTTACATAAAAGTACATTATTTTTGGTAACAAAACAAGTGTAAGAACACTTTATTTACAAGAAGATTTCAAAAGAATAATTTTTGTAGAATATGTTTACAAGTTGTAAACATCTAAAATTTTCAAGAAGGAAGTTTATTAAGAAATAAACACACTTTAAGGGGTAACTAAGTCTACTAAACATGTTAGCAAGTTACTACGAGTTTTGTGAAAAGTTCATGTTCATGTTGTTATTTATATTGTATAATTTTTGCACTTGGGAAGTGTAGTTTGGTTATTGATTGTTCGGATGATTTTTGAAAAAGAAAATGATATGCTTATATCGCATGGACACCTCCATTTTTAGGGGAAACTATGGCGAAATTTTCTAAAAATATAAACACTTAAAAAATATTTTCTAACAAATATTTACAAGTATATTTTGATCATAAGTGTTCGATATGAACTTTGCCATAATTTTTGTAACGAAAATACTAATATTGGAGGTTGTGTTTATAAATAAAAATGGGTAAACAAATATATTTAGAATATATATATATATATAGACACTAGTGTGATTATTTGCACACTCGGTGAAATGGTTATATTATATAACTTAACAAAGTACCATGAAATTTAATATCCAAAACGATACCGTTACTTATATATTTATGGTAAATACTATTTTCGATACAAGAAATAAGAATATGACTTTTGTAAATATTACAAAGTTGCATCATATTTTTGGACAAGGTGAAAATATATTATTTTTGAGAAATAAAAATATATTTTCATAAGTATATGTAGAAGATTTATGATTTTTGGGAAAAATATATATTTTCGGGACAATACATTATTTTGGGACAAAAATGAGTTTATAAATATATTTTCTAAAGTGAGACTTGGGAATATATTATTTTGGAAATTACAAATACAACAATACAAATACATGTATAAGACACCCCATCCTTGGGAAGGAAATACGAAAGATAAATACTCGAGAAGTATTAATACAGAAATATTGTTTAAACAATTATTCCAAAACCAAATATATTTTAAGTTGAAATATTAATTATTTTGACAAGTAATTATAACTTGGAATAAATATAAGAAACGTAAATCAAAATATTAATACTAAGCAAAGGCACGGCCCGTTCGTCTAATAGATGTTAGTACACTGTAGGTAGTCGTGTTTGCTGACATAGTTTGGGTTACGAGCTAAGGATACAATACAGTGAGTTCATGTCCCCCATTTCTTTTACTGTTTTCAGTTTTATACGTCGGGGGTGGAATACATGTTACAATTATTACAGACACTTTTATACATGGTATGGTTAGCCTAAGGAGGGTTTACTACTAGATCATGTGAAGGGTGGGCACAACACTTAAGGCCATTAATCCTCGTCGTAGGACCAAGGGACATGAGTGATAGATCTATTTGGGTGTAGCAAGCCCACACCCATGAGGCCGGGGCGGCCCATAGTGGTGACTATGTCTTCATCCCGGAGACAAATTTGCTAGGTTTGAGTCTTCCTGCACCATTTCACACATACCATTGGCTTTGCAACCCATTGGTGATCTCTTTTTCCTTGTTGCTACAAACCAGGGACATTTATACATACAAGACATACTTTAAAGGCTTATTCATACACTCACACATGAACTCGCTCAACTTTTGTTGATTTTTCAAATTACATGTATTTCAGGGAACTAGTGGATTTGGCAACGGTATGCATATGTTTTCAAGCTGCGCTTAAATAAAAGGTGTTATCCATGGTCGTTGAGTTTAGAGGTGTATCCTATTCCTGGACGGGATACATGTTTCCAAACTCAAGTTTTATTCAAAGTCGTTTGTGGAGTCTTTATGAACGTTTGTAACGTAATTCGATATCGATGTTTTCAAGACAAGTTGTTGTGGTATTTTATAAACATTAATAATGGATAAATATCTTTTGGTTTTATCATTTAGCATTTGTTATGATTGAATGCTATGGTATTAAGAGGTCACACCAAATAACCACGCTTCCGCAAAAGTCAGGGTGTGACAGCTTGGTATTAGAGCCTCGATCATAGCGAACTAGGATTCTTTCTCGAGTCTAGACTATGATCATCGGGGCTCTCACGAAAACGTTTTCAAACATTTTTTACATTCCATACACAAAATGTCAAGATCCAGGGAACAAACATTTTTACAAACAAAAGGCACAAGTAAAAATTTCAAAAAGGCTATGTATGTAATTCAATCTTAGAGACTGAGGGAGGTTCAGTCTTAGAGACTGAGGGAGGTTCAGTCTTAGAGACTGAGGGAGGTCAGTCTTAGAGACTGGGGAAATTTAGTCTTAGAGACTGGGAAAGTTTGGTCTTAGAGACCAGGGAGTTAGTCTTAGAGACCGGGAAAGTTTGGTCTTAGAGACCAGGGAGTTAGTCTTAGAGACTGGGAGGTTTGGTCTTAGAGACCAGGGAGTTTGTTTGAGAGACTAGGGAGTTGAGTCTGAGAGACTGGGTGGGATAGCCTGGGAAGACTAGGATGCATACATGATTACATTGCTATTTGCTTACATGCTTATCTGATATATGTGCATATGTTGTGGTTGTGTTATAGACACCATGTCATCATCCTCCGAGAGTGGAGTGTCGGACACCATAGACCCGATAGCTATAGTATCAGATGACGAGATCCTTCCAGAGGGCTAGGTTTACACTTCAGATACTACGAGCAGTGACGACGATGACTTTCAGCCCTTCGCCTTACAGGATTTCGGAGACGATTTACATTTAGCTGATGGTTTTCTTGACGGGGATCTACCTCCTGCTCAGATCCCTGCACCTATTCCTCTAGCTGCTTTTCCGGTTGAGGATCTACATCTCGACGATATGTTAGACAATGACGTCGATCTCTTCATCGAGGGTCCCCCTGAGGATGACCAGGATGGTGGGGCTCCGATTGATGACGATGTTGCTATTCCACTTGCTAATATTCTGGTTGATGACCTTGTTGTCCCTGTTGATGATATTCATGTTGCCGATGCCATTGTTTTGCCACCTGTCGAGGTTCCTGTTTTATCTGACCCGTCTGGTGCCGACTCGTTTGAGTCCGTGTCATCTTCTACTCCTCATGCAGTGGGATTACATCGATATCCCACAGACACTGATTTCGATACTACTATTTCTGAAACTCCCGTTCCGCAGCTGGGTTTTGGGTTCATCCCTGACTTTCCACACGACGATGATCAGGATGTCGAGTTTGAGGGTGAGTTTGACCCTATTTTTCCACACGATCAGGATCCAGACCATGAGATGGAGTTTATCCCTAAGGAGCAGCCTGTTGAGTTCTTGAGATACCCGCTGATCATGAGCTTGCTCCCGCCGACCCAGAGCCTGAGGTAGCACCAGAGCCTGTTCTTGCTCACGACCTTCCACCTTTGCATGACCCTATCCCTACTGATGTTCCAGTGATTGCACCACCCTTGCCCGACCCGGTCCCTATGATTGATGACCATGCACCATTGGCTACCTACGTGGATCCTAGATATGCTCACACCCGTAATGGGTGGATTGAGGAGGACGACTATCCTCCTTTTGTCAGACCAGTTACTCCCCCTGTTGTACCTGTTCAGGCACCCGTGGATGTCACACAGTTTCACCCGCACTTGTCTGATGCGCACCGCATAGACCTACCAGTTACCTTTCTTCGGGACATTCCTCCTCCCCATCCAGGGGAAGGACCTTTAGGTCAGCAGCACACTCACATACCTTTTGTGACAGGAGCCGATCAGTTCATGCCACAGTTCCCACACACGGCTTCTTCTTCTACACCCACGGGCGAGCCATTTATGTGGTCTTCGCCCAATGTCATGCCTTTATCTGATCCGTACCATCCCTTTCATGTTGGGTATACGACGGATGATATACTTGTGTCGCTGCAGTTGCAGCAGGATATGTTGAGTCGTAGAGTCACTGAGCTCGAGAGGATCCCGCATCCTCCACCTTTTGCTGATCCGTCACAGCCTGCTTTTCCACCTGCTCCACTATTTCCTTATCCGGATTTTGATATCCGATTTCTGACGATGGAGTAGCAGATTGTGTGTTTATTGCAGCTTGTTCACATGCTCGAGGATGAGTTAGCCCGTATGCGCCATTTGCTTTTCATTCCTCCACCTCCTCCTCCCCCACCATCAACTTAGGGGTTTTAGGTCTCCTGTAGATAGGCTACTTTTGGTGAGAATACAGCTATTGAGCCATGATTGTGAAGACTTTTGAAGACCACACTTTTGATATTTGACTTTTGGTTGTTGTAGATTGCTAGACGATTCGAACAAGGGTGATGTGACCCTTAGTCTCTTTTGATGTATGACACAATTGTAAAACTGTACTGGTGGTCTTGTTATATGCAAAGCTCAATTGCAGCCTTCTCATTACATGCATTGTTGATTTACTTGTTTGTGTTATAACATGGGATGTTATGTATTTACTTGTGTTAATGGATGTTATTAGATACGCGTACTACATACTTATATGCATACGACCTGACCTATATAACCTTCTAATAGAAGATGCCTCCGCGAAGAGATACTCGCCTACCTACTACTGAGGCTGAACTCCAGGAAAGGATCTCCCGAACAATAGCAGATTACGAGGTCTCACGCGCCGAAACTAGCGGAGGTTCCTCAAGGAACAACCCACCACATGGTAATTTTTAAGTCGCTTGAGACACATTACATTACATGTGGACATTCCATGTGCAATTGCTAATGCTTTCTGTGAATTACGTTACTTTGTACAGGCTGTACCTTTAAGCAATTTTTAGACTGCAAACCGCTAAATTTTGACGGCACCGGGGGTGCTGTGGGTTTTGTTCGATGGGCAGAAAAGACCGATTCGGTGCTAAGGATTAGCAAATGCGCACCAGATCAGCAAGTTACCTACATCTCCGGTCTATTTATATATGGAGCTCTATCGTGGTGGAATCTCCAGGTCCATACTCTGGGGGAGGTAGCGGCTTACGCGTTGACGTGGAACGAGCTGAAGGAGCTCATGAGAAAGAAATACTGCTCCAGGGTTGAGATCCAGAAATTAGAAACCGAATTCTGGAACCTCAAGATGGACGGCCCAAAGATCGCCGAATATGTGCAAAGATTCCACGATCTGTCTCACGTGGTACCCTATATGGTTACACCATAATTTAAGCGCGTGGAGCGTTTCATCTGGGGGTTGGCACCCCAGTTCATGAGTATGGTAACAACGTCCAAGCCTCTGAAAATTACCTAAGCCATTGATCTCAGCGTGTCACTGACTGATGAAGTTATCCGGTTGAACAAGTTTTCAATCTCTGACCCGAAAAAGAAGGAGACACATGTTGAATCATCAAGTGAGAACAAGAGGAAGTTCTCAAACTTCAAAAAGGGTACCAACAGTGTCAGTAAGAGAGAAGAGGGAAGCGCACCAGCCAGGGCCAAAACTGGTGCCGAAAACAAAGGAAGAGGGTACATGGGCACTCTGCCCAAGTGTGATGCATGCCAATATCATCACCCCGGCCCATGCAGATTCAGGAAATGTGAGTCTTGCGGGAAGGCTGGCCATTCAAAGGAAACATGTTAGGTTGGTACTGGTCAGAGAGGTTTTGGAAATGGGAATGGAAACCGCCAATAGGGAGGAAAAGGCGGGAATGGGAATCATGGAAATGCTGGGAATCAAGCTGGTAACCGGGGAGCGAACATCAATCGAGGCGGTAATGGTAACGGGAATGGTCGAGGACCAGGGTGTTTCAATTGTGGAGACATGGGGCACTTCAAGAGGGAGTGCCCAAAGTTGAATCAAGCGCATGGAAGAGTCTTTAACATCGGTGCGAGGGAAGCACACCAGGATCCCAATGTAGTTACTGGTACGTTCCCTATTAATCAACGCTTTGCATCTGTTCTATTTGACACTGGTGCCGACTACAGTTTTGTATCGCTAGAATTTAAAAGTATGCTTGGGTTAACTATTAGTAAGTTAGACATTCCGTACTCAATTGAACTGGCTAATGGAAAGCTAGTTGAAACGAATGAAGTCATTAGAGGATGCGTAATAGAGCTGGGAGAGCACGAGTTTACACTGGATCTACTGCCAGTCGAGTTGGGAAGCTTCAACGTGGTAGTAGGAATGGATTGGTTGTCAAGCAACAGAGCAAAAATTGTATGTCACGAGAAGACCATTCGCATCCCAATGGTGAATGGAGAAACAATTGTGGTACATGGAGAGAAGCGCGATACACCCTTAAGGATCATTAGTTGCTTGAAGGCTAGAAAATGTTTGAAGAAGGGATGTGTTGCCTTCTTGGCACACATCGTGGATAAGGAGGCCGCTGAGCCAAAGATAGAAGACATTCCGGTCGTGAAGGAGTGTCCTGAAGTCTTTCCAGAAGACTTGCCAGGATTGCCGCCGCAGCGAGAAGTCGAGTTCCACATTGACTTGGTTCTAGGCGCCGCGCCTGTGGCTAAGGCACCTTATCGACTTGCGCCCTCCAAGATGCAAGAACTGTCAACGCAACTTCAGGTGCTATTCGATAAAGGATTTATCAGGCCAAGCTTCTCGCCTTGGGGAGCTCCAGTGCTGTTTGTCAAGAAGAAGGACGGTAGTTTTCGCATGTGCATCGACTACGCGAGCTGAACAAGTTGACTATCAAGAATAGATATCCTTTGCCAAGGATAGATGACCTGTTCGATCAACTACAAGGTTCGAGTTGTTACTCCAAGATCGATCTTCGATCAGGTGATCACCAGCTGCGTATACAAGAGGGGAGTATTCCGAAGACTGCCTTCAGAACTCGATATGGACATTACGAGTTCCTGGTTATGCCGTTTGGTCTGACAAACGCGTCAGCAGTATTCATGGATTTGATGAACAGAGTTTGTAAGCCGTGTCTTGATAAGTTTATGATCGTATTTATTGATGACATTTTGATCTACTCGAGGACGAAGGAAGAACATGAGAAACATCTAAGGGCTATCCTAGAGCTGCTTAAGAAAGAGAAGTTATACGCGAAGTTCTCGAAGTGCGAATTTTGGTTACGCGAGGTTCAGTTCCTTGGTCACGTGGTTAATGGAAATGGAATCCATGTGGATCCTACAAAGATTGAAGCAATCAAGAATTGGGAGACTCCAAAGACGCCAACCGAGATTCAACAATTCCTAGGTTTCGCAGGATACTACCACAGATTCATTGAGGATTTCTCAAAAATCGCTCAACCTTTGACCTCCCTCACACAGAAAGACAAGAAGTATGAATGGGGAGACAAGCAAGAAGAAGCATTTCAGATGTTGAAACACAATCTTTGTGACGCACCCATCTTATCCCTACCCGAAGGCACTGACGACTTCGTGGTATATTGCGACGCCTCACGTCAAGGTTTAGGCTGCGTGTTGATGCAGCGACAAAAAGTTATAGCCTATGCTTCACGCCAGCTGAAGGTTCACGAGAAAAACTACACCACGCATGACTTGGAGTTAGGCGCAGTGGTGTTTGCATTAAAGATCTAGCGACATTACTTGTACGGCACGTGATGCACCATCTTTACTGATCACAAGAGCATGCAGCATATATTTGATCAGAAAGAGCTTAACATGAGACAGAGACGATGGGTAGAGTTGTTGAACGACTATGATTGCGAGATCAAGTATCACCCAGGGAAGGCGAATGTAGTCGCCGATGCCTTAAGTCGGAAAGAGAGGATTAAGCCCATAAGGGTTAGGGCTTTGGAAATGATTGTTCAGACAAACCTCACATTACGCATTCGTGCTACGCAGAGGGAATCTCTTAAAAGGGAGAATATTGAGAATGAATATCTCCGGGGGATGGAGAAGCAATTGGTACCAAAGGAGGACGGAACATTGTGTTTCTTGGGAAGAATTTGGGTTCCTTTCTTTGGTGGTCTGAGAGACGTTATTTTTTATGAGGCTCACAAGTCACGGTACTCGATCCATCCAGGATCGGATAAGATGTACCAAGATTTAAAGAATTTCTATTGGTGGCCGAGAATGAAAGGCGATGTTGCGGTTTATGTTGGCAAATGTTTAACTCGCGCCAAGGTAAAGGTCGAGTACCAGAAACCTTCAGGTCTCCTACAACAACCTGAAATACCCCAGTGGAAGTGGGAACAGATTTCAATTGACTTTATAACGAAATTACCAAGGACGCCCAAGGGCCATGATACAATTTGGGTGATTGTAGACCGTTTAATGAAATATGCACACTTTTTGGCAATCAAAGAGAAAGACAACACAAGCAAGCTAGCTGAGCTATACCTAAGAGAGATTGTTGCACGACATGGAGTGCCTCTCTCAATTATTTCTGATAGAGATGGAAAATTCATGTCAAGGATTTGGCAATCCTTCCAAGAAGCTTTTGGCTCTCAGCTGAATCTGAGTACTTCATTTCACCCACAGACAAACGGACAGAGCGAACGAACGATTCAGACGTTGGAAGACATTTTGCGAGCTTGCGTAATGGATTTAGGTGAAAGTTGGGACACTCACCTACCATTGGTCGAATTTTCATACAACAACAGTTATCATGCAAGCATTCAGGCCGCACCGTTCAAAGCTCTCTATGGACGCAAGTGTCGATCACCATTATGCTGGTCTGACGCGGGAGATAGACAGCTTGTTGGCCCGGAATTGGTCCAGGAAATGACTGACAAGATTATACAGATCCGAGAGCGCATCAAAGCGGCTCGTGATCGGCAAAAGAGTTATGCGGACCGAAGAAGGAAACCTCTGGAATTTGAGGTAGGAGACATGGTTTTGTTGAAGGTTTCACCCTGGAAGGGTGTGGCACGCTTTGGGAAGCGTGGGAAGCTGAACCCGAGATACATTGGTCCATTTAAAATCCTGAAAAGGATTGGTTTGGTAGCATACAAGTTGGATCTACCCGCATAACTAAATGGCGTTCATGATACATTTCATGTATCTAACCTGAAAAAGAGTCCAACTCAAGAAACAGTTGTCATACCTGCCGACGAAGTCCACATTGATGACACACTCCACTTTATTGAAGAACCTGTTGAGGTTACTGATTGGAAGGTTAACAAGATGCGACAGAGTAGTGTCAAACTCGTCAAGGTTCGTTGGAACGCGCGACACGGCCCAGAGTTCACTTGGGAGCGTGAGGATCGCATGAAGGAAAAATACCCACATTTGTTCCACAAGACCCCAGCAACTAGAAGCAGAACTTAAATTTCAGGACGAAATTTTCTTAACGGGGGGAGAATGTGAAAACCCTCATTAAACCAGGTATCCGTACAATTAATTAATTACAATTAAGTGCTTAATAACTGTGCTGAATTACTTAATTGCTTTCTGATTACTGCATCACACTTACATGTGCATCACATATTACATAATGTCACATTATTATCACAGACAAACTTTAGTGACATACATGATGCACAAAGCACAGTTAGCACAGTTAACGGATAGAACGGGAATATGCTGACAGGGTTCAGTACCTAGACAGACAGTGTTTTGAGACCTAGTATGGGCCAGGGACAAGGTACTACACTAGTATGGTGTGTAGGGAAGTAAGGACCATATAACTGCGTCATTAGGTGATAGTTTGAGTGCCGGAAAGTGCCTAAAACTCACTTTAAGTGCAGAATTCTGCATTTTCAGCAAAAATTCAGCATTTTAACATACTAGTATTATGCAGAAAATTGACTAAATGGTCCTGAATGCTTTCCTAAGTGTTGGGAATTAATTGTGTCACAAAAAGTCACATAAAAGACACTATACGGAATAGCTTGACACTTTAACGGACCGGTATCTAACCGAACAACCGGACATTACCCGGGACACCAAAATTTTGCCAGAAACATTGTTTTATTATTTTTGAGCTAGTTATGGCCTCAGAATACCCCAACACACTATAAAATATGTCATACACATAATACACTAAATATTACACTTAACCTCCTAAATATTTACCTACTACATTCAAATTTTACTATTAACCCCCCATACCCATTTACGGTCCAAGGAGGACCCCACCACCAAAATCACCACCATACTCTCCTAGATTTACTTCCTTATTTTATTTGGATCTTTTCTTGCTTGAGTGAACAAGATATTGTTAGAGAAGATTATAAGTATGGTGGCTTAGATACTAGATCATTTCATATCTCATTTCTTCACAAGCTCACCCATCTCTCACTTACACTCTCTCTCTCCCTCTCGGCTCACCCTAGTGCCGCCACCACCACCACCTTGTCACCACCACATTCATCCAATTCTAAGTTCATTCAAAATACTAGAAGGTGTTACATGGAGCTTGAAGAACTTGAAGAACCTTCATCCTTAGCTTTCATCCACCATTTTTCATCATTTTTTTCTAGTGATCTTCCCTAGCCTTTGAGCTAGTTGTAAGCTCTTGCTACTAGTTTTTATTTCTTATTTTGTTTGTTAAAAAGATGTACATTGTTATGAATCACAAGAACACTAAAAGACTTAAACAAGAATCATGAACATGAAACTTAAAGATGACGAAATCTTGTTAAAATAATGTTGTTAAATACAAGCATGGCACTTGATCGTTATTTACTTGAATTTATGATGTTGATCATCATAAGGAGCTAGCTAAATTGTGATTAAACACATGATTTAGCAAGTTAGAGGATGATTATATGTTAACCCAAGAAGATCATCCTCACTTATGAACATGAACTTGAAAATAAAATTATTTCTTGAAAAAATAGTAAATAAAGTGAGCTAGTAATTTTGTAAATCTAAGATTTATGAATAACTTTTCCAAGAAAATCAAGTTCAAAATATGATTTTAGTAAGAACTTTATTCTTACATAAAAGTACATTATTTTTTGTAACAAAACAAGTGTAAGAACACTTTATTTACAAGAAGAGTTCAAAAGAATAATTTTTGTAGAATATGTTTACAATTTGTAAACATCTAAAATTTTCAAGAAGGAAGTTTATTAAGAAATAAACACACTTTAAGGGGTAACTAAGTCTACTAAACATGTTACCAAGTTACTACGAGTTTTGTGAAAAGTTCATGTTCATGTTGTTATTTATATTAATTTTTGCACTTGGGAAGTGTAGTTTGGTTATTGATTGTTGGGATGATTTTTGAAAAAGAAAATGATATGCTTATATAGCATGGACACATCCATTTTTAGGGGAAACTATGGAGAAATTTTCTAAAAATATAAACACTTAAAAAAATATTTTCTAACAAATATTTACAAGTATATTTTGATCATAAGTGTTCGATATGAACTTTGCCATAATTTTTGTAATGAAAATACAAATATTGGAGGTTGTGTTTATAAATAAAAATGGGTAAACATATATATTTAGAATATATATATATATATATATATATATATATATATATATAGACACTTGTATGATTATTTGCACACTCGGTGAAATGGTTATATTATATAACTTAACAAAGTACCGTGAAATTTACTATCCAAAACGATACCGTTACTTATATATTTATGGTAAATACTATTTTCGATACAAGAAATAAGAATATGACTTTTGTAAATATTACAAAGTTGCATCATATTTTTGGACAAAGTGAAAATATATTATTTTCGAGAAATAAAAATATATTTTCATAAGTATATGTAGAAGATATATGATTTTTGGGAAAAATATATATTTTCGGGACAATACATTATTTTGGGACAAAAATGAGTTTATAAATATATTTTCTAAAGTGAGACTTGGGAATATATTATTTCGGAAATTACAAATACAACAATACAAATACATGTATAAGATATCCCATCCTTGGGAAGGAAATACGAAAGATAAATACTCGAGAAGTATTAATACAGAAAAATTGTTTTAACAATTATTTCAAAACCAAATATATTTTAAGTTGAAATATTAATTATTTTGACAAGTAGTTATAACTTAGAATAAATATAAGAAACGTAACTCAAAATATTAATACTAAGCAAAGGCACGGCCCGTTCGTCTAATAGACGTTAGTACATTGTAGGTAGTCGTGTTTGCTGACAGAGTTTGGGTTACGAGCTAAGGACACAATACAGTGAGTTAATGTCCCCCTTTTCTTTTACTATTTTCAGTTTTATACGTTGGGGGTGGAATACATGTTACAATTATTACAGACATTTTTATACATGGTATGGTTAGCCTAAGGGGGGTTTACTACTAGATCATGTGAAGGGTGGGCAGAACACTTAAGGCCATTAATCCTCGTCGTAGGACCAAGGGACATGAATGATAGATCTATTTGGGTGTAGCGAGCCCACACCCATGAGGCCAGGGCGGCCCATAGTGGTGACTATGTCTTCATCCCGGAGACAAATTTGCTAGGTTTGAGTCTTCCTGCACCATTTCACACAGACCATTGGCTTTGCAACCCATTGGTGATCTCTTTTTCCTTATTGCTACATACCAGGGACATTTATACATACAAGACATACTTTAAAGGCTTATTCATACACTCACACATGAACTCGCTCAACTTTTGTTGATTTTTCAAATTACATGTATTTCAAGGAACTAGTGTATCTGGCAAGGGTATGCATATGTTTTCAAGTTGCGCTTAAATGAAAGGTGTTATCCATGGTCATTGAGTTTAGAGGTGTATCCTATTCCTGGACGGGATACATGTTTCCAAACTCAAGTTTTATTCAAAGTCGTTTGTGGAGTCTTTATGAACTCAGTTAGACAAGTCATGGTTTGTAACGTAATTCGGTATCAATGTTTTCAAGACAAGTTGTTGTGGTATTTTCTAAACATTAATAATGGATAAATATCTTTTGGTTTTATCATTTAGCATTTGTTATGATTGAATGCTATGGTATTAAGAGGTCACACCAAATAACCACGCTTCCGCAAAAGTCAGGGTGTGACAATTATGATTAAATGAAAGTACATGGAAGTTTGATCTGTACAAGGTTTGAATTCTTTGTACGGCTGGCATACCGACATGGTGAAATAAACGTATGGGCTGTGACAATTCGTCTGGGTTATGCCTGATGTAACACCTTGCAAAAATCATGTCCAGTACAGTAGTGACACGTGTCATAAACCCTGATAGTGATTAAAGATATCTTGAGGGACTAAAACTGTCAAACAGTGTAAGGATGTAATTAGAAGGACCAAAAGCATCAACATGCCAAACTTGTGCCTCTGAATGACTTTGTATAATGTTCGTATTCGTTATCAAATAAATTGTCGGACCTTGGAAGCCGATTGTGCTTAAAAATCCAAAGTTACGGAATATAGGGGTTAAAAGTGTCAACATGTTTATTTTTACCTCTGAGTGACCTTTTAACGTTCCCAAAGCTTTGTAATATATTAAAATATCCTCATGAATGTTTGATATAGATTTCATAATGGTCCGATACAATATTGTGATGAATAATTCAAATTCAAGAACTTGGGATCACATGATCTTTTCAAAAGACTCCAAGACTACACTAATGCATGGCAATGCTTTCTAGAGCAATTCAGAACTGATCAAGAGGACCCATCTGCTAAAAGTGACCTTAGATTTGAGTTATAAAGATTGCATGGTCAAAATCTAAAAGTTCTCAAAATTTTTGTCTTCTGACTAAGGCTTACGGACCGCAAAGAAACCACCTTACGGACCGTAAGGTGGCTGAACTGGGCGAATAAAATTTAAAAAGCGGTTACGGACCGTATAGCCTAGGCGTACGGTCCATAAGGACTGTATCTGGGCAGTGAAAATGGACAGCTACGGGTTATCTCCATCTACACCCCTTTTCTCGAAACCACCTGCTTGTTAACGGTTTTGAAATACCTCTAGACACCTGTATGCATCAGATTTCACCTGAGGGACACCTGCATTGATCCTAGAACCCCCAATTCACTATAAATAAAGGCCTTGAAGTTCCTCACTTGTACAATTCAATTTCACTCTCAAACTCACTTCTCTGGAGCATCCTGACTTTGAAGGAAGCTCTCTTAGTGAAAATCTTCGTGCTAAGGACTATTGTAAGTGTCCTTAGCTTCTTTATTTAAGTTTTCATTAGCTTAATGACCGAAAGTCAAAGTTAGCGTAATTACGCTTTGACTTGGTGATTAATCACTAACGGTCCAGCCATATTCGATTTGAAAATGGCTATGTGTTGGTAATTATGTAGGTGTTAAACCCTTAAAAGGGCACCTCCTAATTATCACGTTTACTTGGTCAATTGTCGGGACAAACTACTTAATAGAAAAGTCAAACGGGTCAGTTTTTATAAAATAATCCATAACTGATAATACAGAAGCTATGGAACATATTTTAACACTTAAATCACTTGGTAAATAATATAAGAACATGTTTAGGCATGTTCAACCCGACAATTCTGAGTTTAGGCTCGGTTCGCAACCGAAAGTCGCAAAAGTAGACTTTTGCTTTGACTTTCAGTTCTGACCCGACTTAGCTTAGTTTAGATATGCCTTAGGGTTCCTTTAAGACCATATTACATGTTAGTATAACCCTCTGAGATTATACAACTTGGTTCCATAGAAATCCTAGTCCATTGCATGTTTCCGTTAAATGCTTAAAAGTTGACCATTATGCCCTTTTGACATTCAAACGAGATTTTTGAAAATGTGAGAGGACAAAAACCTTTATTACTGATATATTAGTATGTCCTAAAAATTTGACATCCGAACCTGGTCTAAAATAAGAGTTATGCACAATATCGTAAAACAAAAGCTTTTTGTTAATTAAATGGCATTTCCGCATAAATCATGTTTAAACCCAAATTTTGACACCAAACTTACTACCCACTATTATAATATAATATTTAGAAATTTTTGGAATTTTTTTTTAAATTTTAAACTGATCATAACATAGAGTTCTTGCATGGACTCGGTAATTGACGATAATGCCCTTTTCACTAATAAAATGAGTTTTACACATCCTTAACATGCCAAACCTTTTTCCATAGATTTTATACATTAAATAAATATTTTGAGCAGCTAAGACTAATAAAAATCTCAGATTTACTTAAACAACCCGAATATCGTCAAATACCGACTTTTATGCGATTTTGGCGCATAGTATGGTTTAAAACCATATTTAGCACCTAAGACTTGCTACCTACTGATTTTAAAAACATATTTTTGTACTTTAATAGTAAGTTTAAGTCATGAACTCATATTTCCAAATTTGACCCTTAAAGCCTATGTGAAATGACCAAAATGCCCCTACGGTGCATAGTTTGGCCATAAATGATAAAATTCACATATGTATGATATCTTACTGATGTAACTTATTAAAATAAATAATTTTTCTGATTGTTTTAGACCAGAACCTCATATTACCATTTAACCTCTTTTATAAACTTTAAAATGACCAAAATACCCTTACGGGGCTTAAATTGGTTTTAAATTCGTTTTGGGCATAATGGAAGGTATCCTACTGATATCCTAACATATTTAAAGCATATTAACTTGTGGAACTTGTATATGATTCTTTTGGTTACCCGTTATGCATATTCGTGTTCGGTACGATTTATGTAACTAGTTTGCATAAATTAACCGAAACGGGTCAAACCTTATCATTTTTACTTCAAAATCCAGAATGTATTTAGTTTACCCATTTTATACAAGTCTTCATACGTGTTAGGTCTAAATCACATTCCAATCCGGTCTTCGCTTAATCTTGCATTTTGAACCGTAAACCTTTCATTAAAACTAACCGGTCTAAGTTAAGACTTAAATAAGACACGTTAGGAATCTAATAGGTTATTAAAACCTTCGTTCCAGATTAGGAGCCTAGTAAAAGCTACTTGTACTTGCTGATTGATATACGGCTGAGAATAAAATTATATTTTGCTCAGGTAAATACTTTTAACTTATTTTCCGTTATACGGGCTTGGGATACGGTATTATAATAATACCGCTTGGTCGGGTATGAAATCATTTAATCGGATTGTGATTAAAAATTTATATAACCCATTTTAATCTATTTTGTTTGATACAATGCCTTTGCGGGGTTAATGACTATGTCCTGGATATCCTTGGCTCATTCATTTGAAATGGCCACAGCTTAAACACGGGGTGTAGGCATACACCTGACATTTGCGTATGTATAAATGGTATCTCACTCTCTTGTGGGCCTATACTTGTGGTGTGTCTATTAATCTAGTCCGGCTCTTCTAACCGGGTCCTGAACGGACGACAAACATGTAAATCTGTATACAAGATTATTTTTAAATAATTGTCCCAAGTTATAAAAGATATTTTGCCTTGTGCATCCAAATAAATTTTATAAATGTTTTCCAAAATGAGTCGGTTAATTGTATTTACCAGTGTAAACTGGCGTATTTTTCCAAAAAGGCTGAGTGTAGGTACTACGTGTAATGGGCTGGAAACTCCTGAGTGATTAAATAAAGTGTCTTGCAAGCTTTTATCACTTTAAGTCTGTTGAACAATATTTCTTTTGTTTTGATCAGCCTGTGGATCCACTTTCAACCGTTGTGTAATATTTTATTATACTTTTGAATCGGTTTGTAATATTTACTTTAGACTTCCACTGTGCATTAAACTGTGATTATTTGACTATGATGATATCAACTACGTCACGATACTCCCCACCGGGCCCACCGGTAATACGTGGAAATATCGGGGTGTGATAGGTTGGTATCAGAGCCAACATTGAGTGAATTAAACACTAGCCTTTTGTGTTTAATCTCAATGACACAGTTTGCACATTCCTTGACTTCCGAGTTTAGTCAAATGACTTAGGACTAATCCAAATCTTATTGTATTCTTTTTGTTGGTTTCTTTGTTTGTTTTGACAGGAACAAAGACAATGTCACCAAGTTTCAGAGGTAGAGGTGGAAGAGGCAAGGCACCAATAACTGCAGCGAATGATCACGAAGCCGGGCCATCTCACCGGCGAACTCCTTCAGCGACCTTTAGCTCTAGTCCCCAGGAGGATTGGAGAACTTATCTTGAGCCAGTGAGATGTTCAGTCTCCCTTAGTTCCTCCCCGTCTTATCATCACTCTTTTGGACCTCATCAAGATGAGGAGCACAACGATTCGCACCATTCCTTCATACCGCTTCAGCGGTCGAGTTCACACCGGGCCTTCCAGGACCCGACCCCGTACTTCCAGAGCCGGTTCAATCCAATGAACCAGATTCAAGAACCAGAGGGTCCAAACCCTTTAGGGCCAGCGGACCACTATCCTGAAATGCAGGACATGGAGATGGATGAAGATCCAGATCCTGAGATGCTACCAACTGGGACGCCGACGCATCCCATCGAGATATCCAGCGGATCATCATTTCATTGTTCACCTTACAGGGGCCCAGACAGTTTTGCAGAAAGATGGGCCACATACCACTGGGAGTTCACTCCCCCCTTTCAACCCACCTCCACAACAGCAGCGGTATCCCTCTGAGGATTGGCGTTTCCAGGCGGTCACGCCACCGCCACCGCCGCCGCTAGAGTAGCAACTGCCTCTAGAACCATCAAGGCGAAGAAGATCATGTGCACGGATATCCGTGCGAACACTCTAGTGGCAGCCATTACCCGCCACCATATGAAGACCCGCAAATGGGTGGGCCTTCAAACCCAGCCTCTGAAGTCGACTCTGCTCTAGTCGCACCACCACCGCCCATAGGTTACGATAACCCAATCCCTTCCTACGCCGGTGCAGCAGCGTATAACCCGTTTGAGCGTCAAGCATGTTCGTGTTACAATTACTACAATGCGCCTGCCGTCGACCCGTACCTCGAAGCGGCAACCTACAATGTTCTCCACCCTGAGGGACCCTTCGCAGCTTCATACCAGACTAGGTACCAAGCATATGGGTATCAATACCCGCCACCTCCTCAACCTCCACAGTAGCAGCTGCCGCAGCCGCCACAGATCCAACCACCGCAGTAGCAGGAAATCCTTCAACGGTTGCACGAGGTGGAGCAACAGGTACAAGAGGAGTGTAGGAACCGCCGGGGTCTACTTAAGGGTTTGGAAAACCTAATAAAGGGGAAGAAGAAGAGGGATTATTGAAAATTCCTTATTTAATTGATTTGTAATTTTTATTTTTCATTAAGTCCCTATGTGGACATTTTTATTTATGTACTTAGTCCCTGCGTGGACTTGTCTTTTTATTTCTGTCCCTGCGTGGGCAATGTTATTTCTTTAAAAAGTCCCGTTTAGGGAAATTAGGTACTCCTCTTTATTTATGGAATGTTTTAATTTAAACTTCATTTGTCATTATGTGTATGAATATATTATAAATCAAAATATCATCCCATTTTAAAATTTGATCTGCCAATAAAATATTAAGGAAATTCTTGAAGGTATAACCTAGCCCATATGTCATTTTTTAGACATGGCCTTAATGGTAAAACCTTTTTAAGATTCAAATCCTTGGTTAACATCTGAAAACATGTTAACACTCCTGGCAAATGTGATTCGATAAAATCACACTTGTGATCCTTGTATTGGACTTTTCCAATTCCTTATTCTTACCCAATCATCTAAACATCCATTAGATGTGTAGTGCCTATGGGCCATAATAATTGTCAAATGAGACAAAAAGACAGTTGTAGTCTACGACTCCCTGTCAAGAAAAGGTAATGAACTATGTTCAAACCTTAACGCCTCGATTTTATAAAATCATGGCTATTAAGTTTTAAAAATGTCCTTGTGACTAGGCCTCTTGTGCCACTCTAATATATCTTTAATGATTTATAACTAGAGATAAATTATAATGAAAACCCTAAATAAATATGACTAACAAAATAACCAATATGGTTTGTATTTACCATGGTTAATGAATTGCCAAAATGACAATTCCATAGTAAGATTTCTGAATGAACTATTGTCATCATTTTTATTGTAGCAATCAAGCTACATGGCTGAATCAGATGAGGTTAACAGTCATCCAAGGGAGAGAAATGATACCACCAGAGTTAATGTAGCTAGTGCAGATTTACAAGCGTTAATAGATAATGCTGTTACTCGAGCCCTTGACAGACAGTTTAAAGAATCAAGCGGTACTCGCACCAGGACTCAGTCTGTACCTCATACGAAGCCACCTTCCAAGACTCATACATCTCACAAGGACGATTCTCATCACTCATCAAACCAAAGGAGTGTCCCATCTAAGAAGATTGTGCTCAATCAAGAGCCGCGTGTTAAGACCTGTTCTTATAAATAGTTCATCTCCTGCAAGCCCAGGGACTTCACAGGGGAGAAAGGAGCCATTGATTGTATGGCTTGGCTCGATGAGATGGATACAGTGGTTGATATTAGTGGTTGTGCAGAACAGGACATTGTGAAGTTTGTTTCACAATCTTTTAAGGGTGAAGCTTTAGCTTGGTGGAGGTCCCTAATCCAAGCTATAGGAAAGATCCCATTGTATAATCTGACTTGGGATCAATTTGTTGCATTGATCAAGGAAAACTTCTGTCCACAGCATGAGGTGGAGAAAATCGAGACCGACTTCTTGACTTTGGTCATGAAGAACTTGGATTGTCAAGCGTATCTTACGAGCTTCAACACCATGTCTCGATTGGTTCCTTCTTTGGTCACACCGGAATCGAAGCGCATAGCTCATTTTATTGGGGGTTTAGCTCCAGAAATCAAGGGAAATATGAAAGCATCCAGACCTACCACATTCAGGTCAGTGGCAGATCTGTCTCTATCTCTCACACTGGATGCTATCAGAAACAAATCTGCCAAAGCTTCTGAGGAAGGAAAACGAAAACGGGAGGATGAGAGTTCTCATTGCTCTGACAAGAAAAGAAAAGGGAACTCAGATCATAGGAAGGGTTCTGGGTCTAAGAAGGATAACCAGCAGTCGGGTTAGAAACCCAAATGTAAGACCTGCCAGAAACATCATTTTGGGAAGTGCAGGTTTGAATCGAAGTCGCAGTCAAAGCCTATTGGATGTGGGATCTGCAAGTCCAAAGAGCATAAGACTTTGGAATGCAAGAAGTTGAAGGATGCAACCTGTTATGGTTGCAACGAAAAGGGGCACATTAAGACTAACTGCCCGAAAAATCCAAGGAAGCCTGAGGAGGCTAAAAAGACCAATGCGCGGGTCTTTCAGATGAATGCTCAGGAGGCCATTTAGAACGACAACGTGATAACAGGTACCTTTCTTATCAATGATGTTTATGCTAGAGTGTTGTTTGATTCGGGTGCAGACAAGTCTTTTGTAGACAATAAATTTTGTAAATTGTTAAATCTGCCTGTTAAGACTCTAAGCATAAAGTATGAAGTAGAATTGTCCGATGGTACCATAGAAACTGCCTCAACAGTTCTAGATGGATGTTTTATATCCATTAGGAATCACTTTTTCCCGCTATCTTTGCTTCCATTGAAACTAGCAGGATTTGACATAGTGATAGGCATGGATTGGTTATCTCATAACCAAGCCTAAATCGTATGTGATAAAAAGCAAGTGGTTATCAAGACTTCTTATGGTGAGCCATTAACAATACAAGGAGATATGCAGTACGGATTGCCTAAGCGAGTGTCTATGCTTAAGGCGTCAAGATGTTTAAAGAAAGGTTGTGTCATTTACATGGCACATGTAACCGTTGATGAGCCAAAGCCCAAGATTGAAGACATCCTCGTTATTTCTGAATATCCAGACGTTTTTCCCGAAGAACTACCTGGTTTACCTCCAGATAGGCAAGTGGAGTTCAGAATCGATATCATTCCTGGAGCAGCACCAACTGCAAGAACACCTTATCGATTGGCACCAACTGAGATGAAAGAATTGAGAACACAGTTGGATGATTTATTAGAAAAGGGTTTTATTCGACCTAGCTCGTCCCCTTGGGTAGCACCGATTCTGTTTGTGAAGAAAAAGGACGGCTCAATTCGTTTATGCATTGATTATCATGAGTTAAACAAGGTTACAATCAAGAACAGATATCCATTACCCAGGATCGATGATCTATTCGATCAGCTTCAAGGAGAAAGTTACTTTTCAAAGATCGATCCGAGGTCAGGATATCACCAGTTGAAGGTCAGAGACGAAGACGTGCACAAGACCGTGTTCAGAACACGCAACGGCCACTATGAGTTCTTAGTGATGCCTTTTGGGCTCACTAATGCACCTGCAGCATTCATGGATCTCATGAATCGCGTATGCAAACCGTATTTAGACAAGTTTTTCATTGCCTTCATTGATGACATTCTTATTTACTTGAAGAGTCAAGCCGATCATGACGAACATCTTCGATGTATCCTTAAACTGCTACAACAAGAGAAGCTCTACGCCAATTTTTCTAAATGTGAGTTTTGGCTTTGGGAAGTCCAATGTGACATATGTGCTTGTAATCATTGTATAAAAACTAATCAGTTCAATTATCAATAAAACAATGTTATTTGACCCCAATGTTTGTTTATTTATGTTTGACATTTTGCTCGTTTCAATTTTTATTCAATTTCAAACTCTATATCGTTTTCTAGAAAGTTATACGTAAACTGATGCGGAAACCTAATCAGTTTAACGCGAAAAACACTCCGAAACATCAATATATGCTTAACATACCTCAAATAACCTTTACATAACTTATAAATAACTTTTGAAGGCTTTGGTATGGCAAAATCAAGCTTATTCGATCGCAGGGACTATTTACGTCAAACTGCGAAACTATACCAATTTGTATAGTAACAGACATTCCGGAACTTGATCATAAGTTAAACATTCCATAAATATCCTTTACATAGCTTAGAAATAGGCTTTGAGGGGTTCGGTGTGCAAAAATAAACTTTTGCTCAATCAGGGACTAAAAGCGTCAAAAAGTGCATAAGTTTGCATTTTCGCGCATATCTCAGGTTCTGAATATATCTGGACGTCCAAAAATTTTTGTAATCATTAAAATATTTTATTTTAGTGATTGGCATGATAAAATTCCATTCGTCGCGTAATTTGGATCGTTTTTCGCGCCCGTTCGTGTTTCATCGTAATTAACCGAATAACGTGATCGTACGACCAAAGGAACCGACATCTGTCATGTTTTCAAGCATGTTTCATGTCCCTTATGCTTTGGCATCATTGTAGAGCCTTCAAAATGGCTTATCGGGCCATAAACATGTCAAAATGGGCCTAAATAACATGCAGGGACTGAAACTGCAAATGTTCAAACTGTTGCTGAGTTACCCGGTGGTCGCGGGCCGCGTAAGATGTAGGCTCAGCCTACGCAGGGCGCAGGGGCCCATCAGATCAGCAAAATCATGTTTCAAGCAATATCCAGCTGTTCCCTTGTTTTGCACCTGGTTTCTTTGAATCTATGGGCTTGTTTTGGGCACCCATAGTATTATAAAACAGTGGGTACACATGTAAGGCTCAGATTGAAGCTCGTTTATCGAGAAACGATCCTAACGGTGGCCCGAAATCTATAAATACCCACCTAGAATTAACTTGTTTCCTCACACCTTGATTCATTTCTGCTCTAAGTTGGAGTTTCTACACTTCATACCTGAGCAACTTGAATCAAATCTCCATTGCTTGGACCTCTTGAAAGTTTCTTTCGTTCTTTTATGCGTTTATGCGTTGAAATTCAAACAGTGTTTTACTTTCTGCATTGACCAGTGAATGGTCAACACGAAGTTCGTTTAAACTTCGCAACGTGAGCGTAATCACGATGGTCATAGTCCTTTGTGACTGACTATACCTACTGATTACCACGTTATTTAGGCAAAGTGACGAGTCATAGTTTCGGTCAAAATACGCGTTTATGTGTATTTTGCAACCAAACTATTCATGGGTATCAAAACCCTTTGTTTTGATATCAAACTTGTTTTCTAACTTCGTTAAACATGTTTTAACATGTTTAACTCGTCACTTTAGGTATAGTGCTTATATAGGGTCGAAAGATAAGCGGTCTAAACAACCGCTTAGGACTTTCGAACCCGACCCATTTGGTCGATCATTAGGATCCGACCAAACATATTTTGTAGACCATAGTTGTATAGGGAATAACCTTCCGAGGTTATACCTTATGGTCACTACGTTTAGTTAGTTTTTTGATAGGTAGTTTATATGCCTTAGGAAAATGACCAAAATACCCTTTTTACGCATAAATTCATTTTAAGCATATGTAACTTAATTTTGACATCTAAACTGATTAGGCAACATTATTAGACATGTTAAGGCATATAATACTTGTCATAGGACTAGTTAGGTGGTCGGAACACGTTTTACGTGAACGACGCGTTAAAGTAGCGTAAGCTACCTAAACGAGTCGTAATGGGTCGTAAGCACTTAGGATAGGTTCCGATTTAGAATGTAGGCTTTGTTAAACCATACTACTTGAGTTCCCATACTCATTTGGTTTACGAAACCTCATTTTATCCGATCTTCCGATTAGGGTACAGTTTATTAACGTAGTTACCTATATTAGGTGCCGATTGATTCCGTGATCTTTCTAGCATTGCTTGGTTGTTATCCAAAGACTATTGAGCAATCTCAAGTGAGTACATAGTCCCCTCTTTTACTATTTTCAATCATTTTGGGGTGAAACACATGTGCCTACTTGTTACTTTCATGATTTTCATGTTTTTTACATCATATGCTTGCTATGTTCATATAGTACATGTATAGTACATGATTTCATCCATGTTTTTGCTATGTATGTTTTATTAAAATGCTAGTACATTGATTTCATAAACACATTTGTTTCTGTGTTCATTTCAGTATATGTACACATTGATTTACATCATATTCATGCTATGTATGTTCATTTTTTTTTTTTTGCATACTTAGTACATTGTTTTCACATAACATGCTATCATTTGGTATGACATTTGGTTTGTTTAACGGGACAAAAGTACGTTCATTAACATTGATCACGCCGCTCGGTAGTAAGTAGAGGTACCATAGGAACTGACAACTCCCATTCCTGAAATCCTAGGTTTGTTTGGGTGGAAGGAATGACTGAATCCGATATACATAATTTAGATAAACCTTTAATTTGTTTAAGGGTTTGTCGCCACAATCGCAAGGCTTGAATGTATGCGTTTTAACAATACCGCATAGATGTTTGTATCAACAAAGCATTGATTTTACAAAACATAACTTTTGATTTAAACTTTGATTTATTCAAATACATTGTTTTGTACATTTTACATATGGTTAGAATAGATACTTTTATTTATTTTACCATACATGACATTTGATTATACATAAACATGATTTACATTTGACAATAAACATTGTTTACACATAAACATTTTGACATTTGTTTAAACAAGACATTTTGGTGGTTTGTTTGGGTAAGTGATTTAAATAACGAGGCGTGTGTAATATGATAAAAGCATGTGGATACACCGCTGGTACTTCCTATATATAAGTGCTTTTATGATATTACATATCGTAGCGTTACTTAAATCATTTCAATTAAGACACATTACATTTTACACAAATAACATATCTTCTCAACAACATTGTTTTACAAAGAACTTATTTTATACAAATTCTTTTTACTTGGTTATTCATTTAACCACACATCTTTCTTTTACATATCATCTAACTACTTATCGATTTTCATATGATTTATAAAAGAAAGCCTTTTAATAAGATTCATGACTAACTTTTGTAAACATTTCTTTAAACTTACAAGTCATAAATCCTAAATCAATAAACCTATGTATCTCACAGGCATTTTTATGCTGACGTACCTATTTTCACATGTGTTTTTAGGAGCTGATGCATAGGAATGATCAAGATACACTTAAGCGTAGGGGTGTTCAAGATCGGATAATCCGCTTTTTAGATATCCGAAAATTTCGGATAGTGAATATTGATATCCGAATCCGAAATTTTGGATATCCGATTTTCGGATATCCGAAATTTCGGATTCGGATTCGGATATCCAAACGGATATCCGAATTTGGGATGACAATACACTCACATTCAAACATTTAGCAAAACTAAAGTCATAAAACAGTCAACAAAGATTCAAGTTTACATTTGACAATAGAAAAGGGTGAAATTACCCACAATTTGCAAACAAATTAGTAAACATTAAATATTTTAACACAATAATCTTCCGAAATCATAAGAAATTATAAAGAAGTGGTTTCATTCTCAAAGCTGAACACATCTGAACATATAAACTATAAAATAATCATAAACATATAATCAAAACAAAGTCTACTAGCACATATTTAACTAATTTTTTTTTGCTTTCTTGGGAGATTTGGTAGCTTTTGATGCCGATTTTGGTTCCTTAGCAGCAGTCGTCTACATAGGCAAGCGAACCGGAAGATACCGACCAGAAATTGAAGACTGGCTCTGACAGAATGCGTGACGATTCTACCGACCGAATTTTGAAGACCGACACCCTATTTGACGGTATGTTTTGATATCGGGTTTTTGTTTGAATGATGATCTTAGATGAGTAGAAGAAGAGTGGAGGAGGTGGTTGGAGGCGGCGAAGGGTGGTGGTTGATTGTTGGAAGCGTTGACCGGAGATGAAAGGTGGGAGAAGGAGAGATTGAAGGTGGGAGAAAGGGGTGATGGCGTGAATGTTTGAATGGTGTGTACTGTGATATTTTAGGTTAGGGTATCCTAAAGGTAAATGGGTAATGGGCCTTACTGGCGTAGTGCACATATAATACATCAATATATTTCTTTTTTTTTTGTTTTTTAAGTTTCGGATTCGGATAATTCGATTATCCGAATATTTTGAAAATTAACATCCGAATCCGAACTTTCGGATTATCCGATTTTCGGATATCCGAAAATTCGGATATCCGAAATTTTGGATATTTCGGATACGGGTTTTCGGATATTTCGGATTCGGTTTCGGATTCGGATTTTCTTGAACACTCCTACTTAGGCGGACCTGTGCCTTTGTGACATAAAATGAAGCTAGAATAGTTTAACTTTGTTATGTACTCTTTGTTTCTGTTGTTTTAAGACAATGTAACCCCTTTGTTTATAAATAAAACAAAACTTTAATTACCATGGTTGTGAAACAATAATTCTATTGCTCGACTCCCTGACGTTTCCGCCGCGGTTTGTTGTTTTACGCGGTCGTGGTGTGACAGAAGAGTTGGTATCAGAGCCAATGGTTATAGGGAATTAGGTTATTAGTAATGCTTTGACCTAGACTATAACTTTTCTAGGACCCTAACACAAGTTATCTTGTGTTTAGATCTTAAAACATACACTTCACCTATCCTTAGGTGATTACCAAAACAAGAACACAATCTCCAAAATGATTTTTGAAAATCAATAAATCATTTGTAGATAATTTGTTATAAGGTTTTGAATCCTCCAATTTTCCAAAATGATTTTGAAAATTCAATCATCCGTTCTTGAATGATTCTTTTGGCTTATTGCCTTCTAAGTTTTCAAAATCTCATCAAAATTTTGGGTCTAAATAATGTGAACACGTGCAATCTGGAAGGGTGGATGCCTGTATCTCGGGTTTTCTGTCTAGGCTAGAGTGTTCGTACAAATCCACATAATCGGACCAGTCACTCTTACCTGGGAACTCTTGGGGTGAGTGTCCACTTATAGGCTAAAGCATGTCTTCGCGATACATTATTTTTGACCCATTTATTTTGATTAGTCAATGTGTGTCGTTTGTTTGCTTTGTGGTACAAACGAATGACCACCATCCATGCTTTTTGTCGATCTTTGTATCATTTCATTTTTTTTCCATCTAATCATCTCACTCGTTTTCTCTCATGTTTCCTCTTTTAGAATGCCTCCTCGACACGAAAATCAGATACCTAATGCCGAAATGACAGAAATCATTGCGCAGCAAATTGCTGCTGTACTCCCAAACATCGTTGCTCAAGTTAATCAAGCCAACAATAACCATAATGCTCCATGCAACTTCAAAAGGTTCAATTCGGCTAAACCACTCAAGTTCAGTGGTTTTGAGGGAGAAACTGGGCTCCTACAGTGGTTTGAATGCATTGAGAGTACCTTTCATCATGTACAGTGTCCAGATAACCGTAAAGTCGAGTTCGCTTCTAGCGTGTTCCAAAAGAGGGCTCTTACCTGGTGGAATGGGTTAATGAGAGATCGTGGTGCTGATGTCGCTCTGGGTCAAACATGGGAAGAGCTTAGGGCTCTTATGTCGATGGTCTACCTGATCCTGTGCAAGACATCGTCACTCGTAGCAACCCTACCACAGTTCGTCAGGCAATCGAGTTAGCTACGACTTTGAATGAGTCGCAAATCAGAAAGAGTAAGCTACACAGGAAAGGTGACAAGGGTAAGAAACAATCGTCTGATAAGGGTGAGAACAAGAAGGGTAAGAAATCTGGTTCTTCGAAAGGGTCAAGGAAGCGCAAGGCTTCGCAGAATTTCGATGTTACTGCACAACCAAACCAGGCAGCCCCTAACCAGCCCGCACAACCACCAGCAAAGAAACGGTATGCGGGGAATGTACCGTTGTGCAACAAATGCAATAGTCACCATCAACCGCAAGTTTATTTTCGTTTTTGTGCAAACTGTGGAAAATCGGGTCATCTTGTCGATGTTTGTCGTTTTGCCCCAAATCAAGCCGCACATAACCCCGCTCAGCAAGCTGCTCAACCACCTGCACACAGGCTCAACCCGCACATCCTCACTACCCCCCTGGATCTTGCTAAAATTGTGGGGATCTGACCCATTACAGAAATCAGTGTCCAAGGTTGGTTAATGCAAATCAGGCACAGGCTCGTGGTCGAGTCTTTAACATGAATGCTAATGAGGCACGAGCAGACAATGAAGTGGTCAATGGTACGTTCTTTGTTAACAATCAGCCTGCATCTGTTCTTTTTTATTCGGGTGCCGATAAGAGTTTTGTGTCTTTATCTTTCGACCCTTTGTTTCGCATGTCTCGAACAAAACTAGGAAAACCCTTGACAGTAGAGGTAGCTAGTGGTGAACCCATTGTTCTTGATTTTGTCCTCCGAAACAGTTGAACCTAAATAACCATCTTTTTTCTATCGACCTCACACCGATGCAACTCGGAAGTTTCGAAATTATAGTGGGAATGGATTGGTTAGCTAAGTATCATGCAGAGGTAGTTTATTTTGAGAAGATTGTCCGTATTCTGCTTTCTTCAGGTAAGATCCTAGAGGTTTGTGGTGAGAAACCTGCTAGTAGTCTCAAACTCATGTCTTGTACTCAAGCTCGAAAGTATCTGCGAAAGAACTATGTGGCCTTTTTGGCACATGTTGTAGCGGATAAAGGCAAAGGTAAGTCTATTCAAGATATCCCTATTGTTCGGGATTATCCTGCAGTGTTTCCTGAAGAGTTACCTGGTTTACCCCCAGCATGCCAAGTCGAGTTTTGTATTGATCTTGTACCTGGTGCAAATCCTATCGCTCGATCTCCGTATCGTCTTGCACCGTCTGAAATGCAAGAGTTATCTAAGCAGCTTCAAGAGCTTTCTGACGAAGGTTTTATCCGTCCTAGCTTTTCACCCTGGGGTGCTCCCGTTCTTTTTGTCAAGAAGAAGGATGGCTCTTTCAGAATGTGCATCGATTACCGTGAGCTTAACAAGCTTACCCTCAAGAATCGATATCCCCTACTTCGCATTGATGATCTCTTTGATCAGTTACAGGGTTCTACTTGTTTTTCAAAGATTGATCTACGTTCTGGGTATCATCAACTTCGAGTGCTCGAGGAAGATATTCCCAAGACTGCTTTCCGCACAAGATATGGGCATTATGAGTTCACTGTTATGCCATTCGGTTTGACTAATGCTCCTGCTGTTTTCATGGACTTGATGAATAGGGTTTGTAAACCTTATTTGGATAAGTTCATCGTCGTTTTCATTAATGACATCTTGATTTATTCTAAGACTCGAGCCGATCATGAGCAACATCTTCGTCTTACCCTGGAACTCCTGAAGAAAGAGCAACTTTTTGCCAAATTCTCTAAGTGTGAATTTTGGCTTAAGGAAGTTCAATTTTTGGGTCATATCGTCAACTAACAAGGTATTCATGTAGATCCCTCCAAGATCAGTACAATTAAGGATTGGGATACGCCTACTATTCCAACTGAAGTTCGTTCTTTTCTTGGTCTCGCGGGTTATTACCGCTGCTTCATTGAAAATTTCTCGAAGATTGCAGTTCCTCTAACTGCTCTAACTCAGAAGAATAAACCCTTCGAATGGGGATCTAAACAGGAAGAAGCGTTTCAAACCTTGAAATAGAAACTCTGCGATGCACCTATTCTATCTTTGCCTGAGGGCAATGATGATTTTGTCGTATACTGTGATGCGTCCAAATTAGGTCTTGGCTGTGTTCTCATGCAAAGGAACAAAGTCATAGCTTACGCATCAAGACAGCTAAAGGTTCACGAGAAGAACTACACGACTCATGATCTTGAGGTGCAGTGGTTTTCGCTCTTAAAATCTGGAGACACAATTTTTTATGGTACATAATGTGTGGTTTTCACTAACCACAAAAGTCTTCAGCATATCTTCAATCAGAAAGAACTCAACATGAGGCAATGACGTTGGGTTGAATTTCTATATGACTATGACTGCGAAATTCGCTACCATCCTGGTAAGGTGAATGTCGTAGTGTATGCATTGAGTCGTAAAGAGCATGTCAAGCTTCATTGTGTTCAAGTTCGATCTGATATTCAAACTCACATTTCTCAGGCTCAACATACTTGTGTTTCACAAGATTTGATGGGTAAGGAATTACCATTTCATATTAAGCCTGATCTCGACCTGAAAGACAATGGATCATATTATTTCATGGACCGTTTGTGGGTCCCAAGTCAAGATAATCTTCGCACCTTGCTTATGGATGAAGCTCATAAGTCTCGTTATTCTATTCATCCTGGCTCAGACAAAATGTATAAGGATCTTCGTACTCAGTATTGGTGGCCTGGTATGAAGAAAGACATTGCCTTATACGTATCCAAATGCCTTACTTGTCTTAAGGTTAAGGCTGAACATCAACATCCCTCTGGATTATTGGAGCAACCAGAAATTCCAGTTTGGAAATGGTAAAACATTGCTATGGATCTTATTACCAAACTTCCACGCACTAAGAGAGGTCATAATGCTATTTGGGTAGGTGTTGATCGTCTTACTAAATCAGCGCATTTCTTGCCGATCCGTGAGGATCTATCTGCCGACAAGCTTGCTAAAATCTATGTGGATGAGATTGTATCCCGACATGGTGTTCCTCTAAACATTATTTCTGACAGAGATGCTCGATTCTCATCTCGTTTTTGGAGAACCATGCAATCTACTATGGGTACCCAACTTAATTTGAGCACAGCTTATCATCCACAATCAGATGGTCAATCTGAAAGAACAATCCAGACTTTGGAGGATATGCTTAGAGCTTGTGTGATCGATTTTGGTGGTAGTTAGGATTCGTATCTTCCGTTGATTGAATTCTCCTACAACAATAGTTATCACTCCAGTATCAACATGGCTCCTTTCGAAGCTCTCTATGGTCGAAAATGTCGTTCACCACCAGTCGACTGGAATGAGATCGGTGAGGTTCAGCTTACTAGACCTGAGCTCATTCTGGAGACTACAGATAAAATCAAGGGAATTCGCGATAACCTTCAGACAGCTAGAAGCCGTCAAAAGAGTTACGCGGATCGACGACGCAAGCCCTTGGAATTTCAAGTTGGTGATCGCGTTCTACTCAAGGTTTCACCTTGGAAAGGTGTGATCAGATTTGGAAAGACAGGAAAACTTGCACCTAGATATGTTGGACCATTCATGATCGTTGAAAGAATCGGAAAGGTAGCCTATAGACTTCATTTACCTCCTGAACTTGGAAATGTTCATCCGACCTTCCACGTGTCCAATCTCAAAAGGTGTCTAGCTAATGAGAACCTCCACATACCACTTGATGAAATTCGTGTGGATAAAACGATGCATTTTGTTGAGAAACCTGTGGAAAACATGGAATGTGAAGTCAAATGGCTCAAACGCAAGCGCATTCCACTTGTCAAAGTTTGCTGGGAATCTAAACGTGGTCCAGAATTTACTTGTGAACGTGAAGATCAAATGAAGGCGAAATATCCGCATCTATTCTCACAAGTTTCCTGTAAATAAATTTCGGGACGAAATTTCCACAAGTAGGGGAGACTGTGACTTCTGCGCTTGTAATCATTGTATAAACTCTAATAAGTTCAATTATCAATAAAAAAATGTTATTTGACCCCAATGTTTGTTTATTTATGTTTGACATTTTTCTCGTTTCAATTTTTATTCAATGTCAAACTCTATATCGTTTTCTGGAAAGTTATATGCAAACTGATGCGTAAACATAATCAGATTAACGTGACAAACACTCCGGAACATCAATATATGCTTAACATAGCTTAAATAACCTTTACAAAACCTAGAAATAAGTTTTGAAGGCTTTGGTATGGCAAAATCAAGCTTATTCGATCGCAGAGACTATTTACGTCAAACTGCGAAACTATACCGATTTGTATAGTAACGGACATTCCAGAACTTGATCATAAGTTAAACATAGCATAAATATCCTTTACATAGCTTAGAAATAGGCTTTGAGGGGTTCGGTGTGCAAAAATAAACTTTTGGTCAATCAGGGACTAAAAGCGTCAAAAAGTGCATAAGTTTGCATTTTCGCGCATATCTCACGTTCTGAATATATCCGGACATCCAAAAATTTTTGTAATCATTAAAATATTTTATTTTAGTGATTGGCATGATAAAATTCCATTCGTCGCATAATTTGGATCGTTTTTCGCGCCCGTTCGTGTTTCGTCGTAATTAACCAAATAACGTGATCGTATGACCAAACAAACCGACATCCGTCATGTTTTCAAGCATGTTTCATGTCCCTTATGCTTTGGCATCATTGTAGAGCCTTGAAAATGGCTTATCGGGCCTTAAACGTGTCAAAATGGGCCTAAATAACATGCAGGGACTGAAACTACAAATGTTCAAATTGTTGTTGAGTTACCCGGCGGTCGCGGGCCGCGTAAGATGTAGGCTCAGCCTACACGGGGCGCGAGAGCCCATCAGATCAGCAAAATCATGTTTCAAGCAATATCCAGCTGTTCCCTTGTTTTGCACCTGGTTTCTTTGAATCTATGGGCATGTTTTAGGCACCCATGGTATTATAAAACAGTGGGTACACATGTAAGGCTCAGATTGAAGCTCGTTTATCGAGGAACGATCCTAACGGTGGCCCGAAATCTATAAATACCCACCTAGAATTCACTTGTTTCCTCACACCTTGATTCATTTATGCTCTAAGTTAGAGTTTCTACACTTCATACCTGAGCAACTTGAATCAAATCTCCATTGCTTGGACCTCTTGTAAGTTTCTTTCGTTCTTTTATGCGTTTATGCGTTTTTAAGCACGAAAGTCAAACAGTGTTTAACTTTCTGCATTGATCAGTCAATGGTCAACACGAAGTTCGTTTGAACTTCGCAACGTGAGCGTAATCACAATGGTCATAGTCCTTTGTGACTATACCTACTGATTACCACGTTATTTAGGCATAGTGACGAGTCATAGTTTCGGTTAAAATACGCATTTATGCGTATTTTGCAACCAAACTATTCTTGGGTATCAAAACGCTTTGTTTTGATATCACACTTGTTTTCTAACTTCGTTAAACATGTTTTAACATGTTTAACTCGTCACTTTAGGTATAGTGCTTATATAGGGTCGTAAGATAAGCGGTCTAAACAACCGCTTAGACTTTCGAACCCGACCCGTTTGGTCGATCATTAGGATCCAACCAAACATATTTTGTGACCATAGTTGTATATGGAATAACCTTCCGAGGTTATACCTTATGGTCACTACGTTTAGTTAGTTGTATGATATGTAGTTTATATGCCTTAGTAAAATGACCAAAATGCCCTTTTTACGCCTAAATTCATTTTAAGCATATGTAACTTAAATTTTGACATCTAAACTGATTAGGAAACATTATTAGACATGTTAAGGCATATGATACTTGTCATAGGACTAGTTAGGCGGTCCGAACACGTTTTACGCGAACGACGCGTTAAAGTAGCGTAAGCTACCTAAACGAGTCGTAATGGGTCGTAAGCACTTAGGATAGGTTCTGATTTAGATTGTAGGCTTTGTTAAACCATACTACATGAGTTCCCATACTCATTTGGTTTACAAAACCTCATTTTATCCGATCTTCTGATTAGGGTCTGGTTTATTAACGTAGTTACCTATATTAGGTGTCGATTGATTCCGTGATCTTTCTAGCATTGCTTGGTTGCTATCCAAAGACTATTGAGCAATCTCAGGTGAGTACATAGTCCCCTCTTTTATTGTTTTCAAACATTTTGGGGTGAAACACATGTGCCTAGTTGTTACTTTCATGCTTTTCATGTTTTTTACATCATATGCTTGCTATGTTCATATAGTACATGATTTCATCCATGTTTTTACTTTGTATGTTTTATTAACATGCTAGTACATTGATTTCATAAACACATTTGTTTCATATGTTCATTTCAGTATATGAACACATTGATTTACATCATATTCATGCTATGTATGTTCATTTTTTTTTTGCATACTTAGTACATTGTTTTCACATAACATGCTTACATTTGGTATGACATTTGATTTGTTTAACGGGACAAAAGTACGTTCGTTAACATTGATCACGCCGCTCGGTAGTAAGTAGTGGTACCATAGGAACTGACAACTCCCATTCCTGAAATCCTAGGTTTGTTTGGGTGGAAGGAATGACTGAATCCGATATACATAATTTAGATAAACCTTTAATTTGTTTAAGGGTTTGTCGCCACAGTCGCAAGGCTTGAATGTATGCATTTTAACAATACCGCATAGATGTTTGTATCAACAAAGCATTGATTTTACAAAACATAACTTTTGATTTAAACTTTGATTTATTCAAATACATTGTTTTGTACATTTTACATATGGTTAGAATAGATACTTTTATTTATTTTACCATACATGACATTTGATTATACATAAACATGATTTACATTTGACAATAAACATTGTTTACACATAAACATTTTGACATTTGTTAAACAAGACATTTTGGTGGTTTGTTTGGGTAAGTAATTTAAATAACGAGGCATGTGTAATATGATAAAAGCATGGTGGATATGCCGCTGGTACTTCCTATATATAAGTGCTATTATGATATTACATATCGTAGCGTTACTTAAATCATTTCAATTAAGACACATTACATTTTACACAAATAACATATCTTCTCAACAACATTGTTTTACAAACAACTTATTTTATACAAATTCTTTTTGCTTGGTTATTCATTTAACCACATATCTTTCTTTTATATATCATATAATTACTTATCGATTTTCATATGATTTATAAAAGAAAGCCTTTTAATAAGATTCATGACTAACTTTTGTAAACATTTCTTTAAACTTACAAGTCATAAATCCTAAATCAATAAACATCATGACTAACTTTTGTAAACATTTCTTTAAACTTACAAGTCATAAATCCTAAATCAATAAACATATGTATCTCACAGGCATTTTTATGCTGACGTACCTATTTTCACATGTGTTTTCAGGAGCTGATGCATAGGAATGATCAAGATACACTTAGGCGGACCTGTGCCTTAGTGACATAAAATGAAGCTAGAATAGTTAAACTTTGTTATGTACTCTTTGTTTCTGTTGGTTTAAGACAATGTAACCCCTTTGTTTATAAATAAAACAAAACTTTAATTACCATGGTTGTGAAACAATAATTCTGTTGCTCGACTCCCCGACATTTCTGCCGCGGTTTGTTGTTTTACACGATCGGGGTGTGACATCCAATTTCTTGGACATGTGGTAAGTGAGCGTGGCATCCAGGTGGATCCCGCTAAGGTTGAAGCGATTATGAATTGGCAAGCGCCCAAAACACTTACTGAAATTCGCAGCTTCTTTGGTCTAGCAGGATACTATAGACGTTTCATTGAAAACTTTTCAAGGATTGCCGCACCTCTAACATCGTTAACTCGCAAGAATGTCAAGTTTGACTGGGGTCCCAATCAGCAAGAATCCTTTGATATTCTTAAGTAGAAATTAAGCAATGCTGTTGTGTTGACATTGCCAGAAGGAATTGAAGAATTTGTGGTTTATTATAACGCATCGCACACAGGTATGGGATGTGTGCTTATGCAGAAGGGCAAGGTTATTGCATATGCTTCACGTCAATTAAAGATGCACGAGAAGAATTACACCACCCACGATTTGGAGTTGGGTGCCGTTGTATTTGCACTTAAACTTTAGAGGCATTATCTTTATGGGAAAAAGTGTGTGATCTATTCTGATCATAAAAGCCTTCAGCATCTGTTCAATCAGAAAGATCTTAACATGAGACAACGCCGATGGATGGAAACATTAAATGACTATGACTGTGAAATCCGATATCATCTAGGCAAAGCGAATGTAGTCGCTGATGTTTTGAGCAGGAAGGAAAGGGTTAAGCCCATTAGGATCAACGCCAAGAGCATTGAATTGAAGAACAACTTGAATGAAAGGTTGTTAGCCGCTCAAAAGGAAGCTGTATTAGAAGCTAACTATCCGAATGAGAAGTTAGGAATAACTGCCGATCAATTATCATATGGCAAGGATGGAATCCTAAGATTGAATGGTCGAATATGGGTTCCAATTTATGGAGGACTTCGAGATGTGATTCTTCAAGAAGCTCATAGTTCGAAATATTTAGTTCATCCTGGCAGTGATAAGATGTATCAGGATTTAAAGGCAAATTATTGGTGGATATGTTTGAAAAAGTCTATAGCCACCTATGTAGCTAAATGTCTGACATGCGTGCAGGTTAAAGCCGAGCATTAGAAACCGTCAGGCTTGCTGCAACAGCCGGAACTTCCCACCTGGAACTGGGAAACGGTAACTATGGATTTTATCACTAAGTTACCAAGGACGAAGCGTAGGAACGATACGATTTGGGTTATAGTCGACAAGTTGACCAAGTCAGCTCACTTCTTGCCAGTTAAAGAAACGCACAGCTCCGATAAGCTAGCGTAGCTGTACGTGGATGAGATTGTATCTCTCCATGGAGTGCCAGTATCTATTATCTCTGATAGGGATACAAGATACACGTTGCATTTTTGGAAAAGCTTTCAGCAATCTTTAGGCACTCGATTAAATTTCAGCACTGCTTATCATCCTCAGACGGATGGACAGAGCGAGCGTACAATTCAAACACTCGAGGATATGCTCAGGGCTTGTGTTATTGATTTAGGAGGAAGTTGGGATGACCATCTTCCTTTAGTTGAATTTTCATACAATAATAGTTATCATTCGAGTATCCAAGCCACGCCTTTTGAGGCTTTATATGGAAGAAAGTGTAGAACGCCAGTTTGTTGGGCGGAAGTTGGAGATGTCCAACTGACAGGTCCTGATATAGTCCTCGAGACGACGGATAAAATTATCCAAATCCGTGATCGTCTCAAAGCTGCCAGGGATAGGCAGAAAAGTTACGCTGATAAGAGGCGTAAACCTCTAAAGTTTGAAATTGGTGACAAAGTGCTACTCAAAGTATCACCCTGGAAAGGGGTGATGCGTTTTGGCAAAAAGGGCAAGCTGAGCCCAAGGTACATAGGACCATTCGAGATCATCGAATGTGTTGGAACTGAAGCTTACAAGCTTGATCTACCTAAAGAGCTTAGTGGGATACATAATGTGTTCCACATCTGCAACTTAAAGAAATGTCTAGCCGATGAATCGCTAGCAATGTCGCATAAGGATGTGCAGATTGATGAGAGTTTGAAATTCGTTGAAAAACCTTTGTCAATCGAGGATCGACAGGTCCTGAAACTTCGAAGAAAGCATGTGCCGACTGTGAAGGTAAAATGGGATGCCCGTAGAGGCCCAGAATACACATGGGATGTTGAATCCACAATGAAACAGAAATACCCTCATCTATTTCAGTAAATCTCGAAGTCGAGATTTCTTTTAAGGGGGTGAGGATGTAACACCTTGCAAAAATCATGTCCAGTACAGTAGTCACACGTGTCATAAACCCTGATAGTGATTAAAGATATCTTGAAGGACTAAAACTGTCAAACAGTGTAAGGATGTAATTAGAAGGACCAAAAGCGTCAACATGCCAAACTTGTGCCTCTGAATGACTTTGTATAACGTTCGTATTCGTTATCAAATAAATTGTCGGACCTTGGAAGCCGATTGTGCTTAAAAATCCAAAGTTACGGAACATAGGGGTTAAAGTGTCAACATGTTACTTTTTACCTCTGAGTGACCTTTTAACGTTCCCAAAGCTTTGTAATATATTAAAATATCCTCATGAATGTCTGATATAGATTTCATAATGGTCCGATTCAATATTGTGATGAATAATTCAAATTCAAGAACTTGGGATCACATGTGTAAAAACGGCAATTCTCCTTTCACATGATCTTTTCAAAAGACTCCAAGACTACACTAATGCATGGCAATGCTTTCTAGAGCAATTCAGAACTGATCAAGAGGACCCATCTGCTGAAAGTGACCTTAGATTTGAGTTATAAAGATTGCATGGTCAAAATCTAAAAGTTCTCAAAACTTTTGTCTTCTGACTAAGGCTTACGGACCGCAAAGAAACCACCTTACGGACCGTAAGGTGACTGAACTGAGCGAATAAAATTCAAAAAGCGGTTACGGACCTTAAGGCCTTGGCTTACGGTCCGTAAGGACTGTATCTAGGCAGTGAAAATGGACAGCTGCAGGTTGTCTCCTTCTACACCCCTTTTCTCGAAACCAGCTGCTTGTTAACGGTTTTGAAATACCTCTAGACACCTGTATGCATCAGAGTTCACCTAAGGGACACCTGCATTGATCCTAGAACCCCCAATTCACTATAAATAAAGGCCTTAGTTGAAGTTCCTCACTTGCACAATTCAATTTCACTCTCAAACTCACTTCTCTGGAGCATCCTAACTTTGAAGGAAGCTCTCTTAGTGAAAATTTTCATGCTAAGGACTGTTGTAAGTGTTCTTTGCTTCTTTAGTTAAGTTTTCATTAGCTTAATGACCGAAAGTCAAAGTTAGTGTAATTACGCTTTGACTTGGTGATTAATCACTAACGGTCCAGACATTATTCGATTTGAAAATGGCTATGTGTTGGTAATTATGTAGGTGTTAAACCCTTAAAAGGGCACCTCCTAATCATCACGTTTACTTGGTCAATTGTCGGGACAAACTACTTAATAGAAAAGTCAAACAGGTCAGTTTTTATAAAATAATCCATAAGTGATAATACAGAAGTTATGGAACATATTTTAACACTTAAAACACTTTGTAAATAATATAAGAACATGTTTAGGCATGTTCAACCCGACAATTCTGAGTTTAGGCTCGGTTCGCAACCGAAAGTCGCAAAAGTAGACTTTTGCTTTGACTTTCAGTTCTGACCTGACTTTGCTTAGTTTAGATATGTCTTAGGGTTCCTTTAGGACCACATTACATGTTAGTATAACCCTCTGAGATTGTACAACTTGGTTCCATAGAAATCCTAGTTCATTGTATGTTTCCGTTAAATGCTTAAAAGTTGACCATTATGCCCTTTTGACATTAAAACGAGATTTTTGAAAATGTGAGAGGACAAAAACCTTTATTACTGATATATTAGTATTTCCAAAAAATTTGACATCCGAACCTGGTCTAAAATAAGAGTTATGCACAATATCGTAAAACAAAAGCTTTTTGTTAATTAAATAGCATTTCCGCATACATCATGTTTAAACCCAAATTTTGACACCAAACTTGCTACCCACTGTTATAATATAATATTTAGAGATTTTTGGAAATTTTTGTTAAATTTTAAACTGATCATAACATAGAGTTCTTGCATGGATTCGGTAATTGACGATAATGTCCTTTTCGCTAATAAAATGAGTTTTACACATCCTTAACATGCCAAATATTTTTCCACAGATTTTATATATTAAATAAAATATTTTGAGCAGCTAAGACTGATAAAAATCTCAGATTTCCTTAAACAACCCGAATATCGTCAAATACCGACCTTTATGCGATTTTGGCGCATAGTATGGTTTAAAACCATATTTAGCACCTAAGACTTGCTACCTACTGATTTTAAGAATAAATTTTTGTGATTTAACAGTAAGTTTAAGTCTTGAACTCAGATTTCCAAATTTGACCCATAAAGCCTATGTGAAATGACCAAAATGCCCCTTCGGTGCATAGTTTGGCCATAAATGATAAAAATCACATATGTATGATATCTTACTGATGTAACTTATATTACCATTTAACCTCTTTTATAAGCTTTAAAATGACCAAAATACCCTTTTGGGGCTTAAATTCGTTTTAAATTCGTTTTGGGCATAATGGAAGGTATCATACTTATATCCTAACATATTTAAAGCATATTAACTTGTGGAACTTGTATATGATTCTTTTGGTTACCCGTTATGCATATTCGCGTTCGGTACGATTTATGTAACTAGTTTGCTTAAATTAACCGAAACGGATCAAACCTTATCATTTTTACTTCAAAATCCAGAATGTATTTAGTTTACCCATTTTATACAAGTCTTCATACTTGTTGGGTCTAAAACACATTCCAATCCAGTCTTCGCTTAATCTTGCATTTTTGAACCGTAAACCTTTCATTAAAACTAACCGGTCTAAGTTAAGACTTAAATAAGACCCATTAGGAATCTAATAGGTTATTAAAACCTTTGTTCCAGATTAGGAGCCCAGTAAAAGCTACTTGTACTTGCTGATTGATATACGGCTGAGAATAAAATTATATTTTGCTCAGGTAAATACTTTTAACTTATTTTTCGTTATACGGGCTTGGGATACGGTATTATAATAATACCGCTTGGTCAGGTATGAAATCATTTAATCGGATTGTGATTAATAAATTTATATAACCCGTTTTAATCTGCTTTGTTTGATACAATGCCTTTGGGGGGTTAATGACCATGTCCTGGATATCCTCGGCTCATTCATTTGAAATGGCCATGGCTTAAGCACGAGGTGTAGGCATACACCTGACAGTTGCGTATGTATAAACGGTATCTCACACTCTTGTGGGCCTATACTTGTGGTGTGTCTATTAATCTAATCCGGCTCTTCTAACCGGGTCCTGAACGGATGACAAACATGTAAATCTGTATGCAAGATTATTTTTAAATAATTGTCCCAAGTTATAAAAGATATTTTGCCATGTGCATCCAAATAAATTTTATAAATGTTTTCCAAAAAGAGTAAGTTAATTGTATTTACCAGTGTAAACTGACGTATTTTTCCAAAAGGTTGAGTACAGGTACTACGCGTAATGGGCTGGAAACTCCTAAGTGATTAAATAAAGTGTCTTGCAAGCTTTTATCACTTTAAGTCTGTTGAACAATATTTCTTTTGTTTTGATCCACCTGTGGATCCACTTTCAACCGTTGTGTAATATTTTATTATACTTTCGAATCGGTTTGTAATATTTATTTTAAACTTCCGCTGTGCATTAAACTGTGCTTATTTGACTATGATGATATCAACTGCGTCACGATACTCCCCACTGGGCCCACCGGTAATACGTGGAAATATCGGGGTGTGACACCTGATAACCTAGATGACCAGATAACTCGTTTGGGTTATGCCTGATAACCTAGATGACCAGGTAACTCATCTGGGTTATGCCTGATAACCTAGATGACCATGTAACTCGTCTAGGTTATGCCTGATAACCTAGATGACCAGGTAACTCGTTTGGGTTATGTCTGGTAACCTAGATAACCATGTAACTAGTATGGGTTATGCCTGATAACCTTGATGACCATGTAACTAGTATGGGTTATGCCTGATAACCTAGATGACCAGGTAACTTGTCTTGCTTATACCTCAAAGATTAACTGATAAGGAATTGATGTTAAACCAGATATAGAAGTTAGAAGGGATTTGACATTTATACCCGTTAGAAAGTATGATTGAAGGAATTTTAAAGAAAGGATTATCATTACACAAATTCATTAAAGAGTGTTTATGAAGTGTGATGAGCATGTACAAAAGTATGTGTGGGAATGAATTAAGTCTAGAGGCATGTATAAGTATGGGTATGGATTTACCTACATGTTAGTAATGGAATCCATAGGTAAGCACGATTAGAAAGAAGTATGCATGTAGGTTGATACGTATGAGACTTATTTATATGGATGTTTGTAACTAGGATGTGTTAGTATAATCATGTGGTATGTAAGAGCTTGTATGGATGTATGTATGTATGTAGGTATATATGCGTGTATAAATATACGTATGAATGTACGTATGCACGAAGTAGGATTTATTGTTTATGAAAGAATGGGGCCTGTATATATGTATACATGGCTTCAATACATTTGAGTATTCATGTTACTAATCGTGTGCCTTGAGAATGAAATGAAAATGCAAGTATACTATTGTGTCCTTATGAAGATTTGATGATTGGATGCAAGATTGTACTCGGAAAGATAAACATAAAAGAATAGCATGAATAGAAGAATGCGGAATGGTCATTTAATTGCGTATGTCTAGATTAAGAATGATTTCAACAAATATTAATGACGCTCATGTATGTGGTGATTGCAGGTTGCACGGAATTAACATCATTTTGGAGTCTAAGAGGTTGAAGATCGAGTCGAAGAGCAAGGATTGTACGGGAAGAGTGGTCTCATAACTTGTATTTATGGTATCACATTTAACACGTTAATGAAGAATGAATGTTGTAAATCCGTTCAAGAAGTGTCTGACAGATTATAAATGAACCTTCAAGTATGTCATATAGACAATATAAGAAAGAATTTTTGAGTCAGTATTTCCGCTGCGTCTCTTATGGCCAAAACCTTTTAGGGTGTTACATTAACCCTATAAATGTGTGCCTAACCCCATTCATTTCACTTTCCCAGATGCCCAAGACACACTTAGACACTCTAAACTTGCATTTCCGAACAGTTTGTTGTAGAAGCATTTAAGTAATCATTTCTCCATTTCCTTTACATATTTCTTACATTTTCATTTAGTTTCTTTATCTTTTCTTCAAAATCATCTTGTTTGACACACCTCTTGGATGGCTTTCACGAGTTGCCTTGGAAAACTGATGGTGAAACCTCACCACTTTGGAGGTACAAACAAAGATTTAAAAATCTTGATTCCAATGTTAATTCTTGCACTTTGATTTCTGTTTATTATGAAACTTGGTGAAATCTGGTACTCACCAGTCTCATAACTCAGTTCATAGTTGTGGGTTTGCGTTAGGGTTAGTTTTCACCAAGAAATTATTTGTTCGAATGAATCAAGAAGTCTTTTTGGACAAGCTTCACCCACTCGTACGAAGGGTCTGACCCACTTGCACGAGTGGCATCCCCTTCGCACGAAGGGACTGTATTACGTGTTACATCTTTGATTTTTTTATATTTTGTTCGATTCGACTTCATCGGTTCTTCAAATGTTGAAGTTACCCCAGATTCACCATCCGCAATATGAATGAATCTGAGTCGTGATGAAGTGCGAACTGCGGGAGCCTTGGCTTTCCAACCTAGTTCCACCACCTTATTTGACTGTTTGGACATTTTATTTATTGGTTTCACTTTCCATGACAATTATAATTACTATGAAACGTTAAACAGTTTAGAAATTAAAGTTTTACGCACAAATCCTCGCAAAACAGGTCTAGTCGCACGAAGGATAAGTCCATTCGCACGAGTGGATACTCCACTCGCACGAGTGGGTATCCCACTCAATCCCATTTTCAATTTTATACAATTTGGGTGCAACATGTACAATTATACAAAAACACACAATCACTATAAACTTGTTACAAATCACACTCTATCCACTATTAATATGAGACTTGTTTTATTCTTGTTAATCTCGCATGCTTTGTATACTTGTGTCTATATGCTCATTAACTTTGCAAGCCTACCTTAACAATTATAGCGCTATATAACTAACGCCCTGTCCATATTCTAGTGGTATTGTTAAGTAAATTATGTTACACCATCTTCGTTTCGACGATATGTGGTAATCACGATTGCGTTAAAGTCTGGTTTGACATATAGCTTACACTTGTGTAGTGTGTTAGTAACAGTATATGCATTTCCTCATGTTGGATATGAGCAAACTCTATTTTACTATTATGTTATGTTATCAAACTTGTATACTCACCAATTTTTTGTTGATCATTATTTTAATACATGTTGCAGGTTGCTAGTTGATGATATGAAGAAACTCAATTAGGGTGGATTTAGATACACACCTTAAAGATGAACTATTATTTCTGTTTCATGATGCTTGTTGCTACTTGATGTATTTAGTTTTGAACAATGTAATTCATTTAGTACTTATGAAATTTGGATCATTTAATCATTGTCACAATTGGTGTTATGATGTCTCGAGCAATCTTGTTTTCGTCTGACTCTGATGTTTCCGCCATTGGTCGGGGTGTGACACTAAGGGTCTAATAACCTATCCTAAATCCCTATAGTCATTGGCTCTGATACCAATCTGTCACACCCCGATGTAAGTTCCGGATCAGGCGGGTTTAGATGGAAGTTTTGATAGGATAGAACTAATCCGGTAGAAATCTTGCTAGAATAGTCGTAAGTCGAATGATTTCATTCATACCGAAAGAATTTACATCATTTACAAGCTAAAGAAACAAAATTTCTCCACCATTTCCCCTCTGGGATATCCAAAACTTATCAACTAACAAACACACAACAATATGTATATACATGGGTTGGGTCTGACGAGCACTTTCGTGCGGATGAGCTTGTACGTGCGGGTGTAGTTACATCCGCATGAATATGTTATATCCATACGAAGTTACATCCATATGAAGTTACATCCATACGAACCTCTCTCGTGTTCTCCAAAGTCATTTGTTCGTATCTCAACTATACAATACACGCTCTATCTAGCCTATTCGCACAATGGCGGACATACTTAATATGTACTAACAAACTCCCCCTTGGCCATCACTGTCGAATCTTGATCTTTGAATATGAGAGCCATGTTTGAATATTTGCAACTTCAATCAAGCATTTGATATCTTCAGATAATTCCCCCTTAATTGATGATTCAGGCTTGCATTATCTTCAATACGTTCCCCCTAAAATGAATCTTCAGGTCTTTGTTTGCACGGTTCCTGACCTCCTTTGATTTGCTTAACTGTAATCTTCACAAATAATCATCAACTTGAAACTAGTTGATGCAGCATCTCTGTTTCAACATTAATCACATCCGTGTTCGGTTTTTGATTTACCACTTCATCTCAATCTCTTAGTCTTCAAAACCCATCCGGCAATTGATAGAAACTTTGAACACCACACCGGTAAACTTTATGTCTATGAATACCCACGAAAATCTGAAATCCCGTTTTCCGTAACCATCATTAAGCACACTCATGAATTATTGATCAGTGTAAACGGTAATCTCCACAATCAGCAAATCTTTATCGGATCAAATCATCTGGTAACACATTCAGATCTCATAAACATTCTTCCACAATCATATTCACATTCTTCCTCTTCAGTCACGATAACAGGTGTATAGTCTTCTCCATTAGTCCCGGCAGCAATTTAATCAACAAACATCATCATTCCCCGGCGGTTAGTCCGAAAAATAATTCATATGTTCAAAGATTAACTATTCTAACACTTTAGACTATCACAAAGTTGTGATATCTTTTAACTATCGACAATACTAATGCATCTCCTTATGCTAATCCTGTTATCCGGCTTGTACGAAGACTCAGGACTCAAACCCTAAGACATCAATCTGGTCACGATATGAAGAATCTGAACTTCCTATGATCATGAACTAACGAATCCAAATTTTAGGCATCCCCGGACAATCTGAAGTCAGAACCACTCGAATGTTGTTGCAATGTCTGAATTTCAAAAATGCCGGATTTCAATATATTTTAATAAAAGTTTTATTCCCCCTCCATTTTGCAAATTCTGACCTTTCTAAACTTATCACTGAATTTCTCCCCCAAAATTGGCAAATTCAATCCTCTCTATTCTTTGAAAAACTCAACTATGCGGAAAATTTGACATTTTGTTCCACAAAAGTCAGTTTTTCATCAATGCGGATTTTTCTTGTTGACCCATTAATAGTCACTATACCAAATGGTAAACATTCTGCATAGGTATCAATAACTAGCCCACTATCTTCAACATTCTGTGATCACAGCATCGTATCTATTCTCTAAATCCCCCAAAGGTGTCCCCCAACAGCCCGTATTTGTCGTTAAAATTTCAAAAAACATTCAAATACTAATTTTTTTCTGGACCCTCGTCTTAACACTACGATGAAAAAACGCCTTTTTAGGCATTTTTGACACTTTCACGCGAATGAAAACATTTCATGCGGGTGTATCTACATTCATGCGAATGAATGTATCTACATTCGTGCGAATGAAGTACTTTCGTGCGGATGTATCTACATTTGTGCGAATGAAGTACTTACGAGCGGATGTAGTTCCTCCGTTCAAACACTGCTAATTCAATTTTTCGATCCAAAATCTTTATTCCTTTAACTTTTATGTTGAATATTTCACGGACTAGGTTGAAATTCAATACTAATCAATCTTATGGTCTCAATTTTACTTTTTGTCCATGAATTGACCATTTATTTGATGAATTACATCTAAAACCTCTAAATGACCATAATTCATAAGCATAGGTGATTCAATCAACTATTAGATCGATTGAATCGGTACCGTAGCTCTGATAACAATTGTAGGTTCTGGATCGGGCAGGTTTAGACAAAAGTTTGGATATGATAGAACTAATTCAATAGAAATCTTGCAAGATTAGTCATAAATCGAATGATTTCATTCATACCGAAAGAGTTTACATCGTTTACAAGCTGGAGAAACAAAATTTCTCCAGCATTTCCCCTCTAGGATCTCCAAAACTTATCAACTAACAAACACACGACACTATATATATACATGAGGTTGGGACGGATGAGCACTTTCGTGCGGATGAGCTTGTCCGTGCAGATGTAGTTACATGTGCACGAATGAGTTACATTTACACGAATGTGTTACATCCGTACGAACCTCTCTCGTCTTCTCCAAAGTCATGTGTTCGTATATCAACTATATAATATTCAACACACGCTCTATCTAGCCTATTCGCACAGTGGCGGACATACTTAATATGCACTAACACCCGACCCGCAGCGGAATAGGTGACCGTACATGATTGATTGCTCATAGCTTATGACAACGTATTAAAGGTTGAATATTATTAATAATCAATTGGTCACAATAAAACTTATTCAAATAACAATTGAAATACATACATGATACAACAATATCTGTTTTATTCTCTAAGGCACCATCCCTACATGTCATCATCCACATTTCAACATGTTCACCTATATCATATGTAAAAATAGTTTTTTTTTGGGTCAATAGAAGTTGGTGAGTAAATCCAAAAGTTATAAGTAAAATGTTTTTGTTTGTTTTTAAAAGAATTAAGTTTTCTGATGCAAATTCAACGGTAACTAAGTGAATAAATTGCACACAACAAATAACCAAATGAACGTAAGAATGGCATGATGATTCTCGTAAATTGCGGCGTCGTTTTGGTTACCCATATGGAATCATCGGTGATTAGGGCGGTAGAGCCGTCTTTAGTGTTTACATGTTTGGGGATAACCATCTCAATTGAAGAACACACATGTAACAATAAAAAACAACTATTCTTTAGTTTTTTATATACTAACTAATCTTGGGCGAAATCAGTATACATCTTGTCATATTGCTCAAAACTTCAAACATAAACTAGAATTAATTTTGTGATTTGTCGATTTGATTAGTTGGAACGTGGAATAGTGGCTCTCAGTTTTGCAATTTAATCTTGTGCCTGTCTTGGAACTTGAAAGACAATGTGTAACAACTCTCATTAAAATTTCTATTTCTTATTTTATTATGTCCAATAGGAAACCCTAATTGAGACCCCCAAGAAACATTGCATGACCCCTAAAATTTTCAGAACGGCTGAAATCAGGATCAGGGCCCCTAAAACTCAAGGGGGGTATCCCCTACTTGACGATTATCCTCATAACTTGTTGTAAAAATCGAAATTTATCGATCTATCAACTCACCAAGGCTAAATGAAGACGTGACTACCCTACCCTAGAAAGGGCGCTGTCGCGCCAAGCGACAGGGTCAGTTTTCCAGTATAAGTAAAGGGCCTTGGCACTTGAAGTTTAGCGTTGGTTCGACGTAAAAACTCGTTTCGTACGTTGAGATATCGTCTGTTTACTTCAAAACACACACACAGCATTAAATTCTGCCACGATAACAGGGTAATAACTCGATCACTGCTACGATTTAATGTCTGATCGATAAAAACCAATCCGATGGATGTTTAAGTGTTGCCCGTATCTGGGCTATACTTCGTCATTCGTCGTGAAGGTTTTGATCTCGTGAGTTGTCGTAAAAGTTGTATTAAGTTACTGACCTAGTTTTTCGTGTGCATTATTATTTGAACTAGGTTAACCAGACTAAAATCAGTAGGCTAACCGCTGCCCGTCTAAATCTGCAATGTGAATCATTCTCTTTTTATGAAATTGCTTTCCTAAAACTCTACTTGTTTTCAAGGTTATAATTATAGGGATTAAGTCTTTGTAATCTTCAATCACTGCCGGTATGTGGGGTTTTGTATACATTACTTGATACCCGTCACCATTGGACAACGAGTTAGCCAATGGGTGATCTGACCATAGTCACAGATACAGTCGAGTGACAAATACCGATTTGGGGTAATTGGTTGATAAAAACAATGTAATCACCCTTAATACTGTATATTATAACAATGTGTCGTTTTGTGCAACTTGAATGACTCGCCAGTATTTCCCTGCAGATAAAACCTTTTTAAAACATGTTTCAGGTGATCTGCTGTGATCCAGAAAAAGTGTCGTGTAGCACTACAAGCTTGAGGAAGTGGCTCAATAAAATGAATAAACATGTTTTTGTAAAACATGGGATTTCCGTGAGAAATCACCTTTATTGTAAATTATGGGTATTAGCCCCAAATGATGAAATAAAATAAATTGGGCATTTTCAAGTTTTAAAAGATCCTGTTGAAAATTCCGCTGCCAACGTAATAATTAGCATGGATTTCTGTCCTACGGCACCTGGACCGGGTAAAACCGGGACGGGGGCCGTGACAGAAAAAGGTGGTATCAGAGCCACGGATTTAAGCCAATTAAGTATTTAGAAATACTTAATTTCTTTGATTACCATTTTGTGATTCTGTGAAAATTTAATTTTTACAAAATTTTAACTTAGAATTTTGTGTGTTTCTTCATATATGCTAACAACATGAATGAACTATTTGAAGCACTTCAAAACTTTACTATCCATACCACGGATCTGGATACCACCGATACCTTTACTGACTACCAGGCTGATACTGAAGAGCCAATGGTATTCCAAGCCCAACCTCAGGAGAAACCAAAACCGAAAAAGAGGAGAAGATTTGTAGGCTGGAGGCATGTGCGTAGGAAGAAACCAGCAACACGGAAAGTTGTAAAGACTGAGGATCCAAATGATAAAGGCAAAGGAAAGGAGATCGGGGAGAGTTCTGGGCAAGCTCAGGAAATGCCATCATGGGAGGAGTTGGATCGTAGATTGGGACTTAGTGACCTCATCGGACCTGCCAATGAAAACCTCTACAATTACCCAGTTGAAGCACAACTTCCAGTTAATCTGGAACCTGCTATTCCAGATCCTATTATCCACCCCCGACCTCTACCAGAAGAGCTGGAAGAATGGTGGACCACTGACTGGCAATTTCAGAACCTTTTGAATAACCCTAATACCTTTTTCCCTCAATTTCCTCCACTACACCCACCAAGGAGCACCGAGAACTTGGCTGAACTTCGCCACTATGGTGAAGAGCTGGTGGACGCCGGGAATAGAATCCGAGATGTAAGGGAGAGGATATCAGGGAAGTACGACGAGAGGGAACGTCGTTTCTGAAATGCCAGCTGATGGGGATGGTGTGAGTGTGTAGGTGTGGTTGTATAATAACAAAATAATAATAATAGTAATAAAAATATAATCCTGTAAAATAACTTAAAAATAAAACTCTTGTAAGATAACTGGTGTGTACGGACGCCTAATAATTATAAAATATGGAACTCGAAAAATTGACAATTTTGACTATATGTGTTGACATGATTATGTACGATTGTTTATTATGCTTGGTTGTTATTTATTTTTGTGCTAATAAGTAATATATATTAATTACCAAATGGAACACGCTGGTAATGAACCAGTTAACGAGGGTAACCAATCCGAGCAAAACAATGAGGACCATTTTCTGAATAGGCAAGATATAGAAAACATCGTTGCCCAGGGAATAGCAAATGTTATTCCAGCAATCATTGCTGCTGCCCGAATTCCAGTTGAGCCTCAACCAATTATTCCCAGCAAATGCACTCACGGCGATAATTTCAGTAATAGCGTAAATGGAGGCGACAACATTAATAATAATGATAATGATGGGATTCAAGCCCCATTCCTTAAAAGAATGAAAGCTGCAACGCCTGGTTGCACTTACAAGGAATTCCTTGCCTGTAAACCTGTTGAATTTGCATGCAATGAAGGGGCGACTGTTGCACTGCGTTGGTTGGAGAAAACCGAGGCAGTAATTAAAAATAGTAAACGTGCCGAGGAGGATAAAGTCATGTATGCTTCACACCTTTTCAAGGAAGAAGCATTAGAATGGTGGAATACGGTGCTACAAGCCAAGGGAAGTGACCTGGCCTATGCCATGAGTTGGGAAGAATTTAAGCAATTGGTGGAAAGAAAATTCTGCCCAAAGTATGAAAAAGAATAAATGGCAAATAAATTCCTGAGCCACCGAATGGTGGATGTTGATTGTCGAGGGTATACTTTGAAGTTTTTCGAATATGCTCGAATTGTGCCTACTCTGGCTTCGCCAGAACCGGTACTTATTTCTCGCTACATTTGGGGTTTAATTAGCAAGATCCGTGATATTGTCAAAGCTGCGAGACCCCGCACGATTGATGATGCGGTGGAATTAGCCAACACTTTGACTGGCGGACTGGTGCGTACGCGAGAAGAAAATTGGGAGAAGGAATTAGCTCAGTAAATTACCCAAGGAATTCGTGTGGGTAATAATAGCAATTTTAAGAAAAGAGGAACTGGGCAATCTTCCACTCCGCCGTTCTGCAGGAACTGTAAAAAGAAACATTTTGGAAAATGTAATGAAACCTGCAACTTCTGCAAAGCTATAGGACATCGTGAAGAAGATTGCAGAAGGAAAACAAAGATCTGCTACAACTACGGAGAAGCTGGGCATTTTAGACCAGAATGCCCTAAATTGGACAAACCAGCAGACAACATGGCCAAACCTGCCGAAGGGACTACAAAGAAAAACGCAAGAGCCTTTCAGTTGACCACGCAGGAAGCTGAACTGATTCCTGACGTAATAACTGGTACGTTCTTAGTTCATGACGTTTATGCGAAAGTATTATTTAACTCTGGTGAAAACCAAAGTTTTATCAATACTTCATTCTGCCAAGCTCTTAAGCAACCTTTAACCAAACTTAGGCAAATTTATACGGTAGAGACGGCAGATGGGAATTCTGTTAACATATATACGATTTTGCAAAAAGAAAATATAGAACTTTCAGGTCATAAATTTTCTGCAAACCTGTTACCTATGAATTTTTCCGGATTCGATGTCGTGTTAGGAATGGATTGGTTAGTAGCCAACCATGCTCGAATCCTTTGTGATAAGAACTCCATAGAAATACGTGCACCCCCGGAGAAGTAATTATGATTACAGGGGATAAGCCGCGTAAACCAATGAAGTTCATTTCAGTAATGAAAGTTGCTAGTTATGAACGAAAGCAAGGAATAGTGTATATGATTTCAGTAATCATTAGCACTAAGGGTAAGGAACTTAAGGAAATTCCTGTAGTCTCAGAATACTCGGATGTATTCCCAGAAGAGTTACCAGGATTACCACCAGATAGGGAGGTAGAATTTAGAATTCATTTGATTCCTGGAACTACACCAATAGCTAAGGCACCCTACCGATTAGCACCCACTGATATGTTAGAACTGAAAAAGCAATTAGATGAATTGCTCAATAAAGGATTTATACAACCTAGTTCATCCCCTTGGGGAGCACCAGTGTTGTTCGTAAAGAAGAAGGATGGTTCGATGCGAATGTGTATCGATTATAGAGAACTGAATAAGGTTACAATTAAGAATCGATACCCATTACCTAGGATTGATGATCTTTTCGATCAACTTCAAGGAGCTAGATATTTTTCTAAGATAGACTTACGCTCCGGATATCATCAATTGAAAGTACAAGAAGAAGACATACCTAAAACTGCTTTCAGAACTAGGTATGGTCACTATGAGTTTACAGTCATGCCCTTTGGACTAACGAATGCTCCTGCAACATTTATGGACATGATGAATAGCATCTGTAAACCGTATTTGGATAAATTTGTAATTGTCTTTATCGACGATATACTTATTTATTCCAAAAGTCAGAATGAGCATTGTGAGCATTTACATGCACTCTTAACTTTGTTAAGAAAGGAGAAGCTTTACGCCAAATTCTCGAAGTGTGAATTTTGGCTACAGGAGGTGCAATTTTTAGGAGACATGGTGAATCACGAAGGTATTCACGTAGATCCCTCCAAGATAGAAGCGATCACCAACTGGAAAGTCCCGCAATCAGTTACGGAAGTTAGAAGTTTCCTAGGATTAGCTGGATACTATAGGCGCTTTATTAAAGATTTTTCTAAGATAGTTGTGCCATTAACTAAGCTAACCTGTAAAATAGTTAAGTTTGAATGGGGACCTAGACAAGAGGAAGCTTTTAGGATTTTAAAACAAAGGTTAACTAACACCCTAGTTCTTTCCCTACCAGAAGGAACATAAGATTTTGAAGTTTATTGTGATGCTTCTAAGCTAGGATTAGGATGTGTGTTAATGCAACGCAAGAAGGTAAATGCATATGCATCAAGGCAATTGAAGAAGCACGAGGAAAACTATTCGACACATGACTTAGAATTAGGGTCGATAATTTTTGCCCTTAAGATTTGGAGACACTATCTGTCTGGAAGTAAGTTTACAGTTTATACAGATCATAAGAGTTTAAAATACATATTTGGGCAAAAAGAATTGAATATGAGGCAAAGAACATGGATGGAAATTCTAAGTGACTACGACTGTGATGTTCAATATCACGAAGGAAAAGCAAACGTAGTTGCAGATGTCTTAAGTCGTAAGTATCACGAAAAGCAAAAGCGAGTTCGTGCTCTTAGATTAAGTTTACAATTAGACTTAATGGAACAACTGAAAAACATTCAGGAAACAGCAATCAAGGATGATGCTGAAGGAATGAAAGGAAGAATAAAGGAATTAGAGCAAGGAGCTGATGAAATTTGGAGATTCCACAAAAGAAAGATTTGGGTAGCTAAGCAAGGAGATTTAAGAAATAAGATTTTAGAAGAAGCTCATAAATCTAGATATACCATGCACCCGGGAAATAATAAGATGTACCAAGATCTAAGGAATAATTTCTGGTGGATAGGAATGAAAAAGGATATAGCTAGATACGTTTCTAAGTGTCTAACTTGTTCACAAGTTAAGGCAGAACACCAGAAACCTTCAAGGCTACTTCAACAATTAGAAATGCCTGTTTGGAAATGGGAGCTCATAACAATGGACTTTGTTACTAAGTTACCCAAAACCAGAAAAGGTAACGACGCTATTTGGGTAATTGTGGATCGATTAACCAAATCAGCTCATTTCCTACCCATGAAGGAAACCTTTAGCATGGAAAGGTTAGCCAAGTTATACGTAGACGAGGTAGTATCCTTACATGGAGTCCCACTCTCCATTGTATCGGATAGGGATAGTCGTTTCACTTCACATTTTTGGACAAGTTTCCAAGAAGCCATGGGGACGCAATTAAATTTAAGTACAACTTATCATCCTCAAACAGACGGACAAAGTGAAAGGACGATCCAAACCCTGGAAGACATGCTCAGGGCATGTGTGATAGATTTTGGTGGAAACTGGGATGACCACCTACCCTTAATTGAATTCTCCTATAATAATAGTTATCATGCAAGTATTGAAGCTGCCCCATTCAAAGCACTGTATGGACGAAAGTGCAGAACTCCAGTTTGTTGGGCAGAAATAGGAGAAAGCCAATTATCAGGTCCTGAAATCGTGCAAGAAACCACCGACGAGATCGCTCAAATCAAGGAAAGACTAAAGACGGCTCGAGATCGCCAGAAGAGTTATGCATACAATAGACGCAAGCCGCTAGAATTTCTAGTTGGAGACAAGGTACTCTTGAAAGTTTCTCCTTGGAAAGGAGTAGTTCGGTTTGGTAAGAAGGGAAAGTTAAGTCCAAGATACGTAGGACCATTCCCAATAATCCAACGTATAGGACCAGTTGCCTATCGTTTACAACTACCAGAAGAGCTAGCCGGGGTACATGATGTATTTCATGTATCCAACCTCAAGAAATGTTTATCTGACGAATCCCTGGTAGTACCTCTTCAAGATCTAGAGGTAAATGAAAAGTTAAAATTTGTTGAGAAGCCACTACAGATAGAAGACAGAAAAATCAAGTTTCTCAAACATAAAAGACTAGTACTGGTAAAAGTCAAGTGGGATTCAAAGAGAGGACCTGAATACACTTGGGAACTGGAATCAGAGATGAAGCGAAAATATCCCTACTTGTTCCAGTAAATCTCGAGGACGAGATTTTAATAAGGTGGGGAGGATGTAACAACTCTCATTAAAAATTTCTATTTCTTATTTTATTATGTCCAATAGGAAACCCTAATTAAGACCCCCAAGAAATATTGCATGACCCCTAAAATTTTCAGAACAGTTGAAATCAGGATCAGGGCCCCTAAAACTCAAGGGGGGTATCCCCTACTTGACGATTATCCTCATAACTCGCTGTAAAAATCGAAATTTATTGATCTGTCAACTCACCAAGGCTAAATGAATACGTGGCTACCCTACCCTAGAAAGGGCGCTGTCGCGCCACGCAACAGGGTCAGTTTTCTAGTATAAGTATAAGTTTGGCGTTGGTTCGACGTAAAAACTCATTTGGTACGTGGAGATATCGTCTGTTTACTTCAAAACACACACACAGCACGAAATTCTATCGCGATAATAGGGTAATAACTCGATCACTACTACGATTTAATGTCTGATCAATAAAAACCAATCCGATGGATGTTTAAGTGCTGCCCGTATCTGGGCTATACTTTGTCATTCGTCGTGAAGGTTTTGATCTCTTGAGTTGTCGTAAAAGTTGTATTAAGTTACTGACCTAGTTTTCCGTGTGCATTATTATTTGAACTAGGTTAACCAGACTAAAATCAGTAGGCTAAACGTTGCCCGTCTAAATCTGCAATGTGAGTCATTCTCTTTTTATCAAATTGCTTTCCTAAAACTCTACTTGTTTTCAAGGTTATAATTACAGGGATTAAGTCTTTGTAATCTTCAATTATTGCCGGTATGTGGGGTTTTGTATACATTACTTGATACCCATCACCATTGGACAACGAGTTAGCCAATGGGTGATCTGACCATAGTCACAGATACAGTCGAGTGACAAATACCGATTTGGGGTAATTGGTTGATAAAAACAATGTAATCACCCTTAATACTGTATATTATAACAATGTGTCGTTTTGTGCAACTTGAATGACTCGCCAGTATTTCCCTGCTGATAAAACCTTTTTAAAACATGTTTCAGGTGATCTGCTGTGATCCAGGAAAAGTGCCGTGTAGCACTACAAGCTTGAGGAAGTGGCTCAATAAAATGAATAAACATGTTTTTTTCTAAAACAGGGGATTTCCATGAGAAATCACCTTTATTGTAAATTATGGGTATTAGCCCCAAATGATGAAATAAAATAAATTGGGCATTTTCAAGTTTTAAAAGATCCTATTGAAAATTCCGCTGCCAACGTAATAATTACCACGGATTTCTGTCCCGCGGCACCTGGACCGGGTAAAACTGGGACGGGGGCCGTGACACAATGGCATTAACTCAGGTTAGATATTCTCATTTGTTGTTTAGGGTGTATTTGGTTAATTGAAGATTTGAATTTATTTGCTGACTTCCGTTTCTTGTTTAGGCCTTTAGGACTTGTTTTTTTTTTTAACGGTGACTTTCTTTTTGAGTGAACCAATGTCACACCGCTTAAACGGCGGCCCTAGCCAAGATCTGCCCAGACTATGTTGTCTTAAGCGGGCCCGTGCTGGGTTGGTCAGACTTGGTTACGGCGTTCCCCTAGAAACCATATTGCTTCCACATGAGAAGCCTCGCTGAAGTAACAAACGGATGAAAACGGGGTGCGGCTTATGATCAAACCCCCCTCGGTGGGTTTGTCACCATCATTGTCCAATATTCACCCTAATATGATACAAGTGGAAATTGAACTTGAGTCTCCATTAGAAAACCCAAGTCTCCTACCACTAGGCCACAAGTGGGGGGATCCTTTAGGAGTTGTTTGCTTATTTCAATTTGTTGTTTAGGGCTCAGTGTTTACTAAATATATTGAAAAGGATAATTTTGTAAAAGGGCCTCCACTTCATACTTCGCTTAGGTTGAATTTATTTGCTGACTTCAGTTAGTTTGTTGTTTAGGCCTTTAGGACTTGTTTGCTTATTTTAATATGTTGTTTAGGGCTCAGTGTTACTAAATATATTGAAAAGGATAATTTTGCAAAAGGGCCTCCATTTTGGACTTCGCTTAGAGTCTCCAAAAATCTAGGAACTACGCTTCTCACATGGTAGCTATGCAAGTCTACCAGAAGCGTTTTGCCTTCCCTATTAATATATACGACCTTGGTCGAACCAATTATATGCATCTCATTTCATTTGGACCGTTCAAACAACTTGTTTCTCATTACATCAATGTTGAAAGGATTAATCGATGTTCAAACGCCCTTCAAATGACCGGTAAACTGACCACTACTTTATTACACTCTAGAATTTTGATAGCAACATTCATGTTTATAATATTGTGAGAATAAAGTGAAATTTGTGTCTATATCTTACATGACAAGTCATTGTTTTAAAGCTTGACGCGAGTCTTAAATATTTTTGTAAATTGTGAACAAATACTTCAAATTTATTAAAGATCGGCTAAATGAAATCAAAAACTGAAACTAATGCTAGATACCATACCAACGTGTTTCTCACAATATTAAAAAAAAATTATTAACTTTTAGGTGGAAAATGACAACCTAAATTTCCAAACTAAAAATTAGCAATGTCTCAATGCAAAACATGTCATTCGATAAAATATCATAGCTTCTCTCTATTGTTCTTCTCTTATAATTGTGCTATTAGGCTAGTTTCACAACACGCTATCAGCAGCACGAAAGCACTTTTCTCATAAACCCTAGTTTCTAAGTCGTCGCCGTCACCGTAAATCCAGCACAATCAAATTTTTTTCTGATTGGGCCCCCACGGCAATCCGTTCATCTACATAGAACCATGTATACTCTCGATGATTAGATTTGATCGGTAGCTGCCTCATTTCAAGAATATACGGACGCGACAATCACTCAATTTGAAAAGTAATCCTAATTTTATTTATGAACTTTAATCGTATTATGGAAATTGGATTTTGTTAGATGTGAGGGAACTAGAATCTAGAATGGGAAGATGAGACGGTCAGCTATGCATCTAGTTTTGCATCTAATTAAGTAAGTGATATATGAGTTTGATTTTATTTATTTAACAACCCAATTTATTTATGTTTTTTCCTATTATATTTATATATATTAACACAAAGTCTTCATGAATAGTGATTTTGATTTTTTAAATGATTGTTTCAATTTTTTTAATAATATTTTATTTGTTATATATTTTGTTTATTTTTCAAATAACCTGCATTCTATGTTTATATTTTCAACATTACGATATAAATTTATTGAAAACGGATACTGTGTTGCTATCGTGCTAAACTTAACCAAAACCGGTTGCTTTTTTTCAACATTACAATATAAACTTTATTGAAAACGGATACTGTACTGCTATCATACCAAAAAAAAGAGACAAAACCGACCGGATATTATATGTATCGATACTAGTATTTATTTATATTTTTTTGCTTTCTATAAACCAATATTTATTTATATTGTTTTTGCTTTCGATAAACTGATATCGTATCGCTACTGTACCGTGTCGAACAACATCGATACATGTACCTGTACTCATTTGTATGATTTATGTTTGGTAATGAATTTTGTGTCGTAAGCATAGTCAACCGAACCAAAACCGAAGGCACAACATCGGTATTGGTCCCGGTACTTATTTTTATTGTTTTTAATTTTGATAAACTGGCGTATCCTACCGAACAACATTGTTATATGTACTTATGTTCATATTTGTGATTACTAGTTTCGATAATTTCCATTTATACAACTCTGTCTGCGATGATCAACGAATATCATTACTAGTACCGTAACGATCTGAGCTGATCGATACCATTTGGACAACATCGTTGTCGATACTGGTGTTCATTTTTTTTTTCATTTTCAATTTATGTAAAACATGTATTGATTCTATACCGATACCGAAACTATAACAAACCTAACCGATACCGATCGAATGCCCGCGACAACGTGCCGCTGCAACGCGCGAGGAAACAACCTAGTTTGAATCAAAGTAATTAATTTGATAGGTAAATAACATTTTGTAAATAACAGAAGTAATCAAATATCACGACTCAGTTTGTATTTTTTAGTGAGTTATTATTAGAGAAAAAAGAAACTTTTGTGTTTTTTTATTAGTAAACATTAATATAATGTTATTTTGTAATTAATCAAAACACTACATAAAATCACTCGGTAACTGGATTATTAGTATTTTACTATAGTAACGATTGTTATAATGAATTAACTCAACTGTATAACCGGTGTGTAACTTCCAGCGAAATCATCGGCAAATAATAGTTTTTTCTTAAAGGTTGGATTCTAGTGAACAAGATTTTTTAAAACTATTTTCTATTATTTATATTATTATTTTAATTAGTAACCAGCCCCTGGTATATAATTCTTTTATTATCCTACTATTTGATTGATTAATTTCAAATATTATCGCTGGGTTTTGAATTTTGATAATATATATTGTTAAAATATGCATTACTTGCTTTTAATACATGTTGTCCTATATATAATAATAGAAGTTAAGAGCTTATCGTGTATTATGTCAATATGCGTATTTTGATTTTGAACTAAGTTATGTTTAGTCAATTATGTGACATCCATCTAAAAGACAACCCCAAATTTTAATGTTAAACAAATTAGTTTATATCTAGAAGCATTATGAATGCCTTTACAAGAAACTAAATTGATATCATCTATAGTTCGGTTCTTTAGTTTTAAATGCATTGATATCATTTAGTAACTTAAAGTTGGAACTCTTACGATGGGTAAACTTTATTTACTATTAGTTAGCTAGTTTAAATATACATAAAGCCAAATTATAACAAGGATACGAAATTTTATATGCGTATCATCTTTTATTGGTGTTAATATTTTACCTTTATTAAAATGAATGGGTCGCATAAGATTTGAATATGTGGAGGTTTTAAAAGATATTGTTGCTAATTAAAAGACACTGGTCCATATCTTTTATATGTGGAACAATACATATATATTGTTATAAATTCTTATTTGAAAGTTATAAATAATTATATATTATTAACATAGCATAGAAAGTTGATGGAGATGTTTATACATGGAGTCACAAATATTTATATGTTAGATATATTTGTGATTGGTTATGCATAAATTATATAAATATATGCTTATAATTGATAAAAAGAATATCTTATTTCATTCAGTTTTATTGTAACTTGTTTTACATTACGACATATTATAATGTAATGTATTGTATTGTATGATTTGACTTTTTGTATAGCTTCTATTATATACGCTTATTATTAGAAAGTATTGAATAGAACTCATAAACTAGAGTTGTGGTTTTTATCACTATCATGAAAGGGAATAATATGTTTTGATGAGACACCTGAAGTGTGTACTCCCTAAACATCATTATCTGTTTGTAGAAGGTTATAAAATTTTAGACCGATAAGAATCATATGACTTATATATATGTAATGACTTCTCAATTGACAATATGTGAAGAGAAGATTAGTTATGTCGAAGATCTAGATACAAATTTTCCCATTTGTCACATATGATGGTGAAAAGATTAAAATGATTTTATGTCCATATGACTGAGAAAATAATGAAAAACTATTAAACTTGTTTTGTTCTAATCCATGAAGTGAATATATATTGATCATGACGATTATGGAGTCAATTGAGAAAATTGTAATGATAGTCATGTTGATAATAAGATCGACCATCAGAAATGGAACGGTGATCATGTTAAATAACGAGATTGACGACCATAAGCGGCAAATGAGAGATTATATAACATGATAGTTTGAACTTTAAAGTTATAATATATTCTCTCATATCTTACGTTTTGTATTACATACGTGCAAGTAATACATATATGATCATAGACCAAACGTTTATGGGTTATGTTTATTTAATTAATTGGCATGACAGGTCAGACCACACCGTGTTAATGATGTGAATTTTATTGGAGAACTTAAGGGAAGTTAATTATTTGTCAAGTAAAATAGGGAGTGAATCCCTAAATAAAGTTTGAAAATGATAAAAAGATATAAATATCCTATCATTATACCATCTAGTGTTTTAAATCGATGCATCGTCTAAATGGTATCATGTATGCAACTTTAAGTTTGCATGATTTGTCTTAGCTACGAAGATAGCAAGCATGTAATTCCACATTGGCAAATTTGTTTTTATGAATTTAATTCCCAAGTGATAAATGATTATTGGAATAAGTGTTGAACTTTCTATATATTTATACACGAATTGCTTTTGTTGAAGACGGTAACCGAACGTCTACGATTGATTGCAAAGCAAATAATCATAAGAGCAAAAGTTTATATTTAAATTTGAGTACATGTGATTCTACATATGCGATAATATTAATTCACATCAAGCCAACATGTTGTAATAGTTTCTCCCCACTAAAGTTGGTTTGTGGTCAAAAAACCAAAGATATCCCTTCTAAGATTTTGGTTGTGTAGTATATACTGAAATTGATTCACCACTACGCACAAATATGGGACCTTAAAAGGTGGTTGGGAATATATGATAACGAATAGAGCCTTTCACGAGATATTTATTTATCGCTCAGTTAATTCATATCTATCTCAATGGATTAACATTCTCAACGTCAGGGGGAGATAAAAGGCAGTTGGAAATAGAAATGAGTTAGAATGAATTGTCATTGATCCTTGTACTAAACAATGTGAACCAGAAGTTCAAAGGATAATTCATTTACAAAGATTAGCGTATCAATTACCGGATGCATTCACTGGCCTGAAAAGAATTACTAGCTAAGTCACATATGCCAACTGCTAAGGCTCCAAATTAAGATTATTATCCCTAAAGGACAAACCACATATTTGTGATAAGTCTATGGCACGCCTGAAGCATAGTAGACTAGTCGATTCCAAGAACAAAAATTCCTCAGGAAAGGGAGCAAGTTATGAAGTTGGTTAAGCCGAGGTGTAGTAAAAGGTCTCCTGAAGAGACATTAGACATGATGGTTCCAGAAGAACCACAGGTACCTGAAAATAAAGAGATCTCAATAATTTGTATCATGTCTAGAAATGAATGGAATCAAAATTAAAATCGACGTCGTTATACTTTTATATATAATGTAGTGCTTGAAATGGTTAAATATCGATGATCAAAATTTATGATATGCCTATGAATTAATACATATAAATGATTGGCCAAAAAGTGAAAAGACACAAATAAGGCAGAGTTGAATTCTCTAATGAAATGGAAAGTTTTCGAACCAACAGTCCATACAACTGAATTTGTAAAGTATGTTGGATACAAATGGGTCTTTTATGCGAACCATGTGAAAATCAAATTAAATGAGATAAGGCAAAATTAGTGGCACAAGGATTTTCACAAAAACTCATGATTGATTATAAAGAGACACATTCTCTAGTGGTGGATGCAATGACTTTCCAATATTTTATTCGTCTGGTAATATAGAGAGAGAATTGATATGCGTCTTATGAATGATATGTATCTCTTGATACTAAAAGTGTACATGAAGGTCCCTAAAGGATTTGCATGATTAAAATCATGTAAGTTAAGTTCTCGAGAACAATATGATTTTTGTATACAGATTCATTTTTTAATACGATTGAACTCTTGAAGAGTTTCCTAAAGCAATTGAGTTCCCTAATGGTGAATTGAAACATCTTAACGATGTAATTCTTGTCCACCAATAAACATACATAGAAAACTTGTACCCAATGATTGTGATATCTCGATAAATAGTTGTCGCAGCCCCCGACCCCTATCCTAGGAGCGGGTGCCGCGAGCGGCACAGAGCGGGTGGTATCGGTGTTTATTAATTTAGCAGCGAAATTTAACATCAAGACCATAGTTAGGAAATATTTACAGAGGTCAAAACACCAAGCTTTAATAATAAATAAATGGGATAAAACCCAAGTTTCGTTCACAATACATTGATAGGGATAAACCCTAATTATTGAAAACATAAACTTCTTTTTATTTAGGTAACTTTTATAGCCACTTCTTTAAGCTTTCAGTGCTCCCCTGCAAGCTTCTATTGGCTTCACATTAAGTTACCTGAAACGCGTTTTAAAAAGATTTTATCAGCAAGAAATACTGGCGAGTGCATCCCAATTTAATCAAAGCAAGCTTTTATAACTTTACAGTATTGAGAGCGATTACAATGTTTATATCTACTAATATACTCATTCAGTATTTGTCATGTTCACAGTTCCATGGCTGTGGTCATATTACTCATTGGCTAACTCGTCGTCCAATAGTAACGGATTACAAGTAGTGTATACAAAACTCCACATACCGGCAGCAATTGTAGAATACATAGGCTCAATCACTTTTAAGTATAATTGAAAATATTTTAGGTTTTGGTTAAACAGTTTGGTAGAAAAAGAGAATGACTCACATTGTAGACTTAGATAATACTATAGCTTCCTATTGATGTTCCTAATTGTTATCTATTAAAATAAACAATGCACACATGTTAGTAAATTAACCCAAATCACATTATCCATACAACACGAGACAGAACTCCAACGAACTGAGTCAGGCAGAGCCTTAACATGTGTTACGAGGCCCTAGATCAATCGGGTTGGGTAAAAAATACGTGATCGGGGGTTAAAATACTTACAACGAGACAAAGCTTCACATTTTACGGGTATTATATCGGGAAACACTTTGCACACAGACACATACTCGCACCACCTGCATCTCATAAAGTTCAATGCCCTCGGGTAGTTATGTCTAACAACATAACCTGGGTAGGACGCGTGCAGTTGCCTGGCTGCCGGCAGTACCTGCCCGGCGACAACTGGGTTTGTCAGACCAATAGTACTATCCACTGCCCATGGTAACTTTAATCACTTGTATCGGGATTATAGGGACAGAGGAAAGGAAAGAAAAGAAAATGAACGCCTGAAACTGAGGTAGATGCCTCCTTTTATAGGTTGGTCGAGGGGCGGCTCGCGCCCCGCGAGTCCCACCTCTTTCCCCTTCGCGGCCGACGAGAGGCTAGGCTTGGTTAGTCACTTGTATAGGTCTCGCACGTAACAGGATACGTGGCAGCGTGAGTGTGACACCCGGCTTTTCAGGCCGTACCGTATGATAGTAATATGTGTAGTGAACATATAAAAAGGCTGTATGTGACTGATTATGATATTTATGTATGATATTTAGCATGTTGGTAAATCCAAATCTTTATAAAAATTATGTTGGCAACGATAAAATAAACGCTTATCGTGTAACGATTAAAATGCGAAACAAATGTCGGTGACCACCCGATCAGTGTTAAAATCCTAAAAATAGTTCGTTATGATTAGAATAGTAATTTTAATCATATCCGTGAGGAAAATTAATTAAAACGCTAAGAAACTCTGTTTTTCGAGTTTGAGCGCGTAACGCGCGATACTGCGCGTATTAGGTAAAATACTATCAACACAGCCAGTCAAGGCAACTGGTAATTATTTCAGTAATAATTTTATGTGATTATTTTTATAGAATGATAAAAATAATTTAAAACACACTAAAACGTGATTAAAACGCTACATAAAATACCCGGTATTCAGTAAAATACATGTTTTTGCACTAATTTACATATAATATGTGTATGTATATAAAATATATGTGAGAGGGGGTATGTGGCGGCATATAAGCCTGCCCACATTCTCTTGATTCTTGCAATTTGAACACTTGTACTGCCTAGGGAGATGGAGGTGATGATTAATACTTAAACACCTTCCATACTCTTGCATGTTTTTAAGAAACCCATTCAAAACTTCACTCTCTCTCTCTCCCTTGAACACTCACGGCCGAACACCCCTATCACACTGCCATTTTCATTTTCAAACTCAAATCTTGAAGAATCATGTCCATTCCAAAGTGATTTCAAGCTTACATGAAGGATTGGAAGTGATTTCAAGGAGGTTTGAGCAAGAACAAGGCTTCACATCATCATAAATCTTAAAACCCACTAAGAATCTTGAAGGTATAACATATTTTCTTTTAAATCTTGTTCTTGATTCATAATGATGAAGATGGTAGTGAAAGTTTCTCTTGTTCTTGAATCTAAACACTAACTTGAAAACTAAAAACAAATGAGTTTTGAATGAAATAAAAATGGGTGTATGCATATATGTATATATGGCCGAGTGTGTGTGTGTATGTGTATATGTTGTATTTTGATTTTTGTTGAAAGATTTCTTGATTTATTTGATTTATTTGATTTCTTGAAAAGTAGGATGCATGAAGGAATTTTTAGGTGTCATACAAGAATGTTCTAAAAAGATTTAAGATTTGAAAGTGATGTGTTGAAAAGTAAATTTTTGGAAGTATATGTATGTATGTACGTACGTACGTACGTACGTACGTACGTACGTACGTACGTACGTACATACGTACTGTATGTATGTATGTATTTTGTATATATGTATGTATATATGTATGCATGCATATAAAAGTTCTCATATAATCTTAGATGTGAAAGATATAAGCATGAATGAATATGAATGATTTGAATGATCATGGTGATATGTGTAATACTTGTAAGAACATGATGATAGTAAGTTCTAGATTATGATTAGATCATAAGTGATGATAATGATATTGTATGAGTGCATTAGATGCACATGTGTGAACTTACATGATGATGTGAAGGCATGAAATGATCATATGAGTATTATTTAATAAAAATCAGTTTTAATCAGATTATAAACACTAAAATAAAGTTATTTTTAAGTGTTTAGTGACATATAACTTTGTCATGATGTTTACTAGTCTTGCATGTTATACTTGGTGCTTTTGGAGTTGTAAAATACGTGAAATCGCATGATTTATGTGACTTACACAAAAACTGCACTAATCTGATTATAACCACTTTTTTAATCATTAAATAACATGTATTGTGTTAAAATATCAAGTCATTCCGAGTTGGGATGATTATAGTAACGTTTAACGCAAAACTATGCATTAAAAAGGTCAAAAATCGGCTTTTCGAATGATTTTTATAAAACTAATTTAGATCAGTAAGTAAACTGATATTTTAGGTTAAAAACAAGTATTTTAACTAATTTTAAGTTTACTTGGTGTTTGGTTAGTCATACGTGACTTCCGACGCCCGAAAATGTTACCGAATCGCTAAAATACGCATTTTTCAATGAACACTAGTATGGGTAATTTTTTGGTGAACCTTATGTGTTAAGATGTTTTATGTGATTTAAACATGTGGATGTGAAAATATGTCAAGTTTTAACATGATATTGGAAATTTAGATTATGCATGTATACTTGTGCGTTTTATGTAATAGAAACGGTAAAAATCGCGTTAAATGTGTAACTTGTTTGTCGAGCATGAAATTCGGTCATATAAGATATTTTATGTATACTTTCCTTAAAAATGAAAAAATAGATAAGTTAACAAAATTACACGTGTTTCGATAATAATTTATGTGAACGTTTATGTATATATATTACGACGCGCAAATCGTAGATATATTACGTATAAACCGGAGTGTTAATGGATTTACATGATAAGGGTCACCAATAAAATCGCTCAAGTCGCAAAATATTAAAAAAATATATATATGAACTCATATATATATTAATGTGCCAACATAATCAAAAAACGAGAACTTTTCGAGAAAATCTCAAAGTTATGTAACAATTCTAAGAAACGGAGAAACCTAGGATTTTTGTGGTACATATATATATTGATTTAAAAATCGTTCCTATATATAATAGGATGTGTAGAAATCAATCTCTGGGATTGCGCTATTTAAAAATACACACCCAAAGGTGAGTGTCACTAAACCCCTCTTTTTACTGCTTTGTATATGTTTTGGGGGTAGAACACGCCAAAAAGGGTTTAATAATGTTTTTGGATTAAAACATACCTATTAATATAAATTATATATTTTCATTGATAATATATGGAGTTTGATAAATTATACGTTTCGAGATAAAACGTTTTTGATGAATATATGTTTGGGGGAAAGCAATTGTATAGTTGGAACGAATATTGCTTGGTCTCAAGAGAGTAAGTAACAGCATAGGCTTACATTTCGGTGGGGATTTCAGGGGATTCGTACAACATCGTATATTAAATTTGGCATATTAGTAGGATATATATATTGTATGTGAGGCAGACATCATATATGGTCCCAATATGGACCCTGCGCCAATGATGTCGTTTAATCGATTAAGTATTGCACGCGATGAATTATTGGTAGATCTATCGGGTTGACAACCCCATCGTGACCAGTCGCCCCGTGTCAAGTCAAACGACGAATTTAAATTCTGGTTATTGTCTAGCATTGATTATCCATGCATGGTAAATATATAGTTCGTATTGTCTAGGTAACATACGAGTCCGAACGTTGACGCTATGAATTTAATATACAAAACTTGGGAAAATGCCTTAATTTCGGGTTTTTAAACTTACGACGGATGACCCATGGATTTTATTAAGGAAATAAATGGACTTTCTAAAAATTATATGGATGTTTTATATTTAACACATAATCAGAAAGTTTTTCCTTAGGATCAAATTGTTTAAATTTGAATTTGTGAACTCACCTTCCTATGTGTTGACACTTGATTTAAACGTGTTCTACAGGTACTTGAGTTCGGCTTCGGGAATCATGGCGTATCTTGTGTTTGATGATGCATGTTGTGTTTCTTAAAAATGTTGGACTAACTTTTTAAACTGTCTGGGACGAATGTAATAAGATCCGTGAGGATCAAAGACAACTTAACTTATGTGGTTTTGTCATGTTTTAAAATGTAATGTTTAATAACTTATGTTTTAAATAAGTCAAAATGTCCAACAATTTAGTGCATCGTTCAACAAGATATAAATGGGCACCAACTTCCGTCAACACTACGTTTAATATTCCGCTGCGACGTTTTGGGGTGTGACACTGAGGGCTTGCCAGCTACCACACGGTCGCACCTCGCGATGCACCCTCCTGACTGGGTCGCGGCCCGTGAGGGACCTATATATTTGTTTTATTTTATTTTTATTAATATTAAAGTTAACGAGTTCGTTTATCGCATACGGGGTGTATTTAGGAGCGTTTGGGGGTGATTTTCGAGGGTTGTTATATCCTCCCCACCTTGTTTTAAATCTCGTCCTCGAGATTCACTGGAATAGGTGTGGATATTTCCGTTGCATATCTGACTCGAGCTCCCAAGTGTATTATGGTCCTCTCTTGGAATCCCATTTTACTTTGACCAGAACTAATCTCTTGTGCTTGAGATTCTTGATCTTGCTATCTTCAATCTGAAGTGGTTTCTCTACAAACCTAAGTTTCTCATTTACCTCTATGTCCTTAAGAGGTACCACTAATGATTCGTCTGCTAAGCACTTTTTGAGATTACATACATGAAAGACATCATGTATTCCTGCCATTTCCTCTGGCAGTTGTAGCTGATAAGCTACTGGTCCTATTCTTTTGATAATCTCAAAAGGTCCAACATACCTGGGGCTTAGCTTTCCTCTTTTAACGAATCTGACTATTCCTTTCCATGGAGAAGCTTTTAACAAGACCTTATCTCCAACTTGAAATTCTAATGGTTTTCGTCTGTTATCTGCATAACTCTTTTGACGATCTTGTGCTGCTTTTAGTCTTTCCTTGACTTGAATAATCTTGTCTGTTGTTTCTCGCACTATCTCTGGTCCAGATAGTTGTTCTTCTCCAATTTCTGCCCAACAGACTGGAGTTCGGCACTTTCGTCCATAAAGTGCTTCAAATGGTGCAGCATCAATGCTAGTATGATAGCTGTTATTGTAAAAAAATTCTATTAATGGCAAATGATCGTCCCAATTTCCTCCGAAATCAATTACACAGGCTCTAAGCATATCCTCCATTGTCTGAATTGTCCTCTCTCTTTGTCCGTCCGTCTGAGGATGATAAGTTGTGTTTAGATTTAACCTGGTTCACATGGCTTTTTGGAAACTTGTCCAAAAATGAGATGTAAAATGGCTATCTCTATCAAACATAATAGATAAAGGAATTCCATGTAATGAAACTATTTCATTTACATATAACTTGGATAACTATTCCATACTAAAAGTTTCCTTCATAGGTAAGAAATGAGCAGATTTGGTTAATCTGTCTACAATCACCTAGATTATATCATTACCTTTTCGTGTCTTGGGTAATCTGGTATCAAAGTCGATTGTTATCAATTCCCATTTCCAAATTGGCAATTGTTGCAATAATCCTGAAGGTTTCTGATGCTCAGCTTTAACCTGTGAACAGGTTAAACGTTTAGCAACATAGTTTGCTATAGTCTTTTTCATTCCTATCCACCAGAAATTCTTTCTTAAATCTTGATACATCTTATCACTACCAAGATGTATCGTATACTTAGATTTATGAGCTTCTTCTAAAATTTGATTTCGTAGGTTTCCTTGAATAGGTATCCAGATTCTTTTCTTATGGAATCTCCAAATTCCATTTGTTCCCTTTTCTAATTTCTTAATCATTCCTTTTAAACCTTCAGCATCATCCTTGATTGTTGTTTCTTTTATCTTTCAAATTTGCTCATTTAAATCTATCTGCAGATTTAATCTGAGAGAGCGTACTCGTTTTGGCTTTTCGTGATACTTTCGACTTAAAGCATCAGCTACTACATTAGCTTTTCCTTCATGATACTGGATATCACAATCATAATCGCTAAGTATTTCCATCCACTGTCTCTGTCTCATATTTCATTCTTTTTGCCCAAAACATATCTTAAACTCTTATGATCTGTGAAGATAACAAACTTCCTACTATAAAGATAGTGTCTCTAAATCTTTAGGGCAAAAATTGTAGCTCCTAACTCTAGATCATGGGTCGTATAATTCTCTTCATGTTTCTTAAGTTGTCTAGAGGCTTAAGCTATAACCTTTTGATGTTGCATCAGGACACATCCGTATCCTAGCTTAGACGCGTCACAATAGACTATAAAGTCTTCAGTTCCTTCTGGCAATGGAGTATCGGTGCATTGGTTAATCTTTGCTTTGAAATCCTAAAGGCTTCCTCCTGTTTTGGTCCCCATTCAAACTTAACTGATTTGCAGGTCAGTTTGGTTAATGGAATGGCTATTCTAGAAAAAAATTTGAATAAAACGTCTATAATATCCTGCCAATCCAAGAAAACTTAGTACTTCCGTTGGTGACTCAGGGACTTTCCAATTGGTAATCGCCTCAATCTTTGTGGGATCCACATGAATTCCTTCGTGATTAACCAGATGTCCAAGGAATTGCACTTCTTGTAACCAGAATTCCCATTTTGAGAATTTAGCGTAAAGCTTTTCTTTTCTAAATAATGTCCGAAGTGTATGCAGATGCTCTGCATGATCATCTTTACTCTTAGAGTAAATTAGAATATCATCTATAAAGACAATTATGAATTTATCCAGGTATGGCTTACATATCCTGTTCATCACGTCCATAAATGCAGCTGGGGCATTAGTTAAACCAAATCGCATAACTGTAAATTCATAATGACCGTACCTTGTTCTGAAAGCAGTTTTAGGAATGTCATCTTCCTGTACTTTCAATTGATGATATCCTGAGCGTAAGTCGATCTTATAAAAGAATCGAGCTACTTGAAGTTGATCGAACAGATCATCGATTCTCGATAATGGGTACCGATTTTTAATCGTAACCTTGTTCAATTCTTGGTAATCAATGCACATATGCATTGAACCGTCCTTTTTGACAAACAACACCGGTGCTCCCCATAGTGATGAGCTATGTTATATAAAACCTTTTTCAAGTAGTTCTTCCAACTGTTTCTTCAGTTCCTGCATCTCCGCTGGTGCTAGTCGGTATGGTGCCTTGGCAATCGGTGCCGTTCCTAGTATTAGGTGAATTCTAAATTCAACCTCTCTATCTGGCGGTAATCCAGGTAACTCTTCTGTAAAAATGTCTGAGAATTTTGAAACTACAGGAATATCTTTTAATTCTTTTCCTTTATTGTTAATGATTACCGAAATCATATACACTATTCCCTTTTTTTCTGACATAGCTTGCAGTTTTCATCACAGAGATGAATTTCGTTGACCTGGTTGGCTTGTCTCCTTTAATTGTGATCTTTTCACCATTTGGTGTACTTAATTGTACAGACTTTTGATCACATAGAATACTAGCATGATTCATTGAATCCAGCTAGATTAATTGGAAAGAGATTAGCATAAAAATTATGGTTTAGAATTTCTATTCTTGCTCCCTGTAAGGTTTTACTTATCTTAATAGAATCTCCATTTGCTGTTTCCACCAGATAGTCTTGTTGAAGTTTAGTTAATGGTTGATTGAGAAATTTGCAGAAATAAGTATTGATAAAACTTTGGTTTGCACCAGAGTCAAATAATACTTTAGCAAAAACATCATTAACTAAAAACGTACCGGTAATCACATCCAGAATCATCTTGGCTTCTTCAGCTATCAGAACGAATGCTCTGGCATTCTTTTTGGGTCCTTCAGTTGCCTTGGCTTTGCTGGTTGTCGCTAGAGCTAGTTTCAGACAGCTCGGTTTGATATGACCAGCTTCTCCACAATTAAAGCATAGCCTATTGCTAGCTTTCTTCCTGCAGTCTTCTTCCTTAAGTCCAGACATCTTGTAGAAGTTGTAGTATATGGAGCACCTTCCTGAGTGCTTCCTTTTGCAATACTTGCAGTTGGGTGCAGAGGAAGAACCTGTACCTTTTCCACGATAGGAATTACAAGAACGCAATTCTTGGGTAATCCTTTGAGCTAGGTTCTTTCTCTGGTTTTCCTCTTGTGTACATACCAATTCATCAGTCAGGGTGTTAGCCAGTTCTACTGCTTCTTCTATGGTTTGTGGCCCAGCTGCCTTGACTACATATCTAATCTCACTAATTAATCCCCAGATGTAACGGGAGATTAACACTGCTCAGGTGAGGCTAATGTTGGTACTATCCTAGCATATTCAAAGAATATGGTAGTGTACTCCTTATAGTCTATTCCAGTCATTTTAAAATTTAAGAACTTATTGGCAATTTGCTCCTTTTCATGAGGATGACAGAATTTCCTTTCAACTATCTCTTTAAAATTAGTCCATTCCATATTATAGACTCTGTCACTTCCTCTAGACTGGAGAATGGTATTCCACCACTCTAAGGCTGCATTCTTAAAAAGATTAGAAACCAAAATAATCTTATCTTCATGTGCGCGTTTACTTATTTTTATGACTGCTTCTGTCTTTTCTATCCAACGCAAGCCTGAAATGGCTCCTTCGTTGCCTGAGAATTCTATTGGTTTGCATGCCAAGAATTCTTTATAAGAACAACCATATGAGATGGTTCTTCTTCTTTTTGGAATAGGAGCTTGGATTAAGGGTCCGTGATTTTCGTTCACGATGTGACTTGGTTCGGTAATTTGACGTTTACTTCCGATTGCGGAGTTATTATTTTCTGCTTCTTTAATAGTCTTGATAATATATGGCATAACATTTATAATTCCTTGTGCCACTATATGTTCGATGGCATTTTATTCACTTGATTCTCATTATTATCGTTATTCTGGTTTTCCTGATTTACTTCGTTCGACATCTGTATTGGAAATATTTATTAGGTATTTGTCACAACCATCAAAAATCCAGGTATCCGTACAATTAATTAATATTGGTTAGTGCTTAATGACTGTGCTGAATTACAACTGATGACTTAAACTGCTTTCTGATTTCTGCATCATACTTACATGTGCATCACATATTGCATGCTGTCACATCATTTTTACATACAAACTTTATGGACATAAACGATGCACAAAGCACAGCTAGCACAATTAATAGATAACTTAGAAAAATGCTGACGATGTCAGTACATAGACAAACAATGTTTTGAGACCCTGTATGGGCCAGAGACTAAGTTTCACACTAGTATAGTGAGTAGGAAAGTAAGGATCACAAAACTGCTTCACTATGTGATAGTTTAAGTGCCGGAAAGTGGCTAAAACCCACATAAAGTACAGAATTCTGCATATTTCAGCAAAATTCAGCATTTTAACAAATTTATTACATGAAAAAATATGACAAAATGGTCCTGAAAGCTTTCCTAAGTGTCGGGAATTAAAAGTGTCACAAAGGGTACTTAAAGATCACTAAACGGTATAGTTTGACACTTTAACGAACTGGTATCTAACCGAACGACCGGACACTACCCGAAACACCAAAAAAATTACTAGAAGCATTGTTATAATGTTTCTGAGCTAGTTATGATCCCCGAACACCCTAACACACTATATAACACATCATACACATAAACACTAACTAATACTCTTAACTTCCAACTATATAATCTAACCTACCATTTAAACCCAACCAAGACCCCCCCCCCCCTTAGGTGGACGGTCACAAGTGACCCCACCATAATCCTCACTAGATCTTGCTTAAATCTTCCTAAGATTTGTTTATATTGTGTATGTACTATTACAAACATGTTATACAATGGGTAATACTCAAAGTTGAGATTATAAGTGAACATGATGGATCATAATCACTCACACACTTCACCAACATCTCTCTCCCTCTCCTCCTCTTCCTCTCGGCCGTGAACACCCACCACCACCATCGTCACTTCCATTTCATTCTCAACCATTTCCAAGTGCACTCAAGGTGTAAGGAGCCATATAAGAAGGTTTGGTGGTCTTGGATCTTGAAGGGCCTTCATCATTTGCTATTATCCTCTACATTTGTCATCACCATCTCTTGTGTTCATCCCTAGCCTTAGAGCTAGTAGTAAGGCTCTTATAAACTCTTGTTACTTCATATGTAGTTGGTTAAAAGATGATGTACATTGATAAACTTGATGAACACTAAAAGACATAATCATAAATCTCTAACATAAGCTTATTAACATATGAAATCTTGTTGATTTGTGTTTATTTGCTTTTTGCTGATTGATTACTAGTGTTAGTGATGTTAGACATCATATGGAACCTACTAGATTGTGATTAAACACATGATCTAGTAAGTTAATGTGATGATCTTGTGAAAGACCAAGATCATCATGCTTTATGTTTTCATGAACTTGAAAAATGAACATGATTTTATGAATGATGGAACATGTAATATGTTACTAGACATAAACTTGAATGATTTCAAAGATAGTTTTCCAAAGAAACCTAGTTAAACCACAAGATTTACAAGAACATTGTTTCTAAAGAAACTAACCATGTTTCTAGTGGTGAAACAAGTATAGGAACACTTTGTTTACAAGAAAAATTCAAAAGAATGATTTTTGGAAAAATCATCTAGTAAGTTGTAAACACCTAAATCCTTTAAGAATGAGATTTTGAAAGAAATAAACACACTTTAAAGGGTAACTAAGTTTACTAAACACACTACCAAGTTACTAGAAGTTTTTATGAAAGATCAAGTTCATAATTACTATGTAGATAGCTTTGTTTTAGCACTTGGTAAGTATAGATTGATTGTTGATTGTTTGTGATGATTTTGAAAAGAAAATGATATGCTTTGATAGCATGGACACCTCCATTTTTACAGGAAACTATGGCAAAATTTCCTAAAAATACAAATACTTAGAAAAATATTCTCTAAACAAATATTCACAAGTGTGTTTTAACTATGGTTTTCAACATAAATCTTGCCATAATTTTTATTACAAAAATACAAATATTGGAGGTTGGTTGTTATAAATAAAAATGAGTAAATATGTATTTAAAATATATTTACACATTGTGTGTGATTATTTGTATACTTTGTGTATTAGTTATATTATTTTAAGATTTATAGTAATATAACTTAACAAAATACCAAGGATTTACAATCCAAAATAATACCAAAAATCACAAGGAATACATATATAAGTTACACACATAATTTTGGTAAACCGAACAAGAACGTAACTTACAAAATATTCCGGAAAATACCGTTACAAATATATTTTTAGTAAATATTATTTTTGGATACGAAAGAAATGAAAGCGTGATTTTAGTAAATATTACCAAAGTATATCATATTTTCGACAAGAAGAAAATATATTGTTTTTGGAAGTAAAAATATATTTTCTTGGAATATTTAGAAGATATATGATTTTTGGGAAAAATATATATTTTCTTGAAATACAATATTTTTGACAAGTAAGTTTAAATATATTTTCTAAAGTGAGACTTGAAAATATATTATTTCGGAACTACAAATACTAGAATACGAATATACATGTATGAGATACCCCCCATCCTTGGGAAGGGAATACTTGAGAAGTATTAATACAGAAATATTGCTTAAACAATTATTCCAAAACTAAATATAATTTAAAGTTAAAATAATTATTATTTTAATAAGTAATTATAACTCGGAATAATATTTGAAAATAAGAAACGTAACTCAAAAACGTTAAACTCTAAGCCAAGGCACGACCCGTTCGTCTAATAGACATTAGTACATTTTAGGGAGTCGTGTTCGCTGAGGAGATATGGGTTACGATTCTGAAGACGCAATACTGTGAGTTCATGTCCCCTTTTTCTTCAAACTGTTTTGTTTATTTACTTCGGGGGTGAAATACATGTTACAAAAGGATTACATACATATACAATTGGTATGATTAGCCTAGGAAAGAACCATAGATCATGTGAATGGGTAGGCGGATACTTGGGACCATTAATCCTCGTATAAGGACCGAGGGGCATAAGTGATAGATCTATTTGGGTGTAGCGAGCCAACACCCATGAGGACCAGGGTGGCCCATAGGGTGACTATGTCTTCCAGCCGGAAGCCTGGTACATATTTGCTAGGTTTGAGTCTTCCTACACCGTCACACATATCATTGGCCTTGCAAACCATTGGTGATTTTTTCCTTGTTTGCTTTCATACCGGGATTTACATACACTGTTTACAAAGGTTTATACATACTTATACAAACACATGAACTCGCTCAACTTTTGTTGATGTTTTCAAATTACATGTATTTCAGGGAACTAAGTGGATCTGGCAGGTGTATGCATGTGTTTCAAGCTGCGTTATAAATAAAAGATGTCATCCGAGGTCGTAGGGTTTAGGAGATGTATCTTATTCTTGGACGAGATACATGTTCCTAAACTCGGTTTTATTTAAGGTCTTTTGCTGAGTCTTCGTGAACTCATTTAAACATGTTGTGGTTGTAACTTAAATTTGGTGTCAACTTTTTAAACAAGTATGTTGTGTTATTTTCTAACTTAATGAATGGATGGACATCTTATGGTTTTATGTTATAGCATTGTTATGATTGAATGCTATGGTATTAAGAAGTCACACCAATAATCACGCTTCCGCAAAAGTCAGGGTGTGACAGCTTGGTATCAGAGCTTCGATCGTAGCGAACTAGGATTCTTTCTCGAGTCTAGACTACGATCATTAGGGCTCTCACGAAAATGTTTTCACAAACATATTTTCATTGCATACACAAAATGTCCAGATCCCGGAAATAAATATTTTGACAAATAAAAGACACAAAATACGTTTCAAAGAATTCATTTATAATTCAGTCTGAGAGACTGGGGAGTTAGTCTGAGAGACTATCTGGGGCAGTCTGGGAGACTGGGTAGTTCAGTTTGAGAGACTGGGTAGTTCGGACTGAGAGGCTGGGTAGTCTGAGAGACTAGTTGGGACAGTTTGAGAAACTGGGAGGTTTAGTCTAAGAGACTAGGTGGTTCAGTCTGAGAGGCTGGGAGGAATAGTCTGGGAAGACTAGGATGCATACATGCTTACATTGTTACTACTTACATGCTTATTTGATGATTGTTGATGTATGTGCATATGTTGTGATTGCTTTGTTACAGACATCATGTCCTCCTCTGATAGTGGAGTATCAGATGCAGTAGACCCTATGGCCATAGTTTCAGACGATGATAGTATCCCAGACCCTGAGATTCTTATATCTGACACTGAGAGTAGCGATGATGATGATTTCCAGTCGTTTTCTTTACCAGATTTTGGCAATGATATACCGCTAGCTGATGGTTTTCCTGGCGAGGATCTGATTCTTGTTCCGATCCCTGCCCCTCTTCTTGCTGCATTTCCTCTCGAGGATCTGCCTCTTGATGCTTTGTCTGACGACAACATCGATCTTTTTATTGAGGGTCCCCCTGAGGGTGCCCAGGATGATAGAGCACCAGTCGATGATGTCGTTGTCGCTCCACTTGTCGAGATTCCAGTCGATGATGTCATTGTTGTTCTGCTTATTGAGATTCCGATCATTGAGATTTCCTCTGACCATTCTGGTCCTGATTCATTCGAGTCTGTGTCATCTACTACTCTATACGCACTGGGATTACAGCGTTATCCCACAGATTCTGATTCTGACACAGCTATGTCTGCCGCACCTGTTCCTCCACAGGACTTCAAGTTTGAGGATGAGTTTGATCCTGATATTGATCCTGAGCATGAGGTTGACTTCATCCCCGATGATTAGCTTTTTGATATACCCGCTGATCTTGAGCCGATACTCGCTGATCTTGAGTTAGCTCCAGCCGACCCTGAGCCTTTGATTGCACCCGAGCCTATACCTGCTCACGATCCCCTGCCTGAGCATGCACCTGTTGACATACCAGTTGTTGCACCACCTTTACCTGACCCTCTACCTACACCCGCATACCATGCTCCTTTTGCTGACCATATAGATCCCCGTTATGCATTCACCCGCAATGGGTGGATAGATGATGATGACCTGCCTCCATTTGTTAGGCCTGTTACTCCCCCACCTGCACCTACTCATGCACCTGTTGATATCGCCCCGTTTCACCCACATGTGTCTGACATACACCGCATTGATTTACCGGTCACGTTCCTACAGGATATCCCTCCGCCCTGTCCAGGGGAAGGATCGTCTAGCCATCCGTCTGGTCATGTCCCACCTATGTCAGCAGCCTTTCTTTTCATGCCACAGTTTACACATACTGCACCTTTTGCTTCTGCACCATCGGGAGAGCCACTTATTTGGTTTCTGCCCAACACGATGCCTGTTTCTGATCCATACCATCCCTTCAATTACACTGGGTACATGAGGGATGAGCTACTCCTATCCTTACAGCTCCAGCAGGAGATGTTGTGTCGTAGAGTCATGGATCTTGAGAGGATTCCGCGTCCTCCACCTTGCACTTGTCAATCACCATTCGCGACTCCGCCCGCTCCTCTTTTACCATACCCAGATTTTGATGTCTGTTTTCTTACTATGGAGCAACAGGTTAGCTATCTGTTGCGTCGTGTACACGCTCTTGAGGAGGAGCTAGCGCATGTGCGCAGTTTGTTATTCGTTCCTCCACCTCCTCCTCCTCCACCATCAGCATGGCAGTTTTTGATTTTATGCTGGTAGCATACTTTTGGTGAGAGTGCAGCTATTGAGCCCAGATTGCACAACCTTTTTGGAAGACCACTTTTGACCTTTGACTTTTGACTACTGTAGTTTGTTAGATGATTTGGACAAGGGTGATGTGACCCTGTAGTCGCTTTTGATGTATGGTACATTGTGAAACTTGTAAAACTGTATTCGTGGTCATTGATATATGAAAGCTCAATCGCAACATTCTCATTATATACGTTGTTGAATTACTTGTTTGCGTTATGATTGGGATGTTATGTGTTTACTTGCGTTGATAAATGTTATTACATACATGTACTACATACTTATATACATAAGACCTGACCTATACTATCTTCTTATAGAAGATGCCTCCACGAAGAGAAACTCGACTACCCACAACAGAGGCTGAGTTACAAGAACAGATTTCATGAGCGATAGCACAACACGAGGCCATGCGCTCTGAACATAGCGGGGGTACCTCTGGAAGCAACCCACCTCATGGTAATGTTTAAGTCTCTAAGGACACATTACGTTACATTTGGATATTCCATGTGCGATCGCTAATGCATTATATGACTGATGTTGCTTGTACAGGTTGTACCTATAAGCAATTTCTAGACTGTAAGCCTCTGAATTTCGACGGCACCGGAGGTGCTGTGGCTTTCGTCAGATGGACGGAGAAAAATGATTCGGTGATAAGAATGGGCAAGTGTGCGCCGGAGCACCAGGTCACCTACATCTCTGGATTGTTCTTAGATGGAGCGTTATCCTGGTGGAATCTCCAAGTCCAGACCTTGGGATAAGAGGCTGCTTATGCCATGACATGGGATGAAATGAAGGAACTCATGCGAAAGAAGTACTGCTCAAGGGCCGAAATCCAAAAGTTGGAAACTGAGTTCTGGAACCTCAAGATGGACGGTTCGAAAATTGCTGAATATGTGCATAGATTTCACAACTTGTCTCGCGTCGTGCCATACATGGTTGATCCAGAATTCAAGTGCATTGAGCATTTTATTTGGGGATTGGCACCCCAAATCATGAGTATGGTGACAACGTCGAAGCCTGCCACAATCACCGAGGCTATTGATCTAAGTGTGGCATTAACTGAAGAAGCGATCAAGTTAAACAAGTTCTCGACTTCTGACCAGAAGAAGAAGGAGACTCACGTTGAGTCCTCAGGTGAGAACAAAAGGAAGTTCTCAAACTTTAAAAAGGGTACCAGCAGTGCTAACAAGAAGGAAGTGGCTAACGCACCAGCCAAGGTTAAAACTGGTGCTGAAAACAAAGGAAAAGGGTATATGGGCACCTTGCCTAAATGCGATGTGTGTCAGTTGCATCACAATGGACGATGCCGAGCTGGAAGATGCGAGTCTTGTGGAAAAGTTGGCCATTCAAAGGAGACGTGCTGGGTTGGTACTGGTCGTGGTGGCCAGTGAGGTTATGGCAGTGGGAATGGAAACAATAATCGTGGTGGAAATGGGTATGGAAACCGCCCTCAAGGAGGAAATGGCGGTAATGGTAATCGTGGTAATTTTGGGAATCAAGCTGGTAGTAGGAACCGTGGAGCAAACAACAATCAATGGGGTAACAGAAATGGTAATGGTCGGGGACCAGGGTGTTTTAACTGTGGAGATGTGGGGCACTTCAAGAGAGAATGCCCAAAGCTCAATCAAGCTCAAGGAAGGATTTTCAACATCGGAGCTAGGGAAGCTCGCCAGGATCCGAACGTAGTTACTGGTACGTTCCCTCTCAAGCAACGCTTTGCATCTGTATTGTTTGATACTGGTGCCGATTATAGTTTTGTATCGCTAGATTTTAAGATTATACTTGGATTGGTAGCTAGTAAGCTAGATATTTCGTATTCGATAGAACTAGCTAATGGAAAGCTAGTAGAAGCGAATGAAGTCACTAGAGGTTGCATGATAGAACTGGGAGAGCACGAGTTTTCGCTTGATCTTCTGCTCGTCGAGTTGGGAAGCTTTGATGTGGTAGTTGGTATGGATTGGTTGTCAAGCAACCGAGCAGAGATCGTATGTCACGAGAAGGTCATCCGCATTCTGATGGTGAATGGAGAAACAATTGTGGTACATGGAGAGAAGCGCGATACGCCTCTAAGGATCATCAGTTGTTTGAAAGCCCGTAGATGTTTGCAGATAGGATATGTTGCCTTCTTGGCACACATTGTGGACAAGGAAGCCGCTGAGCCAAAGTTGGAAGATATCCCAGTCGTGAGGGAATATCCTGAAGTCTTCCCTGAAGACTTACCAGGATTGCCGCCGCAACGACAAGTCGAATTCCATATTGACTTAGTTCCAGGCCCCGCGCCTGTAGTTAAGGCCCCCTATCGACTTGCGCCTTCCGAGATGCAAGAGCTGTCAACCCAACTTCAGGAACTTTTAGACAAGGGATTTATCAGACCAAGCTTCTCGCCTTGGGGAGCTCCAGTGCTGTTTGTTAAGAAGAAGAACGGTAGTTTCCGCATGTGTATCGACTACCGCGAGCTGAACAAGTTGACCATTAAGAATCGGTATCCTTTGCCAAGGATTGATGACCTGTTCGATCAATTACAAGGTTCGAGTTTTTACTCCAATATCGATCTTCGATCAGGTTATCACCAGTTGAGAATACAAGAGGAAAGTATTCCGAAGACTGCCTTCAGAACTCGATATGTGTTGGTGCATTAAATGTCTGCTGATTACGTCATATTCAAGTCTTGTGTTTAGATAGAATGAATGTACACACAACAGGGTCTTATTTAGGGTTTTATATGTTTTAACTTGAAGATTTCGCCTGAAATGGTTCAAGCGAAATCAACAACTGAAGATTTAGCTTGAAATGATTCAAGCGAAATCATCAAGTTATAAATAGGTTTGTGTGTGTCATTTGTATAGTAGTAGGTCATTGTGTGAGAGACGAAGTGCTGTCGGATTTGTATCAGAATACATTGTACAAGCACGAAAATCAATCAGAAAAGAAAGATTAAAAGGAAACTAGTTGTTATGACTTTGTTTACGTTGATTCCGCCTTCGTACTCAAAGATGAACTGCCTTAACTGATGTTTTAAGGTCGTAGAACGGTCCAACAATATGGACATTACGAGTTCCTGGTTATGCCGTTTGGGTTGACAAACGCGCCAGCAGTGTTTATGGATTTGATGAATAGAGTCTGCAAGCCATATCTCGATAAATTTGTGAATGTGTTTATCGACGATATTTTGATTTATTCGAAGACGAAGGAAGAACATGAGCAACATCTAAGAGCTATCTTAGAGCTGCTCAAGGAAGAGAAATTATACGCGAAGTTCTTGGAGTGCAAGTTCTGGTTGCGTGAAGTTCAGTTTCTTGGTCACGTGGTTAACAAAGATGGAATTCATGTGGACCCCACAAAGATCGAGGCGATCAAGAATTGGGAGACTCTGTAGGATCGTGAGACGATCGAAACGAGTCTATCAGAAGAGTTCTTGGTCTAATCAGAGGCGGAATTCATTGATTAGACTTTGTAACAGCTTGATTCACTCTTAAATGTCTTGTTTTATTGATATAACACGTTTACAGATCAATTGACACATCGGCAGCACTTCGGTACCGGAAACATGAACGTTACAAATGACTCAGCATGACATGTATTTATAGTGGTGTGTATTTCTCACGGAATGACATCTTGCTATTTCGTGCGAAATAGCCAATGGTTATTTCGTACGAAATAGTTCTTTGCTATTTCGTGCGAAATAGCTCAACACACCCAAACCCTATTTTCCTCTTACAAAGTGCCCTGGTCTAACAATTCTATTACAAGACTTAATACAAGACGAAGTCGACAGACGTATGCACCAACAGACTCCGAAGACGCCAACCGAGATCCGTCAATTCCTAGGTTTGGCAGGGTATTACCACAGATTCATTGAGGATTTTTCGAAAATCACTCAACCTTTGACCTCCCTCACTCAAAAGGACAAGAAGTATGAATGGGGAGACAAGCAAGAAGAAGCTTTTTAGTTGTTGAAGAACAAGCTTTGCGATGCACCCATCCTATCCCTACCCGAAGTCACTAATGACTTCGTGGTATATTGCGATGCCTCGCGTCAAGGTTTAGGCTTCGTGTTGATGCAGCGACAGAAGGTTATAGCCTATGCTTCTCGCTAGCTGAAGGTTCATGAGAAAAATTACACCACGCATGATTTGGAACTAGGCGCTGTGGTGTTTGCATTGAAGATCTGGCGACATTATTTGTATGGTAAACGATGCACGATCTTTACTGATCACAAGAGCTTACAGCATACATTCGATCAGAATGAGCTTAATATGAGACAGAGACGATGGGTAGAGCTGTTAAATGATTATGATTGTGAAATCAAGTATCACCAGGGAAGGCGAATGTGGTCGCCGATGCCTTGAGTCGGAAGGAAAGAATCAAGCCCATAAGGGTTAGGGCTGTGGAAATGATTATTCAAACGGATCTCTCATTGCACATTCGTGCCGCGCAGAGAGAAGCTCTTAAGGAAAAGAATCTTGAAGGTGAATATCTTCGTGGGATGGAGAAACAGTTAGTACCCAATGAGGAAGGAACGTTGTGTTTCTTGGGAAGAATTTGGGTTCCCCTCTTTGGTGGTCTTAGAGAAGTAATTTTCAATGAAGCTCACAAGTCACGGTACTCGATCCATCCAGGATCGGATAAGATGTACCAAGATTTAAAGGATTTCTACTGGTGGCCAAGATTGAAAGGCGATGTTGCGACGTATGTTGGCAAATGTTTGACTTGTGCCAAGGTAAAGGCCGAATATCAGAAGCCTTCAGGTCTTCTGCAACAACCTGAAATACCCATGTGGAAGTGGGAGCAGATTTTAATGGATTTCATAATGAAGTTACCCAAGACACCCAGAGGTCATGATGCGATTTGGGTAATCGTAGACCGTCTGATGAAATCTGCACACTTTTTGCCAATAAAGGAGAAAGATAACACTGGTAAGCTTGCTGAGCTGTACCTCAGAGAGATTGTTGCAAGACATGGAGTGCCTCTCTCGATTATTTCCGATAGAGACAGAAGACTTGTATCAAGGATTTGGCAATCCTTCCAAGAAGCCCTTGCTTCCCAGTTGAATCTGAGCACAGCATTTCACCCACAAACGGATGGGCAGAGCGAAAGAAAGACTCAAACGCTAGAGGACATGCTGAGAGCTTGCGTTATGGACTTGGGTGGTAGTTGGGATACCCATCTACCTTTGGTTGAATTCTCGTATAACAATAGCTACCATGCAAGCTTTCAAGATGCACCGTCTGAAGCTCTTTAAGGACGCAAGTGTCGATCACCGTTATGCTGGGCAGACGCAGGTGATAGACAGCTTGTTGGTCCCGAATTGGTTCAAGAGATAACCGACAAGATTATACAGATCCGAGAGCGCATTAAGGCGGCTCGAGATCGTCAAAAGAGCTATGCGGACCAAAGGAGGAAACCTTTGGAGTTTGAGCTAGGAGATATGGATTTGTTAAAGGTCTCACCCTGGAAGGGTGTAGCACGCTTTGGGAAGCGTGGAAAGTTGAACCCGCGATACATTGGACCATTCAAAATCCTAGACAGGATTGGTCTTGTAGCTTACAAGTTGAATCTACCCGCAGAGTTGAATGGTGTTCATGATACGTTTCATGTATCTAATCTGAAAAAGAGTCCAACTCAAGAAACAGTTGTCATTCCTGCCGACGAAGTTCACATTGACGACACACTCCACTTTACTGAAGAACCTGTTGAGGTTACTGGTTGGAAGGTTAACAAGACACGCAGGAGTAGTGTCAAACTCGTCAAGGTTCGTTGGAATACGCATCACGGCCCAGAGTTCACTTGGGAGCGTGAGGATCGCATGAAAGCAAAATACCCGCATTTGTTCCCCAACTCCCCTGCAGCTAGTAGCAGAACTTAAATTTCGGGACGAAATTTTCTTAACAGGGGGAGAATGTGACAACCGTCAAAAATCCAGGTATCTGTACAATTAATTAATATTGGTTAGTGCTTAATGACTGTGATGAATTACAACTGATGACTTAAACTGCTTTCTGATTTCTGCATCATACTTACATGTGCATCACATATTGCATACTGTCACATCATTTTTACATACAAACTTTATGGACATAAACAATGCACAAAGCACAGCTAGCACAGTTAACGGATAACTCAGAAAAATGCTGACGATGTCAGTACATAGACAAACAATGTTTTGAGACCCTGTATGGGCCAGAGACTAAGTTTCACACTAGTATAGTGTGTGGGAAAGTAAGGATCACAAAACTGCCTCACTAGGTGATAGTTTAAGTGCCGGAAAGTGCCTAAAACCCACATAAAGTGCAGAATTCTGCATATTTCAGCAAAATTCAGCATTTTAACAAATTTATTACATGAAAAAATATGACAAAATGGTCCTGAATGCTTTCCTAAGTGTCGGGAATTAAAAGTGTCACAAAGGGTACTTAAAGATCACTAAACGGTATAGTTTGATACTTTAACGAACCGGTATCCAACCGGACACTACCCGAAACACCAAAAAAAATTATTAGAAGCATTGTTATAATGTTTCTGAGCTAGTTATAATCCTCGAACACCCTAACACACTATATAACACATCATACACATAAACACTAACTAATACACTTAACTTCCAACTATATAATCTAACCTACCATTTAAACCCAACCAAGACCCCCCCCCCCCCCCCTTAGGTGGATGGTCACAAGTGACCCCACCATAATCCTCACTAGATCTTGCTTAAATCTTCCTAAGATTTGTTTAGATTGTGTATGTACTATTACAAACATGTTATACAATGGGTAATACTCAAAGTTGAGATTATAAGTGAACATGATGGATCATAATCACTCACACACTTCACCAACATCTCTCTCCCTCTCCTCCTCTTCCTCACGGCCGTGAACACCCACCACCACCATCATCACTTCCATTTCATTCTCAACCATTTCCAAGTGCACTCAAGGTGTAAGGAGCCATATAAGAAGGTTTGGTGGTCTTGGATCTTGAAGGACCTTCATCATTTGCTATTATCCTCTACATTTGTCATCACCATCTCTTGTGTTCATCCCTAGCCTTAGAGCTAGTAGTAAGGCTCTTATGAACTCTTGTTACTTCATATGTTATTGGTTAAAAGATGATGTACATTAATAAACTTGATGAACACTAAAAGACATAATCATAAATCTCTAACATAAGCTTATTAACATATGAAATCTTGTTGATTTATGTTTATTTGCTTCTTGTTGATTTATTACTAGTGTTAGTGATGTTAGACATCATATGGAACCTACTAGATTGTGATTAAACACATGATCTAGTAAGTTAATGTGATGATCTTGTGAAAGACCAAGATCATCATGCTTTATGTTTTCATGAACTTGAAAAATGAACATGATTTTATGAATGATGGAACATGTAATATGTTACTAGACATAAACTTGAATGATTTCAAAGATAGTTTTCCAAAGAAACCTAGTTAAACCACAAGATTTACAAGAACATTGTTTCTAAAGAAACTAACCATGTTTCTAGTGGTGAAACAAGTATAGGAACACTTTGTTTACAAGAAAAATTCAAAAGAATGATTTTTGGAAAAATCATCTAGTAAGTTGTAAACACCTAAATCCTTTAAGAATGAGATTTTGAAAGAAATAAACACACTTTAAAGTGTAACTAAGTTTACTAAACACACTACCAAATTACTACAAGTTTTTATGAAAGATCAAGTTCATGATTACTATGTAGATAGCTTTGTTTTAGCACATGGTAAGTATAGATTGATTGTTGATTGTTTGTGACGATTTTGAAAAGAAAATGATATGCTTTGATAGAATGGACACCTCCATTTTTAGGGGAAACTATGGCAAAATTTTCTAAAAATACAAACACTTAGAAAAATATTCTCTAAACAAATATTCACAAGTGTGTTTTAACTATGGTTTTCAACATAAATCTTGCCATAATTTTTATTACAAAAATACAAATATTGGAGGTTGGTTGTTATAAATAAAAATGAGTAAATATGTATTTAAAATATATTTACACATTGTGTGTGATTATTTGTATACTTTGTGTATCAGATATATTATTTTAGGATTTAAAGTAATATAACTTAACAAAATACCAAGGATTTACAATCCAAAATAATACCAAAAATCACAAGGAATACCGTTACAAATATATTTTTGGATACGAAAGAAATGAAAGTATGATTTTAGTAAATATTACCAAAGTATATCATATTTTCGACAAGAAGAAAATATATTGTTTTTGGAAGTAAAATATATTTTCTTGGAATATTTAGAAGATATATGATTTTTGGGAAAATATATATTTTCTTGAAGTACAATATTTTTTACAAGTAAGTTTAAATATATTTTCTAAAGTGAGACTTGAAAATATATTATTTCGGAACAACAAATACTAGAATACGAATATACATGTATGAGATACCCCCTATCCTTGGGAAGGGAATACTTGAGAAGTATTAATACAGAAATATTGCTTAAACAATTATTCCAAAACTAAATATAATTTAAAGTTAAAATAATTATTATTTTAACAAGTAATTATAACTCGGAATAATATTGGAAACATAAGAAACGTAACTCAAAAACGTTAAACTCTAAGCCAAGGCACGGCCCATTCGTCTAATAGACATTAGTACATTGTAGGGAGTCGTGTTCGCTGAGGAGATTTGGGTTACGATTCTGAAGACGCAATAATGTGAGTTCATGTCCCCCTTTTCTTCAAACCGTTTTGTTTATTTACTTCGGGGGTGAAATACATGTTACAAAAGGATTACATACAAATACAATTGGTATGATTAGCCTAGGAAAGAACCATAGATCAAGTGAATGGGTAGGCGGATACTTGGGACCATTAATCCTCGTATAAGGACCGAGGGGCATGAGTGATAGATCTATTTGGGTATAGCGAGCCCACACCCATGAGGACCAGGGTGGCCCATAAGGTGACTATGTCTTCCAGCCGGAAGCCCGGTACAAATTTGCTAGGTTTGAGTCTTCCTACACCGTCACACATATCAGTGGCCTTGCAAACCATTGGTGATATTTTCCTTGTTTTCTTTCATACCGGGATTTACATACACTGTTTACAAAGGTTTATACATACTTATACAAACACATGAACTCGCTCAACTTTTGTTAATGTTTTCAAATTACATGTATTTCAGGGAACTAAGTGGATCTGGCAGGTGTATGCATGTGTTTCAAGCTGCGTTATAAATAAAAGATGTCATCCGAGGTCGTAGGGTTTAGGAGATGTATCTTATTCCTGGACGAGATACATGTTCCTAAACTCGGTTTTATTTAAGGTCTTTTGCTGAGTCTTCGTGAACTCATTTAAACATGTTGTGGTTGTAACTTAAATTTGGTGTCAACTTTTCAAATAAATATGTTGTGTTATTTTCTAAGTTAATGAATGGATTGACATCTTATGGTTTTATCATATAGCGTTGTTATGATTGAATGCTATGGTATTAAGAAGTCACACCAATAATCACGCTTCCGCAAAAGTCAGGGTGTGACAGTATTAACATCACAAAATAAGATTTAATATAAACAATCACCCAAGCAGATTGATCAAAAACGTCGAGCATTGCGACTTACTCTTTTTTATATATATTTACATATATGCATCGATTACAAATTACAACTGAAAATTAAACATACTAGTAATTATGCATCGATAGGTATTTTAGTTGATATATATATATATGTGTGTGTGTGTGTGTGTGTTTTTTCAAGGTACAAAATTACACACATATATATTATTATACTAGGTGCAAGTTTGTCTAATACTGCATCTCACGCTCGTCATACTTCCAGACGAGTTTCTCTCCCATCTGACGGATTCTATTTCCTTCCTCCACTAAATCTTCGCCATACTGGCTAAGTTCCTGCACATATTTTCTTCGCTCATGGGTGGTAATGGTGCTGGCACTGGATCAGGGTATCGAGGTATGGGTTGTCCGTAAGGGTTTGAGTTGTTTAATATACTCTGGATATACATGTCATCGTTCCAAAACGGGTCTAAAGGATTCAGGTCGGTGTACAGCGCTTTGGAGTTTGGTGCGGGAATTCTAGGGATCTCATTGGGGTCGAATTAGGGCTGGGAAAATTGCTTGCCGCTCGCTCGCCACTCGCTCGGAAATTGCTTGCCCGTTCTATCGCTCGATTATAAATGAGCCGCTCCGTTCTGTTCGGTTTGTAAACGAGCCAAACATAAGCAAAGCTCAGCTCGGTTCGGCTAGGCTCGGCTCGAATATTTTATATATATACATATATATATATATATAATTTATTTTGTAAGTATGATTCTACTTATAAATATAAATATTAATTGGGCTAAGTACTAATAAGCCCAAATAGAACTTAGCCCAATTAAAGTCAAATATAGAGAGTAAACACTAAAGCTAAACCCTAGTTTCATCTTTTTGAGTTTTTCCCTTCACAACCGTAACTGAGGCCCTGAGGACGCCAGCAACCATCACAAATTCTCATCGAGCTGAGTCTCTGGATTCTAGGTAAGTCACTGCCATGTTAATTTAGCTTCATAATTGTGTCTTTTAGTTGTTGCTACTTGAATCTCTAACAGGATTAGCAAGGGATTTTCCTTCGTAATTGTTTTCCACTGAGCCCGGTACATTTTAGAGAGTGAGGAGCTTTGTTGTTTGAATTATTAAATTTTGAAGTTTGTTGTTTCTCGTGATTGTTTGTTTCAAATTGCTTGTATTAGTTCTAGTGCTTGGTACTAGTTATATTGCTTTTATTTTAAAAAAAAATGAATAAAACTTTTCATGGGTTCTTTCTTTATCACTAATTACTAATTACTAATTAGTCATCAGTCATCAAATTTGTTTAGCAAGAGTCCGACTTAGCAGTCAATATAACTTGGTCTGTGAAGAGACCAAGATGGATGGATGTTTATGTTCTTTTTTTATATCAATGATCAAATAGTTTCATAACAACTTGAATATTCTTTAAACATCAATCAACTCCAATGATCAAAATTATGACTGAAATTTCATCATGTTGTGTAAAAGGATCAGATATAATGGAGACTTATTAACCTAAATTTATGTTTTACTTTTTGTAGAATATATTTATAAAAGAGATCAGATATAATGGAGACTGATGAAGTTGAGTTACTTGATGAGGAGAGCTTCGGGCTAGACAATGAATTCATAGATAAGAACGATGAAGTGTCTGTAGGTAAAAAGCGAAAGCGGAAAAATTCTTCTAATGTGCATCCACATTTTATGGAGGTTGATGGTTTGTTTAGAGGAAAAACGGTGAAAAAACATCAGTGCATCCATTGTAAGTTGTTGGGATTGAACCCTACAAAGGAACAGTTGATAAAGCCAAAACTGGTTCAGAACAGTGGATCCTTCATAAGCAGTTGTTTGTACACATCTTTCCCCTTGACAGTAGCCCTAACAACTGATAGACTCAAAGTATTGCCCATTACAACTGCTGCTATTATAATAACTGATGAAGATTAAAGTGCTGAATCTCAATCTATTGATGTGTCTCAAGTACTGCTGAAGACCAAAGCACTGCTAAAGCTACAACAGTGGAATGAAGAATCATTGTTTTGTTTATACTTTGTTTATGTAATCAGTATTTTGTAATCGGTGGTTATCTAGGTCAATGGTTGTAGTTTGTTAGGAAGTTAGATGTCACTTTCATGGTGACATCAGCCGAAGATGCTCAGTGGCTGTCTTGTACTATAAATAGAACAGTACCCTGTACTGTTCTGTTAGCTCTTTTCCTTCTAAGTCAATTATGTACGAACAATCAGTGAGCTTAGGCTGAGGGGGAGATCTGTGCATGCATGCTATTGTAATTGATTATTGTAATAAATACAATCTTTCGGTTCAATGATAAACATGTTTGATTAAACTTTTCTTCCATTGATTGTGTGTTCAAAGTTTATTTCATAATTCCGCTGCAATACATCTCTGTTTCATCTTCATTTTAATTAAATAAAACACAATCTAAGAAACTCAGATCCTAACATAAGCATACCTTCGTGAAAGGCAAGATGAGCACAACGTCAAGTATGGTGCGACATCTCTGGAATGATTGTGTTCTATACAAAAGGTCACTAGGTAAAAAAAAGGTACTATCAATTTAGAGCCAATCGGGAAAAATGGTGAAAAAGATTTTATCAGGATTGAGATAAAAGGGGGTTATGATCAAATGAAGTGTCATGAAATTATTGCAAATTAATAATGCAGGAGTTGCCCTTTTCTTTTATCGAGTATCATTGGTTTAATCAATTATTAAAGTATAATAATCCTTTATATCAAAGAGTTAGTAGGGCAACAATTAGAAGAGATTGTATAAAAATGGTAGAAGGAGAAAGAGAAAGGATTAAAAAATGTTGAAAAAGCCGACTATGATATCACTTACAAGTGATTGTTGGACATCGAACCAAACGATTGGTTACATGTGTTTAACGGCCCACTTTGTTGATTGTGGTTGGAAGTTGAATAAGTGCATTATAGGTTTCAATGAACTTGCACCACCCCATAGCGGTGAGGTGATATCTGATGCTATATTAGAATGTCTTATAAAGTGGGGTATACAAGATAAGATAGGCACCGTTACATTAGACAATGCATCTAACAACGACAGGGCAACCACTATTTTAATGCACAATCTTCGGGTGAAAGAAAAATTACATTTTGAGGGATTGTTTTTTCATGTTAGATGTTGTGCTCACATTCTAAATTTAGTAGTACAAGATGGTTTGGGCACTATAGAATTGTGTATTTCAAAAATTAGAGAAGGTGTGAAGTACTTGAAAAAGTCATCAGGTCGTTTGTTGAAGTTTGGTGAAATAGCGATATCTCTTGGTATCAAAACTCGGCGTTCTCTTTGCACTGATGTAAAAACTAGGTGGAACTCAATGCATCAAATGCTTGATTCAGTCATTTACTACAAAGAAGCTTTTGAAGGTTATGCATTGAGAGATTCTAACTTTATGTGGTGCCCCACAAATGATGAATGGATTCAAGCCAGAAAAGTTTGCTAGCTATTAGCCGTTTTTCTAAAAGCTACTGATATGTTTTCAGGTACATTATATTATAATCTCAAACTTGCTTCTTAATTTAAAATTACAAGATGTTTGTTTAAATGCTTCTAATTTGTTTTCAGGTTCAACATATCCAACTTCAAACTTATTTCTTACTGAAATTTTTAAAGTGAAAAAAGAGATAAGTAATGCTTTTATATCAGAGGATTCTTTCTTAATGGAAATGAGTACCCCATGTTTCAAAAGTTTGAGAAATATTGGGGAGAAATTGGGCTACTTATGTCCATTGCTTCTATTTTAGTTCCTCGTTATAAGATGTTGTCAGTTGAATGGACCTTTGAAAAGTTGTATCTAGAAGATGAGTGTAAGATTCGTGTTCAAGATGTGAAGGCCAAGTTAAAATCTCTTTTCGATAAGTATTCTAATGCATATATGACATCCAAGGCTGCCACGGGTCACTCAAAAGCATCAACATCTTCTAACGAACCGACACCAGATGTTGATGATTTTCATGCTTTCCTCAAACGTAGACCTGTTGAAATCGGACAAAGAACAGAACTTGAGGTGTATCTGGATGAGCCAAATGATGGATGTGAGGACTCCCAATATGATGTGTTGAAATGGTGGAGTCAACATTGTGGCAAGTTTCCCGTATTAAGCAGGATGGCTAAAGATATTTTTGGCATTCCAATTACAACCGTCGCTTCCGAATCAGCCTTCAGCGCCGGGGGACGCATATTGGATGATTACCGAAGTTCTCTTTCAAAGGATATGGTGGAACTTCTTGTTTGTGGAAGTGATTGGTTAAAAGCCGGCTCAAAAGCAACCATAAAAACATTGGAAGTAAGATTTTATTACATTATTTGTCTATTTATGTTCTTATACTTTATGCACTAACATTTTTTATTACCTTTAATGCGTAGCAATCGACAAAAGAAGAAGAAAATTTGGATATTGATGTGTTGATTCCGGACAGGTGTGGTACAAGCAATTGAAAAGAAAGGTATATAAGAGAGGCTGATCATAATATCTTGAATCGTTTATAAAATTCTATCTGTCTATTTTACATTATTTGACATTTTAACATATTGTAACTAGTTGTGTTTAATTGGTTGGTTTAACAGGTTATGTGTGTCGATCTGAAGAGGGATTTTGTTGATGAAGACGCTGATATTTTTATTTTGTTGAACTTATTATGTATGCGAATGAAGACGTCGACGCCGACTTTTGCTTGAACTTTAAGATGTTTTGTTTTTTAACTGAAGGTTTAATGTATGTTTGGCTTATTATGTATGTTGATCTTGAATGATAATTGACAATGGTGGCCTTTAAATTTGAAATTTTTGTATTAAATTATAATATGAATATTGAAACCAAGCGAAACTGAGCAAAACTGGGCCGCTCGGTTGCAAACCAAGCGAGTTCGAGCAATGATTATTACTCATTTCCTTAAATTCGAACCGAGCCGAGCCGCTCGGTTTCAATTCGAGTCGAGTTCGAGCAGAGGCTTGCTCGGCTCGGCTCATGAACAGCCCTAGGTCGAATGCGGGTATCAGGAATTGGTTCTCCTAGTTTGGTTCTAACTTCATTTGTTGATCGGGGAATAAAGGTAGAAGTTCGGGTTCAGCTACTTGGTTCATATTTGGGTTTGCTGCTGTATCTGCTAACATATGGAAATCAACTAACTGCCTATCAAGCTCCTCTTCCCATAATGGTCTATTGGTTTCCTGGGTTTGGGCATTCATTTCTCTATTGGCTCTTGCTAATGCTCGCTGTTGTTGTAGTTTTTTCATTCTTTTCCTTCTCTCATTCGCTCCTCTACTAAACCATCCTCTCTTTTTAGGAGGGAACGGTTACTTAGATTGGGCCTTAAAGATAAATATTGCTTCCTCAGTATCAGCTGAGTAGCCTGAGGTAGGCTGGGATGAGGTTCCTTCATTCTTTGGGGAACTAGCTAATTGACGGTAAACATCGGATGTACCTTGCTCACCCATACTATAAACTAACAAATTGTCAAACAACACAAAAAAATAATATACATATGTACACAGAATCACATAAATTATTTCCTAACACAATTGGTTAAAATTTAGGTATTAACAGAACACCTAAACGGCTTAAACCAGTGGCTTTGGCTCTGATACCACCTTCTGTCGCAGCCACCGACCCCTATCCCGGGAGCGGGCGCCGCGAGCGGTACAGAGCGGGTGGTATCGGTGTTTATTAATTTGGCAGCGGAATTTAACATCAGGACCGTAGTTAGGAAATATTTATCAGAGTTAAAAACACCAAGCTTTTATAATAAATAAATGGGATAAAACCCAAGTTTCGTTCACAATACATTGATAGGGATAAACCCTAATTATTGAAAACATAAACTCTTTTTTATTTAGATAACTTTTATAGCCACTACTTCAAGCTTTCAGTGCTCCCCTGCTAGCTTCTATTAGCTTCACATTAAGTTACCTGAAACGCGTTTTAAAAAGATTTTATCAGCAAGAAATACTGGCGAGTGCATCCCAGTTTAATCAAAATAAGCTTTTATAACTTTACAGTATTGGGAGCGATTACAATGTTTATATCTACCAATATACTCATTCAGTATTTGTCATGTTCACAGTTCCATGACTGTGGTCATATTACTCATTGGCTAACTCGTCGTCCAATAGTAACGGATTACAAGTAGTTATAGAAAACCCCACAAACCGACAGCAATTGTAGAATACATAGACTCAATCACTGTTAAGTATAATTGAAAATATTTGAGGTTTTGGTAAAGTAGTTTGGTAGAAAAAGAGAATGACTCACATTGTAGACTTAGATAATACTATAGCTTCCTGTTGGTGTTCCTGATTGTTATCTATTAAAATAAACAATGCACACGTGTTAGTAAATTAACCCAAATCACATTAGCCATACAACATGAGACAGAACTCCAACGAACTGAGTCAAGCAGAGTCTTGACATGCGTTACGGAGCCCTAGATCAATCGGGTAGGGTAACGAATACGTGATCCGGGGTTAAAATACTTACAACGAGGCAAAGCTTCGCGTTTTAGGGGTATTATATCGGGAAACACTTTTCTATTATAAGGACAGAGGAAAGAAAAGAAAATGAACGACTGAAACTAAGGCTAAGGCCTCCTTTTATAGGATGGTCGAGGGGCGGCTCGCGCCCCACGAGTCCCACCTCTTTCTCCTTCGCGGCCCGCGAGAGGCTAGGCTAGGTCCTAGCCTTGGTTAGTCACTTGTGTAGGTCTCGCACGTAACAAGACACGTGGCAGCCTGAGGGCTCGCCAGCTACCACTTGGTCTCCTAACTGGGTCGCGGCCCGCGAGGGACCTATATATTTTGTTTTTTTTATTTTATTAATATTAAGGTTATACGAGTTCGTTTATCGCATACGGGGTGTATTTAGGAGCGTTTAAGGGTGATTTTCGAGGGTTGTTATAATAGTGTATACGCATGGTACAACATAAATTTTGGAGATAAAAGCAAGTGTTCATGCCATTTTTGCATATGATATAAAAATCTATATGTTAAATGAGCAAGTTTATCTAGCAAAACTCTTAAAAAGTGAGCACACATGCATATTTGGATATGATGGAAAGACTTCCATCATATATTGATAATGCTAAAAGCATTGATATCAAAACCTGAAGAACGTACTATGTGAAGTTGACAAAATACGTATGGACTAAAATAGTCGAATCGAATGTGGTATAATCAACTCACTACTGAGCTCAAAAACGAGAAATACATATGGTGAAGTTGGTCCATTTGTTTACATTAAAGAACAATGTGAGGTTTACTAGTATTACAATATATGTTGATGATGTCATTGAATCTCATGAAGAGAAAAAATGAGCCCAGTTAAAACAAGAATTTGCAAATGAAATATGGTATTGCAAATTTATGGCTGGATATGTAAAACATAAATTTGTATTATTATCCATCAATCATAATAAATATAGAAAATTGACATTTTCATTGGACAAAGCTTATAGTGTAAGTACATTTAATGATGTCCAAATATTTGATACAGAAAAAATGAATTTCATCATCTTCTATTAAAGAAGCAAAAGTACCATATTTCAATACAAATTGTATTAATATATCTTGCTAGTTATACACGAACATATATCATTAAATTCATTGGCAAGATATAACTCGTGTACAGTGAGGAGATAATTTAATGGGCAAAACATATATTTTCTATACCCTTAAGGTACGAAAGATATGGGTTTATATTTTACTAACACATCAACAAGTTTGATTAGTTTTGTAATGCATGGATTATAACAAAACACATTCATGGATTATGGTATCTGCTTACAAGAGGAGGCAAATTAAAGTTTCACATGAAGATCATACATCAACGTTCATTGAAGGATTGTACATCAAGAAATCAAACGAAAAATTACTTACTACAAAAGTTTCAGCAACTTTCATAGAAGATTGGCACCTGTTACTTAAATGATACATATCATAATGAGGGGGAGTTTTACACAAGTTGCACTCTTTTTCTCTTCACTAAGTTTTATCCCATTGGGTTTTCTTAGTAAAGTTTTTAATGAGGTAGCGTACATGATCCGGAAGTATCAGGGGGAGACGGTATGCGCTGCACTCTTTTTCCCTTAGCTAAGGTTTTGTCCTACTGGGTTGTCCTGGTAAGGTTTTTAAGGAGGCAACATCTCCAAGCGTATCAAGTTGATAACCAAAGGGAGCGTTATAAATATATTATTATTATGGTTATAAACACAAAAAATAAATTAGCTTCTTCTCCAAGTTTTGTAATCATATATATACCCCTATTGTATCTCAATGAAACATGTCATTCAATAAAATATCATAGCTTCTCTCTATTTTTCTTCTCTTATAATTGTGCTATTAGGCTAGTTTCACAACAAACAACATTTTGTTGCTTTATGTCGTTGTAATATATGTATCGGGAGTTTTTCAAATTTTTTTTGCATTTTTCACTTTTAATCCAAAGGGTTTTATATTTTTGCAATTTAACCCCTTTGACTTTTTTAGTTTTAAACCAAAGCTTTTCAAACTTTCAATTTAACCCCAATACTTTTTTAATTTCAACTTTGGTCCCTGTTTATTTTTCATCTTTCGCAAGTTTTTCGTTTTACGTTCCGTTCGAATTTTTGCGAGTCAACACGCAGCAACGTGCGTGTGAGGTTCAGTGTTTTTCGTCTGTTTTTTCCCGTTGAGTTCAATCAGATATGTCAAAACGCATGTTTTCATATGGTTAATGCATCACATAACTTTTGAACTAATCCATTCAATATTTGCGACATATCGTACCGCAACGCGTGCGAATCTTATTGCTAGTTACTATTATTTTTCAACAAAGAAAAAGGCAATAATCTTATTTCTTTTGTTTTTATAATTTGAAATATGGGAAATATTAATTATTAACTCATTACAGACATGCTTTGTATCTCTTGACTTTTACAAAATTAGCTATCTTCTCTCTTTTAATATACATTTCTAATTTCAATAGTTTATCAATAACTTTAGAGTAAATTGCTAAAATAGTCCCTAACGTTTGTTCACATTTGCTAGATCCATCCAAAAAAAGATTTTTTTCTCATATGAACCACTGAGGTTTCAAAAAAATTGCTAAATCCATCCAAACTTCAGGGACGATTTTAGCAATTTAATAAAACGAACTTTTTTTGGATGGATTTAGCAAATGTGAACAAACGTCAGGGACGATTTTAGCAATTTACTCTATTTTTTTTTATTTTCATCTTTATATTATATCTCTTAATTAACATAAAATCTATTTATTTTTTTATTTTCATCTTTTTATTAAATTTCTTATTTAACATAAAATCTACTAGTTTTTTTTTTGAACGGCGAATTTCTACAACAGGCGATAGATTCGCACCTGCTTTTGCAGGCCCTCCACCCCACTCTGGCCAAGACTATGTTATCTTAACCGGGCTCACGCTTGGCATCAGAGTTTGGCTTGGCGCTCCCCGACAAAATTTCCAGCCTACTGCCATTTGCGAGTAGTTGCACCCTCCATAAGAGCAGAAAACTCTCTGGAGTAAATGCACTGTAATAGAAAACTCGGGTGTGCTTTGCTGGTTTTGAACAGGTGCGAATCTATCGTCTGTTGTAGAAATTCACCGTTCAAAAAAAAAAACTAGTAGATTGTATGTTAAATAAGAAATTATCCTATATATTAAAAAACAAACCTTATGAATAGTACATGAGGCCATTATCGTAATTTCATTGTCTATTCTAAATATATAAACACCAACACGATCATCATCACTTTCTCATCTCTACAACCCACTTCATCTCAAAACCCTAACATCAAACCCACCATCACCGCTCCACCATCACATCTGTAAAGAAGTCCAGCATAAACTCTGCTCACACTTTTTGCTTTGTGTATGCAACACATAGAAGAAAGACCAAGAGAGAGCAACATATAACGGTGGAAAGAGAGAGGAGGGGGCAGAGAGAAGCAGCGGCGGCAGCGGCGGAGAAACGGTGGCGGCGTTGAGGTTCCTCTCGAAATCTTTTTATATATGCTTCCAATTTTTCAACTAAACCTAGGGTTTTTGCTGCTTCTTTGATGGTTTCATCAATCCATCTGTAGGTATCTTTAATCCCCCAATTCCTATTGATTGTTACCTCATTCTAACCTTGCAGAAACCAGAGAATTAGAGAGTGAACCGGAAGTGGGAGAGTGACGCAGCGTCGAGCCACCTGCGGAAACGACAGTGGCAGCTAGGGTTTCGTTTGCCGTTTCAGGCGACATCAGCAGAACCAGATGGTGATGGCAGTTAGGGTATTACCATAGTGATGAGGATGATGTAATTGATTCGTTGTGCTTTTCCAATTATCAAGGTAAAACCCGTCTAACCCACCCCACATATTTGCCCCTGATTTCAAACTGTTGTGTGGTTTTTTGTTGTGTAATATGGTTATTGTAGTATCTATTGAGGATAAATATCGATTTCGTTTTGTTTTGTTTTGATTTATCCAAATTAGAGTAGTATTCATGTATAATAATATAGCAATCAGACATTAGTAATGGCAACATTGGTTTGGATGGACAGTTGTGGCATAACATCTTGGTTTAACCTGTTAAAGTTAATTATTCTTGCTGAGTGTTTGTAATATTTAGTTTATTGAATACAAGAAGTTATGCTGTTAAGTTTCGTTTTCAAGATTGGTTATTAAAGCTTATCATGCTTTTTAAAAGAAGCAAAAATAATCAACAAAACTTAAAACGGGAGAATGATTAACATTATCTAGGTAGATGCTTTCATTTAGGAATAATTGGGAACTCAAGTCACAGAGCAGATCAAGTAAAAATATTTGGCCAAAAGTGTAGCATTGACCTATAAAGCCTTAATAACACGACTGCAATTTAATTGTTTAAAGCCTTAAAATTAAGACAAAAAGTGTTGTGTCCACACTCCACCTATAAAGCCTTAAAATTACTTGGCCTTAAAAAATTTATAAAGCCTCGGTATGTTAATATGTACGGGGTCGAAGAATACTTTTATAGTAAACCTACTTTTTGTAAAAGGGTTCAATCAACGTTAAGTCTTATAAGGGTTGCTAAAAATTTGCAAACACTACTCTTATTAACTAAGGTCATGATAGGATGGTACATACAGTTGGTTCAGATCTACTAAGAAGCAAAAAGATTTTAATTTGTCAAATAGCATTTGATACTTATTTTTATTTGCTGCATATATACCCAATACTTATTGATTAAACTGAAGTTTCTGAATCCGTCACCGGTAAAATTAGTTTTTAAAAGTATTGATGATGATCTTCGATTAGTTTTTTGACATTTATATGACTAATTATAGTTGACATGGACATGGGGAGCATGACATATTGATATAGATGGAACAGAGTATCGATTAACCAGCTTCATTGGCACACAACTACCAAGCATACCGTCAATGGCAGAAGGTACCATAGTGCAACCTTTTTGCAGTGGCTGACGGTACAAGTGATGATTTCTTGATGGCAGAAGGTACACATGTGCTAATTTCTGTATTAGTTTAGCGTTGCCAGTGTAGTCGATCTTTGTCGGTAGTGATCTTACTGAAATCTTTATCGGTAATCATGTTCCTGGCAAATAGCTCTATTTAACTACTATTGGTGAATCGTGTTAGTAATCATATTCATGAAGCGTGGCGCAACGCGCGCGCCGGAAAATACCTAGTTTAATAAAAAGATGAAAATAAAAAAATAAATAGATTTTATGTTAATTAAGAGATATAATAAAAAGATGAAAATAAAAAAAATAGAGTAAATTGCTAAAATCATCCCTGACGTTTGTTCACATTTGCTAAATCCATCCAAAAAAAGTTTGTTTTATTAAATTGCTAAAATCGTCCCTGAAGTTTGGATGGATTTAGCAACTTTTTTGAAACCTCAGTGGTTCATATGAGAAAAAATCTTTTTTTGGATGGATCTAGCAAATGTGAACAAACGTTAGGGACTATTTTAGCAATTTACTTCTCTCATAACTTTAGGTTAACTATTAGGAGCCACCAATTAAGAGTAGTAATAAATGTGTATTAAAAGCGTGTCTAGAAATTTGTTAATAGAAAACAATTTCTTAACAAAATTTACCCGAATAATAAATAGAAACAAAAGATAAATACTTACCCGAAGAATAAATAGAAATAAAAGATAAATACCAAAATAAAAAAAAACAGTAAATTTTTTAAATTGTAATTATAGCTAAAAATCCATGGCAAGGCTTGTTAAAATGATATGACTTGACAAGATATTAAGTTAGTGCTTTGAGTAAATAAGTTTAATTAATAAACCCATAGACATGATTAAAACATTGTGCCTAAACGGGTCCAATCCACTTAATCTGTTTCTAGGCACATGAAACATTATACACTAAATTTATCATGTTAAATAGGTTAATAAGTTTACTTGCTACTTCTGTGATGTGCTTATCAAAAGGTTTAGTTACATAATTTTATGAATGCTTAAAAATATGGTTTGTAACTTTTAGTAACTTCTATTTTATTATGATAATTGTGTTTTAATAATTTTACCATGTTTAGTGAGTTGTTTCAATAATCATGTTAAACGCACTACGTTATTCATAATAATAAACTACATGTATTCAATTATTTTAAACTTGTCATGTATTGTCATTGAAGTTGTTAAATTCAGTCTTGCTAAGTATGTCGTATTATTCATGTTATTGAACTGCTTATGTTAATCATTTTAAAAATGCTATTTATAGTTATTGTATTGATTATATTTTATTGTGTTAAACATGTCTACTTCTGGCTCTTCGGTGATATTATTCTTGTCTATGAATTCAGAATCTTCTGAATTAGAAGGATCAGCAGTAGTGTTAGCACGTGTTTCATTAATAGCAGTTGTGTCTTCACCAGCTTCTTGATCACTCTGGTGATCAACAACATTGTTTGCACCAGTTTCATTAACCTGAGTTACCCGACTAAGCTGAGTAACTTGACTAAACTGACTTTCAATAACCCAATGACTAGGAGACCAAATAGCTTCTATAATTTCTTGTGTGTTTCTTCTAATATCACTAACTACTGCTTCATTTTCATTGTTTTCCTCATTCATAACGTCACCACTGTCTACTGTCTTTTGACCATGTTCTACATATATTTCAATCACCTTAAGGTCCTCAACATACTTAAGCATACCCTCTATATCATCATCATTTCTTAAACCAACTAAACCATTATCAAGATCCTGATCTGGTATCTTATAATACACGAACACTACATCGTCATAACCTAGGGTCCCTAACATACAATCCACCTGATTGTACCCAAACTCGAATGAATCCACCATGTCAAAATAGCTCACCTGACCTTTGGAATAGCTTCTGCCGGGTGGTTTTGTAAAAACACCCCTGTGATTGAACTTCATGCTAAACATTCCTAGATGACCCCCTATTTAATGGTCAATAAAATACAAAATTGGGTGACTCTCTTTTGTTTAACAACAATGTTGACAATAATCATGCAATATACTCAATAAAACTTGCATTCAAAAATTTACTCAAAATTTAACTAAGTTTATAACTTACTGTATTCTGATTCTGGTTCAAAAACATCTCCTGCTAGGCGTTCCCACCAAAGATACATTGTCGTTGTTACGAAACCAGTTGTGGATGATGTTCTTGAATCGCTGATTGAAATGGATTTGAGAAAAGAAGGGTGAAAACGTAAGGGATTTTTAGGGTTCAGGGTTGAAAAGGATAGGGTATTGGGGGTTATAAATAATAGGTTCCTTTGTAATTGGAAATGACCAATTTGCCCTGCATGTGACAAGCACGTGGCCTACTTAATAGTTTAAAACAGACGGTGTTAGGAGACTGGACTTAAATGGTTACAAAAGTGAAACTACGGGGACTGAAATCACAATTTTTAAACTAATGAACTGAAATAGTGATTTTTGCCAAACCACAGGGACAAAAACGATAATTAACTCTTTGTTTTTATAATTTGAAATATAGGAAATATTAATTATTAACTCATTATAGACATGCTTTGTATCTCTTTTAGAGTTTTACAAAATTAGCTATCTTCTCTCTTTTAACATACATTTCTAATTCAATAGTTTATCAATAACTTTAGGTTAACTATTAGGAGCCACCAATTAAGAGTAGTGATAAATGTGTATTAAAAGCGTGTCTAGAAATTTGTTAATAGAAAACAATTTCTTAACAAAATTTACCCGAAGAATATAGAGAAATAAAAGATAAATACTTACCCGAAGAATAAATAGAAATAAAAGATAAATACAAAAAAAAAAAAAAAACAGTTATTTTTTTAAATTGTAATTACAGCTAAAAATCCATGGCAAGGCTTGTTAAAATGATATGACTTGACAAGATATTAAGTAAGTGTTTTGAGTAAATAAGTTTAAAGTATAAACGCATAGACACGATTAAAATAATGTGTTTAAATGGGTCCAAACCACTTAATCTGTTTCTTGACACATGAAACATTATACACTAAATTTATCATGTTAAATAGGTTAATAAGTGTACATGCTACTTTTGTGATGTGCTTATCAAAAGGTTTAGTTACATAATTTTATGAATGCTTAAAAATATGGTTTGTGACTTTTAGTAACTTCTATTTTATTATGATAATTGTGTTTTAATAATTTTACCATGTTTAGTGAGTTGTTTCAATAATCATGTTAAACGCATTACGTTATTCATAATAATAATCTACATGTATTCAATTATTTTAAACATGTCATCTATTGCCATTCAAGTTGTTAAATTCAGTTGTGCTAAGTATGTCGTATTATTCATATTATTAATCTGCTTATGTTAATCATTTTAAAAATGCTATTTATAGTTATTGTATTGATTATATTTTATTGTGTTAAACATATCATGTCTAATAACCCTTTTTACGAACATGCCTATGCTACTGTTTAGTTATTGTATTGACACCCATTTAGTGTCTCTTGAGGCCTCCCATTACGTAGAGGTCGCGGGTTCGAATCCTGGGTAGTCCAGGCTCTTCAATCCAATCAAGTTGGCAAGGGTATTTATCGCCAGGAATCGTTGTCGGGTCGTGAACTGGGGAGAGAGATTCCTTCCGCGACTAAGGATACCGTGCACCTATCCTTTTATTTTATGCTACTGTTTAAGAAAATCATACAACTACAAAATATGAAGTTCTATCACACACAATTTAACATAATACTATACATTTTACAAGTTTAAAATTAGCTTGTAATTCACTTAAAAACTTTGAAATTATGATTAGGGCTTCATATATTTTATTGTTAATTAAATTGACTAGCGAAATAAAAACATTTTAAATGAACATCAATATAAAATCTTCCTATACTAATAAACAAAAATCTTTTTTGGACACGTGTCACTCTCTGGTGCTTTCTCACATTATTTTCCTATTTAACTCTCATATTAAATAATAATAATTTAAAAAAAATACTAGATAAGAATAAATATTTAGATAAGGATAAACGTTTGTTTTTATTACGGGCATATTAATTAATAATAATAATAATAATAATTTTAAACAAAAAAATTAATTAAGAATAAATGTGATTGAAATTATGGTAAATTAGTAATCAAATGTTCCCGTTTGATATATACTTAATAATTGTATTATTGTTTTTTCTTCACTAGAATTAAAGTATTATTCTAGGTCGGTCATATGCTTCTATCAAATTGTAATTGTTTTTAAACACATCACTATAATGGTAGGCATATGCTTCTATTGTAAACTTTAAACCCATCATTTTTTTATATAAAGAATATCACTATAATTGTAAACTTTGAACCCATCATTTGTCTCACATTGCATCAACATGTATAAAGAACATCATTTTTAAATATAACAATTTTATACTTCATTCAAAGAGAATTTATTTCTCGATTTTACGATATAATTCATAAAAATGATGAAATATATAAAATGTGGGGATTGATCTCTACCTTTTTTGTACCTCATTTTAAAAGATAAATCTTGACGACTGTATGTGTTAACATATGACATTATATTTTATACAACACGTGCAATATACGAGTTTTTTAAAAGATATATCTTTTTATTATTTATTATATAAAATTAAATTTATGCAAAATAAAAAAACAAAGTAAAATGTTATAATAATTAAATAGTATATCAATGTTCATTTTTTAAATGATAAATCTTGATGACTATTTATGTTAACATATGACATTATATTTTTTTTTTTTCAGCACGTGCAGTATACGAGTTTTTTTAAAGATATATATTTTTATTATCTATTATATAAAATTATGCAACCCGTGTAATACACGGGGTTCTAACCTAGTATTGTAAAAAAAGAAAATAAAAAACAAATATAAATAATTATCATTAATATAAAAAATTGTAAAAAGAAAAAGAAAAAAAAAATATTCTAATCCAAAGGTAAAAGTGAAAAGGAGTCATAAACTTTTGTCAAACTCGTAAATTCAAACAAAGTCACTCGTCAACAAATACACGCCAGCAGCCACGTTTCCCCCACCCCTATAACTATTACACCCACTGCTTCCTCTCTCACACTTTTCTCTGGTTTCTTTCAACTTTCAAACACAAAATCAAAACAAAACCACCTTCTAAAATCAATAATAATAATAATAACAATAATTCCATTCTCCACAATCCAAAACCTCAATTCACACAACAAACTACTCTGTTTGATATTCCACCAGTTAAAACTTAAGTGATCGTTTTCCGTCACCTTTTCTCAAAAACTTTATTTTCCGGCGATATGGTTTCCGGCCAGACCGTGGTTGTTACGGGCGGACCCACCGAGAAAACCCACCGAACACGGTGGTGGCGCGTGCACGATAATGGCGGCGCTTCATCTACTCTCTCATTTCTGTGTGTTTCATTTATGTTGTTTAGTTCAATTGGTTTGTTGTACACCAACATGATGTACAACGGGAATAACTACGAAAGCGGTTCAGCGGGTGTGGGTTGTCAACCAGACAGTGAAGGTTCGTGGGCTATCGGAGTTTTCTATGGTGATTCGCCGTTTTCGCTTAAACCGATTGAAGCTGTAAGTTGTTTGTTTGTGTTAAGGTTTTTATGTTTGGTTGGAATTAAAATAAAATTGGGATATTTTGGGGTTATTTTTTTTTTTTTGTGTGTGTTTAATACTTTAATTAATTCTTTAAGTAATTAATAGGTAAACGGCGTACAGTTTTGAATTTGGAATTGACATGGGTTTTTGGTTTGAATGATTTGCAGATGAATGTTTGGGAGAATACGAGTGCCGCATGGCCTGTGGCTAACCCGATTGTGACGTGTGGGTCGGTTACGGGTTCTGGGTACCCTAGTAATTTTGTTGCTGACCCGTTTCTGTATCTTCAGGTAACTTTGTATGCAAGTTTGATCCTTGAAGTTGTGTTTTTTCTTATGTTTTTTTATTACATGACTCTGGTTTTAGAGATGAATTGATTTTTGGTTTTTTAATTAATTTTATGCTAATTTGAAAGAATTTGATTTTTGGAATTGATTTTGTACTAATTTTAAAGGATGATTTTTTGAATTAAATTTTCATTTATTTGAAAGATTTTTGAATTATTTGTATCGACTTTGGAATTAATTTTGTACTAGGATGATGAGATAATACATGTGATGAGTTTGACCACTTTATTTGCCGTTTGCCATCTAATAATTGTTTTCTTTGTAATTATCCATTCTGCCCGTGACAAGTTTTTCGATTTTTAATATGTTTTTGGTGTATTCGTACAACTAGAAAAACATAAAGGTTGAAGAAATCGTCATGGATTATTGTTTACGATTCGAGAGATGAAACCATGTCCTAAAATAATGTTTTCCATGTACTTTTGTTACGGTCACTTTTTATTTATCGGCAAGAACTATGGCAACAGCAAGAAGCTTTTTGATTGTTGCTATTTATTTATAATTAAATCGAATAATTATGAAATAATAAATAACAAAATTTGCAAAATACCGTTTAATGTAACATGATTAAAGAATTAAAAAGTAAACAATTTAAATATGTATGTTCACATTTCCAAGTCTTCTATTCACAAGTAGCCATCTTTCCCGATAGTCCATATAAATTTGACAAACTTAAAAAGAAGGTTCCTTTTTGTGGAATTTAATCTCGTAGGTTTTGTATTCTTTTTGTACAAGAAAACAATATAATCGAATTAAAAATATAAAAAAGAAAAAGAAATTATTATGTTTGACCATTGACCAAGAAAATCAAAATCTGTTTCAGGGAGACGTTCTCTACTTGTTCTTTGAGACCAAGAATTCGATCACCATGCAAGGTGATATTGGGGTTGCGAGAAGCATGGACAATGGCGCGTCATGGGAACAAATGGGTGTCGTGTTGGATGAAGAATGGCATCTCTCGTATCCATACGTGTTTGACTACAATGGTCAAGTACGATTTTTAAACCATAAATAGATCGGGAGTGTTCACGGACTGGTTTGGCCGATTTGGACACAATTTTTTGAATTAAAATGATAAACCAAGCCGGCTGGGTGCGTTTGGTGGGCCCGCCCGGCAGTTTCAGCGGTTCACTATGTCCAGTTTGGCTAGAAGTTTGAAATAAAACGGTTCATGAATATGATGATTTTTTATAAGTGAAAAAAATTAAATAAATCTAGGTTAAACGGTTCAGTATGTTGGTCTTTACCTTTTATTTTACAAAGTTGTTAGTTTGTATTAAAAATTTTAAACCATTAAAACTTTTGATTAAAAATTTGTCCAAACCGGCCAATGTGTTTCAGTTGAGACAGTTTGGCCGGTTTCAAAGGTCTATGAAGACTCCTTAAATGAATATTTATAAATTAGTCATATTCTTATGTTTATTGGCTAATGTTTTGTAATTTGTTCAGATATATATGATGCCTGAAGGAAGTAAAAAGGGTGATCTACGCCTTTACAGAGCAGTCGAGTTTCCACTGAAATGGAAACTCGAAAAAGTCATCTTGAAACGCCCTCTAATCGATTCGTTTATCGTGAAATACGAATCGAGATACTGGCTTTTCGGTTCGGATCATAGTCGAATCAGCACCAAAAAGAACGGAGAGCTTGAGATATGGTATAGCAACACGCCCTTTGGTCCATGGAAACAACATAAGAAAAACCCTGTTTACAACACGGACAAAAAAACCGGAGCTCGAAACGGAGGTCGACCCTTTTTCTACAATGGTAACATGTACCGGTTGGGTCAAGATGACGGTGAAACATACGGTAAACGTGTTCGGGTCTTCAAAATTGAAGTTCTTAACCCTTACAATTACAAGGAAGTTGAAGTCGATTTAGGGTTCGAAAAACCGACCAAAGGTAAAAATGCGTGGAATGGTGCTCGATCCCATCATCTAGATGTGCAACGGTTAAATTCCGGTAAGTGGATCGCAGTTTCAGATGGGGACCGAACCCCGTCTGGTGACATGACAAGAAGAAAAATTGTTGGGTGGTTGTTGATCTTAGCCGCTGGTTCGCTAGTTTTCGTAATCGGTATGTTGCTCGGGTTCGTGAGGTGCATTGTCCCGCTAAGTTGGTGCCCACATAGTATAAATAAAAGAAGTGATTCGCTTTTGGTTTGGGGGCGATCAAGCTTGTTGGCATCTCGGTTAAGACATTACTTGAGCCGGTTGAACCGGTTGAGCTCGGTTCTTCGGTGCAAGATGAACCCGAAAACGAGCCTTGGTCGGTTTGCATTTGTTATCATCTTGATTGCTTCCATTGGGTTGATGTTTGTTGGAATCGGATACATATATGGCGGAAGTGGTGGTCACGAGTCATACGCCATTAACCACCAGTACTCTCAGTTTACGATGTTAGCCATGACCTACGATGCCCGATTATGGAACTTGAAATGGTACATAAAACATTACTCGCAGTGCCCCTCGGTTCGTGAGATCGTGGTGGTGTGGAACAAAGGGACACCTCCAGATGTAACCGAGTTTGACTCGTCAGTCCCAGTGAGAATCCGTGTTGAGGAAAAGAACTCATTAAACAACCGGTTCAAAATCGACCCGTTGATAAAGACTAGAGCCGTCCTCGAGCTAGACGATGACATCATCATGAGCTGTGATCACATCGAACGCGGGTTCAAAGTATGGAGGGAGAATCCGGACCGGCTAGTCGGGTTTTATCCACGCCTTGTCAACGGGCTGGGACCGTTGGAGTATCGAGGTGAGAAACATGCTCGAAAATTCAACAGGTATAACATGATTTTGACCGGTGCAGCCTTTATGGATAATCAAGTGGCGTTCAGGCGGTACTGGAGTGAGGAAGCTGCAGCAGGGCGGGCTGTGGTGGACGAGTTTTTCAACTGTGAAGACGTGTTGATGAATTTCTTGTATGCGAACGCAACATCGTCGGGGACATCTGTGGAGTATGTTAAACCAGCTTGGACTATCGATACTTCAAAGTTCTCAAGGGTCGCGATCAGTGAAAACACTCAAGCGCACTATCGCTTGCGAAGTAAGTGCTTAGAGAGGTTTACCACATTGTACGGCGGGATATCCGGCAGAATGGTGGAGTTTCGGAGGAGGAAGGACGGGTGGGATCAATAGCGCCACCACCGGCCTTTGGACAATGTACATTTTGGTTGTTTTTTCTAGAAGTGTGGTTTATTTTATTTATTAAAAATGAATGTTTTGTGTGAGGTTAAGTGTGGAGGTTAGAGGATTAGGTTGTGTGTTTAGGTGGAAAGTGAAGTTTGTACATACATACCTTTGAAGACTTTATTTCAGGGTTGTTGAATTGAGGATCCTTACCCATTGGAGATTTGAAAAGGGTTCAACAAATTACATCACCTCTAAGACGTTTAAAATTTTGAAATAAAATAAAATATATTGAAAAACATAAGTTTAAACGACATAATGTTGGAATTATTGAAATTTCAAACAAAATGTTTGTTCAAACGAATATTCAGATGGGACCCTACACAGATATGCATCTAAAAACATTGGGTGTAGAGATAATATGTTTCTAGAATTATATACCTTTTACGATAAGTTGTAGCCATGTGGTTAACATTGGATGTAGAGATAATATGTTTCTAGAATTATATACCTTTTACGATAAGTTGTAGCCATGTGGTTAACATTGGATGTAGACATAATATGTTTCTAGAATTTTCCCTTTTTATGATAAGTTGTAGCCATGTGGTTATGTTGTTATAAAAGTTACTAACACAAGATACATCATACCAAAGACATTTTCTATTAGAGATGTGATCCAATCTACGAGGTATACAGATTAAGAGTTGCTACCAAAGCTTTGTATTGCTACTAAGGTTATCAAGTGTGGTTTCATATTTTATGCAAAATCATCTCAACGTTACGTCAAATTCCGCTCTGTTTCCACTTTCTTTCAATGTGGGTGGGGGTAGGGATTAGGGGAGTGGGAGTGGTCACTAGTGATAAAATTCCATCACTCACAAGCATTCAATCAACTTCTATCATGTCATCAGCCACCATTCTATCACTCACAAGCATTTTGTAGTGGCGGTGGTCACTAGTGATATAATTCCATCACTCACAATTTTTTTTTATTTTTATTTTAAAATTAGAAATTAACAATAAAACACTAAATTATAAATTTCATTAAAATTAAAAAATAAATTACATAGCAAAATAAAAAACGACTAAACATTGGAAAAAAAACTTAAATTAAACGGGTGGCATCTCCCAACCCCACCTTTCACAAATCTCGCGCTTTTGTTGAATTACAACCGACTTAAACGGTTCGTCGAGATAGGCGTGCTTTTCACACAAGATTTTTAAATCATTTTGTCTTTCTACCGTTTTCAAGTGTCCCATGTATGCCTGCTCGCGTTCAACTTTTACGGACATAATTTTATCTTTTCTTTGTTTGGCGTCGTTGTATTGCGCCAATTTCGCCTCTTCGATTCTGAATATCGACTCCGCCACCGCTTCCTTTCCTTTGCTTGACGATTCACCACTTCTCCTGCGGCGTGGCCTTGTAGGTGTATCTTCTTCAACGGGGTCGTCAACGGGTTGATCGGGTTCGTCAAGGGGGTCTTCGTTTAAATTCATTTGGGGCAAGTTATCCGACACGGAAGTCGTGTAGTTCCCCGAATCGGATGTCATTGATCTTTTCGAACCTCCTCTTTTCTTTTTGGAGCCGTAGGACCACACATGTCAACCAACTCAACCGGGACCCATTTCGGGTGATTTCTCGCAACGTCCCATGCCGCCACGTGTGGAAAACTCCTCTTTTTGTAGAGTTCGCAATACTCTTTGGTGGCTTGTCGCATGATTATCGCCTTGCTCGCTCCACTTTGTGGATTTCGGTTCTACAAAAAATAACGATTTCTCTATTTTTTTTAAATTTGTTTCTGTTTTTCTATAAAAAAAAAACTGTTACTGTTTTTATAAAAAAAAAGTTTTCTGTTTTTTTAAAGAAAACAGTTTCTGTTTTTTATAAAAAAAAACTGTTTCTGTTTTTTTTTATAAAAAACTGTTTCTGTTTTTATAAAAAAAAACAGTTTTCTGTTTTTTTAAAGAAAACTGTTTCTGTTTTTATAAAAAAAACTGTTTCTGTATTTTTTAAAAAACTGTTTTCTGTATTTTTTTTAAATAAAGAGTTTAAAAAAAGATTTAAACTTTATAAAAAAAAACATACCTTTTGAATGAAACAACCGTTGAACTTACTAATTTTCCCGTTCAAATCCGTCCATTTCGACGTCATTTGGTCCATGTTACGTTCCTTTGCACCGGGAAGTCGACTAAAATGATTAATGACCCGTCTCCAAAACATATCATTTCTTTGCTCGTTGGCATGTTTCTTGTTCTCGGAGATGTGCAAGTACGCCTTCACCAAGGCCACCTCCTCCTCGCTCGTCCAATGTTTTCGAACGGTAGGGACAATTTCTTGAACGTCGTCATTTTCTTCTTCTTCCTCTTCCTTTTCTTCTTTTTCTTCTTCTTCTTCTTCTTCTTCTTGAACGTAATCATCATCTTCATCGTCGTTGAGACTTGGTTGTGGTTCACGATACGCATTTGCAAATTGACGGATGAGGGTGTTATCTTCTAGTAGTGGGTCGAGTTGTTGGGGTTGGGTTTGAAAGTGTGGAAACGATTGGGGTTGAAATTGGTGAGGTTGAAACGGTGGAACGAACGGTTGGTTTTGATACGTTTGAGATTGAAAGGGTGGATATTGTTGGGTTTGAAACGGTGGATATTGTTGGGTTTGAAAATGTGGGACTTGCTCGGGTTCGTCTTGCAACCTAAAGCGCGTCGGCTCGCCAAGATTCTCTCGAACCTTCGGTCTTACGGGATTTTTTTTCGTACCCGAACCTCTTTTTTTCTAACCCCCACCTCTCTTGCTTGAACCTTCCATGTTTGTTGTAAAATTATTTTTGAAATCAAATGGAGAATTGTTTGATTTTTTGAAGTGAGTTGGATAAAATTTTTGATATGAAATGGATTGGGTTTGATGAATTTATATAAAACATTCAAAAAAAAAAAAAAAACCCCAACGTTCAAAAAACCCCCAACGGTCACAATCCAACGTTCACAATCCAACGTTCGTTTTTTGATATTTCCACGCGTGATTGTTTCAACGCGTTATACTTATAACGCGTGATAGTTTTGGTGGCGGCGGTGTGCTATTAAAGTTTCACGCGTTATGTTTGGCTATCGCGTGCTATAACGTTGCCACCCCCAGTCGCCTTACACTTTCAATTCAAAAACAAAAATAGGTTTATGTTTAACAAATTGTAAAAAACAACAATAACATCACATAAATATACATAAAAAACCCCATTACATAAATATAATTAAAAATAAAAGTAAGTTAAATAAAAACCTGAGCTGTTTAAAACAGAAAAGAATGTTAAATATCTAATTCATCATTGTTGGGTATTCGAAGTACTTTATAGTAAGACGTTTGTAAAGAAACGTGTCAAGGCCATATATTAGAGCAAGAAAAACTTTATTTTGATACCAACTCAATTTTCAATAAAATTTATATCGGAGTAATTATAAAACAAAGATAAACAACACTGTGTAATTAGATTTTTTTAAATAAGTTTACGAGTACAAGTTATTACCGAAAAAATCCGTTGAGCCGCGTCTTTTGTTATATTTTTAAAAACTAGAAATAAACAATATGCATTTCAACGTTGAACTATTCACGCCATGAGGCGTGATGTTGTCCACTTCTAACCACACCGTTCTTCCACTTAAGAGAGCGATGGTCATCACGCCATCAAGTGGGTTCCATGCTGGATCAGGCACAATGTCGTAGTACCACACCGTTTAGTCTAAGAGAGGATCATATCGATGGAAAACATGCATAAGATAATTATATTTAATATGGATTTATTTTTATATACGTATATTCATTACTATTAGGAAACCCGCGCGATGCGGCGGGGGCAACAATTTACAATGTGGTACTGGTTTTTTATTAGTCTAACAAAATACGAAGAGAGTCATTTTGTAGGGGAAATGAGTATTTTATCAAAGTTCGCAATTTAGTCCAAGAAATGAGGCATAGAGATTTGATGTTTTGTTGGGATTGAACCCTACCAGAGGAACAGATAATGTAAAGCCAAAACCGGTTCATAACAGTGGATTCACAATAATCAGCTGTTTACATTAAGCTTTCCCCTTGACAGTGAATCAAACATCTGATATGCTCCAAGTACTGCCCTTATCAACAACTGCTGTTCCTATAAACCACTGTGAAACCAAAGCACTGATGAAGTTTAAAGGCTGAAGCTCAATCTACTGCTGGAATCCAAGTACTGCTGAAGAGTCAAAGCACTGCCCATTCAAGGCCTGATCACCCTTTGAAGAAAGCACTGTTGCTCATACAACAGTGGTTGATTACGTCAGTGGAATGAAGAGTCAGTGTTTATATATCAGTGTATAGAATGTAATCAAGTCTGTATGATCAGTAGTTGTAGAGCAGTAGATAGAGTTTGTTAGTTTGTTAGACGTCACTTTCATGGTGACGTCAGCTGAGATGCCTCAGTGGTTTGTTTTGTCTATAAATGGAGCAGTACTCTGTACTGTTACATTTGATTCGATTTGAGAGAGTTCTTCTCCTCAATTCAATCCTTTCATCTCGTGCAATCCAACCTTGGGGCATCTGGCTGAGGGGGAGCTTAGTATGTAAGCATATCTGTAATCGTTTGATTCTTATTGTAAATCTTTTGACTAAATGAATTGCATATGCTTTCTCAAAACTATTTTCTCCTTTGATTGTGTTTACAAAGTTTGTTATTCATTTCCGCTGCACTTTACATTGTTTCATACTCATTAATTATTCAATTTACACAAACAAACACAATTATGAGGGCCTCCGATCCTAACAATTGGTATCAGAGCCTAGACAGTCAAATTCGATCTAACAATCAATTTGACATAACAGTTCGGCTCATAATTCATTGATACTAAGGTTGGGTGCATTTAGTTGAAAAACAGAGTACCGAGTAAACCATGTTCAAAATGATTATTCAAAAAAACTCTGAAAATCAACCAAGATGTCATATGACACACAAATTTCATACAACAAGTGATTTCATGCACAAGACACTCATGGTTTCTAGATCTGAAAACATATATGTTAAACTATGAGATTATTTCTTATTTTCAAAAGTGATTTCAACTATTGTTATGAATTTTGTGATGTTTTCATTATATTAGATGCTAAAGTATGAACCTCAGATTAACAAAACATAAGTTCATAAAAACATTGGTGTTTTGATTATCTAAAAAGAGGGAAATTAAAACTTTAGTTTTTTAGATCTTAGGTGTTGAAAACAGGTTGAGATCCTCAAAAGGAACAAATCAACTTTGTCTAAATACACTAAGAAAAACAGGGGTAAACATAGTCAGTACCATATGTAATGTGAGATTGGTTGAAAAACGTGTGAAAACATAACCATGTCTCTCAAAACATTACTGCAAAATGATTCTGGATTAAGTATTCCTTCAATAAAGATCTCCCGGTAAGTATTTCATTACTTATAAATGGGAAGGGTAAAAAGGGAAGAAGAAATTCACAAAAACTCTGAAGTGTGTTCATCTCAAAACTTCTGAAGTCAGAAGAAAAGAGTATAAACATAAAACACTGAAGAGTCAAAGTTTAGGGTAATAATGGTCATTAAGCAACTGTGTGCATTCATCTGTTCACGAAAAGGTTTAGGTAAAAATGAAAATTCCGGTGAATGAACTTCAAAGAGGAATAGACAAATCTTCAAAATCGTCACATGGTAACAAGACCTATAACTGGATCTTCAAAACTCATGTGTGCATGTGTCCTCATGTTTGCAATAAACTGACAAGAAAATTGTACCAAACAGTGGTCAAATGTTATCAAAATTTCATACCACTGCTGTCAAACCACTGACCATTTTCATAAACTTGAGAATGATATGATTACGTATTTTATTGTATATACCAGACCCTTTTGATGCTGTTTTCAGAAAAGCCTTTGACCATTTTTTTTTCTTCAAAGGATTTTCTCAAATAACCAGGATATATTATTCATTTTTTTTAATAATATATTTGGAACTTTTGCTTGTTTTTGTTGGCAATAGTTTCAATTTCATGTCAGGATATGGTACCTTATTTTTGATTGGTATTATTGTCCTCATAAATGGGTCAAAAGGAAATGGTGCATATGTCAAGGTCATGTCATACTCAGGGTTGTTTTAAACTCTTATCAAAGGTTGATTGCTAAACAGTGCTTAAACTACTAGGGCACTCATGTTTTAATTTGAATATTAAACGAAAATGAGTTGCCTTAGCGAAAAGTTCTCATCATCCGGGGTATCAAACCACTGTCAGTAATTCGTAAGAATCTCAAAAGGAAATTGACATGTGGCAAAACCTTGAATGAAAATTTCTTGAAAAAGTTGCTGAAAACGAACTTTCAAATCATTGCCATTATTTTAACCCTAACCACTGTTTTGTTCAAACGTTTAGTTCCTAATTACTATCCACTGCTGGATGTCAACCACTGATCCTCATTTTGCTTGGCAAGCACTGATGCTCAAAATCAGTGTCTTATCCACTGATATACTATCCACTGATAGTAAAAATCTTCCACTGTTATCATTTTATTACCGTTGTAACTACTGATGCTTAGTACATCAGTGGCTCTCAAAACAACTGGTTTCCATTCTTCATCCATATCATCAGAGGTTGACACGTGGTCAGTTTTTAGCCTTCAGATCATAATAACCGCTGCCACATCAGCGATCACTTTTTCCCTAAATAAAAACCCTGATAAAAACCCCCAAACAGGGTTTTACACTGTCGAATTGAATTCCAAAGTTCTCTTCTCAAAGTAGTTTCCAACTTTTCTTCCAAAATCACTCTCCGATTCTTCTTCATCAAAATGACGAAGTCAAAATCAAAATCTAAACCAAAATCACCATCATCTTCAAAAGAGGTCGCTCAAACGGCCGAAGAAACCATTGGAATCCCATACAAATCACCGCATAACTACTTGGGTCTCCTCACAAAACCCTCAAACAACCGCACCTTCAATTCCGTCATCGACACACTCTCTGAATCAAAGTACAAAACTTTGTTGACAGTAGACGCTCCCGTTTACTTGCAAACCCAGAGAGAGTTCTGGAAAAATACTACGCTTGAAAAACAAGACGGAAAAGTAGTAGCCATTAACTCCTCGATACAGGGTAAAGCGATTCAAATCACTCCACAATCAATCTCAGAAGTCTTCAAACTCGATGATCAGAAAGGTAAAACTTCTTTTGATAAAAACGAGTTAAAAGCTGATTTTCTGAAAAGGGGATATGCAGAACAATCAAAGGTAGATACCTTACAAAAAGGTTATTTCCCGTCTGCACCCAGATTTTTATTTCGCACACTTTTGTCGTGTGTTTCAAATAAAACAACAGCGTTTAATGAAATACCATTGAAGATTCAATGCCTGGGCTATGCTATTTTAAATAATAAAGATTACAACTATTCCCAGGAAATCTTCAATGACTTGGTAAAGAATGTTGATAGCAAAACATTTTTACTCTTTCCAAGGTTTCTAAGTTATTATTTTAAACAAAAAATTGAAAAAGAAAATGAAAATGTGCCAAAACAAGGTGTTTATTTTCAAATTAAAAGTTTAACACCTGAAACATTCACTAGAATGTTGGCACCAATAAAAACAAAAGCAGAGGTGTCTGAGCAGAATTTAGCAGTTACTACTGCTCCTTAGACATCTGCTGCTGAGCCCACTGCTCCATGTGATCATAGCAGCATTACCACTGCTTTGAAACCCACACATGCTGTAACAACTCTCACTAAAACTATTATTTATTATTATATTTAGTCCAATAGGAAACCCTAATTGAGAAACCCAAGTGATTCTAAACAAACCCAAAAAATTTCAGAACATTTGGAATCAGGATTAGGGCCCCTAAAACTAAGGGGGGGGGGGGGTAAACCCTAGTTATATTTATCTACATAAAATGCTGTCAAATTCGAATTTTACGAAGTTGTTGATTCATCAGGGCTAGATAGGTGACGAAGCAGGCCTAGTCTACTTTGACATCCCAGGCGATACGCGACAGGGACCATGGATTCCTTCGCGACACGCGGGAGATGTCAATTTAGGGTATAAATACAGGGGCTTGGGACTTGATTCCTGGCTTCAGTTCGACGTTAAAATTCTTTACGTACACAAAGTTAGACACTGTTTACTACAAAAACACACACAATTCACGAAGTGCTGCCACAAAATAGGGTAATAATTCGATCGCTATTACGATTCATTGTCCGATCGATCAAAATATCCAATGGATGTTTAAGTGCTGCCCACATTAGGGTTATCCTTTGTCATTCGTTGTGATTCCGACAGGATGTTTGAGTACCACCTGAACTCGGGGAATACTCTGTCATTCGTTGTGAATCCGATGGATGTTTAAGTGATTGCACTTTGTCATTCGTTGTGAGGGTTTGATCTCGTGAGTTATCGTAAATGCTGAATTGGTTACTAACCCAGTTTTGTGTGCATTGTTATTTAAATTAGGTTACCAAGGCTAATCCATAGACTAGACTCTATCCGTGTTAAATCTGCAATGTGAGTCATTCTCTTTTTATCAAATTACTTTCAAAATCATGTTTATTTTCAAAGGTTATAATTACAGTGATTAAGTTTATGTAATCACCAAATTACAGCCGGTATGTGGGGTTTTGTATACATTACTTGATAATCTTCACCATTGGGGCAGCCAAGGGGTGATATGACCATAATCACAGACACCATTGGACGAATGGGCCAATGGGTCGAGTGACAAAGTACTGTGGGTAGTTGGTTGATATCAGAAACATTGTAATTTTCCTTAATACTGTAAATTATAACTAACAGGTCGTTTTATTAAATAGAATGATTCACTTAGTATTTTCCGCTGACAAAACCTTTTTCAAACATGTTTCAGGTGATCTGTTGTGATTCAGGAAAAGTGATCTGGAAGCACCATAAGCTTAAGAAAGTGGCTCATTATTTCATAAAGAAATATATTTTGTAAAATAAAGATTTCTCTGTAAAATCATAGTATTGTAAATTACCGGGGTTTTATCCCGAATTGTGAAATAAAATAATCGGGAAAATTTTAGCTTTAAAAAGATCCTGATGATAAACTTCCGCTGTTAAACTCCATTAAATAAATACCACGGGATTTCTGTCCCGCGGCTCCTAAAACGGGTCAAACCGGGTCGGGGGCCGTGACAGAAAAAGGTGGTATCAGAGCCACTGAGTTAAGCTAATTAAGTATTTAGAAATACTTAATTTTTCCTGATTACTATTATGTGATTATGTGTTTTATTAACTGACTATTTGTTAGTTACAGTATGGGTAAGCAAAAGCTTTCAAATATCTATCTTAAATTAGATAGGTCAGCTAACGAGAAGGGAAGTTCGTCCCAAACAAAATCCTCAAATCCTTCTATGATTCCTGATGAAGGAATATTTGTGCGAAAGGCACAATATGAGGAACCACTTTCTCCTAGTAAAAGAAGTCTGATTATTAGGAAAAGTAAAGAGAAAATAAAGAAAGCCCGAGAGAAGAAAGTTAAACAGGAAACTCAGGAATTAATCAGTAAATCACCATGGGAAGACAATTTAGACGAAAAATGGGCAGATCTGTATATGCTAGCTACAGTAGCAGTAAACGCAGATCTTTAAATAACTTGTTTCAGTTTTAGCAAACCATACTATCCACAAGCTAGAAAATCCATACAGTAAATAAATAAGTTCATAATAAAACATAGTATGTTTTAAATTTTAGTTGTTTTGTAAGTTATATGGTATTCAATAATATGGGAAGGTTATTTTTGAAAGTTGTGATTAATTATTTTTACATATATGTTAAAACAGCATGAATGAATTATCTGGAGCTTTAGAGAATCTCAACCTTTACCCTGTACACATAGAAGTTTCTAAAGAATTTACTTGGTACTTTCCTGATGTGGAACAACCTATAGAATTCAACGCTCCGCCTCTAAAAAAGCCAAAACCAAAGAAAAGAAGGAGATATGTATGTGGGAGTCGTTAATTACGTAAGAAAAAGCCAGTTAAGAAACTTCCTAAAATAAATAATCCCTTAGAAAAAGGAAAAGAAATTGAAACCGGGGAAAGTTCGAAACCGCCGGACTTGGAGATAGAAGTGGGGGAAGATGCTAGAGAAATGGGAATACAATTTGAGGAATATTCTAAGGAAATAGAAATGGAGGTTGGAAAAGGTTCTAGACAAACTAAAATGGAAATTGGAGAAAGTTCTAAAACAACTCAAGAAATGACATTTCAGAAGGAAATAGATTTTTTATTGGCAAGTTGTGATACTATTCAGCCTGTCAATACAAATGTTTTTAATCGTCCTATTGAAACCCAAATCCCCATAAATCTTGAACCAGCAATCCCAGAACCAATAATCCATACTCAACCTGTAGAAATGGACGAGTGGTGGACAAATGATTGGCAATTTCAAAACATTATCAACAATCCTTATTCCTTTGTTCCACAATTCGATCCAGAACCCCTACCAAATCCACCGATGAGTAACGAGAATATGGCTGAACTCCGCCATTTTGGTGAAGAGTTGATGGATGCTGGAAATAGGATTCGAGAGATAGGAGGACAAATTGCATGGAAATATGATGAAAGGGAGCTTCGTTTTTAGGAAAATGAATGACGAGACAAGAGTGGGTCATGAGTTTGTATTTGTATAATAACAGTAATAATAGTCAGTATGTGTGAAATAACCAATAAAACGGTTGTATATAGAAGCATGATAGAATCTATAAACAAATGGAAATTTTAGAAAATTTACAATTTTGTTTATCTATTTGTTTATGTGATTACGTGCAATTAATTGTGATATTAGATTATTTCTTATACTAATTATTTATTTATAAATTAATTATCAGATGGCAAACATTGATAATGAACCAGTAAATGAAGTAAATCAATCTGAGCCAATTCCGGAAGAACAATTGTTAAATAGGCAAGATATAGAGGATATTGTTACACAAGGAATAGCCAATGTTATTCCAGCAATTGTTGCTGCTGTTCAAAAACCTGTTAAACCTCAATCAATTATTCCTAGTAAACGTACCCAAGGCGACAACTTTAGTAACAGTATAAACGGAGGCGGAAATCATGTTAATAACAATAATGATCTGCAAACCCCAATTTTCAAGAAAACGAAAGTTGCAACACCTGGTTGCACTTACAAAGAATTCCTTGCCTGTAAACCAACTGAGTTTGCAGGTAACGAAGGGGCTATTGCAGCACTGCGTTGGTTAGAGAAAACTGAGGCAGTAATTGCTATAAGTAAATGTGTTGAGGAAGATCAAGTTATGTATGCTTCCAATCTGTTTAAAGAAGGGGCATTAGAATGGTGGAACACTGTGATACAAGCAAAAAGAAGGATTGAGGCATATGCCATAAAATGGGAAGAATTTAAAAATCTTGTAGAAAGAAAATTCTGTCCCGAGTATGAAAAAGATCAAATGGCAAATAAGTTCCTAAACCATCGGATGGTTAATGTGGACTGTCGAGGATATACTTCAACATTCTTCGAATATGTTAGGGTGGTACCAACACTGGCTTCGCCAGAGCCAGTACTCATTTCTCGCTACATTTGGGGATTAATTAGTGAGATCCGCAATATCGTTAAAGCTGCGAGACCTCGCACTATTGACGATGCAGTGGAATTAGCCAACACCCTAACTGATGAATTGGTACGCACAAGAGATGAAAATAGGAAAAAGGAACTAGCTCAGAAAATTACCCAAGGATTTCGGGTAGGTAATAATAGTAACTTCAAGAGAAGAGGAATAGGGCAATCTTCAAATCTACCTTTCTGCAGGAATTGCAAAAGGAAACATTATGGAAGATGTAATGTAACCTGCAATCTTTGCAAAGCCGTAGGACATAGTGAAGAGAATTGCAGAAAGAAAACCATAATCTGCTTTAACTGTGGGGAAGCAGGGCATTTCAAAACAGAATGTCCTAAATTGGGCAAACCAGCAGACAACAAAACCAAGGCGACCGACGGAACTATTAAGAAGAATGCCAGGGCATTTCAGCTGACCACTCAAGAAGCAGAACTCATCCCAGATGTGACAGCGGGTACGTTCTTAGTTCACAACATTTACGCAAAAGTATTATTTGACTCTGGTGCAAACCAAAGTTTTATAAATACTTTATTCTGCCAAGCTCTTAAGTTACCTTTAACCAACATTAGGCAGATTTTTACAGTCGAAACCGCAGATGGGAATTCAGTTAAAATAGATCAGATTTTGCAAAAAGTAGAAATAGAACTTTTAGGTCATAAATTTGCTGCAAATCTGTTACCTATGAAATTAGCTGAATTCGATGTTGTGTTAGGAATGGATTGGTTAATAGCCAACCATGTTCGAATTCTTTGTGATAAGAATTCCATAGAAATTCAAGCACCTACCAAAGAAATAATCGTGATTACAGGAGATAAACCACGTAAGCCCATGAAGTTCATATCAGTAATGAAAGTTGCTAGTTATGAACGAAAGCAAGGAATAGTATATATGATTTCAGTAATCATTAATACTAAGAACAAAGAACTTACGGAGATCCCTGTAGTCTCAGAATACCCAGATGTATTTCCGGAAGAACTTCCGGGATTACCACCTGATAGGGAAGTGGAATTTAGGATTCATCTAATTCCTGGAACTACACCGATAGCTAAGGCACCTTATCGGTTAGCACCCACAGAAATGTTAGAACTGAAAAAGCAATTAGATGAATTATTAAGTAAATGATTCATACAACCTAGTTCATCTCCTTGGGGAGCACCAGTGCTATTTGTTAAGAAAAAGGATGGTTCAATGAGAATGTGTATCGATTATAGAGAATTAAATAAGGTTACAATTAAGAATCGATACCCATTACCTAGGATTGATGATCTATTTGATCAACTTCAAGGAGCTAGATATTTTTCTAAGATAGACTTACGCTCCGGATATCATCAATTGAAGGTACAAGAAGAAGACATACCTAAAACTGCTTTCAGAACTAGGTATGGTCATTACGAGTTTACAGTCATGCCCTTTGGGTTAACGAATGCACCTGCTGCCTTCATGGACATGATGAATAGGATCTGTAAACCATATTTGGATAAATTTGTAATTGTTTTTATAGACGATATACTTATTTATTCCAAAAGTCAGACAGAGCATTGTGAACACCTTCATGCACTCTTAACTTTGTTAATAAAAGAAAAGCTTTATGCCAAATTCTCGAAGTGTGAATTTTGTTTAAAGGAAGTGCAATTCCTAGGACACATGGTGAATCACGAAGGTATTCATGTAGATCCTGCTAAGATAGAGGCAATTACCAATTGGAAGGTTCCACAAACAGCAATGGAAATTAGAAGTTTTATAGGTTTAGCTGGGTACTATAGACGGTTTATTAAGGATTTTTCCAAGATAGTTGTTCCATTAACTAAGCTAACCTGTAAAGCCGTTAAGTTTGAATGGGGACCTAAACAAGAAGAAGCTTTTAGAATATTGAAGCAGAAATTAACAAACGCTCCAATCTTAGCCTTACCAGAAGGAACTGAAGATTTTGAAGTATATTGTGATGCTTCAAAACTAGGATATGGATGTGTGCTTATGCAACGCAAAAAGGTGATTGCATATGCTTCAAGGCAATTGAAAAAGCACAAAGAAAATTATACGACTCATGATTTAGAATCAGGAACCGTAATTTTTGCCCTTAAGATTTGGAGACATTATCTGTATGGAAGTAAATTTACTGTTTATACAGTTCATAAAAGCTTAAGATATATACTTGGGCAAAAAGAGTTAAACATGAGGCAAAGGAGATGGATGGAAATTCTAAGTGACTACGACTGTGATATTCAGTATCACGAAGGAAAGGCAAATGTAGTTGCAGATGCTCAAAGTCGTAAGTATTATGAGAAACAACGACGGGTTCGTGCTCTCAGATTAAATCTACAAATAGATTTAATGGAACAACTAAAGAATGTTCAAGCTACAGCAATCAAGGATGATGTTGAAGGAATGAAAGGACGAATAAAGGAATTAGAACAAGGAGCAGATGGAATTTGGAGATTCCACAAAAGTAGAATTTGGGTACCTAAGCAGGGAGACTTAAGACCTAAGATTTTAGAAGAAGCCCATAAATCTAGGTATACTATACACCCAGGAAACAATAAGATGTACCAAGATTTAAGAAAGAACTTCTGGTGGATAGAAATGAAAAAGGATATAGCTCGATATGTTTCTAAATGTCTTACTTCTTCACAAGTTAAGGCAGAACATCAGAAACCTTCAGGGTTACTACAACAATTAGAAATGCCTGTATGGAAATGGGAACTCATAACAATGGATTTTGTTACTAAGTTACCCAAAACCAGAAAAGGTAATGATACGATTTGGGTAATTGTAGATCGGTTAACTAAATCCTCTCACTTTCTACCAATGAAAGAAACCTTTAGCATGGAAAGGTTGGCAAAATTGTATGTAGATGAAGTCGTATCCTCACATGGAGTTCCACTCTCCATTGTTTCGGATAGGGATAGACGTTTTACTTCTCATTTCTGGACAAGTTTCCAGAAAGCAATGGGAACTCGACTAAACCTAAGCACGGCATATCATCCACAAACGGACGGACAAAGTGAAAGGACAATCCAAACTCTAGAAGACATGCTACGAGCATGTGTGATAGATTTTGGTGGAAATTGGGATGATCATTTACCATTAATTGAATTCTCCTATAACAATAACTATCATTCAAGTATTGAAACCGCCCCATTTGAAGCATTATATGGAAGAAAGTGCAGAACCCCAGTTTGTTGGGCAGAAATAGGAGAAAGTCAATTGTCAGGACCTGAGATTGTGCAAGAGATGACTGACAAGATCACCCAAATCAAAGAAAGGCTGAAGACGGCTCGAGATCGCCAGAAAAGTTATGCAGACAATAGATGCAAGCCGTTAGAATTCCAAGTTGGAGACAGAGTATTGTTAAAAGTTTCTCCTTGGAAAGGAGTTGTTAGATTCGGTAAGAAAGGAAAGCTAAGTCCCAGATATGTAGGACCATTTCTAGTGATCCAACGTATAGGACCAGTTGCTTATCGTTTACAACTACCCGAAGAACTAGCTGGAGTACATGATGTGTTTCATGTATCCAATCTCAAGAAATGTCTATCAGATGAATCACTGGTAATACCTCTTCAAGATATAGATGTAAACGAAAAGTTAAAATTTGTTGAAAAACCTCTTCAGATAGAAGATCGAAAGGTAAAATTTCTCAAGCACAAGCGACTAGTTCTAGTTAAAGTCAAGTGGGATTCAAAGAGAGGAGCTGAATACACTTGGGAGCTGGAATCAGAAACGAAGCGAAAATATCCTCATTTATTCCAGTAAATCTCGAGGACGAGATTTTTATTAAGGTGGGGAGAATGTAACAACTCTCACTAAAACTATTATTTATTATTATATTTAGTCCAATAGGAAACCCTAATTGAGAAACCCAAGTGATTCTGAACAAACCCTAAAAATTTCAGAACATTTGGAATCAGGATTAGGGCCCCTAAAACTAGGGGGGTAAACCCTAGTTATATTTATCTACATAAAATGCTGTCAAATTCGAATTTTACGAAGTTGTAGATTCATCAGGGCTAGATAGGTGACGAAGCAGGCCTAGTCTACTTTGACATCCCAAGCGATACGCGACAGGGACCATGGATTCCTTCGCGACACGCGAGAGATGTCAATTTAGGGTATAAATACAGGGGCTTGGGACTTGATTCCTGGCTTCAGTTCGACGTTAAAATTCTTTACGTACACAAAGTTAGACACTGTTTACTACAAAAACACACACAATTCACGAAGTGCTGCCACAAAACAGGGTAATAATTCGATAGCTATTACGATTCATTGTCCGATCGATCAAAATATCCAATGGATGTTTAAGTGCTGCCCACATTAGGGTTATCCTTTGTCATCCGTTGTGATTCCGACAGGATGTTTGAGTACCACCTGAACTCGGGGAATACTCTGTCATTCGTTGTGAATCCGATGGATGTTTAAGTGATTGCACTTTGTCATTCGTTGTGAGGGTTTGATCTCGTGAGTTATCGTAAATGCTGAATTGGTTACTAACCCAGTTTTGTGTGCATTGTTATTTAAATTAGGTTACCAAGGCTAATCCATAGACTAGACTATATTCGTGTTAAATCTGCAATGTGAGTCATTCTCTTTTTATCAAATTACTTTCAAAATCATGTTTATTTTCAAAGGTTATAATTACAGTGATTAAGTTTATGTAATCACCAAATTACAGCCGGTATGTGGGGTTTTGTATACATTACTTGATAATCTTCACCATTGGGGCAGCCAAGGGGTGATATGACCATAATCACAGACACCATTGGACGAATGGGCCAATGGGTCGAGTGACAAAGTACTGTGGGTAGTTGGTTGATATCAGAAACATTGTAATTTTCCTTAATACTGTAAATTATAACTAACAGGTCGTTTTATTAAATAGAATGATTCACTCAGTATTTTCCGCTGACAAAACCTTTTTCAAACATGTTTCAGGTGATCTGTTGTGATTCAGGAAAAGTGATGTGGAAGCACCACAAGCTTAAGAAAGTGGCTCATTATTACATAAAGAAATATGTTTTGTAAAATAAAGATTTCTCTGTAAAATCATAGTATTGTAAATTACCGGGGTTTTATCCCGAATTGTGAAATAAAATAATCGGGAAAATTTTAGCTTTAAAAAGATCCTGATGATAAACTTCCGCTGTTAAACTCAATTAAATAAATACCACGGGATTTCTGTCCTGCGGCTCCTGAAACGGGTCAAACCGGGTCGGGGCCGTGACACCTGCCATCACCAAAAAGACCAAAAGAAAATCTTACAAAAAGCCCACCAAACCCACGAAAAAGGCAAGTCTGGAAGATGAGATCCCAGAGCAACTGCCTGTGATAACACAAATGTCACCACAAACCACTGCTGCTACTTCCTCACAGCAGTTGGTAGAAAGATCTCTACCATTGGCCAAAACTCCTCCTGCATCCTCACAAAAGGATCAGGTTGTAATCACAGGGACTCCACAATATGAAGCTCTGGATCCACTTGGCTCCATCTTCCACAGTCCTGATCCCAAGGGCATGTCTCTTTCAACTCCCATGCCCTCACCCATCATACTACCACAATCCATGCTACCTTTGTTGCATGCAGTTGTTATAGCTCAGACACAAACCAGTTCCTCTCTATCACCTGTCACTAAGAGTATACTCCCACAAGTGACTGGGTCTGATGCTTATACCTCTGCTATCCCAGCAACAACTGAGGAGGTTACACCCCCTGAGTTACAAGTAACTCTCGGTGGTAGTTCAAGTGGAGCAACAACTACAACTGATGGATCAACAAATCTTCAGTTGGACAGTTGTTTCATTAATAAGACTCCTTTGAAGGCAATTTCTTCCATAGCAACATCGGTAACCACCAGTGAGTTGATTCTAACCACCGGTACCATCAAAGGTTTATCGAGTGCTGAAGAAAGAAGTCCCCAGTACCAAGAACAAGGGGCATCAATGGGTGATTTTTGGGACTCAGTTCCTAAGTCAAACATTGATATAACCACTGCCAGTGGGGATTCAGATGATCCCATTAAAGTGGGTGATGATTCAAAATACCAGGAATTGACGGGAAGAGTTGAAAGACTGGAAACCTCAGTTGCTGAAATAAAGGATATGGTGCAAGAGATTCTGAAAGCTCAAAAAGCACAATCCACTGCTGTTCCACCTCAAGTGTCACACCCCCAAAAATCCACCCGCGGAGTACTACCGCTTGGAGGCGTGACTGACCAGGATCCAGCCACCAATCATATTGAACATGCGAGTTAAAAGATATAAAGTTTAACCAATACGATTGGTGTCCAAACAAACACATAGTTAAGTTGCAAGCGGAAGCATAAGTCTTAAAACAAAACATAAGTTTAATTGTTTCATAGTTTAACATGGCACACAGTCGTCCATGTCCCACAACGATCCTCCTCCATGCAAGCTCCAGCTTAAGAACCTAAGGACCTGCAAAGCATGTAGTAACGAGTCAACAACAAGTTGAGTGAGTTCACGGTTGGGTGTTCGTTTTAAGTTGTTTCGAAAACAGTTTCCTTTAGCTGGCATCCTGCCGTGGGGGTTACCCCATAGTTAAAAACGTGACTTGTTTATTCCCGGTTACTCTGGCTATCCAGCCGTGGGGGCTACCCCGTGTTAGTTATCTGGCATTTCGGCCGTGGGGGCTACCCCATGTATATACTAGACTCGTTACCATATCGACTGCTGACTGTAGTCATGTTTATGTGCCCTGAACTGTCAATGTCTATCATCATTGACGTGCCAGTAGTCCATTAGTTCACGCCCGTCCTCTGCGGCACGGTGTGAGGTTTGTCAAACCTAAATAGCGCTATCTAACTAATGACCCGCTCGCCATTGGCCTCGGCGATTAAGTCGATACAAAGATGAGGGACTTCGTGATAGAGTTTTGGTCTAGTACGAGTTATCTGTCCATGAGGACGAGGAATTACATTCCTGAACCAATACTGTCCTACCCAAGGAGGACGAGGAACCCATGTTCCTTAACCCCATTCCCAACCCCTGGGAATCCCATGCTTTGTAGAGGGTGTGAACTCACCTTGGTTTGCTCGGCAGTAACACAGAAAAGTTAATCAAATTGCAGGAAATCAATTAGGTCCTATCACAGATATTATTCGTATCAGATTCAAGCCAAGCAGTGCACGAATGTTCAACACGTATTGTACACAGGTATTGATTATGGCAAACATGTTTAACATCAACAGCTCACAGTTAACAGTCATATACAACCCAAAGTCTAAGTGTGAGGCCCTAACAGTTGGGCTCGTGATAACAGGCCCAAACAACACGTCAACAGTAACACAGAAGTCCATAAGCCTGACCCATTAACGTAGGCCCATAATTAAGCCAGCCCAATGAGCGTGGTTTCGAGTCGCAACCGGACTCGCAAGCATGGTTGCGGGTCATGCTGTTTGTGTTGATCATGGATGGTTGCGAGTCGCAACCTATGTCGCAACCATGGTTTCGGCTGATCATGCTAAGGTTTCGAGTCGTAACGGGACTCGTAACCTGTGTCGCAACCTGTGGTCTCGGCTTGTCATGTTATGGTTGCGAGTCGCAACCAGGTGTTCTCGACTCGCAACTGGTGTCGCAACGTGGAGATTTCGAGTCGCAACCAGGGGTTCCGACTCCCCAGCAGCTGCTGATCCTTCGCAGATTGTACTATCCAATAGAATTCATGCAGAATTACGTACTATCCACTAAACATGTTTTGTTGTCTAATATTTACTCAAAATGGATCAAACAGTGCAGATTTCAAATATTCAACACTCTTTTATTGCATATTCAAGTTGTTCTTCATATATTCAAGCACATTCATCAAGTTCTTCATATGTTCCTAACACAAACAACCCTTATTCTACCAAATTATGAACAAGCATCAAAACACTTAGCATAACACACAAACTCGGTTTTTATATAAATCCGATTACATGACAAGTGCAACCCGGTTTCATGTTCATCAACATAAGTGGTTTGAATCACATTTAGACACAAGATACCATAACCCATCATGCATTATATATCCGAAATCAAGACATATTAACCGATTATCAACATTGTACACATTAGAATCATCATATACATCAAGAACATCATGTAAACACTAATATCCAAACACAATAAACATCATATCCATTCATTTTATCATTTAACATAACCAACATCAATCAATAAACACCATAATTACTAACCGGTTGGTGAAGTGTGTGTGTGCCGATCCAAAGTCCAAATCCGGGAGTTCTTGTGCCAACCGATTGGATCCGAGAACTTGGAGGTGTGTTTGTGTTCTTAAGGTTTTAGTGAGAGGGAAAGTAGGAGAGTGTGTGTAGAGGAGTATGGGTGTTGTCAAAAGAAATGGTGAGTGTGGCCATGAGTGTAGTATAAATACTAGTTCTTCATGGTTTGCCCTAAAGGGCTTACTAGCCGGTTAAGGAGGTCACGGCCCAAAGGCCCAAATCGGTTATGTTCACTCGAGACCACATGGTCTCGAGTCGGGTCCTTGTTGTCTCTAGTTGGGTTCTCGGCTCACATATACACATACATACATGCATACAAATACAACACATAATCACATAAAAGCTTCACATTTATTATTAAGTTAACAAGTTAACTAGTCACATAGCGTTCAAGCATGTTACATCAAGGCACAAGAAAGGTTCCAAATTTCGAGTTGTCACATCATCCCCAAGTTGAAAGAAATTTCGTCCCGAAATTTGATGGCACTCACTGAGGAAGCTAGTTAAGTTGTATGGTTTTCCCGGTTTTCCTGGGGTGTCACATCCTCTCCCCGTTGATCTGGAATTTCGTCCCGAAATTCCGTAGCTTCAGCCTCAGTAGTGGTTGTACTGTTTGTGAACAGTTGGGGATACTTTTGTTTCATCTGATCTTCGCGCTCCCAGGTGAACTCTGGGCCGCGACGTGAGTTCCAACGAACTCGAACGAGAGGTATTCTAGTACTCTTGAGGACCTTAACATCCCGGTCCGTGATCTCGACTGGTTCCTCGACGAATCGTAACTGCTCGTCGATAGTGAGTTCCTTCAAAGGAACTACGTGGGTCTCATCTGACGGACACTTCTTCAGATTCGACACGTGAAAAACGTTGTGAACTGCACCGAGTTCCGCTGGTAAGTTTAATCTGTAGGCCACCCTGCCTATTTTCTCAATGACCTCGAAAGGTCCAACGTATCGTGGGTTAAGTTTACCGCGTTTACCAAAACGAATCACACCCTTCCAGGGTGAAACTTTGAGTAGTACCCGCTCCCCAACCTGGAGCTCAAGTGGTTTCCTGCCCATGTCGGCGTAAACTTTCTGACGTTCGCGAGCGGCCGTCATGCGTTTTCGTATTTGAGCGATTTGCTCGGTTGTATCTACCACATATTCTGGGCCAGTGATCTGACTTTCTCCCACCTCTGCCCAGCAAAGGGGAGACCGGCATTTACGTCCGTACAATGCCTCAAACGGAGCAGCTCCAATGCTGGTGTGGTAGCTGTTATTGTACGAGAATTCCACAAGTGGCAGATGCTTTTCCCAGCGGTTGCCAAAGTCGATTACACATGCACGAAGCATGTCTTCTAAGGTTTGAATAGTGCGCTCGGACTGCCCGTCCGTCTGAGGATGGTACGCTGTGCTCATGTCTAATCGTGAGCCAAAGGATTCGTGCATTGCTTGCCACAGCTCAGAAGTAAAACGTGCATCTCGATCTGAGATAATGGAGGTGGGCACCCCGTGCCTCGAAACAACTTCCTTGAGGTATACTTCTGCAAGAGTGGAGAACTTATCCGTCTCCTTGATAGCCAAGAAGTGTGCAGACTTTGTGAGTCGATCCACGATCACCCAAATAGTGTCGTTCCCGCGCTGGGATCTAGGTAGGCCAGTAACAAAATCCATGGAAATTTGCTCCCATTTCCATTGAGGTATTTCTGGTTGTTGGAGTAGGCCTGATGGTTTCTGGTATTCCGACTTGACCCTCGCACAGGTCAAACACTTGCTGACGTAGGTTGCTATGTGGGCCTTCATGCTAGGCCACCAGTACGTAGTCTTGATGTCATGATACATCTTATCTGATCCAGGGTGTACTGAGTAGCGAGACTTGTGGGCTTCGTCCATCACAAGCTCTCGTAGGTTGCCATAGAGTGGGATCCAAACGCGTCCCGTTACGTAGTAAGCACCGTCTTCCTTCTGTTCCAATCGTTGCCTTGATCCGCGTAGGGCTTCAGCCCTGACATTTTCTGGTTTCAGTGCTTCTATCTGAGCAGCTCGTATCTGGGAGGGAAGGCTAGAATGGATCGTGAGCTGTAAAGCTCGCACGCGTTTAGGTGCAGTGTCCTTCCGACTGAGGGCGTCAGCCACAACATTGGCCTTGCCCGGGTGATACCTGATTGAGCACTCGTAGTCATTCAGAAGTTCGACCCATCGTCGTTGTCGCATATTCAGTTCCTTCTGCTTGAAGATATGCTCGAGGCTCCTGTGGTCGGTGTAGATCGCGCACTTGGTACCATACAGGTAATGCCGCCATAACTTAAGTGCGAAAACAACAGCTCCCAGCTCTAAGTCGTGCGTAGTGTAGTTCTTCTCATGAACTTTGAGTTGGCGTGAAGCGTAGGCTATAACTTTGTCTCGTTGCATCAACACGCAACCAAGACCCTGAATTGATGCGTCGCAGTAAACCACAAAATCGTCTGTGCCTTCCGGCAAGGAAAGGATAGGTGCGCTACAAAGTCTATCCTTTAGGTGCTGAAATGCCAACTCCTGTGCGTTTCCCCAGCGATAAACAACGCCCTTCTGCGTTAGTGAGGTGAGAGGCTGTGCAATCTTAGAAAAATCCTTTATGAATCTCCGGTAGTATCCCGCCAAACCCAAGAATTGGCGAATTTCCTTTGGTGTACGAGGTGCAGGCCAGTTCTTTATCGAGTCTACCTTGGATGGATCAACATGAATCCCATCCTTGTTCACCACGTGGCCTAGGAAATGGACTTCTCGAAGCCAGAAGTCGCATTTCGAGAACTTTGCATAAAGCTGTTCTGTTCGAAGGAGTTCCAGTATAAGTCGCAGATGCTGCTCGTGTTCCTCCCGACTCTTGGAATAGATCAGGATGTCGTCGATGAAGACTATAACGAACTTGTCCAGGTAAGGCTTGCACACTCGGTTCATCAAGTCCATGAAAACCGCAGGTGCGTTTGTCATCCCAAAAGGCATGACCAAAAACTCATAGTGCCCGTATCGAGTTCTGAAAGCTGTTTTGGAGACGTCCTCTTCCCGGACTCTCAGTTGGTGATAACCCGATCTCAAATCGATCTTCGAATAGTAGCTCGATCCTTGCAACTGGTCGAACAAGTCGTCGATACGCGGTAGAGGATAACGATTCTTCACCGTCACCTTGTTGAGTTCTCGGTAGTCGATGCACATTCTGAAAGTACCGTCTTTCTTCTTCACAAATAATACTGGAGCTCCCCAGGGCGATGAGCTAGGACGAATAAAACCCTTATCCAAGAGTTCTTGTAGTTGCGTGGAGAGTTCTTTCAACTCTGATGGGGCTAAACGATAAGGTGCACGAGCTATAGGCGCAGCTCCAGGAGCTAGTTCAATCTGAAACTCGACTTGGCGATGAGGCGGAAGACCAGGTAATTCCTCAGGAAATACCTCTGGATAATCGCGTACAACTGGAAAATCTTCTATCTTCTTCTCTTTTTCTGAGGTGTCAGTAACGAGAGCTAAAATAGCAGTGTGGCCCTTTCGCAAGCACTTTTGGGCCTTAAGGAGAGAAATGACGTTCTCAACAGCACTCCTCTTGTCGCCATGAATCATGAGAGGTTCACCACCGGGACCTGGAATACGGACAACCTTCTCGTTGCAAAGAATCTCTGCTCGGTGTTGGGATAACCAATCCATCCCAATGACAACGTCGAAACTACCCAAGACAATAGGAATGAGGTCGATAGAGAAGGTTTGGTCAGCGAGAATAAGTTTACAACCCTTGACTACGTGTGTGGCTTCTAAACTCTTACCATTTGCTAGCTCTACGGTGTGCTTGTTGTTCAAAGGTGTTGGAATACGCTTAAGCATTCGACTAACTTCTAGTGACACGTAGCTAGTATCGGCACCCGAATCAAATAAAACCGAAACATAAAAGTCGTCGAGAAGGAACTTACCCGCCACAACATTGGGGTCGTTCCTAGCTTCACCTTGGCCAATCACAAACATTCGCCCCCTGGCGCCATTGTTGTTATTGTTGTTGTTGTTGTTCTGGTTCCTGTTCAGTTGAGGACAGTCTCTCTTGAAGTGGCCTTCAGCTCCACACTGAAAGCACCCTTTGTTATCACCCTGTTGCTGTTGCTGGCGCTGGTTCTGTTGAGCTTGCTGACGATTCTGGTTGGCGGGGTATAAGCTCCTGCAATCCTTTGCAGCGTGACCAGGCTTGTTGCACCGATGACAGTTGCCCCTAGTGCATGGTCCGCTGTGGTGCAGGCCGCAGCGATTGCATTTGGGATGATTTCCTTTGTATCCACCACCAGACGATTGCTGATTAGGGCTCTTGTAGTCCTCAGTCTTTCTCTGCTGAGAATGGGACTGAACAGAAGTCGAACCCTTACTTGAAGTTCCATCCCATTTCCGTTTGTTGTCACTAGAGGTACCAGTAGTAGTTGCAGCGCCAATGCGTTTTGGTAACCTGTTCTGCTCCACCGCTTGATCCGTGAGACGGTGAGCCAACTGAACGGTTTGCTGGTAGGTGGCGAGGTTCGCTGAAGTCACATGACTTTGGATTTCCGGCACTAAGCCCTGAAGAAATAGTTCAATGCGTTTGATGGGAGGATCCACCATAGTAGGGCACAGAATTGCCAGTTCGTTCGACCTTTTCACATAAGCTTCAATTTCCGACCCCGTCATCTTGAGGTTGAAGAACTCCACCTCGAGTTTGTGAATCTCATCACGACTGCAGTATTCCTCTTTGATCATTTCCTTAAAAGTTTCCCATGGGGTGGCGTTGGCAGCAACCAACCCTAGCATTTGAACTTGAGCGTTCCACCATGTGAGGGCTAAACCCTCGAGAGTACCAGTAGCGTACTTCACCCTGCGCGCCTCAGGGCATTCACACATTTCGAAGACAGATTCCAGCTTCTCAAACCAGTGTAGGAGACCTACTGCTCCTTCAGTGCCGCTAAAAGTAGTTGGTCGGCAGTCCATGAAAGTCTTAAAAGTGCACACGGGTGGCTGAACGTGCTGACCTCCTGCGTGTGCGGCTGCAAGTGCTGCGGCAACTCGTTCGTTGATCAAAGCCGTCAACTGGGCTTGTGTCATGTTAACGCGTCCAGACATGATCTTCATATCAAGAGGAACGTGAGTGAGAGAGGTTCGCGAAAGTACAACGATAGGATAGAGTAAGCACGCACGTGTTCAAGCAACAGTAGTTATACTAACCAAGCATACCATAAGCGATGTACCATGTATCTAACAAGTAGGCAATATATGCACAGATCATATTACCTAGAATGTCGAGCCTTGCATGTGGAGTGAAGCATCGTTGTGGATCGTTGAGCACTGTACAGGTTATAGTCTGGTTTTAACAAAACGTTTTTCCCTTTATTAAAACCAAGTTCTCTATAACCAATGGCTCTGATACCAATCTGTCACACCCCCAAAAATCCACCCGCGGAGTACTACCGCTTGGAGGCGTGACTGACCAGGATCCAGCCACCAATCATATTGAACATGCGAGTTAAAAGATATAAAGTTTAACCAATACGATTGGTGTCCAAACAAACACATAGTTAAGTTGCAAGCGGAAGCATAAGTCTTAAAACAAAACATAAGTTTAATTGTTTCATAGTTTAACATGGCACACAGTCGTCCATGTCCCACAACGATCCTCCTCCATGCAAGCTCCAGCTTAAGAACCTAAGGACCTGCAAAGCATGTAGTAACGAGTCAACAACAAGTTGAGTGAGTTTACGGTTGGGTGTTCGTTTTAAGTTGTTTCGAAAACAGTTTCCTTTAGCTGGCATCCTGCCGTGGGGGTTACCCCATAGTTAAAAACGTGACTTGTTTATTCCCGGTTACTCTGGCTATCCAGCCGTGGGGGCTACCCCGTGTTAGTTATCTGGCATTTCGGCCGTGGGGGCTACCCCATGTATATACTAGACTCGTTACCATATCGACTGCTGACTGTAGTCATGTTTATGTGCCCTGAACTGTCAATGTCTATCATCATTGATGTGCCAGTAGTCCATTAGTTCACGCCCGTCCTCTGCGGCACGGTGTGAGGTTTGTCAAACCTAAATAGCGCTATCTAACTAATGACCCGCTCGCCATTGGCCTCGGCGATTAAGTCGATACAAAGATGAGGGACTTCGTGATAGAGTTTTGGTCTAGTACGAGTTATCTGTCCATGAGGACGAGGAATTACATTCCTGAACCAATACTGTCCTACCCAAGGAGGACGAGGAACCCATGTTCCTTAACCCCATTCCCAACCCCTGGGAATCCCATGCTTTGTAGAGGGTGTGAACTCACCTTGGTTTGCTCGGCAGTAACACAGAAAAGTTAATCAAATTGCAGGAAATCAATTAGGTCCTATCACAGATATTATTCGTATCAGATTCAAGCCAAGCAGTGCACGAATGTTCAACACGTATTGTACACAGGTATTGATTATGGCAAACATGTTTAACATCAACAGCTCACAGTTAACAGTCATATACAACCCAAAGTCTAAGTGTGAGGCCCTAACAGTTGGGCTCGTGATAACAGGCCCAAACAACACGTCAACAGTAACACAGAAGTCCATAAGCCTGACCCATTAACGTAGGCCCATAATTAAGCCAGCCCAATGAGCGTGGTTTCGAGTCGCAACCGGACTCGCAAGCATGGTTGCGGGTCATGCTGTTTGTGTTGATCATGGATGGTTGCGAGTCGCAACCTATGTCGCAACCATGGTTTCGGCTGATCATGCTAAGGTTTCGAGTCGTAACGGGACTCGTAACCTGTGTCGCAACCTGTGGTCTCGGCTTGTCATGTTATGGTTGCGAGTCGCAACCAGGTGTTCTCGACTCGCAACTGGTGTCGCAACGTGGAGATTTCGAGTCGCAACCAGGGGTTCCGACTCCCCAGCAGCTGCTGATCCTTCGCAGATTGTACTATCCAATAGAATTCATGCAGAATTACGTACTATCCACTAAACATGTTTTGTTGTCTAATATTTACTCAAAATGGATCAAACAGTGCAGATTTCAAATATTCAACACTCTTTTATTGCATATTCAAGTTGTTCTTCATATATTCAAGCACATTCATCAAGTTCTTCATATGTTCCTAACACAAACAACCCTTATTCTACCAAATTATGAACAAGCATCAAAACACTTAGCATAACACACAAACTCGGTTTTTATATAAATCCGATTACATGACAAGTGCAACCCGGTTTCATGTTCATCAACATAAGTGGTTTGAATCACATTTAGACACAAGATACCATAACCCATCATGCATTATATATCCGAAATCAAGACATATTAACCGATTATCAACATTGTACACATTAGAATCATCATATACATCAAGAACATCATGTAAACACTAATATCCAAACACAATAAACATCATATCCATTCATTTTATCATTTAACATAACCAACATCAATCAATAAACACCATAATTACTAACCGGTTGGTGAAGTGTGTGTGTGCCGATCCAAAGTCCAAATCCGGGAGTTCTTGTGCCAACCGATTGGATCCGAGAACTTGGAGGTGTGTTTGTGTTCTTAAGGTTTTAGTGAGAGGGAAAGTAGGAGAGTGTGTGTAGAGGAGTATGGGTGTTGTCAAAAGAAATGGTGAGTGTGGCCATGAGTGTAGTATAAATACTAGTTCTTCATGGTTTGCCCTAAAGGGCTTACTAGCCGGTTAAGGAGGTCACGGCCCAAAGGCCCAAATCGGTTATGTTCACTCGAGACCACATGGTCTCGAGTCGGGTCCTTGTTGTCTCTAGTTGGGTTCTCGGCTCACATATACACATACATACATGCATACAAATACAACACATAATCACATAAAAGCTTCACATTTATTATTAAGTTAACAAGTTAACTAGTCACATAGCGTTCAAGCATGTTACATCAAGGCACAAGAAAGGTTCCAAATTTCGAGTTGTCACATCAAGCACCTGCTCCACCGGAAGCATTTGCTGCAAATGAGCTCTGGAATATCTTTCAACCTTTACTTGAACACCAAAAACAGATGGCTGATCAGCAGCATGAAATACATGTGAAAATGCTGACAAACATGGTGGAGTCAAGATTCAAAGACACTCAAGCAGACATCAAGGCTATAAAAGCCAGCATACAAAAGACTGCCCATGGTGAAAAAGTTCCCTCCACTATCCTTTTTATGGATAACCCCCTTGCAGATAATGCCAAAAAGGGGGAGAATGTTAAGAAGATGAAGAAAAAGGGAATTGAAGATGGTCTGTATGTTGAACCAGAGCAAGAAAAACAGCCATCTAAAATCTCAAAAGATTCAACATCTGAAACTTCCATCCAAACAGCTGATACAGCAGTGGTTACAAAAGCTGCTGTCAGTAGCCAAACAGCTGCCATTTCATCAACACACACAACTTCAACACACACCATCACAACCACTGTTCTACCACCATCTTCATCTACAATCACATCACCACCATTGCCTTCTACCATAAAGCAGAAGACAGCAGATGTTACAACATCTGCTGTAATGACAACAGTGATTGAGACACCAGTTGTTTCAACCACTGTCAGTCAATCACAATCACAAACCACTGCCACTCATATTCAAAACACTGATCCACCCAAGACATCATCAGCCTCTCCTACAATAAAAAGGAGAAGGATTGTCATATCTGATGATTCACCACCACCATCACCACCATCAAAAACTACCTCACCACCTCCATCCCCTGCTCAAAAGCATAAGACATCTGCTGACATATCAGCAGTTGTAATGACAACAGCAGTTGAAACACCAGTTGTTTCAACCTCTGTTAGTCAGTCATCCACCACTGTTTCCACCAGTCTCACATCTAAACCAGCAAAGCTCAACACCAGAAAAAGAAAACTTACTCAGCCAGATGAGGACCAATATGATCCCACTGCTGCAAGATACCCGTTAGAACTGGAAGCTATAAAAAATGAGATGAGGCAATTCTACACTGATGATGATCCTTCGAACAGAAGATTTTCTTCACTTGTTGGCTTCATGGTTCCAGAAGACATGGATGAATATCTTGAACTCAAAGTAAGACAGGCTAAAATAAGAGCCAAGGTTGAATGTAAAGGTCAAGGTGATGAAGCCATTGCTGAAAGATTGGATTTTCTGCTCACAAAGGTCAAACAAATAAAAGATTTTGCACAAGAGCTGAGTAAAGAAAAGGCAGAACAACGAAAAGAGATGAGAGGAAAACTTCTTGTATACATAATGCAAGAAAAATTTTATCTTGCTGAAGAAAACCAATTTGAAGAATGGCCAATAGTGGCTTTAAAGCATGAAGCTGATAGGATTGATAGAATCAAGAATGATCCTAGAAAGAAGAAAAATGCTCCAAATTGGAGTAAATACAAAAGGCTCATCTCTGACCTAACAACTGAGTATAAAAGAAAGAAGCAGGAGCTGGTGAATGCAAAAATGGACACTGCAAATGCCATATCAAAATGGTCAAAGCAGCAAACTGATGAAGCCTATGAAAGGCTGAAGAAAAGGAAGATAACTGTTTCAGGCATTTCAAAGAAGAATGAACAAATGATGAAGCTTGAACAACAGATAGAAAACCTCAAAACACTGTTCCAGTCTACTCTGGTGACAAACCAAGAAAAAGGAGAACAGCTGAACAGTGAAGAGGAAAAGGAAAAGGAAGTTGAGTTCTTCAAAGAAACATCATGAAAATGGGTCTAAAAGAAGAGAATTCAGAAAAACTTCAAAACCTTTTTAAGAAGGTGTTAACTAAGCCTGCATCACCAAATACTTCAGAAGTTTCAGACATTGAGCCAGATCAACAAAAGAGACAGGAGCAGATAGAAAAAGAGACTGCAGAAGACATAGCTGCTGCAAACAATGTCATTGAAATGGCCTTTAAAAGAATGTCTGAAAGTCTGCAAGTTTTCACAAGGCCAACATCTCCCAACTCATCAATGAATAAATCTCTCCCAAGAAACCCATTGGGTTTAAAAGTACTAAAGTGGATGTCTGATCAAAAGACCCACGTATTGACCCTGGTCAGATCCAATGGCGAAGTGAAGTACATATCAAGGAAAGAAGCACTAGGCCTTAGTGTTGAAGATTTGCAGGATCTCCTTGAACTTACACTGTGCCGGGATGAAGATGACACAAGTTCCAAAGAATTTGAAGAAGAATTTAAGAGAAAAGCAAGGGAACTTCTGATGAGTAATAAAGATCCAGAATAATGAAGGGTTTTGGCATTATCTGTTCCAGGGGGAGATTGTTGGGAATGAACCCTACCAGAGGAACAGATAATGTAAAGCCAAAACCGGTTCATAACAGTGGATTCACAATAATCAGTTGTTTACATTAAGCTTTCCCCTTGACAGTGAATCAAACATCTGACATGCTCCAAGTACTGCCCTTATCAACAACTACTGTTCCTATAAACCACTGTGAAACCAAAGCACTGATGAAGTTTAAAGGCTGAAGCTCAATCTACTGCTGGAATCCAAGTACTGCTGAAGAGTCAAAGCACTGCCCATTCAAGGCCTGATCACCCTTTGAAAAAGCACTATTGCTCATACAACAGTGGTTGATTACGTCAGTGGAATGAAGAGTCAGTGTTTATATATCAGTGTATAGAATGTAATCAAGTCTGTATGATCAGTAGTTGTAGAGCAGTAGATAGAGTTTGTTAGTTTGTTAGATGTCACTTTCATGGTGACGTCAGCTGAGATGCCTCAGTGGTTTGTTTTGTCTATAAATGGAGCAGTACTCCGTACTGTTACATTTGATTCGATTCGATTTGAGAGAGTTCTTCTCCTCAATTCAATCCTTTCATCTCGTGCAATCCAACCTTGGGGCATCTGGCTGAGGGGGAGCTTAGTATGTAAGCATATCTGTAATCGTTTGATTCTTATTGTAAATATTTTGACTAAATGAATTGCATATGCTTTCTCAAAACTATTTTCTCCTTTGATTGTGTTTACAAAGTTTGTTATTCATTTCCGCTGCACTTTACATTGTTTCATACTCATTAATTATTCAATTTACACAAACAAACACAATTATGAGGGCCTCCGATCCTAACATGTTTGGCTATTCAACAACAAAAACATATGTAGTGACTTGATATTGAACTAACAGACTTGATATTGAACTACGAAGAAGATCCTGATAACAGAGATAAGATCAAGGTCAGATTTAATTACATGGTAAAATAGGGTCATATTATTGGAATTAAGATATAAATAAACACTTTTAACAATAAAAAACATTGCATGTGACATGTGCTAGACTTCCAGCCAAATTTGCAATCTTCAGGTGCCTTTCACTTGCTGGTGTAATGCTACATAGCAAATTGTCGCGGCGCCTAATACCACACACCAAATTAAACTTTAAAACATAAAATTATTCGCCTTTATATTTTCAAGCAAAAGATACGCGTTGATGCTAGTTGTGTAAAATAGACCAACTAACAACTTGGTTGAAATGTAACAGCTCATATGGGTTATACAGGTTGAAAGTGATTTGAAAGATCACTTTAATAACTAAACAATAAAATTTCCCTACTCATCATAATTAGTACATTAAAAATTGAGCTAAGATTGTACTAAACGTACCATATAATAAGGCCTAGATTAAGCTTAATATCAATCCAAAGGAAGTGCATATTCATACAATTGAATTGCACATACAACACAAGAAAGTGAATTGGGTAATGAAAATACACAAAATGAAGTTCAAAGTGTCCATGTGCACTGAATACATAATCTAACAATGACATTAGGAAATTAAAAGAATGAAAACTGTCAAAAAAGGATGTACAAAATGAAAAAAAGGAACATGAACATGTAGTATGGACTTACAATGAGATCAAGGACATCATCTTCCTTGCACATGATCCTTGGTACACCGGTTTCTAGACCCACAACCATCTTAGCGGCCCATTTTTTATCAGGCCCGAGTCTGCGCTCCAAGTTCATACTCCATGGGCCCATATTCGTTCTCAGTCTGCCACAAATAAGATTGGCTGTGTTAGCTGATAGAGATAGTTATTTTTACCCATTTATATAAACTGGATCCATTTAAGTTGTAAATTATCTCCCGTTAGAAAACAGGTCGAAGAGGTCACACCGGTGAAAATTATGCTACTTGGCCCCAGAGATGAAATTTCGACCCATTCGACCCTATTTTGAGGTCACACCGGTCATATTTTGAGCAGAGAATAAAAATTAAACCTACCTGGGATCTCTTTCCTGCTGTTTTCAACAACATGAAGCCCATCGGTACTGAACCACGCACACGACTCCAACACCAACACCAACACCAACACCTAAACCCAAGAATTCCTAAATGATTTCACCACAATCTCAAAAAGCCTAGGATTCCTAATCTCATCCAACCAAAGAAAATGAAAATTTATTTAAGCTTTTGAGAGAGAACAAAGGATGGAGAAAAAAATTAAAGATAGAAACTATTTTGAAGCATGAAGATCGTCTGAAAAAATGAGTTAAATTGAAAGGTTACCTGGTTAATTCAATGTGTTCCCGACCCGACTATGATGACCGGCCCGAAAATTTTAATGTTTGGTTGTGAAAAATCCTTACACAAAAAATAAACCCCAATGAAAAAAAAATCCTGGGTCCGCCACTATTTGTACATAACTTGTAAATGCCAAACTACTCGAACTAAAGGCCCTAATCTAATCCACCCATTTGTAACATATTCACTCCTAAATAATTCATGCTCACCACATCAACTATTTAATATTCAGTCCTAATCAATCCACACATATCGAATCTACTTAAGGTCCTAATCTAATCAACTACTTGCTGGTCCTGTTGATGAACAACTTGTTTGTTTATCATACGATATATCTTCTTCTTCTCCTCCTATACAACACATTAACACAAGGAAGAAACCTGGGTCTTTTCCGGCCCAAGTCCAAGCCAAAGAACAAAATAGCGCAGAACAGAGAACCGACCATAAATTCAGGTCGCTCCTGTTTCAGTCATACTCGGTCCGACCTGAAATTAACCTACAAACCATAAACTAAAAACTTAACATGCAGCTACACCCCTAAAACTTAACATGTAGCAAAATTGAGAAACCATTAACTAAAAAATGATGCTTCTTTAATTTTTGCCAGTTTAAATCCAAATTTTGATAGCAAACTACTAAAATTAACCTAAAACTCAACCCATTAATTTTTCACAATCAAGAATCCATATAATATAAATTCATCTGCAGAAACATAAAATATGAAAAAAAAACCCTAACTAAAGATTCATAATCAAGAACCCATGTTCAAGATCAAATCCTTCCCACACCACCAATAAAAAAAAATATCATCAAAAACACAAAATAGCAAAAAAAGAAACTTTAATTCAAACCCTAACCTTAAAGATCAAACTCTTGCCAATCCTTCCAGCAGGATGATTCGCAGCATACCCTTCTTTCGTCAAACACTTCGCATCCATCATCGCAATGGCCACCGTACACCCAAACACCATGCTGAATCGACAGTCATATTTGTTTAAAGGATATCAGAGATTTGGAGGCTAGGGTCCCAGATCTAGAGAAAATGAGAGGTTGTGATTTAAATTTTGAAATTGCCAAAAACTTCGGATACAATTTAGGGAATTCAACTTTTTGGATTTTGGATTTTCATCATGAGCCCATTGAAGTCCGCTCATTTAATTCGGGTTTATAATTTTGTTGGAATTGAAGGTTTAAAATGAAATAATTAGGGGGACTAAAATATAACTTTTAGTTTAAACTACCATTTTTAGGGTATATTAAAATACGCATCTCATTTATTATAATATAGTATAGATTAATTGTTATTTTCTTTTTAATCACTTGTACATTAAAGCATTGTGGATTTGTACCTTTTAATCCGTGCGTCGATATTGAACAAGACAACTACCGAAACGTCGACAAAATGTGTAGGTCGTTATGTTATATTTGGATTTTTTTTTAATTTTATAGTTTATATAAGATATGCTAAGAATACGTAAAAAATATAAGTTTGTTGTGGAGGGGTGAATGTAACTAATTATCTATAATTTTGTGTAAAACCTCAGGGATTTAAGTGTAATAAGTTTAGGGGCTAAAAATAAATAATGTTTAAAAGACCAAACTACCCTCATTTTAGGGTCTTTCTATAAATAAGGGGGGGGGGGAGTTCTTATTTTTTGGGTATCTTAAAATACCCCTCCCTCATGCATTATAATATACTAGTAGGGTGCCCGCGCGATGCGGCGGGAGCGACACTTTACATTAGGGATAAGCTCGGTAACGGTACCGAAAATACCGGTATCAAAAATCGCCAAATATGGGTACATGTATCTAAAATGCTTTGAACGATATTGTATCAGTACCAGGATGGTAGGTAAAATTCGGTAAAATACAAGTACCGAACCAAAAGTTTCGGTACCAAAAATGCCAAAAAGTGGATACCGAATCGGTACCGAAAATAATTCATTAAGAGAAATTTGGTACCGGTATCCAATAGCAAATGTCCATCCCTACTTTACATTGCGGCTATCCGTTTCTAATAGTTTTCTTATTTGTATAATATTTATTGTAGCGTTAAAGCAAAACAAAGTTCTAAACTTTTTGGTATCTTAAAAAGCCCTTGTCTCATGCATTATACATAAAGTAAGTGTATGGTGCAAGATAACTCGGTTGTTTCCAGTTACGATGAAAGATTTGTGGAATTATACAAACATTTGACGATGTCGACACTTAAAAAAGGCTCGTTCAATCCATAATTTTGGCATATGGAAGGCAAGGAACGAACTTATTTTTTCAGGCAAACACATCAACATTGACTCAGTTTTTGGAGAGGTACAAGCTGTGTCTTTTTGTGGATCAACTACAAGGCTAAGAAAGTCAGTTGACTGGACGAAATGGGTTAATTTTGAGTTAGCAGATTGATTTTTTAAATCTTTCTTTCATTTTATTTTATTTTTTAAATGTTTCTTTCATTTTATTTTATTTTTTAAATGTTTCTTTCATTTTATTTGCTGCAAGTTCTAAGTGATTGTAAAGGAGTTGGGCTTAGTTACTTGCTAGTCTCTAAACATTTGTAATGGATATCAATCACCTCGTTGGCTTCAGTAAACTTGCGAGCCTACTACAACTTTGTTTGTACATGAAATTCAAGCTCATTTATCAAGTGAACTTCAATAAAGGCTCAAACTCGAGCTTGAACTCGTATAAACTCGGCTTGATATAAGTTTTGAAGTATAGGATTAATAAAATAAAATTTACAGTCTCAAGTATGATATTAGGTGTCAACTGGTCCAACAAGTATTTACGAATATTCAAAAACCCGAACCCGACCAACCCGGACTTTAAATGGTTTGGTTATCGGGTCCCTTTTCCCTACCAAAAACCCGAAAACCCGACCCGAAAAACCTGAAACATGAAACCCGGAAAAAACCCGAACATCTATTTTTTTTTATAGAAGTGTTTTGGTTTGAAGTCTTTAATATACAAAACCTTAAGTTTTGAGACTATTAAATATTATAATAGCATATCGTCAAATAATGTTTGAGCTTTGATGATATTTTTAAAGTAGCAATATGAATTTTGATGATATCTTGTAAAAAACATTAATTTTTCATTTTACAACTAAACCTGAAACCCGAACAACCTGACCCGAAAAACCCGAAACCCGAAGAAAAAACCTGATGAACACCCCTACCATCACCAAATTTTGTACATACTATGGGTGACTAAAGTTGGCTACCGTGAACTTTTGTTTTCAATTAGCTCTTATTATAATATAAATAATTTAAACATGTTTTTGACCAAAGCATAACGTACTTATCCAAGCAAAGGCAATCTTTATAAACGACAAGAACACATGAAGTCATACAAGGGGAGTTATCCATTCAGGCACAATCCAAAGCCCTTCTGTAACTTCAATAGGATGGAAAGATTCCTGCAACATAAGTTTACATCATATTAACACCCAACACAACTGTATAAATGTTGATCATTGCAGGGTGAGCTAATAAGATGGCCATCAAATCTTCAAAAGATACAAACTTTATGAAGTTTGATCTAAATGCTGATTTCTTATGATGTGCTTGAGAAAAAAATGGTTTAAGAACAAAGACAAGAAGCCAAAATAACCTGAGCATTTTTTTATCTAATTAGAGTGGTAACCCATGGTAACTGTGTAAACATGTGTTTCTTTCAAGCCTATCGAATCAGCTGCCAATGCATTACTTTGATGCACATCATGAGATACATCAAATATCGAAACAATCGAGTTCTGCAAAATTATCAGCTGTTTATAACAAATTCTGATTAGTTCAACAATATGGGGTGAACAATAACTAATCAATCACTCTTGTTTACCTCATTGTTAGAGTCGTAGCTATCTGGTTCAAACACACTGGTTGAAGTAGCACCAAAACATAAAAGCGCCTCGGAAAACATATCCTAACAAAACAAGATTGAAACTTGCAGTCATTCCATGAAAAATAATCAATTGGGCATTCATCAAAAGGTGTTAATTTTCAGAAAAAAAATCACCAAAATAAACATCTTAACCATTTTTCTTTGCCAAAACAGACATCGACCTTTGCGAGGGTTTATACCGAATTTTTGTCAAAAGACTATACAAGCAGTTACCAAAAGTTTTTTTGGGCTTATGCCACTGTACCTACAAAAGGAAATACACAAACTAACAATGATCGATCACTTTCCATAAACAAAAAAGAACCACAAAATTGTCATTTCATCAAACATTTAGTGTGCATGAAAAATCAGATGGGTTATATGAGTTCAAACCTCAGAGCTTAAGCCCGCTGCGAGTACGTGAGAGATGTGGCTATGGAAAGATGAAAAGATATAAAAACAAAGCATGTGAAAAGAAATATTCTTAAAAGGGAGACAACGTTACATAGTTTCGCAAACACCCACCCAATTTATTCAACTAATCAAATAAACAATAAAATTGAACCCCAAATCAAACAACCAGACACACGATTCTCACACGGGGACAAAAATTCAGATTTTGAATGATTTGGATGAAAAGAGTGACAGATTAACATGGGCAAATGCCTGTGATGGAACCACCAGAGATAAAACAAGTGTGGGGATCGGTTGTTTAACTTAATGCCGACAACAATCTGGATATTATGAAAATATAAACAAAAAACAAATGATTACTTTGCATATAAAATAACCGCACAAACAAAAACAATCAACAACGTAGAGATAAGCAATCATACCTCTTGGATTCTCTTCCAGTTAACATGGTATGCTAGCTTGCCACCTATAACAAGCAAACATTAGTTCAATCAAATTCCTAAATCGACCGTATAATATACTGAAAATCACATACAACAAATAATAACAACAAAAGATTTATTGCTCAAATGCTAAAAAAGTAGATAAAGACAACTAATGGAGATTACCAGGGGCTTTAACAACTCGATGATGATCGGATTTGGTGGATAGCAAAACTTCAGACGAACCTATGATACCTATGAATGTATCGATTGAATCTTGATGTTGATTATGCCGTGCGTAATATCTTGTGAGTTATAAAATAAGATAATAGCAAAAGAAGCTGCTGTGAAAGATTAAAAGATTTCAAAAAAAAAAAAAAAAGAACCTTGACTAAATAAAACCTTGCGTTTTAATTAACCTGACCTGTAATCACTCCTATGTATACCTATATTTTCCATCAATTGTCCTTCTAGGATTTCAATTCGAGACCAAAGAGGAGAAAGAAAATCAAATTTCGAAACCCATAAACCACAAAATGTATAGAGATGAAGAATTAAAACAATTGATTCAAAACACATGGAATCCATTACCTTAGATAACAGCTTTCATTGTCAATGAATTAAATTCCACCGGATTCGGTGCAGATGAACGGAGCAAGTATCACACACCAAAAGAAAGGGTTAAGCTCCATATAGAATCTATACATGCTTTAAGCGAGAAAAGGGGTGTTTGAATTTTGAAATTTGGAACACAATACGCACCCAGGAATTCAAAATTTGGGAGCAGTGAGAATCACATGCTTTAATCGATGTTGCCAATACAGAGCCATATTTATTTGGAGGCTCATATTGCAAAACATTTTCGGACTCACATGTACATTTTAATCCGTACGTCGATATTTATACCAAGACAAATATTGAAACGTCGACAAAATTGAGTAGGTAGTCATTGTACCTTCGCATTTTTTTAAAACGTCATAATTTATAAGATATGACAAGAATACGTAAAAGTATTAAAAGTTTGTTGTGGATGTGGAAAAGTGTAACTAATTATCTATAATTGTGTTAAAACTCAGGGATTTAAATGTAATAAGTTTAAGGGCTAAAAAATAAATAGTATTTAAAAGACCAAACTACCCTCGTTTTAGGGGTCTTTCTATAAATAAAAGGGGGGGGGGGGGGGGGAATTATTATTTTTTGGGTATCTTAAAATACCTCCATCTCATGCATTATAATATAGTATAGACTAGTAGAGTGCCCGCGCGATGCGGCGGGGATGACACTTTGCATTGCGGCAGTCGTATCTTGTAGTTTTCTTATTCGTATAATATTTATGATAATATTATTGTGGTGGATATATGTGATAAGTATTACACATATGTAAAGTTTTGTTTTTTATAAAAATTAATAATCAAAAGACAAAAAATATTGTTTTTTATAAAAATTAAAAATCAAAAGACAAAAAGTAAAAGATAAGTTGTTATAATTGTAAAGTATGTTTATTTTATTGATTAAATTATAAAGTATAATTTTATTCTTTAAAGTTCATAACTTTTTTAAAATATCTACATAGTACTTATCCAATAAACTTTAAGTTTAAAATTTTCGTTTTTATAAAAATAAAAAATAATATTTGACTCGTAAGTACGTTTTAGACCTTCAACTTAAATTGTTAAATTTCTTTTTTTACCGATATAAAAATTTATATTTTTATAAAATTTCAAGAACTGTTTTATAAAAAAAAAAGGACGTTAAGGGTTTATATCTTTATTAATTTTTTATCATACTAAGTTTAGATTTTTAGTTCCTAACTAATCTTATCTATATAAGTCTACTTTTAACTTATAATTCCTAAAAATGTGTAACACAATCTACTATGTATCTGGTCTAGTTAGTAAAGAACTCTTTTGAAACTGACTAATATTATCTATAACAATATAGTTGAACTTATAATTCGTCAAAATTTGTAACACAACTTAGTATTTATCTAGTAATGATTGTAAATTTCTGGAGTATTTTATTTATATTACTTGTTACAAAAATGTTTATAAAATAATTATTTTTTTATCAAAACAAAATGTTTTGTTTATAAATAAAGTAAAAAAAACTGTTTTACACATGTAAAGTTTCGTTTTTTAATAAAAAATAATAATCAAATGACAAAAAATAAAGATAAGTTGTTCTAGTTGTAAATTAAGTTTATTTAGTTGGTTAAATGATAAAGTTTATAATTTTATTCTTTAAAGTTCATAACTTTTTTAAATATCCATATGGTACTCGTCCAATAAACTTAAAGTTTAAAATTTTTGTTTTTATAAAAATAATAAATAGTAGTTGACTCGTAAGTACGTTTTACACTTTTAACTTTAATTGTTAAATTTCGTTTATATATATATATATATTTATAAAATTTTAAAAATAGTTTTTAAAAAAATAGGATGTTAAGAGTTTATATCTTGATTAACTTTATATCATAGTAGGTTCAGTTTTTTAGTTTAGTTTTAAAGTTTATTACTTTATTTTTTTAATTAAGAAATACAAATTATTAGATTAATATCCAAGAATAACTGCAATATTTTATAATTTCAGCTTGATTATATCTAACTGCAATATCTATTTATTGCAATTTTAGGATATTAAGTTATATAAGTTCAGTTGACTTGTAAATTTAGAATACAAACTTTATTTTGAATTTTATTAATATGGTCCTACATTATATTAACACCAAAAATGAAGTTCAAATATAAAATAAACTTTATTCGTACATATAGATCAAACATAACAACTGAAAATGAAAAAAAAAACATAAAAACACTTGATAGATTTCATATTAGACTGCATGAAATCCGTTTCGCTTCTGAATTGACACTCGAGGTATTTTTAATCAGGGTTTCTGGCTTGTGCTTGAATCGACAATATCTTCTAATTCCTTTTCTTTGTTATTGTCCTCAGAATCGTCTAAATTAATGACCTCACTCCATTTCCATTGAGAGAGTCTCTTGGATCTCTTCATTTGGGTCTCAAACTTCTGATCCTTAAAAAGGACAAAAATTGAATACAAAAGTTAAAAAAAGATTAAATAAACATTAAAATTACCTCTTCACTAAATTCACGTTGAAGATTAGGCTTGTATGAACTAAACATTGCACCATAAGAAATAATATCAACACTTTTATCACCATCATTCTGCAATAAAACACACATATAATAACATAACGAACATGTTAATATGAAAGATATACACAAAAATAATACTTAAAAACCAGCAAAATCAATACCTTAGAAGCTTGTTCGACAACTGGGTTGTTTAAATTGGCATGTTCATCATACAACTGAATCTGAAAAATCAAATAAGTTAACATTCACATAAAAGTAAATAAAAGAAAACAATTATTCACTACTGCGATATAATAGAATTGACCTTAGAATTTTCAATCTCGCATGCATGGTTTTTCACAACAATTGAATTCAGAATTGGATCTATTTTTTTTTTAACTTTGTTTAGCAATAGATACAGGGGTGTCCAACTATGTATTTATAGTAGTAACTATAGAAGTGTATTAGGGTTTAATTTTAGATTTGTCACCCCTTTATTTAGGAAGTTTCTTGTGGTTAGTTTTAAGTTTTTATAAGATATATCTAAGTATAGATATTAGATAGTTTAATAAAATAAAATGTGCTTCATTTTATGTTACGGTACTTTTAGTTCTTTTTGTTTTTGTTTGCATAGATGGAGCCCATCTTTGTAGATTAGGCGCATTGGATCACAAGTATTAATTACTTGTACATTAAAGCATTGTCGACTTGTACCTTTTAATCTGTGTGCCGATATTGAACAAGACAACTATCGAAACGTCGACAAAAATGTGTAGGTCGTCATGCTATATTTGGATTTTTTTTAAACAATATAGTTTATAAGATATGTAAAGAAAACGTAAAAAAATTATATGTTTGTTTTGAATGGGTGAATTGTAACTAATTATCAATAATTTTGTTAAAACCTCAGGGATTTAAGTGTAATAAGTTTAGAGGCTAAAAAATAAATAGTGTTTAAAAGACCAAACTACCCTCATTTTAGGGGTCTTTCTATAAATAAAGGGGGGAGGAAGTTCTTATTTTTTAGGTATCTTAAAATACCCCTCTCCCATTCATTATAATATAGTATGGCCAATTGGAAAATAATAATCCCATCTTTCTGAAATTGGCCGATAATAATCCCTAGTCAGTTATTAGCCAATAATAATCCGACCTCGTCCAATTTTTTTGTAAAATAGTCTGCCGTTAAAATAGCTTAACGGAGTTAAGTGTTTTTCCGAATTACAAACGGATGTTTTAGGGCTTTTGATCAGAACGAGGATACACAACGATCATTTTCAACGTTGCAAATTAAAAAAACCTAAAAAAATCACAACGATCATTTTCAACGTTCCAATTTTTGAATTTCAACGCGTGAAGACGACAACGCGTCATATCCTCCACGCGTGGAACAAGGTGGTGGCGGCGGTGTTTCACGGCCCATAACGCGTTGAATTCTTGCCATCACGTGGCGTTCCGGGTGCTCTAAAAGAAAATGTCACACCCCTAAATTACCATATGCGATGACCCCGCTAGGCGTCTGACGTACCAAGATCTAGCCACCAATCATATTGAACTATATCAAGATATTAATCAATGTTTCCATTTATTAAAAGAAAATAATCATAACATAATCCAAGTTTAACATGTTCAGCGGAAGCAAATAGTAAAACATTGTTTAAACGCTTCAAAACCAAATGTATGTGAAATCAGTAAACAAGTCATGCATATCCAAGCAATGCGACCCATGACCACTCCAGCCATCCAGATAGCAAGTTCCTTATCCATAGTACCTAACGACCTGCGAGCATGCAACAAGTGTATCAGACAACGCTGGTGAGTTCATAGTTTTATGAAAACGTTAATTGCCAAGTGATTAGTTCAGTTCATTGTTAATAATGTTGATAATAACTCGAGTACCGTACAAGATGGCTTCCAGATTGTTTTGCCCATCCCCAATGCCCCCTATCTAAGCATTGGTCATGATTAAGGTCATTAGTTCACGCCCGTCCTCTCAGGTACGGTGTGAGGTTTCCAAGCCTAATAGCGCTATCAACTAATTACCCCGTTACCTCTCAGGTAACTATTCGGTAGAAGATGGGACTTAAGGTGATAGGAAATGAGTGTATTATCCAACATCCCAGTTTTACCCAAAAGACTTATTCCTCTCAGGAATACCCAAAGATTTACCCAAAGACTTATTCCTCTTAGGAATACCCACTTCTTATACAAGTCCACATCTCATGTGAATGTCACAAAGCACACATAACAGATGAGTTTGCTATTCATACCGGTCAAACCAGATTTCTTATTCTTATTAACATGCAACATAGATCTTATGAGCACAAATATCTATCATCATAAACATCATAACTGTCTACTGTTCTCCCCATTTGCCCTCACGGCGAAGTACCTCTGCGACGAAGATCTATTCTTCGTCGGGTTCATGTTTGACGAAGCACCTATTCTTCGTCGGAATTAAGTGTGACGAAGTATCTATTCTTCGTCGAGATGGGATTTGGCGAAGAACCACAAGGTTCGTCAAGAGTCAGTTCAATGAAGAACCAATTCTTCGCCGCACCCTTATCAGTTACAGTTTACTTCTGTGTTTCCCCAACTTTCTCGTAACATCAGTTAACACATTTTAAAGCAAGATCAATGGATCAAACAACAATTATTTTACAAGTCCAAACAACCCTAGTTATGAACAATCATCGACTAACCAAAACGTAACAATCACTGACCATGCACAATCAGATGTTAGTCTATCATGCCATCAATTCATTATACAGAATTAACAAATCGCAACATGAATATATCCACATACAAATCATCGAAACCCCCCTCATCATGCAAGTTCCAAATTTCAATCCTATAATGAAACCCTAGTCTCATACATGATCACAACATCAGGATTTTAACAATGGACAAAGATGAATACTAACCGTAATACCAAAGTGATTAACTTAATCGAGATAGGAAGGTTTCGGGATCCCAGAAATGCCGTCACACAACAAACTGGGGGAAAAGAACTCTAGGGTTTACATTTACGATTACGAGAGTTTATAAAATATAGCAGGCCGTTCCGGGCCTCGAACAACCTGGGCCGAAGGCCCTTTTCGGCGAAGGACCTGCTCGACGAAGACCCATTCTTCGTCGAGACTGAGGGTGGCGAAGAACTCATTCTTCGTCGAGGAATACTTTTGGCAAAGAACCTTCTTATTAACATTAAATAAACTACATTTAACATTACACATTGACAACCAAGCATTACACATTAAACATTAATCATTCAAATAAACTACACACGACACCACATAAAACAAATTGTAAAAACTGGATTGTGAAACAAGTGATGTGTATAGGAAAGATCTTGAAATCTCGGGTTGTCACAGAAAGACCGGTGGAATGGTTGCAATTCTTTTTTTTTTTAAGTAAATTATAGAAATCAACCTTTATGTTTACACCAGATTGCAAACTATGTCATTTGTCTTTAAGATTGACAGGATTCATGACTTATGTTTGCAAAACCTTGCACAATATGTCCATTATCTCTAATCCAGTTAAATTTTAATATGGAAAAATTACAAGTTTTGTCCTTTATTTTTATACCACTTTTCAGGCGGTGTCCTTTTTAACGAATGTTGACAGGTGGTGTTCTTTACTAGGTATTTTGTTGCAAGTTTAGTCCTTTACACCCAACCCAGTTAATTGTTGACAGACAGTGTCCTTTACTAGGTATTTTGTTGCAAGTTTAGTCATTTACCTAGGTTTTTTGTTGCAAGTTTAGTCCTTTACACCCAACAATTAACAGGGCTTTATAACTGGGTTGGGTGTAAAGGACTAAACTTGCAACAAAATACATAGTAAAGGACACCGCCTGTCAACATTCGTTAAAAAGGACACCGCTTGAAAAGTGATATAAAGATAAAGGACAAAACTTGTAATTTTTCCTTTTAATATTATTAAGGGGTTATTGGATTTAATCACCCCCAACTATTGGCTATTGGCCGCTGCCACCCTTAACTATCACTTTGACGCCCGTCACCCCCAACTTAACACTTAGTTTGTTCTGTCATCACGTCGCTAACTGATCACTAACTTTTGATGTTGTTTTTATACTTTTGGGGGTGTCATAGGGATCTTAGAAAGGTTTTAGGGATCTTTGGACACCCCTAAAAGTTTAGTAACAAGCTCAAAAGTTAGTGATCAGTTAACGATGTGGTGACAGAACAAAGTAAGTGTTAAGTTGGGGGTGGAGGACGTCAAAGTGATACTTGGGGGTGGCAACGGCTAATAGCCAGTAGTTAGAGATGATAAAATGCAATAACCCAATATTAAATCAGGACAGATTGGTAATTTTACTCATTTATTTAAAAATGATAAAATTTTGGTTATTTTATGGATGTGGACATCTTTCATATTCCTAGCTAGTTTACGATATTACATGTTGGTCTAGGGTTGTCATGTCATTCAAAATTGATAAAATTTTGATTATTTTATGTAAATTAAACTCCTAAACTCACCAACCTTGTATTGAAACTTTTAAGCGTGTTTTTAGTTACTTAACGACTTCAGAATTTGAAAATGGGTTCGTGGCAAACTACTGCAATTGGACATGTGTTTTGGGATAATAATGATGTGTGTTATGGTCCACATGTTGGAACCCTTTAAATTTAAACAATCTTCAACTTTTATTTGGGGTGAATATAAAACCCCTTTTAAACTACGTTATGTCCAATGCATTATTATCTATGTGTGATGACCATGGTGAAATTCACGAGGATGAAGTGACTATATGTTGACTCATAATGTACAATTCACACACAAAACTAACATATACAGCTACAATCATCATATCTTCTTTTATCATCTTGATTCTAAGTTGACCAAACTCTCAAATTGGAACATATGTATCTTCTAATAATCTAGCATTTATCCCTTCTCCTCCATCCAAAATCTCTACTTCATTGTTGTTCATGCCCTTATCAGATTTAACCACATTTTTTCTTGATGATTCAAGAGTGACATCTCTTCTACTACTTTCACCATTATCTGGTGATAGTGATGAGTCGCTGATTTCACTATTTGATCTTCTTGATCTTGATTGTGTGTCGAACCTATTGCTTGTCGAGACTGACTTGTTATTCAATTCATGTAGCCTGCTACTACTTTGATGATCTTCGAGTGCATCATGAGTTTTCTTGCTCAAACTAACATTATCCGTTTCATTGTTTTTTGATGATTTACTATCAACAATTTTGTTGCTCGAATTCGAACCTAAATGTGTTTTAGGTGATAGCCTATTCACACTTGTCTTTCTCAAACTGAGACCTGAATGTTTTTTCAAGCTCTTATTTTTTGATGAATTCCTACTTACACTTTTATCTGTTCCAAACGTAACTTTTCTCTTGATGCTTTTTGGCTTTGATTTTGATCTATAACTTGTTTCTTCATGGTGACTTTCATCCTCCCAATAATCATCTTCATTATATAAACTTTCTGAAGATGAAGTGCCACATCTATCTTCATCATAACTATTCTTGTTATGTTTTGTTCGCGTATGGTAGTGTTGTTCATCCTCATCTTCAGAATCACTACAACTATAATCATCATCTTCCGCCTCTATCGATGATGACGATGAACATGATGAATGATTTTCCGCATTTGGATCATTCGTTGAAGCGGTAGTAGGATCCTTTTGTGGTAGCGGTTGCGGTGGTGGAGCCATGGTGAGGAAGCTAAGTGCAGCCACCACATCAGAGATCATTGGTCGAACGGATGGGTCATCTTGTACACACATGGCAGCCACCCCAACTGCTTGATTTAAACTTTTATCTGGAAATGATCCTTTCAATCGTGGATCAACCATTTCGGGAAACCTTTTTGGATCCTTAAAATAGGGTTGTGCCTGATTGAAAAATGAGCGATAATGTTATGTCTACTTTTTACTATAAAAAGAAAATGAAACACCTGATTTGAACAAAGCAAAACCCGATTCAATGAATGACAATACATATGTGTTTTAAGATTATACTAGTGATTTCATTTATCTTTTAGACAATTATTAAAAAAATGAGTAATTTTTTTTTTAAAATATTAAATCTTTGGAAAAATATGAAATTTATAAGATATTTCACACTTAAATACGTAGAAAAAATATTTTCACACACAACTGTAACTACATATAGAATCTCTCAGAAATTTTCTAAGCCAATCAAGTGCTTAGAATTTGTCATGACTCATAATATAATAGATTTAGTAAATTGATCACAACATTTGATCATGGGATCAATTTGTTTTTTTTTTTTTTCTTATGTTTTAAGTTGCAAATATTTTCCAAATTTGAGTTTTTATGAATTTTTATCTTTTATTCTATAAAATGTGATAATTTTCACATACTTTATAAATAAAATTACAGATAACGTTCTTTACGTTTATATAACATTGCAAGTCTCATCCTTTAATTTTAAAAGTCACGCTAAACATCCTTTATGCTTACTTTTTTTTTTTTTTTTTTTTTGTAACAGATTACATCATTTACGCTAACTACTGCTAAAAACTTCAGTTACTTTTTTTAAATGACAATTTTGTAATTTCATACATGTTTCTTTCCTTTACCTTTCTCTTTATTTTTTTTCTTTCTTTGACATTTCTTTTTCTTATATTCTTTACATCACTTTTATTTAAAAAGTTATACTAATACTAATTAAGTAGTTAATCATTTTTTATTAAAATATGACTTTCAAAATAGATTTTCTATTTTTTTATATCTTTATTTAAGTAGTTAATCATTTTTTTTTTAAAATATGACTTTCAAAATAGATTTTTTATTTTTTACATCTTTATTTATATTTGTTTACTTTTTCTAATTTTTCATTCAAAACAAGTTAAATACTTATTTTAGGGGTATATATGGATTGAGTCGAGCCAATGGTTTTATCAGTTTATGACTTTATGTGGATCTAGGGTCACATACAAATTAAGTTAAATTTTTTTGATTTGGGTAATTTTGATAAATAGTAAAGACAAAAAAAAAAAAAAAAAAAAATACCTTCAAGGGTTTTGAACCGTGACACCCTTAATTGAAGTACATAATTTGTTTTAAATATAAATTTACATCATGAAAATTGCACGATTTCGAACTCGCTTCAACCCATTTACACCCCTAATACTAGTACATCAGTTGTATTAAATATAAAATATAATAAAATTTAATAACTGAACAAAACTAAACTAATTAACCAAAATAATTATTTACTAAAATAAAAATCTATATTGAAATTTATATATTAAAAAAAGAAATGTAGAAGAAAGAAAAAAGTTTAAAGAACAGAAAAAAAAACAATTATGAAAATTACAAATTTAGTCCTTTAGGTTAAGGGTAGAATTGTCATTTTCAAAAATCAAATGAAGTTTTTAACAATAGTTAGTGTAAAAGACACATCCTCATACAAAAAGTTAACATAAGAGATGATTACTGTGAATTTTAGAGTTACATGATGTAAGGATGTAACCTGCAATTTTATATATAGGTAAAGAATGTTTTATGTAAATTTGGCTACTTTATAATTTGCATAGCGTGTCTTTTCACACGTTTTTATATGATATTAGACGTATAAAAAGACAACCGAGCATTACCCATTTGGTAAGATTCTGTTCATCCATTGGGAGAGTGGTGTCTAATGCTTTTCTTCCGGTAATGAGCTCGAGTAGAACAACCCCAAAACTGTAAACGTCGGATTTTGGTGTGAGTTCACCATTTTGTTCATATTCAGGAGCGCAACCAACAGTAGACACCATCCTTTGTTGTATAGTATTACCAGTGTCGATTTCAAGCCTCACAAGCCCGTAATCTGATAGCTTTGGTTCTAAGTTTTCATCTAGCAAAATGTTTGGAGATGTGAAGGTGCGATAAAGAATGGGCGGATTCGTCTTCTCGTGTAAATACTCAAGAGCTTGTGCAGCTCCTGAGGCTATTTTCATCCTTGTGACCCAATCTAACGGCTCTGTCTCTGGTGGAACCTCTGTCAATGAAATGAAAAACCAGTTCAAAACATCATAATAAAAATGTATTATTGGCATACATCAAACATAACTAGAATAAAATTCTACTTAAAGGACTTTAACTAATGAGTTTTTTTAGATATTTCCCCTCCTAAGAGTACTGATTACATATAATTAAAAAATTGAATTACATATTTCTTTTTTAGGAAATTACCCATTTACCCTTATGTCATTCCCAATATCCCAAAATCAAACAACCTACACATCCAAACTACGCCCCTCTTCGCAGATTCAAAGGATCGTTTCTTCTCACATGTAATTCGCAATTTCAAACAGCAAATAGGTATGTTGATTCTTCCAGTGATTAAAAAATGAGGAAAATAGAAACAAAGGTTCTAGCTATCAGATTGATCGAAAAAGAAAGCAAGAAGAAATTAAAGCAGTTTTCATAACTTTGTTTTTAGTATAATTGAGTTTGTTGGTGTAAGAAAGTTATTGTAATATGAATTCTTTACACATCATTGTATTCAGTATACTTTGTATTTGGATTTTGTTTCTCTTTATATGATTTGATGGGAATAGTGGTCTTGTAATCCTTATAATACGCTAGTATGCTATGATGCGCATGGTTTTGTTTATATGGATATGCTATGATAGCAAATCGTTTTTCTTCCATGTTATACGCTAGTGCCATTACAATTTTTAAATTTAGATTTTATGTTTTTAGAGCAATAGATTAGGAATAGGTGTCCAAACGAGACTGAGCGACTTGAGAACTACTTGGATTAGCTCGATAAAAAGCTCGAACGAACCAAGCTTTAACGAGCCCGAGTCCAAGCCCCGAGCCTGAATTATGACTCATATAGTTATAGAAACAACTCCCCACTAATATTTCATAGATTGAGAAGGCATTAGATAGTGAGATTGAGTTATCTTTCTTAATTAAACATTTTGACTTTATCAAGACAAATTATACTACATGTACCTATCTGCTTATACTTAGAATTACCTACTACGTACCAACTACCTAATACTCCTAACTTAAAACCTTCTCTATATACGGTGGCTTGAGCTGACATATAAGACTATGATATATTTACATGTTATTGTATAACTATAAGTATATAATTGAAACTTTGAATCCTATTTAATTATCTCTGCTTGTCATTATTGAGTGAATTTCAAATTATCCGTTTGTGCTTTGATAATTAATTAAAATGTTAGTACCAGGATAAAAAGAGTTAGAAAATACCATGCAGATGATTTTTCACAGAACCCATTTGCATGTATTCATAAACAAGAATCCTCTGATCTCCATCTGCGCAATATCCTATTAATTCAACAAGATTTGGATGTCGAAGACGACTCAACATCATGACTTCAGCAAGGAACTCTTTGTTCGCTTTCGTTCCCTGTCTATCTAGCTGCTTAACAGCCACAACCTTCACACAAATAGTTTCGTTAACTAATGATATAAAAGCGTACTTTTAACATAGGCAAATTGGATTCTAATAATCAGAAGTATGATCCATTAGGAAGTAATAATCCATATGAACAATGTGATCAGTACCACTCCTAACTTTACTAATAAGTGCAATTTCATTCTAACAGAAAAATAACTTCGTTGAAGCTAACGAGCAATTGATTGATTTTTGCCTCAATCATAATGTTGTAAATTGTTTAGGAACGGCATTGATCAAAGTTGGGGCGGACAGAGTTACTTCTTTGCTATAGTAGGATTGCTCTTAGCAACGAAAGACAAAATTATGAGTGTCATTTATCACTTCTCTGCTATATACAATTATCAGCCAATGGATCATAGTTTAGATTATTAAAACTTTTACCTATAACACAAAAGCGAAAACATGTTGACACTAGTAAATATCTAGGTCACTAACCTGGCCAGTACCCTGGAGGGTTCCTTTAAAAACTTTTCCAACTCTATTCTCACCTAGTAGAGTTTCTCGTCGGAAATTCTTTGTGGCCATGGCCAACTCTCGGAACCCAAAATTACGGGCTGGGTTATCCGCAACTTCATTGGATCCATTTATGTTGGTGGTAGCGCTTTCATGATTTTGGTTATTGGGTTTACTAGCGGGGACTGATGATGTATCCATAGTAATTACTGAAACAAAATCATATTACAAAATTAGAGTTATGTGGAATGGTCCGAATTAAAGCTAGTGCATAGTTGATTTTCTTCAAACTGTAAGGAATGTGTGAATCTTTTAAAAGAAAGAAACCAAAGATTTTATTTACGCCTCCATTATTCAAGATAATGAAGCAAAGATATATAAATTAATGATTGAGAATGTTACATGCTATTCCTATCAAAGGGCATGCTTTTTATTGGTATTAAGGTGAGTTGGCAAATTGTCCATCCAAAGGCCGAACTTAGTGGGGCGTTACATAGCGCGGAAAGGCAACATAGCGCCCTATAGCGCCGCCGCACACCACTACCGCCGGCGCTATGGGGTCTGAATTTTGAATCCAGGCGAAAATCATCACGTCGTTGCCCACCCTTCTCCACTCACACACATATATATACATACATATGTATGTATAAATTGAAGGGGTTATATAACACCCTTACCCCTATACCCTCTTTTGATATAAAGTCCCATAAAGCCCCTCAATCAGGCATTTTGCCACTTGTCGCATAACGCTCTCAAAAGGGTTTTATGACTACACATGGTCTAATGCGGTTGAGGGTCTAAGCCCGAAGGTCAAGAAAATATGTAAATTTAAAAATAGGTTTAAAAGGTGTTTGTTAGCTGTGTTCTGATAAAAGAAAAGAAAAGAAAAATGAAATATGTTATTCATGTTTACTATTCTTGTTTTGTCCATACATTAAATGTATTATAATCGAATTTGTCAGTGTACCTCTTCTTTTGATCCATATTTTGGGATACAAAAGGTGACTAATTTATCTAACTAAAAGGTCATGCCTTTTGGTTACACATAATGTAGTAAAATAGACATCCATGAGTGCACTGTTTGATGATCGATATTTTGATATAGTGCACTATCTGAATAAACATAACTTGAATGATGGAAACACTGTTGATGTTATTCTTGTTGTAGTTAATGATGGGGAAACTAATGATAACAAACAAGGATGTAATTAAATCTATCAAAGCAAATTATTATTTAGTTGAAAAATCATTTTATTGATAATGATTCCCGAGTTGCCAATGATGTAAGAATGGAATATATGAATGATAATTCCTCAATGAAGATTTATGGATAATGATGGAGAATTTTGATAGTTGGACTTTATTTTTGGATTACAAATCTTGTTAGGCTAGGGGGTGTGGATTGGCGCCACGCCACCTCATGAACTTTAGTACCCCCATTTAGTTAAACCACCCAACCTCCGTTAAAAAGGGGCGCCATCCTGGCCTTCTGCCAAAGGAGTAGCGCGCGAGAGAGATGAAATCAAGGGACCCCACCTAATGTAAACCAATCAGATTTTTTTATTTATCTTTTTTTAATATTGTTAAAAAGAGGCTTTATAAGTGGCGTTATTCCACACCGTGCAAGTTAGTGATAAAGCCCTCTGCTTTTGTGTCGCTTACGTGGCATAATAAAGCCCCTAGGGCTTTAAACCACACCCTCTAGCCTTATTGACTTTAGATGACGTGTATAACTAATAATGTTAGTTTTATATTTTATAGATATACTAGGTTTTGACTTCGTGCATTACACGGGTTGAATAAATTTAATTTTATATACTAAATTATTAAAAAATATATCTTTAAAAATCCCATTTATTATACAGGTTGAACAAATATAATTTTATATACTAAATAATAAAAAAATTATATCTTTAAGAACCTGTAAACTATACTGAATAAATGTAATTCTATATACCAAATAATAAAAAAATATCTTTAAAAACCCTGTGTATTACACATGTTAAATAAATGTAATATTGTATACTAAATAATAAAAAGTTATATCTTTAAAACATCATTGATCATGTACGGGTTAAATAAATCTAATTTTATATACTAAATAATAAAAAAAGTCATATCTTTAAAAATCCAATGCATTACGCTAGTTAAATAAATGTAATTTTGTATAGTAAAAATTAAAAAAAAAATACATATATTTATATAATTCGAATTTGAATATGTTATTGGATTTGGTTTAAAAATCATAATTTTGATTCAATTTAATTCGATTTGATTACACCCCAATTTAAAAAATCAAAAACAAAATATTCGCTTCTATTCCTATTTAGTGTTTTATATTTAAAATTTGGCCTAATGTCTAATAAGTTATTTTGTGTATTTTGTTTGTAGTTTTAATTTTTGATATCAACGAATTATTGTTTTCTGAAGTTTAAGATTATTGTTTTGTGTTCTTTATCAAAAATATCTTAAATTAACAATTTAATATGAAGATAACATTTTATTAGAAAAATAGAAAGATTCTATCCGACATTGAAAGTAAGATGAGATATAATATTAATTTATTATTTATTTAACTAATATAAGATAAATATGGAAAAGAGGTGGGAAAATAAAAAAAAAACATCTTTAATGAATAACATGTGTCACACATTGTTTCATTTATTCATCCATAATCAATGCAAGGTGTTAAATACATCCAAAAACACGTCTAATTAGCTGGTACATTAGATTTTTACAATTACACAAAAATTATTCATTTTTACTCAACCCTACAAATGTGTTTACCAATACTAATATTTCTATATCTTCACTACCTTTTACATTTTATTTTTAATACTCAAATTTTTTAATTAATATATTTTCTGATTTAGTATTATAAAAATATTAATAATATAATTAAATGTAATTAAATTCAACATACTATAATTAAATAATTAAACTTAACTAAGTACTTCCTTATACTTTAGTACAAAAAGATTAAAACTACTAACAGACTTGAATAAACTAAAAACACGTGACTAAAACTAAAAACTAAAGTCAACTAATTACTATCTTACTGTTTAGAAGAAAAAGATTAAAAGCAAAACAAAAAAAAAAAGCTATTTCTATTATGACCGTTTAAAGATAAAGAAAAACAGAAAACAATTCTTTTAACACCAAGGGCCCCTAAGATGCTACCTCTTAATGGAAGCATTAAGAATTTTAGCAATAAGAAGGTAAAAGAATGTGACATGTGAGGATTTATCATTCAAAGGTTACCTTTTAACCATTCAGACTTGAGGTTACCTCTTATTTATTCAAAGGTTTTAAACCATTAAGAGATAGCATCTGAATGATAATTAAGAGGTTACCAAACAGCCCCTAACTCCATATGCAAATGCACCGCAGGAAGGTAAGAACAACCTCTCAAATGTACATTTCCTCTTATGCTAATTTTATTGTTGCTCATACCATATCACCCAAATGCACTTCTAAATGCGGTTCATTCGGTCTGGTCTTCAATGAATATGTGTCATACCTTGTTTTCTTTTATTAGACCAATGTGTGAAATTACATAATTAAAAGTACATAAGTTGGTCTAGTGGTTAGTCACTTGATTTTTTCTCCTTGAGGTTCCAAGTTCAACTTCCACTGGCATCACTTTAAAGGACATTGGTGGTGGCAATAGTTTAGAACTAGGCTTCTCTGTAGGTCGCCAGTTCGAAACCGAGCCGAACTGGGTATTACCGCAGTGGGCCTTAGGTCGCCAGTTCGAAACCGAGCCGAACTGGGTATTACCGCAGTGTGCCTTAGGGTGGGCGGGTTTTACCTGGAACTTGTGGCTTGGTCGTTCGGGTATGCATCCAACTCTGACCGTTGTTGATGAGTGAATTTATTTGCTCGATTGAGAGCATCCCAAGATACTTCTTCGGTAATTTAGTTGAGCGTTCATAAAAGAAGTACACGTGTTATTCATTAAAAATATCTATTTTTTTTATTTTCCCGCCTGGTATATAGTATAGAACAGATTTGTATTATTTAAAGCTCATTTTTTTAAGTTTATAATTAAATAAAGAGTAAATTGCCATTTTAGTCCCTGAGTTTTGTCCAAATTTGTCATTTTAGTCCAAATAGTTTTTTTTTTCACCTCTGGGTCCCTGACTTTTCCCTTTTGTTGCCATTTTGATCACATACACCAAGGGGCTGTTTGGCTAAGCTTATTTTTTTTACTTATTTACTTATTTGCTTATTTGAAAAGCAAATAAGTCATAATGGAATGACTTATCACATGATAAGCTAACCCAAACACCTTTTAACTTTTCAAAAGTAAATAAGTAAATAAGTCACTAAAACAAGCTTAGCCAAACAGCCCCTAACTCCATCCAAAAACCCCATCTTTAACCAGGGGTATTTTGGGGATTTCATTTTAAATGTTTCCAATTGCCATTTTGATCCAATTCCAAAAAATCAAAAAAATTTCAAAAAATCAAAAAAATTCCAAAAAATTCTAAAAAATCATAAAAATTCTAAAAAATCCAAAAAATTCTAAAAAAACCCAAAAAATCCGTTTCGGCGCGAACCGTTTCGAACCCGAACCGTTTCGAGCTGAACCGTTTCGACGCGAACCGTTTCGACCCGTACCGTTTCGACCCTAACCGTTTCGACCCTAACCGTTTCGACGCGAACCGTTCCGACCCGAACCGTTCCGAACCGTACCGTACCGTTTCGAACCGAACCGTGCCGTATCGAACCGAACCGTTTCGACCCGTACCGTTTCGAACCCGAACCGTTTCGAGCTGAAACGTTTCGACGCGAACCGTTTCGACCCGTACCGTTTCAAGCCGAACCGTTTCAAGCCGAACCGTTTCGAACCGAACCGTGCCGTATCGAACCGAACCGTTTCGAGCTGAACCGTTTCAGTGTTAGTGTTAGTGTTATTAGTGACTGACCGCCAACAATAAATAAATATCTTTGTGGTTCACCAACATAGCTGAACATGAGTAATATCGTGTTAGTGTTATTAGTGACTGATCGCCAACAATAAATGTAAATTCATTTATGTAATTGTATGCATTTGGATGAAAGTTAAATGTACGAGTATAACAACATGCGTAGTCGTTGGGGTGAATAATGCCCCACTCTAGGGCGTTTTGCGCCATGTGACAGCTCAGTCAGCAATGAGGCACTATTGAGCGTTTTTACATAAGAGGTGTAGTGGGGATGTGGGGATTGTGGGGCATTATGTTTGTAATAAAATAAAATAAAAAAACAATTTAATAAATGCTATTGGCCAAAACAACGCAAACTCAAATCTGATTGGACAAGATCTCCCCCCTTTGGCGTGATTTATAAAACGCCTGCACAAAAAAATTGCCAACCACGCCCATGCGTAGTGGGGATGTGGGCGTGATTGAGCCCCAAAAACGCCCAAAAGGGCAACCACTACGGGTGGTCTAAGCACAATCTAATTGATATTTGTTCGCTTCCCACTACATATTTTTTATTGTCTAACTAAGAATATATGGTCATTTTCAAACATGATTAAAAGTACCATTTGTTAGATTGAAATGAATGAAAGATTGAAACTTTTTCCATCGCGAATTTCGTTTTTTTTCCTTTCACAATTAAATATACTAAGAAAACATGTTAAACTATTTTAGAATCTAATCGGTTATTTTACCATTGTCATAATTAACTAAATATAAATAAAATATAACCAACTATTTTTAACAATACAAAATATATACTAATCAATAATATGTTAATAACTTCGAGAACCACTTTAACTCTTATACAACTCAATATATAAGCTTATTAGAATAAATGTATATTTCAATACGGTTAGGATCTTTTAATATATTCTATTTAATGTTTTTTTTTTTTTAAAAAAAAACTTATGAGCATACGCTAAATAATCTGGATATACATATTTTTATACGTTGAAATAAAAAATATATATATAGGGAGATAAACTTAAAGTAAGAGTAGGCAGAGATAAATAAACTTTTTTTTTTAATTTATTATTTTCTTATATTTGATTATGTCATTCTCGATAGTATATAGCTTCTAAACTAAAAAAAGCCCATATACATACGTGTGTGGCCACACTCACTTTTCATTATCTAATTAAGGTAAGTTAATTAGTTTTTTTTAAATATTAGTTATACTTATAAAAGGTTAGGAGTTGTGTGCTATACAACTAAAGGGATAGAAGTTCAAATCATGCAACTTACACATGATATTGGTATAATTATGTTAGAAAGTTTAGGGTTGTTAAAAAAAGTTACCAAATGTTGTTTGAATATTGATTTTTTTTCTTTAATATAGTGTTGTTGAAGGGTATTAATAACGTACTATAAAGTTACAAGGTTTATTTAAATATATTGACAAATTGTCTGAAATCAAGAAGACTGCAGTTGTGAATGATTGAAAAAATAACCTAAAACACAAAATCCAAGTTCTTACATCAAAATAGTTTCTGTCATTGTATATGTTTATTCCATCATAAACAGAATGCACCAAGACATCATAATTTCTCTCATTATGAATTAACAAAATAATTGTAAACATGGATCGAATCTCTTAAAGAACAAAAGGTGGTAATTAGTCTCTCCTATTGTCTTATATTTCAAAAGTACTTTTTATACATGCATGCATGCTGAGATACATACCTGGAGGTTGAGAAGTGGGGTGTCCTTTTGCTTGTGCGTCACGCAAATCCTCTTGTTCATTGATATCTGATTCCTTGCTTCCGAAGCAGGGCAGACAATTCATATCTCATGCTCACATATGTTATCTCTATCATGAATTATAAACGACCCACGAATGAAGATTCGTTCAAGGAAATTGCACCGAGTTGTAAACCAATGTTTCTATCTTACATATATGTTTATCTTTAAAGCTCAAATCATATATATATATCAGAATTTAGTCATTTCGTAATGACATTGTAAACGTGGAAATGTGAAGGAATTTTTCTTGACTGGACAAAGGAGGGGATAGGGTCCTCCATGCTCCGAATAGAGGGACTTGCAGGAGGACCCCCCCGAATGCAGGAAAGCCATAAAGAAAGACATTTGGAGAGGACAAGAATTACATGGTTTTGGGAAAGCTTTTGGATGGAGGAAATTGTAGGGTTACAAATAGCCTTTGCTCTTTTATTTTCCTAAAATAGGTAGGTAGTGAAGTGAAGATATATGTGTTCTCATTTTGGAAGACTGTTTCATGTGAGAAGAGAGAATAGAATTCATTTTTCATTTTTATATAAATTAGAAATACAAGAAAACCGTTAAAATATAACGTCTATAAATCTATCTTAAAGTTAAAAAAATAAAAAAAATACATACACAAATTTTATTTATTTATACAATCTACACATCTACGAATTAAATTCTATACACACTACCAAGTGTGACGCTAAGTTGGGACCCTGACCCCTGTTTTTTTTTTTTTTTTTTGCTTGTAAGTGTAAAGTTTACCGAATATTTCAGAAAAAAATGTACGCATTGAGTACACTCTCCGCTATTTTTTCTTTAAAACTTTCGGCCTCCATATTTAAAAGTTCAAAATTTGCCAAGACTGTTAGAGCCTATAACAACAGACCTCATATGTCGTCGCTATAGCCTATCACGACGACACCTTGTCACAAACAGAGTTGTCAGCATTAAGTTGTGGCTAAAAGGTGTATTGTTCGTCGCTACAACAACGACACATCATTGCGATAGTTCTAATTTAAAAAAAAAATTGGTTTCTAGGTTTTTTGGCAGAATATTTAAATACAAAACCTGTTCAATTCTAATATACATAACCATAAATCTTAAAATATTTAAAATGTTAAATTTTAATACTAACCAAGACGATTAAAAAAAATGTAGTCACAAATCTTATACAAACACGATACTGAGAAAACAAATCTTTTAGAAAAACATCTATTGTGACCTATTGCCACAATATTTTTTTGATTCATGTGACCAAACACATCTTTTAGAAACCTCTAGTCACACTTGTAATTTAAAATGTGACATTCACTAGCCACATTCACAATAAGTTTTAATAATGTGACTAAAACATAATTTATATGGTCACTTGCGAATTTGTGTGACCAAAAGTATGGTTATTAGTCACTTATAAATATTTATGTGTGGCTAAAAGAAAAATATGACTATAACTAATCTTTGGTCACATCTTAGTCGTTTTACGTGACCATCCACCCTACGCCTGCAATTGGACCCTAATCCATCACCTGCTGCTATAAGTTTAACTTCAACGCTTATCCAGTTTTAGAAAATTTTGATAATATCCAATATCCATAGTTCATCAACATCGGTTAAAGCTCGTCTTGGTTTGGTAGGTGATTTACACCAAAAATTTTAAGAAAATTAGGTTATAGAATTAGAAACCTAATAACTTACTGGTTGTGAATTTAGTTTTGTTCGTATGTGGTTTTATAGGTTTTTCTGAATTTAGTTCGGCCGTGAGTTGTCGAATTACTTTGAAGTTTGAAATTAGGGCTTGCAATTATGTAGAATTTTTATTTGTGTGTCGTATTATGAATCTTTCCAGGTATTATGATGTTGGGCTTCACATGTATATGATTAAAGATGTAGATATATATGAATATTTATGTATTTCCATGTTGTATGTAGAACTGCGATTATTGTTGTAGTGTGATTTTGGATGTTCAACTTTTCTTTAGTCAACTTATCTAAGGGAATGCCTCCGAATAAATCGTTTATTAGTTTCGATGTTAATGCCTGCAAATTATTCAATCTTATGTGGTTATGATAATGTTGAGATAGTGTTAACTTGTCTGGTTAGGGACATTCAGTTTTTTTTTATATTGGTTTTTAATAAATTCGAATGATATCTTGAATCTTCATGTGTGTATTACTGTCAACTCAAGGCGTGTTATGCATATTTAGTGATATGTGTGTATAACAATTTTCTTTTCTATGTAGACCCGTGAAAAGTGTCGCATGCATTGTAGCTGGAACTTCAAAACTACTTTTAGTTAATGACAGAATCCGGTACAACCTTCTTTTATGATTTGTATATTACGTTACTATGGAGATTAGCATGACAAAAAGAACATTTGATGAATTACTCAAGGATGCCTAAAATAAAGCTTTAGTTTTGACTCCCTTTTTTTCATGCGAAGGTGATTAAAAGCCTTATTTCAGGCTCAATGATGAACCGCAACAAAGAGGAAGCAGTGAAGGCCAAACAACTTGCAGAGAAGATGATGGAGATCAAAGACTTCTCTAGGTCCCTAAAGACTGCACTTAGGGCCCAACCACGCTTTATCATGAACTAGAAAACATTTCTTAGTTAATTTTGGTATGTGAAGTATATTGTTCCACTGAGAAGAATCATACGACACTGATAAGGACTGGTATGTAATTCTCAAAGTTGAGGCTTTAGCTGATGATATAACAATTAAAATACAATACATAAAATTTGCTCTTACACTCAATCCTGACAAAAACAAGTTTTCTGAAAGCCTAATGAATTCCACTCTTTCTTTCACACTTCACTTGTTTCAACTTATCAACGTATAAAAGATTCACCATCTTCAATCTTCCATTTCAGTTGGTTTTGCTATTGTTTCATTGATGGACAAGAGAGTTGAAGCCATGCTAGAGTTCAAACCCACCGCCACCCAACTGTTGAAGCACCCGCTCGCTATTGCCGCTTTGGTGCCTAAAGATGTTGTCAGTGCCCTCTCTGGTACTGCTGGCAAATATATTATTGCACCTCTTGACCGGATTAAACTCATCATGTAGGTCTCAAATTCAAATTTAATCTAGATTGTTGTGTTGTTTTAATTCTAGTTGTATCGCCCCCTTAACCCAACAAAAATGTAACCAAACCATAACTATAACTTCAAGATATTTTTAATGTTCTATATAGGTGTGAAATGGTGTAAATGTGTGTGAAAGTATATTGTTAGGCCCTATAGGTTTATGTATTAGTAGTTTTGTGGGTATTAGAGTGGGCTTAGGTGGTTTTGGGCCTAGGGTTTAGGGATAATGCTCCATAATCTACTTACTATAAATAGTAAATCACCATTAGAAGCATGTGGTTGGTGAAATTTTTTTTTTGAAGAACTTGTATTAGACAATCTATTGTATGCAAGTTTAATCATCAATCGACAATCTTTCTTCTTCATCTATTTTCTTATCATTGAATCTTAGCTTGTTTGTGTGATTCTGCCACCAAACAAGCTTGTGTGGTATCGTTGTGATATCATATCGGGACTAACAATTGGTATCAGAGCCTATCGAACCTGTTTCCAGGCTCGGATCTGATATCACACGGATTCTGCATTTTGGACTATGCTGGTTACTGTTTTCTGTTCGTGTTTCTGCTTGAGGACCTGCATCTCGGACCCATCTCCCATCATCTCGGATCATCTTCAAGGCATCTCAGATGATCTCAAACAACATCTCAGATCATCGACTTTGAAAATTGTCTTCATCTCGAACCTGGTAAGCATCTCGAACCAAACCCAAAGCATCTCGGACCATTTCTATTAAAGATTGCCAACATCTCGGACAACCTTCATAGCATCTCGGACACCCTTCACATCATCTCGGACAACCTTCAAAGTATCTCGGATAAAGAACCTTGAAAATTTCCTTCATCTCGGATAGTATTCAAGTCATCTCGAATACTGTTCAAGTCATCTCGGATATTGTTCATTGAATTTAGCCTGCATCTCGGATAAACATCTATGCATCTCGGATAGTCTGTCATCTCAAACACTTCATCTCGGACACTTCCTCATCTCGGACTCTTGATCATCTCGTACACTCCATCATCTCGGAACAATTTCATCATCTCGGAACAATTTCATCATCTCGGAACAGTTTCATCATCTCGGAAAATTTCATCATCTCGAATTGAACATGTTGAACCCAAAAAGTGTTGTGACTGCTGCAGATCTTACCAATGCTACCCTTGCTGCAATTCAGACACAGTTTTTGGCTTTTCATCAAGAACTCGATCAAGGTATTGGCACATCCACCAAAGTTCCAAGGCTTCTGTGCGGAGATGACTACTATGAGTGGAAGTTCAGGTTTAAGCAGTATTGTAAGGCCAAGGAGCCTCACGTTTGGAGGAGTATTAGGAATGGACCATGTACTGTCATGTACAAGACTGAAGATGACCCTCTAACCCAGATTCCAAACCTGAAAACATATGGACCGAATAAGACATGAAAATTAGTGAAGAGGATGAAGGTGCAAAAAGAACTCTCTCAATAGCACTTGGACCAGACATTTCAATCGCAGTTAGGAACTGCAGTAGTGCAAAAGAGTTTTGGGATAAGCTGATAAACTTGTTTGAGGCTAACGCTGATATGATGGCAAGCAAAGTGAACATGATGAATCCACAGTTCAGTTCTTTCAATCACATTTTTGGCGAGACCGTTGAAAACCAGATAAGGAGATTCGTCAAACTTGTGTCACAAATGGTAAGTGCTGGAATCAACATCTCAAACAGTGGAATGAATCGCCAACTACTGAACTCGTTGCCAAAGAGCTGGGATGCCGTTGTTTCTATGATAAAGCGTACGAAGAATCAGAATGAAGTTACACTTACTGAGCTGATTGCAACAATAAAGTCTTATGAGATCGATTATCAGCAAAGAGAGAGCTCAATCATAAGAATTCATTGATCGTCGCCGACATGACTAGTCCCAACAATGCTTCCTTGATGTCTCAGGGTCAACCCAATTTGGTTTTCAGTCCAGTTCATGGAGTTGTAAACAACAATCCAAATGTCGTGTTCAGTCCTATACCAGCGCAAAAGACCAATGATGTGCTTAAAATACAACATATAAATTGAATCAAATAAGGTATAAAAACAACCCCTTTTTAGTACTAATGTTGGGAAAAGTGTGTTTCTTTGTTTCTTTTTAATTTACAGGGTCAAAAGAGCTTAAACGCACAAAAGGAACAAATTAACGGCAAAAACCAACATAAATACAAAATAAGAGAAGTTGACACTTCATACCGACCCTCTGAGCTTCACCCCAAGGCCAAAAATAACAAGTCAGAAGGCTGACATGGGGCTGTGCCACCCTGACACGGGGCTGTTGTGTCACCCGGCTATTTAGGCTGTACCGTACAAATGTAACACGTGTCATGAATAAATAAAAAGACTGTATTTGACTGATATTGATGTTTATATGTGATATTGGATGTGTTGGTAAATCCAAACGTTGATAAAAATTCTGTTGGCAACAATAAGATAAACGCTTATCGCGTAACGAACAAAATATGAAACGAACGTCGGTGACCACCCAATCAATGTTAAAATCCTAAAAATAGTCTGTTATGATTAGAATAGTAATTTTAATCATGTTCGGAAGGAAAAATAAATTAAAATGCTAAGAAACTCTATTTTTCGAGTTTGAGCGCTGATGTGGTCTAAATTATACATATTTTATGTCAATATTTCCTACACTTTTGAGTGGCTTTATGGTTGTTTTTTTATTAAAATCCACTTGTAGTTGGTTCGTTGTTGAAGTTTGATTAGTTTTAGTGGAAACAAGGTAAAATGATTCAGTTAAGTGAAAAAAGATAAGAATGACGTGTTTCTAATTAACAGTCAATCATCATGTCGTTTATATAATTATTATTTCAGGTCTTAATCAATAAATATAAATGAATATGAGAATAGGAAATAAATACATAAAAACTAAATGCTACTGATATAGCTTTAGTTGACATGAAATTGACTTTCGGATGAATTAATATTGTGCAATAATATTGTGGAGATATAAATATGATACATCTATTTGGTGCAGGAAAAAAATACGTAATGGAGATCTCAATTAAATATTTGAAGTGAAAGAAAAGTATTAGTAATTAGTAGAGGTGAGCTAACTTAATTATGTATGTCTTGAGATGGGCTTGAGGGAGTTGCCATATAATTTTCGTTAACCTCTGTGGAGGTTTTGGGCTATTATTATTAATTTCGAAGACATCAATTAGAGTGGACGGCAGAAGGTATCAAGGAGGCGGCTGAGGGGAACACTTTTGAGAAGATTAGAGGCCGATTTCAAGAAGGAGAAGCTGATTCAAGATTCTAGGCTGCGATTCAATATTCGTGTCAGGGTTCGTAAAATAGTTAGTTTCTTGGTTTTCGATTACTTTGTGTTTTCAAATGCATGAACATGTTTTGCTATTTATCTCAGACTTGTTTATTGTTTATGAATATGTTTCTTGGCTAGTCATATTTTCTACCCGGGTTTGTGATGAATATTTGTTGATAATTAGGAATATTTTGGTATTTGGTGATATAATGATGGAGTGATATTAAAGTAAAAGACCTAATTATTTTTGGCTAGATGTGTGTGCGTGCTTTATTATAATTTATTATCGTTCAATCGTTCCTCATGTGTCTTTGTAAATGTCTTTCATGTATAGATGCATGTTGGGTTACCTACTTTGTGTTTGTAACTAGTTTATGGTTTATGGTGCACGTATTCCATAGGAACATTGTTTGATAATTTACAGGAGTTTAGTGTTCTACCTATTCTTGAGACCGGAAGGAGATAGATAGTTAGGATTATCTTTGGTGCTAGGTATTTAGGTGTAGTGAGACCGGGAGGAGATCTATCTAAGCTCCCTAGTATTATTTATTTTCCTAAGTCTTGTCAAGTGTTTTTACGTTACCCCGTACACTCTAGGGTGTATTGTGATTAGTGAGACCGGGAGGAGATCTAGTCTTTGGGTACTTTAGTATTGTTGGAGAGATCGGGAGGTGATCCAACCCATACCAGTGAGCTTTATTTGACCTTTAGGATCTTAGGAGAAGCTGATGAGACCGGGAGGAGATTCAACTTATCTTTAGTGTTAGAGTGTCATATTTTTAGAACCTGGTTCCATCATAGTTACCATTGCCGAGAGAAAATCGATAGTCACGAATAGGATTCCAAACCTGGGTAGTACATTCTCATCCTTGATTTCACCTTAGTAGCCTTCAGCCTGCGTCTAGGTAGTCTAGTTGTCTTAGTTAATTCCTTTAGTTTAATTAGTTAAACCCCCAAAATCCAAACAAATCAAATAAACCTGTTAAGTAATTAGTTGAGTCAGAGTCTAGTGTAGCGTCGCTAGTGTCTCGTGGGTTTGATACTCGGACTTCATTAAGCTTTACTACGTACGATATGTACACTTGCCTGTCAGTGGTCTAGCATTTAGAGAGTCTTAGTTTATAAATTTAAAACTAGGGTGTCTAGATTAGGTTAGTTTTTATTAGACTATAATTTGCACATCAAGGTTTTGGCGCCGTTGCCGGGGACACTTAGGCAATTCGTTATTAGCTTTGACTGATCTTATTTGTTTAATTGGTCTTATTTGTAATTTGAGTCTTAGGGTTTAAGTCCTAGAGTTTGTGTCTAGTAGTAGTGTGTCGAGTCATTATTGTTGTAAATATCTTTTATTAGTTAGTTAGTTTTTTTTCTTTCCTCTCTCTACTTTGTGCTGTTTTTGCTACTCTTTTCATGGCAGGTTATCATAGCGAGTACCATCCCTATGTTTGGGAGTTCGTGGAATCATGTCAAGTGTTCGCTCAGATAACATCAACAACACAGGACCAAGGAGATCCAAGGTTTCCCAAAATGCTCGCCATTCTTGAGCGAATGTTTGAGACACTGAGTCAAATGATTAAGGAAAGCATGAATCAGCATGTGGATCTAAGGTGTCAACATTGTGGTGGACCACACGGGTACGAAGATTGTCCGGTTTACATGAATCAGAAAAAAAATCAAAGTACAATACGGTCTACATGGGATGATTACTATGATAATGATATTGGCTTTGAGAGCTATGGGGGAGAAGAAGTAGTAGAGATAAATGAGGTTGAAGAGGAGCTTCCCAATAATCTAGAGTTGTCTGATATAGGGCTGGAGACGACAACGGTCGATTCAGTCCCACCTCCGGTTAAACAGGACGTGACCCCTAATTGGTATTCCACGCCATGGTATTACGGTCCTGAACCCATTGATGATGACTTCTGGAGAGACGATGATGAGAGAGAAGAAGCTAAAGAAGAACCATTTGCCAAGATGGATGATGAGGAAATTGAAGAGCATATACCATCTTGGGAAGATGAGTTGGTTGGTTTACCAACACTTATAGATGAAGAATTTGACCCGGTTGGTAATCTAGCATATCTAGAGACATTACTTGAAAAGAAGCCAACTATGGAGATCAAACATGCACCAAACGGAGAAGAAGATGAAGTGGCTGAGGAATTTGATGGCTGGCCCATGGAGAGGTTAGAAGATACATCACCCCCACAATTACTAACATGGGAGAAGTCACGGAGAAGCTTGGACCAACATAGTCTGAGGGTGCAGAGATGGTACAAAAGGAAGCATAATGGAATATTGAAGTGCGAAGACAACCACCATCCTCACTATATGTCACATGTCAGGTTTGGTCCAGGTAAATTTAAAGTTTGGTGGTTTGACCCGGTTGAACGCTTAAAAATATTTTCTAGTTTCATCATTAATCTCTTAATACACAATGATGAACAATTAAAACTAAATGGGTTGGATAGAGGTTGGATAAAGGAGAAACTTCCTGATTAAATTTAAGTGTGGGGAGGTTTCATAGAGTTTGTGTAGAGTCGTAGTTTTGTATATTGAGTCTAAATTAGTCGGTTTGAGTTTTTTTAGAGTCGGTACTGCTTTGGTTTTTGTTTGTTTTGTTTATGCATGTTTGAATCGTACCACTTGTACTCAATCTCCATTCGGGTGATTTTGGAGCTGCTTTTCGAATATCAAGCATTTTCCAAGTGTACTAGTCAGAGTCGAAGCCGATCGCGAATGAAATGCTATACGATTGAGCTGGATTGGACGAGAGTGTTTGGAGCATACGCTTATATTACCAGCTAAGTCCTTTCCAATTTGGCCTTAGTCTTTTATTTCTTAATTATTTTTACTTTTTTGAGTCGGTTTCCATCCTACATTGAGGGCAATGTAAAGTTTAAGTGTAGAGATGGGAAACTATCGTTTAGTGTTTAGTTAGTAGAGTTCGAGTCATAAAATTTGAAAAAATACAAAAAAAAAAAAGTTCAAAAATTTTAAAAAAATTAATTAAAAGAATTAAAAAATAAAAAAATGAAAAAAATAGAAAATGTCTCTTGTTTTAGATGTTTGCATAATAAAAGCGGAAAGTGATAGAAAAATCAGGTTTTGTTCAGGTTTCAAATAATGATAATATGAGAATAAAAAGTTAAGCTCGTGTCTAATTTGGGATATGTGAGTAGGCCCGATCCGGTTTTAGGTTCCTTTGATCTTAATATACCTAATTGTTAGTTTGCTAGTGGGTTCTCATCTAGGAAAAGTAGGGAAGCCGAAACCGCCAAAAATTGCATAAGGGATGCCGTTATAAGCCAAAATTTTTAGAATTTTTTATCAAAAAAGAAAGAAAAAAGAAATAAATGAGCTAGACCGAATAAATAGCAAGGCCTATGTAATCTTCGTTTGGGATGGTGACTCTGACTTAGAATGCCTCTAGGATTGTTAAAAAAATGAAAAATTACTGACGCCTACGTTGTCGCTCTCGGGGATGGTGACTCTGGTTGAGACAACCTCTGGGTTAGGTATGCATAGTCTAGTGATCAAAAGAAAAAGAAAAAAAAAGAGAAAAAAGTTTGATTTTAAATTCTTCTGATTATGGTATAAAACGGTTAGGAAATAGTCCAGTGACTGTTCCTTTTGTTTTATAAGCTTGAGGCGAGATTAGGTGAAACAGCAGATTCTCGTGTGAGACCCTAGGTAAATTAACCGAACTTGAACTTAAATTGCATGATAAGGGCTTGGAACCGGGTTTGGGTTTAAGTAGACACATATACTTGCAATCGCGGTTAACATGAGTTTTAATTTTAATAAATAATCTAGATTTTTGAACTTCGGTATTTCTGATTCTGATTCCGTTTGCATAAGTCTTTTTCAGGGATGAAAAAAGTTTAAGTGTAGGGATATTTGATGTGCTCTAAATTATACATACTTTATGTCTATATTTCCTACACTTTTGAGTGGCTTTATGGTTGTTTTTTATTAAAATCCACTCGTAGTTGGTTCGTTGTTGAAGTTTGATGAGTTTTAGTGGAAACAAGGTAAAATGATTCAGTTAAGTGAAAAAAGATAAGAATGACGTGTTTCTAATTAACAGTCAATCATCATGTCGTTTATATAATTATAATTTCAGGTCTTAATCAATAAATATAAATGAATATGAGAATAGGAAATAAATACATAAAAACTAAATGCTACTAATATAGCTTTAGTTGACATGAAATTGACTTTCGGATGAATTAATATTGTGCAATAATATTGTGGAGATATAAATAAGATACAACTATTTGGTGCAGGAAAAAAATACATAATGGAGATCTCAATTAAGTATTTGAAGTGAAAGAAAAGTATTAGTAATTAGTAGAGGTGGGCTAACTTAATTATGTATGTCTTGAGATGGGCTTGAGGGAGTTGCCATATAATTTTCGATAACCTCAGTGGAGGTTTTGGGCTATTATTATTAATTTCGAAGACATCAATTAGAGTGGACGGCCGAAGGTATCAAGGAGGCGGCTGTGGGGAACACTTTTGAGAAGATTAGAGGCCGATTTCAAGAAGGAGAAGCTGGTTCAAGATTCTAGGCTGCGATTCAATATTCGTGTTAGGGTTCGCAAAATAGTTAGTTTCTTGGTTTTCGATTACTTTGTGTTTTCAAACGCACGAACATGTTTTGCTATTTATCTCAGACTTGTTTATTGTTTATGAATATGTTTCTTGGCTAGTCATATTTTCTACCCGGGTTTGTGATGAATATTTGTTGATAATTAGGAATGTTTTGGTATTCGGTGATATAATGATGGAGTGATATTAAAGTAAGAGACCTAATTATTTTTGGCTAGATGTGTGAGCGTGCTTTATTCTAATTTATTATCGTTCAGTCGTTCCTCGTGTGTCTTTGTGAATGTCTTTCATGTATAGATGCATGTTAGGTTACCTACTTTGTGTTTGTAACTAGTTTTTGGTTTATGGTGCACGTATTCCATAGGAACATTGTTTGATAATTTAGAGGAGTTTAGTGTTCTACCTATTCTTTAGACCGGAAGGAGATAGATAGTTAGGATTATCTTTGGTGCTAGGTATTTAGGTGCAGTGAGACCGGGAGGAGATCTGTCTAAGTTCCCTAGTATTATTTGTTTTCCCAAGTCTTGTCAAGTGTTTTTAGGGTACCCCGTACACTCTAGGGTGTATTGTGATTAGTGAGACCGGGAGGAGATCTAGTCTTTGGGTACTTTAGTATTGTTGGAGAGATCGGGAGGTGATCCAACCCATACCAGTGAGCTTTATTTGACCTTTAGTGTAACGCACAGATCTCCTAATCCAAAAAAGTAATATTATCATACTATTATTTAAAAAAATTCGGGCATGACCCGTTCGTATTATGAACAATTCCCTGTAAGACCAACTTGTAAGAACTTAAATACGACACAGCGGAAAATATGAGCCCAAAAATTTCGTTCTTAAAAAGTCACATTAATTACATGAAGACCCAATTCCAAATTGTAATACATTCATTAGAAAGGATTCACAATGTTACATTATATCAAGGTTTCATGACCTATTTAAACAAATCCATTCTTTCACTAACCGACGACCCTTAACATCTCTTATATTCAAAACCAATCCTTAACATAAGTTATGAGACCTTAGAACACCATTTAGACAAGTCCAATGTATAAAACACAAAAAATCCAACAAATCGCCTGCAGCACGGTCCCTCGCGGTGTAACACCTGTGTTACTTCAACCATCAAACGAATGCCAAACCAATGAAATATTATATTTCATACTTGGTATTTGTATAAATGTGTGTATCATTTGCACATATCAATTCTTGTTCGATTTCAAACTCTATATCACTTTCTGGAAGGTTATACGCGCACTGATGCAACAAACACTCCGGAATAGTGACATAGGCTTAACATGCCTTAAAATACCTCTACATAACTTAGAAATAAGTTTTGGATAGTTTGGTATGCCGAAATCAAGTTAATTCACTTATAGGGACTAAATTTGACAAACTGCGAAAGTATGCCAATTTGAACTGTAACAGACATTCTGGAACATGACCATAAGTTAAACATACCCTAAATATCCTTTACATAGCTTAGAAATAGGCTTTGAGGGGTTCGGTGTGCAAAAATAAACTTTTGGGTCATTCAGGGACTAAAAGCGTCAAAAAGTGCACAAGTTTGCACTTTCGCGCATAACTTAGGTTCTGAATACATCCGGACATCCAAAAATTTATGTAAGCACTAAAATATTTTATTTTAGTGTTTTGCATAAGAAAAATCCATTCGTCACGCCATTTGGATCGTTTTTCGCGCTTATGCGCATTCCGTCGTAATTAACCGAACATCGCGATCGTACGGCCAAACGAACCGACATCAGAGATATTTTTGAGCACATTTTAAGTTCCCTATACTTTAACTTCATTTTAGAGCTTTGAAATGGGGTTAACGGGGCTTAAACGTGTCAAAAATGCATCAAATAGCAAGTTTGGAGCTTCAGGGGCCTGTTTTGCCATTTTTCAAACTTCTGGTCTGCAGGTCCTTGTGCACCTCAACACTCTGAGTGTTACGGTGCGCAAGCAGGGGCCAGATGCAGCAACTTGTTTTTAAACAGCTGTTAACAGCCCTTAACACTCCCCAAAGGCCAAGTGCCACATGTTAATCTCTTGTGGTGGGCAAAATCAGTTACCACAACATTCCGACAAGTGTACGGGCGAGATCAAGGCACGTTATCCAAGAAACGATCCTAACGGTGAACCGAAATCTATAAATACCCAACCCACTTCATTGCAAAACCCACTTGAAATCTGAGATTTCTCTAAGTTGGGGTGTTTCATCACCTCATACATGAGAATACTTGGATTATCAATCTTGCGGGGACCCTTTGTAAGTGTTCCTTCGTTCTTTTATCGCTTTTCGAGTCCGAAAGTCAAACTTTGTTTGACTTTCTGCATTGACCAATTTATGGTCAATGCGAAGTTCGTTTGAACTTCATAACGTGAGCGTAATCACGATGGTTATAGTCCCTAGTGACTATACCTACTGATTACCACGTTATCTAGGCTCAGTGACGAGCCGTAGTTTCGGCCAAAATGCGCATTCTTGCGTGTTTTGTAACCAAACTACTCTTAGGTATCAAAACCGTTTGTTTTGATACCAAACTTGTTTTCTGACTTAGTTAAGCATGTTTCAACATGCTTAGCTCGTCACTTTTAGTTTTGTGCTTGTCTAGGGTCGTAAGGGTAAGCGATCTAATCAATCGCTTATGCTTTCGAACCCGACCCGTTTGGTCGATCATTAGGATCCGACCAAGCACATTAGGTGACCATAGTATATAGGGAATAACCTTCCGAGGTTATACCCTATGGTCGCTTCGTTTAAGTAGTTGTATGATAGGTAGTTTATATGCCTTAGGTAAATTACTAAAATGCCCTTTTGACGCCAAAATTCATTTTAAGCATATGTAACATAATTTTTGGTATCTAAACTGATTTGGTAACAATATTAGACATGTTAAGGCATATTTTACTTGTCATAGGACTAGTTAGGCGATCCGAACGCGTTTTACGCGAACAACGCGTTAAAGTAGCATAAGCTACCTAAACGGGTCGTAAGCACTTAGGTTAGGTTTCATTTAGTATGTAGACTTTGTTAAACCATATTACACGAGTCTCCATACTCGTTTGGTTTACGAACCCTCATTCTATCCAATCCTCCAATTTAGGTCCGGTTTATTAACATAGTTACCTATATTAGGTGCCGTTTGATATCCGCGATCTCTAGCATTGTTTGGTTGTTACTCAAGGACTACTAAGCAATCTCAAGTGAGTACATAGACCCCTCTTTTACTGTTTTCCAAACGTTTTGGGGTGGAACACATGTGCCTACTTGTTACTTTCATGCTTTCACATCATATACCTGCTATGTTCATTAGTACATTTATAGTACATGATTTCATTACATTTTATGCTATGTATGCCCATTGTGTGCGTACTTAGTACATTGCCTTACATTACATGCTATGTATGCCCATTGTGTGCGTACTTAGTACATTGCCTTACATTACATGCTATGTATGCCCATTGTGTGCGTACTTAGTACATTGCCTTACATTACATGCTATGTATGCCCATTGTGTGCGTACTTAGTACATTGTTTTACATTACATTTTATGCTATGTATGCCCATTGTGTGCGTACTTAGTACATTGTTATACATTACACTTTATGCTATGTATGTCTTTTGTTGCATACTTAGTACATTTGTTATTCATCACATGCTTACATTTTGGATACACATTACATGATTTACATTAGACATGAACATTTTACTTTGGTAGTTTGGTTTGAGTAAGTGATTAAGTAACGAGGCGTGTGTAATATGATACAAGCATGGTGGATACGCCGCTGGTACTTCCTATATATAAGTGTTTGTATGGTATTACATATCGTAGTGTTATTTGAATCATTTCAGTTTGAGACATATAACATTTTATACAAATAACATACTTTTCACAAGACATTGATTTACAAACAACTTATCTTATACAAACTCATCTTACATGGTTATTCATTTAACCATACATTATTCTCTTATTTATACATATCATCTGATCTTATCGTTTTTCAAATGATTTACAAGACAAAGCAAATTACAAGGTTCATGACTAAACATTTTCTCAAACATAAGTCATGAATCCTATTTTCTCAAAACCTATGTATCTCACGGGCATTTTTATGCTGACGTAACTATTTTCACATGTGTTTTCAGGAGATGATGCATAGGACTTATCAAGACATACTTAGGCGGACCTGTGCCTTAGTGACTTAAAACGAGACAAGAACTAGTTAATTTATGTTATGTACTCTTTGGTTCTTGTTTAAAACAATGTAAACTTTCATGTTTGATTAATAAAACGAAACTTCAATTGCCATGGATTTGAAACAATTAATTCTGTTACAACACACCCCGACGTTTCCGCCACGTTTTGTTGTTCTACGTGGTCGGGGTGTGAAACGCGGGCCGCGTAAGCCTTGGCTTACTTCTTCGCGGGGCGCGACAGCTCCACCGTAAGCTACGGTGGTTACCGTAGCTTACGATGGCCATAAAATCCTTACAGTGAGATGCTACTGCCTTACGGTGACCAAAAAGACTTCAGAACATACCTTAGCTTACGGTGGCTACCGTAAGCTATGGTAGTGCCCAGCTCAACTCCCATTTTAATCACTAAAACTCCCATATTTTGACCCTTACACATCCGAATCATATAAGACTTGTTCCTAATGGTCCGTAAAATATTCCCCTTACATAATTGACTAGAAATCCTTACCCTGGAGTCCTAACCATTAAAAATTACGTTAACATTATATTATTCATGCGCATTAATTTGACCCGTTTGATCTTTTATTATGCACTTCCCGACTTACCTAACCACATTCGACTCTTTTCCATTAGACTTACCTTATCATTACCTTTAATTCATACTCTCTTACATGACTCTAAATAAATTACCAAACAACAAAACATATTAAGTCAAAAGGGTAAGTTTGGGATTCACTTACTTTAAGCGTTCCTATTCGCATTCGCCTTCTTGCCTCTTCTTGACCCATTTGCCTTCCATGCTCATGCGATACCTATCCTTTCATGCCATCATTCTCATGACATTGTTAGTATATATGTTCATTCCATATCAACATCCATTTTAAATTCATAGTTACATTGACTTTTCAGAAAATCAACGATCAAGCATACAAACTCCCAACTTAGTAACTTATGTCCATATTGATGTAGTAGGCCTTAATATCGATACCATATATATTTCATACTCATGTTTTAGAACACATTCAATCGCATGATCAATTATTTACACCATACACATGTATAAACAATCCATTACAACTAACGCTTTCATCATCCTACAATTGTCAACCACATTCAAAGTTACTACTTTAACATAATCTCAATGTCATTTTTTATTAATAAACCCACAAGCTACACATTTAGTGTACATCCATTTCTAGATTATCATTGAACAACTAGTCTGACACATGAGGTGCACCACACCATTCAAGTATAGAGTACAAACTCCTAAAACATACTTTTTACCAAAATCATCTCGTTAACTAATGCCCACATGTATTCCATGAAAACATATATCTCATGCTAATTTCACTATCAAACACCTCATTATCACATTATATACCTAACTACCAAATTCTTGCATACAAATTTCACCTTCTAACTTCACCTAGTCATTTCATCAAACACTTGGCGCACATACAAATTTTTAAGCCTAATGTACAAGTATTTTCATATTTTTTCTTCCTAGTTCTTCCTTTCAATCATTAACAATACAACATATCCAACTAATTACATACCATGTTCAACCTAACTAGCAAGGATTAGTCACATACGACATAATATATCAAGAATTTAAACAAAGATTGGACATGGGTGACATACCCATGAAGCCACTATTTACTAATCAAAGTGGGTTTCATCTTCAAACATCAATTAACATCAAATCTTGTATAATTCACATTCCATATGATAATTCTAACATATATTCACGCTTAATTTCACTAAATTTCATGGATTGATCAAAACCCATTCCATCAATTAGCATCAAATCATACAATCTAACTTACCCCATGTTGGAAACCCTTAGATGATTGAGAAATCGATCACATGCATACGAATTTCATCCATAAACGCCTCCAATTGTTAGGTTCTTGATGATTTGGAGAAGAAGGGTTTTCTCCTCTCCTCCCCTTTCCCTGCGTCGCACACCCCACCAGCACACACTGCACTTTTTATTTATTTATTCCTTGTTTAGTTTAAACATTTACATATTCAGCTCTTGTAGTCTTTAAGTTGTCATTCTTGTATAATTTTTATAACTTTTTGAACTTCTTTCATTTATTTAAAACTTAGCTAATCCTTTAAAAACACTTAAACATTCAAATAATCCATTCTAAGATTTTTGGGGTGTTACATTTAGGATCTTAGGAGAAGCTGATGAGACCGGGAGGAGATTCAACTTATCTTTAGTGTTAGAGTGTCATATTATTAGAACCTGGTTCCATCATAGTTACCATTGCTGAGAGAAAACCGATAGTCACGAATAGGATTCCAAACCTGGGTAGTACTTTCTCATCCTTGATTTCACCTTAGTAGCCTTCAGCCTGCGTCTAGGTAGTCTAGCTGTCTTAGTTAATTACTTTAGTTTAATAAGTTAAACCCCCAAAATCCAAACAAATCAAATAAACCTGTTAAGTAATTAGTTGAGTCAGAGTCTAGTGTAGCGTCGCTAGTGTCTCGTGGGTTCGATACTCGGACTTCATTAGGCTTTACTACGTACGATAGGTACACTTGCCTGTCAGTGGTCTAGCATTTAGAGAGTCTTAGTTTATAAATTTAAAACTAGGGTGTCTAGATTAGGTTAGTTTTTATTAGACTATAATTTGCACATCAAGCGCGTACCGCGCGATACTGCGCGTATCTAACAAAATACTGTCAACGCAGCCAGTCAAGGCAACTGGTAATTACTTCAATAATATTTTAGTGAGATTATTTTTATAGAAAGATAAAAATTATTTAAAACGCACTAAAACAGGATTAAAACGCTAGATAAAATACCCGGTATTCAGTAAAATACCCGTTTTACTCTATATTACATATATATATATATATATATATGTATTTATACTAGCCATTTACCCGCGCGATGCATCAGGAGTGGCAATTTACAATAGGATACTCGTTTACCATTAGTTTATCAGTCGTCTCATGATATATACTTATGTGCTCCCAGACTTCTGAGGTCTAAGTGTCTTAAAAAATTGAATATTTTGTTGTATAACTCATTTTCATGCCAACCATGGATGATTCTTTATTCAAGCTGAGTATGGTCTTGATAATGATGCATTTGAGAAGTTCAAAGATATGATACATGATCATCAAGAGGAAGCAATAAGTGATAACTAAGTCAATGTTGAAATTGATGGTAACCGAATTAATCATCAACTGTGTTGTTTGTCAACTGTCTTTTATCAAGCATCGTGTCATTTTCAACTAAATGTTGTGATGGTTTTCCACCAATAAAATGAAACTCTTTGGTCTGTTTTGAAACACATTTTTCACAACAAGAAAGACATCCTCATTCTTGACCTTTATCAAGATTAAGATTTCAAGATTGAAAAATACTTTATTTTTTTGATGGTAAACGATTTAGAGAAGATTATCTAGACACTTACAAACTCAAGACCTACAATTACAATTATACCATGTTGGTAGTTATGTTCTACGTTTTAATCTAGATGTTTCAACAAGCAACTGAAGTAAAAGTTCCTGCCTTTTTGTATAAAGGTTCAAAATCTTCTCAACCTTTTCGAGTAGGTTTGAACTCGTTGTGAGATAACTCATGAAAAGGTTGAACGCATTAGCCTAGTTAATACAAGTACAACACAATATGTGCATAACAAACAGGTCGAATCTATTTAGACATGTTTGAAATTGTTAACATGTCAACCCATTCACTGCTCGTACCCGTTTATGGTTTACCCCAAACACCGGGTGTAAGTTGTTATTAGTAACACATAAAACACAAGTCACCCAAAGTGTTGCATAATTTGACAACATAATATGGATATACGATTCGACCTGTTTTGTCACTAATCAAACGCGTCAAAAGTCGCCCTAAGTGTTAATCCGACCTGTGACATGGATTAAATTACATCTGATTCTAAACACAAGTGCAACTATACATACTTTAAAATGTAAACAACTTCAGTACAAACAGTCAACTTACTCTTAAGCCAATTTTCCAACATCTAGGGGGTAAAATTGTCAAGTTACTTGTAATAATTTCTTATTACCAGTAATGTATGACCAATACTGGAATCTCTAGATGCTATTTCATCAATGATTATATATATTGATACAATATCTAACTCATATAAGCTGCACTACAGCAGCAATCCTCAAGGCTCCATTTTGTTAAAGTTCCCCGAGCTCATCGAACAACAGCGCAGTACGCCAACCACATCCTTTTGGAGCTTTGGGTAACAGGGTTCCTGGTTGTTTGAAGCTCCCAAACACCATTACTTCTCTTTTTGATGGACAAATTAGCTGCAAAAGTTTTTTTTTTTTAAAGCAGACAATTTACAGACCCGAACACCATATCGAATATTGGCTACTTTACAGGTTAAAAATTTGTAAATTAGTTTATAGAAGTATGGGACGAAGGATTGAAGCAGTTTAGGGGTACGGGTCAATTTTGGTTATTTTTATATCTTAAACAAGTTATACTGGTCAGACTAAAAAAAGTTAGATAAGTGTAAATAAGTCAAATGGGTTGAACGGGTCAAAACCCACCCAAAACGCATTTAAAGTAGATAAACCTTTTAATTATAATAGATATGTTATAATACAAATCTTTAACATTTTTAAATCTGATTTGGGTATATGGGTTACATTTTTTTTTCAAACAGATCAACCAGCATCATATTAAGCTCATTAAATAAATAAGTTAAAACAAATGTACCTGTTAATGACCGTACTCATAGCCGCCAACGGGTGGCGGCTGTTGGCCTTGTTGTGGCGGGTGTGGAGACGGAGACCCATTACAGTAAGGTGGTGGCGGTAGGGGACGGGAATAGGGTGGTTGCTGTGAATATTCTGATGTGGCAACAGGTCGTGTAGGGTGTTGCTGAGCGTATGCTGGTGGTGTAGGGTGTTGCTGAGCGTATGCCGACGGTGAAGGGTGTTGCTGAGCGTATGCTGGTGGTGAAGGGTGTTGCTGAGAATATGTTGGTGGCTGTGGCTGGTGGTAGTAGGGTCTTTGGGGGCGGGGTTGGTTGGTGGGCGGTTCGGATTGGGAAGATGGTCATTGTGGCGGTCCAGTTGAAGAGTAGTTGTACGCGCTTGAATTTTTACCGTCTTGAAAACTTAGACCTGACTTTTTTTTTGTATATCTTCGATCATATCCCGACATTGTATGCTTCGTGTCATGACAAAGTCACTGCATTGTTGCTTTACACTTGTGATTGCATCCTATTCAATGAAACAAGTAGCTGAATGAAAAAAAAAATGATAACTAAAATACCTAAAATGATTAAATAAAAACCATAAAAGATTCATGCCTGAAGAGTAACATAAAACTTGAGTCCTTCATTGATGTTATGTTCGATTTCTCGGCACTTGGCTATGGCAGCTTCAATCTGCTTATAGCACTTTTCACAAGCCGCTGCATGTAATGGAATATACAATAACATAAGATCTATATTTAGAACGAATATATATAAAGAGTACATCCGTGTGTACGTCTCCAAAAATATAAAAAGTCTACACGCTCTGATTTCAAGCAAAATGAACTTTATGACAAAACGACCCACAATCACCATTACAAGCGAAAAGGCCACCAACCAGTTAAATAATCTGTGATTATATTCCTTTATAAACAAAGACTTTGACTTTCCCATCATCTGCACAAACACCAAAAAACAGTTATCAGTCTGCGGATGCCCTTTCACATTTTAGAAGCCCGAAAGGTATATAAAATTTGGGCCGCTATTTCTTTAAAGTTGTGTACCTTCATTGTCTGGGTAGCATAAAAGAGGGCAGTTTGCCTCTCCTGTAGTTATAAAAACCTCAGTAAGTTTAGCTCAACAATAATGCAAGATTGCAAATAGCACACTGAGGTAATAAAACTGAATGTTATACAACACATGCACGGTGATTTGAAAAATAAATGGAACGGTCTAGTTTGGCAAAAATAATCTAGCTGCAACAAACCATACCATTGGTAGGATTTTAATTATCTGCTTCATTTCCACTTCAAAGTTAGCTTCCAAAATTCTATCAGCTTCATCAATCACAAAGCACTGCAAAATCGAAATATAAAACTTAACTACAAGTGTTTCTTGATCAAACTACATGGTCATAAACCATCTACATTTTAATAAAGCTGGATATTTGGAGACAAAAGAACGGTTTACAGTGTACCTACCCTGAGGTTCTTATAGATAAAGACTTTGGTGTTCTACAGATGATCAAGAAGTCTACCAGGGGTAGCCACCAACAAATTCACTCGCTTAACAAGTCGCTCCGCTTCGCCTCTTCGATCTGCACCACCAATAACCTGCCCAAGAGTCTGCGAGTGATACTTAAGCAAATCACTTGCAACCGCATGAGTCTGTGCAATCAATCAAAATCACAAACCATAATTAACCAAAAACTCTAAACAAGAATAAACTAATAAGTAGCAGAACATATGGTAACCTGTATCGCAAGCTCCCGTGTCGGGCAAATGACAACAACACCGGTCCCATTACGAGGAGAAAACTGAGCTTTATATAACAACTCAACCACGGGTACAAGAAAAGCTAGTGTTTTACAAGAACTATTCTTGCAGCCCCAAGAACATCTTTGTCGTCCAAAAGAGGAGGAATTGCCCTAGCTTGAATCGGCACCAATCATAATTACATACAATTTCCACAAATCTTCAAGTGTAACCATAATATTTCATTTACAGTCAAAAGTATTGATTCAACAGAAGAAGTAAATTGTACATATCTTTAACAATATTACAACAATTTAATTCAATAATATGTACAATTTTCAGTTACCAGCTAGGGTTTCGTACAAAATCAAGCATCAACCAAATGTCAACAATCGAAAATCAGAACACACAACAATGAAAGATCAACAACAAATCTTACACAACATATCAAATCAACTAATAAATTCAAATCGATGAGTAGAACACACACAACAGAATCGCTAAATTAAACTATCAGAAATTACATCAAAGATTTCAGAAATAAAATACATATTGCTGTCTATTTCACAGATCCATGCCAAATACTCTTTCACCAAACCCAAATTTATGACTTTCATCTTTTAAATGTAGTAGCATTATAACAGATCTGCTAGAAAAAAGTAACAGGTCTGAATCTATTTCACAGATCCATATCAAATACATATCGTTGAAGAACACAACACATATTTGAAACTATTTCACAGATGCACGACCACTATATTTGAAGAACATAACACAAATCTGACACTATTTCACAGATCCATGTCAAATAACAAACAAAAATTTCGATATGGTTAAAAACATACATGTGATGTTCTTCTAATTGCAGGAATAAAAATACCAAAAAGTCAGAGAAGAGATCTGAAGCTTGTGACCTAAACAAATAAAAAAGAGGTCGTCGGACATACCTCAGTTTGTCGGAACCTACCTCAACCACCATCTAAAACCGGAACTCATCTCTATTGCCACCGATCGGCTTGAGAATTATACCACCGGAACCGTAGTCGTCGGATTTAATACTTCACACCACACCGTCTTTAGATCTTGTGAAATCTTGCTCATACATCACCGATTGGCAGACTAAACACCCCCTAACAACAATAATCTTTCATTCAGCATAATAAAAAGACATTGGGTAGAATAGTGGCCATACATTGCTCATACATCACTGATTGGCAGATCCAAACCCTTCATCACCTTTAAACTTAGTCGATTGGGTGTCGTATAGAGAGAGATTCGCTGATCTGGTGTCATTGAGAAAGCCAGGTCTTGCATCGCCAAGAGAAACCCTAGATCTCCTTTTGAATCGCCTGGAGATAAAGCAGCTCGATGAGAAACCCTAATTGTGTACCCCGTGTGTTTTTTGAGTGAAGGGCATAACTGGGATTGTATATTATACTGTGCTTTAGAGGGTTGTACAGCATGCTTTAGGGGTGTTTTAAGGGAATTTATATGACCTTAAGTAGTCCTTCTAATATGCTTATTAATATAGTATAGATATAGATATAGATATAGATATAGATATAGATATAGATATGATGGATGAGAGTGTGTTGATAGGTGGCAGCTAGGAGGAGTGTCCACACTCTCTCATGCCACTTGTGGGTCTTGGGTGAAACAAGGAATGATTATAACTTCTAAGAGCATTCACATCCTAACCATCAAATTATGTGAGGAGGGGTTTTTATATTATAAAGAGTATAAAAAGTGGTTGTGAGTAGAGGAGAGAGAAAATATTACTGTTCATCTGTATATTTGGGGGGACACTGTTCACCCGTTATAATTTTTTAATATATTTTGAAAGTGGTTGTGAGTGGAAGTGAGAGAAAAATGTAATGATAATATTATTTAATTGAAAAGATGGAGAAAACGTATTTGTTTTTAGTGGAAATATATTGATATAGGAGTTGTTTTTTAGTGGAATGTATGTATAATTTGATGGATTGGATGTGAATGCTCTAAAATGCATCAAATCCTTCACAAATCCAAGAAAAACCTTTTCAAAAATCTCACTCTCTCTCTCTATAATAAGCTACGGCCGAACACCCCCTTACACTCCACCATCTTCATTTTCAAACTTGTTCTTTGAAGATTCAAGTCCATTCCAAGAAGGTTTCAAGGTGATTTGAAGATCCAAAGGTGTTTTCATTATGAAACAAGCTCCAAACATAAATTTTTTTGTCAAAACCCACTAAAATCTTGAAAGGTATAAACTTATTTTCAAAACCATATTTTTGTTTTTAAGTGATGATAGTGATGTTGGAAGGTTTCTCTTGAACTTGAAATTAATCACAAACTTGAAACTAATAATGAATGAGATTTTGAACAAAGTAAAAATGGGTGTGTATATGTATCTATGTATGCCAATAGGGTGTGTGTGGGTATGTATATAGTTGTGTTTTGATTTTTGTTGAATGATTCTTGATTGACATGATTCTTGAAAGATTGTTACATGCATGAATCAAAAAGGTGTCATAAAAGAATGTTCTAAAAAGGGTTTTGTGATTTGAGATGAATATCTGAAAAAGTGAACTTTTGGAAGTTCATATATGTATACATATATGTATGTATGCATGCATGTAAGTTTTGTCACATGTTCATAAATGTAAGAATGTTTGCATTTATGTAAGCATGATTAGGTGATAATGTGATGAACATGTTTTGATTTATATGGACATGAAATAAATATGTTCTTTGATGCATTTAAGATCATGTAGGATGATGATGTTATGATATGGGTGCATTAGATGCACATATTTGGACATGCATGTTGATATGTGATCATAAAATAATGATTTGGATATGATTTGATAAAAATAAGTTTTGATCAGATTCTAAACACTAAAAATATGAATATTTGAAGTGTTAAAATGATTTAAAACTTTGTCATAAAGTTTACTAGCTTTGCATGTTGTACTTGGTGCTTTATGTGTTGTAAAATACGTGAAATCACACGATTTATGTGACTTACACAAAAACTGCACTAATCTGATTATAATCATCATTTTAATTAGTAAATAACATGTATTGTGTTAAAATATCAAGTCATTTCGAGCTGGGATGATTATAGTAACGTTTAACGTAAAACTATGCAGTAAAATGGTTAAAAAGCGACTTTTCGAATGATTTTTATAAAACTGTTTTAAATCAGTAAGTAAACTGATATTTTTAGTTTAAATATAAGTATTTTAACTACTATTAAGTTTACTTGCTGTTTGGTTGGTCATACGTGACTTCCGACGCCCGAAAACGTTACCGAATCACTAAAATACTCGTTTTAGAATGCACACTAGCATGGGTTATTTATGGGTGAACCTTATGTGTTAAAATGTTTTATGTGATTTAGATATGTGTATATGATAATTTGTTAAGTGTTGACATGATAGCGGGAGTTTAGGCTATGCATGTACACTTGTGCGTTTAAAGCGGTAGAATCAGTAAAATCGCGTTAAATGTGTAACTTGTTTTTCGAGCATGAAAATTGATACATATAAGTTATTTTATGTATGCATGCTTTAAAAATGATAAAATAAATAATTTAACGAAATTCCGCGTGTTATGATGTTTAGTTATGTGTACGTTTAGTATATATATTACGACGCACTAAGGGATAGAGGATAGGAATGGCAATGGGCCGGGTTTGGGCCGGGTATTAGTAATCCCAGGCCCGTACCCGGTTCTAATTCTTTGGCCCATACCCGGCCCGTTACCCGTCGGGTATTTATCGGGTAATTACCCGTCGGGTATCGGGCTTACCCGCGGGTATCGGGTATACCCGTTAATTTCTTAAAAATATCCGTTGGGACAAATGTGCAATTTTTACTTTGATGTTTATATAATTTACAATTTTAATAACTATAACAAATGAAAATATGATTAAATACTTTCTTATCATATTCAGACCACATATACCAAACTAAATCAAACGATTACTTAATTAATTAATTGTATTAGGACCACCTAATTGCATAAACATCCACATAATAAAGGGTGCTAGCTTCCATATCCAATATACATGCTCAAAAATAACATATTTGTTCACTTAGTAAGCTTACACTTGCTAAAAAATAAGCTAGTACTTGCATATCCATATGAAGTACTAGCTTCCATATCTAATATAATTTTAAAGAGATTACTACCGGTCAAGAGAATACTAGACCCTAGTACTATAGAGAAGGTAATAAGTGCATGTACTAAGTTCATATATATGGAAATTTATAATATGATACTTTCGAGTATTATTCGGGTAAATGGGCCAAACATCGGGCCGGGTATCGGGCGGGTATCACTAAATCCCATACCCGTACCCGTACCCGAATTTTTTCCCTTCTTAAGCCCATACCCGGCCCATACCCATCGGGCTTCGGGTATACCCGGCCCGTATGTTTCGGGTTTCGGGTAAACCCGTCGGGCTTGGGCTTTTTTGCCATCCCTAATAGAGGATTATCGTTACAGGGCGAAAAATTCGTTTGGAACAAATGGGCATCAGGGAAAAACAAAATGTTTGTGTGGGGAGCATTAGATGAAAAGATACCTACGGAAACAGCACTAAGGGATAGAGGATTATCGTTACCAGATTACAATTGTAGCTTGTGTGGGGCAGCGGAGGAATGGGCAAACCATGTCTTATTATTATGCAGTTTCGCGAAGCAAGTCTGGAAATCTATTCTGGAGTGGGTCAACTGTCGAACAATATATGCAGAAGTATCTCTAAAGTAATTGATAAAGGACGTAATGGATTTGCAGAGGAGCCGAAACAAGAGGAATGCTATACACGCAATAGTTTTGCAAATGATATGGTGTCTATGGAAAACTAGGAATGAGAAAGTTTTTAGAGGCAAACCGGGCGTCATCCAAAGAATAATGGAGGAAATCAAAGAAGAATCTTACCAATATTTAAAACAAAGATCAAAGTTCAAATCAATTCAAAGGCTACAATGGTGGGATTTTAATTTTATTATGTAAGACCTATAATGTAATTTCTTTGATGTAACTGTAACTTTAGGCTTCCAATTTCTGGCTGGGAGCTATGTTTAGATTGAATGAATAAAGTCCCATTTGCTATTAAAAATATATATATATATATATATATATATATATTACGACGTGCAAATCGTAGATATATTACGTATAAACGGGGTTGTTAAGGAATTTACATGATAACGGTCACCAATAAAACCGTTCAAGTCGCAAAATCTTAAATATATATATATATATATATGAACTCATATATATATTAACGTGCCAACATAATCTAAAACAATAACTTTTTGAGAAAATCTCAAAGTTATGTGAAAATTCTAAGATACGGAGAAACTTAGGAATTTTTGTGATATATTGATTGATAAAATCGTTCCTATGTATAATAGGACATGTAGAAATCAATTTGTGGGATTGCGCTATTTAAAATACGCACCCAAAGGTGAAAGTCACTAAACCCCCTCTTTTTACTGTTTTGTATATGTTTTGGGGGAAGAACACGCCTAAAAAGGGTTTAATAATGTTTTTGAATAAAACATACCTTTTGATATAAAATATATATTTTCATTGAAAATATATGGTTTTGTTAAGTATATATGTTTCAGGAAGAAACGGTTTTGGTGAATATATGTTTCGGGGAGAAACGGTTTTAATAAATATATATATTTCAGGAAGAAACTTTTGATGAATGTATATGTTTCGGGAAAAAACGTTTTTTGTTTAGTATATATATTTCAGGGAGAAATGAGGATTTGTACGGTGTTTCAGAGAAACAACCGTGTAGTTGGGACGAATTTACTTGATCCCAGGGATTTCAGTGAATTTGTACCAAATCATATATTAAATTTATCAATATTAGTAGGATATATATATTGTACGTGAGGCAGGCATCATAGATGGCCTCGATATGGGCCGTGCGCAAGTGATTTCATTTAATCATTTAAGTATTGCATGCGAGGAATTGTTGGTAGATCTATCGGGTTGACAACCCTGACGTGACCGGTCACTCCGTGTCAAGTCAAACGACGAATTGATATTCTGTTTATAGTCTAGCATTGATTATACCTTCATTGTAAATATATAGTTCATAAGGTCTTGCTAACTTATGAGTCTGAACATTTGATTCTATCAATTTAATATGTAAACTCGGGAAGATGTCTATGGTCGGAAGGTTCTACGGAAATGCTTGCGACGGCTGACCCTTGAGTTATTTTACAAGGAAATGAATTAACTTTCTTAAAAATTATATGGATGTTTTATAATAAACACATATTTAGAGAGTTTTTCCTTGGGTCAAATTATTTTAAATTTGAATATGTGAATTCACCTTCCTTTGTGTTGGCACTTGATTTTAACGTGTTCTTCAGGTACTTGAGTTCGGCTTCGGGAATTATGGCGTATCTTGTGGTTGTTGATGCATGTTTGGTTTCATAATGTGTTGGACAAACTTTTAAAACTATTTGGGAAAAATGTAATAAGATCCATAAGGATCAAGACAACTAAACTATGTTGTGGTTGTGCTGTGTTTTGAAACTTTATGTTTAAAATCTATGCTTTAATTAAGTTAAAATGTCCAACAATTCGATGCATCGTTCAACAAGATATTAATGGGAACCAACTTCTGTCACCACTACGTTTTATATTCCGCTGCGACATTTTTGGGGTGTGACAGCTGTGCTACCCTAACACAGGGCTATGCCAACCTCATCACGGGTCCGTGCCCAGTCAAGATTCTCTGTAGAAGAAAAGACAAAAGCAACGGACAAAACTGACAGCTAACATGGGGTCGTGCTCAGCCAACACGGGGCGTGGTCAACTCAAAGATTTTCAGAATCTACGATAATACAGCAAGTACATTGGCCACGGGGCCGTGTCAGGTGGGCACGGTGTCACACCCCAACCGATGGCGGAAACATCGGGGCGCGGCACTAGGCGAACCAGATTACTCAAGAGAATCCATAACAACTACTAAATGAAAATATTTAAAAGGTTTATGGTCCCATACCAATAAACAAACATTCCACAAACGGTTATCACAGAGTCACATCTCTTAAACAAAACAAGTCCGACAAACTAGATTTTTACTAGATGAGTTTCTAGACTGTCTATCTTGATTTTAGCATAACATTCCATCAACCTACCACATACGTTAAAATAAAAGTCAATACATAAAGTAAAGGTGAGTACACCAGTTTGTATAGATAATAGTATAAAAGGCATTTACGCATAACCAATATGTAACACGTAACAGGCGAAGCATGTAACTATCAACAATGATACAACCTAACCACAAGACTGCGTTGTAGAGTATGCGCGACACATGTTCACCGAAGTGAACACGTGAAGTAAAGTAATGTGATCCCTAGCAACCCCTGTCACAACAGGTGCTGAGTCCAAACTATAGTACTATCGTTGCTAGAGGCGGTCTAGTGTAACACTGTATAAGCATAGTAACAAGCATTCAACAAATCACGTATAACATGCGGGAGCGGTTAGCATTTGTAAAGTGTTTGCGTTGTGTGTTGTGTTTTGATATAGAACGTATGTAACACCCAAAAGTGCGTTAAGCGAAAATGGGTTCGAGTATACTCACAGTGCGTGTTTAGCTAGTAAACACAATCTGGATTTGATTGAAGGGAGCACGTATGGTTAGCGTGTGCATGAAAACAGAAGCATAAGTCTTCCTCAGGGCTGAGTTGTTGTAAACAGAAGGTCGAATGGGATAAGTGTTCAACAGTCTATACGAACGGATGGTCTTCCGAACATGATTTCTACTGGCTTTTCCATAAAATGTAGAGTCTCGTTTACTTGCAAGTCTTCGAGAGATACCTGAAGATTTTCCTCAGCTAGGCACTTTTTGAGGTTCGAGACGTGGAAAGTTGGATGTACGTTACTGAGTTCCTCCGGTAATTCGAGTCGGTAGACCACTTTACCAATTCTTTCCAGAATCTTAAAGGGACCCACGAATCGTGGCGCTAGCTTTCCTTTCTTGCTGAATCGGATCACCCCCTTCGATGGTGAGACCTTTAGGAGTACGTGATCACCAACTTCAAACTTAAGGGGCTTGCGGCGTTTATCGGCGTAACACTTTTGACGACTCCAATCTTTCAAGAGATATTCTCGTATCTAGAGGATTTTTTCAGTCGTTTCTTGTAATAACGTAGGACCGGTGATTTGAGCGTCTCCAATCTCGTGCCATACAATAGGTGATCGACATTTTCTACCATATAATGCCTCAAAGGGTGCCATTTGAATACTAGCGTGATAACTGTTATTGTATGAGAATTCTACTAAAGGTAAATGCGAATCCCAATTACCACCAAAATCTATAACGCACGAATGAAGCATGTCTTCAAGGGTGCGGATCGTGCGCCCAGTCTGACCGTCGATCTGGGGATGAAATGCGGTACTGAGATTAAGAGTAGTACCGAGTGCGGACTGAAAAGTCTCCCAGAGACGTGAGGTAAATCGACCATCGCGGTCAGAGATGATGTCACGAGGCGTCCCATGTCGACAAATGACTTCGTCAGTATAGATTCGTGCTAATCGTTCTACCTTGAAGTCTTCTCGTATAGGTAGAAAGTGAGAAAATTTCGTAAGACGATCAACGATAACCCATATGCTATCATGACCTGAAGGCGTATAAGGGAGTTTCGTAACGAAGTCCATAGCAATACTCTCCCATTTCCACATCGGGATCTCAGGTTGTTTGAGTAAGCCAGAGGGTCGTTGATGTTCGACCTTAACTTTCGAGCATGTTAGGCATTTCGAAACATAGAGAGCGATATCCTTCTTCATTCCCGGCCACCAATACCTGGCACGGAGGTCCTGGTACATCTTGTCGGCACCAGGGTGAATGGATGTAGGTCCCCTGGTTCGTATGGATCGTCATAGAATTGTCAATCCAATCTAGAGTGCGGAATCCTCTAGACCAGATTAGCACAAATTCCACTAGAAAGCAGAATTCCAATTAAACCGATATTTATTGATTATCAATAAGACGAATTACAATCAATCAAGATCCTGATTTCATCCAAGGCCTAATGCTCTCACGAAATTCCTCTCTAAAACTGTTTTGGCTGATTAACCGAAACCCTAATGCAAAGCCTTGTTTATATAACACAAGGTTGCAACTTGGGCTAGGTTAAAACCTCATGGGCTGCGAATTGGTCTAAGCCCAATTCGCCCCATACACCCAATATGTGTGGGTTTGGTTAGCCCAAACATTACAACTAACTATTACAAAGCCAAACCCGCTAACCGTTTGTCGTTTAACTAATTACAAGATATCCAAAGACCAAATCTAAGTTGTTGCCACAAATATGCACCAACAATGGAGTATCGGGATTTATGGGCTTCAGTCAGCAAAATCTCTCGGAGATTATTGCGACTAGGGATCCATGTACGGTCGAGATAGTGAAAAATACCATTAGGTTTATTCACTAGCTGATTTTCGGTTCCACAGATCCTTTCTTCCTTCAAAGTGTTCCCGAGAAAAAAGCGTGTTGAGCGTCGCGAATGAGGGTTTCGAGGTCGTGATGGGCTTGAACATTACGAACACTATGTAAATAGCTTTGTCGGCTAAGAGCATCAGCAACGACGTTTGCTTTGCCTGGGTGGTAGCGTATCTCACAATCGTAGTCGTTGAGAAGTTCAACCCATCTGCATTGGTGCATGTTTAGTTCTTTCTGGTTCAAGATATGTTGTAAGCTCTTATGGTCGGTGAAGACCGTACACTTAGTACCATAAAGGTAGTGTCGCAAAATCTTTAGCGCAAAAACAACTGCACCAAGTTTGAGATCATGGGTTGTGTAGTTCTTCTCGTGGACTTTGAGTTGTCGAGATGCGTACACGATAACCTTGTCTCATTGCATAAGAACACAACCAAGACCTAGGTTGGAGGCATCGCAAAACAAAGTCGTCGTTTCCATCGGGAATCGCGAGTATGGGAGTGTTGCAAAGCATACGCTTGAGAGTTTGAAAGGCATCCTCTTGTTCGGTTCCGCAAACATAAGGCTTGTCTTTGTGTGTTAGGGATGTGATAGGAATGACGATTTTAGAGAAATCAGCGATAAATCGACGGTAATAGCCCGCCACTCCGAGAAAAGAACGAACTTTGGACGGGGTTTTTGGTGTAATCCAACTCTTAATAACTTCTATCTTCGTGGGGTCGACGTGAATTCCTTGACTATTAACGACGTGACCGAGGATTTGAACCTCCTCGAGCCAAAATTCACACTTGGAGAATTTGGCGTAGAGGCTATTCCCTTGGAGAAGCTCGAGAACCAAGCGAAGATGCTGCGCGTGTTCGGCTCTCGACTTCGAGTAGATAAGGATATCATCAATGAACACGATAACGAAGCGATCAAGGAAGGGTTTACACACACGGTTCTTCAAATCCATGAAGACTGCGGGAGCGAGCGTTTATGAGACCAAAAGACATGACTTCGTAATGTCCATAATGGGTACGGAAAGCGGTTTTAGGGATGTGTTGCTCGTGAATTCGCAGTTGATGGTAAACAGAACGTAGATCGATTTTAGAGAAACACGTACTGCCTTGGAGTTAATCAAATAAGTCGTCGATTCGGGGTAGGGGATAACGATTCTTGATAGTATGCTTATTGAGTTCCTATAATCGATGCACATTCGGAACTATCCATCCTTCTTTTTCACGAAAAGGATAGGTGTGCCCCATGAAGATGTGCTAGGGCGTATGAAGCCTTTATCAAGTAACTCCTGGAGTTGGCTAGAAAGTTCACGCATTTCGGATGGTGCGAGGCGATAAGGAGCTTTAGCAACAGGGTTAGCTCAAGGATAAGGTCGATACAAAAGTTGATATCGCGGGTAGGGGGTAGACCAGGTAAATCATCAGGAAAGACATTAGGAAAAGAACGAACAACGGGAACGTCCTTCATAGTTTTCTTTTCCTTCTCCGCTACTACAATGTGGGATAAGAAAGCCAAGTATTCCTTACGGAGATACTTGCTCGCTTGAATGCACGACATAGGTGAGAGTTTATAAAAATCAAAGTAGGGAGTGGAACTGGTCATTAAGGTGCGGGTTTCACCCCTAACTTAACAACTTTGTTCCTAAAAGCGTGGCAAAACCACAAGATAGAGTTGGAGATTTTCGTTGAGGTGTGGATGTCACTCCTAACTCAAGGGGGAGTCTCGTGCTAAGAGTAAAAATACGCGTAGAGTGAGTGATCTTATCGAGAGTTCTTGGTTTTCACACCTAATCTCGAACCAATCACTCGGTTGTGTTATGCGAGTGTTTTCGAAAACGTGTGTATTGTGTCAGCCTCAGGAAAGGCAAGTAGTGTTTCACCTTAGGAAAGGCTCTTTTGTACGAAGTTGTAGTATGCGGGTCCGTACGAGGGTGTAGCTTGCGAATTCGAATGAGAGTATCAAAAGTGGGCTCGTACGAAACCCCTATTGGGTTCGCACAGAGCTGGTTTGTTGGTACTTAGACTATAGACTAGGTTAATTCTACACGACTCGACCTAATTCCCTTGAGTTATGGCTCTGATACCAATCTGTCACACCCAAACTGATGGCGGAAACATCGGGGCGCGGCACCAGGCGAACCAGATTGCTCAAGAGAATCCATAACAACTATTAAATGGAAATTTTGAAAAGGTTCATTGTCCCATACCAATAAACAAGCATTCCACAAACGGTTATCATAGAGTCACATCTCTTAAACAAAACAACTCCAACAACCTAGATTTTTACTAGATGAGTTTCTAGAGTGCCTATCTTGATTTTAGCATAACATTCCATCAACCTGCCACATACGTTAAAATAAAAGTCAATACATAAAGTAAAGGTGAGTACACAAGTTTGTATAGATAATAGTATAAAAAGCGTTTACGCATAACCAGCATGTAACACGTAACGGGCGAAGCATGTAACTATCAACAATGATACAACCTAACCACGAGATTGCGTTGTAGAGTATGCGCGACACATGTTCACCGAAGCGAACACGTGAAGTAAAGTAATGTGATCCCTAGAAACCCCTATCACAATAGGTGCTGAGTCCAAACTATAGTACTATCGTTGCTAGAGGCGGTCTAGTGTAACACCGTATAAGCATAGTAACAAGCATTCAACAAATCACGTATAGCATGCGGGAGCGATTAGCGTTTGTCAATTGTTTGCGTTGTGTGTCGTGTTTTGATATAGAACGTATGTAACACCCAAAAGTGCGTTAAACGAAAATGGGTTCGAGTATACTCACAGTGCGTGTTTAGCTTGTAAACACAATCTGGATTGGATTATAGGGAGCGCGTATGGTCAGCCTGTGCACGGAAACAGAATCATAAGTCTTCCTTAGGGCTGAGTAGTTGTAAACAGAAGGTCAAACATGATAAGTGTTCAACAGACTATCCGAACGGATGGGTCCCATCGGACGGATGGTCATCCGGACGGATGGTCATCAGGACAGATGGTCATCGGTCGGATGGTCTTCTGAACGGATGGTGATCCGGTCGGTTGGCCATTTGGACGGATGGCCAATCGGATGGATGGCCATTCGAATAGGCTTTGGTTGTTTGTGAATCGTTAAAATTCAAAGTTTAGTTACAAGCGTTTAAACAACAGGAAATATCAGGGTCAGGTCATTCGGACGGATGGTCATCCGGAAGGATGGCCATTCGGGCGAATGATCTGTAGTTGAAGTTTTGTAAAATTTTCTAAGTGAATGTTTTAAGTTAACGGAGACGGTGTGATGACATGTCAAACAACGGAAAAATACCAAGTCCAGATCCTTCGGCCGGATGGTCTCAGCCCATTCGAACAAACGCGCTGTTCTTGATGAAGATTCATGTTTGACCCGTTAATCGGTCCATCTCTCCGGTGGAATCCATTTTCGAGCCGGATTTCGACTAAGGAACGAGTCGAGAGTCTGATTGAGTCCAGATTCCATCATTATTGTGTAAAAACCGAAAGATAGTTCGAAATAAGTTGAAAAAGTGTGGAAATATTTCATAACCAAGTTGAAAAGTGTGAACATCCTTTAGATCTTGAACTTATCTCGATTAAATGGTGCTCCTCAACAGTTTGTCTAAGCAAACCGAATGGAAACCACCTTCCAGAGGTCCTAAATCAGTGATTTCGAGAAAAAGTTAAAGTGTGTGTGTGTGATTTTGATGAAGAAGATTGTGTAGAAGTGATTAGAGATGAAGATTAACAAGGATTTGAGGGAAGAAGCTTACAAGAAGGCCTTGAATCGTGACAGAGTCTTGGGGAGCGAATGGGAGTGTCAAAGTCTGAGAACGAGGGTGTACGACTTGTATGTATAGGGGAAGGGCGAGATTTAAGGCGGTGTGCGAGGAGCTATGTTCGGATGGCTTCGTACGGACGAATGATCATCCGGTCGGATGGTCATCCGGGCCGATGGCCATTCGGACGGCCGTGTTGCGTTTGTTAGTCTTCCAACTTTTGGTTCGTTTGTTAAGCGTTGCATTGTGTTTAATCGAGTTGCGAGTGAGCGTTTGAGTGTATAAGCGTTGCGTTGAAATCCACATAACATTCAAAACGAATAATCACATAAATAACACACATAATATAATTAAATCCGTGTTTTGAGCCTGCGTTGAGTTTGCGTTGCGATAGCGTTTAGTCTAAATAAGCGATGTAAAATGTGATGAAATGCTTTAAAGTGATAAGCGTTATAATAAGCGTTGTAATATGCATCTAATAATGCGTTGAAAATATAGTTTTAATCCATTGCATTAATCAAATCTCGAGAGTACAAGCGGTTACGAAAAGAAATGACAGCGATAGGAAACGATCCGAAAAGTCGGGTTGTTACACACGGGGCCATGTTGACAGTCTGTTTTTATCTATAAATAGGGAAGCTTGGTTTCATTTCAACTCATCCCCTTGGTAAACCACTTCTCTCTCACTTGCCACCACTACAACACCATCATCCACCACCATCATCCATTTTTCCATCTTTAGAGTGTGTGTGTAGTCTCTGAATCCAAGATTGATCATAAGAATCTTTGTCAAACAAAGGTCATGCTTGGCTAAATTCTTACATCACTTGGTGAAGACATATCTTTTATGTATTTCTTTTATGATTTCCAATCTTTGGATACTTTTTAATTGGGTATGTATTAATGACTTTAATAATTAATTTTTTTATATTGAAGGCGAATTTATTCAACCATTCTTCGAATGTCATTTATTAAACATATTTATGTCTTTACGGTCTATATAAAACATGTTAATTTCCTGTAAGGGGGTTAGAAGGGTGGATTGGGTAATTCTATGTCTCGTTCAGTGTATAGATCCCGCGAGAACCTGGTGCAAGTTTAGTACTACTCCATGGATTGGTTGGGAATGACTGGCCCGACTAAGAGTAAGAAAACGCTTGCACCCCTTATTCATAAACTACTATTAAAATTTAAGCCAACCCCGCGAGGACTGTATCCCTGCCGACTCAGACCAACGGGTTGAGGGTGGTCACCGCCTCGTAAGGGGGTCCACCACATTTTGCATTAATTATTTACTTAATTATCTTTCAATATTCCGACTTAGTGGGATTGTATCCTTGTTGACTCAAACCACTAGGTTGAGGGTAACCTCGCCTACAAAAGAGGGGCCTACTACTATAACTAAGATTATCTCTTAAAATGCCCAAAGTGCGGAAATCATCAAAAGGGTACATGAAAGATAAGTCAGATCCAAGTGATTCTTCTTGTCTATCATTTTATTTTATTTTTCTTTTCTGTTTTTATCTTTTTATTAGTTTAAAAATCTTTTCTAAAAATTTTGTTCGATTAGACATTGACGATAAGCCGGTAATAAAAGCTCTTGTGTCCTTGGACGACCTCGGTATCTTACCATCACTATACTACGTCCGCGATGGGTGTACTTGCCCTAACGTGTGTAGAGTGATAGTAAAATATCGTGTTTTATAAATTTAAAACTTGAAAACAGTGGTTGTTAAAAAAAGAGCAAAAAAAATATAACTAAAAATATACTCACACCGTGTCACACCCTGACTTTTGCGGAAGCATGATTATGCATGACTTGCTTAATATCATTGCATTCAATCATAACAACTATATGATAAAACTGAAGATGGTCATCCATTAAATAAGTTTAAAAACATAACAACATTGTCTTGAAACCAAATACAACTTCAAATTCGAGTACAAACCATGCAACTTGTTTTTAGAGTTAACAAGGACTCGACAAAAGACATTAAATAGCACCAGGCTTTGGAAGATGTGTCTTGTCCAGGATAAGACACACTATCCAAACCCTAAGACACCGGATGACATCTTTTATTCTCAACATGACTTGAAACTTTCAAACGCCCGCCAGGTCCACTTTTAATTCCTTGAAATACATGTAGTTTGAAAACATCAACAAAAGTTGAGCGAGTTCATGTGTTTGTTTGTGTGTACGAATAAACCTTTGTAATCATTGTATGTATGTATGTTTTGTAAATCCCGGTATGAAAGCAAACAAGGAAACAGATCAATTAATGGTTTGTAAGGCCATTAACATGTGTGCAACGGCGTAGGAAGGCTCAAACCTAGCAGATTTTGTACTGGGCCTCCGACTATAAGACATAGTCACCTCATGGGACAAAACCCGGTCCACATGGGTGTGGGCTCGCTACACCCAAATAGATCTATCACTCATGTCCCTCGGTCCTAACACGAGGTTTAATGGTCTTAGGAGTGTGCCTACCCATTCACATGATCTACAGTGCATTCCATAGCTAACCATACCAATTGTAATCGTTTGTAAACATTTTGTAACATGTACTTCACCCTCAAAGTTATAAAACTGAAAACAGTTAAAAGAAAAGGGAGACATGAACTCACAGTCTTGCGTTCTTCTTAATCGCAGTAACTCAAAGCTTCGCCTGGCGTACACGACTACCTACAACGTACTAAGGTTTATTAGACGGGCGGGTCGTGCCTTGACTTAGTATGGATTATGTCTTTGAGTTACGTTTCTTGGTGACTTCAATATTACTCGAAGTTATATAATTATTTGTTAAAATAATAATTATTTTAACTTAAATTATATTTATTAAATTTTGGAATAATAGTTAAAACAATATATTCTAACTTGATACCTTTCAAGTATTTATACATGTATTTCCTTCCCAAGGTGGGTGTATTTGTATTTGTATTTGTATTGTTATACTTGTATATTTTTGCCATGTATTTGTGTCTTATTCCAGTGTGTATATATGCGTACGAAAATACGTATTTCTTATAATTATTAAGTATCCTTATACTTAATTTTGTATAAATTTTTCCGGAATAATATCTTTAACAGAAATTCATCAATATATATTTCCAAAATATATATTTTAAGAATATTACTTAGCAAAATTTCTTATAATTTTTCCCTTGGCAAAAATATTTGTATTTTCATATAAGTTCCAAAAATAATATAGTTTCAAGTCTAACTTGGAAAATATATGTAAACTTATTTTTCTCCCAAAAATAATATATTTCATGTATATTTGAGAAAATATATATTTCTTCCAAAAATAATATATCTTCCATTAATTCCAAGAAAATATATTTTTGTCCACCAAAAATAATATATTTTCTTCTTGTAAAAAATATGATATAAATTTGTAATAATTGTAAAAATCATATTTTTGTTTACTTGGTGTCCAAAATATTAATTACCAAAATATACTCATGAATAATATTTCCGGAATATTTTTGTGGGTTATATTCCTTAGTTCGGTTTCACCAATATTTTGTGTATTCTTTGTATATTTATTCCTTGGAATTTTGGTAATGTTTTGGATTGTAATTTCTTGGTATTTTGATGAGTTATATTATTTCAAGTCCTAAAATAATATAACTAATACACATAATATACAAATAATCACACACATGGTGCCTTCTAAGTATATATTTCCTAAATACATATTTAGTCACTTTTATTTATAAAAACCAACCTCCAATATTTATAATTTTTGTAACAAAAATTATGACAAAGTTTATGTAAAAAATCATGGTTTGAAATACACTTGTAAATATTTGTTTAGATATATTTTTCTAAGTGTTTAATTTTTAGAAACATTTTGCCATAGTTTCCCCTAAAAATGGTTTCCATACCTTGAAGGTATATCATTTTCTTTTGTAAATCAACATAATCAATCAACAATAAACAATCTATACTTACCAATTTTGCCAAAAACAAGCATAAACTACCACTTCATGAACTTCAAAATTTATAAAAAATTGTAGTAACTTACTAGTGTATTTAGTAAGTCTTGTTACCCTTTAAAGTGTGGTTGATTCTTTAAAAACATCATTTTTAAAGAATTTAGATCTTTACAACTTGTAATCATATTTTCTAAAAATGTTTCTTCTTGGATTTCTCTTGTTACATAAGTGTTTCTTCACTTGTTTAACCACCAAAAAATGAGGTGTATTTGTTTAAGAACCAAGATTAAGTAAATCTTGTATTTTTAACTTTGTTTCTTGAAAAATCATTCTTGAAATCTTGGATTTGCAAGATTTTAAACTTACTCTGTTCATCACTTAACAAGAAAACAATTTATTCATTCAAGTTCATGACTTTCAAGAGGATGATCTACGAATCTTTAACACTTTCATCCTCTCATCTTGCTAGATTATGTTTTTAATCATGATCTAGCAAGACCATATGATGATCTACTTCATTTACACAAGTAAACAACAATCAACAAGTAAGTCAACACATAAACAACATAGTGTCTTCATGATTTAAGCTTATGTTCAAGTTTCATTCCCTTGATTCTTAATGTTCTTCAAATTAATCATCATGTATCATTCTTTAACCACTAAGATAAGATGTAAAATGGAGTGTATGATGTTCTTACCACTAGCTCAAGGCTAGGGATGATCAAGAGAAGAAATAAAGTGGATAAAAGCAAATGGAGAAGGTCCTTGAACTTCCGAACGCTCCTAGCTTCCTTATGCAACCTCTAACACTTTTGTATATGCTTGGAACTAGTTGAAGATGATTGAATGAAGGTGATGATGGTGGGTTTGGTTTCGGCGAAGAACAAGGCAAGAGGAAGAGAGAAAGATGAAGGTGTTGTGTTATGTGAAAGATATGAAGCTAAGGACTTGAATGTTAAACTTATAACATGCTTAGTTCTCATATTCCATTGTGTATTATGCCAAAAAGCACCAACATGATCTAATAAACAAAGCCAAGAAAATCAAGGAGTAGGGGGCAATAGTGACCATCCACTAGGTGGGGGGGGGGGGGGGGGTAGTAGGCTTAGGTTGTAACTAAGTTAGATTTCTAGGCTAGAATTCAAGTGTTTAGTTATATACTTAGTTACTTGATATTTATATGATGTGTTATGAGGTTCGGGGACCATAACTAGCTTGGTAATGTTAAAACAGTGCTTCTAGTGAAAATTTGGTGTTTCGGGTAGTGTCCAATTGTTCGGTTGGTTACCGGTTCGTTAAGGTGCTAAACTTTGCAGTTTAGTGTGCTTTATGTACCCTTTTGTGACACTTTCGATTCCCGACACTTAGGAAAGCATTCAGGACCATTTAACCATATTTCTGCATGATATGAGAGTGTTTAAATGCTGAATTTCCTGATTTTCTGCAGTTTATGTGAGTTTTAGGCACTTTCCGACACTTAAACTATCTCTAGGAAGGCAGTTTTATGATCCTTACTTTCCTACACACTATACTAGTGTCGTACTTGGTTTCTGGCCCATTCTGTGTCTCAATACTTTGTCTGTCTATGTACTGAACTTCGTCAGCATTTTTCTGATTTGTCTGATAACTGCGCTAACTGTGTTTCGTGCATCATTTGAGTCAATAAAGTTCTCATGCAATAATGATATGTCATTTGAAATATGTAATGCACATGTAAGTATAAAGCAGTAATCAGAAGGCAGTTCAAGTCATTAATTGTAATGCAGCACCCTCATTAAGCACTAATCATTGTTTAATAGTTGTACGGATACCTGGAATTTTGACAGTTGTCACACATCGACGCACGTCAAGTTTTTGGCGCCGTTGCCTGGGACACAAGGATTTTAAGGAAGCTTAAAATTAACGGTCTAATCAAATTCAAACATTTTTTCAAAACTGCGCGCTCGTTTTTAAAATTTTATCTGTTTACGGTAGGTTAACACGGGGCCGTGCTGCTGGGACACGCCCCTTGCTGCAACTTTTTCTAAAACCTTTTTAATACTCCCAGATACAGAACTGAACACGAGACCGTGCCAGATCAGCACGGGGCCGTGCTCAATCTTTGTTAAATTTTTAATTTCTGTTTTTGATCCCGAGGCTCTTTATTCTTCTAGGTATCTTCCAATATAATGGATTACCACTTAGAAGAGTGCACCTATTATATGGAGGATGATTATGAGGAACCTTATTGTACCATTTGCAGAAAATCCCATTCGGTACAAAATTGTGACATTTTTAGACCATCAACCTCATACACCACACCAAGTTCTTCATACACCACTTATGAAGAACCAAGGTTTGAGCTCACAAAGTCAGACTTTTGGATACCAATCCGTTTGAAGTTTACGACACACCACCAACAATCATTCCCGAAGCCGTTAGGAAAAAAATTCACAAGCATGGAAATCTTCAGTGCATTGCCATAATGTCAACATGTTTATTCACTAAAAATATTATACAAGGAAAAAATCCACTCCATTTCCCCGTGTACGTAACTTTTCGATTTAATACTTTTACGTGTATGTGGATCTAAAGCGGTTTTTGAAATGAGATAAAACAGGTTAAATTAAAAATGTGATAATTTTCTAGGTGTAAATTTACTTTAAGGCCCCTCATAAATAAAATAAAGAAAAAATAACATAAATAAAATGAGTGGTTGTAAAGAGTTTTGCAGGTTCTGTAAATTTTTTTGGTTCTAAAATGATCTCGATCTTATATATATATATAGTGTAAGTATCTATGGAAAACCCATTTAATCTAGAAAACTTAGGAAACCTGAATTGTGTGGTCAAGATTGATCCACATCATTTCTTTAAACACATGTTAAAAGGGTAAAATAGTCATTTGTTCAAGCCATCATTTCACTCTCTCCCCATCCCATCAAGTTATTTATTACCCATCATTTCATCAATTCTCTCTCTTTCTTCTTTCTTCTTTCTTCTTCTTTAGAATTCAAAATATATCATTCTATCTCTTTCTTCTTCTTCTGTAAATTCACCATCATCATCATCATCATTCATTCTCTCTCTCCATGTTTCAAAATAAACACCAAGAACACACACAAGTGTGTGTGAGAGAGTTCAGGAGGTGTTTATTTCGGATGTGTTCATGCTTGTTGAAAGCTGATTTCGGGTGTGTTCATGCTTCATCTCACGTCGTCATCTTCATCTCGGGTGTGCTGATGCTTGTTGAAAGCTGATTTCTAGAGTGAGAAACAACAATCTTCATCATATTCATCAAGAACACCAAGAACACATAGAGAGAAGCAAGTTTGAAGATCTTCATCGTGTTCATCACACGGTTTCTAGATTCGGTAAGTGTTTTTAGAGAGAGAAAGTTGCTATTTTAGAGAGAGAAACAACAATCTTAACTAAAATTTTATTTTGAAAAATCATTTCACACTTGATGTTTTAGTTAAAATGGTTGTTTATAGGTTTTTGTGTAATGGATGTTTTAGAGATGAACATGATTCTTTTGTTAAAATGGTTCTAAAAATGGGTAAATGTTTATGTAATTTGCAGGTTTTTATTTTTGTGTTAAAATCATTTTTGTGGTAAAAAGTTGTGTTTGGTTTGGTTGCTTGTTTGAGGCTTTTGATCTGAATAGTAACTGTTTTTTTGTTGGGTTGGTTGCTTGTTTGGGCTTTTGATCTGAATAGTAACTGTTATTGTGTGTTATACTAGGAGGTAACACATGTTACATGTGTTACAATAAAATTTTACACGTGTATAACACGTAACACATGTTACATACCTGTAGTTACATTTGTGTTAATAAGTTTAACTTTAGGGGATTAACACTGATGTACTTGCTTTGTTCACAGGTGAATGGTTGTTTATAGGTTTTTGTGTAATGGATGTTTTAGAGATGAACATGATTCTTTTGTTAAAATGGTTCTAAAAATGGATAAATGTTTATGTAATTTGCAGGTTTTTATTTTTGTGTTAAAATCATTTTTGTGGTAAAAAGTTGTGTTTGGTTTGGTTGCTTGTTTGAGGCTTTTGATCTGAATAGTAACTGTTTTTTTGTTGGGTTGGTTGCTTGTTTGGGCTTTTGATCTGAATAGTAACTGTTGTTGTGTGTTATACTAGGAGGTAACACATGTTACATGTGTTACAATAAAATTTTACACGTGTATAACACGTAACACATGTTACATACCTGTAGTTACATTTGTGTTAATAAGTTTAACTTTAGGGGATTAACACTGATGTACTTGTTTTGTTCACAGGTGAATGGATGTTTATGTTCAAGATAAAGATGGTTATCAAGACGCAAAGCGTAGCTAGATTTTTTTAACCTTTATGATAGTTTTGGATCATTTTTATATGTTTAAGTTTTTATAAAGATTTTTGTTACCTTTAAGTATGATTGTAATGTGTGCAATTACTAACAACCCATGATGACAAGTGAGTTTTGTTTTGATTAACATTTGTAACTGGTGTTGGACGTAACATGTGTAACCTATGTGAGAGGTAACTAACTAATAGCAAAGAATGACCTGATACACATGTGTTACATACGTTAAAAGGGTAATATAACATTAACTGTAACTGGTGTTGGACGTAACATGGTACACATGTGTTACATACGTTAAAAGGGTAATATAACATTAACTGTAACCCTTAACATTCCTTTGTTTGATGTTGGTCATACCATTACATCAAACATAATATAACATTACATGTAACACATAACATCATTAAAAATAAACAATAACATCATTAAAAGGGGATTAACAACTATATAACATGTGCAACATGGCTATACATGTGTTACCATCTAGTGTAACACATGTTACAACTATATAACATGTGTTACCATCTGGTGTAACACATGTTAAAACTATATAACATGTGTTACAACTATGTATACATGTGTTACCATATAGTGTAACACATGTAACAACTATATAACATGTGCAACATGGCTATACATGTGTTACCATCTAGTGTAACACATGTTACAAATATGTGTTACATATGTTAACATAAAGAGATTCTCTTAAAATCAAAACCCTAGAGGTGTTACATATGAGAGATGTTACATATGTTAACATAAAGAGATTCTCTTAAAATCAAAACCCTAAAAGTGGCAGCCTACCAAGGCTTTTAAGGTTACAAACATCATATAGTTATGATGACCACAAAAGGGTGATAAAACAACCGGAAATGGATAGTGACTGTTACATTTGTCAACATGCTGTTCATTCATGTAATAGTGACTGTTACAAATGGTACAGGTTCTGTATAACATGCGTAACAACTATATAACATGTGCAACATGGCTATACATGTGTTACCATCTAGTGTAACACATGTTACAACTATATAACATGTGTTACCATCTAGTGTAACACATGTTAAAACTATATAACATGTGTTACAACTATATATACATGTGTTACCATCTAGTGTAACACATGTAACAACTATATAACATGTGCAACATGGCTATACATGTGTTACCATCTAGTGTAACACATGTTACAAATATGTGTTACATATACGCAGCCCTGTTTTGTCCAATAAAGGGCCGCTCTTACCGTAAGTAACATGTGTAACATTGTTACTACATATGTAGCTAATTACTACATAAGTAACATGTGTAACATTGTTACTACATATGTAGCTAATTACAACTTCCAGGAACCAAAACCCTAGAGGTGTTACATATGTTAACATAAAGAGATTCTCTTAAAATCAGAAGAAGTATTACATCTCGTAAAGAGGAGTATTTGTTGAATGTAGGGTATGATCTAGTTCTTCAAACCATTACATCAAACATAATATAACATTACATGTAACACATAACATCATTAAAAATAAACAATAACATCATTAAAAGTTGTTGTAAACTACTACATTAAACGTAAACCATAATGTCAGAAAAGGGTAATATAACATTAACTGTAACCCTTAACATCATTAAAAGTGGTAGCCTACCAAGGCTTTTAAGGTTACAAACATCATATAGTTATGATGACCACAAAAGGGTGATAAAACAACCGGAAATGGATAGTGACTGTTACATTTGTCAACATGTTGTTCATTCATGTAATAGTGACTGTTACAACGTCAAGGTTACATGTTACATATAGTTGTTGCATCCCAAAAAAATTGCCGTCACATCATCATCCGTATTCAGTTTGCGATCCGTCAAGGTTACACATGTTACATATAGTTGTTGCATCCCAGAATGGTCATATTGTATTTTGGGTTATGGCCATAATTTATCCCATTCATCATCCGTTTCTTCTCTTTCTTCATCCCATTCATCGTCCGTTTCTTCGTCTACTTTCTTTCGCTTTTTCGGTATCTTACCAGTTTGCGATCTTGTTACTCTCTTTGTTGCTGCAAATAAAACAGGTTTAACACATGTTACTTAATTTCATTAAAATAAAACAGGTTACATAATATGTTTTTGATAAAATAAAGTCAGGTTTAACATATGTTACCTATTTTTATAAAAATAAGACAAGTTTAACACTTGTTACATAACTTGGAAAAAATATGAGAGCTTAACACATGTTAACTAATCTGATAAAAATAATACAGGTTTAACACATGTTACATAATTTGATAAAAATAAGACAGGTGTAACACATGTTACACTAACATGTTTACCTAATAGAAGAGCGTTAACACATGTTACACTAATATGTTTACCTAATCAGACAGGTTTAACACACGTTTACATCATTTGATAAAAATGAGACAGGTTTAACACATGTTACACTAATATGTTTACCTAATCAGGGAGGTTTAACACATGTTACACTAATATGTTTACCTAATCAGGGAGGTTTAACACATGTTACATAATTTGATAAAAATAAGACAGGTGTAACACATGTTACACTAACATGTTTACCTAATAGGAGAGGTTTAACACATAGTAATAAGACAGGTTTAACACATGTTACATCATTTGATAAAATTGAGACAGGTCTAACACATGTTACACTAATATGTTTACATCATTTGATAAAAATGAGACAGGTTTAACACATGTTACATCATTTGATAAAAATGAGACAGGTCTAACACATGTTACACTAATAGATCAAAAGCCCCAAACAAACAACCAAACCAACAAACAAACAACATGTTACACTAATGAGACAGGTCTAACACATGTTACACTAATAGACAGTTACTATTTAGATCAAAAGCCCCAAACAAACAACCAAACCAACAAAAAACAATTACTATTTAGATCAAAAGCCTCAAACAAGCAACCAAACCAAACATAACTTTTTATTTGTAAAATAAACGAGATCATCAACGATTAGATTATGAACTTTTCAAAGGTAACGAATATATATCAACAATAACATTCATTATCACAATTCTAAAAAAAATTTAATCCCTTTAAAACAAAAAAACCCAACAAACTATCAAATCTATTTTACCAATACACACACAAAATCATTCAACTTTTACCAAACAAATAACATTAAGACATGGAACCAGTCCATGTCATAAGTGTGTGTTCTTGGTGTTCTAACAACTTTCTCTCTCCAAAAACCCATGAACCAAATGATTTCTGACCTGCTTCTCTCTCACACACTTGTGTGTGTTCTTGGTCTTGGTGTTCTAATAACTTTCTCTCTCTAGAAACACATGCAACCGAATGATTCAGGCCTGCTTCTCTCACACACACTTGTGTGTGTGTTCTTGGTGTTCTTCATGAACACGAAGGAGAATCTTGTTTCTCTTTCTCTCACACACTTGTGTGTATGCTTTTGGTGTTTCTCTTTCTTTAACGATATTCAGGCTTGCTTCTCTCACACACACTTGTGTGTGTGTTCTTGGTGATTGAAACATGAAGAAAGAGAGAGGATGAGAGAATGGATGATGATGATGGTTTGATGGTGAATGTACAGATATTTTGAATTCTCAAAAGAGAAGAAAGAAGAAAGAGAAACAATGATGATCCTTTAATGCATGTCAAATCACATAATATTATAATATATATAATGTACTATAATTATGGTTGATTTTACCTAAATACCCTTCAAGTAACTTTATTGACTTTGTACCTCTATTTAATTTAATTCAAAAATGCTTCAAATTTTATGAGCCATTGGATGATCATGATCAATGGTCTAGATTGGGTTTCCTAGGTTTTCTAAGTAGAAATAAGTTTTCTATATAACCATGCCCTATATATATATATATATATATATATATATAATTTAAGATATTTGCGACTTGAACTCGAAAACTCGAAAACTAACTTAAAAAAAGCCTAAAAATCATACCAAAATTTTTTTTTCATACCAATTTTCACTATTTTAGGTATATAAAAAAACTTTTTTTCAAAAAACAAAATGTAGTGTACATGTGTAATACACATGTGAATTATTACACATGTGCACAGTAGTGTACATGTGTAATACACGTGTGTATGTGTAATACACATGTGAATTATTACACATGTGCACTACAATTTTTTTTTTTTGAAAAAAAATGTTTTTTATATACAAAAACTAGCGATTTTTAATAAAAAACTGCAAAAAAAAATTGTGTTTTTTTAGGTTTTTTTAGTTAGTTTTTGAGTTATCACGTTAATAGTGGTTTTCATTTGAACCATCCCCTATATATATAGGAGAAGGATTCGTTAGAAACCACCCTTTATTGCGAGAACCGCGAGAACCAATGTGAACACAACCAAAAATACATAAAAATAGCTAAAAAAACACAATTTTTTTAATATATTTATAAAAAAATCGCAATATTTCGTTACCAAATTTTTTTTTTTAGAACTTAAAAAAAATAAATTAAAAAAAAAATTGGCTACTAAAAGTAGCGATTTTAATGTAAAAAATATTAAAAAAATTTTTTTGTGTGTGTTTGGGTTTTTTTTTAGGTTTTTTTGGGGTTTAGTTTTTACCATTTTAGCTTGGGTGGGGGGTTTAGGTTTTAGCATTTAGCTTTGGGGGGGGGGGGGGGGGTTAGGTTTTTTTTTTTGGGGGGGGGGGGTGGGGGTTTGGTTTTTTAGGTATTTTTGGTTGTGTTCACATTGGTTCTCGTGGTTCTCGCAATAAAGTTGGTTCTCGTATGAACCTTACCCTATATATATATACATACATAGGAGAAGGATCCGTTAGGAACCGCCCTTTATTGCGAGAACCGCGAGAATCAGTGTGAACACAAACAGTAATACCTTAAAAAATCTAAAAAAACACCCAAATTTTTTTTTGGAAAAATCGCTATATTTGTTTATAATAATTTTTTTTTCAAGTAACAGTTATCCATGCACATGTGCATTTGTATCATTTCTTTGACAAATTCCGTAATTCATTACAAATATTAGACAATTGCACTTTCATTTACACTACCACATGTAATTCACTACTTTTTACGTTAACAATATTAGAAATGCACATGTGCATCTATATGTATCAACATGAAATAAGGTGTGTTGGTACACTACTTTCTCTTTCATTTATCATTCCATCCATAATACACAAACATGCACATGTGCGTTTTTGTCATTTCTTTGGCAAATTACGTAATTCATTACAAATATTAGACAATTGCACTTTTATTTACACTACCATATGTAATACACTACTTTTTACATTACCAATATTAGAAATACACATGTGCATCTATATGTATCAACATGAAATAATGTGTTTTGGTACACTACTTTGTATACATTTTCCTTTTCATCTATCATACCATCCATAATACACTACCATTACCTTCTACCATCCATAATACAATACCATTACTTCCTACCATCCATAATACAATACCATTACCAATATTTTCACTTTATTACATGTATATTAACACCATTTATACCATCCAATCAACATATTACATCATAAATTGACAACTATAACCAAATCATCAACCACTAGATATAACTAACCAAAAAACATGTATATGGGCCTACTTCTCCATTCAAAATCACAAACTTTGTGTACCAAAACACATTATATCATAGTTATACATATGATGCACATGTGCATTTTGAATATTGGCAATGTAAAAAGTAGTGTATTACGGATGGTATTGTAAATTAAAGTGCAATTGTCTATTACTAATAACGTATTACGGAATTTGTCGAAGTAATGATACATATGCACATGCGCATGGATAACTGTTACTAAAAAAAAGTTTTTTTTTGCTAACTAAATATAGTGAATTTAAAAAAAATATTAAAAAAATTTTTTTGAGTGCTTTTTGCTTTTTTTTAGATTTTATTTTGTGTTTACATTGGTTCTTCGCGGTTCTCGCAATAAGGGTGGTTCTCAAATGAACCTTACCCTACACACACACACACACACACACACACACACACACACACACAGATATATATATATATATATAGGGGATGGATCATGAGAAAACTAATTTAAATGAGAAAACCAAAAAACTAACTAAAAAAAGCCTAAAAAACATACCAAAAATTGTTTTTTTTACAAATTTTTATAAAAAAATCACTAGTTTTTATGCATGTAAAAAAAATAAATAAAAATTCGTTGTATTGCACATATGCACTATTATGGATATAGTGCACATGTGTAGTACACATATAATGCACATGTGCAGTACAACAATTTTTTTTTTTGAAAAATTTTATATATATAAAAAATAGCGATCTTTTTATAAAAAAATGTAAAAGAAAAAAAATTTGGTATGTTTTTTTAGGCTTTTTTAGTTAGTTTTCTAGTTTTCTTATTTAGATGTAGTTTTCTCATGATCATCTCCCTATATATATATACACATAGAAACAAGATCATGAAAGAACGCTTCAAAGTGTGAGAACGGTTAGAACGATTCTCAGCCACAAGATCTTAGTGGTTTGTGGCTGAAATTGATGCGGTGACATTTTTGTAAATAATAGGGGCATTGGAACTACCAAGAGGTGTAAAATAGGAAGATCCAAACAAAGGTGCACATGCTAATCACATGCCATTTTCCCCCATCATATTTAAACGACAATAACTTTTTTATACGTGATTATTTTTTCGAAAAAAATTACACCATAAAACTCAGCGTTTTTTTATCTTTCCAAAGAGTATACTATTGATATACTTTTCGAAAAAAAATTAACTGGGTTTTATGGCGTTTTTCTGAACCAGGTGTTTTATGGCGTTTTAGACTAGGCATTTTCATGGCGTTTTTCTGTACTAGGTGTTTTTATGGCGTTTTAACTAGTTATTTTCATGACGTTTTTCTTAACTGAGTGTTTTATGGCGTTTGCAATTGAGTTCTTTCACGGCGTTTTTCTGAACTTGGTGTTTTGTGGCGTTTTATTTGAACACCCAGTTCACGTGAGTAGTTTTTTTTGACACTATTACCCCTTAATGTAATTTAGCATCAATGGCACATGTCACCACCAAAATCGTTCTCACCGTTCTCACACTTTTCACCATTCTCTCTAAATCCTGACCCTATATATATATATATATATATATATATATACACTTGCTACATATGCAAGAAGAATGGTCACAAGGCTAATGAATGTCGCCAAAGAAAAATAGTAAAAAATAAAATAAATAATTTAGACATAGAAGAAAATGTCAAAAATGAATTAAATAAAATTTTTGATTCTGAAGAATCCTCAGATTATAGTACTGAGGAAAGCTCTTGTTCTGATAATTGTCAAGAAAATTGTTGTAATAAAATTGTTTCTGATAATGAAATATTATATAAAGTCATGTCTCAATTCCAGGATAATGATCTTAATGATAGTGAGATCAGTGTTATAGATAGTAATATTTTAGAAAACATTCTAAGTAAAATAAAAAATCCTGAAGAAAGGTTAAAAATCCTTCATATGTTATATAATAATGAAGAAACTCAAAAAGTTAAGAAGGATACTCGAATAGAGGAACCTGAGGTCCCTATTCCATGAAATATGTTCATAATATTTTAAACACTAGGAAAGATAATTCCACTACTTCTGAAGATTTAAAAATGGAGATTACAAATTTAAAAGAAGAAATAATTTATTTAAAAAAGAAAATTTCTAATTTTGAAAAAAAGATTATAAATCTTGAAGGGAAAATCATAATAGGTGAAACTTTTTATAAACCTCCTACTCATGAAATAGGAGAAACCTCTTATAAACCTTCTTCTCCTATCAATAGTTCTACTAATACTTATGATCGGGACTTTCCTCCTTTAGTTATTAAAAATAAAGGAGAAGAAGAGTATATTAATAAAATGGAAAAATTTATTTCTAAAAAATGGTTAGTTAAAGTAACTTTATTAATACAAAATACTTTTAAAAAGAATTTTATTGCTCTTATTGATTCTGGAGCAGACTTAAATTGTTTAAGGGAAGGATTGATTCCTACAAAATATTTTGAAAAAACAACTCATATTCTTAAAGCGGCTAATACACTACTACAATAATGGGCAATAGCCACCAAAACTTGCTACCGAAAAGAAAGGTAGCAAATTTATCTAATCTAAATACAAATAAGCTTTTAGCATGGTAGCAAACTAGCAAAGTGAAATTTTAATTAGGTCGCGCTAAACCTCCCCTCCGCCCGTACGGCCTCCAAAACAAAAGTTTATTAGGGTTTTGTGTATACCACTCAACAATCGAACAAATCAATCACTAGAAAGTGAACTCAATCGATACAGATCAATCGTAGAACTCAATCGGTACAGATCAATCGTAGAACTCAATCGGTACAGATCAATCGCTACGGTATGATTCAACCGATTCACACTGTTTTTGCCCTAATTTCAGTATGGTCAATCGTTAATGTATCGTCATATCTCAATGTTTTTGCTCTAATTTCAATGTTTTAGCCCTAATTCCGTAACATTTTTCCGTTTCAAAGATGGCGACTTCATCCAGAACCTTTCCATCGGAACCTGTACGATTATCTAAGCCTGGTTAGTAATCTCGATTGTTTAATTTGTTCGATTGTTTTTTGCATATAATGTTTGGTATGAAATTGTTTGAATCCGATTATTGATATGTGTATTGATAACAGTTTGAGATTCTTTTGGTTGTTTGATTGCATGAGTGTGCGTTGTTACTTGCTAAGTTGTTGAATCAGATGTTTAGCTATTCTGAAGCTTAATGATGTTGATCGTACTACAATATTGGAAGAAATAGAACTGTTTGTTAGGGATATTTGTTGAATCCGATCATCTGAACTGTTTGTTAGGGATGTTGATAGTACTACAATTTACAGCCATCACTAACATTGGAAGACAAGAATTTTGAAATTGTTTGTCAGAGCTGTGTGTTGATTCACAATGTCACATAGGTTTTGTGCAAAGTTTGTCATTGATCCGGTTGAGATAACTAGTTAGGACGCGCCGAATACGAGTCCAGTAGTTTGATAAAATCGTTTAAGTTTATCAGGGCAATTTTTTTCTTATTTATATCATGTTTCATACCTAAGATTTTTTTCAACTTTTCGTTATAAGAGTTTTGATCGAATTGAGTCTTGTAAGAATGCTACAGTCATACAGATATGCGTTGGTGAGTATTTTTCTCATATTTAAAACTAATTAATAGTTGATGTAATCATCTTCAAGTGGATGCGATATTTTCTTTTACGAGAATCTATGTTTGATTCTGTAATTTGTGCACGTATATATGTATTTATGTTTTGCTGACATGTTTTCGATTGATTCAGACACAAGGGCGTGAATCTATTGCCGCCAAACTAGTAGCAAACCTTATAACCGAAGCAGGTGCAGATCGTGTTCTTGCTTGTGATCTTCATTCCAGGCAATTAATGGGTTATTTTGATATTCCAGTGGACCATGTGCACTGTCAGGTAATATTCAACTTCTTCGTATGTTTAGAAACTTGTTTAACTTATTTGTTGATAACGATCCGTTTTATTTTGTTCCACAAGCCTGTTATTCTCGATTACCTTGCCAGCAAGTCAATTTGCTCCAATGATTTGGCAGTGGTGTCGCCTGATGTCGGTGGAGTTGGTAGAGCGCGCGTTTTTGCCAAAAAGTTATCCGATGCCCTTTTGGTCATTGTTGACAAAAGACACCATGGACACAACGTAGCCGAGGTAGTTATAATCTATGACCACATATATTAAATCTCGAGTAAAACGCCATTTTTGTCCCCTGAATTGCCATTTGGATCCAGATGCAGAATAACAAACCTTTGGATGAAAGTCGCTAAACTGGCCAACCTAAAGGACGAAAATGGCATTTTACTATTAAATCTTTATCTAACTATCTATCATCTGTTATGTTTTATCCAATGAACATATAATTTCATGTAATGAATCTGATCGGTGATGTCAAAGGAAAGGTCGTTGTGATGTTTGATTGCCTATCAATTTGTAGCAATTTTTTACACTGAAATTGATTTGTTGTTGTTTGGCTACTTGATTTATTAGGTTTTAGGTTTAATTGGTTGTATATTTTGGTCATGACTGTTGTTTTAGGGTTTATAATTTGTATTTGTTTCATCAGTTTCAATTGATTTCAATGGAAAATTTATGTGTTATCGTAGTCTATATGCCGTTTGAATTATTTTTTTGTTATTTAGATGATTGAATGAGCAGATTACTGTCGGTTTATGCTGATTACCGGTGAATTTTGAGTTATCAGGTAAATTAGCTCACAGATAGTTTATTTTCCGTTTTTATAGCTTGAATTTTGATCCTTAGATTAGCTAGGGTTTATAATCTATTAAATTGTATTTGTTTCGTAGGTTGTGTATAGGATCCTGGTTCAGAGTCAAAGAGTGCCACGATAATTAGGAGGCATAATGAGTTTTGATCGAAAAGGTTGATTCCATTAAAGTTTACTCATACCTGAGATTCTTTTCAACTTTTCGTTATCAGATTTTTGATCGAATTGAGTCTTGTAAGAATGCTACAGTCATACAGATATGCGTTTGTGACTATTTTTTTCATATTTAAAACTAATTTATAGTTGATGTAATCATCTTCAAGTGGATGCGATATTTTCTTTTGAAAGAATCTATGTTTGATTTTGTAATTTGTGCACATGATCATTGGCTGAAACGAACTGGCATTATGTAAGTTATTTCACAAGTTTTATAATTTGTTTGATATTGATTCCTCAAGTCTATGTTTAAAGAACAAAAAAGTACTTCTTGCAGGTCTCGAGTAGTTCAAGAACGACTGTCCCTTTACTTCTTGCTTGGTTTTGTTACAGAAACTAAATCTTGTTATGTGTTTGAGGGCTGTATGCGCTTTTTCCCTCCAGAAATGTTTGCCGGAAGGTAAGCTGTTTATTGTTATTGTTTTTCTTTTTATTATTATAGTTATTAATAGTATATCACGATTATTATAATTATTTATATTCATCTTACTTTATATCTTTTGTTAGATCTGGATCTTGGACTGGTGGAGATGGAGCATGGGTCGAATTATCTGGGAAGGTGCATGTGTTAGCTCATTTGTTGGGTCATCTGCGTACGAAAACAGATGACCGAATTGTATTGGTTTCAAATTACACACAGGTTCTACTTTTAGTTATGAACGTCTAAGCAACTAGATTACATTTTTATCATCATTTGGTTTTAGACTTTTAGGTGATGATATTAGATTTAATTTTTCAGACACTGGACCTTATCGTTCAATTATGTCGAGAGAGAAGATATCCATTCTTAAGGCTTGACGGGACTACATCAATCAGCAAAAGACAAAAGCTGGTCAATTGCTTTAATGATCCATCAAAGGTATTCAAAGTTCCTTCATTATCATTTTTCAAAATTCAAATGCATAATAATCATATAATTAATTATCTTCTAGGATGAATTTGCGTTTCTTTTGAGTAGCAAGGCTGGTGGTTGTGGCCTTAACTTGATAGGTGGAAATAGACTTGTTCTGTTTGACCCTGATTGGAATCCTGCCAATGATAAACAAGTAAATTTTATTTGTATTTTTGAAAATTATTCTTTTTTCTAGTAATAAATCTAATATATATAATTTTTTTTTTTACTTTCGCCTATGTAGGCTACTGCAAGAGTGTGGAGAGAGGGGCAGAAAAAGAGAGTATACAGCTATAGGTTCTTAGGAACAGGAACCGTTGAAGTAAAGGTATTAGATTATGGGGGTTGGTTCCGGTACAAACCATATTTATCCTACAAACCGTAAGAACAGATCCTAGCACTTAAAAAAAAATTAAATTAGCACTTAAAAAAAGTTAAATTAGAAAATACCTAAACAATACATACATAAAAGTAGCTCTTTTGAATTATATTAGCACATGAAAATTAATCAAGATAATTGATTTTAGCACATATTTGAATGATATCAGCACTTTTCTTAATCAACACATTGAAAACAAAAGGAAGATCCTAAATAAAGAATTAATTGCTTGTTCATATATTTATAGGGAATTCAATATGATTGATATTATGTAGGATATTATTTTATCATTTCTCTATAATTGGTTGGATGCCACGTGCCACTTTTTAAATGATTCTTACAGTTTGTATACGAAATGTGGTTTGTATTTGATCCTACTCCTTAGATTATGTGTGTGCTTGTCTACATATATATCATGCTCATTTAATACGTGTATGATGGAGTCTAGTATTATGGCAGGTGTACCAGCGACAAATGTCGAAAGAAGGGCTTCAAAAAGTAATTCAGCAAGAGCTAGCTGATTCTAAGATGCAGGGGGACAATTTCTCAACAGAGGATTTACGGGATCTATTTACATTCTATGAAGATGCCACGTAAGTGTAATTTTTTTATCGACTTTTATCTTTATTGCGTGAAAAGTCATTAACATCTTAGTTTACAGATTTGAAATTCACGGGAAGATGAACTGCACACGTTGTGGAGAACATACAGCAGATGCAATTTGTATGGATGAAGAAGAGGATATTGGGGGATTTGCAGGCATTTCTGGATGCTTGCATAACTTAAAACGCTCAGAGGATATTGGGGGGTTTTGGCTTGTGAGATTCATTACAAAAGTGCAGTTTCAACATATTTGATGTTTCGATTTGGATGTTTTATTATGAGCAACATAGGATATTTGTTATGATTTTCAAATTCCATAATTGGTTACATTTTTAAATTCTTCTAGTAGATATAAATAGATATATAGTAGCAAGTATAATAAATAAATGGCAAAATGGTGACATAGTGATAAAAACACCGTAGCAAAATGGTGTAAAAAAGCGGTAGCAAACAAGCGGAAATGGTAACAAAACGGTGACAAAAAGCGGTAGCAAAACGGTGGCAAAAGGGAGCGGTAGCAATACGGTGACAAAAAAAACGGTAGCAAAACGGTGGCAAACAAACGGTAGCAAAACGGTAGCAAAAAACAAAGCGGTAGCAAATAGGTGGCAATAGGGCAATTGCTACGTGTGTTTCTTCTACCGAAATTTTGGTGGCAAAACGGTAGCAAAAGGGCTTTTGCCACCGTTTTGCGACCGAAAATGTGGTAGCAAAAACCCTATTCTCTAGTAGTGATAGGCAAGATATGGGAGTAGAATATAAGATCCCAAAGGCAAAGATTTGTAACAATGGAGAATGTATTCCTTTATCTTTTGTTCTTGTAAAAAATATAACAAATGAAGTTATATTGGGAACTCCATTTCTTTCAAAAATATTTCCTTTAAAAGAAGTTGATAAAAGAGGATTTAAAGCTTTTTATAATAATAAAGAGTTGTATTTTGAGTTTATAACTCAACCATTTGAAAAATATTTGAATGAATTTCTTATACAGGCTAAGACAAATCAAATAAATTTCTTTAAAGAAGAAATTAATATTCATACTATTGAGGAAAGATTAAAAAATCCTAAGTTAATATTAAAAATTGAAACTATAAAAATCAATTTAATATAGAAATATGTAATGATCATCCTAATGCTTTCTGGAATAGAAAACAACATATTGTTTCTCTTCCTTATGAAGATAATTTTATAGAAAGCAATATTCCAACTAAGACAAGACCTTGTCAGATGAATTCTGAATATTTGGAGTTATGTAAGAAAGAAATTGAATTACTCCAACAAAAAGGATTAATATGTCCTTCAAAATCCCCATGGTCATGTACTGCTTTTTATGTTAATAAACATTCTGAAATTGAAAGAGGGGTTCCAAGATTAGTTATAAATTATAAACCTCTTAATGAAATTTTAAAATGGATAAGATATCCAATTCCTAATAAAAAAGATTTGTTAGACAGATTATATGATGCTTTAATATTTTCAAAATTTGATCTAAAATCAGGATATTGGCAGATTCAAATTGATAAAAAAGATAGGTATAAAACTGCTTTTAATGTTCCTTTTGGGCAATATGAATGGAATGTTATGCCTTTCGGTTTGAAAAATGCCCCTTCAGAATTCCAAAAAATTATGAATGAAATATTCATTCCTTTTTCAAATTTTATAATTGTTTATATAGATGATATCTTAGTATTTTCAAAAGATATTGAAACTCATTTTAAGCACCTTGATATATTTAAAACTATTATTATAAAAAATGGTTTGGTTATTTCTAGTCCAAAGATGATGCTATTTCAAACAAGTATCAGATTTTTAAGTCATATCATAGAAAAAGGGAAAATAGTTCCTATTAATAGAATTATAGAATTTGCTTCTAAATTCCCTGATAAAATTACTGATAAAACTCAACTACAAAGGTTTTTAGGGAGTTTAAATTATATAGCTCCTTATTACCATGATTTAGCCAAAGATTCTTCTATTTTATACGATAGGTTAAAAAAGAATCCTAAGCCTTGGGATGAAAATCATACTCAAGCTGTCATAAAAATAATAAAGAAAGTTTTAGGTCTTCCTTGCATGACTATTGCTAATCCAAATTGGGAAAAAATTATAGAAACAGATGCCTCAGAAATAGGTTAAGGGGGAATATTAAAACAAAATTCTTCTCAAACAAAACAAGAATATCTTGTTAGGTTTCATTCAGGAAAATGGCTTGAAAGCCAGAAGAAATATGCTACTATTGCAAAAGAAATTTTAGCAATATTAAAATGTGTTCTAAAGTTTCAAGATGATTTATATAACCAAAAATTTATAATAAAAACTGATTGCTAAGCAGCTAAATTTATGTTTCAAAAAGATTTTAAACATGATGTTTCAAAACAAATGTTTGTTAGATGGCAATCTCAATTAGCTCCGTTTGATTTTGAAATACAATATAAAAAAGGAGAAGAAAATAGTCTTCCAGATTTTTTGACTAGGGAATATTTGAAGATAATATCTTCTGTTTAATTTGCAGGTGTTTTAATGACAAAGGCCAAAGGACCTCTGAAAACAGTTTTTAATAATATTCAAATTGAAAAAGATGATTATAATATCTTGAAAAGAATAACAATTATAAGGATTCATAACTTAATGAATGATTATAGTAATCCTGATAGTCTTAAAGAACTTTCAGAGGAGTATATTATTCTAAATAATATCAAGAATAAAATAAGGGTTCTTGAGGACAATGAGAAGATAATCTCATCAGCCTGATTTTTTACTTTCAGGTATGATTCCTCATAATAGAGGAAAACAACCTTTTCCCAATTATAGGGGAAGAGGAAGAGGCCAAGATTTAGTCTTGGTACAACAAGGAAACAGAAGGCTCATAGCCTGTGATATTGCTTCTAGCAGCTCAAATAATAATAATATGGGTATTCAAATTAGTCCCAATGATCCGTCATATGAAAAGATCATGGCTATTATAAAAGCCCAAGAAGAGGAACAAGCTTCAAAAGCTCCTTCTTATGCTCATATAGCACAGGAAGATGATGATGATGAATGGGTTATATCCGACAGACAGAAGAAAATATTTCTTCTAAACCAAGAAGACAAAAAGTTTTTTGATGATCCTTGGTTTTTGATGCAAAAATATTTAGAGCCAGCATCATATGATGCCACTTCTTATAAACCAAGGAAATATTATGAAAGTATTGTACAAGTTTCTGAGTCTGCTGAAATAAGACATTTTTACCCAGCAGATAAAATTAAGAGTTCATTCAATTTTAGTAAAATCTTTATAAAATCTCTTTTATCTCCTCAAAAGTGGGGATTAAGTACTCTAAATGAAAAGGAATTTATAAATTCTAATAGGCAAACTTATAAATACAATTACTGGGATTATATCCAAAGTTTTGAAAAATGTTTATTTTATGAAAATCCCAGCAAGAAACACTCATGGTTCATAAAAGTGGGTGATAAGATTTATAAAGATGGAATTCCAAGTTGGTTCCAAAAATGGTTCATTTTATATGGTCCATCGGTTCAAATCCTACCTGAACCATTCAAAGGTCTCTACCAAGAATGGGTAGCAGTTTCTCCAGACCTTATAGAAGCTGAGTATAATAAAACTTGGTTTGAGGGAATAGCCTCGATGTACTTTTTTATAGAGTTTTCCATTCCATGGATTTGGAGATGGAAACCCACAACAGGTTATACCCTGCGGGATAATATTCCCTGTCTCAAAAGAACTTCTTATACAAAGTTCTGGTAAAAAATGGTAAGAGTTAATAACTCTACAAAAGAATTGGAAGGTCAAGACACAATAAATTTGATCACCAATAAAACTGAGTATTATAAATCTCAAATTGATAAAAGACAACAAAGACAGCTTCCAAGTCCTTTTGAAAAAATTTCAAGAAGGATTCAAGATAAGCAAGCAGTCTCCGTAGCCTCAAAGGTTGAAATTCTGGAATTATAAAAAGAAGAGATGAAGAAGGAGTTAAAAAGGTTTTTTGAATCAACTACTGAAAGCTCCTCCAAAGCAATGTCAATCTCATCTACCAGTCAAGATGATGAGAACCATTTTTCATGTCTAGCAGGAGAATCTCAACCAATAGAAGATATTCCAGAAATAAAACTGGATGATGACCTAGAAGCATATCTTCAGACAGTGGTAAAAGAATTTACCCCAAAGAAAGAATCCAAAGATGAGGTGAAAAAAGATTAATTATTGAGCCGACACAAGGACCCCACTCATAATGGGCATCTTTGAAAATGGAGAAAAGCAAGGCCATTATACACGGCACCGAGACAATCATAGAGTCTCTTTTTCTTTTTACTTTTACTTTTTCTTTTCCGTATTATTTTTAGTGTTTTGTTTGTTTGCTTTTTATTTTTCCTATATATAGGAGTAGTCTGATTAGTAAGAGGCACGCTAATCTTTAGCCCCTCTCTTCTCTCTCTAAAAATTCTGCACTTGTAAAATATTTGAAGCATATTAAATAAAATCTTCTAACTTTGAAGATCCTCCTCAGGTGTTTCAAAGTAAGAATTTTAATTTTGTTTTCTTTATTATAATCATGATGGGCTAAAGCCCTTAAAGTATTGAAACATGGCTCAATAAAGTCTTTTAATGACATGGTCCTAATATTATAAAAGAGTTTTTGGTTAAAACATAAACTGGCAGGGTTGAAATTTTAAACTGGCAATTAATGAACTAAGGGAACCTTAGTCCACATTGTATCCCGTTTTTATGATTGATAGGGAATTTTAGTGTGACTGGTTTTAATTTGCCTTATAAGTTAATTTGACGGGTTTTAATTTTGTAAAATTAATAAACCTTCTTTTGACGGTTTATGTTTTGTAAAAAAATCATACCATATACCTCCTATATGGTATCAGAGCCTATGGATTCAAAGGAAGTTATTGTATGTCTTGTTTCAATACTTTAATTTTAATCATGTTAAATTTGTTTAAAAAGAAAAGTACTATAAAAAATAGTACTAATGAGGAATATGATATACCTCAAGATCTTGATCTACTTAATAAATGGACGATACCTCATGTAAATCCTAAGGTTATATACCAAATTGGAAGTTTTGATAATTTAATAAATAAACAGGTGGTTAAAACCACTGAAGAATCAGCCTCTATAAAAGATGAGGAAATGATAATAAAAATGTTAAATATGTCTGACATAAACAGATATAAAAAAGATTTTAATTTTATGCATATTGGTTTAGTCCAAGTTGCTTTTAAACCTCTAACATTAAAAGGTTTACCAGAAAGTTTTTTAGCTGTTTTGAGAGATGCTCGTAATTTAAACTGGAAACAATCTTTAATGGGTATAATAGAAACCAGTTTAGCATATGGTCCAGTATATTTTAATGTCTATCCTGATATTCATCTATCTTTAACGGATCAAAATATTGATGATGCTTTAACCTTATATGTTAAAACGCATGGTTATAATTATGCTGAAGGATCTGAAGTTATATGTATTTGTTGTAGAATATATTATAGATTACTTACTACTATGAATGCTAGATGTAAAAGGGTTGATAAGTCTAGTGATGAAACTATTTTAATAGAAACAAATTATGGTAAATCTAATATTTCTATAAGGAGACCAGTTAAGTAAGAAGAAATAACTTTCCCAGAAAATTGGGTTATTAATAGGGCTGTTAAAATACAACCACAAATAAATCATAAATTAAGGAGATTAATAGAAACTCCTGAAGGGAATGTAGATATAGAATTTGAAGAAGAAATGAAAGACAAAACTCTTTTAAAATCTATTTCTGCTAGATCATATATTTCACTTTTTGATTATAAAGTAGAATTACCAGAATCTTCTAGAGCCTCTACTTCTCAAATAAAAAATAGTAGAGTAGAAAATCTGAATGTTGATAATAACAATCTAGTTTTAGGAATATACCAACCTGTTAGTGAGGATGATACAGCCTCACACATGAGTTTTAGTTTATAATGAATAAAGAAAAACTTGATTTTAGTCCTGGTTCTGTCATTAGACAGAAAATATGTGAAAAATATAGAAATCCTATATGGAAACCATTTAAAGAATGGTTTTTAGAGTCATATGATAGAAATAAAAGGTTTGAAATAGGAAAAGAGTTTTATGAAGATTTGGATAATATACAAGAAATCATAGAGTTTCCTGTTTGGTTCATAAATAAATATTCTTTGAAGTATATTTCAGTTATTGAGAAAAATTAGAGACTTATTACAGGAGAAATAAAAAAATCTGTTTTTCCTCCTCAAAATGATTTTGAAATGACAAAAGAAATTTATGCTATTCATTTTGATGCTTTTAAAAGAGCTTTACATAATGAGTCTATGACTGCAACCATTGCTCATGTTAATCAAATTATACAACAAAATAATTATACAAATTTATGTCTTAAACATTTATCTGATAATATGCAAGAAATAAATAATAAAATCGAAAAGGTTTTGGAAAACCAGAAAAAGGAAGTTGGAGAATCTAGTAATAATTTTTTTGAGCCTGAGTCAGTTATATTAGCTAAGGCTACTATCCAGCCTCCTCCTGAGATAGAAAATTATAAAATAAGACCCGAAGAAGAAGTTAAGTCTATGGATGACTTAATAGAAATTATAAAAGAAAAATTTTCTAATGTTCAGATTAATGCCTTGAGTGAAGGAGAAATTATGAATGATAAAACTTATGAAGCTTATGTTACTGATTCTATAAATAAATTTGGTAAAGGGAAAAAACATAAGAGCTATGATAATTATAATAACAAATATGCTGATAGACCTAGACAAAGGTTATATTATTATCCTAGACCTACTCCCCAGGATGTTCTTCATGAGGAACAAGAATTTGAAATAAATAATTCTTATAATGGAAAAGCCATCTATGAATGGAATTTAGATGGTTATACTGATAGGCAAGTCTATATGATGACACATAGAATGTTAATGTATGCCACCATAGCTAAAAATAATCAAAATACTGATGAAATAGTCTGTAAAATGATAACTGCTGGTTTTACAGGTCAGTTAAAAGGATGGTGGGATAATTATATAGGTGATAAACAAGAAAAAATTTATAAACATTCTAGACAAGAAGGTGATAAGCAAATTTTTGATGCTGTCTACACTTTAATCATAACTATTATAGAACACTTTACAGGTAGATGGTCTGATAATTCTGAAACCATAAGGACACTACTAAATGGTCTTAGATGTCATACTTTAACCTCATTTAGATGGTATAAAGATGTTTTTTTGAGTAGAGTCTATGAGCTCCCAGAGAATAATAGTTCTCACTGGAAGTCCAAGTTTATTGATGGTCTTCCGTCTCTATTTGTGGAAAGGGTAAGAAAAGTCCTTAGAGGACAAGCACATGGTTCGATCAATTCAAGGCTACAATCAATCATATGTGTCGCCATTTTTTATTCAAGATAAGCAAGTCTCTCACCCTAATCATGATAACCAATATTTCACATTACACAATTCCCATTACAATTCATTATGCAAGAACATGTTCGCATTAATGTGCATCCATAAAACTTATGATCCTAACAAGTATCACAACAACAAATACTTATTCATTGACTACTAACCTGTCGATGTCTAGCACAAAACACGAGGAATGATGATCAAGAGAAAGGGCTTCGATTAAGGAAAAGGGGACCTGCCGTCACAATATGATGATGGGGTGATGATTGTTTAGGGTTTGCAACCTTGTGTGCGGTTAGGGAATTATGGGATGTTATGTAAATATAAGGGATATGTGGGCTTGGACTGCACAACTAGTGGTATGGGCCGAACAATCAATCACTACATTCGGTGGGTTTGACTACAAGTGTGTTACGAATGGGTTCCATAGACTAAACAATACATTTAAAGGGTTCATAAATCAATCATGCAAGGATTATCCAATATACGAGTAACAGGTTCATATAGAAAACCTAATAATTAAACGTAAGGACACACGTTAAAGGTTGTGAAATTTATGTAGTGCTAACCTGAGTATTCGGGTTGTCACATCATCCCCAACTTGAAAGAAATTTCGTCCCGAAATTTGACATGTAAGCACAAAGGAATGAAGTGAGAAATCAAGATTGTTGCGGATTTTGCTCGGGTGTGACATCATCCCCAACTTGAAGAGGAATTTCGCCCCGAAATTCACCAGCTTTACTAGTTTCCGCTTTGTCTTCGGGAAAAAGATGTGGATATTTGAGCTTCATTTGATCCTCTCGCTCCCACGTGAACTCCGGTCCACGTCTTGAGTTCCAACGAACTTTGACAATTGGAATACGACTGTGCTTACGTACTTTAACCTCTCGATCCATAATCTCAACGGGCTCTTCGACAAACTACAGCTTGTCGTCGATCTTCAGCTCTTGGAAGGGTACCACTAGTGGATCCTCAGCAAAACACCTCTTTAGTTGCGAAACGTGGAAGACATCGTGAACATTACCCAACTCAGCAGGTAATTCTAGCTTGTAGGCCACTTTACCGATGCGTTCAAGAACTCTAAACGGTCCAACGTAGCGTGGATTAAGCTTGCCACACTTTCCGAAGCGTACAACGTCTTTCCACGGTGAAACTTTCAACATGACACGATCATTCACTTCGAACTCTACCTCCTTGCTACGTTTGTCGGCATAGGCTTTCTGATGGTCACGAGCTGTTGCCATACGTTCCCTGATCTTCACAATCATCTCTGAAGTCTCTAATACCAGTTCAGGACCTGAAATCTGACTGTCACCCACTTCAGCCCAACAGAGAGGTGAACGACACTTCCTCCCGTATAATGCCTCAAACGGAGCTGCCTTGATGCTAGTGTGGTAACTGTTGTTGTAGGAGAATTCTACTAATGGTAAATGTCTCTCCCAACCCTTCCCAAAATCAATAACACACGCCCGCAACATGTCTTCAAGTGTCTGAATAGTGCGCTCACTCTGACCATCGGTCTGAGGGTGATACGCAGTACTCATGTCGAGACGCGAGCCAAACGACCTGTGCATAGCCTGCCACAACTCCGAAGTGAAACGCGGATCACGATCCGAAATGATAGAAGTTGGCACCCGGTGCCTAGAAACCACCTCCTTAAGGTATATCGCTGCGAGTTGAGAGTGCTTATCTGTTTCCTTAATTGGTAGAAAGTGCGCTGACTTCGTAAGACGATCGACAATTACCCATATCGTGTCGTTCCCCGCCTGTGTTCTTGGTAATACTGTAACAAAATCCATGGAGATCTGCTCCCACTTCCACATCGGTATCTCTGGTTGCTGGAGTAGTCCCGAGGGTTTCTGATACTCTGCCTTGACTCTAGCATAAGTCAAACACTTCCTTACATATGTGGCTATGATAGCTTTCATATTCGGCCACCAATACGAGACCTTGAGATCCTGATACATCTTATCAGACCCCGGGTGAACAGAGTATCGTGACTTATGTGCTTCATCCATCACAAGTTCGCGGAGATCGCCAAACAGAGGAACCCATAATCTCCCCATAAAATAGTAAATGCCATCAGACTTTTGCTCGAACTTCTTGTTCATACCACGTAAACCCTCTGCCTCAATGTTTTCATCCTTTAAGGCCTCGACCTGAGCTGAACGAATCCGTGTGGGTAGATCAGAGTGAATAGTAAGCTGTAGAGCACGAACACGCTTCGGCTTCGGTTCCTTGCGGCTAAGAGCATCTGCTACAACATTAGCTTTACCCGGGTGATACTTGATGGCACACTCGTAATCATTGAACAACTCTACCCAACGACGCTGACGCATATTCAATTCCTTCTGGTCGAAGATATGCTGAAGGCTCCTGTGATCGGTGTAGATGGTGCATTTGGTACCGTACAGATAGTGCCTCCAAATTTTCAATGCAAAGACCACTGCCCCTAACTCTAAGTCGTGAGTCGTGTAGTTCTTCTCGTGTACTTTCAACTGTCGAGAAGCGTAAGCTATCACTTTGTTGCGCTGCATCAACACGCAACCCAGACCCTGAATCAATGCATCACAATGGACCTCGAAGTCCTCTGTACCCTCTGGTAAAGACAGAATCGGTGCGCTACACAATTTCTGTTTCAAAAGTTGGAAGGCATCCTCCTGTTTCGCTCCCCAAGCATAAACTACCTTCTTTTGTGTTAATGAGGTGAGTGGCTGAGCAATCTTCGAGAAGTCTTGAATAAAACGACGATAATACCCTGCTAGACCGAGAAATTGTCGCACCTCCGAAGGATTCTTTGGTGCCGCCCAATTTCTAATGGCGTCGATCTTGGCAGGATCCACATGTATGCCCATCTCATTAACGATATGCCCCAGAAAATGTACTTCCCGTATCCAGAAATCACACTTAGAAAATTTCGCGTACAGCTGCTCCCTCCTCAGGAGTTCTAAGATAAGACGTAGATGTCGCTCATGATCCTCCTTGCTTTTGGAAAAAATCAGAATGTCATCGATAAAAACGATAACAAAGTCGTCCAGATACGGCTTGCACACGCGGTTCATGAGATCCATGAAAACCGCTGGTGCGTTGGTCAACCCGAATGGCATAACCAAGAACTCATAGTGACCGTACCGCGTCCGAAACGCTGTTTTGGGAACATCTTCCTCTCTAACCCGTACCTGATGATAACCCGACCTTAAGTCGATTTTGGAGTAAAAACTTGACCCTTGCAGCTGGTCAAACAAGTCATCAATACGTGGTAAAGGATAACGGTTCTTGACCGTCACTTTATTAAGCTCGCGATAATCTATACACATGCGAAAAGACCCGTCTTTCTTCTTCACAAATAGAACTGGGGCTCCCCAAGGCGAAGAACTAGGTCGGATAAAGCCCCTATCCAACAATTCTTGAAGTTGGTTAGACAATTCCTGCAACTCTCCTGGTGCAAGACGGTAAGGAGAACGAGCAATCGGGGCTGCTCCTGGAGCAAGATCGATCTGAAATTCCACCTGTCGATGTGGAGGTAAACCAGGGAGTTCCTCAGGAAATACATCAAGAAACTCACGAACAACTGGAAGATCCTCAATCTTCCTCTCGTCATTCTGCGAGTCAGTGACAAGGGCTAGAATAGCAGGATAGCCCTTACGTAGATACTTCTGAGCCTTCATTGATGAAACAATACTAACCGGGGTCCCATTGCGATGACCCTGTACCGATAAGGATTCTCCACTAGGGAGAGGAACACGCACGATTTTCTCCTTACAGAGAATTTCCGCCTGATACTTGGACAACCAGTCCATGCCGATAACTACGTCGAAACTTCCAAGAGTAATGGGGAGTAGGTCAACGTCAAATACCTGACCCAAAAGATCGAGTTTACACCCAACCAGAACATGCGAAGCTTCGATTGTTTTACCATTTGCTATCTCTACTATGTGTTTCGTAACGAGAGGTGTAGGTCTTAACCCTAACTGACGACTGAATCCCAAAGACACGTAACTCCAATCGGCACCAGAGTCAAATAAAATAGAAGCATATACACCGTTTACTGAAAACGTACCAGTAACCACGTTGCCGTCGTTCCGTGCTTCTCCAGCTCCTAAGACAAACCCGCGCCCTCGCGCAGCATTACCCCCGTTGTTTCCAGCATTGTTGTTCCCGTTGTTATTGCCCCCTGTATTCTGCTTCAGCTGAGGGCAGTCTCGTTTGAAATGCCCCTCAGCCCCACATTGGTAACACCCCTTTTGAATACCCTGGTTCTGCTGACTCTGCTGTCTACCCTGCTGTTGTGACGACTGCTGCTGAGCTGGGAGTGAAGCCCTACAATCCCTAGCCACATGCCCTGATCGGTTACACCGATGACAAACTCGGGTACACTGCCCCTTGTGATGATAGTTACACTTGCTGCACAATGGTAACTTCCCCGCATAAGATCCCTGCCCTGAATTGTTACCCTGATACTGATTCACCGACGATGACTGGCTGAAACTGCGATTGCTGCCAGTATCCGCTTTCTTCTGAGGCTGTGCAGAGTTGGACCCCTTGTCCATATCGTTCCACTTACGCTTGCTATCAGTAGCAAGAGCTGTGGAAGTAGTAGCGGCTGTAGTAGTACTAGAAATACGTGGTGGTAGTAAATTACTTTCCACCTCCTGATCAACAATCTTGTGAGTCAAACGGACAATCTCAGTTAAGTTATTGAGGTTTACTGCAGTAACCAAACCCTTCACTCGTGGAGGTAATCCCTTGATGAACAACTCAATTCTTCGAGACAAAGGTCGGGACAAATTCGGACACAAGTCAGCCAATTCATACGACCGCTTCACGTATGCTTCAACCTCAGATCCCACCAATTTCAGATCATAATACTCGTTCTCTAGTTTCTGTATCTCATCACGAGGACAGTATTCCTCCCTCATCAACTCCTTAAAGTCTTCCCACGTAGTGGCGTTCGCCGCCTCGATGCCTAACAGCTGAACCTGGGCATTCCACCATGTCAGGGCACCATCCTCGAGCGTGCCCGTAGCATACTTCACTCTGTCCCCAACAGGGCAGTTACACAACGCGAATACGGACTCCGCCTTTTCAAACCAGCGCAAGAGTCCTACAGCCCCTTCAGTCCCGTTGAAGGTCTGTGGCTTACAATCCATAAAAGTTTTGAACGTGCAAACAGGTGGATGGTGCAGATTCTGTTGCACCTGTTGACCTATTGACGAAAGAACATAAAACAAACAAGTAAGACTCAGGCATGCGACACAAGGATAAATAGTATTTGGTACACATCGTACTAGCCTGATAAGCCGCTAAGGCTTCAGCCACGCGAGTGTTGATGAGATCGGTTAACTCAGCTTGAGTCATAGCAATATGGCCACGTCCACCACCGCGGCCTCCACCACGTCCACCGTTACGTCCGCCACGTCCGTTCATGACTCTATATATAAGAAAAGGAAGGATTTAACATGCAAGTACAAGTAGGAGTCAAGCATTACTATAACCTCCCATAGACTACTGAGTTCTATCATAGCATCAACTAGCAGAGCAGAATCCTTTTTCACACTTGTCAAGTTTCACTGGGACTCACATGCACCCCACATTATTATTATGTGTGCACCCACAATAATAATCCAATTTGCATGTTCATCTCAGCTCCACCCAATTCGTGTTAGAAAGGTTCCCCGAATTTAAGCATCACGACAAATGACATCACAACATAGAGCATGTGACTCCAAAAAGTGTTCCACTCTGAAAACATGCAACATGGGTTGGTAACTTAGAAACTCATACTGTAGTGCCAAGTGTGCATTTACAGGTGATGTTAATCATAAGTAAGCACTAGATATTCTATGCAATAGTAAACAAGAGATGAACCTTGCAGTCTGGAGCTGAGTGTCATGGTCGATGTCGGATCAGTTCGGTTATAGTCTGGTTTTATAAAAACGTTTTAAAACCAAGTTCACTATAACCAGTGGCTCTGATACCAAACTGTCACACCCTCAAATTACCACCTAGGGAGTGTCCCTGTTAGGTGTGTGACTACTAGCAATGAGCCACTAATTACATTGAATCACAAGTTGTAATAAAGTTCCATCAATTAAGTAATTCAAAATCACAAGTTCAGCGGAAGCATTAAAGTATCATAAGGTAAATACGAATCAATCATAATAAATAAGTATTTGACAAATAATCCCGTCGGTATGACCATGACCACTCTTGCTCTCCAGCCAGCAAGCTCCTGTTTCAATCACCTAACGACCTGCGAGCATCTAACAAGTGTATAAGACAAAGCTGGCGAGTCCACAGTTTAAGAAAACGTTTGTTACACGTTGAATGTAAAACAGTTCAATAACCAATGCAAGTAATATTGTTAATATCTCAATTCCGAACAAGACGGCTCCTGAAGTACATGACTGCCCTTTCCCACGTACTCCTATCCAGTACTGGGCCCGACTGGGTCATTAGTTCACATCCGTCCTCTCTAGGAGCGGTGTGAGGGTGCCAAACCTAAGTAGCGCTACCAACTAATACCCGTTACCCTCCAGGTAACAACATAAGGGACTTACAAGAATGATAGGTGAGAATATTAACCAATATACCCGTTTTTACCCAAAAGACTTATCCCTCCACGGGATACCCACTGACTGTCCCCAACCACTGGGACGCATGCTCGAATGTAGTGAACTCACTTTAGATTGCTCGGTTAGGCTAAGTGCTTCTTTAACAATTGGTCACTCAAATCCTACCGTTAGTTACCAAAAGCAGTCAGTTTCACGAATTCACACAGTACACATCCATTACATGTATTGCACAAACAAGGATCAACATGTAATATCACATATGACATACCAGCTTTCTATTCATGGTACAGTACAATACAAATTTACATGACACCCATTCGAATTGCATCCATGTAGATTTCATATTTTACAACTTTCACTAACAACACTACATAATGTACCATTTAGCATTCGGTCCATTTCATAAATCCCAAACCAAGGTACCCATCCCACTAAACCAATCCAGCCGATCATCTACTGGGCTTGATTCGGGCCCCATCGGACTCTATGTGAGTATATATATTCTGCAGTTACATGTCAATCACGTTTACAAGTCTCATTATCTTTTGTTTCAAAATATGACAACCATTAATAATAATTGATTATCAATTGATCTCCTAATTCAAGAACAAGGCCCTGTTATCGATCCCAATCCCTTGTTATTATCATACCACCTTTAAAGTCATGATCATAATCCATTATCCAAGTTGTCATACCCACTATTTAAGAAAACATAGAAATCAACAACCCTATAACCTACATACACAGATTCCCATTTCAACAAAACAACACATCATCCCATCACTTTATCCACCTACTATCAATACTCTTTGACTATTGTTATATTATTAACAGGACAAGCACATGATTCGATCAATTCAAGGCTACAATCAATCATATGTGCCGCCACTTTTTATACAAGATAAGCAAGTCTCTCACCCTAATCATGACAACCAATATTTCACATTACACAATTCCCATTACAATTCATCATGCAAGAACATGTTCGCATTAATGTGCATCCATAAAACTTATGATCCTAACAAGTATCACAACAACAAATACTTATTCATTGACTACTAACCTGTCGATGTCTAGCACAAAACACGAGGAATGATGATCAAGAGAAAGGGCTTCGATTAAGGAAAAGGGGACCTGCCGTCACAATATGATGATGGGGTGATGATTGTTTAGGGTTTGCAACCTTGTGTCCGGTTAGGGAATTATGGGATGTTACGTAAATATAAGGGATATGTGGGCTCAAGGGGTGTGGGCTTGGACTGCACAACAAGTGGTATGGGCCGAACAATCAATCACTACATTCGGTGGGTTTGACTACAAGTGTGTTACGAATGGGTTCCATAGACTAAACAATACATTTAAAGGGTTCATAAATCAATCATGCAAGGATTATCCAATATACGAGTAACAGGTTCATATAGAAAACCTAATAATTAAACGTAAGGACACACGTTAAAGGTTGTGAAATTTATGTAGTGCTAACCTGAGTATTCGGGTTGTTACATCATCCCCAACTTGAAAGAAATTTCGTCCCGAAATTTGACAAGTAAGCACAAAGAAATGAAGTGAGAAATCAAGATTGTTGCGGATTTTGCTCGGGTGTGACATCATCCCCAACTTGAAGAGGAATTTCGTCCCAAAATTCACCAGCTTTACTGGTTTCCGCTTTGTCTTCGGGAAAAAGATGTGGATATTTGAGCTTCATTTGATCCTCTCGCTCCCATGTGAACTCCGGTCCACGTCTTGAGTTCCAACGAACTTTGACAATTGGAATACGACTGTGCTTACGTACTTTAACCTCTTGATCCATAATCTCAACGGGCTCTTCGACAAACTGCAGCTTGTCGTCGATCTTCAGCTCTTGGAAGGGTACCACTAGTGGATCCTCAGCAAAACACCTCTTTAGTTGCGAAACGTGGAAGACATCGTGAACATTACCCAACTCAGCAGGTAATTCTAGCTTGTAGGCCACTTTACCGATGCGTTCAAGAACTCTAAACGGTCCAACGTAGCGTGGATTAAGCTTGCCACGCTTTCCGAAGCGTACAACGCCTTTCCACGGTGAAACTTTCAACATGACACGATCATTCACTTCGAACTCTACCTCCTTGCTACGTTTGTCGGCATAGGCTTTCTGACGGTCACGAGCTGCTGCCATACATTCCCTGATCTTCACAATCATCTCTGAAGTCTCTAATACCAGTTCAGGACCTGAAATCTGACTGTCACCCACTTCAGCCCAACAGAGAGGTGAACGACACTTCCTCCCGTATAATGCCTCAAACAGAGCTGCCTTGATGCTAGTGTGGTAACTGTTGTTGTAGGAGAATTCTACTAATGGTAAATGTCTCTCCCAACCCTTCCCAAAATCAATAACACACGCCCGCAACATGTCTTCAAGTGTCTGAATAGTGCGCTCACTCTGACCATCGGTCTGAGGGTGATACGTAGTACTCATGTCGAGACGCGAGCCAAACGACCTGTGCATAGCCTGCCACAACTCCGAAATGATAGAAAGCAATTTTATAGAAAGCAATATTCCAACTAAGGCAAGACCTTGTCAGATGAATTCTGAATATTTGGAGTTAGGTAAGAAAGAAATTGAATTACTCCAACAAAAGGGATTAATATGTCCTTCAAAATCCCCATGGTCATGTACTACTTTTTATGTTAATAAACATTCTGAAATTGAAAGAGGGGTTCCAAGATTAGTTATAAATTATAAACCTCTTAATAAAATTTTAAAATGGATAAGATATCCAATTCCTAATAAAAAAGATTTGTTAGACAGATTATATGATGCTTTAATATTTTCAAAATTTGATCTAAAATCAGGATATTGGCAGATTCAAATTGATAAAAAAGATAGGTATAAAACTGCTTTTAATGTTCCTTTTGGGCAATATGAATGGAATGTAATGCCTTTCGGTTTGAAGAATGCCCCTTCAGAATTCCAAAAAATTATGAATGAAATATTCATTCCTTTTTCAAATTTTATAATTGTTTATATAGATGATATCTTAGTATTTTCAAAAGATATTGAAACTCATTTTAAGCACCTTGATATATTTAAAACTATTATTATAAAAAATAGTTTGGTTATTTCTAGTACAAAGATGATGCTATTTCAAACAAGTATCAGATTTTTAGGTCATATCATAGAAAAAGGGAAAATAGTTCCTATTAATAGAAGTATAGAATTTGCTTCTAAATTCCCTGATAAAATTACTGATAAAACTCAACTACAAAGGTTTTTAGGGAGTTTAAATTATATAGCTCCTTGTTACCATGATTTAGCCAAAGATTCTTCTATTTTATACGATAGGTTAAAAAAGAATCCTAAGCCTTGGGATGAAAATCATACTCAAGCTGTCATAAAAATAAAAAAGAAAGTTTTAGGTCTTCCTTGCATGACTATTGCTAATCCAAATTGGGAAAAAATTATAGAAACAGATGCCTCAGAAATAGGTTATGGGGGAATATTAAAACAAATTTCTCCTCAAACAAAACAAGAATATCTTGTTAGGTTTCATCCAGGAAAATGGCTTGAAAGCCAGAAGAAATATGCTACTATTGCAAAAGAAATTTTAGCAATATTAAAATGTGTTCTAAAGTTTCAAGATGATTTATATAACCAAAAATTTATAATAAAAACTTATTGCCAAGCAGCTAAATTTATGTTTCAAAAAGATTTTAAACATGATGTTTCAAAACAAATGTTTGCTCGATGGCAATCTCAATTAGCTCCGTTTGATTTTGAAATACAATATAAAAAAGGAGAAGAAAATAGTCTTCCAGATTTTTTGACTAGAGAATATTTGAAGATAATATCTTCTGTTTAATTTGCAGGTGTTTTAATGACAAAGGCCAAAGGACCTCTGAAAACAGTTTTTAATAATATTCAAATTGAAAAAGATGATTATAATATCTTGAAAAGAATAACAATTATAAGGATTCATAACTTAATGAATGATTATAGTAATCCTGATAGTCTTAAAGAACTTTCAGAGGAGTATATTATTCTAAATAATATCAAGAATAAAATAAGGGTTCTTGAGGACAATGAGAAGATAATCTCATCAGCCTGATTTTTTACTTTCAGGTATGATTCCTCATAATAGAGGAAAACAATCTTTTCCCAATTATAGGGGAAGAGGAAGAGGCCAAGATTTAGTCTTGGTACAACAAGGAAACAGAAGGCTCATAGCCTGTGATATTGCTTCTAGCAGCTCAAATAATAATAATATGGGTATTCAAATTAGTCCTAAATGATCCGTCATATGAAAAGATCATGGCTATTATAAAAGCCCAAGAAGAGGAACAAGCTTCAAAAGCTCCCTCTTATGCTCATATAGCACATGAAGATGATGATGATGAATGGGTTATATCCGACAGACAGAAGAAAATATTTCTTCTAAACCAAGAAGACAAAAAGTTTTTTTATGATCATTGGTTTTTGATGCAAAAATATTTAGAGCCAGCATCATATGATGCCACTTCTTATAAACCAAGGCAATATTATGAAAGTATTGTACAAGTTTCTGAGTCTGCTGAAATAAGACATTTTTACCCAGCAGATAAAATTAAGAGTTCATTCAATTTTAGTAAAATCTTTATAAAATCTCTTTTATCTCCTCAAAAGTGGGGATTAAGTACTCTAAATGAAAAGGAATTTATAAATTCTAATAGGCAAACTTATAAATACAATTACTGGGATTATATCCAAAGTTTTGAAAAATGTTTATTTTATGAAAATCCCAGCAAGAAACACTCATGGTTCATAAAAGTGAGTGATAAGATTTATAAAGATGGAATTCCAAGTTGGTTCCAAAAATGGTTCATTTTATATGGTCCATCGGTTCAAATCCTACCTGAACCATTCAAAGGTCTCTACCAAGAATGGGTAGCAGTTTCTCCAGACCTTATAGAAGCTGAGTATAATAAAACTTGGTTTGAGGGAATAGCCTCGATGTACTTTTTTTATAGAGTTTTCCATTCCATGGATTTGGAGATGGAAACCCACAACAGGTTATACCCTGCGGGATAATATTCCCTGTCTCAAAAGAACTTCTTATACAAAGTTCTGGTCAAAAATGGTAAGAGTTAATAACTCTACAAAAGAATTGGAAGGTCAAGACACAATAAATTTGATCACCAATAAAACTGAGTATTATAAATCTCAAATTGATAAAAGACAACAAAGACAGCTTCCAAGTCCTTTTGAACAAATTTCAAGAAGGATTCAAGATAAGCAAGCAGTCTCCGTAGCCTCAAAGGTTGAAATTCTGGAATTATACAAAGAAGAGATGATGAAGGAGTTAAAAAGGTTTTTTGAATCAACTACTGAAAGCTCCTCCAAAGCAATGTCAATCTCATCTACCAGTCAAGATGATGAGAACCGTTTTTCATGTCTAGCAGGAGAATCTCAACCAATAGAAGATATTCTAGAAATAAAACTGGATGATGACCTAGAAGCATATCTTCAGACAGTGGTAAAAGATTTTTAGTGTTTTGTTTGTTTGCTTTTTATGTTTCCTATATATAGGAGTAGTCTGATTAGTATGAGGCACGCTAATCTTTAGCCCCTCTCTTCTCTCTCTAAAAATTCTGCACTTGTAAAATATTTGAAGCATATTAAATAAAATCTTCCAACTTTGAAGATCCTCCTCTGGTGTTTCAAAGTAAGAATTTTAATTTTGTTTTCTTTATTATAATCATGATGGGCTAAAGCCCTTAAAGTATTGAAACATGGCTCAATAAAGTCTTTTAATGACATGGTCCTAATATTATAAAAGAGTTTTTGGTTAAAACATAAACTGGCAGGGTTGAAAATTTAAACTGGCCATTAATGAACTAAGGGAACCTTAGTCCACGTTGTATCCCGTTTTTATGATTGATAGGGAATTTTAGTGTGACTGGTTTTAATTTTCCTTATAAGTTAATTTGACGGGTTTTAATTTTGTAAAATTAATAAACCTTCTTTTGACGGTTTATGTTTTGTAAAAAATTCATACCATATACCTCCTATATGGTATCAGAGCCAACGGATTCAAAGGAAGTTATTGTATGTCTTGTTTCAATACTTTAATTTTAATCATGTTAAATTTGTTTAAAAAGAAAAGTACTATAAAAAATAGTACTAATGAGGAATATGATATACCTCAAGATCTTGATCTACTTAATAAATGGACGATACCTCATATAAATCCTAAGGTTATATACCAAATTGGAAGTTTTGATAATTTAATAAATAAACAGGTGGTTAAAACCACTGAAGAATCAGCCTCTATAAAAGATGAGGAAATGATAATAAAAATGTTAAATATGTCTGACATAAACAGATATAAAAAATATTTTAATTTTATGCATATTGGTTTAGTCCAAGTTGCTTTTAAACCTCTAACATTAAAAGGTTTACCAGAAAGTTTTTTAGCTGTTTTGAGAGATGCTCGTAATTTAAACTGGAAACAATCTTTAATAGGTATAATAGAAACCAGTTTAGCACATGGTCCAATATATTTTAATGTCTATCCTGATATTCATCTATCTTTAACGGATCAAAATATTGATGATGCTTTAACCTTATATGTTAAAACGCATGGTTATAATTATGCTGAAGGATCTGAAGTTATATGTATTTGTTATAGAATATATTATAGATTACTTACTACTATGAATGCTAGATGTAAAAGGGTTGATAAGTCTAGTGATGAAACTATTTTAATAGAAACAAATTATGGTAAATCTAATATTTCTATAAGGAAACCAGTTAAGTGGGAAGAAATAACTTTCCCAGAAAATTGGGTTATTAATAGGGCTGTTAAAATACAACCACAAATAAATCATAAATTAAGGAGATTAATAGAAACTCCTGAAGGGAATGTAGAAATAGAATTTGAAGAAGAAAGGAAAGACAAAACTCTTTTAAAATATATTTATGCTAGATCATATATTTCACCTTTTGATTATAAAGTAGAATTACCAGAATCTTCTAGAGCCTCTACTTCTCAAATAAAAAATAGTAGAGTAGAAAATCTGAATGTTGATAATAACAATCTAGTTTCAGGAATATACCAACCTGTTAGTGAGGATGATACAGTCTCACACATGAGTTTTAGTTTATAATGAATAAAGAAAAACTTGATTTTAGTCCTGGTTCTGTCATTAGACAGAAAATATGTGAAAAATATAGAAATCTTATATGGAAACCATTTAAAGAATGGTTTTTAGAGTCATATGATAGAAATAAAAGGTTTGAAATAGGAAGAGAGTTTTATGAAGATTTGGATAATATACAAGAAATCATAGAGTTTCCTGTTTGGTTCATAAATAAATATTCTTTGAAGTATATTTCAGTTATTGAGAAAAATTATAAACTTATTACAGGAGAAATAATAAAATCTGTTTTTCCTCCTCAAAATGATTTTGAAATGAGAAAAGAAAATTATGCTATTCATTTTGCTGCTTTTAAAAGAGCTTTACATAATGAGTCTATGACTGCAACCATTGCTCATGTTAATCAAATTATACAACAAAATAATTATACAAATTTATGTCTTAAACATTTATCTGATAATATGCAAGAAATAAATAATAAAATCGAAATGGTTTTGGAAAACCAGAAAAAGGAAGTTGGAGAATCTAGTAATAATTTTTTTGAGCCTGAGTCAGTTATATTAGCTAAGGCTACTATCCAGCCTCCTCCTGAGATAGAAAATTATAAAATAAGACCCGAAGAAGAACTTAAGTCTATGGATGACTTAATAGAAATTATAAAAGAAAAATTTTCTAATGTTCAGATTAATGCCTTGAGTGAAGGAGAAAATATGAATGATAAAACTTATGAAGCTTATGTTACTGATTCTATAAATAAATTTGGTAAAGGGAAAAAACATAAGAGCTATGATAATTATAATAACAAATATGCTGATAGACCTAGACAAAGGTTATATTATTATCCTAGACCTACTCCTCAGGATGTTCTTCATGAGGAACAAGAATTTGAAATAAATAATTCTTATAATGGAAAAGCCATCTATGAATGGAATTTAGATGGTTATACTGATAGGCAAGTCTATATGATGACACATAGAATGTTAATGTATGCCACCATAGCTAAAAATAATCAAAATACTGATGAAATAGTCTGTAAAATGATAACTCCTGGTTTTACAGGTCAGTTAAAAGGATGGTGGGATAATTATATAGGTGATAAACAAGAACAAATTTATAAACATTCTAGACAAGAAGGTGATAAGCAAATTTTTGATGTTGTTTACACTTTAATCATAACTATTATAGAACACTTTACAGGAAGATGGTCTGATAATTCTGAAACCATAAGGACACTACTAAATGGTCTTAGATGTCATACTTTAACCTCATTTAGATGGTATAAAGATGTTTTTTTGAGTAGAGTCTATGAGCTCCCAGAGAATAATAGTTCTCACTGGAAGTCCAAGTTTATTGATGGTCTTCCGTCTCTATTTGCGGAAAGGGTAAGAAAAGTCCTTAGAGGGAATAATATTCAAATCCCTTATGATAGTTATACTTATGGCAGACTTATAGGAGTCTGTGTTCAAGAAGGTCTAGCCTTATGTAATGAGCTAAAATTAAATCATCAAATTAAAAAACAAAACCTAACAGAAAAAAGACAGTTGGGACAATTTTGTGAACAATTTGGTATGGATTGTACCAAAGATAAAGATAATGAAAAATATTATAAAAAATATAAAAAAGATAGTAGAGAAAAGTATTTCCAGAAAAGAAGAGAAAAAAGAGACTCTATGATTGTCTCGGTGCCGTGTATAATGGCCTTGGTTATACTGATAGGCAAGTCTATATGATGACACATAGAATGTTAATGTATGCCACCATAGCTAAAAATAATCAAAATACTGATGATGCTTTAACCTTATATGTTAAAACGCATTGTTATAATTATGCTGAAGGATCTGAAGTTATATGTATTTGTTATAGAATATATTATAGATTACTTATTACTATGAATGCTAGATGTAAAAGGGTTGATAAGTCTAGTGATGAAACTATTTTAATAGAAACAAATTATGGTAAATCTAATATTTCTATAAGGAGACCAGTTAAGTGGGAAGAAATAACTTTCCCAGAAAATTGGGTTATTAATAGGGCTGTTAAAATACAACCACAAATAAATCATAAATTAAGGAGATTAATAGAAACTCCTGAAGGGAATGTAGAAATATAATTTGAAGAAGAAAGGAAAGACAAGCTCTTTTAAAATCTATTTCTACTTTTAATTAATGATTTAATTAATTAGGGTAGGATAGACATTTTGATGTACAATATTAATAAATATTATAAAGGGTTACTCAAGTCTTATTAATGCCACCATAATTTTCTCCTTCACCACCATTAATACACCAATTTTATTAGAAGTGAGAAAAGTTATTTAAAAGTGTGTGTCCTACACCTATATTATGAGTTGTAAAATTATTTAAAAGTGTTGGGGTCTTATACATTTTGTACCTTACACCAAAACATTGTCTTTATGATGTAGGAAACGTTGTTTTTATGGTGTAGGAAACGTTGAATATGTAGGATCATATGCATGATTGTTTTTATTGTGTAGGTGAAAAACTATTTTATAGGATAACTCCTTAAATAATTAGGGTTCATTAATTTGAATAACATAAATAAAGGATATACTTATTAAATGATTTGTTTGAATTACCTTTGTACCCTTTATTCTTTTTATTCTTAATTTGTAATTTCTTCTCATTTAAACTCTCCACTATATATATATATATATATATATATATATATATATATATATATAGAGATCCTTGTGACTTGAACGATTTTATTGGTGACCCTCATTATGTTATATCCGTTATCACATCCGTTTACGTATAATATATCTATGATTTGCGCTTCGCAATATATATTTACATAAACATGAACATATTCTTCGAATTTGGTAATTCACATATCTTATCAACTTATATATTCTATCATTTTTAAAGCATTTATATACAAAATAACTCATCAAGTTAACCTTTGTATTATTTTCATGCTCAACTAATAAGTTATATATTTAACGTGACATCTGACGAAATTACCGTTTTAACCATACAAGTGTACATGTATAGTCTTAACTTCTATTATCATGTCAACACTTAGAATATCACATTACACATACTCATATCAACATATCATATTATATGACACAAAGTTCACCCTTGAACAACCCGTTTTCGCGTACGTTGAAATATGCGTATTTTAACATTTCGGTAAGGTTTTCGGGTGTCAGAAGTCACGTATGACTAGCCAAACACCAAGGATACTTATTATAAGTTAAAATAATTGTATTTATCATAAAAATATCAGTATATAACCTGATCTAAAACAGATTTGCAAAGATCACTTTAAAAGCCAATTTTTACAGTTTTTAACGCATTGTCTTGTACCGAACTTTACCATAATCATCCCAAATCGTCACAACTTAATACTTTAACATAACACATGTTATTCACCGAATAAAATGAAACTTATATTCATGTTAGTGAAGATTTCATGTAAGTCACATAAATCATGCAATTTAATCTATTTTACTACTTTTTAAGCTTCATGTCAACATGCAAAGCTACCAAACTTATGACACATCTTTGTAGTATCAAAACATATCATATAGCATCATATTAACATGTTTACAACCTGATTTAATTTATCTTTCTTATATCATTTGATCACCAATTTACTTTCATATCATAATTTGATCATAACTAACACTTATGTACAAGCACTTAATGCATGATCATCATTTCCTCATCCTCTAGCCATTTAAAATCATCCAACATTCATTTATTATCTTTCATATAATCCAAGACATCATCCTTAACCAAATCATTCATATAATCATCACCACTTCAATGCATGTAACATTTATGAACTAGTGAATAAACCTACATGTACATATACATATATATATACACACACACACACACACACGGCATATGCATATGTGTCCAAACACCAACTTTTTATCAATTTCATCTTAAATCATACAAAATTTCACAAAAATCCATTTTGATCATACATGCAATCACCTTTCAGGAATAATTTCAATCAAAACTCAACTTTTAAGCAAAACACCAACACGAACCCACACACACACTCACGACCGTACACACACACACACACATATATACTTCCATTTTTATTTTGGTAAGATCATTTTGTTGATTAGTTTTCAAGAGTTATGAAGAACCCAAGTGTTTGAGAAACATGCTATCACCATCATCATCAAGAAACAAGATTAAGAATGGTAAATGAGTTTATACCTTCCAAGAACAACAATGGGGTTTTGATGGGATTTTTGATAAATGCAAGCTTGTTCCTTCTTGAAACCACCTTGGAACCACCTTTGGATCTTCAAATGGACTTGGAACTAACTTGAAATGAACTTGGATCTTCAAGATTTTAATGAACAATGGAAATGGATGTGGAGTGGGGGTGTGTTCGGCCGAAAGAGAGAGAAGAGGGAGAGAGAGATGAAAAGTTTTTGTGTATTGGAATGTGCATTAGTGGATTGTTTAGGTTTTTGAATGATATGAAATCTTCCCTAGGCAACACTTATCAAAAAGAAGGAAAGGTAGGCACCCCATGGGCCGCCACCATCTTCACAAATATGATTAAAAATATCATTTTAATCATAATGGAGTATTTTTAGGATTTTAACATTAATCGGGAGGTTACAGACATTCGTTTCGCTTTTTTTTTTCATTACACGATAAGTATTTATCTTATTATTAACAAATAATTTTTAACGATGTTTAACTCTACCATCACATCAAATACTATAAATTAACGCTAAATAGAATAAAATATTGCCTTTATTTGTTCATAACACGTGTCACACTGGTATGGTACAGACTCAAAATAGCTGGGTGTTAGAGTCTCCCCCTGTTTAGGAAATTTCGTCCCCGAAATTTTTACACTACAGGTCTAGATTTCGAATTAGACGGAAAGAGATAGGGATATTTCCGTTGCATCTGGTCTTGTCATTCCCATATGAACTCAGGTCCACGTTTGGAATTCCAGCGGAACTTCACTAACTTAATCTGACTCCTCCTAAGCTTCTGAATCGTTCAATCTAGAACTCCAACAGGTTCTTCAATAAATCTCAGTTTATCGTCTACATGAGCCTCATCTGGGGGTATGATCAGTGTCTCATTTGACAGACACTTTCTCAAGCTGGATACATGAAACACCTCATGTACACCGCTTAACTCCTGCGGTTGCTTGAGCCTATAAGAGACTGATCCAACTCGAGATAGGATCTCGAAAGGACCTAAAAAACGTGGGCTCAGCTTTCCCCCTTTTCTAAACCTAACAACACCTTTCCAAGGTGACACCTTTAACAAAACACGATCGCCGACCTAAAAGAAAATGCAACAGATCTCTTCGGTTGTCTGTATAGCTCTTTTGTCGATCGGAGGTGGCTTTCAACTTTCCCTCAATCTGGGCAACCTTATCGGTGGTTTCCTGAATGATCTCAGGTTCGGTTAGTTGCCTTTTGCCAACTTCTGCCCATTGACAGGCGATCGACGCTTCCTTCTATACAAGACTTCAAGCGGGGCGGCTTTAATACTTGTGTGATAACTATTGTTGTAGGGAAAACTCAGCTAATGGCATATGAGTATTCCAACTTCCATCGAAATTTATCGCTCACGCTCACGCTCGCAACATGTCCTCCAAATCTCCAAGGCAGATACAACAACTCCTAATCCAACTCATGAGTTGGATAGTTCCTATCATGCACTTTCAGTTGTCTGGACGCATAGGCTGTCACTTTGTCCTTTTGTATAGATGCACAATCAAGGCTCAAACGTGACGCATCATAGTATACAACGAAACTCACATTTCCCTCATGTAAGGATAGAGTAGGTGCACTACACAACTTCTCCTTCAACCACCAAAAACTTTCTCTTGCTTCTCTGTCCAATCAAACTTCCTATCCTTCTGGGTCATTAGCGTCAATGGCTGTGCTAATCTATAGAAATTCTCTATGAATCTCCGATAATACCTAGTAAGTTCTATGAGTTGTCGCACCTCTGAGGAAGTCCTTGGTGCTTCCCAATTCTCAATTGCTTCAATATTCGATGGTTCCACACGTATACCTTTCTCGTTTATGACATACCCGAGAAAATGAACTTCTTGAATCCTAAAGTCACATTTAGAGAACTTGGTACACAACTTCTCGTTCTTCAGCAGCTCCAAAATCATCTACATGAATAGGGTATGCAAACCCTACTTGGATAAATTTGTGATAGTATTCATCGATTATATACTTATCTACTCGTGAACCAAAGAGGATCATAAACACTACAGTCGTATTAGTTAACCTAAAAGGCATGACTAAAATTTTAAATGGCCATAACATGTTCTAATAGCAGTTTTCAGAACATCTTCATCATCAATCTTCTTCTAGTGATAGCCTGAATACAAACCAGTCTTTGAATAATAGTTGGATCCTTACAATTGATCAAACAAATCATCAATCCTCGGTAGTAGGTACCGATTCTGTAACACCTCTGAAAATTAGTGTCAAATTATTTGATGACACGTGTCCATTTAACTCTCAATTATGCCATGTAGTTTTGCGAGAGGGACTAAATGTGTAAAATTATGGAAGAATGTATGTGGAGGGACCATATATGTCAACAAGCCATTTTATTGGCCTCTGAGTGACCCCTACGGACCGTAAAGGTTTATGCCTTACGGACCGTAAGGCATGAATTACTTTGTATCTGGGAAGCGGTTACGGTCTGCAAGACCTTATGTCTTACGGTCTGTAAGGAAACCAAAACTATGTGCGCCAAAGGTCCTTATGGACCGTAAGACTTGATTCCTTACAGTCTATAAGGGACCTGTAGATGGAATAATTGTTTGCTGGCCAAGGCATTCTGCCCTTGTGCCACCTTGCTCGCATCCCTGCCACTTCCACTCAGTTTTGACACCTCTTATACACCTGGAGACATCCTATAATAGTCCCTAACACCTGGCTTGATGATGTATCACCTCTTCCACTATAAATAGCAAAGCATTTACAACTTTGTTCTTGGCTTATTCCACATTTTCTCCTCTATACTCTATCTACTGGAGTTGCTTCTTCATATAGGCCTCCCTTTAAGTTCATCTTTCTCTGGAATACTAGTAAGTGTTCCCTCTTTAGCTCATTTCTTTCTATAGGCTAAGTATTTAGCCGAAAGTCAAGCAAATTTACTTTTATTTTGAGTTTTGGTTAATACCATTATGGTCACGCCATTGTTCGAATCGAACATGGCTACGTGATCGTAATAAGGTAGGTGATAAGCCCTTAAAAGGGCACCTCCTGAAAATCACGTTAAGTTGGTCAAATGACGGGTCAAAGTTATGATTGATTAAAAGTAAAAAACGCAGTTTTCAGAAAAATTATGAATGTTTAAACTTATGTTTTGACACTATAGCAGTTGGTAAATAATATTAGAACATATCTAAGCATGTTCAACCCATCATTTCCATAGTATTGCTCGGTTCACAACCGAAAGTCAAGCAGTTTGACTTCTTCTTTGACTTTCGATTCTGGCCCGAATTAGCCAACTTAGCTACTGATTTGACGGGTCAAAGTTATAATTTTTTACCCATATTATACAAGTCTTAGTACTTGTGAGGGTTTAAACTAAATTCTATCTGGTCACCGCTTAATCTAGTATACCTTACCTTCTTCTTATATTATAGTTAACCGGTCCAAAGTCTATGACTTGAATAGGACCCGTTAACATTCTAATTGGTTATTATACCATTCATTCTAGACTAGGGTGTCTAGTAGATTGCAACCTTGCTAAGTTGTTTTGTTATATCGGTTGTGCTTATATTTTTGTCTTGGATTGTAAGACTTTAAGCTAGGTAAATACTCTTAACCTATTTTCCCTATACGGGCTTGTGATACGGTAAATTATTACCGCTTGGTCGGGTATGGAATCAATGACGGATTGTGTCTAAAAATTTTACATAACCCGTTTTGATTCGTTTTGCTTGATAGCTTAAACATTGGGGGTTAATGCGACCGTGTCTTGGATATCCTTGGCTCATTTAATTGCAAATGGCCACGACTTAAGCACGGGGCATAGGAATACACCCGACATATGCTAATGCTATCATAAAATATTTTTCTTACCCATATTAGGATACCCTTTATGGGTTAAAGTGGCATGTCGATTACTCATGTTATCGGTGTTTAGTACTGGGCCCCATATGTATTGACAAGCATGTAATACTGAATACAAGAGACATATTTTATCCCAAGTTATTTATGAAAATACATGTGCCTAGTGCACTTAAAATGATTTTGAAATGTTATCAAAATATGTCGGTTATTTGTATTTACCAGTATAAACTGACGTATCTTTAAAAGACTAAGCGCAGGTTGCAAGGATACGTAAATAGGCTGGAAGTTGCCCGGTAAATGCTTAAGTGGAATTTGCAACTCCATGCATTAAAGCCTAGTAGTCTACATACATAGTTATTTTGATATTTCGATTCGCCTGTGAATCTTTTATATATTTCTGTCTGTATATTATTTTGAACATTCGGACATTTATAAATTGTAATAGTATTTTAAATCCCAAGACTTCCGTTGTGTTATTTGTGTATCTGTATCAACTCACCACGTACCCCAAGTCTGGGCCCACTGGGAAATACAGGGTGCGACAGGTTGGTATCAGAGCCAACGTTTGAGTGAATTAAACAATAGCCTTTTGTGTTTAATCTCAAACATCACAATAACATAATCCTTTGACTTTCTGAGTCTAGGCATTGACCTAGGATTACTCATATCTTTAATTAAGTTAAATATTATTGTTTTTGATATTTAACAGGTAATATGCTGCCCAGAATCAGAGGACGGGGAGGAGGAAAAGGTCTAATAAGAGGAGGACCATCTGGACAAATACCCTCTCAATTCCATAGCTCGGACCACCAACAGTACTCAAGCGAGTCATACTCGTCCCAGTCTGCAAGACACTCTTTCTCATACCTTTCATCTCATTCTCACCACTCTCACCACTCACACCAATCTCACCATTCCCACTCACATTCTTTTCATAGGTCATTTGACCCTAACTAATTAATTAACACCCCACCTGCTAGCCAAAACCAACTAAGCCAGCAGAACCAACCAGATGATGATTCTGATCCAGAGATGCTACCATCTGGGTCCCGTATGCACCTAATAGAACTCTCAAGTGACACCGCATCTTATGCAGGTTCACCATACCAGGGTCCTTTGGAAAAATCCTCCGTCAACCACTTCACCAAACCCTTTCAATAGGTTTACGGTTTCTCAAAAGTTCATAACACGTTTTGTTATGTTTTTTTAACCATAAAGACACTATTTAGAACATAACAAGCTATATTGACAACCTCTGCCCAAAAGAGGACATGAAGCTTAGAATAAAAAAGCAAGGTCCTTGCAGCTTCAATAAATATCCTGTTTTTCCATTCGGCGACTCCATTATATTGTGATGTATACATTGCATTGAATTGATGCTCTATTTCTCTAGGAAGACAATAAATGTCCATCAACTGATTCTTGAATCCCATGCCATTATCACTTCTTATGCGCTTGATTTTGTCTCAAGCAAGTTCTCCAATTTTTTAAAAAGATTGATCAACATCTCTACTGTTTCATTCTTTGACACTAAAAAGAAAACCCCTAAAAAATAGAAAAGTCATTAGTACAACTAAGCAATAATATTTTCCTCCAATACTCCTTACATTCACTAGACCAAACAAATCAATGCGAAGTAATTCGAGTGGAGAAGCATTGGAATTCACAGTTTTAGACTTGTGAGGTGTCTGTGTTGCTTTTACTTTTGACAAGAAAGGCATTTATCATCCAGAGAAAACTTCTGCATAGGCACACCTTCCACTAAACCAATTTATATTATGTAATTCATGTTTATAATGGATGTGTACCATGCGCTTATTCCACAACATCGATTCAACCTTACATTCTTTTGATAGTAAACTTGTAGGCACCGTTGAAGAATCCTTGACACTCATCTCCATGACATATGTATCATTTTTCATTGGTGCCCTCATGACTACCCATTCGTCTGGAATAACCAAACCTACTTTCAATACAAATGCCCCAGACTTAGTAAAATGGAAAGAGTAACCCTTGTCACAGACTTACGACACACTCATCAAGTTGTGTTTGAGCTACTCCACATAGTTGACTTTGTCCAATGTTATCTGTCACACCCCAAAAACGTCGTAGCGGAAATACAAACGTGGCATTGACGGAGGTTGGTACCCATAATTGTCTTAGTGGTCGATGCAATATTTATATTGAAAATTTTAGCTTATTTAAAATATAAACTTTAAAGTTTCAAACGTACATCACAACAATGACATAGTTGTTTGACCCTTATGGGTCTTAGTACACACGGTTCCAAAAGTAGTTTAAAAGTGTCCAAACATTATTTATTTAACAAGCGCATCAAACAACCACATGACAACATAAGCCAAAATTCCTTAAGCCGAACTCATGTTACTAAAGAATACATAAAAATCAAGTGTCAACACAATGGAAGGTTAGTTCACATATTCTAATTTGTAACAAATTTTTTAAAAAATTTTTCTTACAATAAATTTTTAATGGGAATAAGCATCCATGCAAAATTAAGAAAGCAAGTTTTATTTCCTTTATAAAATCTGAGGGTAATCACCGGGAATTGTTTATTTGAAAAGCCTCCGATGAGATTTTCTACCCATGGTTTGAATATTAATATTTGTCATTCATTCAGTTTCGTAAGTTTGCAAGACATTACGAGCTATGTACCATATTGAGGTTCTAATTAATACTAGACGATTATAGAATAAGATTCGCTGCTATGTGGACCGAAGCTACCGATCACGACAGGGTGTCAACCCGATAGATCTATCAACAATTCCAAGTGTTCCATACTTAATGATTAAAAATGGCTATTATTGCGCTAGGAATATCCCACAATTAGGATACCCGTTGCCCTCCCCAATTGCACCAATATATACATAACCTACTAGAAAACAAATTTAATATTTGGTGTTGCACAAATTCCCGACATCCCCCAGGCAATGTAAGCAACCTATAACACTAGTTACACTCTTGAGATCAGGCTAATTTACTGCAATTGAGATTCAAAATATTTTTCAACTCGTACAATCCTTTTTACCCAAAACACCGTATTCCTCCCCGTTTCTCCCCGAAATATATTTACAATCAATCATATTTCCAAAATCATGTTTTCTTCAAAAACATATCATATCATCTAAAAATCATATTTCCACGAAAATATATTTTAAATTATACAGAGGTATATTTTATACAAAAACGTATATTTATCCTTTTTATAGGCGTGTTCATCCCCCAAAACAATATATAAAACAGTAAAAGAGGGGTTTAGTGATACACACCTTTGGGTGTGTTTTTATATTATTCGCAATCCCAAAAATTTGATCTACGCGTCCTAATTTAAGTAAGAACGATTTAATATCTAAGTATTCTATTAACATCTAAGTTTCTTCAACACTTAGAATTTTCACATAACTCTGAGATTTTCTCAAAAAGTCTTTGTTTTGATTATGTATATATATATATATATATATATATATATATATATATATAGGGTAAGGATACCGTAAAAAGGGCCTAAAGTGTGAGAAGTGTGAGAAGTGTATTATAACACTATATATTATACTATATAACACCATATAAACACTGTATAACAATATGTAACACCATATAATACCATATAACACTATGTAACACTATATAACGTTATATAACAAATATAACACTATACATCTATCATAGACATGGTATCAGACAACCTATAGTGTTATATTTGTTATATAATGATATATAGTGTTACATAGTGTTATATGGTATTATATGGTGTTACATATTGTTATACGGTGTTTATATGGTGTTATATAGTATTATATATAGTGTTATAATACACTTCTTACACTTTGAGCACTTTTTACAGGATCCTCTACCTATATATATATAGGGGTATGATTTAGAGAAAACGGGGGAAAGTGTGAGAATGGTGAGAACGGTTATGGATCGTCAGATCAAAACAATCCATGGACTAGATTGCGCGGTGGCATTTTTGTAAATAACATCAATTTTATTATGTGGGATGCACTTCATTAACGGTAAAAGGGTGTTTTACCGCTCAAATTCAAAACGCAAAAAATATGATAACGCGCCATTCAAAAAAATAAAACTCCATTAAATACAATACGCCAAAAATTAGTGATAAAACGCGTTAGAGATTATAGGAAGAGGAAACAACACAGTAACTGAAATTCAGTTATTAACATTTATTAGAAGAAATCCCCTCCTAAATTACGCGTCAAAAAAATCATTATATAAACGACGTAAAACATCGCTTCCATAATCAGTTGAATCTATCGCTTCCATATTGTCAAGTAAAACCATCCGCTGTCGTTGCCGGTGGCACCGCCGCTGCTGCGACTTTCTTCCTTACTCAACCAATCTCTTTCTCTTGGCCGCTCTCTCTCTCTCGTCGGTTGACTTCAGATGTGTGTGTGTAAAAAGTGGGGCAAGATAGGAGGTTGTGTGTGTGAGTGTAGCCGAAAATTCAGCTGGAAAAACAGCTCCAACGACCAAACCGTAGGGAGAGAGTGAGGGGTTCTGATGTGAGAGATGGGTGGGTGTAGGTGTGTACAAGAGAAAGGGGTGTTTTGGGTGTAATACGACTGGAGCCGGCCGACATCCTTGCAGGAGTCCGGTGACCGAACTATAGAGAGCAAGGCAGTGTAGTTGTGTGAGTGCTAGGGTTTTTAGGATGAGAGGATGAGAGTTTGATATATATATATATATATATATATGGTAGGGTTTTTTAGTGTAAGCGGGTTGGGTTGGGCTTGTCCCATGTGCACGAACCCGCTAGATGTCATGTCCGGTTTAAGCAAACTTTCTCGTTTAAATTAACAAATAAATATAATGGTAAATATATATATATATATATATATATATATATATATATATACATGTGTGTGTTAAATTAAATACGCTTGGTTCGAATTATAAGTTAAACGATACGTTTCCCTCGTCCCATGCTATTATTAATAATAAATAATCAATAATAATAATAATAATAATAATAATAGTAATAATAATAGTAATAACAATATAATACCCTTCTCCCGATGATTAGGGTCAAGAGTACGGGTTGTCACATTCTCCCCATGTTACAAAAATTTCTGTAACACCTGTGCTTGTAATCATTATGAACAGTTCTATTATCAATAAAACAATGTTATTTGATCCCAATGTTTGTTTGGTTGTGTTTTACATTTTTCATATTTTGACTTTTATGTAATTTCAAACTTTACATCACTTTCTGGAGAGTTATACGCAAACTGGTGCGTAAACGTAATCAGTTTAATGCGACAAATACTCCGGAACATCAACATATACCTAACACACCTTAAATAACCTTTACATAACTTAGAAATAAGTTTTGAAGGCTTTGGTATGGCAAAAACAAGTTAATTCGCTTACAGGGGCTAATTCATTTTGTCATTCCATGTCGATCCTGCTGAATTTGCCAGCCAGGTAGACCCCTGTTATGCTTTCACGAGCAATGGATGGATAGACGACGATGATGATGTTCCTACCTCGATTCATGAGACGGGACAATCGTCAGGCACTGTACCAGTTATCGATAATGTGGATAGAGGTGTCCCTATGATCGGAGGATCACTCAGTATAGCACCAGTGGTGGACGCCACTATCGTCACGGCATGACCATTAGAGCCATCAGTTGTCCCACCTGCTAATGTTGTCGAACCTATCACTGAGATCCCTCCACCTGTTATCACTGAGTCATCCTTACCACTGATCGAGTCACGCACTCCTACTACACCTCTCTTAGTTTACTATCGACGTAGGAAGAGGACTAGAACTGTTGGAGAGATCGCATCGACGTCACGTGCTGAGACAACATCTGCTTCCAAGAAGCAGAAAGGAGTATGGGTAGACCGATGTTGTCATTGCGACTGATAGTTTGCCACTCTGTGCGGAGACCTGGACTCAGCTAGGGATAAGATGAAGGATCTAGAGGGACAGATGGACTAGTACGATGAGTTGAAGGATCTAGACGACAGTGTGATGGATCAGATGCACCGGAGGATAGTGGATTTGGAGGAGCTTGTTAGGAGGATATAGATTTCCTGGGCTTGAAGCGTTAGATGTTTGTTGTTTTTGTGGTTGTTTTGTATGTCTCTTTTGATAAACCCATTATGGCTTGCATGCCAGATTTTTGGATATTTAGCAGGAAATTTCATATGAACTTGTTATTGGTGTTAATTTTGATACACCAAATTTTGATTAGTCTTGTACTGAAAACAAGTATTGTAATTTCTATTATAAATATCAGTTGGGTTACTTTTGTTTTAAAAATTGCTCTCATTATTATGTGGATATTATACATGAGCAATGTTTGGTCCACTAGCATTTAATGATTGAATTATTTATGGATACCGTCTTATGTAGTTATTAGTACTGTAATAATAGAAACGACAAAATGCCGCCAAAAGCGAGACAGGGTTCTGGACTACCTACCACCCCAGAAGAGGTGGCACAACTCATAGCCCAACACGTTAATACTGCCATGGAACAGCGCGATGCTAACCAGAATGATGGCCAGGGACGTGGACGTGGTACTCATGGGGATGGTTTTGGTGGAGCACATATCGAAAACCCTCTAGGTAATATAATGATATGAAAGTTTTAGTAGTTCATGTGTTATGATATAATCAGAACGTATTCCTGATTTTCATTAACCTTGCGAACAGTGCATGAATGTACGTATAAAACATTCCAGGGCTGCAACCCATGATCAATTACCGGTAACGAAGGACCCCTTGATATTACCAAATGGATTGAAAAGATGGAATCCGTCATGGAAATCAGAGCTTGTGCTGCTGATCAATGGGTTAGGTATGCTTCTTTTCTTTTCTAGATGAAGCTTTATCCTGGTGGAATACACAAGTTCAAATTATGGGTGAAGACGTTGCCTATGGTTTAAACTGGAACGAACTTAAAGAAATACTCCTAAAGGAATACTGCCCGCGCAGTGAGATACAGAAGATCGAGACCGACTTCTGGAATTTAACCATGGAAGGTCTGAATGTCAGATCTTACACATCTCGGTTCAACGATTTGGCAAGGTTAGTTCCACGAATGGTCACTCCTTAGTATGTTAAGGTAGAGAGGAACATTTGGGGGCTATCACTAAGAATTCGTAGCATGGTCACATCAGCGAAACCCACTACCTATCTAGAAGCTACTACATTGGCGAAATCATTAGCGGGTGACGCTGCTCGCAAAGGTAGCCTTAACAAGAAGGAGGAAACCGGGAAGTCGTCGGGCAAGGCTAATGCAGACGTGAAATCTGAGCAGTCGGAGCGTTCAGAGCATATATCTGGAGATTCGCGGAAGCGCAAGTCTGAGAGCTCAAGGAAGGAGACCGATGAGAAGCGTGACAGGAAACACAGTTTGGGGAAGGCGTATGTAGCAAACTCTAGCAGTTCTAGAAGGGATAATGCCAGGGATGGCAGGAGTAGTTCTAAGAAGAAGACTCACGATGATGAGCAGAGAAAGTGCGCCAGGTGTGGTCGAACTAGGCATGTTACCTACAAGTGCTATGCTAAAAGTACTTCGGAGGGAGTGAATCTAGAGGGATGCTTCCAGTGCGGTGAATAGGGACATTTCAAGAGAGATTGTCCTAAAGCAAAGGGTGAGAATGCCAGGGGCAGAGCGTTAGAGCTAAATGCTGGAAAGGAACGTGACGATCCTGCTGTTGTTACTGGTACATTCTTGATCAATAACCATTCTGCGTTTGTACTCTTTGATTACTAGGGCTGACTTGAGTTTTATTTCGACAAAACTTTGAACCATTTCTGTCTTCTCCAACAAGTAAGCTATGTAAAAGTACTCGATAGAACTCGCAAATGGTAAATTGATAGAGACTAGTGAAGTCATTTGTGATGTAGTTGTGGGGATGGATTGGCTATCCAAGAATAAAGCTGAGATTATTTGCTCGGAAAAGCAAGTGAGGATACCTCGTCCTAGTGGTGGTGAAGCTATAGTTGTTCACGGAGACCGATCGAGCCGAGTGTCGAGTGTTATTAGTGTTATGTAGATGCTTAAGATGTTGTGTAAGGGTTATCCTGCATTCTTAGTGAACGTAGTAGATATGAAGGCTGAAGGTAGGAAGATTGAAGAGATTCCTATAGTTCGCGACTATCCAGAATTTTTCCCTGAAGACTTACCTGGATTGCCCCCTGCGAGACAGATCGAGTATAGAATTGATCTGGTACCCGATGTTGCACCAATTGCAAATCTCGTTATAGATTGACACCGTCAGAGATGAAAGAATTGTCGAATCAGCTTCAAGAGCTACTAGACAAAGGTTTCATTCGACCAAGCTTTTCGCCTTGGGGTGCATCTGTTTTGTTCGTGAAGAAGAAGGATAGATCCTTTAGGATGTGCATTGACTACAGAGAGCTGAACAAGTTGACTATCAAAAATCGATATCCATTACCGAGAATTGACGATTTCTTTGACCAGCTACAAGGATCCAGCTGATGTGTGCAAAATGCAACATATAAATTACATCAATTGTGGCATAAAACTAACCCATTTTTAGTACTAATGTTGGAAAAGTGTGCTTTTGCCTTCCTTTTGTATTTTCAGGATTAAATGAGCTCAAATTAATAAAAGAAGCAAAAAGGCAGCTAAATCTAACATAAATACAAGAAAAGGAATAAACGTGGCATGCCCAACCTCCCCGAAAGCATCTTCCCAAGCAGAACAAGAAAACAGGAGGTTGAACACGCCCCGTGCTCAGTGAGCACGGGGGCGTGCCCAAGTGTCAGCATAAAAGACAAAGTTGTAGAAGCTTCCATCGCCCACCACGAGGCCGTGCTCAGCGGACACGGGGTCGTGGTCAACAATAAGATTCGCATAATCCAGGCAAATATTGATAGTACATATATGCTTCTGCACACGGGGTCGTGCCCAGCGGACACGGGGACGTGGTCAACTAATAAATACAAGAGCAATAAATGAAGAAAGAGAAGGATGTGAACACGGGGCCGTGCCCACTGGACACGGGGCCGTGCCCGAGCTCCTGTTCAGCCTATAAATAGGAGTGCTTGGCTCAAGCTCAAACCATCCCTTGGCACACCACCTCTCTCACACTTCACCCACCACCCACCACCACCATAACACCATCATCCACCACCATCATCCATTGTCCATCATAGAGTGTGTGAGTCGTCTCGAGATCCAAGATTGATCGTAAGAGTTCTTGACAATCAAGGCCATGTTTGCCTATGTCTCTTACATCACTTGGTGAAGACAAAGTGTCTAGTGTAATACTTTTTATTTTCAATCTTTTCGCACTTTTTAATTGGTTATGTATTAATGACTTTAATAACTAGTTTCTTATGTTGAAGGTGATTCTTCCTTATCGTTTGTCCGTGGTGTCTTGGCATTATTTTACTGTCTATATAAAATAAAAGATTTTCACCATTCATATCTCCACGGTCTATATGGAGGTATGTTGGCTACCTGGTCGGGGGTTAAGGGAACGGTTTGGTAAGAGTCTTGCCATTGTTCAGTGTATAGATCCTGCAAAGGACCTGGGTCAAATTTAGTAGGACCTCCTTCAATACTTAACGGTATTGGATGGCGGGGGTCCAAACTCTTTGATCCCCTCATAAGTTAAGCTACTATTAATACTTTAACCCGGCTACTTAGGACTGTATCCCTGCTGACTCAGACTACTTAGCCGAGGGTAACGTCACCTTCAAAAGAGGGGCCTACCACATTATGCATTAATAACTTAATTAATTATCTTTCAATAATCCAACCCTTTAGGATTGTATCTTTGCTGACTCAAACTACTGGGTTGAGGGTAACGTCACCTCCAAAAGAGGGGCCTACTACAATAACTAAGATAATCTCTTAAATAGTGCAAAAGTGCGGAAATAATCAAAGGTTACACTAAGCACGAGTCGGAACCAAGTGATTCATCTTGTCTATCTGTTTTTACTTTTTATTGTTATTTTTCAGCATTTTAGTTAGTTTTTATTTTTCTTAGTTTAAAACATTTTTCTAAACTTTTGATTTGATTAGACGTTCAGGATAAACCGGTACTAAAAGCTCTTGTGTCCTTGGACGACCTCGGTATCTTACCAACACTATACTACGCTCACGATGGGTGCACTTGCCCATATGTGTGTTTAGTGTTAGTAAATATCGTGTTTTATAAATTTAAAACTTGGCTAAAGAAAGTGTAAAAGGGCTTAAAATATACTTAAACCTACATATACACCTAACGCACATCAAGTTTTTGGCGCCGTTTCCGGGGACAGAAGGATTTTAAGAAAGTTATGAATCAACGGCCTAATCGTTTTTCTTATTTTTCTATTTTTTAGGATTTTTCTTAGTTTTTTAGCTTCTGCAGAACTCAGCACGGGTCGTGCCCGCTGAACACGCCCCATGCCCAATCATTGGAATTGGCAATCCTGTTTTAAGTCAGACAGTAAGCTGAACACGGGGTCGTGCCCACTCAACACGCCCCGTGCCCAAGATTCAGTTACTGAAAACAGAACCACAAGATCCCGACGGTTGGTAATTTCTGACACAAACATGAGTGATACTGATACTTTTTACTTTCGGCACTCTTATGGTACGTGGTGTCAATTATGTGGTGGTACCCATAAGGAATTAGAATGTTATTTTCTAAATTATAAGCCCCACTATATAGACCCATCGTTTCCTTGTATCCTTAAGAGGGGCGAAAGTAAAAATAATCCCTATCTCTCCCTCGAATGCTCCCAGCCAGATTTTCTAGGAGAAATGCTTCTTGATGAACTATTTCAATTAGAAGATCTAATTCTTAATTGGTTAAAAGAACTTAGGATAGATTTCAATAATTTATCTCAAGATGATAACCAAGAAGAAGTGTTGGAATCGCATTCAAACAACTTCGTTGTCCCCGACGATACTTCTAACTCTAGTGAGGACTTGAGCGATAGTCGTCCCTGTTCCGATTGTGCCGTGAAGGACTCCCCATCGACTTCGTTCGATGCATACATAGACCTGACCGATTCGGCATACACCTTCTTTAACGAGAGCCCGGGAAAGGGTTGGACTTGTCCACCTACATATAGCATAAGAATCACCCTCACCGACAACCTCTTGCGTTCTCGTCTTAATCTAGAACAATTAAGGTATCTTAGGCACTTTGGGGTTGTTCCATCCAGTAAGGAACCGCCCGATCAGGAAAAGTTCCTTAAAAATAGGCAAACTCCATAAGACAGCTTCTAGACACGGGGCCGTGTCCAGGTCAACACGCCCCCGTGTCCACTCAAAGATTCTCGTCTGATTTCGTGTCAGAATACGGACAAAATGTGTCAGGATTCCCCTGAACACGGGGCCGTGTCCAGCCGACACGGGGCCGTGTTCAGCGTACTGTCGTTTTCTATAAATGTAGCCAAGAATCCTGCACATTTGAACCATTCAAGGGACAGAGATTTGGGGAATATTCTCACATACCATCCTAGGTATTTTCTAAAAGAAGTTTCTCAACACCCTTCTTGTCCTTTCCTCTTTTATCCACTTCCATCTTCTTCATGCTTCCATTAGAACTTGAAATCTCCAAAATTTCAAGCTTTAGTGAGATGTTTGTTAGATTTTTATTCATGGGATCTTGTTAAAAATAAGTTCTACAACAATGTTTTAAATTGTTTCTGCTTAGAAACGTTTTAAACATCATTAAAACAAATTAAAACTCCAAGATCCCTTGTCCTAAAAATCTGCAGACATTTGAACACGGGGCCGTGTTCATTGAACACGGGGCCATGTCCGAAGTACTGACTTCATAAAGTTGAACTTTTCTCGGTTTGTTTTCTCAGAATGGCAAGCGTAACATCTTCATCACACTCCAGAAACAACCGGCAAGGGAGAAGGTCATCAACGGTTGAAGATTCTCTTGTAAACTATGTTTACGCCCTAAGAGAGGCCCTTGATGAAATGACAGGGGTGGAAGAGGCATTGGTTGACCGTATTAATCATTTGACGGTGGGACTAGAGGGATGTCTTCGAGAGGTCAACCTTTTGCACCAAAGGTTGAACATTCCCGCTTCTCCTCCTTTGGTACCAATCATTACCCAAAGGGCATGGAATGTGGTTCCTGAAGTCATCATATCGGCCGAGTGGTACGCCATGCATCCGGAGCCCCCTCGGGAAGTGCTACAAGGGGTTCCGGTCGGTGTCGCTCCTCCTCCACAAGATGTTGAAGAGAATGACGCTGCCTTCTTCCTCCCAAGAGAGATAGAAGAATGGCTTTAAACACCCCTCGGCTCGGAGTTCTACAAGACTTTTAGATACCGGAAGACTATTTCCGGAATTTTGGTTCTTATTGTAGAAGTAGAACTCCTTAGGATGATTTTACGTATCACTTGACCTATTTAATTTAGGACCTTTAACTTTTATTTTTTGTTTTTTTTTTCAATTTTCTAGGACTATTATGTAATTCTCTCTATGACTTAATGACTGATGATTTTAGTTAATTTGGTGTTTGGATGGTGTTGAAACAAATAAAATACACTCAGGATGGCAAAGGATAACAAGGGAAACTTGAACCAGCACCCTATGCAGGAAAACAGGGCCATCCGACAATTTTCTTCATTAACAGTAAGCTCAGCAATGGCCGTGTCCGCCTAACACGGCCCCGTGCTGCACAGTCTGCAGAAATGACCCAGTTCAGGTAAACTGGACACGGGCCGTGTTCACCCAACACGCCCCCGTGTCCAGGCTTCTGTTTCTTTTGTTTAATTTTTGTTACTGACACTTGAACACGGGGCCGTGCCCGGACAACACGGGGTCGTTTCCAGCGCCCAGTAACACAAATTTTTGCTTTTTCACACCTTTCTACACATTCAATCAACCTAAAAATTTATTTTTGGGACACATTGAGGACAATGTGTAATTTAAGTGTGGGGGGATGCTAAAACCTTGAATCTTGCAAGTCCTAATAACAAGCCTTACACAAAACTCTATTGGAACCGCTAATCAATTGTGGCATAAAACTAACCCTTTTTTAGTACTAATGTTGGAAAAAGTGTGCTTTTGCCTTCCTTTTGTATTTTCTGGATTAAATGAGCTCAAATTAACAAAAGAAGCAAAAAGGCAGCTAAATCTAACATAAATACAAGAAAAGGAATAAACGTGGCATGCCCGACCTCCCCGAAAACATCTTCCCAAGCAAAACAAGAAAACAGGAGGTTGAACACGCCCCGTGCTCAGTGAGCACGGGGGCGTGCCCAAGTGTCAGCATAAAAGACAAAGTTGTAGAAGCTTCCATCGCCCACCACGAGGCCGTGCTCAGCGGACACGGGGTCGTGGTCAACTATAAGATTCGCAGAATCCAGGCAAATCTTGATAGTACAGATATGCTTCTGCACACGGGGTCGTGCCCAGCGGACACGGGGCCGTGGTCAACTAATAAAGACAAGAGCAATAAATGAAGAAAGAGAAGGATGTGGACACGGGGTCGTGCCCACTAGACACGGGGCCGTGCCCGAGCTTCTGTTCAGCCTATAAATAGGAGTGCTTGGCTCAAGCTCAAACCATCCCTTGGCACACCACCTCTCTCACACTTCACCCACCACCCACCACCACCATAACACCATCATCCACCACCATCATCCATTGTCCATCATAGAGTGTGTGAGTCGTCTCGGGATCCAAGATTGATCGTAAGAGTTCTTGACAATCAAGGCCATGTTTGCCTAAGTCTCTTACATCACTTGGTGAAGACAAAGTGTCTAGTGTAATACTTTTTATTTTTAATCTTTTCGCACTTTTTAATTGGTTATGTATTAATGACTTTAATAACTAGTTTCTTATGTTGAAGGTGATTCTTCCTTATCGTTTGTCCGTGGTGTCTTGGCATTATTTTACTGTCTATATAAAATAAAAGATTTTCAACATTTATATCTCCACGGTCTATATGGAGGTATGTTGGCTACCTGGTCGGGGGTTAAGGGAACGGTTTGGTAAGAGTCTTACCATTGTTCAGTGTATAGATCCTGCAAAGGACCTGGGTCAAATTTAGTAGGACCTCCTTCAATACTTAACGGTATTGGATGGCGGGGGTCCAAACTCTTTGATCCCCTCATAAGTTAAACTACTATTAATACTTTAACCCGGCTACTTAGGACTGTATCCCTGCTGACTCAGACTACTTAGCCGAGGGTAACGTCACCTTCAAAATAGGGGCCTACCACATTATGCATTAATAACTTAATTAATTATCTTTCAATAATCCGACCCTTTAGGATTGTATCCTTGCTGACTCAAACTACTTGGTTGAGGGTAACGTCACCTCCAAAAGAGGGGCCTACTACAATAACTAAGATAATCTCTTAAATAGTGCAAAAGTGCGGAAATAATCAAAGGTTACACTAAACACGAGTCGGAACCAAGTGATTCATCTTGTCTATCTGTTTTTACTTTTTATTTTTTATTTTCAGCATTTTAGTTAGTTTTTATTTTTCTTAGTTTAAAACCTTTTTCTAAACTTTTGATTTGATTAGACGTTGAGGATAAACCGGTACTAAAAGCTCTTGTGTCCTTGGACGACCTCGGTATCTTACCAACACTATACTACGCTCACGATGGGTGCACTTGCCCATATGTGTGTTTAGTGTTAGTAAATATCGTGTTTTATAAATTTAAAACTTGGCTAAAGAAAATGTAAAAGGGCTTAAAATATACTTAAACCTACATATACACCTAACGCACATCACCAGCTATTACTCGAAGGTTGACCTGCATTCAGGATATCATCAGTTGAAGGTTGCTGACAAAGATGTTCCGAAGACTGCTTTTCAAACACGGTATGGCCATTACGAGTTTTTAGTCATGCCTTTTGGCTTAACTAATGCGCCAGCGGTGTTTATGGATCTCATGAACTGGGTATGCAAACCCTATTTCGATAAATTCGTGATAGTATTCATCGACGATATACTTATCTATTCGCGAACCAAAGAAGGCCATGAGCAACATCTGAGGTTGATTTTGGAGCTGCTGAAGGAAGAGAAGTTGTATGCCAAGTTCTCTAAATGTGAATTCTGGATTCGAGAAGTTCATTTTCTCGAACACGTCATAAACGAGAAAGGTATACATGTGGATCCGTCGAAGATAGAGGCGATCAAGAATTGGGAAGCGCCAAAGACTCCCTCGGAGGTGCGACAATTCTTAGGACTTTTTGGGTATTATCGGAGATTCATAGAAAATTTCTCCAGATTAGCGCAGCCTTTGACGCTATTGACCCAGAAGGAGAGGAAGTTTGATTGGACGGAAAAGCAGGAGGAAGCTTTTTAGTTGTTGAAGGAGAAGTTGTGTAGTGCACCTATTCTTTCCCTTCCTAAGGGAAATGATAATTTCATTGTGTATTGTGATGCATCACGTTTGGGCCTCGGATGCGTGCTAATGCAGAAGGACAAAGTGATAGCCTATGCATCCAAACAATTGAAAGTGCATGAGAAGAATTACACGACACATGATTTGGAGTTAGGAGCTGTTGTGTTTGCCTTGAAGATCTGTAGACATTATTTGTATGGCACAAAGTGTACGATTTACACGGACCATAAAAGCCTCCAGCATATCTTTGATCAGAAGGAGCTCAACATGCGACAGCGAGGTTGGGTAGAATTACTCAACGATTACGACTGTGATATCCGTTATCACCCTGGTAAAGCAAATGTGGTTGCTAATGCGCTCAGTAGGAAGGAGCGGGAGAAGCCTCTACGTGTGCGTGCTTTGGGCTTGACCATACAAACGAGTTTGACTGATCGAATTCATAGTGCGCAACGAGAAGCTTTGAAAGATGAGAACTTGAGAAGAGAATGTTTGAGAGGATTAGAGTGTGAACTGATACCAAAAGCGGATGAAGTAATGTACTTCATGAACCGGATTTGGGTTCCGCTTAGAGGTAACCTACATGAATTGGTTATGAACGAAGCTCATAAATCCATATATTCTATTAAGCCAGGTTCTACCAAGATGTATCAGGATATCAAGGAATTATACTGGTGGCCGAATATGAAGAGAGATATTGCGGTGTATGTGAGTAAATGTCTGACATGCTCGAAGGTTAAGGCTGAACATCAGAAGCCGTCTGGGCTACTGCAGCAATCAGAGATTCCTAAGTGGAGATGGGAACATCTTACGATGGACTTTATCACCAAGTTACCCCATACGTTGAGTGGACATGATACGATATGGGTAATCGTGGATCGATTGACAAAGTCTGCTCATTTCTTAGCGCTTAAGGAAACAGACAATACCGAGAAGATATCGCAGTTGTACCTAAACGAGATTATAGCCTGTCATGGATTCCCAGTATCAATTATCTCAGATAGAGACGGACGGGTTGACTCCCGGTTTTGGCGATCACTTCAGGAATCGCTGGGTTCTTGTTTGGACATGAGTACTGCATATCATCCTCAAACGGATGGTCAGAGCGAGAGGACCATTCAGATGTTAGAGGATATGTTGAGAGCGTGTGCGATCTATTTCGGTGGAAGTTGGGATACTCATTTACGTTACAACAATAGTTACCACGCTAACATCAAGGCCGTTCCTTTTGAAGCCTTGTACGGAAAGAAGTGTCGATCACCACTTTGTTAGGATGAAGTCGGCGAGAAGCAATTAACCGGACCAGAGCTTATCCAGGAAACCCCCGACAAGGTTGTCCAGATCAAGGGAAGGTTGAAAGCTGCCGCAGATCGACAGAAGAGTTATGTGGATAACCGGAGGAAACCGTTGGAGTTTCAGGTTGGGGATCGGGTTATGTTGAAAGTGTCGCCTTGGAAAGGTGTTGTGAGATTTGGATAAGGGGGAAAGCTGAGCCCGCGTTATATAGGTCCTTTCGAAATTGCATCTCGAGTTGGATCAGTCGCGTATAGGCTCAAGCTGCCACAGGAGTTGAGTGGAGTTCATGACCAGTTTCATGTTTCCAATCTGAAAAAATGTCTGTCGGATGAGACACTGATTATACTCCCTGGAGAGGTTTGAGTGGACGATAAACTGAGATTTAGCGAAGAACCAGTAGAGGTTCTGGATTGGAAAATTCAGAAACTCAAGAGGAGTAGGATTAAGTTGGTCAAGGTTCGCTGGGATTCTAAACGTGGACCCGAGTTCACCTGGGAACGACAGGACCAGATGCAACGGAAATATCCACATCTCTTCCCACCAAGTGCGAAAATAAAACCTGTAGAGTAGAATTTCGGGGACGAAATTTCCTAAACAAGGGGAGACTGTGACACCCGGCTATTTAGGCTGTACCGTACAAATGTAACACGTGTCATGAATAAATAAAAAGGCTTTATTTGACTGATAATAATGTTTATATGTGATATTTGATGTATTGGTAAATCCAAACTTTGATAAAAATTATGTTGGCAACAATAAGATAAACGCTTATCGCGTAACGAACAAAATGCGAAACGAACGCCGGTGACTGCCCGATCAATGTTAAAATCCTAAAAATAATTTTTTATGATTAGAATAGTAATTTTAATCATTTCCGGAAGGAAAAATAAATTAAAACGCTAAGAAACTCTATTTTTCGAGTTTAAGCGCGTACCGCGCGATACTGCGTGTATCTGACAAAATACTGTCAACGCAGCCTGTCGAGGCAACTGGTAATTATTTCAGTAATATTTTGGTGAGATTATTTTTATAGAGTGATAAAAAATAATTTAAAAACGCACAAAAACGAGATTAAAACGCTAGATAAAATACCCGGTATCCAGTAAAATACCAGTTTTTAGTCTAGATTATATATATGTGTACGTGCATGTATACGATATATATATGTGTGTGTTCCACTTGGAGGCCTTGAAATACTCCATGCAATGATCATGCCTTTTAGGTAATCTTCTAAAATCTCTCATTGTCCAAGAAATATCACAAACACAATCCTCATTCTCTCTCTAACTCACAGCCGCACACACACACACACACACACACACACACACTTCCACATTCAAAAATTTTTGAAGTTTCTTTGAAGATCCAAGTTCATTTCAAGAAGGTTTCAAGGTGTTTTGAAGATCCAAAGGTGTTTTCAAGGTGAAACAAGCTCCATAACATCAAAATCTTGTCAAAACCCACCAAAATCTTGAAAGGTATAAACTATTTTCAAAATCATATTCTTGGTTCTTGGTGATGATAACAATGTTGGAAGGTTTCTATTGAACTTGGAATTAATCACAAACTTGAAACTAATAACAAATGGCTTTTTAAAGAGAATAAAAATGAATGTGTGTACATATGTATGTATGGCCGAAAGTTTGTATGTATGTGGGTATTTAGTTATGTTTTCATATTAGTTGATTCTTGATTGATGAGATTCTTGAATATTTGCTTCATGCATGAATAAAAAAGGTGTCATACAAGAAGGTTCTTGTGATTTGAAAAGATGACACAAAAGTATATTTTTGGAAGTGTATGTATATGTATATGCATGTGTCGTGTATATGTATGTGTGTATGCATATATGTAAGTTTTGTTTACTAGCAAATAAATCATATATGCATTTACACATTAATGATCATATGTATGATTAGATAATAATTTAATGATGATGATACATGGATGACATGAACTTAATGTATGTAGATGCATTTAAGTTCATGTATGATGATGATGACGATATGATATGGGTGCATTAGATGCACTTATTTGAATATGATTTGATTAAAATAAATTTTAATCAGATTCTAAACACTAAAAATATGAATATTTGAAGTGTTAAAATGGTGTAAAACTTTGTCATAAAGTTTACTAGCTTTGCATGTTGTACTTGGTGCTCTATGTGTTGTAAAATATGTGAAATCGCGTGATTTATGTGACTTACATAAAACTGCACTAATCTGATTATAACCATCATTTTAATCAGTAAATAACATGTATTATGTTAAAATATCAAGTCATTATGAGTTGGAATGGTTATGTTAACGTTTAAGGCAAAACTATGCGGTAAAACGGTTAAAAATCGGCTTTTCGAAGGATTTTTATAAAACTGTTTTAAATCAGTACGTAAACTGATATTCTTAGTTTAAATATAAGTATTCTAATTAATTTTAAGTTTACTTGGTGTCCGGTTAGTCATACCTGACTTCCGACGCCCGAAAACGTTACCGAATCACTAAAATACGTGTTTTACAATGTACACTACCTTGGGTTATTTATGGGTGAACCTTATGTGCTAAAATGTGTTATGTGATTTAGATATGTGTATATGATAATATGTTAACTATTTACATGATAGCGGAAAATTTAGACTATGCATGTACACTTGTGCGCTTAAAGCGATAGAAACGGTAAAAATCGCGTTAAATGTGTAACTTCTTTGTCGAGCATGAAAATTGATACATATGAGTTATTTCATATATACATGCTTTAAAAATGATAAAATAAACAAGTTAACAAGATTACGCGTGTTATGATATTTAGTTTATGTGTACGTTTATGTATATATATTACGACGCGCAAATCGTAGATATATTACTTATAAACGGGAGTGTTAACGGATTTACATAATAATGGTCACTAATATATATATATAGGGAGGAGCTCATGCGAGAACCACCTTTATTGTGAGAACCGCGAGAACCAATGTGAACACAACCTAAAATAGCTAAAAAAAACCTAACCCCCCCCCCCCAAGCTAAATGCTAAAAAAAACCTAAAAAAAACCTAACCCCACCCCCCCCCCCCCAAAAAAAACCTAAACCCCCCTCCCCCACCCCCCAAGCTAAAATGCTAAAAACTAAACCCCCAAAAAACCTAAAAAAATCAAAAAAAAAAATCTAAATTTTTTTTTTTGAATTTTTTAATATTTTTTATGTTAAAATCGCTACTTTTAGAAGCCAATTTTTTTTTTTTTGCTTCGAAAAGTAGCGATTTTTTATAAAAAAATATTAAAAAATTCAAAAAAAAAATTGTGTGATTTTTAGCTATTTTTAGGCATTTTTTGTTGTGTTCACATTGGTTCTCGCGGTTCTCGCAATAAGAGGTGGTTCTCGCATGATCTTCTCCCTATATATATATATATATAGGGAGAGGATCATGAGAAAACTAGATATAAATGAGAAAACTAGAAAACTAACTAAAAACCACTAAAAAGGAGGGGGAGACTTTTAATGAATGAGGGGGGACTTTTAATGAAGGAGGGGTAAAATTGGAAAAAAAAATATATGACTGTTCAAACATATCCCATTTCTCCATACGTTATCATTTTAAAACAAAAATGGCACCATAAGATCACAAATTTTTGTATCTTTCATTCAAGTATATTCAAGCATATTTTTTATGCCATAAAAAAAGATTTATGGTGTCGTCTTGTTTTCAATACTATTATTATAGTAGTGCACATGTGCAATATAACATGTACTACAATTGCATTACATGCTTAAAATTAGCTTTTTGAGTCTAGTTTAGCTTTTAGGGTTGGTTTTTTTGGAGGTTTAGGATTAGGATTAGGTTTTTGGGTGTGGGGGGGGGGGGGGGAGGGGGTTTAGGTTTTTGTGGGGGGGGGGGTTTAGGTTTTTTTCGGGTTTATGTTTAGGGTTTAGTTTTAGGTTTTCGGGAGGGTGGGGGGTGGGGGGTTTAGGTTTTTGGGGGGTGGGGGGTTAGGCTTTTGGTGGGAGGGTGAATTTAGGTTTTGGGGGGGGGGGGGGTGGGGGGTTTAGGTTTTTGGGGGGTGTCGTTGGGGGTGGGTTAAGTGGTTTAAGCTTTATGTATTAGTGCACATGTGCAGTACAACAAAAAAATAGTTTTTTTTTTTTTTTTGAAATTTCTTTTCCGTACATAAAAAGTAGCGATTTTTCTATAAAAAATTGTAAAAAAAAATTGGTATGTTTTTAGGCTTTTTTGGTTAATTTTTTGGTTTTCTCATTTAAACTAGTTTTCTCATGATCCATCCCCTATATATATATATATATATATATATATATATATATATATATATATTAACATGCCAACATAATCTACAATGATAACTTTTTGAGAAAATATCAAATTATGTGAAAATTCTAAGATACGGAGAAACTTATGAATTTTGTGATATATATATATAAATATATATTGATTGGTAAATCGTTCCTACGTATATTAGGACGTGTAGAAATCAATTTGTGGGATTGCGCTATTTAAAATACATACCCAAAGGTGAGTGTCACTAAACCCCCTCTTTTACTGTTTTGTATATGTTTTGGGGGAAGAACACGCCTAAAAAGGGTTTAATTATGTTTTTGAATAAAACATACCTTTTGATATATAAAATGTATATTTTCATTGAAAATATATGGATTTGTTAAATATATATATATATATATGTTTCGGGGAGAAACGGTTTTTGTGAGTAATTATGTTTCGGGGAGAAACGGGGATTGGTACGGTGTTTCAGAGAAAACGACCGTGTACTTGAGACGAATTTGCTTGATCTCAAGAGAGTAAGTATCGGCATAGGCTTACATTTCGGTGGGGACTTAGGGGAATTCGTACAACATCATACATTAAATTTATCATTATTAGTAGGATATATATATTGTACGTGAGGCAGGCATTATCGATGGCCTCGGTATGGGCCATGCGCAAGTAATGTCGTTTAATCATTTAAGTATTGCACGCAAGGAATTGTTGGTAGATCTATCGAGTTGACAACCCCGTTGTGACCGGTCGCCCCGTGTAAAGTCAAACGACGAATTGATATTCTGTTCATAGTCTAGCATTGATTATACCTTCATTGTTAATATATAGTTCGTAATGTCTTGTTAAGTTACGAGTCCGAACATTTGATTCTATCAATTTAATATGTAAATTCGGGAATATGTCTATGGTCGGAAGGTTCTACGGAAATGCTTGCGACGGCTGACCCTTGAATTTTTGCAAGGATATAAAATGACTTTCTTTAAAATTATATGGATGTTTTAATAATAAACACATAATTAGAAAGTTTTCCTTGGATCAAATTATTTAAATTTGAATATGTGAACTCACCCTCTTTTGTGTTGACACTTTATTTTAATGTGTTCTTCAGGTACTTGAATTCGGCTTTGGGAATTATGGCGTATCTTGTGGTTGTTGATGCATGTTTGGTTTGATAATGTGTTGGACAAACTTTTAAAACTGTTTGGGACAAATGTAATAAGATCCATAAGGATAAAGACAACTTAACTATAGTGTGATTGTGATGAGCTTTAAGACTTATGTTTTAAAAATCTATGTTTTAATTAAGTTAAATGTCTAACAATTCGATGCATCGTTCAGGAAGATATTAATGGACACCAACTTCCGTCACCACTGCGTTTTATATTCCGCTGCGACATTTTTGGGGTGTGACAGTTTAACATTTAATAATGTTGGTTATAAAAGCATAGGTATAAACACAATCCTAAAAAACGTTGGAAACAAAGTTGCTGTGATTAAAAATGAAGTGTCTAATTTTGTTGGGTTAAAAGCGTTGATGTCAAAAACGTTGAGGTCAAGTTTGCTAAAGTTAAAAACCCTGGTATTCTCAAAATCAGTACTACGACTCCCTGTAAAAAAGCTGATCACCGTGATAAAGTTGAAGAAGTCGTTTATCATTGTCCCTAAAGTTACATTGGGATTAAAAGCGGCAAACAAAAACGCCGGTTAACTTCTTCGGTTTTAACAAAAACGTCGATATATCAGCAAAAACGCCAAAACTTAAGGATCTTTAAATTTGATCAGATCTTTTCAAATCTAGGAAAGATTTTATGTTTATCTCCTTAAAAGTTTCACGCAATCAACAAAACAAATTATTAGCGTTTTTATAATAACCCTAATAACAATAACCCGAAGAACACAAATAACAAATTTTCAAATGTTCAATTATTTTGCGATATTAACCCAAAAAGATGCAAAAATAAAAATGCTGGAACAATTAAAAATGAAGAAATTGTTGAACAACCTTTTCTGCTTCCCGAATGTCCCTCAAAACACCCAAAATCCTTGTTTTTTGTAGAATACAATCCTGAATCGAGTCAATCAAGAGCCTATTGCTCTGATTCCAATTGTAGGTCCCCTTAATGCCTTGGATCTTAACAAGATTCACAATCCAGTCAAGAGTGCAGAATCCTCTTGATCAGATAAACACATAAAGCAGCAGAAACATAATTCCGATTACACAAATAGTCTTTTACTGATTATCTAACTTGCGGTAGTCAATCTATCAAAGACTCCAACTCCTCTCATCAAATTCGCCTATCTCTCTCTCTCTCTCTCTCTACAAATTCGCTCTCTAAAGTTTGTCAAGTCTCTAACCTAAACCCTAATGCAAGACCTTGTTTATATACGAAAGTCATACTACAGATTGATTAACAGGGTCAAGCCCATCTACTAATCTTGCCATACATGGGTTTAATATAGCCCACACAAGGCTAACTAACCATATAATGCTAAACCCGCTAACCATATAATGCTAAACCCACTAACCATTTACCGTTTTACTAATTTACAAGGTATCCAAAGACCCAATTTATTAACTTGTTGTCACAATATGCACCAACAGAGATGTTTCGCCTCATGGGTCACTGGCCACGAGACTCGCCACCACCGCGATGGTATCCGGATGTAACCCTATTAGGAACGCATGCCGGTATGTCAGCCACGCATGCAGGGACGTCAGGCGCAACTGTGGGCACATCAGATCATGTTGACGATTCTGCCACTACTAATAGTGACATCTAATTGTACTACTTTTTTTGTATTTGCTTTAGTTGTATCTTTTCGGTTGTTTTTTGTAATGTTTGTTTAAATTGCTCGTTATGCATTACATGCTAAGTTTGTTTGATTTGTTGTTTTATATAAATATTTATAAATTTGTTAACAAAAAACTTCATTTTTTTAAAAAGGTTTAAATAAATAAATAAATTTCATAACAACGATTTTATATTTATAAAACACCAATTTTTATTCCACTTGTTTATAAAAAAGTTTAACAAAAAACAACATTTTGTGAAGAAATTTGAAAATTAAAAAAAATCAACATGATAATAAAAATGGTTAACAAAAAAATATTTTTATAAAAAATTGAAAATATAATAAAAAATATAAACTACACTTTCACACTGATAGTGCCTTTCCACCCAAAAATAAAAACAGCAAGTTCTATTCGCCACATACAAAGCTGTATATGTGTGTTGTTGGACCTAACAGTTTTTACTGATGTATCAAATATATTTGATGGGCTATGAGTTACGAGTTGGAATTATTTGGATTAGTTCGCATTAGGATTTTGGTCATAAAAGGTTATTTGGGCCGTGTCAAGGCCATGTGGGCCAGAACGGCCCACAGTGAGCCCATAAGGGCATGTCTACCTAGCTAGTATTCAAATAAGTTTATGCCTCATTAGTTAGGAGAGAGAGAGAGAGAGAGAGAGAGAGAGAGAGAGAGAGGTCTCCGAAAACTCTTAGAAAAAATTTAGGCCTCGGGCGACGAAAATAATTGGGCCCAAAATTATGGTTAAGGGTAAATGAATTACAAAAATAAAAACTTAGTGATGGAGCAAATACTCGAACTTGAGACCTTTACATTAGTTTGAGATGGTTTTTGCCATTACACAACTAATATTTTTTTCATAACAAACGGATGAATATACTAAATATATAATTTAATAAATATATACAAGCTTATAAAGACTTTTCGGGTTCTTTGAAATTTTGGGCCTCAGGCGTCGGCACGGGCCGGGCCCAGAGCCGGCCCTGGAGAGAGAGAGAGGGAGAGAGAGAGAGAGAGATTCATTTAGAGAGAATACTTTGTATCAGACGATTTGTTATACTTAATATAATCGTATGCAAGGTTGGAAAAGTATTTCTTCGTATTCTTGATCATATGGTTGTTTGATTCCGTCAAATAATTGTATTTGCTTGATATTTGTTGATTTGGGACTTACATGTGTCCAAATAACCAAAGACTATTTTATCATAATAAAACAAGAGATGTGTTAGGCAAAAAATATAAGAGCTATCCAACGAGGAACGTTCCTTAGACCAAGCGTAGTGGGGGCGTTTTCCCTCGTTCACACCATTTCACTCGAGCACCACCACCCCTGCCTCGTGTAAGCCCCCTATTTTTTCAGCTTGTGGTTTGATTCACGCCTCCAAGCTCACACAATTCACAAACTTCCACACCATTCACCTCTACTATTGGTTGGTTTTGGTTGACTCACACACTTTAAACCACTACACCATTTTAAGAGTAATTTCACCCATGCTGACATGGATATCATATGACGAAAAATGCCCATTCACCATGTAAACCACTACTCATGATCTTGTAAGATATCATACACATCATTCCTCATACTAATCAACCATAGCCAATTCCGACACACACGAACCAAACTCAATAATCAGGTTGTAGAAGAGCACGAACTGATTTGACCTTAGATACGTACTTAACTGACAATTAACCTGATGGAATCAAGAACAAGATGATACTCAAATATTCTTCTTTTCACACTTTTGAATAATAGGAAGGAAAATAAATCCTAGGATTTAACACAAAACATATAAAAACTAGAACATATGGAACATTCAGATTTATTCACAAACATTATATTTTTGGAAAAAAGCACACTACAACTAATGCTAATTATAATGGCTAAATAAGAATTTTACCCCTATATACAATTTTTAAAATATACAATTAATGTAGTTTAGGGATCAGGTGTAGAACGGAAAACATTATCATTTTGAAAAAAAAAGACATCTATATGGAGGCACACTAAAATAAGAATTAAGGTTGAAGATGGGACTGTTGAAAACAAATGTCGTATTATATCATGTGTTTGTTGTACAATTCTACACGGTAATATTAACTATTTTTGTGATTCTATTTTGAGATTCAAACTTCGTATTGATTTAGCTTTCCTATAGAACTGTTACTTCTAAAACTTTGATCTTATATAATCAGTGATGATTTAGGCCCGATAAATTGATTTAATATGAACTAAGTTCAAATCGATCAACTTAGTTTGATAAAATATTATTTTGAGGGTTAAACTATATAGGTATGAATTTAATTAATGGTGAAACCTTTACCCACAAAAAAAAAAAAAAAAACCTTAATCAACAAAGACCCTAATTCACTTTAGCTGTCATGAATGTTGGTATCAGAATCATCGGACACCCAGGACCATTCAGAACGGACCGGGTTGTCATCGTACTCACAATCACAATCAACCAAATAACAACGTTTGCAGAATTGCATTGTAACAGTAAACGAAACAGGAATAATGAAACAAACTTACTGCAATTGCCGAATTAAATATAATGCACAGAATCAGTGACTAACTTCGAATAACTTTATAAACTTCAAGTGAATTCGGTACATTGAAAAACAAAGTTACAGCCCTATATATAATACTGTGAACCGGTGCCTGTTGAAACGACGTATCCCTTAGTGAAGCGATGTGTCTGTGGTAACTACCTTGCCAATCGGTACGTCTTGTTTCCCTTGATAACTGCTGCTTCGGTATTCACATTAATTCATCTAAAACGGGCCCAAACTAAGCTGATCCAATGCCGAGACCTTCTGGACTTATTCGACCCAAACAGAAAACATAAACGTGGCCTCAGGCCCAAGTTTGACGCAAACAATAAAACATAATAAGTGGTTGACCCATTAACTAAATAAACAATCATAAACGTAAACGTAACGCGGCCCGAACAAGAAAGTCGTGATTAACTTTTGGTCTTCAATCTCCCCCTTAAGCACGAACTTTCTTGACCCGCAACATTCTTCAAGCATCTTCATCATCGGTGACCACGAATGTGATCACCAAATCCGCATCATCCTCGATCTTGACCTCCTTGTCTTGAGCATCCTTCTTTCCATCTTTCTCTTTAGCCTTTGCGTTCGTATCACCCTTTTTCTTCATGTAGTCGAAGTACCATTCAAATAGCTCGATGTAGTGAACATACGAAACCTTCATCTCGAACCCGTCATCCTTCTCGTACCCATACTCTAATGCAACTTCAGCCCACGAGTCATCTTCAATAACCTTTTTAATTCCACCCTTGAGACTCACAACCCGGTACAGAAGAAGCAAATTCACATCCCTTCCGTCTAGCAATTTGGGTGGCATGTCTCTAGGTTTAACAATACCAAGAAAACTTGGCAAAAACCATATCAAGACATCATCAAAATTCGCATCATAAAACTTATCATATCCCGCCAATTCTTCGTGCATCAAGAGCAAATCCAACGGTTCTAAGCAACTATCCATTATTAAAGCGTTTTCGATCACGTTATCTTCATCTTGGGAAAGGACCACCGCCCTTTCACGTAACTCTTGCTTCGATTGGCGAGGGTTATCTTTCATGCCCTCGTAGTAGATCATAAAGCAAACCTTTTGCTTTCTTGAAAACACAACTTCATCCTTCTTGGTTCCCGATGTACCTTCACCGTTTGCTTTCTTCTTTTCTTCACGCTCCTTCTTAAATTCTTCTTCATAGAAATCTTCTATGTATTCCTTAAGTTTCTCCTTCTCCATCCGGTGACCGTTATCGACATCAAAATGATCATAGAATCGATTCAAGTATTCCTCTTCTAGATCAACATTTGATTTTTCTTCATACACATCGAAACTCCTAACTTGTGCACCGAACATTTTCTTCAACATACACTTGTCACCCGTGGTGACCGTCTCGATCCCTTGGAACAACAATTGTTCCAAACTTAGAACATTCTTCTCCATTCTCGGTACATAACTTACACACGAAATCGTTTTCTCTCTTCCATCGACCGGTATTCTCACTTCACCAACGCCATGAACAAACGAAAAATTCTTCTTTTTCTCGTTCGTGATTACCCCGAAATGCCTCTTGAACCGTTTGAACAAACTACGGTTCCCGGTCATGTGTGTCTTGAAACTTGGATCAACGACCCACATTTCGCTAAACAAGCCACCGCTCGTACCATCGACTAAGTAATCATCTTCTTCCGGTAACGGGCCTAAATTGATATATTTACTAGGGCAAATGGAGGCTATGTGCCCAAATTGTTTACAAATAAAACATATCACCCCGGCCTTCCTCGGCCGTCCAACCGGTGCCTTCCCTTTCCGGTTAACTTTCTTTCCAACGCCTTTAGGAACCTTCTTCTTCGCGTAATCCTTCCCGGATGACTTCACCGAACGTTTGGTTGGCTTCCCCTGCGCAACTCTTTTCCCAAGGTTGCAGCCCCGGCCGCACTTTCCAACGTTCCCAACATTACTACTACTTCCGATCTCTACCGCTTTTCCTTTACCGCGAAGACAAACATCCCCATGATCACAACCCTTTCCGTTTCCCTGTGAACCTTTGGCTCTGATACCAATGTTGGTATCAGAATCATCGGACACCCAGGACCATTCGGAACGGACCGGGTTGTCATCGTACTCACAATCACAATCAACCAAATAACAACGTTTGCAGAATTGCATTGTAACAGTAAACGAAACAGGAATAATGAAACAAACTTACTGCAATTTCCGAATTAAATATAATGCACAGAATCAGTGACTAACTTCGAATAACTTTATAAACTTCAAGTGAATTCGGTACATTGAAAAACAAAGTTACAGCCCTATATATAATACTGTGAACCGGTGCCTGTTGAAACGACGTATCCCTTAGTGAAGCGATGTGTCTGTGGTAACTACCTTGCCAATCGGTACGTCTTGTTTCCCTTGATAACTGCTGCTTCGGTATTCACATTAATTCATCTAAAACGGGCCCAAACTAAGCTGATCCAATGCCGAGACCTTCTGGACTTATTCGACCCAAACAGAAAACATAAACGTGGCCTCAGGCCCAAGTTTGACGCAAACAATAAAACATAATAAGTGGTTGACCCATTAACTAAATAAACAATCATAAACGTAAACGTAACGCGGCCCGAACAAGAAAGTCGTGATTAACTTTTGGTCTTCAATGAAAACCCTGAACTAAATTTATCATTTCAAAACGAAAACCAAGTACAACAAAAATTGTAAAACAATAACACATAAACCGCATTGTATAAACTGTTATCATATATTTGCTTTCAATTATTTAACATGATAAGCATGAAAGTAGATATTGTATAAACTGATTATATAGCACGATAAGATGGTGGTGCTGGAGAATGGCCAAGTCCAAAAGACAATATATGGTCTTTAAGCGATCTCTTGTGTTTGAAATCGGAACCACAAACACACAGCCACCGTTTGCCGCAATTCTTCTCATGTGTTCTCCAATCACCTTTTACCGCAAAACTCTTTTCGCACTTTCTACACGAAAAACACTTATTCCCGTGTTTCCTTTTGTAATGTGTTTGGAGTGTCCTGAAATCCTTGAGTGGCTTAGACCGCGGATGGTTGATGTTGTTCTTGCATTTTTCTTCACAACAATAACATGGCACCCCTATCATTACTCGTGGTTGTGTTCCTCGTAAAGAATCCGCTCCTCTTCTGTATTGAGACCCATGTCCCCACATGTGCATCTACCAAATCATTTGAAACCGTATGTCAATATAATTCAATAAAATAATTGGGGATACACAAATGTATCAAATTATTCAAAACTTTGTATCAAAAAGGTCTTGTGAAAGAGAGGGAACATAGATAAACAGTTGTGCCTAAAGTTATGCATCAATCACCTAAACTCGATCTTTTAAACACAAATGTACTCATAATTTTTCTGCACTTGATGTTTTAAACACAAATGTACCCAGAATTTTTCAAATATAAGTGATTTGTTGATAAATGTAACATGATAGTTGCTGATAAAGTGATTTGTTGACAAGATAACTTTTTAGGTAAATATGCGAATTAAACATCCACACTCTTAAAGAATTTGAAAATGGATAATATATAATGAAAAACTGACATAACCTGAAGGTTGTTATAACGATTGAAGGTTTTATTACAGATATGGCAAGCGAAGTGCGTAAATCCAGCAAGTATTTGTGCGCGGGTAGGAATCCAGTACTCAAAATTTGGTGACACATTTGGCACCATCTTGTTATTGTTGTCACCATTGCTATCATCCGCAACAATAACCTTATCACTGCTGCTAGGAAGCCCAATATGCAATGCTACAGTCTCATCGTCATCATTTGCAACCTTACCGAATGATCTTGAACTACCATCAAGCTTGCATGGTTCGTGAGGAAGAAAGCTATAAAAGGGTATTGTTTTCACCATCTCTTCTGCGTCTTTGCCCTTAAACAAATCTAACGGCTCATAAACTGCGATTTTTGGTGTACTCAAAGAAGCCAATAGATCCATGTTTTGTTGAAAGATGAGGGTGTTTCTTGGTGAAGTTGAAGAATGTGAGCACATTGGATTAGAGGAGGGATAACATCTAGCTGGAGAGAATGAGATGGTATACAGAAATGGATGTAATTAACTTTGGTCTTCTTTTGTAAACTTAATATATTTAGGTGTTAAATATAAATACCTTATATTCCATGGTCGAATATTGTAACTAAATATGGAAGAATTTTGCCACAGAAGGGTCCAAACTCTTTGGCAAGAAATTGTTTTACTCATGCATCTTGCAGTGCCAAAAATATTGGGTATTTCTGATTGTGTTTTCGACTAAATATAACTGTCACTTTCTTGTATATATTCTCTTGTTAAAAACCCTTGGTTAGTTTACATCAAAATTGTTTTAGGACACAAAATATATTATTCAAAGGTAACTAAATCAATTTTAACATCGTAATCCGATGACTATTGAGTAATGATCTCACAAACGTACAAATCTTTTGAAGCCACGGTTGTATCATTTCGAGTTGTTGCTTTACAACCATAGGGCTTAGTTAGGCCCTTATTATTATATTAGTAAGATAGGTTGCTTGAGAGCATTTTGACCCTTTCTATTAGTTAGATTGTCGTATCAATCAAGGCGAAACTTGAGTTTGATTGCAGGGCGCGCGTTATCGCTTTACTATTTGGTTATGGACAGTTGAGTTTTTACTTGGTAGAGGAAACAAATATATCAAGTATTAACATCGCTTTACACAACAAACTAATTTTTCTAAACGTTTTAAAAACTCGATGTTTTAATGAACTTGCAAAAACAATATACGGCTTACAAGTACGTTTTGAAAAAGAAAACTGAAACTTTATAATAAAAGTAATATTTATCTAGTCACGTATCTAAATTATTATATGTACGTTTTGAAAAAGAAAACCAAACTTTTTTTTTATAATAAACGTAATATTTATCTAGTCACGTATCTAAATTGTTATCAATGATAAGAAAGTTGTCGAGTTCAAAGTTATTTACGAATTAGAAATGGTCGGTTGCGGAAATAGTAACGAATTTATTTCACGTAGTATCAAATATAGTTTGTGTGTAATTACTTCTTTATGGTTGCCTTACACAAGTTGTTTCCAAGAATAGTAGAATACTATGTTGTTTTTTCATAACAACTTTAAAACTCATCCTAGTCATGTTGTAACAATTTGTATAAAAATGTCTTCACACAATAAAAAAGTCTTAACACTTTATGAAAATATTTTCATAACAAGCTAAAAAATATTATTATCAATCATCATCTATAAAAGTCTTAACACTTTATGAAAATATTTTGAATAATCGGTGAGGGTTAAATCCTTGTTAACTAAATATTTCTTTTACTCTGCTAATTAGACATCCCTCTATGATTTAAAGAGTTGGGTGATTGAATTGGATGTAATTTAAATTTTATGTAATTAAACATTGCCAATTAGACATTGCTCTATGATTTAAAGAGTTGAGTGATTGAATTGGATGTAACGTAAATTTTATCTAATTAAACGTATAAGTGAAAATTTTTTTATACTTTCATACAGGTAGAAGTAAAGATATTGTAACGAAACCAAATATAAGAAAGATAACCAGTTAGGATGGGAATCCCTCTAGTCTTTTGAAAAGCTTGACATATTATGTATATACAAAAACTCATTTTGATAAAAACCTAAAATGAGGTGTGAATTTCTAAAAAATCAATTCTACCAGGTTGACCACATAATCTCGAACATCTAAGCTATAGACACACCTAGATTATCCGATTTTAAGTAGCTAAGTAATTTACCAATTCCTTATGATTTAGAGCCTGTTAATTGTTTTAGTCATACCGATTTGCTATCTATACCACTCAATTAAAGCAAACATACTTTACCAACCCTTGGATCAATTTATCTATTACCGACTAAGTATCAAACCCTAAGCTAATGATCTATATATAACTCAGAGATAGAATAATCAGATCAAACATGTATAATCTCATAGAAAGACCTATATAATCCACATAAGCTCATCCAAATCATTAAAACCTAACAAAACTAGAATTCATCCTACATAACAAGACTATAAGGCAGTTACATAGCTATAAACAAAGCTAAACAACAAGAATTCATGGAATACACGATAAAGACTAAGGAAAACATAAATAAAAAGTATCAAACTAAGTAAGAATTGCAAATACAATCTCCTATGTGTCAGATCTTCAGTTCCTACGTTTTATTAATCTTCAACCTTTGTTAGTAAACCCAAACAACACCTTTTTTCGCTTCCACAGTCACCCAATTACGTATGTTAGGGTTTCCTTGCCGTCATGTTCTTTATATAGGCCCGATGAGGGTTTCGAAATGAGTACGACCTGTACCCTCATTAAACGGGTATAATTTGTACTTCCACATCTGCATTCAGGGTCCATTAGGATTTTGACTTCTAATGTGGGGTTCCCTTTTTTCTTTACATGGTACGGGCCGTACCCACTTTAACTTGTATGACAGTGGCGGATCTAGAAGAAACGTTTAGGGGTTTCTTAAATATATTTTTTGGACCCAGGGTATCCTAATATTTGCTCAGGGGTATCCCGATATTACACTCTGCCGACAAAGTTGAGGAGTAGCCCGGACTACCCCTACCTTTCATATACATCTGCCCTTGTGGCACGGGCTGTACTGAGCTTTAAATCCAACGTTTCTAATTTCTTCATCTTAACCTTGGAAATCCTTCTTTTAAGTTATAAGAGTTACAAAACACCTAAAGATAAACAATTAACCAATTGCAGGTGAATTTGCGTTAAACAACTACCAAAATAGGAGTTATAAGCATTATAATCTATGTCTTCTTTCAGAAATATCAGATGTCCCCACACGTATGCATTGCTTGTCCTAAGCAATCATTTTATAAAAACTTCTGTACTTGAGTCAACTGCATAGCATTCATCCACCAAGACCAGTGTTATTGTAACATTTGTGCCTAGGGCTGTAAACGAACCGAACGTTCAGCGAATAGTTCGTGAACCGTTCGGCAGGAAGTTCGTTTATGTTCGTTTGTTTAATAAACGAACGAAACATGAACAAGAAATTTCGTTCGATTAGCTAAATAAACGAACATGAACAGAGGTCTCGTTCGTTCAATTGTGTTCGTGAACGTTCGGTAAGGAGTTCTTGTTCGTGAACGTGTTCAGGAACATTCATTCATTTGTGTTCGTTTATGTTCATATGTTTGTGTTTTAATTAAAGATTTTTGTACTTTCATATATTTCATCTATACTTTTTATATTATTAAACTCTTGTTTATTTTATTACCATTAAACTTTTATTTATTTTATTACCCTAACAATTAAATTAGGAAACCCTATTTTCTTTGTTTATGCACCATTTCCCTTTCATTTCTTATTGTTTAAATCGCCGAATACGATCGACCTCCGTTCCACAATAAGGGTCCAGCCACCTTTATCCTTCGTCACGTTCGCCAAATTTATTTGTGTTCGTGAACCGTTCGCGAACACACTCATTTCCTTAATGAACGAACACGAACATAAAATTTCGTTCGGTAAGCGTTCATGAACCGTTTGTGAACAAATTTATTTCCTTAACGAACGAACACTAACAAGACCTTGTTCGTGTTCGTTCGGTTCGTTTACAGCCCTATTTGTGCCTTTACAACCAGTATACAATTCCGAACAATTTCATATCCAATGAAATCTTGTGTTTCATCCCCGGGATTTGTATAATTACATTTGACAGTTACACATTTTGATCCTTGTACGATTTCGAACTCTCACGAGCTTTTCTGGAAGTTATATGTAAATTGTTACGTAAACGTAATCAGTTTAACGCGACGTACACTTCGGAATAGTGACATAAGCTAAACATGCCCTGAATACCTTTTACATAACTTAGAATAAGTTTTGAAGGGTTCAGTATGGCAAAAATGCTTATTCGATCACATGGACTATTTGTGACAAACTGCGAAAGTCTGCCGATTCTTGTATTTCTTAATACGGAACATGTACGCATATTTAAAGTCCCCTATGCTTTAACGTCCTTATAAATCCTAGAATTTGGGTTAACGGTGGGTTAAACGCGTCAAAAACTCATCAAACATGCTGAAGGGACCATTTTTGCCATTTTTTGAAACTGAGCCTCTGGCGGGGCGCGAGAGACTGGGCCTAAGTTGTGACATCTGTGCTTGTGAATCTAAACGTGGCCCAGAATTTACTTGGGAACGTGAAGATCAAATGAAGGAGAAATATCCACATATATTCTCACAAGTTTCCTCTAACTAAATTTCTGGACGAAATTTCCTAAAGTAGGGGAGACTGTGACATCTGTGCTTGTGTAATAATTGTACAACTCCAAACAATTCAAATATCAATAAAAAATGTGTTTGGATCCCAATATTTGTTTATTTATGTCTGCCATTTTGCACGTTATGATTTTGTTCGATTTCAAACTCTTAGACGCTTTCTAGAAAGTTATATGCAAACCGATGCGTAAACGTAATCAATTTAACGCGAAAAATACTCCAGAACAGTGACATAAGCTTAACATACCTTAAATAACCTTTACATAGCTTAGAAATAAGTTTTGAAGGGTTTGGTATGGCAAAAACAAGTTTATTTAATCACAGGGACTATTTTCGACAAACTGCAAAAGTCTGCCAATTCGCGTAGCGACGTATACTCCGGAACAAGGACATAAGCTAAACATACCCTAAATACCCTTTAGATAGCTTAGAAATAAGTTTTGAAGGGTTCGGTATGTGAAAATACGCTTATTTGGTCACAGAGGCTAAAAGCGTCAAAACTGCGAAAGTATGCAACTCGCGCATAATCTACGTCCTGACCATATCCGGACATCCAAAAATTTTTGTAATCATTAAAATATTGTATTTTAGTGATAGGAATGCAAAAATACCTTTTGTTTCGCAATTTCGGTTGTTTTCGCGTCCGTTACGATTTCCGTCGTAATTAACCGAAAAACACAACCATACAGCCAAACGAGCCGACACCCGTGACATTTTTTTAGTATAATTAAAGTTAAATATACTTTAACTTCCTTATGGATCTTGAAAATGGGCTTGACGGGTGTTAGAAGTGCCAAAACACGACGAAACACACTCAGGGACCAAAGCTGTCAAAACAGCAAACTTTGGCCCCTTCTGCAGCCTTACGGTCCGCATACCAGGACCCTTTGTGGTCCATAAACAGGTCTCGGCACAGCAGAACCTTTCTGGTTAATTCCCAACTGTTATACCTTGTTTTCCTTTGATTGTTTGGTGATATTGTGGGCATTTTAAGTGTTCTACTGGGCTTGAAACCTGGTCCTAACAAGTGTATGGTTGAGATTATTCCTTGATCACCACACAAAACACTTGGCAAGATCTCATTAATCCTAGAACACTATAAATACCTTGCACCTTTCATTATTCCAGCTTGCTCATTTGATCTTTCTCATCTCCTAAACTCTAAGTGGAGGCTACCGCATTTGTTGGAGGCTTCCTACCTGAGTTTTTCTAGTCATCTTCCATCCTAGAACACTTGTAAGTGTTCTTCCTAGTCTTGTTTATTTATTACAAGCTCAAAGTCAAACAGTGTTTGACTTTCGGCTTTGACCCTAAATTGGTCAAGACAAAGTTCGTTTGAACTTTGCAACGTGATCGTAATCATGATGGTTATAATCCCTAGCGATTATACCTACTGATTACCACGTTACTAGTCGTAGTGACGAGTCAAACTTTCGGTCAAAATGCACGTTTATGTGCATTTTACGACGGAACTATTTTCGGGTATCAAAACACTTGGTTTTGATATGAAATCAGTTTTCTAACTTAGTTTAACATGTTTAACTCATCACTTCTAGTTTAGTGCTTATTTAGGGTCGTAAGTCAAGCGGTCTTAACAACCGCTTAGACTTTCGAACCCGACCCGTTTGGTCGATCATTAGGATCTGACCAAACATATTTTCTGACCATAGTTGTATAGGGAATAACCTACTGAGGTTATACCTTATGGTCACTTAGTTTGGTTAGTTATTTGTTAAGTCGTTTATATGCCCATTAAAAATGACCAAAATGCCCTTTTTGCGTATAACTTCATTTTTAACATATGTAATCAAACTTTTGACATCTAAACTGATTTAATAACATTTTTAAACATATTTAGGAATGTAAGACTTAACATATGACATTAATAACCATCCGACCTTATATTTACGCAAAAGACGCGTTAAAGTAGCTTAAACTACCTTAACGAGTCAAAACAGGGACAAAAGCACTTAGGATTACTTCCTAATCAGAATGTTAGGTCTATTAAATCATGTCATATGAGTTCCAATACTCATTTGATTTATAGAACTTCATTCTATCCTATCCTCCGGTTTAGGATCCGATTATTAACATAGTTATCTATACTAGGTGTCGTTTGATTCCGTGATCCTTCGAGCTTTATTTGGTCTTAATTCCAAGACTATTAAGCAATCTCAAGTGAGTACATAGTCCCCTCTTTTACCATTTTTCAAATATTTTGGGGTGATACACATGTGCCTACTTGTTACTTTCATGCTTTTCATGACATATAATTGCTATGTTCAACTAGAACACATATAGTACATGATTTCAATTATGCTTTGCTATGTATGTTGACTGAGCATGCTAGCACATTGATTTCATAGACACTTTTGCTGCATATGTTTACTCAGTATATGGACACATTGATTTACTTTACATTTCTGCTATGTATGTTGACTGGGCATGCTAGCACATTGATTTCATGGACATTTCTACTTCGTATGTTTACTTAGCATACTTAGTACATGCTTTTTACATGACATGCTTACATTGGTTATGACATTTAGTATGTTTAACGGGACAAAAGTACATTCATTAACATTGATCACGCCGCTCGGTAGTATGTAATGGTACCATAGGACTTGACAAATCCCGTTCCCAGCTTCCTAGGTTTGTTTGAAAGTAGGGAATGACAGAATCCGAAAACATTTTTGATAAACCGTTGACTTGTTAAGGGTTTATCCGACAGTCTCAAAGCTTGAATGTATGTGATAAACACAACCACATAAATGTTCTTATCAAATAAAGCATTGGTTTCGCAAAACATAACTTTTGATTTAAACTTTGGTTTATTCAAAGACATTGTTTTGTACATGACATTTGGTTATACATGACATTATACATATGGTATGAGTAAAGACTTTTATTCACCATACAAGACATTTGATTATACAAGACATGGTTTACACTTGACATTGGACATTGTTGTCACACCCCGACCACGTAAAACAACAAATAGTGGCGAAAACGTCGGGGAGTGTTGTAACAGAATCATTGTTTCATAACACATGGAAATTTGAAATTTTGTTTTATTGATTTAAAAGAGTTACAATGTCTTAACAACAAGGAAACATAACATAATTAACTAGTCTTGCATCTTTTATTGTCATTAAGGCCCAAGTCCGCCTAGGTGTAACTTGATCAATCCTATGCATCATTTCCTGAAACACATGTGAAAATAGGTACGTCAGCATAAAAATGCCTGTGAGATACATAGGTTTTATTGATTTAGGATTCATGACTTGTAAGTTTAAAGAAAATGTTTAACAAAAGTAGTCATGAACCTTGAAAAATGTTTTTGTTTTATAAATCACATAAAAATCGATAAGGAAACAGATGATATAAAAGAATATGTATGGTTATGTAAATAACCAAGTAAAATGAATTTGTATAAAATGTGTTATTTGTAAAACAATGTTTTGTAAAGATATGTTAATTGTGTAAAATGTAATATGTCAAAATTGAAATGGTTTAAATAACGCTACGATATGTAATATCATAAAAGCACTTATATATAGGAAGTACCAGCGGCGTATCCACCATGCTTTTATCATATTACACACGTCTCGTTACTTAAATCACTTACCCAACCAAACCACCAATGTAAAAATGTTCATGTGTAACTAAATGTAATGTTTTAAACAAATGTTGAAATGTTATTGTGTAAACAAATGTAATGTAGAGTGAATAAAAAAGCCTTTATTGATTAAAAGCATTTACTCGACCCAATAAGAAAGAAATGTACAAAACAATGCAATTGATAGATTATAATCAAAATTTATGTTTTGTAAAGTAATGCATGCTTTACTGTTACAAACATTTATGCGGTAATGTTAAACGTCTACATCCAAGCCTTGAGACTGTAGGATAAACCCTAGAACAAAGTCAAAGGTCTACCTAGAAATGTATTCGGGTTCGGTCATTTCTTCCACCCAAACAAACCTAGGATTTCAGAAATGGGAGTTGTCAAGTCCTATGGTACCACTACCTACTACCGAGCGGCATGATCGGTGTTAATGAATGTATTAGTCTCGTTAAACAAACCAAATGATATACCAAATGTAAGCATGTTTTATGAAAATAGTGTACCTAGTATGCTAAGTAAACATACAAGGGAGAGATGTAAAACAATGTGTTCATATGCTGAGTAAACATATGTAACAGAAAATGTAATGTAAAACAATGTGCTAGCATGCCAAGTAAACATACATAGCAAAAGAAAATGTAATGTAAAATAATGTGCTAGCATGCCAAGTAAACATACATAGCAAAAGAAAATGAAATGTAAAACAATGTGCTAGCATGCTAAGTAAACATACATAGCAAAACATAATGAAATCATGTACTATAAGTGTACTAATGAACATAGCAAGCATATGATATAAAAACATGGAAAGCATGAAAGTAACAAGTAGGCCCATGTGTTTCACCCCAAAACAGTTGAAAACAGTAAAAGAGGGGACTATGTACTCACTTGAGGGTGCTTAGAAGTCTTGAATAACAACCAAGCAAACCTAGAGGGATCACGGAAATCAAACGGCACCTAATATATATAACTATGTAAATAAACGGACCTAAATCGAAGGATCGGATAAAATGAGGTTTCGTAAACCAAATGAGTGTAGGGACTCATGTAATATGGTTTAACAAATCCTACATTCTAAAACGAAACCTAACCTAAGTGCTTACGACCCATTATGACTCGTTAAGGTAGCTTATGCCACTTTAACGCGTCGTTCACGTAAAACGCGTTTGGACCGCCTAACTAGTCCTATGATAAGTAAAATATGCCTTAACATGTCTAATATTGTTGCCAAATCAGTTTAGATATAAAAAATTATGTTACATATGCTTAAAATGAATTTTCGCGTAAAAAGGGCATTTTGGTCATTTACCAAAGGCATATAAACTACCTATCATAGAACTACTTAAACGACGTGACCATAAGGTATAACCTCGGAAGGTTATTCCCTATACAACTATGGTCACCTAATGTGTTTGGTCGGATCCTAAAGATCGACCAAACGGGTCGGTTTCGAAAGTGTAAGCGGTTGTTTAGACCGCTTACCTTACGACCCTACATAAGCACTAAACCTAAAGTGACGAGCTAAACATGTTAAAATATGCTTAACGAGGTTTGAAAACAGGTTTGGTATCAAAAGAAACGGTTTTGATACCTAAAAGTAGTTTGGTTACAAAATACGCAAGAATACTCATTTTGGCCGAAACTACGACTCGCCACTATGCCAAGATAACGTGGTAATCAGTAGGTATAGTCACAAGAGACTAAAACCATCGTGATTACACTCACGTTATGAAGTTCAAAAGAACTTCATGTTGACCATAAATTGGTCATAGCAGAAAGTCAAACACAATTTGACTTTCACGCGAAAAAGAACGAAAGAGGACTTACAACGGGTCCAAGAATGGAAGTTTTGATCTGATTACTCTCAGGTATGAAGTGTATACTTCAACTTAGAGAGCCAAATCAGATCAAATGTGAGTTTTGAAGCAAGAGGGTGGGGGTACTTATAGGAAAACCAAGACCGTTTGGATCGTTCATCGCAAACCGAGCTTCGATCTGGACCTTAAATGTGTGCCCATGGTTTTAGAATACCATGGGTACCCCAAAACAAGCCCCTAGTTTCATTAAAACTATGTGCAAATGAGGGGAAGATCTGGAACAAGCTGGAAATCAGATTTTCAACTTTGGTCCCTTCCTAAGATAACTATGGCAGATTGTCAATTTTGGTCCCTGAATGTGCAAAACATGGTTTTTGATGCATTTTTGACACGTTTAAGCCCCGTTAATCCCATTTCAAGGATTTAAAATGAAGTTAAAGTATAGGGAACATGAAACATGCTCAAAAATATCTCGGATGTCGGTTCGTTTGGTGGTACGGTTGCGTTGTTCGGTTAATTACGACGAAACACGAACGAATGGGAAAAACGATCCAAATTACGCGACAAATGGAATATTATCATGCCAATCACTAAAATAAAATATTTTAATGATTACATAAAGTTTTGGATGCCCGGATGTATTCAGAACGTAAGATATGTGCGAAAATGCAAACTTATGCACTTTTTGACGCTTTTAGTCCCTGAATGACCAAAAAGTTTATTTTAGCACACCGAACCCCTCAAAGCCTATTTATAAGCTATGTAAAGGATATTTAGGTTATGTTTAACTTATGGTCATGTTCCGGAATGTTCGTTACAGTACGAATCAGCATACTTTCGCAGTTTGTCGAAATTAGTCCCTATTAGCGAATAAACATGATTTCGGCACACCAAACCTTCCAAAACTTATTTCTAAGTTATGTATAGGTTATTTAAGGCATGTTAAGCCTATGTCACTGTTCCGGAGTGTTTGTTGCATTAAAATGGTTATATTTACTCATCAGTGAGCGTATAACCTTCCAGAAAGCGATTTAGAGCCCGAAATTGAACAAGAATTGATATCTGCAAAAGATACACATATTTATACAAATTCCAAGTATGAAATACAATATTTCATTGGTTTGGTATTTGTTTGATGGCCGAGGAGGCACAGGTGTCACAGTCTCCCATACTTCAGGAAATTTCGTCTCGAAATTTATTTAGAGGAAACTTGTGAGAGCTTGAAACATGAAGTTGAAAAGATAAAACAACACTTGTTAAGGTTCTGAACTTTTAGTGATTTTAATAACATCATGCTTGCAATGTAAGAGGGACACTTATATACAAGTATATAAAGCGTTTTTGGTGCGTCCACCGTACCTTCATCACATTGTTCGCGTTTCGTTATTGTTGCCACCATAGGTTCTTACACATGATAAATCTTACTGGGCTCCTGTGCACTGAATTTCATAATTATGTACGCATCCATAATTACATAATTCCTTGCATAGTCTGCACATCGCACTTTATAATGTGTAGGGGAAAACCAAATGAACAAACTTCTGATGAGCATGACTAGACCACCATAGGGTCCTTTTACTTAAATCAATAAATGATTTAAATAGACTACCAAGGAGTCTTTTCAGCCATATCATCACATGCCATTCTTAACCAGATTTTGAATCAATCTTCTGACTTAGACCACTCAAAAGGTCTCTTTGAATTATGGATGGTACTATATAATCCAAGGGTCTTAACTATTACGTAGAATCCCATTAAGGATTTAAGGTAGTACCTTCGGATATCCTACTGTGAATCACTCATATGAAAATATGGAAGATTCTACGAGGATTTGGATAATGAAATTAAAAACACAAAAGAAAAATACATAACACATAATCACATAATCACAAAATTGTTTATCTTGATCTTTAATTTGTTATCATTTTGTTTGTTAATTGTGCACATGTATTTAAAGCACGCCAGGTATCCAATCCGTGGATTTCGATTGGCACTTTAAACATTATCAAGAATCTAACTATGGAGATAGCAAGATTTTAAAAGAAAATTCGATTTCGATTATAAGGAATCGAAATGTTCGAATTAAGGTACACAAGGAATCTAATTATGAAGATAAAAAGATCCCATATGGATTTTGGGATTTGTAAAGCGGGAGGCGTTTCAAAACCTTGCACTAGACGTGCTTAAGTCGATACACGAGGTAAAATTCTCATGAAGTTGAGGCGCTAGATATGCCAAGGCGACATATGAAGCAGAGTTTGAAGGTTAAGTCAATGTATGGGGAAAATGTTTTTGAAAACTATGCATGGGGTTCTTTTAAAAATGTGTTTAATGTTTTTAAAACCTTACATAATACTTTTGAAATCATAAAGTAGGTGTATTAGATAAGTATATTTACAAAATGTTTTAAAATCATGCGAGAAGAATTTTGAAATTATGTATAAGGTTTTTGAAAACATGAATGATGCTTTTGAAATCATGCACTTGATATATTAAGTAGATATACTATGTTAAAAATGTTTTCAGACTATATGGAACATTTTAAAATCATGAAGGTTGTTTTGAAAACTTATGCTATGCATGTTGTGATGAAAATCAGAATGTAATAGGTATGAGATTGTAAATACCCTCAGTTATCAAACCAAGGATTTAACGGCACAGATGTGCAAAAAGTAGGATTACTCATAATGTTACTTTATTTCTTGTACTTCGTTTTCTTAGAATGAAATGAATACTTAAAATTTTCGAGGAAATCATGAGCGATCACTTGAAAGAGAGAATCACAAGAGTAGTTTGTTTAAAGAACATGGTTCTTTGATGTAGGTATCATAGGGAAATTCCATACACATATGTAACTACACTTGTATATCAGAATTGTGAACAACGATTTATTTATAAACAAAACTGATTGTTTCAGAGTTCAACCAAGAGAAACAAAAGCATCAGATACAAACTATTCAAAGTAGCAACATCTTATAATCAGCCAAATGCTCATTTGTGGGTCAAATTTGCATTAGCAAGCTTTAGGCATTTGTTTCTGAAATGGCTCGTCTCGCCACAGTTGTAGCACGATCCAGGTGGAAAGCGAGCTTGAGCAGGGTTGGCTTGAAGTTGAGTAGCAGCAAGATTTGCAACAGCTTTGTTTTGGATAGCAAAGCGGCACACGTCAACCAAATGTCCCCATCGTCCACAGTGGGTACATTTGGAACATGGTGTTTGATCTGGATGATGACGGTTGCATCGATTGCACAAGGAAGCAGTTCCCAAGTACGGCTTCTTGGCTGGTGGTACTGCCACCTGGCTAGGTTCTGCTTAATTTGATGTAACAACTGGAGGATTCTTTGAGGCTTTACGCTTCCTTGACCTTTTCGAAGGCTTGGCTTCTGCTTCTTTCTATACTTCTTGGGTGGCTTCATTTTTGAGATGAGACATGGCGACACCTAAATCCACAGACTTCAGGATTACTTCGCCTATTCGCTGGGCAAATTTGGCAGTTTGCTCGGACATTTTAGTGTCGCTACGATGAAGAGACATTCTGGAGGAAATGAAAGGCATGGGAAGAAACAAGTGAAATGTTATCGGATAATCAAAACAGAATGGCAATGCATAAAAATTGCGATCATTTGTTTGTTACCTAAGGCAAACAAATGAGACGGTGACAAATCAAAGTAAACGGGTCATATTAATGTATCACTGAAGACATGCTTGCCTATAAGTGAACACTCACCCCAAGAGTTCCCATGTAAGAGTGACTGGTCCGATTCTGCGGATTTGTACGAACACTCTAGCCTTAGACAGAAAACTCAGAGTACAGGCATTCACCCTTCCAGTTTGCACGTGTTCACATTATAAGACCCAACTTTGACGAGATTTTGAAGACTTAGAGGGTTCAAAACCTTACAATAAATCATCCTAGAACAGATGATTGGTTTTCAAAGCAGATTCGAAATTTGTGTTCTTGTTGTGGTTGTCGCCTAAGGATAGGTGACGGTATTGTTTTATGACTAAATCAAGTAAACTCGCGTTAGGGTCCTAGGAAGGTCATAGACTAGGTCAAAGCATTACTAATAACCTAATTCCCTATAACCATGAGCTTTGATACCAACTTTTCTGTCACACCCCGACCACGTAAAACAACAAATCATGGCGGAAACGTCGGGGAGTGTTGTAACAGAATCATTGTTTCATAACACATGGAAATTTGAAATTTTGTTTTATTGATTTAAAAGAGTTACAATATCTTAACAACAAGGAAGCATAACATAATTAACTAGTCTTGCATCTTTTATTGTCATTAAGGCCCAAGTCCGCCTAGGTGTAACTTGATCAATCCTATGCATCATTTCCTGAAACACATGTGAAAATAGGTACGTCAGCATAAAAATGCCTGTGAGATGCATAGGTTTTATTGATTTAGGATTCATGACTTGTAAATTTAAAAAAAAAATGTTTAACAAAAGTAGTCATGAACCTTGAAAAATGTTTTTGTTTTATAAATCATATGAAAATCGATAAGGAAACAGATGATATAAAAGAATATGTATGGATATGTAAATAACCAAGTAAAAATGAATTTGTATAAAATGTGTTATTTGTAAAACAATGTTTAGTAAAGATATGTTAATTGTGTAAAATGTAATATGTCAAAATTGAAATGGTTTAAATAACGCTACGATATGTAATATCATAAAAGCACTTATATATAGGAAGTACCAGCAGCGTATCCACCATGCTTTTATCAAATTACAGAAGGCTCGTTACTTAAATCACTTACCCAAACAAACCACCAATGTAAAAATGTTCATGTATAACTAAATGTAATGCTTTAAACAAATGTTGAAATGTTATTGTGTAAACAAATGTAATGAGAGTGAATAAAAAAGCCTTTATTGATTAAAAGCATTTACTCGACCCTATAAGAAAGAAATGTACAAAACAATGCAATTGATAGATTATAATCAAAATTTATGTTTTGCAAAAATAATGCATGCTTTACTGATACAAACATTTATGCGGTAATGTTAAACGTCTACATCCAAGCCTTGAGACTGTAGGATAAACCCTAGAACAAAGTCAAAGGTCTACCAAGAAATGTATTCGGATTCGGTCATTTCTTCCACCCAAACAAACCTAGGATTTCAGAAATGGGAGTTGTCAAGTCCTATGGTACCACTACCTACTACCGAGCGGCATGATCGGTGTTAATGAATGTATTAGTCTCGTTAAACAAACCAAATGATATACCAAATGTGAGCATGTTTTATGAAAATAGTGTACCTAGTATGCTGAGTAAACATATGTAACATAAAATGTAATGTAAAACAATGTGCTATCATGCCAAGTAAACATACATAGCAAAAGAAAATGTAATGTAAAACAATGTGCTAGCATGCCAAGTAAACATACATAGCAAAAGAAAATGTAATGTAAAACAATGTGCTAGCATGCTAAGTAAACATACATAGCAAAACATAATGAAATCATGTACTATAAGTGTACTAATGAACATAGCAAGCATATGATATAAAAACATGGAAAGCACGGAAGTAACAAGTAGGCACATGTGTTTCACCCCAAAACAGTTGAAAACAGTAAAAGAGGGGACTATGTAATCACTTGAGGGTGCTTAGAAGTCTTGAATAACAACCAAGCAAAGCTAGAGGGATCACGGAAATCAAACGGCACCTAATATAGATAACTATGTAAATAAACAGACCTAAATCAGAGGATCGGATAAAATGAGGTTTTGTAAACCAAATGAGTGTAGGGACTCATGTAATATGGTTTAACAAAGCCTACATTCTAAAACGAAACCTAACCTAAGTGCTTACGACCCATTACGACTCGTTAAGGTAGCTTACGCCACTTTAACACGTTGTTCATGTAAAACGCGTTCGGACCGCCTAACTAGTCCCATGATAAGTAAAATATGCCTTAACATGTCTAATATTGTTGCCAAATTAGTTTAGATATCAAAAATTATGTTACATATGCTTAAAATGAATTTTGGCGTAAAAAGGGCATTTTGGTCATTTACCTAAGGCATATAAACTACCTATCATACAACTACTTAAACGACGTGACCATAAGGTATAACATCGGAAGGTTATTCCCTATGCAACTATGGTCACCTAATGTGTTTGGTCGGATCCTAAAGATCGACCAAACGGGTCGGGTTCGAAAGTATAAGAGTTATTTAGACCGCTTACCTTACGACCCTAAATAAACACTAAACCTAAAGTGACGAGCTAAACATGTTAAAACATGCTTAACGAGGTTTGAAAACAGGTTTGGTATCAAAACAAACGGTTTTGATACCTAAAAGTAGTTTGGTTACAAAATACGCAAGAATACGCATTTTGGCCGAAACTACGACTCGCCACTATGCCTAGATAACGTGGTAATCAGTAGGTATAGTCACAAGAGATTAAAACCATCGTGATTATGCTCACGTTATGAAGTTCAAACGAACTTCATGTTGACCATAAACTGGTCAAAGTAGAAAGTCAAACACAGTTTGACTTTCACGCGAAAAAGAACGAAAGAGGACTTACAACGGGTCCAAGAATGGAAGTTTTGATCCGATTACTCTCAGGTATGAAGTGTATACTTCAACTTAGAGAGCCAAATCAAATCAAATGTGAGTTTTGAAGCAAGAGGGTGGGGGTATTTATAGGAAAACCAAAACCGTTAGGACCGTTCATCGCAAACCGAGCTTCGATCTGGACCTTACATGTGTGCCCATGGTTTTAGAATACCATGGGTACCCCAAAACAAGCCCCTAGTTTCATTAAAACCATGTTCAAATGAGGGGAACAACTAGAACAAGCTGGAAATCAGATTTTCAACTTTGGTCCCTTCCTAAGATAACTATGGCAAATTGTCAATTTTGGTCCCTAAATGTGCAAAACATGGTTTTTGATGCATTTTTGACACGTTTAAGCCCCGGTAATCCCATTTCAAGGCTTTAAAATGAATTTAAAGTATAGGGAACATGAAACATGCTCAAAAATATCTCAGATGTCGGTTCGTTTGGTCGTACGGTTGCGTTGTTCGGTTAATTACGACGAAACACGAACGAATGCGAAAAACGATCCAAATTACGCGACAAATGGAATTTTATCATGCCAATCACTAAAATAAAATATTTTAATGATTACATAAAGTTTTGGATGTCCGAATGTATTCAGAACGTAAGATATGCGCGAAAATGCAAACTTATGCACTTTTTGACGCTTTTAGTCCCTGAATGACCAAAAAGTTTATTTTAGCACACCGAACCCCTCAAAGCCTATTTCTAAGCTATGTAAAGGCTATTTAGGGTATGTTTAACTTATGGTCATGTTCTGGAATGTTCGTTACTGTACGAATGGGCATACTTTCACAGTTTGTCGAAATTAGTCCCTGTAAGCGAATAAACATGATTTCGGCACACCAAACCTTCCAAAACTTATTTCTAAGTTATGTATAGGTTATTTAAGGCATGTTAAGCCTATGTCACTATTCCAGAGTGTTTGTTGCATTAAACTGGTTATATTTACTCATCAGTGCGCGTATAACCTTCCAGAAAGCGATTTAGAGCCCGAAATTGAACAAGAATTGATATGTGCAAAAGATACGCATATTTATAAAAATACCAAGTATGAAATACAATATTTCATTGGTTTGATATTTGTTTGATGGCCGAGGAGGCACAGGTGTCACAATTGTTTACACATAACATTTGACATTGGTTTGACAAGACATTTTTGGTGGTTATTGGTAAGTGATTTAAATAACGAGGCATGTGTAATATGATAAAAGCATCATGGATATGCCGCTGGTACTTCCTATATATAAGTGCTTTTATGATATTACATATCGTAACGTTATCTAAACCACTTCGACAAAGACATGAAACATTTTATACAAAGACATGACAAGAAATTGTTTTACAAATGACATATTTTATACAATTCACTTTCATTTGGTTAATTATTTAGCCATACATCTTCCTTTTATATCATCTGATTTTCATATTGATTTTCACATGATTTTATAAAAGAAAACATTTTACAAGATTCATGACTACTTTTTGTTAAAAACATCTTTTAACTTACATGTCATGAATCCTTCATCAACAAAACCTATGTATCTCACAGGCATTTTATGCTGACGTACCTATTTTCACATGTGTTTCAGGAGCTAATGTTTGAGGATGATCATGACACACTTAGGCGGACTTGGGCCTTAGTGACTTAAAATGAAGCAAGGCAATTTAATTTAATTTACGTTATGTTTTTAGTTTAATTCTAAGACATTGTAAACATTAATTCTAATAAAACCAAACTTTAAGTACCATGTGTTGTGAAACAATAATTCTGTTACTACACTCCCCGACGTTTCCGCCGCGGTTTCTTATTTTACGCGGCCGGGGTGTGACATAAGTCTCTCGCTGGGCGAGAGAGACACCTAGTAACAAAACATTTGTTTTCAGAAGTAACAGCTATTTTGCAAACTTAGTTTTTGATTCTTGTTGGCAAATTGTCTGATCTCCAAGGCTTTTAATGTGATCCAACCACTTGTTATGATCCTATTAATCTTTGGTCAACACTCAATACACATGGCATGATCTTGTAGCTCCAAAACAAGTATAAATATCCTTCAATTTTGCCCAATTCATTGCTCATTCATTCTTTCTTCACTCACTTGCTCTAATTGGAGTTGCTACCACCATTTAGAGGCCTCCTACTGAGCATTCTTTCATCCTAGAACACAAGTAAGTGTTCTTCCTAGTCTTGTTTATTTATTTCAGCTATTTTAAGCTGAAAGTCAAACAGTTGACTTTCTGTTTGACCTTCGGTTTTGACCATAATTGGTCAAGTCAAAGTTCAATTGAACTTTGCAACTGATTACCACGTTTTCTAGTCGAAATGACGAGTCAAAGTTTTAGTTAAAAATGCATAATTATGTGCATTTTACGACGAAACCAATTTTAGGTATCAAAACACTAAGTTTTGATACCAAATCAGTTTTGCAACTTAGTTAAACATGTTTTAACATGTTAACTCGTCACTTCTAGTTTACTGCTTATTTAGGATCGTAAGTTGAGCGGTTTGACCACCGCTTTGACTTTCGAATCCGACCCGTTTGGTCGATCTTAGGATCCGACCAAATGCATGTAGGTGACCATAGTTGTATAGGGAATAACCTACTGAGGTTATACCTTATGGTTACGCTGTTTGGTTAGTGATATGATAAGTCGAATGTTATATGCTTAAAATGACCAAAATGCCCTTTTTGCGCATAAATCCGTTTTAAGCATATGTAACCAACCTTTTTGACATATAAAATGATGTTACAACTTAATTAAACATGTTTGGGCATATAAGACTTATCATAGCTAATGTTTAACCATCCGAACGTGTATTTACGCAAATGACACATTAAAGTAGCGTATACTACCTTAACGGGTCATAACGGGTCAAAAGCACTTAGGATTCATTCCAAACCAGAATGTAGACTTTGTCAAACCATTTCATATGAGTTCCAACACTCATTTGGTTTACAAGACCTCATTCTATCCGATTCCCCCGATTATGTACCGTTACTTTAACATAGTTACCCGATGTTAGGATATATTAAGACACGTTTGAAGTGTTGTTATCTAACTTAATTCGAGAACTCTTTTCAATCCCAAGTGAGTACATAGCTCCTCTCTTTTATGCTTTCAATTGTTTTGGGGTACCTCATATGTGCTAATTTTTTTCAAGTTTTCAAAAACAAAGTCTATGGTTTATATAAAACACAACGATTTCAATAATGTGAACGAACTTGTTGGTGATTTAATTTATAACACGAATGACATTCATTAGCTTTGATCAAGCCGACTAGTAGTATGTTATGGTACCATAGGACTGACAATCCTGTTACTAGGCTATTCACTTGATTTCTTGGGTAGTTTGGGGAACGACAGAAACTGTTTTCTGATTAACAAATCATGTGTTGATTTGTTAGTCATGTTAAAGAGAACTTTCAGGGTCTATTAAAGATACCCCATGGGTGGTATAGTCGAGTCACACAGGTTTGAGTGTATTCATTAAAGAACGACCAAAAGTTTTCACAATTAAAACATGGACGATTTATTTATGACACGGACGATTGATTGATGACACGTACAATGGTTTATAACAAGTACAATGGTTTATGACACGTACAAAGGACGATTGGTTTATAACAAGGATGATTGGTTTTTTGAACAATGTTACGCAATGATTTTCATTAAAGATATAAACCATACAAAGTTTACTTTCAAAGACGATTTACTACTCGGTTTTACAAAACAAATGTTTTCGGTCAAGATTCATGGCTACACGGTTTTGTTTTACTTATACCAACTTGTAAAGTTGGTAAAACATATTGCAATACCAAACACTTTTTGATTTCAAGATTTACACTCGTCGACTCTCAAGGTTAGACGAGGTATTACAATTTGAATTCAAGGCCATGAATTTGACATAGAAAACCTATGTACTCGCCAGCTTTCTTTGCTGACTGTTTTTCACATATGTTTCAGGAGCTATTGTTTGATGATATGAATGCTTGCTTCAACATAGGATGGACATGGGCCTTAGTGACTTTAAAACTTGAAAGACAATTGTTTATACTTGATTGGTTTGTAACAAAACAATGAGTCTTAATAAAATAAAACAAAACTTCAAATACCATGTGTTGTGAAACAATTCCTGTAACGTGACTCCCGATGTTTCTGCCTCGGTTTGTTATATTACGCGATCGGGGTGTTACAGAGATTGGTAGCAGAGCCATGGTTATAGTGAATTAGGTTATTCGTAATACTCTTGACCTAGTCTATAATCTTTCTAGCACCCTAACGCGAGATTTTCTTGCGTTTAGATTCTTAATACAATACCATCACCTATCCTTAGGTGATTAACAAAAACAAAACATAATTCATTCTCTAGAGTTAAAATTTTTCCAAAACTACATAAGAAATCATCTATCATTAGATGATTTGTTTAGGCTTTTAAGCCTTTGGTATTTTCAAAATCTCATCAAAGTTTGGGCTTTAATAATATGAACATATGCAATCCGGAAGGGTGGATGCCTGTACCCTGAGTTTTCTATCTAAGGCTAGAGTGTCTGTACAAATCCACATCACCGGACCAGTCACTCTTACCTGGGAACTCTTGGGGTGCGTGTCCACTTATAGGCTAAAGCATATCTTTGTGATATATTATAAAGACCCATTTACTTTGATTAGTCATTGTGTCGTTTGTTTGTTTTAGGTAACGAACAAATAATCTCAATCCTTGTGCTTCGTCGATATTTTTAACAATCAGTTTCGATTATCCAATATCATCTCACTTGTTTTCTCTCATGATTTTCACCACTCTTTTAGAATGCCTCCTCTACGCGACAATGCCAAAATAGTGGATTTGGCTATCAAAACCACTCAACAAATAGGCGTATTAGTCGTTAGAACCATTGTGTTAGCTGTCGCCATATCTAATCTTGATGAGGAGACTACTAACGAGACACCAAATGTCACACCCCGACCGTGTAATACAACAAACCGCGGCAGAAACATCGGGGAGTATCGTAACAGAATCATTGTTTCACAACACATGGCACTTGAAGTTTTGTTTCATTTCGTTAATTGACTCATTGTTTTGATACAAACCAAATAATTACAACAATTGTTTTTCAAGTTTTAAGTCACTAAAGCCCGCGTCCATCCTATATGTAGCAAGCAATCAACAATCATCACATAGTTGAACCTGAAACATATGTGAAAACAGTCAGCATAAAAATGCCGGCGAGTACATAGGTTTTGTATGTCAAATTCTTGGCTTTGAATCCATATTGTAATACCTCGTCCAACTACGAGAGTTGTCGAGTATGTACCTTGAAATCAAAAAGTGTTTGATATTGCAATATGTTTTATCAACTTTACAAGTTGATATATGTAAAACCAAAACCATTGTAGCCATGAATCTTGACTGAAAACATTGTCTTTGTAAAACCAAGTAGTAAATCGTCCTTGAAAGTAAAAATTGTATGGTTTATATCCTTAAGTAAACCTCGTAGTGTAACTTTGTTTTGAAAACAATCGTCCAAGTGATCTAGATAACGCTATGACATGTAATGTGATAAAAACACTTATATATAGGAAGTACCAGCGGCGTATCCACCATGCTTTTATCACATTACACACGCCTCGTTACCTAATCACTTACCATAAACCAATCGTCCAAATCCTTCAAATCGTTCCAATCATTCAAATCGTTCAAATCGTCTAAATTGTTTCAATCGTTAAAAACATTCCAATCATTCAAATCGTCCCAATCGTTCAAATCATCCAAATCGTTCCAATTGTTCAAATCGTCCGTGTTTTAATTATGAAATACAACTTTTGGTCGTTCTTTAATGAATACATTCAAACCTGTGTGACTCGATATACCACCCATGGGGTATCTTTAATAGGCCCTGAAAGACCTCTTTAACAAGACTAACAAACCAACACATCATTTGTTAATCAGAAAACAGTTTCTATCGTTACCCACATTACCCACCAAAGGGATAGTCCGATAACGGGATTTGTCAGATCCTATGGTACCATAACATAATACTGGTCGGCTTGATCATAGTTAATGAATGTCATTCGAATGTCTTTCAACTAATGCCCCAACAAGTTCGTTCACATTATTGAAATCATCGTGTTTTATATAAACCATAGCATTTGTTTATAAAAATTCGAAAAGCATTTAGCACATATGAGTCACCCCAAAACAACTGAAAGCATAAAAGAAGGGAGCTATGTACTCACTTGAGATTGCAAGTATCCTTCATTAAGTGACCTAACAAAGATCGTGAAATCAAGGAATCAAGTGGCACATAGTATGGAATCACTATGTTAATAATCAAGACCTAAATCGGGAGATCGGGTAGAATGAGGTTTTGTAAACGAAATGAGTGTTGGAACTCATATGATATGGTTTAACAACGCCTACATTCTGATTTGAAACCTATCCTATGTGCTTTTGACCCGTTATGACCCGTTAAGGTAGTCTACGCTACTTTAACGCGTCATTTGCGCAAATGCGCATTCGGATGGTCTAACTAGTCCTATGATAAGTATTATATGCCCTAACATGTTTAATATTCTTGCATAATCAATTTAAGTGTCAAAATTTAAGTTACATATGCTTAAATTCAAATTATGCGTAAAAAGTGCATTTTGGTCATTTTCCTAAGGCATATAAACTACCTATCATATGACTAATCAAACTAAGTGACCATAAGGTATAACCTCAGAAGGTTATTCCCTATACAACTATGGTCACATTATATGTTTAGTCAGATCCTAATGATCGACCAAACAGGTCGGGTTCAAAAGTCTAAGCGGTTGTTTAGACCCTAAACAAGCACTAAACTAGAAGTGACAAGTTAAACATGTTTAAAGTTGTTTAACTAAGTTAGAAAACTGATTTGATATCAAAACAAAACAAAGTGTTTTGATACCCGAAAATAGTTTCATCGCAAAATGCACGTAATCATGCATTTTGACTGAAACTTTGACTCGTCATTTCGACTAGTCAACGTGGTAATCAGTAGGTATAGTCGTAAGGGACTATAACCATCGTGATTACACTCACGTTGCAAAGTTCAAACGAACTTTGTCTTGACCAAATCTTGGTCAAAGCTGAAAGTCAAAAACTGTTTGACTTTCTTGCTTGAAATAAATAACAAAGCATGAAATAACACTTACAAGTGTCCTAAGCTTGGAAAGATGACTAAGAAAACTCAGATTTGAGGCCTCTAACAAAGTCTGGTAGCCTCAATAGAGTAGTTGTGAGAAGAAGAAGTGAATGAGCTAATTGGAGTGTTGAACTACATGGGTTTATATAGGAAATCAAGCACCATTGGATCACTGCCATGTGTTTTTGAGTTGATCAAAGCATGATCATCACCACACACATGTCATGCTCTGATTTGGGGACTCGGAGAGCACACAAACCAGCCCACAAGATGAAAAAACCATGAATAAAATCAAGTGCAGCAGGCTGTTTGAAGGAATCTGGTTTCTGCTGTGCTGGAGATACCTTACGGACCTAAGAGTCCATGCCATACGGTCCGTATGGCTTCCGTAGACAGCAGGTTTTGAATTTTGGCAGTTTTAGTCCCTGAGCTTATTTTGTCGCGTTTAACATGAATTATGCTAAAAAATGTCACGGATTTCGCTTCGTTTGGTTGTACGGTTGAAGTTTTCGGTTAATTACGACGAAAATCGTAACGGACGCGAAAACGATCTGAATTGCGAAACGAATGGTAGTTTTGCATTCCTATCACTAAAATACAAGATTTTATTGATTAAAAACTTTTTGGATGTCAGGTTATGGTCAGAACGCGAGATATACATGAGTTTGCATACTTTCACAGTTTTGACACTTTTAGTCCCTGTGATCAAATAAGCGTATTTTCGCGTACCTAACCCCTCAAAACTTACTTCTAAGCTATATAAAAGGTATTTAGGGTATGTTTAGCTTATGATCTTGTTCTGGAATGTACGTTTCTATGCGAATTGGTAGACTTTTGTAGTTTGTCGCAAATAGTCCCTATGATCGAATAAACTTGTTTTTGCCATACCAAACCCTTCAAAAATTATTTCTAAGTTATGGAAAGGTTATTTAAGGTATGTTAATCTTATGTCACTATTCCGAAGTGTATGTCGCATTAAACTAATTATGTTTACGTAACAGTTTGCGTATAACTTCCAGAAAAGCTTCTTGAGAGGTCGGAATCATACGAAATTTGATATGTGTACTTATCCCCGGTAATGAAACACAAGATTTTATTGGATTCATATTTGTATGATGGTCGTAGAGGCACAAATGTCATAGTCTCCCCTACTTTAAGAAATTTCGTCTCGAAATTTAATTTAGAGGAAACTTGGGAAAACAGATGTGGATGTTCCGCTTTCAAATAATCCCCCGTTCCCTGAGTAAAACTCTGGGCCACGTCTGGATTTCCAGCAAACTTTGTTATTCGTACCCGTCTGTTGTTTGTAGGGAAGAGTTCAGATCTGAAGATTTAAACTCCATTCCAATATGTTTATCTATGATTGTGCCGAATCTCAAGAGTGACATGTAATTGTCAAAATGATATCCCTGTTGTAGTAAAATATGGAGAGCGTGTGAATTGGAGTTTCGAACAACGGATAGAGAGAATGTTTCCTATGAAGACTATTATAGGAAACTTGTGTGTGCTTGAAATTGGAGTCGAAAAGTATAACATAAATCAACATTGGTAAAGGTCCAGAACTTCTAGTAACTTAAATAACGTTGCGCTCGCAATGTAATAAGGAACACTTATATATAGGAAGTACCATCGGCGTATCCACCATGCCCTGATTACATTGTTCCCGTTTCGTTATTCTTATCATTATAGGTTCTTACACATGAAAAAACTTGCTGTGGTTTCTGGCACTGAATTCCATAATTATGTATGCATCCATAATTACACAATTCCTTGCACAGTCCGCACAGTTCATTTTATAATGTGTAGGGGAAAAATTAAACGAATAATCCTGTGATGACTTTGACTAGACTACCATAGAGTCTCTTTTACTAGATCAACGGATGATCTCTTTAAATAGACCACCAAAGAGTTTCTTTAACACCAAAGGATCTCTTTAAATAGATCGATGAATGATCTCTTTAACTAGATCAACACATGATCTCTTTAAGTAGATCGATGAATGACCTCTTTAACTATATCAACACATGATATCTTTAACTAGATTGACGAATCAATCTCTTTAACTAGACCACCAAAGGTCTCTTTAACTATATCAATGTATGATGTCTTTAACTAGATCAACGCATGATCTCTTTAACTAGACCACCAAAGGGTCTCTTTAACTATATTAACACATGATATCTTTAACTAGATCAACATATGACCTCTTTAACTAGACCACCAAAGGGTCTCTTTAACTACATCAACGAATGATGTCTTTAACTAGATCAACGCATGATCTCTTTAACTAGACCACCAAAGGGTCTCTTTAACTACATCAACGAATGATGTATTTAACTAGATCAACGAATGATCTCTTTAACTAGACCACCAAAGGGTCTCTTTAACTACATCAACGAACGATGTCTTTAACTAGATCAACGCATGATCTATTTAACTAGACCACCAAAGGGTCTCTTTAACTACATCAATGAATGATGTCTTTAACTTTGGAATAGTACTTTACAATCCAAGGGTCTTAACTATTGCATAGAAGCCCATTAAGGATTTAAGATAGTACTTTTGGATATCCTTCTAAGAATCCATCATATGAAGATATGGAAGACTCTACAAGGATTTGGATAGCAAGCATTTGGATCACACATAACACATAAACACATAATCACATAATTGTCATCTTGGTCATCAACTTGTTATCGATTTGTACACTTGCCTTTAAAGTACACCAGGAATCCAATCAATAGACTTCAATTAGTACTTTAAACATCCTCAAGAATCTAACTATGAAGATAGGAAGATCTTATAAGGATTCGGTTTTGTCCTCAATGAATCGTATCATACGTATTAAAGCACACAAAGAATCCAATTAAGGACTTTGATTTTGCGCTTTAAACATCCAAAAGGATCTAACTATGAAGATAGGAAGATCCTATAAGGATTTTTTTTGGAATTCGGGTAGCGAGAAATTGTTTCAAAACATTGTACTAGGTATGCTAAGTCAACATACGAAGTATAGTATTTATGAAATCAAGGTGTTAGATATGCTAAGTCAACATATGAAGCAAATAGGATCCTTGAAATCAATGTGCTAGGCATGCTAAATCAACATACGAAGCAGAATGTCCTTGGAAATCGTGTACTACGTATGCTCAGTCAATATACGAGCAGAGTGTCTTTTAAAACTATGCATGTGATCTTTGAAAATATGTTTAATGTTTTTGAAACATTATGTAGTGTTTTTGAAATCATGTTCTAGGTATATTAGGTAAATATGTTTATAAAATGTTTTAAAACCATATGAAATGTTTTTGGAATCATGTATGAGGTTTTTGAAAACATGGATGATGTTTTTAAAATTATGTACTTGGTATTTTGGGAAATACACTATGTTTAAATGTTTTTAAACCATGTGAAATGTTTTTGAAATCATATAAGATGTCTTTGAAATCATATACTATGTATATTGTTATGAAAACCAGAATGTAATGATATGTACATAGACATATCGCATAAGACCAATTAAGGACTTATGAAAAGTACCCTTAGATATCCAAGCAAGGATTTAAAGTGGTACTTTGAGTATTCGTCCAGATTTGTAACTTATACCTCGTACTTTGTTTCTTAGAAGAAACGAGTACTTAGGATTTTTGTGGAGACCGCGAGCGATCACAAAAATGGAAGAAGTACGAGAGTAGTTTGTCTTGCAAGGAACATGATTCCTTGGTATTGGTATCGTAGGGGTATGCCATACATACATGTGTTCATATTGACTTTGTAAATAAAATGGAAATGACCAATTTTATTTATAGAATAACCAAAGTGTTTCAAGATACACAGAAAACAGGAAAGTTTAAGTGTTTATTCAGACAATAGCACAAGCCTTGATATTGCCAGTGTTAATCTTGTGCCCATTCATTGATTCGTCATTTGCCAGCCAAGTCAATTGAAGTGGTTAGGATAACCACAATTGAAGCAGATTCCATGTGGATAGTTAGGACAAACATGTATCATGTGAGGAGTTGCGATAAATTGAGTAAGAACTGCCATAGCTTGGTTTGTCGTAGCGGCTAAACGACAGACATTTGCTGTATGACCAAAACGTCCACAGTTTGAGCATTTTCGACATTGGACACTGGCATGGTGATGAAGGTTACATTGATTGCACAGAGGAGCTTTTCCTCTGTATGGTTTCTTAGCTGGTGGTGATGCCACCTGGCTAGGTCCCACTTGGCTAAGCGGAACTAGAGCAATCGCTGTAAGATTCTTTGAAGCTTTACGCTTCTTTGATTTTCTTGAAGGCTTGGCTTTTGCCTTCTTAGGTGCCTCATGAGTAGTTTCATCATTGAGATGAGACATGGTGACAGCTAACTCAGTGGTCCCACAAACTATTGTGCTTAGTTGTTGGGCAATTGTAGCAGCCAGTTCGGACCTCTAAGTATCGCTGCGATGAGGAGACATTCTAAAGATAGTGGAAAATATGTGTGACAACCGTCAATTTTCCGTGTATCCGTACAATAATTAAACAGTAATTTGTATCTTAATGACTGTGCCTGATTTGGATTAATGACATGAATGATATTCTGATTACTATCATATACATACAAGTGCATCACATGTTGCATGATTATTTATCATTATTGCATGAAACACGATATGATTCAATTAGTGCACGAAACAAAGTTAGCACAGTTATCAGATGAACTAGAAGTACTGACGGGAGTTCAGTACTCAGACAGACATGATATTAAGACACATAATGAGCCCTAAACAAAGAGTTACACTAGTATAGTGTGTAGGGAAGTAGGGATCATAAAACTGTCTTCCTAGTGATAGTTTAAGTGCCGAAATGTGACAACTGTGCTCTGTAATCGATGAACAATGCAAAACAATGATAATTATCAATAAAACAATTTGTTTTGGTGTTACTATATGTGTAATTGTGTTTGATGATTTTACGATTTGATTCGATTCCGATTTCAAGCTCTAAATCGCTATCTTGAAGGTTATACGCGCACCGATGCGTAAATATAACCAGTTTAATGCAACGAACACTCCGGAATAGTGAAATAGGCTTAACATACCTTAAATAACCTTCACATAACTTAGAAATAAGTTTTGGATGGTTTGGTGTGTTGAAAATAAGTCTATTCGATCGCAGGGACTATTTGTGTCAAACTGCGAAACTATACCGATTTGTATGGTATCGAAGAGTCTGGAACTTGATCATAATCTAAACATACCATAAATAACCTAAACATAGCTTAGAAATAAGCTTTGAGTGGTTCGGTATGCGAAAACATGCTTATTTGATCTTACAGGGACTAAAAGTGTCAAAAACGACGTAAGTTTGCATTTTCGCGCATATCTTACGTTCTGACCACATCTGGACATCCAAAATTTTTGTACACACTAAAATATTTTTATTTTAGTCATCGGCATGCAAAAATACCGTTCGTCGCTTAATTTGGATAGTTTTCGCGTCCGTTTGAGTTTCATCGTAATTAACCGAACAACGCGATCGTACGACCAAACGAGCCAACACCCGAGAGTGTTCCAAGCACATTTTCAGTCCTCTAAACTTTATTGACCTTATAGAGCCTTGAAATTGGCTTAACGGGGGTCAAAAGGGCCTGAAATGGGCTTAAAACACATGCAGGGACCTAAACTGTCAATTCTGAAACTTCAGCTGATCTGGAGAGGTCAGGCGGGGCGCGTAAGGTTGCCCCCATACCTTACGCGGGCCGTGTGAGTTGCCCAGTGACCAGAAAGTTGATTTTTGCAATCTGTTGCAACTTCAGGGGCTGTTTATGCAATTTCTTTGTGTGGTTGCCAAGTTACCACCTCCCCAAGGCTTTGTACCTGCATTAAACAAGTAAGTGTATGGATGAGATTTCATGCTTGGAGGTTACAAAAACATGTGTAATGATCCTGTGAACTTGCTACAAGTATAAATATCCAAGCTCACCTCCTCATCCATTGCTCATTCCTCTCTTCTCTTTTCTACATCTGATTTGGGAGCTCTCCCAAGTGTTTGGAGCTTTCTAATCTGATTATTCTTTGTAGAAAAGATAGCTAGGACCCTTTGTAAGTCTTCTTTCACGCTTATTCTTTATGTTTAAGCAGAAAGTCAAACAGTTTGACTTTCGGTTTTGACCACCAATTGGTCAAGTCAAAGTTCAATTGAACTTTGCAACGTGATTGTAATCACGATGGTTATAATCCTTAGCGATTATACCTACTGATTACCACGTTAACTAGGCATAGTGACGAGTCAAAGTTTCGGTCAAAATGCGTTTTAGCACGCATTTTGCAAACAGAACTATTTTCGGGTATCAAAACCCATTGTTTTGATACCAAATCAGTTTTATAAGCTAGTTAAACATGTTTTGACATGTTTAACTCGTCACTATTAGTTTAGTGCTTGTTTAGGGTCGTAAGTTAAGCGGTCTAAACAACCGCTTAGACTTTCGAACCCGACCCGTTTGATCGATCATTAGGATCCGATCAAGCTCGATTAGTGATCATAATTGCATAGGGAATAACCACTGAAGTTTTACCTTATGATCACATAGGATTGGTTAGTTATTTGTTAAGTAGCATGTATGCCCATAGGAAATGACCAAAACGCCCTTTTGAAGCATAAATACTTATTTTACATATGTAAACAAGATTTTGACATCTAAACTGATATGGTAACTTAATTAGGCATAATTGGGCATATAAGACTTGACATAACACTTAGTTAACCATCCGTACATAGTTTCACACGAACGACGCGTTAAAGTAGCATAAGCTACCTTAATGGGTCGTAAAGGGTCAAAAGCACTTAGGCTAAGTTCCGAGTTAGGATGTAGGCTTTGTTAAACCATATCACATGAGTTCCACACTCATTTGGTTTACAAGACCTCATTCTATCCAATCTTCCGATTTAAGTGTTGATTTATTTACTAGTGATCCGATTACTAGGTACTACTTGAATTTCCTTGGTTTGTCTGAGCTTCGCTAAGTTCTTTAGATCAACGATACCCTTTCATTCAATGTGAGTACATAGTTCCCCTATTTTACTATTTTCAATTGTTTTGGGGTGATTCATATGTATTAAAACGATTTCGATATTAAAACGATTTCAATACTTAAACGATGGTTACAAAAACGATTAAGATGGTTTATATTAAACTAAATACGATTTCGATAATGTGAACGAAACTTGTTGGTTGTAACTACATAACGAATGACATTCATTAGCATTGATCAAGCCGACCAGTATTAGGTTATGGTACCATAGGATCTGACAAATCCCGTTATCAGACTTCACCGATGGTTATGTGTGGGGGTTATGTAGGTAACGACCGAATCTGATGATTGTTAACTTACCCTTTGGTGGGTTGTTAATACGAGGAACGAGGTAGTCAAGTCATGAAGGTTTGAATGTTATTAGCGAGACGACCAAAAGTAGTTTCACAATTAAAATGAATGCGATTCTGGGACGAATTAAACGATTTGGAACGACTTAAACGAAATAAACGATTTGAACGAACGATTGGTTTTGGGTAGTGATTAAATAATGGGACGGGTGTAGTATGATAGAAGCATGGTAGATACGCCGCTGGTACATCTTATATATAAGTGCTTTTATCATATTACATTGCGGGTCATTATTTAGTTCACTTGGGAAACGATTTGAAACGATGTTACACAACGAGGTTTTCGAAATGATATAAACCATACGAGTTTTATTAACGAGTTTTTAACGAGATGTTTCATGAATTGGTTTACTAAAGGAAATGTTTTGGGGTTAAGAATCATGGCTACGAGATTTTATAAATTATAACCATCTTGATTTAAGTTGGTTAATCATGTTGCAATATTATATACTTTTCAAAACAAGGTTTTCGAGGTATTGCAATATATATAAACGAGCCATGATTCCGATACTCTTATAAAACCTATGTGCTCGCCAGCATTTCTTTGCTGACTTTGTTTTTACATATGTTTCAGGTGATGTTGCGTGATGATTGCTCGGAAGCATGTTCACTTAGGATCTGGACGAGGCCTTAGTGACTTAAAAACAGTTATAAACAATGTGTAGTTTGTTTGTTTTGGTTTAAAGACAATGTATATTATTTGATAACTCAATAAAACGGAACTCTTAATTACCATGGTTGTTGAAACGATGATTCTGTTACAACACTCCCCGATGTTTCCGCCACGGTTTTGTTGTTTTAACGTGGTCGGGGTGTGACAGAAGAGTTGGTATCAGAGCCAATGGTTATAGGGAATTAGGTTATTAGCATTGCTTTGACCTAGACTATAACTTTCTAGGACCCTAACGCGAGCAATCTTGCGTTTAGATTTTAAAACAATACCGTCACCTATCCTTAGGTGATAACCACAACGAGAACACAATAACGAATCCGCTTCGACAATTAATCATCTATCCTTGGATGATTGATTGTAAGGTTTTGAACCCTTCCAGTTTGATTCCTTTCCGACTGTGTGCCCTTTGAGTTTTCAAAATCTCGTCAAAGTTTGGGTCTAAATAATGTGAACACGTGCAAACTGGAAGAGTGAATGCCTGTACCCTGAGTTTTCTGTCTAAGGCTAGAGTGTTCGTACAAATCCACAGTATCGGACCAGTCACTCTTACCTGGGAACTCTTGGGGTGAGTGTTCACTTATAGGCGAGCATGTCTTCAGCTATACATTATTATGATCCATTTACTTTGATTAGTCACTGCGTGTCATTTGTTTGTTCGAGGTAACGAAAAAATGATCGCACTCCTTGAGTTTTGTTGATGTTTTCAATACCTCCTTTGTTTCTCCAATTGTCGACCTCACTCGTTTCTCATGTTTCCTTGTTAGACAATGCCTCCTCGATGCGATGCTCAAACTTTTACTGCTGAGGAAATCGCAGCCCTTGTCTCTCAGCAAATGGCTGCTGTACTTCCAGGCGTTGTGACCCAAATCCACAAGCTCTATAACAACAACAATAATAACAACAATAATGCACAGTGTAATTTCAAGAATTTCAATTCCGCGAAGCCGCTTAAGTTTTCTGGGTCACAAGGAGCAACTGTGCTCCTGCAGTGGTTTGAGAGTATCGAGAGCACATTTAGACTTGTGCAGTGTCCAAATGCGCGTAAGGTTGAATTTGCTTCAAGTGTGTTTGAGAAGCGAGCTCTTACCTGGTGGAATGGTATTATGCGCGATAGGGGTGCCGAAGTGGCGTTAGCACAAACTTGGGAAGAGCTCCGAGCTCTCATGATGAGAGAGTTCTGTCCCCGTCACGAGATTTAAAACAAGACGGGGGAGAACATCGTGCTTATACGGATCGATTTGAGGAGCTTAGTTTGTTGTGTCCCACTATGGTTACCCCACTGGAGAAAGCAATCGAGAGGTATATCGACGGTTTACCCGATTCCATTCGGGATATTGTGACCGGTGTTAATCCTACTACCGTTCGTCACGCGATCGAGTTGTCGGCTACCCTGACTGAGTCCCAAGTCAGGAAGGGTAAACTCACCCGCAAGGGTGATAAAAAGAAGTCAACCGATTCTGATAAGGAAAAGGGTAAGGGTAAGAAAGGTGAGTCGTCGAAAAAGTCGAGAAAGCGAAAGGGTGCTCAGAACTTTGCTATCACCAACCAAAACCCTCAGAACCCTCAGAACCCACCGACTCAACCTCCTGCGAAGAAAGCATATGCTGGTACCGCACCTCACTGTGCTCGATGTAATGGTCACCATGTTGCTCAACAGGCCTGTAAACAGTGTGCTACGTGTGGTAGACTTCGGCATTTGGCCAACATTTGTCGTTTTGGCCAAAATCAGGCTGCTCAGGTTCTGGCACAAATTCAAAGGAATGCTGCGAGATTCCCACCTGGTTCGTGTTTTAATTGCGGAGAAATGGTTCATTTCCGCAACAACTGCCCGAGGTTGGTAAATGCGAATGCGAACCCGAACGTGATAGCGAATGTGAATCCCGCTCGTGGACGGGCATTCAATCTAAACGCGAACGAGGCGAGAGCTGACAACGAGGTTGTTAACGGTACGTTCCTTGTTAACAATCAACTTGCATCTGTTCTTTTCGATTTTGGTTCCGATAGGAGTTTTGTTTCGTTATCCTTTGAGCCTTTGCTTGCGATACCTAGAACTAAACTGAGGAAACCCTTATCTGTCGAAGTTGCTACTGGTAAACCACTCATACTCGATTTTGTTCTTCGTGACTGTCAATTGAACCTCGATAACCATCTTTTCCCCATTGACCTCGTACCGATGCAACTTGGGAGTTTCGACATTATCGTGGGGATGGATTGGTTAACCAAACACCATGCTGAGGTGGTTTGCTTTGATAAGATCATTTGTATTCCTCTTTCGTCTGGTGATGTCCTAGATGTTCGTGGTGAGAAACCATCTGGTGGATTGAAACTCATGTCGTGTACGAAAGCCCAGAGTTATTTACGAAAAGGATATGTTGCCTTCCTGGCACATGTCACCGAGGAGAAAGGCAAGAACAAGAGTATTTAGGATATTCTGATTGTTCGGGATTATCCAGAGGTGTTTCCTGATGAACTGTCTGGTTTGCCTCCAGTTCGTCAAGTCGAGTTTCATATTGATCTTGTACCCAATGCTAACCCGATTGCGAAAGCACCTTATCGTCTTGCACCATCTGAGATGCAAGAGTTATCGAAACAACTTCAAGAATTATCGGATAAAGGATTCATCCATCCAAGTTATTCACCTTGGGGCGCTCCTGTCCTCTTTGTGAAAAAGAAAGATGGATCTTTTCGAATGTGTATCGATTATCGTGAGCTTAATAAGCTTACCATCAAGAATTGATATCCCCTACCCCGAATCGATGATCTCTTTGATCAGCTACAAGGTGCTACCTGTTTCTCAAATATCGATCTGCGTTTTGGGTATCATCAGCTTCGTGTATTCGAACAAGATATTTCCAAAACTGCATTCCGCACGAGATATGGGCATTACGAGTTGACAGTCATGCCTTTTGGTTTGACGAATGCTCCAGCTATCTTTATGGACTTAATGAATAGGGTCTGTAAACCTTATTTAGACAAGTTCATCATTGTGTTCATCGATGATATTCTCATTTATTCAAAGTCTCGAGCCAATCACGAGCAACACCTTCATTTGACATTGGAACTCCTGAAAAAGGAAGAACTTTTTGCTAAATTCTCCAAGTGTGAATTTTGGCTTAAAGAAATTCAGTTTTTGGGACATATTGTCAACGAGCAAGGTATTCATGTGGATCCATCCAAGATTGTTGCAATCAAGGATTGGAATACACCAACGACAGCTACAGAGATTCGTTCTTTTCTTGGTCTAGCTGGATATTATCGTCGATTCATTTCTAATTTCTCGAAGATTGCGATTCCACTCACTGTTTTGACTCAAAAGAATAAGCCTTTTGAGTGGGGACCCAAGCAAGAAAAAGCGTTCCAAACGCTGAAACAGAAGCTCTGTGATGCTCCTGTTTTATCTTTTCCCGAGGGAAACGATGATTTCGTTGTCTACTGTGATGCGTCCATGATCTTGAGTTAGGAGCTGTGGTTTTCGCTCTCAAAATCTGGAGACACTATCTTTATGGTACGAAGTGTGTGGTTTTCACAGACCACAAATGTCTCCAGCATATTCTTAATCAGAAAGAGCTCAACATGAGGCAACGTCGTTGGGTTGAACTCTTAAGTGACTACGATTACGAGATTCGCTACCATCATGGTAAGGCGAATTTCGTAGCCGATGCGCTTAGTCGAAAGGAGAGAGTGAAGCTTCATTCTGTTCGAACTCTATCTGATCTTCAAACTCGTGTTCTTCAAGCTCAGCAATTTTGTATGTCACAAAATTTGATGGGTAAGGAATTACCACATCAGCTTGAGCTTAAACTCGAAGCGAAGGATGATGGTTTACTCTATTTCAAGGATCGTTTGTGGATTCCGAAACAAGATGATCTTCGCACTTTGGTAATGGACGAATCTCATAAGTCTCGATATTCTATCCATCCTGGTGCTGATAAAATGTACAAGGATCTTCGTACTAAGTTCTGGTGGCTTGGTATGAAGAAAGATGTTGCCTTGTATGTATCGAAATGCCTAACTTGTCTCAAAGTCAAGGCTGAACATCAACGACCATCTGGTTTGCTTGTACAGCTAGAGATACCGGTTTGGAAGTGGGAGAACATTGCTATGGATCTCATCACTAAATTACCGCGTACTTCTAAAGGTCATGATGCGATTTGGGTTGTCATCGATCGATTAACGAAGTCAGCTCATTTTATTCCGATTCATGAGGATCTATCTACGGATAAACTTGCAAAGATTTATGTTGATGACATTGTATCTCGACATGGTGTTCCTTTGGGCATCATATCCGATCGTGATGCTCGATTTTCATCTCATTTCTGGAAGACCATGCAATCTGCTATGGGAACCCAACTAAATCTAAGCACTGCTTATCATCCCCAAACAGATGGACAATATGAGAGAACGATTTAAACCTTGGAGGATATGCTTAGAGCATGCGTGATAGACTTTGGTGGTAATTGGGATTCTCATCTACCACTGATCGAGTTCTCTTACAACAATAGTTATCATGCTAGCATTAATATGGCACCATTCGAAGCTCTCTATGGTCGAAAATGTCGTTCACCTGTTTGTTGGAACGATACCGGTGAAGCTCAGCTTACTGGGCCGGAGCTTGTTCTGGAAACAACATACAAAATCAAGAAAATTCGCGATAATCTTGTGACAGCTAGATGCCGTCAAAAGAGTTATGCGGATTTACGATGCAAGCCCTTAGAATTTCAAGTCGGAGACCATGTCCTACTCAAGGTGTCACCTTGGAAGGGAGTGGTGAGATTTGGAATGAAAGGAAAACTTGCACCACGATATGTTGGACCATTTAAGATTGTTGAAAGGGTTGGAAAGGTTGCCTATCGACTAGAGCTACCTCCAGAGCTTGGAAATATTCATCCGACTTTTCACGTGTCCAATCTGAGAAAGTGTTTAGCTGACGCTGATCTTCACATTCCACTCGACGAAATCCAAATCGATGAAACGATGCACTTTGTCGAGAAACCTGTGGAGATAGTGGACCGTACATACAAACAGTTGAAGAACAAACGAATTCATTTGGTCAAGGTTCGCTGGGAATCCAAACATGGCCCAGAGTTTACTTGGGAACGTAAGGACCAAATGAAGGCAAAATATCCGCAATTGTTCTCACAAGTTTCCTCTAGTTAAAATTTCGGGACGAAATTTCCTAAAGTAGGGGAGACTGTGACAACTGTGCTATGTAATCGATGAACAATGCAAAACAATGATAATTATCAATAAAACAATGTGTTTTGGTGTTACTATATGTGTAATTGTGTTTGATGATTTTACGATTTGATTCGATTCCGATTTCAAGCTCTAAATCGCTTTCTGGAAGGTTATACGCGCACCGATGCGTAAATATAACCAGTTTAATGTAACGAACACTCCAGAATAGTGAAACAGGCTTAACATACCTTAAATAACCTTCACATAACTTAGAAATAAGTTTTGGATGATTTGGTGTGTTGAAAACAAGTCTATTCGATCGCAGGGACTATTTGTGTCAAACTGCGAAACTATACCGATTCGTATGGTATCGAAGAGTCCGGAACTTGATCATAAGCTAAACATACCATAAATAACCTAAACATAGCTTAGAAATAAGATTTGAGTGGTCCGGTATGCGAAAACATGCTTATTTGATCTTACAGGGACTAAAAGTGTCAAAAACGACGTAAGTTTGCATTTTCGCGCATAACTTACGTTCTGACCACATTTGGACATCCAAAATTTTTGTACACACTAAAATATTTTTATTTTAGTGATCGGCATGCAAAAATACCGTTCGTCGCTTAATTTGGATCATTTTCGCGTCCGTTTGAGTTTCATCGTAATTAACCGAACAACGCGATCGTACGACCAACCGAGCCGACATCCGAGAGTGTTCCAAGCACATTTTGGGTCCTCTAAACTTTATTTACCTTATAGAGCCTTGAAATTGGCTTAACGGGGGTCAAAAGGGCCTGAAATGGGCTTAAAACACATGCAGGGACCTAACCTGTTAATTCTGAAACTTCAGCTGATCTGGGGAGGCCAGGCGGGGCGCGTAAGGTTGCCCCCATACCTTACGCGGGCCGTGTGAGTTGCTCAGCGACCAGAAAGTTGAATTTTTCAATCTGTTGCAACTTCAGGGGCTGTTTATGCAATTTCTTTGTGTGGTAGCCAAGTTACCACCTCCCCAAGGCTTTGTACCTGCATCAAACAAGTGTATGGATGAGATTTCATGCTTGGAGGTTACACAAACATGTGTAATGATCCTGTGAACTTGCTACAAGTATAAATATCCAAGCTCACCTCCTCATACATTGCTCATTCCTCTCTTCTCTTCTCTACATCTGATTTGGGAGCTCTCCCAAGTGTTTGGAGCTTTCTAATCTGATTATTCTTTGTAGAAAAGATAGCTAGGACCCTTTGTAAGTCTTCTTTCATGCTTATTCTTTATGTTTAAGCAGAAATTCAAACAGTTTGGCCAACAGTTTGACTTTCGGTTTTGACCACCAATTGGTCAAGTCAAAGTTCAATTGAACTTTGCAACGTGATTGTAATCACGATGGTTATAATCCTTAGCGATTATACCTACTGATTACCACGTTAACTAGGCATAGTGACGAGTCAAAGTTTCGGTCAAAATGCGTTTTAGCACGCATTTTGCAAACGGAACTATTTTCGGGTATCAAAACCCATTGTTTTGATACCAAATCAGTTTTATAAGCTAGTTAAACATGTTTTGACATGTTTAACTCGTCATTATTAGTTTAGTGCTTGTTTAGGGTCGTAAGTTAAGCGGTCTAAACAACCGCTTAGACTTTCGAACCCGACCCGTTTGATCGATCATTAGGATCCGATCAAGCTCGATTAGTGATCATAATTGCATAGGGAATAACCACTGAAGTTTTACCTTTTGATCACATAGGATTGGTTAGTTATTTGTTAAGTAGCTTGTATGCCCATAGGAAATGACCAAAACGCCCTTTTGAAGCATAAATACATATTTTACATATGTAAACAAGATTTTGACATCTAAACTGATATGGTAACATAATTAGGCATAATTGGGCATATAAGACTTGACATAACACATAGTTAACCATCCGAACATAGTTTCGCACGAACGACGCGTTAAAGTAGCATAAGCTACCTTAATGGGTCGTAACGAGTCAAAAGCACTTAGGCTAAGTTCCGAGTTAGGATGTAGGCTTTGTTAAACCATATCACATGAGTTCCACACTCATTTGGTTTACAAGACCTCATTCTATCCGATCTTCCGCTTTAAGTGTTAATTTATTTACTAGTGATCCGATTACTAGGTACTACTTGAATTTCCTTGGTTTGTCTGAGCTTCGCTAAGTTCTTTAGATCAACGATACCCTTTCATTCAATGTGAGTACATAGTTCCCCTGTTTTACTATTTTCAATTGTTTTGGGGTGATTCATATGTATTAAAACGATTTCGATATTAAAACGATTTCAATACTTAAACGATGGTTACAAAAACGATTAAGATGTTTATATTAAACTAAATACGATTTCGATAATGTGAACGGAACTTGTTGGTTGTAACTACATAGCGAATGACAATTATTAGCATTGATCAAGCCGACCAGTATTAGGTTGTGGTACCATAGGATCTGACAAATCCCGTTATCAGACTACACCCATGGTTATGTGTGGGGGTTATGTAGGTAACTACCGAATCTGATGATTGTTAACTTACCCTTTGGTGGGTTGTTAATATGAGGAACGAGGTAGTCGAGCCATGAAGGTTTGAATGTTATTAGCGAGATGACCAAAAGTAGTTTCACAATTAAAACGAATGCGATTTTGGGACGAATTAAACGATTTGGAATGACTTAAACGAAATAAACGATTAGAACGAACGATTGGTTTTGGGTAGTGATTAAATAATGGGACGGGTGTAGTATGATAGAAGCATGGTAGATACACCGCTGGTACATCTTATATATAAGTGCTTTTATCATATTTCATTGTGGGTCATTATTTAGTTCACTTGGGAAACGATTTGAAACGATGTCACACAACGAGGCTTTCGAAATGATATAAACCATACGAGTTTTATTAACGAGTTTTTAACGAGATGTTTCACGAATTGGTTTACTAAAGCAAATGTTTTGGGGTTAAGAATCATGGCTACGAGATTTTATAAATTATAACCATCTTGATTTAAGTTGGTTAATCATGTTGCATTATTATATACTTTTCAAAAAAAAGGTTTTCGAGGTATTGCAATATATATATAAACGAGCCATGATTCCGATACTCTCATAAAACCTATGTGCTCGCCAGCATTTCTTTGCTGACTTTGTTTTTACATATGTTTCAGGTGATGTTGCGTGATGATTGCTAGGAAGCATGTTCACTTAGGATCTGGACAAGGCCTTAGTGACTTAAAAACAGTTATAAACAATGTGTAGTTTGTTTGTTTTGGTTTAAAGACAATGTATATTATTTGATAACTCAATAAAACGGAACTCTTAATTACCATGGTTGTTGAAACAATGATTCTATTACAACACTCCCCGACGTTTCCGCCACGGTTTTGTTGATTTAACGTGGTCGGGGTGTGACACGAAAAGTGCCTAAAACTCTCAAAAACTACAGAATTCTGCATATTTAAGGAAAAATCAGGAATTTAACAACAATATATAATGCAGAATTATGGTTTAATGGTCCAGAATGCTTTCCTAAGTGTCAGGAATCAAAATTGTCATAAAAGGGAACATAAAGCACACTAAACTGCGTAATTTAGCACCTTAATGAACAGGTAACCAACCGAACAACCGGACACTACCCGAAACACCAAAATTTCACTCGAAGCATTGTTTTAACATTTCCGAGCTAGTTATGGTCACCGAACATCATAATACATCTTATAAACACATAACACATATAACACTAAATCTTATACTTAGAATCTAACTAATTTTCTTAACCATTCATCACATCACATCACATCCCAACCATATACCCCCTCCCCAATTCCACGGTCACCATTAGGGGACTGGTGTGTGTGATGTGTTATAAGTTTTTATGTATATTTTAAGCCCTTTTTAACACTTTAGTCAAGTTTTAAGTTTCTAAAACACGATATTTTACTAACACTAAACACACATATGGGCAAGTGCACCCATCGTGAGCGTAGTATAGCATTGGTAAGATACCGAGATCGTCCAAGGACACAAGAGCTTTTAATACCGGTTTATCCTCAACGTTTAATCAAATAAAAAATTTAGAAAAAGGTTTTAAATATGAAAATAAAAACTAAAAATGCTGAAAAATAAAAATAAAAATAAACATAAAAATAAAAATAGATAGACAAGATGAATCACTTGGATCTGACTTGCCTTTAGTGTAACCTTTGATGATTTCCACCCTTTTGCACTTTTTAAGAGATTATCTTAGTTATAGTAGCATGCCCCTCTTTTGAAGGTGACGTTACCCTCAACCCAGTAGTTTGAGTCAGCAAGGTTACAATCCTAAAGGGTCGGAATATTGAAAGATAATTAATTAAGTTATTAATGTGTAATGTGGTAGGCCCCTCTTTTGAAGGTGACGTTACCCTCGGCTAAGTGGTTTGAGTCAGCAGGGATACAATCCCAAGTAGCCGGGTTAATGTATTAATAGTAGTTTACATATGAGGGGATCAAGCTATTTGCACCCCCGCCATCCAATACCAGTGGGTATTGAAGGAGGTCCTAGTAAGCTTGACCAGGTCCTTGCATGATCTATACACTGAACAAGGCAAGAACCTTACTAAACCATTCCCTTGACCCCCGACCAGGTAGCCAACATATCTCTATATAGACCGTAGAGATATGAATGGTGTAAATCTTTTATTTTATATAGACAATAAAATAATGCCAAGACACCACAGACAAATGATAAGAAAGTTTCACCTTCAACATAAGAAACTAGTTATTCAAGTTATTAATACAAAACCAAATAAAAAGTGCGAAAAGATTAAAAAACAAAAGTATTACAGTAAGAGACTTAGGCAAACATGGCCTTTGATTGTCAAGAACTCTTACTATCAATCTTGGATCCCGAGACCACTACACACACTCTATGATAGATGATGGATGATGGTGGTGGATGTGGGTTGTAGTGGTGGTGGAGTGTGGGTGAAGTGTGAGAGAGGTGGTTTGCCAAGGGATGCCTTTGAAGTGAACCAAGCTCCTCTATTTATAGCCTGCACAGAAGCCCGGACACGGCCCCGTGTCCATCCACTTTCTCTTTCTTCTTTAATTGCAATTTGTCTGCATTAGCTCCACACGCCCCCGTGTCCACTGGGCACGACCCCGTGTGCAGAAGAGTATCTGTACTATCAAGATTTGCTTGGATTCTGCGAATCTTAGCATTGACCACGACCGTGTTGAGCTGGGCACGCCCCCGTGTTGGGAAATAGAAACTTCTATAGCTTTGTCCTTTCTTCAGACACCTGACCACGCCCCCGTGTCTGCTGGGCACGGGGCCGTGGTTAGCCTTCTGTTCACTTGTTTTTGCTTGGGAAGATGCTGTCGAGGGGTCGGGCATGCCACGTTTATTCCTTTTCTTGTAATTATGTTAGATTTTGCTGCATACTTGCTCCTTTTGGTCATTTACGCTTATTTAATCCTGAAAATACAAAAGGAAGACAAAAGCACACTTTTTCCAACATTTGTACTAAAAAAGGGATAGTTTTATGCCTCATTTGATGTAATTTATATGTTGTATTTTACGCACATCAAATAACCCCACACTTGAATCTTTGCTTTTCCTCAAGCAAAACTCTTTATAATGTGACTTACACTCCCAAATGGAATGGGTAGAAGAGAAGTTTTGGTCTTGTCTTGAGTGTCGGGAATCCAAGATCCTTATTAGGCTTTATTTTTATGTTATTTACAATCCTATTCGTTATGATTTATTTAGAACATTTCATAAGAGAAATTACTTATTTAGGTATAACATGCCTCTTTAAAATTCCATTTATATACAAGTTCACATGCCTCACGGGAGATCACTCAACACTCGGCCGAAGATGTATTTTTGTGAAGCACTCGAGACCGGCATGGAACTTACTTCTACCATATGCTTGCCAAGCAATCAATCCTCCTCCTTTTCAACTATACACCTTTGTAAATATCAAGAGGACTTGGGGAAGGGTTAGGCTTGGGTTAAAGGTAGGTGGTTTTGGGTTAGTGGTTAGTAAAAGGGCTAAAAGCGTAAAAAGCGTCGCTGGTCGTAAAACTTTTTGTTTTTGTGACTTTTATTCAAACGAAGCATTTTCAAACAAAGTTTCTTTTGAGGAAGTTGTTTGTTTGTTTGTTGCTATACTTCATTTTTTTTATAAGGAATGTCACATGAAAACCGAGCTTTTTACTAAAATAAAGGGTTAAAAATAAAAAGGTTTTGGTGGGTAAAGGGTGTTTGTTTTGTGGGTTTAGAAACGAAAAGGTTTAGGCTCAAAAGGGTTAACTAGGGGGATTTTGGGTAGGTGGTAAAAAAAATGAAAAATAATGGTGTTGAAAAGAAAAAGGGTTAGTCCTAATGCCTCCATCATTCACTTACTTGGGTTTAAGTTGGTAAGGACCGGGAATGTATCGTCATGGCAAGTTCTAGAGTCGTAAGAAACCAAGTGGCTATTCACAGAAGAAACGAAAAATGAGCATTTAGTTTAAAGATGTGTACTTGTATGCTCAATAAAGGCTCAAAACTCACTTTTTGTGGGAATGGGTTTATAATGTGATCAAGTATATATAATCAAATTTTAACTAGATTTGTCATGCCGTTTCATAATTTTCTTATGTTGGTTCTTTTTATCGCGACACTATCGGTTTTAAATTTGTAAAAATATGACCTTTTTAGAACTTGTTATTCCCAAACTAAACCAAGACAAGTAAAAAAATGAAAAGTTATTCAAAAATAATTGGAGTGATTAGCGGTTCCAATAGAGTTTTGTGTAAGGCTTGTTGTTAGGACTAGCAAAATTCAAGGTTTTAGCATCCCCCACACTTAAATTACACATTGTCCACAATGTGTCCCAAAAATAAATTTTTAGGTTGATTAAATGTGTAAAAAGGTGTTAAAAGCAATATTTTATGTTACTGGGCATCTGGACACGGGCCCGTGTTGATCCGGGCACTGCCCCATGTTCAGATTGCCAGTATCATAGTTTACAGAAGGCTGGGCACGGGGGCGTGTTCAGTGAACATGGCCTCGTGTCCAGTTACCTGTACTGGGCATTTTATGCAGATCCTTGGGCACGGGGCGTGTTGGCTTGGCACGGCCCCGTGCTGAACTTGCTGTAATGGAGAAAAATTATCGGAAGGCTCTGTTTTTGTGCATGGGGTGTGGGTTCAAGTTTCCCTTAGTAACCTCCATCATCCTGAGTGTGCTTTAGCCATTACAACATCATCCAAACACCATTTAATAATTGAAAACCATCATTCATTGGAAATAACAAATTTTATAAGGTCCTAGAAAATTAAAAATAAAGCAGAAAAATAGAAAACTAAAAAGTTCCTAAGATAGATAGGTCAAGTGATACATGAAATCATCCTAAGGATTTCTACCCTTATTGTAGGAATATCAAAAACCCAAAAATAGCTTCCCGGTATTTAAAGGCGTCGTAGAACTCGGAACCAAGGGGCATCCCTTAGATGTCGTTGAGCCATTCTTCTATCTCTCTCGGGAGGAAGAAGGCGGGCTCATTTTCCACAACATCTTGTGGAGGAGGAGCGACGACAACCGGGACCCTTGTAATATGTCTCGAGGGGGTTCCGTGTGCATGGCATACCACTCGGCTGGCATGATGACTTCCGGTACCACATTCCATGCCCTTTGTGTAATGATTGGTACCAAAGGAGGAGAAGCGAGAATATTCAACCTTTGGTGCAAAAGGTTGACTTCTCGGAGACATCCTTCTAGCCCCACCGTCAAATGATTGATACGGTCGACCAAAGCTTCCTCTACTCCCGTCATTTCATTGATGGCCTCCCTCAAGGTATACACGTAGTTTACCCTCAACCCAGTAGTTTGAGTCAGCAAGGATACAATCCTAAAGGGTCGGAATATTGAAAGATAATTAATTAAGTTATTAATGCGTAATATGGTAGGCCCCTATTTTGAAGGTGACGTTACCCTCAGCTAAGTGATTTGAGTCAGCAGGGATACAATCCCAAGTAGCCGGGTTAATGTATTAATAGTAGTTTACATATGAGGGGATCAAGCTATTCGCACTCCCGCCATCCAATACCAGTGGGTATTGAAGGAGGTCCTAGTAAGCTTGACCCAGGTCCTTGCAGGATCTATACACTGAACAAGGCAAGAAACTTACCAAACCATTCCCTTGACCCCCGACCAGGTAGCCAACATATCTCTATATAGACCGTAGAGATACGAATGGTGTAAATCTTTTATTTTATATAGACAGTAAAATAACGCCAAGACACCACGGACAAATGATAAGGAAGTTTCACCTTCAACATAAGAAACTAGTTATTAAAGTCATTAATACAAAACCAAATAAAGAGTGAGAAAAGATTAAAAAACAAAAGTATTACACTAAATGCTTGTCTTCACCAAGTGAAGTAAGAGACTTAGGCAAACATGGCCTTTGATTGTCAATAACTCTTACTATCAATCCTGGATCCCGAGACTACTACACACACTCTATAATGGATGATGGATGATGGTGGTGGATGTGGGTTGTAGTGGTGGTGGAATGTGGGTGAAATGTGAGAGTGGTGGTTTGCCAAGGGATGCCTTTGAAGTGAACCAAGCACCTCTATTTATAGCCTGCACAGAAGCCCGGACACGACCCTATGTCCACTGGACACGGCCCCGTGTCCATCCACTTTCTCTTTCTTCATTAATTGCAATTTGTCTTCATTAGCTCCACACGCCCCCGTGTCCGCTGGGCACGACCCCGTGTGCAGAAGCGTATTTGTACTATCAAGATTTGCTTAGATTCTGCGAATCTTAGCGTTGACCACAGCCGTGTTGAGCTGGGCACGCCCCCGTGTTGGGAAATATAAGCTTCTATAGCTTTGTCCTTTCTGCAGATATCTGACCACGCCCCCTTGTCCTCTGGGCACGGGGCCGTGGTCAGCCTTCTGTTCACTTGTTTTTGCTTGGGAAGATGCTGTCCAGGGGTCGGGCATGCCACATTTATTCCTTTTCTTGTAATTATGTTAGATTTTGCTGCATATTTGCTCCTTTTATTCATTTACGCCTATTTAATCCTGAAAATACAAAAGGAAGACAAAAGCACACTTTTTCCAACATTAGTACTAAAAAAGGGTTAGTTTTATGCCTCATTTGATGTAATTTATATGTTGCATTTTACACACATCAGGAACCCACCCCTTGATTTTCTTTTAATTGTTTATTGGATTTGTTTGTGACTTTTGAAACATATTATCCAAGGGTTTAGCTTATGTTGGAAAAACTTGTTTTAAAGACCTTAAGGCACTTCTTCTCTTTCATTCTAACATTTCAACACTCTCACTTCTCCTTCTCCTCTTCTTGTTCTCGGCCTAACCACACACACAACACATCCATTTTCAATCAATTATCAATCATTCTAAGGAGGTCCTAAGGTGTAAGAAGCATAGTTAAGAAGTGTGGAAGCATTGGAACTTGAAGGACCATCATCAAGAGCTTTTATCCATCACCTTCATCATCATCTTCATCTTCATCTTGATTTCTTCCCTAGCCTTTGTACTAGTAGTAAGCCCCTTAGAACTTGATTTTACTTCTAATCTTAGTGGTTAAAAGATTATGTAATGTGTTAATCATAAGAATTTCAAAGAAATAAGAAGATGATCACTAACATAAAGCTTAATAACATAAGAATCTAAGTTTTTTTAGTACATGTGTGATACTTGATTGTTGATTTCTTGTGTTTATGATGTTAATCATCATAAGAAGCTTGCTAGATTGTGATTAAACACATGATCTAGCAAGTATGAGGATGAATCTTGAGAAAATCATAATAATCATCCTTTATGTGAATCATGAACTTGAAAATGAAGTTGTTTTTGTGTATGATGATTATTGGTGCATGATATAAGTCTTGAGAATCGATGATTTCAAAAATGATATTTTCAAGAAACCAAAGTTATTTACAAGATTTACATGATTATGATTTTTAAAGAAGTTAAACATGTTTTTAGTGTTAAATCAAGGTTAGAAAAGTATTGGTAACCAGAAAAATACAAGAAGAAATATTTTTAGAAAATCTTCATACAAGTTGTGAAGAACTAAAATCTTCAAGAATATAAACCATGTTTTTAGGGGTAACTAAACCTACTAAATGACATATGAAGTTACTACAAACTTTTACAAAATTTCAAGTTCATGACATAGTGTAAATTTCATATTTTTGCCTTATGGTAAGTCTTTTTTATGTTGTTGATGATTGATGATGATTTTAAAAAGAAAATGATATGCTTTTAAAGCATGGAAACCTCCATTTTTATGGGGAAACTATGACAAATTTTTTTATAGAAATTAAACACTTAGAAAAATATTTTTAAACAAGTGTTTATAAGTAAGTTTTGATCAAGGTTTTCATATAAAAATTTACCATATTTTTGTTAAAAAAATTACAAATATTGGAGGTTGATTTTGATAAATAAAAGTGACTAAGTATATATTTAGGAAAATATATATTTAGATGCCACCATGTGTGTGTTACTTGTATATTATGTGTATTTATTATATTATTTTAGGAACTTGAAAATAATATAACACACCAAAACTTGTAATACAAAATATTACCAAAATTCTATGAAAATAAATAGATAATTTATACCCGAATATTGGATAAACCGGACAAGGACTACAGACAATATATATATATATTCCGGAATTAAATTCATATATTTCGACAAATGGGTTAAACGGTATTTTGGAAACCAAAGGAACGGAAAGTATGATTCTTACAAGTGCTACAAGATATATCATATTTTATCAAGTAGAAAATATATTATTTTTGAGTAAAGAAAAATATATATATTTTCTTGAACAATTAGAAGATATATTATTTTTTGAAGGAAATATATATTTTCTTAAACAAAATAAGAATATATTATTTTTGGGTGAAAAATGGAATTATAAATATTTACTAAGTTAATCTTGAAAATATATTATTTTTGAGGTTTATATGAAAGTATAATTATTTTTGCCAAGAAAGATTTATAGATATTTTTCTATGAAAGTTTTCTTAAAATATATATATATATTTTAAGAATATAAATTGGTGATTTTTAGTTGATTAAAAATAATATTCCGGAAAACTTAATACAAGATTAAGTATAAAATACTTAATAAATACAAGAAAATACGTATTCTCGTACGTACAAATACACACCGGAATACGCCACCAATGCTTGGCAAAATACACAAATCTAAAAATACGCAAGTGTAATTATACCCATCCTTGGTAAATAATCATGAAGGAATTACAAATGATATAAGTCAAAATATATTATTTTAACAAATATTCCATATAATTGGCAAATATAATTTAAGTTACAATATTATTATTTTAACCAATAATTATATACTTCGGAATAACATATTGTACATCCAAGACATAACTCAAAGAATACCAATTCTAAGATAAGTCATAAAAACTAAGACTAAGAGTCGTTACACGACTTAGCCGTCTAATAAAACCTAGAACATGTGTAGGTAGTTGCATCACCAGGACAAGGTCTTTGAGTTTACACCGGACAGCAGGACGCAAAACCGTGAGTTCATGTCCCCCCTTTTCTTTTAACTGTTTTCAGTTTTATAACTTCGGGGGTGAAATACATGTTACAAATGTTTATAAATGGTATGGTTAGCTAATGAATGAACTGTTAGATTATGTGAATGGGTAGGCGCACACTTAAGACCATTAATCCTTGAATAAGGACCGCGGGGCATGAGTGATAGATCTATTTGGGTGTTGCGAGCCCCACCCCTGGGCCGGAAGTGGCCGAAGGTGGTGACTAAGTCTTCCAGCCGGAGGCCCGGTGCAAAATCCGCTAGGTTTGAGCCTTCCTGCACCATTGCACACATATTAATGACCTTGAAAATCATTAATTGATCTGTTCATAGACGCTTTCATACCGGTTTACAAAGACATACATACAAATGTTTAAAAGGTTATTCGTGCACACAAACAGAACACATGACCTCGCTCAACTTTTGTTGATGTTTTCAAATTACATGTATTTCAGGAAATTGATATGGATCTGGTGGGCATTTCAAAGATTTCAAGAAATGTTTACAAGATATAATGTCATCCTTTTGTAAGGGTTTGAATTGTGTATCTTATCCTTGGTAAGATACATGAATCAAAGCCTTGTTTATCTATGTCTTTTGTTAAAAGTCCTTCATGGAACTTGTTTTATTCAGATGATTTGTAAGTTAAACTCGAAGTCGTTGGTTGGTACTAAACAATTTGGTTTGTATTATTTTGAAACATATTAATGGATGAACATCATGGTTTTAATCATATAGTTGTTTATTATAATTGAATGCAATGATATTAAGCAAGTCACACATAATACGCTTCCGTAAAAGTCAGGGTGTGACAGTTTGGTGTCAGAGCTTCGATTGTAGTGAACTAGGATTCCTTCTTGAGTCTAGACTACAATCATTAGGACTCTCCCACGAAAATATTTTTACAAAAATATTTTTCATTGCATTTACAAAATGCCAAGATCCATGGAACAAACATTTTACAAAGGAAAGACAAGAAACACGAGCAAGGACATTGGCTAGTGGTTTTGTTTGCATGGGTTAGACTTGTTAAGTTAGAAAAGTCTTACATAGGAATGACGTGAATACATGTTAAAGTGATGCATGTCTTTGTTTAGATACACCGAGTGATAGTAGTTAACATATGTGCATGTGCCATGATTATTATGTTACACGTACTGATGTCGTCTTCCGAAAGCGGATTCTCAGATGAGCACGTCCCATGGCGGTAGTGTCAGATGATGAGATAGTGCCAGAGCCTGAGGTCTTCACCTCAGATACGGAGAGCGACCCTGATATGATATCCGAAGATGAGGATGACTTCCAACCGTTTGCTCTACCTGATTTTGGGGAGGATATCCCAGATGCTGACATCCTGATTGATGACGTTTTTGCCATTCCCGATCCTATTCACGACCATCTCATCATCGGTCACCCTGATGGTGAGCACATTGTTGCTCCTGTCCTTGATGTTGTTCCTCTTGTTGTCATCCCGCCAGAGGACTGGCCTTTCGACGATCTTTTTGACAATGATGTTGATCTTTTTCTGGGCGATCACCCTGCAGGGGAGCAGGGTGACGGAGAGGTGGACAATGTTGTTGTGGTGGACGTGCCCCCTCTAGCTGTACCCGTCATTGATATCTCTTCGGATTCCAGAGTTCACTTCGTTGCAGACTTCTTTGAGTCTGTAACTTCATCGACCCTGCAGGCTGCAGGACTCTAGCTTTACGCCACCAATCTAGATGATGATTATGCGATATCTACTGCTCCATCATCCCCTTCTCGAGCCCCCACACCCCCACATATTCCTGATCTAGACCCTGTTCCTTTTGGCATACCCGATATTGCACCACTCATTCCTAAGCCTATTTCAGCACCACTTGATCTCCCATCTGTTGATCCACTTATTCCACAGCCTCCACCTGTCGGTGTTGTTCCCCCACCTCCTTTTGTGCCCGATGATCATCGTACCGATCTTCCTATCGTATTTCTACAGGAGATCCTAGCTCCCCGTCCAGGGGAAGGCACCTCGGGATAGCCCCTGAGCTTCGATCCGTTCGCATCAGCTGACTTTCCGCCTATCCCACAGTTTACACCATTTACACTAGCTTCACTTGATGAGCCACTTAGATGGTTCCTACCTTACTCGATGCCCATCTCTGACCCTTATCATCCCTTGCATCATGCTGGCTACACCCATAACGAGTTACTCTTGTCCCTACAGTTACAGTTCGAGATTCTGAGCCGCAGAGTTATCGAGTTAGAGTTTGATGAGGGTGCCAGATGGTCACCATTTCCCGTTCATCCTACTTCTGTTCCTCCACCCTCATCATCAGCTTCTTTTGTACCTCCACCTGCTGCACACACATCTATTCCGGGTTTTGATGCCCGCTTCCTCATAGTTGAGCAGCAGATCAGTTACTTGGTTCGCTGAGTTCATGTCCGCAGTCTGCTCTTTTTCCCTCCTCCTCCATCAACATCTTAGGATTTTTGGTTGCTTGTGTTACTTTTGTAACTTCATCGGCCCTGCAGGCTGCAGGACTCCAGCTTTACGCCACCGATCTAGATGATGATGGCGATGTCTGCTGCTCCATCATCCCCTGCTCGAGCCCCCACACCCCCACATATTCCTGATCCAGACCCTGTTCCTTTTGGCATACCCGATATTGCACCACTTATTCCTGAGCCTATTTCAGCACCACTTGATCTCCCACCTGTTGATCCACTTATTCCACAGCCTCCACCTGTCGGTGTTGTTCCCCCACCTCCTTTTGTCTCCGATGATCATCGTACCGATCTTCCTATCGTATTTCTACAGGAGATCCCAGCTCCCCGTCCAGGGGAAGGCACCTCGGGATAACCCCCGAGCTTCGATCCGTTCGCATCAGCTTTGACTTTCCGCTTATCCCACTGTGACAACCCACAAAAATGCTTAATCACGCTAGCTTCGCTTGCAACTGCATGTCAAATTTCGGGATGAAATTTCTTTCAACTTGGGAATGATGTGATAACCCGCGCTTACGAGGTTAACGCCGTATAATTTTCTTGTCTGATTTATTTAGAGGTATGAACTTGTGTGAGGAATTAATTACACTTACCTAATGTATCTGATATAAATGGACACTTGAAGCCAAATCCTAATCACGCTAAACTGACCCAGATCGTTGAACCATAGCTTGCTTAATGTATGTTGTAATTGTCGATGTTGAACCCACCCTTAGAGACTAGTTGTTTAGTGTTTAAAAAAATTAATAAACAAGTAATAGTAATAATATGAATAAATGGCTGCACACGTTTTTATTTTCTTTCCTTTTGACTTCCATGGGATCGGCCCAACTTCATTGTTGTTTGGTCTTTTGGCCTAATCCCAAACTACCCTAGCCCACTTAATGAAATTGGCGCATGCATGTATATGTTGTAAACATGTTCTGCTAGCGGATAACTAAAAAAAAAAAAAGAAAACCAAACCCTATATCTTGTACGTGGTTAACGGCTGCAGCTCCTCCCCACTCTCTCACGTCGCTATCTCCCTCTCTTTACTAGTTCTCTCTAGCTCGAACCCTCTCTCGCATCACCTCTTGATTGGTATGTTTTTCCTTCTTGTTTCGGTTTATAGTGTTCATACATGGCTTCGTTTTCTGTTTATCATGAACTCTTGATTTTTATATGATGGTTACTTGTGAACTAGGGTTTGCTAGAGATCGTGTTTATTGTGGTTTTGATGGTATGAATGCTAGAGTAGTAACGAGGGTTTGAATGTTAACCGAATGTTGATGATTGATCATATTATTGAATTGTTGAATCTGATGAGTTTTGATGGGTATGATATTATTTGATGATAAGGATCATGGGTACATGTCGTAAGGGTCGACTATGGGTTCGGTTAATCATGGTGTATGGTTCTTTGCACAATCTTGACGTAAACTTAGATGGTTCTTGATAAATTAATGTTGATGCATGATTATCATAGAGTTATCGTGGCTGTGTGGTTCTGTTTTGATTGATGATTCTGATATATTGTTGATATTTGTAGTTCGAGTGGTTTAGATCATGTGTTTACAATGTTTGAATCGATTTTAGGTTTGGGTATGTCTCTCGTGTGTCGGTTATGAGTTCTACCCGGTGGTTAGCAATAAACTGGTCACCACATGATCTAAATTGTAATAAAAACCTGTTGTGATAAATGTTTTTGTGTCTCGGGTTCGCTAGTTATTGGTTGCGGGATTGGGAAACAAAAATAGAAAATCTGTCCAACAAATTCTGCCAACTTCAGTTGGCTGTAAACGGATCATTACAAATCGAAAAATTGATTTTCTGTAGACTAAATTATATGTTTTCGAAAAACACTTCAAATGGCGCTGGAATCATATTTTTTTGAGGTCGTTTGCTATTTTTAAAGGTCCGTTTTGTACAGCAGCAAAAGCTGTGTTTTTTCTGCAGAAAATGTGTGATATGTTTTTCGTCATAGCTTGAAATCTGTATAGATTCAGGTCACGAAATTTGTACTGTAGATGGCCACTGATGTTTTTGTAATTCTTCAACTGGAATTTCGCCAATCGGACTTACGATGAATTTTAAATGAATTTTTTTGTGGACTGAAGTCAGAAGTGACGAATCTGATTGCAGCCCGGTAAATGAATTTTGTAAAATAATTGGTGATGAATTGGATCTCGAGATTTTGTCACAATAATATTTGGATCGTTTAAAACATTCTGTAATTTTTTAGGAATTTTGTTTTATACGAACTATTCCGGATAACAATCCGAAAACTGCCGAAAATGCACTATATTGCTGAAAATTTTAATGAAGAGTATTTTAAGTCTTTCGTGACACTTGTGTTGTCGCTAAGCTATGTCGTGATAAATGCATGCATGATATTTAGTATTGTATGATATAATGTGCTACGCGCTAGATACGTGTAGGATTCGTGTTTCCGTGTGAGCACATCCACTAACCCTTAAACGGTAATCATGTTAGGACGTGATTGACCAGTTCCACCTCACATATTTCTTTCCATAACTTAATCTGCCGAGCTAATCTAAGGTGAGTTCACACTTTCTACAAAGCATGGGATTCCCGGTGGTTTGGGAATGGGTTAAGGAATAATATTGAAACCTGTGTGTCCTCCTTGGGTAGGATACGTACCTCCATCCTCCTTGGAAAGGATGATAACATTGAAACCTGCGTATTCTCCTTGGGTAGAATTCGTACCTCCATCCTCCTTGGGAAGGATGACAACATAGAACTTACTAGACAAAACTCTATCATGAAGTCCCTCATTTTTATATCGACTTAATCGCCGGGCCATTGGCGAACGGGTCATTAGTTAAATAGCGCTATTAGTTCTGACAAGCCTCACACCGTGCCGCAGAGGATGGGAGTGGACTAATGTACTTGGGCACTTAGTCAATGATGATAGACATTGACGCAAGGCACATAAACATGACTCCAGTCAGTAGTCGATATGGTAATGGGTCTAGTGGTTTACAACATGGGGTAGCCCCTAAGGTATATGGTTTAGGAAACAAGGAACTTGGTAACTTATGGTTTTCAAAACATCTTATGGTTTTTGGAACAACTTTAAAACAGACAACCAATTGTGAACTCGCTCAACATTTTTGTTGATTCGTTACTACATGTTTTGCAGGTTGTTAGGTACTTAGCTGGAGCTTGCATAGGGAAGGAGTCGTTATGGAACATGGACCGTTTTGTGTTCATGATAAACTTATGAACTTTAAATTTATAATTTTGGGTTTTGAACTTAATGCTTCTACTGATAACTTAGACTTTGTTAAGTTGTTTTGACACCAATTATATTGTTTGGTTTGGATTTTATTTATTTATATTGTTCAATATGATTGGTGGATTGAACCTGCTCAGTCACACTCCCTGCGGTGATACTCCGCTTGTGGATTTTGGGGGTGTAACACCCACAGTTTACACCATTTACACCAGCTTCACTTGAGGAGCCACTTAGATGGTTCCCACCCTACTCGATGCCCATCTCTGACCCTTATCATCCCTCGCATCATGCTGGCTACACTCGTGACGAGTTCTCGAGTTAGAGATTCTGAGGCACAGAGTTCTCGAGTTAGAGTTCGATGAGGGTGCTAGACGGTCACCATTTCCCTTTCATCCTACTTCTGTTTCTCCACCTTCATCATCAGCTTCTTTTGTACCTCCACCTGCTGCTCTCACATCTATTCTGGGTTTTGATACCCGCTTCCTCACAGTTGAGCAGCAGATCAGTTACTTGGTTCGCCGAGTTCATGAGCTCGAGGAGGAGCTCGCTCACATCCGCAATTTGCTCTTTTTCCGTCCTCCTCCTCCTCCTCCTCATCCTCCGTCAGCATCTTAGGATTTTTGGTTTTACGCAGGAACCCTACTTTTGGTGAGAACGCCACAATTGAGCCGAGATTATGAAGACATGAAGACCACTTTTTGATTGCTACTTTTGTATATGACAAACTTGTATGACCAGGGTAGTGTGACCAAGTGTCTTTTTTGGTATGCTACAATCTTAAAAACAATGTAACTCGTGGTTGGTTATTAATGAAAGCTCAATAGTCGTGTTCTCATTAAATACATTGTTGGTTTACCTGTTCATGCTGTGATTGTGTTATTGTGTGATTGATTTTTGTGATGATTCTTTATGTTATATATAACATACAACTCCTAGACAATTATTTTTTTATTTAACAAATAGGGCCTGACCTACTCGATCTTCTTACTAGAAGAACAATGTCGCCTCGATGAAATGTCAATACCGACAACACGCTGCCTAGGATTGAAGCAGAGCTGCAAGAGCGCATCTCACAAGCTATTGCCCAGCATGAGTCCAACCTCTCCGAACATAGCGGTGGTACCTCTAGAAATAAACCCCCCAATCAGTAATGTTAAGTCACCTAAGACACATTACAACTCGTTTGGATATTTCCAATTGTGCTTTGCTAATGCCTACTGTGAATGATGTTACTTGTGTTACAGGCTGTACTCATAAACAATTCTTGGATTACAAGCCCCTTAATTTCGATGGCACTGGGGGTGCTGTCACTTTCATACGCTGGGTAGAGAAAACTGACTCTGTATTGAGGATGAGCAAGTGTGCTCCGGAACAAAGAGTTACGTATATTTCTGGGTTGTTTCTAGACGGAGCACTTTCATGGTGGAACCTCCAAGTTCAGACATTGGGCGAGACTGCTGCATACGCATTAACATGGGATGAACTTAAGGAGTTAATGCGCAAGAAGTACTGCTCACGAGCTGAGATTCAAAAGTTGGAAACGGAATTCTGGAACCTAAAGAGGATGGTCCGAAGGTAGCCGAGTATATCCAGCATTTCCATGATTTATCAAGGGTTGTCCCTTATCTGGTGGAACCAGAGTTTAAAAGAATTGAGCGTTTTATCTGGGGATTGGCACCTCAGATCTTGAGTATGGTTACCGCTTCCAAGCCTACGACTATTTCTGAGGCTATTGATTTAAGTGTGGCGCTTACTGAGGAAGCAGTTCGGTTGGGAAAGTTTTCCATCTCTGAGACGAAAAAGAAGGAGACTCATGTGGAGTCATCAGGAGATAACAAAAGGAAGTTCACTAATTTTAAGAAGAGCACCCGAGTGAACAACAACACTCCCAATAAGCGCAGGGACTCCAACTCGCTTGCCGAGGTCAGGACTGGCGTGACAAACACCGAACCGAAAGGAAATATGGGTACCCTACCAAAGTGTGGCGTTTGCCAATTTAATCATACTGGATGGTGCAGATATGGGAAATGTGAGACTTATGGGAAAATTGGGCATTCTAAGGAGACGTGTTGGTATGGAGCAGGACGTGGGAATGGAGGGCAAGGTGGTAATGGTAATGGTAATCGTGGTGGGAATGGATATGGAACTCAGTATGGAAATCAGAACCGTAGTGGAAACGGGAATCAAGCGGGGAATGGGAATCGTGGAGGAAACAATAACAACAACAACAACCAGGGTGGTAATGGAAATGGACGTGGCCAAGGCTGTTTTGGCTACGATGACTTGGGGCATTTCAAGAAGGATTGCCCTAAAAACAATCAAGCTAGAGGAAGGGTGTTCACCATTGGAGCCAGGGAAGCACGCCAGGATCCAAATGTGGTTACTGGTACGTTCCCTCTTAAGCAACGATATGCATCTGTGCTGTTCGATACTGGTGCCGATTTTAGCTTTGTGTCCATAGACTTTAAGAATATACTTGGTTTAGTTACAAGTAAGCTAGACGTCCTATATTCGATAGAACTGGCTAATGGAAAGTTGGAAGAGGCGAATGAGGTGGTTAAGCGTTGTACTTTGGAACTGGGAGAGCGCGAGTTTTCTATAGATCTTCTACCAGTTGATTTGGGAAGCTTTGATGTCGTGGTCGGGATGGATTGGTTGTCTAGCAACCGTGCAGAGATAGTTTGCCATGAGAAGATCATTCGCATTCCGTTGGCGAATGAGGAGACGATCGTGATTCATGGAGAGGAGCATGATACGCTCTTACGGATTATCAATTGTATGAAAGCGTAGAAGTGTCTACGTAAAGGATGCGTTTCCTTCCTAGCTCATGTAGTGGATAAGAAAGTCGAAGAGCCGAAGTTTGAAGATATCCCAATGGTGAGTGATTATCCTGAGGTCTTCCCCGAAGAATTGCCAGGATTACCTCTGCATAGACAAGTCGAATTCCACATTGACTTGGTTCCAGGCGCCACGCCTGTAGCCAAGGCACCTTATCGACTTGCGCCATCCGAGATGCAAGAGTTATCCACGCAGCTTCAGGAGTTATTGGACAAGGGATTTATAAGGCCGAGCTTCTCGCCTTGGGGAGCTCCAGTGTTGTTCGTTAAGAAGAAGGATGGTAGCTTTCGAATGCCGGGAGCTGAACAAGTTAACTATCAAGAATCGTTATCCATTACCGAGGATTGACGACTTATTTAACCAATTGCAAGGATCGAGCTATTACTCCAAGATTAATCTATGATCTGGTTATCATCAGTTAAGAATTCAAGAGGGGAGCATACCAAAGACTGTGTTCAGGACTCGTTATGGACACTACAAGTTCCTTGTGATGCCGTTCGGATTGACTAATGCGCCAGTAGTGTTTATGGATTTGATGAATCGTGTATGCAAGCCATATCTCGATAAATTTGTGATTGTGTTTATCGCCGATATTCTGATTTATTCGCGGATGAAGGAAGAGCACGAGCAACATCTCAGACCTATTCTGGAACTACTGAAGAAGGAAAAGTTCTACGCGAAGTTCTCAAAATGCGAAATTTGGATTCGCGAGGTACAGTTCCTTGGTCATGTGGTAAACGAGAATGGTATTCATGTGGATCCCGCAAAGATTAAAGCGATAAAGAACTGGGAAACTCCCAAGACACCGACTGAGATCCAACAGTTCTTGGGATTAGCGGGCTATTACCGCAGGTTCATCGAGAATTTCTCCAAGATAGCTCAACCGCTAACTTCTCTTACTCAGAAGGACAAGAAGTATGATTGGGGAGACAAACAAGAAGAAGCCTTTCAACTACTCAAGAAAAAGCTATGCGATGCACCGATACTATCCCTACCTGAAGGCACAGAAGACTTCGTGGTATATTGCGACGCTTCGCGTCAGGAATTGGGTTGCGTGCTCATGCAACTCCAAAAATTCATCGCTTATGCATCACGCCAACTGAAAGTACATAAGAAGGATTATACCACTCATGACCTAGAGCTAGGTGCAGTGGTATTTTCCTTAAAGATTTGGCGACACTGTTTGTATGGTACTCGATGTACTATCTTCCCGGATCACAGGAGCCTGCAACACATATTCGATCAAAAGGAGCTTAATATGCGTCAGCGATGGTGGGTTGAGTTGCTGAATGATTATGACTGCGAGATCAAGTATCATCCTGGAAAGGCAAATGTGGTGGCAGACACCTTAAGTGGAAAGGAAAGGGTTAAGACCCAAAGGGTGCGAGCTTTAGAAATGACGATTCAGACGAACCTCACTTCACGCATACGTGACACACAACAAGAAGCCTTAAGAAGGAAAACCTTAAGGCTAAATATCTCCGGGGAGTGGAGAAGAAGCTAGTGCCAAATAACGAAGGAACCTTATACTTCATGGGACGCATTTGGGTTCCGCTCTATGGCAATATTCGCGAGGTTATCTTTGAAGAAGCTCACAAATCGAGGTACTCGATCCACCCAGGATCGGACAAAATGTACCAAGATCTGAAAGATTATTATTGGTGGCCAAAGCTCAAGGGCGATGTTGCTGTGTATGTTGGGAAATTCCTAACCTGTGCTAAGGTTAAGGCCGAGTATCAGAAGCCTTCCGATCTTTTGCAACAGCCTGAAATACCCATGTGGAAGTGGGAGCAAATTTCGATGGACTTCATAACAAAATTACCCAGGACTCCTAGAGGACATGATATGTCACACCCTGGCTTTGCGGAAGCGTGGTTAATTTGGTGTGACTTCTTAATACCATAGCTTAATCATAACAAAGCTATATGATAATAAAACCATGCAAGATCATCCATAGATTTAAGTTTTAAAACCGAAGTAACATAACATTGTCTTAGGGACTACAACCCCATAACATAAAACATTGTTTTGAAAGACATAAACATCAACATGAATAAAACGCAGTTTAAGATTTGTGACTCGTCCAGGAAAAAGTCACATTTCTTAAACCGGGATGACCTCGGAACCCATATGCAGCGGGAAAACACAACATACCGCGCCAGATCTTTAATTCCCTGAAATACATGTAAGTTGAAAAATCAACAATAATGTTGAGCGAGTTCATGTGTAAGTGAGTAAATAAACCTTTGTATGTATAAAAACCCTGGTATGTAGCAAATAAGGAAAAAGAGATCACCAATGGTTTGCAAGGCCATTGATATGTGTGAAGTGCAAGTAGGAAGACTCAAACCTAGCAGATTTATGCGTTGGGTACAAAGTCACCCCGATGTGCGTTCTGTTTGGGCCTGGGGCTGGGCTCGCTACACCCAGATCGATCTACCGCTCCTGCCCCTCGGTCCTACCCTGAGGATTAATGGCCTCAAGTTTCCGCCTACCTACTCACATGATCTGAATAATAACCCTCCTTACGCTAACCATACCATGTAAGAATTATTCGTAATCATAGTAACATGTATTTCACCCCCGCAGTTTAGAAAACTGAAAACAGTTAGAGAAAAGGGGGACATGAACTCACAGTGGTGCGTCTCTACCAAGTATATCTCCTGATCAAGCAGCTGTGCGACGACCTACACGTACTAAATCTATTAGACGGATGGCCGTGCCTTAGCTTAAGGTTTAAGTTTTTGGGAAATAGTTAGACAACTATTTCGTGTTTATATTTTTGTAAATACTTGGTAATTATTCTCCTTCCCAAGGATGAGGGATTTAATACATGCGTGCTCGTAAAATTCGAAATACATTATTAAGTCTCACTTAATATATTTTATTCCTTACTTCAAAATATAAATATTCTTCCCAAAATAATACTTTGACAAAAATACGCGCTCATAAATATTTTCTTAAAATGCGTAAGTTACGTTTTAAAGATCGGGTGGTAATAATTATACCGTTGTAACTTATTATTAATTATGAAGGCGTATGCATTATTTCTGGAATCATTAGTACTTGGTAATATTATTTTTACTCTAAAAATAATATCCGTATATTTCACAAAATAATCATAAACATTTTACAAGTGACGCTATGAAAAATATATATATCAACTATATATTTACCCCGTTTCATTTTGTGAAAATCCCGCCTCCGATATTTTGTAAATAAAGTCATGGCGAAATTACATTTTGAAAACAAGTCAAAAATATATTTACAACACTTGTAGTGAAAATATTCCCAAGTGTTAGGTTTTTAGAAAAATTTCGCCAGAGTTTCCCCTGTAACTGGAGGTGGCCACGCTTTCAAGCGTATCGTTTTCTTTTAAAAGCAAATCAACAATTTCCTTATTCTCAATAACAACTTTCCAAAATTAGTCAAAATATATATATAAATCGCAAAAATTACATGAACTTTTGGTTTGTCCAAAATTTGTAGAAATTTCCATTACTTTTAGTGGATCTTTGCAATAATCTACTCGGTTTCGTAAAAGCCTCGTTTTTAAAGAAATTCCATCTTTACAACTTCTTGTAAAATTTGACAAAACTAGTTCTTTGTCGAAACTTAGTGTTACACAAGTGTTTACACACTTGTGTGTTTAAAAATCATTCTTGTTCATGTAAGATCCGGTTTTAAAAAAAATAAGATTTCCTTGACACTTGGTCCTTTGAAAATACCGCTTGTAGATCTGTAGATCTACTAGTTTTAAACACTATTTTGTAAGTAAAGTCGATTTTACACAAGTTCATGTTTAGTGTGTGGTAGAGTTTCATCATTTAACCCTTTGTACACTTAAACAAACTCTATGTCATGATCCATGATCACGACTAATCCGGGTTAGATGATGATCCGAGCTACCACAACATAGATCGGCACTAAATAATTATAACAAGACAAGTCTTACAAGATTTACACAACCACATAGCTTTTATCCAACATTTTTAACATTTTAGTAAACTTTTAGCATGTCTTCTTGTATGTTCATAGATTTTAACCGACAAAGTTCTTTTTAACCACTTTAAAATAGATCGAGAGTGTGTTTAAAACCACTTACTACTAGCTCGAGGCTAGGGATGGAACTAGTCGAAGATTGGGTGGATAAAAGCAATGGGGTGTGGTCCTTCGCGTTCCGAATGCACTAAGCCTCCTCGTATGAGATCCTTAACACTTGTATACTCTTGTAATAGCTTGATGGAAATCGAAAGATGGATGGATGATAGAGGGGATGTTCGGCCGAGAGCTTGCAAGGAGAGGGAGAGAGTGTGTGTTGTGAGTTGAGTGATGGAAAGGTTAAGTGTGTTATGTCTTGAACTTATAGGCAATTCACATGATCATTAACCAAAGGATCATATGTCTAATTGATATTAGACAAAGATGATTTAAATAATCATCAAAGTACAAAGGGTGTCCCCTTGGGGACGAGTTCGGTTAGGGGGGGGGGTCCTTGGTTGGTTTCCAACTAAGTAATTAAGTTATAGTTAGATGATTAGGAGGTGTAACCAGTTACTAGTATGTTATGCATTGCAGCGGGTGTTAGGGTATTCGGGGACCCTAACTGGCTCAGAAAAGGAAAAACAATGTCAATGTCAATACTTTTATGTTCCGGGTAAAGTCCGGTTGTTCGGTTGGATAGAGATCCGTTAAAGTGCTTAACAAAGCTTTAAAGTGTCGTTATTATTATTTTTTGTGACACAACTTATTCCCGACACTTTGGAAAGTGTCTAGTAACATTTTTCTCATGTTTTGGCACTTATTAGTTAGCTAGATGCTGAATTTTAATTAAAGTGTTGAATTTTGTACTTAAAGTACGTTTTAGGCACATCCGGTCACTGTAATCTCATTCCTAGTGACGCAATTCTACAACCCTTATATCCCTACACTCACCACTAGTGTAGCAAACTATCTCAGGCTCTTACAGGCCTTAGAGGCAGTACCTGCCTGGTGCTAGTTATGACAGCACGTTTAATAGGTTATCCGTTCATTGTGCTACTGTGCTTTTGGTGCATCAAGGTTGTCACAAAGGTGCTGTAAGCAAAACATGGAGTGACAGCAAGTAAAGTATGATGCAAGTAAGTACATGTATCAGTATTCAAGTAGCAGTTTATCTACAAGTTCAAGTAAGCACAGTAATTAAGCAGTAATTATATATTAATTAAGTCATACGGATACCTGGTTTGGTGAGGGTTGTCACATTCTCCCCCCGTTAGAAAAATTTCGTCCCGAAATTTTAAGTTCTGCTTCTAGAAGCAGGGTCCTTGGGAAATAGGTGGGGGGTATTTCTCTTTCATCCGGTCCTCACGCTCCCAGGTGTATTCAGGACCATGTCTGGCATTCCAACGAACCTTGACGAGCTTGACACTGCTCCGGCGGGTCTTGTTTACTTTCCAATCCGTAACCTCAACAGGTTCTTCAACGAAATGGAGTGTGTCGTCAACATGAATCTCGTCGGTGGGAATGACAACGGTATCTTGAGTTGGACTTTTCTTCAGGTTGGATACATGAAATGTATCGTGAACTCCATTCAGTTCAGCAGGTAAGTCCAACTTGTATGCTACTAACCCTATTCTTTCCAAAATTCTGAAAGGACCAATGTAACGTGGATTCAACTTCCCACGCTTTCCGAAGCGTGCCACACCCTTCCAGGGTGAAACTTTCAATAAAACCATATCTCCAACTTGGAATTCCAAATGTTTCCGGTTTGGATCTGCATAAGCTTTCTGTCTTTCGCGAGCCGCTTCGATGCGTTTTCGAATCTGCGCAATCTTGTCTGTCGTCTCTTGGACGATTTCGGGACCAACAAGCTGCCTATCACCTGCGTCAGCCCAGCATAGGGGTGATCGACAATTGCATCCGTAAAGAGCTTCAAATGGCGCAGCTCCAATACTGGTGTGGTAGCTGTGTTGTTGTATGATAATTCGACCAGTGGCAAATGCTTATCCCAGCTACCGCCCAAATCCATAACGCATGCTCTCAGCATATCTTCCAAGGTCTGAATTGTCCGCTCGCTTTGACCGTCGGTCTGAGGGTGAAAAGCAGTGCTCAGATTTAATTGTGAGCCAAAAGCTTCTTGGAAGGATTGCCAAATCCTTGATATGAAACGTCCATCCCTATCAGAGATGATCGAGAGAGGCACTACATGACGTGCGACGATTTCTCGCATGTATATTTCTGCCAGTTTGCTGGTGTTATCCTTCTCTTTGATTGGCAGAAAGTGTGCGGACTTTGTTAGGCGGTCAACTATCACCCAAATAGTGTCATGACCTCTTGGCGTTCTTGGCAACTTTGGAATAAAATCCATGGAGATTTGTTCCCATTTCCATTTGGGAATCTCAGGTTGTTGCAGAAGTCCTGAAGGCTTCTGGTATTCCGCTTTCACCTTAGCACACGTTAGACACTTGCTCACATAAACAGCAACATCGCCCTTCATCCTAGGCCACCAATAGTAATCCTTGAGATCTTGGTACATCTTATCCGCTCCTGGATGGATAGAGTACCGCGATTTGTGAGCTTCATCAAAAACAACTTTCCTTAAACCACCAAACAGAGGAACCCAAATCCTTTTCTCAAAACATAACGTTCCTTCCTCGTTTGGTACTAATAGCTTCTCCATCCCACGAAGATATTCTTCTTCAAGATTTCTTTCCTTAAGAGCTTCTTTCTGTGCGGCACGAATGCGCAAGGAAAGATCGGTTTGGATAATCATTTCTAAAGCCCTAACCCTTATGGGCTTGATCCTCTCTTTTCGACTTAGGGCATCGGCAACCACATTCGCCTTCCCTGGATGACACTTTATCTCGCAGTCGTAATCATTTAACAACTCAACCCATCGTCTTTGTCTCATATTCAACTCCTTCTGGTTGAATATGTGTTGTAGGCTCTTATGGTCTGTAAAAATTGTACATTTCGTACCATATAGGTAGTGTCTCCAGATCCTTAAAGCAAATATCACTGCGCCTAGCTCCAAATCGTGCGTGGTATAGTTCTTCTCATGTACCTTCAACTGACGCGATGCGTAAGCAATAACCTTCTGGCGTTGCATCAACACGCAACCCAATCCTTGACGCGAGGCGTCACAGTATACCACGAAATCGTCAGTACCTTCTGGTAGTGCTAGGATTGGCGCATTGCAGAGCTTATCCTTCAACAGCTGAAACGCTTCTTCCTGTTTGATTCCCCAATCAAACTTCTTATCTTTCTGGGTGAGGAGCGTCAATGGTTGAGCGATCTTCGAAAAATCCTCAATGAACCTTCGATAGTAGCCAACCAAACCCAAGAATTGTTGAATCTCGGTTGGCGTCTTTGGCGTTTCCCAATTCTTGATCGCTTAGATCTTGGTTGGATCCGCATGGATTCCATCTCCATTTACCACATGTCCAAGAAATTGGACTTCACGTAGCCAAAACTCACACTTAGAGAATTTGGCATACAACTGTTCTTTCTTCAGCAGCTCCAAAATAGCTCTTAGATGTTGTTCGTGCTCAGCCTTTGTCCTTGAATAAATCAAGATGTCGTCGATAAACACAATCATGAACTTGTCCAAGTACGGCTTGCAAACTCTATTCATCAAATCCATAAAGACTGCAGGTGCGTTTGTCAATCCAAACGGCATAACAAGGAACTCGTAGTGTCCATAACGAGTTCTGAAGGCTGTCTTCGGGATACTCTCCTCTTGTATCCTTAACTGATGGTATCCAGATCGCAAATCGATCTTTGAGTAAAAGCTTGAACCTTGCAGTTGATCAAACAGATCATCAATTCTTGGCAGAGGATATCTATTCTTGATCATCAGCTTGTTCAGCTCCCGGTAGTCTATGCACATTCGAAAACTACCGTCCTTCCTTTTGACAAACAGGACCGGAGCTCCCCAAGGCGAGAAGCTTGGTCGGATAAATCCCTTGTCTAACAACTCTTGAAGTTGTGTCGATAATTCTTGCATCTCAGACGGGGCAAGTCTATAAGGTGCCTTAGCCACAGGCACGGCGCCTGGGACTAAATCGATGTGAAACTCCACTTGCCTCTGAGGTGGCAGTCCAGGCAAGTCCTCCGGGAAGACTTCCGGATACTCCCTCACGACAGGGATGTCCTCGATCTTCGGTTCTGCAGCTTTCTTGTCTACAATGTGTGCCAGGAAGGCAGCACACCCTTTTTGCAAACACTTTCGCGCTTTGAGGCAGCTGATAATTCTTAACGGCGTATCGCGCTTTTCGCCATGTACCACAATTGTTTCACCATCTTCGGTCGGGATACGAACGACCTTTTCGTGACAAACAATTTCTGCCTTGTTACTTGATAACCAATCCATTCCTACTACCACGTCGAAGCTTCCCAACTTGACTGGTAGTAGATCTAAAGCAAACTCACGTTCTCCCAACTCGATTGCACAACCTCTGATCACTTCATTGGCTTCTACTAACTTCCCATTAGCCAATTCGATTGAGTAGGGAATATCTAACTTACTAGCGGCTAAACCAAGCATATTCTTAAATTCTAACGCTACGAAGCTATAGTCGGCACCAGTATCAAATAAAACGGATGCATAGCGTTGGTTTACAGGGAACGTACCAGTAACGACATTGGGGTCCTGGCGCGCTTCCCTCGCTTCGATATGGAACACTCTTCCACGGGCTTGGTTCAACCTCTTAAAGTGCCCGATATCACCACAGTTAAAGCATCCAGGTCTTTGTTCGTTTCCACCTCCATTTCCAGCTTGGTTATTCCTTTGGTTATGATTTACAGCGCCTGCTTGATTCGCATTGTTGCCTCGATTCCCATTACCTCCATTGTTTCCTTGTGGGCGATTTCCAATTCCACCCCGGTTATTGTTTCTGTTTCCAAATCCTCCTTGGCCTCCCTGACCAACAGTGGCCCAACAAGAATCCTTCAAGTGGCCAGGTTTCCCACACGCTTCACATACCTTCAAACCACATCGGCCAGAATGGTGACGCTGGCAGGTGTTGCACTTGGGCTGGGTGCCCATATATCCCTTTCCTTTCTTTCCACCACCAGCTGTAACCTGAGCTGGCGCGTTTGGCTCTCCTTTCTTAACAACACCACTAGTGCCTTGTTTAAAGTTCGAGAATTTTCGTTTGTTACCTCCGGATGACTCGACGTGAGTCTCTTTCTTCTTTGTCTCGATCTCACCAAACTTGTTCAGGCGGATAGCCTCCTCAGTGAGAGCTATGCTCAAATTGATTGCCTCAGTAATTGTTGCAGGCTTGGAGGAGGTCACCATGCTTATGATTTGAGGAGCTAATCCCCAAATGAAGCGTTCAATCCGCTTGAATTCTGGAGTGACCATATAGGGTACCACATGCGACAGGTCGTGAAACCTCTGAACATATTCCGCGATCTTCGGACCTTCCATCTTCAAATGCCAGAACTCAGTTTCCAATCTTTGGATTTCAGCGCGAGAACAATACTTTTTGCGCATTAGTTCCTTCAGTTCGGTCCATGTTAGTGCGTAGGCAGCAGCTTCACCAAGTGTCTGTACTTGCAAATTCCACCAAGACAGGGCTCCATCCAGAAATAGCCCAGAAATGTAGGTGACTTGCTGGTCCGGTGCACATTTGCTCATGCGGAGAACAGATTCAGTCTTCTCGGCCCAACGAACAAAAGCGACAGCACCTCCGGTGCCATCAAAGTTGACAGGCTTGCAGTCTAGAAACTGCTTGTAGGTGCACCCTGCACATACGTTACAACATATGAATGGCATTAGCATCCTTGCTAGAGATATCCAATTAGACCATGGTATGTCTTAATGACTTAGTATTACCATGAGGTGGATTGTTGTTGCCATTGTTGTTTGAGCTGCTTCCGCTGGGTCCTCCTTGCGAGGCGGCGTATTGCGCGATGGCAGCAGCGATGACTTGTTGGAGTTCTGCCTCATTGGTGGGCATCGGCGTTTGACGTCTCGGCGGCATCTTCTAAAAGATGGGTTTACGTCGGTCAGGCCACAATAAAGCGTACGTATATAATGATAGTAATAGTACATAACATCTCATGTTATAATCATATCAATCACATAACATCCCATGTTATAAAACATAAATAATCAATCAAAACATCACATATGATGAGAATACTGCGATTGTATTACCAAACTCGAGACCACATGGTAGAGTGTACAAGTACATAATAGTGTCATACATCATCATCGACTAAGGGCTACATCACCCCAGTCCAAAAGAATATCAAATCAGTGTCAATACATCCCATATACATGATCAACAAAAGTCAGAATCAGAATGCAGTCTCCAAAAATGCTGTGTGGTCGGAGCAATCGCCGTCTTCTCACCAACGTCTACCCACGCTGTACTAAAGATGCCCTAAACTGATAGTGGTGGAGGAGGGGGAAAATGGGTGTAGAACAAACGTCGCAAATGGAGCCAGTCCTCCTCCATGGCTCTCTGGGTACGCAACCAAGAAGCAACCTGCTGCTCAAGTGCCATAAGGCGTGCAGCATAGTCAGGTAACAATGGTCGAGGGTGCTGCGAAGAAGCAGGGTGGGTCTGACCCTGACACTGGCACGGCGGTGGCTGAGCTCTCTCAAGCTCCTGAATACGCCGTGTGAGTGCCTCCTGCTGGACAACAAACGACATCAGAACGTCCTCAATAGAATACCCCATATGGAAAGGATGGTAGGGGTCGGTCGATGGCATAACAGAAGGTGACGTCCAGAGAAACGGCTCGCTGGCTGGATCAAAAGGTGTCACAAAGAATGGTGGTACAGGGGGAATAGCAGATGAAGACTGTGGCATAACTGGAATATATGTCGGCACATGTCCAAAGGGACGAGCCGAGGAACCCTCTCCAGGTCGAGCTGGAGGTGTGTACTGTGCAAATGAAAAAGAGAAATCAACGTGACGTGCATCGGTGGTATGAGGAGGAATAGGTGGAAGCTCATCATCCGCAGGAATCCACCCATGTTGGGCGTGCTCATCTCGTGGGTCAATCTGTGCCTCAAAAAGTGCTCGATCAAACTGTACAAGCATAGGGTCAAGGTGGGGTGCAATAAGAGGGTCAGCAGGTATATCAGCGATAAGTGGGGGATCAACATGATCAGCAGCAATAACATGGTCACCCTCCAGTAGTGGTGCATCAGCAGGGTGATCATCAATGGGTGGGTCAACAATCACAGGATCAATAGGTATGCCAGCATGAGCAGGGTCATGCTCAAGCACTGGGTCAGGAGCAGCTACTGGCTCGAGGGCCATGGCAGGCTCGGGATCAACGAACTCCATATCAAAATCTGCATGATCAGCGAATGCAGGGTCAACTGGGTCTACTGGGTCAACCATAGGCTGATCCAAGTGGATGAACTCTATCTCCCGGTCCGGGTCAAATCCAGGGGGAAAAACAGGGTCTGAATCCTCATCGAGGTCGTGATCGAAAGCAAATCTAGGAGCAGAGGCAGCAGATGATGCCCTGTCAGGATCTGAACCGTGTGAATAGTGCTGTGCGCTCTGAGTGTGTGACGGTGCGGAGGCCACAAACTCGAAGGAGTCTGGAGCGGGTGAGTGTGCAGGTGACTCCTCAGCTGGAGCATCTGCGAGTAACAAAAGACCACCGTCAGCTAGAAGGGCCTCGCCCTCAACATCGTCCTCCAGGGGCTCATCATCAAACAGATCGACGTCGGCGTCGAGGAGCATATCGTAAGCAGGATAAACGGCCAAATGTATGGGAGCAGGGATCTCTACGAGTGGTAGGTACCCAGCAAAAGGACCATCAGCGGGCTCATCGACAGCGTCGGGCACAGCAAAGGGCTGAAAGTCGTCCTCGTCCGTGCTGGTAACATCTGATGTGTGGACCTCGTGCTCCGAAGACTCTAAGTCGTCTGATACTATGGGTCTAGGGCCCGTGGTGTCCGAATCACCTGTGCCGGGCGAGTCCATGGTGTCTGTAACACAAACACAAATATGTACCAATAATCAATCATACAATCAGATAAGCACATTAGTTACCAAGTAAGCAATCAAATAATTCTCCTAGTCCCACTAGCCTCTCAGCCTCTCAGACTGCTCTTCCTAGTCCTACTAGCCAAATTCTCCCAGCCTCTCAGACTGCTCTTCCTAGTCCCACTAGCCTATTCTCCCAGCCTCTCAGACTGCTCTCCCTAGTCCTACTAGGCAACTACCTCGGTCTCCTAGACCGAGCCTCGGTCTTCCAGACCGAGCCTCAGCCTCCCAGACTGAGCCTATAAATAATAAATAAATGTGCTCAACATTTGTTTGTAAAAAGTTTTGGATCTGGACTTGAGTGGTATGCAGTGTAAAAATGTTTTCGTGAGAGCCCTAGTGATCATAGTCTAGACTCGAGAAGGAATCCTAGTTCTCTATGATCAGAACTTTGATACCAAGCTGTCACACCCTGGCTTTGCGGAAGCGTGGTTAATTTGGTGTGACTTCTTAATACCATAGCTTAATCATAACAAAGCTATATGATAATAAAACCATGCAAGATCATCCATAGATTTAAGTTTTAAAACCGAAGTAACATAACATTGTCTTAGGGACTACAACACCATAACATAAAACATTGTTTTGAAAGACATAAACATCAACATGAATAAAACGCAGTTTAAGATTTGTGACTCGTCCAGGAAAAAGTCACATTTCCTAAACCGGGATGACCTCGGAACCCATATGCAGCGGGAAAACACAACATACCGCGCCAGATCTTTAATTCCCTGAAATACATGTAAGTTGAAAAATCAACAATAATGTTGAGCGAGTTCATGTGTAAGTGAGTAAATAAACCTTTGTATGTATAAAAACCCTGGTATGTAGCAAATAAGGAAAAAGAGATCACCAATGGTTTCAAAGGCCATTGATATGTGTGAAGTGTAAGTAGGAAGACTCAAACCTAGCAGATTTATGCGTTGGGTACAAAGTCACCCCGAGGTCCGTTCTGTTTGGGCCTGAGGCTGGGCTCGCTACACCCAGATAGATCTACCGCTCCTGCCCCTCGGTCCTACCCTGAGGATTAATGGCCTCAAGTTTCCGCCTACCCACTCACATGATCTGAATAATAACCCTCCTTACGCTAACCATACCATGTAAGAATTATTCGTAATCATAGTAACATGTATTTCACCCCCGCAGTTTAGAAAACTGAAAACAGTTAGAGAAAAGGGGGACATGAACTCACAGTGGTGCGTCTCTACCAAGTATATCTCCTGATGAAGCAGCTGTGCGACGACCTACACGTACTAAATCTATTAGACGGATGGCCGTGCCTTAGCTTAAGGTTTAAGTTTTTGGGAAATAGTTAGACAACTATTTCGTGTTTATATTTTTGTAAATACTTGGTAATTATTCTCCTTCCCAAGGATGGGGGATTTAATACATGCGTGCTCGTAAAATTCGAAATACATTATTAAGTCTCACTTAATATATTTTATTCCTTACTTCAAAATATAAATATTCTTCCCAAAATAATACTTTGACAAAAATACGCGCTCATAAATATTTTCTTAAAATGCGTAAGTTACGTTTTAAAGATCTGGTGGTAATAATTATACTGTTGTAACTTATTATTAATTATGAAGGCGTATGCATTATTTCTGGAATCATTAGTACTTGGTAATATTATTTTTACTCTAAAAATAATATCCGTATATTTCACAAAATAATCATAAACATTTTACAAGTGACGCTATGAAAAATATATATATCAAATATATATTTACCCCGTTTCATTTTGTGAAAATCCCGCCTCCGATATTTTGTAAATAAAGTCATGGCGAAATTACGTTTTGAAAACAAGTCAAAAATATATTTACAACACTTGTAGTGAAAATATTCCCAAGTGTTAGGTTTTTAGAAAAATTTCGCCAGAGTTTCCCCTGTAACTGGAGGTGGCCACGCTTTCAAGCGTATCGTTTTCTTTTAAAAGCAAATCAACAATTTCCTTATTCTCAATAACAACTTTCCAAAATTAGTCAAAATATATATATAAATCGCAAAAATTACATGAACTTTTGGTTTGTCCAAAATTTGTAGAAATTTCCATTACTTTTAGTGGATCTTTGCAATAATCTACTCGGTTTCGTAAAAGCCTCGTTTTTAAAGAAATTCCATCTTTACAACTTCTTGTAAAATTTGACAAAACTAGTTCTTTGTCGAAACTTAGTGTTACACAAGTGTTTACACACTTGTGTGTTTAAAAATCATTCTTGTTCATGTAAGATCCGGTTTTAAAAAAATAAGATTTCCTTGACACTTGGTCCTTTGAAAATACCGCTTGTAGATCTGTAGATCTACTAGTTTTAAACACTATTTTGTAAGTAAAGTCGATTTTACACAAGTTCATGTTTAGTGTGTGGTAGAGTTTCATCATTTAACCCTTTGTACACTTAAACAAACTCTATGTCATGATCCATGATCACGACTAATCCGGGTTAGATGATGATCCGAGCTACCACAACATAGATCGGCACTAAATAATTATAACAAGACAAGTCTTACAAGATTTACACAACCACATAGCTTTTATCCAACATTTTTAACATTTTAGTAAACTTTTAGCATGTCTTCTTGTATGTTCATAGATTTTAACCGACAAAGTTCTTTTTAACCACTTTAAAATAGATCGAGAGTGTGTTTAAAACCACTTACTACTAGCTCGAGGCTAGGGATGGAACTAGTCGAAGATTGGGTGGATAAAAGCAATGGGGTGTGGTCCTTCGCGTTCCGAATGCACTAAGCCTCCTCGTATGAGATCCTTAACACTTGTATACTCTTGTAATAGCTTGATGGAAATCGAAAGATGGATGGATGATAGAGGGGATGTTCGGCCGAGAGCTTGCAAGGAGAGGGAGAGAGTGTGTGTTGTGAGTTGAGTGATGGAAAGGTTAAGTGTGTTATGTCTTGAACTTATAAGCAATTCACATGATCATTAACCAAAGGATCATATGTCTAATTGATATTAGACAAAGATGATTTAAATAATCATCAAAGTACAAAGGGTGTCCCCTTGGGGATGAGTTCGGTTAGGGGGGGGGGGGGGTTCTTGGTTGGTTTCCAACTAAGTAATTAAGTTATAGTTAGATGATTAGGAGGTGTAACCAGTTACTAGTATGTTATGCATTGCAGCGGGTGTTAGGGTATTCGGGGACCCTAACTGGCTCAGAAAAGGAAAAACAATGTCAATGTCAATACTTTTATGTTCCGGGTAAAGTCCGGTTGTTCGGTTGGATAGAGATCCGTTAAAGTGCTTAACAAAGCTTTAAAGTGTCGTTATTATTATTTTTTGTGACACAACTTATTCCCGACACTTTGGAAAGTGTCTAGTAACATTTTTCTCATGTTTTGGCACTTATTAGTTAGCTAGATGCTGAATTTTAATTAAAGTGTTGAATTTTGTACTTAAAGTACGTTTTAGGCACATCCGGTCACTGTAATCTCATTCCTAGTGACGCAGTTCTACAACCCTTATATCCCTACACTCACCACTAGTGTAGCAAACTATCTCAGGCTCTTACAGGCCTTAGAGGCAGTACCTGCCTGGTGCTAGTTATGACAGCACGTTTAATAGGTTATCCGTTCATTGTGCTACTGTGCTTTTGGTGCATCAAGGTTGTCACAAAGGTGCTGTAAGCAAAACATGGAGTGACAGCAAGTAAAGTATGATGCAAGTAAGTACATGTATCAGTATTCAAGTAGCAAACTATCTCAGGCTCTTACAGGCCTTAGAGGTATCTCTGGTTGTTGGAGTAGGCCTGATGGTTTCTGGTATTCCGACTTGACCCTTGCACAAGTCAAACATTTGCTGACGTAGGTCGCTATGTGGGCCTTCATGCTAGGCCACCAGTACGTAGTCTTGATGTCGTGGTACATTTTATCCGATCCAGGATGCACCGAGTAGCGAGACTTGTGTGCTTCGTCCATCACAAGTTCTCGTAGGTTGCCATAGAGTGGGACCCAAACGCGTCCCGTTACGTAGTAAGCACCGTCTTCCTTCTGTTCTAATCGTTGCCTTGATCCGCGTAGGGCTTCAGCCCTGACATTTTCTGGTTTCAGTGCTTCTATCTGAGCAGCTCGTATCTGGGAGGGAAGACTAGAATGGATCGTGAGTTGTAAAGCTCGCACGCGCTTCGGCGCAGTGTCCTTTCGACTGAGAGCGTCGGCCACAACATTGGCCTTGCCCGGGTGATACCTGATCGAGCACTCGTAGTCATTCAGTAGTTCAACCCATCGTCGTTGTCGCATATTTAGTTCTTTCTGCTTGAAGATATGCTCGAGGCTCCTGTGGTCGGTGTAGATGGCACACTTGGTACCATACAGGTAATGCCGCCATAACTTAAGTGCAAAAACAACAGCTCCCAGCTCTAAATCATGCGTAGTGTAGTTCTTTTCATGAACCTTGAGTTGGCGTGAGGCGTAGGCTATAACTTTGTCTCGTTGCATCAACACGCAACCAAGACCTTGAATTGATGCGTCGCAGTAAACCACAAAGTCGTCTGTGCCCTCCGGCAAGGAAAGGATAGGTGCGCTACAAAGTCTATCCTTTAGGTGCTGAAATGCCAACTCCTGTGCGTTTCCCCAGCGATAAACAACGCCCTTCTGCGTTAGTGAGGTGAGAGGCTGTGCAATCTTAGAAAAATCCTTTATGAATCTCCGGTAGTATCCCGCCAAACCCAAGAATTGGCGAATTTCCTTTGGTGTACGAGGTGCAGGCCAGTTCTTTATCGAGTCTATCTTGGATGGATCAACGTGAATCCCATCCTTGTTTACCACGTGACCTAGGAAATGGACTTCTCGAAGCCAGAAGTCGCATTTTGAGAACTTTGCATAAAGCTGTTCTGTTCGGAGGAGTTCCAGAATAAGTCGCAGATGCTGCTCGTGTTCCTCCCGGCTCTTAGAATAGATCAGGATGTCGTCGATGAAGACTATAACGAACTTGTCCAGGTAAGGCTTGCACACTCGGTTCATCAAGTCCATGAAAACCGCAGGTGCGTTTGTCATCCCAAAAGGCATGACCAAAAACTCATAGTGCCCGTATCGAGTTCTGAAAGCTGTTTTAGAGACGTCCTCTTCCCGGACTCTCAGCTGGTGATAACCCGATCTCAAATCGATCTTCGAATAGTAGCTCGATCCTTGCAGCTGGTCGAATAAGTCGTCGATACGCGGTAGAGGATAACGGTTCTTCACCGTCACCTTGTTGAGTTCCCGGTAGTCGATGCACATTCTGAAAGTACCGTCTTTCTTCTTCACAAATAGCACTGGAGCTCCCCAGGGCGATGAGCTAGGACGGATAAAACCCTTATCCAAGAGTTCTTGTAGTTGCGTGGAGAGTTCTTTCAACTCTGATGGGGCTAAACGATAAGGTGCACGAGCGATAGGCGCAGCTCCAGGAGCTAGTTCAATCTGAAACTCGACTTGGCGATGAGGCGGAAGACCAGGTAATTCCTCAGGAAATACCTCCGGATAGTCGCGTACAACTGGAAAATCTTCTATCTTCTTCTCTTTTTCTGAGGTGTCAGTCACGAGAGCCAAAATGGCAGTGTGGCCCTTTCGCAAGCACTTTTGGGCCTTAAGGAGAGAAATGACGTTCTCAACAGCACTCCTCTTGTCGCCATGAATCATGAGAGGTTCACCATCGGGACCTGGAATACGGACAACCTTCTCGTTGCAAAGAATCTCTGCTCGGTGTTGGGACAACCAATCCATCCCAATAACAACATCGAAACTACCCAAGACGATAGGAATGAGGTCGATAGAGAAGGTATGGTCAGCGAGAATAACCTTACAACCCTTGACTATGTGCGTGGCTTCTAAACTCTTACCATTTGCTAGCTCTACGGTGTGCTTGTTGTTCAAAGGTGTTGGAATACGCTTAAGCATTCGACTAACTTCTAGTGACACGTAGCTAGTATCGGCACCCGAATCAAATAAAACTGAAACATAAAAGTCGTCGAGAAGGAACTTACCCGCCACAACATTGGGGTCATTCCTTGCTTCACCTTGGCCGATCACAAACATCCGCCCCCTGGCGCCATTGTTGTTGTTGTTCCCATTGTTACCATTCCCCTGATTGTTGTTATTGTTGTTGTTGTTGTTCTGGTTCCTGTTCAGTTGGGGACAATCTCTCTTGAAGTGGCCCTCAGCTCCACACTGAAAGCACCCTTTGTTATCACCTTGCTGCTGCTGCTGGCGCTGGTTCTGTTGAGCTTGCTGACGATTCTGGTTGGCGGGGTATAAGCTCCTGCAATCCTTTGCAGCGTGACCAGGCTTGTTGCACCGATGACAGTTGCCCCTGGTGCATGGTCCGCTGTGGTGCAGGCTGCAGCGATTGCATTTGGGGTGATTTCCTTTGTACCCACCATGACTTTGACCACCAGACGATTGCTGATTAGGGCTTTTGTAGTCATCAGTCTTTCTCTGCTGAGACTGGGATTGAACAGAAGTCGAACCCTTACTTGAAGTTCCATCCTATTTCCGTTTGTTGTCACTTGAGGTACCAGAAGTAGTTGCAGCACCTATGCGTTTTGGTAACTTGTTCTGCTCCACCGCCTGATCCGTGAGACGGTGAGCCAACTGAACGGTTTGCTGGTAGGTGGCGAGGTTCGCTGAAGTCACATGACTTTGGATTTCTGGCACTAAGCCCTGAAGAAACAGTTCGATGCGTTTGACGGGAGGATCCACCATAGTAGGACACAGAATTGCCAGTTCGTTCGACCTTTTCACATAAGCTTCAATTTCGGACCCCCGTCATCTTGAGGTTGAAGAACTCCACCTCTAGTTTGTGAATCTCATCACGACTGCAGTATTCTTCTTTGATCATCTCCTTAAAAGTTTCCCATGGGGTGGCATTGGCAGCAACCAACCCTAGCATCTGAACTTGAGCGTTCCACCATGTGAGGGCTAAACCCTCGAGAGTACCAGTAGCATACTTCACCCTGCGCGCCTCAGGGCATTCACACATTTCAAAGACAGATTCTAGTTTCTCAAACCAGTGTAGGAGACCTACTGCTCCTTCAGTGCCGCTAAAAGTAGTTGGTCGGCAGTCCATGAAAGTCTTAAAAGTGCACACGGGTGGCTGAACATGTTGACCTATCGTGGTGAAAGAAAAGACAGAGTTTAACACAAAGGTTGGTTCACGAGAGTAGGATCCTAAAGATCCTAGAGTGAGTTCGGACTGCAGGATATACCTCCTGCGTGTGCAGCTGCAAGTGCTGCGGCAACTCGTTCGTTGATCAAAGCCGTCAACTGGGCTTGTGTCATGTTAACGCGTCCAGACATGATCTTCACATCAAGAAGAACGTGAGTGAGAGGGGTTTCGCGAAAGTACGACGATAAGATAGAGTAAGTACGCACGTGTCCAAGCAACAGTAGTTATACTAACCAAGCATACCATAAGCAATGTACTATGTAACTAACAAGTAGGCAATATATACACAGATCATATCACCTAGAATGTCGAGCCTTGCATGTAGAGTGAAGCATCGTTGTGGACCGTTGAGCACTGTACAGGTTATAGTCTGGTTTTAACAAAAACATTTTCCCCTTTATTAAAACCAAGTTCTCTATAACCAATGGCTCTGATACCAATCTGTCACACCCCCAAAATCCACCTGCGGAGTACTACCGCTTGGAGGCGTGACTGACCAGGATCCAGCCACCAATCATATTGAACATGCGAGTTAAAAGATGTAAAAGTTTAACCAATACAATTGGTGTCCAAACAAAACATAGTTAAGTTGCAAGCGGAAGCATAAGTCTTAAATCAAAACATAAGTTTCATTGTTTCAAAGTTTAACATGGCACACAGTCGTCCATGTCCCACAACGATCCTCCTCCATGCAAGCTCCAGCTAAGAAACCTAAGGACCTGCAAAGCATGTAGTAACGAGTCAACAACAAGTTGAGTGAGTTCACGGTTGGGTGTTCGTTTTAAGTTGTTTCGAAAACAGTTTCCTTTAGCTGGCATCCTGCCGTGGGGGTTACCCCATAGTTAAAAACGTGACTTGTTTATTCCCGGTTACTCTGGCAATCCTGCCGTGGGGGCTACCCCGTGTTAGTTATCTGGCATTTCGGCCGTGGGGGCTACCCCATGTATACACTAGACTCGTTACCATATCGACTGCTGACTGTAGTCATGTTTATGTGCCCTGAACTGTCAATGTCTATCATCATTGACGTGCCAGTAGTCCATTAGTTCACGCCCGTCCTCTGCGGCACGGTGTGAGGTTTGTCAAACCTAAATAGCGCTATCTAACTAATGACCCGCTCGCCATTGGCCCGGCGATTAAGTCGATATAAAAAGGAGGGACTTCATGATAGAGTTTTGGTCTAGTACGAGTTATCTGTCCGTGAGGACGAGGAATTACATTCCTGAACCTTTGCTATCCTACCCAAGGAGGACGAGGAACCCAGTTCCTTAACCCCAATTCCCGACCCCTGGGAATCCCATGCTTTGTAGAGGGTGTGAACTCACCTTGGTTTGCTCGGTAGAAACACAGAAAAGTCAAACAAGCAATGTTGTGGCTACTCACGTCCTATCATAGTTGTATCATACAAGTCAGGTTCGTAACCAAGTAGCACACGGATGTTTCTAGCACAGTGCATTCAAGTATCGTTCATGGCATACACGTTTAATCATGGCAGATCAACAATGTTCACGTTCAAGTAACATATAAGGTCTGTACATTGGGCCCAAGAGTCCGGCCCAAACAATTAAGTCCGAAATGAGGTGCAAGCCCAAACGGCGTATATCTGCGTATTGTCTCGAGTCGCAACTAGGCGTTTGCGACTCGCAACCTGAGTCGCAATCATGGTTTCGGTTCGTGTTGTTTTGATTACGAGTCGCAACTGGACTCGCAACCGTGGTTTCGAGTCACAAGGTTGGTGTGCTGATCATGTGTGGTTTCGAGTCGCAACCAGGTGTTTGCGACTCGCAACTGATGTCGCAACCGGGGATTTCGACTCATCAAGCAGTGGTTTCGAGTCGCAACTGATGGTTTCGGTTGGACAACTGCTGATTCGGAACAGTGTACTATCCAATGAGAATTTGGTTTCAGAAAATGGTTTGTACTATCCACTTAAACATGTTTGTTTGTCTAGTAATTTACTAATTTGGATCAAACATATCAGATTTCAAATATTCAAGCATGCTCATATGATATTCAAGTTGTTCTTCACACATTCATCATGTTCATCAATATCCAAGTAGTTCATCATATCATAACTTGAAACAACAATCCAAAAATATTCAAACAACTAATCCGATTTCCACATAAGTGCAGCCATTTAACAAGCATTTTGATTTGTAACCTGAGAGCATGCAATCCGATTTCATAACATGAATAACAATCGAGCATTCCAACCACAAATCCGAATAATATGAGCATTATACAAACCGATTTCATGAACATCAACCATTTATGGTTTAAATCACATTAAATCACAAACATCATTAACTCATCATGCAATCATCAACATCCGAAATATATAACAAGAATCACTAACCAACAAGTATTATAAACACTAACCAACAAGTATTCGAACATCAAGTACACATCATCCTTAAATCATGAAAATACACTAACCGATTTGGTTCTCTAAGTGTGAGGGTATGAAGAGTGATGAGTGACTTCCGAATGATGATCTTGAGCTCGGTCCGAGAGTCCTAGTGCCACCGGTTGATCCAAGGATGAAGGAGAGGAATGTTATGGTTTAGGGTTTTAGTGTGAGAGAGTGGAGAGTGTGTGTTGGAGGAGTATGAGTGTTGTTGCCCAAAAATGACAAGTGTGGCTAACATGAGGATTATATACTAGTTCTAAGTAGTGCACCCTAATGGACTCGGATGAGGTGCACGGCCCAACCGGCCCATGTGTCGCATTGATCACTCGAGACCACATGGTCTCGAGTCGGGTTCTCGGTTCACATAAAACCTATACGCATACTAAGCATACACACATAACACATAATCACATAAAGGTTCATTTGTCATTAATCACACAAGTTAACTAGTCCTACGTTTTAGCATACAACGAAAGGTTCTAAATTTCGAGTTGTCACATCATCCCCAAGTTGAAAGAAATTTCATCCCGAAATTTGGTAAGCACTCACTGAGGAAGCTAGTTAAGTTGTATGGTTTTCCTGGTTTTCCTGGGGTGTCACATCCACCCCCCATTGATCTGGAATTTCGTCCCGAAATTCCGTAGCTTCGGCCTCAGTAGTGGGTGTACTGTTTGCGAACAGTCGGGGATACTTTTGTTTCATCTGATCTTCGCGCTCCCAGGTGAACTCTGGGCCGCGACGTGAGTTCCAACGAACTCGAACGAGAGGTATTCTAGTGCTCTTGAGGACCTTAACATCCCGGTCCGTGATTTCGACTGGTTCCTCGACGAATCGTAACTGCTCGTCGATCGTGAGTTCCTTCAAAGGAACTACGTGGGTCTCATCTGACGGACACTTCTTCAGATTCGACACGTGAAAAACGTTGTGAACTGCTCCGAGTTCCGCTGGTAAGTTCAATCTGTAGGCCACCCTGCCTATTTTCTCAATGACCTCGAAAGGTCCAACGTATCGTGGGTTAAGTTTACCGCGTTTACCAAAACGAACCACCCCCTTCCAGGGTGAAACTTTGAGTAGTACCCGCTCCCCAACCTGGAGCTCAAGTGGTTTCCTGCCCATGTCGGCGTAAACTTTCTGACGTTCGCGAGCGGCCGTCATGCGTTTTCGTATCTGAGCGATTTGCTCGGTTGTATCTACCACATATTCTGGACCAGTGATCTGACTATCTCCCACCTCTGCCCAGCAAAGAGGAGACCGGCATTTACGTCCGTACAATGCCTCAAACGGAGCAGCTCCAATGCTGGTGTGGTAGCTGTTATTGTACGAGAATTCCACAAGTGGCAGATGCTTTTCCCAGCGGTTGCCAAAGTCGATTACACATGCACGAAGCATGTCTTCTAAGGTCTGAATAGTGCGCTCGGACTGCCCGTCCGTCTGAGGATGGTACGCTGTGCTCATGTCTAGTCGTGAGCCGAAGGATTTGTGCATTGCTTGCCACAGCTCTGAAGTGAAACGTGCATCTCGATCCGAGATAATGGAGGTGGGCACCCCGTGCCTCGAAACGATTTCTCTGATGTATACTTCTGCAAGAGTGGAGAACTTATCCGTTTCCTTGATAGCCAAGAAGTGTGCAGATTTTGTGAGTCGGTCCACGATCACCCAAATAGTATCGTTCCCGCGCTGGGATCTAGGTAGGCCAGTAACAAAATCCATGGAAATTTGCTCCCATTTCCACTGAGGTATCTCTGGTTGTTGGAGTAGGCCTGATGGTTTCTGGTATTCCGACTTGACCCTTGCACAAGTCAAACATTTGCTGACGTAGGTCGCTATGTGGGCCTTCATGCTAGGCCACCAGTACGTAGTCTTGATGTCGTGGTACATTTTATCCGATCCAGGATGCACCGAGTAGCGAGACTTGTGTGCTTCGTCCATCACAAGTTCTCGTAGGTTGCCATAGAGTGGGACCCAAACGCGTCCCGTTACGTAGTAAGCACCGTCTTCCTTCTGTTCTAATCGTTGCCTTGATCCGCGTAGGGCTTCAGCCCTGACATTTTCTGGTTTCAGTGCTTCTATCTGAGCAGCTCGTATCTGGGAGGGAAGACTAGAATGGATCGTGAGTTGTAAAGCTCGCACGCGCTTCGGCGCAGTGTCCTTTCGACTGAGAGCGTCGGCCACAACATTGGCCTTGCCCGGGTGATACCTGATCGAGCACTCGTAGTCATTCAGTAGTTCAACCCATCGTCGTTGTCGCATATTTAGTTCTTTCTGCTTGAAGATATGCTCGAGGCTCCTGTGGTCGGTGTAGATGGCACACTTGGTACCATACAGGTAATGCCGCCATAACTTAAGTGCAAAAACAACAGCTCCCAGCTCTAAATCATGCGTAGTGTAGTTCTTTTCATGAACCTTGAGTTGGCGTGAGGCGTAGGCTATAACTTTGTCTCGTTGCATCAACACGCAACCAAGACCTTGAATTGATGCGTCGCAGTAAACCACAAAGTCGTCTGTGCCCTCCGGCAAGGAAAGGATAGGTGCGCTACAAAGTCTATCCTTTAGGTGCTGAAATGCCAACTCCTGTGCGTTTCCCCAGCGATAAACAACGCCCTTCTGCGTTAGTGAGGTGAGAGGCTGTGCAATCTTAGAAAAATCCTTTATGAATCTCCGGTAGTATCCCGCCAAACCCAAGAATTGGCGAATTTCCTTTGGTGTACGAGGTGCAGGCCAGTTCTTTATCGAGTCTATCTTGGATGGATCAACGTGAATCCCATCCTTGTTTACCACGTGGCCTAGGAAATGGACTTCTCGAAGCCAGAAGTCGCATTTTGAGAACTTTGCATAAAGCTGTTCTGTTCGGAGGAGTTCCAGAATAAGTCGCAGATGCTGCTCGTGTTCCTCCCGGCTCTTAGAATAGATCAGGATGTCGTCGATGAAGACTATAACGAACTTGTCCAGGTAAGGCTTGCACACTCGGTTCATCAAGTCCATGAAAACCGCAGGTGCGTTTGTCATCCCAAAAGGCATGACCAAAAACTCATAGTGCCCGTATCGAGTTCTGAAAGCTGTTTTAGAGACGTCCTCTTCCCGGACTCTCAGCTGGTGATAACCCGATCTCAAATCGATCTTCGAATAGTAGCTCGATCCTTGCAGCTGGTCGAATAAGTCGTCGATACGCGGTAGAGGATAACGGTTCTTCACCGTCACCTTGTTGAGTTCCCGGTAGTCGATGCACATTCTGAAAGTACCGTCTTTCTTCTTCACAAATAGCACTGGAGCTCCCCAGGGCGATGAGCTAGGACGGATAAAACCCTTATCCAAGAGTTCTTGTAGTTGCGTGGAGAGTTCTTTCAACTCTGATGGGGCTAAACGATAAGGTGCACGAGCGATAGGCGCAGCTCCAGGAGCTAGTTCAATCTGAAACTCGACTTGGCGATGAGGCGGAAGACCAGGTAATTCCTCAGGAAATACCTCCGGATAGTCGCGTACAACTGGAAAATCTTCTATCTTCTTCTCTTTTTCTGAGGTGTCAGTCACGAGAGCCAAAATGGCAGTGTGGCCCTTTCGCAAGCACTTTTGGGCCTTAAGGAGAGAAATGACGTTCTCAACAGCACTCCTCTTGTCGCCATGAATCATGAGAGGTTCACCATCGGGACCTGGAATACGGACAACCTTCTCGTTGCAAAGAATCTCTGCTCGGTGTTGGGACAACCAATCCATCCCAATGACAACGTCGAAACTACCCAAGACGATAGGAATGAGGTCGATAGAGAAGGTATGGTCAGCGAGAATAACCTTACAACCCTTGACTATGTGCGTGGCTTCTAAACTCTTACCATTTGCTAGCTCTACGGTGTGCTTGTTGTTCAAAGGTGTTGGAATACGCTTAAGCATTCGACTAACTTCTAGTGACACGTAGCTAGTATCGGCACCCGAATCAAATAAAACTGAAACATAAAAGTCGTCGAGAAGGAACTTACCCGCCACAACATTGGGGTCATTCCTTGCTTCACCTTGGCCGATCACAAACATCCGCCCCCTGGCGCCATTGTTGTTGTTGTTCCCATTGTTACCATTCCCCTGATTGTTGTTATTGTTGTTGTTGTTGTTCTGGTTCCTGTTCAGTTGGGGACAATCTCTCTTGAAGTGGCCCTCAGCTCCACACTGAAAGCACCCTTTGTTATCACCTTGCTGCTGCTGCTGGCGCTGGTTCTGTTGAGCTTGCTGACGATTCTGGTTGGCGGGGTATAAGCTCCTGCAATCCTTTGCAGCGTGACCAGGCTTGTTGCACCGATGACAGTTGCCCCTGGTGCATGGTCCGCTGTGGTGCAGGCTGCAGCGATTGCATTTGGGGTGATTTCCTTTGTACCCACCATGACTTTGACCACCAGACGATTGCTGATTAGGGCTTTTGTAGTCATCAGTCTTTCTCTGCTGAGACTGGGATTGAACAGAAGTCGAACCCTTACTTGAAGTTCCATCCTATTTCCGTTTGTTGTCACTTGAGGTACCAGAAGTAGTTGCAGCACCTATGCGTTTTGGTAACTTGTTCTGCTCCACCGCCTGATCCGTGAGACGGTGAGCCAACTGAACGGTTTGCTGGTAGGTGGCGAGGTTCGCTGAAGTCACATGACTTTGGATTTCTGGCACTAAGCCCTGAAGAAACAGTTCGATGCGTTTGACGGGAGGATCCACCATAGTAGGACACAGAATTGCCAGTTCGTTCGACCTTTTCACATAAGCTTCAATTTCGGACCCCCGTCATCTTGAGGTTGAAGAACTCCACCTCTAGTTTGTGAATCTCATCACGACTGCAGTATTCTTCTTTGATCATCTCCTTAAAAGTTTCCCATGGGGTGGCATTGGCAGCAACCAACCCTAGCATCTGAACTTGAGCGTTCCACCATGTGAGGGCTAAACCCTCGAGAGTACCAGTAGCATACTTCACCCTGCGCGCCTCAGGGCATTCACACATTTCAAAGACAGATTCTAGTTTCTCAAACCAGTGTAGGAGACCTACTGCTCCTTCAGTGCCGCTAAAAGTAGTTGGTCGGCAGTCCATGAAAGTCTTAAAAGTGCACACGGGTGGCTGAACATGTTGACCTATCGTGGTGAAAGAAAAGACAGAGTTTAACACAAAGGTTGGTTCACGAGAGTAGGATCCTAAAGATCCTAGAGTGAGTTCGGACTGCAGGATATACCTCCTGCGTGTGCAGCTGCAAGTGCTGCGGCAACTCGTTCGTTGATCAAAGCCGTCAACTGGGCTTGTGTCATGTTAACGCGTCCAGACATGATCTTCACATCAAGAAGAACGTGAGTGAGAGGGGTTTCGCGAAAGTACGACGATAAGATAGAGTAAGTACGCACGTGTCCAAGCAACAGTAGTTATACTAACCAAGCATACCATAAGCAATGTACTATGTAACTAACAAGTAGGCAATATATACACAGATCATATCACCTAGAATGTCGAGCCTTGCATGTAGAGTGAAGCATCGTTGTGGACCGTTGAGCACTGTACAGGTTATAGTCTGGTTTTAACAAAAACATTTTCCCCTTTATTAAAACCAAGTTCTCTATAACCAATGGCTCTGATACCAATCTGTCACACCCCCAAAATCCACCTGCGGAGTACTACCGCTTGGAGGCGTGACTGAGCAGGATCCAGCCACCAATCATATTGAACATGCGAGTTAAAAGATGTAAAAGTTTAACCAATACAATTGGTGTCCAAACAAAACATAGTTAAGTTGCAAGCGGAAGCATAAGTCTTAAATCAAAACATAAGTTTCATTGTTTCAAAGTTTAACATGGCACACAGTCGTCCATGTCCCACAACGATCCTCCTCCATGCAAGCTCCAGCTAAGAAACCTAAGGACCTGCAAAGCATGTAGTAACGAGTCAACAACAAGTTGAGTGAGTTCACGGTTGGGTGTTCGTTTTAAGTTGTTTCGAAAACAGTTTCCTTTAGCTGGCATCCTGCCGTGGGGGTTACCCCATAGTTAAAAACGTGACTTGTTTATTCCCGGTTACTCTGGAAATCCTGCCGTGGGGGCTACCCCGTGTTAGTTATCTGGCATTTCGGCCGTGGGGGCTACCCCATGTATACACTAGACTCGTTACCATATCGACTGCTGACTGTAGTCATGTTTAGGTGCCCTGAACTGTCAATGTCTATCATCATTGACGTGCCAGTAGTCCATTAGTTCACGCCCGTCCTCTGCGGCACGGTGTGAGGTTTGTCAAACCTAAATAGCGCTATCTAACTAATGACCCGCTCGCCATTGGCCCGGCGATTAAGTCGATATAAAAAGGAGGGACTTCATGATAGAGTTTTGGTCTAGTACGAGTTATCTGTCCGTGAGGACGAGGAATTACATTCCTGAACCTTTGCTGTCCTACCCAAGGAGGACGAGGAACCCAGTTCCTTAACCCCAATTCCCGACCCCTGGGAATCCCATGCTTTGTAGAGGGTGTGAACTCACCTTGGTTTGCTCGGTAGAAACACAGAAAAGTCAAACAAGCAATGTTGTGGCTACTCACGTCCTATCATAGTTGTATCATACAAGTCAGGTTCGTAACCAAGTAGCACACGGATGTTTCTAGCACAGTGCATTCAAGTATCGTTCATGGCATACACATTTAATCATGGCAGATCAACAATGTTCACGTTCAAGTAACATATAAGGTCTGTACATTGGGCCCAAGAGTCCGGCCCAAACAATTAAGTCCGAAATGAGGTGCAAGCCCAAACGGCGTATATCTGCGTATTGTCTCGAGTCGCAACTAGGCGTTTGCGACTCGCAACCTGAGTCGCAATCATGGTTTCGGTTCGTGTTGTTTTGATTACGAGTCGCAACTGGACTCGCAACCGTGGTTTCGAGTCACAAGGTTGGTGTGCTGATCATGTGTGGTTTCGAGTCGCAACCAGGTGTTTGCGACTCGCAACTGATGTCGCAACCGGGGATTTCGACTCATCAAGCAGTGGTTTCGAGTCGCAACTGATGGTTTCGGTTGGACAACTGCTGATTCAGAACAGTGTACTATCCAATGAGAATTTGGTTTCAGAAAATGGTTTGTACTATCCACTTAAACATGTTTGTTTGTCTAGTAATTTACTAATTTAGATCAAACATATCAGATTTCAAATATTCAAGCATGCTCATATGATATTCAAGTTGTTCTTCACACATTCATCATGTTCATCAATATCCAAGTAGTTCATCATATCATAACTTGAAACAACAATCCAAAAATATTCAAACAACTAATCCGATTTCCACATAAGTGCAGCCATTTAACAAGCATTTTGATTTGTAACCTGAGAGCATGCAATCCGATTTCATAACATGAATAACAATCGAGCATTCCAACCACAAATCCGAATAATATGAGCATTATACAAACCGATTTCATGAACATCAACCATTTATGGTTTAAATCACATTAAATCACAAACATCATTAACTCATCATGCAATCATCAACATCCGAAATATATAACAAGAATCACTAACCAACAAGTATTATAAACACTAACCAACAAGTATTCGAACATCAAGTACACATCATCCTTAAATCATGAAAATACACTAACCGATTTGGTTCTCTAAGTGTGAGGGTATGAAGAGTGATGAGTGACTTCCGAATGATGATCTTGAGCTCGGTCCGAGAGTCCTAGTGCCACCGGTTGATCCAAGGATGAAGGAGAGGAATGTTGTGGTTTAGGGTTTTAGTGTGAGAGAGTGGAGAGTGTGTGATGGAGGAGTATGAGTGTTGTTGCCCAAAAATGACAAGTGTGGCTAACATGAGGATTATATACTAGTTCTAAGTAGTGCACCCTAATGGACTCGGATGAGGTGCACGGCCCAACCGGCCCATGTGTCGCATTGATCACTCGAGACCACATGGTCTCGAGTCGGGTTCTCGGTTCACATAAAACCTATACGCATACTAAGCATACACACATAACACATAATCACATAAAGGTTCATTTGTCATGAATCACACAAGTTAACTAGTCCTACGTTTTAGCATACAACGAAAGGTTCTAAATTTCGAGTTGTCACAGACGCAGTTCTACAACCCTTATATCCCTACACTCACCACTAGTGTAGCAAACTATCTCAGGCTCTTACAGGCCTTAGAGGCAGTACCTGCCTGGTGCTAGTTATGACAGCACGTTTAATAGGTTATCCGTTCATTGTGCTACTGTGCTTTTGGTGCATCAAGGTTGTCACAAAGGTGCTGTAAGCAAAACATGGAGTGACAGCAAGTAAAGTATGATGCAAGTAAGTACATGTATCAGTATTCAAGTAGCAGTTTATCCACAAGTTCAAGTAAGCACAGTAATTAAGCAGTAATTATATATTAATTAAGTCGTACGGATACCTGGTTTGGTGAGGGTTGTCACATGATATGATAGGGTAATAGTGGATCGATTGACAAAGTCTACACACTTCCTACCTATTCGAGAGAAAGATAGCACGAGAAAGCTAGCTGAGCTTTACCTCAAGGAGATAGTAGCACGTCATGGAGTGCCTATCTTGATAATTTCAGATAGATATGGGCGATTTGTATCAAGGATTTGGCAATCTTTTCAGGAGGCCTTTGGATCTCAATTGAATTTGAGTACGACCTTACACCTACAAACAGACGGTCAGAGCGAACGAAACATACAAACACTGGAAGACATGCTTCGCGCATGTGTGATGGATTTAGGTGGCAGTTGGGATACTAATCTACCGCTAGTTGAGTTTTCCTATAATAACAGCTACCATACGAGCATTCAACCCGCACCATTCGAAGCTCTATATGGCCGTAAATGCCGCTCACCATTGTGTTGGGCAGATGCAGGTGTTAGACAAATGGTTGGTCCCGAACTGGTTCAAGAAACAACCGACAAGATCATGCAGACCCGAGAGCGCATTAAGGCAGCTCGTGATCGACAAAAGAGCTACGACGATCGAAGACGGAAACCTTTAGAATTTGAGGTAGGAGACAGGGTTTTGTTGAAAGTCTCACCTTGGAAAGGTGTAGCACGATTCGGAAAATGTGGCAAGTTAAATCCATGTTACATTGGGCCATTTAAGATTTTAGAAAGGGTTGGTACCATCGCGTACAAGCTAGAATTACTAGAAGAACTGAACGGTCTACATGATACGTTTCATGTGTCAAACCTGAGAAAAGCCCAACCCAGCAAACAGTTATCATCCCTGCGGATGAAGTGCATATCGACGACACTCTCCAATTCACTGAGGAACCCGTTGAAGTTACGGACTGGAAAGTCTACAAGACTCGGAGAAGTCGTACTAAGGTTGTCAAGGTTCGCTGGAACTCACGTCATGGCCCAGAGTTTACTTGGGAGCGTGAAGATCAAATGAAATCAAAGTATCCGCATTTTTTTCCTAACTCCCCTGAAACTGATAACGCAGCTTAAAATTTCGGCATGAAATTTTCTTAACGGGGGAAGAATGTGACAATCGTCAATTTTCCGTGTATCCGTACAATAATTAAACAATAATTTGTATCTTAATGACTGTGCCTGATTTGGATTAATGACATGAATGATATTCTGATTACTGTCATATACATACAAGTGCATCACATGTTGCATTATTATTTATCATTGTTGCATGCAACACGAGATGATTCAATTAGTGCACGAAACAAAGTTAGCACAGTTATCAGACGAACTAGAAGTACTGACGGGAGTTCAGTACTCAGACAGACATGATATTAAGACATAGAATGATCCCTAAACCAAGAGTTACACTAGTATAGTGTGTAGGGAAGTAGGGATCATAAACCTGTCTTCCTAGTGATAGTTTAAGTGCCGGAAAGTGCCTAAAACTCTCAAAAACTGCAAAATTCTGCATATTTCAGCAAAAATCACTAATTTAACAACAATATATAATGCAGAATTATGGTTTAATGGTCCAGAATGATTTCCTAAGTGTCGGGAATCAAAACTATCATAAAAGGGAACATAAAGCACACTAAACTGCGCAATTTAGCACACTAAACTGCGCAATTTAGCACCTTAACGAACCGGTAACCAACCGAACAACCGGACATGTGACATCTGTGCTTATAATCATTGTTTAAACTCTGAATAGTTCATTTATCAATAAAACAATGTGATTTGATCCCAATATTTGTTTATTTATGTTTGGCATTTTTGCACGTTTTGATTTTGATCGATTTTAAACCCTATATTGCTTTTGGGGAAGTTATACGCAAACTGATGCGTAAAACGTAATCAGTTTAATGCGACAAACACTCCGGAATATCAACATAAGCTTAACATACCTTAAATAACTTTTACATAACTTAGAAATAGGTTTTGAAGGGTTTGGTATGGCAAAAACAAGTTTATTCGCTCTCAGGGACTATTTGTGACAAACTACGAAAGTATGCCGATTCGTATAGTAATGAACATTCCGGAACATGATCATAAGTTAAACATACCATAAATATCCTTTACATAGCTTAGAAATAGGCTTTGAGGGGTTCGGTGTGCAAAAATAAACTTATTTGGTCAAACAGGGACTAAAAGCGTCAAAAAGTGCATAAATTTGCATTTTCACGCATATCTTACGTTCTGAACATATCCGGACATCCAAAAATTATTGTAATCATTAAAATATTTTTTTTTAGTGATTGGGATGCTAAAATTTCATTCGTCGCGCAATTTGGATCGTTTTTCGCGTCCATTCGTGTTTCGTCGTAATTAATCGAACAATGTGATCGTACGACCAAACCAACCGACATCCAAGATATTTTCAAGCATATTTCAAGCCCCCTATACTTTAACTTCATTATTGAGCCTTGAAATTAGGTTATCGGGGCTTAAACGCATCGAAAATCAAGTTTTAAGCATCAGGGGCCTGTTCTGCCAATTTGCAAAAGTTGCTAGTCTGAAGCCTAGGAGGGGCTCGAAGCCCAGTGCTCCTGTCTTCGCGGCCCGCGAAAGACCCCCAGATCTGTAGAAACTGGTTTTTAACAAACAGCAGCTGATTATCTAGGTTTGGACATGGTTTTCTCAATACTTTAGGCTAGTTTTGGTCTCCCATGGTATACAAAACAGTGTGCCACACTTGTATGGTCCAGATCGAAGCTCAAATTACGATGAACGATCTTAACGGTTGTGGAAAATCTATAAATACCCACCCAAATTCATTTCCTAATTTGCTCACATGTGAATTTCTTCTTCTTCTGCTCTATTGGGGCTATCCCTTCTGGTTGAAGGTCCCATTCTTCAAGTTTTCTTGTTCTATCTTCAAGCTTTTGATCTCTTTTAAGCTTCTTTCATGCTTTTTATTCATTTCAAGCATGAAAGTCAAATAGTGTTTGACTTTCTGCTTTGACCAGTCTTTGGTCAACACAAAGTTCTTTTGAACTTTGCAACGTGAGCGTAATCACGATGGTTATAGTCCCTTGTGACTATACCTACTGATTACCACGTTGATTAGGAGAAGTGACGAGTCAAAGTTTTGGTCAAAATACATATTTATGCGTATTTTGCATCGAAGCTATCTTTGGGTATCAAAACACTTTGTTTTGATATCCAACTTGGTTTCTAACTTAGTTAAACATGTTTTAACATGTTTAACTCGTCACTTTTAGTTTAGTGCTTATATAGGGTCGTAAGTCAAGCGGTCTAAACAACCTCTTAGACTTTCGAACCCGACCCATTTGGTCGATCATTAGGATTCGACCAAACATATTTTGTGACCATAGTTGTATAGGGAATAACCTTCCGAGGTTATACCTTATGCCCACTTAGTATACTTAGTTGTTTGATAGGTAGTTTATATGCCTTAGGAAAATAACCAAAATACGCTTTTTGCGCATAATTACATTTTAAGCATATGTAACTTAATTTTTTGCCATATAAACTGATTATTAAACATGTTAGGGCATATAATACTTGTCATAGGACTAATTAGGCTATTCGTTTGCGCTTTTGCGCAAATGACGCGTTAAAGTAGCGTAAGCTACCTAAACGCGTCATAACGAGTCATAAGCACTTAGGTTAGGTTCCGTTTTAGAATTTAGGCTTTGTTAAACCATATCATATGAGTTCCAACACTCATTTGGTTTACGAGACCTCATTTTATCCGATCTTCCGATTTAGGTCCGGTTTATTAACATAGTTACCTATAATAGGTGTCGATTGATTCTATGATCCTTCTAGCGTTATTTTATTGTTATCTCAAGACTAATAAGCATTATCAAGTGAGTACATAGTCCCCTCTTTTACAGCTTTCAAATATTTTGGGGTAAAACACATGTGCCTACTTATTACTTTCATGCTTTTTCGTGCTTTCATGACATATACTTGTTATGTTCATTAGTATGCATATAGTACATGATTTCATTTATGCTTTGCTATGTATGTTGACTGAGCATGCTAGCACATTGATTTCATAAACACATTTTTTGCATATGTTTACTCAACATATGGACACATTGATTTACATTACATTTCTGCTATGTATTTTTATTGAGCATGCTAGCACATTGATTTACATGATATTTCTGCTTCGTATGTTCACTTAGCATACTTAGTACATTGTTTTTACATAACATGCTTGTATTTGGTATGACATTTGGTTTGTTTAATGGGACTAAAATACGTTCATTAACATTGATCACGCCGCTCAGTAGTATGTAGTGGTACCATTGGAATTGACAACTCCCATTCCTGGAATCCTAGGTTTGTTTGGACGTAAGGGATGACTGAATCCGATATACATAATTGATAAACCTTTAATTTTTTTGAAGGTTTGTCCGTCAGTCGCAAGGCTTGAATGTATGCGTTTAACATTACCGCATAAATATTTGTATCAGTAAAGCATGGAATTTGCAAAACATAACTTTTGACTTAAACTATGATTTAATCAAATATATTGTTTTGTACATTTTACCTATGGGATTGAGTAATACTTTTATTCACCATACATTTCATTTGGTTACACATAAACATTATACATATGGTTTGAGTAGTTACTTTTTACTTACCATACATAACATTTGATTATACAGGACATAATTTACATTTAACAATTGGACATTTACTTCACATAAACACTTTGACATTGGTTTAAACAAGATATTTTTGGTGGTTTATTTGGTAACTGATTTAAATAACGAGGCGACGTGTAATATGATAAAAGCATGGTGGATACGCCGCTGGTACTTCCTATATATAAGTGCTTTTATGATATTACATATCATAGCGTTATTTAAATCATTTCAACAGAGACATGATATATTTTATTCAAACGACATACATTCACAAGACATTGTTTTACAAACGACATAACTTATACAAATTCATTATTACTTGGTTATTTATTTAACCAAGCAGTATTCTTTTATATATCATCTGATTTTCTTATCGCTTTTTGTATGATTTATAAAAGAAAACATTTTCGTAAGATTCATGACTAACTTTTTGTAACATAATTCTTTCAACCACGAGTCATGAATCCTTAATCAATAAACCTATGTATCTCACATGTATTTTTATGCTGGCGTACCTATTTTCACATGTGTTTTTAGGAGCTGATGCATAGGGTTGTTCGTGACACACTTAGGCGGACTCGGGCCTTAGTGACATAAAAGAAGCAATACTAGTTTATCTTATGTTATGTTTCCCTGTTCTTGAGACAATGTAGCTACTTTCAATTCAAATAAAATGAAACTTTAAATACCATGGTTGTGAAACAATAATTCTGTTACTCCACTCCCTGACGTTTCCGCCGCGGTTTGTTGTTTTACGCGGTCGGGGTGTGACAGAAGAGTTGGTATCAGAGCCAATGGTTATAGGGAATTAGGTTATTAGTAATGCTTTGACCTAGACTATAACTTTTCTAGGACCCCAACACAAGTTATCTTGTGTTTAGATCTTAAAACATTACCATCGCCTATCTTTAGGTGACAACCACAACAAGAACACAAATTTTCCAAATTCAATTTTGAAAATCAATCATCTATTCTTAGATGATTTGTTATAAGGTTTTGAACCCTCCAAAATTCCAAAACGATTTTGAAAATAATCACCCACCCTTTGGACGATTCGTTTTTGGCTTAATGCCTTCTAAATTTTCAAAATCTCGTCAAAGTTTGGGTCTAAATAACGTGAACACGTGCAATCTGAAAGGGTGGATGCCTGTACCTCGAGTTTTCTGTCTAGGCTAGAGTGTTCGTACAAATCCACATAATCAAACCAGTCACTCTTACCTAGGAACTCTTGGGGTGAGTGTCCACTTATAGGCTAAAGCATGTCTTCGCGATACATTATTATGACCCATTTACTTTGATTAGTCACTGTGTGTCATTTGTTTGCTTTGTGGTAATGAACGAATGACCACCATCCTTGCTTTTTGTCGATATTTGTAACATTCTATTCTTATTCAATGTCATCTCACTCCTTTTCTCTCATGTTTCCTCTTTTAGAATGCCTCCTCGACGTGACAATCAACTACCTAATGCCGAACTGGCAGCTATCATTGCGCAGCAAAATGGTTGTTGCACTCCCAAATCTCATCTTTCAAATCAACCAAGCCAACAATAACAACAATGCACTTGCTCCGTGCAACTTTAAAAGTTTTAATTCAGCTAAACCGCTCAAGTTTAGTGGTTCTGAAGGGGCAACTGGGCTCCTACAGTGGTTCGAGAGTATTGAGAGTACTTTTCATCATGTTCAGTGTCCTGATAATCGTAAAGTCGAGTTTGCTTCCAGTATGTTTCAAAAGAGGGCCCTTACTTGGTGGAATAGGGTAATGAGAGATCGTGGTGCTAATGTTGCTCTAGCACAAACCTGGGAAGAGCTTAGGGCTCTTATGATGAGGGAATTCTGTCCTCGTCATGAACAAAGGGCATTAGAAAAAGAGTTTGATGATTTAAAACAGGACAGTGGTGAACATCAGGCTTATACTAACAGATATGAGGAGTTGAGATTGTTATGCCCTACAATGGTTACCCCACTTGATAAAGCTATCGAGAGGTATGTCAATGGTTTACCTGACCCCATGCAAGATATCGTCACTGGTAGCAACCCTACCACAGTTCATCAAGCCATCGAGTTAGCTACGACTTTGACTGAGTCGCAAATCAGGAAATGTAAACTTCATAGGAAAGGTGACAAGAAACCGAATCAGTCCGACAAGGGTGAGAATAAGTAGGGTAAGAAATTTGAATCTTCAAGGAGGTCGAGGAAGTGCAAGGCTTCGAAGAACTATGTTGTTACAGCACAAGCCAACCAGGTAGCTCCTAACTAGCCCGCACAACCACCCGCAAAGAAACAGTATGCTGGGAATGCACCGTTGTGCAACCGATGTAACAGTCATCACCAGCCGCAAGTTCAGTTTCGTTTTTATACCAACTGTGGGGATCTGGTCATCTTGCCAACACATGCCGTCTTCCCCTTAACCAAAACCAAGCTACACAAAACCCTTCTCAGCAACTTGCCCAACAGCATGCTCAACAACCAGCACAAGTTGCACGACCTTACTATCCTCCTGGTTCATGCTACAATTATGGGGATCTGACCCACTATCGAAATCAGTGTTCGAGGTTAGCTAACGCGAATCAGGCTCAGTCTCGCGGATGAGTCTTTAACATGAATGCAAACGAGGCGCGAGCAAACAACGAGGTGGTAAATGGTATGTTCTTTGTTAATAATTAGCCCGCTTCTGACCTTTTTTATTCGGGTGCCGATAAGAGTTTTGTGTCATTATCTTTTGAACCATTGCTTTAGATGACTAGAACAAAACTAGGAAAGCCTTTGACAGTAGAAGTTGCTAGTGGTGAACCCGTTGTTTTTTATTCTGTTCTTCGAAATTGTCAGTTGAACCTTAATAACCATCTTTTTCCTATCGACCTCACGCGAATGCAACTTGGAAGCTTTGATGTTATAGTAGGTATGGATTGGTTAGCTAAGTTCCATGCGGAAGTGATTTGTTTTGAGAAGATTGTCCGTATACCTCTTTCGTCTGGTGAGATCTTAGAGGTTCGTGGTGAGAAACCTGTTAGTAGTCTCAAACTCATGTCGTGTATTCAAGCTCAGAAGTATATACGAAAGAACTATGTTGCCTTCTTGACACATGTCGTAGAGGAGAAAGGAAAAGGTAAGTCAATTCAAGATATCCCTGTTGTTCGGGATTATTCTGAAGTTTTTCCTGAAGAATTACCTGGTTTACCCCCTGCATGCCAAGTTGAGTTTCGTATTGATCTTGTACCTGGTGCTAATCCTATTGCTAAATCTCTGTATCGTCTTGCACCGCCTGAGATGCAGGAATTATCTAAACAGCTTCAGGAGCTTTCTGACAAAGGTTTTATTCGTCCTAGCTTTTCACCTTGGGGTGCTCCCGTTCTTTTTGTTAAGAAGAAAGATGGATCTTTCAGAATGTGTATCAATTATCGTGAGCTTAACAAGCTTACCATCAAGAATCGTTATCCCCTACCTCGCATTGATGATCTCTTTGATCAGTTACAGGGCGCTACTTGTTTTTCAAAGATTGATCTACGTTTTAGGTATCATCAGCTTCGAGTGCTCGAGGAAGATATTCCCAAGACTGCATTCCGCACAAGATATGGGCACCATGAGTTCACTGTTATGCCATTCGGTTTGACTAATGCTCCTGCTGCTTTCATGGACTTGATGAATAGGGTTTGTAAGCCTTATTTGGACAAGTTCATCATCGTTTTCATTGATGAAATTTTGATTTATTCTAAGACGCGAGCCGATCATGAGCAACATTGTCACACCCCGACCACGTAAAACACCAAGTCGTGGTGGAAACGTTGGGGAGTGTCGTAACAGAATCATTGTTTCATAACCATGGATCAAATAGTTTTGTTTTATTGAATTAATGAACTCATTATTTTATTACAAATCAGATAAATACAAATATTGTCTTTCAAGTTTTAAAGTCACTAAGGCACGAGTCCATCCTATGTATATCATGCATCAACATTCATCACATAGCAGCACCTGAAACATGTGTAAAAATAGGTACGTCAGCATAAAAATGCATGTCAGATACATAGGTTTTATTAATGCAGGATTCATGACTTGAAAGTTTAAAAGAATGTTTAACAAAAAGTAGTCATGAACTTAAAAATGTTTTCTTTATAAATCATGCGAAAATTTATAAGAATGTTGATGATATAAAAGAATAATGCATAGATAATTAAATACCTAAGTAAAATGAGTTTTTTTTAAAATATGTTGTTTGTAAAACAATGTTCTGATAAAAAAAGGTTTGTAGTATATATAAAAATATACCTTGGTTTTAAGAAAGTCGAATGAGTAATATATTAAAATATATTTTAGTTCCAAAATAATTAAAACAGATAGTATATCAAATATACTTTAGTTGTCAAAATAATAGTTTTCAGTAGTATATCATAAGTATACTTTAGTTTTATAAATAACATATTAAGCTATGCTTTGGTTTTGTAAATAACATATCAAACAATGCTTTTGGTTTTGTAAATAACATATCAAACTATGCTTTTGGTTTTGTAAATATCATATCAAACTATGCTTTGGTTTTGTAAATAACATATTAACTATGTTTTAGTAATTAACAAAATATATGTTGGTTTTGTACATAGTATATCCAAATATACCTTGGTAAACAATATCACATATGGGAGCATATCAAACTATACTTTGGAAGTATAACAAAATATACAAAAAAATTGTGACTTAGAATTCATTCAAACCTTAGTGTATCAAACTACACCTTAGAGACTATAGAAATACCACAAAGGCAATCTCGATTTGGATAAAAATCGGTTTCTGACATTCCATACAACAGGAATGGGGTGTCTAATCCTATAGCGCTATACCATACTACCAATCGGTCTGGTGAATGTATAAAATAAGTACAATCCAACAATTAATTTTATAATCTTTGAAAAATTAGTGTTTAAACCATAAATAATCATTCAGTTTGTCAAAAGATAAATACTAACATGTATAATCAATTTATACTTTCAAATCATGAACATAACAAATAGGTACACATGTTTCACCCCAAAACATTGAAAACAGTAAAAGAGGGGACTATGTACTCACTTGAGGATGCTTAGAAGTCTTGAATAACAACCAAGCAAAGCTACAGGGATCACAGAATCAAACGACACCTAATATAGGTAACTATGTAAATAAATCAGACCTAAATTGGAAGATCGGATAGGATGAGGTTATGTAAACCAAATGAGTATTGGAACTCATATGATATGGTTTAACAAAGCCTACATACTAAATTGAAACCTAACCTAAGTGCTTACGACCCATTACGACCCGTTTAGGTAGCTTACGCTACTTTAACGAGTCGTTCGCGTAAAACGCGTTTGGACCGCCTAACTAGTCCTATGACAAGTATTATATGCCTCAATATGTCTAATAATGTTGCCTAATCAGTTTAGATGTCAAAATTTAGGTTACATATGCTTAAAATGAATTTATGCGTAAAAAGGGCATTTTGGTCATTTACCTAAGGCATATAAACTACCTATCATACAACTACTTAAACGAAGTGACCATAAGGTATAACCTCGGAAGGTTATTTCCTATGCAACTATGGTCACATAATATGCTTGGTCGGATCCTAATGATCGACCGCTACTTTAACGAGTCGTTCGCGTAAAACGCGTTTGGACCGCCTAACTAGTCCTATGACAAGTATTATATGCCTCAATATGTCTAATAATGTTGCCTAATCAGTTTAGATGTCAAAATTTAGGTTACATATGCTTAAAATGAATTTATGCGTAAAAAGGGCATTTTGGTCATTTACCTAAGGCATATAAACTACCTATCATACAACTACTTAAACGAAGTGACCATAAGGTATAACCTCGGAAGGTTATTTCCTATGCAACTATGGTCACATAATATGCTTGGTCGGATCCTAATGATCGACCAAGCGGGTCTAGTTCGAAAGTCTAAGCGGTTGTTTAGACCGCTTGACTTACTACTCTATACAAGCAGTAAACTAAAAGTGACGAGTTAAACATGTTAAAATATGTTTAACGTAGTTAGAAAACAAGTTTGATATCAAAACAAAGGGTTTTGATACCCAAGAATAGTTTGGTTGCAAAATACGCATAAACGCGCATTTTGACCGAAACCATGACTCGTCACTACACCTAATCAACGTGGTAATCCGTAGGTATAGTCAATAGGCACTATAACCATCGTGATTACGCTCTCGTTGCGAAGTTCAAACGAACTTCGTGTTGACCATAACCTGGTCAAAGCAGAAAGTCAGTTTGACTTTCGTGCTTAAAAATGCATAAAAGCACGAAAGAATACTTACAAAGGGTCCAAGCTAGGAGATTTGATCCAAAAATTCTCAGGTATGAAGCTTTGAGCTTCAACTTACAGAAAATTCAGATCAAGTGTGAGGAAAGAATGAAAATGAGTTGGGTTTATATAGATTTCGGTAAACTATTAGGATCGTTCATCGATAAACGAGCTTCGATCTTGGCCCTCCAAGTAGGCACAAGGTTTTCTAATACCATGGGACATGAAGTACCATCAAATACCAACCCAAGGTATTGAGAATTTTACATAAAAGCCCCTGAAATTCGACCAATTAGCTGAAAATTGTACTGCTGAAAAAGGGCGCTCTCGCGCCACACGCCAAGAGCACTTGGGTCTGGCGCATGGCATGAGGGAGCCTGTTTTTGCAAAAGTTTCATTTTTGGCAGAACAGGTCCCTGCATGCTATAAGGTTGATTTTCGGCACATTTAAGCCCCGTTAACCTCATTTCAAGTCTCCAAAATGAAGTTAAAGTATAGGGAACTTAAAATGTGCTCAAAAACATCTCAGATGTCGGTTCGTTTGGTCGTACGGTCGCGTTGTTCGGTTAATTACGACGAAACACGAATGGACGCGAAAAACGATCCAAATTACGCGACGAATGGAATTTTATCATGCCAATCACTAAAATAAAATATTTTAATGATTATATAAATTTTTGGATGTCCGGATGTATTCAGAACATAAGATATGCGCGAAAATGCAAACTTATGCGCTTTTTGACGCTTTTAGTCCCTGAATGACCAAAAAGTTTATTTTAGCACACCGAACCCCTCAAAGCCTATTTCTAAGCTATGTAAAGGATATTTAGGGCATCTTTAACTTATGGTCATGTTCTGGAATGTTTGTTACAGTACGAATCGGCATACTTTCGTAGTTTGTTGAAATTAGTCCCTATAAACGAATAAACTTGATTTCAACACACCAAACCTTCCAAAACTTATTTCTAAGTTATGTAAAGGTTATTTAAGGTATTTTAAGCCCATTTCACTATTCTGGGGTGTTTGTCACATTAAACTGACTATGTTTACGCATCAGTTCGCGTATAACTTCCCAGAAAGCGATTTAAAGCTCGAAATCGAACAAGAATTGATATGTGCAAATGATACACATATTTATACAAATCCCAAGTATGAAACACAATATTTCATTGGTTTGGTATTTGTTTGATGGTTGAAGTGACACAGGTGTCACAGTCTCCCCTACTCTAGGAAATTTCATCCCGAAATTTAATTTTAGAGGAAACCTGTGAAGACAACTGTGATTGTTTTGCTTTCAAACGAATCCTTCGTACCCTAAGTAAAAATCTGGGCTACGTTTATATTCTTAGCGAATTTTTCAACTGTCAAAGTGAAATCCTTGTAGTAACAAAACACGGAGTTTTGAACAACGGATAGAAGAACGTTTCCTTTGAAGACTAAATTAGGAAACTTGTGTGTGCTCGAAATTGGAGTCGGAGATTTTGGGATAAATTGACATTGGTCAAGGTCCAGGACTTCTAGTAACTTAAATAACGCTACGTTCGCAATGTAATAAGGAACACTTATATATAGAAATACCAGCGGCGTATCCACCATGTCCCTTTCTACATTGTTCCCGTTTCGTTATTCTCATCATTATAGGTATTAACACATGACAAAATTTGATGTGGTTTCTGTGCACTGAATTCCATAATTATGTATGCATCCATAATTACGTAATTCCTTGCACAATCTGCACAGTTCATTTCATAATGCGTAGGGGAAAAATCAATCGAATAAACATGAAGTGACTTGACTAGACCACCAAAGGATCTTTTTAACTAGATCAACGAACGATATTTTTAACTAGATCAACACATGATCTCCTTAACTAGACCATCGTACGATCTCCTTAAATAGACCACTGAAGGGATCTTTTCAGCTATATCATCACATGTTATTCCTAACCAGATTTTTGAATCAATCTTTTTAACTAGACCACTCAAGGGTCCAATTATAGAATAGTACTTTATAATCCAAGGGTCTTAACTATTACGTTGAAGCCCATTAAGGATTTAAGGTAGTACCTTTGGACATCCTACTATGAATCCATCATATGGAGATACGGAAGATTCTATGAGGATTTGGATAATGAATATTCAGATTACACAAAAACACAAGACATAAAGAAATCACATAGGCACATAATTGTTTATATTGGTTTACAAGTTGTAATTATTTTGTTAATTTTCTTGTTAATTGTGCATACGAGTATTTAAAGCATACCAGGAATCCAATTCGTGAAAATTCCATTTGGCACTTTAAACATCTTCAAGAATCTAATTATGAAGATAGGAAGATCTTAATAGGAATTCGGCTTTATTTCTTAAAAAGAAACGAGTATTTAAGATTTTCGGAGAGATCACAAGTGATCATAAAAATGACAGAACCACACGAGTAGTTTGTCTTGGTGTCGGCATCGAAGGGTTGTATCAAACATTCACACAATCGCATCAGCTTTGTAAAATAAAATTGAAACAACAAATTTTATTTATATAACAGCCGAATTGTCTTAAACGTCAAAAGATAACAACCAAGGAATTACAAAAGACTAATTGTTCACTGCTGCATCGTCGTTCGCGTTTGCCCCGTTTATGTTAAACACTCGTCCACGCCCTGGATTTGCGTTAACAAGTCTTGGGCAATTGTTTCGGTAGTGAGTAAGGTCACCACAGTTATAACACGACCCAAGAGGAAACTGTGCTTGGGCAGCAACAGGATTTGCAGCAGCTTGATTTGCATAATGGCGGGTATTGATCAAATGTCCCAATCGCCCACAGCGGGTACATTTGTGGCACTTCACTTGCTCCAGATGATGACAGTTGCATTTGTTGCACAAAGGTGCGGTACCAACATAATTTTTCCTTGTATGAGGTTGTGCTGGCTGGTTAGGTGCAACCTGATTGTTCTGAGCAGTTATGGCGCAGTTTTGAGAAGCCTTACGCTTCTTCTTTTTGGGTGTCTCAGCCTGTTTATCCTTTGGTTCTTCTGGTGCAGACTTGTCAGATGGTTTCGGGTCGCCCTTTTGGAAAAGCTTACCCTTCCTGATCTGGGACTCAGTCAGAGTAGCAGACAATTCAATGGCCTGTCTAACGGTAGTAGGGTTGCTGCCAGTAACGATATCCTGAACTAAGTCAGGAAGACCATCAATGTATTTTTCAATCGCCTTTTTCCACAGGCATAACCATGGCAAGACACAACAGTCTCAGTTCCTCATAACGGTCAGTGTAGGCTCGATGTTCACCGCTGTCTTGCTTTAAATCATCGAATTCCCTTTCCAACGCTCTAAGCTCATGACGAGGAAAGAACTCCTTCATCATTAGAGCTCGAAGCTCTTCCCAAGTTTGAGCTAGTGCCACATCAGCACCCTATCACGCATCACGCCGTTCCACAATGTAAGAGCACGCTTCTTGAACACACTGGATGCAAACTCAACCTTACGCTCATTCGGACACTACACATGTCTGAATGTGCTCTCCATACTTTCGAACCATTACAGGAGCGCGGTTGCTCCTTGAGACCCAGAAAAATTTAACGGTTTAGCCGAATTGAGAGTCTTGAAATTACACTAGGTGTTGTTGTTGTTATTGTTGTTATATAACTGATGGATCTGGGTTACTACGCCCGGAAGCACTGCAACCATTTGCTGAGCGACAAGGGCTGCGACTTCTTCATTAGTTACGGGTTGTGCATCTCGTCGAGGAGGCATTGTCTAAAAGGAACAAGGAAACATGGGAGAAAACAAGTTAAATGACATTGGGTAAGAATAAAATGCTGCAATTACTGATAAAAAGGGCATGGATGATGGTCATTAGTTCGAACCACGAAGCAAACAAACGTCACACAAAAGCTGAATCAAAGTTAATAGGTCCTCATAATGTATTGCGAAGACATGCTTTAGCCTATAAGTGGATACTCATCCCAAGAGTTCCTAGGTAAGAGTGACTGGTCCGATTATGTGGATTTGTACGAACACTCTAGCCTTAGACAGAAAACTCAGGATACAGGCACCCACCCTTCCAGATTGCACGTGTTCACATTAATAAGACCCAAACTTTGATGAGATTTTGAAAACTTAGAGGGTTCAAAACCTAGTAATCAATCATCCTAGAACAGATGATTTGTTTTCAAAGCGGATTCGAAATTTGTGTTCTTATTTTGGTTGCCACCTAAAGATAGGCGACGGTATTGTTTTAAGACTAAACACAAGATAACTTGTGTTAGGGTCCTAGGAAGGTTATAGTCTAGGCCAAAACATTACTAATAACCTAATTCCCTATAGCCATTGGCTCTGATACCAACTTTTCTGTCACACCCCGACCACGTAAAATAACAAATCGTGGCGGAAACATCGAGGAGTCTCGTAACAGAATCATTGTTTCATAACCATGGATCAAATATTTTTGTTTTATTGAATTAATGAACTCATTATTTTATTACAAATCATATAAATACAAATATTGTCTTTCAAGTTTTAAAGTCGCTAAGGCACGAGTCCATCCTATGTATATCATGCATCAACAATCATCACATAGCAGCACCTAAAACATGTGTAAAAATAGGTACGTCAGCATAAAAATGCCTGTGAGATACATAGGTTTTATTAATGCAGGATTCATGACTTGAAAGTTTAAAAGAATGTTTAACAAAAAGTAGACATGAACTTAAAAATATTTTCTTTATAAATCATGCGGAAATTTATAAGAATTTTGATGATATAAAAGAATAATGCATAGATAATTAAATACCCAAGTAAAATGAGTTTGTATAAAATATGTTGTTTGTAAAACAATGTTTTGATAAAAAAGGTTTGTTGTATATATAAAAATATACCTTGGTTTTAAGAAAGTCGAGTGAGTAATATATTAAAATATATTTTAGTTCCAAAATAATTAAACAGATAGTATATCAAATATACTTTAGTTGTCAAAATAATAGTTTTCAGTAGTATATCATAAGTATACTTTAGTTTTATAAATAACATATTAAGCTATGCTTTGGTTTTGTAAATAACATATCAAACTATGCTTTTGGTTTTGTAAATAACATATCAAACTATGCTTTGGTTTTGTAAATAACATATTAACTATGTTTTTGTAATTAACAAAATATATGTTGGTTTTGTACATAGTATATCCAAATATACCTTGGTAAACAATATCACATATGGGAGCATATCAAACTATACTTTGGAAGTATAACAAAATATACAAAAAAAAATGTGATTTAGAATTCATTCAAACCTTAGTGTATCAAACTACACCTTAGAGACTATAGAAATACAACAAACGCAATCTCTATTTGGATAAAAATCGGTTTCTGACATTCCATACAACAGGAATGGGGTGTCTAATCCTATAGCGCTATATGTTACACCTGGGTCACTGCGACCATCAAACAAATACCAAGCCAATGAAATATTGTATTTCATACTTGGGATCTGTATAAATATGTGTATCTTTTGCACATATCAATTCTTGTTCGATTTCAAGCTCTAAATCGCTTTCTGGAAGGTTATACGCGCACTGATGCGTAAATATAACCAGTTTAATGCAACGAACACTCCGGAATAGTGAAATAGGCTTAACATACCTTAAGTAACCTTTACATAACTTAGAAATAAGTTTTGAAGGCTTTAGTATGGCAAAATCAAGTTAAATCGCCTACAGGGACCAAATTTGACAAACTGCGAAAGTATGCCAATTTGAACTGTAACAAACATTCCGGAACATGATCATAAGTTAAACATACCATAAATATCCTTTACATAGCTTAGAAATAGGCTTTGAGGGGTTCGGTATGCTAAAATAAACTTCTGGGTCATTCAGGGACTAAAAGCGTCAAAAAGTGCATAAGTTTGCTCTTTCGCGCATAACTTACGCTCTGAAGACATCCGGACATCCAAAAATTTATGTAAGCACTAAAATATTTTATTTTAGTGTTTGGCGTAAGAAAAATCCATTCGTCACGCCATTTGGATCGTTTTTCGCGCTTATGCACATTCCATCGTTATTAAGCGAACATCGCGATTGTACGGTCAAACGAACCGACATCCGAGATATTTTTGAGCACATTTTAAGTTCCCTATACTTTAAATTCATTTTAGAGCTTTGAAATGGGGTTAACGGGGCTTAAACGTGTCAAAAATGCATCAAATAGCAAGTTTGGAGCTTCAGGGGCCTGTTCTGCCATTTTTCAAACTTTCTGGTCTGCAAGTCCTTGCGCACCTCAATGTTTTTAGTGTTACGGTGCGCAAGCAGGGGTCAGATGTAGAAACTTGTTTTTAACAGCCTGTTTCCACCCCTTAAACACCCCAAAGGCCAATGCCACTTGTCAATAACTGGTGGTGGGGGGCAAAATGATGCACCATAACATTCCAACACTTGTTCGGATGGGATTCGATCACGTTATTCGAGAAACGATCTTAAGGGCTCTCCAAAAACTATAAATACCCATCCATCCCCATTGCAAAACCCACTTGAAATCTGAGTTTTTCTCTAAGTGGTTGTGTTTATACACTTCCTACCTGAGATTACTTGGAAATCAATCTTGTTGGGACCCTTTGTAAGTGTTCCTTCGTTCTTTTATTGCTTTTCGAGTCCAAAAGTCAAACTTTGTTTGACTTTTTGAATTGACCAGTTTATGGTCAATGCGAAGTTCGTTTGAACTTCATAACGTGAGCGTGATCACAATGGTTATAGTCCTTAGTGACTATACCTACTGATTACCACGTTATCTAGGCTCAGTGACGAGTCGTAGTTTCGGCCAAAATGCGCATTCTCGCGTATTTTGTAACCAAACTACTCATAGGTATCAAAACCGTTTGTTTTGATACCAAACCTGTTTTCTAAACTTAAGCTGGTCACTTTTAGTTTAGTGCTTATATAGGGTCGTAAGGTAAGCGATCTAAACAATCGCTTATACTTTCGAACCCGACCCGTTTGGTCGATCATTAGGATCCGACCAAGCACATTAGGTGACCATAGTATATAGGGAATAACCTTCCGAGGTTATACCTTATGGTCGCTTCGTTTAAGTAGTTGTATGATAGGTAGTTTATGTGCCTTAGGTAAATTACCAAAATACCCCTTTGATGCCAAAATTCATTTTAAACATATGTAACATAACTTTTGATATCTAAACTGATTTGGCAACAATATTAGACATGTTGAGGCATATTTTACTTATCATAGGACTAGTTAGGCATCCCGAACGCGTTTTACGCGAACGACGCGTTAAAGTAGCATAAGCTACCTAAACGGGTCGTAATGGGTCGTAAGTACTTAGGTTAGGTTTCATTTAGTATGTAGGCTTTGTTAAACCATATGACACGAGTCTCTATACTCGTTTGGTTTACGAACCCTCATTCTATCCAATCCTCCGATTTAGGTCCGGTTTATTAACATAGTTACCTATATTAGGTGTCGTTTGATTCCGTGATCTCTAGCATTGCTTGGTGGTTATCTTAGGACTTCTGAGCAATCTCAAGTGAGTACATAGACCCCTCTTTTACTGTTTTCCAAATTGTTTTGGGGTGGAACACATGTGCCTACTTGTTACTTTCATGCTTTCCTATTTTCACATCATATACTTGCTATGTTCATTAGTACATTTATAGTACATGATTTCATTGTGTTTTATCCTATGTATGCCCATTGTGTGCGTACTTAGTACATTATTTTACATTACATTTCATGCTATGTATGTCCATTGTGTGCATACTTAGTACATTGTTTTACATTTCATTTCATGCTATGTATGTCCATTGTGTGCATACTTAGTACATCACTTTACAATACATTTCATGCTATGTACGCCCATTGTGTGCATACTTAGTACATTGTTTTACATTACACTTATGCTATGTATGTCCATTACGTGCATACTTAGTACATTGTTTTACATTACACTTATGCTATGTATGTCCATTACGTGCATACTTAGTACATTGTTTTACATTGCATTTCTGTTGCATATGCTCATCCAGCATATGAACACATTATACTACATTTTGAACCGTTGTAACCATTTGACTATGTGAACCGTCGTAACCCTTTGATTATATGAACCGTTTGTTGTCACACCCTGGCTTTGCGGAAGCGTGGTAAATTTTGGTGTGACTTCTTAATACCATAGCTTAATCATACCAAAGCTATATGAGTTAAAAACATGCAAGATCATCCATTAAGTTTTGAAAATCAAACACAATACCATTGTTTTAACATACCCTGACTACCATAATCTTGTTCAACAACCATTACAAACTGAAACATAACATAAACATGGTTTAAGGACTGTGTCTTGTCCAGGAAAGAGACACATCCCCTAAACCCCGGATGACCTTCGAAACTAGTGCAGCGGAAAACGTGCCATACCGTGCCAGATCTCGTTAATTTCCTGAAATACATGTAAGTTGAAAAATCAACAATAATGTTGAGCGAGTTCATGTGCAAGTGAGTAAGTAAAACACTTGTAAGTATAAAAGTTTCCTGGTATGTAGCAGTGTAAGAGGACTTGTGATCACCAATGGTTTGCAAGGCCATTAGCATGTTGTGAAATGCAAGTAGGTAGACACAACCCTAGCCGATTTTTGCGTTGGGTACCAAGTCACTCCAGGTCCGTTCTGTTGGTCCTCCGAGAGGTCCGTTCTGTTGGGCCTAGAGCTGGGCTCGCTACACCCAGATAGATCTACCGCTCGAGTCCCTCGGTGTTCTAACTACCCATTCACATGATCTAAACCTCCTTACGTTAATCATACCGTGTATAAAGTACTTGTAAACAAAGTAACATGTATTTCACCCCCGCAGTTAAGAAAACTGAAAACAGTTAGAGAAAAGGGGGACATGAACTCACAGTGAATGCGCGTCTCTACCAAGTGTCTCCAATACAGTAAGCTGTGCAACGACCTACAAGTGCTAATTCTATTAGACGGACGGCCGTGCTTTAGCTTTATAGTTTAAGTCTTTGGGAAATAGTTAGACAACTATTTTGTGTTTATGTTCAGTATACACTTGGTAGTTAAACTTCTTCCCAAGGATGGGGGATACAATACATGTGCGTAAGTTACGTTTTATTAGTCGTGTGGTAATGTAATTACCGGTGTAACTTATATGTTTGTGGAAGCGTTCGTAAAGTTTTGGAATCATTAACGCTTGTAAATATTATTTTTACTCTAAAATAATATTTATGTATTTTCACAAAATAATCATAAACAGTGTTGTGACAAATATATTTATCACGTTAGTTTTTGTGAAAATCCCACCTCCGAATATTTAGTAAAATATAGTGCTGGCGAAATTTATGTTTCGAAATATGTCCAAAAGTAGTTCTAACACTTGTTGTGTAAATAAGCCTAAGTGTTAGGTTTTTAGAAAATTTCGCCAGAGTTTCCTCTGTAACTGGAGGTGGCCACGCTTTCAAGCGTATCATTTTCTTTTAACAAATCAATTCAACAACTTCTTTATTCAAACAAACAATTTCCGACACATCAAACTAGTCGATAAGTATGTAAATCGCATAATCGCATGAACTTGCAGTTTTTCCGAATCTATAGTGTAAATCCCCTTTATATATGTAGATCTTTATGTAAAGTAACTTTGACCTCGTAAAAACCCCGTGTTTAGAGAAATCCGTCTTTACAACTTCTAGTCATTTTTCCCAAAAATAGTTATTTGTCGAATCTTTTCGTTTCACAAGTGTTTACACACTTGTGGTTTATAAAAGTATCACATTTGTTAGTGTAAGATCCTTTCTTTAAAATACATGGTTTCTTTAATGTGTGGTTCTTCAAAAATACCACTTGCAGATACGTAGATCCGCTAGTTTTAAACACCATTGTACCGGTTAAATCACTTTTACACAAGTAACATATTTCTACACAAGTTCATGTATCTTGTGTGGTAGAGTTTCACTTTTTAACCCTCGTGTTAAACAAAAACGAGCTTATGTGAAGATCCATGATCTTACAAAGTCGGGTTAAACGGTGATCCGAGCTACCACATCATAGATCGGGTCTCAAAAATCACAAATCCCAAATACTACAACTTTTACACAAGTTATGAGCTATTAACCACCACTTTTATAGTTTTTACTAGACTTTAATGCTTCGAAATGTAAGTTATCGATATTTAACCGACAATATTCCTTTTAACCACCTTAGATAAGCTTAAAAACAAGTTTTAAGTGTTATACCTCTAGCTCAAGGCTAGGGAAGATTCTTGACGAAAACGAGGTGGATAAAAGCTAACGGTAGAGGTCCTTCGCGTTCCGAGTGCACCAAAGCTCCTAATACGTGATCCTTGAAGTGTGTATGTTGTTGGAATGCTAGAACAAGAACTGAAAATGATGGGTAAGGGGGGTGGGGTGTTCGGCCGAGAGGTAGAGAGCAAGAGGGAGAGAGTTTTGTTTGGTGATTTGTGATGAAAGATTATGTGTGATAATCCTTAGAACTTATAGGCAAATTAGAGTGTATTACCCAATGGGTTTTATGTCACAAGGATACTAAACATCCAAGATTTAATAAGATCACAAGTACAAGTGTGTCTCCCCAAGGTTAGGGGACGGTTATGATGGGAGGGGGGGGGGGGGGGGGTTGGTTCGATTTTAACTAGTAATTAGGGGGTTTAGTTTGGTTAAATAAGTTAACTAAGTGTTTAACTTAGTTAGTTAATATATAGCGTGTTATAACGGGTGTTAGGGTAATCAGAGACCCTAACTAGCTCAGAAAAATATAAATAGTGAAAATAGTAATATTTTCATGTTCCGGGTAAAGTCCGGGTGTCCGGTTGGATAGTAATCCGTTAAAGCGTTACAAAAGCTTTAAAGTGTCGTTATTGTTACTTTTAGTGACACAATTTGTTTTCCCGACACTTTAGAAAGTGTCTAGTGTTATTTTCTCATGTTCTGGCACTTTACTAGTCAGCTAGAAGCTGGATTAATTATTAAAGTGCTGTGTTTGGTACTTAAAGTACGTTTTTGGCACATCCGAATCAGTGTATCTTATTCCTAGAGACGCAGTACCACAACCCTTATATCCCTACACTCACTACCAGTGTAGCCAAAATATTTGAGGCTCTTAACAGGCCTTAGAGGCAGTGTCTGCCTGATGCTGGTTATATCAGCATGTTCACTGTGTATCCGTTTAGTGCTACTGTGCTTTTTGTGCATCATGTTTGTCACTAGGGTTCAGCATGTAAATAATGTAGTGACAGCAAGCAAGTATGATGCAAGTAAGTTCATGTATCAGTATTCAAGTAGCAGTTCATCAGCTAGTTCAAACAAGCACAGTAATTAAGCTGTAATTAATCAGTAATTAAGTTGTACGGATACCTGGTTTAGTGCGGGTTGTCACATTTGTAACTATTAAACCGTGTGAACTAGTTGTATCTGTTGAAATGATTTACATTTGACAATAGACATTTGACTATACATAAACATATTTACAATTGTTAAACATTTCATCTTGATGGTTTGGTTTGAGTAAGTGATTTAAGTAATGAGCCGTATGTAATATGATACAAGCACGGTGGATACGCCGCTGGTACTTCCTATATATAAGTGTTTGTATGATATCACATATTGTAGCGTTATTTGAATCATTTCAATTTGAGACATATAACATTTTATACAAATAACTTACTTTTCACAAGACATTGATTTACAAACAACTGATCTTATACAAACTCATTTTACTGGTTATTCATTTAACCATACATTATTCTCTTATTTATACATATCATATGATCTTATCATTTTTCAAACGATTTACAAGACAAAGCAAATTACAAGGTTCATGACTAAACATTTTCTCAAACATAAGTCATGAATTCTGTTTTCACAAAACCTATGTATCTCACAGTCATTTTTATGCTGACGTAGCTATTTTCACATGTTTTTCAGGAGTTGATGCATAGGACTTATCGAGACATACTTAGGCGGACCTGTGCCTTAGTGACTTAAAACGAGAGAAGAACTAGTTAATTTTTGTTATGTACGCTTTGTTTCTTGTTTAAAACAATGTAACTGTCTTATTTGATTAATAAAACATAACTTTAATTTCCATGGTTGTGAAACAATTAATTCTGTTACAACACTCCCCGACGTTTCCGCCACGTTTTGTATGTTCTACGTGGTCGGGGTGTGACAGAAAAGTTGGTATCAGAGCTCATGGTTATAGAGAATTAGGTTATTAGTAATGCTTTGACCTAGTCTATAACCTTCCTAGGACCCTAACGCGAGTTTACTTGCGTTTAGTCATAAAACAATACCGTCACCTATCCTTAGGCGACGACCACAACAAGAACATAAATTTCAAAACCGCTTTGAAAACTAATCATCTGTTCTAGGATGATTGATTACTAGGTTTTGAACCCTCTGTTATAAGGTTTTGAACCCCTTTGAATTTTCAAAACTCTCGTCAAAGTTTTGGGTCCTAAATAGTGTGAACACGTGCAAACTGGAAGAGTGAATGCCTGTACCCTGGGTTTTCTGTCTAAGGCTAGAGTGTTCGTACAAATCCACATAATCGGACCAGTCACTCTTACCTGGGAACTCTTGGGGTGAGTGTCCACTTATAGGCGAGCATGTCTTCGCGATACACTATGAGGATCTATTTGCTTTGATTCAGCCTTTGTGTTGTTTGTTTGCTTCGTGGTTCAAACAAATGACCATCAACCATGATTATGGTCGGTAATTGTAACATCCTATTCTTACCCAATGCCATTTCATTTGTTTTCTCTCTTGTTTCCCTTTTTTTTTAGAATGCCTCCTCGACGCGAAAATCCGGTATCTATTGAAGAGCTGGCAGCTGTCATTACACAGCAAATGACTGTTGCAATCCCGAACATCGTTGCTCAATGTCACCAAGCTCTCAACAACAATAATGCCCCCTGCAATTTCAAGACGTTCAACTCGGCTAAGCCATCAAAGTTTTCTGGGTCTCATGGAGCGACTGCACTTCTGCAATGGTTCGAGAGTTTAGAGAGCACCTTCAGACATGTTCAATGTCCAAATAAGCGAAAGGTAGATTTCGCATCTAGTGTCTTTGAGAAACGAGCTTTGACTTGGTGGAACAGTGTGATGAGAGATAGGGGTGCCGAAGTGGCACTGGCTCAAACGTGGCAAGAACTTCGAGCACTAATGATGAAGGAATTCTGTCCTCATCACGAGATCAGAGCCTTGGAAAGGGAATTCGACGATCTTAAGCAAGACAGCGGTGAACATCGAGCATACACTGATCGATATGAGGAGCTGAGCCTGTTGTGTCCTACCATGGTTACGCCTTTGGATACGGCGATCGAAAAATACATTGATGGTCTCCCTGACTCAGTTCAGGACATTGTTACTGGTAGTAACCCCACTACGGTTAGGCAGGCCATTGAGCTATCTGCAACCTTGACTGAATCTCAAATCAGGAAAGGTAAACTTTTTCGAAAAAGTGACAAGAAACCAATTGAGGAATCAAAGACCATGGATGAACAGACTGAATTCCCTAAGAGGTCAAAGAAGCGAAAGGCTTCTCAGAACTTCGCCATGGTTACTCACAATGGTCAAGCCGTCCCCAACCAACCTGCTCAACCCCCTGCTAGGAAGCCATACAATGGAACTTCACCCTTGTGCAACCAATGTAACCTTCATCATCATGCTAGTGTGAAGTGCCGCGAATGCCAAATTTGTGGACGTAAAGGTCATGCAGGAAAAGTTTGCGTAGCAGCAGTTGCACCAAATCAAGCTGACAATAATCCTGCTCAAGCTCGCTTTCCACCTGGTTCTTGCTACAATTGTGGCGAAATGGGTCATTTCCGAAGAAATTGCCCAAAGCTTGCTAATGCTAATCCAGCACAGGGATGAGCATCTGACCGACTAGAAGACAACACCCTTTAGAAATAATTACGTCTTATGTATTATTTTCTTTTGTTGTCAAGGTCCATGAAACAGTTGTTATCATTGTTTATAAATAAATCTTTTATTTACATTGCAATGTATTTATGTGGTTGTATGTATAAACAACATATCTCTTACAATACCGACAGTCAAGGAATCGTATTCCTTGAAAAGCAAACTACCCCCAAATAATTTTTCTATTTTATGATCTCTTGCGTTTTCCACGAAATTCCTAAGTACCCGTTTCTTCCAAGGAAACGAAGTACAAGGCGCAAGTTACAACACTGGACGAATACCCAAAGTACCACTATAAATCCTTAATAAGGGTACTTAAGGATATTTCCGTAAATCCTAAAATTTTTGTGTTCCTTAATTCGAATATTACGTTTCTTTGAAAACAAAATCGAATTTTGGGAGATCATCCTATCTTTTCAGATAGATCCCAGAGGACATTGAAGTCCAGCGACTGGTTTCCTGGTGTACTTTGAATATCCATATTCAATCACTAACAAGTTAATAACAAATTAATAACTGAGTTAAGCAACTATGTGATTATGTGCTTATGTGTTCCCTTTTATGTTTTTGGTGTAATCCAAGCATTTGTTATCTAAAATCCTTAATGGACTTCTACGTTGTAGTTAAGTCCCTTGGGTTATAAAGTACTACCCCATAATTAGACCCCTTGAGTGGTCTAGTTAAAGAGATTGATCCAAAAATCTGGTTAGGAACATCATGTGATGATATAGCTGAAAGGACTCCTTGGTGGCCTAATTAAAAAGATCATTTGTCGATCTAATTAAAAGGACCCTATGGTAGTCTAGTCACCCTCATCACAGATTTGATTTTCTTCCCCTAAACATTACAAGATAAACTGTGAGGACTGTGCAAGGAATTACGTAATTATGGATGCATACATAATTATGGAATTTAGTGCATAGAAACCACAGCGAGCTTTGTCATGTGCCTAGAAGTTAACTCTATTCATTTCCGTTTCTGAGGAAGCACCCGTTGAAAATGACCCCGTTTGTTCATTTTTGTTTCTGAAGATTGTCCGTTGAGGAAATGAATATCCGTTTGATTATCCTTTTCATTTCCATTTCTGATGAAGCACCCGTTGAAAATGACTCCGTCAGTTCATTTCCGTTTCTGAAGATTGTCCGTTGAGGAAATGAATATCCGTTTGATTATCCTTTTCATTTCCATTTCTGATGAAGCACCCGTTGAAAATGACTCCATCGGTTCATTTTTCATTTCTGAAGATTGTCCGTTGAGGAAATGAATATCCGTTTGTCTATCATTTTCATTTCCATTTCTGATGAAGCACCCGTTGAAAAGGACTCCGTCAGTTCATTTTTCGTTTCTGAAGATTGTCCGTTGAGGAAATGAATATCCGTTTGTCTATCATTTTCATTTCCATTTCTGATGAAGCACCCGTTGAAAATGACTCCGTCAGTTCATTTTTCGTTTCTGAAGATTGTCCGTTGAGGAAATGTGACGTGTGCGTATATATACATAATTTTGCAATGAAATTACACACGATTCGGTTTTAAATTTATAAAAGTGATTATTACTATAACATCAAAACACACACGAAAGAGGCAAGTGTACCCCGTCATATATGTATTAAAGTATCGGTAAGAACCCAGTATCGATCCAAGGAAATGGGCGGAGAAATAATACTAGACCTTTGTCACTAAACTACCGGTAAAAACATAAGTTTTGTGATTTTTAATAAACTAAAGTAAGCATAAACAAATACTTATAAATCAAAGTAAATAATAGAGAAATAGCCTTGCGTAATACACAACCCAAGTATGTCAACTAAGTCGGTTTTGGCACTAGAAGCATTCGGTCAATTTTCCATTTTAAGACAATTAGTATCCCTTTCGGGAATTCTAACATGACAATCATTCGGAAAGTTAAAACGATAAACACACTTTAACCACCTAAAATTGTTCTTTAACGTGCAATTGATAAATGTCTATGAAAATCTCTTAAAAATAAGTTAGTCATCCGTTAGGAGTTTTCTAACCGCACTTAATCAAGGAAAGCGACACCGATAAACACAATGCAACCACCGAGACAAGCATAAACTAGATTAAATCACAACCGAGTTCATTTTACAAATCTTGCACAATAATTCACCAAGATAGCAATTTTGGCCTAAACTACTAACTAAGCTAACAAATCATGGCAATAATTTATAACGACTCCATCTAACCCGTTAAGGTCCTTATGTGACGGCAAGCTCTCTTGATTAACAATAATTACATTTTATTAAATCACTAACCATTTCTAGTATCATGATGCACACATTTAAACCAAGCTAAACTAGTTAACCAAGTTCAAAGTTTACTAATACAAGATTAATTAAGCTTCATTTTTCAACTATCTTAACTAACCAAATACCAATCATCCAACACAATTACTTATAATCAAGAAATCAATATCAATAACAAGGTTGCAAACTAATCATCAAAGATTATCATAGAAAATACTTCCAAGTGTCATTACAAACAAAGATTAACATACTAATGGCTATAATCAAGCAAGGGATTGTTGTGTTTTTGCCCAAAGGCTACAATAATACATAAACATTAATCTAAATGCTTGAAAGATTAACAAAATCATGGAAAGATTAGAAAACCAAACCATAAACAAGCATAAGATTAAGAATCTGGAAGATAACGAAGCTAATCGGCACAATGTGGCTTGAATCCGGGTGAAAGCAGAAGCCTCCGGAGCCTGAAAATCGCCAGAATCGCTTCCAAAATGTCCAGAATTCCGAACAGAATGTTTCTGCAAGTTTTTTATATAATTTCGATTTCGCACGGTCGTGCGTCCTGTTGCACGACTGTGCACTTTTTGCATTTTTGGAGGTATGGTGCACCATACCGCATGACGTCATCAGATCTTGACCAGATTCGATCTCGCACGGGCGTGCCATGTGGTGCACGGGCGTGCATCACCGAGATGGGCCTTGTTGTCGCATCCGCACGGGGGTGCGACCATTCGCACGGGGGTGCATCACCGAGATGGGCCTTGTTGTCCCATCCGCACGGGGGTGCGACCATTCGCACGGGGGTGCATCACCGAGATGAGCTTTGTTGTCGCATCCGCACGGGGGTGCCACCAGTCGCACGAGGGTGCGACTTGCCCAGGTCAGAATTTTCCACAGAATGTTCGCAGTTCAGCCGTTTCGCCCGGAAAATCCTCGTTTTCACTATCATCTTGTCTGGTATGCTGTTTTAGGCCTGTAAACAAAAGTATACTTGATTAAGTATCCGAATGACGGTTTTACGGCCGAAAACGCATAAAATGGGGATAAAATGGGGGACTAAAATATGTATAAATTAGTGAATATCAAATCTCCCCACACTTGAACCTTGCTTGTCCTCAAGCAAGCTAAAATAAAATGCAATAAAAGATAGAAACTGACAAGAACGATAATTTACAAACTATTTATTGAAACAACTACAAACGGTTAGCCGGTTTTTCGAAAGACAACTTCAAATGAATCAAACCAAACAAGCATATGCAAATATATAGCGATAACCAAAAAGCCGTGACTCACTTTCAATTGACTTAACATGCTAATCTTCACACAACTCACAATGTTCACACACACTCGGTTTTATTTGTGAAACATACATAAAATGTGTATGTGCAAACACTCAATGCCTCGTCAATGAAATGTGTAATATCATAAGCTTGTCATAAGATCTCGTCTCCACCAACTAACATGCGAAAAAGTGCAAATCAAGAGGACTTTACGGGGTGTAACGTTAGGCTTGGGCGAAGGGTATGGAAATGGAAATTTAAAGTGGCGAAATGGTTAAAACTCGGTAATATGTTTAACAAGCGCAATACATTAAAACTATACATACATACGCCTTAAAAAGGCGACTTTTGCGATAACGAGCGCATCAACGAAATTTCATCAATTTAGCATTCAAAATTGCTCGAATTTTGTCGACTTCACCCTATTTTAGGGTGTTTTATTTTCTGTTTCTGTTTCTGTTTTTTTTTTTTTTTTTTTTTTTTTTTTTTACATACTAACGAATTTGTACAATAAACAATAACAAGCGCTAGTTAAACGATTATTTTGACCGAGTTTCAACACTAAAAGGTTTAAAACATAAAAAGGCTAAATATGGCTAAGTGGGCGATAATAATGGGTAGACAAAGGTAAACGGGAAGTCTCAACATGGTTCATCCTAAAGGGCAACGTAGGGTAAACGGGAAACACAACACAAAGAACAAGGTTAACAACAAAGGGGTAATCTAAGTGCCTCTATCACTTCTACACAATTCCGCAAGTTCATGGTCTTAACAAGCATACTAGTGACAAGTTCTAAATTACACATAACATCCGGCTCACTCCTATATCCGAAATGAACAAATATATAACAATATCAAGGCTCAAATATGCTCACGTAACGTAAGGAATAGGTAAAAGTGTGAAAACTATCATGCAAGTCTTTCTTTGTTTGTCACGCTTTCCGGTTTCCTTTTTCAAAAATATTTTTGCTTGTCGAGTTTTTATCAAGTCCGAAGCTTTCTAAAACACAACCAGCCGGTTTATTTACTAAAATATATACAAAATACAGGTATTTTTGAATGATTTTCCTGATTTTCTGATTTTTTTTTATATAATGAGGACAAACAAAGTTAACAAAGTTAACCCCCTCCCCACACTTGAACTTCGCATTGTCCCCAATGCGAGACCCGAAATATAGAGAAAAGGATAATAGTATTCCCCTCAAGATGATGTTGATGCAACGAGACTTCCGAAGCTGTATCTGCCACGTGCTCCGGTCCAAGATTTGATACCCAAAACCTACAAGTATGTCACATGTGCACCAAAACAGAACAGAAACAGAAAAAACAAAAATAAACCATAATGTACATACATATAAGACTAACATCCAAATAAATACAAGACATAAAGTAAATTGTCTGAAAATAAAATACAATCCGAGGGTGTTTGAAATAGTAGCCAAAATGAACACCCGATAAATACACTACTAAAAGACAGAACTTTTTTTTTAAATGCCCCTGACCATGCGCACGGTAGTGCTGATTTTCGCACGGGCGTTCGGATCCGATGTTGACCCATTCTAGCACGTTGACCTCGGTAATGCACGGGGGTGCGACTCGAGGTGCAGGCCAGCCCGAAATCGCACGGGCGTGCGACCCATGGCACGGCCGTGCGAGATCTACAGACATGTCTGTTAACTGCAGAATGCAGTTTCAGCGTCCGAATCGACCATTTTCGCCAATTTTACCATTCGCACGCTGTTATAACATTATCTCAACCTAGACCCTACGCTCGGCACGTTTAAAAACTGTACAAACTAACGAAATCTACCAAACACACCTAAATTACTCTAAAACGACAAAAGCACAAAAAAAAAACGATTTTACCCCTAAAGCGCTTAAGTCGCTCTTGCTACATTTTAAATCACTAGTCAGTAGCGTAGACTCATGCTAATTTTTTGTCGGCGAGTCGATAGCAAGACTCATGCTAAATTTTTGTCGGCGAGTCGATAGCAAGACTCAAGCTAAATTTTTGTCGGCGAGTCGATAGCAAGACTCAAGCTAAATTTTTGTCGGCGAGTCGATAGCAAGACTCATGTCCCCACACTTGTTACATGTGCGGGTCATTACCACGCCCCCCGTTTTTTTTTGCTGAAAAGAAACAGAATATTATTTTAAATGGGCTGAAAATTTTATAAAAAAAAATTGAAAATTTGCCCGAAATTTTATAAAAATCAATACAATGAAAATAATCAAATCGGCTAATACAAAAATGATTTTAAGGTGCCGAAAACCCAAAGAATAAATGAATAAATAAATCCGGATCGAATAAATAAATGGAACAAAAAATTTACAAGTGTACAAAAGAATCTCGAAAATGAATAAAATGAATTAAAAGCAAGAAATATTAACAAATAAATAAACAAATAAATAATCAAGAAAGTATACACAAATATTAACAAGTATATACGCCGATAACACAATGACTCGGGTCGTTCCTAAAACTCGCCATTTCCCCGGCAACGACGCCAAAAACTTGACGTGTGCGTATATATACATAATTTTGCAATGAAATTACACACGATTCGGTTTTAAATTTATAAAAGTGATTATTACTTTAACATCAAAACACACACGAAAGAGGCAAGTGTAGCCCGTCATATATGTAGTAAAGTATCGGTAAGAACCAAGTATCGATCCAAAGAAATGGGCGGAGAAATAATAATAGACCTTTGTCACTAAACTACCGGTAAAAACATAAGTTTTGTGATTTTTAATAAACTAAAGTAAGCATAAACAAATAATTATAAAACATAGTAAATAATAGATAAATAGCCTTGCTTAATACACAACCCAAGTATGTCAACTAAGTCGGTTTTGGCACTAGAAGCTGATGTATGTAAAATGCAACATAAAAATTACATCAAATGAGGCATAAAACTAACCCTTTTTAAGTACTAATATTGGAAAAAGAGTGTTTTTGTCTTCCTTTTGTATTTTCAGGATTAAATGAGCTCCAAAACACAGAAGAAGCAAAAAGACAGCTAAATCCAACATAAATACAAGAAAAGGAACATAAGTGGACTGACCGACCCCTCAACGGCATCTTCCCAAGCAAAATAGAGAAGGCAGAAGACTGAACACGCCCCGTGCTTAGCCAGCACGGGGCCGTGCCCAAGAAGCAGCAGAAAAGACAAACCTATAGAAGCTTCTATTGCCCACCACGGGGCCGTGCCCGGTGAACACGGGGGCGTGGCGAAAGTACAGCAGGCACATTAATTGTAATTGCGAATTACAATTAATGAAGAGAGAGAGTGTCAGACAGGCACGGGGCCGTGTCCAGCGGACACGGGGGCGTGCCCAGCCTTCTGTTCAGCCTATAAATAGGAGTGCTTGGTTTCATTTCAACTCATCCCTTGGCACACCACCTCTCTCACACTTCACCCACCACCCACCACCACCATAACACCATCATCCACCACCATCATCCATTGTCCATTGTAGAGTGTGTGAGTCGTCTCGGGATCCAAGATTGATCGTAAGAGTTCTTGACAATCAAGGCCATGTTTGCCTAAGTCTCTTACGTCACTTGGTGAAGACAAAGTGTCTAGTGTAATACTTTTTATTTCTAATCTTTTGCACTTTTTATTTGGTTTCGTATTAATGACTTTAATAACTAGTTGCTTATGTTGAAGGTGATCTTTCTTTATCGTTTGTCCGTGGTGTCTTGAAATTATTTTACTGTCTATATAAAATAAAAGATTTTCACCATTCATATCTCCACGGTCTATATGGAGGTATGTTGGCTACCTGGTCGGGGGTTAAGGGAACGGTTTGGTAAAGGTCTTGCCATTGTTCAGCGTTTAGAGGTCCTGCAATGGACCTGGGTCAAATTTAGTAGGACCTCCTTCAATACTTCACGGTATTGGATGGCGGGGGTCCAAACTCTTTGACCCCCTCATAAGTTAACTACTATTAATACTATAACCCGGCTATTTAGGACTGTATCCCTGCTGACTCAGACTACTTAGTCGAGGGTAACGTCACCTCCAAAAGAGGGGCCTACCATAATATTGCATTAATAACTTAATTCATTATCTTCCGATAATCCACCTTTTTAGGATTGTATCCTTGCTGACTCAAACTACTGGGGTGAGGGTAACGTCACCTTCAAAAGAGGGGCCTACTACAATAACTAAGATAATCTCTTAATCATGTGCAAAAGTGCGGAAATAATCAAAGGTTACACTAGATACGAGTCGGAACCAAGTGATTCATCTTGTCTATCTGTTTTTTTTTTTCAGCATTTTAGTTAGTTTGTATTTTTCTTAGTTTAAAACATTTTTCTAACTTTTTATTTTGATTAGACGTTGAGGATAAACCGGTACTAAAAGCTCTTGTGTCCTTGGACGACCTCGGTATCTTGCCAACACTATACTACGCTCACGATGGGTGCACTTGCCCATATGTGTGTTTAGTGTTAGTAAAATATCGTGTTTTATAAATTTAAAACTTGGCTAAAAATAAGTGTTAAAGTGGCTTAAAATATACACCTAATATATATAACACTTCACACGCATCAAGTTTTTGGCGCCGTTGCCGGGGACACAAGGATTTTAGGAAAGCTTAAAATCGACGGCCTAATCAGTTTTTCAAAACCTTTTCAAAACGGGCCCACATTTTTCTGCATTTTAGTTTAGTTTTGCATTTACAGTAGGTTGAACACGGGCCGTGCTCGCTGAACACGGGGCCGTGCTGCATATTTTTCATAAAACACCCAGTAACAGAAGCTTGAACACGGGCCGTGCTCACTGAACACGCCCTGTGCTCAACGAAATCAGTAAATTTAATTAAAACGCCCAGATACAGATTCTGAACACGGGGCCGTGTCCACTGAACACGGGGCCGTGTCCAGCCTCTATTTCCGTTTTTATTTTTGTTTTCTGATCTCGAGACTCAGTTGTGGTCTGCTGAGTGATTCTTATGGATCAATACTCAGGAGGTTACAACTACACCTATGAGGAGGATGATTATAGGGGTAATTATTGCACTAATTGTCGTAACGCTCGATCGGTTCAAAATAATCGCTCATATCAACCATCCAATTCATACACCTACTATGAGGAGCCCAGGTACGAGCCATCAACTTCATACACATCATATGAAGACCAAAGGTATGAACCTCGTCCCTCAAACTAATATTTTGAAGAACCAAGGTATGAGCCTTCATACTCATACTTTGAGGAACCAAGATATGAGCCACCACCTTCATATACTTACTATGAGGAACCATGGCGTGAACAACCCACCTCATATGAGTATTATGAGGAACAAAACTACGAACCTTATCCATCATATGCTTACAATGAAGAACAATGGTGCGAACCATCTACTTCATATGGGTATTATGAGGAACAAAGGGTCGAACAACCGGATTCAAGCTTAGAAAATCCCGATTCTTTTTCTATAACCGAAGTGACCGAGAGGATATTAGAACACATTAGAGTTATCGATCGCTGTATAAAAGAATCTCGCACAAGGGAAGAAGAGTCCCGCGCAAGAGAAGAATTAAAAAAGGAAGAGATAACTGAAAGTGTAAAAATGGAAGAACAAATAAGTGAAAAACCAACACATGAGTTAAACAACGAAAAAGGTGAGTCTAACAACGTTAAAATACAAGAAGAGTCTAATTTTGAAGAAATTAATCTCTTGTCACCTTCTTTTGAAAATCATTGTTTAGTACCCACTCATGCTAAGTTTTTAAAAGAGTTAAACACTAACACTAAAATTGACGAAACGATAAGTGTTAAGTTAACTAATGATCAAACCTCACTAATAAAAGAAGACCCATTTGAAATTAACATTACACCGGTTCCATGTTTCTTTCAAAATTCGTTTATTAGTAATGTCACAATCGATAAAGATCTTTGTGTTAACATAATGCCTAACTACATTATCGAAAAATTAAGTATTAGTGATTTTTCTCCACTTCAAATACCCATTTTTCTATCCAATCGGAAAGTAATAAAATCAACCGGTATAGTTGAGGATGTCTTGGTTCAAACAAATCAGATGGTAATCCCGACCGACTTTGTCATCCTTGATGACGCTCCTCTAGTGTTGGGACGACCATTTGTAAAAACTCACGAAGCTTTGAAAAACCGGAAGTTCAACAATCTACCTCTTCAATTAGGGGCATTTAAAAAGAGTGTCGATCTTGAGCGATCAATGAAATATCCATTCGGCAATGACGACCCCCTAATTGAAGATGAGCCAGAACCACCTGATAAAGTGGGTCTAGCCAAGGACCCTTATAAAAGTGGCGCACCACGGAGGCATTCCGCGGAACTATCCGTAGTTTAGTTTAGATTAACCTTTATGTTTTCTAGTTTAGTTTTTAATTTTCAGGAATAAAACACACTCGGGATGGTGAAGGATGATAAGGGAAGCTTGAACCAACACCCCATACACAAAAACAGAGCCTCCCGACGATTTTTCTTCATTACAGCAAGTTCAGCACGGGGCCGTGCTCACCCCAACACGCCCCGTGCCCAAGGTTCTGTAGAAAATGCCTAGTTCAGGTACCTGGACACGGGGCCGTGCTCACTGGACACGCCCCCGTGCCCAGCCTTCTGTTTACTTTTGGTACTGGCAGTCTGGACACTGGGCCATGCTCAGCCAACACCACCCCGTGTTCAGCTACCCAGTACCATAAAATCTTGTTTTAACCCACTTTCACACATTCAATCAACCTAAAAACTTATTTTTGGGACACATTGAGGACAATGTGTAATTTAAGTGTGGGGGGATGCTAAAACCTTGAATCCTGCAAGTCCTAAATACAAGCCTTACACAAAACTCTATTGGAACTGCTAATCACCCCAAATTTTTTCAAAAAATTTCAATTTTTTTTTACTTGTCTAGGTTTAACTTGGGAATTTCAAATTCTATAAGGTTATATTTTTACAAATTTACAACCGAGAGCGTCGTGATAACAAGAACCAACATAAGAAAATTATGAAACGGCATGACAAGCTTAGTTAAAATTTGATTATATATACTTGATCACAAAAAAAAAAACCCATTCCCACAAAAGTGAGTTTTGAGCCTTTATTGAGCATACAAATTTACATCTTTAGAATAAATGCTCATTTTTTTTCGTTTCTTGTGTGAATAGCCGCTTGGTTCTTACGACTCTAGAACTTGCCATGACGATACATTCTCGGTCCTTATCAACTTAAACCCAAGTAAGTAAATGATGGAGGCATTAGGACTAACCCTTTTTATTTCTACACCATTTTTTTTTCTTTTTCTTTTACCACCTACCCAAAAATCCCCTAGTTAGCCCCTTTGAGCCTAAACCTTTTCATTTCATAACCCAAACCAAACACCCTTTTACCCACCAAAAACCTTTTTCATTTTTAACCCTTTGTTTTAGTAACAAGTTCGGTTTTTCGTATGATCATTCAAAAAAAAAAAAAAAAAAAGAGAAAAAAAAAATAAATGTGTTGATGATGAAGCAAAAGAAAATAAACAAACAAGTTCATCAAAAATAACTTTGTTTGAATAATAGCTTCATCAAAATAAAAAGTTACAAAAATAGAAAATCCTACGAAAACCGACACTTGTTACGCTTTTTCACCCTTTTTCTACTAACCACTAACCCAACCACCTACCTTTAACCCAAGCCTAACCCTTCACCCGCAAAGCCCTCTTGATATTTACAAAGGTATAAAAGTTAAAAAGGAGGAGGATTGATTGCTTGGCAAGCCTATGGTAGGAATAAGTTCCATGCCGCTCTCGAGTGATTCACTAAAAATACACCTTCGGCCGAGTGTGAGTGATTTCTCCCGTGAGGTATGTGAACTTGTATATAAATGGAATTTTAAAAGGGCATGTTATGCCCAAATAAGTAATTTCTCCTAAGAAACGTTCTAAACAAATCATAACGAATAGGATTGTAAATAGATAAAAATAAAACCCAAAAAGATCTTGGATTCCCAACACTCTACGACAAGCCAAAACCTTCTCTTCTACCCATTCCATTTGGGAGTGTAAGCCACATATTAAAGAGTTTTGCTTGAGGACAAGTAAAAGTTCAAGTGTGGGGGTATTTGATGTATGTAAAATGCAACATATAAATTACATCAAATGAGGCATAAAACTAACCCTTTTTAAGTACTAATATTGGAAAAAGAGTGTTTTTGTCTTCCTTTTGTATTTTCAGGATTAAATGAGCTCAAAAACACAGAAGAGGCAAAAAGACAGCTAAATCCAACATAAATACAAGAAAAGGAACATAAGAGGACTGACCGACCCCTCAACGGCATCTTCCCAAGCAAAATAGAGAAGGCAGAAGACTGAACACGCCCCGTGCTCAGCCAGCACGGGGCCGTGCCCAAGAAGCAGCAGAAAAGACAAACCTATAGAAGCTTCTATTGCCCACCACGGGGCCGTGCCCGGTGAACACGGGGGCGTGGCGAAAGTACAGCAGGCGCATTAATTGTAATTGCGAATTACAATTAATGAAGAGAGAGTGTGTCAGACAGGCACGGGGCCGTGTCCAGCGGACACGGGGGCGTGCCCAGCCTTCTGTTCAGCCTATAAATAGGAGTGCTTGGTTTCATTTCAACTCATCCTTTGGCACACCACCTCTCTCACACTTCACCCACCACCCACCACCACCATAACACCATCATCCACCACCATCATCCATTGTCCATTGTAGAGTGGGTGAGTCGTCTCGGGATGCAAGATTGATCGTAAGAGTTCTTGACAATCAAGGCCATGTTTGCCTAAGTCTCTTACATCACTTTGTGAAGACAAAGTGTCTAGTGTAATACTTTTTATTTCTAATCTTTTGCACTTTTTATTTGGTTTCGTATTAATGACTTTAATAACTAGTTGCTTATGTTGAAGGTGATCTTTCTTTATCGTTTGTCCGTGGTGTCTTGAAATTATTTTACTGTCTATATAAAATAAAAGATTTTCACCATTCATATCTCCACGGTCTATATGGAGGTATGTTGGCTACCTGGTCGGGGGTTAAGGGAACGGTTTGGTAAAGGTCTTGCCATTGTTCAGCGTTTAGAGGTCCTGCAATGGACATGGGTCAAATTTAGTAGGACCTCCTTCAATACTTCACGGTATTGGATGGCGGGGGTCCAAACTCTTTGACCCCCTCATAAGTTAACTACTATTAATACTATAACCCGACTATTTAGGACTGTATCCCTGCTGACTCAGACTACTTAGTCGAGGGTAACGTCACCTCCAAAAGAGGGGCCTACCATAATATTGCATTAATAACTTAATTCATTATCTTCCAATAATCCACCCTTTTAGGATTGTATCCTTGCTGACTCAAACTACTGGGGTGAGGGTAACGTCACCTTCAAAAGAGGGGCCTACTACAATAACTAAGATAATCTCTTAATCATGTGCAAAAGTGCGGAAATAATCAAAGGTTACACAAGATACGAGTCGGAACCAAGTGATTCATCTTGCTATCTGTTTTTTCTTTTATTTTTATTTTCAGCATTTTAGTTAGTTTTTATTTTTCTTAGTTTAAAACATTTTTCTAACTTTTTATTTTGATTAGACGTTGAGGATAAACCGGTACTAAAAGCTCTTGTGTCCTTGGACGACCTCGGTATCTTGCCAACACTATACTACGTTCACGATGGGTGCACTTGCCCATATGTGTGTTTAGTGTTAGTAAAATATCGTGTTTTATAAATTTAAAACTTGGCTAAAAATAAGTGTTAAAGGGGCTTAAAATATACACCTAATATATATAACACTTCACACGCATCAGAAGCATTCGGTCAATTTTCCATTTTAAGACAATTAGTATCCCTTTCGGGAATTCTAACATGACAATCATTCAGAAAGTTAAAACGATAAACACACTTTAACCACCTAAAATTGTTCTTTAACATGCAATTGATAAATGTCTATGAAAATCTCTTAAAAATAAGTTAGTCATCCGTTAGGAGTTTTCTAACCGCACTTAATCAAGGAAAGCGACACCGATAAACACAATGCAACCACCGAGACAAGCATAAACTAGATTAAATAACAACCGAGTTCATTTTACAAATCTTGCACAATAATTCACCAAGATAGCAATTTTGGCCTAAACTACTAACTAAGCTAACAAATCATGGCAAGAATTTATAACGACACCATCTAACCCGTTAAGGTCCTTACGTGACGGCAAGCTCTCTTGATTAACAATAATTACATTTTATTAAATCACTAACCATTTCTAGTATCATGATGCACACATTTAAACCAAGCTAAACTAGTTAACGAAGTTCAAAGTTTACTAATACAAGATTAATTAAGCTTCATTTTTCAACTATCTTAACTAACCAAATACCAATCATCCAACACAATTACTTATAATCAAGAAATCAATATCAATAACAAGGTTGCAAACTAATCATCAAAGATTATCATAGAAAATACTTCCAAGTGTCATTACAAACAAAGATTAACATACTAATGGCTATAATCAAGCAAGGGATTGTTGTGTTTTTGCCCAAAGGCTACAATAATACATAAACATTAATCTAAATGCTTGAAAGATTAACAAAATCATGGAAAGATTAGAAAACCAAACCATAAACAAGCATAAGATTAAGAATCTGGAAGATAACGAAGCTAATCGGCACAGTGTGGCTTGAATCCGGGTGAAAGCAGAAGCCTCTGGAGCTTGAAAATCGCCAGAATCGCTTCCAAAATGTCCAGAATTCCGAACAGAATGTTTCTGCAAGTTTTTTATATAATTTCGATTTCGCACGGTCGTGGGTCCTGTTGCACGACTGTGCACTTTTTGCATTATTGGAGGTATGGTGCACCATACCGCATGACGTCATCAGATCTTGACCAGATTCGATCTCGCACGGGCGTGCCATGTGGTGCACGGGCGTGCATCACCGAGATGGGCCTTGTTGTCGCATCCGCACGGGGGTGCGACCATTCGCACGGGGGTGCATCACCGAGATGGGCCTTGTTGTCCCATCCGCATGGGGGTGCGACCATTCACACGGGGGTGCATCACCGAGATGAGCTTTGTTGTCGCATCCGCACGGGGGTGCCACCAGTCGCACGAGGGTGCGACTTGTCCAGGTCAGAATTTTCCACAGAATGTTCGCAGTTCAGCCGTTTCGCCCGGAAAATCCTCGTTTCACTATCATCTTGTCTGGTATGCTGTTTTAGGCCTGTAAACAAAAGTATACTTGATTAAGTATCCGAATGACGGTTTTACGGCCGAAAACGCATAAAATGGGGATAAAATGGGGGACTAAAATATGTATAAATTAGTGAATATCAAAATGAATATCCGTTTGTTTCTCCTTTTCATTTCCATTTCTGATGAAGCACCGGTTGAAAATGACTCCGTAAGTTCATTTTTCGTTTATGAAGATTGTCAGTTGAGGAAATGAATATCTGTTTGTTTCTCCTTTTCATTTCCATTTCTGATGAAGAACCCGTTGAAAATGACTCCGTAAGTTCATTTTACGTTTCTGAAGATTGTCCGTTGAGGAAATGAATCCCCGTTTGTTTATTCCTTCATTTCCGCTTCTGAAGAATACTTGTTGAGGAAAATGACTCCGTCTGTTCATTTTCGTTCTGAAGAATGTCCGTTAAGGAAGTGACAGGATTATGCCTTGCATATCTCTGGTGGTTATTTGACATAAAGTCACAGATAGACTCCTACGAACAAATTTCAGGACGAAATTTCCTAAAGTAGGGGAGACTGTGACACCTGGCTCACTGCGACCATCAAACAAATACCAAGCCAATGAAATATTGTATTTCATACTTGGGATCTGTATAAATATGTGTATCTTTTGCACATATCAATTCATGTTCGTTTTCAAGCTCTAAATCGCTTTCTGGAAGGTTATACGCGCACTGATGCGTAAATATAACCAGTTTAATGCAACGAACACTCCGGAATATTGAAATAGTCTTAACATACCTTAAATAACCTTTACATAACTTAGAAATAAGTTTTGAAGGCTTTGGTATGGCAAAATCAAGTTAAATCGTCTACAGGGACTAAATTTGACAAACTGCGAAAGTATGCCAATTTGAACTGTAACGAACATTCTGGAACATGATCATAAGTTAAACATACCATAAATATCCTTTACATAGCTTAGAAATAGGCTTTGAGGGGTTCGGTATGCTAAAATAAACTTCTGGGTCATTCAGGGACTAAAAGCGTCAAAAAGTGCATAAGTTTGCTCTTTCGCGCATAACTTACGTTCTGAATACATCCGGACATCCAAAAATTTATGTAAGCACTAAAATATTTTATTTTAGTGTTTGGCATAAGAAAAATCCATTCGTCACGCCATTTGGATCGTTTTTCGCGCTTATGCGCATTCCGTCGTAATTAAGCGAACATCGCGATTGTACGGCCAAACGAACCGACATCCGAGATATTTTTGAGCACATTTTAAGTTCCCTATACTTTAACTTCATTTTAGAGCTTTGAAATGGGGTTAACGGGGCTTAAACGTGTCAAAAATGCATCAAATAGCAAGTTTGGAGCTTCAGGGCCTGTTCTGCCATTTTTCAAACTTTCTGGTCTGCAGGTCCTTGCGCACCTCAATGTTTTTAGTGTTACGGTGCGCAAGCAGGGGTCAGATGCAGAAACTTGTTTTTAACAGCCTGTTTCCAACCCTTAAAAACCCAAAAGGCCAATGCCACTTGTCAATAACTGGTGGTGGGGGGCAAAATGATGCACCATAACATTCCAACACTTGTACGGATGGGATTCGATCACGTTATTCGAGAAACGATCTTAACGGCTCTCCGAAAACTATAAATACCCATCCATCCCCATTGCAAAACCCACTTGAAATCTGATTTTTTCTCTAAGTGGTTGTGTTTATACACTTCCTACCTGAGATTACTTGGAAATCAATCTTGCGGGGACCCTTTGTAAGTGTTCCTTCGTTCTTTTATTGCTTTTTGAGTCCGAAAGTCAAACTTTGTTTGACTTTCTGTATTGACCAGTTTATGGTCAATGCGAAGTTCATTTGAACTTCATAACGTGAGCGTGATCACGATGGTTATAGTCCTTAGTGACTATACCTACTGATTACCACGTTATCTAGGCTCAGTGACAAGTCGTAGTTTCGGCCAAAATGCGCATTCTTGCGTATTTTGTAACCAAACTACTCATAGGTATCAAAACCGTTTGTTTTGATACCAAACCTGTTTTCTAAACTTAGTTAAGCATGTTCTAACATGCTTAGCGGGTCACTTTTAGTTTAGTGCTTATATAGGGTCGTAAGGTAAGCGATCTAAACAATCGCTTATACTTTCGAACCCGACCCGTTTGGTCGATCATTAGGATCCGACCAAGCACATTAGGTGACCATAGTATATAGGGAATAACCTTCCGAGGTTATACCTTATGGTCGCTTCGTTTAAGTAGTTGTATGATAGGTAGTTTATGTGCCTTAGGTAAATTACCAAAATACCCCTTTGATGCCTAAATTCATTTTAAACATATGTAACATAACTTTTAATATCTAAACTGATTTGGCAACAATATTAGACATTTTGAGGCATATTTTACTTATCATAGGACTAGTTAGGCATCCCGAACGCGTTTTACGCGAACGACGCGTTAAGGTAGCATAAGCTACCTAAACGGGTCGTAATGGGTCTTAAGCACTTAGGTTAGGTTTCACTTAGTATGTAGGCTTTGTTAAACCATATGACACGAGTCTCTATACTCGTTTGGTTTACGAACCCTCATTCTATCCAATCCTCCGATTTAGGTCCGGTTTATTAACATAGTTACCTATATTAGGTGTCGTTTGATTCCGTGATCTCTAGCATTGCTTGGTGGTTATCTTAGGAATTCTGAGCAATCTCAAGTGAGTACATAGACCCCTCTTTTACTGTTTTCCAAACTGTTTTGGGGTGGAACACATGTGCCTACTTGTTACTTTCATGCTTTCCTGTTTTCACATCATATACTTGCTATGTTCATTAGTACATTTATAGTACATGATTTCATTGTGTTTTATGCTATGTATGCCCATTGTGTGCGTACTTAGTACATTATTTTACATTACATTTCATGATATGTATGTCCATTGTGTGCATACTTAGTACATTGTTTTACATTACATTTCATGCTATGTATGTCCATTGTGTGCATACTTAGTACATCACTTTACAATACATTTCATGCTATGTACGCCCATTGTGTGCATACTTAGTACATTGTTTTACATTACACTTATGCTATGTATGTCCATTACGTGCATACTTAGTACATTGTTTTACATTACACTTATGCTATGTATGTCCATTACGTGCATACTTAGTACATTGTTTTACATTGCATTTCTGTTGCATATGCTCATCCAGCATATGAACACATTATACTAAATTTTGAACCGTTGTAACCATTTGACTATGTGAACCATCGTAACCCTTTGATTATATGAACCGTTTGTAACTATTGAACCGTGTGAACTAGTTGTATCTGTTGACATGATTTACATTTGACAATAGACATTTGACTATACATAAACATTTCTACAATTGTTAAACATTTCATCTTGATGGTTTGGTTTGAGTAAGTGATTTAAATAATGAGGCGTATGTAATATGATACAAGCATGGTGGATACGCCGCTGGTACTTCCTATATATAAGTGTTTGTATGATATCACATATTGTAGCGTTATTTGAATCATTTCAATTTGAGACATATAACATTTTATACAAATAACATACTTTTCACAAGACATTGATTTACAAACAACTGATCTTATACAAACTCATTTTACATGGTTATTCATTTAACCATACAATATTCTCTTATTTATACATATCATATGATCTTATCGTTTTTCAAATGATTTACAAGACAAAGCAAATTACAAGGTTCATGACTAAACATTTTCTCAAACATAAGTCATGAATTCTGTTTTCACAAAACCTATGTATCTCACATGCATTTTTATGCTGACGTACCTATTTTCACATGTGTTTTCAGGAGTTGATGCATAGGACTTATCGAGACATACTTAGGCGGACCTGTGCCTTAGTGACTTAAAACGAGACAAGAACTAGTTAATTTTTGTTATGTACGCTTTGTTTCTTGTTTAAAACAATGTAACTCTCTTATTTGATTAATAAAACGTAACTTTAATTTCCATGGTTGTGAAACAATTAATTCTGCTACAACACTCCCCGACGTTTCCGCCACGTTTTGTATGTTCTACGTGGTCGGGGTGTGACACTATATCATACTACCAATCGGTCTGGTGAATGTATAAAATAAGTACAATCCAACAATTAATTTTATAATCTTTGAAAAATTAGTGTTTAAACCATAAATAATCATTCAATTTGTCAAAAGATAAATACTAACATGTATAATCAATTTATACTTTGAAATCATGAACATAACAAATAGGTACACATGTTTCACCCCAAAACATTGAAAACAGTAAAAGAGGGGACTATATACTCACTTGAGAATGCTTAGAAGTCTTGAATAATAACCAAACAAAGCTAGAGGGATCACGGAATCAAACGGCACCTAATATAGGTAACTATGTAAATAAATCGGACCTAAATCGAAAGGTCGGATAGGATGAGGTTTCGTAAACCAAATGAGTATTGGAACTCATATTATATGGTTTAACAAAGCCTACATACTAAATTGAAACCTAACCTAAGTGCTTACGACCCATTACGACCCGTTTAGGTAGCTTACGCTACTTTAACGCGTCGTTCGCGTAAAACGCGTTAGGACCGCCTAACTACTCCTATGACAAGTATTATATGCCTCAATATGTCTAATAATGTTGCCTAATCAGTTTTGATGTCAAAATTTAGGTTACATATGCTTAAAATGAATTTATGCGTAAAAAGGGCATTTTGGTCATTTACCTAAGGCATATAAACTACCTATCATACAACTACTTAAACGAAGTGACCAAAAGGTATAACCTCGGAAGGTTATTTCATATGCAACTATGGTCACATAATATGCTTGGTTAGATCCTAATGGTCAACCAAGCGGGTCTAGTTCGAAAGTCTAAGTGGTTGTTTAGACCGCTTGACTTACGACTCTATACAAGCACTAAACTAAAAGTGACGAGTTAAACATGTTAAAATATGTTTAACAAAGTTAGAAAACAAGTTTGATATCAAAACAAAGGGTTTTGATACCCAAGAATAGTTTGGTTGCAAAATACGCATAAACGCGCATTTTGACCGAAACTATGACTCGTCACTACACATAATCAACGTGGTAATCAGTAGGTATAGTCACTAGGGACTATAACCATCGTGATTACGCTCACGTTGCGAAGTTCAAATGAACTTTGTGTGGACCATAACCTGGTCAAAGCAGAAAGTCAGTTTGACTTTCGTGCTTAAAAACGCATAAAAGCACGAAAGAATACTTACAAAGGGTCCAAGCTAGGAGATTTGATCCAAAAATTCTCAGGTATGAAGCTTTGAGCTTCAACTTAGAGAAAATTCAGATCAAGTGTGAGGAAAGAATGAAAATGAGTTGGGTTTATATAGATTTCGGTAAACTGTTAGGATCGTTCATCGATAAACGAGTGCAGGTCCCCTTGTTCGTATGGATCGTCACAGAATTGTCAATCCAATCAAGAGTGCGGAATCCTCTTGATCAGAATATCACAGAATTGAGTAGAAAACAGAAATTCCAATTAAACCCGATCTTTATTGATTATCTATCAAGCTGATTACAATTAATCAAGATCCCTAACACACACAATTTAGTCCAAGCCCTAATGCTCTCACGAAATTACACTCTCAAACTGTTTTGGCTGATCAACATAAACCCTAATGCAAAGCCTTGTTTATATAACACAAGGTTGCAACATTAGGCTAGGGTTTACTACATGGGCAAAGCCCAATTTCGTCCCCCATAACCCAATTCGTGTGGATTTAGTTAGCCCAAACCTTTCTACTAACTATTACAAAGCTAAACCCGCTAACCGTTTATCGTTTAACTAATTACAAGATATCCAAAGACCAAATCTAAGTTATTGTCACAAATATGCACCAACAAACTCCCCCTTGACAATAGCTTCATAAAATAACTTTGTCTTCAGTCATCTTGCATTCTTCATGTAGTCGTGCACTGTCTTTGGTCTTTGGATAGCTTCAGCTTCAATAGCTTCTGTCAGCAACAGACTCCCCCTAAGCTGATGCATCCAATCACCAAATCTTCAAAACGTTAGCACTTGAGTAAACTCCAGTTCAGCATTTGTAAAGCAATCTTCAAACTCTTCAACTTTGTCTGCAATGTAGAAAGGAGGTTCTACCATGCATCCAATCAAACTCTCATCTTCACAGCAACATCTCAGCAACATACTGCTTCAATCTGTATACTACAAAACAAACATCTCGAGAAACCATAAGAATTTTTCAACACAGTTGAATAAATTGTTATTATCCAAGAGATTATATCACAGATTAAGCATTTTCAATTTATCACCAATCGAGCTTTGTTTCGCGTCACAATTCCTCATTCATCCTTCTTACACCTAAATACCCATTTTGTGCCAATCACTCGTTCACCTTCAGGAAGGTCAACTAACTCCCAAACTTTCAACTTAGCAAACTGGGCCAATTCCTCTTGCATAGCCTCAACCCAAGAATTGTCTTTAAGGGCCATATAAATGTTCTTCGGCTCCTCTTGGGAAATAAAACAACTATACAAGCACTCGTTCACAATCCCAGTCTTCTCAATCGAAACAAATAACCCTGTATTCGCTGCTATGCTTTGCCTTGTCTGAACACCTGCAGTATGATCTCCAAGTATCATGTCAACTGGATGATCTCTATTTGCTCATGTAGTAGCAACAGCATCGACTTCTAAATCATCACCCAGGTTTGATCCAACCTCCCCCTGAATGTTCTGATCTGTAAATGTATTAATGAAATCCTCCCCCTGAATGGGTTCAGGTTCACTATCGCTTGAATCAGGATCTGTAGCACCTTGGGAAGTTTCTGGAGCATCTGTCATATCAACGTTTGATCTAGGCATGAACTCGCCTTCATCGTCTTCACTTATCACTGTTTGAATCAGCTGAGATTCATCTGCATCAGAAAACTCAGGAATATTAAATGATTTAAAAATGCTTTCATAATCATATAATATAGCAGGTCCATTCGTTGATTGTTGAGGTTTGTATGTAGTAATTTCAACATTAAAAACAACCTCAATTTTACCAGTTTTTAGATTAAAACCCCTTTTATTCGGTGTGCCAGGCACATAACCTAGAAAGTAGCCTTCATCAGCCACCTCACCGAATTTTTGTTTATCTTTATTTCGCACAATGGTGCAGGGTAATCCAAATGGTTCAAAGCCTTTTAAGTTTGGTTTTTCGTTAAACATTAATTCATGACAAGTTTTGTTAAAACGTTTAACGGTCAAAACTTTGTTTAGGACATAACAAGCTGTATTCACAGCTTCTCCCCAGAAAAGAACTGGAAGCTTTGAATATGAAAGCATAGTCCTAGCAGCTTCAATCAACGTCCTATTTTTCCTCTCAGCGACTCCATTCTGTTGAGGCGTGTAAGGAGCAGAATATTGATGTTCTATTCCCTTACGAAGACAATAGAGATCCAGAATCTGATTCTTGAACTCCGTGCCATTATCACTCCTTATCCTCTTGATCCTTGCTTCATGAACATTCTCCAATTTTGTAAAAAGATCTATTAGCATCTCTGTTGTCTCATCTTTTGTACCTAAAAAGAAAACCCATGAATAACGTGAGTAATCATCTGTGACAACTAAACAATAGTACTTTCCACCAATGCTCCTCACGTTCACTGGACCGAATAAATCCATGTGAAGTAATTCATAAGGGGCATCTATGGAATTTATTGTTTTTGATTTGTGAGGTTTCTTATGTTGTTTTCCCTTTTGACATGGAAGACATTTATCTTCCACGTGAAACCTCTGCATTGGAACCCCTTTCACTAGCTCATTTTTAATAATATAATTCATTTTTCGATAGTGAATATGGGCCATGCGTCTGTGCCGCAACATCAATTCAGCTTCAGATGCTTTTGATAGTAAACACGCCACCACAACAGTTGGATCCTTAGCACCCATGTCCATGACATAAGTGTCATTTCTCCCTGGCGCTCTCATCACTATCCAATCGTCCGGAATTACCAAACCTGGTTTCAACACTAATGCTTCATTCTTGGTAAAATGGACCGAGTGACCTTTGTCGTAGACTTGTGACACGCTCATCAGATTGTGTTTAAGCTGCTCAACATAGTTCACTTTGTCCAATGTGATCTTCCCATTGGTCACTTTTCCTCGTCCTATAATTCTACCACTTTTCGCACCCGCAAAATTCACATGTCCACCATCATAATCTTCAAAATCAGTTAACAATTTTGCATCCCCCGTCATGTACCTGGAGCAGCCACTATCAACATACCACAAGTCTTAATGGTCTTGGGTCGTCCAAATTCAGTTAACAATAATCCTCCTTAGCAGTTCATGCACACACCAACCAAGAAATTAGTTAGATTGGGGTACCCAAGCCTTAATGGTCTTGGGTCATCCAAATTCACCAACTACTGGAACATCCATCCAATATCCAATACTCCTAACTGGAGTCTTGGATCTTAGACCTGTTGATGGAATTTGATTTTGATTTCCACTAGGTCTTTGGTCCTGAGGGTTCCTATATGTGTTTGGACTATTTGACCTTTGGAAATTTTGATTTTGGTACCTTGAATTTTGATTCCAAGAAGCGTTATTGTTGTAATTTCTAAAGCCATTGTTATAAAAAGTTCGACCACCATCATTTTGGTATCGATTTTGATATTGACCTTGACTTCTGAAATTATTTGAATTATAATTGTTCGTTCTTGGTGAACTGCTTCTAGGTCTCTCATATCTGCGTGGTGGAGATTTAGGCTGAAATCTTGGTTGATTTATTTGAAAATGAGGAACTTGTGGAGTTCCTTTTTCAGCCTTATCTACACCAACAACAACATTCTCTGGTTACTTAGGAGCAGACTTCTTTGTAGAATTTGCAACTTTCTCCTCATTATCACCTTTCTTTTTCAGGTGATTTCCCTATCTGTTTTTCACTAATTTGTGCTTCACTCTTTTTGTTAGGACAGCAGCTAGCTACATGTCCCTTTGTGTGACATTTGAAGCACGATCTCTTTTTCGAAGACTTCTTATCTAAAGCCTTTGAACTAGATTCAGGTTTTGATGATGATGCCTTAGAAGGATTTGGTTCAGTTTGCTTAGTTTCAGAATTTTCTTTGTTTTTGTTTTTAGCAAACTCTACATTCGATTCGTTTTCAATAACAGTTGTTTCGTTTTTCATGTCACTTCCTTGAACAAAATTAATTTTTTTAACAAAAGTTGGATTCTTATTCTTAAGATGTGAAGTTTTCTTTTTCAAAACAGGTTTGCTGTTATTATCCTTCTTAGCATCATCACTCTCAGACACATTTCCTTGACTTGATGTGGAACTGCTTGGTGCTGTTGACATAAAATTTGTTAGCTCATCTTCATCAGGTAGGAATGAATAATCATGACTAAGAGGAGGTGGGACTTCATTAAATCCCTTGAATCCCATACTAGTCTTGTCATTACTCTTCTTTAACCCACCCATCATGTGTTTCATAACAAAAGTAGAGTCCCTGAATTGACCTAATTTCTTTTCAAGTTCAACAATTTTGAGTTATGCATCTGAAAACTCTTTGCATTTTTCAGAAATCTCTTTTGTTTTCTCAGCCATCATGTCATGAGTTAAGTCCATGACTTGAAGTTTTTCATTTAGTTTGCAGGTTAAAGCTTCAATTTCACTTTCATAACCTTTTATCTTCTTCAAGTATGAAGATTCGTTTCTTTTAGCAAAAAAGTTTGATTCTTTAATGGTAGACATCTCGCTTACCAAACTTTGGTTTTGTGTTGACAACCTGTCTATCTCACCCTGTAGTTCACGACATTTTAAACACACAGAATTAGACTGTACCTCTCCTGTTTGTTTGTCAAGGTTGGCCATGAGAGCCGCAAGCTGAGCTTCCATTCTTTTATATTTAGCATCCTTTTCTTTAGCTTCCTTTTCATGGTCAGACTTTTGCTTTTCCTCTTCAGCATCTGTTGTCTGATCACCCTTCTCTTCTTCAGCTTTACTATCTATCTTCACCTCAGCATCCACTTTTGCTTCAGCATCTCCCACAGTAGCTTTATCATCATCAACTGGCACTATCTCTGCCGCGAATGCCTGAGTGGCATTCTCATTATCTTCTAGATGAATACTCCAATCATATGAACCTTCACGTGCTGTAGAGATCAAAGCCTTTGAGCTAGAATTGTTTGATGCATTCCTGTTGTTTGAACTCTGACTCGAAGTCTCTTGCTTTTGTTTTTGACATTCCCTAGCGAAATGCCCATAACTTTGACAGTTAAAGCACCTCACTTTGGTCTTGTCGAAGCCAACAGTCCTCCCTACAAACTTCCTTCCTGTTCTGTTCATGAACCTCTTGACTCTTCTGGAGATCATGGCCATCTGCCATTGTAAATCCATCTCTTCTAGATCATCAGGGTCAATCTGATCATAATCTTCATCTAAAGTAGCAGGATCAGATATCTTCCCCTGAATGTAGTTTTCATATGAAGCAACAAATGAAGCAAGTAGAGCAAGATGTTCTTCTGCAGACTTCACACTCATAGGCATTGACTTTGCACTACTACTCTTCTTAGAAGCTGATGTTCTCTTGGCTCCTGTTGATCCTCCTGAAGCGGCTACAAAACACACATCACCATCCTCATTTACTGTGACCTGCTCATTCTCACACGATAGAAACGCAATAGTAGAGTCGCTAGAAGCGTTGTGAGATGAAGAAGATGTAAGCCCATTGTAAATCCCTGGATCTTAAACCTAATCATATCCAGTGTCTTTCTTCTTCATACTTAACTCATAAGCTCTCAGCTTTCCTACCACTTCTTCAAGCTCTTTTGTCTCATAATCTGCTTCACCCTTGATCATGAGAGTGTAGATATCCCACTTAGTAGGTAGGGCATCGAGCAGCTTGTCATTCTTCTCTGTGTCAGAATAGTAATCTATCTCATAATTTTCCATTTCCGACATCAGATGGTAGTATCGAGTGATGATGTCCTCAAGTGACTCATGTTTCATGTACTTGAAAACAGCGAACTACTTCTTCAGTAGATCAACTTTGTTCTTCTTGACATCTGCATTTCCCGCATATCGTTTCTTTAATGCATCCCACATATCCTTTGAATTAGTGCACTTGTTGAAGGTATACTTGATGCTATCAGGTAAGGACATTTTTATTGCGGCCAAGGCTCTCTTTTCAGCCTTATACATCTTTTTATCAGCCTCTTGCATGTTCACATAGTATGTTCTACGTGGTATACCCTCAAAGTCGTGTGTTGGGTTTGTGTACCCATCTTCAATACATATCCACATGCGTGTGTCCTGATATTCAATGAAGGATTGAAAACAATCCTTCCATGTCAAATAATTTTCCACCTTCATCATCTTAGGCGGTTTGTTGGTAGTGCCAACCTCATGCTCCATTTTCAAAAGCTCATTCAAAGTAGAGATGTTTGACATTTTAAACGTTGCAGACTGATAAAACCGTACAATTTTTTTTCGAAAACAGTGGTTACCAAATTACACCGTTGGAATCATCACGAAAAGATGATTCCAATGATATATAATGTCGAAAACCAAATTCGGGATTTTCCAGAGTCTTTTTTGTCCGAAGAATGCAAGGAATTTAACGGTGCAGACGGTTTTGTCAAACGAGCTACGGATCAATTTTTATTTACGAGAACGTGAATTTTTTCTTACGCTTGCCAGAAAATATTCCACCGCTTAATTAAATACTCTACTAATTTCGCTGCTAAGCCTGATTAATTTCGCTATCGATTCGAGTTAAGTTTGCTGGTCTATTTCACTGTCAAGTTCGAGTTAAATTCGCTGAAAGGTAAAATTTGCTGCCAAGTTCGCTGATCAATTTCGCTTCCAAATTCGCTGGTCAATTTCACTATTACGACGACCAGTAAAGTCGCCGAACACCGTGATAATTTCGCTGAGGAAAATTATACGGTTACCAACGTCGCATTTGGATTTAATTTCGCCGATAAATTCGCTAGTCAGTTAATTTCGCAGATCTAGACTGCGAAATTAATTAAATTCGCCTGTAAATTTGGAAATTCAATCTTCTCAAAATTTTTGATGATTTTCCAGATTTTTTAACAGGTTCCTGCAAAATCAAAAAAGCAAAAGATCAGTAATTTTCAAAAAACAGTGAAGAACAGAACGAAGAACGTGAAGAACACGAAGAAAAATCTTCGAATCTTCAAGCTTTTCCAGCCAAAATTCTTCAACCAATCAACCAGAACTATCTCTAAAACCTGCAAAATAACAAACTAACAATGCAGAAGATCAAAAACAGTAAAAAATTTTCGAAAATTTATATGAACCCAACATGAATTTCGAAACCCTAATTTTCAGGTTTCAAAGATTTTGAAAATTCTTCCTGTTTCTGCAGCCAACAATTCTGAACCGAGCCTTCAAGAGCCTAATGCTCTGATACCAATTGTAGGTCCCGTTGTTCGTATGGATCGTCACAGAATTGTCAATCCAATCAAGAGTGCAGAATCCTCTTGATCAGGATATCACAGAATTAAGTAGAAAACAGAAATTCCAATTAAACCCGATCTTTATTGATTATATATCAAGCTGATTACAATCAATCAAGATCCCTAACACACACAATTTCGTCCAAGCCCTAATGCTCTCACGAAATTACACTCTCAAACTGTTTTGGCTGATCAACATAAACCCTAATGCAAAACCTTGTTTATATAACACAAGGTTGCAACATTAGGCTAGGGTTTACTACATGGGCAAAGCCCAATTTTGTCACACCCCGACCACGTAAAACAACTAGACGTGGCGGAAACGTCAGGGAGTGTTGTAACAGAATCATTGTTTCATGACCATGGAATAAATAAATTTTATTTTATTGAATAAATGAATTCATTGTTTTAATACAATCAAATAAGTACAACTATGATCTTCCAAGTTTTAAAGTTGTTAAGGCACGAGTCCATCCTAAGTGTAGTGTGTATCAACAATCATCACAAAACAGCACCTGAAACATGTGTAAAAATAGGTACGTCAGCATAAAAATGCCTGTGAGATACATAGGTTTTATGAAAGTAGGATTCATGACTTATAAGTTTGAGGAAAAAGAATGTTTTAAGAAAAGTAGTCATGATCCTTGTAAATTGTTTTGTTTTGTAAATCATTTGAAAAGTGATAAACAAAACATTGATATATATTTATAAAAGAATAATGTATGGTTAAGTGAATTACCATGTAAAATGAGTTTGTATTGAATGTATTGTTCGAAAAACAATATTTTGATAAAAAGGCTTATAGTATATGTGAAAATAGACTTTGGATTTTAAGAGAATCGAATGAGTGATGTATTAAAATATATTTTGATTCCAATATCGTTGACCCAAGTGTACTAAATAATGCCACGGTATGTAATGCAATGAAAACACTTATATATAAGAAGTACCAGCGGCGTATCTACCATGTTTTCATCACATTACACCCGTCCCGTTATCTAAACACTAACCAAAACCCAATCGTTAGATAGATAGTACATTAAATATACTTTAGTTGTTTAAAAAAATAGTTTGCAGTAGTATATTACAAGTATACTTCGGATTTATGAATAACATATTAAACTATGTTTTGGTTTCATAAATAACATATCAAAATATGCTTTGGATGTGAATAATAACATATTAAACTATGTTTTGGTTGAATAAACAACATATTTAAGATATGTTTTGGTAGTTAATAACATATCAAAATATGCTTTGGATTTGATAAATAACATATCAAAATATATTTTGGGTTGTTAACAAAATATATATGTTGGTTTTGTACAATACCACACATGAGAGTATATCAAACTATACTTTTGGGAGTATATTAAAATATACGATAAAAGTGTGATTTAAGAATTCATTCAGACCTAGTTCATCAAAATACACTTTTGAGACTATAGGGATACCACAAAGGCAATCCCTATTTGGATGGAGAAACAAATTGGTTTCAGACATTCCATGACAACAGGAATGGGGTGTCTAATCCTATAGCGCTATATCATACTACCAATCGGTCTGGTGAACATAAAATAAGTATAATTCAACATTTTTATTTTATGTTCTTTGAGAAATCAGTGTTTAAACCATAGATAGTCATTTAGTTTGTCAAATGAAAAGTAATAACATGTATAATCAATTATACTTTGAAATCATGAAAATAACACATAGGTACACATGCTTCACCCCAAAACAGTTTGGAAAACAGTAAAAGAGGGGAACTATGTACTCACTTGAGATTGCTTAGTAGTCCTTGAGTAACAACAAAACAATGCTAGAGATCACGGAAATCAAATGGCACCTAATATAGGTGACTATGTTAATATACCGGACCTAAATCGGAGGATTGGATAGAATGAGGGTTTGTAAACCAAACGAGTATAAGAACTCATGTAGTATGGTTCAACAAAGCCTACATTCTAAAATGAAACCTAACCTAAGTGCTTACGACCCATTACGACCCGTTTAGGTAGCTTATGCTACTTTAACGCGTCGTTTGCGTGAAACGCGTTCGGACCGCCTAACTAGTCCTATGACAAGTAGAATATGCCTTAACATGTTTAATATTGTTGCCAAATCAGTTTAGATGTCAAAAGTTATGTTACATATGTTTAAAATGAATTTTGGCGTCAAAGGGGTATTTTGGTAATTTACCTAAGGCATATATACTACCTATCATACAACTAACTTAACGTCGTGACCATAAGGTATAACCTCGGAAGGTTATCCCCTATATACTATGGTCACCTAATGTGTTTGGTCGGATCCTAATGATCGACCAAACGGGTCGGGTTCAAAAGTATAAACGATCGTTTAGATCGCTTACCTTACGACCCTATATAAGCACTAAACTAAAAGTGACGAGCTAAGCATGTTAAAACATGCTTAACTAAGTTTAGAAAAATGGTTTGATATCAAAACAAACGGTTTTCATACCTAAGAGTAGTTTGGTTACAAAATACGCAAGAATGCCCAATTTGTTCGAAACTACGACTCGTCACTGAGCCTAGATAACGTGGTAATCAGTAGGTATAGTTACTAGGGACTATAACCATCGTGATCACGCTCACGTTATGAAGTTCAAACGAACTTCGCATTGACCATAAACTGGTCAATGCAGAAAGTCAAACAAAGTTTGACTTTAACGCTAAAAGAATAAAAGAACGAAGGAACACTTACAAAGGGTCCAAGAACGGAAGGTTTGAATCCGAATACTATCAGGTATGTAGTGTTAAACACAACAACTTAGAGTGCAATTTCAGATTTCAAAGGTGTGGGTTTTTGGGGTTGAAAGGGTTGGGTATTTATAGGATTTGGACCACCGTTAGGATCGTTCCTCGAATACCGTGCTTTGATCTTGTCCCTACACTTGTTGGTAACCCCATGTGCATCATATTGGCCCCCCATGATCAGGAACAAGCAAGTGGAATTGAGTTTGGAGGGCATAACAGCTGGATAAACTGCTTTTTCTGATCTGAAAGGGCCTCGCGTGACGCCTAGGGGGCTAGGTGTCACGCCTAGGTCCTTCTGATCAGCAAACAGTTTCCAAAGTTTCCATTTCAGTCCCCGTTGTGTATTAAGGCCATTTCCGACATGTTTAAGGCTCGTTAAGTCAACTTTAAGGCCCTAAAATGATTCCTAAATATTGTGGACATGAAACATGCTCAAAAAATATCCCGGATGTCGGTTCGTCTGGTCGTATGATCGCGATGTTCGCTTAATTACTACGGAATGCGCATAAGCGTGAAAAACGATCCAAATTGCGTGATGAATGGGTTTTTCTCATGCCAAACACTAAAATAAAATACTTTAGTGCTTACATAAATTTTTGGATATCCGGATGTATTCAGAACGTAAGTTATGCGCGAAAATGCAAACTTATGCACTTTTTGACGCTTTTAGTCCCTGAATGACCCAAAAGTTTATTTTAGCACACCGAACTCCTCAAAGCCTATTTCTAAGCTATGTAAAGGATATTTATGGTATGTTTAACTTATGGTCATGTTCCGGAATGTCTGTTAGAGTTCAAATTGGCATACTTTCGCAGTTTGTCAAATTTAGTCCCTGTAGGCGAATTAACTTGTTTTTAGCATACCAAAGCCTTCAAAACTTATTTCTAAGTTATGTAAAGGTTATTTAAGGTATGTTAAACCTATTTCACTATTCTGGAGTGTTCGTTGCATTAAACTGGTTATATTTACGCATCGGTGCGCGTATAACCTTCCAGAAAGCGATTTAGAGCCCGAAATCGAACAAGAATTGATATGTGCAAATGATACATATACTTACACAAATCCCAAGTATGAAATATAATATTTTATTGGTTTGGCCTTTGTTTGATGGTTGAAGTGATACAAGTGTCACAGTCTCCCCTACTTTAGGAAATTTCGTCCCGAAATTTAATTCTAGAGGAAACTTGTGAAGACAGCTGTGACGGGTTCGCCTTCAAATAGATCCATTGAACCCTTAAGTAAAACTCTGGGCCATGTTAGGATTCTTAGCGAATTTGTTAACCATCAAAGTGAAATCCTTGTAGTAACAAAACATGGGATTTTGAATTACGGACAAAAGAACATTTCTCCTGAAGACTTATCATAGGAAACTTGTGTGTGCTTGAAATTAGAATTGGGGAGTGTAAGATAAAATGACATCGGTCAAGGTACAAGACTTCTCCCGTATCATTATTCTTATCACTATAGGTCTTAACACATGACAAAAATTCTTGTGGTTTCTGTGCACTGAATTTCCATAATTATGTAGGCCTCCATAATTACGTAATCCCTTGCACAGTCCGCACAGTTCATTTCATAATGCGTAGAGGAAAAATCAATTGAATAAACATGAAGCGACTTGACTAGACCACCAAAGGATCTTTTCAACTAGATCAACGAACGATCTTTTTAACTAGATCAACACATGATCTTCTTATCTAGATCATCATACGATCTCCTTAAATAGACCACTTAAGGGATCTTTTTAATTATATCATCACATGATATTTCTAATCAGATTTTCAAATTAATATGTTTATCTAGACCACTCAAGGGGTCCAATTTTAGAATAGTACTTTAAAACCCAAGGGACTTGACTACAACGTAGAAGTCCATTAAGGATTAAGATAGTAACTTTGGATATCCTTCTATGAATTCCTCATATGAGATATGAAAGATTCTATGAGGATTTGGATGGATCACATACAACCACAAAACATGTAAGAAAACACATAAGCACAAAATTAGTTAACTAGATTCTTTAATTTGTTATCTTTGGGCACGGATATTTAAAGCGCACTAAGGAATCCAATCCATGGATTTCATTTGGCACTTTAATCATTTTCAAGGATCCATCTATAAAGATAGAAGGATCTTAAGAGGAATTTGGCTTTGTTTCTTAAAAGAAACGAGTATTTAAGGTTCTTGGGGAAATCACAAGTGATCATAAAATGACAGAACCACACGAGTAGTTTGTCTTTGGGTTGACCTCATAAGGTTGCATCAAGCATTCACACAAACGCATAAATTTTACAGAAATGACAACAAATCTTTATTTATGTAAAAACCGAATTGTCTTGAAGTGTCAAAAGATAACAACCAAGGAAATACAAAACACTAATTGTTCACTGCTGCATCATTGTTCATGTTTGCCTCATTGATGTTAAACAATCGTCCACGCGCTGGAGGTATGTTAACAAGTCTTGTGCAATTGTTCCTGTAGTGGGTAAGGTCACCACAGTTATAACATGACCCCGGAGGGAACCGTGCTTGAACAGCAGTAGGGTTTGCAGCAGCTTGATTTGCATAACGACAAACATTGATCAAATGTCCCAACCGCCCACAGTGGGTACATTTGTGACACTGCTCTTGCTCTAGATGATGACGGTTGCATTTGTTGCACAAAGGTGCGGTACCAACATAGTTTTGCCTTTTGCGAGGTTGTGCTGGCTGGTTTGGTGCAACCTGTTTGTCTTGAGCAGTTACAGCGAAATTTTGAGAGGCTTTGCGCTTCTTCTTCTTGGATACCTCAGCCTGTTTTTCCTTTGGTTCAACTTGAGCAGTCTTGTCAGATGGTCTTGGGTCGCCCTTCCGAAACAGCTTACCCTTCCTGATATGGGATTCAGTCAGAGTGGCGGACAATTCAATGGCTTGTCTGACAGTAGTAGTGTTGCTGCCGGTAACGATATCCTGAACTACGTCAGGAAGACCATCAATGTATTTCTCAATCGCCTTATCCAGAGGCGTAACCATAGTAGGGCATAACAGGCTCAATTCCTCATAGCGGTCAGTATAGGCTCGATGTTCTCCACTGTCTTGCTTCAGGTCATCGAATTCCCTTTCTAAAGCTCTCAATTCATGACGAGGATAAAACTCCTTCATCATAAGAGCCCTAAGTTCAGCCCAAGTATGTGCTAATGCAACCTCAGCACCGCGGTCTCTCATAACCCCGTTCCACCATGTAAGAGCCCTTTTTTGAAACACACTGGAAGCAAACTCGACCTTGCGATTATCAGGACACTGAACATGACGGAACGTACTCTCAGTGCTCTCGAACCATTGTAGGAGCCCAGTTGCTCCTTCAGAACCACTAAACTTGAGTGGCGTAGCCGAATTGAAACTCTTGAAATTGCATGGAGCATTATGGTTGTTGATGGCTTGATTCACTTGAGCAAAAAGATTTGGGAAGGCAGCAGCCATTTGCTGTGCGATGATTTCCGTCAGTTCGGCATTCGCCATCTGATTGTCGCGTCGAGGAGGCATTCTAAAAGAGGAACACGAAAGGAAACGAGTGAGAGAATTAGACGAAAAGAATGAGATGGAACAAATCTGATGAAAGCAATGATGGTGGTCATTTGTTTATTACTACAAACTAAGAAACAACCCCGGTGATTAATCAAAGTAAATAGGTCAAAAAATAATGTATCGCGAAGACATGCTCGCCTATAAGTGGACACTCACCCCAAGAGTTCCCAGGTAAGAGTGACTGGTCCGATATTGCGGATTTGTACGAACACTCCAGCCTTAGACAGAAAGCTCAGGGTACAGGCACCCACCCTTCCAGTTTGCACGTGTTCACATTATTTAGACTAACTTTGATGGGATTTTGAAAACTTAAAGGGTTCAAAACCATATAATAAATCATCCTAGAACAGATGATTAGTTTTCAAAGCGGGATAGAAATTTGTGTTCTTATTGTGGTTGCCACCTAAGAATAAGTGACGGTATTGTTTTAAAACTAAACACAAGAAAACTTGTGATAGGGTCCTAGGAAGGTTATAGTCTAGGTTAAAGCATCACTAATAACCTAATTCCCTATAACCATTGGCTCTGATACCAACTTTTCTGTCACACCCCGACCACGTAAAACAACTAGACGTGGCGGAAACGTCGAGGAGTGTTGTAACAGAATCATTGTTTCATGACCATGGAATAAATAAATTTTGTTTTATTGAATAAATGAATTCATTGTTTTAATACAATCAAATAAGTACAACTATGATCTTCCAAGTTTTAAAGTTGTTAAGGCACGAGTCCATCCTAAGTGTAGTGTGTATTAACAATCATCACAAAACAGCACCTGAAACATGTGTAAAAATAGGTACGTCAACACAAAAATGCCTGTGAGATACATAGGTTTTATGAAAGTAGGATTCATGACTTATAAGTTTTAGGAAAAATAATGTTTTAAGAAAAGTAGTCATGATCCTTGTAAATTGTTTTGTTTTGTAAATCATTTGAAAAGTGATAAACAAAACAATTAAATATATTTATAAAAGAATAATGTATGGTTAAGTGAATAACCATGTAAAATGAGTTTGTATTGAATGTATTGTTCGAAAAACAATATTTTGATAAAAAGGCTTATAGTATATGTGAAAATATACTTTGGATTTTAAGAGAATCGAATGAGTGATGTATTAAAATATATTTTGATTCCAATATCGTTGACCCAAGTGTACTAAATAACGCCACGGTATGTAATGCAATGAAAACACTTATATATAAGAAGTACCAGCGGCGTATCTACCATGTTTTCATCACATTACACCTGTCCCGTTATCTAAACACTAACCAAAACCCAATCGTTAGATAGATAGTACATTAAATATACTTTAGTTGTTTAAAATAATAGTTTGCAGTAGTATATTACAAATATACTTCGGATTTATAAATAACATATTAAACTATGTTTTGGTTTCATGAATAACATATCAAAATATGCTTTGGATGTGAATAATAACATATTAAACTATGTTTTGGTTGAATAAACAACATATTTAAGATATGTTTTGGTAGTTAATAACATATCAAAATATGCTTTGGATTTGATAAATAACATATCAAAATATGTTTTGGTTTGTTAACAAAATATATATGTTGGTTTTGTACAATACCACACATGAGAGTATATCAAACTATACTTTTGGGAGTATATCAAAATATACCATAAAAGTGTGATTTAAGAATTCATTCAGACCTAGTGCATCAAAATACACTTTTGAGACTATAGGGATACCACAAAGGCAATCCCTATTTGGATGGAGAAACAAATTGGTTTCAGACATTCCATGACAACAGGAATGGGGTGTCTAATCTTATAGCGCTATATCATACTACCAATCGGTCTGGTGAACATAAAATAAGTACAATACAACATTTTTATTTTATGTTCTTTGAGAAATCAGTGTTTAAACCATAGATAGTCATTTTGTTGGTCAAATGATAAGTAATAACATGTATAATCAATTATACTTTGAAATCATAAAAATAACACATAGGTACACATGCTTCACCCCAAAACAGTTTGGAAAACAGTAAAATAGGGGAACTATGTACTCACTTGAGATTGCTTAGTAGTCCTTGAGTAACAACCAAACAATGCTAGAGATCACGGAAATCAAACGGCACCTAATATAGGTGACTATGTTAATATACCGGACCTAAATCGGAGGATTGGATAGAATGAGGGTTCGTAAACCAAACGAGTATAAGAACTCATGTAGTATGGTTCAACAAAGCCTACATTCTAAAATGAAACCTAACCTAAGTGCTTACGACCCATTACGACCCGTTTAGGTAGCTTATGCTACTTTAACGCGTCGTTTGCGTGAAACGCGTTCGGACCGCCTAACTAGTCCTATGATAAGTAGAATATGCCTTAACATGTCTAATATTGTTGCCAAATCAGTTTAGATGTCAAAAGTTATGTTACATATGTTTAAAATGAATTTTGGCGTCAAAGGGGTATTTTGGTAATTTACCTAAGGCATATATACTACCTATCATACAACTAACTAAACGTCGTGACCATAAGGTGTAACCTCAGAAGGTTATCCCCTATATACTATGGTCACCTAATGTGTTTGGTCGGATCCTAATGATCGACCAAACGGGTCGGGTTTGAAAGTATAAGCGATCGTTTAGATCGCTTACCTTACGACCCTATATAAGCACTAAACTAAAAGTGAGGAGCTAAGCATGTTAAAACATGCTTAACTAAGTTTAGAAAACAGGTTTGGTATCAAAACAAACGGTTTTGATACCTAAGAGTAGTTTGGTTGTGGTTGCTCAATCCAACCAAGCCAATCAAAACCAACCAGCTCAACCTCCTGCGAGGAAACCTTATGATGGCACTGCATCGTTGTGCAACCGGTGCAATGGTCACCACCAAGCTCACCTACAGTGTCGTCAATGCACTTCATGTTGGCAAATTGGTCATGTGGCAAATGTTTGTCGTTCCTCTGCTACGGCAAACCAAGTTGTTCCAAACCCCGTTCAACCTCAAGGAAACCGTGCTAGACCTCATTTCCCACCAGGTTCTTGCTCACCATCTTGGTTCTCTTATTTTAGATTCTATATGCTAATTGGGTTGATGAATAGCCCATGAAATAACAGATATCACCGACTGCTTCAAACTTGATAAGATTTTATTAAGTGTTGAGAAGAGTGTATTAGCATCCAAATGGTCTGAAGAAATCTATCAATGGCTTACGTTTGAAAAGAAGTTTGTAATAGTTTTTCTGTGAGGTTTAACAATTAAAACTCTATTCAGAACATAGCATGTTGTGTTGGCTGCTTCCGCCCAGAAGATGATTGGATGCTTCGAATCCACGAGCATAGTTCTAGCAGCTTCGATAAGGTTTAACAATTAAAACTCTATTCGTAAACTGTTTTAGCAAGACTTTTAAAACTAATAGGACCAAAAAGATCCATGTGCAATAATTGCAAAGGCGCAGTTATCGTATTCACTGCTTTGGAGTTATGCGGCTTTTTGTGTTGCTTGTCTTGAGCGCATGCGATACCTTTTTCTGAAAACGGAATTTTTTTTATCGGTAAACCTCTTACTAAGTTTAACTTAGAAAGTTTATTCATGTTTTTGAAGATCACATGCCCTAATCGCCTATGCCAAAGCAGTGACTCTGATTTTGACGCCTTCGAGATCAAACACGTCATCTACTCATTGGTTTTGGCATTTTTGATGTTGATGACGTAGGTGTTGTTTTGACGAGGATCTGTGAGCATAATCATCTCGGCAGGAACTAAGTATTCAGGCTGGAGAAAGAGACATTCTACGTTGTTGAATAGCACGGATATTCCTTTGTCACAGACTTGTGATACACTCATAAAATTGTAACAAAATTCTGGTACATAGTTAACGTTTTCCAACGTAAGTGCTTCAGAAACAACGTCTCCAACTCCGACAATCTTCCCTCCCTTATCATCTCCGGCAAAATATAAAAAGTCACCGTCAATAAATCAGAAGTTCTTCAGCAGTTCCTTTAAACCGGTCATATTCCTTGAGCGTCCACTGTCCACATGCCATATGTATTCCATGAGCATTTGAAGCCATTTCTGGAGTTTATTCTGTTATACAACAACAAACAAGAAATATATACAAGTTAGTTAGATTTCGAAACCCAGACTTACTTCTATTTTTATCTATCATGATTTTAGATGACAATATCTTCTTTTCTTTTCCCAAAACATGTTGTATTAACTAGGTTTTTGACTGATTTCTTAAAATTATCAAACTGATCTGTGAAATTTTTGACAAAATTTTGTTCAGGTTCAGAAAATTTCTTGCTTTTGCAATGTTTCTCCGTATGTCCAAAGTGACTACAGCAAAAACATCATTTGCAATTTGCCCTTTTCTTTTTGGAGGTTGACGTGTTAGAAGATGATGTATGAGATGAGAGTCTTGAGTTGCTTGAAGCGTTGTCTGATGATGCAGTGCATCTTGAACTTTCAACTTTCTTCATTTTCTTGTCAATGCGGCTTTCGTCTTCTGAGCAATCTTCATCATTGTCGGTATCTGATGAAACATCTGATTCTTGATCTTCACTTGAATCATCTAAACCTTGATCCTCACTTGAGCTTGAATTTTCTTCACCATTAGGGATGGCAATGGGTCGGGTTCGGGTCAGGTATTGGTAATCCCATACTCATACCCGGTTGTAAATCATGTCCCATACCCGACCCAATACCCGTCGGGTATATGTCGGGTAATTACCCATCGGGTACCGGGTATACCCACGGGTATCAGGTATACCATTAGTTTGTTAAAAGATATACATTAGGATTTCCAAATATATTTTTACTATTATAATTATTATATAATTTTATTTATGCAACAGCTATTATAAATTAAAATATATTACATACATATTAGTTTTATCATAAATTAATAATAAGTTTATAATATTTATAAACTTATATGTATATACTTCACAACATACAAAATATAAATACTATCATCAAATACATATGCTAGAAGAAAATTTATTTTTTCACATTATGAACATACTAAAATAAATCACTAATAGATAAGGGTTAATGGAAAATAAAAATACAAATTAAAAACTTCGGGTATATGATCGGGTATATAGTTCGGGTAAACGGGTATGTGATTTCGGGTAATCAGGTCGGGTATCATCTAATCCCATACCCGTGAAATTTTTTAAAACTAATCCCATACCCGGCCCAATACCCGTCGGGTATCGGGTATACCCGTCCCATTTGTGTCGGGTTTCAGGTATACCCGTCAGGCTCGGGTTTTTTTGCCATCCCTATTCACCATCTTTTGAAGTTGTGGTATTTGAGTCTTTGCTGCTGCATTCTTCACTTGGCTCCTTTTCTGACTCTGATTTACCTTTGTGAGATGGAACAAATTCTGGAATTTCCTTGGTGAGGAATTTACCAAATCTGTTTTGTTTCAATTCTGGAACAAACACAGGAGGTTCACACACAACTTTTTCATCACAAAAAGCAGAATTTAAATCATGACATTCAACCGCTACATTTCCGTGGATGCGAGTCTTAAATGTAGGAGCATGGCCATTATAGTCATCCTGAATGTTAAAGTTAGGCACATGGCCATTACAGTCATCCATCCTAGTTAAACTATTATAATAATCTCGAATAAAAGTATTGTTTTTCTTATCACAATTCTAGGCGAACCAGTTAATAGTTGAATAACTGTCGCCTGAATATCTATCCCTATTTCCATCCCTCCACAGTCATCATCCTCATTGCACACATCTTCTTTACACTAAAATGCATCTGCATTACTTTCAGAAATGTTAGAAAGTTTTTCATTTTCACAATAAACATTTTGAGCAATAAGATCATTTTCATCAATCAAATCATTATCATGATGAGGAGATGTCATGGGTACATAGTTTTTGCTATGTGGAGGAGGAAAGAGTTTTCTTTCATTTCTGAGCTTGTCCTTGTACTCGAGCCCGTCCTTCACATATGTTGGTCATTGGTAATTTTTAATGTCAACCAATGCCTTTTTACTTACATTCCATTTATCAATCGTGATTTGCAATCTATTGTTTTCATTTTGAGATTTTTCTAATCTTTCAAGTAAATCGGTTATGATAAAATCTTTTCTGAAAACAAATTCTTTTAATGTCTGCATTTCAGCTAAAGTTGAATTCGACTTTCTCTGATATGCAGTTTCATTTTCTTTCAACCCTTTGTTAAACTGCAAAACCTTTTCTTTGTCTCTAATCAGGTCATGATTGAGGGATTTATAATGTGCCACGACGTTCACACATGGTTGGGAGCACATTTTAACTTTAAATTCATACGGTATGCTATTTACCAAATCCTTATCATCTTTCTCCTTTGTGGATTCGGCTTTCATGGCGGCCGCATGAGCTTCAGCTTTCTCCTTCTTGGTGCCACTGGCTGCTTCTTGGACATTCTTCATTAGCTCAGGCTTCTCAGCATCTTCTTTTCCTTTATATACTATGGGTTCAGTAGGAGTGAGAATGCTCTTCAAACCTTTGTAAGTTGCTTTGTCACCCTTAGGAATTCCTGCAGCTTATTTCTCAACAAAACTTGATGAAGATGAAGCAGATTCGCTAGAGATTTTAGCCATAAGAGCGTTGTTGAGTTGTTCCGTTGCTTCAGCAATCTCCTCCGCCCAATCGTAGTCTTCTACAACCAAAGCCTTTGGCGTGTTAGGAGTGGAGTTGTCATTACCTTCAATGGAAATTTGCCTTTTTGCTGGAGCAGTTTCAGCATTCTCATTCTTCAGCAGAGGATAATCCCTTTTGAACTTGCCGAGACTTTTGCAATTGTAGCACCAGAGTTTAGACTTATCAAAACCAGCTTTCCCGAGCGACAGACGGTTTCCTGTTTTATCTTGAAATTTCTTCAGCCTCAAGGTGATCATAGCCATTTGCCACTTTAGATTCATTTTTCCATGTCATTGGGATCAACTTGATACATATCTTGTCACACCCCGACCACGTAAAACAACAAATCGTGGCGGAAATGTCGGGGAGTGTCGTAACAGAATCATTGTTTCACAACCATGGATTAAATCGTTTCGTTTTATTGAATTATTGAACTCATTGTCTTATTACCAATCAGATAAATAAAAATATTGTCTTTCAAGTTTTAAAGTTGCTAATGCATTAGTCCATCCTATGTGTAGCATGCATCAACAATCATCACATAGTAGCACCTGAAACATATGTAAAAATAGGTACGTCAGCATAAAAATGCCTGTGAGATACATAGGTTTTATTCATTTAGGATTCATGACTTCGTAAGTTTAAAAGAATGTTTAACAAAAAGTAGTCATGAACCTATAAAAATGTTTTCTTTTATAAATCATGCGAAAATTTATAAGAAATTAGATGATATAAAAGAATAATGCATAGATAAATAGATAACCAAGTAAAATGAGTTTGTATAAAATATGTTGTTTGTAAAACAATGTTTTGATAAAAGATTTGTAGTATATATAAAATATACCTTGGTTTTAAGAAAGTAGGATAAATAATATATTAAAATATATTTTAGTTTCAAAATAGTTAAACAGATAGTATATCAAATATACTTTAGTTGTTAAAATAATAGTTTACGGTAGTTTATCATAAGTATACTTTGGTTTTGCAAATAACATATCAAACTATGCTTTGGCTTTGAAAATAGCATATCAACTATACTTTAGTAAATAACAAAATACATGTTGGTTTTGTACATAGTATATCAAATTATACTTTGGTAAACAATATCACATATGGGAGCATATCAAACTATACTTTGGAAGTATATCAAAATATACAAAAGAAAATGTGATTTAGAATTCATTCAAACCTTAGTGTATCAAACTACACCTTAGAGACTATAGAAATACCACAAAGGCAACTTCTGTTTGGATAAAATTTGGTTTCTGACATTCCATACAACAGGAATGGGGTGTCTAGTCCTAAAGCGCTATATCATACTACCAATCGGTTTGGTGAATGTATAAAATAAGTACAACCCAACAATTTATTTAATAATCTTTGAAAAATTAGACTTTAAACCATAGATAATCATTCAGTTTGTCAAAAGATAAGTACTAGCATGTATAATCAATTTATACTTTGAAATCATGAAAATAACAATTAAGCACACATGTTTCACCCCAAAACATTTGAAAACAGTAAAAGAGGGGACTATGTACTCACTTGAGGATGCTTAGAAGTCTTGAATAACAACTAAGCAAATCTAGAGGGGTCACGGAAATCAAATGGCACCTAATATAGGTAACTAAGTTCATAAACCGGACCTAAATCGTAAGATCGGATAGAATGAGGTTTCTTAAACCAAATGAGTATAGGAACTCATGTAATATGGTTTGACAAAGCCTACATACTAAAACAAAACCTAACCTAAGTGCTTATGACCCATTACGACTAGTTAAGGTAGTTTACGCTACTTTAACGTGTCGTTCGCGTAAAACGCGTTCGGACCGCCTAACTAGTACTATGACAAGTATTATATGCCTAAACATGTTTAAATATGTTGCATAATTAGTTATGTGACAAAATTTTAGGTTGCATATGCTTAAAATCCAATTATGAATGAATAGGGCATTTTGGTCATTTACCTAAGGCATATAAACTACCTATCATACAACTAATTAAACCTAAGTGACCATAAGGTATAACCTCGGAAGGTTATTCCCTATACAACTATGGTCACTCAACATGCTTGGTCGGATCCTAATGATCGACCAAACGGGTCGAGTTCGAAAGTCTAAGCGGGTGTTTAGACTGCTTGACTTACGACTCTATACAAGCACTAAACTAAATGTGACGAGCTAAAAACATGTTGAAACATCTTTAACTAAGTTAGAAAACAAGTTTTTATATCAAAACAAACGGTTTTGATACCCAAGAATAGTTTGGTTACAAAATACACATAAATACGCATTTTGACCGAAACTATGACTCGTCACTACACCTAACCAACGTGGTAATCAATAGGTATAGTTGCTAGGGACTATAACCATCGTGATTACGCTCACGTTGCGAAGTTCAAACGAATTTCGTGTTGACCAAAGACTGGTCAAAGCAGAAAGTCAAACACTGTTTGACTTTCGCTAGAAAACCGATAAAAGCACGAAAGAATACTTACAAAGGGTCCAAGCTAGGAAGATCTTGATTCAAGTTGCTCAGGTATGAAGTGCTAGACCCCAACTTAGAGCAATTTAATCAGATTTGTGAGGAATGAATGAAACTTAGGTGGGTATTTATAGGAAACCCACAACCGTTAGGATCGTTCCTCGCAATCCGTGCTTCGATCTTGGCCTTCCACTTGGGCATATGGTTTTGAAATACAAGGGGACATGTAAAACCATAAAAATACCAGCCCATAGAGTGCAAAACCTTGGGTTAAAACCATCAAAACAGCTGAAATGGAACAAATACAATGTTTCTGTCTGGCAAGATCTCGCGTCCCGCATAAGATAAGGCTCTATCTTACGCGCCCTGCCAGGGATACTTTGGCAGATTGTTAAAATTGGTCCCTGCAGCCAAGAAACTTGCTTTTCGATTCATTTTTTGACACGTTTAAGCCCCTGTTGATCAAATAAGTTTATTTTTGCGCACCAAACACCTTAAAGCCTATTTATAAGCTATGTAAAGGATATTTAGGGCATGTTTAACTTATGATCATGTTCCAGAATGTTCGTTACAGTACGAATCGGCATACTTTCGTAGTTTGTCGAAATTAGTCCCTGTAAGCGAATAAACTTGATTTAGACACACCAAACCTTCCAAAACTTATTTATAAGTTATGTAAAGGTTATTTAAGGTATGTTAAGCCCATGTCACTGTTCTGGAGTGTTTTTCATCTCAAACTGATTAAGTTTACGCATCAGTTCGCGTATAACTTTCTAGAGAGCGATTTAGAGCTCGAATCGAACGAGAAATTATATGTGTAAATGATACACATATTTATACAAATCCCTAGTATGAAATATGATATTTCATTGGTTTGGTATTCCTATGATGGTTATAGTGACACAAGTGTCACAGTCTCCCCTACTTTAGGAGATTTCGTCCGAAATTTAATTTAGAGGAAACCTGTGAAGAAAACTGTGATTGTTTCGCTTTCGAACGAATCCTTCATACCCTAAGTAAAAATCTGGGCCACGTTTGGATTCTTAGTGAATTTGTCAAATGTCAAAGTGATGTCCTTGTAGTAACAAAACATGGGGTTTTGAACTACGGATAGAAAAACGTTTCCTATGAAGACTATCATAGGAAACTTGTGTGTGCTCGAAATCGGAGTCGGAGATTGTAAGATAAAATGGCATTGGTCAAGGTCCAGGACTTCTAGTAACTTAAATAACGCTACATTCGCAATGTAATAAGGAACACTTATATATAGGAAGTACCTGCGGCGTATCCACCATGCCCCTTTCTACATTGTTCCCGTTTCGTTATTCTTATCACTAAAGGTCTTAACACATAACAAAACTTGCTGTGATTTCTGTGCACTGAATTCCATAATTATGTATGCATCCATAATTATGTAATTCCTTGCACAGTCCGTACAGTTCATTTCATAATGCGTAGGGGAAAAATCAATCGAATAAACATGAAGTGACTTGACTAGACCACCAAAGGATCTTTTTAACTAGATCAACGAACGATCTTTTTAACTAGATTAACACATGATCTCCTTAACCAGACCGTCGTACGATCTCCTTAAATAGACCACTTAAGGGATCTTTTCAGCTATATCATCACTTGATATTCCTAACCAGATTTTGAATCAATCTTTTTAACAAGACCACTCAAGGGGACCAAATAGAATAGTTCTTCATAATCCAAGGGTCTTAACTATTAAGTAGAAGCCCATTAAGGATTTAAGGTAGTACCTTTGGATATCCTACTATGAATCCCTCATATGGAGTTATGGAAGATTCTTTGAGGATTTGGATAATGAATATTCGGATTACACAAAAACACAAGACATAAAGAAATCACATAAGCACATATCAGTTTCGTAAAATAAACTTGAAACAACAAATTTTATTTATATAACAGCTGAATTGTTCCAAACGTCAAAGGATAACAAACAAAGAAATACAAAAGACTAATTATTCACTGCTGCATTGTCATTCACGTTTTCCTCGTTTATGTTAAACACTCGTCCACGCGCTGGATTTGTGTTAACAAGTCTTGGGCAATTGTTTCGGTAGTGAGTAAGGTCACCACAGTTATAACACGACCCAGGTGGAAAATGTGCTTGCGCAACAACAGGATTTGCAGCAGCTTGATTTGCGTAACGGTAGGTATGGACCAAATGTCCCAATCGCCCACAGTGGGTACATTTGTGACACTTTACTTGTTCCAGATGATGACGGTTGCATTTGTTGCACAAAGGTGCGGTACCAACATAGTTTTTCCTTGCACGAGGTTATGCTGGCTGGTTTAGTGCAACCTGATTATTCTAAGCAGTTATGCACAGTTTTATGAAACCTTGCGCTTCTTCTTCTTGGATGTCTCGGCCTGATTATCCTTTGGTTCTTCTTGTGTAGACTTTTCAGATGGTTTCGGGTCGCCCTTTCAAAAAAGCTTACCTTTCCTGATCTGGGATTCAGTCAGGGTAGCAGACAATTCAATGGCCTGTCTCACGGTAGTAGGGTTGCTACCAGTAACGATATCCTGAACTGGGTCAGGGAGACCATCAATGTACTTCTCGATCGCCTTTTCCAAAGGCGTAACCATGGCATGACATAATAGGCTAAGTTCCTCATAACGGTCACTGTAGGCTCGATGTTCACCACTGTCTTGCTTTAGATCATCGAATTCCCTATCCAATGCTCTAAGCTCATGACAAGGACAAAACTCCTTCATCATTAGGGCTCGAAGCTCTTCCCAAGTTTGAGCTAGTGCCACATCGGCACCCATATCACGCATCACACCGTTCCACCATGTAAGAGCACGCTTCTCGAATGCACTTGATGCAAACTTAACCTTACGCTCATTCGGACATTGCACATGTCTGAATGTGCTTTCTAAACTTTTGAACCATTGCAGGAGCGCGGTTGCTCCATGAGACCCAGAAAACTTCAAAGGTTTAGCAGAATTGAAGGTCTTGAAACTACACTGAGCATTGTTGTTGTTATTGTTGTTGTATAACTGATGGATCTGGGTTACTATGTTTGGAAGCACAACAGCCATTTACTGAGAGACAAGGGCTGCGACTTCTTCGTTAGTTAGAGGTTGTGCATCTCGTCGAGGAGGCATTGTCTAAAAAGAACAAGGAAACATGAGAAACGAGTGAGGTTGATAATTGAAAGAACAAATGGGGTATTGAAAGTATCGACAAAACACAAGGAAGGCGATCATTCGTTCGTTACCTTGAACAAACAAATGACACGCAGTGAGCAATCAAAGTAAATGGGTCAATATAATGTATCGCGAAGACCTGCTTTAGCTTATAAGTGGACACTCATCCCAAGAATTCCCAGGTAAGAGTGACTGGTCCAATTATGTGGATTTGTACAAACACTCTAGCCTTAGACAGAAGACTCAGGATACAGGCATCCACCCTTCCAGATTGCATGTGTTCACATTATAAGAGTCAAACTTTGACGAGATTTTGAAAACTTTGAGGGTTCAAAACCTTATAATAAATCATCCTAGAACAGATGATTGGTTTTCAAAGCGGATTCAAAGTTTGTGTTCTTATTTTGGTTGTCACCTAAAGATGGGTGACGGTATTGTTTTAAGATTAAACACAAGATAACTTGTGTTAGGGTCCTAGGAAGGTTATAGTCTAGGTCAAAGCATTACTAATAACCTATTTCCCTATAACCACTGGCTCTGATACCAGCTTTTCAGTCACACCCCGACCACGTAAAACAACAAATCATGGCAGAAACGTCGGGGAGTGTCGTAACAGAATCATTGTTTCACAACCATGGATTAAATTGTTTCGTTTTATTGAATTATTGAACTCTTTGTCTTATTACAAATCAGATAAATACAAATATTGTCTTTCAAGTTTTAAAGTTGCTAAGCCACAAGTCCATCCTATGTGTAGCATGCATCAACAATCATCACATAGCAGCACCTGAAACATATGTAAAAATAGGTACGTCAGCATAAAAATGCCTGTGAGATACATAGGTTTTATTGATTTAGGATTCATGACTTTGTAAGTTTAAAAGAATGTTTAACAAAAAGTAGTCATGAACCTATAAAAATGTTTTCTTTTATAAATTATGCGAAAATTTATAAGAAATTAGATTATATAAAAGAATAATGCATAGATAAATAGATAACCAAGTAAAATGAGTTTGTATAAAATATGTTGTTTGTAAAACAATGTTTTGATAAAAGGTTTGTAGTATATATAAAATATACCTTGGTTTTAAGAAAGTCGGATGAATAATATATGAAAATATATTTCAGTCTCAAAATAGTTAAACAGATAATATATCAAATATACATTAGTTGTTAAAATAATAGTTTACGGTAGTATATCATATGTATACTTTGGTTTTGTAAATAACATATCAAACTATGCTTTGGCTTTGAAAATAGCATATCAACTATACTTTAGTAAATAACAAAATACATGTTGGTTTTGTACATAGTATATCAAATTATACTTTGGCAAACAATATCACATATGGGAGCATATCAAACTATACTTTGGAAGTATATCAAAATATACAAAAGAAAATGTGATTTAGAATTCATTCAAACCTTAGTGTATCAAACTACACCTTAGAGACTATAGAAATACCACAAAGGCAACTTCTACTCGGATAAAATTTGGTTTCTGACATTCCATACAACATGAATGGGGTGTCTAGTCCTATAGCGTTATATCATACTACCAATCGGTTTGGTGAATGTATAAAATAAGTACAACCCAATAATTTATTTAATAATCTTTGAAAAATTAGACTTTAAACATAGATAATCATTCAGTTTGTCAAAAGATAAGTACTAGCATGTATAATCAATTTATACTTTGAAATCATGAAAATAACAATTAAGCACACATGTTTCACCCCAAAACATTTGAAAACAGTAAAATAGGGGACTATGTACTAACTTGAGGATGCTTAGAAGTCTTGTATAACAACTAAGCAAAGCTAGAGGGGTCATGGAAATCAAACGGCACCTAATATAGGTAACTAAGTTAATAAACCGGACCTAAATCCGAAGATCGGATAGAATGAGGTTTCGTAAACAAAATGAGTATAGGAACTCATGTAATATGGTTTGACAAAGCCTACATACTAAAACGAAACACAACCTAAGTGCTTATGACCCATTACGACACGTTAAGGTAGTTTATGCTACTTTAAGGCGTCGTTCGCGTAAAACGCGTTCGGACCGCCTAACTAGTCCTATGACAAGTATTATATGCCTAAACATGTTTAAATATGTTGCATAATTAGTTATGTGACAAAAGTTTAGGTTGCATATGCTTAAAATTCAATTATGCATGAAAAGGGCATTTTGGTCATTTACCTAAGGCATATAAACTACCTATCATACAACTAATTAAACCTAAGTGACCATAAAGTATAACTTCGAAAGGTTATTCCCTATACAACTATGGTCACTAAACATGCTTGGTCGGATCCTAATGATCGACCAAACAGGTCGAGTTCGAAAGTCTAAGCGGGTGTTTAGACCGCTTGACTTACGACTCTATACAAGCACTAAACTAAAAGTGACGAGCTAAACATGGTGAAACATGTTTAACTAAGTTAGAAAACAGGTTTTGATATCAAAACAAACGGTTTTGATACCCTAGAATAGTTTGGTTACAAAATGCGCATAAATACGCATTTTGACCGAAACTATGACTTGTCACTACACCTAACCAACGTGGTAATCAGTAGGTATAGTTGCTAGGGACTATAAATATCGTGACTACGCTCACATTGCGAAGTTCAAACGAACTTTGTGTTGACCAAAGACTAGTCAAAGCAGAAAGTCAAACATTATTTGACTTTCACTAGAAAAACGATAAAAGCACGAAAGAATACTTACAAAGGGTCCAAGCTAGGAAGATCTTGATTCAAGTTGCTCAGGTATGAAGTGCTAGACCCCAACTTAGAGCAATTGAATCAGATTTGTGAGGAATGAATGAAACTTAGGTGGGTATTTATAGGAAACCCACAACCATTAGGATCATTCCTCGCAATCCATGCTTCGATCTTGGCCCTCCACTTGGGCACATGGTTTTGAAATACAAGGGGACATGTAAAACCATCAAATACAAGCCCATAGAGTGCAAAACCTTGGGTTAAAACCATCAAAACAGCTGAAATGGACCAAATACAATATTTCTGTCTGGCAAGACCTCGTGCCTCGCGTAAGATAAGGCTCCATCTTACGCGCCCCACCAGGGATACTTTGGTAGATTATCAAAATTGGTCCCTGCAGCCCAGAAACTTGCTTTTCGATACATTTTTGACACGTTTAAGCCTCGTTAACCTCATTTCAAGGCTCTAAAATAAAGTTAAAGTATAGGGAACTTAAAATATGCTCAAAAACATCTCGGATGTTGGTTTTATTGGTCGTACGGTTGCGTTGTTCGGTTAATTACGACGAAACACAAACGGACGCGAAAAACGATCCAAATTACGCGACGAATGGAATTTTATCATGCCAATCACTAAAATAAAATATTTTAATGATTACATAAATTTTTGGATGTCTGGATAAATTCAGAACGTAAGATATACGCTAAAATGCAAACTTATGCATTTTTTTAACGCTTTTAGTCCCTCTTAATCAAATAAGTTTATTTTTGCGCACCAAACACCTCAAAGCCTATTTCTAAGATATGTAAAAGATATTTAGGGCATGTTTAACATATGATCATGTTCCAGAATGTTCGTTACAGTACGAATCGGCATACTTTTGCAGTTTGTCGAAATTAGCCCCTGTAAGCGAATAAACTTGATTTCGACACACCAAACCTCTGAAAACTTATTTCTAAGTTATGTAAAGGTTATTTAAGGTATGTTAAGCCCATGTCACTGTTCTGTAGTGTTTTTCACATCAAACTGATTACGTTTACGCATCAATTCGCGTATAACTTTCCAGAGAGCGATTTAGAGCTCGAAATCGAACAAGAAATGATATGTGTAAATGATACACATATTTATACAAATCCCTAGTATGAAATATGATATTTGATTGGTTTGGTATTCGTATGATGGTTGTAGTGACACAAGTGTCACAGTCTCCCCTACTTTAGGAGATTCCGTCCCGAAATTTAATTTTAGAGGAAACCTGTGAATATAACTGTGATTGTTTCGCTTTCGAATGAATCCTTCGTACCCTAAGTAAAAATCTGGGCCACGTTTGGATTCTTAGCGAATTTGTCAACTGTCAAAGTGATGTCCTTGTAGTAACAAAACATGGGGTTTTGAACTACGGATAGAAGAACATTTCCTATGAAGACTATCATAGGAAACTTGTGTGTGCTCGAAATCGGAGTCGGAGATTGTAAGATAAAATGACATTGGTCAAGGCCTTGGACTTCTAGTAACTTAAATAACGCTACATTCGCAATGTAATAAGGAACACTTATATATAGGAAGTACCAGCGGCGTATCCACCATACCCCTTTCTACATTGTTCCTGTTTCGTTATTCTTATCACTAAAGGTCTTAACACATAACAAAACTTGTTGTGGTCACTGTGCACTGAATTCCATAATTATGTATGAATCCATAATTATGTAATTCCTTGCACAGTCTGCACAGTTCATTTCATAATGCGTAGGGGAAAAATCAATCGAATAAACATGAAGTGACTTGACTAGACCACCAAAGGATCTTGTTAACTAGATCAACGAACAATCTTTTTAACTAGATCAACACATGATCTCCTTAACCAGACCGTCGTACGATCTCCTTAAATAGACCACTGAAGGGATCTTTTCAGCTATATCATTACATGATATTCCTAACCAGATTTTGAATCAATCTTTTTAACTAGACCACTAAAGGGATCCAATTATAGAATAGAACTTCATAATCCAAGGGTCTTAACTATTACGTAGAAGCCCATTAAGGATTTAAGGTAGTACCTTTGGATATCCTACTATGAATCCCTCATATGGAGATATGGAAGATTCTATGAGGATTTGGATAATGAATATTCGGATTACACAAAAACACAAGACATATAGAAATCACATAAGCACATAATCACATAATTGCATCAGTTTCGTAAAATAAACTTGAAACAACAAATTTTATTTATATAACAGCTGAATGGTTCCAAACGTCAAAGGATAACAAACAAAGAAATAGAAAAGACTAATTGTTCACTGCTGCATTGTCGTTCACGTTTGCCTCGTTTTTGTTAAACACTCGTCCACGCGCTGGATTTGGGTTAACAAGTCTTGGACAATTGTTTCGGTAGTGAGTAAGGTCACCACAGTTATAACACGACCCAGGTGGAAACTGTTCTTGCGCAACAACAGGATTTGCAGCAGCTTGATTTGCATAACGGTAGGTATTGTCCAAATGTCCCAATCGCCCACAGTGGGTACATTTGTGACACTGTACTTGCTCTAGATGATGACGGTTGCATTTGTTGCACAAAGGTGCGGTACCAACATAGTTTTTCCTTGTACGAGGTTGTGCTGGCTGGTTTAGTGCAACCTGATTATTCTGAGCAGTTATTGCGTTGTTTTGTGAAACCTTGCGCTTCTTATTCTTGGATGTCTCGACCTGATTATCCTTTGGTTCTTTTTGTGCAGACTTTTCTGATGGTTTCGGGTTGCGCTTTCGAAAAAGCTTACCTTTCCTGATCTGGGATTCAGTCAGGGTAGTAGACAATTCAATGGCCTGTCTGACGGTAGTAGGGTTGCTATCAGTAACGATATCCTGAACTGGGTCAGGGAGACCATCAATGTACTTCTCGATCGCCTTTTCCAAAGGCGTAACCATGGCAGGACATTATAGGCTCAGTTCCTTATAACTGTCAGTGTAGGCTCGATGTTCACCACTGTCTTACTTTAGATCGTCGAATTCCCTTTCCAACGCTCTAAGCTCATGACGAGGACAGAACTTCTTCATCATTAGAGCTCGAAGCTCTTCCCAAGTTTGAGCTATTGCCATATCGGCACCCCTATTACGCATCACACCGTTCCACCATGTAAGAGCACGCTTCTCGAATGCACTGGATGCAAACTCAACCTTACGCTCATTCGGACATTGCACATGTCTGAATGTGCTTTCTAAACTTTCGAACCATTGCAGGAGCGCGGTTGCTCCTTGAGACCCATAAAACTTCAAAGGTTTAGCAGAATTGAAGGTCTTGAAACTACACTAAGCATTTTTGTTGTTATTGCTGTTGTATAACTGATGGATCTGGGTTACTATGTTTGGAAGCACAGCAGCCATTTGCTGAGAGACAAGGGCTGCGACTTCGTCGTTAGTAAGAGGTTGTGCATCTCGTCGAGGAGGCGTTGTCTAAAAAGAACAAGGAAACATGAGAAACGAGTGAGGTTGATAATTGAAAGAACAAATGGGGTATTGAAAGTATCGATAAAACACAAGGAAGGCGATCATTCGTTCGTTACCTTGAACAAACAAATGACACGCAGTGACCAATCAAAGTAAAGGGGTATAATGTATCGCGAAGACCTGCTTTAGCTTATAAGTGGAAACTCATCCCAAGAATTCCCAGGTAAGAGTGACTGGTCCAATTATGTGGATTTGTACGAACACTCTAGCCTTAGACAGAAGACTCAGGATACAGGCATCCACCCTTCCAGATTGCATGTGTTCACATTATAAGACCCAAACTTTGACAAGATTTTGAAAACTTTGAGTGTTCAAAACCTTATAATAAATCATCCTAGAACAGATGATTGGTTTTCAAAGCGGATTCGAAGTTTGTGTTCTTATTTTGGTTGTCACCTAAATATGGGCGACGGTATTGTTTTAAGACTAAACACAAGATAACTTGTGTTAGGGTCCTAGGAAGGTTATAGTCTAGGTCAAAGCATTACTAATAACCTAATTCCCTATAACCATTGGCTCTGATACCAACTTTTCTGTCACACCCCGACCACGTAAAACAACAAATCGTGGCGGAAACGTCGGGGAGTGTCGTAACAGAATCATTGTTTCACAACCATGGATTAAATAGTTTCGTTCTATTGAATTATTGAACTCATTGTCTTATTACAAATCAGATAAATACAAATATTCTCTTTTAAGTTTTAAAGTTGCTAAGGCACAAGTCCATCCTATGTGTAATGCATCAACAATCATCACATAGCAGCACCTGAAACATATGTAAAAATAGGTACGTCAGCAAAAAAATGCCTGTGAGATACATAGGTTTTATTGATTTTGGATTCATGACTTTGTAAGTTTAAAAGAATGTTTAACATAAAGTAGTCATGAACCTATAAAAATGTTTTCTTTTATAAATCATGCGAAAATTTATAAGAAATTAGATGATATAAAAGAATAATGCATAGATAAATAGATAACCAAGTAAAATGAGTTTGTATAAAATATGTTGTTTGTAAAACAATGTTTTGATAAAAGGTTTGTAGTATATATAAAATATACCTTGGTTTTAAGAAAGTCGGATAAATAATATATTAAAATATATTTCAGTTTCAAAATAGTTAAACAGATAGTATATCAAATATACTTTAGTTGTTTAAATAATAGTTTACGGTAGTATATCATAAGTATACTTTGGTTTTGTAAATAACATATCAAACTATGCTTTGGCTTTGAAAATAGCATATCAACTATACTTTAGTAAAAAACAAAATACATGTTGGTTTTGTACATAGTATATCAAATTATACTTTGGTAAACAATATCACATATGGGAGCATATCAAACTATACTTTGGAAGTATATCAAAATATACAAAAGAAAATGTGATTTAGAATTCATTCAAACCTTAGTGTATCAAACTACACCTTTGAGTCTATAGAAATACACACAAAGGCAACTTCTATTTGGATAAAATTTGGTTTCTCACATTCCATACAATAGGAATGGGGTGTCTAGTCCTATAGCGCTATATCATTCTATCAATCGGTTTGGTGAATGTATAAAATAAGTACAACCCAACAATTTATTTAATAATCTTTGAAAAATTAGACTTTAAACCATAGATAATCATTCAGTTTGTCAAAAGATAAGTACTACCATGTATAATCAATTTATACTTTGAAATCATGAAAATAACAATTAAGCACACATGTTTCACCCCAAAACATTTGAAAACAGTAAAAGAGGGGACTATGTACTCACTTGAGGATGCTTAGAAGTCTTGAATAACAACTAAGCAAAGCTAGAGGGGTCACAAAAATCAAACGTCACCTAATATAGGTAACTAAGTTAATAAACCGGACCTAAATCGGAAGATCAGATAGAATGAGGTTTCGTAAACCAAATGAGTATAGGAATTCATGTAATATGGTTTGACAAAGCCTACAAACTAAAACAAAATCTAACCTAAGTGCTTATGACCCATTACGACTCGTTAAGGTAGTTTACGCTACTTTAACGCGTCGTTCGCGTAAAACGCGTTCGGACCGCCTAACTAGTCCTATGATAAGTATTATTTGCCTAAATATGCTTAAATATGTTGCATAATTAGTTATGTGACAAAAGTTTAGGCTGCATATGCTTAAAATTCAATTATGTATGAAAAGGGCATTTTGGTCATTTACCTAAGGCATATAAACTACCTATCATACAACTAATTAAACCTAAGTGACCACAAGGTATAACCTCGGAAGGTTATTCCCTATACAACTATGGTCACTAAACATGCTTGGTCGGATCCTAATGATCGACCAAACGGGTCGAGTTCGAAAGTCTAAGCGGGACCGCTTGACTTACGACTCTATACAAGCACTAAACTAAAAGTAACGAGCTAAACATGTTCAAACATGTTTAACTAAGTTAGAAAACAGGTTTTGATATTAAAACAAATGGTTTTGATATCCAAGAATAGTTTGGTTACAAAATACGCATAAATACGCATTTTGAACGAAACTATGACTCGTCACTACACCTAACCAACGTGGTAATCAGTAGGTATAGTTGCTAGGGACTATAACCATCGTGATTACGCTCACGTTGCGAAGTTCAAATGAACTTCGTGTTGACCAAAGACTGGTCAAAGAAGAAAGTCAAACACTATTTGACTTTCGTTAGAAAAACGATAAAAGCTCGAAAGAATACTTACAAAGGGTCCAAGCTAGGAAGATCTTGATTCAAGTTGCTTAGGTATGAAGTGCTAGACCCCAACTTAGAGCAATTGAATCAGATTTGTGAGGAATGAATGAAACTTAGGTGGGTATTTATAGGAAACCCACAACCGTTAGGTTCGTTCCTCGCAATCCGTGCTTCGATCTTGGCCCTCCACTTGGGAACATGGTTTTGAAATACAAGGGGACATGTAAAACCATCAAATACCAGCCCATAGAGGGCAGAACCTTGGGTTAAAACCAACAAAACAGCTGAAATGGAACAAATACAATGTTTTTGTCTGGCAAGACCTCGCGCCTCGCGTAATATAAGGCTCCATCTTACGCGCCCCGCCAGGGATACTTTGGTAGATTGTCAAAATTGGTCCCTGCAGCCCAGAAACTTGCTTTTCTATGCATTTTTGACACGTTTAAGCCCCGTTAACCTCATTTCAAGGATCTACAATGAAGTTAAAGTATAGGGAACTTAAAATATGCTCAAAAACATCTCGGATGTTGGTTCGTTTGGTCGTACGGTTGCGTTGTTCTGTTAATTACGACGAAACACAAACGGACGCGAAAAACGATCCATATTACGCGACGAATGGAATTTTATCATGCCAATCACTAAAATAAAATATTTCAATTATTACATAAATTTTTGGATGTCCGGATATATTCAGAACGTAAGATATGCGCGAAAATGCAAACTTATGCATTTTTTTGACGCTTTTAGTCCTTGTTGATCAAATAAGTTTATTTTTGGGCACCAAACACCTCAAAGCCTATTTCTAAGCTATGTAAATTATATTTAGGGCATGTTTAACTTATGATCATGTTCCAGAATGTTCATTACAGTACGAATCAGCATACTTTCACAGTTTGTCAAAATTAGTCCCTGTAAGCGAATAAACTTGATTTCGACACACCAAACCTCCCAAAACTTATTTCTTAGTTATGTAAAGGTTATTTAAGGTATGTTAAGACCATGTCACTGTTCTGGAGTGTTTGTCGCATCAAATTGATTATGTTTACGCATCAGTTCACATATAACTTTCCAGAGAGCGATTTAGAGCTCGAAATCGAACGAGAAATTATATGTGTAAATGATACACATATTTATACAAATCCCTAGTATGAAATATGATATTTCATTGGTTTGGTATTCGTATGATGGTTGTAGTGACACAAGTGTCACATATCTTCGGCTGTGAAGATGTCTCTTTTAAGTTCGCCCGACATGATAGCTTCATAACTTCTCAGGAACGTGTTAAACAACGCCACGTTCTCGATGGAGATCTTCATGGCTTGAGTGTCGCCTACCACAGTTGTCTTCTCATTCGACTGTAGAGCCTTTCTTGTGCTTGCAGAAGCGTTGAAATATGAGACACTTGAGGCTTGTTGATTCGGACCCTCAGAGGCAAGAAACGCCACATTCTTCAAACTAGCGGTTGATTGAGCAGAATTCGGAGGATAACCAGTTTGATTCATCTCACTCTTATTCAAATCCATTTCGAAAGGCTTTAAAGTGTTGATCAGATCAGACAGAGTGACGGGATTTGGGCTGTTCAGGAAACCTTCTTGATTATCATGCATTGAAGGCTCCACTATTTTTGAAGAGTGTCCAGAAGTTTCTTTATCGCTGCGCGATTTATAATGCGTTTACCAGCCTTTTTCATTTTAGTCATCATATTCAGAAACTGATTAATGTGATCTGAAAGACTTTCTCCTCGGATGTTGCCAAACATGTCATACTCCTTCTACACCATATCTTTTTTGTTTTGAATTAACTCTTCACTTCCCTCGTAAAAGTCGATCAATGCCAACCAAAGCTCGTTTGCTGTTGTTGGGATTGAACCCTACAAAGGAACAGATGATATGTAAAGCCAAAACTGGTTCAAGTACTGCTGATCATCATAAGTAGTGCTTGTACAAAGACTTCCCCCTTGACAGTGGCTCTAACAACTGATAGACTACAAGCTCTGTTGTTTATAACTGCTGTTATCTAAAGCCCTGATGAAGAATAAAGACTGAAGCTCAATCTACTGATGTGACCTAAGTACTATTGAAGACCAAAGCTCTGCTCATTCACAAGACTGATCATCTATTAAAGAAAGCACTGATGCTCAACATCAGTGCTTAGCCTACAACAGTGGAATGAAGAATCAGTGGTTTATTTACTTAGTGTTTTTGTAATAAGTGTCTATGTAATCAGTGGTTGTATAGAACAGTGTTTGTAGTTTGTTAGGAAGTTAGATGTCACTTTCATGGTGACGTCAGCCGAAGATGCTCAGTGGTTGGGTTGTACTATAAATAGAACAGTACCCTGTACTGTTCTGTTAGCTCTTTTCTTCTAAGTCATTCTGTACGAACAATTACTGAGCTCAGGCTGAGGGGGAGTATTATGCCTGCATGCATTTGTATTGTTTATTGTAATGAAATACAATCATTCGATTCAATGTTAAACATGTGTGCTTAAACTTTTCTTCCATTGATTGTGTTATCAAAGTTTATTTCATTATTCCGCTACAATTCATCTCTGTTTCATCTTCACTTTAATTAAACAAACACAATCTAAGAAACCCAGATCCTAACAATTGGTATCAGAGCGAGGACAGTCAAATTTAATCTAACAATCATTTTGACGTAAAAGTTCAGCTCGATTTCATTGATACTTTCGATTGTTCGTATTTAGTTGAAAACATAGTAAGGGATAATTACGTACAAAAGTTGATTATTCAGTAACTGTAAAACAATCAGAATGGCGTCACAATCACAGGACACTAACAACACTGGCACACTCTTTAAACCACCTATGTTGGTCAGATCTGAATACAACATCTGGCAGCGTAGGATGGGTCACATCTTAGCTCAACAAAATACAGGGTGTTGGAAGTCGGTTACCATTGGACCACATGTTCCAATGGTGCCGAGTGCTGAGGATCCAAAAGTTTTTGAACCTAAGAAAATTGAAAACTATTCTGACTAGGATTTTCAAAAAATTTAACTGGATGCCAAAGGTTTTAGCAAAGTAGCATCAGCACTCCCAAATGAAATTTATGCTGGGCTGTTACACTGTAACAGTGCCAAGGAATTGTGGGATGCACTTAAGGAATAGTTTGGTGGCACTGAATGTGGCACCCGAGGAAAATCCACAGTCATCCTGAATTATCACTTTGCCGTTTTGGGGATTACTTGTCAAATTTCGGGACGAAATTTCTTTCAAGTTGGGGATGATGTGATAACCCGAACTTTCAAAGATTAGTGACGTTAATTTTATGATCTTAACTCCTCGTTATCCCTCTTCTAGGTGTTAGAACGTCCTGTTCAGTTATAACATTGTTAAACTTAAACGTTTGATAACCCGGTTAAATAACTTATTGGCATTCGTTTGGGCCGCGTACGTTTTGGGCAATATAATTATACCTTATAATTACACACCATATCAGCCCACATGGATCACCTGAGCCCAACTAGTTCTTTGTGTGTCTTCATTATCTCGGCCCAAGTCAGTAGCCCAAGGAAACATGTGTCTCGGCCCACTTTGTTTTAGTTATTAGTATTATATATGCACTTATGCACCTGGATGTAAACTTCTAGGGAATCTCAAAATCACAATTAGCAAACCCTACTTCCTTCCACCTATTTGCGACGGCTGCAGACCCCCCTTCTTTCCATCGAGACATTGAGTGGTTAGTGTTCATGTCCATGTATACTTTTGATGCAAAATTACTGATCTTGTTCATGTGGGTGTTATGATTGTTCATGTGGGTGTTATGATTCATGATAATTAATAGATTGTTGACTTTAGTTGTTTTGGTCCCTTGTCATGTATGATCTAATCAAACAATAGTGTTTGTCGTGCATGTGAAATAATAGCAGAGGTTGTCGGCCATCTACTTGAGTGGCCAATCAAATAAAGGGTATCCTGATATTAATTAGGGTATTGATGAATGCGCATGATGTTTAAAGGGTCTTGATCTACTTGATTATATGATTACTTGATGATGATAGCTATGATCAGAATTAATGTTATGCCTATAGACTACTAATTCGCTTTAGAATTGTTTTGATAACGTGATTCGAATTAATAATGTGTTATGATCGGATTAAACATGTGACGATAACACACAAACTAATGTGCCTTAACAGTTGATGAGATGGGAAATTGAGTAATCTATGTGGGGTGGGTATAGAGTATCTTGTTCAGCGATTTGCTTTGTAATTTCATAATCATAGGCTACATGTTAATAGATTAATATTAAGAATGTCATTAAAAGGGGGGATCCTTATAAGATTTGGGGAACCATTTTATGAAATGGGGCTGCTATGTTGAACGAATTGGATGGCCCAATTGGACACACAGTGTGATAACTCGAAATTTAGAACCCTTCGGTATAGCTCGATAAATCATGCTTGAACGTTATGTAACTAGTTGACACGTTGGTTTAATTAATGATATACGTGAATTTATGTGATTATGTGTCGTGCTTGTATGTATGCGTGTATTTATGTAACCCGAGACACAAGGACCCGACTCGAGACCATGCGGTCTCGAGTGAACAGTGAACAGTTGGGCCGCACCTCCCTTAGCCCACCCGAAAGCCCATAAGGTGCACCATTTGATACGGAAACCATGCCATCATCCACATCTCACTCCCACACTCTCCTACACACACACACACTCTCTCTCTCTCTCTCTAAAACTCTAGAACACCACCACAAACCTCTCCTCACCTCTCTCGAATTCAACCGGTAGCCCCAAAACTATCGGATCAAACTCGGGATCATCACTCGGCATTTGGTTCGTTGATTCTTCAAACCCGAACACCATTCGGTTAGTGTTTTATGTTTCTAGATGTTACAATGCTTGGTTAGTAAATGACATACATGATAAAGGTGCTGATGTGTGATGATATAGATTAGTGATGCATGTTATGTGTTTTTATTTTGGATGATGATGAAATGTTGTCTTGGTATATATAACATGTGATTGATCATGGATGGTTGTAATCGTCTCTATATGGGTTTGAATCCGAATGGTTGGGTTATGTTTAGGTATGAATGAGGAGGTTTGTGTTCAATGAAATCGGATTAGCATGTTGATGATAAATCTTATGTAATTATGCTATTGTATTGATTGAATGTGCTAGATGTAGGAGCCGATGATGTTGTTAACTTGAGTTCATGCTAGGATAGATTTTCTTGATAAAGCATGTTATGATAAAAACCCTAAAATGATGAACTACTTGAATGTATGATGAACAACATGAATATGAGTTGAAGGTGCCTTGAATATTTGAAAAACTTGTAGTTTGATCCATTTCGGTTAAGTGTTAGACAAAGAAACATGTTTGTGCATTGTCATTGGCTAGTACACCATATCATGAAATGGAAATTCTATTGGATAGTACACTGTGTAGAATCAGCAGATGATGGGAGTCGAGACCCACAGTCTCGACTCGAGACCACACCACATCGGCATAAAAACAACATAACTCGAGAGCATGGTTGCGAGTCTTGTTGCGACTCGAGACATGACTCGAGACCGCCTAGTTTCGAGTGATGAACGTATGACCAGAGACCTCCTCAGTTGCGACTCGAGAACTTGTAGGCTACAACTCGAGACCGCACAGTCTCGACTCGGGACCTCTAGTCTCGACTCGAGACCATATACACGTGCACACTGTTTTGGACTTGCATGCTATTACGAGCCCAACTATTTGGGCCGCATACTTGGACTTTGCTTATTTACGTAGATGAGGCTATTGGATGTGTTTGAGCCCTGTTGATTAACTGAAGTATTTATATGTGTGTGCCATGATCAATACGTGTAGAAAACATACGTGCACTACCTGAATACGAACCTGACTTGTGTGGTACAACTATGTTAGGACGTGGTTGACCACAATATAGCTTGATTGACCTTTCTGTGTATCTGCCGAGCAAACCAAGGTGAGTTCACACCCTCTACAAAGCATGGGATTCCCAAGGGTTGGGAATGGGGTTAAGGAACATGGATTCCTCGTCCTTTATTGGGTAGGACAGCGATGGCTCAGGAATATAATTCCTCGTCCTCATGGACAGATAACTCGTACTAGACCAAAACTCTATCACGAAGTCCCTCCTTTTTATATCGACTTAATCGCCGGGCCAATGGCGAGCGGGTCATTAGTTAGATAGCGCTATTTAGGTCAGACAAGCCTCACACCGTGCCGCAGAGGACGGGCGTGAACTAATGGATCTGGGTACGTCAATGATGATAGACATTGACAGTTCAGGGCATATAAACATGACTACAGTCAGCAGTCGATATGGTAACGAGTCTAGTGTATACATGGGGTAGCCCCCACGGCCGAAATGCCAGATAACTAACATGGGGTAGCCCCCACGGCGGGATTGCCAGAATAAATGGGTAAACAAACCACGTTTTCAACTATGGGGTAACCCCCACGGCAGGATGCCAGTTAAAGGAAACTGTTTTTGGAACAACTTAAAAATGAACACCCAACCGTGAACTCACTCAACTTGTTGTTGACTCGTTACTACATGCTTTGCAGGTCAATAGGTACTTAGCTGGAGCTTGCATGAAAGAGAGTCGTTTTGGGACATGGACAGTTGTGTGCCATGTTAAACTTTGAAACAATTAAACTTATGTTTTGGACTTGAACATTATGCTTCCGCTTTGCAATTTAAACTATGTCTTGTTTGGACACCAATTATATTAGTTGAATTTTTATAATCACTTACATGCTTGTTCAATATGATTGGTGGCTGGATCCGGGTCAGTCACGCCTCCAAGCGGTAGTATTCCGCAGGTGAATTTTGGGGGTGTGACAGATTGGTATCAGAGCCATTGGTTATAGTGAACTTGGTTTTAATAAAGGAAAAACGTTTTTGTTAAAACCAGACTATAACCTGTACAGTGCTCAACGGTCCACAACGACGCTTCACTCCACATGCAAGGCTCGACATTCTAGGTGATATGATCTGTGTATATATTGCCTACTTGTTAGTTACATAGTACATTGCTCATGGTATGCTTGGTTAGTATAACTACTGTTGCTTGAACACGTGTGTGCTTACTCCCTTCTGTCATCGCACTTTCGCGAACCTCTCTCACTCATGTTTCCCTCTTTTATGAAGATCATGAGTGGACGCGTTAACATGACTCAAGCCCAGTTGACGGCTCTGATTAATGAACGAGTTGCTGCGGCACTTGCAGCTGCACACGCAGGAGGTATATCCTGCAGTCCAAACTCATTCTAGGATCCTTAGATCCTACTCTCGTGAACCAATAGGTCAACATGCTTAGCCACCCGTGTGCACCTTTAAAACTTATATGGACTGCCGACCCACTACTTTTAGCGGCACTGAAGGAGCTGTAGGTCTCCTCCACTGGTTTGAGCAGCTCGAGTCAGTCTTCGAAATGTGCGAATGCCCTGAGGCGCATAGGGTGAAGTATGCCACCGGTACTCTCGAGGGTTTAGCCCTCACATGGTGGAACGCTCAGGTCCAAATGCTGGGGTTGGTTGCTGCCAACGCCACCCCATGGGAAAATTTTAAAGAGATGATCAAGGAAGAATACTGCAGTCGTGACGACATTCATAAACTGGAAGTCGAGTTCTACAACCTCAAGATGACAGGGTCAGAGATTGAGGCGTATACTAAGAGATCGAATGAGCTTGCATTATTGTGCCCTACTATGGTGGACCCTCCAATTAAGCGAATTGAACTCTTTCTCAAGGGCTTGGTGCTAGAGATCCAAAGTCATGTTACTTCAGCAAACCTCGCCACCATCCAGCAGGTTGTTTAGTTGGCTCACCGTCTTACTGATCAGGCGGTGGAGCAGAACAGGTTACCCAAGCGCATAAGTGCTACAGCTACTTCGGATGCTCCTAGTGACAACAAACGGAAATGGGATGGGGCTTCAAGTAAAGCTTCAACTTCTGTTCAGTCTCAGTCTCAGTAGAGAAAGACTGATGACTACAAGAGCCCCAGTCAGCAATCATCTGGTGGTCAAAGTCATGGTGGGTACAAAGGGAATCACCCAAAGTGCAATCGCTGCAACCTACACCACAGCGGGCCATGCACTAGGGGTAACTGTCACTGGTGCAACAAGCCAGGTCACGCCGCCAAGGATTGCAGAAGCTTATACCCCGCAAACCAGAATCGCCAACAACAAGCCCCTCAGAACCAGCGACAGCAGCAGCAGCAGGGTAACAACAAAGGGTGCTTTTAGTGTGGAGCTGAAGGCCACTTCAAGAAAGATTGTCCCCAACTGAACAGGAACCAGAACAACAACAACAACAATAATCAGGGGAATGGTAACAATGGGAACAAAAACAACAACAATGGTGCCAGGGGGCGGGTGTTCGTGATTGGTCAAGGCGAAGCAAGGAATGACCCCCAATGTTGTGACGGGTAAGTTCCTTCTCGACGACTTTTACGTTACAGTTTTATTTGATTCGGGTGCCGATACTAGCTACGTGTCACTAGAAGTTAGTCAAATGCTTAAGCGTATTCCAACACCTTTGAACAACAAGCACACTGTAGAGCTAGCAAATGGTAAGAGTTTAGAGGCCGCACACGTAGTCAAGAGTTGTAAACTTATTCTTGCTAACCAGACCTTCTCTATCGACCTTATTCCTATCATCTTGGGTAGTTTCGACGTTGTCATTGAGATGGATTGGTTATCCCAACACCGAGCATAGATTCTTTGCAACGAGAAGATTGTTCGTATTCCTGGATCCGGTGGTGAACCTCTCATGATTCGTGGCGATAAGAGGGGTACTGTTGAGAACGTCATCTCTTTCCTTAAGGCCCAGAAGTGCTTGCGAAAGGGCCACACTGCCATTTTGGCTCTCGTTACTGACACCTCGGAGAAAGAGAAGAAGATAGAAGATTTTCCAATTGTACGCGACTATCCTGAGGTATTTCCTGAGGAATTACCTGGTCTTCTGCCTCATCGCCAAGTCGAGTTTCAGATTGAACTAGCTCCTGGAGCTGCGCCTATAGCTCGTGCACCTTATCGTTTAGCTCCATCAGAGTTGGAAGAACTCTCTACGCAACTACAAGAACTCTTGGATAAGGGTTTTATTCGTCCTAGCTCATCGCCCTGGGGAGCTCCAGTGCTTTTTGTGAAGAAGAAAGACGGTACCTTCAGAATGTGCATCGACTACCGGGAACTCAACAAGGTGACCGTGAAGAATCGTTATCATCTACCACGTATTGACGATTTGTTCGACCAGTTGCAAGGGTCGAGCTACTATTCAAAGATTGATTTGAGGTCGGGATATCACCAGCTAAGAGTCCGAGAAGAGGACGTCTCCAAAACAGCTTTTAGAACTCGTTATGGACACTATGAGTTTTTGGTCATGCCTTTTGGGCTGACAAACGCACCTGCGGTTTTCATGGATTTGATGAATCGAGTGTGCAAGCCTTACCTAGACAAGTTCGTTATAGTCTTCATCGACGACATCCTGATCTATTCTAAGAGTCAGGAGGAACACGAGCAGCATCTACGACTTATTCTGGAACTCCTTCGAACGAAACAACTTTACTCAAAGTTCTCGAAATGCGACTTCTGGCTTCGTGAAGTCCATTTCCTAGGCCACGTGGTAAACAAGGATGGGATTCACGTTGATCCATCCAAAGTAGACTCGATTAAGAACTGGCCTGCACCTCGTACACCAACGGAAATTCGCCAATTCTTGGGTTTGGCAGTTTACTACAGGAGGTTCATTAAGGATTTTTCTAAGATTGCACAGCCTCTCACCTCACTAACGCAGAAAGGCATGGTTTATCGATGGGGAAATGCACAGGAATTAGCATTCCAGCACTTAAAGGATAGACTTTGCAGTGCACCCATCCTTTCACTGCCAGAGGGCACAGACGACTTTGTGGTTTACTGCGACGCATCAATTCAGGGTCTTGGTTGCGTATTGATGCAACGAGATAAAGTTATAGCTTATGCCTCACGCCAACTTAAGGTTCATGAAAGGAACTACACTACGCATGATTTAGAGCTGGGAGCTGTTGTTTTTGCACTTAAGATATGGCGACATTACTTGTACGGTACCAAGTGTGCCATCTACACCGACCACATGAGCCTCGAGCATATCTTCAAACAGAAGGAACTGAATATGCGACAACGACGATGGGTCGAACTACTGAATGACTACGAATGCTCGATTAGGTATCACCCGGGCAAGGCCAATGTTGTGGCTGACACCCTCAGTCGAAAGGACACCGCGCCTAAGCGCGTGCGAGCTTTGCAACTCACTATACATTCTAGCCTTCCTTCCCAAATACGAGACGCTCAGGTAGAAGCATTGAAACCAGAAAACGTCAGGGCTGAAGCCCTACGCGGCTCAAGGCAACGCTTAGAACAGAAGGAAGACGGCGCTTACTACGTAACGGGATGCATTTGGGTCCCACACTATGGCAACCTACGAGAGCTTGTGATGGATGAAGCACACAAGTCTCGCTACTCGGTACACCCTGGTTCGGATAAGATATACCACGATATCAAAACTACGTACGGGTGGCCTAGCATGAAGGCCCACATAGCAACTTACGTCAGCAAGTGTTTGACTTGTGCGAGAGTCAAGACGGAATACCAGAAACCCTCAGGCCTACTCCAACAACCAGAGATACCACAATGGAAATGGGAGCAAATTTCCATGGATTTCGTTACTGGCATGCCTAGATCTCAGCGTGGAAACGATACTATTTGGGTGATCGTGGATCGACTCACAAAGTCTGCGCACTTCCTGGCCATCAAGGAGACGGATAAATTCTCCACTCTAGCAGAAGTATATCTCAAGGAAGTTGTTTCGAGGCACGGGGTGCCCACCTCTATTATCTCGGATCGAGATGCACGTTTTACTTCAAAACTGTGGCAAGCGATGCACAAATCCTTTGGCTCACGATTAGACATGAGCACAGCGTATCACCCTCAGACGGACGGGCAGTCCGAGCGCACTATTCAAACCTTAGAAGACATGCTTCGTGCATGTGTAATCGACTTTGGCAACAGCTGGGAAAAGCATCTGCCACTTGTGGAATTCTCGTACAATAACAGCTACCACACCAGCATTAAAGCTGCTCCGTTTGAGGCATTATACGGGCGTAAGTGCCGGTCACCTCTTTGTTGGGCAGAGGTGGGGGATAGTCAGACCACTGGTCCAGAACATGTGGTAGACACAACTGAATGAATCGCTCAAATACGACAACGTATGGCGGCAGCTCGTGACCGTCAGAAAGTCTACGCCGATAAGGGCAGGAAACCACTAGAGCTCCAGGTTGGGGAGCGGGTACTACTCAAGGTTTCACCCTGGAAGGGTGTGGTTTGTTTTGGCAAACGAGGCAAACTTAACCCACGATACGTCGGACCTTTCGAAATCATTGAGAAAATAGGCAAGGTGGCCTACAAACTGAACTTACCAGCAGAACTCAGTGCAGTTCACAACGTTTTCCACGTGTCGAATCTGAAGAAGTGTCTGTCAGATGAGACCCACATAGTTCCTCTGAAGGAACTCACTATCGACGAGCAGTTACGATTCGTCGAGGAACCAGTTGAAATCACGGACCGGGATGTTAAGGTCCTCAAGAACACTAGAATACCTCTCGTTCGAGTTCGTTGGAACTCACGTCGCGGCCCAGAGTTCACCTGGGAACGCGAAGATCAGATGAAACAAAAGTATCCCCAACTATTCGCAAACGGTACAACCACTACTGAGGCTGAAGCTACGGAATTTCGGGATGAAATTCCATATCAATGGGGGGAGGATGTGACACCCCCGGAAAACCAGTGAAAACCATACAACTTAACTAGCTTCCTCAGTGAGTACTTACCAAATTTCGGGACGAAATTTCTTTTAACATGGGGATAATGTGACAACTCGAAATTTAGAACCCTTCGGTATAGCTCGATAAATCATGCTTGAACGTTATGTAACTAGTTGACACGTTGGTTTAATTAATGATATACGTGAATTTATGTGATTATGTGTCGTGGTTGTATGTATGCGTGTATTTATGTAACCCGAGACACAAGGACCCGACTCGAGACCATGCGGTCTCGAGTGAACAGTGAGCAGTTGGGCCGCACCTCCCTTAGCCCACCCGAAAGCCCATAAGGTGCACCATTTGATACGGAAACCATGCCATCATCCACATCTCACTCCCATACTCTCCTACATACACACACTCTCTCTCTCTCTCTCTCTCTAAAACTCTAGAACACCACCACAAACCTCTCCTCACCTCTCTCGGATTCAACCGGTAGCCCCAAAACTGTCGGATCAAACTCGGGATCATCACTCGGCATTTGGTTCGTTGATTCTTCAAACCCGAACACCATCCGGTTAGTGTTTTATGTTTCTAGATGTTACAATGCTTGGTTAGTAAATGACATACATGATAAAGGTGCTGATGTGTGATGATATAGATTAGTGATGCATGTTATGTGTTTTTATTTCGGATGATGATGTTATATATGATGATGAAATGTTGTCTTGGTATATATAACATGTGATTGATCATGGATGGTTGTAATCGGCTCTATATGGGTTTGAATCCGAATGGTTGGGTTATGTTTAGGTATGAATGAGGAGGTTTGTGTTCAATGAAATCGGATTAGCATGTTGATGATAAATCTTATGTAAGTATGCTATTGTATTGATTGAATGTGCTAGATGTAGGAGCCGATGATGTTGTTAACTTGAGTTCATGCTAGGATAGATTTTCTTGATAAAGCATGTTATGATAAAAACCCTAAAATGATGAACTACTTGAATGTATGATGAACAACATGAATATGAGTTGAAGGTGCCTTGAATATTTGAAAAACTTGTAGTTTGATCCATTTCGGTTAAGTGTTAGACAAAGAAACATGTTTGTGCATTGTCATTGGCTAGTACACCATATCATGAAATGGAAATTCTATTGGATAGTACACTGTGTAGAATCAGCAGATGATGGGAGTCGAGACCCACAGTCTCGACTCGAGACCACACCACATCGGCATAAAAACAGCATAACTCGAGAGCATGGTTGCGAGTCTTGTTGCGACTCGAGACATGACTCGAGACCGCCTAGTTTCGAGTGATGAACGTATGACCCGAGACCTCCTCAGTTGCGACTCGAGAACTTGTAGGCTACAACTCGAGACCGCACAGTCTCGACTCGGGACCTCTAGTCTCGACTCGAGACCATATACACGTGCACACTGTTTTGGACTTGCATGCTATTACGAGCCCAACTATTTGGGCTGCATACTTGGACTTTGCTTATTTACGTAGATGAGGCTATTGGATGTGTTTGAGCCCTGTTGATTAACTGAAGTATTTATATGTGTGTGCCATGATCAATACGTGTAGAAAACATAAGTGCACTACCTGAATACGAACCTGACTTGTGTGGTACAACTATGTTAGGACGTGGTTGACCACAATATAGCTTGATTGACCTTTCTGTGTATCTGCCGAGCAAACCAAGGTGAGTTCACACCCTCTACAAAGCATGGGATTCCCAGGGGTTGGGAATGGGGTTAAGGAACATGGATTCCTCGTCCTTTATTGGGTAGGACAGCGATGGCTCAGGAATATAATTCCTCGTCCTCATGGATATATAACTCGTACTAGACCAAAACTCTATCACGAAGTCCCTCCTTTTTATATCGACTTAATCGCCGGGCCAATGGCGAGCGGGTCATTAGTTAGATAGCGTTATTTAGGTCAGACAGGCCTCACACCGTGCCGCAGAGGACGGGCGTGAACTAATGGATCTGGGCACGTCAATGATGATAGACATTGACAGTTCAGGGTACATAAACATGACTACAGTCAGCAGTCGATATGGTAACGAGTCTAGTGTATACATGGGGTAGCCCCCACGGCCGAAATGCCAGATAACTAACATGGGGTAGACCCCACGGCGGTATTGCCAGAATAAATGTGTAAACAAACCACGTTTTCAACTATGGGGTAACCCCCACGGCAGGATGCCAGTTAAAGGAAACTATTTTTGGAACAACTTAAAAATGAACACCCAACCGTGAACTCACTCAACTTGTTGTTGACTCGTTACTACATGCTTTGCAGGTCAATAGGTACTTAGCTGGAGCTTGCATGAAAGAGAGTTGTTGTGGGACATGGACAGCTGTGTGCCATGTTAAACTTTGAAACAATTAAACTTATGTTTTGGACTTGAACATTATGCTTCCGCTTTGCAACTTAAACTATGTCTTGTTTGGACACCAATTATATTAGTTGGATTTTTATAATCACTTACATGCTTGTTCAATATGATTGGCGGCTGAATCCGGGTCAGTCACGCCTCCAAGCGGTAGTATTCCGCAGGTGGATTTTGGGGGTGTGACACACAGGAAATTGGGTTAACCTCAGGGTGGTCCGAACATATTTAATGGATGGCATGTTAGTGTTGGTGATTCTTAAGTTAATGGTTGTTGGGCCGGTTGGTTTGGGAAATATGTAATGGGCAGCGTGTTAGTGGTGCATTGTGTTGTATAGTTAGTGAATGTGTGTGATACGAAACCTATATGATCCGAATGCGAATGGGGTGTTATGTAAACTTGTATCGTAATGTACTATGACCAGAATGCTTGTATGACATAGGTGATGTTATTTGTTTTGTTGATTACTGTTTGAGCAATACGTGTGATGGATGCATGAATTGTGAATTCGTGAAACTGACTGTTTTTTGGTAACCACGGTAGGGTTTGAGTGATCAATTGTTAAACAAGCACTTAGTCTAACCGAGCAAACCAAAGGTGAGTTCACTACTTTTGAGCATGCGTCCCGGTGGTTGGGACAGTCAGTGGGTATCCCGGGGAAGGATAAATCTTTTGGGTAAAACTGGTATATTGGATAATATTCTCATTCTATCACTCTTAAGTCCCATCTTTTGTTACCGGGGAGGTAACGGGGTATTAGTTGGTAGCGCTACTTAGGTTTGGCACCCTCACACCGTACCGGGGAGGACGGTTGTGAACTAATGACCCAGTCGGGCCTAGTGTTTTGATAGGAGCACTGGGGAACGGGCAAATCATACATCAGGAGCCGTCTTATTCAGTATCGAGATATTATCAATATTACTTTTGCATTTGTTAATGAACTGGAATAAACATTTGGTAACAAACGTTTTCATAAACTCTGAACTCGCCAGCTTTGTCTGATACACTTGTTGCATGCTCGCAGGTCGTTAGATGTCTTGGGTTTGGACTTGCTGTCTGGAGTAGCTGGAGTGGTCATGGGTCGTACTGGATGGATTCATGTGATTGAATTATGAGCATTATACATTGGTTTTGAAATGGTTTAACTTTGGGGTACTAATTGCTTCCGCTGAACATGTTGGGTTTTATTTAAACTTATTGTTGAAACTTTTATTTAATCAGTGATGACTTTATTTGGAAACTTGTATGGGTTCAATGTAATTAGTGGCTCATTATTGGTACGTCACACGTCTAGCAGGGACATTCCCTAGGTGGTATTTTGGGGGTGTGACAGTTTGGTATCAGAGCCACTGGTTATAGTGAACTTGGTTTTAAAACGTTTTTATAAAACCAGACTATAACCGAACAGTTCTGAAAATGAGAATACGACCATGACACTCAGCTCCAGATTGCAAGGTCTGTCTCTATCACCTGTTGTATATATTACATGAGTAGTGTACATTTGTTTATGATGTAGCGTACAACCACACACTCGTCACTATAACATGGTTACATGAATTATTTGCCTACATTATAATGGGTTGATAACATGTCGTAGTCCTTAGATTCTTGTGATCTTATCATTTTGATAACCTCTGTCTAGCATACGAGTTTGAGAAACCATTTGACATGAGTTAGGAGGAGCTGATATAAGCATGCAAATCACAATATTATTGTGGGTGCACACATAATAATAATGTGGGGTGCATGCGAGTCCCAGTGAGGCTTAACAAGTGAAAAAGGGGTTCCGTTCCGTTATTTGATCGATGTGAAATACAACAGTCTATAGGAGTCATGGCAGTGATTGTCTCCTACTTGAACGTGATCTTTTCACTCCTTTCTGAATCCTTACAAAACCCGATGCTATCGAGTATCACTCGAGCACACATCTGAACGCCTAGCGAAACGTGTAGAATGTTAGGTGCTTGCACGAACGTCCTTGAGCTGGTCTATACCTTTCTCGCTTCTCTTCGTTTGTTGGAACTCAATATATTGACGTCTTAGACTGCGAAGTGTGATCACTTTTGCAACACTCTCACAGCATACTGCGTATTACTCAATCGACTTGCTAGATCGATGGACAAAAGGGTGAGCGTAGTAACTTTACCGACCTCAGTATTTGGACAACCCTGATTACCGGCAACAAACACCAGCAAATTGACTTCAATCGAATTCTTAACTCTAGTCAGCGACTCGTGGGAGTCAACTCTTATGAATCAATCGGGACATAAGCGATGACAACAAAATATAGTGTGAAATGTGTGGCTATCAGCACAGTGAGTAGCGCGCGGCACAGAATGTGAAGATATGGACTTTGATGGTGAAAGATTGTAGAGCTTCGTTTCAAACAACGGCATTGGAGGCAACAGTCGCGACAACATCAAGGTACTCGTAATCGTAGTCTACAGCATGGAAACGAAGGTGACATTGACAGGGATTGACTATTGCTAAATCAAGACGTCAACAACCAAGGGAATAATGATAGTAATGGGAACCCTCACAACCGTAACAACAACACTAGAAATGATGCTTGTGGAAGGACATTTAGGATTGGCAAAGGTGACACCAGGCGTAGCAGCAACATGGTAACTTGTATGGGTACTTGTCCGCTTCGTCTCTACTCTGCTTGACCCTGATACTTCTCGAAACCAAACCTGATATGGAATCGGCTGATGGCAAGTCAAATGAAAACTACATATGTTTGTTGGGATGCAAGCTCGACCTTGTGGGACAAGTGTTCGACATCGACCTTCTACAACTCTTGATAGTTTTGATGCAGTGGTCAGTGTGGTTGGTTATTCAGATATCGTGCAGATATACCATGTGAGGAGAAAGTTGTCGTCTGTCATAAAGTATCTGAGTGGTGCAGAGGTTAGCATCAGTTCAGCAATGAAGGCTAGAAGTGTCCACGGAAGGATTACCCCACTATGTTTGGCAACGGAAAAGAGGATCGAGGATCCATCAATTGTTCGTGATTTCTCCCTATGTGCTACCAAAAGAACTATCAGGTTTACCCTCACATCGTCAGGTGGAATATCAGATTGGTATCATGCCAGAAGCAGCCCTTATTACTAGTACTCCTTATTGTCTTACATCAGGAAGGTTGCAGGAACTGCCTAAACAACTTCAGGAATTGTTGGACAGGAGTTTTATCGGACCTAGCTTTTCGCTTTGGGGAGCCCCAGTTATATCCGTGAAGATAAGCCTGTTCGTATGGGTACTGATTATCGAGAGCTCAGCAAGGTGACAGTCAAGAACCGTTCGCTTCAACCATGTAGTAACAACCTGTTGACCAGTTGCGAGGGACAAGCTTCCATTCGAGGATTGATTAACGAGCAAGCTATTATCAGATGGAAGTCCAAGGGGGGATGTTCCTGGAACGGCATATCGAACGCAATGCAGCCAGTGCGACTGGAGTTAGTCAACACACCAGCAGCTCTATGGACCACATGAATTGATCATGTTTATTGATAACGTTTTGGATCATTTCCAGGAGGAAGGAACATCATGGGTGGCATTCATACCTTATTTTAGAGCTCTTGAGGGAGGAGCTACTTCGCGCGAAGTCTTGATTAAATGTAATTTCTGGATTCGAGAGGTATCTTTTGGTCATATAATCAACAAAGTGGGAATACACGTGGATCTCGCTAAGATCCATTTGGTTAGAAACTGATCGGCACCAAAGATTCCTTCGGGGATACATCAATTTCTTGCTTTCTCTTGATACTATCACAGATTCATCGGGGGATTTTCGAAGATAGTGCAGCTTTAACCTCCTTGGCATAGCAGGGTGTTGTGCATTCGTGGGAGACAAAACGGGAGAACGTCTTTTCAGCTTCCGAATCCAAACTCTACAACACACTAAACATTGTCCTTACCCGAGGGTGCGGGTAATTTAGTGGTATATCCTGATGGTTCGAATCAGAGTACCAGTGCCGATGCAACACGAGAAGGTGATAGCTTACGTAGCGGACTTACAAGAAGAATTGCACGAGTCACAACTGGCGGTGAAAGCCATAGTCTTTGGAATCAAATTGGAGGCATTTCTTGGGCGATACCAAATGCACAACTTAGATCGACCACAAGAGCCTCCCATGTAACCTGGTTTTGAAAGAGCTAAACAAATGATGACATCGCTGGATGGAACCTTTGAATGACTTCGACTACGGACCCTAAGCGCGTATGAGCTTGCAGTTCACTATCGACTCTAACTTACCTGATCAGACTCGCTCTGTTCAAACTGGAGAACTGAAGGAAGAGAAATTGCAAGTTAAGCCCATGCGGGGCATGGAGAAGCAACCTTTGGCAGGTCGGACAATATTCGCTACCTCATGGAACGAACGTGGATCTCATTATACGGCAACTTTAGGGAATTTGTATTGAACAAATCACACCGGCCTCGATATTCCAGTCGTCTGAGTTTTGATGAGAGATATTAGGGTCTATGAATCTCGTACTGGTGATCGGGCATGAAGGCCCACCTAGCTATGTATGTGAATGATGGTTGACTTGTGAGAAAGTCAAGGTGAATTATCAGCAACCAACAATACCTGCACGGGAATAAGAACAGACTGACATGGATTCTGTCGCTAGACTACTTACAACTCGGAACAGAAACAATACCACCTGGATGATCGTTGATTGTCTCACATAACAAGCACACTTTATGGCAATCAAGGACACTGACGAGTCATCATAGCTTGTGAATATTTCTCTGAGAGAGGCGGCTTTTAGGCACGGGGTGCCAAATCCTGATACCTCTGATTTTGATCTACCCTCGATTCATAATAAGCAATACAGAACACCCTTGGTTCGCGTCTAGACATGAGCATTACCTGTCGCCATAGGGCAGATGGCCAGAGTAAACGAACCATCCAGACCCTCGAAGGCATGCTGCGAGCATGTGTGTGATGGAATTTAGTAAGAATTAGAATGACACATGCCTTTGGCTAAGTTCTACCGTAGAAGTTACCATTCTAGTATTTAGACAGCCCTGGTTGAGGCATTACATGGACGATAATGTCGATCTCCTTGCTAAACAAAGGTGGGTGGCAACCTAATCACACGTCCAGGACTTGTACTCGGAACTATCGGGAAGATTGATTATATCGAAAATTGTTGGCGGCAACGCGTGACCGTCAGGAAAGCTGATAAGCTTAGGAAACACTGGAGGATCGCTGTTGGCGATCGTATCATGTTGTAAGTCTCACCCTGGGAGGGTGTGGTACACTTGGGAAGCGTGGCAAGCTTAACTTACATCACTTTGGGCCATACCACATTCTGGGAAGTATAGGTAGCGTGACTCACAAACTCGGGTTACCCGACGAATTGGATAACGTGCATGATGTCAACTATGTTTCGAATCTAAGGCAGTGTTTGTCCGATGAAACGTTTGTGATACCCTTATTAGGGTCTGAAGTTAATGACAAGTAGCAGTTGTTGAGGAATCTACTGAAATCATGGACCAGGACGTCCAGAATCGTTAACATACTCGAATTCCAATCGTGAGAATTCGTTGGGACTCAAAACGTGGACCAGAGTTCGCGTAGGAACAAAATGATCAGAGTAAGCTCTAGCATCCTCAGTTGTTCAAACAGTTGCATCAACTCCTGGTATCATTGGCAAATTTCGGGATGAATTTTTTTCAAGTTGGGGATGATGTGGCACCCGAGGAAATTCCACAGTCATCCTGAATTATCACTTTTCCGTTTTGGGGATTACTTGTCAAATTTCGGGACGAAATTTCTTTCAAGTTGGGGATGGTGTGACAACCCGAACTTTCAAAGATTAGTGACGTTAATTTTACGATCTTAACTCCTCGTTATCCCTCTTCTAGGTGTTAGAACGTTCTGTTCAGTTATAACATTGTTAAACTTAAACGTTTGATAACCCGGTTAAATAACTTATTGGCATTCGTTTGGGCCGCGTACGTTTTGGGCAATATAATTATACCTTATAATTACACACCATATCGTCCCACATGGATCACCTGAGCCCAACTAGTTCTTTGTGTGTCTTCATTATCTCGGCCCAAGTCAGTAGCCCAAGGAAACATGTGTCTCGGCCCACTTTGTTTTAGTTATTAGTATTATATATGCACTTATGCACCTGGACGTTAACTTCTAGGGAATCTCAAAATCACAATTAGCAAACCCTACTTCCTTCCACCTATTTGCGATGGCTGTGGACCCCCCTTCTTTCCATCAAGACATTGAGTGGTTAGTGTTCATGTCCATGTATACTTTTGATGCAAAATTACTGATCTTGTTCATGTGGGTGTTATGATTGTTCATGTGGGTGTTATGATTCATGTAATTAATAGATTGTTGACTTTAGTTGTTTTAGTCCCTTCTCATGAATGATCTAATCAAACAATAGTGTTTGTCTTGCATGTGAAATAATAGCAGAGGTTGTCGGCCATCTACTTGAGTGGCCAATCAAATAAAGGGTATCTTGATATTAATTAGGGTGTTGATGAATGCACATGATGTTTAAAGGGTCTTGATCTACTTGATTATATGATTACTTGATGATGATAGACTATTAATTCGCTTTAGAATTTTTTGATAACGTGATTCGAATGAATAATGTGTTTTGATCGGATTAAACATGTGACGATAACACACAAACTAATGTGCCTTAACAGTTGATGAGATGGGAAATTGAGTAATCTATGTGGGGTGGGTATAGAGTATCTTGTTAAGCGATTTGCTTTGTAATTTCATAATCATAGGCTACATGTTAACCGATTAATATTAAGAATGTCATTAAAAGGGGGGATCCATATAAGATTTGGTTTAGTGTAATGATTTGCTTATAAAGTTAGGATCGAACAACTCACTAAATCCACGAAAACATGACAGTGGGTTGTAATTTGCATTGTATGAAAGTTTGACACATGATTTATTATAAGATGCTTTATAGATATATTCCTTGGACTACATGAGTTAATTAGATGAATAAGTGGGTCGCACATAATTGTTTCAGTGGTATTGGGTCCCCGGCCCAATCAGCCACACAGGGAAACCAGGCCACCCCATTCATGGATCGAGTCGTTTGGGGAACCATTTTATGAAATGGGGCTGCTATGTTGAATGAATTGGACGACCCAATTGGACACACAGGAAATTGGGTTAACCTTAGGGTGGGCCAAACAGATTTAATGGATGGCATGTTAGTGTTGGTGATTCTTATGTTAATGGTTGTTGGGCAGGTTGGTTTGGGAAATATGTAATGGGTAGCGTGTTAGTGGTGCATTGTGTTGTATAGTTAGTGAATGTGTGTGATACGAAACCTATATGATCCGAATGTGAATGGGGTGTTATGTAAACTAGTATCGTAATGTACTATAACCAGAATGCTTGTATGACATACGTGATGTTATATGTTTTTTTGATTACTGTTTGAGCAATACGTGTGATGGATGCGAGAATTGTGAATTCGTGAAACTGACTGTTTTTGGTAACCACGGTAGGGTTTGAGTGATCAATTGTTAAACAAGCACTTAATCTAACCGAGCAAACCAAAGGTGAGTTCACTACTTTTGAGCATGCGTCCCGGTGGTTGGGACAGTCAGTGGGTATCGCGGGGAGGGATAAATCTTTTGGGTAAAACTGGTATATTGGATAATATTCTCATTCTATCACTCTTAAGTCCCATCTTTTGTGACCGGGGAGGTAACGATTGTAACATCTATGCTTGTAATCATTGTAAACAGTTCAGTTATCAATAAAACAAAGTTATTTGATCCCAATGTTTGTTTGTTTATGTTTGACATTTTTCATGTTTTGACTTTTGTTCAATTTCAAACTCTATATCACTTTCTGGAGAGTTATACGCAAACTGGTGCATAAACGTAATCCGTTTAATGCGACAAATACTCCTGAACATCAACATATACTTAACATACCTTAAATAACCTTTACATAACTTAGAAATAAGTTTTGAAGGCTTTGGTATGGCAAAAACAAGTTAATTCGCCTACATGACTAAATTTGACAAACTGCGAAAGTATGCCAATTTGAACTATAACAGACATTCCGAAACATGACCATAAGTTACACATACCATAAATATCCTTTACATAGCTTAGAAATAGGCTTTGAGGGGTTCGGTGTGCTAAAATAAACTTTTGGGTCATTCAGGGACTAAAAGCGTCAAAAAGTGCATAAGTTTGCACTTTCGCGCATAACTTACGTTCTGAATACATCCGGACATCCAAAAATTTATGTAAGCACTAAAATATATTATTTTAGTGTTTGGCATAAGAAAAATCCATTCGTCGCGCAATTTGGATCGTTTTTCGCGCTTATGCGCATTCCGTCGTAATTAACCGAACATCGCGATGGTACGACCAAACGAACTAACATCCGGCTTATTTTTGAGAATGTTTCATGTACACAATGTTTAGGCATCATTTTAGGGCCTTAACGTTGGCTTAACGGGCCTTAACGTTGGCTTAACGGGCCTTAAACGTGTCAGAAATGGCTTTAATGCATAACAGGGACCAAAACTGTCATTTCAGCAAACTTGATGGCTTACGGACCGTAAGCCCTCAACCTTACGGTCCGTAAGGGACTCCCAGCACATCAGAAACTTCTAAATAGCTGTTAACAGCTGTTAAGCACTCCCTAACCCTTTTTCACTTGCCTCTTCCTGATAATGGGGGGCCAATTTGAGTTACCTTAGGGTTGCAACAAGTGTAGGGACAAGATCAAAACACGGTATTCGAGGAACGATCCTAACGGTGGTCCAAATCCTATAAATACCCCTTTGATTCACTTGCAAAACCCACTTGAATTCTGAGTTTTTCTCTAAGTGGTTGTGCTTATACACTTCCTACCTGAGATTTATTGGAAGATCAAACTTGCGGGGACCCTTTATAAGTGTTCTTTCGTTCTTTTCATTTCTTTTAGCGTTAAAAGTCAAACTTTGTTTGACTTTCTGCATTGACCAGTTTATGGTCAATGCAAAGTTTGTTTGAACTTCATAACGTGAGTGTAATCACGATGGTTATAGTCCCTAGTGATTATACCTACTGATTACCACGTTATCTAGGCTCAGTGACGAGTCGTAGTTTCGGCCAAAATGCGTGTTATTGCGTATTTTGTAACCAAACTACTCTTAGGTATCAAAACCATTTGTTTTGATACCAAACCTGTTTCCTAAACTTAGTTAAGCATGTTTTAACATGCTTAGCTCGTCACTTTTAGTTTTGTGCTTGTCTAGGGTCGTAAAGGTAAGCGATCTAAACAATCGCTTATACTCTCGAACCTGACCCGTTTGGTCGATCATTAGGATCCGACCAAACACATTAGGTGACCATAGATGTATAGGGAATAACCTTCCGAGGTTATACCTTATGATCACGGCGTTTAGTTAGTTGTATGATAGGTAGTTTATATGCCTTAGGTAAATTACCAAAATGCCCTTTGAACGCCAAAATTCATTTTAAGCATATGTAACATAACTTTTGGTATCTAAACTGATTTGGTAATAATATTAGACATGTTAAGGCATATTTTACTTATCATAGGACTAGTTAGGCATTCCGAACGCGTTTCACGCGAACGACGCGTTAAAGTAGCATAAGCTACCTAAATGGGTCGTAATGGGTCGTAAGCACTTAGGTTAGGTTTCATTTTAGAATGAAGTCTTTGTTAAACCATATAACATGAGTTCCCATACTCATTTGGTTTACGAGCCCTCATTCTATCCGATCCTCCGAATTAGGTCCGGTATATTAACATAGTTACCTATATTAGGTGTCGTTTGATATCCGTGATCTCTAGCATTGTTTGGTTGTTACTCAAGGACTACTAAGCAATCTCAAGTGAGTACATAGTCCCCTCTTTTACTGTTTTCCAAACTGTTTTGGGGTGAAACACATGTGCCTACTTGTTACTTTCATGCTTTCCATGTTTTCATATCATATGCTTATTATGTTCATTAGTACACTTATAGTACATGATTTCATTGTGTTTTTGCTACGTATGTCCTTTGTTGCATACTTAGTACATTGTTTTACATTACATTTCACGCTATGTATGTTCATTTGATTACATACTTAGTGCATTGTTTTCACACGCTTAAATTTTGGTATGACATTTGGTTTGTTCAAATGGGACAATATAGATTCATTAACATTGATCACGCCATTCGTTAGTAGGTAGTGGTACCATATGAATTGACAACTCCCGTTCCTAACATCCTAGGTATGTTTGGATGGAAGGAATAACCGAATTCGATAAACATAACACAGATAAACCTTTAATTTGTTTAAAGGTCTATCTCCACAGTCACAAGGCTTGAATGTATGCATTATAGCAATACCGCATAGATGTTTGTATCAGTATAGCATGCATTTGTTCCACAAAACATAACTTTGATTTAAACTATGTTTAATTCAATACCTTGTTTTGTGCATTTTACCTATGGTTTAGTTGATATATTTCACATGCCATACATGATATTTTTGGATACACGTTATATGATTTACATTAAACATAAACATTTTAACATTGATATACACATTTGGTGATTTACTTTAGACATGGACATTTTGATATGGTTTACACAATAACACTTGACAATTGATTTATACATGAACAATTTACATTGGTGGTTGGTTTGGGTAAATGATTTGAGTAACGAGGCGTGTGTAATAGGATACAAGCATGGTGGATACGCCGCTGGTACTTCCTATATATAAGTGCTTGTATAATATTACATATCGTAGCGTTATTTAAATCATTTCAGTATAGACATATTACATTTTACACAAATAACATATTTTTCAAGACATTGTTTTACAAAAACGGTTTATTTTATACAACTCATATTACTTTTATATAATCGGATTTCCTATCGAGTTTTCATATGATTTATAAAAGAAAACACTTAACAAGATTCATGACTAATTTTTATTAAACCTTTCTTCTAAAACCCAAGTCATGAATCCTATTTTCACAAAACCTATGTATCTCACATGCATTTTTATGCTGACGTACCTATTTTCACATGTGTTTTCAGGAGTTGTCGCTTAGGATGATGATCGTGACACTAGGGCGGACCTGTGCCTTAGAGACTTAAAATAAAGATAGAACTAGTTTACTTATGTTCTGAACTCTTTATTTCCTGTTTTAAGACAATGTAACTCTCATGTTGTTAAATAAAACGTAACTTTAATTTCCATGGTTGTGAAACAATAATTCTGTTACAACACTCCCCGATGTTTCCGCCACGTGTTTCTCGTTTTACGTGGTCGGGGTGTGACAGAAGAGTTGGTATCAGAGCCAATGGTTATAGGGAATTAGTTTATTAGTAATACTTTGACCTAGACTATAACCTTTCTAGGACCCTAACACAAGTTATCTTGTGTTTAGATCTTAAAACATGCACTTCACCTATCCTTAGGTGATTACCAAAACAAGAACCCAATTTTCCGAGACGATTTTTGAAAATCAATAATCTGTTTTGAAATAATTTATTGCAAGGTCTTGAACCCTCTGTTATAAGGTTTTGAACCCCTTTGAATTTTCAAAATCTCGTCAAAGTTTTGGGTCCTAAAAAGTGTGAACACGTGCGAACTGGAAGGGTGAATGCCTGTACCCTGGGTTTTCTGTCTAAGGCTAGAGTGTTCGTACAAATCCACATAATCGGACCAGTCACTCTTACCTGGGAACTCTTGGGGTGAGTGTTCACTTATAGGCGAGCATGTCTTCGCGATACATTATTTTTGACCCATTTACTTTGATTAGTCACTGTGTGTCGTTTGCTTGCCTTGTGATGCGGATGAATGACCACCATCTTTGCTTTTGTTGATTTTGTTTCATCTCATTCTTTTCATCCAATCATCTCACTCGTTTCCTTCATGTTTCCTCTTTTAGAATGCCTCCTCGACGCGAAAATCAGATAGCGAATGCCGAACTGGCAGAAATTATCGCACAGCAAATGGCTGCTGTGTTTCCAAATCTTATTGCTCAATGGAACCAAGCCAACAACAACAATCATGCTCCATGCAATTTCAAGAGTTTCAATTCGGCTAAGCCACTCAAGTTTAGGGGTTCTGAGGGAGCAACTGGGCTCCTTCAATGGTTCGAGAGCATTGAGAATACTTTCTGTCACGTTCAGTGTCCTGATAATCGCAAGGTCGAGTTTTCTTCGAGTGTGTTTCAGAAGAGGGCTCTTACGTGGTGGAACAGACTTGGGTGCAGAAGTTGCTTTAGCACAGACTTAGGCCAAACTTAGAGCTTTTATGATGAGGGAGTTTTGTCCTCGTCATGAACACCGAGCTTTGGAGAGAGAGTTTGATGACTTGAAACAGGACAGTGGCGAGCACAGGGCGTATACTGATAGGTATGAGGAGTTGAGTCTGCTTTGCCCGACCATGGTTACCCCACTCGACAAGGCTATCGAAAGGTACATCGATGGTCTACCTGACTCAGTACAAGACATCATTACTGGTAGTAACCCTACCACACTCCGTCAGGCGATCGAGTTAGCAGCGACATTGACTGAGTCACAGGTTCGAAAGGGAAAGCTGCATAAAAAGGGTGACAAAGGTAAGAAGCAGGCGTCTGACAAAGAGGATGACAAGAAGGGTAAGAACAAGAAGGGTAAGGAATCTGGTTCTTCGAGAGGGTCAAGGAAGCATAAGGCTTCCCAAAATTTTACTGTCACTGCCCAAGTTAACCAGGCAGCTCCCAACCAACCCGCACAGCCTCCAGCGAAGAAGCGTTATGCAGGGAATGCACCTTTATGCAATAGATGCAACAGTCACCATCAGCCGCAACTTCCGTGCCGTTTCTGTACTAACTGTGGGAAGTCAGGTCATCTCGCTGATGTTTGTCGTTTTGCTCAGAATCAGGCAGTTCAGAACCCGGCTCAGCGAGTTGCTCAGCCTCCTGCTCAGCAACAAGGTCAAGCTGCACGACCACACTACCCGCCAGGTTCTTGTTACAACTGTGGGGATCTGACCCACTACCGTAATCAGTGTCCAAGATTGGTGAATGCTAATCCAAATCAGAATCAGGCTTAGGCTCGAGGGCGAGTCTTCAACATGAATGCACAAGAGGCACAAGCAGACAATGAAGTGGTGATCGGTACGTTCTTTATTTATAATCAGCCTGCATCTGTTCTTTTTTATTCGAGTGCCGATAAGAGTTTTGTGTCATTATCTTTTGAGCCATTGCTTCGCGTGTCTAGAACGAAACTAGGAAAACCCTTGACAGTAGAGGTTGCTAGTGGTGAACCCATTGTTCTTGATTCTGTTCTTCGCAACTGCCAGTTGAACCTTAACGACCATCTTTTTCCTATTGACCTCATGCCTATGCAACTTGGAAGCTTCGATGTTATTGTGGGTATGGATTGGTTAGCCAAGCATCTCGCAGAGGTAGTTTGTTTTAAGAAGATTGTCCGTGTGCCGCTTTCGACAGGCGAGATCCTACAGGTTCGTGGTGAGAAACCTGCTGGTGGTCTCAAACTCATGTCTTGTTTTAAAGCTCGGAAGTACCTACGAAAGAACTATGTGGCCTTTTTGGCACATGTTATAGCAGATAAGGGCAAAGGTAAGTCTATTCAAGATATCCCTGTTGTTCGGAATTATCCTGATGTGTTTCCTGGAGAGTTACCTGGTCTACCCCCAGCACGCCAAGTCGAGTTCCGTATTGATCTCGTACCTGGTGCAAATCTCATTGCCAGATCTCCATATCGTCTTGCACCGTCTGAGATGCAAGAGTTGTCTAAGCAGCTTCAGGAGCTCTCTGACAAAGGTTTTATCCGTCCTAGCTTTTCACCTTGGGGTGCTCCCGTTCTTTTTGTCAAAAAGAAGGATGGATCTTTTAGTATGTGTATCGATTATTGTGAGCTTAACAAGCTTACCATCAAGATTCGATATCCCCTACCTCGCATCGATGATCTCTTTGATCAGTTACAAGGCGCTTCTTATTTTTCAAAGGATATCATCAACTTCGTGTGCATGAAGAAGATATTCCCAAGACAGCGTTCCGCACTCGTTATGGGCATTATGAGTTCACAGTCATGCCATTCGGTTTGACTAATGCTCCTGCTATTTTCATGGACTTAATGAATAGGGTCTGCAAGCCTTATTTGGATAAGTTCATCATCGTTTTTATTGATGACATCTTGATTTATTCTAAGACGCGAGCTGATCATGAGCAACACCTTCGTCTTACTTTGGAACTCCTAAAGAAAGAGCAACTTTTCGCCAAATTCTCCAAGTGTGAATTCTGGCTTAAATAAGTTCAATTTTTAGGACATATTGTCAACGAACAAGGTATTCATGTAGATCCCTCCAAGATCAGTGCGATTAAGGATTGGGATACGCCTACTACTCCTACTGAAGTTCGTTCTTTTCTTGGACTTGCGAGATATTATCGCCGCATCATTGAAAACTTCTCAAAGATTGCAGTTCCTCTAACTGCTCTCACTCAGAAGAACAAACCCTTTGATTGGGGATTCAAGCAAGAAGAAGCGTTTCTGACTTTGAAACAAAAACTTTGCGACGCGCCTGTTCTGACTTTGCCTGAGGGCAATGATGATTTTGTCATTTATTGCGATGCATCTAAATTGGGTCTTGGCTGTGTTCTGATGCAAAGGAACAAAGTCATAGCCTACGCATCAAGGCAATTGAAGATACATGAGAAAAACTACACCACTCATGATCTTGAGTTAGGTGCAGTTGTCTTCGCTCTTAAGATCTGGAGACACTATTTGTATGGTACAAAATGTGTGGTTTTCACGGACCACAAAAGTCTTCAGCATATCTTCAATAAGAAAGAACTCAACATGAGGCAACGACGTTGGGTTGAGCTTCTAAACGACTATGATTGCGAAATTCGCTACCATCCTGGCAAGGCGAATGTCGTAGCCGATGCATTGAGTCGTAAGGAACGTACTAAGCTTCATTGTGTTCGTGTTCAATCTGATATTCAAGCTCGATCCGATATCCAAGGCCGCATTTCTCAGGCTCAACACACTTGTGTTTCACAAGGTTTGATGGATAAGGAATTTCCCTATCACATAAAACCTGATCTTGAACTGAAGGACAATGGATCGTATTACTTCATGGACCGTTTGTGGGTCCCAAGCCAAGATGATCTTCGTACCTTTCTTATGGATGAAGCCCATAAGTCTCGCTATTCTATTCATCCTGGCTCAGATAAGATGTATAAGGATCTTCGTATTCATTATTGGTGGCCGGGTATGAAGAAAGACATTGCCTTATATGTATCAAAATGCCTTACTTGTCTTAAGGTTAAGGCTGAACATCAACGTCCTTCTGGTTTATTGGTGCAACCAGAGATCCCAGTTTGGAAATGGGAAAACATTACTATGGATCTCGTTACTAAACTTCCGCGCACAAAGAAAGGTCATGATGCCATCTGGGTAGTTGTTGATCGTCTTACTAAGTCAGCGCATTTCTTGCCAATCCGTGAGGATTTTTCTGCTGACAAACTTGTTAAAATCTATGTGGATGAAATTGTAGCTCGACATGGTGTTCCTTTGAACATCATTTCTGACAGAGATGCTCGCTTCACTTCTCATTTTTGGAGAACCATGCAATCTGCTATGGGGACCCAACTTAATCTGAGCACAGCTTATCATCCGCAAACGGATGGTCAATCTGAAAGAACAATCCAGACTCTGGAGGATATGCTTAGAGCATGTGTGATCGATTTTGGTGGTAGTTGGGATTCACATCTTCCGTTGATTGAATTCTCCTACAACAACAGTTATCACTCCAGCATCAACATGGCTCCTTTCGAGGCTCTCTATGGTCGAAAATGTCGTTCACCAGTCTGCTGGAATGAGATCGGCGAGGCTCAGCTTACTGGACCTGCCCTCATTTTAGAGACAACTGATAAGGTTAAGAAAGTTCGTGATAACCTTCAGGCAGCTAGATGCCGTCAAAAGAGTTACGCGGACATAAAGTGCAAGCCCTTGGAATTTCAAGTCGGTGATCGTGTATTACTTAAGGTCTCACCTTGGAAAGGTGTGATCAGATTTGGAAAGAAAGGAAAACTTGCACCTAGATACGTTGGACCATTCAAGATCGTCGAAAGAATCGGTAAGGTAGCCTACAGACTTGAGTCACCTCCTGAACTTGGAAATGTTCATCCAACCTTTCACGTGTCCAATCTCAAGAAGTGTTTAGCTGATGAGAACCTCCACATACCGCTTGACGAAATTCGTGTTGATAAAACACTGAAATTTGTTGAGAAGCCAGTGGAAATCATGGAATGTGAAGTCAAGTGGCTTAAACGCAAGCGCATTCCTTTGGTCAAAGTTCGTTGGGAATCTAAACGTCGACCTGAGTTTACTTGGGAACGTGAAGATCAAATGAAGGCGAAGTATCCGCATCTATTCCCACAAGTTTCCTCTAAATAAATTTCGGGACGAAATTTTCACAAGTAGGGGAGACTGTAACATTTATGCTTGTAATCATTGTAAACAGTTCAGTTATCAATAAAACAAAGTTATTTGATCCCAATGTTTGTTTGTTTATGTTTTACATTTTTCATGTTTTGACTTTTGTTCAATTTCAAACTCTATATCACTTTCTGGAGAGTTATACGCAAACTGGGGCATAAACGTAATCAGTTTAATGCGACAAATACTCCGGAACATCAACATATACTTAACATACCTTAAATAACCTTTACATAACTTAGAAATAAGTTTTGAAGGATTTGGTATGGCAAAAACAAGTTAATTCGCCTATAGGGACTAAATTTGACAAACTGCGAAAGTATGCCAATTTGAACTGTAACAGACATTCCAGAACATGACCATAAGTTAAACATACCATAAATATCCTTTACATAGCTTAGAAATAGGCTTTTAGGGGTTCGGTGTGCTAAAATAAACTTTTGGGTCATTCAGGGACTAAAAGCGTCAAAAAGTGCATAAGTTTGCACTTTCGCGCATAACTTACGTCTGGAATACATCCGGACATCCAAAATTTTATGTAAGCACTAGAATATATTATTTTAGTGTTTTGCATAAGAAAAATCCATTCGTCGCGCAATTTGGATCGTTTTTCGCGCTTATGCGCATTCCGTCGTAATTAACCGAACATCGCGATGGTACGACCAAACGAACTGACATCCGGCATATTTTTTAGTATGTTTCATGTCCAAAATGCTTTGGCATCATTTTAGGGCCTTAACGTTGGCTTAACGGGCCTTAAACGTGTCGAAAATGGCTTTAATGCAAAACATCGACCAAAACTGTCATTTCAGCAAACTTGATGGCTTACGGACCGTAAGCCCTCAACTTTACGATCCGTAAGGGACTCCCAGCACATCAGAAACTTCTAAACAACTGTTAATAGCTGTTAAGCACTCCCTAACTCTTTTGCACTTACCTCTTCCTGATAATGGGGGGCCAATTTGAGTTACCTTAGGGTTGCAACAAGTGTAGGGACAAGATCAAAATACAGTATTCGAGGAACGATCCTAACGGTGGTCCAAATCCTATAAATACCCCTTTGATTCACTTGCAAAACCCACTTGAATTCTGAGTTTTTCTCTAAGTGGTTGTGCTTATACACTTCCTACCTGAGATTTCTTGGAAGATCAAACTTGCGGGGACCCTTTGTAAGTGTTCTTTCGTTCTTTTCCTTTCTTTTAGCGTTAAAAGTCAAACTTTGTTTGACTTTCTACATTGACCAGTTTATGGTCAATGCGAAGTTCGTTTGAACTTCATAACTGTAGGATCGTGATCTGACCCGAATGAGTCGTTCAGAGGCGTTCTTCTATGTTTCAGGTGCGGAATAACAAGAAACGTAGGTAGAAATAGCATGCAATTCACTTAATCTACTGTTTTATTGATTTGACAATGATTACAGCTCGATCTTCACACCGGCAGCACTTCGGTATGGAATTTGACCAAGTTACAAATGAGTTCGCTTATGTGGTATTTATAGTGTTGGTAGGTCCCCACATATGGACATGTACACATAAGCGGACCAGGTAAGTTCCCATATACGGACATGTACACATAAGCGGACCTGACACATAAGCGGACCTCCTATATCCATATAAGCGGACCTGACACATAAGCGGACCTCCTATGTCCATATAAGCAGACCTTTCAGATTAGACCTATATGCTATCCTATTTTCTCATAAAACGTGCCCTGATCTAACAATCTAAAACTAAGACTCGATACAAGATGAAGTCGACAGATGTAGTGCACCAACAGACTCCCCCTCAGATGTTGACAAGTCGACTATCGAGTCACGACAATGCGGTATCTTCACATCTTCAGTCTTGATCAGTCTCTGGGCTTTTCTCTCTCTATCTTCTTCAACAGACTCTCTTTAACTTGAAAATTTTCAGACTCCCCTTAACGATTTGCTGGCATTTCTTTGTTCTTCAGCAACATCTACTTCAGGATCTTTGTCTGGCTTTCTTTGTCTTCAGAATCTTAAACCTGGCACTCTATAGAATCTTCAATTTCCAGAATCGAAACTTGGCTGGACCTGCACATTCTTAACCCAGAAATGAATTTCTAAATTTAACAATTTAAATGCACTAACATTCTGATATAATCAGATGACTCCCTCTCATAAACAATGTCATCAACAATCACTCTCCCTCAGATCACAAACTCATGATGAACCACTTGTTGATTTAGAAAATACATTTTGACATTTTAAAACACACTCCCCCTCACACAATGTCATCATGTTTAGCACTCGGAACTTTGAAAATCAGCTTTCCAACATCAGTTGTCGAAAATCTTTTTGATTTTTTCAAAAATTTATGCTAAAACACACCGAAAATCTTTTTGGATTTTTGAATGTAATAAAATGTAATGCAGTAAAGAAATATTTACAGACAATATTTTTTGTGAGTTTTGTGTAAGAGGATCATATCAGTTTTTGACAAGTCACAAGTACCATTGAGCTTAGTTACACATTAAGAATTAAACAATTCACCTAGATTGCCAATATACTAATCCACTTAAATTTTCACACAAATTTCAACTGATTCAGGATATGAGTTAGGTGTTTTAAGAACTTAAACTCATTCATGTGTCCCACCTCTTGAATATACTCCCGTATCCAGATCCCAATATTCAGTCTTACAGGTGAGTATACCACAGATGATATCTGTAAGGGGTTAAATTGCGAGGGCCGTGAGAGCTCAGGTCGATCTTTCGATACGCAGAGAGATGACGGCTTCGACTTTTGGTGGGTCCCCTTTAGAGGATCTTTTGTATTACAACAGCAATGACTATCAATTTTATTGTTTCATCAATTTGCTGAGGGCTGCGCTATATTTCAAGCATGCGGAAAGTATTCTCCGGGGACTAGGCCATTGCTTCCGCAAAATCAGAAGTCCCGGGATAATACCCCAGATATCACGGAGCATAAAGATCTAGTATCTCAGAAAGAGGGACCTTTCAAATGAGATTTCAGGGGTTACCTATATATCCAAGTAGTGTTCCCCACGAAATAAGCAAGTTTGAAATTTAGTTTATATCCCAAAAAAGTTTACTAAATGTGTAAAAACCTATCGGCATATCATCAGTGAGACCGTTTAACGCTATTTAAACAATACAATTCTTTAGCATACTGTGACCGTCTACTGATGTACTATCATTTCCTCTTCTTTGACACCAAAACTCATTTTTGAATTTATCATGTTTTTGTTTTTTTTAAATTTTCAAATGTTTTTGGATTTTCTGAAAAATATATCTACTCCCCCCAAAATGCAAACACATTAAAGGAAATTTGAAATCAAACTGTACAATAAACTTGACAACTGATATCAAATCGCTTCAAATCGCCATCCACTTGGCATAAACAATCAGAACTCCCCCTTTCACAAAACTATTTTCTCATTATGATTTCAAAACACTTAAGTTTGTTTTAACCAAAATGATTTGTCCGGAAAACAAGTTTTGTTATTTTTACCACTTGTAAAGTTAGAGGTTTGGTTCATCATATTATCCATTCAATCACTTGTATCAGGATTTCATCAAGTTCAAACTAATGACCTTGAGTAATCACTGTGTCAGAATCAACCTCTTACCACTTGTAAGTATATCCAAAACATTTAATCACAAGTAGGAATAAATCATCTACCCAAACCATTTTACCAATCAAGATGCTGATTCCTGCTTCACACTTACCAACCTGGAAGCTCCGTCAATTCACACTTATCCTGTAAAAATTTAACTTTTATAAGATTCAATCACAAAATCAATTACTAAGAAAGATGCCGATTCCTGATCCACGATTACAAACTTAGGATCTCCGGCATAGTCCTAAGACGTCAAGGGAAACAGACTTCCATCACAGTCTTCTCAGACTTGATAGCTTTCAATTCTTGCTCAGTAGGGTTGTAAGTTGCCTTTTTAGTTGCATAAAAATCTTTAACCCCCTTAACTTTCCCATTCAACATTTTCCCAAAAATTGTCTTAACACTCCTATTGAATGTTTTCTCAACATCAACTTCAGTTTTCTCTGTATAAAACTGATTCGAGATATCAACCTTACCCACTTTCTGTTTAACTTCTTCAAATTTCAGTGATGGAAACTCATCATCATTCACTGAAATTTTCATCTCAACCTGTGGCTCTTCTGGCTTTGTTGAACCAGATTCATCGCCGACATTCACATCAACTTTCTTAACAACCCACACTTGGTTGTCTTTTTCTTTCTTTTTATAAAAATTCTTTTTAGAACATTCACCAACCTCATAAGTTGAATTTTCAAAAATTTTAAGTCTGTCGGTTGGTAGTTCAATATCAACAACCTTTTCTTTCAATTTCTGAGAAACTCCCTGTTTTGTTTTGGCATTTTTCTGACAGTTCCATGCAATGTGACCATTTTCATTGCACTTGTAACAGGTACGAGTCTCTCTTTGATAAAACAAATCAGTTCCAATCTTCTTCTTTTCATCAAGAAACTCTTGATTTAACTGTCTCCAGAATGGTTTCTTCTGCAAGTCCACCTGATACAAATTCTGTTTTTGTTTTAGAATTTTTCAAATTTTTATGATTTTCTGGTGGAATAAATCCAAGACCTTTCTTTTTGTAGCTACGATTTTGGTTTGATTTCTTTTGAAAACCAGAACCAGAATTGTAACCCTTTTTCTTGTTTAAACGTTGTTGAACTCTTGAAGTGTACTTTTTAGGTTTTTCAGTAAGATTTAAATCTTTTATTTCAGAAATATTAATTTCTGTCATTTTGAAAACCTTTTTGATCATGTCAAAACGAACACTTCTTATTGGAAACTCTTTGTCAGAGCATAATTTGTCCGAATTATTTAAAGTGTATGCAACTTCAAATGTTTCATCATCCAAATTTTCTTTCAATAACAAAAATTCTTTACTATAAGACCGTTTAACCGACGACTTGGAACTTTTGACTGACGAATTTGACCCTCCAGACTCAGACTTTAACTCAGACTCCTCCTCAGTATCCAACACCTGATCGACCACCTTTTTGATTAACTCAGACTCATGATCAGTATCGGATGAAGTAAACGTGACATCAACGTTATCTGGTAAAACGTCAGTTGTGTCGGTTTTTAGCTTTATATTGACTGCTTTTTCAAGTTTCTCCTCGTTTGGTTTTCTAGGAGAATACCCTTCCCAAATTGGAGGCGGACACTTGTTATAGTTAACAGTCGGTTTCTTACCACTATCTTTCTTTTTCTTCGGCTTCTCGTCTTGAAAAGCTTCCATACCTGCAACAGTTGGGTAAATACGATCAATGAGATAATCAGAACTAGAATAACTTTGCAATAAACGTCTAATTCTCTCATTCTCAATCTTTTCTGTCTCCAACTCTTGCTTCCATTTAACACTTTCTTCGATGTAAAAGTTGATGGCTTTCTGCTTTGTCATCATCACAGCATTCATCATCGTCAGTGCTTGTTCTCTTTCTGAATTTGTCTTTTGGAGACCAGTTACTGTTTTGTTCAAGACATCATAAGATTCTTTCACATAGTTGAGGTTGAACAGTAACTATTCTTTCTTCTTTTCATACTCAGCAATTATCTCGTCTTTTGTTGCACAACCCTTGCATGCTTCCAAACACTTCTCGTAAGGCTTTACAACTTCAACAATCTTTTCAACTTCAATTTTTTTCACCACTTCAACCACCTTTTCTTCTTCAATCACCTTTTTGTCTTCATTCACTTGTTCAGTCTTTTCAGCAGCAACTTTAACTTCTTTAGTTTGAACAATTTCATCCTTTTTAGCATCACTTTCAGTCTTCATATCCTTTTGCTCTTTTGCAGCTCGTTTCTCCTTCAGTTTCTCCATGCGATCTGCAAAATAGAAATGAAAACTTTCGGGAGAAAGATGAGATTTAGCAATATTGATATGTTTCTCTTCCTCATCATCACTATTGCTATCAACTGGTGATTGATCAAACTGTACACATTTTTCAGAATCAGTATCTGATACACCAGAATCAGACGGTGTTTGATCAAATACAACTTCCTTTTCTAAAGTAACATCCTTCTGTACACTCTCATCTGAACTCTGTGAACTTTCATCAGCACTTAATGAACTTTCATCAGAAACAACAGACTCTTCTTTCACACTCTTCACAGTCTCACCAATAGACTTCATCCACGTGGCAAACATGTCTGGTTCTCTGACAATCTTAGCAATGAAAGCTTTAAAATTCCCATTCTCATCTGCAAACATATTCCAGCTGAAGCCTTCAGGTAGCCTCTCATCATCTTGATCGACTATGCATGCTTTGCTATCAGGAGATATGTAGTTGCTCCAGTTGAAATCTACCAAACATCCTCTCTTGGAATCCTCAATCTTTTTACCATGAGCCGTCTGTGAATCTTGTGATTGACCAACTTGCTGATAAATGGCTTTCTGGTAGTAGTCGTCTTTTCCAAACGGATTCTGAGCGCCACTAGCTTCTCTGTTCTTGCACTCCCGCTTGAAATGACCTTTCTCCCTGCAACGAAAACAAGTAACTTTAGATTTATCAAAACCTAAAGTAGATACATGAGCATCAAGAAAGTCATTTCTCCCGGTAATCGTTTTGAACTTTTCAGCACGTCTAAGAACACTCGCAAGACACCATTTGATGTCCATCAGTTCCATCTCTTCGGCGTCTATTTGATCGTAATCCTCCTTTGTGAGCATAGGATTTCCGATTCGACCAGCCACTAGACCTTCATACGAGATAAGCACGGAACCAAGTAATGCCATATGATCTTTCGCAACCTCCTTAGAAAAACTTTGTCCATCTGGAAGATTCAAAGCAATATTGCATTGTATCACACAACCATTTCCCATTTTTGAGCTTTGATGCTGAAAACTTTCTGATGAACTCTTTGGATTGACACTTGGATATAATGAGAAACCACTGCTGCTTTTGTTTGAACTTTGATCAATCTTTTCTATAGAATCTCCAGCACTAAACGCAGTCTGGATTTTTGGACTTCTCTCAGCTTCTGGAACCGGAATGCTACCTTTGTAGTACATCTTCACGTCCTGTTGACCACTTGGATTGTTCATCCTCGCGATCTTCTGCTGTTCCAAATCTTGACCCTCAATCTTTTCAATAAACTCACCAATTGATAACCCATCATAAACCCCTGTGTTTTTCAGAATCATCAAATAAGTTCCCCACTCTTTTTGCGGTAACGCATCAGCTAATTTGTCTACCCACTCTTCAGACTCCTTTTTTATACTAAGCATTGACATAGATCGCACAAGATGACAATATCTTTCAATCAGCTTCTTTATGTCTTCACCCGGTAGACTGCTGAACAGATCAAACTCTTTCTTTAACAGTGCCTTCTTGCTTTTAATCATATTCTCGCTACCCTCAAATTTTACTTTAAGTGCATCCCAGATTGACTTCGCAGTTTTGTCATGCTGTAGCAGAATGAAAATGTCTTCCTTGATAGCTTGCTGAAGCAGACTAATCATCATCTTTTCAGCTCTATACATATCACGTTCTTCATTACTAAATTCAGATATCTTTTTGTCAATTTTCAAATCAGTCTGTGGCAAAACATATTTCTTCAAAATACATTCCCACGACCTAAGATGGTTTGCCTGAACCCAATTCTCGAATCTGTCTTTCCACCCGTAGTATTCTTCGATACTCATCAATTTCGGGGGCTTTTGGGTGGTTCCCGTTTCGTTTTCCAAATTCATGTTCTGAGCAATGGAAGCCGGAGTAGACGAAGATGTAGCGAATGCGTTGTAGAAATCGTTATCCATGTTAGCTTTCAAACGAACTGGTTCTCCTCGTAACACACCTTTATCACCGTGCGAACTGCTATGACCCGGATCAAAAACAACCGATCTGACTCACTATGTGTGAACTGATAATCCTTTGAAAACTTTGAACTCCAAACTAGAACCGGAACTAACTTTCAATGTATTATCAGGTTGAGACGAATTCTTAATCTGATAGGGCCGAACTCTACATGTTTTAATGAGCCGAAAATAGTGATTGTTCAACACAAACAAGATAATTTGATTGGGCCGTGAATTTTGTTTATACAATTAATGTTCATATGAACTTCAAACAATGTACTTGAGTGGTAACCGAATATTGCTGCTTTCAATACACTTGCACATGATAGGACCTTCTTTTATCGAAACAACTTTCAATGTATAGTATATCATATATCACATGCAATCTTATTCTTCCAATAAACTGAGAATGTCAGATCACATGCAACTTCTATTTCCAATCCCACTAAACCGACACCTATTATCTTATCTCATGCAAAGTGATTTTTTTTTAAATTTGCCGACAACAACTGATCACGTGAACTGACATACGCAATAATGAATCATGTGAGTGGAATCTCAGATGTGTCTTTTGAGCGGAACCTGATGTTGTTTGAATAAGCGAATCTGCTGATGTTTGAATAAGCGGAACCACTGATGTTCTTATAAGCGGATCTGCTGATGTTCGAATAAGTGGATCTGCTGATGTTCAAATAAGCGAACCTACTGATGTTCGAATAAGTGGATCTGCTGATGTAGTGTCTTTGGAGCGGATCTATCAAATTAAGTGACACTGGAGCGAACTTGATTGATCAGAAAAGCGGACCTAATGATGACCGAATAAGCGAATCTACTGATATTGTCACTAAAAGCGGATCTATGAAGAACACTTTGAGCGGACTTGATCTTAATCTTTGGAGCGGACTTGATTGTCTTTGAAGCGGACCTAACTGATTAAGTGACTTTGGAGCGGACCTTAATGAAATTTGGAGCGGACCTGATGCAGTTTGGTGCGGACTTGATCAAAATATGTCCGAATAAGCGGACTTGAAGTTGTCAAATAAGCGGATCTACTCAAATGTCCGAATAAGCGGAACCAAGTCCGAAGATGATTTCATCCATTTTTAGTCCGTATTTCAGTCTGAAACTTTCAAGGGTTTATCAATGTCCAATAACACGCAATCTGTGCAATTTTGATCCAATTCTGACCGGTACAACTTTCTGAACTGAAAATAGAAGGTGTAGAAGTAAGAAATGATGATGAATTCCAGCTATTCTCTGTAGGACTCCTCCTCCTGAAGCTCTGATACCAATTGTAGGATCGTGATCTGACCCGAATGAGTCGTTCAGAGGCGTTCTTCCATGTTTCAGGTGCGGAATAACAAGAAACGTAGGTAGAAATAGCTTGCAATTCACTTAATCTACTGTTTTATTGATTTGACAATGATTACAGCTCAATCTTCACACCGGCAGCACTTCGGTATGGAATTTGACCAAGTTACAAATGAGTTCGCTTATGTGGTATTTATAGTGTTGGTAGGTCCCCACATATGGACATGTACACATAAGCGGACCAGGTAGATTCCCATATACGGACATGTACACATAAGCGGACCTGACACATAAGCGGACCTCCTATGTCCATATAAGCGGACCTGACACATAAGCGGCCCTCCTATGTCCATATAAGCGGACCTGTCAGATTAGACCTATATGCTATCATATTTTCTCATAAAACGTGCCCTGATCTAACAATCTAAAACTAAGACTCGATACAAGATGAAGTCGACAGATGTAGTGCACCAACAATAACGTTAGTGTAATCACGATGGTTATAGTCCCTAGTGACTATACCTACTGATTACCACGTTATCTAGGCTCAGTGACGAGTCGTAGTTTCGGCCAAAATGCGTGTTATTGCGTATTTTGTAACCAAACTATTCTTAGGTATCAAAACCGTTTATTTTGATACCAAACCTGTTTCCTAAACTTAGTTAAGCATGTTTTAACATGCTTAGCTTGTCACTTTTAGTTTTGTGCTTGTCTAGGGTCGTAAAGGTAAGCGATCTAAACAATCGCTTATACTTTCGAACCCGACCCGTTTGGTCGATCATTAGGATCCGACCAAACACATTAGGTGACCATAGATGTATAGGGAATAACCTTCCGAGGTTATACCTTATGGTCACGGCGTTTAGTTAGTTGTATGATAGGTAGTTTATATGCCTTAGGTAAATTACCAAAATGCCCTTTGAACGCGAAAATTCATTTTAAGCATATGTAACATAACTTTTGGTATCTAAACTGATTTGGTAACAATATTAGACATGTTAAGGCATATTTTACTTATCATAGGACTAGTTAGGCATTCTGAACGCGTTTCACGCGAACGACGCGTTAAAGTAGCATAAGCTACCTAAACGGGTCGTAATGGGTCGTAAGCACTTAGGTTAGGTTTCATTTTAGAATGAAGTCTTTGTTAAACCATATTACATGAGTTCCCATACTCATTTGGTTTACGAGCCCTCATTCTATCCGATCCTCCAAATTAGGTCTGGTATATTAACATAGTTACTTATATTAGGTGTCGTTTGATATCCGTGATCTCTAGCATTGTTTGGTTGTTACTCAAGGACTACTAAGCAATCTCAAGTGAGTACATAGTCCCCTCTTTTACTGGTTTCCAAACTGTTTTGGGGTGAAACACATGTGCCTACTTGTTACTTTCATGCTTTCCATGTTTTCATATCATATGCTTATTATGTTCATTAGTACACTTACAGTAAATGATTTCATTGTGTTTTTGCTACGTATGCCCTTTGTTGCATACTTAGTACATTGTTTTACATTACATTTCACGCTATGTATGTTCATTTGATTACATACTTAGTGCATTGTTTTCACACGCTTACATTTGGTATGACATTTGGTTTGTTCAAATGGGACAATATACATTCATTAACATTGATCACGCCATTCGTTAGTAGGTAGTGGTACCATAGGAATTGACAACTCCCGTTCCTAACATCCTAGGTATGTTTGGATGGAAGGAATAACCGAATTCGATAAACATAACACAGATAAACCTTTAATTTGTTTAAAGGTCTATCACCACAGTCACAAGGCTTGAATGTATGCATTATAGCAATACCGCATAGATGTTTGTATCAGTATAGCATGCATTTGTTCCACAAAACATAACTTTGATTTAAACTATGTTTAATTCAATACCCTGTTTTGTGCATTTTACCTATGGTTTAGTTGATATATTTCACATGCCATACATGATATTTTTGGATACACATTATATGATTTACATTAAACATAAACATTTTAACATTGATATACACATTTGGTGATTTACATTAGACATGGACATTTTGATATGGTTTACACAATAACACTTGACAATCGATTTATACATGAACAATTTACATTGGTGGTTGGTTTGGGTAAATGATTTGAGTAACGAGGCGTGTGTAATATAATACAAGCATGGTGGATACACCGCTGGTACTTCCTATATATAAGTGCTTGTATAATATTACATAACGTAGTGGTATTTAAATCATTTCAGTATAGACATATTACATTTTACATAAATAACATATTTTTCAAGACATTGTTTTACAAAAACGGTTTATTTTATACAACTCATATTACTTGGTTATTTCATTAACCATACACCTTTCTTTTATATAATCGGATTTCCTATCGAGTTTTCATATGATTTATAAAAGAAAACACTTAACAAGATTCATGGCTAATTTTTATTAAACCTTTCTTCTAAAACCCAAGTCATGAATCTTATTTTCACAAAACCTATGTATCTCACAGGCATTTTTATGCTGACGTACCTATTTTCACATGTGTTTTCAGGAGCTGTTGCTTAGGATGATGATCGTCACACTAGGGCGGACCTGTGCCTTAGAGACTTAAAATAAAGATAGAACTAGTTTAATTATGTTCTGAACTCTTTATTTCCTGTTTTGAGACAATGTAACTCTCATGTTGTTAAATAAAACATAACTTTAATTTCCATGGTTGTGAAACAATAATTATGTTACAACACTCCCCGATGTTTCCGCCATGTGTTTCTCGTTTTACGTGGTCAGGGTGTGACAATGGGGTATTAGTTGGTAGCGCTACTTAGGTTTGGCACCCTCACACCGTACCGGGGAGGACGGTTGTGAACTAATGACCCAGTCGGGCCCACTGTTTTGATAGGAGCACTGGGGAACGGGCAAATCATACATCAGGAGCCGTCTTGTTTAGTATCGAGATATTATCAATATTACTTTTGCATTTGTTAATGAACTGGAATAAACATTTGGTAACAAACATTTTCATAAACTGTGAACTCGCCAGCTTTGTCTGATACACTTGTTGCATGCTCGCAGGTCGTTAGTTGTCTTTGGTTTGGACTTGCTGTCTTGAGTAGCTGGGGTGGTCATGGGTCGTACTGGATGGATTCATGTGATTGAATTATGAGCATTATACATTGGTTTTGAAATGGTTTAACTTTGGGGTACTAATTGCTTCCGCTGAACATGTTGGGTTTTATTTAAACTTATTATTGAAACTTTTATTTAATCAGTGATGACTTTATTTGGAAACTTGTATGGGTTCAATGTAATTAGTGGCTCGTTATTGGTACGTCACACGTCTAGCAGGGACATTCCCTAGGTGGTATTTTGGGGGTGTGACACTGAAGAAGTAATTGAAAACAAGAGGGAGGTTTTGAATCAACTGTTGGTCCCGTTGATACAGGATCTGATCGTAGGAACAAGATGAATCGATTTCGTCTTAATGTGCGGAATCCATTATGACGAATCACAGATGTGTGCAACACAGAAATCAACGTTTAACTGCTTGTCTGTTCGTTCTATTAAGTGATCTGAAAGTCACAAGATCCGGTAGAAGTACAGACTATCCGTGCGTGTCAAAAGTTCTAACAAAGTAGCACCGGACCTCCTATTTATAGACAAACTCAGGAACCTAACAAGTGTTGTACGTGCGGGTGGGCTACCCGTGCGTATGGCTTACCCGTGCGTATGGCCATCCGCGCGTATGACTTATCAGTGCGGATAAGTCATCCGTGCGTATTGCCATACGTGCGTATTGCCATACGTGCGTATAACCATCCGAACGGATTGAACTCAACACTTTTACATACAAAACCTATTCCTGAGTTGTCATGCTAACTACATACATACATACTGACAATATACATAAACACAGAATACAAAATATGACAACATGCTGACGGAAGCTACAGACGTAATGTACTAACAGACTCCCCCTCGGATGTAGCTGTAGTACCTTCCAGCATAGTCTTTAATTCCTTCTGTTGCGTCTTCGTTCTCGCGCTTTCTCTCTTCTTTTCTGTGCCTTTTCCTCCAACATTCTTTTTCGCTTTTGTCTTCCCTCAGTCAACCACCAATGTCTGTAGACAGGATCTCCATCACGCTTCCATTCCCACCTTGGAATTTTGTTTTCTTCAGATTCAATTGGTGTCTGATCTGTTGGAGGAACAATCCCCAATCTACGTTTTCCCAACTCAGCTGCTCTTTCAGCAATCTTTTTAGAACGTTGTTCACGCTTGTATACTTTCAAGAACTCATCAATCTCTAGATCTCTCCATTTTGTCTTCCAGTATCTTCCAGAGTTGATGTCTTTTGCGTAACAAACATCCACAACTTTTTGATATTGCAAAGCTTGCTCTCTATCAGGTCTCTCGTAAACTATCTTGTTGTAGAACAGACAATCGATATCTTTCTTCGCGTAATTAACAAGCCACATAGGATCTAACACACAGATCCTTCTAGCTTCTCCTGTGGACTTGTTATTTAAAGAGATTATTGCTTCAGGTGTAGTTTGATTATACAACCAACCTTCAAACTCATCGTGGAAATCCTGCTCCATTGCCCTTAAAGGCATATTCTTCAAACAACTTGGAGGTTTGATATCCAGAGTAATATCCTTCTCACCACTTTCTAAGATTTTGACAATGTGTTGTGGGAAGTGTGGTTTCCAATCAGGATACCTCTTTTCAGCTTGCAGCTTCACGTAATTCCATAACCTTTGATCATGTTGCTTTACATCTAACCCATGGTAGAATTCTTTGATGTTCTTTGTTTTTACCAATTCATCTATATCCCACCATGGTAGAGTTTTGATATCAGACAAGAACTCAAAATACTGTACTCCCTGTTCTCTTCTGATTGCATAAACTTTCAAGTCTTCCAAATATCCCCATGAGAGAATGTCACCCCAAGAGAGTTCTTTGTCGTGTGTAAAGAATTGTAGTGCCCGAAGTTTCTTTCTCTCTTTTGGCATGACTTTGTACCAATTCTTTCTTTCTTCTGCAAGATTTTCTCTCGGTATGGTATCTGGAATACCTTCTGCAGACACTTTCTCCACTATCTTTCTTCTAATTTCATCTACATTTCTATCTTTGAACATTTCCGTCAACGAAGGAAATGTTGCATCAATCCCAGAATAATGAAAATGAACTTCATCATCAGATGAATCTGAAGCATCTTCAACGATTACATCATTGTAATTATCAGCTTCAAAGGCAAATCTTGGCTCAAATACATCTTCAGAAGTTTCAGGAATCTCATCTTCAATATCGAATTTAAATTTACCTTCTTGCAAACCCAATTCCTCTAACATCTCTTCCCTTGTTCTTCTAACCTCAATAACTTCCTGATTTTTATCTTGTAAGAAAATGACGGTGGGATTTGAGAGGAATACCTGATCCATATGCTGCTTTCCAGAAGTAGAAGTTTCTTGCTGATCATCATCTTCTTGTTCGTTGATCTGATCATTCAGAAACTCATCAATCTTTTGTTCATCAATAGGATTCTTCACAATCAATCCTGAAGAACCTTGATCATCGTCATCATTCTTCTTATCATCATCTTTCTTATTATTATCATCTTTCTCATCATCGTCTTCTTTCTCTTTCTCTTCATCTTTCTCTTCATCTTCATCTACAAGAAGTTCTTCATCAGAGTCACTGACTTCTTCTCCTCGAGCTTTCTTTGCTTCTTTTCTCTTTTTCATAATTTTCATTCTGTGAAGAGCTTCTTTTACGTTGAGCGGCACTGGATATGCATCACCAACAAGAACAAACTGCTTTGTCTTCCATTCAAGTAGCAATACTTCTTTAGACTTTTTCTTCTTTTGAATAGCAGCAACTCTACGCATAATTTCACCAGAATCAACATGTAGAGAAGGCTCACCAACTAACATGAAATCTTGATCATGTTCAATTTGTTCTTGAGCAACTTGTTCTTGAGCATTTTCAACATCAATCATTTCAGCATCAACTTGACTTGAAGAGCCACCAGCTTCTTGAACATCTTCAACTATACTTTTGTTCTTTTGAATAGCATCCTCAGCTAGTCTTCTCTCTCTTTCAAGTCTTCTCTCTTCAACTTTTCTTACTTCAATTTCATTGAAGGCAGCATGAACATCCTTTTTCAAAAGATTTTCCATAACATAATATAACATCTTGAGTTGTTCATCTTTCATTACTTTGTCTGCTTTCATGGCTTCCATCTCCAACTTCATTGCTTTCATTTCATTTGAAGTAGATTCACTCATTTCACTGAGCAGCTGATTGAGTGTTTGATTTACATCTTGGAGATTCTTGTTCAATGAAGAAATTTCTGCCATAAGAGCTTCAATCACTTTAGTATTACTATCACCGTCTGATTTTCTTGAGCAACATCGTTTTCAAAATCGTCATGTTCTCCAGCATTGCTTGGACCCGCCTCATCATCATTTGAAGCTTGTCGTTTTCGATAAGTTTCTGCTGGAAACCTTTCATCTTCATACTCTCTAAGAATATCCAACTCATCAAAGAACTCTGATTCTTCTTCCATGTTGAAGGACTCCCACAAAGTATCATAATTGAAACGCCATGAGTCGCCCGGATTCTGTGGAGGCATTGTATAACCTTGACATTCAACATTTTGAGCTTCAATAATCCGCTTCAGACTTGGAACGAAGACTCGTCGTAATGGACTTGCATATCCTACGAATATTCCTTCAATACTCTTCGGACCAAACTTTCCAAATGGCTCTAGAACAGTACAGGGTGACCCGAACGGTTCAAGATACTTCAAATTCGGTTTTCGGTTATTGATCAACTCAAAGCATGTTTTGTTGAATTTCTTGACAGTGAGAACTCTGTTGAGAGTATAGCATGCGGCTGAAACTGCTTCTGCCCAGAAATTTATCGGTAACTTTGAATCAGCAAGCATTGTTCTGGCCGTTTCAATTAGCGTCTTGTTTTTACGTTCTGCTACTCCATTCTGTTGCGGAGTGTACGGAGCACTAAACTCATGCAAAATACCTCTTTCATCACAAGATTCTTCCATCTTGTTGTTCTTGAACTCAGTACCATTATCACTTCTAATTCTTCTGATACGCCTTTGGTACAAATTTTCAATCTTTCTGAACAACCCCCTCAGACTGTCAAACGTTTCCTCTTTCGACTTTAAAAATAATACCCATGAAAATCTAGAATAATCATCAGTAACCACAAGACAATAAAGTTCTCCTGTAATGCTTTTGACATTCACAGGACCAAATAAATCCATGTGAAGTCTCTCCAAAGGTCTTGAGACTGAATTGACTTGCTTTTTGGGGTGTGACTTTTTCTTTTGCTTGCCTTTCATGCAGCTAATGCACTCTTTTTCCAGATGGAAACCTTTAATGTGAACTCCCAGAACCAAATCATTATGCACTAGATGATTCATTTTTCAAAGATGAATGTGCCCCATCTTACGATGCCACAACTTTGATTCTTTCTCCGTTGCTCTCGAAACAAAACAGTGTGCTTGACCCGTTGTTGTAGTTGCTACAGTCATGTCTAAAACATACAGATCATTCACTCTAGGGGCTCTCATGATAATCCATTCTTCAGGAATAACAAAGCCTGGTTTCAAAATCAAACACTCTTTGTCTGTGAAGTGAGTAGTATACATCCGGTCACAAATCTGCGAGATACTTAGCAGATTATTTTCCAGCTCAGCAATGTAGTTAACTCTTTCAAATGTGACGATCCCGTTGGATAACGTTCCTTCACCAACAATTCTACCTCCTTGGTTACCCGCGAACCCTACATAACCTCCATTGATATTTCTGACATCATACAGCAGCGCTGTCTTTCCTGTCATGTGCCGAGAAGCTCCACTATCCATAATCCAACGTGAGACGGATCTCGGAAGCTCCTGCACATGTCAAAAACATTTAATGAGATTTTGATGCTACCCAAGCCTCTTTTGACTCGGGTAACTTGAAATTAAGGTGAGTTGTTTTAGTGTAAAGTGGCGGAAAGTTTTTATCATTCATTTTAAGGCTTTCAGCAGTCCCAACTTCAACCTCTTTGAATAAGAAAAATTCGTCTTTTTGAGGTTGACCTGCTGGTTGATTTTTCTTCACCACATACTTCTTTTCAGAAGTCGATTTTTGTTTCTCATAAAACTTCAAAGGTACATACATCTTCTTGGTTGAAGATGATGATTTTTCAGTTTCAGACACCTTTGGTGAATCTGCTTTCTTTTCAACAACTTTTGGCTTCCATGTTTGTTGGGGTGATGCAACCCGTTGGTAAAATTTATCATTTTTAGATACCGAATTCTTAACAGGTTCAGTTTTGATCTTGGTGTTTTCATTTTTCAAAACATTTTTCTCAACAATCAATGGAGCCTTTCCTTTCACAACATCTCTCTTGATAGAATTCTTCACAGTTTCAGTCTTAGGCTTCAAGTTGGTACACTTTCATGCAATATGTCCAACTTGATTACATTTAAAGCATGTTCGGGTGTCAGCTACCCTACTTGAGCCTTCAGACTGAGGCTGTGAGGCCTTCTTTTCAAAGAACTCTTTGTTTGATTTTAAAAAAAATTTAGATTTCTCATCAGAAAGTGAACTTGAACTGTTCACAAACACCTTTTTCACAGCAAACTTCTTGTTCTGAACATTCCTTTTCTGATAATTCTTACCACCCTGATATCCTCCCGACCATTTATTTTGATTGTTGTTAGAAAAACGTGGTGGAATAACAGGTTTCTTATAGTAAGCTTTATCTTTCTCAAAATTCATTTGTCTCTTTGTCTGTTTCAAACCATCTACTTCAGACAAATCAATTTCAACCAGTTTGAAAACATTTTTCAGTTTGTTCACATTAACATTCTCCAGAGGAAACTCAAAGTCTGAATACAACTTATCAGAACCAGACATCTTGTACATCACAAGACCCGGTTCTTCATTTAAGTTGTTTTTAGAATTTGGTTTCGGAATGTAATTGTTCAGAAAACATTCTTCATCTTCAGTCGAATCACTATCCAAGACACTTTCAGCCACGCCTTTTATGATTTCATTTTGAACACTGTCATCGGATGATGATGAAGAAAATGTCACATCAATCGACTCTGGCAGTTTTATCTCATTTGTTTCAACTTCATCATTAACCAACCCTGATTGCTTCTTTGAAAAATTATTTAGAACAGGTGGTGGAACTTGATGAAACCCCACCCCAGTTCCATCACAGTATACATCTTCGCCAGCTTTGTTTTTCCCAATGGGTTTTGGAACAATGTGTTGCAAAACAAAGCTTGCAGAGTTGTAACTGCTCAGTTTCAGATTAATACGCTCATTCTCAATCTTAGCTTCTTCAAACTGAAGCTTCAATTTCGCAATTTCATCAAGTTGTTGGTTGATTAACTCTTCTTTTACTCGAAGAACCCCTGATAGTTGAAGATTTTCTTTCGTTGTTTTACCATTTCTCTCATCAGAATCTTTAACCGTTCGCTTTAGCTTCTCAAAATTTTCAGAAATTTTACGATTTTCAAGAATCAACTTTTCGTTTTCTTTTCTTATTCTTTCAATGTCATTTTTATCATTTTCAATTTTCTCAGCTAATTCTTTTGATCTATCATTCGAAGCTTTCAGCATTTTGTCACGGTTTAAGATTTGATTTTCAACACTTTTGACTTTACTAGTCAACTCTTCAATCTTCTTACCGCTGAAGTAAGTGATTGTACTACAAACTTTGCACTCTTTCATGCAATTTTTGCAGTCATTTTCAGAATTAACTTTCTTACCTGACTCAAGTGTACCATTTTGACTGACCTTGTTTGTTGACTCAGTTCCAGAACTAGAAACTACCTCAAGTTCTTTTGCTGCAAGAACTTTTTCAGCCATCTTTCTCAAGTTTTCAGCCCTTAGCTCTTGTGATGTATCAATGATCCCATAATCAGCATTCTTTGACTTTGGCTTCTGTTCTGCTTCTTTGACTTTTTCTTCTTTCTCTACTTGTTTCTCATCACCACCTCCCCACCATTCTCTTTGTCTAGCTTCTTCTTCCTCGGCAAATTGCTGGGTGAGAGCATCAACACTTATGGAATCTGGGTCAACTGCAATGTTTCCTTGTGGATCAAGGTAACATTCTCTGTCGGCATCCCACCTTTTTGCTCTTTTAGCTTCTCTGTACATGTTATAAATTCTGCTCATTCTGGTTTGTGCTTTCATTCTTCGGTTGACGAACTTTTCTTCTTCAGTTCTATTGTCTTTAAAAGGAACAATCTTCGTCACGAATGCATAACCCACCGCATCTTCCTCGGGTAATAGTTCACTCCAATCATAGCCTTCGTCATCATGGATCACAGCAAGAGCTCTAGATTTCTCTTTGTTGTCTTCAACTTGCTTCAATCTAGGTGGCTCAGATTTATCCTGGTGATAAATTGCTCTCTTATAATAATCATCTCTGAAAGGGTTCTCTGACTCATCAGCATATGCATTTCTGCATTCTCGTTTGAAGTGAACTTTCTGCTTACATTTGAAGCACGTCACCTTCGATTTATCAAACCCCAGCTTAGTAGATGCACCACCAATTGTCTTTCTGCCGGTAATTTCCATGAAGCGTTGTGCTCTACGAACAGCACTGGCCATAGCCCAACGAATATCGATTAACTCCATTTACTCAGGATCAATCTGATCATAATCTTCTTTCGTTAGATTGGTATTACCTATCTTCCCGGCTACTAACCCTTCATATGACTCTAACACAGATGCTAGAAAGATCATCTGCTGTTTGGCCGACTCCTCATCAAAATTCTGAGCATTCTTCAAATCTACCGCAATGTTGCATGAGAACACGTTCTTTGGAACAGATTGTTGTTGACTTGAAGAATTTGAAGAAGATCCCTGATTTGGAGTATTGGATGAAAAACCTCCATGAAAACCACTGTTTGGATTTGAACTTTCTTTACTTGAAGGGTTTGAATTTTCAGCGGAGAAAGCAGTTCTTGGAGAAACATTCTTGGGAATCATACTCTTTGGGTAGTACAACTCCATGTTTTGTTGGTATGATGAATGATTTACTTTGTGAGTTTTCTTTATCTCCAATTCATGACTTTCTAGTCTTTCAATCAGCAAGTCGACGGTCAGATCTTCAGCTTTGATTGTATTCTTTAACATCAGTGCATAGTACTGCCAATCCATCTCCTCTGGTAATGAATCGAACAGTTTGTCAACTAGCTCCTCTTGAGAATAGAGAATTCCGTGCCACGCCAATTCCAACTTTAAGTGTCCAAATCTTTCAATCATTTTACAAACAGATTCATTTTTTAAGCACCCAAACAAGTCAAACTCTTTTCTCAGCAATTTCTTTTTGTTTTTGACTATTTCTGCACTCCCTACACATTTTATTTTTAACTTTTCCCATAGATCTTTTGCGTTTTTGTATTCAATGAGTGAAATAATGTCATCTCTAACGGACTGGTGAATCAAAGCGACGCATTTTTGTTCTGCTACAAAGTTCTCTATTTCTTCAGTTTGTTCCAGATTCTCACAATCTTGTCTTCCTGCAGCAAAACCGTTCTTTAAGCTCTTCCAGCTCGGATATGCGAATGCTTTCAGCCATTCATCGAATCTTTTTGCCCACCGATTATATTCTTCGATTGCCATTAGCTTTGGTGGTTTGTTGTAGGTACCATATGCGCTTTCAACACTTAGGGCATCGGATAAAGTTTTCTTCGGGTTCGGATTATCATTTGAATGGTTGGAAGTATCGTCTCCGGAATTACCCGCGAAAGCATACATCTCACTGAAGGGATTCATGAATTCTTCCATTTTCAAATACCTGAAACAATTTTCAAACACTTAGACAATTTTTACAAATTATAAAACTTTCAAACACTTGAACCGGATGGTTATCCGTTTGAGTAGGAATACGGATGGTGACAAAGCTTATCCGCACGGATGGTGATCCGCACGGATTATCGTGAGTAGCTTTGACTTTTTGACTTTTCAGGTTATGCGCACGGGTTGTAATCCGTGCGTGTAACAATGATGATGTCAGCAAACAACTTTCAGTAACTAACTAATCCAATTCGTTAGGACAGCTGTCCGCACGGGTGAATGACGTCATCAAATACGAACAGCTAAACATGATTTTTGATGAATTTGATCTAGATTTAGGTTGAATCTGATTATGAAACTAAGTAGGATTATACTTTGAATGATTGCGAATCAATTGATATCAATTTTATCAAATTTTAACCGTAGATTCTTGCTCAATTTTAAGTTTTTCTGATTTTATGGTGACAAATGAAGAACAAATGCAGAAACTAAGTAGAAGTAGAAGAAATCTGTCAAATTTCCGGTGAAATTTGAATCAAATCGGCAACATATGTCAAATCTCCGGTGAAATTTGACTTTGATCGGCGAATAAAGCTTGAATTCCGGTGAATTCGGTGTTGTTGATCTCGATTCAGCTCCCTGGAAGCTCTGATACCACTTGTTGGTCCCGTTGATACAGGATCTGATCGTAGGAACAAGATGAATCGATTTCGTCCTAATGTGCGGAATCCATTATGACGAATCACAGATGTGTGCAACACAGAATTCAACGTTTAACTGCTTGTCTGTTCGTTCTATTAAGTGATCTGAAAGTCACAAGATCCGGTAGAAGTACAGACTATCCGTGCGTGTCAAAAGTTCTAACAAAGTAGCACCGGACCTCCTATTTATAGACAAACTCAGGAACCTAACAAGTGTTGTACGTGCGGGTGGGCTACCCGTGCGTGTGGCTTACCCGTGCGTATGGCCATCCGCACGTATGACTTATCCGTGCGGATAAGTCATCCGTGCATATTGCCATACGTGCGTATTGCCATACGTGCGTATAACCATCCGGACGGATTGAACTCAACACTTTTACATACAAAACCTATTCCTGAGTTGTCATGCTAACTACATACATACATACTGACAATATACATAAACACAGAATACAAAATATGACAACATGCTGACGGAAGCTACAGACGTAATGTACTAACAGAACAGTATGAAACCTTTTGTCACACTAAGGGTGAATCATTAACACAACAGTTTGAACCTTTTAGCTGTCTCATAAGTGAATTGAAACTTGTTAATGTTGAATTTGCTAAATCAACTCTTAATAATAGGTTTCTAAGGTCACTTCCTGAAAAATGGGACACAATTGTTTTTGTAACCAGAAATTCAGTTGGGTTCAAGGAACTTACCCTGACCCAGCTTCATGGTAGACTCCTTACCTATGAAAGGGAGTTAAACCAGAAAAAGAAGCTACAAGAGACTGGGAAGGTTGCTGATGATTATACTTTTGTCAACACAGCTCTTTTGGGTCAGGAAGAATCTGGTGGTAGTAAGGATCATGGTTATGATCATTACATCGACATAACAGCTGGTGGAGCTTTTAACAACTCTGATTCTTACTCATCCAATTATGCTTTTACAGCAAATGGAGAAGACCATAATTCTGATAATCTGTCCTTTGAACTCAATGATCTCCAACACTTTGATCCAACTGATCTGGAGGAGATGGATATTTTGCACCAACTTGCACTGCTGAGTGTTAGAACCAGCAAGTTTTATAAGAGAACAGGGAGAAAATTTCCAGGGTTACATGGGAACTTGAAAGTAGGGTTGGATAAATCAAAGATCAAATGCTACAAGTGTAATAGGTTAGGTCATTTTGCTAGAGAGTGTAGGAGTCAAAACAATTGACCAATCATCACACACCCTAGCTCTAGACCACAAAATAACCAAACCACTGTGCAGTATTCCCAATATGCCCCTGCTGCTCATGTATACATTGCTCACTATGCACACCCTACAACCCCTGTTCCAGTGCACTATGTCCAAACCACTGTTCCTCAGATATAGTATGTCCAGGCACCAGCTCCTCAGGTTCAGGTGCAACAAGTTGCACCTCAACAAGCTACCCAACCTTCTGTTCAAATAGAACAGAAAAGCTTCTTCACCCAAGGCTTTGTTGATTGGAGTAGCTTGCCTGAAAATTTAGCTGATGAAAACTTTGCTCTATATGCTAAGAATGATGTTTCTAGTGATGAATTCTGTTTTGCAGCATTAGAGTCTATTCCAGAAGGGCTGGAAAATGAAGAAGGAGCATCCAGTGTAGAAACAGTGGATACAATTGCTGAAGCAGTGGTTACTGCTGTTGTTAATGAACAACTGTTGGGAGAAAATTCAAAACCAGTGGTGGAACCACTGTCTGACCCGTGGTCTGTTGAAAAAGAAGAAAAGAAGAAGCCAGAAGAAAGTGAACATGTCTGTGATTGTGCCATGATGGCTGCAACTAAGGGAGCTTCTGCATGCTTAAATAGTCTTTGGTATGTAGATAGTGGAGGCTCCAGGCACATGACTGGATGTAGAGCCCTACTCAAAGAATTCAAACCTCATGGAGGGGGTGATATATCTTTTGGAAATAACAGTAAAGGAAAGGTGATGGGTTCTGGTATAGTTCAGTCTGGAAAAGTTAAGTTTGAAAATGTCAATCTGATTGACAATCTAAAATTCAACCTTCTTAGTGTCTCACAAATGAGTAACAAAGGTTATGGGTCATTCTTTACTAAGGAGTGTTGTTGGATTGTTATACCAGAAATGGTCAAAAAGATTGAAGAAATAATAAAAACTGGAAAAACTTAACTTGTTGCTCAAAGAAGTGGCAATGTTTATGTAGTTGATTTGTCAAAAGAGAGCCCTATGACTGATGCCTGTCTGTTCTCAGCTGCCTCTAACAAAGAGACAGAACTATGGCAAAGAAGATTGGGACACACAAATCTCAAGACAATCAATGCTTTGTCAAAACAAGGCCTTGTAAGAGGTCTTCCACAAAAATTGTTCACCTGTCCTAAGCATTGTGTTTCCTGTTTAAAAGGAAAACAACATAAAAGCTCATTTAAGTCCATTGAAGAGTCCAAAACAACCAACTGTTTGCAGATGCTGCACATGGATCTGTTTGGCCCAGTAAAAGTCATGAGTCTTAAAAAGAAAAGATATTGTTTGGTAATTGTAGATGACTATTCTAGGTTTACATGGACTTATTTCTTACATTCTAAAGATAAGACTGCAGGCATTCTGCAAGACTTTGTCAAACGGGTTGAAAAGCAGTTTGACTTTCCAGTAAAAGTCTTTAGGAGTGACAATGGCACAGAATTCAGAAATAGGGAGTTGGATGAGTTTTGTGTGTCAAAAGGAATTGTAAGGCAGTACAGCATTCCAAGGACACAAGAACAAAATGGGGTTGTTGAGAGAAATAACAGAACACTGATTGAGGCTGCCAGAACCATGCTTGCGGATTCAGGTTTGCCTTTAACTTTCTGGGCAGAGGCTGTAAACACTGCCTGCTATGTCCAGAACAGAGTTTTGATAAACCCCAGGCATCTAAAGACTGCCTATGAAATTCTGTATAAAATCAAACCACTAATCTTATACTCTAAAGTGTTTGGCTACCCATGTTTCATTTTAAACTTAAAAGATTCAATTTCAAAATTTGCATCCAAAGTAGACAGTGGTTATCATTTGGGATACTCAACCACTGCTAAGGCCTACAAAGTGTTTAACACTTGGACTAAGTGTGTGGAAGAGACTTTGAATGTAAAGTTTAATGAACTTTCTTCAATGAAAATCCCTGCAAATCATGCTGAGTTATTTGATCTTGATAAATTCACCTTTGAAAATGTTTCTGTCAAGACTAACAGTGCAGGTCCATCTCAACTTCCTCCATCAGAAAATGGATATGAAGTGATCATTCCACAACAAAAATTCACATCCATTGCCAGAGCAGCAGATGTTCAAAACAGCTGTCAAAGCTCAACCACTGCTGATGTTGTCAAATTATCCACTGGTGTGTTTCATTTACCCACTGGTGTGTTAAATAAGATAGGTAATGTAGAGGGAAGTCCCCAGTACCAAGAAAAAGGGGCATAAGTGGATGAACTATTGGAGACTTCTCCTGGTCCAACTGCTGATACAACCACTGCTAGTGGGAAATCAGATGATCCCATTCACTTGAGTGATGATTTAAAATACCAAGAATTGATGGAGAAAGTTGACAAAATTGAAACATCTGTGGCAGATATAAAAAATATGCTACAATAGTTGTTACAATCTTCAAAGGCTCCATCCACTACTTCATCATCTGCTCATACCACCAATGAGCTATGGCAACTTTTCCAACCTATGCTTCATCAACAAAGACAGTATGCTGATCAACAACATGAAATTCAGTTACAAATGCTCAGAAATATGATGGAAGCAAGGTATAAGGATACTCAAGCTGACATTAAAGCCATCAAAGCTCACTTACTCCAACCACTGGTACTTCTCCTCCTACAATTATTTTTGTAGAAAACCTTGATGATGCCAAAAAGGGGGAGAAAGGAAAGAAAGGAAAGGATGGTTTACATCTAGAGCCTGATCCAAAGGCTAAACCTGTGGTAGAGATTCCTAGGCCAGATGTTACAAAGAAGGTTGATGTAACTCTCAACTTATTTACTGAACAAAAAGCCATTAGAAAAGAGAGAATGGAGCGAAAGGGTTCTAAAAGATTTGAAAAAGAGAAGAAAGTTTTGATGGCAAAGGAAGAGCAGGGTACTTCAAACAGAAGAAAAACTACCAGAAAGGTCAGCCAACCCAAAATCACACCTTCCAAAACCACTAAACATACCTCTAAAATCCCCAAATGTTCCTCACCTCAAACCACGAAACCAACAGATGTTGAGACACCTGTTATATCAACAGCTCTTGATACATCAGTGGTTTCAACAGATGTTGTTTCAACCAATGCTCTTGTCACTTTACCAACCACCACTCAATCCACCGCTACACCAAAAACTACATCTCCATTACAAAAACCACCTGCCATAAAGCAGAAGACAACAGTTGACACTTCAACAGTTGTAATGACAACAGTGGTTGAGACACCAGTTGTTTCAACAGCTGTTAGTCAGTCACCCATCACTTCAAACACTCCTTCCCAAGCCATAATCCTTTCTGTTCCACAACCTCAAACAAAAACACCTTCTCCCAAAAAGGTATATACAAGAAAAAGAAAGCTTCAGGTTCATGATGATGACATACCAGCACCTTATCCTATTTCATCTGCACCCTACAATCAAATCAAACCTCAACCATTCATTCCTCCAACATTGGCAAACCCATTCAAAGATCCAAAAATACATGAAGGACATGATCCTGCAAGGGTTGTTCCATTAGCAGTAAACTACCCACTGGAACTGCCTGCTGTTAAAAATGAAATGGGGCAGTTCTACACAGTGGATGACCCTGCCAAAAGAAAATCCCCATCCCTCATTGGTTTCAGACCTCCTAAAAACTTGGATGAGTATTTAAAACTCAAAGCAAAGCAGGATGAATTGCAAGCCAAGTATGAAGGTCAGGGAGAAAGTTATAATAGCATCTCAAGTCGAATGCAACTTTTGCTGAGCAAAGTCAAGAAACTGGAAGATTTTGCAAGAGACTTAAGCAAAGAGATGTCTAATTTACCACCAAATCCTAACCTACAAAAGGAGATGAGACAAGACCTCTTGGAGCTGATCATGAGAGACAAGTTCTATCCTGCCAAGGTTGAACAATTCAAAGACTGGTCACTCATTGCACTTAAAGCTGAAGCAAACAAAATTAAAAGAATTAGAAATGATCCAGATATGAAAAGATCTGCACCAGGCTGGAGTAAGTATAAAAAGAAAATTGCAGATCTTACCTTGGAATACAAAAGAAAGAAGCAAGAGTTGGTTACAGCCAAATACGGTACAGCAAAAGCCATATCAAAATGGTCACAGCAGTACACTGATATGGTAGATGCAAAGCTTGAAAAGAAAAGAGAAACAGATCCCACTGTTCCAAAGAAGCCAGCATACAGAGACAAGAAAGCGGATGAGCAACAGCAGCAGACCCTCTCTTTGAAAACCTTGTTCACATCATCTGATACCTCCATCATTGCCTTAAATCATAGAAAAAGGCAAAAACAGATGGAAGAAGAAGAAAAGGCAGAAGAAGCTGACATTATGAAAGTGGCTCTTCAGCAAATGATTGCAGAAAATCCTGACTCAGCAAAGCTTCAAGACATTGCTAAAAGAGTCATGAGCAGGCCTCCATCACCAAACTCATCAAAAATAAAAGCTCTCCCAAGAAACCCACTAAACTCAAAAATACTAAAGTGGAAGTATGATAAAAAAAAAAAAAACCCATGTATTCACCTTGCTCAAGTCCAGTGGAGAAGTTAAGCACATATCAAGGGAGGATGCACCAGGCCTGGGTGTAGCTAATCTGCAAGATCTCCTTGAGCTTCAACTGTGTAGGGATGAGGATGATGAAGATTCTCTGAACTTTGAATTACAATTCAAAGGGCAAATCAGGGAAAGACTGATGAGGCAATAAAGATCAGAAATAATGAAGGGTTTTGGCAACATCTGTTCCAGGGGGAGATTGTTGGGATTGAACCCTACAAAGGAATAGATGATATGTAAAGCCAAAACTGATTCAAGTACTACTGATCATCATAAGAAGTGCTTGTACAAAGACTTTCCCCTTGATAGTGGCTCTAACAACTGATAGACTACAAGCTCTGCTCTTTACAACTGCTGTTATCCAAAGCCCTGATGAAGAATAAAGACTGAAGCTCAATCTACTGATGTGACCTAAGTACTATTGAAGACCAAATCTCTGCTCATTCAAAGGACTGATCATCTATTGAAGAAAGCACTGATGCTCAACATTAGTGCTTAGCCTACTGTAACACCTGTGCCTCCACGGCCATCAAACAAATACCGAACCAATGAAATATTATATTTCATACTTGGTATTTGTAAAAAAATATGTGTATCATTTGCACATATCAATTCTTGTTCAATTTCAAACTCTAAATCGCTTTCTGGAAGGTTATACGCGCACCGATGCGTAAATATAACCAGTTTAATGCAACAAACACTCCGGAATATTGACATAGGCTTAACATACCTTAAATAACCTTTACATAACTTAGAAATAAGTTTTAAAGGCTTTGGTATGGCAAAATCAAGTTAAATCGCTTACAGAGACTAAATTTGACAAACTGCGAAAGTATGTCAATTTGAACTGTAACAGACATTCCGGAGCATGACCATAAGTTAAACATACCATAAATATCCTTCACATAGCTTAGAAATAGGCTTTGAGGTGTTCGGTATGCTAAAATAAACTTTTGTGTCATTCAGGGACTAAAAGTGTCAAAAAGTGCACAAGTTTGCATTTTCGCGCATAACTTACGTTCTGAATACATCCGGACATCCAAAAATTTATGTAAGCATGACTATATTATACTTTAGTGTTTGGCTTGCCAAAAATCCTTTCGTCGCGTCATTTGGATCGTTTTTCGCGCTTATGCGCATTCCGTCGTAATTAAGCGAACATCGCGTTCGTACGACCAAACGAACCAACACCCGGCATATTTTTGAGCATGTTTCATGTCCTCAATGTTTAGGCAACATTTTAGGGCCTTAAAGTTGGCTTTACGGGCCTTAGAAGTGTCGGAAATGGCCTTAAACACGTGCAGGGACTGAAACTGACATTTCTGAAACTTTGTTCTGATCTGTGACTCCTAGGCGGCCCGCCTCAGGATCTTAACATCCTTAGGCGGCCCGCGTCAGACCTTCTGACCAGGTTAAATGTTTCTAACAGCAGATTGCAGCTGTTTGATCCACCACCACACATTCTCATTTGTCTAGTCAGCTGATAAGAACCATTTTCTAGTCACCATAAGGTTCCAACACTTGTACGGTTACGATTAAGGCACGTTTTCCATGAAACGATCTTAACGGTGGACCTTTTACTATAAATACCCCACCCCCCATGCTTCAAAATTACAAGAATTCTGATTTGAGAACCTCTAAGTTGAAACCATTGTTTCATACCTGAGATTCTTGAATCGGGATTAGCATTCGGGGACCCTTCGTAAGTATTCTTTCGTTCTTTTCTTTATTTTATTGCTTTTAGAGTCAGAAAGTCAAACTTTGTTTGACTTTCAGCGTTGACCAGCTTATGGTCAATGCGAAGTTCGTTTGAACTTCGCAACGTGATTGTAATCACGTTGGTCATAGTCCCTTGGGACTATGCCCACTGATTACCACGTTGTCTAGGGTCGTAGGGTAGGCGATCTAATAAATCGCCTATACCTTCGAACCCGACCCATTTGGTCGATCATTAGGATCCGACCAAATACATTAGGTGACCATAGTAGGTAGGGAATAACCTTCCGAGGTTATACCCTATGGTCGCTTCGTTTAAGTAGTTGTATGATAGGTAGTTTATATGCCTTTGGTAAATTACCAGAATACCTTTTTCATGTATAATTGGTAATTAAGCATATGTAACCTAAACTTTTGTCACATAACTAATTATGTAACATGTTTAGGCATATAACACTTGTCATAGGACTAGTTAGACGGTCCGAACGCGTTTCACGCGCACGACGCGTTAAAGTAGCATAAGCTACCTTAATGGGTCGCGATGGGTCGTAAACAATTATGTTAGGTTTCATTTAGCATGTAGGCTTTGATAAACCATATGACACGAGTCTCTATACTCGTCTGGTTTACGAAACCTCATTCTATCCGATCTTCCGATTTAGGTCCGGTTTATTTATATAGTTTTAGATTGCCGACTGATTCCGTGCTCTCTCTAGCTTTGTTTGGTTGTTGTTCAAGACCTCCAAGCATTCTCAGGCGAGTACATTATTCCCCTATTTTACTGCTTTCAATTGTTTTGGGATGACTCATATGTGCTAAATGTTTTCGATGTTATAACGATGGTTTCAAAAACGATTAAGACGATTTATACAAAACTAATAACGATTTCAAAAAGTGAACAAACTTGTTGGTTGTATTTACATAACAAATGACATTCATTAGCAATGATCAAGCCGACCAGTATTAGGTTATGGTACCATAGGATCTGACAAATCCCGTTAGTTACTACACCCGTAGTTATGTATGGGTGTTGTGGGTAGCGACTGAATCTGTAATTGTTAATTTACTCTTTGGTAAGGGTTTATTAATGCGAGATGTTAATCTATCCTTTGGTAAGGGTTTATTAATGCGAATTATTAATCTATCCTTTGGTAAGGGTTTATTAATGCGAGTCAAGAAGGTTTGAATGTTATTAGAGAGACGACCATTTAAGTAGTTTCACGACCTAAAACGAGTTTTAACGATTGGGTAAACGATTGGCTTCAAAGCGATATACGATTGGGTTTTTGTTACATATTACATGATTTACATTGGGCATGAACATTACTTTGGTGGTTTGGTTTGATTAAGTGATTAAGTAACAATGCGTGTGGAATATGATACAAGCATGGTGGATACGCCGCTGGTACTTCCTATATATAAGTGTTTGTATGGTATTACATATTTTAGCGTTATTTGAATCATTTCAGTTTGAGACATAGAACATTTTATACAAGTAACATACTTTTCACAAGACATTTATTTACAAACAACTTATCTTATACAAACTCATTTTACATGGTTATTCATTTAATCATGCATTATTCTCTTATTATACATATCACCTGAACTTATTATTTTTCAAATGATTTACAAAGACAAAGCAAATTACAAGGTTCATGACTAAACATTTTCTTAAACAGAAGTCATGAATCTTATTTTCACAAAACCTATGTACTCGCCAGCATTTCTTTGCTGACCTCGTTTTCACATATGTTTCAGGTATTGTTGAATGTTATCGATTGATAAGATGCATGCTCACATAGGACTGGACAAGGCCTTAGTGACTCAATAACAATGATAGACTATGTTTAATTTGTGTATTTAGATTTCCAGACGATGTAATTATTCAATGTTTAATAAAACGAAACACTTTTTGGTATCCATGGTTATGAAACATTAATTCTGTTACAACACGCCCCGATGTTTCCGCCGCGATTTGTTGTTTTATGCGGTCGGGGTGTGACCACCTACAACAGTGGAATGAAGTGTAGGATCATTTGCATGACCAAACGAGTCGTTCAGAAGAGATCTCGTCCAATACAAAAGGCGGAAACAGATGTATCAGAGTTATTTCAACTGAATTGCATAATAATTCACTTTAAACTGTCTCTGTATTGATATCAGATCGTTTTACAATGCTGGAGACATTTCGGCAGAGCTTCGCTACCGGAATTGAAAACGTTACAAATGAAATGACAAGACACACACACACACACACACACACATATATATATATATATATATAGGCCAGCCTATTTCGCACGAAACAGCCCAAACGAAATAGACTTGCCATTTCGTACGAAATAGTCATTGCTATTTCGTATGAAATGAACAATTCTCATTTCGTGCAAAATGAATGTTTCCTATATTTTTAACATTTTCTCGTACAATGTGCCCTGATCTATCTAATCTATTACAAGACTTGATACAAAATGAAGTCGGCAGACATATGCACCAACAGAATCCCCCTTGGATGTCGACGAGTCTTCAATACAAGTCTTCAGAATGTCGAATCTTCAGTCTTTATTAATCTTCAAGCTCTTTCCAAAAAATCTCCAATGTAAGAATCCTCAATCAATCTCTTCTTCTCTCTCTTCTCTTTATCTTTCACTTTTAGAATCTCAACCTGGCTTTATACATCTCTTGATCAGGTCTCTTGATTCCTTAAGTTCATCAGCATCAGCAGCTTGCATGGACAACAGGATTCAAACCTGGCTATTTACCATTCAAAGTTGGCTATCTTCAGACTCCCCCTTTCGATAAGCTAGGATCGCAGTCTGGAATTCTACAAGCCTTGAATCGAACATCTGGATCTAATCACTTTCACAGGTTCTAAGATCGTGGCCTGGCTTTAACCTGCATAAACTCTACCTCACAATAAATTTCACAAATTTAACAATTTGACATATTTAGCAATCACATGCAGGTATCTTTCAAAACAATTTAATCTTTAATGACCACTTGTAAGAATAACATTTTTTCTCAAACATATTTTCCCAAACCTATTCATCATGCTTAGCACTTGAAATTTTGAAAATCAGCTCATCAACATCAGTTGTCAAAAATCTTTTTGAATTTTTCAAATATTTATGCTAAAACACACTGAAAATCTTTTTGAATTTTGTTTTAATGGAAGGTAGTAAAGAAAAAAATTACATACAATATTTTTGTGAGTTTGTGTAAGAGGATCATATCAGTTTATGAAACACGTCACAAACACCATTAAGCTTTAATCATTTTAAGTTCTAAACGATTCACGTAGATTCTCAGTATACAGATCCACTTAAATTTTCACACAAAGTTCAATTGTTTCGAGATATGAGATTAATGTTTTAAGCACTTAAACTTATTCACGTGTCCCACCTCAGAATATACTCCCGTATCCAGATCCCAATATTCAGTCTTACAGGTGAATATACCTAGATGATATATGTAAAGGGTTAAATGCGAGACCATGAGAGCTCAGGCTATTGCTTCCGCAAAAATCAGAGAGATGATGGTTCGACTTTTAGGTTTGTTCCCTTTAGAGAATCTTTTCTTTAACAGCACATGATTAGTATTTTGCAATGTTTCATAATTTTTTTAAGCTGAGAGTGATGCTTTTATTTCAAGCAAGCGAAAAGTATTATACGGGGACTAGGCCAATGCTTTAGCAAAATCAGAAGTCCCGGGATAATACCCAGATATCACTGAGTATAAAGACCTAGTATCTCAGAAAGAGGGGTCTTTCAAACAAGATTTCGGGGGTTACCCATATATCCGAGAGATGTTCCCCACGAATTAAGTAAGTTATGATATTTAGGTTTATATCTCTAATACAATCTACTAAACGTGCGAAAACCTACTGGCACATCATCAGTGAGACCGTTTACCACATTTGACTTTCCAATTCTTTAGCGTGATGTGATAGTCTACTGATGTACTATCATTTCCTCTTTTTCACAACAAAACACATTTTTTATTTTACCATGTTTTTGGATTATCAAATTTTCTAATGTTCTTGGATTTTCTGAAATTTCTTACTCCCCCTAAAATTCAAAACCAATTAAAGAAGATTTGAAAACAAACTATACAAAGTAAATTGACACACTAATATCAAATTGCTTCAATTCGCCATCCACTTAGCATAAACAATCAGAACTCCCCCTTACAACAAACTATTTTCCCATTAAGATTTCAAAACACTTAAGTTTGTTTTTGTAAGACCCTAGTTCGTATTTGACAAAAAAGTCACAACGGAATATTCGTGTCATAAAATTTCTTTCATTATAAACCTTATGTCTTACTTGAAAGTTCATTTTTAAAACAACTCTTTTATATTAAATACATCAATCTAACTCATTTATAGAATAAAACATAACTTATGTATAACAAGTTACATTCTCAGACAACCCCGTACAATCCTTCATGTGACTCGGTCCATGAATTCTGTCCCTTGTTAATCCTCCGTGACCCGATCAACCTGCGCTCACCACATACATTCATAACGTTAGCACACATTATAAACATAAATAAGTTTCCTCCTTGACTTTTCACATCTCTTCATCATATTGGAACTCATGTTAGCATATTACATTGACTTTATAATGCATACTTTATACATCATCGTCCTTGACGATCATACCGTATTGTGTAGATCATAATCTTTTATCACAACAATTTACATGCTCATCCTTTCATAAATATACATGCCTTCCCTTATCTTTCTTAATATCAAATTTATCTTAACATTGTTTATAAGGCTTTAGAAATTGATTAGAATGAGTTCCCTATACTTAGAGACCCAAACCACATTTAAAAAACTTTAAATGTTAGTATTATAAGTGTAAAAAGTTGTTAAATATCATAATTTACCTCATACACCATCAAACAACAACATATAACAATTTTATCAATCCTGTCGTAGGCTACAGTCTACAGACCGTAGCTTACAGTCCATTAATAATCAACAAAACAGCCCCTCCAGTACCGTAGCCTACGGCTGAGCCGTAGGTTACGCTGCAGCCCAGCTACAGATTTACCGGTTTAATCCTTTTTACGAAAAAGGTCGTAACTTTTAAACCGTTTACCCGTTTTACCTCCCGTTTCTTCCTACATGATCGTAAATTAACATTATATCATGTGAACTTGAAATTTAACATCTGGGTTAAGGAAATTCTTAACTTATACATTTTCGGCTTCTATTTTTTTTAAAACGGCCGTAACTTTCAAACCGTTTATCCGTTTTACTTGATTCTTTTTCCTACGCGACCGTAATTTAATTCTCCATCACATGGAGTGAAAAATCCAATATTTGGAATACCGAATTTTATGACTTTTAAGCCTTCGGCTTATTACTCTTTTACCAAATTTTGACCCGTTCATGCATTTATCAACATAACTTGATTGTTTGACCTAAATTCCTCATGAACCTTATAATTTCAACGTCGTCTATCATATAAGGTCCCAATCACGGGTTTCTTACAACATCCCAACCCATTTCCACTTAAATGCTATTTTGACCCGTTAAGGGTATTTACGCAATTTTAAGGACTTTAACTCGCAAAGATCATTCTTTTCGCTTTCATACATGTCCAAAGTAATCATTTAATCTAATGGCTTGTTTCTAAACAACCTTTTAAAGTCATTTGCCCGATATACATATCAAGGGCATTTTTTTCAACTTCGCTCCATCCTTTACAACAAAGGACTTCATTGCACATTCAACCATCCCTATCACTTAACTACAACTTTAAACACACATACCTTGCTTGGATCAAAGCTAAGATCCGTTTAATACTTCGTCCACCAAATTGTTAGATGATAACAACGAGATCCTTTCTCTATTAAATCTGTGAATTCATAATACTTGACAAAACCATTCATTAGTCGATAATGCCAAATGGTGACATCTCCACCATTTGACCCGTTAGTTCCAAATGTCCATTTTACCCTTTTTAAACATCAACTTTAATTTCCTTATCATACCCACATATTCCGACCCGTATCACATACTTATCGGAACATCATACTTCACATGTTTACTTACCATGTTCGTAATCAATACAACGAATAAATATTCTACAAAAAGGGTGTAAGCTTACTTACCTTGCATCCGAGGACGCTTCCCGTGCACATAAGTTCCATTTGACCCGCTTCTTTCCCAAGCTTCCATGTCGCTTATCAAGCACCATCTATCATATATCATTCTCAAGATAGTTAGCTTATTCATCATTCATCACAACCTTTTCATTACACGGATTTTATATGGAATTTATCATTCAACCTTATAACATGCTAATTTATCATTTCTTATCCGATTTCTTTAAACATTCACACCCAAGTATGATTCCAAACATCATTAACATAAGTAAATCATCCATTTACATCACATTATCTAAAACCCACTTCATAACTTCATTATTAATCACTTACTAGTGATCTAAACTTAATTATCTCTAATTTCATCATACCCTTGGTGTATGTACTACCTTTTAAACATAAAGTACAACTAATTCATGCACAATCTCCTAATCTCATACATAATTCATCAAATTCCTCCTTCTAATCAACATGAATCATTCATGCATAAACATCAAACATACTAGTATCACATATCTTTCAATTCCTCTAACAAGAATCTATCATACACATCAAAATACATCAATATTAAGCAAGAATTGGACATGGGTGATCATTCAAGTCATCATCATCACCATAACTAATGGGTTTCACCACTAATCATCAAATTAACACAAACCATACATAACCTATGTTCTATATCATGATTCTAACCCTTATACATGATCAATTTCATACCAATTCGCGATTTACAATATAACCCACTTCGTGCATAATCACCAATCTATCTTTTAAGACATACCTTATGATCCCCTCGTGAAGGTGATCATTAATCCATGCTCGGTTGTGAATTTAAGCATAGTTTAGCCTTTCAATTTGGTGATTTTCCATGATTAGGGTTTTGGCTCCATAAGAGCTCCTGCTCTTTCTAGAATACACGATTATGTGTGTTTGTGGGTGTATTTTTCATATATTAATTCAAGTTTCATCTTTCCCCATTTTGGTCCCTCAAGTTTGCCACTCATTATAATTGCCACAACTCTCATCCTTTAGTTGTTTCTACCATACTCATAACTAGGTTAAAAAACCTAGTCATTTATTTCTTGATGTACCATATCATAATATTTAACGAATATAAATATTAGGGTTTTTTGGGTGTTACAAGTCTACCCCCCTTAAAAGAGGTTTCGTCCCCGAAACCTTTCTCACTTCATCTAACATTAACTATCTTTTCTTTCCCGGCCCATCAACAAGACCACGTGCCCATCTAATGATGACCTTCTATCTTCAAGAACCCGTCCCAGAGTTCTTATTAGTGTCACTTTCACTAAATAGTGCTAGCTTCTAACGTACTTCTTAGCTAATGGTTCATTCGTCATTCTATTACTTGTATATCATGTGCAATATATATCGTTTTGTTTTCTTGAAACAATTCCAGCGTCCTATTAATAACATCCCTTTTTGTTCATTTCCAATATTCATATTATTTTTATCGACGTTACGCTCTTACTTCGAAATTTATACATACACCTCTGTGTTTAACTTTGATAGGTACGTCATAATGCTAAGTAGCTATCCATTCTCGATTCATAACCATTCATATAATTGACTTTTTTTTCTAACAAGTCCATACTTTTCAAACTTTAACTTTACATACATTCTCATTTCCTTGGCCCGTTTGTAGTGGGGCAATATACATACTTCTTTACACTTATTATCGTACTTACATTCGTATGATCCGTTATAACGGATCTAATACTTTCATCCCACATCTTAGATTATATTTTATACATATACCATATAACATTTAGTTCTCATTTTGTTATCGCAACAAAACTATTATTTCATAGTTACATATACACGCTTTAACTCCAACGTTAACATCATTCTACGTTTCCTATAGTTATTAGTATTGTACATACTCTCACGTTACCTTCAAATCATCCCATTACCTTTTACATTACCATTACTCTCAATTCCTGCATTACTTAATCTACCTAAGTAAACATGTCGTGAAAATTCATCATACGAAAGTTTAATAAATACTCAAAATTTCCCACTCAAACTTTTGAAATTTACTTTTTTTTATGACATACTTTCTTTTTATGTCAATTGTTAAAAAATAAACATTCCATACCATACCATACATATCCTATCAGTCATTTCGTAGGTCTTTCTCAACCTACCAATTCATACCTATCCAACATGAATTACACATTTTACTAACCTCGGTTTCTTTGCATAATTCAACGGTCCGCAAACCAGATCTATCCGCTTCTTCACGAGTACTAGCCATACTAGGCCAGATTTCATTTATCCATGTAAGGTGTCTTCGCTCGTGCACAACCTCCCACCAAATCGATGGGTTTCATCACCTCTAGGTTCTAACATTATCGTCAACAAATTTATTAGTTAGCACTTTTTCATTCAAACATTTATTACATCATTTCGGCATTCTTAACAAAACTTACCCTTCTTGTGCGTACTTAAATCATTGTCCGGGCATTAGCCCGTCATTCATTTTGGCTCCTAATAGTCGATTACCAGCACATTTAACACATAACTTATTCAAAACTTCTTTCTTTCATTTTAAAATTTAAATTTAGGTTTGCGTGCCAATCATGATCATTCTTTCATTCAGTTACTTTACATTTACTCACATGATTCGTTTGACACAACCACGGTCAAACTATTGACACATTGCGATGTGGGCTATTTTCATCATTTCTATATTTTAAACTCGTCCTGCGGACACAATCGTAGCATCCATACCTTTCATTATTTCTATGTTTTGAATCCGTCTAGCGGTTTCGAACATTCCCTTCATGCATTTCATACCTTGAATCCGTCTAGCGGTTTCGAACATTCCCTTCATGCATTTCATACCTTGAATCCGTCTCGCGGATTCAAACATTGCATTCACACCTTTCATTCTTTGAATCCGTCTCGCGGATTCAAACATTTCATTCATACCTTTCATTCCTTGAATCCGTCTCGCGGATTCAATCATTTCATTCATATCTTGTTGATCCGTACTCTCTTACGGATTCAACATTCTTCATTCTTATCATTCATGTTTTTCATTCCTACATAGTACTCTCAATTTCCAGAGAGTCTTACTACCCACTTCACCCGCACGCCCACCTGCTACCCAATTCTAACGGACATGCCTGCGATAATTACCACGGTCTCACGAACGTCATATGCTACTTGCGTACTGGCCAGGTGCGCAATTCACATACTAATTTCGTGCCTTCAGGTAATCATCGCCTTATGTCCGCATTAGTGGGTCTCAGTTCGTGCTACATTTTTACAATATTACCAAGACAATATCGTTGTCTTCCGTTTAGTACTTACCCTCCCAAGGAGACTTCTTCCTTTTTCTTTTAACAACGGTACCCATACATATTTACATTGTGTACCTGGGGTCCGTCTGTCCATTCGCATCATTGCCTGCCTTAGCATCCATCTTAGACTGTATTCACGGATCATCCTCTTCAAACTTTTAAGCTTACCTGGCACATACGAAACCGTTAGTTTCTTTATATGAATGTATACATTCATGCTTTCATTCCATTTCTACCCTTAGATCTTGATCGAGTCAAGGATTGTACGGGTTCCTTATCACAAGAGCACACAGGTTTGAGTTCAAGTATTTATCTTCTCGTACTTGATTCTCTCAAACCAGGGCTCTGATACCAACTTGTAAGACCCTAGTTCGTATTTAACAAAAAAGTCACAGCGGAATATTTGTGTCATAAAATTTCTTTCATTATAAACCTTATGTCTTACTTGAAAGTTCATTTTTAAAACAACTCTTTTATATTGAATACATCAATCTAACTCATTTATAGAATAAAACATAACTTATGTATAACAAGTTACATTCTCAGACAACCCCGTACAATCCTTCATGTGACTCGGTCCATGAACTATGTCCCTTGTTAATCCTCCGTGACCCGATCAACCTGCGCTCACCACATACATTCATAACGTTAGCACACATTATAAACATAAATAAGTTTCCTCCTTGACTTTTCACATCTCTTCATCATATTGGAACTCATGTTAGCATATTACATTGACTTTATAATGCATACTTTATACATCATCGTCCTTGACGATCATACCGTATTGTGTAGATCATAATCTTTTATCACAACGATTTACATGCTCATCCTTTCATAAATATACATGCCTTCCCTTATCTTTCTTAATATCAAATTTATCTTAACATTGTTTATAGGGCTTTAGAAATTGATTAGAATGAGTTCCCTATACTTAGAGACCCAATCCACATTTAAAAAACTTTAAATATTAGTATTATAAGTGTAAAAAGTTGTTAAATATCATAATTTACCTCATACACCATCAACCAACAACATATAACAATTTTATCAATCCTGTCGTAGGCTACAGTCTACAGATTGTAGCTTACAGTCCATTAATAATCAACAAAACAGCCCCTCCAGTACCGTAGCCTACGGCTGAGCCGTAGGTTATGCTGCAGCCCAGCTACAGATTAATCAACAAAACAGCCCTTCCAGTACCGTAGCCTACGGCTGAGCCGTAGGTTACGCTGCAGCCCAGCTACAGATTTACCGGTTTAATCCTTTTTACGAAAAAGGCCGTAACTTTTAAACCGTTTATCCGTTTTACCTCCCGTTTCTTCCTACATGATCGTAAATTAACATTCTATCATGTGAACTTGAAATTTAACATCTGGGTTAAGGAAATTCTTAACTTATATGTTTTCGTCTTATTATTTTTATGAAAACGGCCGTAACTTTCAAACCGTTTATCCGTTTTACTTGATTCTTTTTCCTACGCGACCGTAATTTAATTCTCCATCATATGGAGTGAAAAATCCAATATTTGGACTACCGAATTTTATGACTTTTAAGCCTTCGGCTTATTACTCTTCTACCAAATTTTGACCCGTTCATGCATTTATCAACATAACTTGATTGTTTGACCTAAATTCCTCATGAACCTTATAATTTCAACGTCGTCTATCATATAAGGTCCCAATCACGGGTTTCTTACAACATCCCAACCCATTTCCACTTAAATGCTATTTTGACCCGTTAAGGGTATTTACGCAATTTTAAGGACTTTGACTCGCAAAGATCATTCTTTTCGCTTTCATACATGTCCAAAGTAATCATTTAATCTAATGGCTTGTTTCTAAACAACCTTTTAAAGTCGTTTGCCCGATATACATATCAAGGGCATTTTTGTCAACTTCGCTCCATCCTTTACAACAAAGGACTTCATTGCACATTCAACCATCCCTATCACTTAACTACAACTTTAAACACACATACCTTGCTTGGATCAAAGCTAAGATCCGTTTAATACTTCGTCCACCAAATTGTTAGATGATAACAACGAGATCCTTTCTCTATTAAATCTGTGAATTCATAATACTTGACAAAACCATTCATTAGTCGATAATGCCAAATCGTGACATCTCCACCATTTGACCCGTTAGTTCCAAATGTCCATTTTACCCTTTTTAAACATCAACTTTAATTTCCTTATCATACCCACATATTCCGACCCGTATCACATACTTATCGGAACATCATACTTCACATGTTTACTTACCATGTTCGTAATCAATACAACGAATAAATATTCTACAAAAAGGGTGTAAGCTTACTTACCTTGCATCCGAGTACGCTTCCCGTGCACGTTAAGTTCCATTTGACCCGCTTCTTTCCCAAGCACCCATGTCGCTTATCAAGCATCATCTATCATATATCATTCTCAAGATAGTTAGCTTATTCATCATTCATCACAACCTTTTCATTACACGGATTTTATATGGAATTTATTATTCAACCTTATAACATGCTAATTTATCATTTCTTATCCGATTTCTTTAAACATTCACACCCAAGTATGATTCCAAACATCATTAACATAAGTAAATCATCCATTTACATCACATTATCTAAAACCCACTTCATAACTTCATTATTAATCACTTACTAGTGATCTAAACTTAATTATCTCTAATTTCATCATACCCTTGGTGTATGTACTACCTTTTAAACATAAAGTATAACTAATTCATGCACAATCTCCTAATCTCATACATAATTCATCAAATTCCTCCTTCTAATCAACATGAATCATTCATGCATAAACATCAAACATACTAGTATCACATTTCTTTCAATTCCTCTAACAAGAATCTATCATACATATCAATATTAAGCAAGAATTGGACATGGGTGATCATTCAAGTCATCATCATCACCATAACTAATGGGTTTCACCACTAATCATCAAATTAACACAAACCATACCTAACCTATGTTCTATATGATGATTCTAACCCTTATACATGATCAATTTCATACCAATTCGCGATTTACAACATAACCCACTTCGTGCATAATCACCAATCTATCTTTTAAGACATACCTTATGATCCCCTCGTGAAGGTGATCATTAATCCATGCTCGGTTGTGAATTTAAGCTTAGTTTAGCCTTTCAATTTGGTGATTTTCCATGATTAGGGTTTTGGCTCCATAAGAGCTCCTGCTCTTTCTAGAACACACGATTATGTGTGTTTGTGGGTGTATTTTTCATATATTAATTCAAGTTTCATCTTTCCCCATTTTGGTCCCTCAAGTTTGCCACTCATTATAATTGCCACAACTCTCATCCTTTAGTTGTTTCTACCATACTCATAACTAGGTTAAATAACCTAGTCATTTATTTCTTGATGTACCATATCATAATATTTAACGAATATAAATATTCGGGTTTTTGGGGTGTTAAAGTTTTAATCAAATGGTTTTTCTGGAAAATTAGTTTTGTTGAAATCACTAGTAAGATCGGGGTTTTGTTTATCATTTTGTTCTCCAAAACTCACATGTATGAAAGTTAAATCAAGTTCAACTTAATGACCTTGACTAACCACATGTAGGATTAACCAATAACCACTTGTAGGTTTTTCACAAACACACCACTTGTAGATCGAAATATCACAAATGTGAATTTTTCAAGAAATATGCCGATTCCTGCTCCACGATTACCAACTTGGGAGCTCCGGCAAGTCCCGAGTTTTAGTCGTGATAAGTTATATCCCAATCATTTTCCCAAAAATATTTTTCACTTTGGGGTTAAAAGCCTTTTCAACATCAAAATCTTTCTTTTCAGAAAAAAATTGATTTGAAATCTCAATTTTTCCAATTTTTAGTTTAAAATTTTCAGCCCGCAATGGTGGAAAATTTGCCTCATCCATAGGTGGTACTGACTTTTCAAATTTTGATTCAACTTGTGGCTCATTTGACTTTGTGGAATCCGATTCATCGCCAGAACTATCATCTGATTTCTTAACAACCCACTTGCGATTGTCAAGATTTACCTTCCTTCTGTAAACCCTTTTTGAACATTCTCCAACCTCAAATGTTGAGTTTTCAAAAACTTTAAACTTTTTAGTTGGTGGTTCAATTTTCTCAACAACTTTTTCTTTTAGTTTAAGAGACACTCCCTGTTGTGTATTGGTTGCCTTTGAACAGTTTCTGGCAATGTGACCAACTTTATGACAGTTAAAACAGGTTCTTGTCTCCTTCTTCTTTTCCGCAACTACATTCTTCATTTCTTCTTGCTTTTTGGCAAGGAATTCCTTGTTCGTCTACTTCCAGAATGAACTCTTTTCTTCCTCTTCAGCAGAAGTACCTGAAACAAATACTGTTTTGGTTTTAGAAATTTTCTCATTTTTATGATTTTTTGGTGAAATAAAACCAAGACCTTTCTTTTTGAAACTACCATTATGGTTTGGTTTCTTTTGAAAACCAGAACCAGAACTTTAACCCTTTTTCTTGTTTAACCTTTGTTGATCTCTTGAGATATATTTTTTAGGTTTTTCAGAAAGATTTACATCTTTTATTTCAGAAATGTTAATTTCTGTTAGTTTGAAAACCTTTTTGATCATTTCAGTTTTAACACCTCTTATTGGAAATTCCTTATCAGAATATAATTTGTCTGAATCATTCAAAGTATATGCCACTTTAATTGGTTCATCATTCAAATTAGATTTTGATAACATAAATTTTTATTGTAAACTCTTTTGCCCTGTTTCATTTTTGGAATTGACGTATCGGACTTAGACTTTGACTCTGATTTTGACTCCGACTTTGACTCCTCCATTTCATCTTTATCCAACACCTGATCGACCACTTTCTTTATTAACTTGGACTCATGATCAGTGTTAGATGATGTGAAAGTGACATCAGTGCTTTCTGGCAAATTATCTGAAGACTCAGATTCCCACTGTAAGTTGGTTGCCTTTTTGACTCTTTATGAATTTGGATTTCGTGGAGAATATCCATTTTCAAGCGGGGGTGGACATTTGTTGTAACTGACACTTTGTTTCTTACCAGAATTCTTCTCTTCTGTGTCCTCTTTTGTTTTGGAAATTTTCTCTTCAGACATTTCTTCTTCAAATGTCTTCAAACCTGCCACTATAGGATAAATCTTATCAATTACATAAGAAGAACATGAGTAACTTTTCAACAATGTGTTTACTCTTTCAGTTTCGATTTTCTGAGTTTCCAATTTCTGTTCAAGCTCAGCAATCAACCCAATGTAATAATTGATAATTTCTTGCTTTATCATGTATGCTCCATTGAGTGTCTTCATGGCTGTAGCTTGTTCACTGCTTGACTGGTTGTATTGATTCATTGCTTTGTTTAAGACATCATACGATTCTTTCAGCCTGTTCATGTTGTGAATCAACTCACTGTTTTGCTTCTTCATAGTCTCACAATTTTCACAATTCTCAGACACTTTCTCTGCAACAGTTTCCTTTTTAATCTCAAACACTAGAATTTCTTTGTCCTGTATTTTTATCACACGAAGCTCTTCTTTAACTTTCTCATCTTTCTTGGCTCCAGAGTTTAAACGCTTTCTTATTTTTTTCTGCCCAATAATCATCAGTAGTATATTTTTCACCATTATCTTTAACAATTTGAGCAACAAAAGCTTTATGATCTGAAGTTCTGTTAGGATCATAATCATCCCAATTGAAATCTTTCCAACTGAAATTCTTTGGAAGCCTTTCATCATCTTGATCTATCAGACATGCTTTACCATCAGCTGAAATATATTTATCCCAACTGAATCCTTTTGATGAACTTCCATCATCTTGATTAACAAGACACGCTTTCTTTGAATCTTCGATCACCTTCCTAGCATGTGTAGTTTGTTGCTGTTCTTGTTGATACGGCTGTTGAGCAACTTAATGATAAATTGCTTTTCGATAATAATCATTGTTTCCAAAAGGATTTTGAGCTCCACTTGCTTCGCGGTTTATGCACTCTCGCTTAAAATACCCTTTTTCCCTGCAACGAAAACAAGTAACTTTAGATTTATCAAATCCTAAAGTAGAAACATTTTCATCACGTAAATCATCTCTTCCTGTAATTTGTTTAAACTTTTCAACTCTTCTCAACACGCTCGCCAAACACCACTTTATATCCATCAATTTCATTTCCTCAACATCAACCTGATCGTAATCCTCTTTTGTCAACATCGGATTTCCGATCCTTCCTGCTACTAAACTCCCATACGACTCTAACACAGTCACCAACAGAGACATGTGACTTTTAGCAATTTCTTCCGAGTAATTTTGATCATTTTCAAGATTTAAAGCAATATTGCACTGAAGAACTTTCCCACTCTTGGTTGCTGAAAAATTTGGATCAAACGATGGATATGAAGTAAATCCCATTTTGCTACTTGATCCTTGAGCTGAACTTTCAGAAGAACTTTTTGCATTGAAAGCAGTTTCAATCTTTGGTGCAATGTTGGTTTTATCACTAACACCACCTTTGTAATACAAACCAATATCTTGTTCTCCATCATAGTTCTTCATTCTTGCTATCTTTCGTTGTTCCATCTCTTGAGCTTCAAGTTATTTAATAAACTCACTTAGCGTTAGCTTGTCAAAATCCGATTTATTTTTCAACATCATAAGATATGTGCCCCAAACATCATGTGGCAACGCATCAACCAACTTTTCAATCAATTCATCTTTATCTTTATTGATATTCAATCTGTTCATATTCTTTACCAAATTGCAATATCTTTCAATAATCTGCTTGGTGTTTTCAGTTCTTAATCCACGGAATAGATCAAATTCTTTCTTCAAAATAGACTTTTTGTTCTTGATCATCTCGTGACTACCAAGAAACTTTGATTCTAATTCTTCCCATATCGAATGTGCACTTCCATTGTGTTGAAGTAAAATCAAGATGTCTTCTTTAATAGCTTGCTGCAAGAGGCTAACCATCATTTTTTCATCTTTGTATTTCTTTTTCTCCTTAACACTCAAATTTCTAATTTCAATTTTCACTCCAACATCCTTGATTGGTCTACTATGTTGAGATTTAGTATGTTCCCAAGCATCTAAGTGATATGCTTGAACCCAGTTTTCAAAACGTTTGGCCCATCCACTGTATTCCTCGATACTCATGAGCTTAGGCGGTTTTTGTGTTGTCCCTGATTCATTTTCTAGCATCGTACTCTGAGTAATAGTCATCGGACTAGCAAAGGCATTATAAAACTCGTTTTCCATGATTCAATTTTCAAAATATCACAAACACAATCTTTCAAACGAAATGAAGCTGGTACGGAATGGACACTCTCAAACGAAATGACCTTGTTCAAGCGAAATGAACGTTCAAGCGGAATGAACCTTAAAACGAAATAAACCTTTTTACCCAATTCGTGCGAAATGAAATCACTTTTCAGGTGAAATGAGTGATTTCGTAATAAATGACAAATACTCAAACAAAATAACACTTCCACGCGAAATAAAAACACTGTTTCGTACGAAATAAAGATCTGATGAACTGATTTCAAGCGAAATGACTCCTGGTGCGAAATGAAAGCTCGTTTCGTGCGAAATGCAGCAAAATTCAAATGAAATGATATCCCATTTCATGCGAAATGGTGATGACGTCACACTTTCGAACAGTTTTTGCTGAAATTTATCAAGTTTTAAGCCGTTTTAAGGTCTGATTCTTTCAAGGATTTAATAAAACAGTGTTTCACATGTTATGTTTCAAAATCAAGCCATTTTATCCGTGAAAACTTGTTTAATTTTGAAAAGGTGTAGAAAACAGAATTTGCAGCTGAAATGGTGAGAACTCTTCCTCCTGAGCTCTGATACCACTTGTAGGATCGTTTGCACGACCAAACGAGTCGTTCAGAAGAGATCTCGTCCAATACAAAAGGCGGAAACAGATGTATCATATTTATTTCAACTAAATTGCACAATAATTAACTTTAAACTGTCTCTGTATTGATATCAGATCGTTTTACAATGCTAGAGACACTTCGGCAGAGCTTCGCTACCGGAATCGAAAACATTACAAATGAAATGACAAGACACATATATATAGGCCAGCCTACTTCGCACGAAACAGCCCAAACGAAATAGACTTGCCATTTTGTGCGAAATGAATGTTTCCTATATTTTTAACATTTTCTCGTACAACGTGCCCTGATCTATCTAATCTATTACAAGACTTGATACAAGACGAAGTCGGCAGACATATGCACCAACATGAAGAATCAGTGGTTTATTTACTTAGTGTTTTTGTAATCAGTGTCTATGTAATCAGTGGTTGTATAGAACAGTGTTTGTAGTTTGTTAGGAAGTTAGATGTCACTTTTGTCACACCCCCAAAATACCACATGCGGTAACCCCCGCTAGGCGTGTGACGTACCAGGATCTAGCCGCCAATCGCATTGAACTAACCATAATATGTTTAACAAAGTTCCATTCATTAAATAAAACATTCATAGAATATAATCCAAGTTAAATAGTGACAGCGGAAGCAAATAACAATTCATTATTTAAATGTTTCAAAACCCAAAGTATATGAATTCAGTAAACAAGACACGCATAGCCAAGCACTACGACCCATGACCACTCCAGCCATCCAGATAGCAAGTTCCCATCCAAAGTACCTAACGACCTGCGAGCATGCAACAAGTGTATCAGACAATTCTGGTGAGTTCATAGTTTTACGAAAACGTTGGTTACCAAGTGTTTAGATTAATCCATTGAATTTAATGTTGATAATACCCCGAATACAAGACGGCTCCAGATTATTTTGCCCTTTCTCCAATGCTCCTATCAAAGCATTGGTCATGACTAGGTCATTAGTTCACACCCGTCCTCTCAGGTACGGGGTGAGGGTGACAAACCTAAGTAGCGCTACCAACTAATACCCTGTTACCTCTCAGGTAACAAACAACAAGGAGGGACTTTAATGGTGATAGGATGAGTATATTATCCAACATTCCAGATTTACCCAAAAGACGTATTCCTTTTAGGAATACCCACGATTTACCCAAAACCTATCCCTCTCAGGGATACCCACTGACTGTCCCAATGTCACACCCCGACTCGCAGCGGAAGTAAAATATGGGATGCAACAGACACCTCTGATATAAGCATATTGTTTATAAAGATACTATATAAATTATTCAACTACAATTTCGATTACACTGTTGATTACATACTACATGTATGTTACAACGGCATGTTCCCGTGAACCACGTTAATCTTCTAAACACATGCTTCTATACATGTATTTACTTGTAAAGCACGTCTTGAACAGCAACCTCAATTATCACACAAGTCTCAAATTACCTGAAAAGCATGTTAAAGTTTTGAAAGGTCAACTACAAATGTTGGTGAGTTTCAGTGTTTTAGTTTGTATGAAATAGATGTAATTATAGTTCAAGTTTGGTACATTTGATTGAATATATACTAAGCCCACAAGTGAAGCCTTGACTGTCAACTCAACCCCGTGGTCCACCACCACGGCACTGCCCCTGTGTAGCTATGGCTAGTACCCCATAGCCTATGCTTGAACATGTACAATTGCGTATGTATCTCATGGCGTTCCTGGCCATCACAATTGGGTTTGTCGGACCAATAGTACTATTTACACATTCACCGGCCTACGGTTAATCACTTGGGTCTGTGGGGACTTTTCATGTACTACTGTTTACTCAGATAATTCACATCATGTCAAGTATATATGTGCACGTATAAATGTATGTACCATGCATTTCACCCCATGTAAAACAGGAAAACAGTTTGAAAACGGGGAAGTAAAACTCACCTAGTATATAAGCACCACAATCACAAGAGATGTATGTATTAAGGCTCTATCACTTCCTTCCTGATATCGGTTCGTGTTTGGTTAATTACCGAATACAGTTTTCAAATCGGTAATTGAAATAACTCGAGTTCAGATGAGAATAATCATCTGAGAATCGACCTATAGCATAACTGTAGAGCTGTGGGTATTATCTTAGTCTCAGATTTCAGTTTGGCTTTCGGGCTCCGTTTCGCTTGCCGGGCAAAGTCGTTTGTTTTAGATGTTCGGAAAGTAATATGATCATATCGAATGTACTAATGAGTTGTCCATTAGAAATGATTAACTTGCTATTAAGGGAGTTCGGTTGTTTGGGGATCCCAGGTTGCCCAAATTTAAATTTCCATTTTCGCCGTCGGGTAATTGTCCGAACTGGAGTATAATGTACTCTAAGTCCCCATTTTGTCCAGGAACAATCCAGAATGACTCTGGTGTTCCACTTATTGCCAGTTTAGTCTTTGGTCAGTTCGCGGTTCCGGCAGGTTCGGTATGCGTTTACAACTGCCGGTTTTGTATAAAATAATAGATTTTTAATTCAAAAAAAACATTATTACTCAATGTATATATGTTATAAAATTCTGAAAATTTTTAGATAAGTTGATAAAAATATATAGAATTCTGGAAAAATATTTTAACAATTTATGAAGTTAATTTATTAATTTTAATAAAATCATGAAAACTGTATTTTAACCGAATAATTAGAATCCATAATGATCGACTTTAAAATTTTCCAAAAATTCACAGAAGTGTACCAATATGTCCAGCAACTTCCTGGAAAATTTTGAGATTTTTCTAAATTCGTTATACCGTGTTTCCGGCTACCAAAACTTCGCAAAAATGTGATTTTTGAAACCCAAGTAAATCTCAATCAATGATCCCCAAAATTTTCCAGTATGTTCTCCATATTAAACTTAACATTATTGTAATTTTTGGTGATTTATTGAGCTTGGTTAGTATTTTATCTGAAATTATTCTTTTAAAAAAGTTAAAAATTCACTAAAAATCACCAAAAATTCAGAAAATTCTAAAGTTTTAATATAGTCTTATATTCATCATATATGAACATCCTGTAAAATTTCAAGTTCATTGAACACCCACGGACAAAGTTATGCTATAAACAATTTTATATATCCTATATTCGATTTTCAGAAGTTATACCTAGCGTAATTCGCGTTTTTACGCACCCTTTGTGTGTCCAGAAGCGAGCTAAGCTCATGTTCAGTACCTATACACCATAAACAATACAAATATGCATAAACCCATGTCAATCAAGCCTTAGAACCCTTCTTTTTCGATTAGGATTTGTTATGTTCGTTTCTTGTCGAATACTTTGTGTTTTGGTATCATAATCTGATGTTTGGCATCACCAAAAATCATATGGAACCTTGTTACCCTAACCCCATAATAGAAAAGCCCATGAAGATGCAAAACCCTTTAATTTTCATGGTTTAAACTTAGGGTTTTTGTGAACTTTCATGTTTTTATGCATTAATCCACATGATAACATGATTAAAAGGGGTTATACCTTTGAAATTCTGATTGTTCTTAATTGTTCCAGCAGTATTTCAGGTTGTATGTGTGTTCTAAGGTGTAAACTTGGTGTGGAAATGAAATAAAATAAGAAAAAAAAGGACTTTTAAAGCCTAAAAAAGGCATATGGAACATTATGGAGGGTTCTAGGCCCTTTGACTTGGTCAAAGGCGGCCCTAGGCCCTTGTGGATCAGTATTAGGTGTGTTTTTACGTTTAGGTTCGTTTTCGGGTCGTAAACGCGTCCTGGGTGCGCCAAATGGGCTCTTTTCCGCACGTTTTTCCACGTTTTTGAAAACCGAACCCACCGACAACGAAATCTGAACACTTTGATATTTTGAAATAGAAAAACTTATATTTATGTTAAATAAGTGTTTTTAGGCTTGACTGACTGTTCGTTGCATGTTTTGTTGTTTATGTGTGCGTTAAATCGAAGAAGTTTCGTTAACCGGAAACTGCCACGTTTAACGTGCTCTTTCACAATAAGGCTTCAAATCTTAGGTCATGGTCTATGTGTCATGTATAAGTAATTCCGTAATCTTAGAATCGTGCATAACACTATCGTTTGTGTCTAATTCGAGGTTGTTCAGTTTGTGCACTATTAAACAATAAGCCTCTGTTTAACATGTTTTCTACACCCTAAGGTATCCTGCTCGCACTGTTTGTCATTATTGATCATGTACTACTCATAACACACCCTTGTATTTATCATAACCACAATTTGTATTGTTCCGTGAGTCGTGTAAGTAGTATGTATAATTAGGGTTCAAGCGGAATTAGGGGTTTAGGATTTAATTCATCGTAATTACTCAGGCATCACTACGAGCATTATAATTCCAATTTATCCACTAACGCACTTATGTCATACTCTATAATCCATGTATTAGGCCATTCGTATTCCCAGAGTCATCCAACCACGCACAATTGCGTACTATTAAGTCTGTAACGCACTACATCAATTTAGGGTTTTCAGTGAACTTTTGTACATAACATAATTACTGTTTTGTATTGTACGTTCTATCAAGCATATATCAACACATTTCCAGACTCAATTCTTCAGGAATCTAATTGTATGCACATCGTGTCCTGTCATTAAGGACTAACAACAATTAGGGTATACCGGGATTTCACAGTTGTCACAGTCTTCCCCGGTTAAAATAATTTCATCCTCGAAATTCCTTGTATGTTACTATTTATACTTGCATTGAAAGCTCAATACTTAGGTTTGTAGTAGTCATCAGACTGACTAGTAATTACAGCTTTCTGTTTAGTTTTATCACAATACAGTGATTATGTTTCTGATACATAATAGCTCTTTAATTTGTCCATCCATAATTCCTAAAGTACCATCCCCACTGGGGTTTGTTCTCGTTCACTCTAAGTAGTGACAGTTTTGTTATACTAGGGATATGGTAGGAGTCATGTGCGATGTGTAGCTTGCATCTATTTGTACGCATCACGTTTGTTGTGACTCCACTAGCTCCCAATACCTGGGGAACAATATCCCTAGCATGTTTCGTTTTAACTATTGTCTAATAGACTTAGACTGTCACACCCCTTTCTGCGGCGGAAGCACGAGGTGTGATCATGAAAGGTTCTCATTGCATACGAAGAGTAAACATACTACATGCTCAAGAAAATAACTTCAAATACCATAATTTGAAAACATAAGATAGCGTTTACATCGCTAGACAGCTTAAAACATTGTCTTAAAAGTTTACAACTTTATTTAAAGTTAAACACAAGCGACATCCACGAGCATGAGTAAGACCACGCGCACATCCATCCTAGTTACCTGAAATACATGTGAGTTTTGGAACAACGTCAACATAATGTTGGTGTGAATTCATGCAGTTTTGTATTTCACGTTTGTATACTTTGTATGAAAACATAGTTTGTGAATAAATCAAGTTTTCATATATTAATTCAGTTTCATGTGTACACCACGTACTCATGTATAATTCAATTTCTTCTTGAGTACCCCACGTACTCAAGTATAATTCCCATTTTTCTTGAGTACCCCACGTACTTCAAGTATAATTCAATTTCTTCTTGAGTACCCCACGTACTCATGTATAATTCAATCTTTTCTTGAGTACCCCACGTACTCAAGTATTCATCAATTTTTAGTATGGTATGACTTTTATGTAAATAAAGTATTCCTGTAAGTTTCAGGATTGTTAATGGGTTGCAAAGCCATTAACATGTGACACGACATAGGAAGTCACCAAACCTAAGGCATTTAATTGGTATATTCTGAGACACAAAAGCACTACTCGATTCTCGCCCTCACCGAGAGTGTGGCTGCCAGGCACCCGTTAGATCTAACCTTTTGTTTTGCGGTCTAGGTATATTGTTGATTAATGGTGCTTATGTACCCTATTCGTGACACTATTTCTCATAACGCATCCTACTTGGTTCTCGTCCTCACCAAGCGTGTTTCTTGTTATCAATTCTCATAACGCATCCTACTTGGTTCTCGTCCTCACCAAGCGCGTTTCTTATTATCATTTCTCATAACGCATCCTACTTGGTTCTCGTCCTCACCAAGCGTGTTTCTCATAACGAAGTCTTCAGTGCCTTCGGGTAATGATAGTATTGGTGCATCGCAGAGCTTGTTTTTAAGTAACTGGAAGGCTTCTTCTTGTTTGTGACCCCAGTCGTATTTCCTGTCTTTCTGTGTAAGGGTCGTTAGCGGTTGGGCTATCTTTGAGAAATTCTCGATGAATCGCCGATAATAGCCCGCTAGGCCCAAAAATTGTCGAACTTCAGTCGGGGTTTTGGGAGCTTCCCAGTTCTTTATTGCTTCTATCTTGGATGGGTCTACATGAATGCCCTTCTCATTCACAATGTGACCAAGAAATTGTACTTCGCGAATCCAGAATTCGCATTTCGAGAACTTTGCATAGAGCTTCTCTTTCTTCAGTAGTTCCAAGATGGTTCTGAGATGTTGCTCATGTTCTTCTTTCGTTCGCGAATAAATCAGGATATCATCGATAAATACAATCACGAATTTATCGAGATATGGTTTGCATACGCGGTTCATCAGATCCATAAAGACTGCTGGTGCATTCGTCAGCCCAAACGGCATCACAAGAAATTCGTAGTGCCCATATCGCGTTCTGAATGCAGTCTTTGGTACGCTTTCCTCTTGGATTCTCAGCTGATGGTATCCAGATCGAAGGTCGATCTTGGAATAGTAGCTTAATCCTTGCAGTTGATCAAATAAGTCATCAATCCTTGGTAGCGGATACCGATTCTTGATCGTGAGTTTGTTCAGTTCCCTGTAATCGATACACATCCGCAGTGTTCCATCCTTCTTCTTCACGAATAATACCGGAGCTCCCCAGGGTGAGAAGCTTGGCCTTATAAATCCTTTATCCAACAACTCCTGGAGTTGTGTAGATAATTCTTGCATTTCGGATGGCGCAAGTCGATAGGGTGCCTTGGCTACAGGAGCAGCTCCTGGAACCAAGTCTATACGGAATTCGACTTGTCGTTGTGGAGGTAGTCCTGGCAGATCTTCAGGGAACACATCAGGAAATTCCTTCACCACAGGAATGTCTTCAAGTTTTGGCTCCACAGCCTTCTTGTCTATAACGTGTGCTAGGAAAGCGACACATCCTTTCCTCAAGCACTTATGTGCCTTCATACAACTGATGATTCGAAGTGGCGCGTTTCGTCTTTCTCCATGTACAATGAGAGTTTCATCATTTGCTAAAGGGATGCGAATGATTTTCTCATGACAAATAACTTCAGCTTTGTTCTTGGACAACCAGTCCATTCCGACTACTACATCGAAGCTACCCAATTGAATAGGTAAGAGGTCGATGCTAAAATTTCGTTCGTCAAGTTCCAGTGTGCAGCCTCTAACAACTTCGCTCGATTCAACAAGTTTACCATTGGCTAGTTCTATGGAATAAGGAATTTCTAATCTACTAGATTCTATTCCGAGTATGCGTTTAAATTCCACAGACATGAAGCTATAATCGGCGCCAGTGTCAAATAATATGGATGCAAAATGATTGATAATGAGGAACGTACCGGTGACCACGTTAGGGTCCTCGCGTGCGTTCTTTGCTCCAATCACAAATGCTCTAGCTTGAGCATTGTTTCCCTCTGGGCAGTCCTTCATGAAATGATCATTGCTTCCACACTTGAAGCATCCTTGGTTCCGCCCTTTCCCGTTACCATTCTTGTTACCAGCACCGTTCCCATTTCGGTTCTTTCCTTTTCCCCAACAGTCTTCTGTTTGATGACCCAATTTACCACATTTGTCGCACCTTGGAATGCGACAAGCTCCTTCATGATGATACTTACATTTTTGGCATCTAGGCATGGAGTCTTGGTATGCTTTGGTTGCATGGGTTTTCGTCTCCTGAGACGGGTTAGCGTCACGCTTCTTGTTGTTGAAACCCTTGTTGTTACGAGTTGCTTGGTTCAGGTTTGCATGTTTTCTTTTCTTGTCGCCGGACGACTCAGCATGCGTCTCGGTCTTCTCTGTTGGGTTCAATGATAACTTCTTCATACGAACACAATCTTCAGTTAGGTTGACAGCCAGAGTTACAGCCTCGGTGATTGTTTGTGGTTTGGCCGATGTTACCATGCCACGAAACTCTGGGGTCAGTCCCCAAATGTAGCGTTCAACGCGCTTGAATTCGGGAGTCACCATGTAGGGAAGTACTCTTGACAGATCGTGGAATCTTCGAGTATAACCATTAATGTCAGCACCTACCATGGTCAAGTGCCAGAACTCCGTTTCCAGCCTTTGGAGTTTAGCGCGAGAGCAATACTTCTCTCTCATTCTTTCCTTCAGTTCCTCCCAAGTTAAGCCATAAGCGGCATCATCACCCAAAGTTTGGGCTTGCAGGTTCCACCAAGTCAGGGCTTCATCGACAAACAACCCAGTGGCAAAAGTGACTTGCTGGTCTGCGGTACACTTGCTCATGCGGATGGTAGCTTCAGTCTTCTCCGTCCAGCGTACAAAGGCTACTGCACCTCCTGTGTCGTCATAGTTCATCGGCTTGCAGTCGAGGAACTGCTTGAAAGTGCAGCCTTGAGTTGCGTTTCCTCCAGATGAATCTCCATGCCCGTTACGTCTAGCGTTGCTTGGGCCACCACTGTCTTGAGTACGGTTCGCCTCGTGCTGGGCGATAGCAGCGGAGATCCTTTCTTCCAGTAGAGCATTCAGCTCTTCAGCAGTTCTTGGCAGTGGGGGAGGAGGAGGTTGGTCACGAGCGTTCACAGCTCTTCTGGGTGCCGTGTTCTGACGAACACAACCCAATAGGTTTAGGCATTTGTTTGATATCGTCATACTAGACAATAGTAGCATATATATTCACAGGTATATATACCACATAAGTGACATCAAACAATTATTACTCTAGCAAATTACTTAGTAGGCTTGCACTGAGGGAATCTACACATGACAAGACTTGCTGTGGTTTCTGTGCACTGAATTCCATAATTATGTGTGCATCCATAATTACGTAACTCCTTGCACAGTCTGCACAGTTCGTTTCATCCTAGTATCTCTTCCTTCAGATGGGCCATCGCTTTCAAGTAAAGTCACGTATACTTGTGACATTCTACTTCTAGTACGTGCTAATTATCACACATAATTGCAAGTAATTTCTAGTCAACGACAAGTGCTACTCAAGTGCACTCTAAGTCTCGTAGTGTCTTTTCTAGACTCATGTAGACAGTTTCAGGTAGTGGATGTCGCGGGACGTTTTATGCAATGAAAACTCTTTGAAAATTGTTTTCGTGAAAGGATCCTAGAGATTGTAGACTAGACTCGAGAAGGAATCCTGGTTCACTACAATCGCAGCTCTGATACCAATCTGTCACACCCCTTTCTGCGGCGGAAGCACGAGGTGTGATCATGAAAGGTTCTCATTGCATACGAAGAGTAAACATACTACATGCTCATGAAAACATAAGATAGCGTTTACATCGCTAGACAGCTTAAAACATTGTCTTAAAAGTTTACAACTTTATTTAAAGTTAAACACAAGCGACATCCACGAGCATGAGTAAGACCACGCGCACATCCATCCTAGTTACCTGAAATACATGTGAGTTTTGGAACAACGTCAACATAATGTTGGTGTGAATTCATGCAGTTTTGTATTTCACGTTTGTATACTTTGTATGAAAACATAGTTTGTGAATAAATCAAGTTTTCATATATTAATTCAGTTTCATGTGTACACCACGTACTCATGTATAATTCAATTTCTTCTTGAGTACCCCACGTACTCAAGTATAATTCCCATTTTTCTTGAGTACCCTACGTACTTCAAGTATAATTCAATTTCTTCTTGAGTACCCCACGTACTCAAGTATAATTCAATCTTTTCTTGAGTACCCCACGTACTCAAGTATTCATCAATTTTTAGTATGGTATGACTTTTATGTAAATAAAGTATTCCTGTAAGTTTCAGGATTGTTAATGGGTTGCAAAGCCATTAACATGTGACACGACATAGGAAGTCACCAAACCTAAGGCATTTAATTGGTATATTCTGAGACACAAAAGCACTACTCGATTCTCGCCCTCACCGAGAGTGTGGCTGCCAGGCACCCGTTAGATCTAACCTTTTGTTCTGCGGTCTAGGTATATTGTTGATTAATGGTGCTTATGTACCCTATTCGTGACACTATTTCTCATAACGCATCCTACTTGGTTCTCATCCTCACCAAGCGCGTTTCTTGTTATCAATTCTCATAACGCATCCTACTTGGTTCTCGTCCTCACCAAGCGCGTTTCTTATTATCATTTCTCATAACGCATCCTACTTGGTTCTCGTCCTCACCAAGCGCGTTTCTTATTATCATTTCTCATAACGCATCCTACTTGGTTCTCGTCCTCACCAAGTGCGTTTCTTATTATCTTATATTTCGTCACACTTGGTTCTCGTTCTCACCAAGTGTACTTCTTGTATTCTTATATTTCATCACACTTGATTCTCGTTCTCACCAAGTGTGCTTTTTATATTTATATTATACCAATTATAAATATTGTACATTTGTACATGTATTTCACCCCCGAAGTTATAAAAACTGAAAACAGTTAAAGAGAAAAGGGGGAGCATGAACTCACAACTTTGCGTTCCTGTGCGTCGTAAACTTCACCGGATTTGCTTAATTAACGTCGTAACCTATACGCGTTTTCTTAACGTTAGTCACTAGACTTACGTCGCACAAGTACAGTCACTCTCTTTTGTGTATATTTTCTTGTGTTAAAAATATTTTATACTTTTAACTAAGTATCTTACTTATATTATTTTCTCAAAAATTAATATAAGTATCTCGTGTTTTGCACTTTGCACCCGGATTATGTATCTTGTATGTTGTATGTGTATTTTTATGTTTATACTCCTCATGAGTATTTAGTGTATTTTTAAGTCTTAATACACTAGCACGTATAACACATACTATACACACTTAGCACAAAAGTTGGTGATAAAATAATATATATTTTTCTCTCAAAAATATACATATTTATATCCATTTTCATTCTTGAAGAAATCCTCATTTCTTATCACCAAAAATTAGGGAAACCTTGGCAATACTCTTAAATACATTTTTAGGGAATAAGTTTCTCGAAAACTTATATTTTCTAAGTGTCAAAATTTATAAAAATTTTGACAGAGTTTCCCCTAAAAATGGAGGTTTCCCATGTTTTCAAAACATGTGTTTATTTTCTTTTAAATCGTCAACAATCATCAACAACAATAATTATCAACAATAATCACTAATTTCTTCATTTCATGAACTTGAATATTTACAAAAATGTGTAGTAACTTACTAGCACATTTAGTAAGTCTTCCCATCTTTAAAAATAAAATCATTATCTCGAAAACTTTATTTTTAAAGAATATGAAGTTTTACAACTTCTAGTCGGTATTTACGAAAATATTCCTTTGTTAAATCCTTTCGTTACACAAGTGTCTACACACTTTTTGGTTCTCAAAAATGTCTTTATTTCGAGAAAGATCCGGATTTTTAAACATGATTTCATCATACACTTGTTTCTTCAAAAATACCACTTGTAGATCTTTAGATCTACATGTTTAGAGTCTTATTTTACAAGAACAATTACTTTTACTCAAGTTCATGTTTCATGAGTGGAAGGGTTCATCATCTTTCACATCTCTAGCACTAACATACTACTAGTTCATGTTCTTGAACATGATCTAGTATGGTTAGATGATGATCCATCCCACTTCTAGCAACAAACAACATCAAATAATAACAACTATACAAGATCTACAAGATTTACACACATATCTTCTCTTTATCCACCATTAATCACTTATGTTCAAGACTTTAATGCAAGTTCTTTAGAGTTTATAATTTTTAGCCACTCAATCAACTATTAACCACCATAAACAAGAACAAGATGATGATTAGAAGCACTTACTACTAGCATAAGGCTAGGGAAGTTCAAGAGTATAAATGTGGTGGTTAAAAGCAAATGGAGAAGGTCCTTCAAGATCCGCTTGCACCGAGCTTCGTTAGTGACCTCCTTACGCCCGTGTATATGCTTGAAATTGTATGAAGATGATCGATTGATGGTGATGTTGGTGTGGTTGAGGTCGGCCGAGAGGTAGGGAGGAAGAGGGAGAAAGTGTGGTGAAGTGTGTGTTGAAAGAATGAGAAGTTAGAAACCTATGGTATTAATCTTATATCCATCTCAAGACTCAATCCCTTGGGTAATATGTTTCAAGAGGACATGACATGATCTAATAAAATATGAACTTAAAATCCCATGTGGGATTATGTCTCCCAACCGTCCAACATAGGGGGGGGGGGGTCTTGGTTACATTTCAACTCCAAGTTACATGATCTAGTTACATGTTAAATGTTAGATTTAGTGTGTTAAGTAATATATAGTGTGTTAGGGTGTTCGGGGACCCTAACTAGTTTAGAAAAATAAAAACAATGCTTCTAGCATTATTTTGGTGTTCCGGGTATTGTCCGGTTGTTCGGTTAGATACCGATTCATTAAAGTGCTAAATCACACTTTTTAGTGTCTTTTAAGTACCTTTTTGTATCCTTTCAGTTCCCAACACTTAGGGAAGTATTCTGGATATTAAAACAAAATTTCTGCATAATATTTATATATCTAAATGCTGATTAGAGCTGAATTGTATAAAATTATGCACTTAAAGTGCGTTTCGGGTGCTTTTTAGTGCTTATTTTTGCTTTCATATTGCATATATATTAAACCCTTGTATGTACTCTTGGGTTTTAATGCATTCTTGCTGTCGGACCTACACCTAGGCTCCAATTTTATTGTCTGACTGCTTTCTGCAGTTCCGTTGACACATAGTGACTTACCGGTGAGTTTACTTAGTATTTTTTGACGCAACGCTCTCGTTTATGCATAAAGCAATATTTTGTAGTATACAACGTGCATGAATTCACTTGTTTAATCATGTGCTCAGACATTGCTGACAATTAAGCACATAATTGTAGTCAATAAATAATAATTAAAGTGTACTGAAATTACCGGTTTGGTGCCAGTTGTCACATAGACCACCATGATATAGGAGGGATATGGGTAACATTCAACAGTTGCCCATTAAATGTACTAATGGTGAGCACAATGCCCAGTATAACCGAATAGGGATAATGAATTTGTTTTCAAAAATTTCCAACAATAGTCTACCCTATTTTCATTTGTTCAAGTATTCTCTTGTAACAATGACCTGATGTAAGAGTTCTGACGCATTGGCTTGAGAACACGAACGGGAAAGGCATTAAGTTGCCCCAGTTTGTCCTAATGGCCATTAGGCACGTATGCGTGATAGTGAATCTTTAAACCCACACGAACCGTGTGATAGGACTACATATCCGTCGGCGGATTATATAGCTACAATACATGTGAATCTATCGTATAGTAACCCGGGTTTGGGTTAAGTTCCTAAAGCTTGGATCAGTACATTATATTTCTAACATATCTACATTGATTTCTCTACATATCCCTACCACAATAGGAAGGTGGTCAAAAAGGGAATTCATAATACGAATTCTTTTGTAATTGCTTTGAGATTTGGGGATGGCATCAGTTCTACAACCCTCAGCAATTAGTAAGAACAAAATGGGTAATTGGTGCGGTTACCAATCGAGTAACATCACGAGTGGAAAGCTACCATGCCATGTAGCCATACTATAACATGAGGGAATTCTGATTATCGTATCATAAGAATGAGGTCCCTAATTATTGAACCCAATTGATTATAGAAGCGATAACAATTTTGTAAAACATGACTAGCCACTGATTCATTTAACACCAATTACACCAATCAACTTGGTACAACTCGCTCCATCAGAGGTCTAGAGACTCCATACCAATGCATCATACAGGAAATTTGTTTGGGGAGAGAGGAATAATTCTTCTTCTGATAGATTCATTATGGACTGACTTATATACCGGAGAAATCTTGCATGTATTAGTCAAAGGATTGCTTATCATAAGTATGATCCCTAATCACATGACTCACTCCACAAGAGTCTCAATTCTGGCACGATTGGGATAACTTTACGATTGTAAAGAAGGAAATGATATGATGATGGTTCTCAATTTTCGTGGTTTCGCCAAAATTGAATTTAGGAACGATTGAATATCGTAGAATTCTAGGGTTGTAACGAACTATAGGTAAGTCTCCAAGTTAGATATAAAGTCTATTGTTATGCATTGAATTCGATTGAGCAATGAATTTCAATAATTTAGTACTTAGTTAACAAAAGGATTCCCTTTTTGAAATTGAAATAGTTCACAAAAGTACGATCGAAAGATTTATCCAACCCTTCATCGAAATGACAGGGGTCAACACTTAGGTTGGTTATTCAGTTCTCAACTAAAATTAGTCAACGTACTTAGAGGATACTAATTCCGATTTACAACATGATTTCGTGGTTATCAATTTTCGAGGTCTGACTCCAGATTTCGTAAATAGACTTTTATGCGTACATAATGCCATAGTGAATATTTGGATCAGACTTTCTTTTTCCGCGGGGATGGAAAACTCCTAATGTTGAATAACAACGACAGATAGTATTCTCTAATGAAGCACCATAACACATATATTCTCATAGGAATTACGATCAGGAGTATATGAATACACAGATAAAATTGTAGGAACATAAGTCATGATTTAACAGAATCCCCTTGAGTGAGAATGACTCGACTTAAATAAATCCTTCAGGAAGCATCGATATAGGGTACCGTATAAATCTTGGCGAACAAAGCCTAGATTACATCACTCACTACTGAATTATTCGAACAATTGATCGTAAGCATGAATTTCGCAACCACCCTCCTACCCCGTTAGAAAGTCCTTGCTAGGACGAGAGGTTTGTAAGACTCGAGAGTCTTATTGATTCTCATTAATAATGGACAAAGTAGTTTATGTATATTTTCTGACTCCATAGTTTAATAGGTAATCCTAGGAGAGAAAGAGATTCATTATGTTCTCGGGATCAGGAAAAACGTTAACATATTATTTTGACTGGGAGAGCAAGACATTCTGTTTTCATTCCTGAATGGTCGACCAGGACCAACAGATATTGTGATACAAAAAGCTTTATAGGAATGGCTCGAAGGAACATGTATCATATACGTGATGTCCGAAACATTTTACAGGAACATCTGATCACGTTGAAGATTCAAGACTCATTACATGAGAATTTATTGAGTATAGAAGAACTCCTATCGTGACATAGTCCAAATAGAACAAAGGAGGCGTTAAACTGTGACAGGAGTCATGGATACGGAAATGTTCCAGATATCCTCTCATTTCCTTACACAAGAAGTATCGATATCGCATACTATATAGTTAGCTGACCGGACTCCATAGAGTTGGTCATGGACATACAAGTTAAGAAAGAATCGTGGCGATTTAATAAAGGCGTCAAATGCCTCTCAACATGAAAGTCATCGTATGGTTCCTATATTCGTACCTAAACACATAATCGTGTAATCGACCGTTTCTTTGAACAATGAATCACTTCAAAGAGTGAATTGTAACATACCTTTCCAAGTAGAGGTCAAAGGAATGTTCAACCTTAAACAAAATTTAGTAATTCTTGTGAACACAATCTGATGGGTATATGTGATTGAAAAAATTGAATTCGAAACAGGGGTTCGCCTTCCATCATTTTGTCTACCGAATATGAATCAAGGATTACTTCACATGGTAGTACGTTGTATCGTCAACCCATCCACTCTCTCCTATTCACAAAGGATAGACTTTGTATTGACCCGGCCTAAGCCGAACAGGTTCGGGGTTGATCTGAATGCGACTCTATCTTGATAAACTAACAGAAGTTAATTAGATACGCACCATATTGTAATACCACTGAATTAAATAAGGAATTAGAGCATAAGATAATTTAATTATGTATAGCAAGCACTAAGACCTCCAATTGCTTTAATAGGTCAAGGAAAAGTTAAGTAATGATCTGGTCGAAGCACCGTTGTAGTCCTTTTGTTTTCACAATTGAATCATGTTTCCAATAATGGTAACTAACCAGGTGTATAGTGGGATTGGGTCAGGAATCATTTAGAATTTAGAAGTAAGAATACAAAGATATGTGATTGTATGAGACGGAATGACAAGGGTTACAGGAACATTACTTTGTTTCACATGCTCAATACTAACAGTGAGCATGCATGTCACGTTCGTTTTTGGATACATATCGCACAAAAGATAGAACTAGGATTTTCGTACTCATAATATTATCGCGAACAAGAATAGGATAGCCATATCATACACACGGCTAATGTTATCATGTACCTCTTTCCTATGATGCATCTTCAACGTCATCTCAGCACTACTTCGTTCGAATTCAACGCACAAATTTCACAATCATCTCTACCTAAGGACTAATTGCCACTAACTGCATATCTACTCTACGCACTTTGGTTACATCACGACTTCCACCATTTCTAGAATATACGCAATTCAGTTGTTAATGGAAGGTTGTGATCGAGAACCATGGGAACGGAAGGAATAAGTGAATGTGTACCCAATTGGAATTAAGAGTTCGGAGACTATAGTTTTTGAAGAAGCACTAGTAAAAAACTACATGGCGAGATAATTCGTTCCAGTCATTCCGGCCTTGTGTTATGATAAGTACACCTCCGGTGTATGTACCATCTTCTGTCACACCCCGACTCGCAGCGGAAGTAAAATATGGGATGCAACAGACACCTTTGATATAAGCACATTGTTTATAAAGATACTATATAAATTATTCCACTACAATTTCGATTACACTGTTGATTACATACTACATGTATGTTACAACGGGCATGTTCCCGTGAACCACGTTAATTTTCTAAACACATGCTTCTATACATGTATTTACTTGTAAAGCACGTCTTGAACAGCAACCTCAATTATCACACAAGTGTCAAATTACCTGAAAAGCATGTTAAAGTTTTGAAAGGTCAACTACAAATGTTGGTGAGTTTCAGTGTTTTAGTTTGTATGAAATAGATGTAATTATAGTTCAAGTTTGGCACATTTGATTGAATATATACTGAGCCCACAAGTGAAGCCTTGACTGTCAACTCAACCCTGTGGTCCACCACCACGGCACTGCCCCTGTCCAGCTATGGCTAGTACCCCATAGCCTATGATTGAACATGTACAATTGCGTATGTATCTCATGGCGTTCCTGGCCATCGCAATTGGGTTTGTCGGACCAATAGTACTATTTACACATTCACCGGCCTAAGGTTAATCACTTGGGTCTGTGGGGACTTTTCATGTACTACTGTTTACTCAGATAATTCACATCATGTCAGGTATATATGTGCACGTATAAACGTATGTAACATGAATTTCACCCCATGTAAAACAGGAAAACAGTTTGAAAACGGGGAAGTAAAACTCACCTAGTATATAAGCACCACAATCACAAGAGATGTATGTATTAAGGCTCTATCACTTCCTTCCTGATATCGGTTCGTGTTTGGTTAATTACTGAATACAGTTTTCAAATCGGTAATTGAAATAACTCGAGTTCAGATGAGAATAATCATCTGAGAATCGACCTATAGCATAACTGTAGAGCTGTGGGTATTATCTTAGTGTCAGATTTCAGTTTGGCTTCCGGGCACCGTTTCGCGTGCCGGGCAAAGTCGTTTGTTTTAGATGTTCGGAAAGTAATATGATCATATCGAATGTACTAATGAGTTGTCCATTAGAAATTATTAACTTGCTATTAAGGGAGTTCGGTTGTTTGGGGATCCCAGGTTGCCCAAATTTAAATTTCCGTTTTCGCCGTCGGGTAATTGTCCGAACTGGCGTGTAATGTACTCTAAGTCCCCATTTTGTCCAGGAACAATCCAGAATGACTCTGGTGTTCCACTTATTTCCAGTTTAGTCTTTGGTCAATTCGCGGTTCCGGCAGGTTCTGTATGCGTTTACAACTGCCGGTTTTGAATAAAATAATAAGATTTTTAATTAAAAAAAACATTATTACTCAATGTATATATGTTATAAAATTCTGAAAATTTTTAGATAAGTTGATAAAAATATATAGAATTCTGTAAAAATATTTTAAGAATTTATGAAGTTAATTTATTAATTTTAATAAAATCATGAAAAACTGTATTTTAACCGAATAATTTGCGTCCATAGTGATCCGACTTTCAAAAATTCCCAAATATTCACAGAAGTGTACCAATATGTCCAGGATCTTCATGGAAAATTTTGAGATTTTTCTGTATTCGTTATACCATGTTTCCGGGTACCAAAACTTCGCAAAAATGCGATTTTTGAAACCCAAGTAAAACTCAGTCAATGATCCCCAAAATTTTCCAGTATGTTTTCCATTTTAAACTTAACATTCCTGTAATTGTTGGTGATTTATTGAGCTAGGTTAGTATTTTATCCTTAATTATTCCTTTAAAACAGTTAAAAATTCACTGAAAATCACCAAAAATTCAGAAAATTCTAAAATTTTAATATAGTCTTATATTCACCATAGTTGAATAGCATACAAAATTTTAAGTTCATTTAATACCCACGGACAAAGTTATGCTATAAAAAATTCTTTATATCCTAGATTCGATTTTCAGAAGTTATACCTAGCGTAATTCGCGTTTTTACGCAACCTTTGTGTGTCCAGAAGCGAGCTAAGCTCATGTTCAGTACCTATACACCATAAACAATACAATTATGCATAAACCCATGTCAATCAAGCCTTAGAACCCTTCTTTTTCGATTAGGATTTGTTATGTTCGTTTCTTGTCGAATACTTTGTGTTTTGGTATCATAATCTGATATTTGGCATCACCAAAAATCATATGGAACCTTTTTACCCTAAACCCATGATAGAAAAGCCCATGAAGATGCAAAACCCTTCAATTTTCATGGTTTAAACTTAGGGTTTTTGTGAAATTTCATGTTTTTATGCATTAATCCACATGATTACACGATTAAAAGGGGTTATACCTTTGAAATTCTGATTGTTCTTGATTGTTCCAGCAGTATTTCAGGTTGTATGTGTGTTCTAAGGTGTAAACTTGGTGTGGAAATGAAATAAAATAAGAAAGAAAGGACTTTTAAAGCCTAAAAAAGGCATATGGAACATTATGGAGGGTTCTAGGCCCTTTGACTTGGTCAAAGGCGGCCCTAGGCCCTTGTGGATCAGTATTAGGTGTGTTTTTACATTTAGGTTCGTTTTCGGGTCGTAAACGCGTCCTGGGTGCGCCAAATGGGCTCTTTTTCGCGCGTTTTTTCATGTTTTTGAAAACCGAACCCACCGACAACGAAAGCCGAACACTTTGATATTTTGAAATCGAGAAAGTTATATTTATGTTAAATATGTGTTTTTAGGCTTGATTGACTGTTCGTTGCATGTTTGGTTGTTTCTGTGTGCGTTAAATCGAAGAAGTTTTGGTTAACCGGAAACTGCCTCGTTTAACGTGCCCTTTCACAATAAGGCTTCAAATCTTAGGTGATGGTCTATGTCTCATGTATAAGTAATTCCGTACTCTTAGAATCGTCCATAACACTATCGTTTGTGTCTAATTCGAGGTTGTTCGGTTTGTGCACTATTAAACGGTAAGCCTCCGTTTAACATGTTTTCTACACCCTAAGGTATCCTGCTCGCACTGTTTGTCATTATTGATCATTTAATACTCATAACGTACCCTTGGATTCATCATAACCACAATTTGTATCGTTCCGTGAGTCGTGTAAGTAGTATGTATAATTAGGGTTCAAGCGGAATTAGGGTTTTAGGATTTAATTCATCGTAATTACTCAGGCATCACTACAAGCATTATAATTCCAATTTATCCACAAACGTACTTATGTCATACTCTATAATCCGTGTATTAGGCCATTCGTATTCTCAGAGTCATCCAACCACGCACAATTGCGTACTATTAAGTCTGTAACGCACTACATCAATTTAGGGTTTTCAGTGAACTTTTGTACATAACATAATTACTGTTTTGTATTGTACGTTCTATCAAGCATATATCAACACATTTTCAGACTCAATTCTTCAAGAATCTAATTGTATGCACATCGTGTCCTGTCATCAAGGACTAACAACAATTAGGGTATACCAGGATTTCACAGTTGTCACACCCAACCACCGGGACGCATGCTCAATAGGAATGATTTCACCTTTGATTTGCTCGGTATGTTTTAATTACCCGTCCAGTTGGTCAACCCAAACCATACCGTGGTTACCAAACAATATCAGTCTCATAATCATTCAAATCACATGTTTTGCACATAGTAAGTCATGTATGGTTACACAGTCGCATCTAGCAATAAGATCACATACCGAAATATCGAACTAGTCCACATTCCATACACATGTCACTTAACATTAAACATTATAGTTATCATGCAACTACCGTATTGTATAAACAAAATACTCATCAACGCATATATTCAATTTGTCTACTGATCCCATCTGTCCACTCCTACGGCGAACAACCCAAGCGAAATATCCTATGTTTCGTCGAGTCCATATGTGACGAAAGTCCACAAGTTTCGTCGAGTTCTATGTGTGGCGAAACATAATATGTTTCGTTGCCCCTCATCAGTTGATGAAACAGATCCACATGGTTACAGTTTCATCGGACAGTTTCATTGGACATAAACAAGTAGCATTCACATCATCACTCGTTAATCTTTCATGCCATTGTTTCATCGTACAGACTTGATGGATATTTCCGAAACCCAATAATCGTTTCACATCAACAGCATATTACCGAAACCCCAATTATGATGATCGTGACCCGGTTAACAGTTAAATCCGAACACACAATTTCACCGTACACAATCACGCAGATCTAATTAAAACTTTTCTCACAATCATCATCTAAAATCAAACAATGCACCAGTTTATCACGAATTCAGGATTTCAAATATACAATCATCGCACTCATGATCATAGCAATCAAAACACCAAACATAGCAACCAGCCAAATGATTACAAAGTAACGGCCGAATTTGATGGGACACTTACCGAAATATCGAAGCACTAGATTGTTCGAAATGGAGGACTTCAAGGACCCAAGGTCGCCGTCACACAGAGAGAGAGTTCTTGGGTTTTATGTGTTCTTACGTAACTGATCACAAGGGTTTATATATATACTTGAAGGATTTGGGCCACAAACCATACTGGGCCGCGCCCCTTAATGGCGAAACACCATCTATGGCGAAAGACCCCATCTTTCATCATAAGGTGGTTGTTGAAAGTCCCAGACTTTCGTCGAGATGAGTATGAGGCGAAACGTATTAACAACCTTAGTTAAACTATACTTAATTATAATAAACACCACACAAATAACAATCACCAATACACGCAAACATTAATCATTCAGATAATGTACAGACACCACGTAAACCAATTTGTAAAACAGGATTGTGAGATCAATAATATGTAAACGGAAAGACCTTGAAATCTCCGGTTGTCACATCATCCCCAACTTGAAAGAAATTTCATCCCGAAATTTGGCAAGCAATCCAAAACAGAAAGACGTTAACTTAGGATGACTGTGGATTTTCTGTGGGTACCACATCATCCCCAACTTGAACGGGAATTTCATCCCAAAATTCACTAGTTGCATTAGATTTTGATTTGCCAGGCTTGGACTTGTCATCTGGGAATAAATGTGGGTACTTGAGCTTCATCTGATCCTCGCGTTCCCACGTGAACTCCGGTTCACGTCTTGAGTTCCAACGAACTCTCACGATCAGAATATGGATGTGCTTACGGACCTTGACCTCCCGGTCCATAATTTGTATTGGTTCTTCGACAAACTGCAACTTGTCGTCGATCTTCAGCTCTTGAAACGGTACCACCAGTGTTTCATCAGACGAACACTTCTTTAATTGCGACACATGGAACACATCATGGACGTTACCTAACTCAGCAGGTAACTCCAACTTGTAGGCCACCTTACCAATTCGCTCCAGAATTTTAAATGGCCCAACATAACGAGGGTTAAGATTGCCGCGTTTTCCAAAACGCACCACACCCTTCCAGGGTGAGACCTTCAACGTAACACGATCACCAACTGCGAATTCCAAAGGCTTCCTACGCTTGTTAGCGTAGCTTTTCTGACGGTCGCGCGCTGCTGCCATACGGTTCCTAATCTGTACAATCTTTTCAGAAGTTTCAAGAACAAGTTCTGGGCCTGTGACTTGGCTGTCACCCACCTCAGCCCAACAGAGAGGGGAACGGTATTTCTGGCCGTACAACGCTTCAAACGGAGCTGCCTGGATGCTAGTGTGTTAACTGTTGTTGTAGGAGAACTCGATCAACGGCAAACGTTTCTCCAGCCCTTACCAAAGTCAATCACACATGCTCGCAGCATGTCTTCGAGTGTCTGGATGGTTCGCTCACTTTGACCATCCGTCTGTGGGTGATAAGGAGTACTCATGTCGAGACGTGAGCCGAACGATTTGTGCATCGACTGCCACAAATCCGAAATAAAACGCGGGTCACGGTCAGAGATAATAGAAGTTGGCACCCCGTGCCTAGAAACCACCTCCTTGAGGTACACAGCAGCTAATTGTGAGAACTTATCCGTTTCCTTGATTGCTAGAAAGTGCGCTGACTTCGTGAGACGGTCAACGATCACCCAAATTGTGTCACTCCCATTTTGAGTTCTAGGTAGCCCAGTGACAAAGTCCATTGCGATTTGCTCCCATTTCCACATGGGTATTTCTGGTTGTTGCAGCAATCCAGACGGTTTCTAATATTCCACTTTAACTTTTGAGCAGGTCAAACATTTACTCACATATGTCGCGATGTGTGCTTTTATCTTCAGCCACCAATACATGACTTTGAGATCCTGATACATCTTATCCGAACCTGGGTGAACAGAGTATCGAGACTTGTGCGCTTCGTCCATCACAAGATCTCTAAGGTTGCCAAACAACGGAATCCATATCCGCTCCATAAAATAGTAAATGCCATCTGATCTCTTCTCGAGTCGTTTCCCCATGCCCCGTAAATACTCAGCTTCATATTTTTCCTCTTTCAACGCTTCAGTTTGTGCAGAACGGATCTGGTCTGGTAGGTTAGAATGAATGGTGAGCTGCAAAGCGCGAACACGTTTGGGTTTCGATTCCTTTCGACTGAGAGCATCAGTGTCACACCCCAATTTCCACGTGTCACCGGTGGGCCCGGTGGGGAGTATCGTGACGTGGTTGGCAACATAATAGTCAAACAACACAATATATAATATGCACAGCGGAAAAAATGTAAGATATAATTCAACCGAATATAATATTGTAATATCGTGTATCACAACAGTCGATTGTTTATCCACAGACGGATCGAAAATAAAATGGAAACAATAGTTCAACAGACTTTGGGCATCTTAAGCTTGCGAGACTTCTATTGGTGCTAAGGAGAAATCCCAGCCAATTACGCTTAGTACCTGCATTTAATCTTTTTGGGAAAATACGTCAGTTTACACTTGTAAATACAATCAACTGACTCATTTTGGAAAATGATTGAAAATTTGGTTTGGATGCACATGGCATAAACATTTTATTTAACTTAGGAGAATTATTTAAATATATAATCTTGTGAACGAATTACGTGTACCTTGTGCGTTCAGTAGCCCAAACGTACCGAGTTAAAGATCAATAGACACACCACATTATTCTTTTGTGCACTGACGGGTGTACGCCTACACCCCGCACTAAAGTCGTGGCCATTTCGTAAAATGATGCCAAGGATATCCGGGACATGGTCATTAACCCCCCAAAGGCTTTAAGTAAACAAGACTGTTTAAACGAGCCGATCAAATTATTCAATTAACCACCCAACAATGGAAGATTTGATGCCCGATCAAGCGGTATTCTATATACCGTAACCCAAGCCCGTATAGGGAAAATAAGTTAAAAGTATTTACCTGAGCAATGTAATAATCACAATAAGCAAAATGTAGGTAGCTTTTACTGGTCTCCTATTCTGGAACAAAGGTTTATAATAACCTATTAGAATCCTAACGGGTCTTTAATTAAGCTAAAGCTTAGACCGGTTAGTTCCAAAGATACGGTTCGTACGCACGATTAAGCGATGACCGGATAGAATGTGTTTTAGACCCGACAAGTATGAAGAATTTTTTAATATGGGTATATTATACACATTCTGGATTTTGAGATAAAACCGATAAGGTTTGACCCGTTTCGGCTGATTTATGTAAACTAGTTACATAAACCGAACCGAACGCGTAATAAGCGTAACGGGTAATAATGAGAGCCATTTACAGGTTTCCTAACTTAATATGCTCCAAATATGTTGTGACATCAGTAAGATATCATTTATTATGCCCGAAATGAATTTAAAGACAAACTATGCCCCGTAGGGGTAGTTTGGTCATTTATAAGGTGATAAAAGAGTTTAAGTAATATCCTGAGTTACAGGTCTGATGTAATCAGCAAAGATAATCAATTTGCTAAGTTATATCAGTAGGTTAAAGTATATATGTGAAATTTATCAATTATAACCAAACTATGCACCGTAGGGGTATTTTGGTAATTTCACATAAGCCGAAAAGCTCAAAACTGAAGTCTGAGTTTAACAACTTTTGCTTACTGTTAAAATGTTATAATTTACCTCAAATATCAGTAGGTATCACCCTTAGTATGTTTAAAATAGTTTTAGTACATACTACGCGTTAAAAACGCTTAAAAAGGCGATTAGAAGCCGTTTCCGGGTTCTATATAGAAATCTGATATTTTTATTATTTCAGAGGGTTTAAAATAATTTATTTATCATTTAGAATCAGTAGCAAAAGGTTTGGAGTCGTTTAGATATGTAAAACTCATTTTATGGCCCGTAAGGGCAAAACCGACAATTACCGGATTAAGCCTACGACTATGAGTTATGCTCAGCCTAAAATTAATTAAAAATGGTGTATAATCACAGAGGGTTATACTAGCATGTAACCTGGTCCAAATGAAGCTCTTAGGTATTTCTAAATCATACCAAAACGGGTCAGAACTGAAAGTCAAAGTAAAAGTCAAACTATGCGACTTTCGGTTCCGAACCGGGTCTAAACAGGAAATTGTCGGGTTGAACATGTTTAGACATGTTCTTACACTAATTACCAAGTTATATAAATGATCAAACAGGTTGTATGTGTTCTACATTGCTAATCATGCATAAATTGTAAATTAAACATTCTGTTGACTTTTTAATTACAAGTTTGACCCGACATTTGACCTAGTTAGAGTGGGAATCAGGGGGAACCCTTTTGAGGGTTTATTACCCACATAATTACCTACTTAAAGGTACTTTTAATTTGAGATTTGACTGAGCCATTATTAATTAATCTCAAAGTCAAACCGTAATTAAGACGGTTTGACTTTTAGCTAAATAACTAAGCTAAACTCAATTAAAGAAGGTTAAGCAAACATACAAGAGTCCTATGAACGAATTATGACCACTTGAGTCTGCTTTGGAACTCCAAGAATGATCAGAAGTGCAAGAGAAGGGTGTGAAGAACTTGTTGCAACAATGGTCCTTTATATAGTGATTTAATCACCACAAAATGTTGACACACAAGTCTAACACTGACCATAACTCACTAACAAGTGTCCCTAGTGCTTAGGGGGTGCCTAGGGGTCGTCCAAGATGAGGAAATTCAGTTAAAAGTTGAGCAAAATGCAAAAGGCAGGCAAAACCCAAAGTTTTCGGAACTGGTAGTCCCTCGCGTGTCGCGAAGCCCCCCCCCCCCTGGGGCTTCGCGTGGCGCGACGCCTCCTCTGCACAAATCAGAATTTTAGATTTTTTTGCGATTTGATCCTTGGCTCTTCAAACTTCGTTTAGACATTTGTTTCTTGCATCTTGAACCCTCCAAATTGATTTATGAGGGCTTTAAAACATATACCCACTTTGTTAAGTCCCCGGTTAACTTTATTGTTACCCGAAAAGTCCTAACTTTCAACGTTGACGCTTTAACCCTTCGCACACGAATTTGATCATAACTTTCTCATATGATAACGAAACCTTACGAAATTTATATTGTGCATTCTAGTGAGCATAATTAACCGTTACAAAGCTTCGGGTTTGTCAAAAGGTCACTCAGAGGTATAATTTAAACATGTTGACACATTTAACCCCCGTAGTTTGTAATCTCTCACTTTCCTTCATATTTAGCTTCGTGTGTTCCATGATTTATTCGTTTGAAGGTATGAGCATCATGTAGAGTTAATATATAATATATTTATTCACTGTTGACATTTAGAACCCGTATATTCACATACTTTCCATGATTGTCAACTTTAATCCTTTTATAACATTCTTTCACACGTTCAAACATATTACACGTGTCAACACATTATAGGACGTGAATTTTCGAGGTGTTACATCCTTACCCCCTTAAAATAAATCTCGACCCGAGATTTACTGAAATAAATAAGGGTACTTTTCTTTCATCGTGGATTCAACCTCCCACGTATATTCGGGTCCTCTACGGGCATCCCATTTGACCTTTACAATAGGCACATGCTTCCTTCGAAGCTTTTTAACCTGTCGATCCTCAATCGACAATGGTTTTTCCACAAACTTCAAGCTCTCATCTATATGCACATCTGTATGTGGTATAACCAGTGATTCATCAGCGAAGCACTTCTTCAGATTGCAGATGCGGAACACATTGTGAATTCCACTGAGCTCTTCAGGTAAGTTTAACTTATAGGAAACTGACCCGACACGTTCGATAACCTCGAAAGGTCCTATGTATCTCGGGCTTAGCTTGCCTTTCTTACCAAATCGCATCACTCCCTTCCATGGTGACACTTTAAGCAACACCTTGTCACCTACTTCGAAGTGAAAGGATTTACGCTTTGGATCTGCGTAACTCTTCTGCCTATCTCAGGCAGCTTTGAGACGGTCACGAATCTGGACAATCTTGTCCGTCGTTTCAAAGACTATCTCCGGCCCTGATAATTGGACATCTCCAACTTCCGCCCAACAAACAGGCGTTCTACACTTTCTACCGTATAAGACCTCAAAAGGCGCGGCCTTTGTGCTGGTGTGGTAGCTATTGTTGTAGGAGAATTCAATCAAAGGTAGGTGGTTATCCCAACTACCACCTAAATCAATTACACATGCACGTAGCATGTCTTCCAAAGTTTGAATAGTACGCTCACTCTGACCGTCTGTCTGAGGATGGTAAGCCGTACTAAAATTCAAACGCGTGCCCAAAGATTGTTGGAAGCTTTTCCAAAAATGTGACGTGTATCTAGTATCTCTGTCGGAGATAATAGACACATGTATGCCATGTAAGGCTACAATCTTATCCACGTATAACTGGGCTAACATGTCGGAGCTATAAGTCTCCTTGATGGGTAAGAAATGTGCTGACTTAGTCAGTCTATCAACTATAACCCATAGTGTATCATTTCTTTTCCTTGTCTTAGGTAACTTGGTGATAAAATCCATAGTTACCATTTCCCACTTCCACGTAGGAAGTTCAGGCTGTTGTAGCAAACCTGACGGTTTCTGATGCTCGGCTTTGACTTGCGCACAAGTCAAGCACTTAGCTACATAGGCAACTACATACTTCTTCAAGCCTATCCACCAATAATTTGCCCTTAGATCCTGGTACATCTTATCAGCTCCAGGATGAACGGAATATTAAGAACTATGGGCTTCTTGGAGGATGACATCTCGAAGTCCTCTATAAATTGGAACCCATATTCGTCCATTTAATCTTAGAATTCCGTCCTTGCTAAGAGTTAACTGCTCCTCAGTTACCCCTAGCTTTTCGTTAGGATAGTTAGCTTCCAACACAGCTTCCTTCTATGCAGCTTACAACCTTTCAGTCAAACTGTTCTTTATCTCCATGCGCTTGGCATTGATTCGGATGGGTTTCACCCTCTCCTTTCGACTCAAGGCATCGGCGACTACATTCGCCTTGCCGGGATGGTATCTGATTTCACAATCATAATCATTTAAAGTCTCCATCCAACGGCGTTGCCTCATATTTAAATCCTTCTGATTAAAAAGGTGCTGGAGGCTCTTGTGATCAGAATAGATCACACACTTGATTCCATATAGATAATGCCTCCACAGTTTTAGTGCGAATACGACGGCACCCAACTCTAAGTCGTGGGTGGTGTAATTCTTTTCATGCACCTTTAACTGTCGTGATGCATAGGCAATAACTTTGCCTTTCTGCATAAGCACACACCCCATGCCGGTGTGTGATGCATCACAATAAACCACAAAATCTTCTATTCCATCTGGCAATGTCAGTACTGGGGCGTTGCTCAACTTTTGCTTTAGGATATCAAAGGACTCTTGCTGCTTAGGGCCCCAAACGAACTTTACTTTCTTCTTTGTTAGGAAAGTTAGGGGTGCAGCAATCCTTGAAAAATTTTCAATGAAACGCCTGTAATATCCTGCCAATCCCAGGAAGCTACGAATCTCTGTAGGCATCTTTGACTCTTGCCAGTTCATAACTGCTTCAACTTTAGCGGGATCCACTTGGATACCATGCTCACTAACCACATGTCCAAGGAATTGGACTTCTCGAAGCCAAAATTCACACTTGGAAAATTTGGCGTAGAGTTTCTCATGATGCAGGAGTTTGAGAATACATCGAAGGTGTTTCTCATGGTCAGCTTGATTCTTCGAATAGATAAGAATGTCGTCGATGAAAACGATGACGAATTTATCTAAGTACGGCTTGCAAACGCGATTCATGAGATCCATGAACGCGGCAGGTGCATTAGTGAGCCCAAAAGGCATCACTAGGAACTCATAATGACCATAACGAGTTCTAAATGCAGTTTTGTGTATGTCTTCATCTCTAACCTTCAGTTGGTGGTAGCCTGATCTCAAATCAATCTTCGAAAAATAACTTGCCCCTTGTAACTGATCGAACCAATCGTCGATCCTGGGCAAAGGATATCTATTCTTGATCGTGACTTTATTAAGCTCACGATAATCGATGCACAGACGCATCAATCCATCCTTCTTCTTGACGAACAAAACTGGTGCTCCCCAAGGAGACGAACTAGGTTTGATGAAACCTTTAGCTAGCAATTCATCCAGTTGTGTTCTCAATTCCTTCATCTCTGTGGGTGCTAACCGGTAAGGTGCTCTAGCAACAGGTGCTGCTCCAGGGATGATATCAATTCTGAATTCCACTTGCCTATCTGGTGGTAAACCAGGTAGTTCTTCAGGAAAAACTTCTGGGTATTCAAAAATGATGGGGATGTCTTCAATCTTCGGTTTAGGCTCATCAATAATCACTTATGCCATGTAGATGACACAACCCTTCTTTAAACATTTGGAGGCCTTGAGCATAGTCACTTGCTCAGGCAGTCCATACTGGGTATCTCCCCGAATGGTAAGTGATTCACCGGACGGAGTCTTTATCACTACTTGTTTCTTGTTGCAGACAATTTGGGCCTGGTTATGAGATAACCAGTCCATACCCAGAACTATGTCAAAACCGGCCAACTTAAAGGGAAGTAGAGACAGAGGAAAAGAATGGTTCTTAATGGATATAACACATCCATCTAACACAGTTGAGACGGTTTCTAGTGTGCCATCTGCTAACTCCACCTCATAATTCACACTTAAGGTTTTGACAGGTAATTTCAACAATTCACAAAACTTATTATCTACGAAAGACTTATCAGCGCCTGAATCAAAAAGTACTCTTGCATAGACATCATTTACAAGGAAAGTACCTGTAATAACGTTGTCGTCTAGAACTGCTTCTTTTGCGTCCATTCTGAAGACTCTCGCATTGGTCTTCTTGGCCTCTTCAGGCTTCTTGGCGTATTTAGGGCAGTTGGTTTTAATGTGTCCCTTTTCATTGCAACTGTAGCAAGTTGCATCCTTCAGCTTTTTACAATCCAAGGTTTCGTGGTCCTTGGACTTGCATATACCACAAGCATAGGTCCTTGACTAAGTCTACGAGTTCGACTCGAGTCTGCACTTTCCAAAGTGCTGTTTCTTGCAAATCTTGCATTTGGGCTTCTCACTAGACTGGTGCCCATCTTTCCATGACTCAGATCCTTTCTTGTTGTCACCGTTCCCACGGAGCTTCTTGTTCGACCTCCGTGAACTATCATCTTCACGTTTTCTCTTCTCAGCCTCCTTATTCCTCAGCGATCTTTGCCTGACCGCATCCAAGGTGAGGGACAAGGATATATCAGCTACAGATCTAAAAGTAGCTGGCCGAGATGCCTTCACACTTGCCTTGATTTCTGGGGCTAAACCACCGATAAAACGAGCTATTCTTTTTGGTTCCGGGGTTACCAGATACGGTACCAACCGGGACATCGTATTGAAGCTCGTGAGGTAAGCTTGCCAGTCAAGGTTTGTCATCACCAATGATAGAAAATCAGCCTCTATCTTCTCCACCTCATGTTGGGGGCAGTAATTTTCCCTGATGAGGGCAACAAATTGATCCCACGACATATTGTACAATGGGATTTTCCCGGTGGCTTGAATCAGTGACCTCCACCATGCTAAAGCTTCACCCTTAAAAGACTACGACACAAACTTGACTATATCCCTCTCAGCGCATCCGCTGATATCCACAACTGTATCCATCTCATCCAGCCACGTCATACAGTCAATGGCTCCTTTCTCCCCAGTGAAATCCCGGGGTTTGCAGGAAACAAAATATTTATAGGAGCAACCCTTGTCACGGGGTCCTTGGTTTAGTACAACCTGTTGAGATGGAGCACTGTGGTGGTTCGAGGAATGTTGATCATCATCTTTCTTCAGTTCTTCCTTCTTGGAAGGAGGCTTTGCATGCGGCGTAGATAGGGTCCTACTTCGAGTCCCACTATACTCTTCATACTGCCGTTCCAATGCCTTTGTAACTGCGTCGTCTACCAACGCTTTCAATTCAGCACCCGTTAAATTTACTCGGGCATTATCAATATTCTCCACTGGATGGCTATTAATTTCGTCTGAGTTAGCCATTTTAATTGAACTGTTACAGAAAACAAGGACAATAGTTTATTTGGGAGTTTATTATGGAATTGCCCCTTAGGGTAATTCATTAACCATGCTAAACAGAGACCATATTTGGTTAATTTATTAATCATATTTATTTAGGATTTTATCATAATTTATCCTAATTATAAAACAATAACAGTTTTATTTGTGGCACCAAAGGCCTAGTCACATGGACACTTTTAATTTATAAGTTATGATTTCAGATAATCAAAATATGAGGTTTGAACCTAGTTCATTACCTTCATCTGACAGGGAGTCATCGCTACCACTGTCTTTTTGGCTCATATGGAAATGAGCAGGGTCCGTACGCATTATATTACCACGTATGGTCAAAATATGATCATCTCAATTGATGATCTAAACCCATGATTCAGAGATCATTAAATTGGGTTAGGGATCTTTTAAAGAATCCAATAATAAGAATGACGTGTGTGATTTTAATGGATCACATCTGCCAAGAGCGTTAACATGTTACAGATGTTAACAGGGATTTGAATCTTTTAAACAGGTCTTACCATCCTGGCCCGGTCTTATAATGACCCGAAGCCTAGGTTTCACTCTTTAAGATTCTTATTCAATATTTAATAGGCAAATTAAAAAAAATGATTTTGATTCATTTCTTATAATATTTTAATGCAAATAATAGCAAAAATGAAATTTATAACTTACATTCCATTAATTTATCAAAAGGTTACACGTCGCCCTAAACGGGACTTTTTAAATAAACAAACTTACCCACACAGGGGTTTAAACAAGGATTTACCCACGCAGGGGCTTAACAACAAACATCAAAATAGTCCACGCAGGGACTTACACAAATAACATAATAGTCCACGCAGGGACTTAAACAATAACATACCCTCATAGGGGTTAACAGAAAGATAGACCCACGCAGGGGTCAAACAAATAAACATACCCACGCAGGGGTTTATACAACAAGACTGGCCCACGCAGGGGCTCAACAAAAATTGGAAGGATTCAGTGGTCCTTCTTGCTCTTCCCTTTGATCAAGCTTGTCAATCCTTGGAAGAAGCTTTGTCTCTCCCTGCGGTCGCGGTGAAACTCTCGTTCAACCTGATCCAATCTCTGAAGAATTTCCTCCCGTTCTGGGGGAGAAAATCGTGGCGGCTGCGATTGCGTCCGAATGATAGGTCTGGCCGGTATCTGGTACCCATGAGTTGGGTACCCTACTCCCCATGGATCTCCATACGGTCCTTGGGTGTTATAGTTAGCCGCTACCAAGTATGGGTCGGCTTCGGCGTAGTTGTAGTTGGTGTGCACTGGCTGTTCAAACGGGTTATACGCCATGGAACCCGTGTATACCGGAATTGGGTTATCAAAACCCATAGGCGGTGGTTATGGTGCAACTGGGTATGAGGGTCCACCCATTTGTGGGTCCTCCTGATGTGGCGGGTAATGGCTGCCACTTGATTGGCGCGAAGAGCTAAAGTGAAAGTCTCCTGCTCGCGCAGACATACGAGCTCCGGTTCTCCTACGCCTTGGCGGTTGTGGAGGTGCCGGCTGAACTGGTGGCGGTGGAGGCGGTGGCGTGACTGCCACAAACCGTGAATCCACAGAGGGATCCTGTTGTTGCTGCTGAGGCGGTGAATGGTGAGGAGGTGTATAATACCATTCGTGCCTGGTAAACATAGCTTGAAAGCTGTCTGGACAACAATAGGGTGATCCGTGGAAAGAAGATCCGTCAGAGATCTCTATCGGGTGGTTTGGTGTACCACTGGCAGGTTCGACGGGGTCCGTATCCTCGTCCATATCATCCGCGTGATCTCCCGAGAAATTATCCTCCGGCCCCAATGGGTTAAAACCCGCTGGTTCTGGTATGTAATTCGCCGGGTTAAACCGGCCGCTGAAGACAGGTGTAGGGTCTCCAAAAGAGTTGTGCGATAAGGATCGCTGTAATGGTATGTATGAAGGTTGAAGGTTGTTGGGCTCATACTCCGGCTGTGGCCCATAAGGGTTATGAACAGGAGGTGTTGAACTGTGTGAGACCGACCGTCTTGCCGGCTCGAAGAGGTTCCTCCGGTTCTGCCGGGGATCGTCACTTTCGGTGGTGGAAGGAGCTCGCACATTCGAAGGTCCTGCCTCGTTGTCATTGGGGGCGGTGATTGGCCCCTTTCCACGTCCTCTTCTTCTAAAGAATCTTGGCGGCATTTTGTTAATCCTGTCAATATAGCATGAGATAACAACCACAATATATAAAAATTTAAAGGACAAAACAAAAACCAAACAAGGTAGAATTTGTCCTATGTTATTTGTCTAGACTCGAAAGTTTAGATATGTGCAATTGTGTAACTGAGATTAAACACAAAAGGCTAGTGTTTAATTCACTCAATGTTGGCTCTGATACCAACCTGTCACACCCCGATTTCCACGTGTCACCGGTGGGCCCGGTGGGGAGTATCGTGACGTGGTTGGCAACATAATAGTCAAACAACACAATATATAATATGCACAGCGGAAGCAAATGTAAGATATAATTCAACTGAATATAATATTGTAATATCGTGTATCACAACAGTCGATTGTTTATCCATAGACGGATCGAAAATAAAATGGAAACAATAGTTCAACAGACTTTGGGCATCTTAAGCTTGCGAGACTTCTATTGATGCTAAGGAGAAATCCCAGCCAATTACGCTTAGTACCTGCATTTAATCTTTTTGGGAAAATACGTCAGTTTACACTGGTAAATACAATCAACTGACTCATTTTGGAAAATGATTGAAAATTTGGTTTGGATGCACATGGCATAAACATTTTATTTAACTTGGGAGAATTATTTAAATATATAATCTTGTGAACGAATTACATGTTCCTTGTGCGTTCAGTAGCCCAAACGTATCGGGTTAAAGATCAATAGACACACCACATTATTCTTTTGTGCACTGACGGGTGTACGCCTACACCCCGCGCTTTAGTCGTGGCCATTTCGTAAAATGATGCCAAGGATATCCGGGACATGGTCATTAACCCCCCAAAGGCTTTAAGTAAACAAGACTGTTTAAACGAGCCGATCAAATTATTTAATTAACCACCCAACGATGGAAGATTTGATGCCCGATCAAGCGGTATTCTATATACCGTAACCCAAGCCTGTATAGGGAAAATAAGTTAAAAGTATTTACCTGAGCAATGTAATAATCACAATAAGCAAAATGTAGGTAGCTTTTACTGGTCTCCTATTCTGGAACAAAGGTTTATAATAACCTAATAGAATCCTAACGGGTCTTTAATTAAGCTAAAGCTTAGATCGGTTAGTTCCAAAGATACGGTTCGTACGCACGATTAAGCGATGACCGGATAGAATGTGTTTTAGACCCGACAAGTATGAAGACTTGTTTAATATGGGTATATTATACACATTCTGGATTTTGAGATAAAACCGATAAGGTTTGACCCGTTTCGGCTGATTTATGTAAACTAGTTACATAAACCGAACCGAACGCGTAATAAGCGTAACGGGTAATAATGAGAGCCATTTACAGGTTTCCTAAGTTAATATGCTCCAAATATGTTGTGACATCAGTAAGATATCATTTATTATGCCCGAAATGAATTTAAAGACAAACTATGCCCCGTAGGGGTAGTTTGGTCATTTATAAGGTGATAAAAGAGTTTAAGTAATATCCTGAGTTACAGGTCTGATGTAATCAGCAAAGATAATCAATTTGCTAAGTTATATCAGTAGGTTAAATTATATATGTGAAATTTATCAATTATAACCAAACAATTCACCGTAGGGGCATTTTGCTAATTTCACATAAGCCGAAAAGCTCAAAACTGAAGTCTGAGTTTAACAACTTTTGCTTACTGTTAAAATGTTATAATTTACCTCAAATATCAGTAGGTATCACCCTTAGTATGTTTAAAATAGTTTTAGTACATACTACGCGTTAAAAACGCTTAAAAAGGCGATTAGAAGCCGTTTCCGGGTTCTATATAGAAATCTGATATTTTTATTATTTCAGAGGGTTTAAAATAATTTATTTATCATTTAGAATCAGTAGCAATAGGTTTGGAGTCGTTTAGATATGTAAAACTCATTTTATGGCCCGTTAGGGCAAAACCGACAATTACCGGATTAAGCCTACGACTATGAGTTATGCTCAGCCAAAAATTAATTAAAAATCTTCAAAAATCCCAAAATAATATATTACATCAGTGGGTATTAAGTTTGATATCAAAAAGTAGGTTTAAATAGGCTATACGCTAATTACGCCGTTTTATTAACATAAAGCTTCTTAATTACGCTAATGAGCATAACTCTCAATCTACACCTCAAACTGATGTCAAACTTTGCATACAATTTTATATATCAGTAATTAAGGTTTCTACTCTTTTATATTTTCAAAAATCACGTTTTAAGGTAAAAAGGGCATAATGGTCAACATATGAGCAATTAACGTAATCATGCGTATTAATCAGTTAACTAATGAACCATGGTGTATAATCACAGAGGGTTATACTAGCATGTAACCTGGTCCAAATGAAGCTCTTAGGTATTTCTAAATCATACCAAAACGGGTCAGAACTGAAATTCATAGTAAAAGTCAAACTATGCAACTTTCGGTTCCGAACCGGGTCTAAACAGGAAATTGTCGGGTTGAACATGTTTAGACATGTTCTTTCACTAATTACCAAGTTATATAAATGATCAAACAGGTTGTATGTGTTCTACATTGCTAATCATGCGTAAATTGTAAATTAAACATTCTGTTGACTTTTTAATTACAAGTTTGACCCGACATTTGACCTAGTTAGAGTGGGAATCAGGGGGAACCCTTTTGAGGGTTTATTACCCACATAATTACCTACTTAAAGGTACTTTTAATTCGAGATTTGACTGAGCCATTATTAATTAATCTCGAAGTCAAACCGTAATTACGACGGTTTGACTTTTAGCTAAATAACTAAGCTAAACTCAATTAAAGAAGGTTAAGCAAACTTACAAGAGTCCTATGAACGAATTATGACCACTTTAGTCTGCTTTGGAGCTCCAAGAATGATCGGAAGTGCAAGAGAAGGGTGTGAAGAACTTGTTGCAACAAAGGTCCTTTATATAGTGATTTAATCACCACAAAATGTTGACACACAAGTCTAACACTGACCATAACTCACTAACAAGTGTCCCTAGTGCTTAGGGGGTGCCTAGGGGTCGTCCAAGATGAGGAAATTCGGTTAAAAGTCGAGCAGAATGCAAAAGGCAAGCAAAAACCAAAGTTTTCGGAACTGGTAGTCCCTCGCGTGTCGCGAAGCCCCCCCCCCCCTGGGGCTTCGCGTGGCGCGACGCCTCCTCTGCACAAATCAGAATTTTAGATTTTTTTGCGATTTGATCCTTGGCTCTTCAAACTTCGTTTAGACATTTGTTTCTTGCATCTTGAACCCTCCAAATTGATTTATAAGGGCATTAAAACATATACCCACTTTGTTAAATCCCCGGTTAACTTTATTGTTATCCGAAAAGTCCTAACTTTCAACGTTGACGCTTTAACCCTTCGCACACGAATTTGATCATAAATTTCTCATATGATAAGGAAACCTTACGAAATTTATATTGTACATTCGAGTGAGCATAATTAACCGTTACAAAGCTTCGGGTTTGTCAAAAGGTCACTCAGAGGTATAATTTAAACATGTTGACACATTTAACCCCCGTAGTTTGTAATCTCTCACTTTCCTTCATATTTAGCTTCGTGTGTTCCATGATTTATTCGTTTGAAGGTATGAGCATCATGTAGAGTTAATATATAATATATTTATTCACTGTTGACATTTAGAACCCGTATATTCACATACTTTCCATGATTGTCAACTTTAATCCTTTTATAACATTCTTTCACACGTTCAAACATATTACACGTGTCAACACATTATAGGACGTGAATTTTCGAGGTGTTACAATCAACTACAACGTTAGTGTCACACCTCGACCATGTAAAACAACTAGACGTGGCGGAAACGTCGGGGAGTGTTGTAACAGAATCATTGTTTCATAACCATGGAATAAATAAATTTTGTTTTATCGAATAAATGAACTCATTGTTTTAATACAATCAAATAAGTACAACTATGATCTTCCAAGTTTTAAAGTCGCTAAGGCACGAGTCCATCCTAAATGTAGCATGTATCAACAATCATCTCAAGACAGCACCTGAAACATGTGTAAAAATAGGTACGTCAGCATAAAAATGCCTGTGAGATACATAGGTTTTGTGAATATAGGATTCATGACTTATAAGTTTAGAAAAAAGTTGTTTAACAAAAGTCAGTCATGATTCTTGTAAAATGTTTTGTTTTATAAATAATTCAAAAAGTGATGATAAAGTAGATGATACGTAAAAGAGTAATGTAAGGTTAAATGAATAACCAAGTAAAAATGAGTTTGTATAAGATAAGTTGTTGTAAAACAATGTCTTATGAAAAGTATGTTATTTGTATAAAATGTTATATGACTTAAATTGAAATGATTCAAATAACGCTACGATATGTAATACCATACAAACACTTATATATAGGAAGTACCAGCGGCGTATCCACCATGCTTGTATCATATTACACATGCCTCGTTACTTAAGTCACTTACTCAAACCAAACCACCAATATAAAATGTTCATGTTTAAACCAATAGTCCAATGTTATTGTATAACCCAAGTTAAATGTAAACCATGTAATGTGTAAACAAAAGATATGTATGGTAAGTAAAATGAGATTACTTAAACCACAAGTAAAAATGTACAAAACAAAGTGTTTGAATAAATCAAAAGTTATGCTTTGTAAAATAATGTAAGGTTAAACGAATAACCTTATAGTAGCATATTAAAAGTATACTTTGGATTTGTAAATAACATATTAAACTATGTTTTGGTTTCATAAATAACATATCAAAATATGCTTTGGATGATTTACAAAATATATGTTGGTTTTGTACAATATCGCATATGGGAGCATATCAAACTATACTTTTGGGAGTATAACTAAATATACAAAAATAATGTGATTTAAGAATTCATTCAGACCTAGTGCATCAAAATACACCTTTGAGACTATAGGGATACCACAAAGGCAATCCCTATTTGGATGGAGAAACAAATTGGTTTCAGACATTCCATGACAACAGGAATGGGGTGTCTAATCCTATAGCGCTATATCATACTACCAATCGGTCTGGTGAACATAAAATAAGTACAATTCAACATTTTATTTTATGTTCTTTGAGAAATCAGTGTTTAAACCATAGATAGTCATTTAGTTTGTCAAATAGTAAGTAATAACATGTATAATCAATTATACTTTGAAATCATGAAAATAACATATAGGTACACATGCTTCACCCCAAAACAGTTGAAAACAATAAAAGAGGGGACTATGTACTCACTTGAGATTGCTTAGTAGTCCTTGAGTAACAACCAAACAATGCTAGAGATCACAGAAATCAAACGGCACCTAATATAGGTAACTATATTAATAAACCGGACCTAAATCGGAGGATCGGATAGAATGAGGGCTTGTAAACCAAATGAGTATGGGGACTCATGTAATATGGTTTAACAAAGCCTACATACTAAAATGAAACCTAACCTAAGTGCTTACGACTCATTACGAACCGTTTAGGTAGCTTATGCTACTTTAACGCGTTGTTTGCGTGAAACGCGTTCGGACCGCCTAACTAGTCCTATGACAACTAGAATATGCCTTAACATGTCTAATATTGTTTCCAAAACAGTTTAGATGTCAAAAGTTATGTTACATATGTTTAAAATGAATTTTGGCGTCAAAGGGGTATTTTGGTAATTTACCTAAGCCATATAAACTACCTATCACACAACTAACCAAACGTCGTGACCATAAGGTATAACCTCGGAAGGTTATTCCCTATATACTATGGTCACCTAATGTGTTTGGTCGGATCCTAATGATCGACCAAACGGGTCGGGTTCGAAAGTATAAGCGATTGTTTAGATCGCTTACCTTACGACCCTATATAAGCACTAAACTAAAAGTGACGAGCTAAGCATGTTAAAACATGCTTAACTAAGTTTAGAAAACAGGTTTGGTATCAAAACAAACAGTTTTGATACCTAAGAGTAGTTTGGTTACAAAATACGCAAGAATACGCATTTTGGCTGAACCTACGACTCGTCACTGAGCCTAGATAACGTGGAAATCAGTAGGTATAGCCTCTAGGGACTATAACCATCGTGATTACGCTCACGTTATGAAGTTCAAATGAACTTCGTGTAACACCTGTGCCTCCACGGCCATCAAAAAAATACCAAACCAATGAAATATTATATTTCATACTTGGGATTTGTAAAAATATGTGTATCATTTGCACATATCAATTCTCGTTCAATTTCAAACTCTAAATCGCTTTCTGGAAGGTTATACGCGCACCGATGCGTAAATATAACCAGTTTAATGCAACGAACACTCCGGAATAGTGAAATAGGCTTAACATACCTTAAATAACCTTTACATAACTTAGAAATAAGTTTTGAAGGCTTTGGTATGGCAAAATCAAGTTAAATCGCTTACAGGGACTAAAGTTGACAAACTACGAAAGTATGCCAATTTGAACTGTAACGGACATTTCGGAACATGACCATAAGTTAAACATACCATAAATATCCTTTACATAGCTTAGAAATAGGCTTTGAGGTGTTCGGTGTGCTAAAATAAACTTTTGGGTCATTCAGGGACTAAAAGTGACAAAAAGTGCACAAGTTTGCATTTTCGCGCATAACTTACGTTCTGAATACATCCGGACATCCAAAAATTTATGTAAGCATGACTATATTATGCTTTAGTGTTTGGCTTGCCAAAAATCCATTCGTTCCGTCATTTGGATCGTTTTTCGCGCTTATGCGCATTCCGTCGTAATTAAGCGAACATCGCGTTCGTACGACCAAACGAACCAACACCCGGCATATTTTTTAGCATGTTTCAGGTACAAAATGTTTAGGCATCATTTTAGGGCCTTAAAGTTGGCTTTATGGGCCTTGGAAGTGTCGGAAATGGCCTTAAACACGTGCAGGGACTGAAACTGTAATTTCTGAAACTTTGTTCTGATCTGTGACTCCTAGGCGGCCCGCCTCAAGATCTTAACATCCTCAGGCGGCCCGCGTCAGACCTTCTAACCAGATTAAATGTTTCTAACAGCAGATTGCAGCTGTTTGATCCACCACCACACATTCTCATTTGTCTAGTCAGCTGATAAGAACCATTTTCTAGTCACCATAAGGTTCCAACACTTGTACGGTTACGATTAAGGCACGTTTTCCATGAAACGATCTTAACGGAGGACCGAATACTATAAATACCCCACCCCCCATGCTTCAAAATTACAAGAACTTTGATTTGGTTATAGTCCCTTGGGACTATACCTACTGATTACCACGTTGTCTAGGGTCGTAGGGTAAGCGATCTGATAAATCGCTTATACCTCGAACTCGACCCATTTGGTCGATCATTAGGATCCGACCAAATACATTAGGTGACCATAGTAGGTAGGGAATAACCTTCCGAGGTTATACCCTATGGTCACGTCGTTTGAGTAGTTGTATGATAGGTAGTTTATATGCCTTAGGTAAATTACCAGAATACCCTTTTCATGTATAATTGGTAATTAAGCATATGTAACCTAAACTTTTGTCACATAACTGATTATGTAACATGTTTAGGCATATAACACTTGTCATAGGACTAGTTAGGCGATCCGAACGCGTTTCACGCGAACGACGCGTTAAAGTAGCATAAGCTACCTAAACGGGTCGTAATGGGTCGTAAGCACTTAGGTTTGGTTTCATTGTAGTATGTAGGCCTTGTTAAACCATATCATATGAGTTCCAATACTCATTTGGTTTACCAAGCCTCATCCTATCCGATCTCCCGATTTAGGTCCGGTTTATTTATATGGTTTTAGACTGCCGATTGATTCCGTGCTCCCTCTAGCTTTGCTTGGTTGTTGTTCAAGATCTCTAAGCATTCTCAGGCGAGTACATTATTCCCCTATTTTACTGCTTTCAATTGTTTTGGGGTGACTCATATGTGCTAAATGTTTTCGATGTTATAACAATGGTTTCAAAAACAATTAAGACGATTTATACAAAACTAATAACGATTTCAAAAAGTGAACAAACTTGTTGGTTGTAGTTACATAACAAATGACATTCATTAGCAATGATCAAGCCGACCAGTATTAGGTTATGGTACCATAGGATCTGACAAATCCCGTTATTTACTACACCCGTAGTTATGTGTGGGTGTTGTGGGTAGCGACTGAATCTGTAATTGTTAATTTACTCTTTGGTAAGGGTTTATTAATGCGAGTTGTTAATCTATCCTTTGGTAAGGGTTTATTAATGCGAATTGTTAATCTATCCTTTGGTAAGGGTTTATTAATGCGAGTCAAGAAGGTTTGAATGTTATTAGCGAGACGACCATTTAAGTAGTTTCACGACCTAAAACGAATTTAACGATTGGGTAAACGATTGGTTTTCACACGATGTTTTAACGATTGGGTAAACGATTGGCTTCAAAGCGACATACGGTTGGGTTTTGGTTACATATTACATGATTTACATTGGGCATGAACATTACTTTGGTGGTTTGGTTTGATTAAGTGATTAAGTAACAATGCGTGTGGAATATGATACAAGCATGGTGGATACGCCGCTGGTACTTCCTATATATAAGTGTTTGTATGGTATTACATATTGTAGCGTTATTTGAATCATTTCAGTTTGAGACATAGAACATTTTATACAAGTAACATACTTTTCACAAGACATTTATTTACAAACAACTTATCTTATACAAACTCATTTTACATGGTTATTCATTTAATCATGCATTATTCTCTTATTTATACATATCACCTAAACTTATTATTTTTCAAATGATTTACAAAGACAAAGCAAATTACAAGGTTCATGACTAAACATTTTCTTAAACAGAAGTCATGAATCTTATTTTCACAAAACCTATGTACTCGCCAGCATTTCTTTGCTGACCTCGTTTTCACATATGTTTCAGGTATTGTTGGATGATATCGATTGATAAGATGAATGCTCACATAGGACTGGACAAGGCCTTAGTGACTCAATAACAATGATAGACTATGTTTAAATAGTGTATTTAGATTTCAAGACGATGTAATTATTCAATGTTTAATAAAACGAAACACTCTTTGGTATCCATGGTTATGAAACATTAATTCTGTTACAACACGCCTCGATGTTTCCGCCGTGATTTGTTGTTTTACGCGGTCGGGGTGTGACAGAAAAGATGGTATCAGAGCCAATGGTTATAGGGAATTAGGTTATTAGTAATGCTTTGACCTAGTCTATAACCTTCTTAGGACCCTAACGCGAGTTTACTTGCGTTTAGTCATAAAACAATACCGTCACCTATCCTTAGGCGACGACCACAACAAGAACATAAATTTCAAAACCTCTTTGAAAACTAATCATCTGTTCTAGGATGATTGATTACTAGGTTTTGAAACCTCTATTGTAAGGTTTTGAACTCTCTATTATATGGTTTTGAACCCCTTTGAGTTTTCAAAACTTCATCAAGGTTTTGGGTTTTAAATAATGTGAACACGTGCAAACTGGAAGGGTGAATGCCTGTATTCTGGGTTTTCTGTCTAGGTAAGCACTTCGTATACATCTCATCAGACGCGAGACCAGTTGTGCTTACCTGGGAATTCTTGGGATGAGTGTTCACTTATAGGCGAGCATGTCTTCGCGATACATTATTTTTGACCCATTTACTTTGATCAGTCACCGTCTCATTTGTTTGCCTTAGGTAACAAACAAATGATCGCAATCTTCATGCGTTATCATTCTGTTTTGATTGTCCAATAATCTTTCACCTGTTTCTCCCTACGCCTTTCTTTTTCTTCAAGAATGTCTCTTCATCACGATGACGCCCAGATATCTGAGCAAGCAGCCAAATTAGCTCAGCGAATAGGCGAAGTAGTCCTGAAGACTGTTGAATTAGCTACCGCCATGTATCATCTCCAGGATGAAGCCACTCAAGAGTCACCAAGACAGGCAGGACCTAGTCAGGCGACAACACCATCAGCCAATAAATCAATCAAGGAATCAAAGACCATGGATGAACGATCCCCTAAGAAGTCAAAGAAGCGAAAGGCTTCTCAGAACTTCGCCATGATCGCTCATGATTCCCTCGAAAATTTTAAGTACTCGTTTCACTCTAAGAAACAAGGTACAGAAAACTAAGTGACATTATGAGTAATCGTGCTTTTCGCACATCTGTGCCTTTAAATCCTTGGTTAGATAACTAAGGGTATTTTCAAATCTCATACCCATTACGTTTGATTTTTTCAACATACACAGTACCAGTATTTCAAAACAATCTTCATGATCTCAAAACATTTCATATAGTTTGAAAACAATTTTTCTAGATGCTTTTTTTATGTTATTTCAAAAACATTGGCCATGTTATCAAAACCAACCTTTCTAATTTCAAAATATTTCATATAGTCTGAAGACAATATTAACACAATACATTTTCTGATCAAGTGCATGATTTCGAAAAGCATCATTCATGTCTTTCAAAAACCTTATACATAATTTCAAAATTCATCTCGCATGATTTTAAAACATTTTTGTAAATATATCTACCTAATACACCTACTTTATGATTTCAAAAAGTATTATATATAAGGTTTCAAAAACGTTAAACACATTTTTCTTAAAAGAACCCCATGCATAGTTTTCAAAAATATTTTCCTCATACATTGACTTAACCTTCAAAATTCTGCTTCATATGTCGCCTTGACATATCAAGCATCTCAACTTCATAAGCATTTTACATCATGTTTTGACCTAAGCACATCCAGTGCAAGGTTTCAAAACATCTTCAACTTCTAAAATTCATATGGGATCTTTTTATCTTTACAATTAGATCCTTGTGGATGATTATCGTTCAAATCAGAGTCCTTAATTGGATTCCTTATGTACCTTAATTCGAACACTTCGGTTCCTAGTAATCGAAATCGAATTTTCTTTTTGAATCTTTCTATCTTTATAGTTGGATTCTTGATAACGTTTAAAGTACCAAATGAAATCCACGGAATGGATTCCTAGTGTGCTTTAAATGCATGTACGCAATTTACAAGACAAATTAACGAACAATTTTGTGGTTATGTGATATGTGTTTATGTGTTCTCCTCTATGATTTTGTGTGATCCGATTTTCAAATCCTCATAGAATCTTTCATATTTTCATATGAGAGATTCATAGTAGGATATTCAAAAGGTACTACCTTAAATCCTTATGGGCTTCTACCTGGTAGTTAAGACCCTTGGGTTATATAGTACCACTCCGTGGTTCATAAGAGATCCTTTTAGTGGTCTAGTCTAAAAGATTGATTCACAATTTGGTTAAAGAACGACATCTAGTGATGTAGCTGGACAGACTCCTTGATAGTCTATTTAGATCATTTATTGATTTAATTAAAAGGACTCTATGGCGGTCTAGTCATACTCATCACAGGATTGTTCATCTGGTTTTACCCGACACATTATAAAATAGACTGTGTGAACTGTGCAAGGAATTGTCTAATTATGGACGCGTACATAATTATGAAATTTAGTGCACAGAAACCCAGTAGGATTTATTATGTGTAAGAACCGATAGTGACAACAATAACAAAATGAGAACGATGTAATGGAGGTATGGTGGACGCACCAATGACGCTTCATATACTTGTATATAAGTATCCCTCTTACATTGCAAACATGATGTTATTAAAGTTACTAGAAGTTCAGAACCCTAACCAATGTTGTTTGATCTTTTCAACTTCATATTTTCAAGCTCTCACAAGTTTCCTCTAAATAAATTTCGGGACGAAATTTCCTAAAGTAGGGGAGACTGTAACACCTGTGCCTCCACGGCCATCAAACAAATACCAAACCAATGAAATATTATATTTCATACTTGGGATTTGTAAAAATATGTGTATCATTTGCACATATCAATTCTCGTTCAATTTCAAACTCTAAATCGCTTTCTGGAAGGTTATACGCGCACCGATGCGTAAATATAACCAGTTTAATGCAACGAACACTCCGGAATAGTAAAATAGGCTTAACATACCTTAAATAACCTTTACATAACTTAGAAATAAGTTTTGAAGGCTTTGGTATGGCAAAATCAAGTTAAATCGCTTACAGGGACTAAAGTTGACAAACTACGAAAGTATGCCAATTTGAACTGTAACGGACATTCCGAAACATGACCATAAGTTAAACATACCATAAATATCCTTTACATAGCTTAGAAATAGGCTTTGAGGTGTTCGGTGTGCTAAAATAAACTTTTGGGTCATTCAGGGACTAAAAGTGTCAAAAAGTGCACAAGTTTGCATTTTCGCGCATAACTTACGTTCTGAATACATCCGGACATCCAAAAATTTATGTAAGCATGACTATATTATGCTTTAGTGTTTGGCTTGCAAAAAATCCATTCGTTGCGTCATTTGGATCGTTTTTCGCGCTTATGCGCATTCCGTCGTAATTAAGCGAACATCGCGTTCATACGACCAAACGAACCAACACCCGGCATATTTTTGAGCATGTTTCATGTCCAAAATGTTTAGGCATCATTTTAGGGCCTTAAATTTGGCTTTACGGGCCTTGGAAGTGTCGGAAATGGCCTTAAACACGTGCAGGGACTGAAACTGTAATTTCTGAAACTTTGTTCTGATCTGTGACTCCTAGGCGGCCCGCCTCAAGATCTTAACATCCTCAGGCGGCCCGCGTCAGACCTTCTGACCAGATTAAATGTTTCTAACAGCAGATTGCAGCTGTTTGATCCACCACCACACATTCTCATTTGTCTAGTCAGCTGATAAGAACCATTTTCTAGTCACCATAAGGTTCCAACACTTGTACGGTTACGATTAAGGCACGTTTTCCATGAAACGATCTTAACGGAGGACCGAATACTATAAATACCCCACCCCCCATGCTTCAAAATTACAAGAACTTTGATTTGAGAAACTCTAAGTTGAAACTATTGTTTCATACCTGAGATTTTTGAATCGAAGTTAGCATTCGGGGACCCTTCGTAAGTATTCTTTCGTTCTTTTATTGCTTTTCGAGTCTTTCGTGTCTGAAAGTCAAACTTTGTTTGACTTTCTACATTGACCAGTTATGGTCAATGCGAAGTTCGTTTGAACTTCGCAACGTGAGTGTAATCACGTTGGTTATAGTCCCTTGGGACTATGCCTACTGATTACCACGTTGTCTAGGGTCGTAGGGTAAGCGATCTGATAAATCGCTTATACCTCGAACTCGACCCATTTGGTCAATCATTAGGATCCGACCAAATACATTAGGTGACCATAGTAGGTAGGGAATAACCTTCCGAGGTTATACCCTATGGTCACGTCGTTTGAGTAGTTGTATGATAGGTAGTTTATATGCCTTAGGTAAATTACCAGAATACCCTTTTCATGTATAATTGGTAATTAAGCATATGTAACCTAAACTTTTGTCACATAACTGATTATGTAACATGTTTAGGCATATAACACTTGTCATAGGACTAGTTAGGCGATCCGAACGCGTTTCACGCGAACGACGCGTTAAAGTAGCATAAGCTACCTAAACGGGTCGTAAGCACTTAGGTTTGGTTTCATTGTAGTATGTAGGCCTTGTTAAACCATACCATATGAGTTCCAATACTCATTTGGTTTACCAAGCCTCATCCTATCCGATCTCCCGATTTAGGTCCGGTTTATTTATATGGTTTTAGACTGCCGATTGATTCCGTGCTCCCTCTAGCTTTGCTTGGTTGTTGTTCAAGATCTCTAAGCATTCTCAGGCGAGTACATTATTCCCCTATTTTACTGCTTTCAATTGTTTTGGGGTGACTCATATGTGCTAAATGTTTTCGATGTTATAACAATGGTTTCAAAAACAATTAAGACGATTTATACAAAACTAATAACGATTTCAAAAAGTGAACAAACTTGTTGGTTGTAGTTACATAACAAATGACATTCATTAGCAATGATCAAGCCGACCAGTATTAGGTTATGGTACCATAGGATCTGACAAATCCCGTTATTTACTACACCCGTAGTTATGTGTGGGTGTTGTGGGTAGCGACTGAATCTGTAATTGTTAATTTACTCTTTGGTAAGGGTTTATTAATGCGAGTTGTTAATCTATCCTTTGGTAAGGGTTTACTAATGCGAATTGTTAATCTATCCTTTGGTAAGGGTTTATTAATGCGAGTCAAGAAGGTTTGAATGTTATTAGCGAGACAACCATTTAAGTAGTTTCACGACCTAAAACGAATTTAACGATTGGGTAAACGATTGGTTTTCACACGATGTTTTAACGATTGGGTAAACGATTGGCTTCAAAGCGACATACGGTTGGGTTTTGGTTACATATTACATGATTTACATTGGGCATGAACATTACTTTGGTGGTTTGGTTTGATTAAGTGATTAAGTAACAATGCGTGTGGAATATGATACAAGCATGGTGGATACGCCGCTGGTACTTCCTATATATAAGTGTTTGTATGGTATTACATATTGTAGCGTTATTTGAATCATTTCAGTTTGAGACATAGAACATTTTATACAAGTAACATACTTTTCACAAGACATTTATTTACAAACAACTTATCTTATACAAACTCATTTTACATGGTTATTCATTTAATCATGCATTATTCTCTTATTTATACATATCACCTAAACTTATTATTTTTCAAATGATTTACAAAGACAAAGCAAATTACAAGGTTCATGACTAAACATTTTCTTAAACAGAAGTCATGAATCTTATTTTCACAAAACCTATGTACTCGCCAGCATTTCTTTGCTGACCTCGTTTTCACATATGTTTCAGGTATTGTTGGATGATATCGATTGATAAGATGAATGCTCACATAGGACTGGACAAGGCCTTAGTGACTCAATAACAATGATAGACTATGTTTAAATAGTGTATTTAGATTTCAAGACGATGTAATTATTCAATGTTTAATAAAACGAAACACTCTTTGGTATCCATGGTTATGAAACATTAATTATGTTACAACACGCCTCGATGTTTCCGCCGCAATTTGTTGTTTTACGCGGTCGGGGTGTGACAGAACCAAAATGGCATAACCAAAAACTCATAATGCCCATACCACATTCGAAAAGCCGTTTTAGGAACATCCTCCTCTCGAACTCTCATCTGATGATAGCCCGACCTTAAATCGATCTTCGAGTAAAAACTTGACCCATGCAACTGGTCAAACAAGTCGTCAATACGCGGTAAAGGGTAGCGGTTCTTGACTGTCACCTTGTTGAGTTCTCTATAATCTATACACATATGAAAAGACCCGTTTTTCTTCTTCACAAACAAAACTAGGGCTCCCCAAGGCGAAGAACTAGGTCAGATAAAACCCCTATCCAATAGTTCTTGAAGTTGGTTTGACAGCTCTTGCAACTCTCCTGGTGCAAGACGGTAAGGAGCACGGGCAATCGGAGCTGCTCCTGGCAAGAGGTCAATTTGAAATTCCACCTGGCGACGCGGAGGTAAACCAGGTAACTCTTTAGGAAACACATCAGAAAACTCACGAACAACTGGAAGGTCCTCGATCTTCCTTTCTTCAGGTTGCGAATCGCACGATTTTCTCCTTACAGAGAATTTCCGCTTGATGCTTGGACAACCAGTCCATGCCAATGACCACATCAAAACTTCCAAGAGTAATGGGGAGTAGGTCAACGTCGAACACTTGACCCATGAGATTAAGTTTACAGCCAAACAGAACATGAGAAGCTTCAATCGATTTACCATCAGCTAATTCTACTACATGCTTATTTACAAGAGGTGTGGGAGTCAACCCTAACTGACGAATGAATCCCAAAGACACATAACTCCAATCGGCACCAGATTCGAATAAAACAGAAGCAAAAAGATCGTTCACAGAGAACGTACCGGTCACAACATTGCCATCATTGTGAGCTTCCCCAGCGCCAATAGTAAATACTCTTCCACGTGCCCCGTTCCCACTATTGTTCCCATTGTTGTTATTCCCAGTATTGTTGTTGTTGCCAGCATTCTGGTTAAGCTGAGGGCAATCCCGCTTAAAGTGACCCTCGTCTCCACACTGAAAACAGCCCTTGCGGTTTCCCTGATTCTGTTGAGGCTGCTGCCTCTTATGTTGTTGTGGCTGCTGCGGCTATTTTGGGAGCCAGACCCTACAATCTTTAGCCATGTGACCCACCTTGTTGCACCTGTGACATACCCGGGTGCACGGCCCACGATGGTGGAACATACACTTATTACACTTTGGTAGCTTTCCCGTGTAGGAACCTGATTTGAATTGTTGCTCTGATTCTGATTCATAGAAAATGACTGGCTAAAACTGCGGTTGATACTGTTGTCGGGCCTTTTCTGAGATTGACTGGCACTGGTTGCTTTGTCAGCATCGTTCCATTTATGCTTGTTATCACTAGAAGGTGTGGTAGCTGTAGCAGCAGAGGTAGTAGCAGAAACACGTGGCGGCAATGAGCCATGTTCGACCTCTTGATTAATAATCTTGTGTGCTAAACGAATGATCTGAGGTAGATTGTTAAGATTTGCAGCAGTGACATAACTCTTCACCTGTGGGGCCAATCCATTGATGTATAGCTCGATTCTTCGGTGTGGGGGTTGTGATAAGTTCGGGCACATAATAGCTAACTCATGGGACCATTTCGTGTATGCCTCAATCTCATACCCCACCATCTTCAGATCATAGAATTCGTTCTCAAGTTTCTGAATCTCATCACGAGGACAATACTCCCCCCTCATCAACTCCTTAAAATCGTCCCAAGTAGTGGCCTTCACCATGTCGATACCCAACATCTGGACCTGGGCATTCCACCATGTCAAGGCACCATCCTGGAGTGTGCCTGAAGCATACTTCACTCTGTCCCCGACAGGACAGTTACACATTGCAAACACTGATTCAGCTTTCTCAAACCAACGCAGGAGTCCCACGGCCCCTTCAGTCCCACTGAAGGTCTGTGGCTTACAATCCATGAACGCCTTGAACGTACAAGCAGGTGGATTGTTTTGATTCTGATTCACTTGCTGGCCTAATAAACGAAAGAGAAAGATACAGTACACGGGTGAGAGTTGGGTACACGACAAAAGAATAAGGAATATTTGGCAAAATTCGTACCAGCTTGATAGGCTGCCAGAGCCTCAGCCACACGAGTGTTAATCAGGTCAGTCAACTCAGCCTGAGTCATGGAAATGTGACCACGTCCGTGACCTCGTCCGCTCATGATTCTATATAGGAAAAAGGGAAGTGATTAAGGGTCGAGATAAAGTAAGAGTCAAACCTCACGTTGACATCTACAAACTACAAAGTTTACACCAAATAATAGGGCAGAACCCTTCTCACACTCGCTGGGACTCACATGCACCTCACGTTATTATTATGTGTGCACCCATAATAATAAGGCAATTTGCATGCTTATCTCAATGCCTCTTAACTTGCGCTAAAAGTTTCCCCCACATTCAAATAGTAAAATGAAAGGCATTACAGGATTAATAATCACAAGAGTCGAAGGGTAGTGCCACGCTATCTAGCTCCACTAAGACATGCAGCACAGGTAATCACATCAAGGTATCAAATATGTTGTTTCATACAAGTCGTGTGTGTGTAACTACTAAGAAAGTAATGCACAAAGTAAACAGAAGACGAACCTTGCAATCTGGAGTTGAGTGTCATGGTCGATTTTCGAAGTTGTTCGGTTATAGCCCGGTTTTATAAAAACGTTTTAAAACCTAGTTCACTATAACCAGTGGCTATCATACCAAACTGTCACACCCCCAAAATACCACATGCAGTAACCCCCGCTAGGCGTGTGACGTACCTGGATCTAGCCGCCAATCACATTGAACTAACCATAATATGTTTATCAAAGTTCCATTCATTAAATAAAACATTCATAGAATATAATCCAAGTTAAATAGTGACAGCGGAAGCAAATAACAATTCATTGTTTAAATGTTTCAAAACCCAATGTATATGAATTCAGTAAACAAGACACGCATAGCCAAGCACTGCGACCCATGACCACTCCAGCCATCTAGATAGCAAGTTCCCATCCAAAGTACCTAACGACCTTCTAGCATGCAACAAGTGTATCAGACAACGCTGATGAGTTCATAGTTTTACGAAAACGTTGGTTACCAAGTGTTTAGTTTAATCCATTGAATTTATTGTTGATAATACCCCGAATACAAGACGGCTCCAGATTATTTTTCCCTTTCTCCAATGCTCCTAACAAAGCATTGGTCATGACTAGGTCATTAGTTCACACCCGTCCTCTCAGGTACGGGGTGAGGGTGCCAAACCAAAGTAGCGCTACCAACTAATACGCCGTTACCTCTCTGGTAACAAACAACAAGGATGGACTTTAATGGTGATAGGATGAGTATATTATCCAACATTCTAGATTTACCAAAAAGACGTATTCCTCTCAGGAATACCCACGATTTACCCAAAACCTATCCCTCTCAGAGATACCCACTGACTGTCCCAACCACCGGGACACATTCTCTAGAGGAATGAACTCACCTTTGATTTGCTCGGTATGTTTTAATTACCCGTCCAGTTGGTCTACCCAAACCCTACCGTGGTTACCAAACAATATCAGTCTCATAGTCATTCAAATCACATGTTTTGCACACAGTAAGTCATGTATGGTTACACAGTCGCATCTAACAATAAGATCACATACCGAAATATCGAACTAGTCCACATTCCATACACATGTCTCTTAACGTTAAACATTATAGTTATCATGCAACTACCGTATTGTATAAACAAAATACTCATCAATGCATACATTCAATTTGTCGACTGATCCCATCTGTCCACTCCTACAGCGAACAACCCAAGCAAAATATCCTATGTTTCGTCGAGTCCATGTGTGGCGAAAGTCCACAAGTTTCGTCGAGTTCTATGTGTGGCGAAACATAATATGTTTTGTCGCCCCTCATCAGTTGATGAAACAGATCCACATGGTTACAGTTTCATCGGACAGTTTCATTGGACATAAACAAGTAGCATTCACATGATCACTCTTTAATCTATCATGCCATTGTTTCATCGTACAGACTTGACGGATATTACCGAAACCCTATAATCGTTTCACATCAACGGCATATTACCGAAACCCCAATTATGACGATCGTGACCCGGTTAACAGTTAAATCCGAACACACAATTTCATCGTACACAATCACGCAGATCTAATTATTACTTATCTCACAATCATCATCTAAAATCAAATAATGCATCAGTTTATCACGAATTCAGGATTTCATATATACAATCATCGCACTCATGATCATAGCAATCAAAACACCAAACATAGCAACCAGCCAAATGATTACAAAGTAACGGCCGAATTTGATGGGACACTTACCGAAATATCGAAGCACTAGATTGTTCGAAATGGAGGACTTCAAGGACCCAAGGTCGCCGTCGCACAGAGAGAGAGTTCTAGGGTTTTATGTGTTCTTACGTAACTGATCACAAGGGTTTATATATATACTTGAAGGATTTGGGCCACAAACCATACTGGGCCGAGGCCCTTAATGGTGAAACACCATCTATGGCGAAAGACCCCATCTTTTGTCATAAGGTGGTTGGCGAAATTCCCAGACTTTCGTCGAGATGGGTATGAGGTGAAACATATTAACAACCTTAGTTAAACTATACTTAATTATAATAAACACCACACAAATAACAATCACCAATACACGCAAACATTAATCATTCAGATAATGTACAGACACCACGTAAACCAATTTGTAAAACAAGATTGCGAGATCAATAATATGTAAACGGAAAGACCTTGAAATCTCGGGTTGTCACAACTTTCATGGTAACGTCAGCCGAAGATGCTCAGTGGTTAGGTTGTACTATAAATAGAACAGTAACCTGTACTGTTCTATTAGCTCTTTTCTTCTAAGTCATTCTGTACGAACAATTACTGAGCTCAGGATGAGGGGGAGTATTGTGCATGCATGCATTTGTATTGTTTATTGTAATCAAATACAATCATTCGATTCAATGTTAAACTTGTGTGCTTAAACTTTTTTTCCATTGATTGTGTTATAAAAGTTTATTGCATTATTCCGCTGCAGTTCATCTATGTTTCATCTTCACTTTAATTAAACAAACACAATCTAAGAAACTCAGATCCTAACAGCTGTCGTATACTCTTCGAACATATTACAATCGTCCGTTGACAAGGCCATAGTTAAAGCTGCGTGAGCTCAGTGATCATGCTGAATCTTTGTATTTGTCTTCTACACTCTCATTGGCGGCGGATCATTGTTCACTACTCTCATGTCATCTCGAACAGTCATGGGGACGTGGGGTCCAACAGTGACCGAAATCCATTGATTGTAGTCTGTGTATTCAAAGAATGACTTGATACGGTTTTTCCAACTCCCAAAATCGGTTGATCCCTTCAATTTCGGTGGTCGTGTTGCAGTTCCGATCTCTAATTCGGCTTATGCAATCGGATTCAGTTGATTTAGTGACATTTTCGTTTGATTTTAAGTTCAACTTCCTGATCAGAAGTTAAATACGCTGGATTTTAGTGTTTATGGTTCAATTACGCCGAGAATGAAAAAAATACGCTGGCAACTTGAGAGATCATTAAGCAAATACGCTAAGATGGTCAATTACGCTGATGATTCTTGAAATCTTGGACCGGTGAAAATAGCTAAATCCGCTGACACAAACAAAACACATATGAATTTGGCTAAGAACGCCGATCACCGTGACAAAATCGTTAGGGATCTTTATCACTGACTTCAAAGTCGCCTTCCATTAAATACGCTGACACTATGTCACCTAGAATTAACAACTACACTGATATATTACCGGCGTATTTGTTAATTACGCGATCTTCAAGTTAAATACGCCATATTCAAAATTATCTACACTGACTTCAAGTTTAAATACGCCAAAAAGGGTTTAAACACGAACAAAAACCCTCTAATCACTCAAAAACAACCCAAAATCCATGTTTCTTTGTACCAAAATGACCCAAATGTTCACCAAAACACTGATTAACAACAACCTAACGATTAATCACACCAGATCAAGCCATTTTAAGTTCAAAAATTTGAAAACCCTTGAAATTTTGAAAACTTTTGAAAAACCTTCAAAACTCGATGAATCTTAACAAAAACTCAAACAATCAAGAGCACTAAGGCTCTGATACCAAATTGTGAGTCCCAAACAAGATCCGGATCACAGTGGTTTGATTGCTAAGACCCAAACACCTATTGATTAGGTGTTTGAATGAGTGAAAGTTAAGAAAATCAAAAGATGAAGATGAAGATTCTTGTATGGATCAAACAACAAGTGTTGTTTTTGTAATCCCAACTGATATAAACAATAATAGCACCTGGATATTCGGATTTAGCTCAACAAACAAAATCACAACACAAGAGATTTCACCAAGAACTAGTCCAAGAACCTTGGGCTAGGGTTTTCATTGCAAGAACTATATATAGGCCAACACTGACTGTCTAGCGTATTTATAAATACGCCAGACAACTAAATACGTCGTGTTTGGCATAAAACTTACAAACAATTACAATTTGACCCCTGAACTTTCTAGAACATTATAAACTATAACTAAACAATGCAAAACCTAATAAAACCAAGTACCAACGATCTCAAAAGCTCTAACATCAATCTCGAACCGTATAATAATAGCAAATGCTCTGATACCAATTGTAGGTCCCTATCACGTGGATCGTAACGAGATTAACAATCAATCAAGGGCGCGTAATCCCTTTGACGGATCAAACAAAACACAGAAACAAGAAAGATGAAGAACACAAGGCAAAATACCTTCAATCTGATCTTCTATGATTATCAAACACAAAGTTTATAATCATTCAAGATCACACGAGATCTCTCAGCCACTCTCTATAGATCTCTCACTTAGTCTCACAACGATTCTCTGTTTCACTTAAACTCTCTGACCATCATCTCCTCAAACCCTAATGCACAAAATGTTTATATACTCCATGTTTGCATACTGGGCTTTAGATGACCATTCTCTAAGCCCATTACAATAACAAACTTACTAACCAATAATGCTAAGCCTAATACAAAATATCCAAAGACTAAATACTTAAACTATTAAGTTGTTGTCACAGAATATGCACCAACATTATTGTTTCTCCAACTCTAATTATAATAATTATTATTATTAATATTATTATTAAATGCATTAGTTGGACCCCGGTTCTAACCCCCTATGAACTCTACGTGTTCTTGATCTAGCAACGGGCACTATATGGTCCCATGACCACCCCCGACATACCTCGCACTTATCTACCGTGGATTTAATTTCTTTAATCTTTTGGTGCCAAAAACTTGATGTGCTAACTGCTAAAAGTAGTCTAGTATTTATCAACTTAATTACCCTAATCTAGACACTAAGTTAAACTATATACTCTCTAATACCAAACTAAACTACTAACCGGCAAGTGAACCGATCAACTCTAGTAAAGCTAAGTAAGTCCGGAAATCGAACCCATGAGACTCTTTTGATTACGTAAACTTGAATCACTAGACTTAATGACTGACACAACTAAATTGTTTTTATATTTTGAGTGGGGGGTTTTCTAATATCTTAAAATTGCAACTAACTAAAGACTAACTAAGATGAACAAAAACACGAACGAAGATTGGGATTAATTCAAGTGATGATAATAGCACTACCTTAGTCCGAATCCTGCAAGATATTGATTGGTTACTAATGTAACATATGTACTTGTAATCATTGTAAACAGTTCAGTTATCAATAAAACAATGTTATTTGATCCCAATGTTTGTTTGGTTGTGTTTTACATTTTTCATGTTTTGACTTTTATTCAATTTCAAACTCTATATCGCTTTCTGGAGAGTTATACGCAAACTGGTGCGTAAACGTAATCATTTTAATGCAACAAATACTCCGGAACATCAACATATACTTAACATATCTTAAATAACCTTCACATAACTTAGAAATAAGTTTTGAAGGCTTTGGTATGTCAAAAACAAGTTAATTCGCCTACAGGGACTAAATTTGACAAACTGCGAAAGTATGCCAATTTGAACTGTAACGAACATTTCGGAACATGACCATAAGTTAAACACACCTTAAATATCCTTTATATATCTTAGAAATAGGCTTTGAGGGGTTCGGTGTGCTAAAATAAACTTTTGGCTCATTCAGGGACTAAAAGCGTCAAAAAGTGCACAAGTTTGCACTTTCGCGCATAACTTACGTTCTGAATACATCCGGACATCCAAAAATTTATGTAAGCACTAAAACATTTTATTTTAGTGTTTGGCATAAGAAAAATCCATTCGCCGCGTCATTTGGATCGTTTTTCGCGCTCATGCGCATTCCGTCGTAATTAACCGAACATCGCGATCGTACGGCCAAACGAACCGACATCCGAGATATTTTTTAGCACATTTTAAGTTCCCTATACTTTAACTTCATTTTAGATCTTTGAAATGGAGTTAACGGGCCTTAAACGTGTCGGAAATAGCTCAAAACACTAACAGGGACCAAATCTGCCATTCTGCCAAAGTTGGTCCTTGCGCACCTCAACACTGGGAGTGTTACGGTGCGCAAGCAGTCCCCATATCAGCAGAAACTTCAGAAACATTGCATCTGGTCCTATCCACTCTTGCACATGGTATTGGGCAATACTAGGGGCTCACATGGTATTGTAAAACCACTATCTTGAGGTGTATGGCCAAGATCAAAGCACGGTTTCCAAGAAACGATCTTAACGGCTCACCGAAAACTATAAATACCCCCTCCCATGCCATTGCAAAACCCATAAGAATTTTGATTTGAGAAGCTCTAAGTTGGAACCATTGTTTCATACCTGAGCTACTTGGATCGAAATTAGCATTCGGGGACCCTTTGTAAGTGTTCCTTCGTTCTTTTATTGCTTTTCGAGTCCGAAAGTCAAACTTTGTTTGACTTTCTGCATTGACCAGCTTATGGTCAATGCGAAGTTCGTTTGAACTTCGCAACGTGATTGTAATCACGATGGTTATAGACCCTTGGGACTATGCCTACTGATTACCACGTTGTCTAGGGTCGTAAGGGTAAGCGATCTAATAAATCGCTTATACCTTCGAACCCGACCCATTTGGTAGATCATTAGGATCCGACCAAATACTTTAGGTGACCATAGTATATAGGGAATAACCTTCCGAGGTTATACCTTATGGTCGCTTCGTTAAGTAGTTGTATGATAGGTAGTTTATATGCCTTAGGTAAATTACCAAAATACCCTTTTCATGTGTAATTGGTAATTAAGCATATGTAACCTAAAATTTCGTCACTTAACTGATTATGTTACATAATTAAACATTTTAGGCATACAATACTTGTCATAGGACTAGTTAGGCGAACACGTTTCACGCGAACGACGCGTTAAAGTAGCATAAGCTACCTAAACGGGTCGTAATGGGTCGTAAGCACTTATGTTAGGTTTCAATTAGTATGTAGGCTTTGTTAAACCATATTACACGAGTTTCCATACTCTTTTGGTTTACGAACCCTCATTCTATCTAAATCCTCCGATTTAGGTCCGGTTTATTAACATAGTTACCTATATTAGGTGCCGTTTGATTCCGTGATCTCTAACTTTGCTTGGTGGTTATCTTAGGACTTCTGAGCAATCTCAAGTGAGTACATAGACCCCTCTTTTACTATTTTCCAAACTGTTTTGGGGTGAAACACATGTGCCTACTTGTTACTTTCGTGCTTTCCTGCTTTCACATCATATACTTGCTATGTAAATTAGTACATTTATAGTACATGATTTCATTGTGTTCATGCTATGTATGTCCATTGTGTGCATACTTAGTACATTGTTTTACATTACATTTCATGCTATGTATGTCCATTGTGTGCATACTTAGTACATTGTTTCACATTACATTTCATGCTATGTATGCCCATTGTGTGCATACTTAGTACAGTTGTTTTCATCACATGCTTACATTTTGGTATGACATTTGGGTTGTTTACAATGGAACAATACATTCATTAACATTAGCTACGTCGTTCGTTAGTAGGTAGTGGTACCATAGGAATTGACAACTCCCGTTCCTGAAATCCTGGGTTTGTTTGGATTGGAAGGAATGACCGAATTCGATACACATAACTTAGATAAACCTTTAATTTGTTTAAGGGTTTATCGCCACAGTCTCAAGGCTTGGATGTATGCATTTTCACAATACCGCATAAATGTTTGTATCAGTATAGCATGCATTTGTTCCACAAAACATAACTTTGATTTAAACCATGTTTTACTTCAATACCTTGTTTTGTGCATTTCATATATGGTTTAGTTGATATATTTCACTTACCATACATAATATTTTTGGGTACACATTACATGATCTACATTAAATATAAACATTTTGACATTGATATACACAATTAGTGGTTTACATTGGACATAGACATTTCGATTTGGTTTACACATTAACACATGACAATTCATTTATACATAAACAATTTACATTGGTGGTTGGTTTGAGTAAGTGATTTGAGTAACGAGGCGTGTGTAATATGATACAAGCATGGTGGATACGCCGCTGGTACTTCCTATAAACAAGTGTTTGTATGATATTACATGTCGTAGCGTTACTTAAATCATTTCAATATTTGACATATTACGTTTTACATAAACAACTTATTTTCACAAGACATTGATTTACAAAACAACTTATCTTATACAAACTCATTTCTCTTGGTTATTCATTTAACCTTACATTATTCTCTTATTTATACATATCATTGCTTTTTGAATGATTTACAAAACGAAACAACTTGCAAGGTTCATGATTGACTTTTGTTAAACAACTCTGTCTAAACTTAAAAGTCATGAATCCTATTTTCACACATCCTATGTATCTCACAGGCATTTTTATGCTGACGTACCTATTTTCACATGTGTTTTCAGGAGCTTTTGCGTAGGATGATGATCGTGACACTAGGGCGGACCTGTGCCTTAGAGAATAAAAATGAAGATAGACTAGTTTAATTATGTCATGAACTCTTTGATTCCTGTTTAAGACAATGTAACACTCTTGTTTAATAAATAAAATATAACTTTGTATGCCATGGTTGTGAAACAATAATTCTGTTACAACACTCCCCGACGTTTTCCGCCACGTTTTGTATGTTATACGTGGTCTGGGTGTTACAGAAGAGTTGGTATCAGAGCCAATGGTTATAGGGAATTAGGTTATTAGAAATTCTTTGATCTAGACTATAACTTTTCTAGGACCCTAACACAAATTATCTTGTGTTTAGATCTTAAAACATGCATATCACCTATCCTTAGGTGATTATCAAAACAAAAACCAAATTTTCCGAAACAATTTTTGAAAAACAATCATCTATTTTTGGATGATTTATTACAAGGTTTTGAACCCTCTATTGTAAGGTTTTGAACCCTCTGTTATAAGGTTTTGAACCCCTTTGAGTTTTCAAAATCTCGTCAAGGTTTTGGGTTTTAAATAATGTGGACACGTGCAAACTGGAAGGGTGAATGCCTGTACCTTGGGTTTTTTGTCTAAGGCTAGAGTGTTCGTATAAATCCACATAATCGGACCAGTCACTCTTACCTGGGAACTCTTGGGGTGAGTGTTCACTTATAGGCGAGCATGTCTTCGCGATACATTATTTTTGACCCATTTACCTTGATTAGTCACTGTGTGTTGTTTGTTTGCCTTATGGTAACAAACAAATGACCACCATCTTTGCTGTTGTCAATTTTTGTTTCATCTCATTCTTTTCACCCAATCATCTCACTCGTTTCCTTTCATGTTTTCCTCTTTTAGAATGCCTCCTCGACGCGAAAACCAGATAGCAACTGCCGAACTGGCAGAAATCATTGCGCAGCAGATGGCTGCTCAATTCCCAAACCTCTTTGCTCATTGGAACCAAGCCAACAACAACAACAATGCTCCATGCAAATACAAGGATTTTAACTCGGCTAAACCACTCAAGTTTAGTGGTTCTGAAGGAGCGACTGGGCTTCTTCAATGGTTCGAGAGCATTGAGAATACTTTCCGCCACGTGCAGTGTCCTGACAATAGCAAGGTCGAGTTTTCTTCGAGTGTGTTTCAGAAGAGGGCTCTCACATGGTGGAACGGGGTTATGAGAGACCGTGGTGCAGAAGTTGCTCTAGCACAGACATGGGCTGAACTTAGGGCCCTTATGATGAGGGAGTTCTGTCCTCGTCATGAATAGGGAGCGTTGGAGAGAGAGTTCGATGACTTGAAACAAGATAGTGGCGAGCACAGGGCATATACTGATAGATTGAGGAGTTAAGTCTGCTTTGCCCAACAATAGTTACCCCACTTGACAAGGCTATCGAAAGGTACATCGACGGCCTACCTGACTCAGTACAAGACATCATTACTGGTAGTAACCCTGCCACACTCCGTCAGGCTATCGAGTTAGCAGCGACATTGACTGAGTCACAGATTCGGAAGAATAAGTTACACAGGAAGGGTGACAAGGGCAAGAAACAATCGCCTGACAAAGAGGATAGCAAGAAAGGTCAAAACAAGAATGGAAAGAATCTTGGTTCTTCAAGAGGGTCAAGGAAGCGTAAGGCTTCCCAAAATTTTGTTGTCACTGCCCAAGCCAACCAGGCAGCTCCCAACCAACCCGCACAGCCTCCAGCGAAGAAGCCCTATTCAGGGAATGCACCTTTGTGCAATAGATGCAACAGTCACCATCAGCCGCAACATCCGTGTCGTTTCTGTAATAACTGTGGGAAGTCAGGTCATCTTGCCAATGTTTGTCGGTTTGCTCAGAATCAGGCAGTCCAGAACTCGGCTCAACAAGTTGCTCAGCCTCCTGCTCAGCAACAGGGTCAAGCTGCACGACCACACTACCCACCAGGTGCTTGTTATAACTGTGGGGATCTGACCCACTACCGTAATCAATGTCCAAGATTGGTGAATGCGAATCCAGCTCAGGCTCCGGCTCGAGGTCGAGTCTTCAACATGAATGCCCAAGAGGCACAGGCGGACAATAACGTGGTGAACGGTACGTTCTTTATTAATAATCAGCCTGCATCTGTTCTTTTTGATTCGGGTGCCGACAAGAGTTTTGTGTCATTGTCTTTTGAGCCAATGCTTCGCGTGTCTAGAACGAAATTAGGTAAACCTTTGACAGTAGAGGTTGTTAGTGATGAACCCATTATTCTTGATTCTGTTCTTCGCAACTGCCAGTTGAACCTTAACGATCATCTTTTTCCTATCGACCTCACGCCAATGCAACTTGGAAGCTTCGACGTTATAGTGGGTATGGATTGGTTATCCAAGCATCACGCAAAGGTAGTTTGTTTCGAGAAGATCGTTCGTGTGCCGCTTCCGACAGGTGAGATCCTACAGGTTCATGGTGAGAAACCTTCTGGTGGTCTCAAACTCATGTCTTGTTTTAAAGCTCGGAAGTATCTGCGAAAGAATTATGTGGCCTTCTTAGCACATGTTATAGCAGATAAAGGCAAGGGTAAGTCCATTTCAGATATTCCTGTCGTTCGGGATTATTCTGAAGTATTCCCTGAAGATTTACCTGGTCTACCTCCAGCACGCCAAGTCGAGTTTCGCATTGATCTCGTACCTGGTGCAAATCCCATTGCCAGAGCTCCATATCGTCTTGCACCGTCTGAGATGCAAGAGTTAGCTAAACAGCTTCAGGAGCTCTCTGACAAAGGTTTTATCCGTCCTAGCTTTTCACCTTGGGGTGCTCCCGTTCTTTTTGTCAAGAAGAAGGATGGATCGTTTAGGATGTGTACCGATTACTGTGAGCTTAACAAGCTTACCATCAAGAATCGATATCCCCTACCTCGCATCGATGATCTCTTTGATCAGTTACAAGGCGCTTCTTATTTTTCGAAGATTGATCTGCGTTCCGGGTATCATCAACTTCGTGTGCATGAAGAAGATATTCCCAAGACAGCTTTTCGCACTCATTATGGGCATTATGAATTCACAGTCATGCCATTTGGTTTGACTAATGCTCCTGCTGTTTTCATGGACTTAATGAATAGGGTCTGCAAGCCTTATTTGGATCAGTTCGTCATTGTTTTTATTGACGACATCTTGATATACTCTAAGACGCGAGCTGATCACGAGCAACATCTTCGGCTTACTCTGGAACTCCTAAAGAAAGAGCAACTTTTCGCCAAATTCTCCAAGTGAGAATTTTGGCTTAAAGAAGTTCACTTCTTAGGACATATTATCAACGAACAAGGTATTCATGTAGATCCCTCCAAGATCAGTGCGATTAAGGATTGGGATACGCCAACTACTCCTACTGAGGTTCATTCTTTTCTTGGTCTAGCGGGTTATTATCGCCGCTTCATAGAAAACTTCTCGAAGATTGCAGTTCCTCTAACTGCTCTAACTCAGAAGAACAAACCCTTTGATTGGGGATTCAAACAAGAGGAAGCTTTTCAAAACTTGAAGCAGAAGCTTTGCGATGCGCCTGTTCTATCATTGCCTGAGGGTGATGATGATTTTGTCGTATATTGTGATGCATCGAAACTGGGTCTTGGCTGTGTTCTAATGCAAAGGAACAAAGTCATAGCATATGCATCGAGGCAGTTGAAGATACATGAGAAAAACTACACCACTCATGATCTTGAGTTAGGTGCAGTTGTCTTCACTCTTAAGATCTGGAGACACTATTTGTACGGTACAAAATGTGTGGTTTTCACTGACCACAGAAGTCTTCAACATATCTTCAATCAGAAAGAACTCAACATGAGGCAACGACGTTAGGTTGAGCTACTAAACGACTATGACTGCGAAATTCGCTACCATCCTGGTAAGGCGAATGTCGTAGCCGATGCATTGAGTCGTAAGGAACGTACTAAGCTTCATTGTGTACGTGTTCAATCTGTTATTCAAGCTCGATCTGATATCCAAGCACGCATTTCTCAGGCTCAACAATCTTGTGTTTCACAAGGTTTGATGGATAAGGAATTTCCCTATCACATAACACCTGATCTAGAACTGAAGGACAATGGATCGTATTACTTCATGGACCGTTTGTGGGTCCCAAGCCAAGATAACCTCGGCACCTTGCTTATGGATGAAGCCCATAAGTCGCGTTATTCTGTTCATCCTGGCTCAGATAAGATGTATAAGGATCTTCGTATTCACTATTGGTGGCCTGGTATGAAGAAAGACATTGCCTTATATGTATCAAAATGCCTTACTTGTCTTAAGGTTAAGGCTGAACATCAGCGTCCTTCTAGTTTATTGGTGCAACCAGAGATCCCAGTTTGGAAATGGGAAAACATTACTATGGATCTCGTTACTAAACTTCCACACACAAAGAAAGGTCATGATGCCATCTGGGTAGTCGTTGATCGTCTTACTAAGTCAGCACATTTCTTGCCAATCCGTGAGGACTTTCCTGCTGACAGACTTGCAAAAATCTATGTAGATGAAATTGTAGCTCGACATGGTGTTCCTTTGAACATCATTTCTGACAGAGATGCTCATTTCACTTCTCATTTTTGGAGAACCATGCAATCTGCTATGGGGACCCAACTTAATCTGAGCACGGCTTATCATCCACAAACGGATGGTCAATCTGAAAGAACAATCCAGACTCTGGAGGATATGCTTAGAGCTTGTGTGATCGACTTTGGTGGTAGTTGGGATTCACATCTTCCGTTAATTGAATTCTCCTACAACAACAGTTATCACACCAGCATCAAAATGGCTCCTTTCGAAGCTCTCTATGGTCGAAAATGTCGTTCACCAGTCTGCTGGAATGAGATCGGCGAGGCTCAGCTTACTGGACCTGCCCTCATTTTAGAGACAACTGATAAGGTCAAGAAAGTTCGTGATAACCTTCAGACAGCTAGAAGCCGTCAAAAGAGTTACGCGGACCCAAAACGCAAGCCCTTGGAATTTCAAGTCGGTGATCGAGTATTACTTAAGGTCTCACCTTGGAAAGGTGTGATCAAATTTGGAAAGAAAGGAAAACTTGCACCTAGATACGTTGGACCATTCAAGATCGTCGAAAGAATCGGTAAGGTAGCCTACAGACTTGAGTTACCTCCTGAACTTGGAAATGTTCATCCAACTTTTCACGTGTCCAATCTCAAGAGGTGTTTAGCTGATGAGAACCTCCACATACGGCTTGACGAACTTCGTGTTGACAAAACACTGAAATTTGTTGAGAAGCCAGTGGAAATCATGGAACGTGAAGTCAAGTGGCTCAAACGCAAGCGCATTCCTTTGGTCAAAGTTCGCTGGGAAGCTAAACGTGGACCCGAGTTTACTTGGGAACGCGAAGATCAAATGAAGGCAAAATATCCGCATCTTTTCCCACGAGTTTCCTCTAAATAAATTTCGGGACGAAATTTCCACAAGTATGGGAGATTGTAACATCTGTACTTGTAATCATTGTGAATAGTTCAGTTATCAATAAAACAATGTTATTTGATCCCAATGTTTGTTTGGTTGTGTTTTACGTTTTTCATGTTTTGACTTTTATTCAATTTCAAACTCTATATCGCTTTCTGGAGAGTTATACGCAAACTGGTGCGTAAACGTAATTAGTTTAATGCAAAAAATACTCTGGAACATCAACATATACTTAACATACCATAAATAACCTTTACATAACTTAGAAATAAGTTTTGAAGGCTTTGGTATGTCAAAAACAAGTTAATTCGCCTACAGGGACTAAATTTGACAAACTGCGAAAGTATGCCAATTTGAACTGTAACGAACATTCTGGAACATGACCATAAGTTAAACACACCTTAAATATCCTTTATATAGCTTAGAAATAGGCTTTGAGGGGTTCGGTGTGCTAAAATAAACTTTTGGCTCCTTCAGGGACTAAAAGCGTCAAAAAGTGCACAAGTTTGCACTTTCGCGCATAACTTACGTTCTGAATACATCCGGACATCCAAAAATTTATGTAAGCACTAAAACATTTTATTTTAGTGTTTGGCATAAGAAAAATCCATTCGTCGCATCATTTGGATCGTTTTTCGCGCTCATGCGCATTCCGTCGTAATTAACCGAACATCGCGATCGTACGGCCAAACGAACCGACATCCGAGATATTTTTGAGCACATTTTAAGTTCCCTATACTTTAACTTCATTTTAGAGCTTTGAAATGGGGTTAACGGGCCTTAAACGTATCGGAAATAGCTCAAAACACTAACAGGGACCAAATCTGCCATTCTGCCAAAGTTGTTCCTTGCGCACCTCAACACTGGGAGTGTTACGGTGCGCAAGCAGTCCCCAAATTAGCAGAAACTTCAGAAACATTGCATCTGGTCCTATCCACTCTTGCACATGGTATTGGGCAATACTAGGGGCTCACATGGTATTGTAAAACCACTATCTTGAGGTGTATGGCCAAGATCAAAGCACGGTTTCCAAGAAACGATCTTAACGGCTCACCGAAAACTATAAATACCCCCCCCCCATGCCATTGCAAAACCCACAAGAATTTTGATTTGAGAAGCTCTAAGTTGGAACCATTGTTTCATACCTGAGCTACTTGGATCGAAATTAGCATTCGGGGACCCTTTGTAAGTGTTCCTTCGTTCTTTTATTGCTTTTCGAGTCCGGAAGTCAAACTTTGTTTGACTTTCTGCATTGACCAGCTTATGGTCAATGCGAAGTTCGTTTGAACTTCGCAACGTGATTGTAATCACGATGGTTATAGACCCTTGGGACTATGCCTACTGATTACCACGTTGTCTAGGGTCGTAAGGGTAAGCGATCTAATAAATCGCTTATACCTTCGAACCCGACCCATTTGGTAGATCATTAGGATCCGACCAAATACTTTAGGTGACCATAGTATATAGGGAATAACCTTCCGAGGTTATACCTTATGGTCGCTTCGTTAAGTAGTTGTATGATAGGTAGTTTATATGCCTTAGGTAAATTACCAAAATACCATTTTCATGTGTAATTGTTAATTAAGCATATGTAACCTTAACTTTCGTCACTTAACTGATTATGTTACATAATTAAACATTTTAGGCATATAATACTTGTCATAGGACTAGTTAGGCGAACGCGTTTCACGCGAACGACGCGTTAAAGTAGCATAAGCTACCTAAACGGGTCGTAATGGGTCGTAAGCACTTATGTTAGGTTTCAATTAGTATGTAGGCTTTGTTAAACCATATTACACGAGTTTCCATACTCGTTTGGTTTACGAACCCTCATTCTATCTAAATCCTCCGATTTAGGTCTGGTTTATTAACATAGTTACCTATATTAGGTGCCGTTTGATTCCGTGATCTCTAGCTTTGCTTGGTGGTTATCTTAGGACTTCTGAGCAATCTCAAGTGAGTACATAGACCCCTCTTTTACTGTTTTCCAAACTGTTTTGGGGTGAAACACATGTGCCTACTTGTTACTTTCGTGCTTTCCTGCTTTCACATCATATACTTGCTATGTTCATTAGTACATTTATAGTACATGATTTCATTGTGTTCATGCTATGTATGTCCATTGTGTGCATACTTAGTACATTGTTTTACATTACATTTCATGCTATGTATGTCCATTGTGTGCATACTTAGTACATTGTTTTACATTACATTTCATGCTATGTATGTCCATTGTGTGCATACTTAGTACATTGTTTCACATTACATTTCATGCTATGTATGCCCATTGTGTGCATACTTAGTACAGTTGTTTTCATCACATGCTTACATTTTGGTATGACATTTGGGTTGTTTACAATGGAACAATACATTCATTAACATTAGCTACGCCGTTCGTTAGTAGGTAGTGGTACCATAGGAATTGACAACTCCCGTTCCTGAAATCCTGGGTTTGTTTGGATTGGAAGGAATGACCGAATTCGATACACATAACTTAGATAAACCTTTAATTTGTTTAAGGGTTTATCGCCACAGTCTCAAGGCTTGGATGTATGCATTTTCACAATACCGCATAAATGTTTGTATCAGTATAGCATGCATTTGTTCCACAAAACATAACTTTGATTTAAACCATGTTTTACTTCAATACCTTGTTTTGTGCATTTCACATATGGTTTAGTTGATATATTTCACTTACCATACATAATATTTTTGGGTACACATTACATGATCTACATTAAATATAAACATTTTGACATTGATATACACAATTAGTGGTTTACATTGGACATAGACATTTCGATTTGGTTTACACATTAACACATGACAATTCATTTATACATAAACAATTTACATTGGTGGTTGGTTTGAGTAAGTGATTTGAGTAACGAGGCGTGTGTAATATGATACAAGCATGGTGGATACGCCGCTGGTACTTCCTATAAACAAGTGTTTGTATGATATTACATGTCGTAGCGTTACTTAAATCATTTCAATATTTGACATATTACGTTTTACATAAACAACTTATTTTCACAAGACATTGATTTACAAAACAACTTATCTTATACAAACTCATTTCTCTTGGTTATTCATTTAACCTTACATTATTCTCTTATTTATACATATCATTGCTTTTTGAATGATTTACAAAACGAAACAACTTGCAAGGTTCATGACTGACTTTTGTTAAACAACTCTGTCTAAACTTATAAGTCATGAATCCTATTTTCACAAATCCTATGTATCTCACAGGCATTTTTATGCTGACGTACCTATTTTCACATGTGTTTTCAGGAGCTTTTGCGTAGGATGATGATCGTGACACTAGGGCGGACCTGTGCCTTAGAGAATAAAAATGAAGATAGACTAGTTTAATTATGTCATGAACTCTTTGATTCCTGTTTAAGACAATGTAACACTCTTGTTTAATAAATAAAATATAACTTTGTATGCCATGGTTGTGAAACAATAATTCTGTTACAACACTCCCCGACGTTTTCCGCCACGTTTTGTATGTTATACGTGGTCGGGGTGTGACAACTAAGTCTTTACTTCAATAATAATTGGCTCCCCGTATCGCGTGAGGAGCATAAGGTTCACGGTCGCGCGACGCGGCCATGTGAAAGTCAACTCAGTCAATATTCCCTCCTCGCGTCACGCGGGGAGGACTCTTTTCCTGGTCACGCGACGCAACCAAGCTATTTTCTTTCGAAACTTGTGCCTTTTCAGCTCTGATCCTCCGAACTCGTTCCGGTGGTCGGTTTTCTTCATTCTTTACTCGTTTCTCACCATTTTAAGCTCCTTTCAACTCCCAAAACCTAGAAATCACAAATGGTTCAAGAATATACACATTCTAACTAAAAACGAAACTGTACAAACTTTATACGGAAAACAGATGTATTTTGCAATACATCAGTCTAATTTTGGTACGATGTTGTCATAACAAAGCTGAATATTGGTTCTTGTTTTCTCTATGAATTCACTTATTGAACTTTCATTATTGATCTCATCCTGTTTTTTAGAGATATCCAGACCTTTTTAATTTTAAAAACCTACATGACATTGATGGTGATCCGAACCTAATAGACGATAGTGATATTACTGAGTTTATAGGCGTGGATGATGATCGTGACCTTATAAACCTAGATGATGATCTTCATCTTATAAAAATTGATGTTGATCTATATTTTACATACGATAATTGTGTCACGGAGCTCCTTATCAATATATGATACCTTGTTTTGTATGGTTTATTATAAACATAATAGATGATTGTAAATCTCTCATAAAGAAAGAGGCAACCTGAGGCAACATGATGATTGTAATTCTCTCCTAAATACAAAGCCACGTAACATTATTCATGTATAATCATATGTTTATAAAGTAAATTTAAAAAAATATTTTACTATTTTTTTTAATAATTACTTGACATGCATAAATTTTCGTGTTCATCTGTGCATCTACAACACCCTTCCCATTTTTCAATTTTTTTTTAATCCGAGGTGAAGGAAAAGACTTGCCCTTCGTCGACTTTCTCGGTCACCGTCACTGAACCGACTTAAATCTGAACTATGATTTAGATCAAGTCTTACTGAAATCGAATTTCCTTATACTAAGTTGTAAATATATAAATTCATAATCAACATTTGTTAAAGCTAAGGGGCTGTTTGGTAGCCTCTTAATGACCATTCAGATGCTACCACTTAATGGTTTAAAACCTCTGAATGAATAAGAGGTAACCTCAAGTCTGAATGGTTAAGAGGTAACCTCTGAATGGTAAATCATCACATGTCACATTCTTCTACCTTCTCATTGGTAAAATTCTTAATAGTTCCATTAAGAGATAGCCTCTTAATTACCATTCAGAAGCTACCAAACAGCCCCTAAGTAAAATATGTTTAACTAAATTCGTAATTATGGAAACCAACGTGATAATTTTTTTTTAAATAATTTTAACTCGTCGTAAAATAATTTCAACACTTTACATCACCAAAGATTATCTTTCTTAAAAGAACGAGATTTCGACATTAGGGTTACCAATAAACCGATCCGGGTAACAAGCAATACTATAAATTAAAATGTCGGTTTTCCCGACTAGAAATCTTCATTTTAGGTAAAGTTACAATAATTAACCATAAATAAAAGAAAGAAAAATAAAAATGGGTGAAAGAATTGTGACTCAATGTGAGGTAAAAAAAAAATAATAATCAGCACGACAAGTAGTCGCATATATCTCTGTGACCAAAAGAAAAATTATTTATGATTCTTTCAGAAAAATTGAAGAACACAGAGAGTTGAAGGGCCATTGATGAATTTTGTCAATAGTGTATTTTGTTTGCTTTTAGCCAACATGTGTATGTTTTTCATCTGTTTTAGGTGTTTGGACTCTCTGACGTTACTGCACCACCTTCTGTTTCACTTGTTGTATTTTGTGGCGTCTGGGAACCTGTAAACCAATAACACATATACACATGGTCAAAGATGCATCTTTGAACTACAATGTACTACCATTGACAACTAATGTACAACTCAATAAAGCATGGGACAATCCAAATCTTGGGAAGTGGTCAGTCATGTTATTTGTAAACCAGTGGCTAACATGCATACAAGCACACTTTAATTTGTATTTGTGTATGTATATGGCACATGCAAGTATGTAAGTATCACAATAGTACAATAGGTATGTTACATCTTGTAATATAGATCTTGTATTGAATCTTTATACTTTCTTTTTTCTAACCTCAAGATTTTAGTCGAGATCGTACCGATGACAATAAAAAACAGTGATGTCTAAGGGGCTGTTTGACAACTTCTGAATGGTTAATTGCTAAACCAGTAAGTGGTCTGAATCATTAAGAGTCAGTATAATGTTTAACCCTTCAAAGGCAAATGTCTGACTAATTCAGATTAGAGGTCTTAACCATTCAGACTCTGTATAATACTTAATCATTCAGAGGCAAATGTCTGAACCATTCAGACATTTGCTCACGAAACAAACAGTCTGAATCATTAAGTGTTGAACCAGTAAGAGGTCTGAACCATTAAGAGACTCATTAAGAGGTCTGAATCATGTAATGTAAAAATTTAAACATGACAATAGTAAGTCATACACAACTCAATAGTATCATGGATCTAGAATTTAGGGTGTTAGATTTGAACAAGAAAGTATTATGAAAAACTAAGTTTATGGCTAAATCACTGATTCTATACACCTAAAAGGATCCTACACATGATCGACTTACTTTAACTAAACAAAAAGATAATCTTAATATGTTAAAATGACATTTGAACAACCTTGTTGAGAACTAATGTTCAAAATACCATAATTGGTTGATTAGAGGTTAAGAAAACTCAACCTTTATCGTAACCAAGTCAATGAAGAAATATCAAACCATGATAAACACACACTACACAAACAAAAGAATCTTGTCTTCACATGTACTCCAACTGTTTGACTGTTTTTGGTTTACTCATTTTGTACATCTGGCATCACTTCCCCATTGACCCCATCATGGGCCTATGACCATCACCCCTTACAGCTAATCTCACATGGTTCTTATGGGCCCCACCATTATCACACTCTCATATATGTAGATATATTTATATTTAATGTACATGAATTCCTATGGTATCTTCACATGATTATTATTCTAAATAATTAACATATTAATAGCTAATATTAAAAAGTATACACTCATTAACATTAACAAAAAAAAAAAAATATATATATATATATATATATATAATTTATTTATATTGTTATTTATGAAAAAAAAAAATTACATCAAGATCATGGCACTTACCCGTAGGGGAGGGAGAAGGAAAAGGATGCCTCGTGGGGAGTAACAAAGTGGGAGGAGGGGGCGTAAGATAGCCAGGGAATGTTGACGGGTCCATCTGGTGCGTAGGATAGTAAATGTAAGGAGGTCCTTGCATACGTTGCGCCTGTGGTGCAGCAAATGTTCCTCTGGGTGAAGGAGCATAATAATATGGTGTGGAGACCGTTGGACCTGTGGGCCCATAAACTTGATGATAGTATGGCTGCTGAAGTGCTGGATTGTACATTGCCTGCTAAAACCACACTCCCACCCAATTTCATGTTATTATAACTTGTACCTTCTGCATCCTTAGTTGTAAAGTACTATCTTATCCTTTAATAACATTTACCTTTATAGCTTTGATATGTAGAGTTACAGTAAAAATGATTTAAAAACAAGAAGTGTAATAAGTTAGTAGTAATACGTAAGAAACAAGTGAGAAAGGTAATTTTGTCCATAAAAGGAAAAAAATATACACATGCAAGTTACATATTTATTCTCTGTCATTTCATTTTTAAATGTTTGTAACCTTTTTTAAGTCATACCATAAAATCTAGCGTATTTTTATCTTTAATATAAGTATCATATTGTTACTTTTTTCAAAAAAAAAAAAAAGAGTTAAATGCCATTTTAGTCCCTGTGGTTTGGGCCATTTTGCCAGTTTAGTCCAAAGGTTTCATTTTTAACATGTGGGTCTAAAAAGGTTTCACAGTTGCCATTTTAGTCCACTGGGTTAACTTCATCCATTTTTTCTGTTAATGAGAATGCCAATTTGGTCATTTTGTATGTAATTCTGTTAACTAAAAGGGCAATTCAGCCATATAAAATGACCGAATTGGTCTTCTCGTTAACAGAAAAAACGGATGAAGTTAACCCAGTGGACTAAAATGGCAACTGTGAAACCTTTTTGGACCCACAGGTTAAAAATGAAACCTTTGGATTAAACTGGCAAAATGACCCAAACCACATGGACTAAAATGGCATTTAACTCAAAAAAATTTTGAAAACCTAGTTACGTATTAAACAATGGACATGACGTAAAACATAATGGAAAGTAGATCAAGAAACACAATCAATGACAAAATATAAAGACACATTTGACAACAGACTAAAACACAATGACTATAACATATAACACAGTGACCATAACGTATAACACAATAAGTATCAAACTATATAAAAACACAATTTATGATAATAGATAAAAGATACAATTGATAACAACAGATAAAAGACACAATGGAGAGCAGATTAAAACACAATACACAAAAACTAAAAACACAATACACAATACACAACAAACTAAAAACCAATGAATAAGAGATTAAAATACAATGGAGTACATGTTAAAACACAATCGATAACAAATTAAACACAATGATCAGAACTAATAACACAATGTATAGAAAACCCAGATATAACACCATCTTCATTGTGTCATATATTGTGTTATAGGTTCTTATAAAAAAGGCAATGGGTAGAACCCAAATTAACATTGTGTTATAGGTTTTGATAATAACACAATGTATAGAAACCCTAGTAAAACGTAATGACCAAAACCCAGTTAAAACATACAATAACCGGAACCTTTAACACGATGCAAAAAAGCGCAATAAAAATGAACTTTTTTACTTTATTTTTATATGACAATATGATACACATATTAAAGATAAAAAAACGCTTGTTATTCTGATGAATTTTTTGAAAAAAAAAAACTGTCGTATGGAAAAGCTATGAACTTTTTAAATCAATGGTGGGAATTGAATGTGGAAGGAGAAAATCCATAAATGCATCATTCCCGTTATGCCTTTCCATTATCTTGTTTTCACTAAAACTAATCTCAACCATCCAAATCTAAGATCAATGGATTAGAAGATTTTTTTACCCTTTTTATTTATATTATCCTTTGTATTTGATCATAACCCATATTTCCAATATATGTTATTCAATAGTTATATATGTAATACTAAAACTTAAAAAAGGTTTTTACTCTTCCCATAACCTTTTTCGTTCTATCTCAATATATATCTATGTATGTAATGAGAGAGATAAAGACAAGAGATACGTGAATATTAACTCTTACAAAAATTATGAAATTTATATACCATTTGAACTTTTCTTAAAAAAAGTCACATCCATAGATTTTTAGTATATTTTAAAGGTATAAACTTATTTTGAAAACTAGTACTATAATGTAGTCAAACAAAGTACGATGATAATTTTACTCACTTAAATGATGTCCTGTTCCAAAGGTAAAATATAAATTTTAATTATAAATTCATAAAATGGTACATAAAAATACAAAATAATAACAACGCACAAAGACTTACTTGTTGGTAAGCATAATCGGGTGGGTACGTCGCGTATCTGCATTTACAGAATTATTCAACGATCATAACCGATTCTAAAATATGTGTTTGTAAAAAATATAAAGTACGTTTATTTAAAATATACCGGGTATAAACAAATCACTAAATCATATATATTTGTTTTTATGTTTTTTGAAACAAGCTAGTATGTTTTTTTTTTTTATCCAGAAACAAATATATAAAAATCAAATATACACACATTTTAATGATTAAAATTAAAAAATAATTGGGACCATTTATAATCTGTAAAAGCTGAAGGTTGTCTGGATTTTTATGTAAGCCTGCAATGGCAGCCAACTTGGTAGTAAAGTTAAGCTTTCTTTGTAGAGATGAAATAAAAACCTTATCTTTGTATTCCAAAATGCATGTTTTTATTCTCATAATTTAAGTTATAGGTTATATCATATGGTAATGAAATATTAATCTCTTACAATAAATTAGAAAACTATTTAATCTTTTTTAAACTCATATTAAATATATGTAAGTACAAAAGTCAAACTTTATGCCATTTAAGCACTGGCATAACTTTTAAGTTGCCAACTCATTTATATACCTATTATATATGCCCCCACACCCACATCTCCTCTGTCAAGACCAACTGTCCTTGAACTTATAAATGTTTTTTTACTTCACCTTTTCACAAAATGTATATAATGAGGTTAAAAACTAACCCATACGGAGGATACATGACGGACGGTGGTGGTGGAGGTGGTTGCGGAGGACCCAGTTGTGGTGGTTGTGCCACTCCACTATAAGATGATGATGCACCTTGACCCATTGTATTTGTCCCTTGGAATGCAATATTGCCACCTTGATTCCTTCCTAGGTTTTTAATAAAAACCAAGGTACTAAATTATTAATCGTTGATTTAGTGTTTTAGTATATATTTCTGGGGTTTACAAATCATGTCTTAAATAATAAAACGGAACAGAAGTCATTACATGTTTAAATAATAATAATAACCAATATATATAATGCATAAAAATGTATTATTATATATAAAAACCTTGAGGAGGTCGAGGTCGACCAAGAGACGCAATATTGCAGTTAGCTCTTCTTCCATCTATCATAGGGTTTGGGTCCTCACAAGCCCGTTTTGCAGATTCTGGGTCTCGATAAGTTACCTGATATTTTATTTGGTTAAATTACTGTGATTGGTCGTTTCTGTATATAATGTAAAAAAACGAAAACATATATATGAACAAATCAGTTTATTTGTTTTATGTACATAAAGTATAAACTACATATTTTCATGTAAGATCCACAAATATATATATATATTTAAAATACAAACTATTGTGATATAGATTTTATTTTGTAGTTGCAATAATTAAATATTCTACAATACAATGGGATGGTTCATTGGGGAACACTAAAAAAGTGGAGAACAGGGGAACACTTTTAAAAATTATACTTAACATGTTAAAAAAAATATTTTTCTAATTTTTTTTCGTCGCTTTTTCTTGTAAATACAAGTAGAAACATTTTTGATAAAAAAATCAAAAACTAAAAATATAAAAAAAATGTTTAAAAAACAGTTATATCTTATAGAATTAACTTAACATGTTAAAAATAATTTTTTTTAAAATTTTTTTCAGCGCTTTTCTTTATAAAAAGGAGGAGAATCTAGTCGAGTAAAAAAAAAATTTTTCTAAAAAAAATTTTTTTTAGCCTTTTTTAAAATTTTTTTTTTTAATATTTTTAGTTTTTGATTTTTTTTATTAAAAATGCTTCTACAAGTATATATAAGGAGAAGCGCCGAAAAAGATGCTTAAAAAGTTAATTTTTAACATGTTAAGTTAAATTTTTAAGAGTGTTCCCCGGTTCCCCACTTTTTTAGTGTTCCCCAATGAACCTCACACTACTTCTCCATACATATGTATATATAAACATAACAATAACAATAAATGATATGAGAGTATACATATTAACTTTTTTAGGTACATATTTAAAGATGATATATCCTTGAACATATAAGAAAACACACAAAAACATGCATGACAGTTGTCATGGAAGGTATGTAATTGGAATGCTATCTTTCGGAAATAAGCCATTAAATCACAATTATATTAGAAATGCAAGTAAAAGTAAATACTACAGTAGAATTTAAATAAAAAAGAAGAAATAAAAGAACTTACAAATCCATAACCCTTAGACTTGCCGGTGATTTTATCAGTAATAATAACAGCTTCAAGAATGTCACCAAATTGTTCAAAGTATGTACGCATTTCATTGGTTTGTGTCTCCCAGGCGAGTCCACCAACAAACACTTTGGTTAGAGTGGTGTCACCGAACGGAGATCGATAATGTTGGTAAGCCATTAATGTTGAATATGAACAAGTTTGATGATCAAATGTTGTTGTTGTTCATGCAGAACCAAAACTATCTTCTTCTTGTTTTCTGTTTCTGTCGTCAACTTCCATGAATATAAGAAAGAAAAGATTGTTGGTTGGTTCTGGTGTTTGATGAAAAGGGTGCTAAATAAAAACCTAGAAAAAGAGTGGTGGAAAGAGAGAGAGAGAAGGAATCCGACAGTTGCAAACTATTATTTGCTGTACATCAGAAGTGAGGGTGGGGTGAGTTTATGGCTTTGTTGTAACAATTGACAGCTGCTGCAATGAGAGAAAGAGGAGAGAGAGAGAGAAAGAGATGTAATATATATACATATTATATACTATATATGTATCTATCTATATGTATATTTATGTATAAATATATAGTATAATGTTGTTTTGCGGTATATGTATGCATATATTTATATACATGAGAGAAGAAATCATTTGCGTCCTAACTGTCTAGAGAATTAATTAAAGGAAAAATCAACCAAAACATTGTTTTGACCTAACAAAATCAATAAAATATTTTGTTTTTTTAAGAGTGAATTGCAAGTTTTTCTCCTTTATGCATATACCACATTTTAGACGGTTTCCTTTGTTTTTAAATTTGACGAGTTTTGTACTTATTGTTTCAAAATCATGCACGACATGTCCTTTAAGTCTAAGCCAGTTAATTTTAACTGTTAAGTGAAGGGCAAATTGGTCTTTTTTACTTGTTAATTTAAAAACCATTTCAACAATTTTAATAATTAAAACAAAATGTAATATATATGTGTGTGTGTATATATATATATATATATATATATATGGAGGCCGGGTTAACGTACAATACCACTTATCCTACATTACGTGCGCGATATTCTTAGCCGTAGGATCTTTAATCCATCAAACTAATTTAAATCATTAAATTAATCATATTAATGTATTCAAATCTTATAAAAAAGGTTAAAATCATCATTACGGTATCTTAATCTCTGTAACTGACGGAGATTTAAATCTTATATTAAAAAATCCAACCATGAATCAAAAATCGAACCCTAAATCAAATACAACAATGTAAGATTCTTATTCACGAACCTCATTCTCCCTTCTGCGATTTCATATCTGCTGATTTTGGAAGTTCTGAACTGTAACAACATCGATAGACTGTCTATCGAAGAAGATGATCCAGGATAAACATTATAATATGCGAAATACATTTTGAACATGCGAAAAACAATTGAAAAACAAAAAGAAAGGTTGTGTTTTGTTATAGTGTGCGAATTCTTGTTTTAGACACATCCGATTTAAAAAAAAGGTGATATTGTTTGAGGTTTGTTATAGTGTGCAAATTCTTGTTTTAGACACATGCGATTTTAAAAAAAGGTGATACAGTGTGCGAATTCTTGTTTTAGACACATGCGATTTTAAAATATAATCTTGTTTGTGGTTTCTTAAAGTGTGCGAATTCTTTTTCGAATCGCATGCGATTTTAAAAAATGTTGCTGATGATTTCATGTAACTTTGTCCACGTTGATTGAAATGCACAAATAAGAAATTATGAATTGATAATTAAAATAAATATAAATTTACTATTTTATATAAAAAATGAATTTAATACCGATGTGACTGTAATGTGACTTGTAATGATCAATTTTAACATAAATACTTCTGAACTTACCACCCTACCTACATAATAAATTTACTATTTTAATATAAAATACCCAGGGATAACAACCTTCCATATTAAGACACCGAACACAAACACACATAAAACACACACAAAAATGTCATCTGAAGATTCAAAACAAATAAAGAACATTGCAATAAAGGAACTATTGGCAACTCGCACGTTGACAGAAATAAGCACCGATGTCACCTCTTCTCATTTGATTCTTGATATGCAGGGGAAGATTCTTGTAGAAATGAAGAATAATCAAGGGATGTGGGAGAGATTACTTGAAGAACCACAATCAAGCTTCAGATACGCAGCATTGGATCACATAAAGGAACAGTCTCGAGCTGATGACTTAGCCTTCTCTTTCCTGAAAGATGCTCTAAACACAGTGAAAGAGAAGATGGAGTTCAGCTCGGCTGAACGTGACAAAATCTTTGCTTCAAGTAACTAGATTTCTCTTTATCATTTTATGGTTTTAGTTGTGTTAAACAATAACAAATACTTTATATTTATGTTTTGTGTACATGTTTTCAAAACATCTTATGCTTAATTATTATATAAATCGCATGAATGAATTACACATGTTTGTAACAAATACAGGATAACTCAAAATCGCATGTCATAAAATGAAAAACACAATAAAATCGCATGTTAAACTACTTGTAAACTGATGCATATGAAATCGCATGTTTACATACTAAATCACATGTTTGTATAATAAAAAATCATGTGTATTAAATCGCATGTTTCTCGTGTCAAATCGCATGTACAATTAAAAAATTTAATCTTCCTCCTCTGAAACCTCTTCCCAATCATCTTCTTCACATGTGACAATTGTCAAAATAGTATTTTATGACTTAATGACTGTGCTGATCTATATTAATGACATGAATGTTATCTGATTATTGTCATATACATACATGTGCATCACATATTGCATAATGTCGTATCATTATTGCATGCAATACCTTATTGATTCAAATGATGCATGAAACAAAGTTAGCATTGTTATCAGACAAATCAGAAAAATGTTGACGGAGTTCAGTACTTACACAGACATGGTATTGAGACACAGAATGTGCCAGAAACCAAGAATTACACTATTATAGTGTGTAGGGAAGTAAGGATCAAAAAACTGCCTTGCTAGTGATAGTTTAAGTGCCGGAAAGTGCCTAAAACTCACATAAACTGCCGAATTCAGCAAAAATCAGCATTTAAACAACTTAATATTATGCAGAATTATGGTTAAATGGTCCAGAATGCTTTCCTAAGTGTCGGGAATTAAAACTGTCACGAAAGGTAACATAAAGCACACTAAACTGCATAGTTTAGCACCTTAACGAACCGGTAATCAACCGAACAACCGGACACTACCCGAAACACCAAATTTTCACTAGAAGCAGTGTTTTATCATTTCCAAGCTAGTTATGGTCCCCGAACATCATAACACACCTTATAACATCATAACAACTAAATAACCTAACTAAACCATTAGATTTCAACTAACTAACAATTACAACCTAATCTATACCCCCCCTCTATTTACGGTCACCATAAGGTGGCTCACCCTTGGATTTTATTCTAATTGTTAAATAGATCATGTTGCCTCTTTTGGAGCATATTACACATTGGTTTTGTCACACCCCCAAAATACCACTTGCGGAAACACCGCAGGACGTGTGACGTACCATGATCTAGCCACCAATCACATTGAACTCATACCTATATTTAAATAAAACTTTCATTCATTAAGATAAAGTGTTACAAAACGTTAAATGTAATTCATCGTATACAGTGGAAGCATAAATCATTTGTTAAGTGTTTCATTAACCACATGTACAAAACCGTTAGACTTGTCTTGCGATTCCATGCATCTCGACCCATGACCACTCCAACATCCCAGACAGCAAGTTCCAAATGATATAAACCTATAGACCTGCAAGCATGCAGACAAGTGTGTCAGACGACGCTGATGAGTTCAAGGTTTGTTACCACGTTCTAGTTACCAGATATGAGTATAAGTCGATTCAATGATTTGATTTGATGTTGTTATTAACTCGATTACCGCAGATGGCTCTAGATTTATTTGCCCAAACCCCAATGCTCTATCACACATTGGTCAAGTAGTTAAGGCAATTGATTCACGACCGTCCTCCCCGGTACGGTGTGAGGGTGCCAAACCTAATAGCGCTATTAACTAATACCCCGTTGCCTTCCCAGCAACAATCGGTAGGAGGGACTTGAGTGATAGATATACGTGTATTAACCAACAACCCAGATTTAACATTCCAGTCAAACCCATTACCCGACATTCCTCCCCGAAACGTTTACCAGATGTCCCTCACCGGGATACATGCTTGGAAAAAGAACAGTGAACTCACCTTTGATTTGCTCGGTATGTTTAGTTACATTACCCGTTCCAGGTTGGTCAACCATACCCTACCGTGGTTACAAAGAATAGTCAGTTTTGTAAACACATATCTAATTCACGTATTCAACAAGTCACATGTAACAGTCATTGCCACGTAATACACAACAAGCAATTAGGTCTCATGCACGTTTATAACACAAGTTCACATTTCCAGTCTATCAATCAATCATCAGTTACTTATCTCACTTAGTTTGCATCTATCACAACAATCCCTGTTAACAAGTAGCACATACCCAATTATCATACCAGACCACATCCCATGTGTATGACCCTTAATATTAAACTGTTTGATTACCATGTACTACCTTATTTCATAAACAATGGTACTCATCACTATTTCAAACTATCTATTGTTCCATCTATCAACTCTTACGGCGAATAACCCAAGCGACGAAGTATTATTCTCCGCAGAGGTTACATATGACGAAACACCTAAGTTTCGTCGAGGTCACGTATGACGAAACACCTTGGTTTCTTCGAGATCCCATGTGACGGAACACATATGTTTCGTCGGGTCCACATGTTTCATCGATACAGGATTTAACAAAGTATCCCGATGTTTCGTCACACCAACACAGTTACAATCTATCTATTTCACAGCAACAGTTAACAACTTATTGGCATGTTTATTGGATCATTCGACAGTTACACAATCAAATCGCAATTCTCGATCATTATCTAACAGCTAGTAATCATAATCATTCAATCAATTCAAAACTCCAATCATTACAGTGTGTACACGTTATCATACAAGCCGAAATCATGGAACAAACAACATTTCATTAAAGTCAAAAGTTCACGTGAAGTAAATTGATCAGTGAATCTTTCAGAACTATTTATGACATTCACGTGACATTGAGCCCATGTGTTTTTGTCAGAACCAATAAAGTAGTGGCCCAATTAAAATTCCATTTACAGTCTATTGATTTTATATCAATTGTGTCAGCCCACTTATTGTTGAGGTCCAATGAAATAAATTGCACATCATTAACCATTCATTCACAACTAATCTTATCTTAGTTTACAAACACATCGGACCAATTGCTCACTGTCTCGACAAAAGACATTATTCGTCAATGAGGCCAGGCGACGAAAAACCATATTTCGTCGGCCTGGGGGTTTTTCGTCGGGGAATAGTTATCATCCAGATACGATACCAGTTTAATCATTATCATCATCAAACAATAACCCTAATAATCGCTGACATCATTCAGCACTGGAATAACCACTACAAGATCATCAATTTACATAATCCGATCATACAGAAATCATGTGATCCTCGAACTAACCATCTGTGATCATCAGGTCGAATAATATCATTATCATAAACACAATATGGAGACACAGTTCATCGATTTATGTTACCCTATTGCAAACCCTAAATCATAGTAAATCTCATGATCCTAATCATCAATCACTAATATATTGCACACAACTAAAACAATCATTCCACGATTAAAACAAGAAGGATCATACTAACCGATTGATGGATTAGGCAGGAGGCAAGCTCCGAATTAAGGGTTGGTCGCCACCAATGAGAGAGAACGTGCTAGGGTTCAGTTATGTTTTTAGTTTTGACACTATGAGGGCATGAAGGTGTAGGTGATGTGTTTTGCTTTGGGCCCAGCCTTCGGGCTTTGTTTGGGCCGATAATTAGACTCGTGTGATGGAGGATTCGGGCCGGGGTTCATGTGTAAATTAAACGAGTGTACCATCATGTGCGGGTGTGCGACTAGGTTCACGGACTCGACAGATAAATAATATATACTTACAACCCAATAGATACGACCTTATATAACCAACCCATGGTTATCATAGCATCCACAGTTTTAATATGTGACAAGACACGTAATTATACTAGCTAAAAGTCAAGAAATCAAATAACGTCAACCTTGAAAGTTTGGGTTGTCACATCATCCCCAACTTGAAAGAAATTTCGTCCCGAAATTTGATAAATACACCAAAAACAGCGAGGTGATAGATCATGATGACTGTGGATTTTCCGCGGGTACCACATCATCCTCAACTTGAAAGGGAATTTCGTCCCGAAATTCACCAGTGACATCAGGAGTTGCTTCAACCGTTTGAACAACCGAGGATACTAGAGCTTACTCCGATCATTGCGTTCCTACGTGAACTCCGGTCTACGTCTTGAGTTCCAACGAACTCTCACGATTGGATTTCGACTATGCTAACGAACTTTGACGTCCAGGTCCACTAATAAGGGTAACACAAGCGTTTCATCGGACAATCACTGCCTTAGATTCGAGACATAAATGATATCATGCACGTTACCCAATTCGTCGGGTAACTCGAGTTTGTAGGTGGCGTGATCGATTCTTTACAGAATTCTGAATAACTCAACGTAACGTAAATTAAGCTTGCCACACTTCCCAAGCGTACCACACCCTCCCAGGGTGAGATTTTCAACGTGATACGATCACCTACAGTGATCTTCCAGCGCTTCCTAAGCTTATCAGCTTTCCTGACGGTCACGCGTTGGTGCCAAACGATTTCCGATCCAAACAATCTTCCCAAGAGTTGCGAATACCAGTCCTGGATCTATGATTAGGTTGTCACCCACTTTAGTGCAACAAGGAGATTAACGGTACTGCTCATACAATGCCTCAAACAGAGCTGTCTGAATACTAGAATGGTAACTGCTACGGTAGAACTCAACCAAAGGTATGTGTCCTTCCAGTTTTCACTAAGTCAATCACACATGCTCGCAGCATGTCTTCGAGTGTCAGGGGGGGGGGTTTCGCTAACTCTGACCATTTGTCCAGTGGTGATAAGTAATGCTCATGTCTAGACGTGAGCTAAGAGTGTTGTGTAGTGCCTGTCATAAGTTAAGTATAGATCAAAATCAGAGATAACAGGAGTTGGCACCTCGTGCCTAAAAGCCGCCTCTCTCAGAGGAATATTCATAAGCTGTGAAGACTCGTCAGTTTCCTTGATTGCAAGAGAGTGTACTGGTTACATGGGACAATCGACGATCACTCAGGTGATATCGGTTCCGTTCTAGGATTCAGGTAGGCCAGTGACAAAATCCATGGTTGTCTGCTCCAATCTCCAAATAGATGTTTCTGGTTACTGACACAAGCCAGAAGGTTCCTGATGTTCCACCTTGACTTTTGCACAAGCCAAACGTTGTTCACATGCTTTGCTGTGTAGGCCTTCAAGCCCAGTTGCCAGTAGAAGATCCTTATATCCTAATATATTCCATCAAAATCCGGATGACTAGAATATCGAGGCTGGTGTGCTTCGCTCTGTTGGGATTGAACCCTATCAGAGGAACAGATAATTAAAGCCAAAACTGGATCAGGGCAGTGGATCCAGAATAAGCAAAGGTTTATATTCAAATCTCTCCCCTTGAAAGTGGTTTCGACATCTGCTGACCTCCAAACTACTGATCTTTAGTAACTGCTGACCTACAACTGCTGTCTAAGTCAAAGACTGATGGAAGACTAAAGCTCTGCTGATTCAATCTACTGCTATGGGTCAAGCTCTGCTGATCAAGACAAGTACTGCTGGGTTCACATCAGTGGAAGGATGCAGCAGTAGTTTAGTTTATATTATGATATGTAATGTACAACAGTAGTTAGCACAGCAGAGGTTGTATAGATCAGATGTTAGAGTTTGTTAGGAGGTTAGATGTCACTTTCATGGTGACGTCAGCTTAGATGCTTTAGTGGTTTGCTTGTGCCTATAAATAGAACAGTGCTCTGTACTGTTCTATTAGCTCTTCACCATCTTTCTCCTGCACGAACAAATCACTGTGAGCTCAGGCTGAGGGGGAGTTTGTTATACACTTGCAATTGTAATTGAATCTTGTAATAAATTCAAGCATTCGGTTCAATGTTAAACTTGTGTATGAAAAGCAATTCTCCTGTTTGATTGTGAAAAGTTTGCTTCCATTACTTTCCGCTGCATTACTCATTCATAGATCATTTTAATTCAAACGTAAAACACAATCAAAACCAAACTCAGATCCTAACAATTGGTATCAGAGCTTGGACAGTCAAATTTGATTTAACAATCATTTTGACATAAATAGTTCAGCTCACAATCATTGATACTGATAGTTTGTTCGTTTTGTTGAAAAACAGAGCAAGGTTTAATCACCATCAAAGTTGATTAATCAGTGCCTGTAAAACAACCAGGATGACGTCACAATCACAAGATGATAAGAATAACATTGGCTCTCTTTTCAAACCACCCATGCATAAACGTAATGAATACAACATCTGGGAGAGAAGGATGGGTCACATCCTTGCTCAACAGAACATTGGATGTTGGAGGTCTGTTGTTTTTGGTCCCCATGTTCCTATGGTGCCAAGTGCTGAGGATGCAAAGAAGTTCGTACCTAAACCAACTGAAAACTATACTGGAACTGATTTTCAAAAGTTCGAACTCGATGCCAAAGAATTTAGCATCATAGCATCTGCATTACCCAATGAGATCTATGCTGGAATGTTACATTGTAACAGTGCCAAAGAACTATGGGATGCACTGAAGGAACAGTTTGGGGGAAGAGAAGAAGTTATTGAAAACAATAGGGAAATTCTGAATCAGCAGTATGAAACATTCTGTCACATCAAGGGTGAATCATTGACTCAGCAGTTTGAGCGATTTAGTTGTCTCATTAGTGAACTAAGGCTTGTTAAAGTAACATTTCCAAATTCAACTCAAAATAGCAGGTTCCTTAGATCACTACCAGAAAAATGGGATACCATTGCTTTTGTTACTAGAAACTCTGCTGAGTTCAAAGATCTGACCCTAACCCAACTTCATGGTAGACTCCTGACCTATGAAAGGGAGTTAAACCAGAAAAAGAAGTTGCAAGAGTCTGGCAAAGTTGCTGATGATTATGCATTTGGCAGCACAACTCTTTTTGGTCAGGAAGAATCTGGTAGCAGTAGTAAGGATCAGGGTTATGATCACTTTATTGATATAACTGCTGGTGGAAATTTCAACAACCCTGATTCTCACTCTGCAAATTATGCTTTTACTGCAAATTGTGAAAACCAGATGTCAGATAGCTTGTGTTTTGAACTCAATGATTTGCAACACTTTAACCCCACTGACTTAGAAGAGATGGACATTTTGCATCAATTGGCTTTGCTTAGTGTAAGAACAAGCAAATTCTACAAAAGAACAGGGAGAAAATTCTCAAGGTTACATGGGAATTTAAAAGTGGGGTTGGATAAGTCAAAAATTAAGTGTTATAAGTGCAATAGTCTAGGTCATTTTGCTAGGTAATGCAGGAGTCAAACCACTGGTCCAATAATAACTCATCCTAGCTCAAACCCTAGACCACAAAATCAAAGCACTGTGCACTATACTCAATATACCCCTGCATCCCATGTTAACACTGCTCACTATGCTGCAACCCCTGTGCCTGTGCATTATGTTCAAACCACTGTTCCACAAATTTAGTATGTTCAAGTCCCTGTCCCTCAGGCACAAGTGCAACCTGTTGCACCTCAACAAGCTGCTCCAACAGTGGTTCAACCAGATCAACAAAGCTTTTTCACCCAAGGCTTTGTTGACTGGAGCAGCATGCCTGATGAGCTTGGTGATGAAAATTTTGCACTCTATGCTTTTAATGATCCTTCTAATGATGAAATTTTCTTGATGGCTTTAGAATCAATACCAGAAGGGGTAGAAAATGAAGGTGAACAGCTAAGTGCTGAAACAGTGGATGAAGTGGCTGAAGCAGTGGTTACTGCAGTTGCTGGTGAACTACTGCTGGGAGAAAATTCAGAAACCCTGATTGAACCAATGTCTGACCCCTGGTCCAAAGAAGACAAAGAAGAAAAGGAAGAAAAGAAAGCAAGTGTGAAAGAAGTTAGAGCTGATGATGAAGATGATCATCAATGTGATTGTGCCATGATGGCTGCTGCCAAGGTATCACCTCAAGTTCTTGAAAAACTGTGTTCAGACAAATGCATTATTGCATTTTCTAACATCAAAGAGGTAAATGAAAACCTTAGGGATAAAATCTTAACTGATGAAGTCAAATTTGAAAAGTCATTAAAAGAACTTAGAAACAAATTGGCTGAAAAAGATAAAGAGATCAGCAGTCTCAAAGAAGAGCAGAGCATAACCAAAACTCAACTCCAAACTATGGTAGAAAAATACCAAGTTTGCAAAAAGGAGTTGGAGTCCACCCAGATCACCTGTGAAAGATGGGTGGAATCTTGTAAAGGATATGAGGTTATGCTTGAGAAACAGCTTGAAAGCAATGTCAAGTTTGGTATAAGATATAGAAAATATGATGATCTTGAAAACACTGCTGTCAAACAAGCTGGTTCAACTGAAATAATACCAACCAACAAGAATGGCCAAGAAGTAAAGATTACTGAAAAACTTGGTAACAAAATCACTCTAGAAAGATCATCAGTGGGGTCCTCAACTTTTGAGGAAATTGAGAAATACCAATTTAAACCCACATGGTCTGATGAGTGTGACATTCTTGAAAATTTCAAGCCTATGGACTTTACAACCACTGATGGTGTCACAGCTCCAAAAGCTAAGGTCATTCCTATCAAAGATATCCCAACAGTAGTTCAAAACTCTGTTGCTAAGGAATCTGAGAAAAGGAAGAAAAGAGAAAAGATCAAAAACTTGTTTTGTGATTTTTGTGAAAAGAGAAACCATCTAACAAAAGACAGTTTTCATCTAAAAGCATATGATCTAAACAAAACAAGTGTCATTATACCTGCTGAAAGCTGCACCATCTGTGGTAAAACAAACCACAAAACTCAAGCATGTGTGTATCTCAAAAACTTTGATGTGAAAAAGAATGAGTACACTGCTAAAACATCCTTGAGTCCATCAACATCATCTGTCAAATTCACCAAGAATCAACCACTGTTTGTGCCAGTCCAAACAGCTGTTACAAAACAGCTGAATCAAACATCTATCCAAAGAGATGTTCAAGTGACTGATGCACCCCCTGCCAACCAATTCAGAAGAGGCAAGGGACAATCATTTTACCAAAGGATTCCACACGTTTATGAGACCTACAAAAGGCCCTCTAAACCAAGAGTGAACAGGCATCCTTTTGGTTATCAGCAGGTGATTGGTCAAAACCCACAACAGTGGTTAGAGAGAAATAGTCCTAAAACTGTCCAAACCCCTGACCTAACCACTGCCCATCCATCAGCACTCATCCCAGACACTGTTGAGACCCCATCCAAAGCCTTATTGGCTTTGGAGACCCTAATGAACTAATCCTTTTACTTCATGTGCAGGGAGCTTCTGCATACTTAGATAGCCTTTGGTATGTAGATAGTGGAGGCTCCAGGCACATGTCAGGATGTAAAGCCCTTCTCAAAGATTTCAAAATTCATGGAGGGGGTGATATATCCTTTGGTAATAATAGTAAAGGGAAAGTTCTGGGGTCTGGTACAGTACAGTCTGGAAATGTAAAATTTGAAAATGTCAATCTGATAGACAATCTAAAATTCAACCTCCTAAGTGTTTCACAAATGAGTGATAAGGGGTATGGGTCATTCTTTACAAAGGAGTGTTGTAGGATTGTTAGACCAGAAATGGTTGAAAAGATTGAAGCAATAATCAATTCTGGAAAAACCAAACTTGTTGCTCAAAGAAGTGGCAATGTTTATGTGGTGGATATGTCAAAAGAGAGCCCTAGAACTGATGCCTGACTGTTCTTAGTTAAATCAAACAAAGAGACAGAACTATGGCACAGAAGATTGGGGCACACAAATATCAAGACAATCACTGCCGTTTCAAAACAGGGGTTAGTAAGAGGTTTACCTCAAAAACTGTTCACCTGTCCTGAGCATTGTGTTTCCTGCCTAAAAGGAAAACAACATAAAAGCTCATACAAATCCATTGATGAGTCCAAAACAACCAAATGTTTGTAAATGCTTCATATGGATTTGTTTGGCCCAGTAAAAGTCATGAGTCTTAAGAAAAAGAGGTATTGTTTGGTTATTGTTGATGACTTTTCTAGGTTTACATGGACTTACTTTTTACACTCAAAAGATAAGACTGTAGGCATTCTGCAAGACTTTGTGAAATAGGTTGAAAAGCAGTTTGACCTTCCAGTGAAAATCTTCAGAAGTGACAATGGCACCGAGTTCAGGAACAAGGAGTTGGATGATTTCTGTGTGTCAAAAGGAATTGTGAGGCAATACAGCATTCCAAGAACACCAGAACAAAATGGGGTTGTTGAAAGAAAGAACAGAACTTTGATTGAGGCTGCCAGAACCATTATTACTGATTCAGGTTTGCAATTAACTTTTTAGGTAGAGGTAGTAAACACTGCTTGCTATGTCCAAAATAGAGTCTTAATCAACCCCAGGCATCAAAAGACTGCCTATGAACTGTTGTATAAAATAAAGCCATTGATTTCGTACTTCAAAGTTTTTGGTTGCCCATGCTTCATTTTAAACTTAAAAGATTCCATTTCTAAGTTTGCAGCCAAAATTGATTGTGGATATCATCTGGGATACTCAACCACTGCTAAGGCCTACAAAGTGTTTAACACAAGGACCAAAACAGTGGAGGAGACTTTGAATGTAAAGTTCAATGAACTTTCATCAATGAAAATCCCAGCAAATCCTACAGATTTGTTTGATCTTGATAAATTCACTTTTGAAAATACTGTTGTCAAGACTAACAATGCAGGTCCATCAGAGGATTCAACACCAGACTATGGATATGAAATCATCATTCCTCAAAAGTATGTCAAAATGGGAAGAGCAGCAGATGTTCAAAACAACTGTCAAAGCTCAACCACTGCTACCTCAACAGTTGTTGACCAAAGTATCTCCTTAACCCTGCTTCCACATCATCAAGCACTGTTGATAAAAGTCCTCAAATAGTGGATCAAAGTCAACATGCGTCCACACCTTTACCACCTATTCCACCACCTTTTGAACCCACTACTGGATCATCAAAGTCACCAGCAGTGGTTAGCTCAGATGATTCACATCTGCAGCCATCCTCGCTCAATGCCATTGTTCCATACCAAGGAGAGCTCATCTTCTTGAAATCTCATCCACCAGACCAAATTATTGGCAACATCAATGAAGGGGTGCTCACAAGAAGTCAATCCCAAAACATTTTGTCTTTTTGCTAGTTTTCTATCACTCCATCAGCCAGTCAAGTACCAAGAGGCACTGAAAGACAACAGCTGGGTAGAAGCCACGCAAGAGGAGTTCCAACAGTTTAGAAGACAACAAGTATGGGAGCTTGTTCCATTGCCAGAGGGTGTAAGTCCTATTGGCACAAAATGGGTCTTCAAAACTAAAACTGATGAAAGGGGTATTGTTGTCAAAAATAAAGCCAGGCTTGTGGTTCAAGGGTACAGACAAGAAGAGGGGATTGATTATGATGAAACATTTGCCCCTGTTGCAAGACTTGAAGCAATCAGACTATTTCTGGCCTTTGCTGTCAACCACAACATCAAGGTGTACCAAATGGATATCAAATGTGCTTTCCTCTATGGTAAGATTCAAGAGGAGGTTTATGTTTGTCAACCTCCAGGCTTTGAGGATCCATTTAATCCAAATCATGTCTAAAAGCTAAATAAAGCTTTGTATGGCTTGGAACAAGCACCAAGGGCCTGGTATGAAACTCTTTCCACCTTTCTACTTTCCATTGGTTTCACAAGAGGTAGAATAGATAAAACACTGTTTTTAAAATGGAGAGGAAAGGATTTGATGATTGTCCAAATTTATGTGGATGACATCATTTTTGGAAGCGCATGTAATAAAATGTGTGAAGAGTTTAGGCAACTCATGACAGCTGAGTTTGAAATGAGTGCAATGGGTGAACTCCAGTGCTTTCTTAGTCTCCAAGTAAGGCAACTGCAAAATGGCACTTTCATCCATCAAGGCAAATATGCCAAAGAACTTTTAAAGAAATTTGATATCGATGATTGTAAACCATGCAGTACACCCATTGCAACCAATAAAGTAGTCATATCTGATGAGAAGGATGAATTGGTTGATCAAACTTTGTATAGAAGCATGATTGGGTCTTTATTGTACCTAACTGCATCCATGCCAGATATCATGTTTGCAACATGTGTTTGTGCCAAATCCCAATCAGCCCCTAGAAACTCAAACCTTATTGCTGTAAAAAGGATATTCAGATACCTAAAAGGTGCTCCCACACTTGGTATCTGGTATCCAGCTGATGGTAAAATTGAGCTTTCAGGTTTCTCAGATAGTGATTTTGCTGGATGTGACAAGACAAGGAAGTCCACTTCAGGAGAGTGCCAATTCCTAAGCAATTGCTTAGTGTCTTGGCAAAGCAAAAAGCAAGCAGCTGTTTCCACATCCACTGCCGAGGCAGAATATATAGTTGCTGCAAGTTGTACAGCCCAACTGCTCTGGCTTAAAAATCAGTTGCTGGATTTTGGTATCACTGCCTTAAAGACACCACTCATGTTGGATAGCCAGGCAGCAGAAAATATCATCAAAAATCATGTTTCCCACTCAACCACTAAACACATTGACATCAGACATCACTTTGTGAGGGATTGCTATGAAAAAGGTTTGATTTCTCTGCACCATGTTCCAACTAAGGATCAGCTGGCAGATGTGCTAACCAAAGTATTAGACATATCCACCTTTGAAAGCTTGATCTCTAGGATTGGCATGCTAAACATGGATTAACAGGCAAAATCCTGTTTTTCTATGCATAAAAGCATTAAAATGTTTTCAGAAAATCAAAAATCCATCCTTAAAAATAGCTAAAAATGAAGTTTTCATTAAAATCCTTAAAAGTCTGCCATAACCACTGCTTGTTCAAAAGTCTGCTCTCCTTCAAAGTCTGTCCATTGCTGAAAGTCAACCCCTGTTCTCTCATTTTCCTGATAAGCACTGATGCTCAAAATCAGTGTTTTATCCACTGATGTGCTATCTGCTGATAGTAAAAATCATCCACTGCTTCCATTTGTTACCGTTGTAACCACCACCTTTCATCAGTAGTTTTCATAAAAGTATTGTCCTTCATTTTATCAGGGGTTGGCACGTGGACAGTACATAGTGGTCAGACCTTTTGAAACCACTGCCATGTCAGCATTCACTTTTTCTCCATAAAACCCCTTTCAAAACCCCAAACAGGGTTTTACTGTCGAATTGAATTCATAAAAATTCCTTTCTCAAAGCAGTTTTCATCTCATTTCCACAAATTCCTTCACCACTTTCTTGAATCATCTTCTTCAAAATGACTAAATCGAATTCATCCGCAAAATCCACTTCAAAATCATCTTCCAAAGAGGCCTCTCAAAAGGCTAAACCCATCGAAATTCCACACAAACCCTCTCACAACCTTCTGGGTCTTCTCATAAAACCCGGCACCACTGATGCTTTCGACTCCATCATTGATATCATGTCTGCATCAAAGTATAAAACTTTGTTAATAGCAGATGCACCAATTTACTTGGCGACCCAAAAAGAGTTCTGGAAAAAATGTAACCCTTGACAAACAAGGTGAGACTGTCATAGCCATTAACTCTTCTCTAAAAGGTAAAGCTGCCAAAATTACACCACAATCCATCTCAGAAGTCTTTCAACTCGATGATCAGCAAGGTAAAACTTCCTTTCCTAAAAACGAGTTAAAAATTGACTTTCTTGAAAGAGGGTATGCAGATGCAATGATGAAAAGGGATACCTTACAAAAAGGTTTCTTCCCTCCTGCAACAAGGTTTTTATTTCATACCCTCCTAATGTGTGTGTCAAACAAAATCACTGCTTTTAATGAAATACCATTAAAGATTCAAAACCTGGGATATGCTATTCTTCAAGAAGAAAATTTTAATTATTCTAAGGAAATCTTTAATGATAAGGTTAAAAATATTGAAACAAAGGCATTCTTACTGTTTCCAAGATTTCTAAGTTATTATTTTGAAAAGAAACTTGGTAAGAATGATGCTTCTGCAATAAAACAAGGTGAATCTTTTCAAATACACATCTTAACTGCTGAAACTTTCACAAGAATGTCAACACCTTGCAAAACACAAGCAGAGGTGCCTGAGCAGAATTTAGCAGCTACCACTGCTCCTCAGGTATCTCCTGCTGAGCCCACTGCTCAAGGTGATCAAAGCAACAAAACAACTGTTTTGAAACCCACACCTACAATCCACAAAAAACCAAAACAAAAGAAATCTCAAAAACCCCCCAAACCTATCAAAAAGGCAACTCTGGTGGATGAGATACCAGAGCAACTGCTAGTGACAGCACAAAAGTCACAAGAAACCACTGCTGCTACTTCCTCACTGCAGTTGGTACAAATATCTCAACCCATGGCAGAAACTCCTCCTGTTTCTTCTAAAAAAGAACAGGTTGTACAAATAGGGACACCACAATATGATGCTCTGGAATCACTTGCTTCCATCATCCACAGCCCAATGCCCGGGGCCAATTCTCTTTCCACACCCAACCTCACATCCACAATTCCCCCACCAACTAAATTATTGTTGGATGCTATTGATCTAAACCAGGCACAAACCAGTCCTTCTCAATCACCTATCAATGAGAATATACTTTAACAAATGACTGGGCCTGAAGAATCAATCATAGCTAACCCACCAACAAGACCTGAGGAGGTTACACCCCTTGAGTTACAAGTAACTCTTGGTGGTAGTCCAAGTGAAGCAGCCACTACAAGTGTTGAACCCACTGGTTTACATTTGGACAGTGGTTACATCAATAAGACTTCCTTGGAGGCAATTCCTTCCATAGCACCTCTGATATCCACCAGTGAGTTTGTTTTACAATCTGGTACAATCCTAAGGCTATCAAGTGTTGAAGGAAGAAGACCCCAGTACCAAGAAAAAGGGGCATCAGTGGTTAATGTCTGTAGTACACTCCCTGCATCAACCACTGTTACAACCGCTGTTAGTGGGAAATCAGATGATCCCATTCATTTGGGTGATGGTTTAAAATATAAAGAATTGACGAAGAGAGTGGACAGAATTGAATCATCTGTTGCAGACATCAAACAATGCTGCAGCAGGTGTTAAATTCTCAAAAGTCTACATCCACTGCTGCATCACCCCCAACAGCTGCTCCATTATCTAATGAGTTGTGGAGTTTATTTCAACCATTTCTCCGACATCAAAGAGAACTAGCTGATCAGCAACATGAGATCCAAATTCAAAAGATCAGAACTCTCACGGAAGCAAGGTTTAAAGATACCCAAGCTGACATCAAGGCTTTAAAAGCCCACATTCTGCAAACCACTGGCACTGCTCCTCCCACTGTTCTCTTCATTGATAACCCTCCTCCAGATAATGCCAAAAAGGGGGAGAAAATCAAATAGTGGATAAAGAAGGGAATTGAAGATGGTATTTATATTGAACCAGAAAAGGAAAACATGACTAAAAACATTCCCTTGCCAGATGGTAGTAAAAAGATTGATGTTACCCAAAATGCACTTGATGAAGCTGTAGCAAGTGTAAAAAGGGACAGAGTGGCAAAGGATATATCAAGGTGGAATGAGGAGAAAAGAGCTTATATGGAGCTGAATGCGCAGGGTTGTTCTGGGCCAAAGGATGTTAAAAATCCTGAGCCAAAAAGAAATCCCACTAGAAAAGTGAGGGAACCCAAATCCATACCATCCAGACTCACAAAGCATACTCCAAAACCATCGTCCAAAAGCCTCCAACATCAAACTTCCACCCAAACAGTTGTTGTAACACCTGCTGTGTCAACTACTGTTGATACTTCAGTGGTTTCAACTACTGTCAGCCAAACACCTGCCATCACTTCAACACACACCACTACCACTGTCTTACCACCATCAACATCTAACATCACATCTCCACCAAAAACAACCTCACCACCATCACCTCCTGCCAAAAAGCAGAAGACATCAGATGTTACAACATCTATTGTAATGACAACAGTGGTTGAAACACCAGTTGTTTCAATAGATGTTAGTCAGTCACCATCCACCACTCAAAATACCACCACTGATCCACACAAGACATCATCAGCCTCTCCTACAATAAAAAGGAGAAGGATTTTCAACCTGATGATGATTCTCCATCACCACCACCAAAATCTTCACAATCTCTTTCACTGATTCCAAAACCTGTTCCTCTCTCTTCAGCTCCAGTACAACAACCAATCCCTATTATCACTCCTGCAGGTGTTCAATTTCCTCTAGAACTTGAAGCAGTTAGAGAAGAGATCAAATCCTTCTATTATGAGGATGACCCTGCTAAAAGGAAGTTGCCATCATTTGAAGGATATCCAAGGCCTAACAACATTGAGGAATATTTGAAAGTTAAGGCTAAACAGGCAGAGGATATTTCCAAAAGAAACTCTCAAGGAAAAACTGATAAAGAAATTCAAAGGCATTACCAGTTTCTATTTACTCAAGTCAGATCCTTAGAGAAATTTGCAAAAAATGTTTGTCAACAAATCTCAGAAAGAGCAGATGAAACTTTGAGAAAAGACTACATTGAAAGCATCATGGCAACAAGAAGTACAAGGGAGAAAAGCATATGTACAAGGAGAGGACCATTCCTGAGCTTGAACAAGAAGTAGCCAGGATTCAAGAGATGATAAAGAATAAGGTCAAACGCACTCCTCCAGTTTGGTCAAAGTACAAAAAGAATGTACCTGAAAAGACACTAGAGCCGAAGAGAATGAAAGAGGAATTAGTTGCTGCTGATTATGGGTCTAAAAATCAAGTGGCAAGATGGAAAGAAGACATAGTCAGGACCACCTACAAAAGGTTGGAGGAATTAAGGAAGAAAGATCCCACAGTTCCACAAAAACCTGACTACCCTGAAGCAGAGGTTTCAAAAAGACCATCAAAGCTGCAAATCAGGAGAGCCACTGCTCCAGCTGGTGCTGCTATCTACAAAAGAAGGCAACCACAACAGTAGGGTACTGAAATAGTGGCAGAATTAATGGCAGGAGATGAGCTTGAAAAAGAAGGTATTGAAAAGATGATAGTTGAAACTCTTGGCCTGAATCAACCTGCAAGCATTGCTTAAACAGTCATCACAAGGCCTGCATCACCAAACACCTCATCCAATAAAAATCCCCCAAGAAGCCTACTAGACTCAAAAGTACTAAAATGGGAAACTGACAAACAGACCCATGTACTGACAGTGTTCAAGTCTAGTGGAGAAGTGAAGAAAATAACAAGGGAACAAGCACTTGGCCTAAGTCTTGAAGATTTGAAGGATCTCCTTGATCTTCCACTGTGTAGGGATGATGATGACACAGATGCCTTAGCTTTTGAGATACAACTCAAAGGGCAAATAAGGGAACTGCTGATGAGGCAATAAAGATCTACCAATAATGAAGAGTTTTGGCATTATCTGTTCCAGGGGGAGATTGTTGGGATTGAACCTTATCAGAGGAACAGATAATCAAAGCCAAAACTGGATCAGGGCAGTGGATCCAGAATAAGCAAAGGTTTATATTCAAATCTCTCCCCTTGAAAGTGGTTTCAACATCTGCTGACCTCCAAACTACTGATCTTTACTAACTGCTGACCTACAACTGCTGTCCATGTCAAAGACTGATGGAAGACTAAAGGTCTGCTGATTCAATCTACTGCTATGGGTCAAGCTCTGCTGATCAAGACAAGTAAGGATGCAGCAGTAGTTTAGTTTATATTATGATATGTAATGTACAACAGTAGTTTGAATAGCAGAGGTTGTATAGATCAGATGTTAGAGTTTGTTAGGAGGTTAGATGTCACTTTCATGGTGACGTCAGCTTAGATGCTTCAGTGGTTTGCTTGTGCCTATAAATAGAACAGTGCTCTGTACTGTTCTATTAGATCTTCACCATCTTTCTCATGCACGAACAAATCAATGTGAGCTCAGGCTGAGGGGGAGTTTGTTATACACTTGCAATTGTAATTGAATCTTGTAATAAATTCAAGCATTCGGTTCAATGATAAACTTGTGTATGAAAAGCAATCCTCCTGTTTGATTGTGAAAAGTTTGCTTCCATTACTTTCCGCTGCACTACTCATTCATAGATCATTTTAATTCAAACGTAAAACACAATCAAAACCAAACTCAGATCCTAACACGCTCAACACAAGTTCCCTTGGATCGTTGTACAGTGGAATCCGTAGTCGTTCTCCTCCTTCAGCGCTTCGGTTTGAAGAGGGCGAATCCGATCGGGTAGGCTAGAGTTGATGGGGAGATGCAAGCTCGCACTCGTTTAGGTTCCATAGTCATAATCGCTCGAGAGTTCCATCCAGTGGTCCCATCACATGTTTAGCTCCTTCGAAACAAGGGTGCACGGGAGGCCCCTGTGATCGGTCTAAGTAGTGCATTTTGTACTGTCCAAGTAATGCCTCCAATTTAAATCCAAAGATCATGACTTCCACCACAGGTTGTGACTCATGCCATTCGCCTTGTAACTTCACTATGTAGGCCATCACCTTCTCGTGTTGCATCGGCGCGTATCTGGGACTCTGATTCGAACCATCATGGTATGCCACTAAATCACCCGTACCCTCGGGTAAAGACGATGCTCAGTGCATTGCAGAGTTGGGATTCGAAAGCTGAAAGGACGTCCTCCTGTTTTGTCTTCCACGAACATAACACCCTGCTGTGCTAAAGAGATTAAAGCTGCGCGATCTTCGAAAATCCCCTGATGAACCTGCGATAGTATCTAGCGTGACTAAGAAATTACTGCATCCCCGAAGGAATCTTTGGTGTCGATCAGTTTCTAGCTAAATGGGTCTTAGCGAGATCCACGTGTATTCCCACTTTGTTGACTATGCGACCAATAGAGTGTGCTTCTCGAATCCTGAAGTCACACTTGGGTAGACTTCTCATGGAGTGGCTCCTCCCCTAGGAGCTCTAAGATGACATACAAGTGCCATTCATGGTGTTCCTTTCTCTTGGTAGCGATTCAAAACGTCATCAATAACCACGGTCGATTCATGTGGTCCATAAAGCTGCTGGTGTGTTAATTAACTCAATGGTCATGGTGTACAAAGTCGAAATGGCCGCATTGCGTTCGATATACCATTCTAAGAGCATTCTCCCCTTGGACTTCCATCTGATGATAGTTCGTTCGTTGGTCAATCCTCGAATGGAAGCTTGTCCCTCGCAACTCGTCGACAGGTCGAGGCAAGCGGTTCTTAACTGTCACCTTGTTAAGTTCCCGATAATCAGTACACATACGAAAAAGCTTATCCTCACGGATATAACTGGGGCTCCCCAAAGCGAAAAACTAGGTCCGATGAAACTCCTGTACAATAAGGAGTACTAGTAATAAGGGCTGCTTCTGATATGATACCGATCTGATAATCCACCCGACGATGTGAAGATAAGCCTGATAGTTCTTCTGGTAGCACGTAGGGAGAAATCACGAACAGTTGGTGGATCCTCGATCCTCTTTTCCTTAGCCTGGACATCAGTAACGAGTGCTAACATAGCGGGATAATCCTTCTGTGGACACTTCTAGCCTTCATTGCTGAATTGATGCTAACCTCTGCCCCACTCAGGTACTTTATGACAGATGACAGCTTTCTCCTCACCGGGTATATTTGCGCGATATCTGGATAATCAATCCATACTGACTACTGCATCAAAACTATCAAGGGTAGTAGAAAGAAGGTCGATGTCGAACACTTGTCCCACTAGGTCGAGTTTGCATCCCAACGAACATATGAAGTTTCAATTGACTTGCCATCAGCCGATTCCACAACAGGTTTGGTTACAAAAAACATCAGGGTTAAGTAGAATAGAGACGAAACAATTAACTACCCATACAAGCTACCATGTTGCTATAATCCTGGCGTCGCCCACGCCAATCCTAAATGCCCTTCCACGAGCATCGTTCCCAGTGTTTGTTGTTTTAGTTACGAGAATTTCCAGTACTGTCGTCGTTCCCTGGGTTGTTGTCGTTTTTATTCTAACATCGGCCAATCCATGTCGTAGGCACCTTCATTTCCATACTGTAGGCCATGGTTACAAATACCTTGATGTCGCCGTGATTGTTTTCTCTAACGTCGTTGCTTGAAATGGAGCCCTACGATCTTTCACCAACCAAGTCCATCCTTTCACATTTTGTGCCACGTCTTATCGCGCTACTCACTGCGCTGGTAGTCACACATTCTGTTGGTGCACAATGTCTACAGCCTATGTCTTAAGTCTAGGTCATGATATATAGGGGTTAAAAGTGTCAGATATGTAAAGTTCAGGGGTCTGAATGTAATTTTATGTGAAATTGATGTTATTTCGCTTGAAATGACACTTGGTCATTTCGAGCGAAATCAGAAGTTGTTATTTCGCTCGAAATGACATGTATCATTTCAAGCGAAATTTGTTGCCTATATATAGGTTAGTGTTGTTTCTCATTAGGCACGGAATCACAAGTTGTATACCGAACTGCTGCCGGATTTTCTACTGAAATATTAATGAGAAACGTGTGTTAAAGTGATATTCTTTGTTTTCTACTCAATTCTGTTCTGATTCTAAGCTGTTTGTTTGATTCCGCCTCTCAAACCGTGTGTATTGACTCTGATTGACTCACTTGGTCGGTAAAACGATCCTACAATTGGTATCAGAGCCAGTTATGAGCCAGTACACTTGAATCAGTGCCTTTTTCTACACATTCTTGGATTTTTGGACATTTTAACGGACAAAATGGACTGAGTTTCTGATATTGTGTGTAAAATAGTGTTTTAACAAACCCTTGAGAATATCAGATCAATATTCGAAGTAAAAGTGGTAAAAATGGACTAAAACCCTGTTTTCGCTTGAACGTGTCATCTGTTTTCGCTTGAAAAATTGTGATTATTTCAAGCGAAATAAGTGATTTCGCTTGAAAACAACTGATTTCGCTTGAAAAGTTGTAGTAGTTTTGAGCGAAATAAGTGATTTCGCTTGAAAACAACTGATTTCGCTGAGAAGGTGATTCCGCTCGAAAATCACTTGATTTCGCTTGAAAGTGCTGATATAGCTTGAAATCTTATTTCGCTTGAAAGCATGTGTTTGTTGTGAAAGTCCATATTGTTCGTTATTCCGCTTGAAAGTCTGATTTTGTGTAATTTCGCTTGAAAAGTTCTGTTTTCAAAACTTTAAATTTTTTTTCCGTAAATTGAATTTGTAAAATGGATAACGAGTTTTACAACATGTTTTCTGGTGGTGGAATGACGGCAGCACAAACCCCGGCTAGTATAGTTCAAAATGTGAATATGGAGAATGAGCTCGGGACGATGCAGAAACCACCTAAACTTATGAATATCGATGAGTATTAGGGTTGGTCTGGAAGGTTTAAGACATGGGTTCAAGCAAATCACTTTGAATGCTGGATGAAGATTGAATCGAAATATGTTCCTCCGAGAGATGGTTTAAACCTTGTGAAGCAGATTGGTAGTTTGACACAAGCTGAACAAGAAGATTTTAAGGCAGAAAAGAAGATGATGAGTATTCTTCAACATGCAATTAAAGAGGATATCTTGGTGTTGTTGCAGCATGAGGATAATTCACAATCTATTTGGCAGACGATGCAAGTAAAGTTTAAAGGAAGTGTGTCCATGATAAAAAACAAAAAGGCTTTGTTAAAGAAACAATTTGACATCTTCACTAGTCTGAAAGGTGAAACTACAAAACAATTGATTGAAAGATATTGCCACCTAGTTGTGGAGATGGGGAGATTGGAGATAACCAAGACTAATGAGGAGTGGATCGATAAATTGGCAGATGCATTGCCATACGATGAATGGGGTACTTATTTGCTAGTGATGAAGAACAATTCAGATTATGTTAATTTGAATCTTAGTGGTTTCATAGAGAAGATCGAAGCACATGAGTTAGAGTTAACAAAGATTAGACAGATGAATTCTTCCAATGTTCAACAAGATGTTTCTCTGTATTACAAAGGCAGTTCTCTGGCAACTACGAATATAAGCCCGAAAATTCAAACAGCTTTCAGTGTAGATTCAACATCTGGAGCTTCGTCTAGTACTTCAAGCAACAACAAGCCTTCACCGTTTACAAGTTATGAGCCGAATCCCAAGACTTCAGAACAAATGTCTCCACAAAGCTCATCAAGCTCGAACAATCAGGGATATGTTTCTGGGATACAGTGCAACATAGCTGTAAATATAAAAAATGGACAAGAGTTTACAGAAGCAGCTGCAAAGCAACACATAACACTATTAGCTTCCGTGCTGGAGTCATATGAGAGTTTGGTAGCGGGGAGGATCGGTAATCCAGATATGACAAAGGAGGATTACGACCAAATCGATCCAGAGGAGCTAGAGCTGATTGACATCAAGTGGGGTATGGCTAGTTTGGTTAGAAGAGCCCAAAGATTTATGGAAATTACAGGTCGAAACAGTTTCTCAGGACCGGATCAAAAGCTTGGTTTTGATAAGTCCAAAGTAACTTGTTTCAGATGTAAAGAGAAAGGACATTTTAAGCGGGGGTGTCAGAATAGAGAGGTCAACAACCATCAAAATGCATTTTCCAATGACTACTACAGACAGGCGATCTATCACAAGACAAATCAACAACCTGTTGTTCAAAGACCTCAGATCGAAAACAAGCCAGAAAAAGCTCTTATTGTCAACCAAGATGATGAGAAGGTAGCTGAAGGGTTCAGTTGGGACAAGTATATCCCGGGCAGTGAAAGTAGAGCAATGATGGCTGAGATTGTGGAGGTGTCTGAGAGTGGTGTTAAAACAAAGGTTGTTAGTGAAGATGTGTCTGAAGAAAGTTCGGTTGATCACGAAGAAATTGCTGCAGAAGTCTACAATTATTAGTCCGAACAGGAGGTGTCAGCTAGTTCTTTAAAATCAATTATGCCTCCTAATGTGTTTAATTATTTTGCAGGTTATTTCAGTGAACCAACAACAGGATCTTGCCCATAGTATGATGTTGAGAAAGCTCCTGTTGAAGAGATAATTGATGTCTCCAAAGAAATGACTGAAGAGACACTGAAAGAGATTGCTGATAAAGCCTTGATTGCAAAGCTGAAAGAGGTAGACACAGAATCTGTAAAACCAGAGTCTGTTGATACTGAGTCAGTTGAAAGTGTGTCGGTCAAAACAGAGCCAGGTCAAATGGAGTCTGACGGGAAATCTGAAAGTGAGGAGGTCAAAACCGAAGAAGTGTCTGAGTCAGAGTCTGATAATGTCGGTAAACAGGATGTTGATTTTGAGCAAGAAGAAAAGATAGTTGAAAAGATTGATTCAATCTTTGAAACTTCATGCAAAAACTGTTCAAAAACATGCATGGAATGTCTTGAAAAAGACAAAAAGTTTCAGGAATTGAAACAATACACTGATGAGGTTAAATTTGATCTGAGTGAAGTAAAAGAAGTGTATGACAAGTTGGCTAAATCTATCAAAATGATTCAAAAAGAAAGTCTTGAAAACGACAAAGCAACAAAATTGTTAAAAGCAACAGTTTTTGATAAACAAGTAGAAACCAACTTTCATTTGGACACGATTGCTTCATTGAAAAAGGAATTAGAGTTAATCAAAATTGAGAATGAAAGAATTGACAAGAAGTTGATGAGTTATGTTGCATCTTCATATGTGATTGAACAGATTGTCCCGCAACAACCATATGCAACACCTGTCTTTAATAGTGTTCCACCCCCAATGTAGAGTCATTACACTCAGAAGTATCCAGATGGGGTGGAAGCTGATTTGAACCTCAAACTGAGAACCATTGAGAATGAGTTAACTGAGAGTATTGATGTTACATTCTCTCCGTCCGACACTGACAATGAGTCACAGGTGATCAAAACTGTTGTTGACTAAGTGTTAGACGAAGAGAGTGATAATTCGGAGTCTGAGACTGAAAACTCATTTTGAGAACTCGATTTCTGATTCTGAAGAAGATGGTAACTTCTTAGACATATTCATACCAAAATCAGACAAATTCGCGAATGATGATCCGATCATTGTGGTTTACACAATGATTGGAACTGACAAGCTTTATTCTGATTTTGAGTATCCGCTCCAAAATGCTAAAATTGAGAATGTTGAAAAGGTGTTTAAATTGGTCGAAATTGATATTTCTGAGGTGAACAACAAAGAGTTATTTTCAAAACCCAAAAAGTCTTTTGTTAAATCACAACCTAACAACTCGGGAAAGAAAGAGTGGGAGGGAAATGGTGGTAACAACAAGAGAAATGGAAACAATTTTAAAAACAAAGGAATTGGATTTGAAAAGAAAATGGCCAAGAAGAATGTTAAACCAAAGGAAAAGATGAATGATGTTTTTGTGGCAGGAATGAACTTTGTTGATGAAAAAGAGTATATTTTCAGTCAAAAAGCCATTGATGATTTCAATGCAGCGAAGAAGCTGAAAGAAGAGTCGTACAAATCAACTTTTGTCGAATATGACAAAAGAGTTTGTTATCGCTGCAATGAGATTGGTCATATGGCCAAACAATGCATGAAAGTCTTTGAAAAACCTGTTTTGCAAAAACACCAACCTAAAACTCCAACTGACAACAAGGGTAAAAAAACCAATGATTTCACCGGTTCGTATTTTGAAGAGAGGTGAATCTTTGAAGCCCGAAGAAAAGTCAAAATCAACTTTTGAGGTTGGCGAATCTTCGAAAGTCCAAAAGGCTTCAAATATTTATCCAAAAATGAAAGTTTTTGAGAATCAATCATGGGTTGCAAAACCAAAATTGTCAGTTGAAGAGAAAAAGATGGAAAGCGTTTTGAAAACTGAACCAAAAGTTTTGGAAAATGATGTGGATAAACTTGAATTTCAACTTGATAAGTTAATTGAAGAGTTTCCACCGATTAAGAAGGAAGATTTAAAATCAAAATCTAAACCTGTCCAAATGTCATTTTTAGTATTCCGAAAGTTGAAGTAGATTGTGATTTTGTGTTTGGAAGTATTCTAAATGTAAAGAAATCATGGGCCTCATTATTTGAATAAATTTGTGTGTGATGTTTGCAGGGGCTTCCGAAGTCGTTCATCTCAAAGTGGATAATTGACAGCGGAGCGTCAAGACACATGACCGTGCTTTATGACGTTAAATCTTTAAATGGTGGATACGAAGGATTTGCTGGAAATAAGGGTGGAAGGATTGTTGGTCAAGGGACTCTAACGAATGGAGTCATTTCGTTTGATAAAGTGAACTATATAATTGAACTTGAAAACAATCTGCTGAGTATCTCACAGATTTGTGACAAATCTTTTACAGTACACTTTACTAAAAATGAATGTTTAGTCTTAAAACCTGGTTTCAAAATTCCTGGGGAGATGGTGTTGTTGCGAGCTCCATGAGAAAATGATTTGTACATTCTTGATATGGGTGTCGCAACAACAACAAATTATAAAAACAGTGTTCTGTGTCAAAAACAAAAGCAGCAGAAAAAGAATCAATTATGTGGCATCGAAAGATGGGCCACATTCATGTTAGAAAAATGAACTTTCTTGTACACAATGATTTAGTTGAAGGTGTGAATCTTAAAAGTTTTCATTTAAATGATGATTGTGTAGAATGCAAGAAAGGAAAGCAGATAAAGAAGTCACACCCGCAAAAGTTGCTGAATTCAATCAGAGTACCACTCGAGAGACTTCACATGGATCTCTTTGGGCCGGTCAATGTGAAAAGCATCAGTGGAGATTTATACTGTTTTGTAGTCACTGATGACTTCACCATATTTTCTTGGGTGGTGTGTCTAGAAAGGAAAGATCAAACGTTTGAATCACTGTTGATCCTATTCAAAAAGATGGAAATGCTGTATAAGCTGCCGATCAGGAGAATACGAAGTGATAATGGAACGGAGTTTAAGAATAATCAAATGAGCGAGTTCTGTAAAGAAAAAAGAATTCTTCATGAATTCAGTGCACCATACACTCCACAGCAGAACGGTGTAGCTGAAAGAAAGAATCGCACCTTGATCGAAACTGCTCGAACAATGCTCGCCGATTCAAGTTACCTATATTTTTCTGGATTGAAGCAGTTGCTGCAGCATGCTATACACTAAACCGAGTGCTCACTGTGAAGAAATATAAGAAGACGTGTTTTGAACTTTTACACCGTTATAAGCCAAATCTAAAGTTTTTAGAACCGTTTGGATCTCCCTGTACCTTCATAGATCCAGATGGCAAATTTGGTGCTAAAAGTAATGATGGTTTCTTTGTAGGGTATGCAAGTCCGCTCAAGAGAGTGTTTGTACCGTGCCTGGGGAAGGTAATTCAGGTTCAGCATGTGGATTGTCAGAAACATACTGCGCCACCGCAACTTCCTGGACAAAGATTCCTGTTCGATTATGACAAACTCTGGGAGTCTTTCCAGTTGCCAACCGAGCCGAGTGTAGAGGAACTTGTTTACTTATACCAACAGCAACAATCTAGCTCACAATATTAGGTGCCAAGACCGTTGGTAGTTTCTCAGCCCACCGGGGGTACACACGATCATGAAGCAGGTCCAAATGGAACGACACACGAAGACCCAGAAGAACCAGCTCCTACATTTGATCATTCTGACGACTCAGAATCGGAAGACGGTCCGATTTTTGACGAGGAACCAAATGTTGCATCGACAGAAGCTGTGGATCACACCGGTGATCAAGACATAACGAACTTGCAATCGGAAGTAAATGTGCCTGACACTGCAATGCCAAGAACATTGTCTTATCATCCTTCAGAACAAATTATTGGAGATCTTCGAAGTGGAGTAAAGACGAGAGATCAGATCAACAGAGCACTTACTTGTTTTTATACATCTGTTGCTCCTTTACAAGAAGAATTCTCACCTAAGTGTTTCATTTCGCAGGTTGAACCCAAAACTTATAAGGAAGCTCTTACTGAAGAAAGCTGGGTCAACGCTATGCAGGAAGAGTTGCAGCAGTTTGAGAAATTGGGTGTTTGGAGATTAGTTGATCTTCCTGAGAATCAAAAGTTGATCAAAACAAAGTGGTATTCAAATGAAAGAGAGATGATAGAGGAGTCATTGTTCGAAACAAAGCACTTCTGGTAGTACAGGGATTCAGTCAGCAAGAAGGCATTGACTTTACCGAAGTATACGCGCCTGTTGCTAGACTTGAGGCAATAAGAATCTTCGTGGCATACGCATCCTGGAAAGGATTCAAAGTCTACCAGCGGGATGTCAAGTCTGCATTCCTATACGGCAAAATCAATGAAGAAGTGTATGTGGGACAACCACCGGGTTTCACAGATCCACTACATAAAAAAAAAGTCTATCTTCTGGATAAAGCTCTTTACGAACTTCACCATGCCCCGAGAGCCTGGTATGAGATGCTTTCCCAACATCTGTTGGACAACGGGTTCATCAGAGGGACAGTTGATAGTACGTTGTTTACCAAAGAAATTGCAGGACATCTTTTAATCGTGCAGATCTACGTTGATGACATAATTTTTGGTTCGACAAATGACGATTTGTGTAAAGATTTTGAGAAGGTGATGAAAACAAAATTCGAGATGAGCTCAATGGGGAAGATGAAGTTCTTCCTAGGGTTGCAGGTGGAACAAATGCCCGAAGGAATCTTCATTCATCAAACTAAGTATGTAAACGAGGTTCTGGAAAAGTTCAACATGGCTCAATCTAGTCCAGCATCAACCCCCTAGCTCAGAATCATGGGATTTGCCCAGACGAGAGTGGAGAAAAGGTGGACGAGACATATTACCGGTCGATAATTGGATCTTTGATGTATCTTACTGCTTCTCGCCCAGACATCATGTATCCAACGAGTTTATGCGCCCGTTATCAGTCCAGGCCATGCTAGTCACACTTGACAATCGTGAAATGCATTTTACGGTATTTGAAAAGCTGCCCAAGCACCGGCTTGTGGTATCCTAAGTCTGGCGATTTCTCTCTCAGAGGATTTGCTGATTCTGATTATGGTAGCTGCAAGCTGAATGCTAAGTCCACCACTGCTGGGTGTCAGTTCTTCGGAACTCGACTTGTCACCTGGCAGTGCAAGAAACAAACCTCAGTAGTGCTCTCTACGTGCGAGGCTGAATACGTTTCGGCCTCGAGCTGTTGCTCTCAGATCCTTTGGATCCAACAGCAGATGCGAGACTTTGGTTTGCAGTTCTTGGATACACCGATATTCGTGGACAATGAAGCAGCGATTAATATTACGAAAAACCTGGTTCACCATTCTAAAACTAAACATATTGAAATCCGTCATCATTTCATCCGTGACTGTTATGAGAAGAAATTGATTCGGATAGAACATATACACACCGATGAACAGAGGGCTGATTTTTACACCAAACCGTTTGATAAAAAGAGATTTAATTATCTTTTGAAATTAAATGGGATGAAAAAATTTGTTTTCTGGGAGGGTGGTAGAATGTGAAGCCGAGGAGGACGGCGATCTAATGTGATCCATGTTATGTTGTCAAGTTTTTTTTTGTACATTTTTTTTTCTGCTTTCGATAAAAAAACCAAAAACACAAAAATATGTTCTTGTTTTTAGGGTGAGAAAGTTTGCAGAAAAATACAAAAACATGATAAAATTTCAAAATCCAAAAACATTTGAAAAAGTAAAATGAGTTTGTGTAAAAAGGGGAAATGATAGTACATCAGCTAGACAGATGCAGTACGCTAAAGAAATATAATGTGTAATATGTGTTAAGCAGTCTCGCTAATGATGCGTCGATAGGTTTTTACACATTTAGTAGATTTGTTTGGGATATAAACATCAATAATTACTTGCTTGCACGTGGGGAACATCTCCAGGATATATGGGTAACCCCCGAAATCTTGTTTGAAAGGTCCCTCTTTCTGAGATACTAGCTCTTTATGCTCAGTGATATCTGGGGTATTATCCCGGGACTTCTGATTTTACGGAAGCAATGGCCTAGTCCCCGGAGAATACTTTACCGCTTGCTTGAAAAATAGCGCCGCCCTCAGCATAAAATGATGAGACAATAAAATTGATAATCAATGCTCTTGTAAAAAAGATCCTCTAAAGGGGACCCACCAAAAGTCGAACCGTCATCTCTCTGCTGAACGGAAGTTCTGACCTGAGCTCTCACGGTTTAGCATCTAACCCATTACAGATATCATCTGTGGTATACTCACCTGTAAGACTGAATATTGGGATCTGGATACGGGAGTGTATTCTGAGGTGGGACACATGTAAAAGTTTAAGTCTTAAAACACTAAATCTGTATCCTGAACAACTTGAAAATTGTGTGAAAATTTAAGAGGATCAGTATATCGACAATCAACGCGAATTGTTTAATGCTTAAAATGAAATCAAGCTTAACGGTACTTGTGTCTTGTCGGCAGCTGATATGATCCCCTAACACGCTCACAAAAATATTGTGTGTATAGTATTCTGCTTATCATATTATAAAAATCCAAAAAGATTTGTTTTTCATCTTATTTTCGACAACGAACGTTGGAAATCAGAGGATCAAAGTTTTATGTGCAGAACATGTCTGGATCATGAGGTTTGGGTAAGCAGAAGATTGTGAAAAAGTGATTGGTAATTGCTTGAAAGTTCAAAAGTTCATTAACTTAAACTTAAATTGTTTCAGAAAGTCAGCAAACTTCATAATTTGGTCAGCCAGGGTCATTAATTTGGACTTAGCAGGCTAGACAGTTGACCATGGTCATTGACTTGGACTTGGTTAACTGGGTGTGTCTGTAAAATCTGAAAAACTTAAAAATTTGAAATTTTGAAAAGTTATTTCGCTTGAAAACCATGATTTCGCTTCAACACGTTATTTCGCTTGAGTGGTGATTCTGCTCGAACTGTCTCAATGCTCATTCCAAGCGAAATCAGGTGATCTATAAATAGCAGGGGGTTTCGCTTGAACAGCTCATTTATGTTATTTCGCTTCAAAGTCACGTCTCTGGCGATTTTAAGCGAAATCTCAAAACCCTTGTTTTACAGCCGTTATACTGCCCGATTGTTGTTAGATTTCATGTTTTTAGTTGGTTTGCTCAACTATAAACATGGGAAAGGTAAGATTGTTGGTCAATTTGACCCAGATCCGTCTATTTTCATGTGTCGGCGATGAACAGAACAAACACTTAGATCTAGGGTTTAATATTGATGTAAAATGAAAGATAATCACATGGGTGTTGTCGGAATTCATTGTAGATCAGTATTAGGATTGTGATTGAACCAGATCTATGGTTTGTTTATGTTAGACGATGAACAGATGTTTCAGGCTTAGATCTAGGATGTTTGTGTTGGTAAAAATGGATAAAAATCACATCCACATGATCGGAATCTTTCATAGAACAAACCCAGTTAACTGATTTCATCATAAGTAAAGTTTTGAAAATTTGTTCATGATTCCGCTTGAAACTTGTAAAATCAGTTGATTTCGCTTCAAATAGGGATTCCGCTTCAAATGATTTTCCACTTGAAATGAGCATTTTGTTAAAACAAGTGATTCCGCTTCAAACATATTATATGAGATTTCGCTTGAATGATGTTTGATGTGAAAATTTTTCAAAATGTTTGATTTATTTGTATTGTGTTGATTTTCAGGCTTCAAATGTGATCTTTGATCCATTGCACAACGTTTGCTGTGATTTTGATGAGGAAAAGAATCCAAAGTTGTCTGAATTTAGAAGTATTCTGGAATTTATGAGAAGGTTTCCAATACAAAAAGCTTTGACGAATCAACATCTGGTGTTTAGATCTCATATCAAACGTTTTTGGGAAAAGGCAACTTATGACGAAGAGAGCAAAGTGATCAATTCGGGTGTTAAGCTAAATGGCAAAGAAAAGCCGATTATTATTTCTGAAGCACTTGTCCGTGAAGTGGGATTTTCCTGATGATGTAAACTCTCCAACAGAATATCCAGAGAGGATGGTAAAAGGCTGTATGCTGCGGATGGGTTATACTGGTGCTCTAAATAGTGCAAATTATTTGAAGTCAAAGTTTACAAAGCCATACAAGTTTCTTATTCACTCGGTGCTGCATGCTCTAAGTCATTGTAAGGGAGGTTATGATGCTATGCGTGATTATCAAATGAATATGATGGTTGCTCTGGTGCTGAACAAAAAATACCATTTTTCTCACATTGTGTTTCACTACATGGTTGAAAACATTACTTCAAAGAGCAAAACTTGGGTGTATCCACGGTTTATTCAAATGATGATAGATCATGCCTATCCAGAGCTTGAAAGAGATGAAAACAATGATCTGTTGGTGTTATCTCACATGAGTAATGATTCTTTGAAACAATTGGCCAGATATCATCCAAATCATCCAGAGCCAAAGACTAAAGTTGAATTTTTGGCTTCATCAAGGATAAGAATTATGTAGATCCAAATCCTGTTAATCATCAGAACTGGAGGAATGAGGAAGAGATGAAAGAAGCTGGTTATGCTGATGAATTAAAAATACTTGAAGAATTCAAAGTAACTCAAAACGACTGGTTCGTGAAAGAGAAAAAGAAGAGGGGCAGGAAAGCTACTCCTAAAGTACAAATAGAAGAGGGTTCGTCTTCTCAGCCCAAAAAGCGTTAAAAGAAAGCTGCTAAAACATTGCTTGTTGATGAATCAGAGGAGGAAGCTGAAGCTGAAGCTGAAGTTGAAGCTGAAACTAAAATTAATGTTGAAGGAGATGTTCATTTGTCTCCTGCATCTACAAAGTTGTTGAAATCTCTTACTGCTTTTAATTCTAAAAAGAAAGAAGCAGTTGGTGATGAAGAAAGTGATGATGTTAACAAAAGTACAACAAGTTCTTCTGAAGATGAAGGTGATGAGACTGAACGTTATAAGAAAGTCATGTCTGCTGTAGAGAAAGAGAAACAGAAAAAGAGAAAAAGGAGTGGTAAAGATGATGATGATGTGTACATTCCTTCTCAGGAAAATATTGAAGATGTTCAAACACCTCCATCATCAGGTGGTAAAAAGAAAGCTGGTGCAAGGAAATGGGTAGTTACTCCAAAGATGAAAAAGTCGTTGAAGATCCTGAAACCTATCCAACAACCCACACCACCACCATCACCACAACCTGAACCACAACTTCAACTTTCACCAATCCAATCACCACTTCACCAATCACTTCCTAGACAACTATCACCATTACATCAAACACCACCACATTTATCACCACTACACCAAACACCAATCCAAAAACAACCTATTCTAACTTCACAACAAATCTTTCAAACACCACCACTCACACAACCACCTGTCCAAACTACACCTGGTTCTTCGGGTTATAAAACTTTTCCAAACATTCCAGAGAATATTCCTCTTGAAGACATTGGTGATTTCAATTTTGCAACTGATGAGCAAGTTAAGTTTTTGGAAAAGAAAATTGAAGAAGTTTTAGCTGAGAACAAGAAGTTGGTTAAACGTGTTAAAACTGTGGAAGCTGAAAACTCTTCTTTGTTGAAAAAGATTGAAGCTGATGAATCTGAAATTGATGTTATGAAGAAAAGGCTCAAAGAGACAAGCAGAATAAGTATTTTGAATTGAAGAACAAAGAATTAGAAATAGCCAAAGCACAGAAGAACACGAAATGTATATGTTGAATAAAGTGTTAGAAAATATGCTCGGAAAGTCTGTTGAGCAGAAGTTTGATGAGATAAAGATTGAAGAAATTAGAACTCAAAAACAAGCAGAGATTGATGCTAAAATGAAGGATAAGGGCAAAGGCATAGAAGGTGTTTCTGAAGAAAGGGCAATTGTTCTATCAAATGCTCCTGAATCATATTTTGAGCAACCTGTTCATCTCTCTGCAATTTCTGCTATATTTAATGAAGATGTGTTACCAGACAATGTTCTTAATATTGATGAAAATATTGATGAAGATGATGAGGATGAAGAAAATGATGATGATGAAGAGAATGTTGCAGATGATGATGTATATTCTGCAAGCAGTCACAGTGATGATGAGGATCAAGGTACATCTGGTGTTAAAGTTACTGAAGCATCAAATGAACAGAAAGTTGATGATTATATGCATGACGTTGCAAATGAAGATCATGAAAGTGCTGAAAGTGAGGAGGAGAATGTGGATGATAAAAATGTCGATGAAGGTGAGAAGTTAATTCTTCGTATTGAGCCTGAGGTAGAAGAAGGAGAGATCAGGCACACATATACTTTGGATGAAGTTCTCAAGATGTTTAATGTTAATGTAGATGAGTTCAAATTTGATTTCGAGGAAGAGCTGAATGCGTTCGATATCAACCAACAACCTGATTATCAGTATAAGTATGTTGAAGATGCTGATCTGTATGATAGGGTTGAAGTTGAAGATTGCAGTGACGAAGAGGATGTGAATGTAGATACGTCTGATTTTCCTACACTAGTCGAATTTTTCATTCAAGAGAATAGAGATGAGCTAAGAAGGAAAGTAGAGGAAATTCTGAAAGATAAGAACTTTGATGGTACTACAAAAGATCCTCAGTGCGAAGAACGCAAGAAGTGGTTTAGACAGTCTAATGAAAGAAAGTTCAAGAGGCCACTGAAGTATTATAGCAGAGACAGGGAAGTGTCACTGGGGGATATTATAAGCTGGGGTTTCTTACCACAAGTGAATGCATATGCGATCAGAAGGGAATATGGTGTGCAATACTTTGAATATCTTTATGATATTATGTCCTTACCCTGGTGGGATGTAGAAGAGTTGTCAAAGGTCAGAACTCTGGGCTATCCTATTAGAAAGAATGACATGCCTATGTGGGGTTTGATAAAGTATGAATCGTTGAAAAACTTCAAGCACTGGAAGCCTCATTACCCAAAGAAAGTGAGAAGAGTTAATCCTGAAACTGGTAATGAAGAGACAATATTGCATGTGAAGAAGCCGAGAGTGATGAAAAACATTCATGTGCCAAAGATGGAACAAGAGTTCTATAAAGGTTTTGTATGTTGGGTTTACAGCTGTATATCGACTTACAGGGCAGAGAATGAGATTAGAGAAATCTTTATGTATGATCCTTTGTGGCTGGTGAACTGCTCTGCGAAAGACATAGAATGTTTGTTTGTGAACAAGATATGGTTTAAAGCTGAAGATAGAGAACAAGCAATGCAATTCCAGAAAGTTGTATCCATTTGCTTTCAAAAGGGTATCAATGCTGACAACAAATGGAATTCAAAGTGGCGAAAGATTGAAGAAGAATAAGAGAAGTTAAAGGCTGAGAAAGAACGTAAGGCTCGTGAAGAAAAAAAGATAGATATCTTCGTGAAACGTTTGCACAGAGACAAGCTGCTGAGCAGAAGAAAGCTGTGGATGAGAATGAGAAGCTTAGGAAGCTGCTGTCGAAAAAGCCTAAGCCGAGAGAAGAGAAATTCAAGTCACTGTGAAAGTACTGAAGACTAGACAAAAGACTACGGCTATATCCAAGGGGGAGTTTGTTGGTGCACAATGTCTACAGCCTATGTCTTAAGTCTAGGTCATGATATATAGGGGTCAAAAGTGTCAGATATGTAAAGTTCAGGGGTCTGAATGTAATTTTATGTGAAATTGATGTTATTTCGCTTGAAATGACACTTGGTCATTTTGAGCGAAATCAGAAGTTGTTATTTCGCTCGAAATGACATGTATCATTTCAAGCGAAATCTGTTGCCTATATATAGGTTAGTGTTGTTTCTCATTAGGCACGGAATCACAAGTTGTATACCGAACTGCTACCGGATTTTTTACTGAAATATTAATGAGAAACGTGTGTTAAAGTGATATTCTCTGTTTTCTACTCAATTCTGTTTTGATTCTAAGCTGTTTGTTTGATTCCGCCTCTCAAACAGTGTGTATTAACTCTGATTGACTCACTTGGTCGGTAAAACGATCCTACACATTCCCCACTATAATCTGTTGTCATCGCTTATGTCCCGATTGATTCGTAAAGGTTGACTCCCATCAGTCGCTGACTAGGGTTAGAGATTCGATTGAAGTCAAATTGCTGGTGTTCGTCACCGGTAATCAGGGTCGTTCTAATACTGAGGTCGGTAAGGCACTACACTCATCCTTTTGTCCATCGTTCTTGCAAGTTGATTGAGTAATACACGGTATGTTTCAAGAGTGTTGCAGAAGTGATCGCACTCGGAATCTAAGGCGTCAGTATGTTAAGTTCCAGCAAACGAAGATAAATGAGAAAGGTATAAACCAATCATTCGACGTGGCGGCATCTAACTCAGGGACGTTCTTACAAGCACCTAACATTCTACACGGTTCGCTAGGCGCTCAGATGGGTGTTCAGGTAATACTCGGTAGCATCGAGATTCGTAAGGATTCAGAGAGGAGTGAGAAGATCACGTTTGAATACGAGACAATCACTGCTATGACTCCTATAGGTTTGTTACGTCTCTCATTGATTAATTAACATGACAGAACCCCTTTTTCACTTGTTAAGGCTCACTGGGACTCGCATGTACCCCACAATAGTATTATGTGTGCACCCACAATAATATTGCGATTTGCATGCTCATCTCAGTTCCTCCTAACTAGTGTCAAATGGTCCCTCAAACTCGAATGCCAAACAGAGGTTTTCAAACGATAAGATCACAAAGATCTAATGACTACGACACACCAACTTCACATCATAGAGTAAACAAGCAATTCATGTAATTATGAGATTAATGACGAGTGTGTGTTCGTAGGCTACATCATTAACAAATGTGTACTAGGCATGTAATGTATGCAACAGGTGAAAGAGACGAACCTTGCAATCTGGAGCTGAGTGTCATGGTCGTATTCACGTATTCAGAAGTTGTTCGGTTATAGTCTGGTTTTATAAAAACGTTTTTAAAACCAATTTCACTATAACCAGTGGCTCTGATACCAAACTGTCACACCCCCAAAATACCACTTGCGGAAACACCGCAGGACGTGTGACGTACCAGGATCTAGCCACCAATCACATTGAACTCATACCTATATTTAAATAAAACTTTCATTCATTAAGATAAAGTGTTACAAAATGTTAAGTGTAATTCATCGTATACAGCGAAAGCATAAATCATTTGTTAAGTGTTTCATTAACCACATGTACAAAACCGTTAGACTTGTCTTACGATTCCATGCATCTCGACCCATGACCACTCCAGTATCCCAGAGAGCAAGTTCCAAATGATATAAACCAATAGACCTGCAAGCATGCAGACAAGTGTGTCAGACGACGCTGGTGAGTTCAAAGTTTGTTACCACGTTCTAGTTACCAGATATGAGTATAAGTCAATTCAATGATTTGATTTGATGTTGTTATTAACTCGATTACCGCATATGGCTCTAGATTTATTTGCCGAAACCCCAATGCTCTATCACACATTGGTCAAGTGGTTAAGGTAATTAGTTCACGACTGTCCTCCCCGGTACGGTGTGAGGGTGCCAAACCTAATAGCACTATTAACTAATATCCCGTTGCCTTCCCGGCAACAATCGGTAGGAGGGACTTGAGTGAGAGATATACGTGTATTAACCAACAACCCAGGTTTAACATTCCAGTCAAACCCATTACTCGACATTCCTCCCCAGAACGTTTACCAGATGTCCCTCACCGGGACGCATGCTTGGAAAAAGAGCAGTGAACTCACCTTTGATTTGCTCAGTATGTTTAATTACATTACCCGTTCCAAGTTGGTCAACCATACCCTACCGTGGTTACCAAGAAAATAGTCAGTTTTGTAAACGCATATCTAATTCACGTATTCAACAAGTCACATGTAGCAGTCATTGCCACGTAATACATAACAAGCAATTAGGTCTCATGCACGTTTATAACACAAGTTCAGGTTTCCAGCAATGGTTACTAACCACATCAGTTCTTCAATCAATCATTCATTAGTTACTTATCTCACTCAGTTTGCATCTATCACAACAATCCCTGTTAACAAGTAGCACATACCAAATTATCATACCAGACCACATCCCATGTGTATGACCCTTAATATTAAACTGTTTGATTACCATGTACTACCTTATTTCATAAACAATGGTACTCATCACTATTTCAAACTATCTATTGTTCCATCAATCAACTCTTACAGCGAATAACCCAAGCGACGAAGGATTATTCTCCGCAGAGGTTACATATGACGAAACACCTAAGTTTCGTCGAGGTCACGTATGACGAAACACCTAGGTTTCGTCGAGATCCCATGTGACGGAACACATATGTTTTGTCGAGTCCACATGTTTCGTCGATACAGGATTTAACAAAGTATCCCTATGTTTCGTCACACCAACACAGTTACAATCTATGTATTTCATAGCAATAGTTAACAACCTATTGGCATGTTTATTGGATCATTCGATAGTTACACAATCAAATCGCAATTCTCGATCATTGTCTAACAGCTAGTAATCATAATCATTCAATCAATTCAAAACTCCAATCATTACAGTGTGTACACGTTATCATACAAGCCGAAATCATGGAACAAACAACATTTCATTAAAGTCAAAAGTTCATGTGAAGTAAATTGATCAGTGAATCTTTTAGAACCATTTATGACATTCACGTGACATTGAGCCCATGTGTTTTTATCAGAACCAATAAAGTAGCGGCCCAATTATAAATTCCATTTACAGTCTATTGATTTTATATCAATTGTGTCAGCCCACTTATTGTTGAGGTCCAATGAAGTAAATTGCACATCATTAACCATTCATTCACAACTAATCTTATCTTAGTTTACAAATACATCGGACCAATTGCTCATTGTCTCGACGAAAGACATTATTCGTCAATGAGGCCAGGCGACGAATAACCATATTTCGTAGGCCTGGGGTTTTTTCGTCAGGGAACAATTATCATCCAGATACGATACCAGTTTAATCATCATCATCATCAAACAATAACCCTAGTAATCGCTGACATCATTCAGAACTGGAATAACCACTACAAGATCATCAATTTACATAATCCGATCATACAGAAATCATGTGATCCTCGAACTAACCATCAGTGATCATCAAGTCGAATAATATCATTATCATAAACACAATATGCAGACACAATTCATCGATTTATGTTACCCTATTGCAAACCCTAAATCACAGTAAATCTCATGATCCTAATAATCAATCACTAACATATTGCACACAACTGAAACAATCATTTCACGATTAAAACAAGAAGGATCATACTAACCGATTGATGGATTAGGCAGGAGGCAAGCTCCGAATTAAGAGTTGGTCGCCACCAATGAGAGAGAATGTGTTAGGGTTCAGTTATGTTTTTAGTTTTGACACTATGAGGGCATAAAGGTGTAGGTGATGTGTTTTGCTTGGGGCCCAGCCTTCAGGCTTTGTTTGGGCCGATAATTAGACTCGTGTGATGGAGGGTTCGGGTCGGGGTTCATGTGTAAATTAAACGAGTGTACGATCATGTGCGGGTGTGCGACTAGGTTCACCGACTCGACAGATAAATAATATATACTTACAACCCAATAGATACGACCTTATATAACCAACCCATGGTTATCGTAGTGTTTTGGTCAAAAATTACCGAAGCAATTAAGTGATCAAATTAGTTAAGTGAGGTAGTGTGCTAGAAATGTGTGTCGAAAATATGTTATTCAAGTTATTTGCAAAAACAGTTTCACGATACGGCTCAGGATATAGAGCTGTATTTGTGATCAAACAATGAGCAAAAATGTAAAGGGTGACACAGGATGTACGAGGAAAGCCCTTGATCAATCTAGATCGCCGGCATAAAACCTCGGGAGCTGACAATCGCAGCTGCCTTGTTCTTCTATTGCTTCAAATATCAGGATACAGTGCAGGATATGATGCGGATCAACTAAGTGTTACAATGTAATTTGAGTACAAGTATTTGTGTGTAGTGATTGCTAGAAGCTAGAGAGCAAAGTGTACGAATGAAAAGCGTGTGCCTTAACTTGATCCGATCATACTATTTATAGTTAAACGAAATCAACTAACTATCCTATTAAACCGGGATGCTTCGAATATTCCTCTAGTTAACGTTGCAGTCCTGGTCTTTCGGGTTCAACGTCTTTAATTTAACCGATTAGCCCGAGTCTCGGGGGGAAGAAGTCTTCTTGAACGTTGGAGACTTGCACCTCCTAATCTGCACGTGATTAATTCGGTCAATACCAGGATATCGTACCAGGATGTTACCAATATCCTGATCTGGTATCCTGATTACAAGCAAACAATCAAAAGCAGAATATTAGTCAGGATATGTGTTCAGAAAATGGCCCATAACAATTGTCCCCAAAATATATCTGTTGGTATACCAATCCAACGAATATATTTTAAAACTTTATCTCACAAACCGAGGTAATTAAAATGAGGCGACGTTTGAGGTAGCTCTATACAACTTCCAACGCGGTTTTTACTCAATGGATATCCACTATGCCCCTATATCTTCTCTCTTCTTGTTTGAAAATCAGATATCATCAACAAAGTCTCCAGGTAATCTCTTATTCCCTCCTTCATTTCCGGTTGATTTTCTCATCCTTCTTCCAATGGCCACCAGGACCCATTCCCAAACCGGTGAATCATCGGGCACCTTTGTTCAGCAAAATCTTCTCAAAAATCCCGAGAGAGAGATCTATGCTTTCGACAACACGGATATTTCCGTGCTGAGGGTGATGTGTGAAAAATGCAACATATAAATTTCATCAATTGTGGCATAAAACTAACCCCTTTTTAGTACTAATGTTGGAAAAAGTGTGCTTTTGTCTTCCTTTTGTATTTTCAGGATTAAATGAGCTCAAATTAACAAAAGAAGCAAAAAGACATCAAAATCTAACATAAATACAAGAAAAGGAACAAGACGTGACATGCCCGACCCCACGACAGCATCTTCCCAAGCAAAACAAGACAACAGAAGACTGAACACGCCCCGTGCTCAGCCAGCACGGGGGCGTGCCCAAGTGTCAGCAGAAAAGACAAAGTGGTAGAAGCTTCTATTGCCCACCACGGGGCCGTGCTCAGCAGACACAGGGCCATGGTCAACTATAAGATTCGCACAATCCAGCAAATCTTCATAGTACAAAGATTCTTCTGCTCCATGGGGTCGTGCTCAGCGGACACGGGGGCGTGGTCAACTAATAAGACAATCTGCAACAAATGAAGAAAGAGAAGGATGTGGACACGGGGCCATGCCGGAGCTTCTGTTCAGCCTATAAATAGAAGTGCTTGGCTCAAGCTCAAACCATCCCTTGGCACATCACCTCTCTCACACTTCACCCACCACCACCATAACACCATCATCCATTGTCCATCGTAGAGTGTGTGAGTCGTCTCGGGATCCAAGATTGATCGTAAGAGTTCTTGACAATCAAGGCCATGTTTGCCTAAGTCTATTACATCACTTGGTGAAGACAAAGTGTCTAGTGTAATACTTTTTATTTTTAATCTTTTCGCACTTTTTACTTGGTTTTGTATTAATGACTTTAATAACTAGTTTCTTATGTTGAAGGTGATCTTTCCTTATCGTTTGTCCGTGGTGTCTTGAAATTATTTTACTGTCTATATAAAATAAAAGATTTTCACCATTCATATCTCCACGGTCTATATGGAGGTATGTTGGCTACCTGGTCTGGGGTTAAGGGAACGGTTTGGTAAAGGTCTTGCCATTGTTCAGCGTTTAGAGGTCCTGCAATGGACCTGGGTCAAATTTAGTAGGACCTCCTTCAATACTTAACGGTATTGGATGGCGGGGGTCCAAACTCTTTGATCCCCTCATAAGTTAACTACTATTAATACTATAATCCGGCTATTTAGGACTGTATCCCTGCTGACTCAGACTACTTAGTCGAGGGTAACGTCACCTCCAAAAGAGGGGCCTACCATAATTTGCATTAATAACTCAATTAATTATCTTCCAATAATCCACCCTTTTAGGATTGTATCCTTGCTGACTCAAACTACTGGGGTGAGGGTAACGTCACCTTCAAAAGAGGGGCCTACTACAATAACTAAGATAATCTCTTAAAATAGTGCAAAAGTGCGGAAATAATCAAAGGTTACACTAGATACGAGTCGGAACCAAGTGATTCATCTTGTCTATCTGTTTTTATTTTTATTTTTATTTTTATTTTTCAGCATTTTAGTTAGTTTTTATTTTTCTTAGTTAAAACATTTTTCTAAACTTTTTTATTTGATTAGACGTTGAGGATAAACCGGTACTAAAAGCTCTTGTGTCCTTGGACGACCTCGGTATCTTACCAACACTATACTACGCTCACGATGGGTGCACTTGCCCATATGTGTGTTTAGTGTTAGTAAATATCATGTTTTATAAATTTAAAACTTGACTAAAAAAGTGTTAAAGGGGCTTAAAATATACACCTAATATATATAACACTTCACACGCATCAAGTTTTTGGCGCCGCTGCCGGGGACACAAGGATTTTAAGAAAGTTAGGAATCAACGGCCTAATCGTTTTTCTTATTTTTCATTTTTTTAGGATTTTTCTTAATTTTTCAGCTTCTGCAGAACTCAGCACGGGCCGTGCCCGCTGAACACGCCCCGTGCCCAATCATTGGAACTTGCAATCCTGTTTTAAGTCAGACAGTAAGCTGAACACGGGGCCGTGCCCACTCAACACGCCCCCGTGCCCAAGTTTCAATTACTGAAAACAGAACCGTAAGATCTCGACGGTTGGTAATTTCTGACACAAACATGAGTGATACTGATACTTTTTTACTTTCGGCACTCTTATGGTACTATGTGGTGTCAATTATGTGGTGGTAACCATAAGGAATTAGAATGTTATTTTCTAACCTATAAACCCCACTATATACACCCATCGTTTCCCAGTATCCTTAAGAGGGGCGAAAGTAAAAATAATCACTATCTCTCCCTCGAGTGCTCCCAACCGGATATTCTAGGAGAAATGCTTCTCGACGAATTATTTCAACTAGAAGATCTAATTATTGATTGGTTAAAAGAACTTAGGAAAGATTTCAATAATCTTTCCCAAGACAATAGCCAAGAAGAAGGGTTGGAAACGCATTCAAACAACTTCATTGTTTCCAACGATACTCCTAACTCTAGTGAGGACTTGAGCGATAGTCGTCCCTGTGTCGATTGTGCCGTGAAGGACTCCCCATCAACTTCGTTTGATGCATACATAGACCTGAGCGATTCGACATACACCTTCTTTAACGAGAGCCCGGAAAAGGGTTGGACTTGTCCACCTACATATAGCATAGGAATCACCCTCACCGACAACCTCTTGCGTTCTCGTCTTAGTCTAGATCAATTAAGGTATCTTAGGCACTTTAGGGTTGTTCCATCCAGTAAGGAACCGCCCGATCCGGAAAAGTTCCTTGAAAACAGGCAAATTCCTTAAGACAGCTTCTAGACACGGGGCCGTGTCCAGGTCAGCACACCCCCGTGTCCACCCAAAGATTCCCTTCTGATTTTGTCAGAATGCGGACAAAAATGTGTCAGGATTCCATCTGCACACGGGGCCGTGTCCAGCCGACACGGGGCCGTGCGCAACGTACTGTCGTTTTCTATAAATGCAGCCAAGAATCCTGCACATTTGAACCATTCCAGGGACAGAGATTTGAGGAATATTCTCACATACCATCCTAGATATTTTCTAAAAGAAGTTTCTCAACTATCTTCTTGTCATTTCCTCATTTATCCACTTTCATCTTCTTCAATTTTCCTCATACTTACATTAAAGCTTGAACCTTCCATAATTTCAAGCCTTATTGAGATATTTGTTAGATTTTTGTTCATGGAATCTTGTTAAAAATAAGTTCTATAACAATGTTTTAAGTTGTTTAATTTCAAAATGCTCCAAATATCATAAAAACAATTTGAAACCCCAAGATTCCTTGTTCATAAATCCTGCAGATATCTGAACACGGGGCCGTGTTCGCTGAACACGGGGCCGTGTCCGAAGTACTGGATCCATAAAATTGAACTCTTTTCGGTATGTTTTCTCAGAATGGCAAGCAGAACAAGCGGAAACTCTTCGTCGCATTCCAGAAACAACCGGCAGGGGAGAAGATCATCAACGGTTGAAGATTCTCTTGTAAACTATGTTTACGCCTTAAGAGAGGCCCTTCATGAAGTAACAAGTGTGGAAGAGGCATTGGTCGACCGCATTAATCATTTGACGGTGGGATTAGAAGGATGTCTCCGGGAGGTCAACCTTTTGCACCAAAGGTTGAACATTATCGCCTCTCCTCCTTTGGTGCCAATTATCACCCAAAGGGCATGGAATGTGGTGCCGGAAGTCATCATTCCGGCCGAATGGTACGCCCTACATCCGGAGCCTCCTCGAGACATAGTACAAGGGGTTCTGATTGGTGTCGCTCCTCCTCCACAAGATGTCGAGGAACATGAATCTGCCTCCCTTCTCCCGAGGGAGATAGAAGAATGGCTCTAGCAACATCTAAGGAACACCGTTCGGCTTGAAGTTCTACAAGGCTTTTAAACCGGAAATCTATTTCCGGAATTTTGGTTCTTATTGTAGAAGTAGGACTCCTTAGGAAGATTTTGCAGATCACTTGACCTATCTAATATTAGGACTTTTAACCTTTATTTTCTGCTTTATTTTTCACTTTTAGGAGTAGTATGTAACTCTCTATGAAGTAATGAATGATGGTTTTTAGTTAATTTGGTGTTTGGGTGGTGTTGACATGAATAAAACATACTTGAGATGGCAAAGGATACAAGGGAAACTTGAACCAGCACGCCATGCAGGAAAACAGAACCGTCCGATAAATTTCTCCGTTTACAGTAAGTTCGGCACGGGCCGTGTCCACCCAACACGGCCCCGTGCTGCACGGTCTGCAGAAAAAGACCCAGTTCAGGTAACTGGACACGGGCCGTGTTCACCCAACGCGCCCCCGTGTCCAGGCTTCTGTTTCTCTTGATTTAATTTTGTTACTGGCACTTGAACACGAGGTCGTGCCCGGATAACACGGGGCCGTGTTCAGCGCCCAGTAACACAAAATTTTTGATTTTTCACACCTTTTACACATTCAATCAACCTAAAAACTTATTTTTAGGACACATTGAGGACAATGTGTAATTTAAGTGTGGGGGGGATGCTAAAACCTTGAATCTTGCAAGTCCTAAATACAAGCCTTACACAAAACTCTATTGGAACCGCTAATCACCCCAAATTTTTTCAAAAAATTTTCATTTTTTACTTGTCTAGGTTTAACTCGGGAAATTCAAGTTCTTAAAAAGGTTTTATTCTTACGAATTTACAACTGATAGCGTCGTGATAAAAAGAACCAACATAAGAAAATTATGAAAAGGCATGACAAGCTTAGTTAAAATTTGATTATATATACTTGATCACATAAAAACCCATTCCCACAAAAGTGAGTTTTGAGCCTTTATTGAGCATACAATTACATATCATTAGACTAAATGCTCATCTTTCGTTTCTTGTGTGAATAGCCGCTTGGTTCTTACGACTCTAGAACTTGCCATGACGATACATTCCCGGTCCTTACCAACTTAAACCCGAGTAAGTAAATGATGGAGGCATTAGGACTAACCCTTTTTATTTCTACACCATTATTTTTTCTTTTTTTTTTACCACCTACCCAAAATCCCCCTAGTTAGCCCCTTTGAGCCTAAACCTTTTCATTTCATAACCCAAACCAAACACCCTTTTACCCACCAAAACCTTTTTTATTTTTAACCCCTTGTTTTAGTAACTAGCTCGATTTCTCGTATGACTTTTCAAAAAAAAAATGTGTGATTGATGAAGCAAAAGAAAATAAACAAACAAGTTCATCAAAAATAACTTTGTTTGAATAATAGCTTCATCAAAATAAAAGTGAAAAAAAAATAGAAAGTCTTACGAAAACCGACGCTTGTTACGCTTTTCGCCCTTTTTCCACTAATCACTAACCCAACCACCTACCTTTAACCCAAGCCTAACCCTTCACCCACAAAGTCCTCTTGATATTTACAAAGGTATATAAGTTAAAAAGGAGGAGGATTGATTGCTTGGCAAGCCTATGATAGGAGTAAGTTCCATGCCGCTCTCGAGTGATCCACAAAAATACATTTTCGGCCGAGTGTTGAGTGATCCCCGTGAGGTATGTGAACTTGTATATAAATAGAATTTTAAAGAGGCATGTTATGCCCTAATAAGTAATTTATCTTATGAAAAGTTTTAAATAAATCATGATGAATAGGATTGTAAATAAATAAAAATAAAACTGAATAAAGAATCTTGGAAATCCCGACACTCTACGACAAGCCCAAAAACCTTCTTCTCTACCCATTCCATTTGGGAGTGTAATAGCCAAATTATAAAGAGTTTTGCTTGAGGACAAGCAAAGATTCAAGTGTGGGGGTATTTGATGTGTGCAAAATGCAACATATAAATTTCATCAATTGTGGCATAAAACTAACCCTTTTTTAGTACTAATGTTGGAAAAAGTGTGCTTTTGTCTTCCTTTTGTATTTTCAGGATTAAATGAGCTCAAATTAACAAAAGAAGCAAAAAGACATCAAAATCTAACATAAATATAAGAAAAGGAACAAGACGTGACATGCCCGACCCCACGACAGCATCTTCTCAAGAAAAACAAGACAACAGAAGACTGAACACGCCCCGTGCTCACCAAGCACGGGGGCGTACCCAAGTGTCAGCAGAAAAGACAGAGTGGTAGAAGCTTCTATTGCCCACCACGGGGCCGTGCTCAGCGGACACGGGGCCGTGGTCAACTATGAGATTCGCACAATCCAGCAAATCTTCATAGTACAAAGATTCTTCTGCACCACGGGGTCGTGCTCAGCGGACACGGGGCGTGGTCAACTATTAAGACAAGCTGCAATAAATGAAGAAAGAAAAGGATGTGGACACGGGGCCGTGTCCACTGGACACGGGGCCGTGCCCGAGCTTCTGTTCAGCCTATAAATAGAAGTGCTTGGCTCAAGCTCAAACCATCCCTTGGCACACCACCTCTCTCACACTTCACCCACCACCCACCACCACCATAACACCATCATCCACCACCATCATCCATTGTCCATCTTAGAGTGTGTGAGTCGTCTCGGGATCCAAGATTGATCGTAAGAGTTCTTGATAATCAAGGCCATGTTTGCCTAAGTCTCTTACATTACTTGGTGAAGACAAAGTGTCTAGTGTAATACTTTTTATTTTTAATCTTTTCGCACTTTTTACTTGGTTTTGTATTAATGACTTTAATAACTAGTTTCTTATGTTGAAGGTGATCTTTCCTTATCGTTTGTCCGTGGTGTCTTGAAATTATTTTACTGTCTATATAAAATAAAAGATTTTCACCATTCATATCTCCACGGTCTATATGGAGGTATGTTGGCTACCTGGTCGGGGGTTAAGGGAACGGTTTGGTAAAGGTCTTGCCATTGTTCAGCGTTTAGAGGTCCTGCAATGGACCTGGGTCAAATTTAGTAGGACCTCCTTCAATACTTAACGGTATTGGATGGCGGGGGTCCAAACTCTTTGATCCCCTCATAAGTTAACTACTATTAATACTATAACCCGGCTATTTAGGACTGAATCCCTGCTGACTCAGACTACTTAGTCGAGTGTAACGTCACCTCCAAAAGAGGGGCCTACCATAATTTGCATTAATAACTTAATTAATTATCTTCCAATAATCCACCCTTTTAGGATTGTATCCTTGCTGACTCAAACTACTGGGGTGAGGGTAACATCACCTTCAAAAGAGGGGCCTACTACAATAACTAAGATAATCTCTTAAAATAGTGCAAAAGTGCGAAAATAATCAAAGGTTACACTAGATACGAGTCGGAACCAAGTGATTCATCTTGTCTATCTGTTTTTGTTTTTATTTTTATTTTTATTTTTCAACATTTTAGTTAGTTTTTATTTTTCTTAGTTAAAACATTTTTCTAAACTTTTTGATTTGATTAGACGTTAAGGATAAACCGGTACTAAAAGCTCTTGTGTCCTTGGACGACCTCGGTATCTTACCAACACTATACTACGCTCACGATGGGTGCACTTGCCCATATGTGTGTTTAGTGTTAGTAAATATCGTGTTTTATAAATTTAAACTTGACTAAAAAAGTGTTAAAGGGGCTTAAAATATACACCTAATATATATAACACTTCACACGCATCAAGGGCCTCCGGCGCTTTCCCTGATGGCATGATTTTCAGGCCATTTGACCGATCAATTCGGTCGGATGTTTCTTCTGCTGAATGGGTTTGTTTTCCAGCATACCCTTTCTCGTTAGGTCTTCGATACCCATTTCCTGAATTCATAATGCAATTTTTTCGAACCACCGGTATCTCCTTTGCCCAAACAATGCCCATGGTTTGGAGGGTACTAATCGTGCTTAACCAAATCAAACATCTTCACTGTCCTGATCTCCGCATCGAAGATATCCCAATCGCTTACCGCCTCCGATCACACGGTTCCAGCCGATTCGTACTTTTTTCAACTTCCAGCAAACCTCTCATTCTTAAAGCCACCAAAAACGAGGATGGATGGCCCGTAAATTCTTTTTCATCAAGCGAGATTCCATCGACGAGGGTGCTAGCCTTCCGGTGGAGTGGTTAACCACCGGTAGGGTTTAGGGTTTCAATAATATCCGAAGACACTTTCAGGCCTCTGTCTTGTGCTAATATTTTCTTATTCGGTCTTTCTTGCAGTGAATTTCAAGGAAGTAGCTCCCCCTACTGCAGAATCTGAAAAAAGGATCAAAGCAATTTACCAACTAGCAGAAGGTGTCCAGAGTTTTTCCACACACCTCCCAAGTTCCAGCCAATACTCATCATCGGAGATGTCTGGTAAGAGTTATTTTACAAACAATTGATAATATAACGAAAAAGGAATAAAAGTTTAGAATTCTCCTTTTATACAGCACCGGCAAAAATCCTTGAAGTTTTCGACCTCGAGGAGTTAGACAGTTACTCCGATCAGGTCTAGATCAAGAAGGAGCCTAGTCCCAAAGCTACAGCTACATCTAAGCCCAGCAGTTCCAAGGCCATCATCATTCCCAAGCCATCACCAGCTACTAAACCTCGGAGCTCGAATTCCCGCAAAAGGAAAGAGACCGACTCACCTTTGATTTCTGATACGTTTCCCTATGAAAATCATGGGTTAATCGAAGCGACCGGGTTCATGACCTCTTTTCTCAACCAGGTAGATAGTCTTATTCCTTATCCTGCACATATATGTCAAATCAATATCCCGGTTATTATAATACCTGTACTTTTGGATGTAGGGCCTTGAACGTCTGGTTCATTTATATCAAGAATCATGTGAACTCAACAAGAGACTTGAGTCCAAATTGAAGAGGGCTGAGGTCACCATTTCCGACCAAGGCGTGATTGCTGCTGCCAAATCCCGGCATTATGAGGATAAGTTCAAGGCTGTGAGCCAGGAACACCAGGCTGCGCTTAATAAAGCTACTCTTGAGGCCCAAGCTCATCTTGACGCCGCCCATTCTCAACATGAATGGGACATGATCACTTACCGGGAGGGCCTTAAGAGCTCCGTTGGTACTTCCCATCTTTAGGCCAGGCTTAAGATGGCCAATGAAGCCAAAGCCCTAGGGTTCGAATGCCCTTCCTAGGATGTCGACGCTTGGGAGACCAAACTAAGGAGTCTCAGCGGTGATCCTATCAAACCTGCAGCTGAAAGGCCTTCAAAAGCGGTTAAAAAACCAACTGGTGTCAACGACGAAGCTGAGATGGATGTTCAAGCTAATCCGAAGACGGATGCTGTGATGAGCGAAGAAGGCGTTGCCTCCTAAAACTTACCCCTTTCTTTTCCTTAATTTTGATTGTTATGGTTTGTTAAACAATTTACTTTTCACTTCTTTGAACAATTTTCATTTAAATTTCAACAGTCAGATAACCAAAGGTGGATGGGTCCTAGGTTCTAGGATGAAGTCTTCGGTTGTCACCTAGTATTGCTTATAATATTACTTCCTTGGGTTCCACTTAGTTTAAATTTTGGCTTTGCAAAATTTGTACAATTATTTATTGAAAATATCCTAACCAATATACTCATTGGTATCCTACGAAGACTTTTGTCAAATAGGACTTCTCAAAATCCACACAATTTAGACAAAGTTTCTAAAAATAGTTTATTCTTCAAAATCTCAAATAATTTAAATATAGTTTTCAAAGGAGTAAGACGGCTCACTTAGCATTTATAAACAAATTCAACTCTGATTTTTAAACCCAAGTATTGTATCCAAATATTCCAACCGAACATCCTTAATCATACTTCGAGAATATATCCTAAAGATATATCCTAATCAGGATACTTAAACTTAAAAGTTCAAACAAGTTGTGTAAGATTCACAAAGGAAAGATCATACCAGGAACAGAGTACAACTCTGATATTGGACTTTACTCCTTTTACAACTTTTTGCCGCAAAGATGTCCCCAGTTCGAGATACTTAGTATCTTAAGTCCCAATCTGATTTTCTGAGCTCCACACAATTGCCTTAGGAGGAGTGTCCCCTGTACAAGAAATCTTCCAACACTTAGAAAATTTTTGAATTCAAGTTTTGACCGTATGGACAATTCTTGTGTTACCGGGATAAAACCCGAAAGCATTCTGGAAATAAATCCTTAGTATCTTGGGGAAAATCCCATAGGTATCCTGGGGAAAATCCCAAATTTTCATGCGCTACAGGCGGGAGTGTATAAACTCCAAGACATAGAAAGGTGAAAACCTTTAAACCATAGAGAGTATGAAAATACCCTTTCGCGAGAGAGGGTGATCAATCCTCATATACCTTAAGGGTCCAGGACATAGCCAACAGTGACGAAATTGTCAGCCACTTTTACATGAACTGGTCCCGCCACCTTGAACTATCCCTAGACAACTTGCGCTCCAGGCGGGGTGTTCAAACCCAATTCGTGAAAAAGGTGAATACCTTTAAACCTTTGAAGGGATCAGGATCCCTTAAACGTGAGAGAGGGGGCCAATCCTCTAATCTTTCGAAGTATCCTGAGTGTGCATCCCGGAGCTATATCCCGAAGCATATACTGCAAAACAATCGTAAGCTAAGGTGGGCGTTAGCTTGGCTAACACCCCTCCGATGCTTAAGTCAGTAATGGGTTCAAAATAATAAATAATATTAAACATACTAAAAGAGATAAAATTCATACCATCCTGAGTTAGAAATTAAATTCCTAACTCACTTGAAATAGAGCTTCAGATGTATAGCATTCAAGGATCTTGGCAGTATATCCCTCTCCGTATTCTTGAGTCGGTATGCTCCTTTCCCTGATTCGGATTCAATCTCATAGGGTCCTTCCCATTTTGGGGCCAGTTTTCCGTCAGCAGGATTAGTAGTATTCTGAAAGGCTTTTCTTAATACCCAATCTCCAACCTGGAACCTTCTAATCCTTATATTCTTGTTATATGCCTTGGATATCCATTGTTGATATGTTTCCATCCTTAGCCTTGCTGCATCTCTTGTCTCATCAATAGTATCCAATTCCTGGCATAGGATTTCAGGATTCTGCTCAGGATCCCGGAGGTTGGATCTTGCTGTAGGTATTACCATTTCTGTGGGGATCACCGCTTCTGCTCCAAATACCAAGGAAAATGGGGTTTGGCCAGTTGCATTTTTCACCGTCGTCCTATCAGCCCACAAAACAAAGGGTAGCTCTTCTGCCCATCTTCCTTTTTTTGGCTCCTAGTCTCTTTTTGAGGTTGCTGATAATTATCTTGTTTGAGGATTCTGCTTGTCCATTTGCTTGAGGATGTACTGGTGTGGATGTGATCATTTTGATTCCCCAACTCTTGCAAAAGTCAGTAGTCCTCTTACTTATGAATTGAGATCCATTGTCACAAATTATTTCAGCCGGTACACCAAACCTAGTCAGTATATTCCTTTTTATGAAGGATACCACTTCCTGATCTCTGACTTGAACAAATGCTTCAGCTTTAACCCACTTAGAGAAATAATCAGTCATTGCTAACATGAAGACTTTTCCTCCTGGAGCTTTTGGAAGTTTTCCCACTATATCCATTCCCCATTTCATGAACGGCCAAGGGGATACAATAGGATATAATGGCTCTGCAGGCTGATGTAGTATGTTGCTATGACTTTGACATGCATCACACCTTCGAGCATATTCTGCAGCATCTTTTCTCATGGTAGGCCAATAATATGCTGTTCTTAATGCCTTTGAGAACAACGACCTGCCCCCAGTATGGTTACCACAATCCCCTTCGTGTATATCCTGAAGTACTTCCTTGGTTTCGGGATCCTCTAAGCACCTCAGATATGGTCCTGCAAGGGATTTTTTATACAAGTCATTATTTATAATAGTGAATCGTGATACCTTCATTCTAAAGGCCTTAGGATTCTCATCCTTTGGGATGTATCCTCCCTTGAGATATCTTATGATCGGAGCCATCCAAGACTTAGGACCCTTCTCAGGATGCTCATCAAGATCCTGAATACTTAGTACTTCCTTATCCTGAGGATCCGTCATAGGATATAGGATATGTAATATTGGTATTCGATTCCCTTCCGGTATCCTGACTGATGATCCTAGATTTGCCAAGGCATCGGCTTCAGCATTATCCTCTCTTGGTACCTGTTCAAGTGTAAAAATATCGAAATATCCTGCTAATTTTTGGAGAATTTCGAGATACTCGATTAACTTCTCACCTTTAACTGCATAGGTTCCATTAAAATGATTAGTGATTAACAAAGAATCAACATATACTTGCAAACTCCTGACATTCATACTTTTCGCCAATTCTAATCCTGCAATTAAAGCTTAATATTCTGCATCATTATTAGTGGTAGGAAACTCACATCTAATAGCCTGGGTTAATATGTCCCCCTGTGGCGATTTTAGTAGTATACCCAAGCCTACACCTCTTACATTAGATGCACCATCAGTATACAACGTCCAGGATTCTAAGTTTTCTCCTAGCTGCTGTACTTCCAGGTCTACTTCACTTTGAATATCACTACTGAAATCAGCCACAAAGTCAGCTAAAGCCTGAGACTTTATGGCATTTCTAGGTTCATATACTAGATCAAAGGCACTTAATTTCACTGACCATTTAGCCATCCTACCAGACATCTCAGGTTTCCTCAGCATGTTTTTAACAGGATAGTTGGTTTTAACATGAATCCTATATGTTTCAAAATAATGTCTAAGTTTTGTTGACGCCATAACTAGGGCTAAAATCAGTTTCTCTAAGTGGGAATACCTAGTTTCAGCATCTAATAAACTTTTACTAACATAATAAACAGGATATTGCTGACCTTCATGATCCTTTACAAGGACAGCACTTACTGCATTCCCTGATACTGCAAGATACAGGGATAATGGTTCACCATCCTCAGGCTTCATCAATAAGGGTGCAGTTGAAAGATACTGCTTCAAATCCTGCAAGGCTGCTTCATGCTTTGCTCCCCATTCGAACTTCTTTTTCTTCTTGAGGATATCATAAAATTCCTTGCACTTTTCCGAGGATCTTGAAATAAATCTGTTCAATGCTGCTACTCGACCTGTTAACCGTTGAACATCCTTCATATTTGAAGGCGATTTGATATCCAAGATAGCTTTAATCTGCTCCGGGCTTGCCTCTATCCCTCTTTTAGTCACCATATATCCTAGAAACTTTCCTGCCCCACTCCAAAATGGCATTAAGCAGGATTTAGCTTCATGTTATACTAATCCAGGTTATCAAATGCTCCCTTGATATCCTGGAGGTGATCCTCAACCTTTTTAGACTTTACCACTATGTCGTCGATGTATACCTCCATAGTGTCCCCCAGCTTGTCTTTAAACATCATGTTCACCAATCTCTGATATGTTGCACCTGCATTTTTCAAACCAAAAGGCATGGCAGTGTAGCAATAAATACATGTTGGTGTCATGAAGGCAGTATCCTCCTGGTCTGAAGGTTCCATTTGGATATGCTGAAATCCTGAAGATGCATCCATGAAGGTTAACATCTCATGGCCGGCAGTAGCATCCACCATTGAGTCAATATGAGGAAGAGGAAATGGGTCTTTGGGACAAGCTTTGTTTAAGTCCATGTAATCTACACAGACTCTCCATTTCCCGTTTTCCTTTTGCACCACAACTACATTCGCCAGCCATTTAGGAAACTTCACTTCCCTAATCATCTTGCTCTTTAGTAGTCTTTCAACTTCCTCTTGGATGATCACATTTCGCTCCGGAGCAAATTTCCTTCTCTTTTGTTGGACAAGCTTGAATGACCTGTCAATACCGAGCTTATGTGTTATAATATCCTTGGAAATACCTGTCATATCCTCGTGCTTCCACGCGAACGTTGACATCCTGCATTTCAAAAAATTAATTAATTGATCTTCAATATCCTGAGGGATATTGGTTCCCACAAGCACCGAGATATCCGGATTATTCTGATCCAGGATCATTTTCTTTACATCCTGCTCTGAAGCCTCCATGATATCCTGGCCTCGCATCTTTAATTGCTATGCTGCACTAGGTTTTGTTGAGGATTTCATCGAAGAAGAATAGCACTTCTTTTCTTCCTGTTGATCACTTTCCACCTTGACAACCCCCCAAGGAGTAGGGATCTTGATGCATTGATGGTAGGTTGACGGAACAGCCTTCATATCATGGATCCAAGGCCTACCTAATATAATATTATAGCAGGATAGAGAGTCCATGACACAAAAGCGCTGCATTGAGTTGACCCCTTGAACATACACGGGCAATTTTATTTCTCCCACGGTATTCCTAGCTTCTCTGCTGAAACCAACAAGCACAGTGGACTTTGAAGTGATATCCATCGGGGATACATTCATCCTCTTCAATGTTTCCAGCTGAATTATGTTGATTGAGCTGCCATTATACACCAATATCTTGCGTACAAAATGGTTAGCAACATATAACGTTATCACTAAAGCATCATGATGGGGATCCTGGACAGTATCCCTGTCATCATTGTTGAAGGTGATGACTTTTTCAGTCGTGAGGGTTGACACTCTCGTCGGCTTATCCCCCCTCTCTGCCTTAGCTTCCTTCGCGTGTCTCTTTGCTGCAGAATACGATGTGCCACAAATGTCGGATCCTCCTGAAATAAAATTAATTATTTTTCCATCCGCAGGAGGTGATGCTGCTCGTTCAGGATCCTTCTCAGGATCCTGGCCCTTATTCTTCTTCCTTCCCAAGAGGTCCTTCAAATATCCCTTACTCAAGAGATAACTTATTTCCTTTCTCAAAGCGATACAATCTTCAGTTACATGTCCGAAATCTTCATGGAAGGCACACCATTTGGAGTTATCCTTCCAATCAGCTTTTTGTTGATTATTCCGAGGCCACCTGGCTTTGCCTCCTAAACCCTGCATAGCATACATTAGTTCAGGTATGTTAACAGAAAAGCAATATTCAGATAATTCAGGATATTCTTCAGGATCCTCATCTTCAACAACATTCACTTTCTTGCTGTCATTTCTGCCATATGGCTTTGAGCGATATGGTTTATACGAGGATTCTGATTTCCTGTTGGTTGACTCATAGGTTGTGGATGAATTCATTCTCTCTTGCATCTTTTTATCATCCTCCAGCCGAATGTATCTCAAGGCCCTGTTACGAGCCTCGTCGAGATTCCTGTAGGGATTCATTACAAGATCCTGATAAAATTGAGAATCTTTCTGCAACCCCATCTTGAATGCTTGCACGGCCGTTGCAACATCAAGATGTGGGATATCCAAGGATTCTTGACTAAACTTGTTCACATAATCCCTCAAGGATTCCTGAGGTCCTTGAGTTATCATGTAAAGGTCACTGGTTAATTTCTCAAAACTCCGGCTGCAAGAAAATTGACTGTTAAATAAATTAACTAAATGAGCGAAAGAAGTAATCGAGTGAGGAGGAACATTTAATAGCCATTTCAAGGCTGATCCTGTTAAGGTAGAACCGAAACCCTTGCATAGGCATGCCTCCTTGAGCTCCGGAGGGATAGGGTTAATCTCCATCCTTTCCCTATACTGGGCAATATGCTCTTCAGGATCCGTAGTTCCGTCATAGAGTTTCATATTGGGAGTTTGAAATCTTTTTGGGATTTCAGCGTAACAAATAGGATGTGCAAACCGAGATATCCTGTGGCTGTCTTGGGAAACTTCCGGAATTGGTTGGACCACCCCAGGTACACTGGATATCATGTCCTTCAATTTCTGGTGCTCCCTGGTAAATGATGATGTCATACCTGCATCCTGCAACGATCCACTATTGTTAGTGGCAAGAGTATTATTATTATTTGACACGTTACCAGTCAGAGGATTCTGGCCATATCCCGAAGCATATCCTGAGCTCCTCACAGTTGACATCCTGAGCGAGGAGGGTATTTCAGGAGTATGATTATGGGAATGGCTAGGCACAATATTTCCCCTGTTATCCTCAGTGTATACAGCTGAACTGAAGTTCAAAGTTCTGGGTTGTAAAGGAGTGACAATCTCCTCAGCAGGCCGACTCGGGCCAGATTTCAAGAGTTGTATTTCCCTCATCAGCATCTGGTTGGTCTCCTGTTGATGCCTCATCTGTTCCTGTACACTACCAAACAAATTTAAAATTTCTTCATTAGAAGCTAAAACAGGAGCGGATCCCTGGACACTGCGAGCAGGGATAACATATCGAGCCACATGACTTTCAGTTCCTTGCGAAGAGGCTTGCATTCTTGGAGGAGGTGGTGGAAGGACGGAACCAACTGTTGCAGAGGTTGTAGCAGACACGGTGGAAGAGCTCATGTTTGATCTCGAGGCCATTGTAAATAGTGTGGCAAAGAGTTTCGAGAATAGAAAACCAAGTAATGATTTCACAAAAGTTTTTAGTAAAGATAGCACCACTTGCCCCACGGTGGGCGCCAAATTGTTTTGGTCAAAAATTACCGAATCAATTAAGTGATCAAATTAGTTAAGTGAGGTAGTGTGCTAGAAATGTGTGTCGAAAATATGTTATTCAAGTTATTTTCAAAAACAGTTTCAGGATACGGCTCAGGATATAGAGATGTATCTGTGATCAAACAATGAGCAAAAATGTAAAGGGTGATACAGGATGTACGAGGAAAGCCCTTGATCAATCTAGATCGCCGGCATAAAACCTCGGGAGCAGACAATCGCAGCTGCCTTGTTCTTCTATTGCTTCAAATATCAGGATACAGTGCAGGATATGATGCGGATCAACTAAGTGTTACAATGTAATTTGAGTACAAGTATTTGTGTGTAGTGATTGCTAGAAGCTAGAGAGCAAAGTGTACGAATGAAAAGCGTGTGCCTTAACTTGATCCGATCATACTATTTATAGTTAAACGAAATCAACTAACTATCCTATTAAACCGGGATGCTTCGAATATTCCTCTAGTTAACGTTGCAGTCCTGGTCTGTCGGGTTCAACGTCTTTATTTTAACCAATTAGCCCGAGTCTCGGGGGGAAGAAGTCTTCTTGAACGTTGGAGACTTGCACCTCCTAATCTGCATGTGATTAATTCGGTCAATACCAGGATATCGTACCAGGATGTTACCAATATCCTGATCCGGTATCCTGATTACAAGCAAACAATCAAAAGCAGAATATTAGTCAGGATATGTGTTCAGAAAATGGCCCATAACACGTAGCATCCACAGTTTTAATATGTGACAAGACACGTAATTATATTAGCTAAAAGTCAAGAAATCAAATAACGTTAACCTTGAAAGTTCGGGTTGTCACGGGTTTAGCTAGTGTTGGGTGAAAGTTTATTATAACCACTAGTGCCTTCACATTTCTCATTTCACACAACACTTCACACTTGAACTCTCCCTCTCCTCCCTCTAGTCTCGGCCGAAACCAACACACACACCACCACCATCTTTCAAGCTTATTCCATCCATTCTCTAGTGATTAAAAGGTGTAAGAAGCAAGCATAAGAAGCTAGGAGCCTTTGGAAGTGGAAGGACCTCTCTCACAAGCTATTAACCACCAACTTCATCATCTTCATCGTCTTGAACATCATCCCTAGCCTTGTGCTAGTAGTAAGACCTTCTTAATCCCATTTTACATCTTGCTAAGTTGGCTAAAAGTGTATGTAAAACAATAATAATGAAGAACACTAAAGATCAAGAACATAATCTTTAACATAAGACTAAAAATCACCATGAATCATGTTGTTTAAGTGTTATTATGCTTCTTGATTGTTGACTGTTTGTGATGTTAAACATCATATGAACCTTGCTAGATTGTGATTAAAGACATGATCTAGCAAGATGAGAGGATGATAATATTATAAATCAAGATGATCTTCCTTATGTGAAACATGAACTTGAAAGGTTAAATGTCTTTCTTGAATAATGATGATCAAAGTGTAATGTAAGTCTTGTAAATATGTGATTTCAAAAATAATTTTCTCAAGAAACTAAGTTAAAATACAAGATTTACATAAACTTGGTTCTTAAAGAAACTAATCACATTTTTAGTGGTTAATCAAGTGTAGAAACATATTACTAACAAAAAAAATTCAAGAAAAAACATTTTTAGAAAATCATTTTACAAGTTGTAAACATCTAAAATCTTCAAGAATGATGTTTTTAAACAAATAACCATACTTTAAAGGGTAACTAAGCTAACTAAACACACTACCAAGTTACTATAAATTTTTATAAATTTTCAAGTTCATGAAGTAGTAGTGATTTTGGCACTTGGTAAGTATTGTTTGCTTTGTTGATGAATTGTGATGATTTTTAAAAGAAAATAATATGCTTTGAAAGCATGGAAACCTCCATTTTTAAGGGGAAACTATGGCAAATTTTTTCTAGAAATTAAACACTTAGAAAAATATTTTTAAACAAATATTTACAAGTAAATTTAAACCATGAATTTTCATATAAAGTTTGCCATAATTTTTGTTACAAAAATTACAAAATATTGGAGGTTGGTTTTTTATAATAAAAGTGACTAAATATGTATTTAGGAGAATATATATTTAGATGTCACCATGTGTGTGATTACTTGTATATTATGTGTATTAGTTATATTATTTTAGGACTTGAAATAATATAACTCACCAAAATACCAAGAAATATAACACAAAATATTACCAAAATTCCAAGAAATAAATATATAATTTATACCCCAAAATTGGAAGAAACCGAACAAGGAATATAACTTACAAAAATATTCCGGAATTAAATTCATAAGTATATTTTGGTAAACGGTATTTTGGAAACCAAGAAAACGAAAATATGATTTTTATAATAGTTACAAAATTATATCATATTTTTGACAAGAAGAAAATATATTTTTTTAGTAAAGAAAAACATATGTGTTTTCTTGAATTACTAGAAAATATATATGAAAATATATTATTTTTGGAGAAAATATATATTTTCTTAAATAAACTTAGAATATATTATTTTTGGGAGAAAAATGGATTTGTAAATATTTTCTAAGATAATCTTGAAAATATATTATTTTTGAGGTTTATATGAAAATATAAATATTTTTGCCAAGAAAAAGTATAGATAAAGTTCTATAAATGATTCCTTAAAAATATATATTTTAAGAATATATATTGGTGAATTTTTATTAGAAATATTATTCCGGAAAATTTAGTACAGAAATTAAGTATAAGAATACTTAATAAACACAATAAAATATGTATTCTCGTACGTATAAATATACACCGGAATACGCCACCGATACTTGTCAAAAATATACAAGTTTAAGAATACGAGTATGAATACACTCATCCTTGGGGAAAATATTCTTTGATGGATTGCAAAACAAATAAGTTAAAGTATATTATTTTAACAATTATTCCAAAATAATTAATAAATATAATTTAAGTTAAAATACTTATTATTTTAACAAATAATTATATACTTGGAATAATATTGATAACACAAAGAAACGCAACTCAAAGATACTAAATAAGACTAAGGTCAAGGCACGACCCATCCGTCTAATAAACCGTAGTACGTTTGTAGCTAGTCGTGCAATCTAGAAGAAGCTTTGGGTTATTTGATCGAAGAACGCAAGACTGTGAGTTCATGTCCCCCTTTTCTTTTAACTGTTTTCGGCTTTATAACTTCGGGGGTGAAATACATGTTACAAATGATATAATGATTACAAATGGTATGGTTAGCTAAGGAAAATACTGTTAGATCATGTGAATGGGTAGGCGTTAACTTGAGACCATTAATCCTTGTTTAAGAACCGAGGGGCATGAGTGATAGATCTATTTGGGTGTTGCGAGCCCCACCCATGGGTCCGCGAGTTGACCGCATGTGGTGACTAATTCGTTCCAGCCGGGAGGCCCGGTACGACATACGCAAAGGATTGAGCCTTCCTACACCGTTGCACACATATTAATGACCTTGCAAATCATTAATTGATATGTTCCTTGTTGCTTTCATACCAGGATTTACAAATACATACATACAATGATTATAAAGTTTATTCGAGCTCACATACAAAACACATGAACTCGCTCAACTTTTGTTGATGTTTTCAAACTACGTGTATTTCAGGAAATTGAAATGGATCTGGCGGGGGCTGAAGTTTACAAGTTATGTCTTTAATAAAGGATGTAATCCAGTGTTGAAGGGTTTGAGTTATGTATTTTATCTTGGATAAGATACATGGTTCAAAGCCTAGTTTGTTAGTGTCTTTTGTGAGTCCTTATGGAACTTAAAACACAGTTTGTGATGTATTCGAAACTTGAAGTCTGTGTTTGGATTTAAAACAATGTTGATTGTAATGTTTTGAAACTGAGTTATGGATGAACATCATGGTTTCTATCATATAGATGTTGGTTATGGTTGAATGCAATGATATTAAGCAAGTCACACATAATCACGCTTCCGCAAAAGTCAGGGTGTCACATCACTGCCATCATCACTCCCTCCACTGTAATCTTCGAACTCATCTTCCTCTTCATCGTCTTCCACCTCTTTGACGTTGTGCCTGGGATCTTTTTCAATCTGGACTCCCTTCATCTTCTTTTGTTGTTTGCCTTTCAATATCTCGCAAGTCCGAATATCATGACCTTTTTCATTGCATATACTACATGTCCTTGACCTTTTTCCTTTGTGGCTGGTCATTTGTTCCTTCTTAGATTTAATCCTTTTATGCGAGCCATGACTTTTATTTCTTATACCAGCTGGCACATAGACAGTAGGAGGTGCATTAGTTACTGGTTGTTGATAACCAATCAACTTTGAAAACCGGTCAAACTTTGGATCAAGCTGTTTGGTTATATGACTCTGATCAACTTTTTCTTTAATCTGCTTCATTTGATCCCTGACTAAAACAAGTTAATCAAGGTCGGAAATCAAATTGCTAACCAAATACTTCCCTGTGTACATGATTTCGAGAGCAATCTGTTTTGCCTTGTATTGCTCATCCTTAGCATCCACCTTTACATCAAATGTGGCGTTTAATTCATTCGAAACCACATCCTTTGTCCATCTCTTCATAACATACTTGTTTGGTATTTCTTTAACACCAAACATCTTGAAAAGAAAATAGATATGTTTACATAGCAGCCCATACTGTTCAAAACGCAAACAGCTACATTGTGTAGTTACATCATCTTCAAGATTATTGAAACACATCTACAGAAAACAAAAAAACAAAAAAAATCGCATGTGTTCCTCAAAATCGCATATTGTAAATCATGTTCTGTATTAAATTCGCATGGAGGGTTTCAAAAATCGCATGTTTTAAAATATATTCTGTATTACCTATAAAAACCCATCTCCGTGAGCTTTAAAGTCTTTCAACGATATCCTTATCTGGGGATCCTCGATTTTGGTGTCCATTGGCAAACATTCAGTAATAGTTCCATATATCTCTGTTTGCTGATCGAAGAATATAGACCCGGTGTATATCTTAGAAGCATCTTTTTCCAAATTAGTTTTGCTCCAATCACCAGGCTTAGTATATCTTGAAATATGATCATTCTTTCTGTGATTGAACCTTTGGACATCCATTGAGCCATCAAAATGATTCATAAACTCTACAAGAGTGAGTTGTGAATTAGCCACCTGGCAAAAAAAATGGTTCTCACTCTCTGATCTCGAAGTTGTTCTCATAAGACCAGACATTGGCTCGTGCGGTAAAAAGCCGGAATACACATGGATCTCATCACAAACATATCATCAATCCATTTATTTTGTGTAAGACCATACTCAATCATTACCAACTTCCACTGTCTCTCGAATTCTTCTGTCTCAATGGAATCAGTCCATACAATATCACACATCTTCCTTTTAAAGTCATCATTGTTGCACAACTCGTGTCCAACCTATACCGATAAATGGTTTTCATATCAGCCTGTAACGAATCTATAGTATAAAAATGCTAACGAAAGACAATATAGCATAGTATACCTTATCTGCCACTTTTTTCATTATGTGCCACATGCACAATCTGTGTCTGCTGGTAGTAAAAACACCCTCGATAGCCTGTTTCAGCGTAGGGGCTTGGCCCGTCACTACAACCTTTGGTTGTCGTTCAAATGACTTTACGAATGAATTGAGAAGCCATTTATAAGAGTCAATGCTCTCCGATGCCAACAACCCAGCTCCAAGGGTTACATTTCGACAGTGGTTGTCAATCCCAGTGAACGGAACAAACACCATCTTGTACCTGAAATTCAATAAAATTAATGATTTAGTAAAACGTGCGAAATAGACAGTCTAACATGCGAAATAGACAAAATATGACATGCGAAATAGACGATAAAACATGCGATATATTCAACACCTAAAATTCAATGTATATTAGCATGCGATATTACAAGTTTACAAAATCATATAAAAATAAAAAAATATTAAAAACCATTTATGTGACACTTACTTGTTTGTTTTGAAAGTTGCATCAAACGATATGAAATCCCCGAACTCCATAAAGTTACACTTGCATAACCCATCGGCACAAAACAAACCAGTTAACCGTTTGTCCTCGTCAACAGAATATTCAAACAACAAATCAACCAAATATTGTTTTTTGTCGGTCAACCTATTGATCACCATATTAGCGTCATACTCTCCTATATAGCTGTTAATTCGAGTCTTAAAGTTTTTGCAATCATCGACCATGGGGCCAACATTCTCGAAACCACCGTAACATTTCCTCATTATATGAAAAGCTTTGACAGGGCCAAGGTTTAGAGTGCCTAGTTCCCATATCATCTCCTCCTGGACATCTGACAATTGCCTGTACGCTGGCAGCATATGAATATCGTGTGGACATACAAACTTATGATTATGGCCATCAATGAATTACTTGACTGTATATGATCTACCATCCACCGAGCAAATCATAAGTTGAGCTTTGCACCCAGTTCTAATGGTCCCCCTGTTCCTTGATTTAAATGGCTTTTTTGACTTCGAATAAACATCGTCAATAAACAATGGCTTATGTCCCTCTTTAGAACAAACAACATACTTAGTTTTGGTTATACCACCACTGTGTACTTCACCACCTTTCCGAGTAGAAAAACCAGCTAACTTAGCATATGTTTGGTAAAACACATATGCTTGTTCAAGAGAGGTAAATAGCATTCCAACCACAGGTGTAGCTGATGGTTCAACCTCCGGAATATAAAGCCTTTCATCTACATAAATCAAAGTAAAAAAAGAAACACATGCGATTTATCGGCTCGTAACATGCGATATATTAAAAACTCCATAATTTCATCATAAGAACAACAAAACGTGCGAATTGTTGGACTCATAACATGCGAAAATGACCATTTTGATAAAATATGTTTTACACATGTGATTTATGATATCATAACACGTGAAATCAGCATTTAGAATAAACATCACATGCGAATTGCCAGACTCATAACATGCGAACTTATACAATTTGCTTTCATATCAATTATCCTCTAATGAACATTCAAACCCTTCAAATCAGTTATAATAATGCAAAATCATTACTACGATTAAACAAAACAAATCTACGAACAATTTAAAGATCTGAATTAACATAAATTACCATTCGAACACTCATTTACACCACTTGTATTTGCATTTGGATTTGGATTTGCAGATTCAGGATTTAAAACATCGTCAATCGTAACTCTCTGATATGCAGATAATTGAACCTGATCACCGACCGATCGAGCGTCTTCAAACTCAACATCTGTGTTTCGTCTGGTGCTGCTCTGTGGATCCATTGAACACAACAATGGATTCAAACCCTATGGCAGAACTAAGAAAACTGCAATGTATTGTTTGAGAATTATGAAAATTTTGAAACTGATACGAATCATAATTATCGGATAGTAGTGTAACGAACTGCTCGCTGGTTGAATGAATAGACTAATTTTCCATCAGCTGATTGAATGAATTGTCTGATTTAACCTTATGAAAGAAAAACGAATCAGGACACGTGTACGACCATTGAAGTCACGTATGTAATGTAGGATAAGGGCATTTGTATCCTACACTTCCTCTCTCTCTCTCTCTCTATATATATATATATATATATGTTGGGATTGAAGCCTATCAGAGGAACAGATAATGAAAGCCAAAACTGGTTCACAACAGTGGATACATCATAAGCAGTAGTTTACACCAGGGTTTCCCCTTGAAAGTGTTTATAACATCTGATGTCCTCTATCCACTGTCCGTATACAACTGCTGTTGTCCTTCAAACTGCTGATGAAGCCCTGAAGACTGATAAGGAGTAAACACTGCTGGTTCAATCTACTGATGCTAAAGGACTGCCCACTCAAGGACTGATCAACCTTGAGGAAAGCACTGATGAAAGGAGAAAGCAGTAGTTTAGTGTGTCTCTTGTTTTGTATAAAGTCTGTGGCTAAGATTAGCAGTGTTTGTATAAGAACAGTGGTTATAGGTTCTTAGGTTGTTAGATGTCACTTTCATGGTGACGTCAGCTTAGATGCTTCAGTGGTTTGATTTTCCTATAAATGGAACAGTACCCTGTACTGTTACATTCGATTGACTGAGTGAGTTCTTCTCCTCCAATCCTTTCATCTTGTACAATCAACCAGGGAGCATCAGGCTGAGGGGGAGTTTAGTTTGTAAGCATGCTTTGTAATCTTTTAATTTAATTTGCAATCTTTCAACTAATGGAATGCATGTGTCTATCTAAACTATTTTCCTCTTTGATTCTGTTTACAAATTTTGTGTTCATTTCCGTTGCATAAATCATTGAATCATGTTCATTCATTATTCATATATTACAAACAAACACAATCATGAAAGCCTCCGATCCTAACAATTGGTATCAGAGCTTGGACAGTCAAATTCGATCTAACAATCAATTTGACATAACAGTTCAGCTCAAAATTCATTGATGCTAAGGTTGATCGTATTTAGTTGAAAAACAGAGTTACGAGCGATCACGTTCAAAATTACTATTCAAAAACTCAGTAAAACAACCAAGATGTCATAAGACACACAAACTTCACATAACAAGTGATGTCATACATAAAACACCTATAGTTTTCAGATCCGAAAATATGTCTGATAACTATGGTATAATCATTTTTCTTTACAAATTGATTTCAATTGTTGTTATGAAGTTTTGTGTTGTATCCATCATGTTTACCGCTAAAGTATGTACCTCAGGTCGACAAAAACCTATGTTCATAAAAACATTAGTGTTTTGTTAACATAAAAAGAGGGAAATTAAAACTTTAGTTATTAGATCTTATGTGTTGAAAAACAGGTTGGGAATCCTACTAAAAAGGACCAAATCAACTTTGTTAAAAATACATTAAGAAAATCAGGTGTGAAAATAGTCCAAATCATATGTAATGTGAGATTTGGCATAAGCATGTACAAATATGACCAGATCTCTCAAAACATTGCTGCAAAAATGATTCTGGAATAAGTATTCCTTCAATAAAACCTCCCAGTGAGTATTTCAGTACTTATGAATGGGAAGGGTAAAAAGGGAAGAAGAAAAATCATAAAAACTCAAAAGTGTGTTTATCTCAAAACTTTTGAAGTTAAAAGAAAAGAGCATAAATGTAGAACACTGAAGAGTCCAAAATTGGGTGAAAGATGGTCATCAAGCAACTGTGTGTATTCATTGATTCACGAAAGTTCAGGTAACAATAGTATCACTAGTGATTAAACTTACAAGAGGACTAGACAAGTTTTTCAGAATCATCACATGGTAACAAAGTTTATAACAGGACTTTCAAAAACACATGTGAACATGTCTCCTCATTTTTGCAATCAATTAAACAAGAAAATGGTCTCAAATAGTGCTTATTACAATGTTTTTCAAACCACTGACCATTTTCATAAAACTTGAGAGTGATGTGATTATGAGATTTATTGGAAAATATACCAGATCCTGTTGGTGCATGCGTCTGTCGACTTCGTCTTGTATCGAGTCTTGTTTGTATAGATCAGGGCACGTAATACGAGAAAAATGTCAAATATAGGGTGAGTGGCAGTTTCAAACGAAATTACATCTTGTAATTCCGCTTGAAATGGCCATGTCCAGTTCAAGCGAAATCATATATGTTAATTCCGCTTGAAGCTGATTTCGCTTGAAGGTAATTCCGCTTGAGACATGTTCAAGCGAAATTACATTCCCTATATATACCTTGTGTCTTGATTTCATTTGTAACTTTCCGGTTTGTGCAACGAAGTGCTGCCGAAGTGTCGTCTCGCTGTAATTTGCAACTAAATCAATAATACGACAGTTTAAAGTGATATTCTAGCTGAATTGACCTCAATGCGTCTGTTTCCGCATTTCGTATTGAGAAAAACTCTTCTGATCGACTCGTTCGGGTCAGCAAACGATCCTACAAGTGGTATCAGAGCTCAGGAAGAAGAGTTCTTACCAATTCAGTTGAAAATTCTGATTTCTACACCTTCTTTTTCAAAATCTATAACTTTTCAGGCTCAAAATGTTCTGATTTCTACACATTATACTCAGAATAGTGTTTTAACTAATCCTTGTGAAAATTGGACCTTAATTCGATCTAAAAGTGATAAAATCTGTAATTCCGTTTCAAAATCAACGCGAGAATGATGACATCAGCAGCAGTTCAAACGGAATTAGTCTTTAATTCCGCTTGAAATCGGTATTTCGCTTGAAATTTCATCCTGATTTCGCTTGAAAGTAGCTTATTCCGCTTCAAAATCGTTAATTCCGCTTCAATCCGGTATTCCGTTTGAAAAAGGTGTAAGTTCAAGCGAAATTAGATATTCCACTTGAAAAGGTATTTCGCTTCAAAGGAGATTTCGTTTGAACGAGCTGATTCTGCTTGAACAGGGATTTCATTTGAAAGGGAATATTTCGTTTGAATTTGTATAATTCCGTTTGAAAGGAATTCAACTTGAGATTGTGATTCCGTTTGAAAACATTGTTTGAAAATTTCTTGAAAACCGAATCATGGAAGAGGAATTTTACAACGCATTCGCTACTCCGGTTACCCCGATCACTCTTGCATAGAACACAATGCTGGAAAATGAAACGGGGACTATGCAAAAACCGCCTAAGCTCATGAACATCGAGGAGTATAAAGGTTGGGAAGGACGTTTTGAGAACTGGGTCCAAGCTAACTACTTAGATGCTTGGGAATGTGTTGAGACGAAATATGTTAGTCCGATGACTGATGATGAGGAGATTATTGCTATTAAAGATCTGAGTGCTGAAAATAGAAAGAAATACAAAGATGAAAAAATGATGTTAAGTCTACTACAACAAGCTGTGAAAGATTATATTTTGGTTTTATTGCAACACAATGGAACTTCTTATTCAATTTGGAAAGCTTTAAGATCAAAGTTTGTTGGTAGTCAAGAGATGGTCAAGAACACGAAATCACTTTTGAAGAAAGAGTTTGATCTGTTTCGTGGGTTGAAAAATTAGAGCACAAAGCAAATCATTGAAAGATATTGTAATTTGTTAGCCAACATGAAGAGATTGAGCATCGACAAAGATAATGAAGAGTTGATCGAAAAATTGGCTGATGCATTGCCATATGAGACTTGGGGTACATATCTCATGATGTTGAGGAACAAGAAAGGGTTTAGCAGTCTGACATTGAGCAAATTTATTGAAAAGATTGAGGCTCAAGAGATGGAACAGAGAAAGATTTCAAGAATGAAAGATTTTGACGGTGAACAAGACATTGGTCTCTATTACAAAGGTGGTGTCAGTGATAAATCCACCAACATGTCACCGAAGGTTGAAACTGCATTCAATGCAAAAAGTTCATCAGGAAGTTCATCCAAAGGATCAAACAGCAACACAAGTTTTTCATCATATCCATCTTTTGATCCAAACATTTCAGCAACAAAGAATGGCAAGAAATTATAATGCAACATTGTACTGAATCTGGAGAATGATGAGGATTATTCAGCAGAAGTTGCTAAGAGTCACATGTCTTTATTGGGAACTGTGTTGGACTCATATGGAAGTTTTGTTGCAGGTCGGATCGGGAATCCAATGCTTACTAAAGAGGATTACGATCAGATTGATGCTGAAGAGATGGAATTGATGGACATAGAGTGGTGTTTGGCAAGTGTGTTAAGACGAGCTGAGAAATTTAAGCAGATCACAGGAAGAAATGACTTACGTGATGCTAATGTTTCTACTTTGGGTTTTGATAAATCTAAAGTTACTTGTTTTCGTTGCAGGGAAAAAGGACACTTCTAGAGGGAGTGCACAAATCGCGAAGCAAGTGGAGCTCAAAATCCGTTCAACAACAATGATTACTACCGAAAGGCAATTTATCATCAAGTATCTCAACCACAACAAGAACCACAAGTGGCACATGGTAGGAAAGTAATCGAAGAATCATCAAAGAGAGCTTGTATGGTGAATCAGGCTGATAAAAAGCCAACGGAAGGTTTCAGTTGGGACAAATATATCTTAGCTGATAATAAAGCATGCCTGATAAATCAAGATGATGAAAAGTTACCAGAAGGATTTAACTAGGAAGGTTTTAGTTGGGATGATTATGATCCAAACAAAACTTCACATCAAAAAGCTTTTGTCGCTCGAGTTGAAGAATATAGTGATGATGATGATAAAGAGTATTATGCAAGAAGAATGGCAGCTCATTTCAAAATGATGGAAGAAAGTGATAGTGAAGATGAAAAAGCTAAAAAGAAAAAGAAAAAGCTCAAAACACCAGTCAGCAGTGATGATGAAGATGTTCCAGTGATAAAGAAAAAGGTGGAAGTTCCAAAGTTTAAAGTTGATGAAGAAGTTGATGCAAGAAAGATTCCTGTGAATTGTGAAACCTATGAGATCATAAAAAAGAAAAACAGCGAATTGATTAACAACATAAACAGGTTGAAGGAATCATACGATGTTCTGAAAAAAGCCATGAATCAATACAATCAATCAAGTGAAGAACAAGCAACAGCCATGAAAACACTTCAAGGAGCTTTCATGATAAAGCAGAAAGTGGTGAACAATTACATTGAGAAATGTGTTGTGCTTGAACAGAAACTGGAGACACAAAGAATTGAAATAGAAAGAGTTAATCGATTGTTAAAAAGTTACTCATGTACTTCTTATGTCATTGACAGGATTTATCCAACTGTTGAAGGCATGAAGGCATTTGAAGATGATGAAGTATCTGAAGAACAGAAGGTATCTGAAGAAAAGACTCCTGAAAAGAAGAAAGAAAAGAAGAAGGATACTAAAGAAAAGACATCTGGTAAGAAACAAGGTGCCAGTTACAACAAGTGTCCACCCCCGCTTGAAAATGGATATTCTCCGAGAAATCCAAATTCAGAAAGAGTCGAAAAGGTAACAAATTTACAGTGGGAGTCGGAGTCTTCAGTTAACCTACCAGAAAATATTGATGTTACTTTTACATCGTCTGACACTGATCAACAATCTCAATTGATGAAGAAAGTAGTGGATCATGTGTTAGATAACGATGAAAATGAGGAGTCAAAGTCGGAGTCAAACTCAGAGTCAAAGTCTGACAAGTCAAAGTCAACAGTCAAACAGGACAAAAGGGTTTACAATAAAGAATTCCTGTTATCAAAATCGAATTTGAATGACGAAACATTTAAAGTGGTTTATACTTTGAATGATTCTGACAAATTATATTCTGATGAGGAATTTCCAATAAGAGGTGTTAAAACTGAAATGATAAAAAAAGGTTTTCAAACTTACAGAAATTAATATTTCTGAAATAAAAGATGTAAATCTTAATGATAAACCTAAAAAGTACACCTCAAGAGTTCAACAAAGAGAAAACAAGAAAAAGGGTTACAGTTCTGGTTCAGGTTATCGAAAGAAACCAAACCATAACGGTAATTTCAAAAAAAAGGTCTTGGATTTATTCCACCAGAAAATCATAAAAATGAAAAATATGTTCGAGATTTTAAATCAAAAATGATATTTGTTTCAGGTACATCATCTGAAGAAGAGAAAGAAAATTTATTCAGAAATCAGTCAAACAAAGAATTCCTTGCGAAGAAGCAAGAAGAGATGAAGACTACTGATCAGATGAAAGAAACGAGAACCTGTTTCCAATGCAACACTGTTGGTCATATTGCCAAGAACTGTTCCAAGGCAATACAATCAAAACAGGGAGTTTCTCGTAAACTAAAAGATAAAGAGGTTGAGTTTGAACCACCAATTGAAAGAACTAATTTTTTTCAAAAATTCAACTTTTGAAATTGGTGAATGTTCAAACAGATTTTACAAGAAAAAGGCAAAACTTGACAACCAAAAATGGGTTGTTAAGAAGTCTGATGATAGTTCTAGCAATGATTCTGATTCGTCAAAATCAGAGGAGCTATCTTCTGGCGATGAATCTGATTCCACAAAGTCAGAGGAACCACAATTTGAGATTAAAAGTGAGAATTCAGTACCTCCAATGGATGATGTTAATTTTCCACCATTGAAGGCTGAAATTTTTAAACAGAAAATTGGTAAAGTTGATATTTCAAATCAATTTTTCTCAGAAAAGAAAGAATTTGATGTTGAGAAAGCCTTTAACTCCAAAGTGAAACACATTTTTGGAAAAATGGTTGACAGGAAGGTCAAAGGAGTTAAGGAGTTTTATGAGAAAAAAATGAAGAAACTAGGTAAAGTGTCATCCCAGGTTTGTGACTGGGATGGTACTTATTATGAACAGTAAAAATCTGGATTTGCCGGAACTCCCAGGTTGGTAAGTGAGGAGTAGGTATCGGCATCTTGAGAATTCAACCTACATGAGGTATTGGTTGGTAAACTATGTGGTTGAAAAAGAGGTTGTGATTTTATAAGTGGAATAATCAAGGTCATTAGGTTGAACTTGATTAGACAATTCTTACAAGTGGTTAAAGAATATATGGGGTTCATTTTATTGAAAAGAGAAAAGAAACAAAGTGATGATCTTTCCCCTAACCTACAAGTGGTAAAATCATCAACAAAACTTATTTTCCGGAAAAACCATTTGATTAAAACAAACTTAAGTGTTTTGAAATCATAATGGGAAAATAGTTTGTTGTGAGGGGGAGTTCTGATTGTTTATGCCAAGTGGATGGCGAAATGAAGCGATTCGATATCGGTTGTCAAATTTACTTGTACAGTTTGTTTTCAAATTTTCTTTAAATATGTTTGCATTTTAGGGGGAGTAAGAAATTTTAGAAAATCCAAAAACATTTGAAAATTTGAAAAAGTCAAAAACATGATAAAATTCTAAAATGAGTTTTGGTGTCAAAGAAGAGGAAATGATAGTACATCAGTAGACAGTTACAGTATGCTAAAGAAATGTAATGTTTAAATAGCATTAAACGGTCTCATGATGATATGCCGACAGGTTTTTACACATTTAGTAAGCTTTTTCGGGATATAAACTTAAATTCAAACTTGCTTATTTCGTGGGGAACACTGCTTGGATATATAGGTAACCCTTGAAATTTCGTTTGAATGATCCCTCTTTCTGAGATACTAGGTCTTTATGCTCAGTGATATCTGGGGTATTATCCCGGGACTTCTGATTTTGCGGAAGCAATGGCCTAGTCCCCGGAGAATACTTTACACTTGCTTGAAATAAAAGCCTACCCTCAGCATAAAAAATGATGAAACATTGAAAAAATATGCTAATCATGTGCTGTTGTAAAAAAGATCCTCTAAAGGGGACTCACCAAAAGTCGAGCCGTCATCTCTCTGCTGAACGGAAGTTCTGACCTGAGCTCTCACGGTTTCGCAATTAACCCCTTACATATATCATCTGTGGTATACTCACCTGTAAGACTGAATATTGGGATTTGGATACGGGAGTATATTCAAAAGGTGGGACACATGAATGAGTTTAAGTTCTTAATACACCTAATTCATATCCTGAATCAGTTGAAGTTTGTGTGAAAATTTAAGTGGATCAGTATATTGGCAATCTAAGTGAATTGTTTAATTCTTAATGTGTAACTAAGCTCAACGGTACTTGTGACTTGTCAAAAACTGATATGATCCTCTTACACAAACTCACAAAAAAATTTTGTCTGTATATATTTCTTTACTGCATTTTATTTCATAAAAAATCCAAAAAGATTTTAGTGTGTTTTAGCATAAATTTTGAAAAATTCAAAAAGATTTTCGACAACTGGTGTTGAAAAGCTGATTTTCAAAATTCCAAGTGCTAAACATGATGACAATTGGGTTGGGAGAGTGTGTTTTTGAAAAGAAAAATGATATTTCTTCAAATGGGTCGTCAAAGATTAAATATTGTAAAATCATTGTTTGAATATCTTATCCACAAGTGATCATCAGAAATGTTTTTTTAAATAATAAATCATTTTTGAAAATTTATTATTGGGTAGAGATTTGTGCAGGTAATGGTAGAGACATGAATTGGACCTGAACCTGTGAAAAAGTGTGAACCAGCTTTCAATCCTGAGCAGAATTTGAGCCAGGTCACTATCTTGAACATGTGGAAGCCAGACTACGATCCCAGCTTACTGAGAGGGGGAGTCTGAATGACAAAGAGCCAGGTTCTGATTTTGAGATTGCTAATGCTGATGAACTTAAGGAATCAAGAGATCTGAAAGATTATTTCTTCGAGGAGAGTCTGTTGGTGATGAAAAGAGAAGAGAGAAGATTTGAGGATGCTTACAGTGTCAGATACTTCAAAGAGTTCGAGAGGACTGATAAAGACTGAAGATGCGAAGACTCGACACTTAAGACTCGTCAACATTTGAGGGGGAGTCTGTTGGTGCATGCGTCTATCGACTTCGTCTTGTATCGAGTCTTGTTTGTATAGATCAGGGCACGTAATACGAGAAAAATGTCAAATATAGGGTGAGTGGCAGTTTCAAACGAAATTACATCTTGTAATTCCGCTTGAAATGGTCATGTCCAGTTCAAGCGAAATCATATATGTTAATTCCGCTTGAAGCTGATTTCGCTTAAAGGTAATTCCGCTTGAGACATGTTCAAGCGAAATTACATCCCCTATATATACCTTGTGTCATGATTTCATTTGTAACTTTCCGGTTTGTGCAACGAAGTGCTGCCGAAGTTTCGTCTCGCTGTAGTTTGCAACTAAATCAATAATACGACAGTTTAAAGTGATATTCTAGCTGAATTGACCTCAATACGTCTGTTTCCGCCTTTCGTATTGAGAAAAACTCTTCTGATCGACTCGTTCAGGTCAGCAAACGATCCTACGGATCCTTTTTGATGCTATCTTCAGAAAAACCTTTAATTATTTTTCTTGAAAAGGTTTTTCTCAAATAAAGCAGGATATATTATTCTTTATTTTTTCTTCAAGAATGATATATTTTGTACTTTTACTTGTTTTTTATAGCAAAAGTTTCAAATTCCTGTCAGGATATAGAACCCTTATTTTTGGTGATATTATCCTTGAAAATAGGTCAAAAGGAAATGGTATAAGTGTCAAGGTCATGTCAAACTCAAGTTTGTTTCAACACAGATCAGAGATTGATTGCTAACAGACCTTAAAATACTTGGTACTCATGTTCTAATTTAAATATTATGACACAAAATGAGTTGCCATAGTAAAAAGGTTTCCATCATCTGGGATACTAAACCACTGTCAGGAATCTATAAAAGTTTCAAAATCTGTAATAGACATGTGGCAAAACCTTGAATGAAAATTTCTGTAAAAACTGCTGACATATTGAACTTGACAATTTACATCTAAAATGTATTTTGTTGAGGATAGCAATCTTGCAAATATTTCAGAATCACCATCAACAGATGATAGACATGATATTGTGATTTCACAAGATAAAATCATTCCTTTCATTAGAACAGCAGATGCTCAAAATATTTATCAAAAGCTTATCCACTGGTGCACTAACAGTTGTTGACATACTAGCCTTCCAAATCCTTACCATTAATTTACCCCTAACCACTGTTCTGTTCAAACATCTGTTTCCTAAATATTGTCCACTGCTGAAAGTCAACCTCTGTTCTTTCATTCTCTTGGTAATCACTGTTGTTCAAAATCAGTGTTTTATCCACTGATAAAGCTATCCATTGATAGTTAAAATCAACCACTGTCTTCATTTTGATCGTTGCAACCAGTGATATTTGTTTCATCAGTGGTTCCCTAAACAACTGTCCTCCATTATTCATCGTTCCATCAGAGGTTGGCACGTGGTCAGTTATTAGCCATCAGATCTTTGTAAACCGCTGCCACGTCAGCATTCACTTTTTCCCTTATAAAACCCTGATCAAAACCCCCAAACGGGGTTTTACACTGTCGAATTGAATTCCAAAATTCTTCTCTCAAAGCAGTTTCCAATCTTCCGTCTCAAATCATTCTTCGTTCTTCCTCATCAAAATGACAAAATCAAAATCAAAATCATCCTCATCTTCCAAAAAGGTCGCTGAGAAGGCCGCTGAACCCATTGAAATACCATGCAAAGCACCTCACAACTACTTGGGTCTACTCACAAAACCCACCACCACCAAAACCTTCGATTCCATCATTGACACTCTTGCAGCTTCAAAGTACAAAACTTTGTTGACTGCTGATGCTCCTATTTACGAACAAACCCAGAGAGAATTCTGGAAAAATGCCACGCTTGAGTATCAAGGTGAAACAGTTATAGCCATTAATTCTTCCATAAAGGGTAAGAAGGTTCAAATCACTCCACAATCAATTTCAGAAGTCTTTGCACTCGATGATCAGGAAGGTAAAACTTCTTTTCCTAAAAACGAGTTGAAAACTGATTTTCTGGAAAGAGGGTATGGTGTGGAAATGAAAATGGACACTGATGTGTGTAAAATGCAACATATAAATTACATCAAATGAGGCATAAAACTAACCCTTTTTAAGTACTAATATTGGAAAAAGAGTGTTTTTGTCTTCCTTTTGTATTTTCAGGATTAAATGAGCTCAAAAACACAAAAGAAGCAAAAAGACAGCTAAATCCGACATAAATACAAGGAAAGGAACATTAGTGGACTGCCTGACCCCTCAACGGCACCTTCCAAAGCAAAATAGAGAAGTCAAAAGACTGAACACGCCCCGTGCTCAGCCAGCACGGGGCCGTGCCCAAGAAGCAGCAGAAAAGACAAACCTATAGAAGCTTCTATTGCCCACCACGGGCCGTGCCCAGCGGACACGGGGGCGTGTCGAAAGTACAGCAGGCGCATTAATTGTAATTGCGAATTACAATTAATGAGGAGAGAGAGTGTCAGACAGGCACGGGGCCGTGCCCAGCGGACACGGGGCCGTGCCCAGCTCTCTGTTCAGCCTATAAATAGGAGTGCTTGGATTCATTTCATCTCATCCCTTGGCACACCACCTCTCTCACACTTCATCCACCACCCACCACCATCACAACACCATCATCCACCACCATCATCCATTGTCCATCGTAGAGTGTGTGAGTCGTCTCGGGATCCAAGATTGATCGTAAGAGTTCTTGACAATCAAGGCCATGTTTGCCTAAGTCTCTTACATCACTTGGTGAAGACAAAGTGTCTAGTATAATACTTTTTATTTCTAATCTTTTGCACTTTTTATTTGGTTTTGTATTAATGACTTTAATAACTAGTTACTTATGTTGAAGGTGATCTTTCCTTATCGTTTGTCCGTGGTGTCTTGGCATTATTTTACTGTCTATATAAAATAAAGGATTTTCACCATTCATATCTCCACGGTCTATATGGAGGTATGTTGGCTACCTGGTCGGGGGTTAAGGGAACGGTTTGGTAAAGGTCTTGCCATTGTTCAGCGTTTAGAGGTCCTGCAATGGACCTGGGTCAAATTTAGTAGGACCTCCTTCAATGCTTCACGGTATTGGATGGCGGGGGTCCAAACTCTTTGATCCCCTCATAAGTTAACCACTATTAATACTATAACCCGGCTATTTAGGACTGTATCCCTGCTGACTCAGACTACTTAGCCGAGGGTAACGTCACCGCCAAAAGCGGGGCCTGCCACAATACTGCATTAATAACTTAATTCATTATCTTCCAATAATCCACCCTTTTAGGATTGTATCCTTGCTGACTCAAACTACTGGGGTGAGGGTAACGTCACCTTCAAAAGAGGGGCCTACTACAATAACTAAGATAATCTCTTAATTATGTGCAAAAGTGCGGAAATAATCAAAGGTTATACTAGATACGAGTCGGAACCAAGTGATTCATCTTGTCTATCTGTTTTTTTTATTTTATTTTTATTTTTCAGCATTTTTAGTTAGTTTTTATCTTTTCTTAGTTTAAAACATTTTTCTAAATTTTTATTTTGATTAGACGTTGAGGATAAACCGGTATTAAAAGCTCTTGTGTCCTTGGACGACCTCGGTATCTTACCAACACTATATTACGCTCAACGATGGGTGCATTTGCCCATATGTGTGTTTAGTGTTAGTAAAATATCGTGTTTTATAAATTTAAAACTTGGCTAAAATAAGTGTTAAAAAGGGCTTAAAATATACACCTAATATATACGACACTTCGCACGCATCAAGTTTTTGGCGCCGCTGCCGGGGACACAAGGATTTTAAGAAAGTTAGGAATCAACGGCCTAATCATCTTTTATTTTTCTTTTTAATTTTTTTAGGATTTTCTTAGTTTTTCAGCTTCTGCAGAGCTCAGCACGGGCCGTGCCCGCTGAACACGCCCCCGTGCTCAATCATTGGAACTGGCAATCCTGTTTTACGTCAGACAGTAAGCTGAACACGGGGCCGTGCTCAACCAACACGCCCCCGTGCCCAAGATTCACTTACTGAAAACAGAACCGTTAGATCCCGGCGGTTGGTAATTTCTGACATAAACATGAGTGATAGTAATTGTTTTTACTTTCGGCACTCTTATGGTACGTGGTGTCAATTATGTGGTGGCAAACATGAAGAAGTAGAATGCTACTTTCTAAATTATAGGCCCCACTACATGGACCCACCGACTTCTTACAACCTTAAGAGGGGCGAAAGTAAAAATAAGCACTATTTCTCCCTCGAATGCGCCCAGCCAGATATTCTAGGGGAAATGCTCCTTGATGAGCTATTTCAACTAGAAAAGCTAATTCTGAATTGGTTAGAAGAGCTTAGGAAGGATTTTATTAATCCACCCCAAGACGATGACCATGACGAAATGCTGGAACCGCATTCCGACAACCTCGTTGCTCCCGAAAATACCTTCGTACCTAGCAAAGACTTGGACGATAGTCGTCCCTATGTCGATTGTGCCGTGAAGGACTCTCCATCGACCTCGTTCGATGCATACATAGACCTGAGCGATTCGGCATATACCTTCTTTAACGAGAGCCCGGGAAAGGGTTGGACTTGTCCACCTAGAATGAAAATAGGAATTACCCTCACCGACAACCTCTTGCGTTCTCGCCTTAGTCTAGGACAATTAAGGTATCTTAGGCACTTTGGGGTTGTTCCAACCAGTCAGGAGCCACCCGATACTAACAAGTTCCTTAAAAAAAACTAGACAACTTCATAAAACAGTCCCTCGACATGGGGCCGTGTCCAGCCAACACGCCCCCGTGTCCATCAAAAGATTCCATTCTGATCAGTACGTCAGAATACGGACAAACTGTGTCAGAACTCCACCTGCACACGGGGTCGTGTCCACTGGGCACGGGGCCGTGTCCAGGATGCTGTCGTTTTCTATAAATGCAGCCAAGAATTCTGCACATTTGGACCAACTTGGGGCAGAGATTTGCAGGAATCTTCTCTCAAACTATCCTAGGTAAGTCTAAAAGAAGGTTCCAACAACCCATCTTGTCCTTTCCTCTTTTAGCCATTTCCTTCTTCTCCATCTTTCTCCAAGAACTACCATTGAAAGTTTGGAATTCTTCCAACTTTGTGGTAGGGATTAATGAGTTTTGTTCAAGGAATCTTGGTAAAAACATGTTATGTAACATTGTTTTAAGTTATTAGTAGCTAAAAAGGCCCCACAAGTTCAGAAAATAACTTAAAAATCCAAGTTTCCTTGCTCCGAAATTCTGCAGAAAGATGAACACGGGGCCGTGCTCAGTGAGCACGGGGCCGTGTCCGGTCACTGTTTCATTAAATAAACTATTTTCAGTTTATTTTTCGTAGGATGTCGAGTGAAAACAGCGAAACATCTTCTGTGCATTCGTCAAACAGCCGAAGAGGAAGGAGACCCTCCATTGAGGCTACACTTGTGCACTATATGATAGCATTAAGGGAGGCTCTCGACGAAATGACATCGGTAGAGGAGGTCCTAATTGACCGTATTAACGATCTTACGATGGGACTTGAAAGCAGCTTCCAAGAAATTAACCTCTTGCACCAGAGGTTAAATATTCTTGTAGCACCCTCGATGGAACCAGTCCTCCCTCAACAGGATTGGAACCTGGCACTTGGAATTAACAACCCTACCGGGTGGGAAGACTTTCCGACGGAACCTCCCGTGGAACACCAACAAGAGATCCCGGTGGAAATCGAAACTCCTCAAGCTAATGCCAATGAGCCTTCTTTTCTCCTTCCAAGGGAGGTGGAAGAGTGGCTTGCCGACATATGAGGAGAACCGCACGCGGAAGAAGGAGTTCAAAAAGGCCTTGTCTAACCAAGATTAGTTACTTCTTGGAAATTTTGCTACTTAAAATAAAGTAGAGGCTAGAACTCCATGGTTTATTATTTCTTTGTTTTATCTAGTTTAATTTTAAAATTCGGATTATGTAAGGTCTCTCTATGATTGCAATGAAATGATGGTTTTTAAGGTTTGGATGGTTTTTAATGAATAAAACACACTCATGGTGGTAAGGGATGAAAAGGGGAACGAGAAAAATGAACTCATGCACAAGAACAAGGCAACCCGACAATTCTCTCCATTTCAGAAGGTTCAACACGGGCCGTGCCCAACCAACACGGCCCCGTGCTGAACCACCTGCAGAAAAACACCCAGTTCAGGTAACTGGACACGGGCCGTGTTCACCCAACACGCCCCCGTGTCCAGACTTCTGCTTCTCTTATTTTACTTTTGTTACTGGCACTTGAACACAGGGCCGTGCCCGGATAACACGGGGCCGTGTTCAGCGCCCAGTATCAGAAAATTTTTGCTTTTTACACCATTTTACACATCTAATCAACCTAAAAATTTATTTTTGGGACACATTGAGGACAATGTGTAATTTAAGTGTGGGGGGGATGCTAAAACCTTGAATTTTGCAAGTCCTAAATACAAGCCTTACACAAAACTCTATTGGAACCGCTAATCACCCCAAATTTTTTCAAAAATTTCATTTTTTTTACTTGTCTAGGTTTAACTCGGGAAATTCAAGTTCTCAAAAAGGTTATATTTTTACGAATTTACAACCGATAGCGTAGTGATAAAAAGAACCAACATAAGAAAATTATGAAAAGGCATGACAAACTTAGTTAAAATTTGATTATATATACTTGATCACATAAAAACCCATTCCCACAAAAGTGAGTTTTGAGCCTTTATTGAGCATACAATTACATATCATTAGACTAAATGTTCATTTTTCGTTTCTTGTGTGAATAGCCGCTTGGTTCTTACAACTCTAGAACTTGCCATGACGATACATTCCCGGTCCTTATCAACTTAAACCCGAGTAAGTAAATGATGGAGGCATTAGGAATAACCCTTTTTATTTCTACACCATTATTTTTCTTTTTCTTTTACCGCCTACCCAAAAATCCCCCTAGTTAACCCCTTTGAGCCTAAACCTTTTCATTTCATCACTCAAACCAAAAACCCTTTTACCCACCAAAACCTTTTATTTTTAACCCTTTGTTTTAGTAACAAGTTCGGTTTTTCGTAAGATAAAAAAAAAATGTGTTGATGATGAAGCAAAAAGAAAATAAACAAACAAGTTCATCAAAAATAACTTTGTTTGAATAAAAGCTTCATCAAAATAAAAAAAGTTACAAAAATAGAAAGTCTTACGAAAACCGACACTTGTTACGCTTTTCGCCCTTTTTTTTCTACTAACCACTAACCACTATCCCAACCACCTACCTTTAACCCAAGCCTAACCCTTAACCCACAAAGTCCTCTTGATATTTACAAAGGTATAAAAGTTAAAAAGGAAGAGGATTGATTGCTTGGCAAGCTTATGGTAGGAATAAGCTCCATGCCGCTCTCGAGTGATTCACCAAAAATACACCTTCGGCCGAGTGTGAGTGATTTCTCCCGTGAGGTTTGTGAACTTGTATATAAATAGAATTTTAAAAAAAGGCATGTTATGCCCAAATAAGTAATTTCTCCTATGAAATGTTCTAAATAAATCATTACGAATAGGATTGTAAATAGATAAAAATAAAACCCAAAAAGATCTTGGATATCCCGACACTCTACGACAAGCCCAAAACCTTCTCTTCTACCTATTCCATTTGGGAGTGTAGGCCACATATTAAAGAGTTTTGCTTGAGGACAAGCAAAAGTTCAAGTGTGGGGGTATTTGATGTGTGTAAAATGCAACATATAAATTACATCAAATGAGGCATAAAACTAACCCTTTTTAAGTACTAATATTGGAAAAAGAGTGTTTTTGTCTTCCTTTTGTATTTTCAGGATTAAATGAGCTCAAAAACACAAAAGAAGCAAAAAGACAGCTAAATCCAACATAAATACAAGGAAAGGAACATTAGTGGACTGCCCGACCCCTCAACGGCACCTTCCAAAGCAAAATAGAGAAGTCAGAAGACTGAACACGCCCCGTGCTCAGCCAGCACGGGGCCGTGCCCAAGAAGCAGCAGAAAAGACAAACCTATAGAAGCTTCTATTGCCCACCACGGGCCGTGCCCAGCGGACACGGGGGCGTGTCGAAAGTACAGCAGGAGCATTAATTGTAATTGCGAATTACAATTAATGAGGAGAGAGAGTGTCAGACAGGCACGGGGCCGTGCCCAGCTCTCTGTTCAGCCTATAAATAGGAGTGCTTGGATTCATTTCATCTCATCCCTTGGCACACCACCTCTCTCACACTTCATCCACCACCCACCACCATCACAACACCATCATCCACCACCATCATCCATTGTCCATCGTAGAGTGTGTGAGTCGTCTCGGGATCCAAGATTGATCGTAAGAGTTCTTGACAATCAAGGCCATGTTTGCCTAAGTCTTTTACATCACTTGGTGAAGACAAAGTGTCTAGTATAATACTTTTTATTTCTAATCTTTTGCACTTTTTATTTGGTTTTGTATTAATGACTTTAATAACTAGTTACTTATGTTGAAGGTGATATTTCCTTATCGTTTGTCCGTGGTGTCTTGGCATTATTTTACTGTCTATATAAAATAAAGGATTTTCACCATTCATATCTCCACGGTCTATATGGAGGTATGTTGGCTACCTGGTCGGGGGTTAAGGGAACGGTTTGGTAAAGGTCTTGCCATTGTTCAGCGTTTAGAGGTCCTGCAATGGACCTGGGTCAAATTTAGTAGGACCTCCTTCAATGCTTCACGGTATTGGATGGCGGGGGTCCAAACTCTTTGATCCCCTCATAAGTTAACCACTATTAATACTATAACCCGGCTATTTAGGACTGTATCCCTGCTGACTCAGACTACTTAGCCGAGGGTAACGTCACCGCCAAAAGCGGGGCCTGCCACAATACTGCATTAATAACTTAATTCATTATCTTCCAATAATCCACCCTTTTAGGATTGTATCCTTGCTGACTCAAACTACTGGGGTGAGGGTAACGTCACCTTCAAAAGAGGGGCCTACTACAATAACTAAGATAATCTCTTAATTATGTGCAAAAGTGCGGAAATAATCAAAGGTTATACTAGATACGAGTCGGAACCAAGTGATTCATCTTGTCTATCTGTTTTTTTTTTATTTTTTTTTTATTTTTCATCATTTTTAGTTAGTTTTTATATTTTCTTAGTTTAAAACATTTTTCTAAATTTTTATTTTGATTAGACGTTGAGGATAAACCGGTATTAAAAGCTCTTGTGTCCTTGGACGACCTCGGTATCTTACCAACACTATATTACGCTCAACGATGGGTGCACTTGCCCATATGTGTGTTTAGTGTTAGTAAAATATCGTGTTTTATAAATTTAAAACTTGGCTAAAATAAGTGTTAAAAAGGGCTTAAAATATACACCTAATATATACGACACTTAGCACGCATCAGACACCTTATAAAAAGGCTTCTTCCCTTCTGCACCAAGGTTTTTATTCCATACCCTTTTGATGTGTGTCTCAAATAAAACAACTGCTTTTAATGAAATACCATTAAAGATTCAAAGGCTGGGCTATGCTATTTTACATAATGAAATTTTTAACTATTCCCATGAGATCTTTGATGATTTTGTAAAAAATGTTGATAGCAAATCATTTTTACTTTTTCCAAGGTTCTTAAGTTACTATCTTAAACAAAAATTTGGAAAGGAAAATGAAAATTTGCTCATCCAAGGTAAATCTTTTCAAATACATAGTTTAACATCTGAAACATTTACTAGAATGTTAACACCTGCAAAAACACAAGCAGAGATACCTGAGCAAACTTTAGCAACTACCACTGCTCCTCAAGTATCTGCTGCTGAGCCCACTGCTCTAGGTGATCATGGCAGCACACCCACTGCTATGAAACCCACACCTGCCATCACCAAAAAGCCTAAAAAGAAACCATCCAAAAAGCCCCCCAAACCCACTAAAAAGGCAACTCTAGAAGATGAGATCCCAGATCCACTGCCAGTGACAACACAAATGTCACCAAAAACCACCGCTGCTACTTCCTCACAGCAGCTGGAAGAAAGATCTCCACCTTTGCCTCAAACTCCTCCTGCATCCTCACAAAAGGATCAGGTTGTAAGCACAGGGACCCCACATTATGAAGCTCTTGATTCAATAGGATCCATCTTCCTTAGTCCTGATCCCAAGGACATGTCTCTTTCAACACCCATATCTTCACCCCTCACATTACCACAATCTATAATACCTTTGTTGTATGCAGTTGCTATAGCTCAGACACAAACCAGTTCCTCTCAATCACCTATCATTGACAGTACACTCCCATAAGTGACTGGGTCTGATGCTTATACCTCTGCTATCCCAGCAACAACTGAGGAGGTTACACTGCAGGAGTTACAAGTAATTCCTGATAGTAGTTCAAGTGGAGCAGTAACTACAAGTGTTGGATCAACAGATCTACATTTGGCCAGTTGTTTCATCAATCAGACTCCCTTGAAGGCAATTTCTTCTATAGCACCTCTGGTAACCACTAGTGAGTTTGTTTTGACCACTGGTACCTTCAAAAGGTTGTCAAGTGTTGAAGAAAGAAGACCCCAGAACCAAGAACAAGGGGCATCAATGGGTGATTTTTGGGATTCATTTCCTAAGTCACACATTGATACAACCATTGCTGGTGAGGATTCAGATGATCCCATTAACTTGGGTGATGATTTAAAATATCAGGAATTGACGAATAGAATTGACAACCTTGAGACATCTGTTGCTGAAATAAAAGACATGGTGCAACAGTTATTGAAAGCTCAAAAGGTCTCAACCACTGCTATTCCAACTCAAGCATCTGCTCCATCACAAGCACCTGCTGCAAATGAGTTATGGAACTTATTCCAACCTCTGCTCCAACAACAAAGACAAATGGCTGATCAGCAGCATGCAATACATGTTCAAGAGCTGAGAAACATGATGGAGTCAAGGTTCAGAAATACTCAAGCAGACATCAAGGCTATAAAAGCCCACATCTTGAACACCACTGGCACTACTCCTCCCACCGTTCTCTTCATTGATAAACTTCCTCCAGATAATGCCAAAAAGGGGGAGAAAATTAAGCAGTGGAAGAAGAAGGGAATTGAAGATGGTCTTTATATTGAACCAGAAAAAGAAAACATGACTAAAAACATCCCTTTGCCAGATGGTAGTAAGAAAATTGATGAAACCACAAATGCACTTGCAGAAGCAAAAGCAAGTGTTAAAAGAGATAGAGAGGCTAAGGATAAAGCCAGGTGGGAAAAGGAGAAAAGAGCTTACATGGAGCTGAATGCACAGGGTACTTCTGAGCCAAAGGATGATGAAAATCCTAAGGATGAAAAGAAGAAGCCCACTAGACAAGTGAGGCAACCCAAATCCACACCATCCAGACCCACGAAGCATGCCTCCAAACCACCTCCCAAAGGCTCCAAACCTCAAACCACCAAATCTCAAACTTCCACCCAAACAGTTGTTGTAACACCTGTTGGATCAACAACTGATACCTCAGTAGTTTCAACATCTGCCAGTCAAACATCTGCCATATCTTCAACACAGACCACTACAACACACATCACAACCACTGCCCTACCATCACAACCTAAAATCACTTCACGACCTACCAAATCACCACCTGCTGAAAAGCAGAAGACATCTACTGACACATCAGTAGTTGTAATGACAACAGAGGTTGAAACACCAGTTGTTTCAACAGCTGTTTGCCAGCCATCTACCACTGCCCTCACCATTTCAACAATCACCACACAACCCATTGTCACATCACAACCAAAACCCCTTCACCCAAAAGGCTTTACACAAGGAAAAGGAAATCTCATGAGGGTAATGATGATATACCAGCACCCATTCCTTTATCCTCCACACCCTACAAAGTTTTCGAGCCACAACCATCCACTCCACCAACTCTAGTCAAAGCAATAAACCCTGCTAACCTTGTATCCATTGCTGTAAGTTATCCAGTGGAATTGGAAGCTATAAAGGATGAAATGAGACAATTCTATACAGAAGATGATCCTTCAAAAAGAAGATTTCCTTCTCACACGGGCTTCAGGAACCCAGAAAATATGGATGCATATCTAAAACTTAAAGCCAGGCAAGCAGATATAAGAGCTAGAATTGAATGCAAAGATCAAGGTGACAAAGCCATTTCAGAAAGAATGGAATTTTTACTCACTAAGGTCAAACAAATGGAAGATTATGCAAAAGACCTGAGCAAAGAAATGTCAAATCTGCCACCTGGAGCCGTCCTACAAAAGGAAATGAGAAAGGATTATCTTGCATTTATTATGAGAGAAAAATTTTATCCAGCTAATGAAGAACAATTCAGTGAATGGCCACTCATTGCACTAAAGCATGAAGTTAACAGAATCAGGATGATCAAAAATGATCCAGTTCAGAAAAAGACAGCTCCAAACTGGAGCAAATACAAAAAGGCCATTGATAAACTTACCACAGAATACAAGAGGAAGAAATAAGAGCTGGTGGATGCAAAGGTTGGACCTGCCAAAGCCATAGCAAAATGGACAAGGCAATACACAGATGAGGCTTATGAAAGGTTAAAGAAAAGAAGGATGACAGATCCCAGTTTACCACAGAAGCCTGAATACAAAGAGCCAAAACAGACCAATGCTTCTGAACCACTGTTCACATCAGCAGATGTATCAGCCATTGAGATAGATCAAAGAAAAAGACAAGAGCAGATTGAAAAAAGAAACTGCATAAGATATAGCTGCAGCAAATGATATCATCAAAATGGCTTTCAAACAAATATCAGCTGAAAACTCTGAACTAGCAAAAGCTCAGGGTACTGCTCAACAAATTTTCACAAGGCCAGCATCACCAAACTCCTCATCAGTAAATAAACCTCTCCCAAGAAACCCATTGGGTTCAAAAATACTAAAATGGATGTCTGACCAAAAGACCCATGTATTGACCCTGTTCAGATCCAATGGAGAAGTAAAGCACATATCAAGGGAACAAGCATTGGGCCTAAGTGTTGAAGATCTACAAGATCTCCGAGAGCTTATACTCTGTAGGGATGAGGATGATACAAGTTCCATGGATTTTGAGTTGCAGTTTAAAGGAAAAGTTAGGGAACTTATGATGAGACAATAAAGATCCAAAATAATGAAGATTTTTGGCATTATCTGTTCCAGGGGAGATTGTTGAGATTGAACCCTATCAGAGGAACAGATAATGAAAGCCAAAACTGGTTCACAACAGTGGATACATCATAAGCAGTAGTTTACACCAGGCTTTCCCCTTGAAAGTGTTTATAACATCTGATGTCCTCTATCCACTGTCCATATACAACTGCTGCTGTCCTTCAAACTGCTGATGAAGCCCTGAAGACTGATAAGGAGTAAACACTGCTGGTTCAATCTACTGATGCTAAAGGACTACCCACTCAAGGATTGATCAACCTTGAGGAAAGCACTGATGAAAGGAGAAAGCAATAGTTTAGTGTGTCTCTTGTTTTGTATAAAGTCGGTGGTTAAGATTAGCAGTGTTTGTATAAGAACAATGGTTATAGGTTGTTAGGTTGTTAGATGTCACTTTTATGGTGACGTCAGCTTAGATGCTTCAGTGGTTTGATTTGCCTATAAATGGAACAGTACCCTGTACTGTTACATTCGATTGACTGAGTGAGTTCTTCTCCTCCAATCCTTTCATCTTGTGAAATCAACCAGGGAGCATCAGGCTGAGGGGGAGTTTAGTTTGTAAGCATGCTTTGTAATCTTTTAATTTGATTTGTAATCTTTCGACTAATGGAATGCATGTGTCTATCTAAACTATTTTCCTCTTTGATTGTGTTTACAAAGTTTGTGTTCATTTCCGCTGCATAAATCATTGAATCATGTTCATTCATTATTCATATATTACAAACAAACACAATCATGAAAGCCTCCGATCCTAACAATATATATAAGAAGGATCCGTTAGGAACCACCCTTTATTGCGAGAACCGCGAGAACCAATGTGAACACAACAAAAATACCTAAAAAATCTAAAAAATACGCAAATATTTTTATAGAAAAATCGCTACTTTTCGCCAGCAAAAAATTTTTTTATGACGAAAACTAGGGTTTTTTAATTGAAATTTAAAAAAGATTGTGTGTTTTTTAGATTTTTTAGGTTTTTGGGAGGTTTAGCTTTATTGTTTAGTTTTTAGCATTAAATTTAGTTTGGGGGGGGGGGTTAGATTTTTTTCGGTTTTTTAGGAATTTAGCTTTATGGTTTAGTTTTTAGCATTTAGCTTGGGTTGGGTAGGTTTTTGAGGGGTGGGGGAGTTAGGTTTTTATTAGGTTTTTAGGGTGTGGGGGTAGGTTTTTTGGGTTTTGGGTGGTGGTGTAGTTGTTTATTTTGTTGTGTTTACATTGGTTCTCGCGGTTCTCGCAATAGAGGTGGTTCTCGCATGAACCCTACCCTATATACATACAAATGTATGTATGTATATATATATATATATACCCACTTTCTATCTCTCTCTCTCTCTAAAATACACACTCAAGTTCAAAACAAATTCTCTCTCAAACAACTCCAGGTCTGCAATCACACACTCCAATTCATCATGTAACAATGAATCATTCTCCCTAATTGATTCAGTTGATCGATTTTCACACACCTTCATCAATCAAGCTGATAATTTCACTATCATTCCAAAATTAATGAGTTTGTTCGAATATAAGGGCGACAATGGACGACGTAGATGGAGTTCATCTTAGGCAGTCGTGGCAGAAGCGGCGACAATGACGTGGAGTTGTTGTCGAAGACGTTATAGGTGGAGCATAAGTTGTTTTACTTGGATCTGAAGGAGAATCCCTGTGGACGGTACTTGAAGATATTAGAGAAGATGTTTTGGTGTATTTTTTGTGGATTTGTTTTGGAAGTTGTAAAGTTTGATGATTTATACAAACCCAACTAAGATTATCTGTCTTTTTGTTGAAGTTTTGTAAATTTTCTGTGGGTTTATTTGGGTTGTGAGAATGCTATGAGAATTAACTCGAAGATCAGTTAATTTAGATCGAAAGTGTAAATTTTGTGGGGTTTATGTAAGATTTTTGTATCGAAGATCAGTTTGTTTAGATGAAAGTATGAATTTTGTGGGGTTTAAGTAAGATTTTTGTATATTGGTTGAATTATAGTTTTGTGGGTTAATATCTTGAATGGAAGGAAGATTTTTTTATGGATGATTCCAAGGAAGAAGAAGAGAGGGACTATGCACTTGTGGGAGTGGTGGTAGGTGGTACGACAGTGGTGGTGTGGGGTGGTGGTGCTTGTGGCAGGAGGTGGTGATGAGGGGTGGGTGTGTATTTTATAGAGGGAGAGAGAGAGAGAGTTTGTGTTATAGAGAGTGAAGGGGTAAGGTCCCAAAAACCTTACCACAACTTCATCAATGAGCTCTCTTTAAAATGAACCTTGCACGTCCGCGCACTGGTTCTAAAAAAGAACTTAAAAAGAAAAGCAGTTTTTAAACATCCACACGCCCAATTTCTCATGCAACAGATAGGATAAAGTCCTAACAACATCTCTGCGCAAAGGTCGCCCAGACTTAGACAAAAATAACCATCCCGTCATAATAGAATTAACATGAGGAAGAGCCACATAGGATTACAGCTGTAATCCTTCTAGAAGGCTTTATCGTGCATAACCATTCGGTTATAACCGAATAGCCACGTGGCATCATCCCAAGCACCCCTTAAGGTCACGATGATGGCACTAACTTGGAGAAGGATCTACACTTACCCACTTTCCACGTGGTGTCACCCCATCCGACGATCGTGCCCACGATCCGTGTGCACACACCCGTCAGTGATTAACGGTGGGGAGAATAACCGCTTGTGGAAATTACTTTCCGTTACATTCTCCATCAACAAACTTTCCCGCCCAAACTTCAGCTATAAATAAAGGATAATTCAGGTACAATTTCTCAAGTTACTCTCACTTCACTTTCAATACTTCTTCTTCTTCATCAAACCCTATACTTATTCTCACGCCGGAGGGTGGTCACGGAGAGAACCCCCATTCTCCCTGTGGCGAGTCTAACAACTGTTTGTTTTGCAGTTATTGTTCGAAGAAGGAGATCATTACCCTCGAATCAAACGAGAAGATCTAACCCTTTTTATGCAGATTCAAACCCCCCGGTTTAACTGATTCTGATCTATAAAACCAGTGTTTCTTCATTGGCGCCCACCGATTCTCAGTTTTTTATTCATATCTTCTCGTTTTGATTCATTACTCTTCATTCTCTATTTTCCATGGCAGAGGATTCGTCGTTTAACCCATCAAGTGCTCGATCCGAAAACAAGGGTACCCCAACCCAGGTTAGTCAGATCGACGGAATCATGGGAAAAACAGTTAATAGCAGAAATTGTTTTTAAGGGAGCAAGATCCGATATGCAGTCAGGAACTCAAAACTGCACAGATCTACTCCCGGAGGAAACTCCAGAGTACTGGTTCATCAGGTTCCATGATACCATGAACCAAATTTTTGCACCAAATTCCATATCTGAGTCATTGTATAACAGATCCAATGATCAAGAAGAGTACGTGTGCAAAATAAGACCTGACACCACAGCGTTGGACCCACAATCAACACAATAGTGGGACATCCAACTTAGTAGCCAAGGGTATCCGGAACCATTTAAACATATCCAAAATTCAAAAGGCAACGACCATCAGGAAACCAAGGTGCAACAGATAAGTATGGTATAAGGAGGACCTTCACGAAGGCCTCACAAACGGAACCACAATCAGCACTGGCGAGAGCAACAAGTAGTCTTCCCTTTCGTTCCAGGAGGTCCTCAAGAAGAACGCCCGGTAATCATCACTGGTATCTTCAGCCATTACCGTACTAATTATATGTTTATAGATCCAGGAAGTTCCATGGATATAATTTACGAGCAATGTTTTAAGCAACTGGACCCAGAAGATAAGGCACGCTTAAAACCAGTCGATTTTCCTCTCACTGGGTTCTGCAACGAAGCTGTCTTTCTGCTGGGTCAAATCGCTTTTCCTGTAACCCTCTCAGACGGTGAACACTCGAGCACTGTCACAGTCAATTTCATGGTTATGCCAGCAACATCGCGTCATGATGTATTGTTAGGGAGACGATCTCAGAGAGAGTTCAGCATGATTACCTCCATACCACACGTCGCTGGTGGTTTTCCGACGGAAACCGGTGTAGCAATTTTGTATTCCAGCAAAGAAATGATGTATGTGGACGACGAGCCACCGGTAAAAATCGCCAAACCTTCACCATCAAACGAACCAGAAAAATGGGTCCTCAATGAGGAATATCCTGAACAAACCATTTTGTTAGGACACGCCATCTCACCGGTAATTCGTATAAAGTTAAAAGAACTCCTATCTAACAACATGGATATCTTCGCCTAGTCCCTGGCGGACATGACTGGAGTACCAAGAGACATAGCACAGCACTGCTTAAATATCCGACCTTCTACGGAACCAGTCGCGCAAGGAAGGCGCAGTCTCAGCGCAGAAAAAGCAGACGTAATGAACGAACAAGTAACCGAATTGCTTCAAGCTAGGATCTTGTGCGAAGTACAATATCAAACCTGGGTAGCTAAACAAGTAATGGTGCAGAAGCACAACGGGGGGTGGCGCATGTGTGTCGATTTCAAAGATCTTAACAGGGCCTTCCCAAAAGACTGTTACGCCCTCGCAGAAATAGACAAGACTGTTAACAAGATCTTAGCATCCTTCCGATGGAAGTATTTCTTAGGTTGCTATAAGGGTTACCATCAAGTGCAAATGAAGGAGGAAGACGAAGACAAACGGCCTTCCGTACAGACAAAGGTATTTTTGGCTATACGAAAATGCCTTTTGGTCTCCACAACGCGGGGGCTACTTACCAACGATTGATGGATAGAGTGTTCGGAGAGGATATTGGCGTAACAGTGGAAGTTTACATGGATGACCTCGTCATCATGAGCCAAGAAGAAGAGTCCATGCTTACAAACATTCAGCGCACTTTTGACTCCTTGCGCAACGTTAATCTAAAACTGAATCTAATAAAATGTTCCTTCGGAATGGAGGAGGGAAAATTCTTAGGGTTCATAGTGTGACAACTGTGTTCTGTAATCATCGTATAATGTAAAACAATGTCAGTTATCAATAAAACAATATGCTTTGGTGTTATTATATGTGTTTTGGTGTTATCATATGTGCAATTGAGTTTAATAATTTTACAAGTTGATTCGAGTCCGATTTCAAGCTTTAAATCACTTTCTGGAAGGTTATACGTAAACTGGTGCATAAACGCAATCAGTTTAACGCGACGTACACTCCGGAACTGTGACGTAAGCCAAACATACCCTAAATATCCTTTACATGACTTAGAAATAAGTTTCGAAGGATTTGGTGTGGCAAAAGCATGTTTATTCGAACTAAAGAACTATTTACGACGAAACTGCGAAACGAACGTTGGTGACCGCCCGAATAATATCTAAATCGTGAAAATATTCTGTTTTGATTAAAAATTTATTTTTAATCAGGTCCGTGTTGAAAAATAAATTAAAACGCCTAAAAACATTATTTTTCAAGTTTAAGCACGTACCGCGTGTTTCTGCGCGACACAATACTTCTACAGCAAAACGCAGACAACGCAGCCAGCCTTGGCAACTGAAATTTATTTCAGTAATATTTTGGCGAGTTTATTTTTATAGAATAATAAAAATAATTTAGAACGCCATAAACCGGGATTTAAACGCTAGATAAAATACCCGATATCTAGTTAAACACCTGTTTTTAACTTATTTACCAACAAACTTACATTCTACCCCCCTCCCCCTTCAATTTACGGTCACAATATGACATGGACCCCACAAAAATTTTGCTAGATACTACAATATCTTCATTGATCTTATGTTGACACTTGTATTTGCATGCTAACCTCCATGTCTCTTCATATATTTCCTATATCTCCTTCCATATCCTTCACAATCTTCACAAGACCATAACTTCACTCAACCTCCTTCTCTCCTCTCACTCAAAACCGTACACCCTCTTCTCTCTCTATCTTCATCTTCTTCAAGCTTTGTTCATCACATTCAAGTCCCTTTCCAAGCTTATTTCAAGTGGTTGTGAAGAATCAAAGGTGTTTCCAAGGTGCATTCAAGTAATTTCAAGCTTCCTATCATCAAAATCTCATCCTACAACCTACTTGAATCTTGAAGGTATAACACTTATGTTTAAATCATACTTTGATTCTTGGTTGTTCTTGATAATTTGAAGTTTCTCTTGAATCTTGGAATTTTTCACTAAACTTGAAATCTAAAAGAAATGGGTCTTGAAACAAATAAAAATGATGGTGATATATATGTATGTATAACCGTACATATGTATGTGTGTATATGAGTTTTGAAGTTTGGTTTCTTGATATGTACTAGTTTATGTTGTTGTTTGTTCTTGAATAATGGTAAAAATGCAAGTATTTGGTGATTTATGTATGATATGTTAAAAGTAGATTACATCAGCAAATATACATGAATATATCACATACTTTATGCATCTAAACCCACATAAAAAGATGATGAAGTGTAAGTGTGCTTTAGGCACTTGTACATGAAGATACATGTTGATGTAAAGCTCAAGAAATGGTAAAAAAGGGTTGAATGACAAAAATGTTTTAGATCAGGTTACAAACACAAAAAATAACATTATTTGGTATATTATAAGGACATAAAACTTTGACATAGGTTTGAAAGCTTTGCATGTAGTACATATAGCTTAAAAAGTGGTAAATTATGTGAAATTTGCATGATTTATGTGCTTTGTTTAAGACCTGCACTATCATGAGTATAACCATTATTTTATTCAGTAAATAACATGGGTTGTGTTAAAATTTCAAGTCATTTCGATTTGGGATGGTTCGGGTAACGTTTGATGCAAAACTATGCGGTAAAACGGTCAAAAATCGCCTTTTCGGAGGACTTTTACAAAACTGTTTAGATCAGTAACCAAACTTATATTTTTGATATAAAAACAAGTATTTTAACTTATATTAAGTTTACTTGGTGTTTGGTTGGTCATACGTGACTTCCGACGCCCAAAAATGTTACCGAAACGCTAAAATAAGTGTTTTTCGACATAACTAGAATGTGTTGTTCATAAGTAAATTTTATGTGTTACAATGTGCTATGTGTTTTACAATATGTGTATGATGATGTGCTAGTGTTGACGAGATTATGTGTATTACGCTTGAGTATATATATACATATCCACCAAAATAATCAAAAATAATAACTTTTCGAGAAAACTCAAAGTTATGTGAAAATTCTAAGTATCGGAGAAACTTCGGTATTTTTGTGAGTTTTGATTATTAAGTCATTCTTATTTAATTTAGGACAAACAATTTGAGGGATTGTGTTAACTTATAAAAACGCACCCGAAGGTGAGTACATAGATCCCCTCTTTTTACTATTTTTTATTGTTTTGGGGTGATTCATATGTATCAAAACGATTCCAATATTCTAACGATGGTTTCAAAACGATTGAGATGGTTTATACAAAACTAATAACGATTTCGATAATGTGAACGAACTTGTTGGTGGTAATTACATAACGAATGACATTCATTAGCATTGATCAAGCCGACCAGTATTAGGTTATGGTACCATAGGATCCGACAAATCCCGTTATCAGACCGGACCCGTGGTTATGTGTGGGTTAGGTGGGTGACGACTGAATCTGATGAATGTTGACTTACCCTTTGGAGGTTTGTTAATGCAAGAACGAGTTAAACGATAGACGAGTCACAAAGGTTTGAATGTTATTAGCGAGACGACCAAAAGTAGTTTTCACAATTAAAACGAGAACGATTTGAACGAGAATGATTGAACGATTTTGAACGATTTAAACAAATGAACGATGATCTATAACAAGAACGAGTTAAACGATGTCACACAACGATGTTTACGAAACTATATAAACCATACGAGTTTTATTTCGAGAACGATTTATGATTTGGTTTACATAAACAAATGTTTTGGGTTAAGATTCATGGCATCAGGGTTTATAAATTATAACCAATCTGTTTTGACTTGGTTATTCATTTTACAATACAAATGGATAACAAATCAAGGTTTTCAAATATCAATTAACAAGGTTATACGAGATATTTCCACGAGCCATGAATCTGACACTCACACAAAAACTATGTGCTCGCCAGCATTTCTTTGCTGACTTTGTTTTTACATATGTTTCAGGTGAAGTTACTTGATGTGATTGCTAGGATGCATGTTCACTTAGGACCGGACGAGGCCTTAGTGATTTAATAACGATGATAGACTGTGTTTGACTTGCTTTTTTAACTTTAAGACAATGTTTAATCTTCAATAAAACGAAACTCTTTGTATCCATGGTTTGAAAAAATAATTTTGTTACAACACTCCCCAACGTTTCCGCACGATTTGTTGTTTTACGTGGTCGGGGTGTGACAGAAGAGTTGGTATCAGAGCCAATGGTTATAAGGAATTAGGTTATTAGTAATAATTTGACCTAGACTATAACTTTCTAGGACCCCAATGAAAGTTTATTTGCGTTTAGAATTTTTTTTTTTTAAACAAAATCCGAATCTGCTTCGAAAATTAATCATCCGTTCTAGGATGATTGATTATTAGGTTTTGAACCCTCTGTTGTAAGGTTTTGAACCCTTCCAGTTTGACTCATTTTTGTCTTAGTGTCTTCCGAGTTTTCAAAATCTCGTCAAAGTTTGGGTCTAAATAATGTGAACACGTGCAAACTGGAAGAGTGAATGCCTGTACTCTGAGTTTTATGTCTAAGGCTAGAGTGTTCGTACAAATCCACATAATCGGACCAGTCACTCTTACCTGGGAACTCTTGGGGTGAGTGTTCACTTATAGGCAAGCATGTCTTCGCGATACATCATTTTGATTCATTACTTTGATTAGTCACTGCGTGTCGTTTGTTTGTTCGAGGTAACAAACAAATGATCGCCTTCCTTATGTTTCGTCGATATTTTCGATACCTCTTTTGTTTTTCCTAATTATCAACCTCACTCGTTTCTCATATTTCCTTGTTAGACAATGCCTCCTCGACGTGATGCACAAACTTTCACTGCTGAAGAAGTCACAGCCCTTGTCTCTCAGCAAATGGCTGCTGTGCTTCCAGGCGTTGTGACCCAAATCCACGAGCTATACAACAACAATAACAATAACAACGCACAATGTAATTTCAAGAGTTTCAATTCTGCTAAGCCGTTGAAGTTTTCTGGGTCACAAGGAGCAACTGCGCTCCTTCAGTGGTTCGAGAGTATCGAGAACACATTCAGACATGTGCAATGTCTGAATGGGCGTAAGGTTGAATTTGCATCAAGTGTGTTTGAGAAGCGTGCTCTTACATGGTAGAACGGAGTGATGCGCGACAGGGGTGCGGAAGTGGCATTGGCACAGACATGGGAAGAGCTTCGAGCCCTCATGATGAGAGAGTTTTGCCCCCGTCACGAAATTCGAGCTTTGGAACGAGAGTTTGACGATCTAAAACAAGACGGGGGAGAACACCGTGCGTATACGGATAGATTTGAGGAGCTCATTCTTTTGTGTCCTACTATGGTTACCCCCTTGGAGAAAGCAATAGAGAGGTATATCGATGGTTTACCCGATTCCATACAAGATATTATGACTGGCGTCAATCCTACTATGGTTCGCCAAGCGATCGAGTTATCTACTACCCTGACTGAGTCGCAAGTCAGGAAGGGTAAACTTACCTGCAAGGGTGATAAGAAGAAGTCAACCGATTCTGTTAAAGACAAAGAAAAGGGTAAGGGTAAGAAGGGTGAGTCGTCGAAGAAGTCGAGAAAGCGAAAGGGTTCCCAAAATTTTGCAGTAACTGCACAAACTGCTCAGAACCCTCAGAACCCGCCAGCTCAACCACCTGTGAAGAAAGCATATGCTGGTACCGCACCTCATTGTGCTCACTGCAATGGTCATCATGTTGCACAACAAGCTTGTAGGCAATGCACAACGTGTGGTAAGCTTGGGCATCTGGCCAACGTCTGTCGTTTGGGTCAGAATCAGATTGTTCAAAATCAAGCTCCAGTTCAAGGGAATGCTGCTAGATTCCCACCGGGTTCATGTTTCAATTGTGGAGAGTTTGGTCACTTCCGCAACAATTATCCGAGGCTAGTGAATGCAAATGCGACCCGAACGTGAATGTCAACGCAAATGTGAATCCCGCTCGTGGGCGAGCGTACAATCTGAATGCTAACGAAGCAAGGGCCGACAATGAGGTGGTTAATGGTACGTTTCTTGTTAACAATCGACCTGCATCTATTCTTTTTTATTCTGGTGCCGATAGAAGTTTTGTTTCATTATCTTTCGAACCTTTGCTTGCAATACCTAGAACTAAACTGAGGAAACCCTTATCTGTCGAAGTTGCTACTGGTAAACCTCTTGTTCTCGATTCTGTTATTCTTGATTGTCAGTTAAACCTTGATAACCATCTTTTTCCCATTGACCTCACGCCGATGCAACTTGGGAGTTTCGATATTATCGTGGGGATGGATTAGTTAACCAAACATCATGTTGAGGTAGTTTGTTTCGATAAGATTATTCGTATTCCTCTTCAGTCTGGCGATATTCTGGAAGTCCGTGGTGAGAAACCATCTGGTGGATTGAAGCTTATGTCGTGTACAAAGGCCCAGAGTTACTTGCGAAAAGGATATGTTGCTTTCCTGGCACATGTCACCGAGGAGAAAGGCAAGAGCAAGAGTATTCAGGATATTCCGATTGTTCGGGATTATCCAAAGGTGTTTCCCGATGAACTGCCTGGTTTGCCTCCAGTTCGTCAAGTCGAGTTCCATATTGACCTTGTACCCAGTGCCAACCCGATTGCAAAAGCACCTTATCGTCTTGCACCATCGGAAATGCAAGAGTTATCGAAACAGCTTCAAGAGTTGTCTGATAAAGGATTCATCCGTCCGAGCTTTTCGCCTTGGGGAGCTCCTGTCCTCTTTGTGAAAAAGAAAGATGGATCTTTTCGAATGTGTATCGATTATCGTGAGCTTAATAAGCTTACCATCAAGAATCGATATCCCCTACCTGGAATTGATGATCTCTTCGACCAGCTGCAAGGTGCTTCATGCTTTTCCAAGATCGATATGCGTTCTGGGTATCATCAACTTCGTGTTCTCGAAGAAGATATTCCCAAAACTGCTTTCCGTACGAGATATGGGCACTACGAGTTCACTGTCATGCCTTTTGGTTTGACAAATGCCCCAGCTATCTTCATGGACTTAATGAACAGGGTTTGTAAACCTTATTTGGATAAGTTCATCATTGTGTTCATCGACGATATTCTCATTTATTCGAAGTCTCAAGCCGATCACGAGCAACACCTTCGTTTGACATTGGAACTCCTAAAGAAGGAACAACTTTTTGCTAAATTCTCCAAGTGTGAATTCTGGCTTAAAGAAGTTCAGTTCTTGGGTCATATTGTCAATGAGCAGGGTATCCATGTGGATCCTTGCAAAATAACTGCTATTAAGGATTGGAATACACCGACGACACCTACAGAGATTCGATCATTTCTTGGTCTTGCTGGTTATTATCGTCGATTCATTTCTAATTTCTCAAAGATCGCGGTTCCACTCACTGCTTTGACTCAGAAAAATAAGCCTTTTGAGTGGGGACCTAAGCAAGAAGAAGCGTTCCAGACGCTGAAACGGAAGCTCTGTGATGCTCCTGTTTTATCTCTACCTGAGGGAAACGATGATTTTGTTGTCTATTGTGACGCGTCGAATCTAGGACTTGGTTGCGTTCTTATGCAACAAGGTAAAGTCATAGCTTATGCATCTAGACAGCTGAAAATTCACGAGAAGAACTACACGACTCATGATCTTGAATTAGGAGCTGTGGTTTTCGCACTTAAAATCTGGAGACACTACCTCTATGGAACGAAGTGTGTGGTTTTCACAGACCCCAAAAGTCTCCAGCATATTCTCAATCAGAAGGAGCTAAACATGAGGCAACGACGATGGGTTGAACTCCTAAACGATTACGATTATGAGATCCGCTACCATTCTGGTAAGGCGAATGTCGTAGCCGATGCCCTTAGTCGAAAGGAGCGAGTCAAGCTTCATTCTGTTCGAACTCTATCTGATATTCAATCTCGCGTCCTTCAAGCTCAACGATCTTGTGTAATCAGGGACTTATTGAAAAATGAGCTACCGCTTCAACTTGAGCTTAAACTCGAAAGGAAAAACGATGGGTTACTCTATTTTAAGGATCGTTTGTGGATTCCGAAACAAGACGATCTTCGCACCTTGGTAATGGACGAATCTCACAAGTCTCGATATTCTATCCATCCTTGTGCTGATAAAATGTACAAGGATCTTCGTACTCAGTATTGGTGGCCTGGTATGAAGAAGGATGTTGCCTTGTATGTATCGAAATGCCTAACTTGTCTCAAAGTCAAAGTTGAACATCAACGACCTTCTGGTTTGCTTGTAGAGCCAGAGATACCGGTTTGGAAATGGGAAAACATTGCAATGGATCTCATTACTAAGTTACCGCGTACGTCTAAAGTCATGATGCTATTTGGGTAGTAGTTGATCGTTTGACAAAATCTGCTCACTTCTTACCAATCTGTGAGGATTTCTCTGCTGAGAAGCTTGCCAAGATCTATGTAGATGAGATTGTATCACGACATGGTGTTCCTTTAGATATCATTTCCGATCGTGATGCTCGATTTTCATCTCATTTTTGGAAGACCATGCAATCTGCTTTGGGAACCCAACTAAACCTAAGCACTGCTTATCATCCCCAAACAGATGGAAAATCTGAGAGAACGATTCAAACTTTGGAGGATATGCTTAGGGCATGCGTGATAGACTTTGGTGGTAATTGGGATTCTCATCGTCCACTGATCGAGTTCTCTTACAACAACAGTTATCATGCTAGTATTAATATGGCACCATTCGAAGCTCTCTACGGTCGAAAATGTCATTCACCTGTTTGTTGGAATGAGACCGGTGAAGCTCAGCTTACTGGACCTGAGCTCATTCTGGAAGCAACAGACAAAATCAAGAAAATCAGCGATAATCTTGTGACGGCTCGTAACCGTCAAAAGAATTATGCGGATATGTGACGCAAGCCCTTAGAATTTCAAGTCGGAGACCGTGTCCTACTCAAGGTGTCACCTTGGAAGGGAGTGGTGAGATTTGGAAAGAAAGGAAAACTTGCACCACGATATGTTGGACCATTTAAGGTTGTTGAAAGAATTGGGAAGGTTGCCTATCGACTAGAACTACCTCCAGAGCTTGGAAATGTTCATCCGACTTTTCACGTGTCCAATTTGCGAAAGTGTTTAGCTGATGCTGATCTTCACATTCCTCTCGACGAGATTCAAATCGATGAAATGATGCACTTTGTCGAGAAACCCGTGGAGATAGTGGAACGTACATACAAACAGTTGAAGAACAAACGGATTCATTTGGTCAAAGTTCGCTGGGAATCCAAACGTGGCCCCGAGTTTACTTGGGAACGTAAGGACCAGATGAAGATGAAATATCCGCATTTGTTTCCACAAGATTCCTCTAAATAAAATTTTGGGACGAAATTTCCTAAAGTAGGGGAGACTGTGACAACTGTGTTCTGTAATCATCGTTTAATGTAAAACAATGTCAGTTATCAATAAAACAATATGCTTTGGTGTTATTATATGTGTTTTGTGTTATCATATGTGCAATTGTGTTTAATAATTTTACAAGTTGATTCGAGTCTGATTTCAAGCTTTAAATCACTTTCTGGAAGGTTATACGCAAACTGGTGCATAAACGCAATCAGTTTAACGCGACGTACACTCCGGAACTGTGACGTAAGCCAAACATACCCTAAATATCCTTTACATGACTTAGAAATAAGTTTCGAAGGATTTGGTGTGGCAAAAGCATGTTTATTCGAACTAAAGAACTATTTACGACGAAACTGCGAAACGAACGTTGGTGACCGCCCGAATAATATCTAAATCCTGAAAATATTCTGTTTTGATTAAAAAAATATTTTTAATCAGGTCCGTGTTGAAAAATAAATTAAAACGCCTAAAAACGTTATTTTTCAAGTTTAAGCACGTACCGCGTGTTTCTGCGCGACACAGTGCTTCTACAGCAAAACGCAGACAACGCAGCCAGTCTTGTCAACTGAAATTTATTTCAGTAATATTTTGGCGAGTTTATTTTTATAGAATAATAAAAATAATTTAGAACGCCATAAACCGGGATTTAAACGCTAGATAAAAATACCCGGTATCCAATTAAACACCTGTTTTTATCTTATTTACCAACAAACTTACACTCTACCCCCCGTCCCCCTTCAATTTACGGTCACAATATGACATGGACCCCACAAAAATTTTGCTAGATACTACAATATCTTCATTGATCTTATGTTGACACTTGTATTTGCATGCTAACCTCCATGTCTCTTCATATATTTCCTATATCTCCTTCCATATCCTTCACAATCTTCACAAGACCATAACTTCACTCAACCTCCTTCTCTCCTCTCACTCAAAACCGTACACCCTCTTCTCTCTCTATCTTCATCTTCTTCAAGCTTTGTTCATCACATTCAAGTCCCTTTCCAAGCTTATTTCAAGTGGTTGTGAAGAATCAAAGGTGTTTCCAAGGTGCATTCAAGTAATTTCAAGCTTCCTATCATCAAAATCTCATCCTACAACCTACTTGAATCTTGAAGGTATAACACTTATGTTTAAATCATACTTTGATTCTTGGTTGTTCTTGATGATTTGAAGTTTCTCTTGAATCTTGGAATTTGTCACTAAACTTGAAATCTAAAAGAAATGGGTCTTGAAACAAATAAAAATGATGGTGATATATATGTATGTATAACCGTACATATGTATGTGTGTATATGAGTTTTGAAGTTTGGTTTCTTGATATGTACTAGTTTATGTTGTTGTTTGTTCTTGAATAATGGTAAAAATGCAAGTATTTGGTGATTTATGTATGATATGTTAAAAGTAGATTACATCAGCAAATATACCTGAATATATCACATATTTTATGCATCTAAACACACATAAAAAGATGATGAAGTGTTAGTGTGCTTTAGGCACTTGTACATGAAGATACATGTTGATGTAAAGCTCAAGAAATGGTAAAAAAAAAGGGTTGTATGACAAAAATGTTTTAGATCAGGTTACAAACACAAAAAATAACATTATTTGGTATATTATAAGGACATAAAACTTTGACGTAGGTTTGATAGCTTTGCATGTTGTACATATAGCTTAAAAAGTGGTAAATTATGTGAAATTTGCATGATTTATGTGCTTTGTATAAGACCTGCACTATCATGAGTATAACCATTATTTTATTCAGTAAATAACATGGGTTGTGTCAAAATTTCAAGTCATTTCGATTTGGGATGGTTCGGGTAACGTTTGATGCAAAACTATGCGGTAAAACGGTCAAAAATCGTCTTTTCAGAGGACTTTTACAAAACTGTTTTAGATCAGTAACCAAACTGATATTTTTGATATAAAAACAAGTATTTTAACTTATATAAAGTTTACTTGGTGTTTGGTTGGTCATACGTGACTTCCGACGCCCAAAAATGTTACCGAAACGGTAAAATAAGTGTTTTTCGACATAACTAGAATGGGTTGTTCATAAGTAAATTTTATGTGTTACAATGTGCTATGTGTTTTACAATATGTGTATGATGATGTGATAGTGTTTGTAGGATCGAATCGCGACCTGAATGAGTCGTTCGGAAGAGCTCTAGTCCGTTTCAGAAGCGAAAACTAAGAAACGGATGTAAAAACAGCTTGAATATCACTTTAAACCTCTTGTATATTGAATTAACAACGTTTACAATCACAAGGAATACCGGCAGCACCTCGGTATAGTTTCTGAAATCGTTTTCAAATGACAACACAACACACCTATTTATACTCCACCTACTTCCGTTTGAAACCCAACATGTCAACTACAAACGGAACCTTTCAAACGGAACCATTCCTTTCAAACGGGACCATTCAAACGGAAATAACAAATTTACTTTTCAAACATAATCCTAAAATATATAAATCTGATTCATGAAAGCATGTAATTTCATGTGATGATGCAATTGATGATGTCATCATATTCAAAGATGACATCCTGCTTGATCAGATCTGCAACGCAACCCAGACTCGATATAAGACGAAGTCGACAGATGTATGCACCAACAGTGTATTACGCTTGAGTATATATATACATATACACCAAAATAATCAAAAATAATAACTTTTCTAGAAAACTCAAAGTTATGTGAAAATTCTAAGTATCGGAGAAACTTCGGTATTTTTGTGAGTTTTGATTATTAAGTCATTCTTATTTAATTTAGGACAAACAATTTGAGGGATTGTGTTAACTTATAAAAACGCACCCGAATGTGAGTACATAGATCCCCTCTTTTTACTATTTTTGATTGTTTTGGGGTGATTCGTATGTATCAAAACGATTCCAATATTCTAACGATGGTTTCAAAACGATTGAGATGGTTTATTCAAAACTAATTACGATTTCGATAATGTGAACGAACTTGTTGGTGGTAATTACATAACGAATGACATTCATTAGCATTGATCAAGCCGACCAGTATTAGGTTATGGTACCATAGGATCCGACAAATCCCGTTATCAGACCGGACCCATGGTTATGTGTGGGTTAGGTGGGTGACGACTGAATCTGATGACTGTTAACTTACCCTTTGGAGGTTTGTTAATGCAAGAACGAGTTGAACGATAGACGAGTGAGAAAGGTTTGAATGTTATTAGCGAGACGACCAAAAGTAGTTTTCACAATTAAAACGAGAACGATTGAACGATTTTGAACGATTTAAACAAATGAACGATGATCTATAATGAGAACGAGTTAAACGATGTCACACAATGATGTTTACGAAACTATATAAACCATACGAGTTTTATTTCGAGAACGATTTATGATTTGGTTTACATAAGCAAATGTTTTGGGTTAAGATTCATGGCATCAAGGTTTATAAATTATAACCAATCTGTTTTGACTTGGTTATTCATTTTACAATACAAATGGATTACAAATCAAGGTTTTCAAATATCAATTAACAAGGTTATACGAGATATTTCCACGAGCCATGAATTTGACACTCACACAAAAACTATGTGCTCGCCAGCATTTCTTTGTTGACTTTGTTTTTACATATGTTTCAGGTGAAGTTGCTTGATGTGATTGCTAGGATGCATGTTCACTTAGGACCGGACGAGGCCTTAGTGATTTAATAACGATGATAGACTGTGTTTGACTTGCTTGTTTAACTTTAAGACAATGTTTAATATCCAATAAAACGAAACTCTTTGTATCCATGGTTTGAAACAATAATTCTGTTACAACACTCCCTGACGTTTCTGCACGATTTGTTGTTTTACGTGGTCGGGGTGTGACACATAGTAACCAGAGATGGCTTCAAGGTCAACCCAGAGAAAGTAGAAGCCATTCAACTAATGCCATCACCAGCAACAGTTAAAGAGATGCAACGTCTCGCTGGTTGATTAGCAGCACTCAACAGATTTTTGGCAAATCATGCCGCAAAATCTTATCCATTCCTCAGCACGTTGCGCAACTGCACCAAAAAGAGTCATTTTCAATGGACTCCAGAAGCGGAGAACGCTTTCCAACAAATGAAAGAATGTCTAATCCAGTTACCAACCTTAACAGCACCATGAAAAGCTGAGTCGTTAATCCTATATCTATCCGTGACAGAAGTAGCAGTCGGCGCGATACTAATGGTAGAAAGGGATGGCGTGCAAACTCCGATATACTACATCAGTAAAATGTTAACTGGTCCAGAGACACGCTATTCTATGATAGAAAAACTCGTCCTTGCACTGGTTCATGCATCACGAAGGCTGCGACGATATTTTTCTGGCCACGTTATCACCGTCCTTACAAATTATCATTTAGGGCAGATTCTGTCTAAGCCAGATGTTGCGGGGCGGTTGGCCAAATGGCTTATCGAATTAGGGGGATACAACATCTTGTACAAACCTCGACCAGCTATTAAGGGACAAGTCTTAGCAGACTTTGTCACCGAAGTTCCATCGACAAAATCCATGAATGCGAGGCAATCCAAAATCCTACCCCAGTCTTTAATGACAGGGTTTGGACATTACATACAGATGCCGCCTCAAACGATGATGGTGCAGGCGCAGGTCTTCGCCTGGTTAGCCCAAACAATCATGAGCTCACATACGCAATCCGCCTGGATTTCAAAAGTACCAACAATGAGGCAGAGTACGAAGCATTTCTTGCGGGCCTTCGCCTGGCACTCAAGATGGGAGCAAAGAACCTCGAAGCATATGTCGATTGCAAATTAGTATCGGAACAAGTCAAAGGTCATTACGACGCTAAAGGCGAAGCCATGGCTCTATATTTAGAACAAGCAAGAATCCTTATTAACCATTTTCAAACCTTCAAGATAGTCCACATCAACAGAAGTGAAAACAAACACACAGATGCGCTAAGCAAACTGGCTGCCACAAGCTTCAGACACCTCGCGAAGGAAGTCCGCATCGAGGTATTATCTAACCCATCTGTTCCCTTAAGACAAGTGAACATCATAGAGGTCGTGAATCCATCTTGGATGTCCCCAATCATTACGTACTTGCAACATGGGATCCTTCCAGAGGGAAAGGCGAAAGCCAGGAAAATTCAACACAAAGCATTGAACTACGAAATGGCGGACGGTATCTTGTACCGCAAGTCATTCATGGGTCCACTTTTAAGAAGCGTAGATAAAACCAATGCACAATATTTAGTCCACGAAATTCATGAAGGGTTATGTGGAATCCACGCAGGCCCACGCATGGTGGTTGCAAAGATCATGAATGCAGGCTATTATTGGCCAGGTATGCATATAGATGTCGTTAAACTCTTATGCAAGTGCGCGGCATGTCAGCGCCATGCCCCAAAAACGCTCCGCCCAAAAAAACCCTCTGGTCCTTGTCACCTCAGCCCGGCCTTTTCAACAATGGGGCATCGACCTCGTCGGTCCTTTTCCCGATGCGCCCGGCGCAGTCAAGTTCATAGTAGTAGCAGTAGACTACTTTACCAAATGGGTAGAAGCAAAGGCTCTCGCATCGACTACAGCAATGGTGATTTGCAAATTCATCTGGGAGCACATTATTTGCCGATTTGGGCTACCACTACGCATTATCTCTGATAACGGTACAAACTTCGCATCCGAAGACTTACAAAAATGGTTTAAAGAGATGAACATTGAACACAACTTCGCATCTGTGGTGCACCCACAAGCGAATGGGCAAGTCGAGAGCGTGAACAAGAAAATAGTGGATGGCATCAAGGCAAGACTGGGAACCGTGCACAGGGGGTGGGTGGACGAGCTCCCAAGCATTCTATGGGCTCACCGCACCATGCCAAAAACCAGTACAGGCGAAACCCCATTCAGCCTCGTCTATGGTTCAGAAGTGGTAATACCAGCAGAAGTCGACCTCCCACCACCACGTATGATAGCCATGGAAAAACAAGACAACGAGCGGGAACGACGAATTGACCTAGACCTTCTCGAAGAAAGGCGCAAGAACGCAGACATCGCAGAAGCCAGGTATAAATCAAAGTTGGAGAAGTACTATAACGCTCGAGTACGCGTTTGCACCTTTGTCCTTGGAGATTTTTTCCTGCGTGACAATGAGTCATCCAACGTAGAGAAACCAGGAAAACTAGCGCCTAAATAGGAGGGACCATATGTCATCCATGAAGTCCTGGGAAAAGGCGCATATACTTTAAAGAGGCTCGATGGAACAGATGTACCACACACCTGGAACGCGCAACAACTGCGCAGGTGCTACATGTAACCAGCCTAGCCATCTCACACAATAGCCGAACACATGCGCAGGCAATATAATTATTTTAATTATTCACTTTGTATCAATCGGCTCGCGCCTTATCAATACAAAGTTTACCCTTATTATTTCTATCGTTTATTACAAAATGCATGTAATTCCTTTTGGTACGCGCGAAAACACTATGGTAAAGCATTGTAAGTCTCATGAACGGTCTACGGATACAAGTCCCGCGTACAATCCAGACCTACGTTCACACATGAGCTCAATACCATCTTTATTTGGTTTACCTAAACAAAGTAATTATACACATGCAAAACATTATAATCCAAACATATAATATATTCAAAACAGTTACTTCCGTGCCAAACACAATAACAAAAATCTATATGCACAGTCGTGCATCAAAAGTTACTTGTGCAACAAAGCACATTAACAAAATATACAAAGCACAGCAATTTATCAAAACAGTAGTTACAAAGTAAACAAACTAAACACCCGAAAACATGGCCAACACCTCTGGAGAGGTATGTATTGCTCCACCATACCATTCCAGAGGATGAGGATCAACAATCCACTCGTTGGCATCACCCACCACAGATGCCATCTGAGTTCCGGCCAGAGCTACAGAACGCCTATCACTCCGACGACGTTCATACACTATCGAACAACGGCCTCTCCAGCCAACAGGAAAACGTTGAGTCAAGACATTCGCCGATAATCGGGTAACCCCTTCATCATTATCACCTCTAAAACGAAGGGAGGGAAAATTTTCTATCATAGATGAATAGGGAGCGGTGTCAAGAAATCCTCCCCTATCGGCAACCCTTTCCGGTGGCAAGCCTGCAAGAAGAAGCAAAGCTTCAGCATCAAAGGTCCTCAAAATTTCGGAAACCCTCCGAGAATGGAATTTTCGCCTGGTTCTCATATTTTCCAAATCAGGTAGAGTTTTAATAAACTCTATATACATATATATAATTAAAACGAGTTGACGTCAGCATCGTTAAGAGGAATGGCAGAAATTATGATGATTAATGTCACATCAACACTTTACAAAACGGCAACATCACAGTAATCATCCATTTCATTAAATTATCTCTAACAGCGCCTACACACATTCCCAGAAGCTACAGTTTCAGTAAGAAGGTGATAAGTCAGAACACCTTTTCATTTCCTGCTCTATGGCACACAAGGGCCACGCCACTTCAGACAGCTCATGATTAAAAAGCAATTCATTCTAACACAATGAATAGTTCCAGTCAAGAAAAATCTTCTCCAAGAAGATTCCCAACATTTTCACGCCAAAAACTCCACACAGCAAAATCACCCACCTCTTATAGTCCAGTGCTCCACTTATTTGCATAAGAGTAACACTAGACTGGGGGGACTTGAAGGGGTAAGGTCCCAAAAACCTTACCACAACTTCATCAATGAGCTCTCTTTAAAATAAACCTTGCGCGGCCGCGCACTGGTTCTAAAAAAGAACTTAAAAAGAAAAGCAGTTTTTAAACATCCACGCGCCCGAAGGGAACTAATAAATCCTTGCTCAATCTCTCATGCAACAGATAGGATAAAGTCCTAACAATATCATTTCGCAAAGGTCACCCAGACTTAGACAAAAATAACCTTCCTGTCATAACATAATTAACATGAGGAAGAGCCACATAGGATTACAGCTGTAATTCTTCTAGAAGGCTTTATCGTGCATAACCATTCGGTTATAACCGAATGGCCACGTGGCATCATCCCAAGCACCCCTTAAGGTCACGATGATGGCACTAACTTGGAGAAGGATCTACACTTACTCACTTTCCACATGGAGTCACCCCATCCGACGATCGTGCCCACGATCCGTGTGCACACACCTGTCAGTGATTAACGGCGGGGAGAATAACCGCTTACCGAAATTACTTTCCGTTACGTTCTCCGTCAATAAACTTTCTCGCCCAAACTTCGGCTATAAATAAAGGATAATTCAAGTACAATTTCTCAAGTTACTCTCACTTCACTTTCAATACTTCTTCTTCTTCATCAAACCCTGTACTTATTCTCACACTGGAGGGTGGTCACGAAGAGAACCCCCATTCTACCCTTGGCGAGTCTAATGGTTGTTTGTTTTGCAGTTATTGTTCGAAGAAGGAGATCATTACCCCTGAATCAAACGAGAAGATCTAACCCTTTTTATGCAGATTCAAACCCCCTGGTATAACTGATTCCGATCTATTAAACCAGTGTTTCTTCAGAGAGGGAGTGGGTGTGTGTGTTTAGTTATATATATATATATATATATATATATATAGGGTCAGGATTTAGAGAAAACGGTAGAAAGTGTGAGAACGGTGAGAACGCTTATTGATCGTCCGATCAAAACAATCTATGGACTAGATTGGCGCGGTGGCATTTTAGTAAATAACACCAATTTTATTACGTGGACGCGCGTCGTTAAGGGTAAAAAGGTAAAAAAACCATTCCTCAAATAAAACGCCATTGAAAAATAAAACGCCAAATAAATACAAAACGCCAATTTTATCACTGCGTACTTTTTTCTGTGTTTTTATTTAAGCTCTCTGGCTACGAAAACCATAAAATATGAAATGCCATTATATATAACGCCAAAGTTTACATCCGGATAAATGTTAGTTACATTTTTTGTTATAAAAATAACATCCCGCCTAAACTACGCGCCAAAAAAAATCTATAAATAGAAATGTCTCACCACCTTCCGTTTATCACACCAAAAAAACATAAAAAAACACACAGTGGTTGCTAAAAAATTTACAACTCAATGTAAAACGCCAAAAAATACAACGACAGCAAACATCTTTTCTTTGATCCTCAGTAATGTTCTGCATGAAGCTTCATTTAATGATTTGTTACGCAAGTGTAGAAAGATTTTGCTGCATGAGATGGCAAAAAAATTGAAAAAAGAGGGACTGATGACACCCATATGTCATACTGTCATCTTTGTTCCTGAAGAATGTTTTGATGATAAGAATAGACCTATACCAGTGAAAATGCTACTTTGGCCTCAATGAATATAATGAAGACCACAGGCAGATAGCATCCACCCACAGGGGGTCGCTCTATATCTCCAACATCCACAAAGACACTTCAACCCATGAACAAAGAAAATAAACAACGCCAAACCCAAAATACCATTTATTTGTCACATTTCTTGTAGTTTCAAAAGAAAAAAGAGACTGATGACACTGAAGATTTAAAATCATAAATTGCTTCTACTTTGTTTTTTTTTTAATTTTCTTTATCTATTGTTTGTTTTGTAATCTCAATTAATAAACAACAAAATAATATTAATGCTATAATGAAAATATATTAAAACGCCAAAATTAGCAAATACGTGTAAAACGCCATAATGCCATAAAAAAGCCCCCAAAAAACTACCAAACTATAATAAAATTAATTTGAACAACTAATATTATAAAAAAAACGTGAAACAATGTGCAAAGAATATAAAACAAAAGAAGTCCAATAGTTATCTAACCGCCATTGGAAAACAAAACGCCATAATTACAGCCGTCAAAAGATTTGACGTGTTACACCATTAAAACAGTTGAGTCTGAAAACAAAACACGGTAAACTGCAAAAAACAGTAAAATAAAACGACGGAAAACATAATTACTAACATTTATTATATTAAATTTATTTATCTTTTTCAAAACACCATAATTACCTGACATACGCGGGAAAAAAAGTCAATATAAAAGAAGACCATCATAACCCAAGCTCAAACACGCCAAAAAGACTAAAACGCCACATATTCTCCAAAACGCCAAAAAATTTAAAAATGGCTAAGGTTATTGCATGGAGGTTGAAAGGAAAGAAAAACAATTCATCATAAAGTTCTCTGACAGGAAAAGGGTAAAGGTAAGAACAATAAAAGCCATGATGGGAATGAATGAAAATGTTCAGAAGGATATCCTGGCCCTTGGGGTTCCAAGAGATAACGATTGTGAAAGAACAAGAACTGTAATAAAAAGACTGCAGAGAAAGTTTCCAGCAGAAGATGATGATGATATTGAAGATACTCATATACCAAAACTTAGCAGTTTGGTATTGCATGAGGAAGAAGGAACACTTGAAGTAACTTATAAAAACGGGGTGCAATATTCAAGACCAATGTAAGAAATGTTGAAGACAGGATTGCTATCTATCATTGAACAACTCTGTGATTTAACACCTTCAAACGATCCAAAATCCAAGAATGCAGTGATATTCAAGAATAGGCTGCAGCAAAGAAGAGACGAGCTAATGGCGTTATACGCAAAAATGAAATTTGATGATGAAGAATCTGAAGAAAGTGAAGAACAAAGCGATGGGTACATCTCTGATGTAATCCCACCTACGGAAGACTATTAGTTTATTTTGATTTTTCTGTTATTGTAGTTTTTTAAAATATTAATCTATGGTAATTAATTATTAACAAAAAGATACAAAACGCCAAAAATGACATGGAAAAAGCCATAACGCCAAAAGATTAACTATGTGACACAAAAAGAATTAATTCAACGAGAAGAAATCTGAGAAAAAACAATAAAACGCCAAATAATTAATAAATCTACATAACGCCAAAATTATCTTGCACGCAAAAAATAAAGAAGCATGTCAAACGCGAAAATCGTGAAAGGAGAAAAATACTAAAAAGACAAAAAAAACCCTCGGACCCTGATCATGCCCCACGCCACGTGTTCAGCCAGGATGCGTTCTCACACTTTTTGTCGTTTTCTGCTGATCCCGTTTCTCTCTCTATATATATATATAGAGGATGGGTCATGAGAAAACTAGTTTAAATGAGAAAACCAAAAAACTAACTAAAAAAGCCTAAAAAACATACCAATTTTTTTTTAAATTTGTATAAAAAATCGCAGCTTTTTATGCATGGAAAAAAATTTTCAAAAAAAAAAATTAATAAAAAATTTGTTGTATTGCACATGTGCACTATTACGGATATAGTGCACATGTGTAGGACACATATAATGTACATGTGCAGTACAACAACAAAAAATTGAAAATTTTTTTATATATAAAAACAAGCGATTTTTTTATAAAAAAATCGTAAAAAAAATTGGTATGTTTTTTAGCTTTTTTTAAGGTTTTTTTAGTTAGTTTTCTAGTTTTCTCATTTATATGTAGTTTTCTCATGATCATCTCTCTCTTTATATATAGATATATATATTTATATATAAGTGTATAATTCATTTTGTTTTAATTATTAATTTTTTTTAAATACAAATTAAGTAAAAAGATCAATTTGCCCTTCACATAACAGCTAAAATTATCTGTGTTAGGCTTAAAGGATATACAATGCAATATTTTGAAACAATAAGTACAAAACTCATCAATTTTAAAGATAAATAACACTGCCTAAAATGTGGTATATAAATAAAGGACTAATCTAGCAATTCACTCTTTTTTAATGAAAATTAACATTAAATTTATGTAAGTTTAACAAAAAATCAAATGTTTATGTAAATTACCTGCAATTTCAGGTTAGTTAATCAATTCCAGCTTTACAAACGAATAAAGTGTTGAAAATTAGGTGTAAACAATAATAAATATTAGTAAGTGTCAAAAATGTAATTTACTCGATTACTATTAAAAATTATTCTTTGTCCTTTTTAACCGAAACCCGACCTGAAATCGAAGTCACCTGAACCCGAAATAGAGGAAACCCGAACAACCCGTAACCGAATAACCTCATACCCGAACCCCATTTAGTTTAAATGGATTGGTTTCGGGTTGGAACTTTGTTTATTTGGGTAACCCAAAAAACTTATTAATGGTCTCCACGAGGCACACTAGCAGCGATGATTTCAACTCCACATGTTTAATTCGTTTCATTTTTTCTTCCAAATCCAATTGACTTTTATAATCAGATTAGTATTGACTTTTATACGTTGGGTCCGCTCATTATACCACGCCACGACTCACGTCTCCACAAGGCACACTAGTAGTGATGATTACAACTCCACAACTTCAATTCGTTTAATTTTTCCTTCCAAATCCAGTTGACTTTTATAATCAGATTAGTATTGTGAATGATTAGGTTAACAGACTAAAAAAACTAAATGAGTGAAATGATTAATCTGATAAAACAACTAAAACTTTTCTAATAAACCAATATGTGTTGCTATGGGAAAAGAGAAAACTATGAATAGACTAAGCTTTTTTAATTCAACATCAGCCTATACATGTCCTCATAGTTAGAACAGACTATGGCAATGAAGGTGTAACATTTCCATTTTTTATATAGATTAAAATAAAGTATATAAAATTTACATTATTAAACGGGTAGATTACGAGTAAGTTGACTGTTAGAAATATGAGACATCTAGACGAACATAGGAACCGTTTAATAATTAAATAATAAAATACATTTTAGTTGACCTTACTCTGTTTTTAACGAAACTTAGGTCAAAGTGTAGATAAAAATATGCTCGTTCTAATGACATATTCATTGTTTTATAAAACGTCATATTTTAGAAGTTATAAACGATAAATGAGTGAAGCGGCTGAATTAATTTTGATAATAAAATTAAACACTTATAACAATTATTATTATTATTATTATTATTATTATTATTATTATATACGTCTGTGTATGTCAAGATAAGAAAGAATAAAATTACGTAAGCTTCAAATTCAACTATAAATATAGAAGGTGGTGAGCTTTTCAAACGGCTCACACCTTTCTTTCTCTCTCGCCCTCTCTACTTTTATATCTCCATTTTCTTTAGTATTACACCCATAATCCTGCGAAGTTTTGCCCGGTTGTAAGTGTTTTAACCCCTAATCACTAATTCGATACCCTGCCCGATCGATCCTGAACCCAGCAACAGATGTCAAGGTGCTGCCTGAATAAGGCTACACTTTGTTAACTATATTGGGGTTTTGATCTCGTGATGAATAAATAAAGTTTGAGTTGGGTTGTTATACTAACACGTGTGCATTGCATATTTATTTGGAACTCAGAAATTATACCAAGAAATATTACTAGGAGGCTTTAATTAAACTCTAAAGTTACAAAGTGAGTCATTCTCCTTTTCCTCACATTATTGTGAGTCATTCTTCTTTTTCTCACATTATTGTGAGTCATTCTTCTTTTTCTCACATTATTGTGAGTCATTCTCTCTTTTTACCAAATTGCTTTTCAAAACCCTAATTGTTTTTCAGTTATACTTACAGTGATTAAGTTTTTGTATTCTGAAATTACTGCCAGTATGTGGGAATGCTTTCAAAACCCTATTTGCTATACATTGTTTGATATACATTATAGGTATTTATCACTAATACAATTGTATATTTATATACTATTTTCATAATAATTAAATGACATTATAGTGTATTTAATAAATGTATACTAAGATATACATCGTGAGTTTTTAAATATTATATTTAATATTTAAAATAGTATATTATAAACCTTAATATGTATAATATATAAACCTTAATGTATATCATAATAAAATTTAATACAATATTTTAAAATTTAATACAATAACAAATATGTATAATATATAAACCTTAATGTATATCATAATAAAACTAAATGATATATGTCAACTATATATTTAACTTTTAATATACTAAGATATACATCGGGAATACATTATTTAAAAACCCGATATGCGGGGTTTGGTATACATTATTTGATAAGCGTCACTAGTTTAAAGAATGATCAACATTAATACAAACACAGTAACTAGTTGAAAGAACGATCAACAGTGATATGACCACAGTCACAAGTTGAAAGAATGATCAACAGTGATACAAACACAGTAACTAGTTGAAAGAACGATCAACAGTGATATGACCACCGTCACGGGAATCGCCTAGTGACAAATACCTTTGAGTAATAGTTAGATATAAGTGAATGTAAAAACTCTTAATACTGTAAACATAAAAAGATATGTCATTTTATACCAAATGAATGAACTCACCAGTATTTCCTACTAATCAAATATTTTTAAACATGTTTCAGGTGATTACTGTAGATCTGTGATACGGCACCAAAAGACTTCAAGAAGTGGCTTATTTTATAAATTAAATTATGAAACGTTGTTTGTGAATTCGGCTTTATCCCTTATTAAAAGCTACCTTTATAAAACATGGGTTTTATTCTCATTTGTTATAAATATAATCCGGTGTTTCTAAACTCTGATATTTTCTCAACTACGATCCTAATGAATTTTTCCACTGCAATGTTTTCAAAATAACCACTATTACCATTTGACTGGTTCACAGCTCCCGCTCCCATGGTGGGGTCGGGGATTTCGACAGAAAGTGGTATCAGAGCTACATGTTTAAGCCATTTAGGTGTTATTTTAATACCTAAACTTAAACAATAAAGTTAGTAAGTTAATACAAAGTAACATGTGTGTTATTTTTATGAACGTATATATATATATATATATATATATAGGATAATTCTAGGGAGAAAACCCTTTATTTTGAGAAAACCTTGGAAACCCATCACAAGGCCTACAATTGGCCACGTGTCCCAGCCATCTTCATCTTTTTTTTTTTTTGCTTTTGAGGGCACATTGGTAAATTTAGCATTATCCTACCCAACTCAAAAGATCTCTTGACCTTTTGTCTGCTATGATTTGACAACATTTATTACACACTTATCTTCCCAATGTACATTTCCTAACTCCATTTCTCTATCCTTTACCTTTATAATAAAGATCTCCATTAATGTCCTGCATATCTTCCTTTACCATCTACTCCTGCATATCTTCCTTTCTCCATTAATGTCCATGGAGACAAATCCACCAACGAACGAGTTAATGTCGCCGGGTCATCTGCTCCCCAACAGGTTCATTACCAGTGACTTCCCTACTAACGAGGAATTAAATGCTCAAGGTTTTGTCTCTCTATCTAACTTAACGCACTCGTATATATGTTTTTTTTATTTGACATTTTTTTTAATGGAATAATCCAAATATACTGGTCAATGTTCACCTGTACCATTCGAAGCTTCTGGATACACTAACATGCCGGTTGATGGTGCTGGATCATCTCAAGTCCCTGTTAGATCACCGGATTTTCTGATCTCCAACAAGTTCATTAGCAGCGATTTCCCTACTGACGAGGTTATGGATAATGATCAAGGTTTGTTTTTCTATATACATGTTACACTCGTTTTATTTGTTTTCTTTCCCATATATGGCATAATGCAAACATATGGCATAATGTTCACATGTAGCATCCGAAGATTCTGGCTACCCTAACATGCCGGGTGCTGGTTCTGGATCATCTCAGGGCCCTTCTGTGTTTGCTGAATCATCTCGCGGGCCGTTAGATGGTTGTTTATTTTCCATGGGAGCACACTTTATACTCATATACCAGATTTCTAACCTTTCGTTTTCTCATATACCAGATTGCTAACCTTTCGTTTTCGGATGCAGGGTCAGCGCATCCATACTTCGTTTTTGATACGCCTCAGGGAACCCGCTACTGGATTCCTACCGTCGCTAATAAGTTCATACCAGTGTGTGGGAAATCTTATCCGACATTTGAGGATGTTCTCTCCATGTATGAACTTTATGTGTTTGAAGCTGGTTTTTCAGTTAAAAAATGCCAAACTAAAGTTTGGAGTGGAATTCCCACACACAAGTATCTTCGCTGCTCAAAATACGCGAAACCACAACCAAAGAGGACTTTTGACACACTAGATGAATCTTCTGTAAGGCCAAGGAGAACCAACTTCACATGGTGTGACTGTAAGACAAGCATTCTAGTCTCAATCTATAATGATACATACACAGTACTGAGTTTCAATGATATTCATAATCATGAACTTGTTGAGAATTACAACCGTGATCTTAGCAAGATATCACGGAAGCTGTCATTCACCACCAAACAATTCATTCACAATATGAGCCTAAACCGTATCGGACCCGTGAGAGCTTAAAGATGTCTTGTAGCTTTAAAAGGGGGGCATCACAATGTCAATGGGACTCCGGTGGATTTTAAAAATTTTAGCCACCAGTTGCGAATTTTTATTGGTGAACGCGACACACAAGTTTTCCTTGAACGCTTGCGTGAGCGCATTGACAACCTACCCGACTTCTATTTTGATTACACAGTTTCAAATGGAAAGTTGTCTTCTGTATTCTGGGCTGATGAAATTTCAAAGTTAAACTACAAAGCTTTTGGCGATGTCCTCGCCTTCGACGTGACTTACAGCACTAACAAGTGAGTTTCCCCTTAACATGTGTTAGGCCTGATATCAAAGTTATACAAACCTAACCAAAAAAGTGTTACATTTTGTTAACTTCAAATCCATTTTTATTCATAGGTACAAGATGGTTTTTGTGCCATTCACGGGTGTGGATCATCATTTCCAATGTGTTACATTTGGTGCGGGTATGATATCAACCGAGTCCATTGAATCTTATGTGTGGTTGCTTAAGGGTTTCTTGAAGGCACACGGTACTCAACCAACTCTCGTGTTGAGCGATCAAGACCCATCTATGCTTCAAGTTGTTCCTCTGGTCTTTACCGAATCACGCCACTGGCTATGCATGTGGCATATAATGAAAAAACTACCCTCCAAGGTTAGGTTAAATCGTTAGCCTTTAACATGTGTTATTCAACATCACAGACTTATATGTCTTTTTCAACTGTTTACTCTAACATGTGTTAGTAACTCTTAAAATTTACCAGATCTCTGCGGACCTTCTTGATAACACTAATGTTCGGGCCTGCCTTCACCGGTTGGATTGGAATGTTTATATCAAACCAGAAACGTTTGAGTCCCGCTGGCATGAACTCCTAGAAACATTTGTCCTACAAGACCACTCTTGGTTGAACGACATGTACAACATCAAACATCTTTGGGTACCAGCCTACTTCAGGGAACTGCCAATGTGTTGCTTGATGAAGACCACTTCACGCTGCGAAAGCTCAAACGCTGCCTTCAATGTCAACTCAACAAGTGCAAACACCCTTGTACAATTTATGATGTGCTTTGAAAATAGGGTAGACAGCCAACGCTATCGGCAACGCGTATCGGAGTACAAAACCTCATCCACGGTTTTCAAGGGCACTACTGATTTAGCGATAGAACAGCACGCGTTCACCATATACACAAACGCTGTTTTCATGCAAGTTCAAAAGGAGATAATAAAAGGGGAGTTTTTATGCTACATCACAAACCAAACTGAGTCCAGCAATACCACTCTTTTGCTTGACGTCACTCATTTAGACAAAAGGAACAACATCACAAACGTCTACCAGGTAACACATGTTAGGCAAGTTCATTATTACCACTCCACTAACATACGTTAGATATAAATGCCTTTTTTCTCCTTCTTTCCCTAACAGGTTACATATAACACTGTAGACCACGCCGCCAGTTGCTCATGCAGGAATTTCACACGTATCGAATATCTGTGTCACCGTGTCTTTTGCGTATATCGACTGAAAAATGTTGCAAAGATACCTCCCCAATACATAAACGATAGGTGGCGCCGAGATGCCCTCCCAAAAGAGGTTTTTTCACTTTCCAGCCGATACGGCGTCAACGCACACGCACCGTCCGTTATGCGGAATGAAATCCTCGACCTCGTTACTGAATGCGTTGATGTGGCCAGAACCGATGAGGATTCATTGTCAAAATTGGTTGCCCAACTCCGGGATTTCAAGATCAATGTGCTTTCCAAGCAACCATTGGGTACAACTCAAAATGAAACAAACGAGTGTGAAATGGAAGAAATAGTTGGTCAACCAATCAACATTCCAGTCGAAGTTGCTAATCTAGATATTGTACGCAATAAGGGATGTGGTACACATACTCGCATTTCCAGACCTGGTGAGAAGGCAAAGACAAAACCACCAAAACCTCCAAAGCAGCTTCGTCTATGAAAGCATTGTGGCCTGTATGTTGACGACCACGACTCACGCAACAGCGTTAAGGTGGCCACAATGAAAGCAGCAAAGGCAGCTGCTAAACAACAAAAGCAGACCGCCACCGGTGCCTCCACCTCTGATTAAAAACTTTCTTTTCATTTACTACTACTATGTAATGGGAGACTCTCTTCATTATGGCCTTCTTACACACATGTAACAGTCTTTTAACATCCTCTTGCTTTATCTGTTACGTGTGTAAGAAGGTGGAACTATTTTTATCCCATTTATCATTTCTGGACTTGTAAAAACTTTATGGCCTTCGGCACTTTGTGTTTGTAGGCCACCTTTTGTGGACCTCTGTTTGCTATTAACTTGCTTTTCTTATTATCTTATGCATGGATAATTGTGGTTTTGGTTTATATTTTACAACAGCATTACAACAGATGCTTAACACACGTTAGCCGCCGTACTTGGGGTTTTTTAACTGTAAATAACCAGTACACAACAAAAGGGGTTAACCAAACCAATAGCTTATATATAAAGACACATCAGGTTATAGAATTAAACTTCACAACTAACCAACTTAACCACACATACTACTACTAGGTTACAACCGCAGATAAAACAACGGATCGGCTACCAAGCCGTCACATCAACACATCCCCACAAAAAAAATAATAAAAAAACAAAAAAAACGACGTTAGTATGTTGTCTACAAACATAGGGTCAACAGGTTAACACAACTATAACCACTTACGACATCCTAACTACCCCGTCTTATCCTCCATCTCTACGAAGCTTTTCATCATGGTGTTTCAACATCTTCATCATGAAAGTACAGAGGAGACGGGCTATGCTCACTCTCCCGTGGGTCATGGTAACACCAGGCCCTGATTGTTTCGGGTGAGTATGGACACAACGGGCAACCACATAATTCATGGTCTAGATCCGTTAGCAACCTAACCAACTCCTCTAGTAGCCCCTTCAAAAATTCAGCTTCTGGTAAAACGTGTTCCGTACGGAGACTGCTAACATCAGCTACATTGTTTGTTCCGCTTTCTGAAGCATCAACACCACCTGGGCCTCCAGTTTTCACGTCCTGGCGCTTCTTGTGAAACACTTTTCTTTCAAAGCACACCCCGTACCGACCCTCACATGCTTCCTTCCCCTTTTGCTTCAGCTTCTCCATGCCTGGTGGTGTAGCCGTGACCTTATTTTTATAAGTGTCCATCACATTAGCACACTTTGGAACCACTAAAAGTTTTTGGTTTATTGAAGTATTACAGAATATGACTTGGTTCTTCATTACACTACTTATAGAGATATATCATGGATACATTTAATATAGTTGATGTGACTTGACTTTGATGTGACCATAAGGGGCAAAAAAGCAATGTTTCCTTTCCAATAAAGTTGTTTTCTAGCCTCCAACCCCTATGTTACTAGACTTCTGCCACCTACTTTCCCCAACTTCCAAGAATCCTACTACATTTATAAAAGTGGGCCCCTTGACAACAGGAAGGAGCATTTTCATTTCCTTAAATGTTACACCTGCCAATATATAATTTAAAACATTATCAACTACATCAATAACATTCAAACACATGCAAGATTTGTATGTTGTCAATATTCTTCAGAGTATAAAATTACCAAGTTAATAAACATTAGTTTTACACAGACAGCTTTTACACAGATAGTCTATCCCCAAAAGAGCTGGTACACTTAACGCAACACCTATCCCACAATAAGTTTAAAGCAACATCCACAAAACAAAATACATGCTGTCAAAACAAAGTCTACATATACATATAATAGGTGTCCCCAAAAGAGCTGGCACACTTAACGCAACACCTATCCCACGGTAAATACCATTCACCCCTAACACACGTTACTCTAACCGGCAACCCTGCTGGATTTTAGGAAGCAGCACATTCACCTTCGAACATAACATGTGCGCAGCATACCTCTTTCTCAACTTCCGCACCTCAGACATCTTCTTCGGCCCACTCATGCTAAACCCACAATGAAAACTTTTGTTTTTCCCCATGTAGCACTTCATGCGCCGCATTAAGAAGACCCCACAATCAGTTGTGTTTCCTATCATCGCCCAACTAACCGGCATACGCTGGATGTTGCAGTCGTCAATGTCATCGGCTCGCGGATTCCCAACCTCACGAAGGTATTGCACAAACATATCTTTCTGCATATACAGATACAAGCCATACTCAATTAAATAACACATCTTGAATACAATCACACTTACGATAAAACATGGGTCATTTTAATAACTTACAAACTTATACGGTGTGTCCTTGTGGAGGTAGTATACACTGTCTTCTATCGGCTGAGCTTGTCTGGCTTTGTCATTATCAACAACATAAATTCCGGGGTCCCGTAACTCAAACACTAGCAAGTAAAAATGTTTTTGCTCCAAGATCGGGAACAAAACAATGTCGTGCTTTCTCAAATCAGGAACCTTTTCAGCGCTGTTAACCGCACCTTTTATACCAACCCGAAACTTATGCATCCGCGCCTCGACTCCACCTTCCTCAGTTGTTAACATCCATGGAAACTTTCACAAAAGAGAAATTAATAAGGATAACCACTCGCCACACCCTAACTACTTTTCCACAAAAAAACATCAATCTACACAAATCATGTCTATATACAAAACACTCACCACAACTTTAGTACCAAAGAATAGCCTACTGTAAGCCCCCCTTGATTTGCGTTTCACTTGGAAGTTTAGCACCTCCTCCCAACAGTCGATAATACCATCCGACACCTCCTTGCCAACGTTTAAACTCTTAAACATAGCCCGAGACGCGTCTACATGGGCAGGGCTTCGAAACAACAACTCCCTGGTTTCATATGTACAGATAAAAACTTAACTTCCACATCTTAACACACGTTACTGTAATTTAACTCATTTTTTAACAATATCCCCCGTACTTAGACAGCCATGTGTATCAGGCTATCTACATCATCAACTGACGACGCACCCTGTTCATTCCTGCGGCAAAAATCAAAAAATAACCAATTAACTAGATCCATTGGGTTCATGGTTTACACGCTATTATACAATAATAAACCCCGTAGTAGTTCTACTTACTTGTTTGCCTCCATTTCCCGCTTCCTATGACAATGCCCATTTAGCAAGTGCATCGGGGATTCATCAGCGTATATGTAATCCCACAGATTCGCCTCCTTCTTAGTGATTGGTTGTCCCATGTCAACAGACCTTATATAGTAAGGTGATCTATTTGGTTCCGCTGCCACTTTCTCTCTAAAAGGGAGCTTCCTTTTTTGGGCCCCCAATTCAGCTAACATACGTACACGGTGTGCTAGCGACAAATTGTCCTCCACCTCATTCGCATCACCACCAAATAATTCCATCCCAGCTTGCCCCTTGTGAATTTTAATTGCGGGGTCATATGAGCTAACCGGTTCTGCCATTATAACCATACTCAAGTTTGGCGTAGTCTCCACATCGCCTAAACACGTATAAAAAAAATAATTCACGTTACTCTGTAACCAATATAACACTTTCACAGTAAATGAAAATAGTAAATCTTACCTGAACGTCCGGGCGTTGTTTCTGTCCCAGCCATCTCATCCACCTTTGCACTTGTGCAACCTGCATGTTCGATGCAAATAAGTATATTTAAATGACTCCCACTAAACCAGCAATCCTAATCATTTTAATGCTCCTACGTACCGGTTTGCTGTGACTCGAAAAATTCACCACCAATTTGTGTCATTCCAAGACTCCAATTAGGCTCATCGAAACTACGTTCATCAATAAACGTATCGCCTCCATCCATTGTTCATATGATTAACACATGTTAACCCACTAAATGTTTCTAATAGGGAACTATTTAACACATGTTATAGAATGAAAAGCTTTACCGTTATAATCCGGCTGCCACTCCTCTTCTGCCGCTTTGCCTTTACCATCCATAACCACCTCCTCAGCTTTATCGAAAGCATCTCCTTCCACAGAGCCAACCACCATGCCACCACACTCTTCCTTATTTACGACAGTTGAATCTACAACGTCATGCTCAGTCTTACTATTTGAAGCTACATGAAACATTCTTATCACATCTCATGCATAGGTTACTATTTGAAGCTGCATAAAAAATTTACCGTTACAATCACGGTGACACTTCTCTACAGCTGCCTTGCCTTTGCCATCCAAAACCACATGTTCATCCTTATCGATAACATCACCTTCCACAGAGGCAAACACGACGCCACCACATTCTTCCTTACTTGCAACAATTGCATCCACAATGTCATGCTCAGTCTTACTATTTGAAGCTGCATAAACATTCTCAAATAAATTAGACATGGCTAAACATGGTGCGTGTAGAGTTTTTACGACCCTAAAAATAAAATGGTTTCTGAAGATTACCTTCATTGTCATTCCCTTCAACCTGGTCAGTAAGCTTAACATCCATCTCAACAATTTTGGCTACCTCTTCAGCACAGCTAAACCCCGGTTCAGAAATCTTATCCTTCTTTGCGTCAGTCGCTTCTAAATCAGTGATCTGCTGATCATCGTCCTTCTCATCCACATTATTGACAGGTGGAGGTACATGTTCTGCTTCCTCCACACTATATGCATCTTGACCAACTAACTGCATGCCAGAGCCACCGGCAACTGTCAAAGCAACATGACACATGTTAAAACATAATAAACTATTAAAGCACACTATAAAAAACAAACAATCTGAAATGGTACGGAGCACTACCAGATACACCCTGGACCGCTGCTGCTTTAAAACGCAGTATCGCACGCATTAAACCCAACGGCTTATGGACTTGTTCATCATCACTTTTATCCCCGCTCCATTGTCCTTCAATATGTTCTGCCCCACCCATACTACAGTCACCTCCAGTTGAATTACCAGCTTCATGAACAATCTTATCACCATTGACGCCTTCAATTGCTTCATCCCCAACTTCACTACACCCCCCATTACTTTCGTCGTGTTGCTTCTCAGTCTCGTTGCACCCTATAACATCACATTAATATTAAATGTGTTCAGACACGTACATATATTACAGGGACATAAACTTTGTCGAGCAATAAACAACGTGTCACCATCAATGTGTACTTATGTTTTCTTCCTAGGCTGCCATCTATACACTTAACTGTAAACGTACTATGAAACTGGTAACACATGTAACACTTTACCTGTTTCGTTACCACCATTCGTGTTTGGCCCATCAAACTTTATATTTTTCTTACGCCTTTTTGGGGTCACACAGCCTACTTCTTTTTCAGGAACATCCTTTAAGTTCTTCAGTCGAGGAGATCTCCTCACCTGCAACGACTTCCCACCATCTTGCTGCGTTTCAGCATACTCTTTTCCATCATCAGGTACGCTTGATTGCCCCGCAACATCAGCTGCAACCACAACAGATGTTAATCAATAAGATCGGTAACACATTAACATGTGTTACAGTATACATTTCAGACACGTACGCATATTACAGGGACATAAACTTTCTCGAGCAATAAACAACGCGTCACCATCAATGTGTACTTATGTTTTCTTCCTAGGTTGCCATCTATACACTTAACTGTAAACGTACACTGAAACTGGTAACACATGTAACACTTTATCTGTTTCGTTACCACCATCCGTGTTTGGCCCATCAAACTTTATATTTGTCTTACGCCTTTTTGGGGTCACACAACCTTCTTCTTTCTCAGGAACATCCTTTAAGTTCTCCAGTCGAGCAGATCTCCTCACCTGTAACGACTTCCCACCATCTTGCATCATTTCAGCATACTCTTTTCCATCATCAGGTACGCTTGATTGCCCCGCAACATCAGCTGCAACCACAACAGATGTTAATCAATACGATCGGTAACACATTAACATGTGTTACAGTATACATTTCAGAAAGATACTTAATCTTCGCACCTTCAAGGGCATCAAAGTCTATGGATTAAGATCCTACTTCTTTCAATCTCCTTTTATTGATCCTTTCGTTAAGCCGATTAAGTGACTTCCTGTACAAACTAGCTATTGGCGAATCATCCGAGCATTCGTCATCCAAGACATTCCCTACGAAAACGTTGCACATCAGTAAATGCCGGCCACATTAATAAACTCAATATTACAAAGAATAACAGTGACTAACCAGCGTTCTCTCCCTCGTTAATGTTACTACTTTCATCATTTTTCAAATCTTCCAACACCTCATTGATACGGTGCGACGATAAATCTACCGCTTTATCGTGATCTGTACTTGCATAGGCTTTCTGTTCAAACAAACTTTCATACATTGCCTTCAACGTTTGTACTTCCTCGCCATCAGGGCTCTCCACACACATAGATTCTAAGATACCCTCTATTTTGTTTTTGTTCTTGTTTGTCACATTAATTAGCTGGCGTACCATCAGCAGCCTCTCTTGTTTCAAAAAAAATTTCAACAGTTACATACCAAAATTATATACTAATTGTAAAAAACACATGTTAGTGCATATAACTATACCTCCTTACTTGCCCAGTGTTCCACGTTATAGTTACTTGGAAGTGTTAACCCTTTAAACCGTCCCAGACCAAACCCACCAGCAAGTATCTCCAGCCTCTCTCCCTCTCTCTCTCTCTCTCGCAATCTCTTCAAGTTCCAGAAAGCCAAAGGACACACCACCTTGTCAACCTTCATCCCTGTGCACTCAATGCTATCAACGTACAACAGCTACAAGAAACAGCGATCAGTTCAGTCCGAAAACAAGCCAGTATATTAACACATGTTACTTCTCCTAAATAAATATATATCACTTACTATCAGAATCGTGAGAGGCCCAACGAAGATGTTTTGTGGGTCAAGCCGATCCCAGGTATCTTTGCAAGTTTTCAACTTATCTACCACCAGGTCACACCAGTCTACCGTTGCAAAATCCATTTCGTCATCTAGATACTCTAAGATTTCTTCCCGTAAACAACTTTGTTTATGACAGTCAACCAGCACTGCCACAAAACACATTACAAAATCCATACGGGAATCAAAACTGTCTTCGTCGTCTGACTCATCAATCATTTTCACCATCTTTGTTGGAGGTACATGTACACCCGGGTATCTCGCCCTCCAATCCGCAATGGCATCAACCAAGATGGGCATCTTATCAATCGAACTAAACTTTTTCCCACCGGTCGAAATCCCTAATAACTGATGTATCACTTTCCTGTTTACCTTGATAATACCAGCAGGCGTACATATCACCATCTTATCGGGATTAAAATTGTCGACAACAAAATAACCTAACTTAGCTGGTAACCCATCAACGCTGAAAGTAAGTAAACGACCAAAGCCCATTTCCCTGACCGCCTCACGTTGTTGGTCTGTCAATGCTCGTACACATTATAAAATTGTAGTGGTGCGGATCTCGTCCTTATTCCCAGAAATTCATCTTTCTTGGCTCGCTTACGGGCTTTGGGAACTTTTGCCTGTTCGTTACCAACTTCCTTTTGCTTCCGTGCTTCACCTTTCACACTCTCCTCTGAAACTTTCTTCTTCCCTATCCGTAACGTTCTCCCGCTTGATGTAGCTGTTACATCTACCCTACATACTGGTATAACGTTTTATACGCAACCAAAACAACCAAAAAATTAGTCTACTTTACAACAATTTATGACAAATCTGTCTAACACAAACGGTAACATTACATTTATATGATCAAACATCCAACCATTAATAAATTGAACATCAAACAAATGAAAGTCAATAAAAATTAACTAACCACGGTTTCTTTGCATTCAATTGCCAGAAATATCCTCCGCGATGGTTTTTTTCCCTGCCAATTAACACATGTTAGGCAAACTTCAAACTCAGACCCAGAGCAAGTAAAACTGTATACCATCAAACATCAAACCATTATTTGACAAACAAACAAATCAAAGTCAATAATATTTAACTAACCATGATTTCTTTTAGTTCCACAGCCAGAACTATCCACGACAATGATTTTTTTCCCTGCCATTTAACACATGTTACGCAGGTTCACTTTGATACGCAAATACCAACTATTGTAACCAAAGGCACTTACCTTTATGATCTTTGGTCTGTCCCTCTTTGCCTTCCATATAAGCTTCTTTACGCCCTAAGAAATTAGTAACAAAAATGGTTACTTCACCTAGAAACGATACAAACTATACACAATATTACTGGTTAACCTTTAATGGTTTTCCGTCGTTTCCCAGGCCTGGTGACCCACTATCAGTATCATCATACACTGCAACGCAGCCAACAAAAGTATGTTATGAACAGGGACTAATCCAACACACTATACATATATACATCACCTTCAACTGTGTTCACGGTTCATACACACATCAATACTAACCTAACGCCCTTTGGGTCGGACGGAAGCCATATTGTTGATTGGAAGGACCTTCCTTGGAACCATCGGAGATAATAACAATCCTACGGCTTTCAGACCTTTTCCGCCCTAATATAGGCCTCGTCGTGCTATATATAGAAATCAAAACAAAATCAGTTGCCATTTTGGGGAAATCGATTGAACAAAACCCCCTTTTATAGGTCCGATTACAAGAACTAACCTTTTACTTGAACTCTTCATCTTCCTTAATCATTTCAGTTTAACCGACGACGACAAGATTATGAACGATTTCCTCATTCTCCACGATCGCCCCTATCTGCTTCTGTTTTAGGGTTAGAAAGTACCGAGTGATGTTGTTTGGCGAAAGAGAAATATGAACAGTCAGTATCGAGTGGGAAAGACAAAGACAAACTATGTTTGAAATGCTTTGAAGTTTTGATTAGACGTCTACTGCATGGCAGGGATTTGGTTTTCCAAAGTTCAACAGAGGACATTTTTCACTACCAAAAATTCCCTTCCAGTTGTACTAATGTGTATTATAACATTTCTTTTAAATCTAATTCTTACCCAAATTAAGAGAGCCATTGATCAAGTTAGATGAAATATAATCAATGGATGATATTGGGTTTGCAGAGTTTTCTTAAAAAGATAGAGTTTTCCATATAACCCATCCCTATATATATATATATAGGGTTAGGAGAAAACGGGGGAAAGTGTGAGAACAATGAGAACGATTATGGATCGTCAGATCAAAACAATCTATGGACTAGATGGCCCGGTGGCGTTTTTGTAAATAAGATAACTTTTTAAAGTGGGTGCGCTTCCATAAGGGCAAAAAGGTAAATGTTCATCTACAAAACACATCAAAGCGTGACCGAAACATATATACTTCCCAGAGAAACCTCCCCAAAACCAACGTAAAACACGAAACCCCTAGAAAACGCGAAACAACAAATACTATGGCGTCGAAAGATCAAACGAGATCCAGAGGCAAAAAACATAGTGAGTTAACTTCGATTTACATTGTGCTAGTTTATGCTGCTTTTGGCGTTCTAATTTTAACAATAAATTTGCAGTTTCTATGAGTGTGGAAGGGGAAGGGTCATATGCTCCAAAACACCAAAAACCCAACAAGCAACGAAAGAAGACAACAAGAGAACTTGGTACAAATTGTTACTTTTCTTGATGTTGTAAATACACTTTGATACTTGTTACCAAAACGCCAAAATTTGTATCGTTTGTTTAACTACGTTAAAATGTCTGAGAACGAAATTTTACATATATAATTTGTGTTATTAAACGCCACGAATAATATGTGATTGTCTTATTGAAAAACATATATCATTCGTGTCTTATTAAATGCCAAAACATTTATCATTTGATAGATTTGTTACTAAACGCCAAAACATGTCTGATTTGTGTTGTAAACACCATGTATCATCTGTTATTGTCTTATTCAACATGTATCATCTGTGATTGACTTATGAAAAACATGTATCATTTATGTTATTAAACGCCATAAAATAAAACGGCATGAAATCATGTTTTTTAGGCGAAGGGAGGTTGAGATTGAGAATAAATGTGCACACTGGCAAGGCCCAGAACGCCAATAAGAGGAAGGCATTAACTTAGAATGTTGAGGTTGAGGAAGAACCATATCATGAGTTAAGTGGGGCTAGGGTTTTGTCAAGAGTAAAACCTACAAACTTGACTGGTTGGTTTATAATTCTAAACCAAAATCAAAGATAGGCAGTGGAGCAAATGGGGTTTGGTGCTACACTAAAGTTGAAAATAGACACCGTACCGACAATGCTTGGGTACTGGTTGGTTGAAAATTGCAATGAAAAGACAAACACCCTAAACGTTGGCAACCATACTGTACATATGAATGAAGAATTGATAAACTCTTTAACGGGTATACCGATTGGAAGGGTGCCCGTGAACATGAAAAAAAGACCAACAACTAAAGACCAGGTGGTGGCTGAGTGGAAAGCACAGTTCGAAGGGTTTGACTGGGTTAACAGACCAAGTGTGAAGCTCTACTTTGATGACATTTTGCCTTTGATTCATGGCTGCGGAAGAGACTTCTGCCTAAATTTCCTTGTAGCATTCTTCACTATAATGGGGCATGTAAGTGATAATGCGGTTGTCACACCCTAATTGATGGCAGAATCATCAGGTTGTGGCATGATGCGAATAGGTTGCTCGAGAGAATCCATAACGACTAATTTAGTGATAATATTTAAAAGGTTCAATATCTCATACTATTAAACAAATATTTCAACAAAAGTCATCACAGATTACGAGTTTCTCAAACAACAAAACAACGTAACATGACAAATTCTCAGTTTGATTTTGGTGGGTTTCTAGACTTCCTAAACCAATTCCAGCAGTTTCCATCAACCTGTTACATACATTAAAATAAAAGTCAATACAATAATGTAAAGGTGAGTACACAAGCTTGCATAAGTATAGTAATAAAAGCATTTACGCATAACCAACATGTAACACGTAAGGGGGAGAAGCAAGTAAGCTATCGACAATGATACAAGCTAACCATCATGACTGCGATGTAGAGTATGCGCGACACGTGTTCACCACTGTGAGCACGTGAAGTAAGTAAACCTTAACAACCCCTGAATAAACAGGTGCTGAGTTCAAACTATAGTACTATCATTGCTAAGGGTGGTAGGGCAAGTCACCACTGTGTAAACATAGCAAACAATCATTCAAGTAGTCACGTATAACATGCGAGAGCGGTTAGCGTTTCTAAAAGTGTTAAGCGTTGTGATTTTTGTTTTTAATAGAGAACGTATGTAACACCCAAAAGTGCGTTAAGCGAAAAAGGGTTCAAGTATTCTCACAGTGCATGCTTAGTAAGTAAACACGGTCTGGAATGGATTGAAGGGAGCGCCGGATTAGCCTGCGTATGGGAACAAAAGTGCGTAAGTCCTCCAAAGTGCTGAAACGGTTGAAATCGGAGTGTCGAGTTGGATACAGAGGCTTCGGCGAAGGGGGCTTCATACGAGTGTTGCTTCCGTTGTCCAAAATCGAGTGTTCTTCGCGTCTTTCTTCGGGAAATTGAGTGTTCATCCCTCCAGCCTTAAGTTACTGATTAAACTCAGAGCCGGAGAGGTCTTTGACTGAGTCACAGGTGAGAATTGGGTTGTATTGTGCGAAGTCAGTGCCTTCGTACGAAGGCAGTGCCTTCATACGAAGCCGGGGCTTCGCACAGAACAGTCCAGCTCACACAAGTGGTCGTTTTTGCGTTCGGAGCTGTGTTTTCGCTTGAATCGGATGTATTTTCGAGTCCTTTTCATGACGTTTTCGACACCACTTCGTCTCACTATCCAGTGAACGAAATATGCGTCGGTTTTGGTCTGTTTTTGTGTAAAAATCGAGTTTAAAGTAGTTTTTCTTTGGAACAAACACTTGATGAGTGCAAGATACTCAGATCTACAACTTGGGTAGCCAAAGCTAAACCCAAATCACTCGTTCAAGTCTAGATCCGTAGTAAAATAAGAAGTTTTGATACAAAAAAAAAAGATGAAGGTTTTCATAGAAATAGAGAAGTTAAAGATGAAAAAGATGAAGTTTATGTGAAAATAGTGAAGTTTGGATGAAATCGGAGATAAACTCGTGTAAAATCGTAGTGGAAAACGTTGTGAAACATGTAAAATTAGTATATCTTACTTGGAGAATCGAAGGTTAGCAGGTTGGGAGCGAAAATGGCAGCAATGGTTAAATGGAGAAGTGAGCTTGGTATTTATAGAGGAGTGTGGGTGCGCGCAGGTGCCTTCGTACGAGGCCAGGTGCTTTCGTACGAAGCCGCCTGTTTGGCACGTTTCGCTTTCGTTTCGTTTCGCGTGTAGGATGCTCGTTTGGTGCGTTTTGTTGCGTTAGTTAGTGCGAGTTCTCGGGTATTTTAGCGAGACGTTAAGTGTTGTGTTTGCGTTGCTTTTAGAGCGATAAATCGAGTCGCGAGAGGGAGCGTTTTAAGCAAATAACCAACACAAATAGCATTTAACAATTAAACACACAAATAATACAAATAACATAAATAAATCCGCGTTTCGAGTTTGCGTTGCGATAAGCGTTCAAGTAATAAGCGTTTAATGCGATAACTGCGATAAATGAGCGATATAAAATACGTTTTAAAATGTAGTTAACCCATGGTAATAATCTGAATCTCAGAGTACAAGCGTTTACGAGTGAAATAACGGTAAAATAAGAACAAGGACCCATCAGCCCATCTCCTTCCATACCACTCCAGCTATAAATAGGAGCCTTCACTTCAGGTTTAAGGATCCACTTCCTTGCCCTCTCACTCTTAATTACATACTTATATCCTCAAAGCAGATACTTATTTTCACGCCGGAGAGTGGTTACGAGGAGAACCCCCCTATTCCCCTCTTCGTAACGAGCTTAAAGGCGTGTTTAGTGTTTTTGAGGATCATCACCATCACATCTTGAACAAGACAAAAAAGATTAACCTTATTTGTCGAGACACAAACCACAAACTAATCACCGATGTTTCTCAGCTTCTAAAGCCCATATATATTTGGTCCAAAAATGCCAACGACTTTGCTGTTAACGGCATCATAAGCTCCATTGGAGGCCGTTACGGTAAATGTTTTGACGGATAAAAGGTTAACTACAATGCATGCGCAGGGTGTGAACAATCGTATGTATTTGTTGCCGGCTATGCAAGACACTGGTGTGTGTGATCGAAGATGTGGATAACTACAAGGATGACGTGTCAGCCTAATGTGTATTTCTCATTTGTTTTGTTTCATCTCGGTGTAATTATACAAACAAATATACTTTTATATTTAAATTTGTAAAATACATGATATAACAAGTCCTCCAATTTCTTGTTTATCCAGCATACATAACAAAAAATTAAAAATACAAAATCTAACTTCGTTTATGAGATTCTAAATTGATTTAGGTGTAATTAACTCAATGCCACCCATGAAAGGCCTTAATGGTTCAGGAATAACAACAGATCCATCCTCTTGTTGATAATTCTCGAGTAAACACACGAGCATGCGTGGAACTGCACACGCGGTTGCATTTAGTGTGTGGACAAATTCTGGCGGGCTTAAATTCCGCCTTTTACTCTTCTTGGTATTTGTCGGGGGGCTTGTTGAACTTTCAGGACGGTATCTTATCCCCAATCTTCGACTCTGGTAATCGGTACAATTTGATGCACTTGATATCTGCAATGTACAAGTTGGAACAAACATAACGACAGCTTCTTAACAAGTTTTACAAAAAATTATATAATGTGTACCTCTCCATATCGTCCTAAACCTGGCATCCAGGCTTCAATGTCATATTTACGATAAGCAGGTGCACCTAAATCCTCAGTTGCCATATCCAAAGTTCTGTCAAGAAATTCCAAATATATCAAAAATAATACTAAAACTTCCATGAGTTTTCAAATGTAAAATCATCACACTTGAAATGAAGTCCCAATTTTGAAAAGAGTTCCTCTTCGATTCCGATTAGTTCTTCATGGTAAGCATTGCTTTCCTCAGGTCGGCACAATATAAACATTTCCACTTTGCTAAACTGGTGCACTCGGTATAGCCCCCTGCTCCACAATAAATATATATTATACCCTGACGAACAGGGGTGTAAACGAGCCCAAGCCACTCGTGAGCTACTCTAGATCGCTTCGCTAAAAGCTCAGATTGAGCCGAGCATAAATGAGCTCAAGCTCAATTAGAGCCATTTTAATAAATGACTCGAGCCCAAGCTTCATATACCGAACTTGACTAGGCTTGCGAGTGTAAATGGGCCTACTAATTATATAAAAACAATAACTTTTCTTTAATATGATAAATATATTAGTACATGATATATACCGATTATTATATATATAATTATATGATAAAAATAAATAAATAGTGTATATATTATGTTATAGGAGAAGTATATAGCTTTCGAGCCGGGGGTCTCACTGGAAGCAGCCCCTCTATTCCTACGGGGTAGAGGTAAGTCTGTCTACATCTTACCCTCCTCAGACCCTACCTTTACTTTGCTATTGGTGGGATTTACTGAGTATGATGATGATGATCATGATGAGAAGTATATAGCTTTGAACTCTATTGAGTTGGCTAAACCCCTATGTACCATATCTAACACCTACTTAAACATTCGGTAACATATGCATTGTTTTAGTGCAAAAATGCTTGTAACACCTACGTAACATATGTTACATCCGATGTAACATATGATATTACTCATGTTATGTTAAAAGTTTAGTAATTTTTTTAACAAAAACTTATAATTAAAAAAAAGCTCAGCTATTTTTGGATTTTTTTAAAAAGCCGCTTGATAATATGCATATTACATGCCCTAACTTTTTTTTTATAAAAAACATGGTTTTTACGCCAGGGTTTTTAATGTTTAGTCACTCAAGTGGGTTTAATATATATATCCACACCCATATATTATTATCATATATGTATTCAAATTAAATAATTAAAATAAAAAATAATAGGGGGAAGCTTGAGCTCGAAAAACTGTATATAAATAACTAAATAAATAATAAACAATAAATAAGCTGAGTTCTAAGCTCGAGCTCAGCACGTTTACAACCCTGCTAGTAATGAATCAAAGATGATATAGGTAATTATAACAATTCATACCTAGTAGCAGCACCAGCAGCTCCAGCTTCGGTACGAAAGCAATGGGAAAATGCCACATATTTTAATGGTAATGATGAGTCAGCAAGTATAGAGTCCATGTGTATGCCCCCAACAGGGATCTCTGCTGTCCCGATAAGACATTGATCACTGCCCTCAATAGAATAAACCTGTGTGTTATCTCCACGTGGTTGGAAACCGCATTTCTCGACCACTAAAGATCTTGCAATCTCTGGGGTTGTTAGAGGAATAAAACCCCTTTTCATAACTTCTGATAGGGTCCAGTTTATAAGACCCATTTCTAGCAGGACCGCTTCATTCTTAAGGTAATAGAATTTTGACCCACTAACCTGAAGAAACAAATCCAAGCTTAGGTTATATTATTAATAAAACCAATCGGATATTATTAACAAGTAAAGTACACGGATGGTCCTTGTGGTTTACTAAAATTTTGGATATAGTCCCTAGCTTTCCAAAAGTACACGATGGTCCCTATGGTTTGCACTTTGGAACACATTAGTCCCCAACCAACAAATCTAAAGGTTTTAGCATATGTACAAGTTAGGGACTAAATGCATTACAACTTGCAAACCACAGGGACCATCCATGTACTTCTGGAAAAAGCTGGGGACTAAATGCGTTACAAAGTTCAAACCACAGGGACCATCCATGTACTTTTGGAAAGCTAGGGACCACATCCAAAATTTTGTTAAACCACAGCGACCATCCATGTACTTTACTCTATTATTAAGTCACAACTTTAATTAACAATATTAGAAACCTGACATTAGATTAAACTTCCACAACTAAAAATAACAAAATAATACCTCTGCAGCTGCATCAAAATCAAAAAGATCCAACTCTTTCCCGATTTGTACATGGTCTTTGATAGAAAATGTAAAATCACGGGGTGTACCCACCTATAAAAAAATCATGTAGAGGTTAAGACTCTAATTAAGAGAAAAAGCAGGAATAAAAAATAACAAAAAAAAGAAAGGATGATACTGTTTTCCTAATTGTTGAACTATCTTCTCCGCCAACTGGAGCATCTGGATGTGTCATGTTTGGGATGCATTGTGCTTCTCGTTGAAGCGCGTCAGTAAGTTTAATAAGATCTTCTTCCAGTGTAACCAGTTTTTCCTTTAAATTTTTTCCTGTAAATAATAAATGAAGGGAAGTCAAGGAACCAAAAATAGGAAAAAATAAATAAATAAATATCTATACATACCTTCTTCTATGAGTCTTTGACGCTCTAATGGTTCAACTTTTCCTTTCATCTTGTTTGCGACTGTATTTCTTTCAAAACGGAGATCTTCAACTTCCTGCTATCTGCGAGCAACAATTAGCTACAACACAATAAACCACTCTTCCTGAGTAAAATTTGCACATATTAGCATTTAAGATTTCAAAATACAAGAATCTAACGAACACCGGGGTTAGCCGCCATACCAAGTGGCTTCAAAATCATTGGCCATAAGCTCTTTCTTGCCACACTAATTGACCAGCCGCCTCATCATAGTTTAAACTTTAAACAGTCTTGTGATTGATATTTTTTATATTGTTAACAACTGCTGCAAGATGCAGTAATAAACATGATGAAGTGTTAGGAGCAGACGCAACAATATAATGGTGATCTTGAAAGTATGAAGTGGTACTGGTAGTCAGGATCATGTGGTTGTGAAATTGATTGATAGTTAACAGAAGGTGAAGAAGAAGTACAAGGAAAAGGTAATTGAGAATAAGGTGGAATTGGAAACAGTGAAAACTTGACAAGAAGTCAAAGAAACTTTCTCAGACAGTTGAGACCTATTGAACATGGAGAAATATTGGTCACTGGTGAGACCATGAAAATGAATTATGGCCAAGTGCTTTTCTTCAATCAAAATGTGAATTCAATAACATTTGTTTGTGAAATTGTTCCTGCCCTTTGATTATAATAACAATATCTTGATTCAATAGGGAATTGTAAGTTGTAACTGAATGAACAAGATCTTGATTGATCAATGAATTTGGATTTGGGATTGAGAATTCTGATTCAACCGCCCTGCTACCATACTGGAAGCGAAAGATAAATCTAGGAAGAGAATTTTTCATTATCACTATATCACTCTTGAAAGATGTACATAGCAATAGTAATAAGCATGGCCGGCCCTGAAGGTGGGCGGGGAGGACCACCGGCCAGGGCACGTTATTTTTTTAAAAACTCTAATATGTATATGTAAAAATAAATTAATTAATAGGATATACCCATACAAACACCAACATAGGGCCACTTACAAAACTATTTTTATGGTTTAGATTTGTTATTAGCCCATTAGCATTAGGTTTAGACCTTTAGTGAGCCCAATATCCAATTTCATTAAGCGGGCACGTTTTTTCGAGCTCGAACGAACAGGGTACATGAATTCTCAGATAAGAAATGGTTCCACATAGCAGAATTCATCATAACTAACTAACTAACATTAGGCTCAGAAGATTGCTTAGAGCAATATTCCACAAGTATTGCAAACAGTAACTACAAAGCAAATTTTGATCGATAAACCCCTAACCTTTTGAAGTTGCAATAAGCTCTCATAGAGCTCAATAACCAACTCCAAACTGGCAGTAGAATTCCTGTTCTTTAGGTTTTCTGCCACTGCAGATTTATTCTCGACAATTGACTTAAAATCTATAGCTGCTTTCCATTGAGGTTTCACAACTGCAACATCATTTCATTGCATTAGTCAGAAAACAAGTTGAAGATTGTAATATGAAGTGAAATTTGAAGTACCGTGAGTGGTGGTGGAATCAACAACCGCTGCAGGTGAGGATAGTGCTTTGATGAGGTGTGCCGAGGGGGTTATAGTTAGGGTTTTGAAAGGACTGCTGCAAATGGAGGATGATGATAGAGGTGCTGTCGATGGAATTGAAGCGAGTTTTAGGGTTTGTATGGTGCTTCCGCCGTAACAACACTGCAGCGCCATCTCTGCTTCTTGTGTTGTGAAGTGAAGAAGATGAAACTCACAGATGCCGTCCTATCTTTGTGGCCGTTTTGTATTTATCCTTAGGTGAAGGGAGCGGTTAAACAGGTGAAAGCGGCAAACTTCAAAATCGACCAATCAAGAGTGTGTCATGTCAATCAGTGTGAAGAGTTTAAACTTTGGCGAAAAGTGTTGGCAGTGGTTAAACAGTTGAAAGTGGTAAACTTTATATATATATACACACACATCAACACATACACACACACATCAATCATTTTTATTCCCCTTTCCCGATCGGTAAGACTTCACCGCTTGTTCAAGTTTGCCGAGCGGCAAAGGAGGCCGGCGGCGGTGTTGCCGCGTGGCAAACTCCTTTGCCGAAGAGTTCACCGCTCCACTCCCTTTACCCTTATTTCTCATTCATAGAAACTAATAAAATCTAATATTACTTAATTGTATATAATTATTATTTAATTTAAATTATTAGCCTCAATTTCATACTTATCTTATAGAGTAAATTGCCATTTTAGTCCCTAAGTTTTGTCTAAATTTGTCACTTTGATCCAAATAGTTTTTTTTTTCCCCTCTGGGTCCCTGACTTTTACATTTTGATCATTTTGTCTAACTCCATCCAAAAACCCAGTTTGTAACAGGGGTATTTTGGGGATTTCCTTAAAAAATGTTTTCAGTTGCCATTTTGATCCAATTCCAAAAAATCAAAAAAATTCCAAAAAATCAAAAAAATTCCAAAAAAATTCTAAAAAATCATAAAAATTCTAAAAAATTCAAAAAAATCTAAAAATCAAAAAAATTCTAAAAAATCCAAAAATCATTAAATGTTTCGGCACGAACCGTTTCGACCCGTACCGTTTCGAACCGTACCGTTTCGACGCGAACCGTTTCGAACCGAACCGTTTCGACGCGTACCGTATTGAACCGTACCGTTTCGACCCGTACCGTTTCGAACCCGAACCGTTTCGACGCGAAGCGTTTCGACCAGTACCGTTTCGAACCGTACCGTTTCGACGCGAACCGTTTCGAACCGAACCGTTTCGACCCGTACCGTTTCGACGCGAACCGTTTCGAACCGAACCGTTTCGACCCGTACCGTATCGAACCGTACCGTTTCGACCCGTACCGTTTCGAACCGTACCGTTTCGACGCGAACCGTTTCGAACCGAACCGTTTTGACACGAACCGTTTCGAACCGTACCGTATCGAACCGAACCGTTTCGACGCGAACCATTTCGAGCCCGTACCGTATCGAACCCGAACCGTTTCGAGCCGTACCGTTTCGAACCGAACCGTTCGCGTCGAAACGGTTCGCGTCGAAACGGTTCGGTTCGATACGGTACGGGTCAAAACGGTTCGATTCGAAACGGTACGGGTCGAAACGGTTCGTGCCGAAACATTTAATGATTTTTGGATTTTTTAGAATTTTTATGATTTTTTAGAATTTTTTTGATTTTTAGATTTTTTTGAATTTTTTAGAATTTTTTTGATTTTTTGGAATTGGATCAAAATGGCAACTGAAAACATTAGTGATTAAGTACAAACTGGGTTTTTGGATGGAGTTAGACAAAATGATCAAAATGGCAACAAAATGTAAAAGTCAGGGACCCAGAGGGGAAAAAAAACTATTTGGATCAAAGTGGCAAATTTGGACAAAACTCAGGGACTAAAATGGCAATTTACTCTATCTTATATGAATTAAATAATAATTTATGTTACGAATAAATAGCTAAAATGGGAAATAATAGTTTAAACATATGAATTTAATCTAATCTAAATATTATTTTGCAAATCCAGATAAAAAGTAATTTTATGTTACGAATATATAAAAAAACTGGAAATAATAGTTTAAACATATGAATTTAATCCAAACATAGATGATTTGTTAGCTTGATTCCTATTTACCATTCATGCGAATGAAAAAATATTTTTTTTTGTTTACATGTAGTTAAATTATTTATATATTTATGTTTTATCCGGGATAAATCATAAGAAAAAAAACATTTAAAAGGAAATATTTCACAATAATAGTAATGCAAGTTTTTTATTATCCACAATTTATTTTTATTAAAATATAAAACACACAAAATTTTGAGATCTATGTTACTCGTAAAGATCAGATTTTGTGGAAAACAAGACAAGGGAGCCTTACGGACTTCTCTACATCGGTGGCTTGGGATAACCTTCGGCGACATCAAGATGAAGTTATGTGGGCAAATGCTGTTTGGTTTCCTCAAGCTATTCCGAAACATGCTTTTCTTATGTGGCTGATCGTTCGAAAGAAGCTGAAAACTCAGGATATTATGAGCAGCTGGAATTCATCAAGTAACGCAAACTTCAATTTGTTATGTTGCTCGCTGTGTGTTTCGGGTCCAGACTCGCATAATCACTTGTTCTTCGAATGTGCTTACTCGGCCCAAGTGTGGAAGGACGTCAAAGTGTTAGCAGGTATGGAGTCAATTCGGAATGAGTGGATCGACATCTTTGAATACTTGGTGGGTATAGCGAATTCTAAGTCCACTAACCATGTGATTTCGAAACTAGTGGTGAGTGCATCTGCATACTTTATTTGGTAAGAGAGAAATAGAAGACTTTTTACTGCCCGGAAAAGAAGTAAGAATCAACTTGTCGAGGTGATTCGTGGTACGGTCAGGATGAAGCTTCATACCATGCGTTTCAAGTCTTCTAATCAGACGGAACGGGCGCTGCAACAGTGGATGATTCCTCGTGGAGTGTTGGTAGCGGATGATGATTGTGGCTGACTTGTATTATTTGATTGTTTAGTGTAGAGGTGTTTGTTGTTTGATTGTTTTCCTTGTTGGTGCGTTTTTTCGGATAGAGCGCGTGTTGACTCTCGTATGGCATGTCATACGTGAGAACTGAGAAGTATTTATGCTTCTTACTTGTTTTTCATTGGTTATAATATTTACCGGGGTAACCCTTTACCAAAAAAAAATATATATATATAAAACACACATGAAATAACAAACCTATAAAAATGGGTAATTCTTATGTTGGTGATGACCGTTATAATGAAATAACTCATTTATATGACATTGTAAATGGTATGATATATATTACCTTACATATGTATACTATTAACGTGTTTTGGAACTTTTTTTGTGTCTAACACTCTAACCATTTTTAGTATCTTGCAGTTTGTACTACTGACAATATGCTTATAGAGACGACAATATTATAAATAAAATAGTCAATGTTGTATGTAAGGAGATATTTAGAGATTCATGATTTTTTTATATGTTTTGTGAATTCTAATATATTGTATAGATTTCTCACTTATTTACATTAATATGTTATCTTATTTAGTTATAGCTTTAAACTTTATATAAATATTATGTATTGATTTAGTGAATGAATGTTATTTGAATATCAATTTTAGATTCTCTGTTTGTTATTGGTTTTTGACACATGATTTCATTTTGTTAGGGTTTTAAAAGCTGATATCATGTTGTTTGTTTATATGATTTTGATTTTCACCTTCAGATGATGAATAGAAAAGGGTATGGCCTAGAACTGAGATGATACAGACACGATTACTAGGGTTTGATTACCCTTGTGTCCTTCTTTCTTTGTTTCTTCTGTTCCCCCTTTTCTATTTTAATCATTCTATTGATCGATTGTTATTCCTTTACATACGTTTTCCGTTTTGTTTGATTTGAAGTTTGAAGTTTTATTCGATGCAGTTTGATGTATGTTTTGTCTTAATCTCTGTTGGTTGGATTATGGTAGCCTATTGATATTGATGTTGATTTGGTTTACCGTTTGTTTGTTAGGGTTTATAATCGGCGTTTTGGAAGTTTGTGTGTATATGTTTTGTGTATTAGGGATTTTCAGTTGTATATGTTGATTTCTGAATTAGGGCTAATTTTGCAGGAAATCAAATCATCGATGGTTTTGTTATGTATTGATTTAGTGAATGAATGTTATTTGAATATCGATTTTAGATTCTCTGTTTGTTTAAAAGCTGATATCATGTTGATATCATAATAAAATAAATTAATATAAATCTATACTATATAATAAAAGAAACCTGATTTGGGACACATGTCATTTAATGAGGGCATCAATAATTTATTGATAAATTTTAAATTAAAAAGATTTAAATATTATATTAGAATTTTATTTTGATTGTAAATCTAAAGTCTAAAATGTGTTTTAAATCTAATCTATAATTTATGGATTTAATTTTGATTAGAAATTATTAAACAAAAACCTATAAAATTAGTAACCATTTAATCAATTTCGTAAGTTTTACTTTCCCTTCTATAATCAAATTAGATTTCTGTGATAATTAAAGTTTTGTCAAGAATATAAAAAATCATTATTTAATATTCAATATATTACATCAAATATAATATGTATATTATCTGTCACATAAAAAAACATAATGTATTTTTAGATAAGTTAGATATATGTGTTTTAAAACAAGGTAAACTCTTAACATACATATTTTTCCTATTGTAACTAAGATGTAGAGGTCTGTGAAATGTATCTTCACATTCGGAATGCCATAACTTTTTTTTTTAAATTTAGATTTACTTAGTTGTCGTATGGTATCTCATGTCTTTATTTTTATTTTTTTCACTTATATATATGTTTCATTGGTTCAATTGTACATGTAAAGTATTACACTATACATAGTATTTTCTCAACTATAGTTAATTGGTTTTATTGATTCAATTTTTGTCTATTCATTTACATTACTTTTATCTGTCTATAAGTCCCTTTTCAGACCTTTCAAATGGTATGAGACATATTACATTATCAATAGTTTTTATTGGTTTCCTTACTAATTGTGATAAAGGTAATTATTTCGTACAATTCATATTGGTTTATAGCTTTGAATACGAGCATACCTTATATTAATGTTAATGATAGTGAAAGTGAGGAAACTATATTTGGATGGTAGAAAATATAATATTGTGACAACATTAACCCGTCAGAATAATCTATTATCAGATAAAATCACACACGTTACATTTGAACAAGAAAATGTCACAATAAATATTAGTAGTGGTACAAAATTTTAAGTTCCTATAACAAATCCTAAAACAAATAACATATCGTATTATTGTGAATGACTATACAAACTTCAATATTTATTTCGTATTTGGTCTGCATATTACTCTATATTATATATACTTAGATCATATTATGAACATATTTTTTTTATTTCACATTATAATTATGATTCACCCCGTGTATTACACGGGGCAATAACCTAGTAAATTCATAAAGTAAAATGCAATTTGCGTAGAGTTAATTAGAGTTTTTTCCCAAATAGGTGTAGTGGAAAAAATATTTACCAAAATAGGTGATTTGAAAAATATTTACCAAAATGGGTGTTTTTATCTTCTTTTTTTAGTTCAATCAACCTATTATCACTTTTATACTCTTTTTCTTCAATCAACTCATTATATTTTTATACATAATATATATATATATATATATATATATATATATATATATAATTTATTAAAAAAGATTCTTATTTTACGATCGAACCATGTTAAAACAAATTGAAATTGTTGAGAAAGACCTCTCACTTATTTTTTTTTATTTTTTTTTCTGAGGTAATATTTCATTTACTATTTGGTTTGTGTAAATAATTAACAATCCAATACTCTTGTTAATTTTAATTTTATAGAATTAATAATGAAGAGAGAAAACTTTATATTTGAATTATTTAACTTACGTAAACATAAAGGAAATAAAAGAAAAACTTTAAAAAATAAAAAAAAGATATAATAAGTTAGTTAAAAGTAAAATAAAAAGCATATTGAGTTGTTTGAAAAAAAAAATGTGATATTGAATAAAAAACAAAATAAAAAATACATTATATTTGTTTAAATTAATAAAACAAATAAAAATACTCATTTTAGTAAATATTTTATTCTAAATCACCTAGTTTGGTAAATATTTTTTTCCACCACAATCATTTTGGAAAAAAACTTAAAAAAACACTTATTTTAGTAAATGTTTTTCAAATCACCTATTTTGGTAAATATTTTTTTCCACCACCACCCTTTGGGAAAAAACTCGAATTAATTACATGATTGGTCTTTATGGTTTATACGAAGCAACAATGTCACATACTAATAGTTTAAATTCACACTCTAAAAGTCTAAGGTATTAACTTTCAATTTTGTAACAAGATAGGATATTAAGACTAGCATATGTTAGTTTTTTATGTTAGGTTTTTTTTTAAATGACAAAAAACCCTTTACTGTAACACCCCGAAAACGGGTTTGGTAATCAAACCACGTTGATACTACAGGACGGGTAAAATACCGTTAGCGGTAAAATTTAACCCGGTAAATATTAGGACTTAAATAAATAAACCTAATATTAATTAAAAAGGAAAAATAAATACTTTGAGAAAACAAAGTATATAAAAAGCCCAAATTAGCGGGACATAAAACATAACGGGTTATAATTTCCCGAACCCGTTAAAGTAACTAGGAATAATTAACCTAGTTAGTAGCATATAATTAAGTGACTAACGGTGAGTTGTAGCTTCATTTGATCAAAATAAAACATGAGGGACTAATATTGCCAAGTGGGAAACTTGTTTTATTAAAACAAGAGTTAAACACCAAAACACACACTTAGAGTGTGTGTTATGGTAGAAATATCCACAGGAGCCAGGGAGCTCAAACCCTAACATTCACTAATCTCACAAATTGAAGGATCAAACCAAGTCCAAACCGAAAATCGAGCATAGATTAATGATCCCCATTGCAAGGAGATCATAAGGTATGTAAAATTTGACAAAAATTCTCTACTTGAAATTCTCATGAATTTAGAGAACTTGAAATCTGATGATGCATGTATGAATTGTAGATGAATTAAGAACATTAAAATGTCTAGGAGTAAACCCTAGACAAGTACATGTTGAAATTATGCTAAATTCTAGTGAAATCCATGGTCACCATTGTAGGTGACTAGTGGGTTATGTAGAACTTGATAAACACTAGGAAATTTGGGGTTGTTCTAGTGTAATTTGACATATGCAAAGTTATTTCAGAACTTTAAAGACAAATATTTGTGTTAAATAGTTTGAATAATGAAAATTCGGGTTATATGACAAGTCATGAGCTTGTCAATGAATTATTTATAGAATATACCCATAAGGTTTTCGATGTAATGCCTAAGTGAAATTGGGTATCTACTAGTTCGTAGATAGAACTTGGTTTGGATAAGTATTTGGATAAATGCCTAATAACATGACAAAACGGGTTTCACTTATAGAGGGAAAACCCGTAGATTTTGTGAGATAACGAAATATAGTGTCTTCGATAATCAAGAGCTAGGCTAACTTAGTGTTAACAATAGCATGAACTCGAGTTAAAAGATTCGTTAGAACGATGGCTTAAAGGAACGCCCACCGGGTAAATTGAAAATGCCTAAACTAGCTAATGAACATGAATGTGCATTTTATATATTAAGGGATGTTTGACTTTCAAAAAGTCAAACTAACCTATAATACGATAAATGGTAATTTTTGATATGAAATGCGTAAGGTGGAATAATCGTATTAAATTATGATTAAACTAACCACCTTGAAAACGATGATGATAGTTTGACGCGTAACAGGCTAGGTGGAAGCTTGATGAGGGAGCGGGTCAAACGAATCAAGAAGGAAAGGAAAAGCGTAGTTCAGATGCGAGGTAAGTAAAGCTTACGCCCCTTTTCATTATTTACAAATGACATGATTGCAAGTATAGTATATGAATGCTACTAAGTGGTTGGCATAGGATGTTCCGACACGATTCAATGAGAGTCGGAACGAAGGGAAAATGGTAAGAAATCATAAGTTATGGACAAAGGGGTAAAATGGTAAATTAGTCATGTAATGACGAACAAACAAAAACGGTTTTAAGTAAAACGAGTTCAAGGAAAACCGGGATAGGCTTAAAGGGGATGAAATGGTACTTAAATACCATCTCATACAGACAAATGGTCAATTTAACTAAATAGGTCAATTGGTGTGGGTAACGACATTTGACAATAACATTTGACAATCGCTTGTTGAGTTTTGTAATCACAGGAAATAACATAAGCTTGCGTTGCTTTAACTATAAAGATTTAAAGCAAAAGTTAAGTAAACGGGTCAATACTTTGACCCGAGCCAGGTACGTATAACTAAGCTTTTTGGTTAAACATACAATTTTGGTCAAAATATTTAGCGAAAGTCCTTCGTCGTGAAGTGAGGGACTAAAGTTGACCAAAACACCCTTGAAGGGTATATTGGGCAAACGACTCATAGGGGTCGTTTAGGAACTTGCATAAAGATTATGGAATCATTAGACATGAATAAAGGTCATAGGAATGTACATTCGCGGGTCAAATGCTCAAAAATGGTCATTTGCGTAAAATGATCAACCGATGGGTAAAATTGGGAAAAAGGGGTTCATTATGATAAATCCACCACAAAATAGTTGTGGTGGAATATTTGTAGTTAATTAGATATGGAACTTTTGTAGCGACAAAAGAAAGGCACAAGTTCTAGAATAAAATGCATAAATACCCTTAATGGGTCAAAATATGCATTTAAGCGTAAACGGAATTTTATTACTTAAGAAACCCGTGATTTGAGATTAATATAATAGGAGATATTGAAATAATGAATTTCATGAGTTTAATGATCAAATAAACTTGTTGGTGTGATAAAATTATGAACGGGTCAATATTTGGTAAAAAGGGTAGTAAGCCGAAGACTTAAAAGTCTGAAATTATGTTAATCCGGATGTCGGATTTTAACTCCATAAGATGGAGAATTAAATTATGGATGCGTAGGAAAAAGAATCGGGTAAAACAGATTAAAAACGAGAGAGTTATGCTCGTTTCCGTGAAATCGGGTTATGCTGGGAATGTACAGCAGCTGTTAAGCAACAGTCTGTGAAAACAGGGGCTAGGCGTCACGCGACGCCACCCTGTTCCGGAAAAAAATTATTTTGTTGTTGTTTGACCCATGTAACTTGTTTATACTGATTATTTAACTATCAAAACTAACTTTTAAGTTGGTTTTGATCATAGGTGATCGCCAAGAGTGCCCGGATGAAGATTAAGCTCGATAAGGAACCGAACACGATAAAGTACAAGCTTCCGCGCGACGTTTCGTCGTATCTTTTAAACGACGAACTTATTTATATTATGTTGAAAACTTTTAAGTTGTAAAAGTTTTAGATTACTCGTAATTTCTAAGGATACTTAATCGTAATTACATGTTTATTTTCGTTATTTATAAGAAAACCTTTAAAATAATAACAAGGGTGTTACAAGTTGGTAATCAGAGTTCATGGTTAAAGAATAAAGTGTGTTCGGTTCGAGGCTTGATCGCAAATCTGGTAAGTACATGTATGTTAATAGTTTAGCATGCTAAAGTGCTGTAAACAACACATAGGGCTATCGTGTGATACACGTTACCCCAATTAAAATGATTGATATAGTTGATGAAAATACGCGCGTTGACGCGTATAGTAGAAAATGCCTTGTATTATAATACGGGCGATTATTGAAGTTGACGTTACTAACTTTTGTGAATGTTTTAATTGAAGGACACTCGCGTTTGAAGACGACGAGAGTCAAACGAATTGTGGATATGATGATGGAACGGTCCGAGATATGGCAAGGAGAGCATAATCATCAAGGACCTAAATCGCGTAACGATCGCAAATAAGTAATGGCAAGAAAGCCCGTTAAGGCAAGCATTACCAGGTGCAGATTTTAAATATAATTGCACAAATAGTAATATGCAACAAATATGTAGAAATTGAAAGTTGCATATGTAGATTAAAAACTTGGAAAAACCCGAATAGAAAATGTATTCGGGATATTGTTTCCAAGAGAAACAAATAGAGGCATTACTTACATAGGGAGTGATGTGAAAACTATAAAAAGGTCATGCGTGTCATGTGTTAATCGCTTACTCTGGCCAAGTAAGTAGTGGCATATGATACCATGAACTTCTTATAGCGGACACATTTACATCCGATGTAGTAAGGACGGGGTGAAGGGGACAAATTAAAAAGTACCCAAATGAAACAAATGAACAAAATAGTTGAAAATAATGTAAACGCACAGCCGGGTGACGTAAGCGTATTACATTAGGATAATGAGCCCGATAGAAGGGACAAGGATTAAGGTAAATGATGATATAAATGAATGATCAGAAGAAAATTCACGAAAATAAGTCATCTTGGACGAAAGGGCCATGGTGAACAAAACGGGCAAGTAAAACCAAAGTATAGATGACCGTCGGGTCATAAAAACAAAGGTGTTGCCCACATGAAAAAGATAATCAAGGTTGTTAACTTTAGTCGTAGTAAAGCAAGGATAATGATGATAATCGTCACTCATAATTAATGAGGCCGCCAATGGTGGTCACGTAAAGAATAAAAGACACGGTCGAATAAAAGCGACGGATTTCGCTAAGATGACCAAGTAAATCGATACAAAGTCTTAATGCATACCGGAAGGGGGTGCAATGATAACGATTTCGGTAAAACACCCGGTTGATGGGTAAGGAATTAAACGCATGCGTAGACTGAGAAACAGGAACGCGAAATAGAAAGTCAAAAGACTCGGAATATGAGTCATGACTAAAAGATGACAAGACTTTTCGCAAACATAAATTTTGGTAATTACGTTCAACCATTTCAAAGTTGGACGGGTCAAATAAAGGATGAAGTTTGACATTCATAAGTGATGAAAATTCACCCAAAATGAGTCAAACGAGTCAATTAAGGAATAACGCTTAATATAATAGGAAAACGCAAACCGGTGAAACCGGAAAGCTAAAAAAAATAAGATAGAAGGACCCGGGTAATGGGTAGTAAAGGAGCATAAGTATGAACCGGGTAACGGTAAGCATAGGACAAACTGACGTGTAAATGACGTTAGAAGTCGTAAAGTCGGAAATATAGTCCGAAAGTAAACAAATGAAACCTTAGACTACGGTCAAGGTCAACAAAAGCTCAAAAGCAAAATTAAATGATTCCAAACATAACAAAGGATGCTTTAAAGCTATATATGTATAAATAGACACTTGAATAAAGACTAGAGTAAAAGATGATCTACGGGATCATCATAACCTACAGGATATTAAATAGTGTAAAGGTCTACGGTGCCAAAACGACCCACGTGTCATGAATTGAAGCAAAGGGATCATAAGGGCCTCGTCTTAAAGAGATGAAAGCTTAAGGAAATAGCCTACGAGGTTAAGTGAAGGAACCTACGGGTCAATAGTGTAAGGTGAGGGAACTTGTTACGATTCCCCGCGTAAAACGAGAACGGAAAACAATAAATTATGGGTTGTCAATTTCCTTGATATGAGTAATTGACATAGTTAAAGAGAAAAACGTTAGACTAAAATTCAGTTTTAGTAAGAAATAACATTTTTACAAATATAAATTCTGATAGGAAATTGAATAGTAAGCAGGAAAGATTCAAGTCTTGACGCTGAAAGGCGCAAAACGATATATTCGAAAAGTGATCTTTTCGAAAATGAAAGGTAGATATATAAATTAAACATGATGTGACACGATCACGGTTAAGAAATGTAATGTGAAATAGAATCGCATTATAACCAAGCGAGCTGTAAAAAGTAACTGGACTAATAAGTCTAGTTAGTGAGACCGGTGAAGGTCAGCAATTCAAATCGAGAAATTTGGTTTGCTCGTAAGCGGAGGATTCGGAGTAACGGAACCGAATAAATGAATTTGAAAACAAAAGAAATAGTTGCTAAAAGTGAAAGATTTCACTAAAGACCTTTAAACGGGTCAAGGTAACGGATTCACAAAGAGTTCGATAATATATAAAAGCGATGGATATCGCTAAGTTAACTAAACTAGTAGAAATAACGGAATTACGTTATTTCAAGTTACATTATGTCGTATGAGGTACGTAGATGTTCTGTAACCAAAAAGATATTACCATAATTTTTCTGGTAATACTAACAATTGGTTAAAGTATGAGTAATGCTTAAAAGAGTAGTCAGGTCAAACGCATTGAGTTTAGAACTCGATGAACTATGTAAGAAAGGTTTCGAGGACGAAACCTCTTTAAGGGGGGTAGACTTGTAACACCCCAAAAACGGGTTTGGTAATCAAACCACGTTGATACTACAGGACGGGTAAAATACCGTTAGCGGTAAAATTTAACCCTGTAAATATTAGGACTTAAATAAATAAACCTAATATTAATTAAAAAGGAAAAATAAATACTTTGAGAAAACAAAGTATATAAAAAGCCCAAATTAGCGGGACATAAAACATAACGGGTTATAATTTCCCGAACCCGTTAAAGTAACTAGGAATAATTAACCAAGTTAGTAGCATATAATTAAGTGACTAACGGTGAGTTGTAGCTTCATTTGATCAAAATAAAACATGAGGGACTAATATTGCCAAGTGGGAAACTTGTTTTATTAAAACAAGAGTTAAACACCAAAACACACACTTAGAGTGTGTGTTATGGTAGAAATATCCACAGGAGCCAAGGAGCTCAAACCCTAACATTCACTAATCTCACAAATTGAAGGATCAAACCAAGTCCAAACCGAAAATCGAGCATAGATTAATGATCCCCATTGCAAGGAGATCATAAGGTATGTAAAATTTGACAAAAATTCTCTACTTGAAATTCTCATGAATTTAGAGAACTTGAAATCTGATGATGCATGTATGAATTGTAGATGAATTAAGAACATTAAAATGTCTAGGAGTAAACCCTAGACAAGTACATGTTGAAATTATGCTAAATTCTAGTGAAATCCATGGTCACCATTGTAGGTGACTAGTGGGTTATGTAGAACTTGATAAACACTAGGAAATTTGGGGTTGTTCTAGTGTAATTTGACATATGCGAAGTTATTTCAGAACTTTAAAGGCAAATATTTGTGTTAAATAGTTTGAATGATGAAAATTCGGGTTATATGACAAGTCATGAGCTTGTCAATTAATTATTTATAGAATATGCCCATAAGGTGTTCGATGTAATGCCTAAGTGAAATTGGGTATCTACTAGTTCGTAGATAGAACTTGGTTTGGATAAGTATTTGGATAAATGCCTAATAACATGACAAAACGGGTTTCACTTATTGAGGGAAAACCCGTAGATTTTGTGAGATAAAGAAATACAGTGTCTTCGATAATCAAGAGCTAGGCTAACTTAGTGTTAACAATAGCATGAACTCGAGTTAAAAGATTCGTTAGAATGATGGCTTAAAGGAACACCCACCGGGTAAATTGAAAATGCCTAAACTAGCTAATGAACATGAATGTGCATTATATATATTAAGGGATGTTTGACTTTCAAAAAGTCAAACTGACCTATAATACGATAAATGGTAATTTTTGATATGAAATGCGTAAGGTGGAATAATCGTATTAAATTATGATTAAACTAACCACCTTGAAAACGATGATGATAGTTTGACGCGTAACAAGCTAGGTGGAAGCTTGATGAGGGAGCGGGTCAAACGAATCAAGAAGGAAAGGAAAAGCGTAGTTCGAATGCGAGGTAAGTAAAGCTTACGCCCATTTTCATTATTTACAAATGACATGATTGCAAGTATAGTATATGAATGCTACTAAGTGGTTGGCATAGGATGTTCTGACACGATTCAATGAGAGTCGGAACGAAGGGAAAATGGTAAGAAATCATAAGTTATGGACAAAGGGTTAAAATGGTAAATTAGTCATGTAATGATGAACAAACAAAACGGTTTTAAGTAAAACGAGTTCAAGGAAAACCGGGATAGGTTTAAAGGGGATGAAATGGTACTTAAATACCATCTCATACGGACAAATGGTCAATTTGACTAAATAGGTCAATTGGTGTGGGTAACGCCATTTGACAATAACATTTGACAATCGCTTGTTGAGTTTTGTAATCACAGGAAATAACATAAGCTTGCGTTGCTTTAACTATAAATATTTAAAGCAAAAGTTAAGTAAACGGGTCAATACTTTGACCCGAGCCAGGTACGTATAACTAATCTTTTTGGTTAAACATACAATTTTGGTCAAAATATTTAGCGAAAGTCCTTCGTCGTGAAGTGAGGGACTAAAGTTGACCAAAACACCCTTGAAGGGTATATTGGGCAAATGACTCATAGGGGTCATTTAGGAACTTGCATAACGATTATGGAATCATTAGACATGAATAAAGGTCATAGGAATGTACATTCGCGGGTCAAATGCTCAAAAATGGTCATTTGCGTAAAATGATCAACCGATGGGTAAAATTGGGAAAAAGGGGTTCATTATGATAAATCCACCACAAAATAGTTGTGGTGGAATATTTGTAGTTAATTAGATATGGAACTTTTGTAGCGACAAAAGAAAGACACAAGTTCTAGACTAAAATGCATAAATACCCTTAACGGGTCAAAATATGCATTTAAGCGTAAACGGGATTTTATTACTTAAGAAACCCGTGATTTGAGATTAATATAATAGGAGATATTGAAATAATGAATTTCATGAGTTTAACGATCAAATAAACTTGTTGGTGTGATAAAATTATGAACGGGTCAATATTTGGTAAATAGGGTAGTAAGCCGAAGACTTAAAAGTCTGAAATTATGTTAATCCGGATGTCGGATTTTAACTCCATAAGATGGAGAATTAAATTACGGACGCGTAGGAAAAAGAATCGGGTAAAACGGATTAAAGACGAGAGAGTTATGCTTGTTTCCGTGAAATCGGGTTATGCTGGGAATGTACAGCAGCTGTTAAGCAACAGTCTGTGAAAACAGGGGCTAGGCGTCACGCGACGCCCCCTGTTCCGGAAAAAAAATTATTTTGTTGTTGTTTGACCCATGTAACTTGTTTATACTGATTATTTAACTATCAAAACTAACTTTTAAGTTGGTTTTGATCATAGGTGATCGCCAAGAGTGCCCGGATGAAAATCAAGCTCGATAAGGAACCGAACACGATAAAGTACAAGCTTCCGCGCGACGTTTCGTCGTATCTTTTAAACGACGAACTTATTTATATTATGTTGAAAACTTTTAAGTTGTAAAAGTTTTAGATTACTCGTAATTTCTAAGGATACTTAATCGTAATTACATGTTTATTTTCGTTATTTATACGAAAACCTTTAAAATAATAACAAGGGTGTTACATTTACCTATAAAAACAAAAGAAACCAAAAGCACAGGGACTAATTTGTAACTTATGTACATTATGTACAACTATGTAATGCATAAACACTTTCAACAACTTTTAATGCGACAAAAATCATAAAACCATTACTCTTCTTATCTGTTTTTCAAACCTAACTTCCAGTCAGCTGCTGGTGCTGCGCCACCGGAGATCGTGGTCGGAAACCATATCAGTTAACTCACACAACCATGAAAACAGTAAACGACTTCTCCGGTGGTATCAACACCGCCTGAATACAATCTGTTACCTCAAATCTAGCAAAACTCAATTTTCGCCATTGATTCTTCTCCAGCGAGAATATGGCGTCACCGTCGTTGACCTACGATAGATAAAGACAGATCCGACGTTGAATATAATAGGTGGTTGTCGGAGGAAGAACAACGGCATAATGTTGTTAAGGTAAGCTTGCAGAGCAACACTTAGTTTAACAAGTTTAACAATACTATTAAATGTGTATATATACACACATTGCAAGTTGGTGTTTTGGTTATGCTTCTGAATCCTTAATCTAACAATTAGTATGAATAACTAACTTAAGTGCCCGTTGCCGGAAGTCTAAACCCACCGCCGCGCGCCGTTCATAATTTGTTTCGTTACAGGTTTCAAGAAGATATATTTTGTGTTTTTATGGGATAAATTCGAAACCCAAATGAAGAACAAGTGAAAAGATTTTCAAAAAGAGTCGGTTATTATTATTTACCAGTGAAAACTGACGTCTTTTCAAAAGACTAAGCGCAACTTAAAGCAAGTACGAACTAGGCTGAAATGGGCTTGGTCTTAGAAATTGGAATTTGCAACTCCCCGATAAAAGACCCATTATAGTACGAAGTGTCTTTTTATTGACATTTTGTACGAACAGCTTGTATAAACTTTATTTGTTATATTCAAGCTTCTACGTTTATTACCTTACTTTATTCCATCTCTTACTGCCATTTGTGATAGTGTTATTGATGCGTGTCAGGTGTATATGTAGGTTTAAGTATATTTTAAGCCCTTTTACACTTTCTTTAGCCAAGTTTTAAATTTATAAAACACGATATTTACTAACACTAAACACACATATGGGCAAGTGCACCCATCGTGAGCGTAGTATAGTGTTGGTAAGATACCGAGGTCGTCCAAGGACACAAGAGCTTTTAGTACCGGTTTATCCTCAACGTCTAATCAAATCAAAAGTTTAGAAAAAGGTTTTAAACTAAGAAAATAAAAACTAACTAAAATGCTGAAAAATAAAAATAAAAGAAAAAACAGATAGACAAGATGAATCACTTGGCTCCGACTCGTGTTTAGTGTAACCTTTGATTATTTTCGCACTTTTGCACTATTTAAGAGATTATCTTAGTTATTGTAGTAGGCCCCTCTTTTGGAGGTGACGTTACCCTCAACCCAGTAGTTTGAGTCAGCAAGAATACAATCCTAAAGGGTCGGATTATTGAAAGATAATTAATTAAGTTATTAATGCATATTGTGGTAGGCCCCTCTTTTGAAGGCGACGTTACCCTCGGCTAAGTAGTCTGAGTCAGCAGGGATACAGTCCTAAGTAGCTGGGTTAAAGTTTTAATAGTAGTTAACTTATGAGGGGATCAAAGAGTTTGGACCCCCGCCATCCAATACCGTTAAGTATTGAAGGAGGTCCTACTAAATTTGACCCAGGTCCTTTGCAGGATCTATACACTGAACAATGGCAAGACTCTTACCAAACCGTTCCCTTAACCCCCGACCAGGTAGCCAACATACCTCCATATAGACCGTGGAGATATGAATGATGAAAATCTTTTATTTTATATAGACAGTAAAATAATGCCAAGACACCACGGACAAACGATAAGGAAGAATCACCTTCAACATAAGAAACTAGTTATTAAAGTCATTAATACATAACCAATTAAAAAGTGCGAAAAGATTAAAAATAAAAAGTATTACACTAGACACTTTGTCTTCACCAAGTGATGTAAGAGACTTAGGCAATCATGGCCTTGATTGTCAAGAACTCTTACGATCAATCTTGGATCCCGAGACGACTCACACACTCTATGATGGACAATGGATGATGGTGGTGGATGATGGTGTTATGGTGGTGGTGGGTGGTGGGTGAAGTGTGAGAGAGGTGGTGTGCCAAGGGATGGTTTGAGCTTAAGCCAAACACTCCTATTTATAGGCTGAACAGAAGCTCGGGCACGGCCCCGTGTCCAGTGGGCACGGCCCCGTGTCCACATCCTTCTCTTTCTTCATTAATTGCTCTTGTCTTTATTAGTTGACCACGGCCCCGTGTCCGCTGGGCACGACCCCGTGTGCAGAAGCATATCTGTACTATCAAGATTTGCCTAGATTCTGCGAATCTTATAGTTGACCACGACCCCGTGTCCGCTGAGCATGACCCCGTGGTGGGCGATGGAAGCTTCTATAACTTTGTCTTTTATGCTGACACTTGGGCACGCCCCTGTGCTCACTAAGCACGGGGCGTGTTCAGCCTTCTGTTCTCTTGTTTTGCTTGGGAAGATGCCTTCGGGGAGGTCGGGCATGCCACGTTTATTCCTTTTCTTGTATTTATGTTAGATTTAGCTGCCTTTTTGCTTCTTTTGTTAATTTGAGCTCATTTAATCCTGAAAATACAAAAGGAAGACAAAAACACACTTTTTCCAACATTAGTACTAAAAAAAGGTTAGTTTTATGCCACAATTGATGTAATTTATATGTTGCATTTTGTACACATCAAATACCCCCACACTTGAATCTTTGCTTGTCCTCAAGCAAAACTCTTTATAATATGGCTTTACACTCCCAAATGGAATTGGTAGAAAAGAAGGTTTTTTGGGCTTGTCATAGAGAGTCGGGTTTTCCAAGATTCTTTATTTAGTTTTATTTTTATTTATTTACAATCCTATTCGTCATGATTTATTTAAAACTTTTCATAAGATAAATTACTTATTAGGGCATAACATGCTTCTTTAAAATTCTATTTATATACAAGTTCACATACCTCACGGGGGATCACTCAACACTCGGCCGAAGATGTATTTTAGTGAATCACTCGAGAGCGGCATGGAAATTACTCCTACCATAGGCTTGCCAAGCAATCAATCCTCCTCCTTTTTAACTTTATACCTTTGTAAATATCAAGAGGACTTTTTGGGTGAAGGGTTAGGCTTGGGTTAAAGGTAGGTGGTTGGGTTAGTGGTTAGTAGAAAAGGGCGAAAAAGCGTAAAAAGTATCGGTTTTCGTAAGACTTTCTATTTTTTTAACTTTTTATTTTGATGAAGCCATAATTCCAAACAAAATTATTTTTGATAAACTTGCTTGTTTATTTCTTTTTGCTTCATCATCAACACATTTTTTTTTAAAGTCATATGAAAAACCGAACTTGTTACTAAAACAAAGGGTTAAAAATAAAAAGGTTTTGGTGGGTGAAAGGGTGTTTGGTTTGGGTTAAGAAATGAAAAGTTTTAGGCTCAAAGGGGTTAACTAGGGGGATTTTGGGTAGGTGGTAAAAAAAAGAAAATAATGGTGTAGAAATAAAAAGGGGTAGTCCTAATGCCTCTATCATATACTTACTCGGGTTTAAGTTGGTAAGGACCGGGAATGTATCGTCGTGACAAGTTCTAGAGTTGTAAGAACCAAGCGGCTATTCACACAAGAAACGAAAAATGAGCATTTAATTTAAAGATATATATTTGTATGCTCAATAAAGGCTCAAAACTCACTTTTGTGGGAATGGGTTTTTTAGTTACACTAAGTTGTTAAGTTAATTTAGTTTTAAAGGAGCCACGTGATCTTATCACAAAAGATAATAAACCAAGAATTAGTAAAAGATAAACACGTCTGATAAAATAAATACTATATTAATAAGCTTAACTAATCCAAGAGTTTGAGAAGACTTAGAGATTATAACCATATGAAGATCTTAACACTTTTACCCATGATGATTACCATTTTTCCATGATCTTCAAGTTCATGTTCAAGTGTAAGTGTATGTATTAAGTATCTCTCAACTCTCATATATTACATATTTTAGTGAACAAATCTACCGATGCTTATTCTTGATATGGACGATCAAAGATAGACTTTGGAGAGGTTTTGGTCGGTATGAATGCCTTCCTTAAGAATCAACCTCTCATCTTCCAAGCAAAGGGTGATTAGGAAACATCATGATCATGGGATACTTGGACACTAATGCACCAAGGGCCATGGATCATCACATCATCCAAGGAGTTATGACCTTCAAGGAAGAGAGAACAAGGCCAAGAAGACACAAGTTTATCAGCCTTGAGACATAAGGAACTAGGGAATAAGAAAGCAAAGAAAGGCATGCTTGAAATGAGAGGACGGGATCTCTATTTATAGGGGAGCTAGAGGCAGGCATGCACGATCGTGCATGATGAGGCACAATCGTGCCTTGTCTTTTTGCCCCCCAGAATAGTCATCCTATTTGTCTCTGTTGTGGTATTTTGCACGGGTGTACCAGCATATGCACGACCATGCATAGGACACGTGTCCCGTCAGGTCCTAAAACATGTGTATTTCTGGTCTACTAGTTGTCTTGTCTGATTTGTTTTTAGTGGGTGAAGGGGTATGGTCCCAAAAACCTTGCGCAAAGCACATGGGACCATACCACAACTTCACTATAACAGAACTCTGTCAAGAAGAACCCTGCGTGGCCGCGCACTGGTTCTTAGGAAGAAAACTTAAAAGGCAGACTTCAGTGCCCGCGCGCTGAGATAGAACTAATAATTCATCCTTGCGCAATAGTTAGGATGGAAAAAAAATACCTCCGCGCAATTGCAATCCAAACTTAAACAGAAAAGACCTTTATGTTACAACAGAATTAACATAAGGCCGAGGCATAGAGGATTACAGCTGTAAACCTTCTAGAAGGCCTCATCGTGCACCACCATTCTGTTATAACTGAACAGGTGATGTGGCATCATCTTGAGTGCTCATCAAGGTCACGAGGATGGCACTAACTTGGAGAATGATCCACTCTGGCCCACTTTCCACGTGGCACCTCCCCAGCCGTTGATCATACACACGATCCGTGTGCATATACATCACGTTAGTGATTAACGGTGGATAAAATAACCGCTTACGGAAAATCCTTTCCGTTACTTCCTCCGTCAACAAACTTTCCCGCCCAAAATTCGGTTATAAATAAGACAACTCAGGTATCATTTCTCAAGTTACTCTCACTTCATTTTCACTATTACTTCTTCTTCTTCTTCTTCATGGAAACCTGTACTTATTCTCATGCCGGAGGGTGGTCACGGAGAGAACCCCCATTCTCCCCGTGGCGAGTCTAACAGATGTTCATTTTGCAGTTATCATTTGAAGAAGGAGCTTAGCCAAACCCTAAATCAAACGAGAGGACCTAACCCTTTTATGCAGAACTAAACCCCTGGTTCAATCGATTTCGGTCATCCAAACCAGTGTTTCTTCATTGGCGCCCACCGATTCTTCAATTTCTATTCTCATCTTCTCGTTTTGATTCATTTCTCTTCAATCTCTGTTTTCAATGGCAGAGATTCCGTCAAATCGTCCATCAGGCTCTCGACCGGCGAATTTCACTAATGACCCCCGTGTCGAGGGGATTGTGGAAGAAGCTTCCGATGTTAACGAGGTCCAGTACAACGTCAATCATCCGGACGATCCTGTTACACCAGGAGCATAACCCGAGATCCCGATAAGTTCAATTTTACCTCCCGATGAAACTTACATCTCGTGGTACGTCAGATCTCAAGGTGCATTAAATGCAGTATACACACAACTTTGTGCACAGACTGCTCCTCCTGTAATTCAGTCACGAAGACCTGCATCTCATGTACGAGCACCATCTACACCACGTGCATCACACTATGACGCACCATCGCGAGTACATGTAGACGACATAGAATTTTACTCCAAATCTCCTACTAGGTATGAATCTACTCACTCTGAGACACGACGAAGGGATTATCGTGATGAGCCATATTCTTATAGAAGGCATTCAGTCCATTCTCGGTTGGGCCCGCGTTCTTACCAAAAGCAGGACACCCACACCGACGAATACGACAAAACACATCAGGAAGGAGATAACACAAGTGTGTTCAGCCGGATGCAGCGGGATCATGCAAATTATAAACCTCGCGCGGTTTATAATCCGGATGCTGAACATGATTATAACTTAATCTAATGCCTGGCAGAAGCAGCTGAGAACTCGAAATTCGTCAGTGAAATCGCTCTGGCTCCCCTCGAAAAGGCAAAACTACCATCAAACGTCGGAAAATTCAACGGGATGTCAGATCCGGATGACCACCTTCGTGTATTTACCAGCGCAGGTCTGGCAAGGGGTTGGACATTGCCTATGTGGTGTCACTTATTCGTTCAAACCCTGACAGGTGCGGGACGGTTGTGGTTCGATAACCTACCAGTAGGGAAGTTAACGTCATGTGTGGATTTAAAATAAAAATTCCTGGTCCACTTTAGCCAGCAACGCAGATCCATCAGAGATACCGCCGATGTAATGAAAATTTGGAGGCGTGATGATGAAAGCCTGGAGGACCTCATAACGAGATACAATAAGGAGGTGCTAGAGATTGGTGACGTTCACGAACATCTGATACGAGCACAATTCAAGTATGCTGTGCGCTGATATGACATGATTAAAGTTCTGTCAGGAACATAGGGTTTACCCAAAAGCTGGGAAAAACTAAGGGCTGCAGCCAAAGTTTACGCGCAAACCGAGCGTAACTTAAGCTCTAACAGACCACCGCCACCACACAATCGTCCGCAGGACATGAGTGGTAGCAGCGGAAAGAAATTCAAGAAGAACTGGCGAGACTTAACTTCTGGAACATACTCGTCTGACAACGCTCGTGCAACAATAAACAAACCCGCAACGCAGAAATAAGCAAAACAGGAGAACCGATAGCGGCAATGGACCCCTCTCACAAAAACACCGTCGGAGGTACTCAGCACAGAGGATTATCAATTTAAAACTCCTTCGCCAATGAAAAACAAGAGAGGTCAGGATCCAAATCAGTATTGCGAGTACCATAAGGATAACGGTCACACCACAAATAATTGTTAAACCTCCACACCGAAATCGAGAAGGCACTCAAAAGTGGTGAACTCACCCACTTACTTCAAAATGTGCGGAAGGACATCAAACAAATTACTTGCAGGGATGAGGGGCCGAGCAAAAAAGCCAAAACTTAAACCGTGCCAGAGCAACAAGCATACAATAGCTTCCTCTCATATTGGATAAGTTCTTCAACTTACCAATCTATGAACACAGGACTATTAGTATGAGTAAATTAAGTCTCAATTTAATTATCCTAAGAAACAACTTCGTAACCATGGCCTTTGAGCCCTAACCTTAATCAATGCAAAGTTGTTATATTATTTCTGTGTTTATTACAAAGTGCATGCAATTCCTTTTGGTAGGCACAAAAACACTATGGTAACTTTAACCCAAGTCTCATGAACGGTCTGCGATCGCATGTATCGTGCAAGGCCCAGCCTTACATTCACACATGAGCTTTATACCACCTTTATTCGCCTTACCTACTCAAAGAAATTATACTCATGCAAAATATTGTAATTCAAACATATATTATAACAGTTACTGGCACACCGCGCACCTTAACACAAAACCATTTACATACACGGCAGTGTATCAACAAAGTTACTTGCGCCAAAGCGCATTAACAAACATGGATCTACATCCCAAACCTATGTCAACTACCAATTGTTCATACAACAAAATGAAGAAAACCTAAGCTAGGTCTTCATCATCATCATCCTCTCTATCAGGGAAGACTTCTCTCAGTTGGGTCGCAAAATCTTCAGACTGCAGCGCAACAGTAACAAGGTCCATCACAGGAAGCTGCAAAGTGTTGAATTAAGTCTTCGCGGTGGCAAGAGCAACTTCAGTATCAGTACCATGTGTAGCAGACCTACTGGTATCCCAATCAAATTTTAAAGCATTAACAACATGATGGGAACATTCTGAGTACCCTTGGGCATACCCATCGTTACGTGCAGTAACCAGAAGGTGCGCAACCGTTTCATCTAGTTCATCGGAATTAAGAACAGAGTTGGCAATATGCGCAATAAAACAACAAGTAAGAAAACGCACAATCATCTCTAGACATTATCAAAAGAAGATACACTTACGCTTATGTTCCCGCGATCTTTCAACCATAGCATGTCATTCTTCAACGGTTCAGTCTGACTCTCCGCCGTCACCCGAGAAGTTTCAGAACTCTCCAACTTTTCTTCGGTTTCACCAAGGCGGCGAGAAGTCTCAACTCTTTCAACCCGTTCAAGTTGCAGATCTTTTTTGGCAGACTTAAGCTCCTCCTTAATTTCTTCCTGCTCAGATAATAAAGCGGTAAGTTCTTCTATCTCTTTATCCCTAAAGGCAAGAGTGGCGCAGGTCCGTACCCCTCTCTGTTCACTTCTCTCTTGGTGAGAGCGCGCTTCGTCACGAGCCGCTTCAGCATCAGCTTTTTCTTGCCTTAACTTCTCAATCTCCGCGTCTTGTTTCTTCAATCTCTCAAATTCAGCCTTGAGATTATTGATGACATTGCGGGGGCCCATTTTTTCGTTGTTATCCTTCTCACAGATCTCCCTCCAACGTTTGCGCTCCTCAGAAAGAAGAGCAACTTCAGCCTCTGCTTTTCTTTTCCAACTAGCAGCAGACCACTCTTCAGTTTTTTGGTCACTCTCGAACTTGGCCCGATTAGCTTCCAACTTTGCCCTAAATAGGGCAGCTCGGGCCTCATCTTCAGCAGCTTTCTTCTTGGACGCCTCAAAAGCAGCCCATTCCTTGTGCATACTACGCCACTCACGCACTATACGATGCGTAGTGGACGTATAGGTAGCAGCTTCTTCAAGGTAAGCATGATAAGTCTGCTCGTGAGGGCGCCCCTCTTGAAATTTGATTTCCCCAGGAGGAAAGGTTCCTTGTAACCAGTCACGGCACACACGCCAGTCGGAAAAAGTATCACCTTTTTTCAATTTCCACACCGGCGCATGAATCCCATCCGCCTTTTTCTCCGAGTAGCATCTGTAATAATAATCCCCTGGAGTTTCATCCGGGCGGAGAGGAGAATCTTCATCAACATGAGAAAAAGAGCCTTGCTCACCAGCTGGGTTTCTTTCAGCATTTACCGGCATGAAATTCGTAGAAGAGGCAAGGATGGTTATCACCGGGTCTTCAGGAACTGACTTCCCTTTCTCTGGATCACGCGCCGCAACTTCCAGAGACTTAGGATGAGTAGAATCAACCTCCGCACTCTATGGCTCCACATTCTTCTCCGTTTCCACCACAACCTCAACAGGTTTTTCAACTTCAGGATTTCCTGCTTCAGCAGTCTTCTCCGCCTCATCTTCAACAGCGTTAGAACTTTCTAGCTGTTCACGGACCGGCACGCGAGGGGGTGAAGGCAGGAGGTCCTCATTAACTGCGGATGATGGCTCTGCATGAACAGGAGAAACTGGTTTTTCTCCAAGAACAAAAATTCGTGTTACAAACATATAGCGCGCATGAAAAATAAACAAAGAAGGGACTCATCTGGAGGAGGTTTCGCAATAAAGGCATCAAGATTGCCCCTTCTGCTAATCTTTCTTCTCTGATCCTTCTTGGCAGGCTGCGCCTCAGCCTCAACTTCAGCCTGTTTTCTTTTCCCCGCCTTTATCTTCAACAAAGGTTCTGGACTTGACTCTAAGTCAATTGGGTCATCAGGATTTGAGGTAGGGATATCAGCGGTATCACGAGGCTCCGTTTTCGGTTTCTTCACAACTGCAGGCGCAAGACCTTCCAACGAATCAGACACTACTACATAGTCACACCAGGAGTCAGAGAAATGCGCGTACCTTTCTTCTCTCCCTTGACATTCTTGGCTTTTGATAACTGGGCTTTCACCGTATCAGTCTTTTTTAGTGCAATATTAGAGGCTGGCGCACGTCTTTTCTTCTTAGGGCCTATGCCCAGGTTAGTCAGCTCACCTACTTAAAGAAGAAAAACATTGCAATACTACCCCACGCGTAAAGTCAGCAAAGAGTAATATTGCAATATCAACAAAAAACTCAAAGTAAACTTACCAGCGCCAGTTAGGGGTTGCGCGGCCAGATCTTCATCTCGCGGGAGGGCGAAATTCTTAACTATTTGTAGATACCAAAGCTCCTCATCAGCCCTTTTCGGGATGGTAGCCATCGAACCACCCTCTCTCTCGAACGCAACAACATATAAAGAGACAATTGCAAAAGGGAAAACAGGAGCAAATTCAAAAAAAAAAAAAAAAGAAAAAGAAAAAGAAAAAAAAGACAAAAGAAAGAAAATCCCAAATCTTAATTTTACCATCTTCCATGTATACTGGCTTTATCTCCTCGATCCATCCGCCAGCACCAACTAGGGCTTTCTCCGGAAGCTCAATCGAACGGAACATCCTTCAAATCCTGGTACCAAGCCTCCGAAAAAGGAGTTTGTATGGTCTCTGTGGCAACGTCTTCTTTACCTCTGAAGGTCATCATCATCGGAATCACACTAGCTTTAATGAAGAAGAATTTTGGTTTCCAGTCATGGAAAGATTTCGGGGGGTGCAACAAAATCTTTTTTTGCCAAAGCACGTTGGACAAAGGAGTAAAAACCCTGGGAACAATGCATTTGGTGAAACACTCGGAAGCGGTTAACCGTCGGATCGATATGCATCGACTGGCAAACAAATTCGAAATGACGAACCCGAACCATTCCAATAGGATGCATTTGAGAAATATGAAATTTATAATACGAAATGATTTCAAGGAAAAACTTTGTTACAAGCAGTTGAAAATTGCCTGCAGCAAAAAAATCCCAAAAAAGAGTAATGTACCCGACCGGAGCATCTGCCGCTGTCTGACCCTCATCAGGATATCGAGCATCCCAACTATTAGGGAACTTAAAATTTCGAACCATTCTATCGAATGTTTCCCTAGGCCACTTCAATGGTGGAAGACCGGCAGACATTTCTTCGGAATAATCTTTGTGGCGTTCTCCGGTAGACAAAGGGCAAGAAAATTGCAGTTTTCTTCAAAGGGATATCGGAGAAGAAGAGTGGAATCAAAGAGTAATATTATCAGAAAAGAAGCACTAAAGGAGGTTTATATACCCACCGCCATCAATGACCTAGAAAACCATAATAGCACCTTTTTCGGAAAAACACGGTTATCTAAACGTCAGCAGCGAGTGGGAAAAACCAAGACGCAAGTTCACGCACGCGTGTAAGCTACGATTGACGACATGCAACTGACAAATGACAGCCTGTCACTCAAACTGTCACACGTCAACAGTCGTCATTGTACCTTTCACCTGCCAAGGGTCAAATTTTTCAAATTTGAAATCGTGAGCAAAAAGAGTATCTTCTCCAAGAAGATTCTCCATATTTCACGCCAAAACTTCACAAACCACAAATCCCACTTCTCTTATATAGTCCAGTACTCCACTTATTTGCATAAGAGCAACACTGGACTGGGGGACTTGAAGGGGTATGGTCCCAAAAACCTTGCGTAAAGCACATGGTACCATACCACAACTTCACTATAACAGAACTCTGTGAAGAAGAACCCTGCGCGGCTGCGCACCGGTTCTTAGGAAGAAAACTTAAAAGGCAGACTTCAGTGCCCGCGCACCGAGATAGAACTAATAATTTATCCTTGCGCAACAGTTAGGATGGAAACAAATACCTTCGCGCAATTGCAATACAGACTTAAACAGAAAAAACCTTTCTGTTACAACAGAATTAACATAAGGCCGAGGAATAGAGGATTACAGTTGTAAACCTTCTAGAAGGCCACATCGTGCACCACCATTCTGTTATAACTGAACAGGTGACGTGACATCATCTTGTGTGCTCACCAAGGTCACGAGGATGGCACTAACTTGGAGAAGGATCCACACTTGCCCACTTTCCACGTGGCACCTCCCCAGCCATTAATCATGCGCATGATCCGTGTGCATATACATCACGTTAGTGATTAACGGTGGAGAAAATAATCGCTTACGGAAAATGCTTTCCGTTACTTCCTCCGTCAACAAACTTTCCAGCCCAAAATTCGGTTATAAATAAGACAACTCATGTATCATTTCTCAAGTTACTCTCACTTCACCTTCACTATTACTTCTTCTTCTTCTTCTTCTTCATGGAAACCTGTACTTATTCTCACGCCGGAGGGTGGTCACAGAGAGAACCCCCATTCTCCCCGTGGCGAGTCTAACGGCTGTTCATTTTGCAGTTATCATTTGAAAAAGGAGCTTAGCCAAACCCTGAATCAAACGAGAGGACCTAACCCTTTTATGCAGAACTAAACCCCTGGTTCAATCGATTCCGGTCATTCGAACCAGTGTTTCTTCAGTGGGAGGCACGGCCGTGCCTAGGTACGCACGATTGTGCGTTGTACTTTCTTTTCTTGCACACCACGTTTATCTGATATTTGAGAATTTTCCAAAAGACAGGCTAAGGCGCATAGGCACTACCATGTACCTTGGGATGTATTATTACTCACCAATGGTGAAAATATGAGAAATTATTAACCCCCAAGGGTGAAAATTTTAAATGAAACATCATGCTTTCGTGACAGCGATTTACCAAACACTTTTTTGCATGAGTAAAAAAATTGTGAAATGATAGTAGGTGAACAATTTGTAGAATGATGAATAGTTAAATCATGTAGGAACAATTTGTTTGGCTGGTTTTCTAAAGTTCAGTTAGATCTGCAGATGGCCTGTACCAAGCAAATTGTAGATGTCTGGTTTTCCAGAGTCACGTTGTGTTGGCATTGCAAGAGGCAGCTGAAGCTTACCTTGTTGGATTGTTTAAGGACACCAACCTGTGCATGATTCATTCCAAACGTGTGACCATCATGCCTAAGGACATTCAGTTGGCTCGCAGAAATAGGGGTGAGAGGGCTTGATTGGCTATGTGTCACGGGGTTACTTTTCGACCCCCGTGTGGCGTCCCCAAGTCCCCGGGGACAAGCCAATCCATCCCGCTTCTAAGTGTGGGTCACTGGTTTCGTCCTGCCTTGGACTCATCAGGAGAGCGGCGCCAGCTCTCGACCAGTGGTGCGTTCGTCGTTTGCACGACTAGGCATGTACACCTCTTCATTGACACTGACTCCGTCCCCCGATAAAGTCCAGGACTAGCCAGTAATCCAAGCGTTCAAGCACAGCCCATAGCATTACGATCTTCAAACATTTGGCCGATGAGATATGGCTGGCTTATAGTAAAACTAGGATCAATGTGTTTGTATGATGGGAAACCTTAGGTTTCTTTATTAACTTTGATTGTTGGTGATGCTAATAGTTTTTGAATGGATAATGAAACTTGGTTGGAAATTATTGTTCTAAAAGTATGCTTGTGACGGAAATCTAAATTGAAGTGAAAGATGAGTTTAATGTTTCGAATAATAAAATTGTGAAGAAACTGACTACGATTTGCTTTCACATTTGTCACTCGAAATTTACGGGTCTAAAGTTGTTTGAACTCCGGGTTGTTAAAAGCTTAGATTAAGAAAAATTCAAACAGATGTTTTGGGTTGAAGCTTGAGCCTAAAAACTGGAGCTCGGCAAGCATTCGCTTTAATGACCGGCTTTCCCTAGCACCGCTTTCATTTGAGTCGTCCAGAGGTTTGCTGTAAGAATGATTTAGGCCACACAACCGGCTATAGTAGAAAAGGCCAAAACATTAGCAAGTGTGTTTTTAGTGTGTAAATTGTGGAGGAAGGGTTCACACTTCACATTGTGAATTGGCAACTATTTATCTCTGTTAGCTTTGTAGGTGGGCCGGCTAAGTGACACTTGCGTTATTTATCTCTTATAACTTGGTGGGTGTGCTAAACTCCAGATAACTGGGCCATTTAAATAGCCTAATACGTGGAACAAGTAACATGGGCTTTTTTTTTTTTTTTTTTTTGAACCAGGCTTATGTTCCTTGCATTTTTAATACTTAACTATTAAAATTTAATGTTATTCAATTTTGAGTCGATGAAATCCGTATAACAGTTGGGTTGAAAACTAGTCCTGGTATGTTAATTATATAAATGTAATTACTTTTGTTTTTATATAATATCTATTACATGGTTAGGATCGTGTGAAAAGCACTAGACTAATTGAGAAACTTGAGAAGTATTATGGACTACACATTTTCCCTAAGCTTTTCATAATATACACATATGTATATTTTAAAACTGACTATATACATATGTGTATAATTCAAGATTTGACAATATACATATATGTATATAGTCAATTTCAAACTATACATATGTGTATATTACGAAAAGCTCAGGAAAATGTGTGGTCCAGAATACTTCTCAAGTTTCTCAAATAGGGTGAACTCCTCTTAGGATCCCTACCCTACATAAGTATTATTATATAGTTGATTATGATTAAAAGTTTTTATATAATATCTATTACATAAGTATTATTTATTATATAGTTGATTATGATTAAAAAAACAAATTTTTTTTTGAACTATAACTTTCATTCAAAAAAACCGAAACAGTCCTCAAACCGAGGACCTCCGAAAAAACCCCAATTACATGTACAAAGGAGACTTAACACAATCCTTCCAACTAATATATTTCAGTCTCGACCTATGTTTGAACCACAAAAACGAAAGAGACTTTATAGAGGAAACAAGATCAAAAATTTTCGGCTCCTTGCTTCGAGCTTATAAAATTACTTACAAACGTGACTCGAGTTTACATGCGGTGGCAGAGCTTGAACGAAAAAATTAATGGGAGCCGGACTCTCAAAATCCAAATCAGTAGGGGTCGGACTCTTAAAATCCAATATTTTACACTACAAAAGAAACAAAATCAATAAAAATACACACCACGAGCGAAAATTGGAGGGTCCGGGGCACCCGGGCCACCAAAATGCTCCACCACTATTTACATGTATAGCTCAAAAGTACCATGCTTGGCTGGACTACTTTACGACTCTACTATCATTTCATATCCGTATCTGTGGTCTCGTCATCACACCCCCTACTTCGGCTGCCATCGCAACACCACCACCATTGCATCCATCACCACATGGGTTTTATTGTTCATTTAATATGATTAACCAATTTTTGACCGTTTGATAACTTTTTATTCAGCCTAACAATCATATGTTTGGATTCCTTTTTCTTTTCAAACTTTTTAGCCATATATTGGGCCAAAAACTTTAATCATTACTAGTATGCATGGAACTGGTCATAATATGTATTGGGTCAATCTCAATAATAAGGAACAACAAGCACAAGTGCCAACAGTGAACTCAATAACCTGCTACTTTTTATTAACCTTATGTCGAAACAAATTGTAATTGCCACAAAAACATTCGAACGAGGAGCAACACTGTCATATGTTGTTTCTAAACCCGACACTCCACACAGAACTAAATGTTTTATTACCTCATTGCTTCGGTTGCATACTCGATGCATACCAGGGACCTAACTGTCGACTCTTTTACAGAGGACCGGGAAAAGTGCCATTCTCCCTTTGCTCATTCCACCTGTCTACCTGCATGCATGCATATGTTAACAACATCTCGGTTAGCTCACTAGTTCGATTTCTATATACACGCATGCTTTTATAGGTTGAGGTAAGAAGAGGACACTCACATACCCATTCGCCTGGGCAAAGCGACCTGTAGTATTTTGCAAACTTAACACATTCAGGTGCACCTTCTCCCTTGGCAGCCACACACCTAATGCAAGAATCAAGATTAACAACCATCTTGGTTCTAAAAAGCGCAAGGCACACCGAGGCGATAGGGTCCCAGAGCCAAGGATTCATACACTGTGAATACATGACAATTATTATGGGATCATAAAGGAGACTGACCGGTGGTACTCAACATATCGGCTAAAGCAATGCCTGCTTTGATTTGTAGTTGGGAATCGATAATCTGCTGGTGCTGTTTCAAGCTGTTACCAAACAATCAAATCAAGATGTATTTGCAAGTTATAAATAAATGCTTATTCGATCAACTGTACCTTAATCTCCTGTTTTTTGGCTCTAGTGTTTTCATGTTCAGTAATTTCACTGGCTTCCATAGGTTTTACAGGATCCTTAAGGAGATAATGCTGCAAGAATTTATGTTTGGAAAGAAACTTACAATCAAAATGTGGAGATTCATAAAGAACAGAAAACAACTGTAAATGAACCGAGCCGAACGGACATGAACATGGCTATTTCGTGTGCGTTCATCTAACTTTAACCAAACAAAAATGAATGGATTTTCTTGTTTGTGTTAGATCATTAAGAAAATTAACGTGTTCATGTTCATCTATATTCATTCATACTCTAAGCGAATGGTTTACAAACATAAACGAACACGAGTTATAAGTACACATAAATATCCAAATTAGGGTCTAAATACCATCATCATTACATCAACATTTCAAAATTAGACAATTATACATCTAAAAAGGTTCTAAAATATGAAAATCAACTTTATTTCAGAATAATATTAGTATTAAATAAATTTGAATGAATTTTAGACGAACATAAACCAAGGAACAAATATAAACAAACGAAAATGATTGAATATAAACATACATAAATAAATAAACAAAAACCGACAAACATAAAAAACATTTTGAATAATAAACGAACGAGACATTCGTTCATATCTCTTGTCAATTAAATGAACAAAAATTGTGTTCTTGTTCGTTTGTTTATTAAATAAACGTGACAGTTTCTAGTCTCGTCCTTCAAACAACAAAACATTCAAATACACAAAATCTCATAACGACGTCAAAATGAAAACAATACCACATAATTCAGCAAACAAAAACTAGGATAATGCAAAATCACATCAAGGCGTCAAACTGAAACAAACACCATATGATTCAACGAACAAAAAATATGATTATGAAAGATCTCATCAAGACGTCAAATGGAAACCAAAAATTAACAAAACGTGATCTCATTGAGGAGAAACTGATAGAATTATTTTTACCTGGATTTAAAACAACATATTTACGGAATCAGACATACATCACATGAAGAAATGGAAGTATATGATCATAAAAGATGAAGAAGAGTGTACCTCCTCAAGGGATTTCACGTTATTGGATTTCGCCATTGATGGATTCAATCCAAGTTTCCAGCTGTTAGAACGGCGAGCAGGAGAGAATTTTGTTAGGTTTTTCAAATGCAAGTGATTTGATGTTAGTGTGTTTAACCGAAAATGAAATATACAAGTAAACAACCACCAATAATACATGCATTATATTTGGTTCTAAAAAGTATCATTATTAAAATTCCTTCATTTTTAAAACATTTATTTGTTATTTCGTCCAAATAGTGATTACTTAGGTGCTGTTTGTTTTTTCTGTAGGAAAAGATCTGCAGTCTGCGGACCACATCTGCAGGCATCTTCAGAAGAAGAGGTGGACCAAAGGTCTGCAGTCTGCAAGGAGAAGAGAGTTTGTTTTTTTTTCTACAAAAACACTTATCTTCTCCTCTTCTCACACACAGACCTCATCTCTTCTCTCTCTGCCTTCATCTACCACCACCACCACCACAACCACCGTCACCACTACACCACAGCCACCACCGTCACCACTACACCACCGCCACCACCGTCGACCCTTCACCGTCTCTCTCTCCTCGGCCTCTCTCTCCTTGGTCTCTATCTCTCTCGATCTCCCTGTTTCGTCGCCACGCCGCCACAGACGAGAAGCCACCGACACCGGAACAACGAGTCGGTTCATGGTCGGAGTCGTCGTTTCTGGAAGATGTATACGAAGAGCTGCCGGAAATACGAGCCGGGTCGTGGTCAGAGTCCCCGTTTTGGAAGATGCAAACGAGGGAAACCGACGTTTTGTTGAACAGATTGGGGTTTTGTGGTCAGAGCCGGTTCGTGGTCGGAGTCGCCATTTTGAACAAATTGGGGTTTTGTTGCTTATGGGAAACTGTGCACCGTTCGATTGAGGGAAATTGTGAAAGTGGGGAATTGTGTTGTTGTACAAATTGAATTTAGCCGTTTTGGAAGATAACATGACTATTCGATTGAAGCTTTTTAAAAGTTGGGGAAATTGTGTGAAATTTACATCTTAATGTGAAATTAATAATTGTGGGGTTTCTTCATGTTTGTTTGGGGTGTGTAGCAGATGCAGATGAAGATGAAGATGATGGTTGGTTGGTGGGTGTCGTAGGTGGAGGTGGGCGGCGGAGGAGGTGGTGTCGGAGGTGGAGGTGGTGGCCGAGGAGGTGGTGTCGGCTGGAGGGAGAAGAGGAGAAAGGAGAATAGGTTTGAAGAGGTTTGAAGACATGGGTGAATGTCTGCTTGGGGAAGAGGTGAGGCAGAGGTAAAACGTCTGCAGATCTTCAAGAAAACAAACAAGCTGCAGGACTCTTATGTCTGCGCGCGTCTGCGCGACGCAGACATAAGTGCTCAGAAGAGCTTTTGCTAAAAAACAAACACCACCTTAGACCATCTTCATCGGGTTTGTAATTCTAAATCGGTTTGGTACTTCAATTATTTATGTTTATTTAGTATTTGTATTGAGTCATATATTTAACACTACAAAAAAATCGGAAATTTTCAGTAAAATTGCACTACGACACGGAAAATCGAGGGAGGGGCCCCTCCTACCCCCCCCCAATGAAGCTTCGCCCATACTTGGGTAGTCAGCAGCGGAACTAGCCCATTAAATCAGGGGTATCCCAAAAAAAATTACCGTGCAATCATACAATATAAAAAACGACAATAAATAAATAAAGTAAAATAAATACCTAACTAATTGGGCCACAAATTCAATCATATTATTATAAATTTGGGCAATTGGGCCACTGTTTCAATCGGGCTCCCTTATTCTACAAGTTTGGCCTGGTTAGGGGTATCCTTGTATTATTTTAGGGATATCCTTGGTATAAAACTGAAAAAAAATAAAAAAATACACTACGAATACGCACTTGAGCCATAGCCCGTGCTACGGCTGCTGAAGCATTGGGTCCGCCCCTGTGGGTAGCAATGGTTAACACACCAATTCTTCAATCAATGCATCCCATACTGAAGCAATGTTTTAAGTTGTATCAATAGCTTCGCCCATGCTTGGGTAGTGATGGTTAACAAACCGATTCTTCAATCGGTACGTCCCAAACTGAAGCAGTGTTTCAAGTTGTATAAATAGGGTGTCAAAGAAGGGTTTCTGTATTCTCAACTTTTCAATCACAACAAATCAAATTCGTTCTTATTACATTTGTTCTTGTTAATTTCGATTTGCTTGTGGTGGTGGTGTTGTTCGTGTGCATAGCGAATATCATGGAGAAGTATTATGATTAGGATTCTTGGTCAGAATCCGATGAAGATCCTGGAAAATGTGGTATCAAAGCCAGGTTCTGAATCATATCTGGATTTTAATCGAGAAGATGCAAAGGAATCAGGCACTTTAGGGTTAACGAAGGATACATTCGGGAATAGGGATGAAGCCGGAAACTGTGATGTCATTTTTGGTGGAAGAAAACAAGACTAGGGCAATGACAAAGGAAAACCTGTCGCGCATGGGTCGTCATCTCACCATGGGGAGACATCGGGGAAAACGTTTGCTCGCAAGGCTGTACCGGAAAGGTGTTAGAAGAAGATGTTCAATAGTAGGACGAAGCGACCGGTAGGGAAACCGAAGAAACAACGGGCATGGTCTAACTATTGCGATGAAGTTGGTCATACTGCAATGATAGAAGAACTCCCAAACGTTCTATGGTCACACCACACTATTCCAAAAACAAGCAACCATGAGACGCCATTCAACTTAACGTATGGTATCAAAGCAATGATACCTGCGGAGGTGGGTGTCACACCCCAACCGATGGCGGAAACATCGAGGCGCGACACTGAGCGAAACAGATTGTCAAGAGAAATTCCATAACAACTAAATTACCAGATAGTTAATATTACGTCCCATACCATAACCCATCAAGTAACCAATTATTACTGACATAGATATCTCAAAACAAATCATGTTCCGACCACTCAGATTTAAACAAAAATAAATTCTCTTTGTTGGTTTCTAGACTCTCCTAAGCTCGATTCCATCAAATAGCAAGCAAGCATCCTAAGCCCCTGTCACATACGTTAAAATAGAGGTTAATACACATAGTGTAAAGGTGAGCATACAAGGTTAATAGTAATAGTAGAGTTCGAAATCGTTTACGCATAACCAGCATGTAACAAGTATAGTGCGAAGCTAGTAGGTTATCGACAATGAAATATGCACAGACTAGACTGCGAGTTGTAGAATGCGCAACACATATCACCACCGTGACATGTGAGAGGTAACCTTAACAACCCCTGTCCACGACAGGTGCTGAGTCCAAACAAATAGTACTATCGTTGCTAAGGCGTCAGGCAACAATCACTATGTTAACATAACATACAAGCATTCATCGAGTAACAAGTAACATGCAATAACGGTCAGCGTATAAATAGTGTTTGTGTTGTGTGATTGATTGTAATTTAGCATAAGCAACGTATGTAACACCCAAAAGTGCATAAAGCAAAAAGGGATCGAGTATACTCACAGCGATGGAAATGGATTGAAGGGAGCGCTAGAGTGGTTAGCCTGAACAGTTAATGATAGCATAAGCGAGGAGCGGTGCATAAAACGGTGAAAAGTGATAAGTGTCGGATGGTGATCCGATCGGATGGCCAGTCGATCGGATGTCAATCCATTCGGATGGTCATCCGATCGGATGGCCATTCGATTGGATTGACATTTGTTTGGTAAGGATGTGTTTGTGTATGATGGCTTTGAAGTTTTCGTTGTAGCATTTTGAAAACAGAGAAGTATCTCTACCTTTCAGGTCGTCGATCGAACGGTCATTTGATTGGATAGCGATCTGATTGGTAGGACACTTAGTGAGAACAAGTTCACAGCAAGATTGTCACACGATCGGATAGCAATCCGATCGGGTGGCAATCCGTTAGTTACTGATGATCTTTGAAAGTTGAAAACGATTAAGTGCCGAGGTTCCAAAAGTCACATGATCGGATGGTCGTTCGATCGGATGGCTATCCGGTCGGACGGCAATCCGTTCGACGTTCAGATCCTTGAAAAGTTTGAAGAAAGGTCTAAGTCTTGAGGCCCGGTGCACTCCGATCGGATGGCTGTTCGATCGGATGGCAATCCGATCGGACGGCAATCCGTCCCAGCGACCTGACCGTCTTGGCACTTGATTATATTGAAAGTCTTTGGCGGTTTGATCGAGACGGTATGACCACGTGCTAAACAACAGAAACCCTATCTTGACCCAAGTGATCCAATCGAACAGGAACCACCCTGGTCCGATCAGTTAACTGTTCGAGACGGTTGTTCATGTTTAACCCGAAGTTGGTTGTCTCTTTGATAGAAATCAGATCTTGAACCAACACTTCACTAAGAATGAGTAGAAGATCAGAACGAGTTCCGATTCTATCGGTTTTAAGTGCACTGAGTGTAAAAGAGTTGAAAGAAAGTTGGAAAAACCATCTTTCAATCTTTTCCCCTTTGAAAATGTTTACATCTATGCAAAATCATTGTTTATTTTTGTGAAAATATTTCAGATCTAAGTTGTTCTTGGTGGAATGAAGCCAAATCTTGAAGTTCATAAGAGCCCCATGATGACATCATCCTAGAACACCTCAAATCCGTTGATTTCACGGTAAAAAGTTAAGATTCAAAGGTGAAAAAGATGAAGAAGTGCGTGTTGATCATAGAAGTACAAGATTTGAGTTGAAAACTTACAAGAATCGCGAGAAATCGAGAGAAAAGAGGGCTTGAGTGCGGCTGGTCGAGTGGAGGAGCTGTCACATCACAAATGATGTGACAGGAGGGTATTTATAGGGTTTCCCAAAGTGGAAAGTGCATAAGTGTCGGATTAGTCACCGATCGGATGGCAATCCTATCGGATGGCCACTCGATCGGTTGGCCACTCGATCCAGGTGTCTGGCGCGTTGAGTTTTGTCATTTGAGCGTTGCGATGCAATTTGAGTGGGCGATGCTATAGTATTAACCATTAGTTACACAAATAATGTAACACCCTCGCTAATATTTTACTTATTTCGTTTAATTTACGAAAAAGAACATGTAATATTAGTTACATATACATGGAAAATACAGGTTAATTAAATCTTTTCTAGAATTTTAAATATTACATCATGCCTAGTATAAATTTGTCGTTTAAAAATAATGACAAAAACTATGTGCGGAAGCTTGTAACTTGATCGTGTTCGGTCCTTCTTTGAGCTTGATCGTCTTTCGCATCCAAGATGTACCTACATTTCATAAACATGAAATGATTTTAGTTATATTATGCTTATAACCTATCTAAACATGTCCGTAAATCAAAACGAACAACCAATAACACGTTTGCCAGCTTTTTGGCTCCTCGCGGGCCGCGACAAAGTCGCCCTCAAGCCGTCGCGTGACGCGACGATATTAGCATGGGGTGTCGCGCGACGCGACACCCTGTTCTTGACAGAATGCTTGTTTCCTGTTGCTGCATATTCCCAGCTCAATTTCACTAACTTACTATGCACAAAAATGTGCATAACTTTTGATTTACAAATCTGTTTTACCTGATTCTTTTTCCTATGTGCCCGTAAATAAAATACGGACCCGTTTACCATCGTTGTTCGTATTAAAAACTGGTTTATAGGAAACTAGTCTATAAATTCCTTTTCCTATTGTTTGACCCGTTTAAAGTTACATTGCAATAATGTTAACAAGATGTCGTTTCTAACATTTCCTACCCATCCCGGGCTTATCCAGCCATAGCATTTTCACTCCCATTACGGGGTTCGCGTATGCATTTACATTCACCGATTTATGTGTATCTTTCTAATCACTTAATCCACATTTAACTTCTTAATTTATTTTGACCCGTTTAGTGGGCTTTTAAGCATTAAGCATCAAACTCGCTATTTTCCTTTCGTACCTCGCATTTCCGTACTAATTAACTAATTAGCTTCCACCACAACTATTTTTGTGGTGGATTTAATGCAAGGAACCCAAAATACTCGCTATTTTCCTTTCGTACCTCGTATTTCCGTACAATTAACTAATTAGCTTCCACCACAACTACTTTTGTGGTGGATTTAACGTAAGGAACCCAAAATCCTAATTTTACCCTTCGACTAGTCATTTTACGCAAATGACCCATTTCTAGGCATTCGGCCCACAAAGGTTTTTGCCTATAACTTTTATATGTATCTAAGGATTTCATAATCAATAAACGAGTTCCTAAACAACCTCTAAGGGTCGTTTACCCGGTTCGCCCATTAAGGGCTTTTTGGTCAACTTTCAGCCCTTCTTTTACTACAAGGGACTCACTAATTATTTGACCAAAATTCACTCATAACTATAAACCTATTTATGCGTACCTGGCTCGGGTCAACATATAGACCCGATTTATACCTCGCTTTAATAATCCCATATTCTATGGCGACGCAATCATCTGAATTGCTAATCGCTCCTGTTGACATAAGACTTAACAACCACTTAACCCGTTTGGCCTATATGACCAAACATTTACTTATGTATCAAAACCATGGTTTTTACTTACCAATTTGCCCATCCGACCCATTTCGGATTTTTCTTTCAATAGATCCCTTCCTTACTTATTTTGCCCATTTTGGCTTACGCCATGTGTATCCTTTTAGCTTCAGTTTACATTAGTTGACACTTGACTCAATTTCCATTTTTACCCATTTTCTCATTATTGGTTACACTATAAGGTAACCTTAACGAAATTTCATCATTTCTTAGTCATTACATGACCGAATTACCATTTCACCCCTTTTACCTTAACCCATGGTTTTCATCAATTTTGTATATGTTCCGACTCGTATCAATCGCGTCGGAATCCATATTTCCAATATTATCTTTATCGAGTTTATAACTTATAAAATAAATAAGTATTCTACAAAAAGGTGTAAGTTTCACTTACCTCTCATCCGGTTTATGCTTTTCTTTTCGTACTTGATTCGTTTTGACCGTTTCTTTCCCAAGCCTCCACCTAGCTCGTTAAGCGTCAAACTATTGTCAACATTTACAAGGCGGTTAGATTAGTCATTAACAATCACGACTATTCCACCTTACTTATTTTCTATGTCGAAACTACTATTCGACTTCATCATTAGTTAACTTAACTTATCAAAAGTTAACTACTTTCGATCACATGGTTTACATAATTAAGTCTAAATCGACATGATATTTAGAATTCTTATCGTTTCATATTTCGCATAATTTGCCATAGTATTCAAATGTGCGTTTCACTCAAAATTTCAACATTTTAACTTTCATTTAGGCATTTTATCGAACACCTAATGGGCATAATTTTACACATCTACTAACTAGTTCCTAACTAGTCATTTTTACCAAGATTGACATTAACATCCATATCAATAATGTATGAACAAGTACCCAAATCATGTAGTTTGTTCGAGTGCCTTGTTTCTACTATCAAATATGATGATCTTATACATATGTATATCATCATCTTCACTACATAATCAAAACCCACTTGTCTAAGTGTGGTAAATCATCAAATAATCCATATCTTAGCAATTTTACTTCAAATTTCTACTTAGGGTTTGTTCCTAAGCAATCACACTTCATTAATTCGGCCATAGCCGCTATGATTCATACATAGATCGCATCATGCAAAGTCAACTAATTTTCACAACTTCATGAATGTTAGAAATCCGACATACCTTACGATCCCCTTGACTTGGTGATCGTTTATATGTATTCAAATCCAACTTTGGCCTTCGATTGATCCTCCAATTTGAAGATTTGTTGAGTTTAGGGTTTGAGCTCCTTAGAGCATTCCCCTAGTCGCATACGTACACACACATGTGTGTGTGTTTTATTTTGTTTTAATAAATAAACTTTTCCAATTATCTAACTTTGGTCCCTCAAGTTTGGTTAATTATTAAGCAGGTTACAACCTACTTATTTCCAATCCTTATTCCCTCTTTTTAACCGGGTCAAACATCCCTAGTTAATTTAGTGGGTTCGGGGAATTTTATGACTAGGTTTATTTTAAGTCCCGTTTACTCGGGCCTTTTATCCATTTTATTTCCTTAAAATCTTTTATTCACTTTTTATTTAATATTAGGATTATTTATTTAAATCCTAATATTTACCGGGTTACTTTTACCGCTAACGGTATTTTACCCGTCTTTTAGTATTAACGGGGTTTGATTACCAAACCTGTTTTCAGGGTGTTACAAATAACCTAACTACTATATCTAACATACAATCACTATAAATAACCTGCGTTTAGCGTTTGCGATTTAGATTGCGATGCGATAGAATTGCGATTGCGATTAAGCACCTCAACATGAACGTAGCATGCACGAGTAACACATAATAGCACACACACGTAAAACAATATCCAGAACACATAATTCGAGTTGCGAATGCTATAGCGATAAGTCGATTAGCGATTAAACATGTGATTAAATAGCGATTAAACCTCGATTATTAATAGATACTCCACATAATACAACTAAAGCAATTAAATAATAGAATTTGATTACAAGTCATTAACGTACAATCAATAGTTAAGCAAGGAGTGACAGATCACAATTAGCAATCTTTTCTTCCTTTGACTTTGACTTTGACTTGTACTTTGACTTCCCAAAAGCGGGTTGTTACAGCCTCCCCTACTTTAAGAAATTTCGTCCCAAAATTTAAGAAGTAGGCGTAACAAACAGTTGCGGGTACTTCGCCTTCATGCCACTTTCGAGTTCCCAGGTGAGCTCAACGCCGCGTTTGCCTTCCCAGCGAACCTTCACAATGGGAATGCGTGAGCGTCTAAGCACCTTGGTTTCTCGTCCCATGATCTCGACAGGCTTTTCCACGAAGTGTAATGTTTCTTCCACTTGTAAATCTTCAAGAGGGATATGTAATTCCTGGTCGGCCAAGTGTCACACCCCGACCACGTAAAACAACAAATCGTGGCGGAAACATCGGGGAGTGTCGTAACAGAATCATTGTTTCACAACCATGGATTAAATAGTTTTGTTTTATTTAATTATTGAACTCATTGTTTTATTACAAATCAGATAAGTACAAATATTGTCTTTCAAGTTTTAAAGTCGCTAAGGCACGAGTCCATCCTATGTGTAGCATGCATCAACAATCATCACATAGCAGCACCTGAAACATATGTAAAAATAGGTACGTCAGCATAAAAATGCCTGTGAGATACATAGGTTTTATTGACTTAGGATTCATGACTTTGTAAGTTTAAAAGAATGTTTAAAAAGTAGTCATGAACCTATAAAAATGTTTTCTTTTATAAATCATGCGAAAATTGATAAGAAATTAGATGATATAAAAGAATAATGTATAGATAAATAGATAACCAAGTAAAATGAGTTTGTATAAAATATGTTGTTTGTAAAACAATGTTTTGATAAAAAGGTTTGTAGTATATATAAAAATATACCTTGGTTTTAAGAAAGTCAGATAAGTAATATATTAACATATATTTCAGTTCCAAAATAATTAAACATATAGTATATCAAATATACTTTAGTTGATAAAATAATAGTTTTCGGTAGTATATCATAAGTATACTTTGGTTTTGTAAATAACATATCAATTATGCCTTAGTAATAGCAAAATATATGTTGGATTAGTACATAGTATATCAAATTATACTTTGGTAAACAATATCACATATGGGAGCATATCAAACTATACTTTGGAAGTATATCAAAATATACAAAAGAAAATGTGATTTAGGATTCATTCAAACCTTAGTATATCAACTACACCTTAGAGACTATAGAAATACCACAAAGGCAATCTCTATTTGGATAAAATTTGGTTTCTGACATTCCATACAATAGGAATGGGGTGTCTAGTCCAATATCGCTATATCATACTACCAATCGGTTTGGTGAATGTATAAAATAAGTACAACCCAACAATTAATATTATAATCTTTGAAAAATTAGTGTTCAAACCATAGATAATCATTCAGTTTGTCAAAAGATAAGTACTAGCATGTATAATCAATTTATACATTGAAATCATGAAAATAACAAATAGGTACACATGTTTCACCCCAAAACATTCGAAAACAGTAAAAGAGGGGACTATGTACTCACTTGAGAGTGCTTAGAAGTCTTTAATAATAACCAAGCAAAGCTAGAGGATCACAGAGTCAAACGACACCTAATATAGGTAACTACATTAATAAACCGGACCTAAATCAGGAGATCGGATAGGATGAGGTTTCGTAAACCAAATGAGTGTTGGAACTCAAATGATATGGTTTAACAAAGCCTAAATACTAAATCGAAACCTAACCTAAGTGCTTACGACCCGTTACGATCCGTTTAGGTAGCTTACGCCACTTTAACGCGTCATTCGCGTAAAACGCGGTTGGACAGCCTAACTAGTCCTATGGCAAGTATTATATGCCTTAACATGTCTAATAATGTTACCTAATCAGTTTAGATGCAAAAATTTAGGTTGCATATGCTTAAAATGAATTTATGCGTAAAAAGGGCATTTTGGTCATTTTCCTAAGGCATATAAACTACCTATCATACAACTAACTAAACGATGTGACCATAAGGTATAACCTCGGAAGATTATTCCCTATATAACTATGGTCACTAAACATGCTTGGTCGGATCCTAATGATCGACCAAACGGGTCGGGTTCGAAAGTCTAAGCGGTTGTTTAGACCGCTTATCTTACGACCCTATATAAGCACTAATCTAAAAGTGACGAGTTAAACATGTTTAACAAAGTTTGAAAAAAAGTTTGATATCAAAACAAATGGTTTTGATACCCAAGAATAGTTTACTTGCAAAATACGCATAAATGCGTATTTTGACCGAAACTATTACTCGTCACTAAGCCTAAATAACGTGGTAATCAGTATGTATAGTCACAAGGGACTATAACCATCGTTATTACGCTCACGTTGCAAAGTTCGAATGAACTTTGTGTTGACCAATTCATGGTCAAAGCAGAAAGTCAAACACTGTTTGACTTTCATGCTTGAAAAACGATAAAAGCACGAAAGAATACTTACAAAGGGTCCAAGCTAGGAAGGTATGATCTATAAATTCTCCGGTATGAAGCAATTGAGCTTCAACTTAGAGAATTATTCAGATCATGTGTTAAGAACAAATGAAATGGATGTGGGTATTTATAGATTTCGGTAAACCGTTAGGATCGTTCATCGATAAACGAGCTTCGTTCTTGGCCCTCCAAGTGGGCAAAAGGTTTTCTAATATCATGGGACCCTTAAAACCATCAAATACCAGCCCAAGGTATTGAGAATTTTACATAAAAGCCCCTGAAATTCGACCAAACAGCTGAAAATGGAGTTTTTGTGCTGAAGCCTGTCGTGCCCGCGAGAGAGGAGGTCCTCTCTTACGCGACCCGCGACCTATACTTTGGCAGAATGGCAATTTTGGTCCCTGTATGACCAAAACTTGATTTTTGGCACTTTTAAGCCCCGTTAACCCCATTTCAAGGCTCCAAAATGAAGTTAAAGTATAGTTAACTTAAAATATGCTCAAAAATATCTCGGATATCGGTTCGTTTGGTCATACGGTTGCGTTGTTTGGTTAATTACGACGAAACACGAACGGACGCGAAAAACGATCCAAATTACGCGACGAATGGAATTTTATCATGCCAATCACTAAAATAAAATATTTTAATGATTACATAAATTTTTGGATGTCCGGATGTATTCAGAACGTAAGTTATGCGCGAAAATGCAAACTTATGCACTTTTTGACGCTTTTAGTCCCTGTTGATCAAATAAGTTTATTTTTGCGCACCAAACACCTCAAAGCCTATTTCTAAGCTATGTAAAGGATATTTAGGGTATGTTTAACTTATGATCATGTTCCGGAATGTTCGTTACAGTACGAATCGGCATACTTTCGTAGTTTGTCAAAATTAGTCCCTGTAAGCGAATAAACTTGATTTCGACACACCAAACCTCCTAAAACTTATTTCTAAGTTATGTAAAGGTTATTTAAGGTATGTTAAGACTATGTAACTGTTACAGAGTGTTTGTTGTGTTAAACTGATTATATTTACGCATCAGATCGCGTATAATCTTCTAGAAAGCGATTTAAAGCTCGAAATCGAACAAGAATTGATATGTGCAAATGATACACATATTTATACAAATCCCAAGTATGAAATACAATATTTCATTGGTTTGGTATTTGTATGATGGTTGTAGTGACACAGGTGTCACACCAAGCATTTCCTGAGGTTCGAAATGTGGAAAGTCGGGTGGACATTACTAAGTTCCTCCGGTAGTTCGAGTCTGTAGGCCACTTTCCAAATCATTTCCAGAATCTTAAAGGGTCCAAAATATCGAGGCGCGAGCTTTCCTTTCTTGCCGAATCTGATCACCCCCTTCCAAGGTGCAACCTTTAGGAGTACGTGATCGCCAACGTCCAATTCAAGGGGCATGCGGCGTTTATCGCCGTAACTTTTCTGTCGGCTCCGAGCTTTCAGCAGATTGTCTAGGATTTGGAGGATTATGTCAGTCGTTTCTTGCAACAGCTCAGAACCGGTAATTTGCGCGTCTCCGATCTCATGCCATACAATAGGCGATCGACATTTCCTTCCATATAATGCCTCAAACGGTGCCATTTGTATGCTAGAATGATAACTGTTATTGTACGAGAATTCAACCAAACGTAGGTGCGCGTCCCAATTACCACCGAAATCTATGACACACGAGCGGAGCATGTCTTCAAGGGTGCGAATCGTTCTCTTAGTCTGACCGTCGGTTTGGGGATGGAAGGCGGTACTTAGGTTAAACGCAGTACCAAGAGCAGATTGAAACGTTTCCCAAAGACGCGAGGTAAACCAACCATCACGGTCAGAGATGATGACATGAGGCGTCCCGTGCCGACAAATGATCTCATCGGTGTAGATTCGGACTAATTTTTCTACCTTAAAGTCTTCTCGTATCGGCAGAAAGTGAGCGGATTTAGTCAAACGGTCAACAACAACCCAGATGCTGTCATGACCTGATGTCGTGCGCGGAAGTTTCGTTATAAAGTCGATAGTTATACTCTCCCATTTCCACATTGGGATCTCGGGTTGTATGAGTAAACCAGAGGGTCTTTGATGTTCGGCCTTGACCTTGGAACAAGTCAGGCACTTCGTGTCACACCCCAACCGATGACGGAAACATCGGGGCATGGCACTAAGCGAAACAGATTGTCAAGAGAAATTCCATAACGACTAAATTACCAAATAGTTAATATTATGTCCCATACCACAACCCATTAAGTAATCTAATTATTACAGACTTAGATATTCTCAAAACAAACATGTTCCGACAACTCAGATTCAAATAAAAATAAATTGTCTTTGTTTCTAGACTCTTGGTCCTACTTGATTCCCCAAAAGCAGGTAAGCAACATCCTATGCATTCAAACACCTGTCACATACGTTAAAATAGATGTCAATACACATATTGTAAAGGTGAGCATACAAGTTTGATATAGTACAATAGAGTTCGAAATCGTTTACGCATAACCAGCATGTACAACGTATAATGTGAAGCATGTAAGTTATCGACAAAGATCCTATCAATACCAATGACTGCGAGTAGCGAGTGCGCATCACATGTTCACCACTGCGAACACGTGAAGTATTTTCCTTAACAACCTATCACACCCCCAAAATACCACAAGCGGAATCACCGCGGGGCGTGTGACGTACCAGGATCTTAGCCACCAATCACATTGAACTCATAATTATGTGTAAATAAAATTTTCTTTCATTAACATAAAGTGTTACAAAAGATTACATATAAAACATTGTATACAGCGGAAGCATAACTCGTTGTAAAGTGTTTCATAAACCATGCGTATGTAAACCAATAAACTTGTATTTCGAATCCATGTGTCACGACCCATGACCACTCCAGCCTTCCAGACAGCAAGTTCCATCGCAATTCATCTAACGACCTGCAAGGCATGTAACAACGAGTCAACAACAAAGTTGAGCGAGTTCACAGTTGGTTGTCCAGTTTAAAGTTGTCTAAAAAACCATAAGTTCATTCAAAAACCAGTAGTTAATTAGTTCCCTGTTTCCCAAACCATAACCAGTGGGGGGGCTACCCCATGTTGTGAACCACTAGACTAGTTATATACATTGGCGTCCTTCCCAGTCTGAGGAAGGAGGTACGTATTCTACCCAACCGAGAATACACAGGTTAAATGTAGGCGTCCTTCCCAATCTGAGGACGGAGGTACGTATTCTTCCCAATCCGAGAATACACAGGTTTAGTGTAGGCGTCCTTTCCAATCTGAGGACGGAGGTACGTATTCTTCCCAATACAAGAATACGCAGGATTAAATGTAGTCTATTAGTGGTGAATATACAGGTTTCATCTTAGCTTCTTAATCCCATTCCCAACCCACCGGGAATCCCATGCCTTAAGAGTGTGAACTCACCTTTGCTTTACTCGGCAGGTAATTTACTTGTTTTTAAGTTGGTCAACCACGTCCTATTATAGTTACCAATATCAGTTAGGTTTTCGTACACACGTATTGGTACACATAACTAACAAATAGCATGCAAGGTATCACGTATTACATATCCAGCATACGGGCCACATATAAATGTTTAACGCTAATCACAGCATGTGAACAGTAACGTGAACATCCAACTATAAACGGTTTGTGCGGTCCAGTCATCATACAGTCCAATAATACGATTGTGCAATTTAATCTAAATGTGTGGTTCCAAACAGTGTTAGGCCCAATACTAGGTGTGCAGCCCACCAGCAAGTGTGCGACCCCGTTGCTGGTGTGCAGGACATTAACCATTAACCCCAAAGGCACAAGTGTGCGGCTAGATTCATTTATGCGATTTCTTAGTAATTTATATTATATAATTTAATTCAAAAGGATGTGCAGCCTACTTAAGTCACTAGCCCACTAAGAGAGTATGCGGCCTAAAGAGATGTTATTCAACAGTGAGTGGTGCGTCCAATTATAAGTGTGCGACATGTAATACGGTGTGCGACCACGAGAGTGTGCACTTTCAGTGTGCGGTTGTGCACTAGTGGTGGGTACCCTCTGCATCAGAGATAGTACCCTCGTGGGTGTGTGATACAGGGTGTGCGGCTCTGTCGTATCACATTGTAAGTTATGCAACACATGTTGTACATCTAACTAGTGTGCAGTATGTATTTTAAATAGCAAATCATTCAGTCTTATTAAGTCAACGGATCTGAGTTATAGATTCAAACGTCACTCCTATCATAACATTATTAGGCAATCATCACTCAATCATTAAATGATTTTCTAAAAACGGATTCATGTTTCTTTTCATTGGGAATCATAAATTTTGAACTTTTTCATAATATCATATGTCAAACACTTAAGATAAGCATATTCTATTCAGGAAACAAGCAACATTCTTATTTCACATTATCAGATTCGTAGCATACAAGGATCAACTAATCAATCATGTATAATCTTCCAAAAATCACACTAGTAGTTATTATTATAAAACAAACCATCGATCAGCTAAACGTTAGTCAATTTCAAATCAGCTTTTGCTCAACATCATGAATCCCATTTTAACCTCTATTCTAAATCAAATTGTTTACACAATACATACACTAATTCATTCCAGCTATCACAGTCATATTCAAAGTCAAGAAGTACAAATAAATACAAAACAATTTTTGATAAACATTCATTGACCGAGGGGTTACGAAACACGAAAAGGGTATACGGCTGACCTGGGGTTTCTCCTCCACTGTTTTCATTTGAACCGAGACCCGAGACAAAACTCCAATCCAACGAGAACCTCCATCACACTGCTGTCATCCGAGAGCCCGTCGTCATCGACGAAACTGCACCCCACCATTATCTTCGTCCCGGAGTTCGGCTGGAACCCTTGTTCATCATCGGGGCTCCCACGATTGAGGCTGCTAATGTCGTTCCCCAACACCACTGTGCCGCCGCCGGACATGGTGGTGGTCGGATGTAATCACAGGAGAGAGAGGTGAATAGAGTGAAGAGTGGGGGTGCGTTTATGTTGATACAGAACCTGTCGGGGATCGAACAGTATCGAGAGATGAGGGGCTTGGTCTGCTGGGTGGGATACTCAAGCCTAACATAACAAGGACACTCAATAGGTTTCTATCATGACTAACCTTACTACCCAAGAGGTTTCAGCCGAAGATCACAAGAACGAGGAAGAGAGTTTTCTTCCTGTTGTCGTCGCCAAGAGAGAGAGGAGAGTAACTAGGGTTTATAATTCTAATGCGTGCTTTTGTAAAATCATGGGAAAACATCACATACAATACGTATATATAAGGGTGCATGTGGGCCGAGGAAGAGGAGACATGAGAGGAGTGTGGCCTCCGGCCCAAAGGAAAGTGTGTGTGGGTTAATCGAGTTTGCAGCCCATATGTATCACCGGCCCAATTTCTAAATCTATACTTGAGCTTGGGTTAACTATGTATGGTTATCATAATAATAAGTGTGCAAGTTCGGGTCGGGTTGTCAGTAAAACAACAAGTTTCTCACTTCGCAGGTTATTATGATTTAGTAAATGAATAATAGTAATAACAATAATAATTATAATAATATTAACAATTACAAATGTTACTAAAATACTCTTTTCTCGGCGGTGACAGTACGTGTTGTCACATTCTCCCCATGTTACAGGAATTTCGTCCTCGAAATTTAGGCTAAGTCATACGAGAGTTTAATAACCTTATTGTTGCACGTTAATACACATAGTTTCATGAAAGTTCACAAGACGAATCATTTAAGCCAAATAGTACATAAAGTCATGTATCACGTAAAGTCATATAATTCACATAACATGAAATTTCACATAGTTTACATTCGTTTCACATAACAGGGGATATCACATAACTATTTACTTAAGTATACTGTGTCGTGAGCGTTTGTAAAATTTCTAAGGTACAAGGTCTACTCGAACTCAATTGTAATGCCTAAGTGAATGTATAAGTTAACGGAGCTTCTGTTCACTCTGTGAAGGCCGGGTGTCACATCATCCCCTAGTTGAAAGAATTTTCGTCCCGAAAATTTAAATAACGTGATTCTAAAAATGGAGCTGGTAGTTTGTTTTCAAAAGACTGGGGATACGTGCGCATCACCTGGTTTCTCCATTCCTGAGTAAACCCTGGGCCACGACGTGAGTTCCAACGAACTCGATCTATAGGTAGGTTACTATGCCTGATGGTTTTGGTCCCACCCTGTCCCTCAACGAAGTGACAAAGTTAAGTTTATTAGCTACCCATCGAAATTATACTAATACCTCTAAAAGTATTTCTCCCCAATCCAGGGATAATAGTACTCTAATCCAGAAATATAAAGCGGTCCCAATCCAGGGATAGTAATGGTTCCCCACACTCGGGAATGTGTACTATTCTAAGAACGTGCGTGTAGCCCCAAGCTAGGGTACCGTATGTATTTCCCAAACCGGGGAAATAGTGTGCTGTCCCAAACCATGGACACTTGTTTTTAGTAAAAAGTTGTTAACTCACTTTAGGGTGCGCGTTGTATCAAAAGTCTTGTGTCGATGACGCGAACTGGTATAGTAGGCAAACAATCACCAAAACACTCTTAATAATGGTTGCACATCCTGAGTAACCAGGACTAGTGTACAGTTGTTTCACATAAGGTTGAGTTCCATCAACTGTAAACGAAGTAGGTGTTGTTTCCAACCGTGGACAAAATCGGTAGCACAAGGCTGCAGCATGTCTTCAGTAGTTTGTTTGGTTCGACCATTCGTTCGTGGGTGTTAAGTAGTGCTGATGCATGATCGTGAGCCGAAGGATTTGTGCATGCCTTGCCACAAATCGGACGTGAAACGTAAGTCATATTTAGAGACGATGGGAATCGGCGCCCTGCGCCTAGCAGCTACTTCCTTCAAGTAGTTGTTTGCAAGATATTGAAAACTTGTCAGTTTCCTTGATTGCCAGAAAGTGTCCAGGCTTAGATAGTCGATCCACGACCACCCAGATGGTGTTGTTTCCCCACCGAGATCTAGGCGAGCCAGTGACGAAATCCATGGAAATTTGTTCCCATTTCCATGTTGGGTTCTCGGGGGGGGGGGGGGGGGGGGGAGGGGGTTGGAGTAGTCCTGATGGCTTCGGGCCACCAGTATAGAGTCTTGTGATCTTGGTACATCTTGTCAAAACTAGGATGCACTGAGTAATCAAACTCATGTGCTTCGTCCATCACACGCTCTTGTAGGTTTCCGTAAGATGGAACCCATCCACGTTCCATGGATTAATGAGTACTGTCTTCCTTGGGTTCAAGTCGCTTCTCCATGCCCCGCATGGACTCAGCTAAAAGGTTCCCTTCTTCCAATGCTTCAACCTAGGTGTTGCGGATTCTGGGTAGGAATACTGGAGTAAATGGTAAGCTGTAACGCATGTACACGCTTAGGTTTGGTTTCCTTATGACTGAGGGTGTCAGCCACCACAGTTGCTCTACCTGGAGGGTGTTTGATTACGTATTCGTAGTCGTTAAGGAGTCCAACCTATGATCATCTCCTTCCGATCGAATATATGCTGGAGACTCTTGTGATCGGTATAAATGGTGCACTTGGTACCGTCCAAGTAGTGTCTCCATATCTTGAGTGCAAACACTACTGCTCCCAACTCCCAGTCAGGGGTAGTGTAGTTCTTTTCGTGAACCTTGAGTTGGCGTGATGCGCATGCGATGACCTTCTCACGTTGCTTCAGCACACAACCAAGTCCTTGGATAGACGCGTCACAATAAACAACGAAATCGTCTGTGCCTTCTGGTAACAAAAGAATGGGTGTACTACATAGTTTCACCTTCAATTGTTGAAACGCGGATTCCTGAGCAATGCTTCGAGTTGGGGTTGCGAGGGTTTGTGCATACCATCAAGAAAAGCGGGCTTCGCAACGTCAGAAGTCATTCGTGGAAACTAAATATAAGGTTGTTTGTGTTGTAGGGCTCCCTGGTAAGGTGTAGGTATCGTTCGGATTCCTACTATTTCTTGAAGTAGTCTTGGATATCGTCGAAAAGAACAAGTGGTATATCCGTCAAGGTAGGCTAAATCCGGATGTCGTGTCTGAGAATCTATAACGGCCGTACCGAGTTCCAAGGACAGTGCTTGTGATATCATTATATATGTGACATTCATTTCCCATCGCTCCTCGAGCAACGTTCGTGGAGAGTAACTCTTCTAGGATGAGGATCATAGGACTCGAGAAGTTTATCGCAACTGGACGTGGAAACATGCAAAAAGGGTAGTCGCAATCGATGCGTAGGTGCTTAAGAATCCGTAGTAGGGGTTTACCTGTCGTCGAGGTTATAGCTAATCGTACACAAGTTGCATAAGGTTATAATGAAGAACGCCGCTTGTCGAATAGAAGTGCCACGCTGGTATATTAAGTATAACAAGGATTAATCAGAGAAGAATGGTTGTTGCACAAGTTTGCAGTGTTAAGGTTTGCTGAAGCTTTCGTCAAAGTTGCCGGGCTCGCCCACATGCGAAGGAGGAATAATTCGCCTTGATCCACGAACTTAGATGAGTTTGTGACTTATCGAGTCGGTAAGCAATCAAGTTCGGAGAGGTTTCCTTGGGTTGAGAATGAATCTGAAATATGCCTGTATAGTCAAGAGGTTTCAAGGAAAGGACGCGAAAACATGTTCAAGAGAGTATGATCGTATCAACAATACATCACCGCCCTCAAGGTTTCAAGGAATGATCACCAATGATCGAGAGTCGAGCCTTCCCAATTCTCTAAACTAGAGGGTGTTCGTTCCAGGGTTTTAGCATGGAGTAGCGAGAACGTAATGTTACTGCGATAAGAGAGTGATGGTTTGGTCTAAGCCAATGGTATAAACTAGACATATCATTAATCAACAATCATGTGTTGGTACAAGAGCTAGTGCAAAGATTCCGCATAATTAAGAAAAACTATCGTGGAATTTAAAATATGACTCTCGTAGTGTAAGGTGGGTCAGGTAAATGTATAGATTATCGTGTTCGTCTGTAGGTTGAGTGATCCGTATCTCCGTTCACGAGTGCCCTGAAGGCTGTCCCGGCATTAAGAAGCATCCATTTGCTAAGTTAGGTATACGAGGGTGTAAATCAAGGTAGAATATAAATTATCCACCCAACAGGGTAATGGGATCATCTTGTGGTCGATGGAAATCGTGGTATGGTTGTTAGCGTTTCACATCGGTCAAATAACGGAACAGAACCCCTTTTTCACTTGTTAAGTCTCACTGGGACTCACATGCACCCCACATTATTATTATGTGTGCACCCACAATAATATTGTGTTTTGCATGCTCATCTCAGCTCCTCCTAACTCATGTCAATTGGTTCCTCAAACTCGAGTAGCAAACAAAAGTATCACGAAACGTGAGTCACGAATGTTTAGGGAAATACCACCCTATTAGTCATATAACACATGCAAGTAATACGTGAATTCATACCGTTGTGCTAAACGTTCAATCACATGCAATATCCTATGTAAGTGTTCACTAGTTACGTAGTACAATGAGTATATGAGAGACGAACCTTGCAATCTGGAGCTGAGTGTCATGGTGGTATTCACATTTCAGAACTGTTCGGTTATAGTCTGGTTTTACAAAAACGTTTCCCCCCTTTTTTTAAAACCAAGTTCACTATAACCAATGGCTCTGATACCAATCTGTCACACCCCCAAAATACCACATGCGGAATCACCATGGGGCGTGTGACGTACCAGGATCTTAGCCACCAATCACATTGAACTCATAATTATGTTTAAATAAAATTTTCTTTCATTAACATAAAGTGTTACAAAAGATTACATATAAATCGTTATATACAGCGGAAGCATAACTCATTGTAAAGTGTTTCATAAACCACGTGTATGTAAACCAATAAACTTGTATTTCAAATCCATGTGTCACGACCCATGACCACTCCAGCCTTCCAGACAGCAAGTTCCATCGCAATTCATCTAACGACCTGCAAGGCATGTAACAACGAGTCAACAACAAATTTGAGAGAGTTCACAGTTGGTTGTCCAGTTTTAAGTTGTCTCAAAAACCATAAGTTCATTAGAAAACCAGTAGTTAATTAGTTCCCTGTTTCCCAAACCATAACCAGTTGGGGGGGGGGGGGGTTACCCCATGTTGTGAACCACTAGACTAGTTATATACATTGGCGTCCTTCCCAGTCCGAGGACGGAGGTACGTATTGTACCCAACCGAGAATACGCAGGTTAAATGTAGGCGTCCTTCCCAATCCGAGGACGGAGGTACGTATTCTTCCCAATCCGAGAATACGTAGGTTTAGTGTAGGCGTCCTTCCCAATCCAAGGACGGAGGTACGTATTCTTCCCAATCCGAGAATACACAGGATTAAATGTAGTCTATTAGTGGTGAATATACAGGTTTCATCTTAGCTTCTTAATCCCATTCCCAACCCACCGGGAATCCCATGCCTTAAGAGTGTGAACTCACCTTTGCTTTGCTCGGCAGGTAATTTACTTGTTTTTAAGTTGGTCAACCACGTCCTATTATAGTTACCAATATCAGTTAGGTTTTCGTATACACGTATTGGTACACATAACTAACAAATAGCATGCAAGGTATCACGTATTACATATCCAGCATACGGGCCACATATAAATGTTTAACGCTAATCACAGCATGTGAACAGTAATGTGAACATCCAACTATAAACGGTTTGTGCGGTCCAATCATCATACAGTCCAATAATACGAGTGTGCAGTTTAATCTAAATGTGCGGTTCAAAACAGTGTTAGGCGCAATACTAGGTGTGCAGCCCACCAGCAAGTGTGCGACCCCGTTGCTGGTGTACGGGACAATAATCATTAACCCCAAAGGCACAAGTGTGCGGCTAGATTCATTTGTGTGATTTATTAGTAATTTATATTATATAGTTTAATTCAAAAGGATGTGCGGCCTAGTTAAGTCACTTGCCCACTAAGAGAGTATGCGGCCCAAAGAGATGTTATTCAACAGTGAGTGGTGCGTCCAATTATAAGTGTGCGACATGTAATACGGTGTGCGACCACGAGAGTGTGCACTTTCAGTGTGCAGTTGTGCATTAGTGGTTGGTACCCTCTGCATCAGAGATAGTACCCTCGTGGGTGTGCGATACCGGGGGTGCGGCTCTATCGTATCACATTGTAAGTTATGCAACACATGTTGTACATCTAACTAGTGTGCGGTATGTATTTTAAATAGCAAATCTTTCAGTCTTATTAAGTCAACGGATCTGAGTTATAGATTCAAACGTCACTCCTATCATAACATTATTAGGCAATCATCACCCAATCATTAAATGATTTTCTAAAAACGGATTCATGTTTCTTTTCATTGGGAATCATAAATTTTGAACTTTTTCATAATATCATATGTGAAACACTTAAGATAAGCAGATTCTATTCAGGAAACAAGCATCATTCTTATTTCACATTATCAAATTCGTAGCATACTAGGATCAACTAATCAATCATGTATAATCTTCCAAAAATCACACTAGTAGTTATTATTATAAAACAAACCATCGATCATCTAAACATTAGTCAATTTCAAATCAGCTTTTGCTCAACATCATGAATCACATTTTAACCTCTAGTCCAAATCAGATTGTTTACACAATACATACACTAATTCATTCCAGCTATCACAGTCATATTCAAAGTCAAGAAGTACAAATAAATACAAAACAATTTTTGATAAACATTCATTGACCGAGGGGTTACGAAACACGAAAAGGATATACGGCTGACCTGGGGTTTCTCCTCCACTGTTTTCATTTGAACCGAGACCCGAGACAAAACTCCAATCCAACGAGAACCTCCATCGCGCTGCTGTCATCCGAGAGCCCGTCGTCATCGACGAAACTGCTCCCCGCCATTATCTTCGTCCCAGAGTTCGGCTGGAACCCTTGTTCATCATCGGGGCTCCCACGATTGAGGCTGCTAATGTCGTTCCCCAACACCACTGCGCCGCCCCCGGACACGGTGGTGGTCGGATGTAATCACAGGAGAGAGAGGTGAATAGAGTGAAGAGTGCGGGTGCATTTATGTTGATACAGAACCTGTCGGGGATCGAACAGTATCGAGAGATGAGGGGCTCGGTCTGCTGGGTGGGATACTCAAGCCTAACATAACAAGGACACTCAATAGGTTTCTATCATGACTAACCTTACTACCCAAGAGGTTTCAGCCGAAGATCACAGGAACAAGGAGGAGAGTTTTCTTCCTGTTGTCGTCACCAAGAGAGAGAGAGAGGAGAGTAACTAGGGTTTATAATTCTAATGCGTGCTTTTGTAAAATCATGGGAAAACATCACATACAATACGTATACATAAGGGTGCATGTCGGCCGAGGAAGTGGAGACATGAGAGGAGTGTGGCCTCCGGCCCAAAGGAAAGTGTGTGTGGGTTAATCGAGTTTGCAGCCCATATGTACCACCGACCCAATTTCTAGATCTATACTTGAGCTTGGGTTAACTATGTATGGTTATCATAATAATAAGTGTGCAAGTTCGAGTTGGGTTGTCAGTAAAACAACAAGTTTCTCACTTCGCAGGTTATTATTATTTAGTAAATGAATAATAGTAATAATAATAATAATATTAACAATTACAAATGTTACTAAAATACTCTTTTCTCGGCGGTGACAGTACGGGTTGTCACACAACCCCTGAGTGAACAGGTGCTGAGTCCAAACTATAGTACTATCGTTGCTAACCCGATCGAATGGCCATTCGATTGGATTGACACCTTGTTTGGTAAGGATGTGTTTGTGTATGATGGTTTGTCTTTTGAATTTTTCGTTGTAGCATTTTGAAAACAGAGAAGTATCTGTACCCTTCAGGCTGGTCGATCAGATGGCGGTTCGATCGGACGGCGATCCGATTGGCGAGGCTTCTCAGTTGAGAACAAGTTCACAGCAGGACGGTCACTCGATCGGATGGCAATCCGATCGGGTGGCAATCCATTAGTTACTGATGATCTTTTGAAAATTGACAATGATTAAGTGTCGAAGTCCCAAACGTCACAAGATCGGATGGTCGTTCGATCGGATGGCAATCCGATCGGACGGTAATCCGTTCGACATTCAGATTCTTAAAAAGTTTGAATAAAAAGTTTAAGTGTGGAACCAAGAGCAACCTGATCGGATGGCCGGTCGATCGGATGGCAATCCTATCGGACGGAAATCCGTCCCAACGATCTGATCGTCTTGACACTTGATTTTGTTGAAGTTTTGCAGTTTTGAATGAGACGTTATGATATCTTGCTTAAACAACAGAGGCCCCATCTCGACCCAAGTGATCCGATCGAACTGGAACCACCCTGGTCCGACCGGTTCACGGTTCGAGACAATTGTTCGTGTTCAAACCCGAAATCAGTTATCTCCCGGATAGAATTCAGATCTTGAACTAACCCATCACTAAGAAAGAGTAGAAGATCAGAACGAGGTCCAATTCTATCGGTTTTGAGTGCATTGAGTGTAAAAGAGTTGAAAGAAAGTTGGAAAACCTTCTTTCAATCCTTTTAACCATGAATAAGTGTAGATTTATGCGAAAATATTGATTATTCATGTGGAAATCCTTCAGATCTAAGTTGTTCTTGGTGGAATGAAGCCAAAATTTGAAGTTCATAAGAACTCCATGATGACATCACCCTAGAACACCTCAAATTTGGTGATTTCACGGTTAAAAGTTAAGATTCAAAGGTGAAAATGATGAAGAAGTGTGTGTAGATCATAAAAGTACAAGATTTAGGTTGGAAACTTACAAGAATCGAGAGAAATTGAGAGAAATGAGAGCTTGAGTGCGGCTGGTCGAACAAGGAGCTGTCACATCACAAATGATGTGACAGACGGGTATTTATAGGGTTTCCCAAAAAGGAAAGTGGTGAAGTGTCGGGTCGATCGGGTGGCAATCCAATCGGGTGGCAGTCCGATCGGGTGGCAACTCGATCGAATGACAATCCAATCGGATGGCAATCTGATCGGATGGCCACTCGATCGGTTGGCCACTCTATCCTGGTGTTCGGCGCGATGAGTTTTGTTTTTTCAATTCACGTGTTGAGCGTTGCGATACGATTCGAGTGAGCGATGCGATAGTATTACCCGTTAGTTACACAAATATCATAACTACTATATCTAACATACAATCACTATAATTAACTTGCGTTTAGCGTTTGCGACTCGATTGCGATATGATAGATTTGCAATTGCGATTTTTTATTAACACCTCAACATAAACATAACATGCACAAGTAACACATAAATAGCACACACACGTAAAACAATATCCAGAACACATAATTCGAGTTGCGATGCGATAGCGATAAGCGATAAATCGATTAAACATGAGATTAATATGCGATTAAACCTCGATTATTAATAGATACTCCACATAATACAAATAAAGCAAATAAATAATAGAATTCGATTACAAGTCAAAGAAGTCAAACCAGTAGTTGAGAAAGGAGTGACACATCGCAATTCGCAATCTTTTCTTCCTTTGACTTCAATCTTGACTTTGACTTTGACTTTCGAACAGCGGGGTGTTACAGCCTCCCCTACTTAAGGGAATTTTGTCCCGAAATTAGGCTTTAGCCGTAACAAACAACTGTGGGTACTTCGCCTTCATGTCGCTTTCGAGTTCCCATGTGAACTCTGTGCCTCGTTTGCCTTCCCATCGGACCTTCACAATGGGGATGCGTGAGCGTCTGAGCACCTTGGTTTCTCGTCCCACGATCTCGACAGGCTTTTCTACGAAGTGTAATGTTTCATCCACTTGTAAGTCCTCAAGAGGGACATGTAATTCCTGGTCGGCCAAGCACTTTCTGAGGTTCGAAACGTGGAAAGTCGGGTGGACGATACTCAGTTCCTCTGGTAGTTCGAGTCTGTAGGCCACTTTTCCAATCCTTTCCAGAATCTTAAAGGGTCCAACATATTGAGGCGCGAGCTTTCCTTTCTTCCAGAATTTGATCACCCCCTTCCAAGGTGCAACCTTTAGGAGTACGTGATCGCCAACGTCAAATTCAAGGGGCTTGCGGCGTCTATCAGCGTAACTTTTCTGTCGGCTCCGAGCTTTCAGTAGGTTATCTCGAATTCAGAGGATTTTTTCTTTCGTTTCTTGCAACAGCTCGGGATCGGTAATTTGCGCGTCTCCGATCTCGTGCCACACAATAGGTGATCGACATTTCCTTCTGTATAAAGCCTCAAACGGTGCCATTTGTATACTATAATGATAACTGTTATTGTACGAGAATTCAACCAAAGGTAAGTGGGCGTCCCAATTACAACCGAAATCTATGACACATAAACGGAGCATGTCTTCAAGAGTACGAATCGTTCTTTCAGTCTGACCGTTGGTTTGGGGATGGAATGCGGTACTTAGATTAAGAGTAGTACCGAGAGCAGATTGAAACGTTTCCCAACAACGAGAGGTAAACCGACCATGGCGGTCAGAGATGATGTCTCGAGGCATCCCATGTCGACTAATGATGTTGTTGGTGTAGATTCGGGCTAATCTTTCAACCTTAAAGTCTTCTCGTATCGGCAGGAAGTGAGCTGACTTGGTCAAACGGTCAACCACAACCCAAATGCTATCATGACCAGATTGAGTACGCGGAAGTTTCATTATAAAGTCCATGGCTATACTCTCCCATTTCCACATCGGGATTTCGAGTTGAACGAGTAAGTTAGAGGGTCTTTGATGCTCGGCCTTGACCTTAGAGCAGGTCAGGCACTTCGAAACATAGATAGTGATATCCTTCTTCATTCCCGGCCACCAGTACTTGTAGCGCATGTCCTGGTACATTTTGTCAGCACCGGGATGAATAGAATATCGAGATTTTCGGGCTTCGTCCATCGGGAGTTGTCGCAAGTTCGTACGCTTGGGAATCCAAATTCAGTCCAAATAATGAAAGATACCATTCGACTTATTCTCGAGTTGGGCGCCATCATTTAGAATCATTTCCTTCTTCAAAGTTCGTTCGGTAAAACAAGCATGCTGCGTGTCATGGATAAGAGCTTCGAGATTAAACTGGGCTTGGGAATTACGAATGCTAAGCAAGTAGCTTCATCGACTGAGAGCATCGGCAACAACGTTTGCTTTTCCTAGATGGTAACGGATCTCACAGTCGTAATCGTTGAGTTGTTCTACCCACCGGCGTTGACGCATATTCAGTTCTTTCTGGTCAAAGATATGTTGTAGGCTCCTATGATCGGTGAAGATCTTAAACTTGGTACTATAAAGGTTGTGTCGCCAAATCTTTAATGCAAAAACAACCACGCCAAGCTCGAGGTCGTGTGTGGTGTAGTTCTTCTCATGGATCTTAAGCTGTTGAGAAGCGTACGCAATAACCTTATCTCATTGCGTGAGAACACAACCAAGACCAAGGTTTGAGGCATCGCAGTAAACTACGAAGTTGTCATTTCCGTCGGGCAGTGAGAGCACGGGAGCATTGCAAAGCATGGCTTTGAGAGTTTGAAAGGCTTCCTCCTATTTGGTTCCCCAAACAAAAGGTTTATCCTTATGCGTAAGGGAGGTGAGCGGCACAGCGATCTTAGAGAAACCTTCGATAAAACGGCGATAATAGCCTACCAGTCCGAGGAAAGAACGAACTTCAGACGGATTCTTGGGTGTAACCCAACTCTTCACAGCTTCGATCTTCGTAGGGTCAACATGGATACCTTGACTATTGACAATGTGACCCAAGAATTGGACCTCCTCTAGCCAAAATTCACACTTGGAGAATTTGGCATAGAGACGATTTCCCTGGAGTAACTCAAGAACCAAACGTAGATGCTGCGAGTGTTCGGCTTTTGATTTGGAATAGATCACGATATCATCGATGAATACGATTACGAAGCGATCAAGGAAGGGTTTGCACACTCGATTCATTAAATCCATGAAGACTGCAGGAGCGTTGGTCAAACCAAAAGGCATGACAACGAACTCGTAATGACCATAGCGGGTTCAAAAGGTAGTTTTGGGAATATCCTCCTCTTGAATGCGTAGCTGGTGATAGCCTGAGCGCAAATCGATCTTAGAAAAACACGTAGCACCTTGTAACTGATCAAACAAATAATCGATTCGAGGCAAGGGATAACGATTCTTGATTGTCAGTTTATTCAACTCCCTATAATTGATGCACATCCTGAACGATCTATCCTTCTTTTTGACGAAAGGACAGGTGCACCCCATGGAGAGGTGCTAGGGCGAATAAAGCCTTTATCAAGAAGTTCCTGGAGCTGACTCGAGAGTTTGCGCATTTCGGAAGGAGCGAGACGATAAAGCACTTTGGCAACAGGGTTTGCTCCAGGAATGAGGTCGATACAAAAGTCGATATCACGAGCGGGCGGTAAACCGGGTAGATCATCGGGGAAAACATTGGGAAATTCACGAACAACGGGGACCTGATCCACCTCCTTAACTTCCTTTTTCTCCGCTACTACAATGTGTGCCAAGAAAGCTTGGTATTCCTTGCGGAGATACTTGCTAGCCTGGACACACGACATGAGTTAGAGTTTCTTTGACGCGACTTCACCGTAAACACATAATTGATCACCATTAGCAAGCGAGAATCGAATCATCTTGTCGAAACAAATAACTTCAGCATGATTTTCGCGAAGAAAATCCATGCCTATTATGACGTCAAAACTACCGAGCTGCATCGGAATAAGGTCGATATAGAAGATGTGATTGTTGAGTTCAAGAGTACAATCATGAAGAACAGAATTGACAACGACGGTTCTTCCGGTGGCAACTTCAACATCGAACATCGAGGGGAGATGAGCGCACTTACGATTGAGGAGCTTTTCAAATTCAAACGATACAAAATAGTTATCTGCTCTAGTATCAAATAAACACGTAGCATATATACCATTCACGAGAAACGTACCATTGACCACATTGTTGTCAACTTGAGCCTGGTGGGCATTAATGTTGAATGCACGTCCGCGGGTTGCTGATTGTTGTTGGTGCTGTTGTTGAGGCTGCTGCAGTTGTGGCTCTTGCTTGACCACTCGGTTCGGGGACATGTTGGCAAAGTGGTTGGGATCACCACACGTGTAGCAAGCTCTAGCATTGACCGCGGGTGCATGAGCCACTTGATGGCCTTGAGGAGCAGCAAGTAGAGCTTGTTGAGCAGGAACTTGACCATGGGTTGGAGCAAGGTTTTGACGTGGACCTGTACGGTAGTTGGCGGTGAAGTGGCCGTACATGTTGCAATGCGCACAGTATCTGCAAGTGATTCCCACTAGGTGGTGATTGGTACAAGTGGGGCAAACCGGGTGAGGACTAGTATACGCACACTTTACCGGCGGTGCGTTGGTAACCGACGCCGCTACTTGGCGGTGTTGAGGTTGCTGGGGTGCTGGAACTGATGGGAGCGGGGCAGCATTGGTTACAGCGCAGTTCTTGTTGCTGGAATTGATGTTGTTCTTTCTCTTGTGTCTCGAGAGCTTGGATGAATGAGGAGCGGTGGCAGTTTCAGCGGTTGAAGCAGTGGTAGCTTGATGCAGATTCTTGGGAGTTTTATCCCAGAAACCAGACTTGACTCGCTTGTCGTTGATCTCAACAGCGAGTAGAAAAGTTTCCTCAATTGGCGTCGTCTTTGCAGCTTGAACGAAATCAGCCACGCAATCCGGAAGAGCACGGATATACTTTTTGATGGTGATTTCGGGCGTAGTCACTTGGCTAGGACAGATTATACTCAACTGCTTGAAGCGCGCAACAAACCAGTGTTGTCACCATTTTTCTGCTTAATGTGCCAGAATTCATCCTCCAACTTTTGGCGCTCATGGGGAGGGCAGAACTCTTGCATCATCACGTCCTTCAAATCGTCCCATGTTAGCCCGTAAGCTGCATCATTTCCGTGTTTGTTTATCTCAACCGTCCACCAGTCTAAAGCGCGGGACTGGAAGACGCCAGTTGCGTTCAGAGTGCGGAGATTGTCAGGACAACCACTCTGGCGCAGGGTGACTTCGATAGAATCAAACCATTGGAACATGGCCATAGGACCATCTTCGCCGATAAACTCTTTCAGGCCGCAGGCTTTGAACTGCTTGAAGCTGAAAGCAGCTTTAGGAGCATTAGTCCTGGATTCTTTAGAAGATTTGCTAGCGTTTTCATTCAACTCGCTAACAATCTGGGGGATAACCTTCGCCATTTGCTTAGCAACGAGGGCGGTGATGCGTTTGTCATCATGATTGCGGTGAGCTGAACGGGAATGGAATGATCCAAATGACGACATTGTCTGCAATAGACAGCGCCATAGGATTCAAAACGCTATTCGATTATTCCTAGCATAGTCTATCGATTCACCATAAAGCTCAGGAACACATCCATCATATAATCATATAAACACATAATCACAGAATCACATAACACGTAGGACACAGAAACACGTAGGCACATAAGGCACAAAAGCACATAAGGTACTCAGAACACAGAAACCTTACTATATTTTACACGTATTCCCTATCCTACACAACACGTATAACGATTAAGTATAGCGATTGCGAGTATCGATTGCGAATAATGACCAGCGATTTGTTTGCGTTTTGAGATAGATGTGCAGTGCGAGTGGTGCGTGTTGATCAAAGCGAGAAGCGAAAAGTGTGTAAATTACGAAGATCGAAGCATGTAATCTCATAAAATCCACATAAAATCGATAAATCACAGAGTTGGCAGTAGCAAATCCAGAATCGAAACACATAAAATTCAAGGATAGATTGTCTCGGCTAGATAGACGTTGAGTATCCAAAGTGATTCGACTATTCGTAAGGACTTTAAGTGCATACTTTGGCCTTCGGGACTATGCCCTCACTTCGATTCGAGCGTTTGGCACGCATCCTTCTAGTTACAGTGTGACCCAAGTCGTTGGAGTCCGTCGAGACTTTGGTGAGAGTTTTGTAAAACCACATTAAAGGGTAGAACGATTCATCAAGGTTTGGGTTTCACCCCTAACTTAGCGACTACGTTCCTGCTTGTGTGATAGAATGACGAGATAGATAAGGGGATATGCGTCGAAGTACGGATTTCACTCCTGATTCAACGTAATTTCTCATGTTTATAGTAAAAATAGCAATTCGAACGAGTAATCTGGTCGAGAGTTAGCGGTTTTCACACCTAATCTTAACCAGATCATCCGTTTGTGTGTGTAATCAGCCTTAGGAAAGGCTGATCTCGCGCGGAACTGTAAAATGCGATGTTCGCGCAAGTGTGTAGTGTACAGCGAGTTCGAGCGAGAAATAGCGAGTAAGCTCGTACTAACCCCTACTGGGCATGCACAAGTCGGTCTGTTGGTACTTAGACTATAGACTAGGTCGTTTCTAAGACATCAACCCGGACTAGGTCGAGTCTTGCCTAATTCCCTATAGTTATGGCTCTGATACCAATCTGTCACACCCCAACCGATGACGGAAACATCGGGGCATGGCACTGAGCGAAACAGATTGTCAAGAGAAATTCCATAACGACTAAATTACCAAATAGTTAATATTGTGTCCCATGCCATAACCCATTAAGTAATCTAATTATTACAGACTTAGATATTCTCAAAACAAACATGTTCCGACAACTCAGATTCAAATAAAAATAAATTGTCTTTATTTCTAGACTCTTGGTCCTACTTGATTCCCCAAAAGCAGGTAAGCAACATCCTATGCATTCAAAAACCTGTCGCATACGTTAAAATAGAGGTCAATACACATAGTGTAAAGGTGAGCATACAAGTTTGATATAGCATAATAGAGTTCGAAATCGTTTACGCATAACCAGCATGTACAACGTATAATGTGAAGCATGTAAGTTATCGACAAAGATCCTATCAATACCAATGACTGCGAGTTGACTGTGAGTAGCAAGTGCGCATCACATGTTCACCACTACGAACACGTGAAGTATTGTCCTTAACAACCCCTGAGTGAACAGGTGCTGAGTCCAAACTATAGTACTATCGTTGCTAAGGCAGGTAGACAGCAATCAATGTGTAAACATAACAAACAGGCATTCATCGAGTCACGTATAAAATGCATTAACGGTCAGTGTATAAATAGTGTTTGCGTCGTGTGATCGATGTGATTTAGAATAAGTAACGTATGTAACACCCAAAAGTGCATAAAGCAAAAAGGGATCGAGTATACTCACAGATTGTGTTTAACAAGTAAACACTCTCTTAGATTGAAGGGAGCACTGAGAGAGATTAGCCTGAATAGTTAAGGATAGCATAAACGATGAGCGAAACATAAAACGATGCAAAAGTAACCATGTATCAGATGGTAACCCGATCGGATAGCCAGTCAATCGGATGTTAATCCGTTCGGATGGTCATCCGATCGGATGGCCATTCGATTGGATTGACACCTTGTTTGGTAAGAATGTGTTTGTGTATGATGGTTTGTGTTTTGAAGTTTTCATTGTAGCATTTTGAAAACAGAGAAGTATCTCTACCCTTCAGGCCGGTCGATCGGACGACGGTTCGATCGGATGGCGATCCGATTGGCGAGGCTTCTCAGTTGAGAACAAGTTCACAGCAGGACGATCACTCTATCGGATGGCAATCCGATCGGGTTGCAATCCATTAGTTACTGATGATCTTTGAAAATTGAAAATGATTAAGTGTCGAAGTCCCAAACGTCACACGATCAGATGGTCGTTCGATCGGATGGCAATCCGATCGGACGGTAATCTGTTTGACGTTTAGATCCTTAAAAAGTTTGAATAAAAAGTTTAAGTGTGGAACCAAGTGGAACCCGATCGGATGGCCGGTCGATCGGACGGCAATCCGATCGGACGGCAATCCGATCGGACGACCTGATCGTCTTGACACTTGATTTTGTTGAAGTTTTGCAGTTTTGAACGAGGCGTTATGATATCCTGCTTAAACAACAGAAGCCCCATCTCGACCCAAGTGATCCGATCGAACAGGAACCGCCCTGGTCCGACCGGTTCACGGTTTGAGACGGTTGTTTGTGTTCAAACCCGAAATCAGTTATCTCCCGGATAGAATTCAGATGTTGAACTAACCCATCACTAAGAAAGAGTAGAATATCAGAACGAGGTCCGATTCTATCGGTTTTGAGTGCATTGAGTGTAAAAGAGTTGAAAGAACGTTGGAAAACCTTCTTTTAATCCTTTTAACCAAGAATAAGTGTAGATTTATGCGAAAACAATGATTATTCATGTGGAAATCCTTCAGATCTAAGTTGTTCTTGGTGGAATGAAGCCAAACTTTGAAGTTCATAAGAACTCCATGATGACATCACCCTAGAACACCTCAAATCCGGCGATATGACGGTTAAAAGATAAGATTCAAAGGTGAAAATGATGAAGAAGCGTGTGTAGATCATAGAAGTACAAGATTTAGGTTGGAAACTTACAAGAATCGAGAGAAATCGAGAGAAATGAGAGCTTGAGTGCGGCTGGTCTAACAAGGAGCTGTCACATCACAAATGATGTGACAGATGGGAATTTATAGGGTTTCCCAAAAAGGAAAGTGGTGAAGTGTCGGGTCGATCGGGTGGCAATCCGATCGGGTGGCAGTCCGATGAGGTGGCAACTCGATCGGATGACAATCCGATCGGATGGCAATCCGATCGAATGGCCACTCGATCGGTTGGCCACTCGATCCTGGTGTTCTGTGCGATGAGTTTTGTTGTTTCGATTCGCGTGTTGAGCGTTGCGATACGATTCGAGTGAGCGATGCGATAGTATTACCCGTTAGTTACACAAATATCATAACTACTATATCTAACATACAATCACTATAATTAACTTGCGTTTAGCATTTGCGATTCGATTGCGATGCGATAGATTTACTATTGCGATTTTTGATTAACACCTCAACGTAAACATAACATGCACAAGTAACACATAAATAGCACACACACGTAAAACAATATCCAGAACACATAATTCGAGTTACAATGCGATAGCGATAAATCGATTAAACATGCGATTAATATGCGATTAAACCTCGATTATTAATAGATACTCCAGATAATACAACTAAAGCAAATAAATAATAGAATTCGATTACAAGTCAAAGAAGTAAAAACTGTAGTTGAGCAAGGAGTGACAGATCACAATTTGCAATATTTTCTTCCTTTGACTTCAATCTTGACTTTGACTTTGAATTTCGAAAAGCGGGGTGTTACACTTCGAAACATAGATAGCGATATCCTTCTTCATGCCCGACCATCAGTATTTGTAGAGCATGTCCTGGTACATCTTGTCAGCACCGGGATGAATAGAATACATGGATTTGTGGGCTTCGTCCATCAGAAGTTGTCGCAAATTCGTACGCTTGGGAATCCAAATTCGGTCCAAATAATGAAAGATACCATTCGATTTATTCTCGAGTTGGGCGCCATCGTTTAGAATCCTTTCCTTCTTCAAAGTACGTTCGGTAAAACAAGCATGCTGATCGTCACGTATAAGGGCTTCGAGATTATGCTAGGCTTGGTTGTTACGAACACTATGCAAATAGCTTCGCCGACTGAGAGCATCAGCAACAATGTTTTCTTTTCCTGGATGGTAACGAATCTCGCAGTCGTAATCATTGAGGAGTTCTATCCACCGGTATTGACGCATATTCAGTTCCTTCTGGTCAAAGATATGTTGTAGGCTCCTATGATAGGTGAAGATCGTACACTTGGTACCATAAAGGTAGTGTCACCAAATCTTTAACGCGAAAACAACTGTGCCAAGCTCGAGATCATGTGTGGTGTAGTTCTTCTCGTGGATCTTGAGCTGTCGAGAGGCTTACGCGATAATCTTATCTCGTTGCTTGAGAACTCAACCAAGACCAAGGTTCGAGGCATCGCAGTAGACTAGGAAATCGTCATTTCCGTTGGGCTGTGAGAGCACGGGAGCATTGCAAAGCATAGCTTTGAGAGTTTGAAAGGCTCCCTCCTATTTAGTTCCCCAAACAAAAGGTTTGTCCTTATGCGTAAGAGAGGTAAGCGGCACAACGATCTTAGAGAAACCTTCGATAAATCGGCGATAATAACCTGCCAGTCTGAGAAAAGAACGGACTTCAGACAGGTTCTTGGGTGTGACCCAACTCTTAACGGCCTTGATCTTCGCGGGATCGACATGAATTCCTTGACTATTGACAATGTGTTCCAGGAATTGAACCTCCACTAGCCAAACTTCACACTTGGAGAACTTGGCATAGAGACGGTTTCCCTAGAGTAACTCAAGAACCAAACGTAGATGCTGCGAGTGTTCGGCTTTTGACTTGGAATAGATCTGGATATCATCGATGAACACGATTACAAAGCGATCAAGGAAGGGTTTGCACACTCGATTCATTAGATCCATGAAAACTGCGGGAGCGTTGGTCGAACCAAAAGGCATAACAACAAACTCATAGTGACCATATCGGGTTCGAAAAGCGGTTTTGGGTAAATCTTCTTCTTGAATACGTAGCTGGTGATAGCCTGAGCGTAGAAATCTTCAAAAAACATGTAGCACCTTGTAACTGGTCAAACAAATCATCAATTCGAGGCAAGGGATATCGATTATAGATTGTCAGCTTATTCAACTCCCTATAGTCGATGCACATCCAGAATGATCCATCCTTCTTTTTGACGAAACGGACAGGTGCGCCCCAAGGAGAGGTGCTAGGGAGAATAAAGCCTTTATCAAGAAGTTTCTGGAGCTGACTCGAGAGTTCGCACATTTTAGAAGGAGCGAGACGATAAGGCGCTTTAGCAATAGGGTTTGCTCCAGGAATGAGGTCGATTCGGAAGTCGATATCACGAGCGGGAGGTAAACCAGGTAAATCATCAGGAAACACGTTGGGGAATTCGCAAACAACGAGAACGTCTTTTACTCCGGGATTACCTTTTATTTCCTTCTCCGCTACTACGATGTTAGCCAAGAAAGCTTTGTATTCCTTGCGGAGATACTTGCTAGCTTGGACACATGACATGAGTTTAAGACCTTTCGAAGGAGTTTCGCCTTACACACAAAGTTGATCACCATTAGCGAGCGAGAAACGGATCATCTTTTCAAAGCAAACAACTTCAGCATGATTTTCGCGAAGAAAATCCATGCCTATTATGATGTCAAAACTACCGAGCTGCATCAGAATAAGGTCAACAGGGAAGACGTGATTGTCGAGTTCAAGCGTACAATCACGTAGAACAAAATTGATGGCGACGGTTCTTCCGGTGGAAACTTCAACATCGAACGTCGAGGGGAGATGGGCACGCTTACGATTAAGGAGCTTTTCGAATTCAAACGATACAAAACAGTTATCGGCTCCAGTATCAAATAAACACGAAGCATATATGCCATTCACAAGGAACGTACCATTAACCATATTGTTGTCTGCTTGAGCCTGGCGAGCGTTAATGTTGAAGGCACGTCCACGGGCTGCTGGCTGCTACTGCTGCTGTTGTTGTTGTTGTTGTTGCGGCTGCTGCTGGGGCTCTTGTTTCACTACCCTGTTGGGGCACATGTTTGCAAAGTGGTTGGGATCACCACATGCAAAGCAAGCTCGAGCGTGAGCTGCGGGTAGAGGAGCTTCTTGATGGCCTTGAGGTGCAGGAAGTAGAGCTTGTTGAGCAGGAGCTTGACCTTGAACTGGAGCTGGGGTTTGATGTGGACTTGTACGACAGTTTGCGGTGAAGTGGTCGTACATATTGCAATGAACACAGAATCTGCATGCGAGACCCACCGGGTGATGATAAGTACAAGTAGGGCAAAGCGGGTGTGGCCCAGTGTATGCACGCTTGGCAGGCGGTGCATTGACCACAGGTGCCGCTACTTGGCGGTGTTGAGATTGCGGTGGGGCAGGTACGGTTTGGAGCGGGACATCAGTAACTGCACAGTTATTGTTGCTGGAATTGCTGTTGTTCTTCCTCTTTCGGCGTGAGAGCTTCGAAGATTGTGGTGCGGAGGTGGTTTCAGCGGTTGGAACAGCGGTAGCTTGATGCAGATTCTTGGAGGCTTTTTCCCAGTAACCAGACTTGACTCGCTTGTCGTTGATCTCAGCAGCGAGTAAGTAGGTTTCCTCAATTGTTGTCGTGTTTGCAGCTTGAACGAAATTAGCCACGCAATCCGGAAGAGCACAGATATACTTCTTGATGGTGATTTCGGGCATAGTAACTTGGTCTGGACAGATAATACTCAACTGCTTGAAGCGAGCAGTTAAACCAGTGTTGTCACCATCTTTCTGCTTAATATGCCAGAACTCATCCTCCAGCTTCTGGCGCTCGTGGGGAGGGCAAAACTCTTGCATCATAACGTCCTTCAACTCATCCCACGTCAGCCCGTAAGCTGCATCATTTACGTGCTTGTTTCTCTCGGCCGTCCACCAATCTAGAGCTCGGGATTGGAAGACGCCAGTGGCATTAAGAGTACGGAGATTATCAGGATAGCCACTCTAGCGCAGGGTGACCTCGATCGAATCAAACCATTGGAACATGGCCGTAGGCCCATCTTCGCCGGTAAATTCTTTCGCCACATGCTTTGAACTGCTTGAAACTAAAAGCAGACTTTGGCGAATCAGTCCTGAACTCTTCAGAAGACTTGCTGGCATTTTCATTTAGTTCGCTAACAATCTGGGGGATAACTTTCGCCATCTGCTTAGCGACGAGAGCAGCAATGCGTTTGCCTTCATGGTTTCGGTTAGCAGAGCGCGAGTGAATCGATCCAAATGACGACATTATCTGCAACAGACATCGCCATAGGATTCAGACGCTATATAATCGAATCTCACCAAACTCACGCCTAATACTACTAAAGCGCAGGAACACATCAATCATACAAACACGTAACCACATAAGCACGGATTCACAGAAACATTGAAGCACATAAAAACACATATACACATAAGACAGTCAGAACACAGAAACCATACTATATTTTGCACGTATTCATCTACCATGGTCACACATAATCACCTATCATTCAAAGTCCACGAGTTTGAGAATAGCGAGTACAAATAGCGGGATAGCAAGTAACATAGCATGCGATGGTAGCAACGATTTGTTACCGTTTTGAGGTAGAATTGCAGTGCGAATCATGTGTATCGGTCAAAGCGAGAGCGAAAAGAGAATAAGTCACCAAAAATCAAAACACATAACAGATAATAACACGTAAAATTCATAAAAAAGTGACAAATATCAGAGTCAGCAGTTGCGGGCTCAGAATCAAAAACACATAAAATCAGCGATTGCGAGTTTGAAATTGAGGATGGATTGTCTAAGGCTTTGATAGACGTCGACTACCCAAAGTGATTCGACTATTCACAAGGACTTTTGGTACACACTTTGGCTTTCTGGACTGTGCTCTCACCTCGATTTGGGCGAACGGCACACATCCTTCCAGTTACAGTGTGACTTCAAGTCGTTGGAGTCCGTCGAGACCTTGGTGAGAGTTTTGTAAAACCAAAATAGAGCACGAAACAAGTCGTCAAGGTTCGGGTTTCACCCTTGACTCAACAACTTCGTTCCTGTTTTGATAAAGTAGAGAGGGAAATTTGCGTCGAAGTGCGGATTTCACTCCTGATTCAACGTAAATTCTCCTGTTTATGGATAAAATGCGGGTCGAACAAGCGATTCGGTTGAGAGTTTGCGGTTTTCACACCTAATCTCAACCTAATTACTCGTTCATTTTCGAAAAATAGTACAGTGATAGTGTAGTGTTCAGCGAGTGCGAGCAAGAATAGCATGTATGCTCGTACAAAATCCCTACAGGGCATGCACGAGTGGGTCTGTTGGTACTTAGACTATAGACAAGGTCGTCTCTAAGACATCGACCCGGACTAGGTCGAGTCTTGCCTAATTCCCTATAGTTATGGCTCTGATACCAATCTGTCACACCCCAACCGATGGCGGAAACATCAGGGCGCGGCACTGAGCGAAATAGATTGTCAAGAGAAATTCCATAACAACTAAATTACCAGATAGTTAACATTACGTCCCATACTGTAACCCATCAAGTAACCAATTATTACAGACATAGATATCTCAAAACAAATCATGTTCCGACCACTCAGATTTAAACAAAAATAAATTGTCTTTGTTGTTTTCTAGACTCTCCTAAGCTCAATTCCATCAAATAGCAAGCAAGTATCCTAAGCCCCTGTCACATACGTTAAAATAGAGGTCAATACACATAGTGTAAAGGTGAGCATACAAGTTTAATAGTAATAGTAGAGTTCAAAATCCTTTACGCATAACCAACATGTAACAAGTATAGTGCGAAGCTAGTAGGTTATCGACAATGAAATATGCACAGACTAGACTGCGAGTTGTAGAATTCGCAACACATATCACCACCGTGACATGTGAGAGGTAACCTTAACAACCCCTATCCATGACAGGTGCTGAGTCCAAACAAATAGTACTATCGTTGCTAAGGCGTCAGGCAACAATCACTGTGTTAACATAACATACAAGCATTCATCGAGTAACAAGTAACATGCAATAACGGTCAGCGTATAAAGAGTGTTTGCGCTGTGTGATTGATTGTGATTTAGCATAAGCAACGTATGTAACACCGAAAAGTGCATAAAGCAAAAAGGGATCGAGTATACTCACAGCGATGGAAATGGATTGAAGGGAGCGCTAGAGTGGTTAGCCTGAACAGTTAATGATAGCATAAGTGAAGAGCGGTGCGTAAAACGGTGAAAAGTGATAAGTGTCGGATGGTGATCCGATCGGATGGTAATCCTATCGGATGGCCAGTCGATCGGATGTCAATCCATTTAGATGGTCATCCGATCGGATGACCATTCGATTGGATTGACATTTGTTTGGTAAGGATGTGTTTGTGTATGATGGCTTTGAAGTTTTCGTTGTAGCAATTTGAAAACAGAGAAGTATCTCTACCTTTCAGGTCGTCGATCGACCGGTCGTTCGATTAGATAGAGATCTGATTGGTAGGACACTTAGTGAGAACAAGTTCACAGCAGGATTGTCACTTGATCGGATAGCAATCCGATCAGGTGGCAATCTGTTAGTTACTGATGATCTTTGAAAGTTGAAAATGATTAAGTGTCGAGGTTCCAAAAGTCACATGATCGGATGGTCATTCGATCGGATGGCTATCCGGTCGGACGACAATCCGTTCGACGTTCAGATCCTTGAAAAGTTTGAAGAAAGGTCTAAGTCTTGAGGCCCGGTGCACTCCGATCGGATGGCTGTTCGATCGGATGGCAATCCGATCGGACGACAATTCGTCCCAGCGACCTGAACGTCTTGGCACTTGATTATATTGAAAGTCTTTGGCGGTTTGATCGAGACGGTATGACCACGTGCTAAACAACAGAAACCCCATCTTGACCTAAGTGATCCGATCGAACAGGAACCAACCTGGTCCGATCAGTTAACTGTTCGAGACGGTTATTCATGTTTAACCCGAAGTCGGTTGTCTCTTTGATAGAAATCAGATCTTGAACCAACACTTCACTAAGAATGAGTAGAAGATCAGAACAAGTTCCAATTCTATCGGTTTTAAGTGTATTGAGTGTAAAAGAGTTGAAAGAAGTTGGAAAAACCATCTTTTAATCTTTTCCCCTTTGAAAGTGTTTAGATCTATGCAAAATCATTGTTTATTCTTGTGAAAATCTTTCAGATCAAAGTTGTTCTTGGTGGAATGAAGCCAAATCTTGAAGTTCATAAGAGCCCCATGATGACATCATCCTAGAACACCTCAAATCCATTGATTTCACGGTTAAAAGTTACGATTCAAAGGTGAAAAAGATGAAGAAGTGCGTGTAGATCATAGAAGTACAAGATTTGAGTTGAAAACTTACAAGAATCGTGAGAAATCGAGAGAAAAGAGGGCTTGAGTGTGGCTGGTCAAGTGGAGGAGCTGTCACATCACAAATGATGTGACAGGAGGGTATTTATAGGGTTTCCCAAAGTGGAAAGTGCATAAGTGTCGGATTAGTCACTGATCGGATGGCCACTCGATCCAGGTGTCTGGCGCGTTGAGTTTTGTCGTTTAAGCGTTGCGATGCGATTCGAGTGGGCGATGCGATAGTATTAACCATTAGTTACAAAAATAACCTAACTACTATATCTAACATACAATCACTATAAATAACCTGCGTTTAGCGTTTTCGATTTAGATTGCGATGCGATAGAATTGCGATTGTGATTGGGATTAAGCACCTCAACATGAACGTAGCATGCACGAGTAACACATAATAGCACACACACGTAAAACAATATCCAGAACAGATAATTCGAGTTGCGAATGCGATAGCGATAAGTCGATTAGCAATTAAACATGTGATTAAATAGCGATTAAACCTTGATTATTAATAGATACTCCACATAATACAACTAAAGCAATTAAATAATAGAATTTGATTACAAGTCATTAACGTACAATCAATAGTTAAGCAAGGAGTGACAGATCGCAATTAGCAATCTTTTCTTCCTTTGACTTTGACTTCCCAAAAGCGGGTTGTTACAGTGGGCCTCCCCTTCTTACGATGACTTACCACTCAAGAAAACAATGACACTCTTACGAGAAAATTTGGACGTCTTGGAAGAACGGTGTGAAGTAGCCGCCACAAACGAACCAAAATATAAGAGGATCATGGAAAAATATTATAACAGGCGAGTGGCTCAGAAATCGTTCAAAATAGACGATTATGTTATGCGAGACAATGAGGCTAGTTAGGCAGAGCCAACAGGAAAACTTGGGCCCACCTGGGAAGGTCCTTACATAGTCTCGGCAGATTTGGGCAAAGGCGCTTACCACTTGGCACACCTGGATGGCACTTTCATTTCACGTTCACGGTGTGACACCCGACTATTTTGAGCTGTACCGTACAAGTGTAACACGTGTCATGAATAAATAAAAGACTATATTATATTGATATTGGTGTTTATATGTGGTATTTGATGTGTTGGTAAATCCAAACATGGTTAAAAATTATGTTGGCAATAATAAGATAAACACTTATCGCGTAACGAACAAAATGAGAAACGAACGTCGGTGACCGCCCGATTAATGTTAAAATCCTAAAAATATTCCGTAATGATTAAAATGGTATTTTAATCATGTTCGGGAGGAAAAATAAATTAAAACGCTAATAAACTCTATTTTTCAAGTTTAAGCGCGTACCGCGCGATACTGCGCATATCTGACAAAATACTGTCAACGCAGCCAGTCAAGGCAACTGATAATTATTTCAGTAATAATATTGCGAGTTTATTTCTATAGAGTGATAAAAAAAAATTTAAAACGCCTTAAAACGGGGTTAAAACGCTAGTTAAAATACCCGGTGATCAGTAAAATACCAGTTTAAAGCCTAATGTGTGTGTGTGTGTATATATATATATATATGAGTAATCGTATTTATATGAGAGAGAGAGAGAGAGGGCATGCGGCGGCTCATAGGGCCACCTCTCTCATGCTCCTGCCATGTGTTAGTTATTGGGACATGTAATAATGATTATGGAGATTTAAACATTATCAAACTTGTTCCCTACACAATCAAAACAAATCTTCATCTCCTTCCACCTCTAGTCTCGGCCGAACACCTTCCCCACACTACCATTTTCAAAAATTTTAAGCTTTCTTGTAAGAACCAAGCACATTTCAAGAAGTTTCCAAGTTATTTTGAAGATCCAAGAAGGTTTCCAAGGTGAATACAAGAAGAAACAAGCTCCAAACATAAAAAATCTTGTCAAAAATCCATTGAATCTTGAAGGTATAAAACTTACTTTTTAAAAAGATACTCTTGATTCTTGGCGATGTTCATGATGTTGGAAGGTTTCTCTTTATTCTTGGGATATTTCACAAAAATTGAAACTAAAATAAATGGGTTTTTATACAAAATTTAAAATGGAACTTGTGTGTATGTTGATATGGCCGAAAATACTAGTGTGTATCGATTAGAGATTGATTTTTGATGTCACTTGATTTTGATGATGTGTTATATGAGAAATTTGATGCATGCATGATTAAAGGCTGATGTTATAAAGTTCTATGAATAAAGAATGTTATGAAAAGTGAAATTTTGGATTTTTGTATGCACATGTGTGTGTATGTCGTGTATGTATATGTGTGTGTACATGCATGTGGGAAATTCTTGGTCATATGTTAATAAATGGAGTGAATCTTGCATTTATGTTAACATGATGATGATGTGATGAAGATGTTTTGGAATATTTGAACATGAATTTAAGATGGGTATAGATGCATTTAGTTCATGTGAAATGATGATGATATGATGACATGCATTAGAAGCTTGTACATGGGCATGCATGAGGATTTTGTGATCAAGAAATGATGAAAATATTATGATATGACAAATGTTGTTTGAATCTGATTATGAACACTAAAATTGTTATTATTTGAAGTGTTATAATGATAGGAAACTTTGTCATAGGTTAGATAGCTTTGCATGTGATACATGAAGCTTTGAAAAGTGGTAAAACAGATGAAACTTGTACGATGTAGTTTGCATGAAATCTGAGTTGTCATGAGTATGAGTACCATTTTACTCAGTAAATAACATGCATTATGTTAAAATATCAAGTCATTACGATTTGGGATGGTTATATGAACGTTTGATGCAAAATTATGCGGTAAAACGGTTAAAAATCAGCTTTTCGGAGGATTTTTATAAAACTGCTTTAGATCAGTAAGTAAACTGATATTTTTTATATAAATATAATTATTTTATCTTATATTAAGTATCCTTGGTGTTTGGTTAGTCATATGTGACTTTCGACGCCCGAAAACGTTACCGAATCAATAAAATACGTGTTTTTCAATGTACACTAGAATGGGTTGTTCATGGGTAAATCTTATGTGTTACAATGTGTTATGTGATTTAGAATATGTGTATGATGATATGTTAAGTGTTGACATGATAGCAGGGATTTAGACTATGCATGTGCACTTGTGTGTTTAAAGCGATAATATCGGTAAAGTCGCGTTAAATATGTAACTTATTTGTCGAGCATGAAAATAATTCATAGGTTAACTTAATAAGTTATTTCATGTATAAATGCTTTAAAAATGATAAAGTATATAAGTTGACGAGATTTCACGTGTTACGATATTAAATATATGTTCACGTTTATGTATATATATTACAACGCGCAAATCGTAGATATATTGCTTATAAACGGTTGTGATAACGGATATAACATAATAAGGGTGACCAATAAAATCTTTCAAGTCGCAAAGTTCTTAACATAATAAACGCGCAGTCTGTCTCGAACTTTTGGGAAGACGATTTGTTCGTCACGCCAATCGTCGTCCCCCCTCCTTGCCGCCTTGCGCGGCTGTTTGTGGCCCCCACATATCATGTGGGTAGTTGCCACATACATGGCCTTCTTGCCACTGGAGGTGCCCTCATCATTTGGAGTGATGCGCTTAGTTTGCTTTGGCGCATTCGGCAACAAGTGTTGCAGCTTTCCCTCCTTTTGGGCTCGTTCAATCTCTAAGCGGAGACTGATGTAAATGTTTGTGGAGTGGCCCGAGTCTTTATGATATTCACAATATAGGGCCGCATCTTGCCCTTTTTTATACTTCATTGGTTGGGCCGGTTGCAGGTATTGTTCTTCTGCAAGAAGAACGTCCCTTGGCAACTTTGTGAGCTCGGTCCAATTGCGCTCCCGAGGCTCTTTCTTGGATGCCCGTTGATCTCTCTGGGCATTTATTGTTGCCCTAGCGTCGGGCTGAGACCTGAGCGGGGCATATGGTTTAGAATCGTGGTCACGGTTCCACGCATCCCTGTTGCGCTTTTTGTTGTTGCGCCTGGGCTCTTGGCGGGAGGATTATCCTTCCGTCTTGGGATGGGCTTTACGGGTGCTGGGATAACTTGAGCATTTCCACACATTGACTTGTGGATGATGAAGCCGCCACGCCAGCCGATAACACGGTTGTTATCTCAGATAGACTGTCTGACACTTGGGACGGGCTTTACGGGTGCTGGGATAACTCGAGCATTTCCACACATTGACTTATGGATGATGAAGCCGCCACGCCAGCCGATAACACGATTGTTATCTCAGATAGACTGTCTGATACTGTTCCTGTGCAATTACAAAATTCGATAAACATATACTTCATTTATGTCATTAAAATATTTAATGAACTAACCTAGTTGAGCACACATAGCTTGTCGTATTGCTTCATATTGTGACAACACTGGCGTTGTTCTCATCCTTTTCAACTTCGGTGACATAGGGGACTTCCCACTTGCACCAATAGACATTCTGGTTGCAGGAGCCGAACCGACAAACGCTGGGGGGAGGATCGAAGATGACATTGCGCCACCCGTAGACATTTCATGTGGTCCCGCTCCATGAACAGATTTCTTGTCCACCTTTTGCGTCCTCGGAACTTTCCTCCCTGTAGTTCCTACTAGTATGGTGCTCGCCCATTTTTTCCGCTACCTTTGCGTCATTTAAAGAGGTGGGGATGGAAGAATTTGATTGTTGTCATTGATCGGTGGAAGGATAGAAATTATCAACGTGTAGACTAAACACATCCACTTCCTTAGCAGGTTAAGGGGCGTTCGTCAGGGCTCAATAGGGAAGCCCTCTGAGAATTCACAAAGTCGAACAACGATCAGTCACATATAACCACTTCATATATGAATATATAATTTTAAACATGAATGAATACTACCGGGTGAAAGATACTTACCACCATCTACGCTTTTAAATCCTGGATACACACATTTTTCTATCCATACTTGACTCATCCCAATTAACACTAAGGCACCCTCCGAGATACTTATGCATTCCTGATGAAACAGTGGTTAACCAGGGAGGTTAATTCACTGGTCTCGTTATGAAGGGTTAATCCCTTCTTTCCGAGGATCAGCGTCCGGATCATTCGCTGACATGTGTCCTGCACAAGGAAACACACCGTGACTCGTAACAAGGAGGATGGGGTGGGGGTACTCCTTGTTACCACTCTCCGGCGTGAGAATCCGTATTCGCTTGAGAGCAAAGTGTGTGATAGTAGTAAGTGTGAGAGAGCAGATAAGCGATACCTCAAACCTGGTCCGGGATGGGTATATATAGCCGAAGAGTGCAGGAGGGTAATTGAGTGGCTAGACTAACAACGCATAGCCCCTTGCAGGTGTGTCAGGTGCGTAGGTCACGGAGGTGATGCCACGTCCTGCTGTGGCTATCAGTCTGTTCGCCAGCGTTGCATACATGTGGGCTGGATAGGTGACTGCTGTCAGTGCCACTTGCTGTTTTGGACACTTGAGCCAAAGTGTCAGTCCCACTTGCGTCGTCAATAGGATGCGGTGCTGGCTGCATCCCTATCGTGCGGTAACCGCGGTCATGTCCACGTCCCTTGTCTTGACGGAAGTATCTATAGGATGCGGTGCTGGGCCGCATCACTATGTGTGGTAACTGTGGTCATTACCGCATCCCTTATTGTGATGAAAACAGTCATTTTCATACACCAGGTAAGTCTACTCATCACTAGACTGATTGGAATAGTTATCCGCGTTCGCGCGTGCCCACACAGACGCAGAGAAGTGCTTGTTGATGGGAGTATTTGATAATGGTGATGGTCACTCGCATCCGCTTTGGCATGAGATCTGGGACCATACCCCTTCAATTCTAATGGTTGTGCACATAATTTTTTGAATAGAGTATTCTCCTTATACGCATCCGATGGGGGGGTATCTTTAACTTTCTCTTTCGCCGCACCTTCTCGCCATGTCATAGTACCTGGGACGACGCTGGCGTCCACAAAAAAAACTTTCTTTACTAATCTTTATCTTTTGAACTGGTGGGAACTGATCGGAGACAGGATACAATGGTGTCTCACCGATCGAAGGTGAAAAAGGTGCTTTCCAAACCAAACAGTAAAATGCCCTAAACACCATAATCTCTGGTACATGCCCTTAGCTTAATGATGCATACTCAAAGTGACAGACTTTGGCAAGACCAAGAAGATGTAGCTACGATATGTGGATGGCATATTCATCCAAAATTCCTCTGTAGAACTTTGTCATCGGAATCTGGAAGTTGTAGAATTTGAAGAAATCCCCAACCCAAGTAATATTGCCTTTTTAGATGGAAAAGCGACATCTTTTTCAGATGGAAAAAGTCGGATGCCATTCTGATTTGATCCCGTATTCCTTCAATAGGTTGTCAAAGGATGCCTTGCCCCATTTGCATGTTAGGCTATCGGTTGGAGCGTCGGATTTTGAGGTATCGAAAATCTCAGGGCTATAACGATATTAAGAGGAGAAGAGGAACAGTTGTTAGGGTTCTACTTGGGGCGAAAAAAGTTACACATATGATTATTCCCTTTTTATATTTTGTTTTGGTATTTTTGAATTGGGAGCCAATGGAAACGTACAGTGTGGTGATTCAAGGATAACCTACCTGTCATTGTCATCATGATATTGGTATACACCTTCGTACTATCCCTTTTGTAAATCTTTTTTGTACTTTTTGGCGTTTTCTCTTTAGTCCGACCCATGCATTTCCTCATAGCCTTGGACTGGGAGGACGTGACGAGGTATGACCTGGTTTAGTCAACTAATCCGGTCAAACCCTTTATAATAATAACAATACAATGTTATTCTCTAGAAGGTTCCATTTCGTACAACAAGCATTAATGAACCGAATCTCCATGAAACTTGGAAGATCTACCTGATCTCCTATTTTTTTGGGTATAATCCCAATGTAACTACAACTCCTAAATAAGGGGAAATCCTAAGTCACCAAACCCTATAAACACAGAGGTCGAATCAAAAGGCATCTACTCTCTGAATTCTCTCCCTATACTATTTACTTACATAAATACTCATACTTATTTTCACGACATAGGGTGGTTACAGGAATAACCTCATTCTTGTAACGAGTCATAACGATGTTTTGTTCTGTAAGGCGTTCTGGTTGTTGACGTCGGAGATATTACCTGAAGATCCATTCTCAAGCTACACATTTCTTCAAATATAAATCTCATTTATGTATGGTCCATGATGTAATGATTACAAATGTACAGACCATGAGTAAGGCTTCTGGGTATGGGGACCGTCCCTGGATGGTTCTGGAACAGCACCGGTGAGAACACCATCCTGCCCCTCCCCGGCTTTGTCCTCGGCGTCGAGTTTGAGACGATGGTGACGATCCACAAAAAGACAAAAACCATCACTCTCCCTCTCTCACACACCTATACATACAATATATACATATACATTTTAGGTCCATCCCCCCATTTCCATACATCCATCCTCTTTGCCCCATCCTCACACCCATCCTACGTGGATCCTACGTGGCGGATCATCCTCCAAGGGAAGACCATCACCATACCGCATAGCCTAATGACAACTAGTGGATCGCAAAGTATCTGAACTTGTCGGGTAAACCAGAAGCTCGAAATATTCGAGACAAATGTTTGGGTATATGATTAATTAAATTTTTATGTTTGCAGGTATGGAATGTATATAATATTAGGTGATATCCAATTTGATTGCTCAGAACATACGTACTCATTGCAATAAAAAAAGCAATTTATGACATGTAATAACTTAATCATAACCATAAATATGGTCAGGATATACTAGGAAGTTTATTTTGGCTAGGAAGGCTAGAAAGTAATCTTGACCATCAATTGATTAATCAAGGGCCTGGATTAAATGGGTATAATTGATAGAAAAGAAGAAGACGCTTGAGTTTGTGTAGGGGTATTCTAGTCAATCAAAATCAATAGTTTCTCTCTCCTCCAATTTCCCCCCGTTTTTTAAACGTTAATAACTCTTTCATACGACATTATTTTTTTATAAAAATTGCACCAAAAAAGAGTGTTTTTTATCTTTAAAATGAGTATACTATTGCTATATTTAAAAAAAATTCGAAAACCCATATGCGTAAAACGCAATGGATAAAAAGGATAAAAATTCTTTTTTTTCTAAAACGAAAATGACAAAAAAAAAAAAAAACATAAAGAAATGACTTGTTTCTAAAACGCAATAGACAAAAAACACAAAAGAAATGTGTTATTTCTAAAACGCAATAGCTGAAAAACACAAAGAAATGTCTTTTTTTTTGTAAAACGCAATGACCTAAAACACAAAGAAATTTCTTATTTCTAAAACGCAATGGCCTGAAAACACAAAAAAATGTCTTTTTTTTTTTCTAAAACGCAATTGACTAGAAACACAAATAAATGTATTTTTCCTAAAACGCAATGGATTAAAAAAAAGCCTTTTGTTTAAATGTAATGGACTTAAAAATGTGTTTTTTTTTTTCTAAAACGTAATGTAATAACAACACAAAAGAAATGTTTATTCTAAAACGCAATTGACTAGAAATACAAATAAATATGTCTTTCTAAAATACAATGTACTAAAAAAAGTGTTTATTATAAAACGCAATGGATTAAAAAAAAGCCGTTTGTTTAAATGTAATGGACTTAAAAAATGTGTTTTTTTTTTCTAAAACGTAATGTAATAACAACACAAAAGAAATGTTTATTCTAAAACGCAATTGACTAGAAATACAAATAAATATGTCTTTCTAAAATACAATGTACTAAAAAAAAGTGTTTATTATAAAACGCAATTGACTAAAAACACATAAAAATGTGTTTTACGTAAAACGCAATGGAATAAAAACACAATAAAATGTGTTGTTTCTAAAACGCAATGGACTGAAAACATAATAAAATGTGTTGTTTTTAAAATGCAATGGACTGAAAATACAAAAAAAAAGTGTTTTTTCATTCCCTTGTAAAATGCAATGACTCAATTCAAAAACCCAGATCATATATATGCAATTCAAAATTTTCTTACATAGATCAAAGCCGATTTTTTCAACGATTGACGAAATTTGAATGCTAGAAACACTTATCAGTGATCGAATCGGACGAATCGAGTGATTCGCATCAAAATCATGGGAAAAAATGAGATATTGTATGAAATTAAACTAGGTTTCTTCAAAAAAAATTGAAGAACACGTTGATTGAGTGTTTGAATCATTGATTGGTGACGAAAATCGCAGTATAATGTAGTGACTATTGAGATAGAAAGTGAGGAAAAGGTTGAAGATGGTGGGTTTTGAAAATGGTGGGTTTTGAAGTTACAAGAAGAGAAGAAGGGAGAAGATTGGATAAAATTGACTAAAATACCATTCCCTTTATTTTTAAAATTTGCCACATGACATAATCCTATTACTTTCTATCCTTCCTAGCTAAACTAAAAAAATTATTTGATCAATGATTAATGAAGTAATTAACTAATTCACTAATTTATAGCATTTATGTTTTGAGTTTTTTAGGTAATAAAGTTATATAAAAACTAAAATAATATTTGAAAATCTCAACTGTGACTTTTTATAAATAACGTTATGGGTATATTCAATACTTGATAAATAATCACATAACAAATACTCAACATGTATTGAATATGATATAAGAGGTTTAATCAAATAAAAAGTTTATTTTGCGTAAATAGGATAAAAGAAATCTTACTCATTCATTTTTCAAATCAAATTTTAAGATAAAAATATAGGAAAAAAATGGGGAGTGTAAGGGTATATTAGGAAATCGTATTTATTGACTTTTTCTCTCCACATGCAAATTACATACATATTTCACCCTATTTTTTAAACGTTCATAACTTTTTTATATGACATTATTTTTTCATAGAAAATTCACAATAAAACCGAGTTTCTTTTTATCTTTAATTTGAGTACCAAATTGTTATATAAAATATGACAACTAAAAACCCCCACAAAAAGGTGTTTTATTTTCATGTTGTATAACATTTTTTTTATGCTGGATTTTTGTAGTACATTTTTGTGCTGAATTTTTTTGTCTTAATTTTTTTCTGATTTTTTTGTGTTTGATTTTTTGTGCTGGATTTTTTTGCTAGCTTTTTTTACTAGATTTAAAAAAAAAGAGGTGTCACATATCATTTTCACACTTCTATTTATAAAGAACAAAATGTTTTTGTACCAAAATATCCTTCCTTACTTCTTATAAGAAGTGTCACATGTTATTATCATAATCATTTTTATGCTAATTATGGAAAATCTATTTAGTGAATTTTTCCCAGGATATAATACACGTTTTTATAATCAAATATGATTATATGAAACTAGTATTATCACACATGTTCGAAACCCCTTGTATTGCCATCTCTAATGATACCAACTCGTATACAATATATAAAACACATATGATATATACAATGACACGTATTGATCTATATCATGAAGGGTTTCATCATCATTCTTCTATTTTTTTTATTTGACCTCAATTCTATATATCAAACAAACATGCTTATTGGTTACTGAGTCTCCTTCACATGATATATAAATTCAAAATTGTAATACAATACAAGTTGATTAATAAAAGGGGTGAGGTATGTCAATTCCAAACTCTTATTCCTTCCCATCACAACAATAAACACTAGTTTACTTCTAACATAGAAATACCTTTCAACCCTCTTTACAACACCCCATAACTCGATCATCTTCTAATGGGAATTCATAAACAAACATCCCACACCCTCCCTTCCACCCCAATCCACCACCGCTCCTCCGATTTCGAGTTCACCGTCTCCCTCTCCCCCCTGGATTCAACCGCCACAAATCTCCGCCCATCGGACGAGCTCTTCTACAACGGCCAACTTCTCCCCCTCCAACTCTCCCCTAGGAACTCCATGGTTCGCAACCTCTCCGACTACCATTCATCCCTCTCCTCAGGTTCCTCCGCCACCCAAGACGGTGGTGATCACCCTCCTCACAAACTGTTTCACTCCAAGCAAAAGAAAGTACTCATCAGCAAACAGTTTTCAATAAAGAAATTCTCTTCTGTGTTTCGCAAGGAAACCAAACCCGCCTCAGCCACTGATTTCGCAACTGCATACTTGAAAGAAAAGATACGAAAGTACATGAAGAAACTATCCAAATTTCATACTCCTCAAATGGTGAAAAGAGAGGACATCATTTCTTATTCGTTTTCGGGAAATTTAAGGTTTCTAACAAGGACAAGCTGCGTCTCCAGCTGTCCATCCACGATGCCGTCGTCCCCATACCATTGCCAGAAAAACGTCATCAGTAGCAACACAAACAGAATTTCTTCATCCACTGAGGAATTGCAGAGCGAGATCCAGGGGGCGATCGCGCACTGCAAGAAATTCTTGAACACTCAGTAAACAACACAGTTATTGGACAAGTCTTTGATGATCCTATGATTTAGAATCATGCACCTGGATCTGATCTAACAGGATTTGGCTGTGACTTCCGATTTAGTAAATTAATATGATCAAGTACGTAGTAATAATTCTTTTTATTTTAATTTATATGATATATTTAGGAAGAAATGGAAGGTTGTGCATGTGATACAATTTATTATATGTAGATCTTGCATTTACTACTTCAATATTTAGCTTCTTTTGTGGATAAAAGATTCTTTAAAATTTAGTTTATTTAATAAATTAATGTAACTGGATTTGGATTGCATAGGTTCATCAGTTGGAATCCTTTTGTTTACAAATCCTTTTATTACACGGGTTGAATATATAAAAAAAATATAAATTATAAATTTATATATAATTGTTATTAATGAAAGACTTATTACATAAAATAGTGAAACAAAAAAAAGTTAAATTTTCAGCTATATGGATATAATTTTCTAAATTCACTTCTCTATTATAGCAGAATAAAACACTTAATCATCCAACAAGCTTACTATCTCTTGCTTATAGTGACCAATACTCAACCTGCTTCAAAAGCGCCTAACAATTCCCTTTGCATAAAAAAAAAAAAAAAAATACAAACAAACAAACACCAATTAGGTGTAGGTGATATTTATATAGGAAAATCATGGTTTAAATATAAATTTATTTATGTAATTAATGACTAAAATATAAATTATTTTTGAAGTAAGATCCATTTTTTTGGTAATGTAATTCAAAAATATCATTATAATTTTAAATCTAATATAAAATAGTTTCACAAAAATATGTTTTTGATAAGGTTTCATTTGAAAATATCATTATCATTATAACTTATAAATTGTTTGATAAGGTTTCATTTGAAAATATCATTATCATTATAACTTATAAATTGTGAGAGTCTAATACGTTTTAAACAAATTACGCAGCAGAAATATGAACCTTAAAATTTCTTTCGTTATAAACATTCCAACATACTTGAAAATTCACTTTTAAATGACTCTTTTACATTAAATACATTCTTCATATTTGAGAAATAAACCATGACATACGTTTCCTAAGCTACGCGACCACACGCTCCCGTACAATCCATGATATGGCTCAATCGTCAACTGCTTACACTCTATGATGATGATATGTGATTCTGTGCAACATGTAGTCACCACATACATTCACATCATTAGTACTTTGTGACATTATACATAATCTAAACATACACAATTAAACGTTCACGTTAGGTTCTATTCTCCTATACGTCCCATTCGGTTATCTTTTTGTATTCAAGCATTCCATTCGGTTATCTTTCTGTATTCAAGTATTTCATCTCAATGTCTAACCTTCAATGAGCCAACTGTAATGTACTTGCACTTCATTTCTTTCTCAAAAACAACCAGGTTAGCATCGGTAATAATCATATGTAATAAAACCATATTTACATACATACGAGTCACACTCATTCACATGCATGCATATTATCTATCCAAACTGTTACATACATCCTACATCCTAGCGCATTCAACCTACAAAGCCTAGCCACAAATGTCCATCCATACAAAGCCCATACATACAACCTAAACTCATATTCATCTCTAATCATACTCATACATAGTTTCCATTTACTAACATACCATTAAACCCATGCTTACATACGTATTTTGTTTTCACATATATATACATACACGCTCCATTGTTATCCGCATCATAGACACTATTTAGTAAGTTTGTTGTACAATTCGAAAGCTTAAAAGTAAGTCTCATACTTACCCGTACATCATACAACTATTTTTGTAAGGTCATGGTGAATTTTGGAAGTTTATCATGGCTTGGGAATGGAGCTACGAGGTCTGAGATCGAAGAAAACGAAGAAACGGGGCAAAACAGGGCCCCCGACATCGCCGATTAGGCGTCGATGGGGCCGTCATCAGCACATTGGTCCTACAACGTAAAATAACATTATTTCAAGCCCCCTAAGTCATCCGAACACTAACCCCATGCCCCGACATCCAAATTCCACATCTTGGCCCATTATTTTCTAATCTTTGACCCGTTTAGTTTACCAAATGCTTTCAAACATGACTAAACTACAAGTAGTCCAATACGACATCGCTTACCTTAGTCCTACCACATTATTAGCATATATGCACATTCTAAATTGCATTTGTTTCAAATACATATATACATTGACCTTTACTAGTCAAGTTCCAACAACACAATACATATTGTTAGTGCATATTATGTGTGTCCACCACTGTGCGAATAGGCTAGATAGAGTATGTGTTGAATATTGTATAGCTTAGATACAAACACATGACTTTGGAGAGGGCGAGACAAGTTCGTACGAATGTAACACATTCGTGCGGATGAGGTTCATCCGCACGGAAGAGCTAGTCCGTTCCAAACCCACATGTATATATATAGTGTCATGTGTTCATTAGTTGATAAGTTTTGGGAGTTTGGCTGGGTAGAGATGTGTTGATGCTCTCTCCAGCCTGTCAATGATGTATGCTCTTTCGGTATTAATGGAAACTTCTAGTTATGACTATTATGATGAGATTGCTTCTGAATCAGCTATATCCTATCCAAACTTCCGTCTAAACCCGCCCGATCTGGAACTTTCAATTAGTATCAGAGCTACGGTACCGATTCAATCGATCTTACAGTTGATTGAATCACCTACGCTCATGATGATTTATGGACTTTTAGGGGTTTTTAGACGATACACATTAAATTAATGGACAATCCACAGACAAAAAGTAAAATTGAAACCATAGGATGGTTTAATAATGAATTTTGACCTAATATGTGAAAGAATCATCATAAAATTCGCAGAAATAAAGTTTTTAGATCGAAAAATGTTTAACAACGATGTTTCGAATGGACGAGAGAGTTTCGTGCGCAGGAGTGTGACCTTCGTGCAAAGGAATCATTTATCCGCACGAATGAAACCTTATCCGTTTGAGAAATCGTGTTCGTCCGCACGAACTAGTCCTTCATCCGCGGGAACCAATCTTCATCTACATGGATAAGCATTCATCCATATGAACCAGACCTCAACCACACGAACTAGCTATATTCGTTCAAAATCTATCAAGTTCATCCGCACAAAGGAGACATTCGCATGAATGAACCTTTCTCATCCGTGCGAATGTGTCAAAAGCCTAAAAATGCATTTTTTTATCGTGATGACGAGACGAGTGTCTAGAAAAAATTTGGTGATAGAATTTTTTTTCGAGATTTTAACGTCAAATACAGGCCGTTAGGGGACACCGTTGGAGAATTCGGAGAATAGATATAAAGATGAGATCACAAAGTTTTGAAGATAGTGGGGTAGTCATTGATACCTATGCAGAATATTTATCATTTGGGTAAAGTGACTGTCAATGGGCCAAATAGAAAAATCCGCATTGATGAAAAAATGGACTTTTGTGGAACAAAATGTCATATTTGAGTTTTTTCAGAGAATAAAGATGACTGAATTTGCCAAGTTCGAGGGGGAAATTCAATGAAGAGGTTAAAGAAGTTAGAATTTGACAAATATGAGGGGGAACAAAATTTTTCAAATATTAGACATATGTGGAAATTCAGACAACATGAAACAGTATTCGGGTGGTTCCGACTTGAGATTGTCCGGGGATTCATAGGATCTCAATTCATTAGTTCATGATCATAAGATCTGATGTCTTAGGGTTTGAGTCCTGAGTCTTCGTACAAGCCGGTTAGCAGGATTAGCGTCAGGAGTGATGCATCAGTATTGTCAATACTTAAAAGATATCTCAGAACTGATAATTTTGTGATAGTCTAAAGTATCAGAATGGTTAATCTTCGAGCAGAGGAATTGTTTTTTGGACTAACCGCCAGGGAATGATGATGTTTGTTGATTAAGTTGCTGCTGAGACTGACGGAGAAGACTATACATATGTTATTGTGATGGAAGAGGAAGAATATAGTAGAGTGTGTGCTGAGACTAATGGAGAACACTATACATATGTTTGTTGATTAAGCTAGATAGAGTGTGTGTTGAATATTGTATAGGTTAGATATGAACACATGACTTTAGAGAGGATGATACAAGTTCGTACGAATTTAACACATGCACGGAAGAGCTAGTCCGCTACAAACCCAAATGTATATATATATATAGTGTCATGTGTTCATTAGTTTATACGTTTTGGGAGTTGGCTGGAGAGATGTGTTGATGCTCTCTCCAGCATGTCAATGATGTATGCTCTTTCGGTATTAATGGAAACTTCTACTTATCACTATTATGATGAGATTTCTACCGAATTAACTCTATCCTATCCAAACTTCCGTCTAAAACCGCTCGATCCAGAACTTTCACATACGTTAACAAATCACATCATAATCTATCATGCACACATGCCTTTCCTAATCTTAGAATCAAGTTAGAAAGTCTAGCCATACCATTCCCACATTCGTTGACTTTTCCAAAAGTCAACTACCAAGCATTCTAACTTCCAATTTTTGACACATATGTTTATCTTGGCATACTTAAACATAACCCCTATGCAATTTACACTGCATCTGCAACCCTTGTGCAAAATTTCCTAACTTTCAAAAACTTTTTCTTTTGGAAGTAATTCGTTAACTGATACTTAAACGTAATCAGTTTAACATAACATACACACTGGGATAAGAAAATAAGCTCCACATACCCTAAATACCCTTTACATAACTTACATATAAGTTTTGAGGGATTAGGAAAAACAAAAATACGTTTATAGAAATTCAGGGACCACTTTTAACAAATTACAAAAGTCGGCCCAAACCCTCAACATACGAACTGTATGTACAAATCCGAACGTTTTCGTACTTAATAAAATCTTATATTGTATTTGCGAGAATGCATAATTTTAATTATGGTGCAATTTCGATCATTTTCGTGTTCGATAAAGTCTCGTACCTTATTTGCGAAACGCGTAACAATATGATCGAACGAACCGACATCCACGACATTCCCAAACCAAAATCCAAGTTACTTATACCTTAACACCTTTATATAACCTAAATATTAGGTTAAAACGGGTTAAAAATGACAAAACGCGTTAGTACAAGTCCAAGGGCCAAATCTGCCAAAAAGCATAACTTGGCCCCCAAACCTCCTTGCAGACCGTATGCCCACACCCCTTACGGTCCGTAAGGGGTGCCCAGCACAGAATCAATTGGCAGCCATTTGTTTCTTTGCTTGATCCCCAAGTTCATGAAAATTCCTGGTTTGTGCCATGTTTTGACAAGTGTTATGAACTCTCCTGATCATTGACACCTCATGGAACACTTGGCATGATCCTAGAACATTTTAAACACTATAAATAGCAACCAACTTCATCCATTTTCTTTGCTCTTTTCTCATTCTTCATCTCCCACTCTATTGGAGTTTGTTTCAAGCTTATGGAAGCCTCCTACTGAGTTCCAATACTTCCTAGAACACAAGTAAGTGTTCTTTCTTAGTCTATTCTTTATTTTAGCTTGTTATGAGCTAAAAGTCAAACAGTTTGACTTTCTGTTTGACTTTTGGTTCTGACCATTTTGGTCAAGTCAAAGTTCAAATTGAACTTTGCAACATGATCGTAATCACGAAGGTTATGATCCCTTGCGATTGCACCTTCTGATTTCCACGTTTACTAGGCGAAGCGACGAGTCAAAGTTTTGTTTATTAAAAGTCAAAGATGCCCATAAGTGCATTTTACGACGAAATGGTTTTCGGGTTTTAAAACTTACAGTTTTGACACCAAATTAGTTTTATAGACATAATTAGACATGTTCCAACATGTCTAACTCGTCGTTTCTAGTTTTAGCGCTTATTTTCTTAGTCATTAGTCAAGCAGTTTGACTACCGCTTTGACTTTTGAATCTGACCCGTTTGGTCAACATTAGGATCTGACATAGCCCTTTATTATGACTATAATATATTAGGGAATAACCTACTGAGGTTACACCTTATGGTCATATCGTTTGGTTCGTCAAATGACGAGACGATTATATATTCTTTAAAATGCTGAAAATACCCTTTTTGTGCATAAAATAGTTTGAACATATAAGAACATTGTTTTGACATCTAAACTTATTATACAACTTATATAAACTAGGTTTAACTTATTAGACTCGTCATAGGACATATTTAACCATCCGAAACCATAGTTACGTTTACGACCCGTTAAAGTGGCGTAAACCACTTTAGCGAGCCATAACAAGTCAAAACACTTTGAAACACTTCCAAATCAGAATGTATGGTATTATGAACCATGTTATACAAGATCCAAATCTTTTTTGGTTTATAAACCTCATTCTATCCGATCTCCCATTTTATGTTTCGATACACTAACACATAGTTATCCGATACACTAGGAACCACTTCAACACTTGAACATTGAGCTTTGCTATTCGATTGAACAAGACCTTTACGAAAACCCGTGAGTACATAGTCCCCTCTTTTATGTTCTTCAAATGTTTTGGGGTGATTCATATATGTAATCATTTTTCCTCAAATGTATGGCATATATGTGTTTACTAAGTGTTTTTTTGTGTATTATTCTTATTAAAGCAAAACACGACGATTGAGAACACAAACCAAATCCTTATAGAATCTATCTTCATAGTTAGATTCTTGTGGATGTTTAAAGTACTCTTTTAAATCTTTATATCTTCATAGTGAGATTTCTAAGAAGGGCTTTACGTATGAACGCGCCGATGGTTATTGCTTTGTGTAGAGAATTGTTGGTGATTTAGATAACAAAACTAGAGTAATATAATAAGCACATGGTGGATACGCCACTAGTACTTCCTATATATAAGTGTTCTTATTGTATTACCCTTTGTGGTGTTATCCGAGTCACCATTAGGAATTAGGATTTTGTGATTCAATATGACCAAACCAAATCCTTATAGGATCTATCTATCTTCATAGTTAGATTCTTGTGGATGTTTAAAGTACTAAATTAAAGTCCTTGATTAGATTGTTTGTGTACTTTAATGCGTATGTGCAAGTTGATGTGACCAAACCAAATCTTTATAGGATATACATATCTTCATAGTTAGATTCTTGTGGATGTTTAAAGTACTAAATTGAAGTCCTTGATTGAATTCTTTGTGTACTTTAATGCGTATGTGCAAGTTGATGTGAGCAAACCGAATCCTTATAGGATCTACCTATCTTCATAGTTAGATTCTTGTGGATGTTTAAAGTACTAAATTGAAGTCCTTGATTGGATTCTTTGTGTACTTTAATGCGTATGTGCAAGTTGATGTGACCAAACTGAATCTTTATAGGTTCTACCTATTTTCATAGTTAGATTCTTGTGGGATGTTTAATGTGCTAAATTGAAGTCCATGATTGGATTCTTTGTGTACTTTAATGCGTATGTGCAAGTTGATGTGACCAAACCGAATCCTTATAGGATCTATCTATCTTCATAGTTAGATTCTTATGGGATGTTTAAAGTGCTAAATTGAAGTCCTTGATTGGATTCTTTGTGTATTTTAATGCGTCTGTACAAGATGATGTGACCAAGTTGATGATTTTGTGTGTATGTGATTAGTAGTGATTTGGATAACGAAACGAGTGTAATACCATAAGAACATGGTGGATACACCGCTGGTACTTCCTATATATAAGTGTTCTTATTGTATTACCCTTGTAGCATTATTCAAATCACTTTAGGATTATTGTGTTTAGTTGATTCAAATGTTCAATATCCAAATCCTTGTAGAATCTTCCATATTTTAATATGTTAGATTCTTAGAAGGATATCCAAAGTACTATTATAAATCGTTGATTGGATTTCTAATAATACTCTCACATGTTTAAGACAGATTTAAGTGTTGTAACAAAGACCAAAGTACAATTTTCAATGGCATAAAAATTACCTAGTAATAATCATATTGCCATATGCAAAACTCTTTTGTCACAAGTTTCATAATCAAGATAATGTATTGCAATGCTAAACCTTTTTGCCATTTAATGGTTTCAAAGAGTCCATTTTCAATTGACAACTCTTGTAGTTGTCAAAGTATTGCAATACCAAACCTTTTGCCATTAATTTGGCTAGCAAACCTATGTATTCACTAGCATTCTTTGTTGACGTCTTTTTCACGTATGTTTCAGGTTTGATTATTCAAGTATGCTACACATAGGAACGCATCCGGCCCTTAGACTTCTTTAATCAAATGACAGTTATATGTATTCTTTGTATTGAAAACAATGTCAACATAATGAAACAATTTAGTACCGTGTGTTGTGAGCAATTTGTAACGTGACTCCCCAATGTTTCTGCCGCGTGTTGTTGTATTACGCGATTGGGGTGTTACAGATTGGTATCAGAGCACTGGTTATAGGGAATTAGGTTATTAGAATGCCTTTAACCTAGTCTATGACCTTCCTAGGGTCCCAACATGAGTAGTCTTAGGATTTCTATCCTAATCCTCATCCTCTTCCCTATTCTTGCCACAACTACTCTATGATTTACAAATCATCTAACCTTAGATGATTTATCTAAACCCTCAGGCTTTATGCCTTAAGGTGTTTCTCAAAATGTTTTTCTCAAACATTTTCATCGAGATCTTGGATTTTAATAATATGAACGCATGCAATCTGGAAGGGTGGATGCTTGTACCCCGAGTTTTCTGTCTAAGGCTAGAGTGTTCGTATAAATCCACATTATCGGACCAGTCACTCTCACCTGGGAACTCTTGGGTTAGTGTCCACTCATAGGCTAAAGCATGTCTTCTCGAAACATTATGAAAACCCATCTACTTTGACCAGTCAAACAATTTCTAAACACTACAACCTTTGTAACACTACTCCATCATATTACCTTTGGTAATATGTTTTTATTCAAAACATCCGAAACAAATTTCCCTTTGTGACACTATTCCATCATATTACTTTCGGTAATATGTTTTTATTCAAAATATTCGAAACAAATTTCATTTCATCTCACGACACTTTGAAAACCTATTTCATTTTCAAATACTATCTTTTGTCTTTCATAATTACAAAATTTTTATCAATTGGATGAGAATTTCAAAATATTTACTATATACATAATTTCTTTATTATTCAATTAAAAATATTTTTATCTTAAAAGTAATATATTTTTAAATGGTAAAGAATTTATAACACAAACCATTAACTTGGTTTGTATCTTCTCATCCAAAAATATTACAAAAGTTTATTTTTCAAACATTTCTTATATCAAAACAAAACCCACAACACTATTTTTCCTAAATACAAGAACACAATTTTTGAACAAATACCAAGTCCAAAATTTCAATTCACTATGATATTTCATTATTATGACTTTTTATGGATCTCACTTATTTGATTTCACTAGTAGCTATTTCTTCGAAAGATGCCTCCTCATCGTGACACCACTCAGGATGCAGAAAATCCGGCAATGATTGCTCAGCGTATAGCTGCTATACTCCCAAACCTTGTGATCCAACTTAATCAAATCTATAACAACATCAACAACAACAATATTCCCATGCCTTGCAACTACAAACAGTTCAACTCGACTAAACCTCTTAAGTTTCATGGATCTAAAGTAGAAACTGGGGTCCTATAATGGTTTGAGAGTATCGAGAGCACATTCTGCCATGTTCAGTATCCTGGTGAGCGCAAGGTAGAGTTCGCCTTGAGTGTTTTCCAAAAGAGAGCACTCACTTGGTGGAACGGAGTCATGAGGGACAGAGGTGCAGACGTAGCGATGGAACAAATGTGGGAAGAATTCAAAAATCTTATGAAGAAAGAATTCTGCCCACGAAGAAAAATGAGGGCACTTGAAACCGAATTTAATTACCTCAAACAAAATAGTGGTGAAAACCGTGCTTACACAGTTCGGTTTGAAGAGTTCAGCCTACTTTGTCCCACTATGGTCACACCTTTGGATCGGGACATTGAAAAATATATTGATGGCCTACCTGATCCAGTCTAAGATATTGTCACTAGCACCAAACCCGCAACTGTTAGGGAGGCTATCGAACTAGCCACTACCCTAACCGACTCCCAAGTTAGAAAAGGGAAACTTTTTCGAAAGGGAGACAATTAACAAACCGCTGAAACTACTACAGAGAAACCAAAGGAAACAAAGGCTGATCCCTCCAAAAATTCTAAGAAGCGTAAAGCTTCAAAGAATTATATGATTTATGCACCAATTCTGTAACACCCCGTGTTTTCAAGAAGTCAAGGTCAAAGTCAACGACCGATTTCGCGCAACCGACTAATTATAGATTTCTTTTATTTTAGCTATTATGTGGAGTAAGTGTCTATAATTACAATAAATCGACATATGTTAATCGCTATTCAATCGACCCACGACTGTGAATTATAGGAAGTAACAATGCGATAAAGCTAACTAATCCAATCGACATCGAATCAAATCTCAACTCGAAATACGCATTTGGAATATTGTTATACGTGTGTGTGTGCCTTACGTGTTACCTGCGCATGTTTAATTTTGTATGTTGTGGAAATCAATCGAAACTCGGAATGCAATCGAACTCGAATCACAATCGAACCATGATAATTAGTGGAGAAGGGATAGTGCGAGATATGAGTGGTTGGGATTAAAAGTAATTTGACTAGGAAACCCTATCGTATCGAACCGCTCACAACCGAAATCGAAATATCAAAAATCGTCGCACCGAACACTCGAAACGTGCAGCTGATCGATCAGGTTACCAGCCGATCGAACAGCCAGCTGATCGGACTGCTGTCCGATCGGACAGGCTGTCCGATCGAGCTGCCTGGCCGATCGGCCAGCACTTTCCTCATTTGGCATCCTATAAATACCCCTGTCATTGCCATCCTTTCCATTTTTGGAAACCTCTGTCCGACCAGCACGCTTAGCTCATCCTTTTCTCAGATTCCTCTCAATTCCGGTAAGATTTCGTCCTAAACCTTGTACCTTCTTGATCTACACGCACTCCTACACCTTTCTATCTTTCAAATCTTAACTTTTAACCGTGGAATCATCAAGATTCAAGTGTTCTAGGATGATGTCATCATGGGTTCTTGAAGAACTTCATGTTTTGGCCTCAATCCACCAAGAATAACTTGGATCTAGCCAATTTCCAGATAAACAAACAAAGATCTTTCATAGATCTAAACATATACACGGTGAAAAGGATTGAAAGATGGATTTTCACATTTTCTTTCAACTCTTTTTCACTCAATGCCTTCAAACCGATAGAAACGGAGCCTGTGCCGGCTTACAAGTCACTCTGGTGGTTGCATGGCTCAAGATCCGGATTCTATCCATGAGGTTAACCGATTTCAGGTTAAACGTTAAACTCCGTTCCGAACAGTCCACCGGCCAGATTTGGGTGATTCCTGTCCGACCAGGGGGACTAAGTAAGGACGAGGGATCTATGGTTCGACTCGTTGTCAAAATGCCTCGATAAAACAACAAACAATCAGAACAACCAAGTGTTAGACGAATAGGCTGATCAGGTCAGGATGCTGACCGATCGGACCACTGTCCGAACGGACAACCAGCTGATCGAACAGTCAGCCGATCGACTGGCTAGCTGATCGGTTAACACATGGTCCCACACTTAATCAATTTATTTTGAAGACTAGTATTGAACGAACTGCTGTTCGATCGGACTACTGTCCGATCGGATTACTCTTCGGACCATAAGATACTATACTTCAACACTTAATCGATTTTTCAAAATGTTCGATGCACTAGGAGTGCCACTCGATCGAACAGCCGTCCGATCAGGTGACACCCTGCTGAGAACTTGTCTTGCTAAAAATATCTAACCGATCGGGTTGCCGGCCGATCGAACAGCCGTCCGATCGACCGACCTGAAGGGTAAAGATACTTCAATGTTTTCAAATGCTACAATGAAAACTTCAAAAGTCAAACCATCATACACAAACACATCCTTCTCAAAGGAAGAAACAATCCACTCGAACAGCCATCCGATCGGCCTACCGACCGACCGGACAGCGGTCCGAGCAGACTGTCAACCGAACGGTCAGCCGTCTGATCGAACTACCGTCCAATCGACCAGATGTCCGACTCTCCAACACTTGTTTTCCGCGTCGCTTATTATTATGCTATCAAACTATTCAGGCTAACCCTACTCGCTAAGCGCTCCCTTCAATCCACCAATCGCTGTGAGTATACTCGATCCCTTTTTGCTTTATGCACTTTTAGGTGTTACATACGTTACAACTATTCAAATCACATCAAACACACTACTCAATACTATTTGAACGCTAACCGTTAATGCATGTTATACGTGGCTTATGAATGCTGGTTTGTTATGTTTACACATGGAATGCTGTCTACCTGCCTTAGCAACGATAGTACTATAGTTTGGACTCAACACCCGTTCACACGGGGGTTGTTAAGGACAATTACTTGCATGGATTACGGTGGTAACCATGTATTGCGAACTACCTCGGGCAGTCAACCCGCAGTCATTGGTATCGATGGATCTATGTCGATAACTAACGTGCTTCATTTCACTATGTGTACGTGCTGGTTATGCGTAAACGAATTCGAACTTTATATGCTACTATCAAACTTGTATGCTCACCTTTACATTATATGTATTAACTTTATTTTAACGTATGTGACAGGTGCTTAAGTTGTTTGTATGCTTAGCTCACTATGAAATCGAGGCTAGGAAAGGTCTAGGATGCTCTCTGCGCAGTGATGAAATCGAAGCTAGGAAAAGAGGTCCTAGAAACCAATAAATAAACTATGTATAAATCTGAGTTGTCGGAACAAAATTATTTGCCTAGATTTTATCTGTAATAATTTGTTTACTGTTTGAGACATGGTATGGGATATGTTATTTTTTTTAAATTGAATGGTAATGATAATTGTTATGGAAACTTCTGGACAATATGTTTCGCTCAGTGCCATGCCCCGATGATTCCGCCATCGGTTGGGGTGTGACAAATTCCACTAAACTCAGTACCCGTTAGAGGATTTTATCATGGAAAACAACCTTTGTGCAATCGTTGCAACTATCATCACCAAGCTAATTTTCCATGCCGCTAGTGTACAATTTGTGGTCTTCTAGGCCATCTAGTTGCGACCTGTTGCATCCAAAACCAAGCTGCCCCTACTCAAACTCGTCCTCGTTACCCAGCTATTTGTGGTGATTTAAATCATTTCAAGTGAAACTGCCCTAAGCTTGCTAATGCTAATGGACGAATGTTCAATGTAAATGAGGCTCAAGCTGACGATCAAGCACCTATGATCATTTGAACCTCTACATTTCCTGTTTATCATCCAAAAACTACGAACGTATCTCAACTACATTTGTAATGACAATATAAATTTCAAGAAGTTTTCTTCATTCTTGTTATTTGTATTCCATTTACAAATTCCAATGTGATTACACATATGTGTAATATACAACTACAGACCAACTTTGAGGATTCTGTTCTTTACTATTATGAACTAAGTCTCGTATTTTAGCAAATTGTGATTGCACACTAGTGCGGCCACACAACCTCTACAATACACTCTCCATAAATACTATGAGTTTGTTTCTATGCAAAACACGTATGACAATCCTTGCCTAATATATAATGCATACTACCAATTTGGTTAGTGTGAAACATATATTATCATTTGTACAAGTGTGGAATACCTGCTACTAACTTGGTTGAATGCGAAACAAGTAGTGCTATCATTGCTGGTATGAAACATGTTTCAATTCAATAGATGTTTTGTTATTTGATTTAGATGTTAATTCGACCTTATTATTTGTTTCCCCACTTAACAAGATGTGCTATGTGGACCATACAGCGAAACGAATAATTATGGGTGCACACATAATTATGAGGTTTGATGCATGAAAATCATAGTAAGGCTAGTTAACTATGGTGGCATAAAATCTTGAGTGATTAGGTAACATGACGGGTATGATGCAATAAGAACATGGTGGATATGCCGCTGGTACTTCCTATATATAAGTGTTCTTATTAAGTTATTCATCGGAACGTTACTCAGATCACTTGAAGATTTTATGTTATCTTGGACCATCATGTGATTATGTGCTTATCTGTTTAATTGTGTATTTATTGAGTGCAATATCTGAACCAAGTACATTCATTAACTCAAATCGAGCCGACCGGGAGTATATTATGGTGTTAAAGGTGATGACCTTGATGCCATAGGTATGTTGACCCATCTCCTATGCATGAGATGCTCATAGTACATGGGATGTACCTCGTGGAACGATAGAAACCGTGTACGTATGGCCAGGCTTGAATGTACACCCAATTGTATGCTTAGGATTTACACTAAATGCCTTTGTATAACATAATGCCATACAAAACAAATGTTTATTCACTTGACCATACCTTACAAATTCATAAGTTCTAAAGGTTAGAATACCTTGAGAAACTTAGAATGTCACTACTCACACTTTGAATCCCCAAAATTCCCAACACCAGATGATGCTTTGCATCTTTGGATTCTAAAGCTTTGTTTATCTTTCAATCATTTCAAACATACTCTACGGTCTCCTACGAATGAATTTCGGGACGAAATTCCCTAAAGTAGGGGGGACTGTAACCCTTGTGCAAAATTTTTGAACTTTCAAAAACTTTTTCTTTTAGAAGTAATTCGTTAACTGATACTTAAACGTAATAATTTTAAGGTAACATACACACCGGGATAAGAACATAAGCTACACATACCCAAAATACCCTTTACATAACTTAGATATAAGTTTTGAGGGGTTAAGAATAACAAAAACACGTTTATACAAATTCAGGGACCACTTTTGACAAACTACAAAAGTCTGCCCAAACCCTCAACATATGGACTGTATATACAAATCCGAACATTTTCGTACTTAATAAAATCTTGTATTTTATTTGCAAGAATGCATAATTTCAATCGTGGTACAATTTCGATCATTTTCGCGTTCGATAAAGTATCGTACCTTATTTTGCGAAACGCGCAACCGTACGATCGAATAAACCGACATCCATGACATTCCCGAACCAAAATCCAAGTTACTTATGCTTTAACACCTTTATATAACGTAAATATTAGGTTAAAAGGGGTTAAAAGTGACAAAACGCGTTAGTACAAGTCTAGGGGCCAAATCTGCCAAAAAGCATAACTTGGCCCCCAGACCTCCTTGCGGACCGTATGCCCACACCCCTTACGATCCGTAAGGGGTGCCCAGCATAGAATCAGTTGGCAACCATTTGTTTCTTTGCTTGATCCCCAAGTTCACGAAAATTCCTGGTTTGTGCCATGTTTTGACAAGTGTTATGAACTCTCCTGATCATTGACACCTCATGGAACACTTGGCATGATCCTAGAACATTTTAAACACTATAAATAGCAACAACATCATCCATTTTCTTTGCTCATTTCTCATTCTTCATCTCCCAATCTATTGGAGTTTGTTTCCCGCTTATGGAAGCCTCCTACTGAGTTCCAATACTTCCTAGAACACAGGTAAGTGTTCTTCCTTAGTCTATTCTATATTTTAGCTTGTTATGAGCTAAAAGTCAAACAGTTTGACTTTCTGTTTGACTTTCGGTTCTGACCATTTTGGTCAAGTCAAAGTTCAAATTGAACTTTGCAACGTGATTGTGACAACTGTCAAAAGTCCAGGTATCCGTACAATTAATTAATCATGATTAGTGCTTAATGACTGTGCTAAACTGCAATTAACTACTTTCTGATCTCTGCTTAATACATGCATGTGTATCACATATTGTTTAATGTCATATCATTACTGCATGAAAGCTGTATTGCCTTAAAAGATGCACCAAGTATAGTTAGCACAGTTATCTGATAGATCAGGAAAATGCTGACAGAACTCAGCACATAGACATACAATGCATTGAGATACAGAATGAGCCAGAAACTAAGTATTACACTAGTATAGTGTGTAGGAAAGTTAGGATCATAAAAATGCCTTCCTAGAGATGGTTTAAGAGCCGGAAAGTGCCTAAAACTCACCCAAAGTGCTGAATTCAGCAAAAATCAGCAATTTAACAATCTAATATTATGCAGAAATATGGTTAAATGGTCCTGAATGCTTTCCTAAGTGTCGGAAATCAAAACTGTCACAAAAGCTAACATAAAGCACCCTAAACTGCAAAGTTTAGCATTTTAACGAACCAGTAACCAACCGAACAACCGGACACTACCCGAAACATCAAATTTATACTAGAAACATTGTTTTAATATTACCAAGCTAGTTATGGTCCCCGAACATCATAATACCCCATACAAATATCCAATAACTAAGACATGTAACTAATACTTGGATTTTAACCTAATAGCTAACTAAATGGTTGGAGCCTACACCCACACCCCCCACCTATGGACGGCTAGATATGGTGGCCCCACCATTTGATTTTATTTACATACTTAAATAGATTATGTTGGATCATGTTTCATTATATTAGACATAAAAACCATTGGAAAATACATAAGTTTGGATTATAAATATGCATAAGAGTTCATAATACTATATTCATTTCTCATCACCAACATCACCCACAATCTTCTCCTCCCCTCCTTCATACTTACGGCCAAGAACCACCACACACAACCACCCATTTTCACTTCAACCTCTTCCATTCTAAGGTGTTCACAAGGTGTCTCTAGCAAGATTAGGAAGCTTGGTACCATTGGAAGTTGAAGGACCTTCACCTATTGCTTTTATCCACTTCATTTCTTCACTATCCCTAGCCTTAAGCTAGTAGGAAGATCTTCTACTCTTCATTTTACATCTATATTAAGTGTTAAAAGATGATACAAGATTATTATCATAAAGAACACTAAGAAACAAGAAGATGAAACATGAACATAAGCTTAAAGTTATAAGAAATCATGAAGAAATCATGTTATTTATGTGATGTTATACTTGATGATTGTTGTTTGCTTGTGTAAATGGTGTAGATCATCATATGATCTTGCTAGATCATGATTAAAAACATGATTTAGCAAGATAAGAGGATGATTATGTTAAGAAATCAATAGATCATCCTTATGTAAATCATGAACTTGAAGTATAAATTGTTTTTCTTGTAAAATGATGATCAAAGTAAGTTGTGATACTTGTAGATCTAGAAATTTTATGGATGATTTCTAAAGAAACCGAGTTAAAAATATAAGCTTTGTCAAAACTTGGTTCTTACATAAGCAAACTCTATTTTTGGTGGTTAAACAAGTGTAGAAACACTTGTGTAACAAGAAAATTTCATAAAGAAACATTTAAAAAAAAATGTGACAAGAAGTTGTAAACATCTAACATATTTAAAAATGAAGTTTTTAAAGAACTAATCACACTTTAAAGGATAACAAGGCTTACTAAAAGCACTAGTAAGTTCCTACAAATTTTTACAAATAATCAAGTTCATGAAGTAGTAGAATATGCATGAGGTTGTTAGTTGATGATTGTGAATTGATTGTGATGATTTTTACAAAAGAAAATGATATGCTAAAAAGCATGGAAACCTCCATTTTCAGGGGAAACTGTGACAAAATTTTCTAAAAATATAAACACTTAGAAAAATATTCATAAACATACACTTACAAGTGTATTTTCAACAATAAATTGTTACATAAACTTTGCCATAATTTTTTTTTACAAAAATACAAATATTGGAGGTTGGTTTTCATAAACAAAAGTGACTAAATATGTATTTACGAAATATATATTTAAAAGACACCATGTGTGTGTTTATTTGTATATTTTGTGTATTAGTTATATTATTTTAGGATTTGGAATAATATAACTCATCAAAATACCAAGAATTACAATCCAAAATATTCCGTAAATGATATTCATATGCATATTTTAGTAAATAATATTTTGGACACCAAGGAAATGAAAATATGATTTTTACAATTACTACAAGAATATGTCATATTTTTGACAAAGGAAAAATATATTATTTTTGGCAAGAATGAATATATATTTTTCTTGAAAATTTTAGAAGATATATTATTTTTAAGAAATATATATATATTTTCTTACACAAGCACGAAATACAATATTTTTAAGGTGAAAGATATGTTTTCTCAAATAAATATGAAGTATGTCATTTTTGGAGAAAAATGAGCATATATATATATATATATATATATATATATATATATTCTATGTTGGACATGAAAATATATTATTTTTGAGACTTATGAGAAAATACAAATATATTTTTGCCAAAAGAAAAATTATAAATAATTTTTTTTTCTAAATAATATTTATTACAATATATATTTTAGAAATATATATTGAATCATTATTAAAGAAAATATTACGGAATAATTAATATAAAACTAAGAATAAAGGATACTTAAGGAATACCGTAAAATACGTATTCTCATACGCATAAATACACACTGGAATATGACCCTAATGCATGGCAAAATATACAAGTATAAGATACCCCTTCATTGGGAAGGAAATACAAGTATAAATACTTGGGAAGCATTAAGTTAATATATATTGTTTTAACAATTATTCCAAAATTTAATAAATATAATTTAAGATAAAATATTAATTATTTTAACAAATAATTATATACTTGGAATAATAAGGAAGACACATGGAAACGTAACTCAAAGGCACTAATTAATACTAAGTCAAGGAACGACCTGTCACATCCCGACCACGTAAAACATCAAATCGTGGCGGAAACGTCGGGGAGTGTTGTAACAGAATTATTGTTTCACAACCATGGCATACAAAGTTATATTTTATTTATCAAACAAGAGTGTTACATTGTCTCAAAACAAGAAATAAAGAGTTCAGAACATAATTAAACTAGTTCTATCTTTATTTTAAATCTCTAAGGCACAGGTTCGCCCTAGTGTCACGATCATCATCCTAAGCGACTGCTCCTGAAAACGCATGTGAAAATAGGTACGTCAGCATAAAAATTCCTGTGATATACATAGGTTTTGTGAAAATAGGATTCATGACTTGGGTTTTAAAAGATAGGTTTAATAAAAATTAGTCATGAATCTTGTTAAGTGTTTTCTTTTATAAATCATATGAAAACTCGATAAGAAATCAGATTATATAAAAGAAAGGTGTATGGTTAATGAAATAACCAAGTAAAATGAGTTGTATAAAATAAACTGTTTTGTAAAACAATGTTTTGTGAAAAAGTATGTTATTTGTGTAAAATGTAATATGTCTATACTGAAATGATTTAATTAACGCTACGATATGTAATATTATACAAGCACTTATATATAGGAAGTACCAGCGGTGTATCCACCATGCTTGTATCATATTACACACGCCTCATTACTCAAATCATTTACCCAAACCAACCACCAATGTAAATTGTTCATGTATAAATCAATTGTCAAGTGTTATTGTGTAAACCATATCAAAATGTCCATGTCTAATGTAAATCACTGAATGTGTATATCCATGTCAAAATGTTTATGTTTAATGTAAAACATGAATTGTGTATCCAAAAATATCATGTATGGCAAGTGAAATACATCAACTAAACCATAGGTAAAACGCACAAAAACAGGGTATCGAATTAAACATAGTTTAAATCAAAGTCATGTTTTGTGGAACAAATGCATGCTATACTGATACAAACATCTATGCGGTATTGTTATAATGCATACATTCAAGCCTTGTGACTGTGGTGATAGACCTTTAAACAGATTAAAGGTTTATCTGTGTTATGTTTATCGAATTCGGTCATTCCTTCCATCCAAACATACCTAGGATGTCAGGAACGGGAGTTGTCAATTCCTATGGTACCACTACCTACTAACGAATGGCGTGATCAATGTTAATGAATGTATATTGTCCCATTTGAACAAACCAAATGTCATACCAAAATGTAAGCATGTGATGAATAACAAATGTACTAAGCATGCAACAAATGAACATACATAGCATGTGATGTGATGTAAAACAATGTACTAAGTATGAACTTGATGAACATACCTAGCATAAAATGTAATGTAAAACGATGTACTAAGTATGCAACAAATGGACATACATAGCAAAAACATAGTGAAATCATGTACTATAAATGTACTAATGAACATAACAAGCATATGATATGAAAGCATGAAAGGCACGAAAGTAACAAGTAGGCACATGTGTTTCACCCCAAAATGTTTGGAAAACAGTAAAAGAGGGGTCTATGTACTCACTTGAGATTGCTTAGTAGTCCTTGAGTAACAACCAAACAATGCTAGAGATCACGGAAATCAAACGGCACCTAATATAGGTAACTATGTTAATATACCGGACCTAAATCGGAGGATTTGATAGAATGAGGGTTCGTAAACCAATCGAGTATGGAGACTCGTGTAATATAGTTTAACAAAGCCTACATACCAAAATGAAACCTATCCTAAGTGCTTACGACCCATTATGACCCGTTTAGGTAGCTTATGCTACTTTAACGCGTCGTTCGCGTGAAACCCGTTCGGAATGCCTAACTAGTCCTATGATAAGTAAAATATGCCTTAACATGTCTAATATTGTTGCCAAATCAGTTTAGATACCAAAAGTTATGTTACATATGCTTAAAATGAGTTTTGGCGTAAAAAGGGTATTTTGGAAATTTACCTAAGGCATATATACTACCTATCATACAACTACTCAAACGATGTGACCATAAGGTATAACCTCGGAAGGTTATTCCCTATACAACTATGGTCACCTAATGTGTTTGGTCGGATCCTAATGATCGACCAAACGGGTCGGGTTCGAAAGTATAAACGATTGTTTAGATCGCTTACCTTACGACCCTATATAAGCACTAAACTAAAAGTGACGAGCTAAGCATGTTAAAACATGCTTAACTAAGTTTAGAAAACAGCTTTGGTATCAAAACAAACAGTTTTGATACCTAAGAGTAGTTTGGTTACAAAACACGCAAGAATGCGCATTTTGGCCGAAACTACGACTCGTCACTGAGCCTAGATAACGTGGTAATCAGTAGGTATAGTCACTAGGGACTATAACCATCGTGATTACACTCATGTTATGAAGTTCAAACGAACTTCGCATTGACCATAAACTTGGTCAACGCAGAAAGTCAAACAAAGTTTGACTTTAACGCTAAAAGAATAAAAGAACGAAGGAACACTTACAAAGGGTCCAAGAATGGAAGGTTTGAATCCGAACACTCTCAGGTATGAAGTGTTAAACACAACAACTTAGAGAGCAAGTTCAGATTTCAAAGGTGTGGGTTTTTGGGGTTGAAAGGGTTGGATATTTATAGGATTTGGACCACCGTTAGGATCGTTTATCAAATAACGTGTTTTGATCTTGTCCCTACACTTGTTGCTACCCTTGGTACCCAAATTTGGCCCCCCATGATCAGGTAATGACAAGTGTGGGTGAGTTTTGAGTGGTTAACAGCTGTAAACAGCTGTTAAACTGATCTTATCTGATCTGGGAAGCTGACACGGGCCATGTAAGGGGACTCACTAAACTCATGCGGGCCGCCTGGCCCTTCTGGTCAGAAACAAGTTTCAACAATTGTCAGTTTTGGTCCCTGTTATGCATTAAGGCCATTTCCGACACGTTTAAGGCCCGTTAAGCCAACGTTAAGGCCCTAAAATGATGCCTAAACATTGTGGACATGAAACATGCTCAAAAATATGCCGGATGCTGGTTTGTTTGGTCGTACGATCGCGATGTTCGCTTAATTACGACGGAATGCGCATAAGCGCGAAAAACGATCCAAATTCCGTGACGAATGGGTTTTTCTCATGCCAAACATTAAAATAAAATATTTTAGTGCTTACATAAATTTTTGGATGTCCGGATGTATTCAGAACGTAAGTTATGCGCGAAAATGCAAACTTGTGCACTTTTTGACGCTTTTAGTCCCTGGATGACCCAAAAGTTTATTTTAGCACACCGAACCCCTCAAAGCCTATTTCTAAGCTATTTAATGGATATTTATGGTATGTTTAACTTATGTTCATGTTCCGGAATGTCTGTTACAGTTCAAATTGGCATACTTTTGCAGTTTGTCAAATTTAGTCCCTGTCGGCGAATTAACTTGTTTTTGCCATACCAAAGCCTTCAAAACTTATTTCTAAGTTATGTAAAGGTTATTTAAGGTATGTTAAGCATATGTTGATGTTCCAGAGTGTTTGTTGCATTAAACCGGTTATATTTATGCATCAGTGCGCGTATAACCTTCTAGAAAGCGATTTAGAGTTTGAAATTGAACAAAAGTCAAAACATGAAAAATGTCAAACATAAACAAACAAACATTGGGATCAAATAACTTTGTTTTATTGATAATTGAACTGTTCACAATGATTACAAGCACAGATGTTACAGTCTCCCCTACTTGTGGAAATTTCGTCCCAAAATTTATTTAGAGGAAACTTGTGGGAATAGATGCGGATACTTCGCCTTCATTTGATCTTCACGTTCCCTAAGTAAACTCATGTCCACGTTTAGATTCCCAGCAAACTTTGACCAATGGAATGCGCTTGCGTTTAAGCCACTTGACTTCACGTTCCATGATTTCCACTGGCTTCTCTACAAATTTCAGTGTTTTATCAACACGAATTTTGTCAAGCGGTATGTGGAGGTTCTCATCAGCAAGACACTTCTTGAGATTGGACACGTGAAAGGTTGGATGAACATTTCCAAGTTCAGGAGGTAACTCAAGTCTGTAGGCTACCTTACCGATTCTTTCGACGATCTTGAATGGTCCAACGTATCTAGGTGCAAGTTTTCCTTTCTTTCCAAATATGATCACACCTTTCCAAGGTGAGACCTTAAGTAATACACGATCACCGACTTGAAAATCCAAGGGCTTGCGTTTTAGGTCCGCGTAACTCTTTTGACGGCATCTAGCTGCCTGAAGGTTATCACGAACTTTCTTAACCTTATCAGTTGTCTCTAAAATGAGGGCAGGTCCAGTAAGCTGAGCCTCGCCGATCTCATTCCAGCAGACTGGTGAATGACATTTTCGACCATAGAGAGCCTCGAAAGGAGCCATTTTGATGCTGGAGTGATAACTGTTGTTGTAGGAGAATTCAATTAACGGAAGATGTGAATCCCAACTACCACCAAAATCGATCACACAAGCTCTAAGCATATCCTCCAGAGTCTGATTGTTCTTTCAGATTGACCATCCGTTTGCGGATGATAAGCTGTGCTCAGATTAAGTTGGGTCCCCATAGCAGATTGCATGGTTCTCTAAAAATGAGAAGTGAAACGAGCATCTCTGTCAGAAATGATGTTCAAAGGAACACCATGTCGAGCTACAATTTCATCCACATAGATTTTAGCAAGTTTGTCAGCAGAAAAATCCTCATGGATTGGCAAGAAATGCGCTGACTTAGTAAGACGATCAACAACTACCCATATGGCATCATGACCTTTCTTTGTGCGCGGAAGTTTGGTAATGAGATCCGTAGTAATGTTTTCCCATTTCCAAACTGGGATCTCTGGTTGCACCAATAAACCAGATGGACGCTGATGTTCAGCCTTAACCTTAAGACAAGTAAGGCATTTTGATACATATAAGGCAATGTCTTTCTTCATAGGCCACCAATACTGAATACGAAGATCCTTATACATCTTATCTGAGCCAGGATGAACAGAATAACGAGACTTATGGGCTTCATCCATAAGCAAGGTGCGAAGGTTATCTTGGCTTGGGACCCATAAACGGTCCATGAAGTAATACGATCCATTGTCCTTCAGTTCAAGATCAGGTGTTATGTGATAGGGAAATTCCTTATCCATCAAACCTTGTGAAACACAAGTGTGTTAAGCCTGAGAAATGCGTGCTTGGATATCGGATCGAGCTTGGATAACAGATTGAACACGAACACAATGAAGCTTAGTACGTTCCTTACGACTCAATGCATCGGCTACGACATTCGCCTCACCAGGATGGTAGCGAATTTCGCAGTCATAGTCGTTTAGAAGCTCCACCCAAAGTCGTTGCCTCATGTTGAGTTCTTTCTGATTGAAAATATGCTGAAGACTTTTGTGGTCCGTGAAAACCACACTTTTTGTTCCGTACAAATAGTGTCTCCAGATCTTAAGAGCGAAGACAACTGCACCTAACTCAAGATCATGAGTGGTGTAGTTTTTCTCATGTATCTTCAACTACCTCGATGCATATGCTATGAATTTGTTCCTTTGCATCAGAACACAGCCAAGACCCAATTTAGATGCATCGCAATAAACGACGAAATCATCATTGCCCTTAGGCAAAGTCAGAACAGGCGCGTCACAAAGCTTCTGCTTCAAATTTTGAAAAGCTTCCTCTTGTTTGAATCCCCAATCAAAGGGCTTGTTCTTCTGAGTTAGAGCAGTTAGAGGAACTGCAATCTTTGAGAAATTTTCAATGAAGCGGCGGTAATAACCTGCAAGTCCAAGAAAAGAACGAACTTCAGTAGGAGTAGTAGGCGTAACCCAATCCTTGATCGCACTGATCTTGGAGGGATCTACATGAATACCTTGTTCGTTAACAATATGTCCTAAAAATTGAACTTTTTTAAGCCAGAATTCACACTTGGAGAATTTGGCGAAAAGTTGCTCTTTCTTTAGGAGTTCCAGAGTAAGACGAAGATGTTGCTCGTGATCAGCTCGCGTCTTAGAGTATATCAAGATATCATCAATAAAAACAATGACGAACTGATCCAAATAAGGCTTGCAGACCCTATTCATTAAGTCCATGAAAACAGCAGGAGCATTAGTCAAACCGAATGGCATGACTGTGAACTCATAATGCCCATAACGAGTGCGGAACGCTGTCTTGGGAATGTCTTCTTCATGCACCTGAAGTTGATGATATCCAGATCGCAGATCAATCTTTGAAAAATAAGAAGCGCCCTGCAACTGATCAAAGAGATCATCGATACGAGGTAGGGGATATCGATTCTTGATGGTAAGCTTGTTAAGATCACGATAATCGATACACATCCTAAAAGATCCATCCTTCTTCTTGACAAAAAGAACGGGAGCATCCCAAGGTGAAAAGCTAGGACGGATAAAACCTTTGTCAGAGAGCTCCTGAAGCTGCTTAGACAGCTCTTGCATCTCAGATGGTGCAAGACGATATGGAGATCTGGCAATAGGATTTGCACCAGGTACGAGATCAATATGGAACTCGACTTGGCGTGCTGGAGGTAGACCAGGTAACTCTTCAGGGAATACTTCAGAATAATCCCGAACAACAGGAATATCTTGAATAGATTTACATTTGCCCTTATCTGCTACAACATGTGCCAAAAAGGCCACATAGTTCTTTCGCAGATACTTCTGAGCTTTAAAACAAGACATGAGTTTGAGACCACCAGCAGGTTTCTCACCACGAACCTGTAGGATCTCGCCTGTCGAAAGCGGCACACGAACAATCTTCTCAAAACAAACTACCTCTGCGCGATGCTTGGCTAACCAATCCATACCCACAATAACGTCGAAGCTTCCAGGTTGCATAGGCATGAGGTCAATAGGAAAAAGATGGTCGTTAAGGTTCAACTGGCAGTTGCGAAGAACAGAATCAAGAACAATGGGTTCACCACTAGCCACTTCTACTGTCAAGGGTTTTCCTAGTTTCGTTCTAGACATGTGAAGCAATGGCTCAAAAGATAATGACACAAAACTCTTATCGGCACCCGAATAAAAAAGAACAGATGCAGGCTGATTATTAATAAAGAACGTACCGTTCACCACTTCATTGTCTGCTTGTGCCTCTTGTGCATTCATGTTGAAGACTCGCCCTCGAGCCTGAGCCTGATTCAGATTTGGATTAGCATTCACCAATCTTGGACACTGATTACGGTAGTAGGTCAGATCCCCATAGTTGTAACAAGAACCTGGCGGGTAGTGTGGTCGTGCAGCTTGACCTTGTTGCTGAGCAGGAGGCTGAGCAACTTGTCGAGCCGGGTTCTGAACTGCCTGATTCTGGGTAAAACGACAAACATCAGCAAGATGACCTGACTTCCCACAGTTAGTACAGAAACGACATGGAAGTTGCGGCTGATGGTGACTGTTGCATCTATTGCACAGAGGTGCATTCCCTGCATAACGTTTCTTCGCTGGAGGCTGTGCGGGTTGGTTAGGAGCTGCCTGGTTAACTTGGGCAGTGACAGCAAAATTTTGGGAAGCCTTTCGCTTCCTAGACCCCCTTGAGGAACCAGAATCCTTTCCCTTCTTGTTTTGACCTTTCTTGCTATCTTCTTTGTCAGACACCTGCTTCTTACCCTTATCACCCTTTTTGTGCAGCTTTCCCTTTCGAACCTACGACTCAGTCAATGTCGCTGCTAACTCGATCACCTGACAGAGTGTGGTAGGGTTACTACCAGTAATGATGTCTTGTACTGAGTCAGGTAGACCATCGATGTACCTTTTGATAGCCTTGTCGAGTGGGGTGACCATTGTTGGGCAAAGCAGACTCAACTCCTCAAACCTATCAGTATACTCCCTGTACTCGCCACTGTCCTGTTTCAAGTCATCAAACTCTCTCTCCAAAGCTCGCTGTTCATGACGAGGACAAAACTCCCTCATCATAAGGGCCCTAAGTTCGGCCCAAGTTTGTGCTAGAGCAACTTCTGCACCCCGGTCTCTCATAGCCCCGTTCCACCACGTAAGAGCCCTCTTCTGAAACACACTCGAAGAAAACTCGACCTTGCGATTATCAGGACACTGAACATGACGAAACGTACTCTCAGTGCTCTCGAACCATTGTAGGAGCCCAGTTGCTCCTTCAGTACCACTAAACTTGAGTGGCTTAGCCGAATTGAAACTCTTGAAATTGCATGGAGCATGATTGTTGTTGTTGGCTTGGTTCCATTGAGCAAAAAGATTTGGGAAAGCAGCAGCCATATGTTGCGCGATGATTTCTGCCAGTTCGGCAGTCGCTATCTGATTCTCGCGTCGAGGAGGCATTCTAAAAGAGGACACATGGAAGGAAACGAGTGAGATGATTCGGTGAAAAGAATGAGATGATGCAAAAATTGACAACGGCAAAGATGGTGGCCATTGTTCGTTACCACAAGGGAAACAAACGACACATTGTGACTAATTAAAGTAAATGGGTCAAAGAAATAATGTATCGGGAAGACATGCTCGCCTATAAGTGAACACTCACCCCAAGAGTTCCCAGGTAAGAGTGACTGGTCCGATTATGTGGATTTGTACGAACACTCTAGCCTTAGACAGAAAACACAGGGTACAGGCATTCACTCTTCCAGTTTGCACGTGTTCACACTATTTAGAACCCAAAACTTTGACGAGATTTTGAAAATTCAAAGGGGTTCAAAACCTTACAATAGAGGGTTCAAAACCTAGTAATCAATCATCCAAGAATAGATGATTAATTTTCAAAGCGGATTCAAACTTGATGTTCCCATTGTTGTTATCACCTAAGGATAGGTGAAGTGCTTGTTTTAAGATCTTAAACACAAGATAACTTGTGTTGGGGTCCTAGAAAGGTTATAGTCTAGGTCAAAGGATTACTAATAACCTAATTCCCGATAACCATTGGCTCTGATACCAACTTTTCTGTCACACCCCGACCACGTAAAACATCAAATCGTGGCGGAAACGTCGGGGAGTGTTGTAACAGAATTATTGTTTCACAACCATGGCATACATAGTTATATTTTATTTATCAAACAAGAGTGTTACATTGTCTCAAAACAAGAAATAAAGAGTCCAGAACATAATTAAACTAGTTCTATCTTTATTTTAAGTCTCTAAGGCACAGGTTCGCCCTAGTGTCACGATCATCATCCTAAGCGACTGCTCCTGAAAACGCATGTGAAAATAGGTACGTCAGCATAAAAATGCCTGTGAGATACATAGGTTTTGTGAATATAGGATTAATGACTTGGGTTTTAAAAGATAGGTTTAATAAAAATTAGTCATGAATCTTGTTAAGTGTTTTCTTTTATAAATCATATGAAAACTCGATAAGAAATCAGATTATATAAAAGAAAGGTGTATGGTTAATGAAATAACCAAGTAAAATGAGTTGTATAAAATAAACTGTTTTGTAAAACAATGTCTTGTGAAAAAGTATGTTATTTGTGTAAAATGTAATATGTCTATACTGAAATGATTTAATTAACGCTACGATATGTAATATTATACAAGCACTTATATATAGGAAGTACCAGCGGTGTATCCACCATGCTTGTATCATATTACACACGCCTCATTACTCAAATCATTTACCCAAACCAACCACCAATGTAAATTGTTCATGTATAAATCAATTGTCAAGTGTTATTGTGTAAACCATATCAAAATGTCCATGTCTAATGTAAATCACTGAATGTGTATATCCATGTCAAAATGTTTATGTTTAATGTAAAACATGAATTGTGTATCCAAAAATATCATGTATGGCAAGTGAAATACATCAACTAAACCATAGGTAAAACGCACAAAAACAGGGTATCGAATTAAACATAGTTTAAATCAAAGTCATGTTTTGTGGAACAAATGCATGCTATACTGACACAAACATCTATGCGGTATTGTTATAATGCATACATTCAAGCCTTGTGACTGTGGTGATAGACCTTTAAACAGATTAAAGGTTTATCTGTGTTATGTTTATCGAATTCGGTCATTCCTTCCATCCAAACATACCTAGGATGTCAGGAACGGGAGTTGTCAATTCCTATGGTACCACTACCTACTAACGAATGGCGTGATCAATGTTAATGAATGTATATTGTCCCATTTGAACAAACCAAATGTCATACCAAAATGTAAGCATGTGATGAATAACAAATGTACTAAGCATGCAACAAATGAACATACATAGCATGTGATGTGATGTAAAACAATGTACTAAGTATGAACTTGATGAACATACCTAGCATAAAATGTAATGTAAAACGATGTACTAAGTATGCAACAAATGGACATACATAGCAAAAACATAGTGAAATCATGTACTATAAATGTACTAATGAACATAACAAGCATATGATATGAAAGCATGAAAGGCACGAAAGTAACAAGTAGGCACATGTGTTTCACCCCAAAATGTTTGGAAAACAGTAAAAGAGGGGTCTATGTACTCACTTGAGATTGCTTAGTAGTCCTTGAGTAACAACCAAACAATGCTAGAGATCATGGAAATCAAACGGCACCTAATATAGGTAACTATGTTAATATGCTGGACCTAAATTGGAGGATTTGATAGAATGAGGGTTCGTAAACCAAACGAGTATGGAGACTCGTGTAATATGGTTTAACAAAGTCTACATACCAAAATGAAACCTATCCTAAGTGCTTACGACCCATTATGACCCGTTTAGGTAGCTTATGCTACTTTAACGCGTCGTTCGCGTGAAATGCGTTCGGAATGCCTAACTAGTCCTATGATAAGTAAAATATGCCTTAACATGTCTAATATTGTTGCCAAATCAGTTTAGATACCAAAAGTTATGTTACATATGCTTAAAATGAGTTTTGGCGTAAAAAGGGTATTTTGGTAATTTACCTAAGGCATATATACTACCTATCATACAACTACTCAAACGATGTGACCATAAGGTATAACCTCGGAAGGTTATTCCCTATACAACTATGGTCACCTAATGTGTTTGGTCGGATCCTAAGGATCGACCAAACGGGTCGGGTTCGAAAGTATAAGCGATTGTTTAGATCGCTTACCTTACGACCCTATATAAGCACAAAACTAAAAGTGACAAGCTAAGCATGTTAAAACATGCGTAACTAAGTTTAGAAAACAGGTTTGGTATCAAAACAAATGGTTTTGATACCTAAGAGTAGTTTGGTTACAAAACACGCAAGAATGCGCATTTTGGCCGAAACTACGACTCGTCACTGAGCCTAGTTAACGTGGTAATCAGTAGGTATAGTCACTAAGGACTATAACCATCGTGATTACACTCACGTTATGAAGTTCAAACGAACTTCGCATTAACCATAAACTTGGTCAACGCATAAAGTCAAACAAAGTTTGACTTTAACGCTAAAAGAATAAAAGAACGAAGGAACACTTACAAAGGGTCCAAGAATGAAGGTTTGAATCCGAACACTCTCAGGTATGAAGTGTTAAACACAACAACTTAGAGAGCAAGTTCAGATTTCAAAGGTTTGGGTTTTTGGGGTTGAAAGGGTTGGGTATTTATAGGATTTGGACCACCGTTAGGATCGTTTATCAAATAACGTGTTTTGATCTTGTCCCTACACTTGTTGCAACCCTTGGTACCTAAATTTGGCCCCCCATGATCAGGTAATGACAAGTGTGGGTGAGTTTTGAGTGGTTAACAGCTGTAAACAGCTATTAAACTGATCTTATCTGATCTGGGAAGCTGACACGGGCCATGTAAGGGGACTCACTAAACTCACGCGGGCCGCCTGGCCCTTCTGGTCAGAAACAAGTTTAAACAATTGTCAGTTTTGGTCCCTGTTATGCATTAAGGCCATTTCCGACACGTTTAAGGCCCGTTAAGCCAACGTTAAGGCCCTAAAATGATGCCTAAACATTGTGGACATGAAACATGCTCAAAAATATGCCGGATGTTGGTTTGTTTGGTCGTACGATCGCGATGTTCGCTTAATTACGACGGAATGCGCATAAGCGCGAAAAACGATCCAAATTGCGTGACGAATGGGTTTTTCTCATGCCAAACATTAAAATAAAATTATATTAGTGCTTACATAAATTTTTGGATGTCCGGATGTATTCAGAACGTAAGTTATGCGCGAAAATGCAAACTTGTGCACTTTTTGACGCTTTTAGTCCCTGGATGACCCAAAAGTTTATTTTAGCACACCGAACCCCTCAAAGCCTATTTCTAAGCTATTTAATGGATATTTATGGTATGTTTAACTTATGTTCATGTTCCGGAATGTCTGTTACAGTTCAAATTGGCATACTTTTGCAGTTTGTCAAATTTAGTCCCTATAGGCGAATTAACTTGTTTTTGCCATACCAAAGCCTTCAAAACTTATTTCTAAGTTATGTAAAGGTTATTTAAGGTATGTTAAGCATATGTTGATGTTCCAGAGTGTTTGTTGTATTAAACTGGTTATATTTATGCATCAGTGCGCGTATAACCTTCTAGAAAGCGATTTAGAGTTTGAAATTGAACAAAAGTCAAAACATGAAAAATGTCAAACATAAAAAAACAAACATTGGGATCAAATAACTTTGTTTTATTGATAATTGAACTGTTCACAATGATTACAAGCACATATGTTACACGACCCGCTCGTCTAATGGACCATAGTACGTTGTAGGTAGTCGTGTACACCAGAGGAAACTTTGAGTTACAGGAGGATTCGAAGAACGCAAACTTGTGAGTTCATGTTCCCCCTTTTCTTTAACTGTTTTCGGTTTTATAACTTCGGGGGTGAAGTACATGTTACAACTGTTTACAAACGTTATTATTTGGTATGGTTAGCTAAGGAAGGGTACTTCTAGATCACGTGAGTGGTGGGTAGGACGCTTAAGGTCATCAATCCTCTTGTATGACCGAGGGACATGAGTGATAGATCCATTTGGGTGTAGCGAGCCCCTTCCATGAGTCCATCGTGTGGACCATGGGTTAAAGATGTCTTACAGCCGGAGGCCCGGTGCAAAGTCTGCTTGGTTTGAGCTTGTGTTGCATCGCGTCACAAATGTTAATGTATTAGCTACACATTAATTGGTCTGTTTCCTTGTTGCTTTCATACCGGATTTCAATTACATACAAACATACTTACAAAGGTTTCAAAGGTTTATTCACAAACACACACATGAACTCGCTCAACTTTTGTTGATGTTTTCAAACTACATGTATTTCAGGAAACTAAGTATGGATCTGGTGGGCGTTAAAGTTTCAAGTGTTGTATGGAATAAAAGATTTCATCCGGTGTCGAATGGTTTAGAGGGTGTATCCTATCCTGGATAGGATACATGTTTCAAAGGTTGGTTATCATTATTGTCTTTTGAAAAGTCCTTATGGAACTCACAACCTGTTGGTGTTGTTTTCTGAATACGGAGTCTGTGTTTTTGGGGTTAAATCAATGTTGTTGTAATGTTTCAAAACTTAATCAATGGATGAACATCTTGTATTTATCATATAGTTGTTTGTTATGGTTGAATGCAATGATATTAAGCAAGTCACATCAAATCACGCTTCCGTAAAAGTCAGGGTGTGACAGTTTGGTATCAGAGCTTCGATTGTAGCGAACTAAGATTCCTTCTCAAGTCTAGAATACAATTATTAGGGCTCCCACGAAAATATTTTTCCAACATGTTTTCATTACATACACGAAACGTCCAGATCCAAGAAAACAAACGTTTTTCTAAAAGAAAATACACAAAACACATTTCAAGGTCTATGTTTATGGTTCAGTCTAGGAGACTAGGTCGTTCAGTCTGGGAGACTGGGTATTTCAGTCTGGAATGCTGGGTGTTTCAGTCTGATAGACTGGGTGTTTAGTCTAGGAGACTAGGTAGTTCAGTCTGAGAGACTGGGTGTTTAGTCTAGGAGACTAGGTAGTTCAGTCTGGGAGACTGGGTGTTTAGTCTGGGAGACTAGGTAGTTCAGTCTGGGAGACTGGGTGGTTTAGTCTGGGAGACTAGGTAGTTCAGTCTGGGAGACTGGGATGTTAGTCTGGGAGACTAGGTGGTCTAGTCTGGGAGACTAGGAAGGATAAAAAGGATTTGTGAGGACTGATAAGGATACACGATTACATGATTTTATGATGCATTGACTTTTCCTGCATACTTAATGTTAGTGGTTGATATATATGCATATGTTGTGAATGTTTTGTTATGGACACTATGTCTTCACCTGATAGCGGATTGCCCGATGACCATGATCCCATGACAATAGTCTCCAACGATGAGATTAGGTCAGAGCCAAAGATCTTCACCTCAGATTCAGAGAGTGAACCGGAGATGATGTCCGGCGACGACGTGCAGCCGTTCGCGTTGCCCGACTTGGGAGATGATTTACCGACTGCTGATGGCATTCTGGACAAGGATCCTTCGGTTATTCCCACTCATGTCCATGATCATCTTATCATCGATCATCCCGATGGTGAGCATGTCCTGGCACCGATCCTCGCTCTCGTTCCTTTAGTGGCCATTCCTCTCGAGGATTTGCCTTTTGACGATTTGATTGATGTTGACATTGATTTGTTTGATGGTCCTTCTGACGATGCCCATGGTGATGGAAAGCTAGATGAGAACGTTGTTGCTATCCCACTTTTGAGATCCATGTTATTGAGATTTCCCCTTACTCTGTCTTACACTCTGTCTCAGATTCCTTTGAGTCTGTGACACCTTCAGCTTTGCAGACGGCCGGATTGCAGCGTGTTGCTACCGACTCGGATGACGACGCCGCTATGACTGATGCACTATTACCTACCAGAGATCTCACACCTTCACACGACCCAAAGCCTGCTCCTGAGCTAGCTTCTGTTCCTTTTGGGTCAGCCTGATGTTGCACCTGCTGATCCTGAGCCCTTGCTTGATCATGACCCTATTTCTTTTGGTTTACCAGACATTGTACCCCTCATACCTGACCCAGTACCTGCATCTGATGATCTTCTCTTTTGTTGAGACATTTGTTCCTGCACCCGCACCCGCCGATGTTGCTCCTTTTCCCCCTATGGAGACCGACGTCCATAGCATCGACATGCCTATCGCTTCCTTTCAGGACATACCCGCATCCCGGGAAGGTACTTCTGGTCAGCACCCGCGCGATGATCCCTTCGCTTCATCAGCTTTTCCACAGACCCCCCAAGATACACCGTTTGCCCCTTCCAGTTCTTCACCGCTGGACGAGCCATTACGATAGTTCCCATCATGCACTATGACGATTGCAGACCCCCTACCATCCCTCACATTATGGAGGCTACACACGGAATGAGTTGCTCCTGTCACTTCAGCTACAGTTTAAGGTTTTGAGTCGCAGAGTGTTGGGGCCTGAGCCGACACCACGCCCTCCATCCTGTCTATACCAGTATACTTTGATCCTCCACATACATCACTGTCTTCTTTTGCACCATCACTTGTTGCTCTTACACCTTTCCTAGGTTTTGATGCTCGTTTCTTTTGCTATCAAACAGCAGATCGGTTACTTACTTCGACATGTATACGACCTCGAGGAGGAGCTCGCACATGTTAGCAGTTTGTTTTTCTTCCCTTCTTCACCTCAGTCATCAGTATAATTGGCTTTTGGTTTTATGCGGATTGCGTTACTTTGGGGTAAAGACACTACTAATGAGCCGAGATCGTGGAGACTATTGAAGACTACTCTTGACCTAGAGATTTTGATGCACTAATAGACTTATTGGACAAGGGTAGGGTGACCCCGTGTCCCTTTTGATGTGATACACTTTGTAGACAATGTGATTGTGATCGGTAAATAATGAGAGCTTAGTCGCTATGTCTTTGCTAAGCACGTTGTTGATATGCATGTGTGTGCTATAATTATGATGCTACGTGTTTGCTTGTTATGTTCTCAGTAAATATGTTCCCATCTACATGATTGTGCTATAATTGTGATGTTATATGATTGCTTGCTATGACGATTGCTTATATACATATGTATACACACCTCCTAGGTCTCATTCGTTAAGTAGAGGCTTATGTGCTTGTGTCCTTAATAAGACCTGACCTAGCTGATCTTCTTAGAAGATGTCAATTCAAGGGAACATCGATACCAACAACCCTTTGCCAACGACAGAGGCGGAATTACAAGAGCGCATCTCACAGGCCATCGCACAGTGCAAGGCCCTTCGCTCCGAACGCAGCGGAGGTACCTCAGGAAATAACCCACCCAACGGTAATGCTTAGTCACTTAAGACGCATTACAAAACATTTGGACATTTCCAAGAGTGCTTTGCTAATGCCCTATGTGAATGATGTTGCTTATGTCGCAGACTGCACCTACAAGAAGTTCTTGAGTTGCAAGCCCCGAGATTTTGATGGCACTGGGGGTGCCATAGCTTTTGTGCGTTGGGTTGAAAAGACGGATTATGTTTTTCGATTAAGTAAATGCGCCCCCGAGCATCAGGTCACGTACATAGCTGGACTATTCAAGATGGGGCTCTGTCATGGGTGAACCTTCAGGTTCAGACGTTGGGTGAGACTGCTGCGTATGCTTTGACATGGGATGAACTGAAAGAGCTGATGCGTAAGAGATATTGCTCAAGGGCAGAAGTCCAGAAGATGGAGACTGAATTTGGAACTTGAAGATGGAAGGTCCAAAGATAGCCGAGTATGTGCAGAGATTTCATGATTTATGACAAGTTGTTCTATACCTGGTGGAACCAGAGTTTAAGAGGATCGAACGCTTTATCGGGGGATTGGCACCTCAGATTCTAAGCCTGGTGACAACATTTAAACCTCCAACAATCACCGATGCTATCGACATAAGTGTGGCGCTCACTGAAGAAGCGGTTAGACTAGGAAAATTTTCAACCTCGGAGGAGAAAAAGGAGATTCCTGTGAAGCCATCTGGAGATGACAAGAGGAAGCTCGCAAATTTCAAGAAGGGTACTCAGGCGAATAACAAGAAGAAGGCCAAAAAGGTAAAAGAGTACATGGGTCTCCTACCTAAATGTGACAATTGTCTACGCTACCATGTCGGGCGATGTAAATATGGAAAATGTGATAACTGTGGCAAAAGGGGGCATCCCAAGGAGATGTGTAGGCATGGTACTGAACGTGGAAATGAAGGCCAAGATGGCAGCAAGAATCACGAAGGAAATGACGACAACAGCAACTATCAAGGCAGGACGACTGACAAACAAAAACGTGCTCAAGGTTGTTTTAACTGTGGAAGCAAAAAGCATTTCAGGAAATACTGCCCTAAAAACATTCAGGCATGAGGATGAAAGCTCAACAACGGAGCTAGGGAAGCACGCCAGGATCCAAACATGGTCATCGGTACGACCCATATTAGTCAACGTTATGCATCTGTGCTGTTAGGTACTGATGCCAGTTTTAGCTTCGCATCTCTAGAGTTTAAGAGTATCCTTGGTCTAGTAGCAACAGAGTTAGACAACCCTTATCCGATAGAACTAGCTAGTGAGAAGCTAGTAGAAGCTAGTGAAGTGATTTGAGGCTGTGTGATAGGGCAGGGAGAGCGTGGGTTTATGCTTGAACTGCTGCCAGTTGAGTTGGGAAGTTTCGATGTAGTAGTTGGAATGGAATGGTTGTCTAGTAACCAAGCTGAGATCGTATGTCACGAGAAGATTTTCCGCAGCCCGATGGCGACTTAATAGACGATCGTGAATCGTGAAGATAAGCAGAATGTGCCCCTACAGATTGCCAATTGTATGAAGGCACGGAAGTTCTGCGTAAAAGGTGTATTGCCTCCTTAACTCATGTTGTGGACAAGGAAGCCGAAGAACCGAAGCTCGAAGATATCCCTATGGAAGGGAATACCCTGAAGTCTTCCCCAAAGACTTGTCAGGATTACCTCCTCAACGACAAGTCGAATTTCACATTGCCTTGGTTCCAGGCGCCACGCCGGTAGCCAAGACACCTTATCGACATACACCTTCGAAAATGCAAGGATTGTCAGTGTAGCTTTAGGAGTTGCTAGAGAAGGAAGTTAACAGACCAAGTTTCTCGTTTTGGGAAACTCCGGTTTTGCTTGTCAAGAAGAAGGACGATAGCTTTCGTATATGCATCGACTACCAGGAGCGTAGGTCGGAACTCATTAAAGGATATCGCTTTGGAAACCACGCCTATTAACTCGGGAAAACCCTATCATTTCATCGTGTAAGCTATTTTAGTTAACCAAACGGGTAAAGTACTCAAATTTCTTTCATTAAAATTCCCACTTTTGCTTCTAGCGAGTAGATTCTTGCGTCTCTGCTCCTCTTAATGGTAGTTGCGTCACGTCAATTCCCTTCATTAAAGTAAACACTCTTTTGTCTCGATACTTGATTATTTCTCCGTTTTAACAAATGCTCATTGTTTCATTTCTTGGAAATTCATATGTTACGCATGCACCATTTGTTATGCATGTGGTTTTGTTTCGAATGAGCGTCCCCTCCAAGTTCAAATGTTATTTTGCTAAAAGTTAATTGTTGATTTATGGTTCGAATGACCTCTATTATTGGAATTGTTGGCTCCTTTGCTTTTAAGTCAAACACACTTTCTTGAAAACTTCTTTCCTTTCAAGTTATATACATGGTTTACCCTTGTAACCATGCCGAAATTCCCTTGTCGATACATACGTTTAGAAACAAGTTCAATTGCTTGAACTTGTCCATTTCACATCTTCAATTCAAGACACCATATGATGTATTGAGAGCATCATATTCAAATTTGTTTTTGCAAGCATTTCATTTGATCTAAGTCGCAGTAGACTTGCTTGGTCTACGGCTCCCTTAAAACATTTGTTGATTTCGACACCCCGTAGTGATGTTTTCACTAAAATTGAAGCTTGCGCTAATCTCATTTACGCATCTCATACACGGATTTAATTGTTTATTTATTGACTTGCTCTAAATCCGTTTTGTTTTATCATGATTAAAGCAGTCTTAACACAATCGTGTGTTAAGACAATGGTACATAAATTTGTATCCCAGTCTACCTCCTAATGGTTCTTTCATTATCAATCGAAAACAGTAGCTCTTTGGTATTCTATATTCAATTGAAAACCCTACGACGTTGTTTAAATCAAATTTCCGATTTGTTCCAGTACACCTTCATTTGATTTCAAACACGGTGAACTCGTTCGGTCACCGCTATTATTGGATTATGTCATTACGACACTTTGTGGTGTCGGTATGAACTTGTAGCTTGTGCTAATCATGGTCAACCGTTTCATACGAACTTGCATATACTTTTCGTTTGACTTGCCATTTAAACATTCTTAATGCAACTATGAATTAAAACATTGATACATCAGATTCGATTATATTCCATTTCGATGTCTTCCCGCAATTCAATAATGTCAACATCCTAATTTCATCCGTTTATTTGTTCGAAAGTTGACAGATCGTTTTCATGTTACTATCATTTTCGAGTTGTTAATTCTGAGTTCATCTAGCGGATGTTATTGGTTCTAAAATTTGTTTGCATATTGTAAACACTCTGTTGAAATTCTATTGGTCAGAACTCATCTTTTATTGGACCCCTGTGATGTAAGTGACACCAGATGTTTCGTCTAAACAACTCGTATCCCTTGATGTCAAAGTCCAAGAGGAAAACCTTTTAACCATTGGATTCTTAGTAAAGAAAGATGTCCTTAGATTCACCGGATTCAATAAGTCTTGATTCGTTATTGTGGTTAGTTACTGTGGTGTTATCCATATCTATACATGCATGACGTAACCCTAAGGAGATAAGGTAATAAAAATTTCGAGGATGGAATTTTCTTAACAGGGGGAGAATGTGACAACTGTCAAAAATCCAGGTATCCGTACAATTAATTAATCATGATTAGTGCTTAATGACTGTGCTAAATTACAATTAACTGCTTTCTGATCTCTGCTTAATACATGCATGTGCATCACATATTGTTTAATGTCATATCATTACTGCATGAAAGCTGTATTGCCTTAAAAGATGCACCAAGTATAGTTAGCACAGTTATCTGATAGATCAGGAAAATGCTGACAGAACTCAGCACATAGACAGACGATGCATTGAGATACAGAATGAGCCAGAAACTAAGTATTACACTAGTATAGTGTGTAGGAAAGTAAGGATCATAAAAATGCCTTCCTAGAGATGGTTTAAGAGCCGGAAAGTGCCTAAAACTCACCCAAAGTGCTGAATTCAGCAAAAATCAGCTATTTAACAATCTAATATTATGCAGAAATATGGTTAAATGGTCCTGAATGCTTTCCTAAGTTTCACGAATCAAAACTGTCACAAAAGGTAACATAAAGCACGCCAAACTGCAAAGTTTAGCATTTTAACGAACCAGTAACCAACCGAACAACCGGACACTACCCGAAACATCAAATTTACACTAGAAACATTGTTTTAACATTACCAAGCTAGTTATGGTCCCCGAATATCATAATACCCCATACAAATATCCAATAACTAAGACATGTAACTAATACATGGATTTTAACCTAATAGCTAACTAAATGGTTGGAGCCTACACCTACCCCACCTATGGACAGCTAGATATGGTGGCCCCACCATTTGATTTTATTTACATACTTAAATAGATTATGTTGGATCATGTTTCATTATATAAGACATAAAAACCATTGGAAAATACATAAGTTTGGATTATAAATAAGCATAAGAGTTCATAAGACTATATTCATTTCTCATCGCCAACACCACCCACAATCTTCTCCTGCCCTCCTTCATACTTACGGCCAAGAACCACCACACACAAACACCCATTTTCACTTCAACCTCTTCCATTCTAAGGTGTTCACAAGGTGTCTCTAGCATGATTAGGAAGCTTGGTACCATTGGAAGTTGAAGGACCTTCACCTATTGCTTTTATCCACTTCATTTCTTCACTTGATCATCCCTAGCCTTGAGCTAGTAGTAAGCTCTTCTATTCTTCATTTTACATCTATATTAAGTGGTTAAAAGATGATACAAGATGATTATCATAAAGAACACTAAGAAACAAGAAGATGAAACATGAACATAAGCTTAAAGTTATAAGAAATCATGAAGAAATCATGTTATTTATGTGATGTTATACTTGATGATTGTTGTTTGCTTGTGTAAATGGTGTAGATCATCATATGATCTTGCTAGATCATGATTAAAAACATGATTTAGCAAGATAAGAGGATGATTATGTTAAGAAATCATTAGATCATCCTTATGTAAATCATGAACTTGAAGTATAAATTGTTTTTCTTGTAAAATGATGATCAAAGTAAGTTGTGATACTTGTAGATCTAGAAATTTTATGGATGATTTCTAAAGAAACCGAGATAAAAATATAAGCTTTGTCAAAACTTGGTTCTTACATAAGCAAACTCTATTTTTGGTGGTTAAACAAGTGTAGAAACACTTGTGTAACAAGAAAATTTTATAAAGAAACGTTTTTAGAAAATGTGACAAGAAGTTGTAAACATCTAACATCTTTAAAAATGAAGTTTTAAAGAACTAATCACACTTTAAAGGATAACAAGGCTTACTAAAAACACTAGTAAGTTCCTACAAATTTTACAAATAATCAAGTTCATGAAGTAGTAGAATATGCATGATTTTGGCAATGTTGGTAAGTAAAGGTTGTTAGTTGATGATTGTGAATTGATTGTGATGATTTTTACAAAAGAAAATGATATGCTTAAAAGCATGGAAACCTCCATTTTTAGGGGAAACTATGGCAAAATTTTCTAAAAATATAAACACTTAGAAAAATATTTATAAACATGCACTTACAAGTGTATTTTCAACAATAAATTGTTACATAAACTTTGCCATAATTTTCGGTTACAAAAATTCAAATATTGGAGGTTGGTTTTCATAAAAAAAAGTGACTAAATATGTATTTAGGAAATATATATTTAAAAGACACCATGTGTGTGTTTATTTGTATATTTTGTGTATTAGTTACATTATTTTAGGATTTGGAATAATATAACTCATCAAAATACCAAGAATTACAATCTAAAATATTCCGAAATGATATTCATATGCATATTTTGGTCAATAATATTTTGGACACCAAGGAAATGAAAATATGATTTTTACAATTACTACAAGAATATGTCATATTTTTTACAAAGAAAAAATATGTTATTTTTGGCAAAAAATGAATATATATTTTTCTTGAAAATTTTAGAAGATATATTATTTTTAAGAAATATATATATTTTTTCTTACACAAGCACGAAATACAATATATTTTAAGGTGAAAGATATGTTTTCTCAAATAAATATGAAGTATGTCATTTTTGGAGAAAAATGAGCATATATATATATATAGGAGAAAATACAAATATATTTTTGCCAAAAGAAAAATTATAAATAATTTTTTTTCTAAATAATATTTACTACAATATATATTTTAGAAATATATATTGAATCCTTATTAAATAAAATATTCCGGAATAATTAATATAAAACTAAGAATAAAGGATACTTAAGGAATACCGTAAAATACGTATTCTCATACGCATAAACACACACTGGAATATGTCACACCCCAACCACGTAAAACAACAAATCGTGGCGGAAACGTCGGGGAGTGTTGTAACGGAATCATTGTTTCATAACACATGGAAATTTGAAATTTTGTTTTATTGATTAAAAGAGTTACAATGTCTTAACAACAAGGAAGCATAACATAATTAACTAGTCTTGCATCTTTTATTGTCACTAAGGCCCAAGTCCGCCTAAGTGTAACTTGATCAATCCTATGCATCATTTCCTGAAACACACGTGAAAATAGGTACGTCATCATAAAAATGCCTATGAGATACATAGGTTTTATTGATTTAGGATTCATGACTTGTAAGTTTAAAGAAAAAGTTTAACAAAAGTTGTCATGAACCTTGAAAAATGTTTTTGTTTTATAAATCATATAAAAATCGATAAGGAAACAGATGATATAAAAGAGATAAGTATGGTTAAGTAAATAACCAAGTAAAAATGAATTTGTATAAAATGTGTTGTTTGTAAAACAATGTTTTGTAAAGATATGTTAATTGTGTAAAATGTAATGTGTCAAAATTGAAATGATTTAAATAACGCTACGATGTGTAACATCATAAAAGCACTTATATATAGGAAGTACCAGCGGCGTATCCACCATGCTTTTATCATATTACACACGTCTCGTTACTTAAATCACTTACCCAAACAAACCACCAATGTAAAAATGTTCATGTATAACTAAATGTAATGTTTAAACAAATGTTGAAATGTTATTGTGAAAACAAATGTAATGTAGAGTGAATAAAAAGCCTTTATTGATTAAAATCATTTACTCGACCCTATAAGAAAGACATGTACAAAACAATGCAATTGATAAATTATAATCAAAATTTATGTTTTGTAAAATAATGCATGCTTTACTGATACAAACATCTATGCGGTGTTGTGAAAATGCATACATTCAAGCCTTGAGACTGTGGCGATAAACCCTTAAACGAATTAAAGATTTATCTGAGTTATGTTTATCGAATTCGGTCATTCCTTCCATCCAAACATACCTAGGATGTCAGGAACGGGAGTTGTCAATTCCTATGGTACCGCTACCTACTAACGAACGGCGTAGCTAATGTTAATGAATGTATTTTTGAGCCATTTAAACAAACCAAATGCCATACCAAAATGTAAGCATGTTTTATGAAAATAATGTACTAGGTATGCAACAAATGGACATACATAGCATGAAATGTAATGTAGAATAATGTACTAAGTATGCACTAAATGGACATACATAGCATGAAATGAAATGTAAAACAATGTACTAAGTATGCACTAAATGGACATATATAGCATGAAATGTAAATGAAAACGATGTACTAAGTATGCACTAAAAGGACATACATAGCATGAAATGTAAAAGAAAACGATGTACTAAGTATGCACTAAATGGACATACATAGCAAAAACATAATGAAATCATGTACTAATAGTGTACTAATGAACATAGCAAGTATATGATATTAAAAACATGGAAAGCATGAAAGTAACAAGTAGGAACATGTGTTTCACCCCAAAATGTTTGAAAAATAGTAAAAGAGGGGACTATGTACTCACTTGAGGGTGCTTAGAAGTCTTTAACAACAACCAAGCAAAGCTAGAGGGATCACGGAAATCAAACGGCACCTAATATAGGTAACTATGTAAATAAACGGACCTAAATCGGAAGATCAGATAGAATGAGGTTTCGTAAACCAAATGAGTATAGGAACTCATGTAATGTGGTTTAACAAAGCCTACATTCTAAAATGAAACCCATCCTAAGTGCTTACGACCCATTACGACTCGTTTAGGTAGCTTATGCTACTTTAACGCGTCGTTCGCGTAAAATGCGTTCGGACCGCCTAACTAGTCGTATGACAAGTAAAATATGCCTTATCATGTCTAATATTGTTTCCAAATCAGTTTAGATATCAAAAATTATGTTACATATGCTTAAAATGAATTTTGGCGTAAAAATGGCATTTTGGTAATTTTCCTAAGGCATATAAACTACCTATCATACAACTAACTAAACGACGTGACCATAAGGTATAACCTCGGAAGCTTATTCCCTATACAACTATGGTCACCTAATGTGTTTGGTCGGATCCTAATGATCGACCAAACGGGTCGGGTTCGAAAGTATAAGCGGTTGTTTACACCGCTTACCTTTACGACCCTATATAAGCACTAAACCTAAAGTGACGAGCTAAACATGTTAAAACATGTTTAACGAATTTAGAAAACATATTTGGTATCAAAACAAACGGTCTTGATACCTAAAAGTAGTTTGGTTACAAAATACGCAAGAATACGCATTTTGGCCAAAACTACGACTCGCCACTATGCCTAAATAACATGGTAATCAGTAGGTATAGTCACAAGGGACTAGAACCATCGTGATTACATTCACGTTATGAAGTTCAAACGAACTTCGTGTTGACCATAAACTGGTCAAAGCTGAAAGCCAAACAATGTTTGACTTTCACGCTAAAACGCGTAAAAGAACGAAAGAGGACTTACAACGGGTCCAAGCTATGGAGTTTTGATCCGATTACTCTCAGGTATGAAGTGTATAACTTCAACTTAGAGAGCCAAATCAGATCAAATGTGAGTTTTGAAGCAAGAGGGGTGGGGTACTTATAGGAAAACCAAGACCGTTAGGATCGTTCATCGAAAACCGAGCTTCGATCTGGACCTTACATGTGTGCCCATGGTTTTAGAATACCATGGGTACCCCAAAACAAGCCCCTAGTTTCATTAAAACCATGTGCAAATAAGGGGAACAGCTGGAACAAGCTGGAAATCAGATTTGCAACTCTGGTCCCTTTCTAAGATAACTATGGCAAATTGTCAATTTTGGTCCCTGAATGTGCAAAACATGGTTTTTGATGCATTTTTGACATGTTTAAGCCCCGTTAATCCCATTTCATGGCTCTAAAATGAAGTTAAAGTATAGGGAACATGAAACATGCTCAAAAATATCTTGGATGTCGGTTCGTTTGGTCGTACGGTTGCGTTGTTCGGTTAATTAAGACGAAACACGAACGAATGCGAAAAACGATCCAAATTACGCGACGAATGGAATTTTATCATGCCAATCACTTAAATAAAATATTTTAAAGATTACATAAAGTTTTGGATGTCCGGATGTATTCAGAACGTAAGATATGCGCGAAAATGCAAACTTATGCACTTTTTGACGCTTTTAGTCCCTGAATGACCAAAAAGTTTATTTTAGCACACCGAACCCCTCAAAGCCTATTTCTAAGCTATGTAAAGGATATTTAGGGTATGTTTAACTTATGGTCATGTTCCAGATTGTCCGTTACAGTACGAATCGGCATACTTTAGCAGTTTGTCGAATTTAGTCCCTGTAAGCGAATAAACTTGATTTCGGCACACCAAACCTTCCAAAACTTATTTCTAAGTTATGTAAAGGTTATTTAAGGTATGTTAAGCCTATGTCACTGTTCCAGAGTGTTTTTTGCATTAAACTGGTTATATTTACGCATCAGTGCGCGTATAACCTTCCAGAAAGCGATTTAGAGCTCGAAATCGAACAAGAATTGATATGTGCAAATGATACACATATTTATACAAATTCCAAGTATGAAATACAATATTTAATTGGTTTGGTATTTGTTTGATGGTTAAAGTGACACAGGTGTCACAGTCTCCCCTACTTAAGGAAATTTCGTCCCGAAATTTATCTAGAGGAAACTTGTGAGAGCTTGAAACATGAAGTTGAAAAGGTCAAACAACATTGGTTAGACTCCTGAACTTCTAGTAACTTTAAATAACATCACGCTTGCAATGTAAGAGGGACACTTATATACAAGTATATAAAGCGTTATTGGTGCGTCCACCGTACCTTCATTACATTGTTCACGTTTCGTTATTGTTGCCACCATAGGTTCTTACACATGATAAATCTTACTGGGCTCCTGTGCACTGAATTTCATAATTATGTACGCGTCCATAATTACATAACTCCTTGCATAGTCCGCACAACGCATTTTATAATGTGTAGGGGAAAATCAAATGAACAAACTTGTGATGAGCGTGACTAGACCACCATAGGGTCCTTTTACTTAAATCAATAAATGATTTAAATAGACTACAAAGGAGTCTGTTCGGCTATATCACCACATGTCATTCTTAACCAGATTCTGAATCAATCTTTTGACTTAGACCACTCAAAGGGGTCTCTTTTGAATTATGGAATGGAATTATATAATCCAAGGGTCTTAACGATTACGTAGAAGCCCATTAAGGATTTAGGGTAGCACCTTTGGATATCCTACTATGAATCTTTCACATGAAGATATGGAAGATTCTACGAGGATTTGGATAATTAAAACAAAAACACAAAAGAAAACACATAACACATAATCACATAACCACAAAATTGTTTATCTTGATCTTTAATTTGTTATCATTTTGTTAATTTTGCACATGAATTTAAAGCACACCAGGTATCCAATCCGTGGATTTTGATTGGCACTTTAAATATTTTCCAAGAATCTAACTATAAAGATAGGAAGATCTTAAAAAGAAAATTCGATTTCGATTATAAGGAATCGAAATGTTCGAATTAAGGCATACAAGGAATCCAATGAAGGAATCTTATTTGAACGATAATTATCCACAAGGGTCTAATTGTGAAGGTAAGAAGATCCCATATGGATTTTGGGATTTGAAAAGCGGGAGACATTTCAAAACCTTGCACTAGACGTGCTTAAGTCGAAACATGAGGTAAAAATGCGCATGAAGTTGAGGTGCTAGATATGCCAATGAGACATATGAAGCAGAATTTTGAAGGTTAAGTCAAGGTATGAGAAAAATGTTTTTGAAAACTATGCATGGGGTCCTTTTAGAAATGTGTTTAATGTTTTTGAAACCTTACATAATACTTTTGAAATCATAAAGTAGGTGTATTAGATAAGTATATTTATAAAATGTTTTAAAATCATGCGAGATGAAATTTTGAAATTATGTATAAGGTTTTTGAAAATATGAATGATACTTTTGAATTCATGCACTTGATATGTTTGGTAATATACTATATTAAAAATGTTTTCAAACTATATATAAAATGTTTTTGAAATCATGAAGGTTGTTTTGAAAACTTATGTTATGCATGTTGTTATGAAAATCAGAATGTAGTGGGTATGAGATTGAAAAATTACCCTTAGTTATCTAACCAAGGATTTAAAGGCACGGATGTGCAAAAAGTACGATCACTCATAATGTCGCTTTATTTCCTTTACTTAGTCTCTTAGAATGAAACGAGTACTTAAAATTTTCGAGGAAATCATGAGTGATCACATGAAAGGGGAAATCACAAGAGTAGTTTGTTTAAAGAACATAGTTCCTTGATGTAGGTATCATAGGGAAATGCCATACACATATGTAACTACACTTGTACATCAGAATTGTGAACAACAATTTATTTATAAACAAAGCAGATTGTTTCAGGATTCAACAAAAGATACAAAAGCAGAAGATTCAAATTTATTTAAAGCAGCAGTTTCTTCTAATCAGCCAAATGCTCATCCGTGGGTTGGATTTGCATTGACAATCTTTGGGCATTTATTCATGAAATGACCCATCTTACCACAGTTGTAGCACGATCCAGGAGGAAAGTGAGCTTGAGCAGGGTTGGCTTGGAGTTGAGTAGCAGCAAGATTTGCAACAGCTTTGTTTTGGATAGCAAAGCGGCACATGTCAACCAAATGTCCTCATCATCCACAGTGGGTACATTTGAAACATAGTGTTTGATCTGGATGATGACGGTTGCATCGATTGCACAAGGAAGCAGTTCCCAAGTACGGCTTCTTGGCTGGTGGTGCTGCCACCTGGCTAGGTCCTGCTTGTTTTGGTGTAACGACTGGAGGATTCTTTGAAGCTTTACGCTTCCTTGACCTTTTCGAAGGCTTGGCTTCTGCTTCTTTCGATGCTTCTTAAGTGGCTCCATTATTGAGACGAGACATGGCGATACCTAAATCCACAGACTTCAGGATTACTTCGCCTATTAGCTGGGAAATTTGGCAGTTTGCTCAGACATTTGAGTGTTGCTGCGATGAAGAGACATTCTGGAGGAAGTGAAAGACATAGGAGGAAACAAGTGAAATGTCATTGGAAAAATCAAAATGGAATGACAACGCATAAAAATTGCGATCATTTGTTTGTTACCTAAGGCAAACAAATGAGACGGTGACAAATCAAAGTAAGTGGGTCATATTAATGTATCACTGAAGACATGCTTGCCTATAAGTGAACACTCACCCCAAGAGTTCCCAAGTAAGAGTGACTGGTCCGATACTACGGATTTGTACGAACACTCTAGCCTTAGACAGAAAACTCAGAGTACAGGCATTCACCCTTCCAGTTTGCACGTGTCCACATTATAAGACCCAAACTTTGACGAGATTTTGAAAACTTAGAGGGTTCAAAACCTAGTAATTAATCATCCTAGAACAGATGATTGGTTTTCAAAGCGGATTCGAAATTTATGTTCTTGTTGTGGTTGTCGCCTAAGGATAGGTGACGGTATTGTTTTATGACGAAACGCAAGTAAACTCGCGTTAGGGTCCTAGGAAGGTTATAGACTAGGTCCAAGCATTACTAATAACCTAATTCCCTATAACCATGAGCTCTGATACCAAATTTTATGTCACACCCCGACCACGTAAAACAACAAATCGTGGCGGAAACGTCGGGGAGTGTTGTAAAGAATCATTGTTTCATAACACATGGAAATTTGAAATTTTGTTTTATTGATTAAAAGAGTTACAATGTCTTAACAACAAGGAAGCATAACATAATTAACTAGTCTTGCATCTTTTATTGTCACTAAGGCCCAAGTCCGCCTAAGTGTAACTTGATTAATCCTATGCATCATTTCCTGAAACACATGTGAAAATAGGTACGTCAGCATAAAAATGCCTGTGAGATACATAGGTTTTATTGATTTAGGATTAATGACTTGTAAGTTTAAAGAAAAGGTTTAACAAAAGTAGTCATGAACCTTGAAAAATGTTTTTGTTTTATAAATCACATTAAAATCGATAAGGAAACAGATGATATAAAAGTGATATGTATGATTAAGTAAATAACCAAGTAAAAATGAATTTGTATAAAATGTGTTGTTTGTAAAACAACGTTTTGTAAGGATATGTTAATTGTGTAAAATGTAATATGTCAAAATTGAAATGATTTAAATAACACTACGATGTGTAACATCATAAAAGCACTTATATATAGGAAGTACCAGCGGCGTATCCACCATGCTTTTATCATATTACACACGTCTCGTTACTTAAATCACTTACCCAAACAAACCACCAATGTAAAAATGTTCATGTATAACTAAATGTAATGTTTAAACAAATGTTGAAATGTTATTGTGTAAACAAATGTAATGTAGAGTGAATAAAAAGCCTTTATTGATTAAAAGCATTTACTCGACCCTATAAGAAAGACATGTACAAAACAATGCAATTGATAAATTATAATCAAAATTTATGTTTTGTAAAATAATGCATGCTTACTGATACAAACATCTATGCGGTGTTGTGAAAATGCATACATTCAAGCCTTGAGACTGTGGCGATAAACCCTTAAACGAATTAAAGATTTATCTGAGTTATGTTTATCGAATTCGGTCATTCCTTCCATCCAAACATACCTAGGATGTCAGGAACGGGAGTTGTCAATTCCTATCGTACCACTACCTACTAACGAACGGCGTAGCTAATGTTAATGAATGTATTTTTGAGCCATTTAAACAAACCAAATGTCATACCAAAATGTAAGCATGTTTTATGAAAATAATGTACTAGGTATGCAACAAATGGACATACATAGCATGAAATGTAATGTAGAATAATGTACTAAGTATGCACTAAATGGACATACATAGCATAAAATGAAATGTAAAACAATGTACTAAGTATGCACTAAATGGACATACATAGCATGAAATGTAAATGAAACCGTTGTACTAAGTATGCACTAAAAGGACATACATAGCATGAAATGTAAATGAAAATGATGTACTAAGTATGCACTAAATGGACATACATAGCAAAAACACAATGAAATCATGTACTAATAGTGTACTAATGAACATAGCAAGTATATGATATTAAAAACATGGAAAGCATGAAAGTAACAAGTAGGCACATATGTTTCACCCCAAAATGTTTGAAAAACAGTAAAAGAGGGGACTATGTACTCACTTGAGGGTGCTTAGAAGTCTTGAACAACAACCAAGCAAAGCTAGAGGGATCACAGAAATCAAACGACACCTAATATAGATAACTATGTAAATAAACGTACCTAAGTCGAAAGATCGGATAGAATGAGGTTTTTGTAAACCAAATGAGTATAGGAACTCATGTAATGTGGTTTAACAAAGCCTACATTCTAAAATGAAACCCATCCTAACTGCTTACGACCCATTACGACTCGTTTAGGTAGCTTATGCTACTTTAACGCGTCGTTCGCGTAAAATGCGTTCGGACCGCCTAACTAGTCGTATGACAAGTAAAATATGCCGTATCATGTCTAATATTGTTTCCAAATCAGTTTAGATATCAAAAATTATGTTGCATATGCTTAAAATGAATTTTGGCGTAAAAAGGGCATTTTGGTAATTTTCCTAAGGCATAAAAACTACGTATCATACAACTAACTAAACGACGTGACCATAAGGTATAACCTCGGAAGGTTATTCCCTATACAACTATGGTCACCTAATGTGTTTGGTCGGATCCTAATGATCGACCAAACGGGTCGGGTTCGAAAGTATAAGCGGTTGTTTAGACCGCTTACCTTTACGACCCTATATAAGCACTAACCCTAAAGTGACGAGCTAAACATGTTAAAACATGTTTAACAAATTTAGAAAACAGGTTTGGTATCAAAACAAACGGTCTTGATACCTAAAAGTAGTTTGGTTACAAAATACGCAAGAATACGCATTTTGGCCGAAACTACGACTCGCCACTATGCCTAAATAACGTGGTAATCAGTAGGTATAGTCACAAGGGACTAGAACCATCGTGATTACATTCACGTTACGAAGTTCAAACGAACTTCGTGTTAACCATAAACTGGTCAAAGCTGAAAGCCAAACAATGTTTGACTTTCACGCTAAAACGCGTAAAAGAACGAAAGAGGACTTACAACGGGTCCAAGCTATGGAGTTTTGATCCGATTACTCTCAGGTATGAAGTGTATAACTTCAACTTAGAGAGCCAAATCAGATCAAATGTGAGTTTTGAAGCAAGATGGGTGGGGTATTTATAGGAAAACCAAGACAGTTAAGATCGTTCATCGAAAACCGAGATTCGATCTGGACCTTACATGTGTGCCCATGGTTTTAGAATACCATGGGTACCCCAAAACAAGCCCCTAGTTTCATTAAAACCATGTGCAAATGAGGGGAACAACGGGAACAAGCTGGAAATCAGATTTTCAACTTTGGTCCCTTTCTAAGATAACTATGGCAGATGTCAATTTTGGTCCCTGAATGTGCAAAACATGGTTTTTGATGCATTTTTGACACGTTTAAGCCCCGTTAATCCCATTTCAAGGCTCTAAAATGAATTTAATGTATAGGGAACATGAAACATGCTCAAAAATATCTCGGATGTCGGTTCGTTTGGTCGTACGGTTGCGTTGTTCGGTTAATTACGACGAAACACGAACGAATGCGAAAAACGATCCAAATTACGCGACGAATGGAATTTTATCATGACAATCACTAAAACAAAATATTTTAATGATTACATAAAGTTTTGGATGTCCGGATGTATTCAGAACGTAAGATATGCGCGAAAATGCAAACTTATGCACTTTTTGACACTTTTAGTCCCTGAATGACCAAAAAGTTAATTTTAGCACACCGAACCCCTCAAAGCCTATTTCTAAGCTATGTAAAGTATATTTAGGGTATGTTTAACTTATGGTCATGTTCCAGATTGTCCGTTACAGTACGAATCGGCATACTTTCACAGTTTGTCGAATTTAGTCCCTGTAAGCGAATAAACTTGATTTCGGCACACCAAACTTTCCAAAACTTATTTCTAAGTTATGTAAAGGTTATTTGAGGTATGTTAAGCCTATGTCACTATTCCGGAGTTTTTGTTGCATTAAACTGGTTATATTTACGCATCAGTGCGCGTATAACCTTCCAGAAAGCGATTTAGAGCCCGAAATCGAACAAGAATTGATATGTGCAAATGATACACATATTTATACAAATTCTGTCACACCCCCAAAATCCACATGCAGAGTATCACTGCTTGGAGGCATGACTAACCAGGATCAAGCCACCAATCATATTGAACAAGCATGTAAATAATAATAAAAATCCCTCCAATTGGTGTGCAATCAAAACATTGTTTAAGTTATCAGTGGAAGCAAATAGTTCAAAACCCAAATAATAAATCCAAAGTATTAAAGTTATCATGAACACTCAATGTCCATGCTCCACAACGACTCTTCCCCATGCAAGCTCCTGCTAAACCTATTGACCTGCAAAGCATGTAGTAACGAGTCAACAACAATGTCGAGTGAGTTCACCGTTCGTTGTCCAGTTTAGAGTTGTTCCAAAAACACAGTTTGTTCTTAACCAGCTATCCAGCCGTGGGGGTTACCCCATAGTTCCAAAAACGTTTATTAGTTACCCATTCTTACGTTGGCTATTCCGGCCCGGCTCTCTGGTCGTGGGGGCTACCCCATGTTTAATTCACCAGACTCGTTGCCATATCGACTACTAATGTTCGTCATGTTTAAGTGCCCTAACGTCTGTGTCTATCATCACTGACGTGCCATAGTCCATTAGTCCACGCCCGTCCTCTGCGACACGGTGTGAGGTTTGTTAAACCTAACAGCGCTATTTAACTAATGACCCGTTCGCCATTGGCCTCGGCGATTAAGTCGATATAAAAGGAGGGACTTCGTTGATAGAGTTCTAGTCTAGTATGATTAAATCCATCTCAACAGGACGAGGAATCTATGTTCCTGAATACGTCTCAACAGGACGAGGAATCTATGTTCCTGAATACGTCTCAACAGGACGAGGAATCCCAATTCCTTAACCCATTCCCAACCCCTGGGAATCCCATGCTTAGTAGAGAAGTGTGAACTCACCTTAGATTAGCTCGACAGATAGTTAAGGGTCGGTTAAGCTCCTAGTGGTCAACCACATCCCAACATGGTTACCATACAAGTCAGGTCTAAGTTCAAGTAAAGCACGTATGTTTACATAGAACTAACAGGTTACTAATACGTAAGCGATCATGGCATATCCAAAGAACACGTATTGATCATGGCAAACACGTATCACACATTGACAGTAACAGTTAAGCACTCATCATGTCCAATTTGTGCGACCCGAATGATAAAGCCCAATAACAGTCGGCCCAACATGTTGTGCGTTCAGCACAGCCTTGTGTGATCCACAACATGTTGTGCGATTCTGTTAAACACCCAGCCCAAACAAATACACATAAGTCTTGTGCGATTCGGACGGCTTGTACGATCCGGTTGGGTTGTGCGATCGGAACTAACCCAGCCCAACATGTATACCCGGCCCAACAACTAAACAAACATCACCACTTGTGCGATCCAATAAGCCTTGTGCGACTGGAGACACCTTGTGCGATTGGATTATCTTGTGCGACTGGACTCCTTGTGCGTTCAGATCAGATCTTGTACGATCTGATCTTGTGCGACCAGGAGTCTTGTGCGATTAGTTTAAATGTCCGGATTTCATGCAATCAGTTATATTGTTCCTTTTGTGAACTTATCAATCAACAATTCTAACAGTTTCTAAACCCCAACCAATGTCGATCAAACAAAGGTTTTTATCTCAAAATTCTTATGAACTCTATCATAATCAAACATGAACAATCACAACACTTAAACATATCCATCTAGGGGTTTCAAATCATCATATAACACTTCATAGTCGACTCTACAACTAATCCGATTTCCACCTACATGCAGCCGATTAACAAACATTCGATTCTTAGAACAATAATATGCAATCCGATTAACATGATCAATATCTATTACACATATGCAAGCCGATTTCATGAACACTATAATCAAACCCTTCGGATTTGAATAAAATACATATATGGCCGATTACATTCATTCATGCTTAATCACATATTATTCGAACCAATCATAACAATACATCATCATACAAGCATTATCAATCATATATTAATCCTACATCATCATGTCGAGCATATATAGCATCACATCATACAACCATGGAAGTAAATAGTTAAAACACTAACCGATTAGAGAAGGAACAAGGATTGATCCGAACAGAAAACTTAGAGAGAGATGGAGGTGTTGCCGTCGAGTTTGAGAGGAGAGAAAGTGAGCTAGGGTTTGTGTGTGTAAAGTGTTTAGCAAACAAATGAGGAGTATACCCTTTCTCCTATTGTTATGCGACACAAGGGGTGGGCCGAACCCTCTACATGGGCTGCCCATTCGGTTCGGTTTCAAGAGAAGTGGGCCGAGAGTAGTAAAGCCCAAAGGCTTGTGCATTCGAATAGTGTTGTGCGATCCGAGTTGTTTATATACATACATACATTACACGAAGCACATATCAACATAACATTCATTTAATCAATTAACTTAATACAATCACATCACGTTCACATACGTTACATTAAGCACATCAATAGGTTCTGAAACACGAGTTGTCACATTATCCCCAAGTTGAAAGAAATTTTGTCCCGAAATTTAGCACGTACTCACTGAGGAATCTAGTTAAGTTGCGTGGTTTCCTGGTTTTCCTGGGGTGTCACATCCTCCCCCCGTTGATCTGGAATTTCGTCCCGAAATTCCGTAGCTTCAGCCTCAGTAGTGGTTTCGTTGTTCTTGAACAATTGGGGATACTTGTGTTTCATCTGATCTTCGCGTTCCCAGGTGAACTCTGGGCCACGACGTGAGTTCCAACGAACTCGAACAAGAGGAATTCTAGTGCGCTTGAGGACCTTAACATCCCGGTCCGTGATTTCAACTGGTTCTTCGACAAATCGTAACTGTTCATTGATGGTGAGCTCCTTCAAAGGAACTACGAAGGTCTCATCTGACAGACACTTCTTCAGATTCGACACGTGGAAAACGTTGTGAACTGCACTGAGTTCTGCTGGTAAGTTCAGTTTGTAGGCCACCTTTCCTATTTTCTCGATGACTTCGAAAGGTCCGACGTATCGTGTGTTAAGTTTACCTCGCTTGCCAAAACGAACCACACCCTTCCAGGGTGAAACCTTGAGTAGCACTCGCTCCCCAACCTGGAGCTCGAGTGGTTTCCTGCCCTTATCGGCGTAGCTTTTCTGACGGTCACGAGCTGCCGCCATGCGTTGTCGTATCTGAGCGATTCGTTCTGTTGTGTCTACCACAAGTTCTGGACCAGTGATTTGACTATCCCCCACCTCTGCCCAACAAAGAGGTGACCGGCTTTTACGCCAGTACAATGCCTCAAACGGAGTAGCTTTAATGCTGGTGTGGTAACTGTTATTGTACGAAAATTCCATAAGTGGCAGATGCTTTTCCCAGCCGTTGCCAAAGTCAATTATGCACGCTTGAAGCATATCTTCTAAAGTTTGAATAGTGCGCTCAGACTGCCCATCCGTCTGAGGGTGATAAGCTGTGCTCATATCTAAACGTGAGCCAAAAGACTTGTGCATTGCTTGCCAAAGTTCTGAAGTGAATCGTGCGTCACGATCGGAAATAATAGAGGTGGGCACTCCGTGCCTCGAGACAACTTCCTTTAAGTATACGTCTGCTAGAGTGGAGAACTTATCCGTTTCCTTAATAGCCAGGAAGTGTGCAGACTTGGTGAGTCGATCCACGATCACCCAAATAGTATCATTGCCACGTTGAGATCTAGGCAGGCCAGTAACGAAATCCATGGAAATTTGCTCCCATTTCCATTGTGGTATCTCTGGTTGTTGGAGTAGGCCTGATGGTTTCTGATATTCCGTCTTGACTCTCGCACAAGTCAATCACTTGCTAACGTAAGTTGCTATATGAGCCTTCATGCTAGGCCACCAATACGTAGTTTTCAAGTCGTGGTACATCTTATCTGAACCAGGATGTACTGAGTAGCGAGACTTGTGTGCTTCATCCATTACAAGCTCTCGTAGGTTGCCATAGAGTGGGACCCAAATACGTCATGTTACGTAGTAAGCACCGTCTTCCCTTTGTTCTAATCGTTGTCTTGAGCCATGTAGGGCTTCAGCCCTGACGTTGTCTGGTTTCAATGCTTCTACCTGAGCATCTCGTATCTGAGCAGGAAGACTAGATTGAATAGTGAGTTGTAAAGCTCGTACGCGTTTAGGCATAGTGTCCTTTTGACTGAGTGCGTCAGCCACAACATTAGCTTTGCCTGGGTGGTACCTGATCGAGCATTCGTAGTCATTCAGTAGTTTGACCCATCGTCGTTGTCGCATATTCAACTCTTTCTGTTTGAAGATATGCTCGAGACTCCTGTGATCGGTATAAATGGCGCACTTGGTGCCGTACAGGTAATGTCGCCATATCTTAAGTGCAAAAACAACAGCTCCCAGCTCTAAATCGTGCGTAGTGTAGTTCTTTTCATGAACTTTAAGCTAGCGTGAGGCATACGCAATAACTTTATCCCGTTGCATCAATACACAACCAAGACCCTGAATTGATGCATCGCAGTAAACCACAAAGTCGTCTGTGCCCTCAGGCAATGAGAGCATAGGGGCGCTGCACAGTCTATCCTTTAAGTGTTGAAATGCCGATTCCTGATCATTACCCCAACGATAGATAACACCTTTCTGAGTCAGCGAAGTGAGTGGTTATGCAATCTTGGAGAAATCCTTGATAAACCTTCTGTAGTAGCCTGCCAAACCTAAGAATTGGCGAATTTCCGTTGGTGTGCGAGGTGCAGGCCAGTTCTTAATCGAGTCTACCTTAGATGGATCAGCGTGAATCCCATCCTTGTTGACCACATGGCCTAGAAAATGGACTTCGTGAAGCCAGAAGTCGCATTTCGAGAACTTAGCGTACAGCTATTCTGTTCAAAGGAGTTCCAAAATGAGTCATAGATGCTGCTCGTGTTCCTCCTGACTCTTAGAGTAGATCAGGATGTCGTCGATGAAAACTATAACGAACTTGTCCAGGTAAGGCTTGCACACCCGATTCATCAAATCCATGAAGACCGCAGGTGCGTTTGTCAGCCCAAAAGGCATGACCAAAAACTCGTAGTGTCCTTAACGAGTTCTAAAGGCTGTTTTGGAGACGTCCTCTTCTCAGACTCTCAGCTGGTGATATCCCGATCTCAGATCAATCTTCGAGTAGTAACTCGATCCTTGCAGCTGGTCGAATAAGTCGTCGATACGTGGAAGAGGACAGCGATTCTTCACGGTCACCTTGTTGAGTTCTCGATAATTGATGCATATTCTGAAGGTACCGTCTTTCTTCTTCACAAATAATACTGGAGCTCCCCAGGGCGAAGAGCTAGGACGAATGAAACTCTTATCCAAGAGTTCTTGCAATTGCTTGGACAGTTCTTCCAGTTCGGTTGGAGCTAAGCGATAAGGTGCTCGAGCTATGGGTGCTGCTCCAGGAGCTAACTCGATTTGGAATTCGACCTGGCGATGAGGCGGTAGCCCAGGTAAATCTTCAGGAAACACTTGAGGAAAGTCGCGTACTACTAGAATATCCTCAATCTTCTTCTCTTTCATTGATGCATCAGTAACAAGTGCTAAGATAGCGGTGTGACCCTTTCGCAAACACTTCTAGGCCTTAAGGAAGGAGATGATGCCCATTACAGCACCACTCTTGTCGCCTTGAATTTCGAGAGGTTCTTTGCCAGAATGGGGAATACGAACGATCTTTTCTTTGCAAAGAATCTCTGCTCGGTGTTGAGGTAGCCAATCCATACCAATAACGATGTCAAAACCATCACAACATTGGGGTCATTCCTAGCATCACCCTGACCAATCACGAACACTCGACCCCTGGCACCATTGCCGTCGTTATTACCCCCGTTGTTGAATCCATTATTGTTCCCTTTTTCCTTGGTTGTGGTTCTGATTTTGGTTCTGGTTCGACTGTGGGCAGTGTCTCTTGAAGTGACCTTCAGCACCACACTGATAGCATCCTTTGTTACCCTGCTGTTACTGCTGATTCTGTGGAGCTTGTGGCTGCTGTTGTTAGTTCTGATTCGCAGGTCGTGAGCTCCTGAAATCCTTGGCTTCATGACATATTTTGAGACACCTCTGACAACGACCCTTGTTGCACTGACCACTGTGGTGTCTGTTGCATCTATTGCACTTTGGGTGATGTCCTCGATATCCACCCTGCCCCTGACTACCAGATGATTGCTGACCAGGACTCTGGTAGTCATCGATCTTTCGCTGCTGTGCCTGGGACTGAACCGTAGTCGAACCCTTGCTAGAGGTTCCATCCCACTTTCGTTTGTTGTCACTGGGAGTAGCAGAAGTAGTAGTAGTAGCACCGATACGCTTGGGCAGCTTGTTCTGTTCCACTGCCTGGTCTGTGAGACGATGAGAAAGACGAGTAATATCCTGGATGGTAGCAAGGTTAGCAGCAGTCACATGGCTTTGAATCTCTGGTACTAAGCCTTTGAGATACAGTTCGATACGCTTGATGGGAGGATCCACCATAGTTGGACATAACACTGCCCGTTCATTGGATCGTTTCATGTACGTTTCTTTTTCTGACCCCGTCATCATCAGGTCAAAGAACTCCACTTCCAGCTTGTGGATGTCATCACGACTACAGTAATCACGTTTGATCAGTTCCTTAAAATCATTCCATGGGGTGGCATTAGCAGCCGCCAGCCCCAGCATCTGAACTAGCGCGTTCCACCAAGTTAGCGCAGTGCCTTCGAGAGTACCAGTGGCATATTTCACCCCACGAGCCTCGGGGCATTCACACATTTCGAAGATCGATTCGAGCTTCTCGAACCAGTGGAGGAGTCCAACAGCTCCTTCAGTGCCGCTGAAAGTAGTAGGTCGGCAGTCCATAAAAGTCTTGAATGTGCACACAGGTGGCTGAGCGTTCTGACCTTGTTGCGCGAGGAAGAAAAGACAGGGCTAAGTGCGAGAGTTGGGTCATGAGAGTAGGATCTAACATCCTAGAATAGGTTCGGAATAGCAGGTTATACCTCCTGCCTGAGCGGCTGTGAGTGCTGCCGTAACTTGTTCGTTGATAAGAGCCGTCAGCTGGCTTGAGTTAGGTTCACACGTTCCCTCATGATCTTCACATCGAAGGAAACACAAATAGGAAAGGTGTCACGAATGTGCGTAAGTGAGGGGTGACAGAAGAGTAAGCACACAGGTTTCAAGCAACAGTTGTTACACTAACTAAGCATACCATGAGAAATGTTCTATGTAACTAGCAAGTAGGCAATATAAGCATAAATCATATCACCTAGAATGTCGAGCCTTGCATGTGGAGTGAAGCGTCATTGTGGATCGTTGAGCACTGTTCAGGTTATAGTCTGGTTTTAACAAAACTTTTTCCCTTATTAAAACCAAGTTCTCTATAACCAATGGCTCTGATACCAATCTGTCACACCCCCAAAATCCACATGCGGAGTATCACCGCTTGGAGGCGTGACTGACCAGGATCAAGCCATCAATCATATTGAATAAGCATGTAAATAATAATAAAAATCCCTCACAATACAATTGGTGTGCAATCAAAACATTGTTTAAGTTATCAGCGGAAGCAAATAGTTCAAAACCCAAATAATAAATCCAAAGTATTAAAGTTATCATGAACACTCAATGTCCATGCTCCACAACGACTCTTCCCCATGCAAGCTCCTGCTAAACCTATTGACCTGCAAAGCATGTAGTAACGAGTCAACAACAATGTCGAGTGAGTTCACCGTTGGTTGTCCAGTTTCGAGTTGTTCCAAAAACACAGTTTGTTCTTAACCAGCTATCCAGCCGTGGGGGTTACCCCATAGTTCGAAAAACGTTTATTAGTTACCCATTCTTACGTTGGCTATTCCAGCCCAGCTCTCTGGCCGTGGGGACTACCCCATGTTTAATTCACCAGACTCGTTGCCATATCGACTACTAACGTTCGTCATGTTTAAGTGCCCTAACGTCTGTGTCTATCATCACTGACGTGCCATAGTCCATTAGTCCACGCCCGTCCTCTGCGGCACGGTGTGAGGTGTGTTAAACCTAATAGCGCTATTTAACTAATGACCCGTTCGCCATTGGCCTCGGCGATTAAGTCGATATAAAAGGAGGGACTTCGTTGATAGAGTTCTAGTCTAGTATAATTAAATCCGTCTCAACAGGACGAGGAATCTATGTTCCTGAATACGTCTCAACAGGATGAGGAATCTATGTTCCTGAATACGTCTCAACAGGACGAGGAATCCCAATTCTTTAACCCATTCCCAACCCCTGGGAATCCCATGCTTTGTAGAGAAGTGTGAACTCACCTTAGATTAGCTCGACAGATAGTTAAGGGTCGGTTAAGCTCCTAGTGGTCAACCACATCCCAACATGGTTACCATACAAGTCAGGTCTAAGTTCAAGTAAAGCACGTATGTTTACATAGAACTAACAGGTTACTAATACGTAAGCGATCATGGCATATCCAAAGAACACGTATTGATCATGGCAAACACGTATCACACATTGACAGTAACAGTTAAGCACTCATCATGTCCAATTTGTGCGACCCGAATGATAAAGCCCGATAACAGTCGGCCCAACATGTTGTGCGTTCAGCACAGCCTTGTGTGATCCACAACATGTTGTGCGATTCCGTTAAACACTCGGCCCAAACAAATACACATAAGTCTTGTGCGATTCGGACGGCTTGTACGATCCGGTTGGGTTGTGCGATCGGAACTAACCCAGCCCAACATGTATACCCGGCCCAACAGCTAAACAAACATCACCACTTGTGCGATCCAATAAGCCTTGTGCGACTGGAGACACCTTGTGCGATTGGATCATCTTGTGCGACTGGACTCCTTGTGCATTCAGATCAGATCTTGTACGATCTGATCTTGTGCGACCAGGAGTCTTGTGCGATTAGTTTAAATGTCCGGATTTCATACAATCAGTTATATTATTTCCTTTTGTGAACTTATCAATCAACAATTCTAACAGTTTCTAAACCCCAACCAATGTCGATCAAACAAAGGTTTTTATCTCAAAATTCTTATGAACTCTATCATAATCAAACATGAACAATCACAACACTTAAACATATCCATCTAGGGGTTTCAAATCATCATATAACACTTCATAGTCGACTCTACAACTAATCCGATTTCCACCTACATGCAGCCGATTAACAAACATTCGATTCTTAGAACAATATTATGCAATCCGATTAACATGATCAATATCTATTACACATATGCAATCCGATTTCATGAACACTATAATCAAACCCTTCGGATTCGAATAAAATACATATATGGCCGATTACATTCATTCATGCTTAATCACATATTATTCGAACCAATCATAACAATACATCATCATACAAGCATTATCAATCATATATTAATCCTACATCATCATGTCGAGCATATATAGCATCACATCATACAACCATGGAAGTACATAGTTAAAACACTAACCGATTAGAGAAGGAACAAGGATTGATCCGAACAGAAAACTTAGAGAGAGATGGAGGTGCTGCCGTCGAGTTTGAGAGGAGAGAAAGTGAGCTAGGGTTTATGTGTGTAAAGTGTTTAGCAAACAAATGAGGAGTATACCCTTTCTCCTAATGTTATGCGACACAAGGGGTGGGCCGAACCCTCTACATGGGCTGCCCATTTGGTTCGGTTTCAAGAGAAGTGGGCCGAGAGTAGTAAAGCCCAAAGGCTTGTGCGTTCAAATAGTGTTGTGCGATCCGAGTTGTTTATATACATACATACATTACACAAAGCACATATCAACATAACATTCATTTAATCAATTAAGTTAATACAATCACATCACGTTCACATACGTTACATTAAGCACATCAATAGGTTCTGAAACACGAGTTGTCACAAATTCCAAGTATAAAATACAATATTTCATTGGTTTGGTATTTGTTTGATGGTTGAAGTGACACAGGTGTCACAGAATACGACCCTAATACATGGCAAAATATACAAGTATAAGATACCCCAACCTTGGGAAGGAAATACAAGTATAAATACTTGGGAAGCATTAAGTTAATATATATTGTTTTAACAATTATTCCAAAATTTAATAAATATAATTTAAGATAAAATATTAATTATTTTAACAAATAATTATATACTTGGAATAATAAGGAAGACACTTGGAAACGTAACTCAAAGGCACTAATTAATACTAAGTCAAGGCACGACCCGCTCGTCTAATGGACCATAGTACGTTGTAGGTAGTCGTGTACACCAGAGAAAACTTTGAGTTACAGGCGGATTCGAAGAACGCAAACCTGTGAGTTCATGTTCCCCCTTTTCTTTAACTGTTTTCGGTTTTATAACTTCGGGGGTGAAGTACATGTTACTACTGTTTACAAACGTTATTATTTGGTATGGTTAGCTAAGGAAGGGTACTTCTAGATCATGTGAGTGGTGGGTAGGACGCTTAAGGTCATCAATCCTCTTGTAGGACCGAGGGACATGAGTGATAGATCTATTTGGGTGTAGCGGGCCCCTTCCATGAGTCCGTCGTGTGGACCATGTGTTGACTATGTCTTACAGCCGGAGGCCCAGTGCAAAGTCTGCTAGGTTTGAGCTTGTCCTGTATCACGTCACAAATGTTAATGTATTAGCTACACATTAATTGGTATGTTTCTTTGTTTCTTTCATAACGGATTTTAATTACATACAAACATACTTACAAAGGTTTCAAAGGTTTATTCACAAACACACACATGAACTCGCTCAACTTTTGTTGATGTTTTCAAACTACATGTATTTCAGGAAACTAAGTATGGATCTGGCGGGCTTTAAAGTTTCAAGTGTTGTTTGGAATAAAAGATGTCATCCGGTGTCGAATGGTTTAGAGGGTGTATCGTATCCTGGATAAGATACATGTTTCAAAGCTTGGTTATCATTAGTGTCTTTTGAAAAGTCCTTATGGAACTCAAAACCTGTTGGTGTTGTTTTCTGAATACGGAGTCTATGTTTTTGGGGTTAAATCAGTGTTGTTGTAATGTTTCAAAACTTAATCAATGGATGAACATCTTGGATTTATCATATATTTGTTTGTTGTGGTTGAATACAATGATATTAAGCAAGTCACATCAAATCACGCTTCCGCAAAAGTCTGGGTCTGACAGTGATCGTAATCACGAAGGTTATGCTCCCTTGCGATTGCACCTTCTGATTTCCACGTTTACTAGGCGAAGCGACGAGTCAAAGTTTTGTTTATTAAAAGTCAAAGATGTGCAGAAGTGCATTTTATGATGAAATGGTTTCGGGTTTTAAAACTTAAAGTTTTGACACCAAATCAGTTTTATATACATAATTAGACATGTTCCAACATGTCTAACTCGTCGTTTCTAGTTTTAACGCTTATTTCCTTAGTCGTTAGTCGAGCAGTTTGACTACCGCTTTTACTTTCGAATCTGACCCGTTTGGTCAACATTAGGATCCGACAAAGCCCTTTATTATGACCACAATATATTAGGAAATAATCTACTAAGGATACACCTTATGGTCATATCGTTTGTTTAGTCAAATGACGAGTCGATTATATATTCTTTAAAATGCCGAAAATACACTTTTTGCGCATAAAATAGTTTGAACATATAAGAACATTGTTTTGACATCTAAATTGATTATACAACTTATATAAACTAGGTTTAACTTATTAGACTCGTCATATAACGTATTTAACCATCCGAACCCATAGTTACGTTTACGACCCGTTAAAGTGGCGTAAACCACTTAAGCGAGCCGTAACAAGTCAAAACACTTTGAAACACTTCCAAATATGAATGTATGGTATTATGAACCATGTTATACAAGATCCAACTCTTCTTTGGTTTAGAAACCTCATTCTATCTGATCTCTCGTTTCAAGTTTCGATACACTAACACATAGTTATCTGATACACTAGGAACCACTTCAACACTTGAACATTGAGCTTTGCTATTCGATTGAACAAGACCTTTATGCAACCCGTGAGTACACAGTCCCCACTTTTACGTTTTTCAAATGTTTTGGGATGATTCATATGTGTAATCAATTTTTCTCAAATGTGTGGCATATATGTGTTTACTAAGTGTTTTTTGTGTATTATTCTTATTAAAGCAAAACACGATGATTGAGAACACAACCCAAATCCTTATAGAATCTATCTATCTTCATAGTTAGATTCTTGTGGATGTTTAAAGTACTATTTTAAATCTTTCTATCTTCATAGTGACATTTCTAAGAAGTGCTTTACGTATGAACGCGCCGATGGTTATTGTTTTGTGTAGAGAATTGTTGTTGATTTAGATAACGAAACTAGAGTAATACAATAAGCACATGGTGGATATGCCACTTGTACTTCCTATATATAAGTGTTCTTATTGTATTACCTTTCGTGGCGTTATCCGAATCACCATTAGGAATTAGGATTTTGTGATTCAATGTGACTAAACCAAATCCTTATAGGATCTATCTATCTTCATAGTTAGATTCTTGCGGATATTTAAAATACTAAATTGAAGTCCTTGGTTGGATTCTTTGTGTGCTTTAATGTGTATGTTCAAGATGATGTGACCAAACCGAATCCTTATAGGATCTACCTATCTTCATAGTTAGATTCTTATGGATGTTTAAAGTACCAAATTGAAGTCCTTGATTGGATTCTTTGTGTGCTTTAATGCGTATGTGCAAGTTGATGTGACCAAACCGAATCCTTATAGGATCTACCTATCGTCATAGTTATATACTTGTGGATGTTTAAAGTACTAAATCGAAGTCCTTGGTTGAATTCTTTGTGTACTTTAATGTGTATGTGCAAGTTGATGTGACCAAACCGAATCCTTATAGGATCTACCTATCTTCATAGTTATATTCTTGTGGATGTTTAAAGTACTAAATTGAAGTCCTTTATTGGATTCTTTGTGTACTTTAATGCGTATGTGCAAGTTGATGTGACCAAACTGAATCCTTATAGGATCTACCTATCTTCATAGTTAGATTCTTGTGGGGTTTTAAAGTGCTAAATTGAAGTCCATGATTGGATTCTTTGTGTACTTTAATGCGTCTGTGCATCCTTATAGGATCTATCTATCTTCATAGTTAGATTCTTGTGGGATGTTTAAAGTGCTAAATTGAAGTCCTTGATTGGATTCTTTGTGTACTTTAATGCGTATGTACAAGATTATGTGACCAAGTTGATGATTATGTTGTATGTGATTAGTAGTGATTTAGATAACAAAACGAGTGTAATACCATAAGAACATGGTGGATACGCCGCTGGTACATCCTATATATAAGTGTTCTTATTGTATTTCCCTTGTAGCGTTATCCAAATCACTTTAGGATTATTATGTTTAGTTGATTCAAATGTTCAATATCTAAATCCTTGTAGAATCTTCCATATTTTAATATGTTAGATTCTTAGAAGGATATCCAAAGTACTATTATAAATCCTTGATTGTATTTCTAATAATTCTCTCACATGTTTATGACCGAATTCAATGTTGTAACAAAGACCAAAGTACAATTTTCAATGGCATAAAAATTACCTTGTAATAATCATATTGCCATATACAAAACTCTTTTGTCACAAGTTTCATAGTCAAGATAATGTATTGCAATGCTAAACCTTTTTTTCCATTTATTGGTTTCAAAGAGTCCATTTTCAATTGACAACCCTTGTAGTTGTCAAAGTATTTCAATACCAAACCTTTTGCCATTAATTTGGCTAACAAACCTATGTACTCACCAGCATTCTTTGTTGTCATCTTTTTCACGTATGTTTCAGGTTTGATTATTCAAGTCTGCTACACATAGGAACGCATCTGGGCCTTAGACTTCTTTAATCAAAAGAAAATTATATGTATTCTTTGTATTGAAAACAATGTTAACATAATGAAACAATTTAGTACCATGTGTTGTGAGCAATTTGTAACGTGAATCCCTAATGTTTCTGTCGCGTGTTGTTGTATTACGCAATTGTGGTGTTACAGCATCCTCATGTTATAGGACACATACCACCATATGATCATTAAGTTACATGTATAAACATATCTATGCAATTCCACAAATACTAGTATTTCTATAATCCATAATTAAAAATATAACCCATGTTTGGTTAACTCAACATAGTTTCCAACACTACCCCTACTAGTACATGTACATTCTACATAATTGAAACCAATTCACTTCTTGATCTCAAATAATGATTAGTCAAAAACATAATGTACATCATACCATTTAATCATAGAGTACAAGCTTCTAATGCATACTTCATACCAAATCATAAAATCAACTAAAGTCCCACATGGACTGTGACATCTGTGCTTTCGAAATCATTGTACAACTCTGAACAATTCAAATATCAATGAAACAATGTGTTTTGATCCCAATATTTGTTTAATTATGTTTGACATTTTGCACGTTTTGATTTTTGTTCAATTTTAAACTCTAAATCGATATCTGGAAAGTTATACGCAAACTGATGCGTAAACGTGATTAGTTTAACGCGACAAACACTCTGGAACAGTGACATAAGATTAACATACCTTAAATAACCTTTACATAACTTAGAAATAAGTTTTGAAGGGTTTGGTATGGCAAAAACAAGTTTATTCGGTCACAGGGACTATTTGCGTCAAACTTCAAAAGTCTGCCGATTCGTATGGAAATGTACATTCCGAAACATGATCAAAAGCTAAACATACCATAAATAACCTTAACATAGCTTAGAAATAAGCTTTGAGGGGTTCGGTATGCGAAAATGCGCTTATTTGATCACAAGGACTAAAAGCGTCAAAAACTGCGTAAGTTTGCATTTACTCTCATATCTTACGTTCTGACCACATCCATACATCCAAAAAATTTTCTAATCACTAAAATATTTTATTTTAGTGATAGGAATGCAAAAATACGATTCGTCTCTTAATTTGGATCGTTTTCGCATCCGTTCGAGTTTCGTCGTGATTAACCGAATAACGCGACCGTACGACCAACCGAACCGATATCCATGATATTTTCAAGCATATTTCAAGTCCCCAATGCTTTAAAATCCTTTTAAAGGCTTAAATTTGGGTTAACGAGGGGTTAAGCGCGTCGAAAAACAAGTTTAGAGGCTGCAGGGACCATTTCTGACATTTCTGATATTTTGGTCTCTGGTGGGGCACCACAGACCTGTCTGGGCAGAAAATTCACAGCAGCAACCAGGCTGTTGCAAGGTTTTTTCCAACTTGGTTTTTGAATGTTGTGGTCTGGTTTGTGTGTTCTCCAAGTCCCCCAAATCAGGTTCTAACAAGTGTAGGGCCATGAACATTCCTTGGGCAACACTTAAACACATGTCATGATCTCATAAATCCAAGAACACTATAAATAGCAAGTCCCATTCATTCATCAACTTGCTCATTCCTTCTTTCTGTCATCTTGATCTGATTTGAGGCTACCACTCTTGGTTGGAAGCTTCATACTTGAGCATTCTAGTTCATTTTTCCAAGAATTGGACCCTTGTAAGTGTTCCTTCATGCTTGTTCTTTTATTTTAAGCTAAAATTCAAACAGTGTTTGACTTTTGGCTTTGACAATCAATTAGTCAAGACAAAGTTCAATTGAACTTTGTAACATGATGGTAATCACGATGGTTATAATCCCTAGCGATTATACCTACTGATTACCACGTTAACTAGTCGTAGTGACGAGTCAAAGTTTCGGTCAAAATGCGCATTTATGTGCATTTTATGACGAAACTATTTTCGAGTATCAAAACACTTTGTTTGATACCAAATCAGTTTTCTAACTTAGTTAAACATGTTTTAACATGTTTAACTCGTCGCTACTAGTTAAGTGCTTGTTTAGGGTAGTAAGTCAAACGGTCTAAACAACCGCTTAGACTTTCGAACCCGACCCGTTTGGTCGATCATTAGGATCCGACCAAACATATTTTGTGGCCATATTTGTATAGGGAATAACCTACTGAGGTTATACCTTATGGTCACCTTGTTTGGTTATTTATTCGTTAAGTCGTTTATATGCCCATTAAAAATGACCAAAATGCCCTTTTTGATCATAAATTCACTTTTAACATATGTAATCAAACTTTTGACATCTACTGATATAACAACATTTTTAAACATATTTGGGCATATAAGACTTAACATATGAGATAAATAACCATCCGACCTTATGTTTACGCAAACGACACGTTAAAGTAGCTTAAACTACCTTAACGGGTCGAAACGGGTCAAAAGCACATAGGATAACTTTGTAGTCAGAATGTTAGGTCTATTAAATCATGCCATATGAGTTCCAATACTCATTTGATTTATAGAACTTCATTCTATCCTATCCTCCGGTTTAGGATCTGATTATTAACATAGTTATCTATATTAGGTGTCGTTTGATTCTGTGATTCCTCAAGATTTAATTGGTCTTTATTTCAAGACTATTAAGCAATCCCAAGTGAGTACATAGTCGCCTCTTTTACCACTTTCAAATATTTTGGGGTGATACACATGTGCCTACTTGTTACTTTCATGCTTTTTATGACATATACTTACTATGTTCAACTAGTACACATATAGTACATGATTTCAATTATGTTTTGCTATGTATGTTGACTGAGCATGCTAGCACATCGATTTCATAGACACTTTTGTTGCATATGTTTACTCAGCATATGGACACATTGATTTACAATACATTTCTTCTATGTATGTTTACTGAGCATGCTAGCACATCGATTTCATGGACATTTCTACTTCGTATGTTTACTTAGCATACTTAGTACATGTTTTCACATAACATGCTTACATTGGTTATGACATTTGGTATGTTTAACGGGACAATAATATATTCATTAACATTGATCACGCCGCTCGGTAGTATGTAATGGTACCATAGGACTTGACAAATCCCGTTCCCGGCTTCCTAGGTTTGTTTGGAAGTAGGGAATGACAGAATCCGAAAACATTTTTTTGATAAACCTTTGACTTGTTAAGGGTTTATCCGACAGTCTCAAAGCTTGAATGTATGCGATAAACATATCTACATAAATGTTGGTAACAATAAAGCATTGGTTTTTGCAAGACATAACTTTTGACTTAAACTTAGGTTTATTCAAAGACATTGTTTTGTACATTATACATATGGTTTGAGTAAATACTTTTTACTTGCCATACAAGACATTTGATTATACAAGACATGGTTTACACTTGATATTGGACATTGTTTATACATAACACTTTGACATTGGTTTAAACAAGACATTTTTGGTGGTTATTGATAAGTGATTTAAATAACGAGGCGTGTGTAATATGATAAAAGCATGGTGGATACGCCGCTGGTACTTCCTATATATAAGTGCTTTTATGATATTACATATTGTAGCGTTATCTAAACCATTTCGACAAAGACATGATACATTTTATACAAATGACATATTTTACAAGACATTGTTTATAAATGACATGTTTTATACAAATTCCTTTTTACTTGGTTATTTATTTAACCATGCATTATTCTTTTATATCATTTGATTTTCATATCGATTTTCAAATGATTTATAAAAGAAAACACTTTTTAAAGGTTCATGACCACTTTTGTTAAACATTTTCTTTTAACTACAAGTCACGAATCCTTCATCAACAAAACCTATGTATCTCACAGGCATTTTTATACTGACGTACTTATTTTCACATGTGTTTCAGGAGATAATGTTTGATGATGATTGTGCTACACTTTGGAGGACTCGGGCCTTAGTGACATAAAACTATGAAAGACAGTTTAATTCATGTTATGTTTCCGTTATTTCAAAGACAATGGAAACACTTTAATTTTAATAAAACCAAACATTAAGTACCATGTGTTGTGAAACAATAATTATGTCGCTCCACTCCCCAACATTTCCGCCGCAGTTTGTTGTTTTACGCGGTCGGGGTGTGACAGAAGAGTTGGTATCAGAGCTCATGGTTTTAGGGAATTAGGTTATTAGTAATGCTTTGACCTAGACTATAACCTTTCTAGGACCCTAACACAAGTTATCTTGTGTTTAGATCTTAAAATACTAAACATCACCTATCCTTAGGTGATTACCAAAACAAGAACAATAAATTTCCAAAACAATTTTGAAAATCAATCACCCATTCTTGGATGATTCTTTTGGCCTTATGCCTTCCAAGTTTTTAAAATCTCGTCAAAGTTTGGGTCTAAATAATGTGAACACATGCAATCTGGAAGGGTGGGTGCATGTACCTCGAGTTTTCTGTCTAAGGCTAGAGTGTTCATACAAATTCACAGTATCGGACCAGTCACTCTTACATGGGAACTCATGGGGTGAGTGTCCACTTATAGGCTAAAGTATGTATTCGCGATACATTATTACGACTATTTACTTTGATTAGTCACTGTGCGTCGTTTGTTTGTTTTGAGAATGCCTCCTCGACGAAACGTTCGACAACCCGATGCCGAACTGGCAACTATTATAGCACAGCAGATGGCTGCTGTACTACCAAATCTCATTACTCAAATCAACCAAGCCAACAACAATAACATTAATGCACCTACTCCGTGCAACTTTAAACAGTTTAACTCGGCTAAACCACTCAAGTTTAGTGGTTCTGAAGGAGCAACTGGGCTCCTACAGTGGTTTGAGAGTCTTGAGAGTACCTTTCGCCATGTTCAATGTCCTAACAATCGTAAGGTCGAGTTTGCTTCTAGCGTGTTTCAAAAGAGGGTGCTCACGTGGTGGAACGAAGTGATGAGAGATCGAGGGGCTGATGTTGCTTTGGGTCAAACATGGGAAGAACTCAGGGCTCTTATGATGAAAGAGTTCTGCCCTCATCATGAGTAGAGGGCTTTAGAAAATGAGTTCCATGATCTGAAGCAAGATAGTGGTGAACTTCGGGCTTATACTGACAGATATGAGGAGTTAAGCTTGCTCTGTCTAACAATGGTCACGCCTTTGGACAAGGCAATTGAAAAATACATAGACGGTTTGCCAGATCCTGTTCAGGATATCGTTACTGTCACACCCCGACCACGTAAAACAACAAATCGTGGCGGAAACATCGGGGAGTGTTGTAACAGAATTATTGTTTCACAACCATGGATACAAAAAGAATTTCATTTTATTTATTCAATAAGTAATTTACATTTGTTTTAACACAAAACAAACGAGTTACATATCGACTATCACTGTTATTGTGTCACTAAGGCCTCGTCCGGATCCTATGTGACTCATGTATCCTAGTAATCAACATCAAGCAACATCACCTAAAACATATGTAAAAACAAAGTCAGCAAAGAAATGCTGGCGAGCACATAGGTTTTATAAGAGTGTCGGATTCATGGCTAGTTTACATGTTGCAATACCTTATTAAAAACCTTGTTTTGAAAAGTGTATAATATTGCAACGTAATTAACCAACTCAAATCAAGTGGGTTATAATTTATAAAACCTTGTAGCCATGATTCTTAACCCAAAAACATTTGTTTTATTAAACCAAATTGTAAAACATCTTGTAATAACTCGTTAATAAAACTCGTATGGTTTATATCCTTTCGAAAACATCGTTATGTGACATCGTTTCAAAATCTTTTACCCAAGTGAACTAAATAACCCCACGATATGTAATATGTTGAAAACATTTATATATAAGAAGTACCAGCGGCGTATCTACCATGTTTTCATCACATTACACCCGTCCCGTTATCTAAACACTTAAGCAAAAACCAATCGTTTATCCAACTCGTTTAACTTATTCAAATCGTTTCCAAATCGTTAACTCGTTTAAATTGTTTAAATCATCCTCGTTTTAATTGTGAAAACTATTTTTGGTCATCTCGCTAATAACATTCAAACCTTCGTGACTCGACTATCTCACTTGTCGCATTAACAAACCACCAAAAGGTAAGTTAACATTCACAGATTCAGTCATTACCCACATAACCCACACATAACCATGGGTGCAGTCTGATAACGGGATTTGTCAGATCCTATGGTACCATAACCTAATACTGGTCTGTTCGTCCAAAATTAATGAATGTCATTCGTTATGTAACTACGACCAACAACTTCGTTCACATTATCGAAATCGTTATTCGTTTAGTATAAACCGTCTTAATCGTTTTTGAAACCATCGTTAAAATATCGAAATCGTTTTGATACATATGAGTCACCCCAAAAGAATTGAAAACAGTAAAATAGGGGAACTATGTACTCACATGAAGTGCAAAGTATCCTCAATCAATAGAACTTCAACAAACTCAAGTAAACCAGAGAAATCAAGCAGCACCTAGTAATCGAATCACTAGTCAAACAATTGACACCTTAATCGGAAGATCGGACAGAATGAGGTCTTGTAAACCGGATGAGTGTTGTAACTAATGTGATATGGTTTAACAAAGCCTACATCCTAAATCGAAACTTAACCTAAGTGCTTTCGACCTATTGCGACCCATTAAGGTAGCTTACGCTACTTTAACGCGTCGTTCGCGCAAATGCGCGTTCGAGACGTCTAACTAGTCCTATGACAAGTATTATATGCCTAAACATGTTTAAATATGTTGCATAATCAGTTTAGGTGACAAAAGTTAGGTTACATATGCTTAAAATTCAATTATGCATGAAAAGGGTATTTTGGTCATTTTACCTAAGGCATATAAACTACCTATCATACAACTAATTAAACCTAAGTGACCATAAGGTATAACCTCGAAAGGTTATTCCCTATGCAACTATGGTCACTAAACATGTTTGGTCGGATCTTAAGGATCGACCAAACGGGTCGAGTTCGAAAGTCTAAGCGGGTGTTTAGTCCGCTTGACTTACGACTCTACACAAGCACTAAACTAAAAGTGACGAGCTAAACATGCTAAAACATGTTTAGTTAAGTTAGAAAACAGGTTTTGATATCAAAACAAAGTGTTTTGATACCCAAGAGTAGTTTGGTTACAAAATACGCATAAATATGCATTTTGGTCAAAACTACGACTCGTCACTACGCTTAGTCAACGTGGTAATCAGTAGGTATAGTCACAAGGGACTATAACCATCGTGATTACGCTCACGTTGCAAAGTTCAAATGAACTTTGTGTTGACCATAAACTGGTCAAAGCTGAAAGTCAAACTCTGTTTGACTTTCGTGCTTAAAACGCATAAAAGAATGAAAGAACGCTTACAAAGGGTCCAAGCTAGGAAGATCTTGATCCAAATCACTCAGGTATGAAGCAAAGGCTCCAACTTAGAGTGTAATTCAGATCAAGTGTGCAGAATTCAAATGAAGGGTATGGGTATTTATAGGAAAACAAGAGCCGTTAGGATCGTTTATCGGGAAACATGCTTCGATCTGAGCCGTACACATGCACCCATGGTTTTGAAATACCATGGGCACCTTAGAATAGCCCATAGATTGTTCAAAAACCGTTTGCAAACCATAGAAACCCAGCTGCAGGTTTAAAAAGCCTGTTTTTCTGATCTGGGTGTTCTGTCGCGGCCCGCGTAGCCAGAGACACCAGGCTTACGCGGCCCGCCTGGGCAACTATCCAGAAGTTGCAATTTGGTCCCTGCACTTGAGAATCTTGCATTTTGGCTCATTTTTTACACGTTTAAGCCCTGTTAACCTCATTTCAAGGCTCTAAAATGAAGTTAAAGTATAGGGAACTCAAAACATGCTCAAAAACATCTCGGATGTCGGCTCGTTCGGTCGTACGGTTGCGTTATTCGGTTAATTACGACGGAAGTCGTAATGAACGCAAAAACGATCCAAATTACGCGACGAATGGAATTTTATCATGCCAATCACTAAAATAAAATATTTTAATGATTACATAGATTTTTGGATGTCCGAATACATTCAGCACGTAAGATATGCGCGAAAATGCAAACTTGTGCACTTTTTGACGCTTTTAGTCCCTATTGATCAATAAAGTTTATTTTAGCATACCGAACCCCTCAAAGCCTATTTCTAAGATATGTAAAGGATATTTAGGGTATGTTTAACTTATGATCAAGTTCTGGAATGTTCGTTACTATACAAATCGGTATAGTTTCGTAGTTTGACACAACTAGTCCCTGCGATCGAACAAACTTGATTTCAACACACCAAACCATCCAAAACTTATTTCTAAGTTATGTGGAGGTTATTTAAGGTATGTTAAGCCTATGTCACTATTATGGAGTGTTTGTTGCGTTAAACTGACTGCGTTTACGCACCAGTTTGCGTATAACCTTCCAGAAAGCGATTTAAAGCTTGAAATCGGAATCGAATCAAATTGTAAAATCATCAAACACAATTACACACGTAATAACACCAAAACACATATAATAAAACCAAAGAACATTATTTTATTTATAATTGACATTGTTTTATATTATACATCGATTACAGAGCACAGTTGTCAGAGTTACTGGCAGTAACCCGACTACAGTCCGACATGCCATTGAGCTAGCTGTAACCCTAACTGACTCTCAAGTCAAGAAGGGTAAACTCCACAGAAAGGGTGACAAGAAACAGTCTGATAAGACCAAGGAGCAAAAGGGTAAAAAGGCTGAGTCCTCAAAGAAATCAAGGAAGCGTAAGGCTTCCAAGAATTTAGCCGTTACCGCACAGACAAATAGGCAGCCCCAAATCAGCCTGCACAACCTGCTGCCAAGAGGCAGTATCCTGGCAATGGACCTCTGTGCAACAAATGTAACAGCAACCATCAACCGCATGTACAGTGCCACATTTGCACTAATTGTGGGAAATCTGGTCATCTTGCCAATACTTGTCGATTTGCTCCCACACAGAATCATGCAGCTCAAAACCCTGCACAAAATCCTGCTCAACAGCCTGCACGACCTCACTACCCGCCTGGTTCATGTTATAACTGTGGGGATTTGACCCACTACAGGAACAACTGCCCGAAGTTGGAAAATGCGAATCAGGCTTAGGCTCGTGGTCGAGCTTTTAATTTGAATGCCAACGAGGCACGTGCAGACAATGAGGTGGTGAACGGTACGTTCTTTGTTAACAACCAACCTGCTTCTGTTCTTTTTTATTCGGGTGCCGATAAGAGTTTTGTGTCCTTAGCTTTTGAGCCTTTGCTTTCCATGACTAGAACAAAACTAGGAAAGCCCTTGACAGTAGAGGTAGCTAGTGGCGAACCTGTTGTACTCGATTCTATTCTTTGAAATTGTCAGTTGAACCTCAATAACCATCTTTTTCCTATTGACCTCACGCTGATGCAACTTGAGAGCTTCGATGTTATAGTAGGAATGGATTAGTTAGCCAAATACCATGCTGAGGTGGTTTGTTTTGAGAAGATTGTTCGTATACAGCTTTCGACTGGTGAGATCTTAGAATTTTGTGGGGAGAAACCCGTTAGTAGTCTTAAACTCATGTCTTGTACCCAACCCCAAAAATACCTACGAAAGAACTATGTTGCCTTCTTGGCGCATGTCGTAGAGGAGAAAGGCAAAGGTAAGACTATTCAAGATATCCTTGTTGTTCGGGATTATCCTGAGGTATTTCCTGAAGAATTACCTGGTTTACCCCCAGCACGCCAAGTTGAGTTTCGTATTGATCTTGTACCTGGTGCAAATCTTGTTGCTAAATCACCTTATCGTCTTGCACCGTCTGAGATGCAAGAGTTATCTAAACAGCTTCAGAAGCTTTCTGATAAAGGATTTATCCGTCCGAGATTTTCACCTTGGGGTGCTCCCGTTCTATTCGTGAAAAAGAAAGATGGATCTTTCCGAATGTGTATCGATTGTCGTGAGCTCAACGATCTCACCATCAAGAATCGATATCCCCTACCTCGCATTGATGATCTCTTTGATCAGTTACAGGGTGCTACTTGCTTTTCAAATATTGATCTACGTTCTGGGTATCATCAGCTTCGTGTACTCGAAGAAGATATTCCCAAAACAGCTTTTCGTACAAGATATGGTCATTAGGAGTTTACTGTTATGCCCTTCGGTTTAACTAATGCTCCTGTTGTTTTCATGGACTTGATGAATAGGGTTTGTAAGCCTTATTTGGATAGGTTCATTATTGTTTTCATTGATGAAATTTTGTTCTATTCAAAGACACGAGCCGATCATGAACAACATCTCCATCTTACAATGGAACTCCTAAAGAAAGAACAGCTTTTCGACAAGTTCTCCAAGTGTGAATTTTGGCTTAAGGAAGTTCAATTTTTGGGACACATCATTAACGAACAAGGTATACATGTAGATCCCTCCAAAATCAGTGCGATTAAGGATTGGGATACACCAACTACTTCTACCGAGGTTCGTTCATTTCTTGGTCTCGCAGGTTATTACCACCATTTTATTGAAAACTTCTCCAAGATTGCGGTTTCTCTCACTGCTTTAACTCAGAAGGATAAACCTTTTGAGTGGGGATCCAAACAGGAAGAAGCCTTTAAGACCTTGAAACAGAAACTCTATAATGCACCCATCTTATCTTTACCTGAGGGCAACGACGATTTTGTCGTATATTGTGATGCATCCAACTTAGGCCTTGGCTGTGTTCTCATGCAAAGAAACAAAGTCATAGCCTATGCATCAAGACGACTAAAGGTACACGAGAAAAACTACATAACTCATGATCTTGAGTTAGGTGCGGTAGTTTTTGCTCTCAAAATCTGGAGACACTACCTGTATGGTACAAAGTGTGTAGTGTTCACTGACCATAAAAGTCTCCAGCATATCTTCGATCAGAAAGAACTAAACATGAGGCAATGATGTTGGGTTGAGCTTCTAAATGACTACGATTGCGAAATTCGCTACCATCCTGGTAAGGCGAATGTCGTGGCTGACGCATTGAGTCGTGAGGAACGCGTCAAGCTTCACTGTGTTCAAGTTCGATCTGATATTCAAACCCGCATTTCTCAGGCTCAACATACTTGTGTTACACAAGACTTGATGGGTAAGGAATTACCATATCATATGAAGCCTGAGCTTGAACTAAAAGACAATAGGCTATATTATTTCATGGAGCGTTTGTGGGTCCCAAGTCAAGATAATCTCCGTACCTTGCTAACGGATGAAGCTCACAAGTCTCGTTATTCAATTCATCCTGTTGCAGATAAAATGTATAAGGATCTTCGAACCTAGTATTGGTGGCCGGGTATGAAGAAAGATATTGCCATACATGTATCCAAATGCCTTACTTGTCTCAAGGTTAAGGCAGAACACCAACATCCCTCTGGATTATTGGAGCAACCAGAGATACTAGTTTGGAAATGGGAAAACATTGCTATGGATCTCATTACCAAATTGTCACGAACTAATAGAGGTCATGATGCCATTTGGGTAGTCGTTGATCGTCTAACAAAGTCAGCACATTTCTTGCCGATCCGTGAGGATCTATCTGCTGACAAACTTGCCAAAATCTATGTGGATGAGATTGTATCCCGACATGGTGTTCCTTTGAACATTATATCTGACAGAGATGCTCGATTCTCGTCTCACTTTTGGAGAACCATGCAATCTGCAATGGGAACCCAACTTAATTTGAGCACAGCTTATCATCCGCAGATGGATGGTCAATCTGAAAGAACAATCCAGACACTGGAGGATATGCTTAGAGCTTGTGTGATCGATTTTGGTGGTAGTTGGGATTCGCATCTACCGTTGGTCGAATTCTCCTACAACAATAGTTATCACTCTAGCATCGACATGTCGTTCACTGGTCTGCTGGAATGAGATAGGTGAAGCTTTGCTTACTGGACCTGAACTATGACAACTCGAGTTTCCAATATTCCATCTTCGCATTAATTGCACGTTAATTGTTTAAGTTGTTTGTTTACACGACTTGTTTGTTTCGCAACTGTACACGTTTGTAATATGTTAAATCGTATTGTGATTGATATGTTATATATTTAATGTGATTTAGGTGTTTGGTGATATAACATGTAACCTGTTTGAAAACTTAAACTATTTAAACCTTGAATGGGTTCGACGAAACCCAAGGGTTTCGCCATTAACGACTACGACGAAACAGGAGTGTTTCGCCACCTTCATCTCGACGAAACACAGTGCTCCGCCGGCCCGGGTTTCTCAGAAGCCCAGTTAGGACCCAACTGTGTTTCGCATACATATATATTTACGTAATTTGCATGGAGATTTCTTTTAGCAAACCCTAGAGTCTCTTTTCCTACCCTCTGTGCGACGGCAACCATCATCTCTCGTCATCATCCCTCTCGAATCCTTGCTAGTTCGCCTTGTAACTGGTTAGTGCATAGATATTAATTAACTGATTCAATTTCCTGTCATATTTGATTTGCATGATGCCAGGATAGAGTGATTTGATTGTTATTATCTAATGACCTTTGCCTAGGGTTGTATGGGTAGATGGTTATGATCGTCTGTATGTTGAGATTAAATGTTTGATGAGTATGATACTTGTAAATTGCGGATTTGATGATCTATATGTGATAGTGTAATGATGAATTAGTTACTAGATAGGGTTCGAAGATTCTGTCGCCAATCATTTAGACTAGATCTGATACTTATGATTGTAATGGTTTATGTCCACTGTCTATGATCAATTTGATGTGGTATTGAATGTAAAGCTGTTAAGGATTAACTAGGTTAGTCATGTACTGTTAAATGTAAAGCATAGTTGCATGAGCCTGTATAACTGATAAACGTTATGTGTTAGTTGTTACTTGCATTTACGTGATGATCTTGACTATTAGTCGAAACTTGTAAATGTCTACTGATTGTGTGTACGTGCAAACCATAGGCCTTGACTGATTAATTAGAACCAAGTAATTAATCAAACCGAGCAAACCAAGGTGAGTTCACACTTCTAAGGCATGGGATTCCCGGTGGGTTGGGAATGGGATTGAATAACTATGACAGAACTTGTACATATACCACTATTAGACTACTTACCACCGTCCTCAGATTGGGAAGGACGCCAGTGCTAAATCTACGTACTCGCTACATACCACTGTCCTCGGATTGGGAAGGGCACTTACGTAAAACCTACGTAATCTCATACTTATCACTGTCCTCGGATTGGGAAGGGCACTTACGTAAAACCTACGTAATCTCATACTTATCACTGTCCTCGGATTGGGAAGGACACCTATAGATACAACTAGTCTAGTAATATATAACATGGGAAGCCCCCACTAAATATCGTAAAGGTTTGGGAAACAAGGATATTGGGTAACACATGATTCTGAAACAAACTTACGATTTCTGAAACGAACTCAATAACTGAACAATCAACTGTGAACTCGCTCAACTTTGTTGTTGACTCGTTGTTACATGCCTTGCAGGTCGATAGGTACTCATGGAGCTTGCACAGGGAGGTGCGGTCATTGTGGGACAAGGACAGTGGGTGCCATGTTAAAAACATTATAATATTTCGAACTTAATACTTATGTTGGGTTTTCACATTTATGCTTCCGCTAAACACTTAACTATGTTTTGTTTTTGAACACCTTTCGTATTGTTGGATTGAATTTTATTTATTTCTTACAATGTTCAATATGATTGGTGGCTTGATCCTGGTCAGTCACGCCTCCAGGCGGTGATACTCCGCATGTGGATTTTGGGGGTGTGACATATTGGTATCAGAGCCATTGGTTATAGTGAACTTAGTTTTAAAAAGGGGAAAAGTTTTTATTAAAACCAGACTATAACCTGTACAGTGCTCAACGATCCACAACGACGCTTCGCTCCACGTGCAAGGCTCAACACTATAGGTGATATGGTTTATGTTTATGTAACCTACTTGTTAGTTACATCGAACTTTGCTTATGGTATACTTAGAGGAACGTAACAACTATTGTTTGAAAACACATGTGTGCTTACTCTCTTCTGTCATCGCACTTTCGCGAACCTTTCTCACCTATGTTTCCTTTTATTTGAAGATCATGAGTTGACGCGTTAACCTAACTCAAGCCCAGTTGACTGCTTTGATCAACGAACAAGTTGCTGCGGTACTTGCAGCCGCTCAAGCAGGAGGTATACCCTGCAGTCGCAACTCACTCTATGATCTTTAGATCCTACCCTCATGAACCAACACTTGTGTTTAATTTTGACCTTTTTTATATACGCAACAGGTCAGCATGCTCAGCCACCTGTGTGCACGTTCAAGACATTCATGGACTGTCGTCCTAGTACTTTCAGTGGCACTGAAGGAGCCCTAGGACTCCTCCACTGGTTCGAGAAGCTCGAATCGGTCTTTGAAATGTGTGAATGCCCTGAGGCTCGTAGGGTGAAGTATGCCACTGGTACCCTCGAAGGCACTGCGCTAACTTGGTGGAACGCGCAAGTTCAAATGTTAGGGCTGGCAGCTGCTAATGCCACCCCATGGAACGACTTCAAGGAACTGATCAAGCGAGAGTACTGTAATCGTGATGACATCCACAAGCTGGAAATGGAGTTCTTTAACCTGAAGATGACGGGGTCAGAGATAGAGGCGTATACGAAGCGATCCAATGAACTAGCAGTGTTATGTCCAACTATGGTGGATCCTCCCATCAAGCGTATCGAGCTGTACCTCAAAGGCTTAGTACCAGAGATTCAAAGCCATGTGACTGCTGCTAACCTTGCTACCATCCAGGATGTTACTCGTCTTGCTCATCGTCTCACAGACCAGGCAGTGGAACAGAACAAGCTGCCTAAGCGTATAGGTGCTACTACTACTTCTGCTATTCCCAGTGACAACTAACGAAAATGGGATGGAGCCTCCAGCAAGGGTTCGACTACAGTTCACTCCCAGGCACAGCAGCGAAAGATTGATAACTACCAGAGTCCTGGTCAGCAATCTTCTGGTAGTCAAGGGCAGGGTGGATATCAAGGAAACCACCCAAAGTGCAACAAATGCAACAGGCACCACAGTGGTCAGTGCAACAAGGGACGTTGTCAGAGGTGTCTCAAGATGGGTCATGAAGCCAACGATTGTAGGAGCTCACGGCCTGCAAATCAGAATCTTCAGCAGCATCAGCAAGCACCGTAGAATCAGCAACAACAACAACAGGGCAACAGGGGATGCTTTCAGTGTGGTGCTGAAGGTCACTTCAAGAGACACTGCCCACAGTTAAATCAGAATCAGAACCACAACCAAGGAAACGGGAACAATAATGGGGGCAATAATGGGGGAAACAATGATAGCAACGGTGCCAGGGGTCGAGTGTTTGTGCTGGGTCAGGGTGACACAAGGAATGATCCTAACGTAGTGATGGGTAAGTTCCTTCTCGACGACTTTTATGTTACTGTTTTATTTGATTCGGGTGTCGATACCAGTTATGTGTCTCTAAAAGTTAGTCAAATGCTTAAACGCACACCAATACTTTTGAACACCAAGCATGTCGTAGAGTTAGCAAATGGTAAAAGCCTAGAGGCCACGCATATAATTAAGGGTTGTAATCTCGTTTTAGCGGGTCAGACCTTCTCCATCAATCTTATTCCTATAGTTCTGGGTAGTTTCGACATCGTCATTGGGATGGATTGGTTATCCCAACAGCAAGCATAGATCCTATGCAAAGAGAAGATTGTTCGTATTCCCCGTTCTCGTAAAGAACCTCTCGAAATTCAAGGCGACAAGAGTGGTGCTGTGGTGGGCATCATCTCCTTTCTTAAGGCCCAGAAGTGTTTGCGAAAGGGCCACACTGCTATTTTAGCACTTGTTACTGAGGTATCAATGAAAGAGAAGAAAATCGAGGATATTCCAGTAGTACGCAACTTTCCTCAGGTGTTTCCTGAAGAATTACCCGGGCTACCGCCTCATCGCCAGGTCGAATTCCAAATCGAGCTAGCTCCTAGAGCAGCGCCCATAGCTCGAGCACCTTATCGCTTAGCTCCGACCGAACTAGAAGAATTGTCCAAACAATTGCAAGAACTCTTGAATAAGGGTTTCATTCGTCCTAGCTCTTCGCCCTGGGGAGCTCCAGTGTTGTTTGTGAAGAAGAAAGACGGTACCTTCCGTATGTGCATAGATTACCGTGAACTCAACAAGGTGACCGTGAAGAATCGCTATCCTCTTCCATGCATTGATGACCTATTCGACCAGTTGCAAGGGTCGAGCTTCTACTCAAAGATTGATCTGAGATCCGGCTACCATCAACTGAGAGTCCGGGACGAGGACATCTCCAAAACAGCATTCAGAACTTGCTACGGCCACTACAAGTTTCTGGTCATGCCCTTCGGGTTAACAAACGCACCTTCGATTTTCATGGATCTTATGAACAGAGTGTGCAAGCCCTACCTAGATAAGTTTGTTATTGTATTCATCGACGACATCCTGATCTATTCTAAGAGTCAAGAGGAACACGAGCATCATCTACGGCTTATTTTAGAACTCCTTCGAACAGAACAGTTGTATGCTAAGTTTTCGAACTGCGACTTCTGGCTTTGTGAAGTCCACTTTCTAGGCCATGTGGTAAACAAGGGTGGAATTCATGTTGATCCATCCAAGGTAGACTCGATCAAGAACTGGCCTGTACCCCGTACACCAACAGAAATTCGCCAATTCTTGGGTTTGGCGGGCTACTACAGAAGGTTCATCAAAGACTTTTCCAAGATTGCGCAGCCGCTTACTTTGCTAACTCAGAAGGGTGTCACCTATCGTTGGGTGATGCTCAAGAATCAGCGTTCCAACATTTAAAGAATAAACTTTGTAGCGCACCTATTCTTTCATTGCCAGAGGGCACAGACGATTTCGTGGTTTATTGTGACACGTCAATTCAGGGTCTTGGTTGTGTATTGATGCAATGGGATAAAGTCATTGCTTACGCCTCGCGCCAACTTAAGATTCACGAAAGAAATTACACCACACACGACTTGGAGCTGGGAGCAGTTATTTTTGCACTTAAGATACGGAGACATTACCTGTACGGTACCAAGTGCACCATTTACACCGATCACAGGAGTCTCGAGCATATCTTCAAACAGAAAGAGTTAAACATGAGGCAACGTCGATGGGTTGAACTCTTGAATGACTACGAATGCGCGATCAAGTACCATCCGGGCAAAGCCAATGTGGAGGCCGACGCCCTCAGTCGAAAGGATACTACACCTAGGCTTGTGCGAGCACTACAACTTACCATTCAATCTAGTCTTCCTTCCCAGATACGAGATGCTCAGGCAGAAGCATTGAAACCAGAAAACGTCAGGGCTGAAGCCCTACACGGCTCAAGGCAACGGTTAGAACAAAAGGAAGACGGCGCCTACTACGTAACAGGACGCATCTGGGTCCCACTCTATGGCAATTTACGAGAACTTGTAATGGATGAAGCACATAAGTCTCGTTACTCAGTACATCCTAGTTCGGATAAGATGTACCACGACTTGAAGATAACATACTGGTGGCCTAGCATGAAAGCCCACATAGCAACTTACGTCAGCAAATGTTTGACTTGTGCGAGAGTCAAGACCGAATATCAGAAACCATCGGGCCTACTCCAACAACCAGAAATACCACAATGGAAATGGGAGCAAATTTCCATGGATTTCGTTACTGGCCTGCCTAGATCTCAACGTGGAAATGATACCATTTGGGTGATCGTGGATCGACTCACAAAGTCTGCACACTTTTTGGCTATCAAAGAAACGGATAAGTTCTCCACCTTAGCAGATGTTTACCTTGAGTAAGTTATCTCGAGGCACGGGATGCCAACCTCTATTATTTCTGATCGTGATGCATGTTTTACTTCAGAACTGTGGCAAGCGATGCACAAATATTTTGGCTCTCGATTAGACATGAGCACAGCTTATCACCCGCAAACGGATGGGCAGTCTAAACGCACCATCCAAACTCTAGAAGACATGCTTCGTGCATGTGTACTAGATTTCGGCAACGGCTGGGAAAAACACCTCCCTTTGGTGGAGTTTTCGTATAACAACAGTTACCACACCAGCATTCAAGCCGCTCCGTTTGAGGCATTGTACAGACGTAAATGCCGATCACCTCTTTGCTGGGCAGAAGTTGGTGACAGCCAGATCACGGGTCCAGAACTTGTAGTAGACACAACGGAAAGGATTGCACAGATACGACAACGAATGGCGGAAGCTCGTGACCATCAGAAAAGCTACGCTGATAAGCGCAGGAAACCACTCGAGTTCCAGGTTGGGGATCGAGTGCTACTTAAAGTCTCACCTTGGAAGGGTGTGGTTCGCTTTGGAAAAAGGGGCAAACTCAATCCGCGTTACGTTGGACCGTTCAAAATCATCAAGAAAATAGGAAAGGTGGCCTACAAACTGAACCTACCAACAGAACTCAGTGGAGTTCACAACGTATTTCACGTGTCAAATCTGAAGAAGTGTCTGTCAGATGAGACCCTCATAGTTCCTTTTAAGGAGCTCACTATAGACGACCAGTTGCGATTCGTCGAGGAACCAGTAGAGATTACTGACCGAGATGTGAAAGTTCTCAAGCACACCAGAATACCTCTTGTTCGAGTTCGTTGGAACTCCCGTCGTGGCCCAGAGTTCACTTGGGAACGAGAAGATCAAATGAAACTCAAGTATCCCCAGTTATTCGGAAACAGTGCAACCACTACTGGGACTGAAGCTACTGCGGAATTTCGGGATGAAATTCCAAACCAACAGGGGGATGATGTGACACCCCAGGAAAACCAGGAAACAACACAACACAACTAGCTTCCTCAGTAACCGCATGCTAAATTTCGGGACGAAATTTCTTTCAAGTTGGGGATAATGTGACAACTCGAGTTTCCAAGATTCCATCTTCGCATTAATTGCACGTTAATTGTTTAAGTTGTTTGTTTACACGACTTGTTTGTTTCGCAACTGTACACGTTTGTAATATGTTAAATCGTATTGTGATTGATATGTTATATATTTAATGTGATTTAGGTGTTTGGTGATATAACATGTAACCTGTTTGAAAACTTAAACTATTTAAACCTTGAATGGGTTTGACAAAACCCAAGGGTTTCGCCATTAACGACTATGACGAAACAGGAGTGTTTCGCCACCTTCATCTCGACGAAACACAGTGCTCCGCCGGCCCGGGTTTCTCAGAAGCCCAGTTAGGGCCCAACTGTGTTTCGCATACATATATATTTACGTAATTTGCACGGAGATTTCTTTTAGCAAACCCTAGAGTCTCTTTTCCTACCCTCTGTGCGACGGCAACCATCATTCTTGTCATCATCCCTCTCGAATCCTTACTAGTTCGCCTTGTAACTGGTTAGTGCATAGATATTAATTAACTGATTCAATTTCCTGTCATATTTGATTTGCATGATGCCAGGATAGAGTGATTTGATTGTTATTATCTATTGACCTTTGCCTAGGGTTGTATGGGTAGATGGTTATGATCGTCTGTATGTTGAGATTCAATTGTTTGATGAGTATGATACTTGTAAATTGCGGATTTAATGATCTGTATGTGATAGTGTAATGATGAATTAGTTACTAGATAGGGTTCGAAGATTCTGTCGCCAATCATTTAGACTAGATCTGATACTTATGATTGTAATGGTTTATGTCCACTGTCTATGATCAATTTGATGTGGTATTGAAGCTATAGATAATACTGTTTGTATCAACAATATGATAACATGTAATCTGTGATTAGGATAGATGATGATAATCAACTGTTAAGGTAATTAGGGTTCCCGTAGATGTGACATAACTGAATTGCATCCTGGACGAAACACCAATCACGACGAAACAGGCACGACGAAACAGGGGAGTTTCGCCGAGGGTAATCACGACGAAACAGGGGAGTTTCGTCGAAGGGGTTCACGACGAAACAATTGTGTTTCGTCGAGTTATTAAACATGCACAGTAACTCAGTTAAGGCTGTTAAGGATTAACTAGGTTAGTCATGTACTGTTAAATGTAAAGCATAGTTGCATGAGCCTGTATAACTGATAAATGTTATGTGTTAGTTGTTACTTGCATGTACGTAATGATCTTGACTGTTAGTCAAAACTTGTAAATGTCTACTGATTGTGTGTACGTGCAAACCATAGGCCTTGACTGATTAATTGGAACCAAGTAATTAATCAAACCGAGCAAACCAAGGTGAGTTCACACTTCTAAGGCATGGGATTCCCGGTGGGTTGGGAATGGGATTGAATAACTACGACAGAACTTGTACATATACCACTATTAGACTACTTACCACCATCCTCGGATTGGGAAGGACGCCAGCGCTAAATCTACATACTCGCTACGTACCACTGTCCTCGGATTGGGAAGGGCACTTACGTAAAACCTACGTAATCTCATACTTATCACTGTACTCGGATTGGGAAGGGCACTTACGTAAAACCTACGTAATCTCATACTTATCACTGTCCTTGGTTTGGGAAGGATACCTATAGATACAACTAGTCTAGTAATATACAACATGGGAAGCCCCCACTAAATGTCGTAAAGGTTTGGGACACAAGGATATTGGGTAACACATGATTCTGAAACAAACTTACGATTTCTGAAACGAACTCAATAACTGAACAATCAATTGTGAACTCGCTCAACTTTGTTGTTGACTCGTTGTTACATGCCTTGCAGGTCGATAGGTACTCATGGAGCTTGCACAGGGAGGTTCGGTCGTTGTGGACATGGACAGTGGGTGCCATGTTAAAAACATTATAATATTTCGAACTTAATACTTATGTTGGGTTTTCACATTTATGCTTCCGCTAAACACTTAACTATGTTTTGTTTTTGAACACCTTTCGTTTTGTTGGATTGAATTTTATTTATTTCTTACAATGTTCAATATGATTGGTTGCTTGATCCTGGTCAGTCACGCCTCCAGGCGGTGATACTCCGCATGTGGAATTTGGGGGTGTGACATGAACTCATTCTAGAGACTACAGATAAGTTCAAGAAGATTCACGATAACCTTCAAACAGCTAGAAGCCGTCAAAAGAGTTACGCGGATAGATGACGCAAGCCCTTAGAATTTCAAGTCGGTGATCACGTACTACTCAAGGTATCCCCTTGGAAAGTTGTGATTAGATTTGGAAAGAAAGGAAAACTTGCACCTAGATATGTTGGACCATTCAAGATCGTTGAAAGAATCGAAAAAGTAGCCTACAGACTAGAGCTACCTCCTGAACTTGGAAATGTTCATCCAACTTTCCACGTGTCCAATCTTAAAAAGTGTTTAGCTGATGAGAACCTCCACATACCACTTGATGAAATTCGTGTTGATGACACGATGCACTTCGTTGAGAAACCTGTGGAAATCATGGACCATGAAGTCAAAAAGCTCAAATCAAGCACATACCAATTGTTAAAGTTCGTTGGGAATCTAAACGTGGCCCAGAATTTACTTGGGAACGTGAAGATTAAGTGAAAGCGAAATATCCACATCTATTCTCACAAGTTTCCCCTAAATAAATTTCGGGACGAAATTTCCTAAAGTATGGGAGACTGTGACATTTGTGCTTGTGAAATCATTGTACAACTCTGAACAATTCAAATATCAATGAAACAATGTGTTTTGATCCCAATATTTGTTTATTTATGTTTGACATTTTGCACGTTTTGATTTTTGTTCGATTTTAAACTTTAATCGCTTTCAGGAAAGTTATTCGCAAACTGATGCGTAAATGTAATCAGTTTAATGCGACAAACACTCCAGAATAGTGACACAAGCTTAACATACCTTAAATAATCTTTACATAACTTATAAATAAGTTTTGAAGGGTTTGGTATGGCAAAAACAAGTTTATTCGGTCACATGTACTATTTGCGTCAAACTTCAAAAGTCTGCCGATTCGTATGGCAACGTACACTTCGAAACATGATCATAAGCTAAACACACCATAAATAACCTTAACATATCTTAGAAATAAGCTTTGAGGGGTTCGGTATGCGAAAATGCGCTTATTTGATCACAGGGACTAAAAGCGTCAAAAACTGCGTAAGTTTGCATTTACGCGCATATCTTACGTTCTGACCACATCCGGACATCCAAAAAAAATTTGTAATCACTAAAATATTTTATTTTAGTGATAGAAATTCAATAATACCATTCGTCGCTTAATTTGGATCGTTTTCGTGCCCGTTCAAGTTTCATCGTAATTAACCAAATAACGCTACCGTACGACCAAACGAACCGACATCCATGATATTTTCAAGCATATTTCAAGTCCCCTATGCTTTAACATCCTTATAAAGAATTAAAATTGGGTTAACGAGGGGTTAAGCACGTCAAACGAACCGACATCCATGATAGTTTAGAGGCTGAAGGGACCATTTCTGACATTTTTGATATATTGGTCTCTGGCGGGGCGCGACAGATTGGTCTGTCTTGGTCGCAGGGCGCCACAGACCTGTCTGGGCAGAATGTTAACAGCAGCAACCAGGCTGTTGCAAGGTGTTTTCCAACTTGGTTTTTGAATGTTGTGGGCTGGTTTGTGTGTTCTCCAAGCCCCCAAATCAGGTTTTAACAAGTGTAGGGCCATGATTGTCACACCCCGACCACGTATAACATACAAAACGTGGCGGAAAACGTCGGGGAGTGTTGTAACAGAATTATTGTTTCACAACCATGGCATACAAAGTTATAATTTATTTATTAAACAAGAGTGTTTCATTGTTTTAAACAGTAAACAAAGAGTTCATAACATAATTAAACAAGTCTATCTTCAGTTTTATGTCTCTAAGGCACAGGTCCGCCCTAGTGTCACGATCATCATCCTATGGAAAAGCTCCTGAAAAGACATGTGAAAATAGGTACGTCAGCATAAAAATGCCTGTGAGATACATAGGTTTGTGAAAATAAGGTTCATGACTTATGTTTAAGAAAATGTTTAGTCACGAACCCTGTATTTTTGCTTTGTCTTGCAAATCATTTGAAAAACGATAAGATCAGATGATATGTATAAATCAATGTAAGGTTAAATGAATAACCATGTAAAAATGAGTTTGTGTAAGATAAGTTGTTTGTAAACAATGTCTTGAAAAAAATAAGTTGTTTATGTAAAACGTAATATGTCGAATATTGAAATGATTTAAGTAACGCTACGACATGTAATGCCATACAAACACTTATATATATAGGAAGTACCAACGGCGTATCCACCATGCTTGTATCATATTACACACGCCTCGTTACTCAAATCACTTACTCAAACCAACCACCAATGTAAATTGTTTATGCATAATGAATTGTCATGTGTTAATGTGTAAACCATATCGAGATGTCTATGTCTAATGTAAACCACTCAATGTGTATGTCAATGTCAAAATGTTTATGTTTAATGTATATCATGTAATGAGTACCCAAATATATCATGTATGGTAAGTGAAATATATCAACTAAACCATATGTAAAAATGCACAAAAACAAGGTATTGAAGTAAAACATGGTTTAAATCAAAGTTATGTTTTGTGGAACAAATGCATGCTATACTGATATAAACATCTATGCGGTATTGTTATAATGCATACATCCAAGCCTTGAGACTGTGGCGATAAACCCTTAAACAAATTAAAGGTTTATCTAAGTTATGTGTATCGAATTCGGTCATTCCTTCCAATCCAAACAAACCCAGGATTTCAGGAACGGGAGTTGTCAATTCCTATGGTACCACTACCTACTAACGAACGGCGTGATCAATGTTAATGAATGTATTGTGTCACACCCCCAAAATCCACATGCGGAGTATCACCGCTTGGAGGCGTGACTGACCAGGATCAAACCACTAATCATATTGAACAAGTAAATATTTAATGTAAAAGTCCAACCAACACGATTAATGTCCAAAACAAACATAGTTAAGTTATGAGCGGAAGCATAATGTTCAAAACCAAATCCAAAGTTTAATGATCCAAATGTTTAACATGGCACACAGCTGTCCATGTCCCACAACGACTCTTCCTTGTGCAAGCTCCAGCTAAGTACCTATAGACCTGCAAAGCATGTAGTAACGAGTCAACAACTAGTTGAGTGAGTTCACGTTTGGTTGTCCAGTTTATAGTTATTCCGAAAACACAGTTTGTCCTTTACCAGCTATCCAGCCGTGGGGGTTACCCCATAGTTCGAAAAACGTTTATTGGTTACCCGTTCTTACGTTGGCTATTCCAGCCCGGCTCTATGGCCGTGGGGGCTACCCCATGTTTAATTCACCAGACTCGTTACCATATCGACTACTAACGTTCGTCATGTTTAAGTGCCCTAACGTCTGTGTCTATCATCACTGACGTGCCATAGTCCATTAGTCCACGCCCGTCCTCTGCGGCACGGTGTGAGGTTTGTTAAACCTAATAGCGCTATTTAACTAATGACCCGTTCGCCATTGGCCTCGGCGATTAAGTCGATATAAAAAGGAGGGACTTCGTTGATAGAGTTCTAGTCTAGTATAGTTAAATCCGTCTCATACTGGACGAGGAATCTATGTTCCTGATTACGTCTCAACAGGACGAGGAATCTGTGTTCCTGATTACGTCTCAACAGGACGAGGAATCCCTATTCCTTAACCCATTCCCAACCCCTGGGAATCCCATGCTTTGTAACGAAGTGTGAACTCACCTTGGTTTGCTCGGCAGATTACACAGAAAGGTCAAGTCTAGCAGCTAGTGGTCAACCACATCCTAACATGGTTATCATACAAGTCAGGTTTTGGTTTCAAGTATCGTACATATGTTTACACATAAGCTAACAGTTACGAACACGTATTGATCATGGCAACCACGTAAACACTTAAACAGCCAATTCCATAAAACGCCCAACTTGTACGATTCAACAGATAAAGTCCAGTAACAGTCGGCCCAACATGTTGTGCGGTCGGCACAACTTGTGCGACCCACATCATGTTGTGCGATCCATTATACACCCGGCCCAACAACATAAGTAGTCCAATAACATACACGGCCCAAACACTAACAGATAAACCAACTTGTACGACTCTTGCATCTTGTGCGATTCCATTTGATACCCGGCCCAAGTAACAAGGAGCCCAAATAAGCATAATTAGTTCAACAGTAACCGGCCCAGCAATTAACAAATAAACAACTTGTGTGACTGAGGACCTTTTGTGCGACTGAGGGCCTTGTGCGACTGAAGACATCTTGTGCGACCAAGATGTCTTGTGCGATCGGTTATATATATTCCACAATTCATGCAATTCAGTTACACATTTAACAGTTTCCATATGTGTGGTCACAACAATCAAACAGTTTCCATTTAACCTCTAATCGATTAAAACAAAGTTGTTACCACTAACACATAAACCCCAATCATCATCTAAATCTAACAGTTACCAACCCAGAACCCTAGTCATAGACTCATGATTGCAATTAACATATTATATCCAATTTACAAACACATCTAGCATCACATGACTTCTGAAAAATCACATGCAAAACAAACATGACAAGGAACCAAAACAACTAAAGTCAACAATCCATTAATTATCATAAATCTGCTATTATTTTCCATACCAACCGAATTCACATTGTCCCCCATTCCATCGATAGTTGAGTATTATTGGACCAAAACAATAATTCAAGTATCATCCTAATAAAGTATTAATGGATGGCATGTGCATCATCATTATTAAAACCCACAAAGTGGCCGACAACTTGTTAATATATTCAAGAGATTATCAAACATTCGGTTTTAGAACAATAACATGCCAATCCGATTAATATGAATATTATCAAATACACCTATGCAAACCGATTTCATGCACATCAACGATAACAGTTTCCATCATCATCAATCATATATATTATTCTCACATCATCATGTAAAGCATGTGTAGCACAAAAACAATATATAAAATACTAACCGATTAAATGAGTAGAACAAGGATGGTTCAAACTGAAAGCTTAGAGAAAGATGGAGATGTTGCCGTCAACTTAGAGAGAGAGAAAGAGGTATTAGGGTTTTGTGTGTTTTGTGTTTTTGCAATTTATGAGGAGTATACCCTTTCTCCTAATTGATATGTGACACAAGGGGGATGGGCCGAACCCTCTACACGGCTGCCCATACGGTTCTAGTACACAAGTGTGGCCCGATTGGGCTTGTGTTGTGAAATCAGTTCACTAATATACATATACAATTCGTTACACGTAAACACATAATCATAACATTTCATTAATCACTAGCGTTCGCATAATCACGAAATGTTCAAACACGTTACACAAAGCACAAGAATATGTTCTGAAATACGAGTTGTCACATTATCCCCAAGTTGAAAGAAATTTCGTCCCGAAATTTAGCACGTACTCACTGAGGAAGCTAGTTAAGTTGTATGGTTTTCCTGGGGTGTCACATCCTCCCCCCGTTGATCTGGAATTTCGTCCCGAAATTCCGTAGCTTCAGCCTCAGTAGTGGTTGTACCGGTTGCGAACAGTTGGGGATACTTTTGTTTCATCTGATCTTCGCGTTCCCAGGTGAACTCTGGGCCGCGACGTGAGTTCCAACGAACTCGAACGAGAGGTATGCTAGTACGCTTGAGGACCTTAACATCCCGGTCCGTGATTTCAACAGGTTCCTTGACGAATCGTAACTGCTCGTCGATCGTGAGCTCCTTCAAAGGAACTACGTGGGTCTCATCTGACAGACACTTCTTCAGATTTGACACATGGAAAACGTCGTGAACTGCACTGTGTTCCGCTGGTAAGTTCAATCTATAGGCCACCTTGCCTATCTTCTCAATGACTTCGAAGGGTCCAACGTATCGTGGGTTAAGTTTGCCCCGTTTGCCAAAACGAACCACACCCTTCCAGGGTGAAACTTTGAGTAGTACACGCTCCCCAACCTGGAGCTCTAGTGGTTTTCTGCCCTTATCGGCGTAGACTTTCTGACGGTCACGAGCTGCCGCCATTCGTTGTCGTATCTGAGCAATTTTCTCTGTAGTGTCAACCACATGTTCTGGACCAGTAATCTGACTATCCCCCACCTCTGCCCAACAAAGAGGTGACCGGCATCTACGCCCATACAATGCCTCAAACGGAGCAGCTTTAATGCTGGTGTGGTAGCTATTGTTGTACGAAAATTCCACAAGTGGCAGATGCTTTTCCCAGCCGTTGCCAAAGTCAATCACACATGCCCTAAGCATGTCTTCGAGGGTCTGGATAGTACATTCCGACTGCCTATCCCTTTGTGGGTGATAAGCTGTGCTCATATCTAGCCTTGAGCCAAAGGACTTGTGCATTGCTTGCCACAGTTCTGATGTAAAACGCGCATCTCGATCCGAGATGATAGAAGTGGGCACTCCGTGCCTCGAGATAACTTCTTTAAGATATACGTATGCTAGTGTGGAGAACTTATTCGTTTCCTTGATAGCCAAGAAGTGAGCAGACTTTGTGAGTTGATCCACGATCACCCAAATAGTATCGTTACCACGTTGAGATCTAGACAGGCCAGTAACAAAATCCATGGAAATCTGTTCCCATTTCCATTGTGGTATCTCTGGTTGTTGAAGTGGGCGTGAAGGTTTCTGGTATTCCGCCTTGACTCTCGCACAAGTCAAGCACTTGCTAACGTAAATTGCTATGTGGCCTTCATGCTAGGCCACCCATATGTGGTTTTGATGTCGTGGTACATTTTATCCGAACCAGGATGTGCCGAGTAGCGAGACTTGTGTGCCTCATCCATCACAAGCTCTCGTAGGTTGCCATAGAGTGGAACCCAAATGTGTCCTGTTACGTAGTAAGCACCGTCTTCCTTCTGTTCTAAGCGTTGCCTTGAGCCGCGTAGGGCTTCAGCCCTGACGTTTTCTGGTTTCAATGCTTCTACCTGAGCATCTCGTATTTGGGAAGGAAGACTAGACCGTATAGTAGGTTGTAAAGCTCGTACGCGCTTAGGTGCAGTGTCCTTTCGACTGAGGACGTCAGCCACAACGTTGGCTTTGCCTGGGTAGTACCTGATCGAGTATTCGTAATCGTTCAGCAGTTCGACCCATCGTCGTTGTCTCATATTGAGTTCCTTCTGTTTAAAGATATGCTCGAGGCTCCTGTGGTCGGTGTAGATGGCACACTTGGTACCGTACAGGTAATGTCGCCATAACTTGAGTGCAAAAACAATAGCTCCCAGCTCTAAGTCGTGCGTAGTGTAGTTTCTTTCATGAACCTTGAGTTGGCGTGAGGTGTAGGCTATAACCTTATCCCGTTGCATCATTACACAACCAAGACCCTGAATTGATGCGTCGCGGTAAACCACGAAGTCGTCTGTGCCCTCTGGCAATCAAAGGATAGGTGCACTGCAAAGTCTATCCTTTAAGTGCTGAAACGCTAACTCCTGTGCGTTTCCCCAACGATAAACAACGCTCTTCTGCGTCAGTGAAGCAAGAGGCTAAGTAATCTTAGAAAAATCCTTGATAAATCTCCTGTAGTAACCTGCCAATCCCAAGAATTGGCGAATTTTCGTCGGCGTACGAGGTGCAGGCCAGCTCTTGATAGACTCTACCTTGGATGGATCAACGTGAATCCCATCCTTGTTCACTACACGGCCTAAGAAATGGACTTCACGAAGCCAGAAGTCACATTTTGAAAACTTGGCGTACAGCTGTTCTTTTCGAAGGAGTTCCAAAATGAGTCGTAAATGCTGTTCGTGTTCCTCCTGACTCTTCGAATAGATCAGGATGTCTTCGATGAATACAATAACGAACTTGTCTAGGTACGGCTTGCACACTCGATTCATCAAGTCCATGAAGACCGCTGGTGCGTTTGTCAGCCCAAAAGGCATTACCAAAAAAAAACTCATAGTGGCCATATCGAGTTCTGAAGGCTGTTTTGGAGACGTCCTCTTCTCGGACTCTCAGCTGGTGATATCCTGATCTCAAATCATTCTTTGAATAGTAGCTCGACCCTTGCAGCTGGTCGAACAAGTCGTCAATACGTGGAAAAAGGATAGCGATTCTTCACAGTTACCTTGTTGAGTTCACGGTAGTCGATGCACATTCTGAAAGCACCTTCTTTCTTCTTCACGAATAGTACTGGTGTTCCCCATGACGAAGAGCTAGGACGAATAAAACCCTTATTCCAAAAGCTCTTGCAGTTGCGTAGACAGCTCTTCTAGTTCAGATGGGGCTGAACGATAAGGTGCTCGATCTATGGGCGCTGCTCCAGGAGCTAGCTCGATTTGGAATTCTATTCTCTTCTCCTTCGTTGGTGCATTCGTCACGAGGGCTAAGATAGCTGCGTGGCCGCTACGTAAACACTTTTGGGCCTTAAGGAAAGAAATGATGCCCACAACAGCACCACCCTTGTCACCATGAATTACCAAAGGTTCTTCACCAGCACGAGGAATGCGGACGATCTTTTCTTTGCAAAGAATTCCTGTTCGATGTTGAGGTAGTCAATCCATACCAATAACGATGCCGAAACCATCACAACGTGGGGGTCATTCCTAGCATCACCCTGACCAATCACGAGCACTCGACCCCTGGCACCATTGCCGTTGTTATTACCCCCGTTGGTCTCTATTATTGTTCCTGTTTCCTTGATTGTGGTTCTGATTTTTTTTTGTTCTGGTTCAACTGTGGGCAGCGTCTCCACACTGATAACATTCCTTGTTACCCTGTTGTTGCTGCTGATTCTGTGGAGCTTGGGGTTGTTGTTGTTGTCGGTTCTGGTTTGCAGGACGTGAGATTCTAAAATCTTTGGCTCCATGACCAAGCTTGTTTCATCTCTGACAACGATCTCTGTTGCATTGCCCGCTGTGGTGCAAATTATAGCGATTGCACTTAGGGTGGTTTCCCCTGTATCCACCCTGACTTCGATTACCAAAAGACTGCTGACTGGGGCTCCTGTGCTGCGACTGAGACTGAACCGAAGTGGGACCCTTGCTCGAATTTCCATTACACTTGCATTTGTTGTCACTGGGAGCACCCGAAGTAGTTGTAGCAGCATTAATACGCTTCGGCAGTTTATTCTGTCCTATCGCCTGATCTGAGAGACGTTGAGCAAGACGAGTAATATCCTGAATAGTTGCAAGGTTGGCCTATGTCACATGACTTTGAATCTTTGGTACTAAGCCTTTGAGGTACAGCTCAATGCGCTTGATGAGAGGATCCACCATTGTTGGACATAACACTGTCAATTCGTTGGATTGTTTCGTGTACGCTTCTATCTCTGGCCTTGTCATCTTCAGGTTTAAGAACTCCACTTCCAGTTTGCGGATGTCATCTCGACTACAGCATTCACGTTTGATTCAGTTCCTTAGTATCACTTCATGGGGTGGCATTAGCAGCCGCCAGCCCCAGTATCTGAATTGCGCGTTCCACCAAGTTAGCGCAGTGCCTTCGAGAGTACCAGTGGCATATTTCACCCCAGCCTCGGGGCATTCACACATTTCGAAGACTGACTCGTGCTTCTCAAACCAATGGAGGAGTCCAACAGCTCCTTTAGTGCCACCGAAAGTACTAGGACGACAGTCCATGAACGTCTTAAATGTGCATACCGGCAGCTGAGTGTTCTGACCTTGTTGCGCGAGGAAGAAACGACAGGGTTAAGCGCGAGAGTTGAGTCACGAGAGTAGGACCTATCATTCTAGGTTAGGTTCGGAATAGCAGGTTATACCTCCTGCCTGGGCGGCTGCGAGTGCTGCCGTAACTTGTTCGTTGATAAGAGCCGTCAGCTGGCTTGAGTTAGGTTCACACGTTCCCTCATGATCTCATATCGAAGGAAACACAAGTAGGAAAGGTGTCGCGAATGTGTGTAAGTGTGTAGTGACAGTAGGGAGCAATCACAAATGTGTTTTCAAACTATAGTTGCTACGTTTATCTAAGCATACCATGAGCAAAGTTCTATGCAATCTAGCAAGTAGGCAATATAAAACATAAACCATATCACCTAGAATGTCGAGCCTTGCACGTGGAGCGAAGCGTCGTTGTGGATCGTAGAGCACTGTACAGGTTATAGTCTGGTTTTAACAAAAACGTTTTCCTTTATTAAAACCAAGTTCTCTATAACCAATGGCTCTGATACCAATCTGTCACACCCCCAAAATCCACATGCGGAGTATCACCGCTTGGAGGCGTGACTGACCAGGATCAAACCACTAATCATATTGAACAAGTAAATATTTAATGTAAAAGTCCAACCAACACGATTAATGTCCAAAACAAACATAGTTAAGTTATGAGCGGAAGCATAATGTTCAAAACCAAATCCAAAGTTTAATGATCCAAATGTTTAACATGGCACACAGCTGTCCATGTCCCACAACGACTCTTCCTTGTGCAAGCTCCAGCTAAGTACCTATAGACCTGCAAAGCATGTAGTAACGAGTCAACAACTAGTTGAGTGAGTTCACGTTTGGTTGTCCAGTTTATAGTTATTCCGAAAACACAGTTTGTCCTTTACCAGCTATCCAGCCGTGGGGGTTACCCCATAGTTCGAAAAACGTTTATTGGTTACCCGTTCTTACGTTGGCTATTCCAGCCCGGCTCTATGGCCGTGGGGGCTACCCCATGTTTAATTCACCAGACTCGTTACCATATCGACTACTAACGTTCGTCATGTTTAAGTGCCCTAACGTCTGTGTCTATCATCACTGACGTGCCATAGTCCATTAGTCCACGCCCGTCCTCTGCGGCACGGTGTGAGGTTTGTTAAACCTAATAGCGCTATTTAACTAATGACCCGTTCGCCATTGGCCTCGGCGATTAAGTCGATATAAAAAGGAGGGACTTCGTTGATAGAGTTCTAGTCTAGTATAGTTAAATCCGTCTCATACTGGACGAGGAATCTATGTTCCTGATTACGTCTCAACAGGACGAGGAATCTGTGTTCCTGATTACGTCTCAACAGGACGAGGAATCCCTATTCCTTAACCCATTCCCAACCCCTGGGAATCCCATGCTTTGTAACGAAGTGTGAACTCACCTTGGTTTGCTCGGCAGATTACACAGAAAGGTCAAGTCTAGCAGCTAGTGGTCAACCACATCCTAACATGGTTATCATACAAGTCAGGTTTTGGTTTCAAGTATCGTACATATGTTTACACATAAGCTAACAGTTACGAACACGTATTGATCATGGCAACCACGTAAACACTTAAACAGCCAATTCCATAAAACGCCCAACTTGTACGATTCAACAGATAAAGTCCAGTAACAGTCGGCCCAACATGTTGTGCGGTCGGCACAACTTGTGCGACCCACATCATGTTGTGCGATCCATTATACACCCGGCCCAACAACATAAGTAGTCCAATAACATACACGGCCCAAACACTAACAGATAAACCAACTTGTACGACTCTTGCATCTTGTGCGATTCCATTTGATACCCGGCCCAAGTAACAAGGAGCCCAAATAAGCATAATTAGTTCAACAGTAACCGGCCCAGCAATTAACAAATAAACAACTTGTGTGACTGAGGACCTTTTGTGCGACTGAGGGCCTTGTGCGACTGAAGACATCTTGTGCGACCAAGATGTCTTGTGCGATCGGTTATATATATTCCACAATTCATGCAATTCAGTTACACATTTAACAGTTTCCATATGTGTGGTCACAACAATCAAACAGTTTCCATTTAACCTCTAATCGATTAAAACAAAGTTGTTACCACTAACACATAAACCCCAATCATCATCTAAATCTAACAGTTACCAACCCAGAACCCTAGTCATAGACTCATGATTGCAATTAACATATTATATCCAATTTACAAACACATCTAGCATCACATGACTTCTGAAAAATCACATGCAAAACAAACATGACAAGGAACCAAAACAACTAAAGTCAACAATCCATTAATTATCATAAATCTGCTATTATTTTCCATACCAACCGAATTCACATTGTCCCCCATTCCATCGATAGTTGAGTATTATTGGACCAAAACAATAATTCAAGTATCATCCTAATAAAGTATTAATGGATGGCATGTGCATCATCATTATTAAAACCCACAAAGTGGCCGACAACTTGTTAATATATTCAAGAGATTATCAAACATTCGGTTTTAGAACAATAACATGCCAATCCGATTAATATGAATATTATCAAATACACCTATGCAAACCGATTTCATGCACATCAACGATAACAGTTTCCATCATCATCAATCATATATATTATTCTCACATCATCATGTAAAGCATGTGTAGCACAAAAACAATATATAAAATACTAACCGATTAAATGAGTAGAACAAGGATGGTTCAAACTGAAAGCTTAGAGAAAGATGGAGATGTTGCCGTCAACTTAGAGAGAGAGAAAGAGGTATTAGGGTTTTGTGTGTTTTGTGTTTTTGCAATTTATGAGGAGTATACCCTTTCTCCTAATTGATATGTGACACAAGGGGGATGGGCCGAACCCTCTACACGGCTGCCCATACGGTTCTAGTACACAAGTGTGGCCCGATTGGGCTTGTGTTGTGAAATCAGTTCACTAATATACATATACAATTCGTTACACGTAAACACATAATCATAACATTTCATTAATCACTAGCGTTCGCATAATCACGAAATGTTCAAACACGTTACACAAAGCACAAGAATATGTTCTGAAATACGAGTTGTCACATTATCCCCAAGTTGAAAGAAATTTCGTCCCGAAATTTAGCACGTACTCACTGAGGAAGCTAGTTAAGTTGTATGGTTTTCCTGGGGTGTCACATATTGTTCCATGTTAAACAAACCAAATGTCATACCAAAATGTGAGCATGTGATATAAACAATTGTACTAAGTATGCACATAATGGGCATACATAGCATGAAATGTAATATAAAACAATGTACTAAGTATGCACACAATGGACATACATAGCAAGAAATGTAATGTAAAACAATGTACTAAGTACGCACACAATGGGCATACATAGCATGAAATGTAATGTAAAACGATATACTAAGTACGCACACAATGGGCATACATAGCATGAAATGTAATGTAAAACGATGTACTAAGTACGCACACAATGGGCATACATAGCATGAAATGTAATGAAATCATGTACTATAATGTACTAACAAACATAGCAGGTATATGATGTGAAAACAGGAAAGCATGAAAGTAACAAGTAGGCACATGTGTTCCACCCCAAAACAGTTTGGAAAACAGTAAAAGAGGGGTCTATGTACTCACTTTGATATTGCTCAGTAGTCCTTGAGTGACAACCAAACAATGCTAGAGATCACGGATATCAAACGGCACCTAATATAGGTAACTATGTTAATAAACCGGACCTATATCGGAAGATTTAGATAGAATGAGGGTTCGTAAACCAAACGAGTGTGGAGACTCGTGTAATATGGTTTAACAAATCCTACATACTAAATGAAACCTAACCTAAGTGCTTACGACCCATTACGACCCGTTTAGGTAGCTTATGCTACTTTAACGCGTCGTTCGCGTGAAACGCGTTCGGACCGCCTAACTAGTCCTATGACAAGTGTTATATGCCTAAACATGTTACATAATCAGTTATGTGACAAAAGTTTAGGTTACATATGCTTAATTACCGATTACACATGAAAAGGGTATTTTGGTAATTTACCTAAGGCATATATACTACCTATCATACAACTACTTAACGAAGTGACCATAAGGTATAACCTCGGAAGGTTATTCCCTATATACTATGGTCACCTAATGTATTTGGTCGGATCCTGTTGATGCACAAGAATGTCTGTTGACTGCATCTTCATCAAGTCTTAAATCAAGAAAGTCAAGATTGGATTTTAAAAGTCAAGATTAGGGTTTTTAGGGTTAATTTCGCTTTAATGTACATGTTGTTAGTTGATTTCGCTTCAAAGGTCATTGAGTGATTTCGCTTCAATGTACATAAGGTGATTTCGCTTCAGTGTCACAGACACATAAGCGAAATCAGCCTATCTATAAATACCTCATGTGTGTGGACATTAGAGCGAGACCTGATCATTAGCATTGTAACCGAACTCTGTCAAAATTGTTTCAGAAAGATAATAAAGTGAAGGAATTGAATAGGAAAGCTGTTGTAACGTTGCGTATACTGATTCCGCCTTTATACGTGATGATGAACTTGCTCAACTGATCGTTTAGGGTCACGACACGGTCCAACAAGTGGTATCAGAGCTTCAGGAAGAGAAGTTCATACTACATCAGCTGATTCGACACTATTATCTCATTTCTACTCATATTTCTCTTTTATTTTTCGGATTCAACAAGTTTCATCGGACAAAATGAGTTGAAAGTCAAGTATATTGAGCGAAACTAGTTGTTAAACAATCCGTAAAAGTATCAGCCTTTAAAACAAAGTAAAACTCATTCAATTTTATCAAAATCTCAATCGGTTCACGAACATAAACTTCATTTTCAGATCTAGAACGAATTTGCGGTCAAGTTTGAACAATAATCATATCATTGTGATCGGAATTAAGAGTAGTATAATCCTTGAAAATATCAGATTGTAATTCGGATTAAGACATGGTGAAAATTGGTTAACAGTTGATTCCGCTTTTACGTACATCAGATTGATTTCGCTTCTATGTCACAATTAATCATCTGATTTCGCTTTAATGAACATTAACTGCTGATTTCGCTCATCCGGACAAGTAGTTAATTTCGCTCATACGAACATGTTAATTTCGCTCCAAGGGACATTCTGATTTCGCTTCAGTGTCAGTATTTGACAAAACTTCGAAAAAATTTTCTAAGTGTTTGATAATCTTGCAGGTACATTCATGATGGATGATCTTTTCATGAACCCGTTTAGCGACATGTACGCGTTCGCTGGAGATTCCGGAAACATTGATACTTCGTCAAATAATGAGAATGAAAATCCTCCGAAGGAAAAGAAAAAGGAAGCTTGGGAATCTGAAAGCGCATTCGGAACGTTCAATAAACCCCCAAAGCTTATGGCTATCGAGGAGTACAGTCGTTGGTCCAGAAAGTTTGAAGACTGGTTGATGGCATTCGCATTTCCTAGCTAGAAAAGTTTGAAAAATGGTTATGCCAATGGAAAGAAACATGGTGAAACTTTAAGAGCAGCAGAGGAGATTGAATCATTTGTAGCTGAACAAAAGTGTGTGGCATTGTTATTTCAGTCAGTCCGGGAAGACATTATTGCCTTGATCGACTATTCAAATGCAAAAGATCTTTGGGAAAAGCTTGAAAAGAAATGTATTGGTAGTCAAGAAATTAAGAAAAACAAAAAGAAACTTCTTAGAAAAGAATTTGATCTATTTGGATGTTTAAAGAACGAGTCAGTGTGTAAAATGATAGAAAGGTTCGGTCATCTGAAGCTGGAATTAGTAAGACATGATATCGACAATCCTGAAGAAGATCTTATCGACAAATTGTTCGATTCGTTGCCTGACGAGATGGATTGGAGATATTATGCGCTGATGCTGAAGAATACCATCAAAGAACCAGAAAAGCTGACATTAGATTTGCTAATTGAGAAACTCGAGAGTCACGAGTTGGAGTTGAAAAAGACGTACAAAGTTAATCATTCATCTTATCAACAGAATCTGGATCTATACTATCCAAAAAGCATGATGCCAAAAGCAACTTCACCAAAAACTGCTTTTTCTGCTGAAAATGTGTCGACAGCTGGCAAAGAAAGTCAAAGTGGTCAAAGCAGTGGAAGTCACAGTGGTTTTCACAGTGGATCTTCATCTTCTGGAAGTCATTCTGATGCAAAGAATCGTTTTCAATGCAACATCGCAATAGATTTGAAGAATGCTCAAAATTTTGATGAAGAATCGGCCAAGCAGCAGATGATCTTTCTAGCATCAGTGTTGGAATCGTATGAAGGATTGGTAGCTGGAAAGATTGGCAATACAAATCTGACGAAAGAAGATTACGATCAGATTGATCCGGAGGAAATGGAACTAATCGATATTCGTTGGGCTATGGCAAGTGCTGTTCGTCGTGCTCAAAGATTCATGGAAATTACTGGCAGAAAAACAATTGGTGGTGCTTCTACTAAGCTGGGGTTCGATAAATCCAAAGTGACATGCTTCAAGTGTAAGCAGAAGGGTCACTTCAAAAGAGAATGTCGAAACGCTTATGCTGATGAGTCGGAGAATCCTTTCAGAGATGATTACTACAAGAAGGCAATTTATCATCAGAATAAATCCGAGCCGCCTAGATTGAAACAGGTTGAAGATAACAGAGAGAAATCTAGAGCTCTTGCGGTGATTTACGATGATGAGGGTTATGACTGGAGTCAAGAAGTTCTACCAGAAGAAGATGCGGTTGGTTACGCATTCATGGCGAGAAATGACGATCCTATTCCATGGAAAGACAATCGAACTGAAGAGCAAAAATATCAATACAGAAAAATGATTGCTGAAAACAAAATCATTAGAATATCTCGTATCTTTCTGGAAGCAAGAAGAGCTAATAGATGGGATCCAGATAGAGAGTGTTATCTTGATGAGTATGGAAATATTGCAATTGATGATAGTACACTTGATATTGAAGCCATAATCCAGCAGTACAAAGAAGATGATGAGTACTGGCAACACAAATGGTGGGGAACTCCAACTTCGAAAATGATTGAAGAAGAGAAAGAGAAAGAGAAAGAGAGAAAAGAGAAAGAAGAGATCGAGAAAGCAAAGAAGATTGATACTGGAGTTATTGACACAACGCAGGAGTTGACTGCTGAAAATCTTGGAAGAATGGCTGACAAAGTGCTAGCTGCTAAGGCACTTGAGGTAGACTCTAACTCCGTGTCTGAGTCAAAAAGCCAGGTCAGTTCGGATGTGTCAAAAAATGTGTCAGGTAAGAAAATCGATGGAAATGCTGATTGCAAAAATTGCAACAAAGAGTGCAAATTTTGTAGCACAGTCACGTATCTCAACGGGAAGAAAGTTGATGATCTGACAGCTAAGGTCAGAAGCGTTGAGAATCAGATTCTTGATCATGACAAAACAGTTAAAGCTTCAACTGAACGGATAAGAGAATTAACTAAACAAATTGAAAATGATAAAATTGATCATGACAAAATTAAACAAGAAAATGAAAAGTTGATTCTTGAAAACCGTCAGATTTCTGAAAAATTTGAAAAACTGAAAGGCACATTGAAAGATTGTGATGATCGAAATGGTAAAACTTTTAAAGAAAATGAACATCTAAGAGCAGTGCTTAGAGTCAAAGAAGAATCAATCAACCAACAACTGGATGAAATCGCTAAATTGAAACTTAGAGTTCAAGAGGTTGTAATCGAAAACGAGCGAATCCAGTTGAAGCTTAACAGTTACAGCTCCGCAAGCTTTGTTTTGCAACACATTATTCCCAAACCCATCGGGAAAGACAAAGCGGGCGAAGATGTGTATTGTGATGGAACTGGGGTGGGGTTTCATCAAGTTCCTCCACCTGTTCTTGATAATTACACGAAAAACCAATCTGGTTTGGTTGAAATTGGAGAAGAAAATGAAGTTAAACTTCCGGAGAACATTGATGTTAATTTTTCTACATCATCTGATGATAGTGTTCAGACAGAGATTGTTAAAAGTACAGCTGAAAGTGTTTTGAACAGTGATTCAGCTGAAGATGATGGATGTTTCTTGGATAAATACATTCAGAAATCAAAATCCAAAAACAACTTAAGTGATGAACCGGGTCTTGTGATGTACAAGATGGCTGGATCTGATAAGTTGTATTCGGATTCTGAATTTCCCATTGAGAATGTTAATGAGAAAAAGTTAACAAATGTTTTCAAGTTGGTTGAAGTTGAGTTGTCAGAAGTGAATAGTTTAAAACAAACAAAAAGGCAAATGAATTTTGAGAAAGATAAAGCTTACTATAAGAAACCACGTTTGTATAATAACAATCGAAATAACTGGACGAGTGGTTATCGGGGTGGGAAGAATTTTCAAAGAAAGAATTTTCAAAACAAAAGGTTTGCTGAAAAGAAGGTGTTTGTGAATAGTTCAAGTTCACTTGCTGATGAAGAGAATGAAATTTTTTCAAAATCAAATGAAGAGTTCTTTGAGAAAAGAGCTTCACATTATCAGTCTGAAGGCACAAGTCGAGTTGTTGATACTCGTACATGTTTTAGATGTAACAAAGTTGGTCACATTGCAAGAAATTGCATCAACTTCAAGTCTAAGACTGAAAATGTGAAGATTCAACAAAAGAAAGTTGATGTGAAGGGTAAAACACCAAGCGTTGTTGAGAAAAAGAATGTGAAAAATGACAACATCAAAATGAAAAATGAACCCGTAAAGAAAGTGGTAACTAAAAATGACAAATTTTACAAGAGAGTTGCATTATCTCAACAAGTTTGGAAACCAAAAACTGAAATGAAAATTTCAACTTCAGAAGTGAAAAAGGCTGAAGAATCAATTTCGGTTGATTATGATGCAAATTTTCCACCTTTGAAGGCTGAAAATTTCAAAATTCAAATTGCTAGAGTCAAGGTTACACCTAAGGCTGATGAGGCCTGGGTGGACACCATGTTTGAATAAGCAGTCTGAAATGCCGGAGCTTCCTGGATCGCGAAGCATGAATCGGCATCTTTATTGAAATGTTTTAAAATCAACTTGTGGTATGTGCAGGATCTTCCAAGAGCCATTTCAAGATGGATCATGGATAGTGGCGCATCTCGACATATGACAGGAAAAACTGCATTACTGTATGATGTGAAGAATATCAATGGTGGTTATGTGGGATTTGCAGGTCATGAAGGTGGTCGAATTGTAGGTGAAGGAACGTTATCTAACGGAATTGTGACGTTTGAAAGAGTTAACTACATCACTGAGCTGGAGAACAATCTGCTTAGTATCTCGCAGATTTGTGATAATCAGTATACTACTCACTTCACTGATAAAGAATGTTTGATCTTGAAACCTGGTTTTGTTATCCCTGAAGAATGGATTATTATGAGGGCACCTAGAGTGAATGATTTATATGTGTTAGATATGTCTGTAGCAACTACAACTACTGGTCAAGCACATTGTTTCGTGTCTAGAGCAACTGAGAAAGAATCAAGATTGTGGCACCGAAAGATGGGGCATATACATCTTAGAAAAATGAATCATTTGGTGCACAATGATTTGGTATTGGGAGTTAATATCAAAGGTTTTCATCTAGAAGGGGAGTGCATTAGCTGCATCAAAGGCAAGCAGAAGAAAAAGTCACACCCTACAAAGCAAGTCAATTCAGTTTCAAGACCGTTGGAAAGACTTCACATGGATTTGTTTGGTCCTGTGAATGTTAAAAGTCTTACAGGAGATTATTATTGTTTGGTCGTTACTGATGATTATTCCAGATTTTCGTGGGTTTCTTTCTTGAAGACGAAAGATGAAACATTTGACAGTTTGATGGGGCTGTTCAGGAAGATTGAGAATTTGTACCAAAGGCGTATCAAGAGAATTCGAAGTGATAATGGTACTGAATTTAAGAACAGCAGGATGGAAGAATTTTGTGATGAAAGAGGTATTTTGCATGAGTTTAGTGCTCCGTACACTCCGCAGCAGAATGGAGTCGCAGAACGCAAAAATCGGACACTAATCGAGACGGCTAGAACTATGCTCGCAGATTCAAAGTTACCGATTAATTTTTGGGCTGAAGCTGTTTCCGCCGCATGCTATACGCTCAACAGGGTTCTCACTGTCAATAAGTTCAACAAAACATGCTTTGAGCTAATCAATAACCGCAAACCGAATTTGAAGTATCTAGAACCGTTCGGGTCACCCTGTACGGTTATAGAGCCTTTTGGAAAGTTTGTTCCGAAGTGCATTGAGGGAATCTTTGTTGGTTATGCCAATCCATTGCGACGTGTCTTCGTTCCAAGTGGGAAGCGGATTATTGAAGCTGCAAATGTTGAATGTCAAGGTTATACTATGCCGCCGCAGAATCCTGGTGATTCATGGCGTTATCATTATGACAAACTTTGGGATTCGTTTGACATGAGAGAAGAATCAGAGGATGATGAAGATTTCTTTGATGAGTTGGATATTTTGCGTGAATATGAGTCGCAGTTAAGGTTCCCAGCTGAGTATTCAAGAAGACCACGGGAAACTTCAAATGATGATGAAGCAGGTCCGAGTAATGCTGGTGAACATGATGATATACAACAGAATGAAGTTGCTCAGGATAATCAGTCGGTTCAAAATGATAATCTAGAAGCTGAAGACAGACCAGTATTTGATCATGGTGATTCAGATTCAGATTCAGATTCTGAGGGGGAGCAAATTCAGATTTCAAGTCAAACAAACCAAGTTGGTGAACAAGATGCAGAGCAGAATGTTACTAATCTGGAGGGAAATGTAGATGTTCCAAGTGAAGTGATGCCGCGAACTTTTTCATATCATCCAGAGGAGTTGATCATAGGAGAATTGCAGACAGGCGTTCGCACTCGAAATCAGATTGATAAAGGGCTTACATGTTTTTATACAAAAGTTGCTCCTTTGCAAACTGAATTCTCATTGAGTTGTTTTATCTCGCAGGTTGAGCCAAGAACTTACAAAGAGGCGCTTACTGAAGACTCTTGGGTCAATGCTATGCAGGAGGAACTTAGTCAATTCGAGAAATTGGGAGTGTGGAAGTTAGTTGATTTGCCGGATGGTCATAGGAAAATTAACACCAAGTGGGTGTTCAAGTGTAAGAGGGACGATAGAGGAATTGTTGTAAGGAACAAAGCTCGACTCGTTGTTCAGGGATTTAGTCAACAGGAGGGAATTGATTTTACTGAAGTCTATGCTCCTGTAGCACGACTAGAGGCTATCAGAATTTTCCTAGCATTTGCGTCTTGGAAGAACTTCAAAGTTTATCAGTTAGATGTTAAATCGGCGTTTCTTTATGGGAAGGTTAAAGAGGAGGTTTATGTCGGTCAGCCACCGGGCTTTACCGATCCAATCCACAAAAACAAGGTCTACTTATTGGACAAAGCGCTGTATGGTTTACACCAGGCCCCGAGAGCTTGGTACGAGACTTTGTCTCAACACCTACTAGCCAACAAGTTCATTCGTGGAAAAGTGGATGCCACTCTCTTCACTAAAGAGGTCGACGGTCATCTTCTGATAGTACAAATTTATGTGGACGATATAATTTTTGGGTCGACGAATGAGAAATTATGCAAAGATTTCGAACAGGTGATGAAGCAGAAATTCGAAATGTCATCAATGGGGGAGATGAAATTCTTTCTGGGTTTACAAGTTGAACAACTTCCTGAGGGAATTTTCATTCATCAGTCAAAGTATGTTCATGATATTCTAGAGAAATTTGGAATGTCAAGTTCTACTCCAGCTGCTACCCCACTTGCAACAAATCATGGGATTCACCCAGATCTCACCGGAGACAGGGCTGATGAAACGTTTTACCGATCCATGATAGGTTCTTTAATGTACCTAACTGCTTCACGTCCTGATATCATGTACCCAACGTGCCTCGCAGCAAGATTTCAGTCTAACCCGAGAGCATCGCATGTGATCATTGTGAAGAGGATATTGCGCTACCTGAAAGGAACTCCTTCATTGGGGTTGTGGTATCCTAGAAAAGGCGATTTTACGCTGGAAGGGTATTCCGATTCGGATTTCGGATGCTGCAAAGTTAATTCAAAATCAACAACTGCAGGATGCCAGTTCTTTGGTCCTAGATTGGTTACCTGGCAGTGTAAGAAACAAACGTCTGTGGCGTTATCTACTTGTGAAGCGGAGTATGTTTCTGCTAGCAGTTGCTGCTCTCAGATCTTGTGGATACAGCAACAGATGCGCGACTACGGTTTGCAGTTTCTTAACACACCTCTTTTTGTTGATAATGAGGCCGCAATAAATATAACTAAAAATCCAGTACATCACGCTAAAACTAAACACATAGAAATTCGTCATCACTTTATTCGTGATTGCTTTGAGAAAAAGTTGATACGAATTGAGAAAATCCACACAGACGAACAGAAAGCTGATTTACATACCAAAGCTTTTGATAAAAATCGGTTTAAATATTTGTTAAAACTGAATGGTATGAAGCTTCTGTCGGTGTCGGATGGCATAATTGGCGTTGATGAGAGTACTGTTGCGGATGAAGACGAGAAACAATCTGCAATGGTTTGTCGAATTTTTACTTGTTTTGGTATTTAGGGGGAGTAGATGTTTGTACATAGTTTATTTTCAGAAAATACAAAAACAGTAAAAAATGCAAAAATACAAAAACATGATAAAATCTGAAAAAGAGCTTGTGTATATAGGGAAAATGATAGTACATCAGCTAGACGATTACAGTATGCTAAAGATTTGAAAAGTATAAAAGAGTTAAACAATCTTACTGATGATGTTTCGATAGGTTTTCACACACTTAGTAAATTTATTCGGGATATAAACCTAAATTCAAACTTGTGAATTCGTGGGGAACACTACTTGGATATATAGGTAACCCCTGAAATCTCGTTTGAAAGGTCTTGTAATCTGATATACTAGGTCTTTATACTCAATGATATCTGGGGTATTATTCCGGGACTTTTGCTGAACGGTGGTTCTGACCTAGTCCTTGGCTAATACTTGCTGCAATGCTTGAAACACAGCATTAAACCCTCAGCATGCTGAAACAATAAAATTGATAAATGCTGCTGTTGTAAGCAAAAAGATCCTCTAAAGGGGACACACCGAAAAGTCGAAGCTGATATCTCTCTGCGTATACGGAAGTATCGACCTGAGATCCCTCGGCCCTCGCATACCTAAATTATATACAGATATCATTGTAGTATTCTCACCTGTAAGACTGATTATTGGGATTCTGGATACAGGAGTATATTCAAGAGGTGGGACACATGAATGATCTAAGTTCTTAAGTCATCTAAATCGTATCCTGAGTAAATTGAAATTTGTGTGGGAATTTAAGATGGATCAGTATATCGACAATCGAGGTGAATTGTTTAAGTCTGAGTATGAAATAAAGCTTAATGGTACTTGTGATTTGTCTGAAAAGCTGATATGATTTCCTGACACGCTCACCAAAAATATGTTTGTAAATAGTTTACTTTGTCTTCTGTATTTCATTTCTTAGTTTAGAACACCTTGATAAAATCCAAAAAGATTTTATTTCTGCTTTATTTTTTCTGACAAACCAAAGTGGAGAGTTGATTGTTGGATTCTTAAGATGTTTGAAGCAGATGCAGGAGATTCTGGACTGAAGAATGAGGAGAGCTTATCTTTGAAAAAGTTTGAATTGTTTGAATAGTCAAAAACAAGTTCATTAACTTGATACTTGTTATTTTCAGTAAATGTTTGAAACTGTTGTTTTAAAATCAGTTTGTTTCGTCAAATGATCAACCAAGGTCATTAATTTGGACTTGGTAGATTAATCAAGTAATCGGGGTCATTAACTTGGACCTGAATACTTGAGTGGATTTCTAAAACTGATTAAGTTTGTGTTTTAATGTTGGAAAGATAAGTTTGTAATGAATGATGTTTGAGTAACAGATTTTGGACTTCATTATTCCCAACGGAAGCTATTTGTCAAAGCTTGAACCAGATATTTCAGATTCAGCATATTGAGAGGGGGAGTCTGTGAAAGGGGGAGTCTGGATCAACAATCTATGGGAGTGTGAAGATAGAGTGCTTATGATGAAAAGACAGAGTTAAAGAAAAGACTAAGACTGAAGACTCAGGAGCTGAAGATTACGTCAACATCCAAGGGGGAGTCTGTTGATGCACAAGAATGTCTGTTGACTGCATCTTCATCAAGTCTTAAATCAAGAAAGTCAAGATTGGATTTTAAAAGTCAAGATTAGGGTTTTTAGGGTTAATTTCGCTTTAATGTACATGTTGTTAGTTGATTTCGCTTCAAAGGTCATTGAGTGATTTCGCTTCAATGTACATAAGGTGATTTCGCTTCAGTGTCACTGACACATAAGCGAAATCAGCCTATCTATAAATACCTCATGTGTGTGGACATTAGAGCGAGACCTGATCATTAGCATTGTAACCGAACTCTGTCAAAATTGTTTCAGAAAGATAATAAAGTGAAGGAATTGAATAGGAAAGCTGTTGTAACGTTGCGTATACTGATTCCGCCTTTATACGTGATGATGAACTTGCTCAACTGATCGTTTAGGGTCACGACACGGTCCAACAGATCCTAAAGATCGACCAAATGGGTCGGGTTCGAAGGTATAAGCGATTTATTAGATCGCTTACCCTACGACCCTAGACAACGTGGTAATCAGTAGGCATAGTCCCAAGGGACTATAACCATCGTGATTACAATCACGTTGCGAAGTTCAAACGAACTTCGCATTGACCATAAACTGGTCAATGCAGAAAGTCAAACAAAGTTTGACTTTCAGACTCGAAAAGCAATAAAAGAACGAAAGAATACTTACGAAGGGTCCCCGAATGCTAATTTCGATCCAAGAATCTCAGGTATGAAACAATGGTTTCAACTTAGAGTTTCTCAAATCAAAATTCTTGTGGGTTTTGCATTGCATGGGGGGGGGGTATTTATAGTTTTCGGGTAACCGTTAAGATCGTTTCATGGAAACCGTGCTCGAATCCCACCCGTACATGTGTTGGAAAGTTGTGGTGCCTCAATTTGCTCACCACCATAAGGAATTGACACTTGGAAAGGGGATTGGAAGTGCAAAACAGCTGCAAACAGGCTGTAAAAACACTGAATCTGGTCTGATAGCCTGACGCGGGCCGCGTAAAGATGTACACAAACCTTACGCGGGCCGCATGGCCATGTCTGATCAGAATAAGTTTCAGAAATGACAGTTTTGGTCCCTGTTGTGTTTTAAGGCCATTTACGACACGTTTAAGGCCCGTTAAGCCAAAGTTAAGGCCCTAAAATGATGCCTAAACATTGTGGACATGAAACATGCTCAAAAATATGTCGGATGTCAGTTCGTTTGGCCGTACGATCGCGATGTTCGCTTAATTACGACGGAATGCGCATAAGCGCGAAAAACGAACCAAATGACGCGACGAATGGATTTTTCTTATGCCAAACACTAAAATAAAATATAGTCATGCTTACATAAATTTTTGGATGTCCGGAAGTATTCAGAACGTAAGTTATGCGCGAAAGTGCAAACTTGTGCACTTTTGACGCTTTTAGTCCCTGAATGACCCAAAAGTTTATTTTAGCATACCAAACCCCTTAAAGCCTATTTCTAAGCTATGTAAATGATATTTATGGTATGTTTAACTTATGTTCATGTTCCGGAATGTCCGTGATAGTTCAAATTGGCATACTTTCGCAGTTTGTCAAGTTTAGTCCCTGTAAGCGAATTAACTTATTTTTGACATACCAAAGCCTTCAAAACTTATTTCTAAGTTATGTAAAGGTTATTTAAGGTATGTTAAGTATATGTTGATGTTCCGGAGTATTTTTCGCATTAAACTAAGTACGTTTACGCACCAGTTTGCGTATAACTCTCCAGAAAGTGATGTAGAGTTTGAAATTGAATAAAAGTCAAAACATGAAAAATGTAAAACACAACCAAACAAACATTGGGATCAAATAATCATTGTTTTATTGATAACTGAACTGTTCACAATGATTACAAGCACAGATGTTACAATGATCATTCCTTGGGCAACACTTAAACACATGTCATGATCTCATAAATCCAAGAACACTATAAATAGCAAGTCCCATTCATTCACCAACTTGCCCATTCCTTCTTTCTTTCATCTTGCTCTGATTTGAGGCTACCACTCTTTGTCGGAGGCTTCATACTTGAGCATTCTAGTTCATTTTTCCAAGCATTGGACCCTTGTAAGTGTTCCTTCATGCTTGTTCTTTTATTTTAAGCTAAAAGTCAAACAGTGTTTGACTTTCGGCTTTGACCATCAATTGGTCAAGATAAAGTTCAATTGAACTTTGTAACGTGATTGTAATCACGATGGTTATAATCCCTAGCGATTATACCTACTGATTACCACGTTAACTAGTCGTAGTGACGAGTCAAAGTTTCGGTCAAAATGCGCATTTATGTGCATTTTACGAAGAAACTATTTTCGGGTATCAAAACACTTTGTGTTGATACCAAATCAGTTTTCTATCTTAGTTGAACATGTTTAACTCGGCACTACTAGTTTAGTGCTTGTTTAGGGTCGTAAGTCAAGCGGTCTAAACAACTGCTTAGACTTTCGAAGCTGACCCATTTGGTCGATCATTAGGATCCGACCAAAGCCATAGTTGTATAGTGAATAACCTACTGAGGTTATACCTTATGGTCACCTTGTCTGGTTATTTGTTCGTTAAGTCGTTTATATGCCCATTAAAAATGACCAAAATGCCCTTTTTGAGCATAAATTCATTTTTAACATATGTAATCAAACTTTTGACATCTAAACTAATATAACAACATTTTTAAACATATTTGGGCATATAAGACTTAACATATGACATAAATAACCATCCGACCTTATGTTTACGCAAACGGCACATTAAAGTAGCTTAAACTACCTTAACGGGTCGAAACGAGTCAAAAGCACATAGAATAACTTTCTAATAAGATTGTTAGGTCTATTAAATCATGCCATATGAGTTCCAATACTCATTTGATTTATAGAACTTCATTCTATCCTTTCCTCCGGTTTAGGATCCGATTATTAACATAGTTATCTATATTAGGTCTCGTTTGATTCCGTGATTCCTCAAGCTTTAATTGGTCTTTATTTCAAGACTATTAAGCAATCCTAAGTGAGTACATAGTCCCCTCTTTTACCGGTTTCAAATATTTTGGGGTGATACACATGTGCCTACTTGTTACTTTCTTGCTTTTCATGCTTTTTATGACATATACTTACTATGTTCAACTAGTACACATATAGTACATGATTTCAATTATGTTTTGCTATGTTTGTTGACTGAGCATGCTAGCACATCGATTTCATAGACACTTTTGTTGCATATATTTATGTTGGTGCATATGTCTGTTGACTTTGTCTTGTATCGAGTCTTGTAATAGAATAGATAGACCAGGACACGTTGTACGAGAAAAACGGGAAACAGATTGGAACCAGCCACTTTGCACGAAGTGACCAGTTTGTGCGCAGTGAGCCATTTCGTGCGGACTGGACTAGGTCGCAAGACCTGGACCAGATCGTATTAGATGATTGGTGCGAACTGGGCTCTCTATAAATAGGTGTCTTGTGATTTCATTTGTAGAACTTCTGATTCCGGTAGCGAAGCTCTGCCGAAGTGTCACCAGATCTGTAAAAGCTTTCAAATCAATACAAGAGACAATTAAAGTGATTCTAAGTGTTAAACAAGCTGCAATCATGTCCAAATCATTGAATTCCGCCTTTGGCTTGGATTAGAACTCTTCTGATCGACTCATTTGATTGATTCAACGATCCTACAAGTGGTATCAGAGCTCAAGAGGAAGAGTTCTTACCATTTCAGCTTGTTTTCATTGATAAAAACTGATTTCTTCTCATTTCTACTCATTCTTCTACACATTTTCTTCAAAACCAGAACGTTTTCAAGGTTAAAATGATCTGAATTTCACATATAACACGTAAAACACTGTTTTAATCAATCCTTGAAAAAAAGCAGGACCTAATTCAACCTAAAACTTGATAAAACTGACCAAATCATGTGAAATTCATCTCAGATCGTTCGACAAATCATCAGATCGCATGAAAATGTTAACCAGGTCACTTGGTTTGGATCAGTTCGTGTGAAATTGACCTCAGTTCGCACGGTTTGAGTGAAAACCTGTTCAGGTCGTTTGAAAGGTCCTCAGTTCGCACGAAGTGTGATCAGCTCGCTTGAAAGTTTACCTGGTCGTGTGAAACATTTCCAGTTCGTTTGTATCATGTCGTGTGAACTCCAGCTCGCACGAGGAGAAGTTATCAGATCGCACGAGTTGAAATTCCAGTTCGCACGATTTGAGATTTGTGTCCAGCTCGTTTGAAAGTGTACCAGGTCGTTTGAGATTGTGATCCAGGTCATGTGGGGTGAAGTATAAGCTACCAGGTCGTTTGAAACTTTAACCAGATCGTTTGAACAATCAGTCAATGTGAATTGTTAACACCGAAACATGGAAAACGAGTTTTACAACGCCTTTGCTACTGCTCCAGTTATTGTTGCTGAAACTGTCGGTATCAAAAATGAAACGGGAACTTTCCAAAAGCCTCCAAAGCTTATGTATATTGAGGACTTTAAAGGATGGCAAGATTGTTTTGAAAACTGGGTGCAAGCAAATAAGTTTGATGCATGGGTTTCGTTAGAGAAAGATTACACTAAACCGAAAGATGATCTTGAAAATGAAAAACCATTAAGTAAATTTACACCGGAAGAAAAATTAAGATACACCAGTGAAAAAATGATGATTAGCATTCTCCAACAAGCGGTAAAAGAAGATATTTCCGTTTGCTTCAACATGAGGGAACTGCTAGATCAATTTGGGGAGCGTTGATTAAAAAGTTTAAGGGTAGTGCTGAAATGATAAAAAATAAACGAGCATTACTAAAAAATCTTTTGATATGTTTACAGCTTTTGAAGGTGAGATGACTAGGAAGATTATCGAGAGATATTGTCATCTAGTCATGGAAATGAAAAGATTAGACATCAAGAAAGAAGATGAAGAATGGGTTGATAAGCTAGCTGATGCGTTACTACAAAATGAATGGGGAACATATATGTTGATTTTAAAGCATAACCGACAATTTGAAGATATGAATTTGTGTAAGTTTATCCAGAAGTTGGAAAAACACGAGCTAGCAATTCGAAAAACTGCTACAATGAGAAGTCCGAGTGCTCAACAGGATGTTAGTCTATATTACAGAGAAAACAAGATTGAGACTACTCCTAGTCAGAAGATTCAAACTGCGTTTAGTGCTGAAAATTCTTCAGGAACAAATGCAAGCAATACAAATCAGAGTAGTGGATTTTCTTCGTCTTATTCAAATTTTGAACCAAATTTCTCAACACCAAGTTCTCAACACCAAGTTCTCAACAACAAAGTTCAACAAATACTACCGGTCAAGTATTGCAATGCAATGTTACGTTACATATTCAAAATGGTCAAAATTTTTCTCCAGATACTGCGAAGCAACACATGGCATCTCTTGTTACTATGTTAGAGTCGTATGAAAGCTTAGTTGCTGGACGAATCAGAAATCTGATGCTTACTAAAGAGGATTATGATCAGATTGATTCTGAGGAACTTGAGTTGATGGACATCAAATGGTGTTTAGCTAGCGTTTTAAGAAGAGCAGAAAAGTTCAAACAGATCATCGGAAGAGATGATCTTCGTGAAGCTGCTACATCTCAGCTAGGTTTTGACAAATCAAAGGTTACTTGTTTTCGTTGCCGAGAAAAAGGGCATTTTAAACGAGAGTGTACAAACAGAGAAGCAACCGGAAGACAAGATCCTTTCGGAAACAACGACTATCATCGAAAAGCAATTTATCATCAGGTTGCTCAACAACCATATCAACAACAATCTTCACACTCACGTACTATTGAAGAATCAAAGGGAAAAGCTTGTTATGGTCTGATAGACCAAGAAGATGAAAGGATTCCGAAAGATTTCAATTGGGATGATTATGATCCTAACAGACCTTCAAATTCTAAAGCATTTGTTGCTCGAATCTTTGAAGACTCATCCTCGGAAGAAGAATCAGTCAAATCTAAGAACCGTCTTAGAAGACAACCGATTTTTAAGTCATTAGGAAGTGATGCAGACACTGATGATGAGGAAGAGTATATTAATAAAGCTAGAAGACAATTGGATTCTTATAGTTTTAATTTGTTTTTTGCAGATAAAATCGAGATGTTGAAAGAGAAAAGGACTGCTAGACTGAAGAAAGAATTGGAAGCAAGAAGGATTGCTGAAGAAAAGGTAAAAATTGAAGAAAACTGACACAGAAGGTCGAGGTTGAAGAGAATGAAGTGAAGATAGAAGTTGAGAAAGAATCAATTATGATTGAAAAGGTGGTGGAGAAAATAGTTGAAAAAATCATCGAAGTTGAAAAAATTGTTTAAGTCGAGAAAATAGTTGAAGTTGAAAAGATTATAGAGGTTGAAAAACCTTGTGCAAAGTGTTTAGTATCTTGCAAAGATTGTGCTGAGAAAGATACAAAGTTGGCTGAATTGGAAAAGCTCAAAGAGAACTTACTGCACGATGTGAGGAGCATAAAGGAGTCATATGATCTTCTAAGCAGGAAAGTGAACTTGTACTAAGGAGCTTGTGATGAGGATATTCAGATGAAAAATCTTCTGAAAGCAACAGTTCTTCAAAAGCAAACTGCAATCAACGGATATATTGAGATGAATGCTGAGCTGAAACAAGAATTGGCAGCAATTAAGATTGAAACCGAAAGAGTGAACAATTTACTTCGGAGTTATCAAAGTTCAGAATATGTTATTGATCGCATCTATCCTACTGTGGCAGCTCATAAGTTTGCAGATGATGAAGAAAATTCTGGTAAGAAAACTGGTTTGAAGTATAACAGAGTACCAAATCCAATGTGGGATGGCTATACCCCCCAAGACTTTGAAAAGGTGGCTGAAGCTCTCAATCTGAATCTGAAATCCGAGTCTATCGATGGATTGCCAGATGATATTGATGTCACCTTCACAGCGTCTGACACTGATCATGAGTCCGAGTTAATTAAGAAAGTGGTCGATCAGGTGTTGGAGAAAGATGAAGAGTCAAAGTCAGAGTCTAAATCTGGAAATTCGAGTTCATCAGACAAAAGCTCGAGTTCACCGGTTAAAAGGGTTTACAATAAAGATTTCCTGATGTCACAAAATAATTTGAATGACGAAACATTCAAAGTAGCATATACTTTGAATGATTCTGACAAATTATATTCTGATGAAGAATTTCCAATAAGAGGTGTTAAAACTGAAATGATTAATAGGGTTTTCAAATTAACAGAAATTAATATTTCTGAAATAAAAGATGTAAATCTTACTGAAAAACCTAAAAAATACACTTCAATAGTTCAACAAAGATTGAACAAGAAAAAAGGTTACAGTTCTGGTTCGGGTTATCGAAAGAAACCAAACCATAACAGTAATTTCAAAAAGAAATGATTAGGTTTTATTCCACCTGAAAATCATAAAAATGAGAAAATTTATAAATCAAAAACAAAATTTATTTCAGGTGCAAGTACTGAAGAGGAGAAGGAGAAACCATTCTGGAGACAGTCAAACAAGGAGTTTCTTGCTGAAAGGGAAAAGAATATGTTGAAAGAATCTGAACCGAGAGTTAAAAGAAGAACCTGTTTCAAATGTCAAGAGGTTGGACATATTGCTTGGAATTGCTCAAAGCCAACCAACACAAAACAGGGAGTTTCTTCTAACTCTAAATTGAAAGAAAAATGTGTTGATAAAAAGGAACAACCAACAGAAAAATTTAAAGAGTTCAAAAATTCGACTTTCGAAGTTGGTGAAAGTTCGAAACATTTTTACAAACGAAGAGCAAATCTTAACAACCAAAAATGGGTGGTTAAGAATTCAGAAGTTAGTTCTGGCAATGAATCTGACTCGTCAAAGTCAGAGGAGCCACATGTTGTGCTAAATGATGAGAATTCCGTTCTAACAATGGATGATGAAAATTTTGCACCATTGTCAAACGGAAACTTGAAATCAAAAATTGATAAGATTGAGATTTCAGATCAATTCTTCTCTGACAAGAAAGAATTTGATGCTGAAAAAGCTTTTAACGAAAAAGTGTTACATATTTTTGGTAAGATGGCTGATGGGAAGGTAAAAGGAGTAAAAGAGTTTTATGAATCGAAAATTGTTAAACCAAATGATGATGGATCACCCATGATTAATCAGGCATGGGTGAGATTCTTTAAAAAGTAAAATCCTGACTTGCCGGAGCTTCCAAGTTGGTAATCGTGGAGCAAAAAATGTTTTTTGTGAAAAACCTACAAGTGTTAAATTTTACATGTGGTATTTGGAAAACAAAGTGATGAATGAATCCCCGATCCTACAAGTGAAATCAACAAAACTAATTTTCCGAAAAAACCATTTTGATTAAAACAAACTTAAGTGTTTTGAAATCATAATGGGAAAATAGTTTGTTGTCAGGGGGAGTTCTGATTGTTTAAGCCAAGTGGATGGCGAATTGAAGCAATTCACACCAGTTTGTCAGTTTATTTGTACAGTTTATTGCGTTTATTTTCAAATTTTCCCGGAAAATCAAATATTGAAACATATTTTTGATTTTAGGGGGAGTAAAAAATTTTAGAAATTTTGAAAATTTGAAAAATCCAAAAACATGATAAAATCTAAAAACCAAAAACATCGAAAAAATTAAATGAGTTTTGTTGTAAAAAAAGAGGAAATTATAGTACATCAGTAGACAATTACAGTACACTAAAGAATTGGAAAGTTAAAATGTGATAAACGGTCTCACTGATGATATGCCAGTAGGTTTTTACACGCTTAGTAGATTGTTGTCGAGATATAAACCTAAATATCATACTTACTTATCTAGTGGGGAACATCTCTCGGATATATCGGTAACCCCTGAAATCTTGTTTGAAGGGCTTTCTATTTCTGACATACTAGGTCTTTGTGCGTGATGATATCTAGGGTATTATACCAGAACTTCTGATTTTGCGGGAGCAATAGCCTAGTCCTCGTATAATACTTTGCACTGCTTTAATCTTAAAGCTCACCCTCAGCATAAAAAATAATGAAACATTGAAAAATGCTAATCATGTGCTGTTGAAAAGAAGATCCCCAAGGGGGACCCACCTAAAGTCAAGCCATCATCTCTCTGATTTTGCGGAAGCAATAGCCTGAGCTCTCATGGCCTCGCATTTACCCCTTACAGATATCATTAGTGTACATTCACCTGTAAGACTGAATATGTCACACCCCCAAAATCCACATGCGGAGTACCACCGCTTGGAGGCATGACTGACCAGGATCCAGCCACCAATTATACTGAGCATTGATTAATAGTAAAAATATTCACCAACCGCAATAGTTAGAAAACATCATAGTTTAAAGTTTTAAAGGTTTAAGTTCGAATAGTAGTTAAAATAAGCAGCGGAAGCATAAACCAAACAGTTTCAAAACAAGGTACATAGTTCAGGATTAATTAAAACCCCACACGGGTTAAGACGACCACTACACATCCCCAAGCTGCAAGCTCCTGAGTCACTGGTTACCTGCAAAGCATGCAGTAGGGTATCAACAAAAATGTTGGCGAGTTCACGAGGTGTCCAGTTTTAACTTTTCGAAAACGTAGGTTGTTTAGATAAAACATTTATAATCACGTCATGGGGAGCTACCCCATATGAAAGCTACTAAACTAATGTTACCGAAACTGTTGACGAGAAGATTTTGTGCCCCAAATCAATGTCTATCGTCATTGACCATGATGCAAGGTATAATAGTTCACGCCCGATCTCCCCCGGTCACGGTGTGAGGTTGTCAAACCTAATAGCGCTATCAACTAATAACCCGTTCGCCCCCGGCGATTAATCGGTACTATAAGCAGGGACTTTACATGATAGAGATTCGTTTAGTTTTGCTAGTTGTGATTTATAAATAATATCCAAACGTATCTCCCCCGGAGATAGTAATTTAAAAGTACCCGTTTGCATTTTCCCCCGGAAATATTAATTGAGAGTAATCTTTAAAGATGGCAGTTTATTCGTGTCCCTCCCTGGGACGCATGCTTTTAGTGTATGAACTCACCTTGGGTTGCTCGGCAGATTAGGTTACTTGTCAAGCACGCTGGTCACCACGTCCTAACATGGTTACCAGTATAGGTCAGGTTTGGGTACAGAGAATGTCACGTATATTTTTACACATAGTCTAACACATAGCATGCATACAGTTATATGTTGAGTTATTGGGCCTGCTCTACTATTGGATCAGTCAACAGTAACAGCTAACATATAGTTCAGTTAAACAGGCAGCCCAAACAAATCACGTTGTGGCCCAATAACTAAAGTGAGCAGCCCAGTCGAGACAAGGTGGTCTCGACTCGAGAACATGCGGTCTCGAGTCGCAACCAGGAGGTCTCGACTTGTAATGGTTGGTCTCGAGTGGTGCAGGCATGACTCGCAACCTCAGAGGTTTCGAGTCTCGTCTCGAGTTGTCACGATGTGGTCTCGAGTCGAGACCTTGATGGTCTCGAGTCCCTGAAGTCCGTTTTTGAGTTGCTTGGTCTGGGTCTCGAGTCGCAACCGTTGCGGTCTCGAGTTGTAGCTTCATGGTCTCGAGTCGAGACCAGTGGTCTCGACTCGTTTACCTGTTGATTCTGATGCATCTGACCGCATTGTACTATCCAACAGAATTCCACTGTTGTGATTTTTATGTACTAACCAATGAGGTTTCACAAACATGTCTCTTTGTCTAACACTTAACTAAAATGGATCAAAACAAGCATTTTCAAATATTATCCAATCTTCATACCATATTCAACATATATTCATCTAGTTCATCTTTAGGGTTTTCATCCTAAACAAACATGCTCATTTAAACCGATTTATGCTAGCATAATCTGCCTAGTTTAATGCACTATCGATCATCATCATTTACACACCCAACCGAGAACATAATAGCACCATATTCAAACATTTTTCCTACTTATTCATATGTCAAGTTAGCATGATCATTAACAAACCACTCTATTCTTCCTAACCATGACCTTGTCTAGAAATCAAGCATCTACATCATAGATGAACAACAACAATCTTCATGTATATCATGATTCCTACTCACTAGGTCAATCAAGATCGTACAAAAGAGGTTAAGCATATGTTTCATTCATCAAGCACACATGACATCTAGCACACATATAACACCTAGGACACATTAGAACACTAACCGGTAGAGACTCGAAGTGTGAGGGTATGAAGAGTCGATGGGTGAGCTTCCGAGTGATGATTCCGAGCTTGAACCGAGCCGAGTGTCCTTGTTGTCACCGGTTTGGTCCGAGAGAAAGGAGAGGAGGTCTTGTAGTCCTAGGGTTTTAGTGAGGGAGAGAGTGTGTGAGAGTGTAAGGGAAAAGATGGATGGGGGGGTTTATACCCGGTTTGGGTGGTGCACCCTACATGTGTTTCGAGTGGGCTAAAAAGGGGTGTATGGCCCAATCCGGCCCAACCGTTACTGTTTACTCGAGACCGAGTGGTCTCGAGTCGGGTTCATTGTTGTAACAACTGTGCTTGTAATCACTATGAACAGTTCTGTTATCAATAAACCAATGTTATTTGATCACAATGTTTGTTTTGTTATGTTTTACATTTTTCATGTTTTGACTTTTATGTAATTTCAAACTCTACATCGCTTTCTGGAGAGTTATACGCAAACTAGTGCGTAAACGTACTCAGTTTAATGCGAGAAATACTCCGGAACATTATCATATACTCAACATACCTTAAATAACCTTTAAATAACTTAGAAATAAGTTTTGAAGGCATTGGTATGGCAAAAACAAGTTAATTCGTTTACAGGGACTAAATATGACAAACTGCGAAGGTATGTCAATTTAAACTGTAACGAACATTCCGGAACATAACCATAAGTTAAACACACCTTAAATATCCTTTACATAGCTTAGAAATAGGCTTTGAGGGGTTCGGTGTGCTAAAATAAACTTTTGGGTCATTCAGGGACTAAAAGTGTCAAAAAGTGCACAAGTTTGCATTTTCGCGCATAACTTACGTTCTGAATACATCTGGACATCCAAAAATTTATGTAAGCATGACTATATTATATTTTAGTGTTCGCCTTAAGAAAAATCCATTCGTCGCGTCATTTGGATCGTTTTTCGCGCTTGTGCGCATTCCGTCGTAATTAAGCGAACATCGCGTTCGTACGGCTAAACGAACCGACATCTGAGATATTTTTGAACACATTTTAAGTTCCCTATACTTTAACTTCATTTTAGAGGTTTGAAATAGGGTTAACGGGCCTTAAACGTGTCAAAAAATGGCCTAAATACAGTTCAGGGACCAAAACTGTAAATCTGCCAAACTTCACCCCTACGATGCGCAGGGACTTTTGCCCTACGATGCGCAGGGGGTCTTCTGACCAGATGCAGAGTTTTTAAAACAGGCTGTTTGCACATGTTTAATCCTCCACCACATGTTTTCACTTGCTTAGTCACTAGATAAGGATGGAATTAAGCTTCCATAACCTTGCAACAAGTGTACGGACTAGATCTTTTCCCCTTTTCCAAGAAACGATCCTAGCGGTGGACCAAAAACTATAAATAACCCAACCCCCTTTGTTCAAAATCACTAGAAATTCACTTTGAGAAACTCTAAGTTGAAACATTTGTTTCATACCTGAGATTTTCGAATTGAGTTTAGCATTCGGGGACCCTGGGTTAGTATTCTTTCGTTCTTTTCCTTATTTTTACTGCTTTTCGAGTCAGAAAGTCAAACTTTGTTTGACTTTCAGCGTTGACCAGTAATGGTCAATGCGAAGTTCGTTTGAACTTCGCAACGTGAGTGTAATCACGTTGGTCATAGTCCCTTGGGACTATGCCCACTGATTACCACGTTGTCTAGAGTCGTAGGGTAGGCGATCTAATAAATCGCCTATACCTTCGAACTCGACCCAGTTGGTCGATCATTAGGATCCGACCAAATACATTAGGTGACCATAGTAAGTAGGGAATAACCTTCCAAGGTTATACCCTATGGTCACATCGTTTAAGTAGTTGTATGATAGGTAGTTTATATGCCTTAGGTAAATTACCAGAATACCCTTTTCATGTATAATTGGTAATTAAGCATATGTAACCTAAACCTTTGTCACATAACTGATTATGTAACATGTATAGGCATATAATACTTGTCATAGGACTAGTTAGGCGGTCTGAACGCGTTTCACGCGCACGACACGTTAAAGTAGCATAAGCTTCCTAAACGGGTCGTAATGGGTCGTAAACAATTATGTTAGGTTTCATTTAGTATGTAGGCTTTGTTAAACCAAATGACACGAGTCTCTACACTCGTTTGGTTTACGAAACCTCATTCTATCCAATCATCCGATTAAGGTCCGGTTATTAACATAGTTACCTATATTAGGTGCCGTTTGATTCCGAGATCTCTAGCATTACTTGGTGATTATCTTTATACATCTGAGCAATCTCAAGTGAGTACATAGACCCCTCTTTTACTGTTTTCCAAACGTTTTGGGGTGAAACACATGTGCCTACTTGTTACTTTCATGCTTTCCTGTTTTCACATCATATACCGGCTATGTTTGTTAGTACATTATAGTACATGATTTCATTACATTTCTGCTATGTATGTTGACTGATAGCATGCTAGCACATTGATTTACAAGACTTTTCTGCTTTGTATGTTAACTTAGCATACTTAGTACATTGTTTTCATATGACAAGTATACAACTGCTATGACATTTGGTTTGCACAAACGGGTCTTTATTACGTTCATTAACATTTGCTACGCCGCTCGGGAGTAAGTAGTGGTACCATAGGACTTGACAAATCCCATTCCTGACATCCCGGGTTTGTTTGGATGTAAGGAATGACTGAATCCGAATACAATTCTTTTGATAACCTTGACTGAAAGGGTTATCCGACTGTCTCAAGGCTTGAATGTATGCGTTAACTCACCACATAAATGTTCGTATCAATGTATCATGCATCACTTTACAAAACATAACTTTTTGATATAATCAAAATACTTTGTTTTGTACATTTTTACTTATGGTTTAAGTAGTCTTATTTTACTTACCATACATATCATTTTGGTTATACATTACTTGACTACTTTTGGACTATCAACATTTGACATGGTTTATACAAGGACTTTTGACTATTGGTTTAAACATAGACATTTGACTTGGATATTTGACATAGACATTTTTACATGATTTACATCTTGACATGAACATTTTACATTGTTTGGTTTGGTTTGATTAAGTGATTAAGTAACGATGCGTGTGTAATATGATACAAGCATGGTGGATACGCCGCTGGTACTTCCTATATATAAGTGTTTGTATGGTATTATATATCGTAGCGTTATTTGAATCATTTCAGTTTTATACATAGAACATTTCATACAAATAACATACTTTTCACAATACATTGTTTTACAAACAACTTATCTTATACAAACTCAGTTTACAATGGTTATCCATTTAACCATACACTATTCTCTTATTTATACATATCATCTGATCTTATCGTTTTTCAAGTGATTTACAAAACAAATCAAATTACAAGGTTCATGACGGAATATTTTCTCAAACACAAGTCATGAATCTTATTTTCACAAACCTATGTATCTCACAGGCATTTTTATGCTGACGTACCTATTTTCACATGTGTTTTCAGGAGCTTTTCCATAGGATGTTGATCATGATACTAGGGCGGACCTGTGCCTTAGAGACTTTAAAAGAAGATAGACTATGTTTAATTATGTTCTGAACTCTTAAATTTCCTGTTTGAAACAATGTAACACCTTTGTTTATAAATAAAATACAACTTTGTTTGCCATGGATTTGAAACAATTAATTCTGTCGCAACACGCCCCGATGTTTCCGCCGCGATTTGTTGTTTTACGCGGTCGGGGTGTGACAGAAGAGTTGGTATCAGAGCCAATGGTTATAGGGAATTAGGTTATTAGTAATGCTTTGACCTAGACTATAACTTTTCTAGGACCCTAACACAAATTAGTTGTGTTTAGATCTTAAAACATTTACATCACCTATCCTTAGGTGATTATCAAAACAAGGAACCAAAATTTTTCTGAAACGATTTTTGAAAAACAATCATCTGTTTTTGAATAAATTATTACAAGGTTTTGAACCCTCTATTGTAAGGTTTTGAACTCTCTTTTATATGGTTTTGAACCCTTTTCAGTTTGGTTTTGGCCTTGTGCCTTCAAATTTTCAAAATCCCGTCAAACGTTTTGGGTTTTAAATAATGTGAACATGTGCAAACTGGAAGGGTGAATGCCTGTATTCTGGGTTTTCTGTCTAGGCAAGCACTTCGTATACATCTCATCAGACGCGAGACCAGTTGTGCTTACCTGGGAATTCTTGGGATGAGTGTTCACTTATAGGCGAGCATGTCTTCATTATACATTATTTTTGACCCATTTACTTTGATTAGTCACTGTGTGTTGTTTGTTTGCTCTGTGATACGGACGAATGACCACCATCTTTGCTCTTGTTGATTTTGTTTCATCTCATTCTTTTCATCCAATCATCTCACTCGCTTTCTTTCATGTTTTCCTCTTTTAGAATGCCTCCTCGACGCGATCCTCGAACTTTTACTATTGAAGAGATCGCAGCCCTGGTTTCTCAACAAGTGGCTGCTGTACTTCCCGGGGTTGTAACTCAAGTCCACGATATATTTAACAACAACGGCAATAACAACAACAATAACGCACACTGTAATTTCAAGAATTTCAATTCTGCGAAGCCGCTTAAGTTTTCTGGGTCGCAAGGAGCAACTGCGCTCCTACGGTGGTTTGAAAGTATCGAGAGCACATTCTTACACGTGCAGTGTCAGAATGCGCGTAGGGTTGAATTTGCTTCAAGCGTGTTTGAGAAGCGAGCGCTTACCTGGTGGAATGGTATTAAGCGCGATAGGGGTGCCGAAGTGGCGTTGGCACAGACATGGGAAGAGCTTCGGGCTCTCATGATGAAGGAGTTTTGTCCCCGTCATGAAATTCGAGTTTTGGAACGAGAGTTTGATGGCTTAAAGCAAGATGGGGCTGAACACCGTGCATACACGGATCGTTTTGAAGAACTCAGTCTATTGTGTCCCACCATGATTACCCCTCCGGATAAAGCGATCGAGAGGTATATTGATGGGCTACCCGATTCTATTTTGGAGATTTTGACTGGTGTTAATCCTACTACCCTTCGCCAAGCTATCGAGTTGTCTGCTACCCTCACTGAGACTCTAGTCAGGAAGGGTAAACTCACCCGCAAGGGTGATAAAAAGAAGGAGACTAATTCTGAGAAAAACAAGAATAAGGGTAAGGGTAAGGAAGGTGAAGCATCAAAGAAATCAAGGAAATGAAAGGGTGCCCAAAATTTTGCTGTTACTGCACAGGCTCAAGCTGCACCAAATCAGCCTGCGCAACCACCTGCCAAGAAGACTTATTTTGGCAATGCACCTTTGTGCAACAGGTGTAACGGCCATCACCAACCACATCTCCAGTGTCGTCAGTGCACCAACTGCGGAAGATCTGGTCATCTTGCTGTCGACTGCCGCATTCCTGTCAATCAGAACCAGGCAGTTCGTAACCAAGCTCAACAGGTTGCTCAGCCTCCTGCCCCGCAACAGGGCCAAGCTGCACGACCTCATTTTCCTCCTGGTTCGTGCTACAATTGTGGGGATCTGACCCACTACAGGAACCGGTGCCCAAGGCTAGTCAACCAGAACCAGAATCAGAATCAGGCTCCGGCTCGAGGCCGAGTTTTTAACATGAATGCCCAAGAGGCGCAGGCGGATGATAACGTGGTGAACGGTACGTTCTTTATTAATAATCAGCCTGCATCTGTTCTCTTTGATTCGGGTGCCGATAAGAGTTTTGTGTCATTGTCTTTTGAGCCGATGCTTCGCGTGTCTAGAACGAAACTAAGTAAATCTTTGACAGTAGAGGTTGCTAGTGGTGAACCCATTATTCTTAATTCTGTTCTACGCAACTGCCAGTTGAACCTTAACGATCATCTTTTTCCTATCGATCTCACGCCTATGCAACTTGGAAGCTTCGACGTCATTGTGGGTATGGATTGGTTATCTAAGCATCACACAGAGATAGTTTGTTCTGAGAAGATTGTTCGTGTGCCGCTTTCGACAGGCGAGATTCTGCAGGTTCAAGGTGAGAAGCCTACCGTTGGTCTCAAACTCATGTCTTGCTTTAAAGCTCGGAAGTATCTGCGGAAGAACTATGTGGCTTTCTTAGCACATGTTACAGAAGATAAAGGCAAGGGTAAGTCTATTTCAGATATTCCTGTCGTTCGGGATTATTCTGAAGTATTCCCTGAAGATTTACCTGGTCTACCTCCAGCACGCCAAGTCGAGTTCCGCATTGATCTCGTACCTGGTGCAAATCCCGTTGCCAGAGCTCCATATCGTCTTGCACCATCTGAGATGCAAGAGTTGTCTAAACAGCTTCAGGAGCTCTCTGATAAAGGTTTTATCCGTCCTAGCTTTTCACCTTGGGGTGCTCCCGTTCTTTTTGTTAAGAAGAAGGATGGATCCTTTAGGATGTGTATCGATTATCGTGAGCTTAACAAGCTTACCATCAAGAATCGATATCCCCTACCTCGCATCGATGATCTCTTTGATCAGTTACAAGGCGCTTCTTATTTCTCGAAGATTGATCTACGTTCCGGATATCATCAACTTCGGGTGCATGAAGAAGATATTCCTAAGACAGCGTTCCGTACTCGGTATGGGCACTATGAGTTCACAGTCATGCCATTCGGTGTGACTAATGCTCCTGCTGTTTTCATGGACTTAATGAATAGGGTCTGCAAACCTTATTTGGATCAGTTCGTCATTGTTTTTATTGACGACATCTTGATTTACTCTAAGACGCGAGCTGATCACGAGCAACATCTTCGTCTTACTCTGGAACTCCTAAAGAAAGAGCAACTTTTCGCCAAATTCTCCAAGTGCGAATTCTGGCTTAAAGAAGTTCAATTTTTGGGGCATATTATCAACGAACAAGGTATTCATGTAGATCCCTCCAAGATCAGTGCGATCAAGGATTGGGATACACCTTCTACTCCTACTGAAGTTCGTTCTTTTCTTGGTCTAGCGGGTTATTATCGCCGCTTCATTGAAAACTTCTCTAAAATTGCAGTTCCTCTAACTACTCTAACTCAGAAGAAAATGCCCTTTTTCTGGGGATTCAAACAAGAGGAAGCTTTTCAACACCTGAAGCAGAAACTTTGCGATGCGCCTGTCCTATCATTGCCTGAGGGTGATGATGATTTTGTCGTGTATTGTGATGCATCTAAATTAGGTCTTGGCTGTGTTCTGATGCAAAGGAACAAAGTCATAGCCTATGCATCAAGACAATTGAAGATACATGAGAAGAACTACACCACTCATGATCTTGAGTTGGGTGCAGTTATCTTTGCTCTCAAGATCTGGAGACACTATTTGTACGGTACAAAATGTGTGGTTTTCACGGACCACAAAAGTCTTCAGCATATCTTCAATCAGAAAGAACTCAACATGAGGCAACGACGTTGGGTTGAGCTTTTAAACGACTATGACTGCGAAATTCGCTACCATCCTGGTAAGGCGAATGTCGTAGCTGATGCATTGAGTCGCAAGGAACGTACTAAGCTTCATTGTGTACGTGTTCAATCTGTTATTCAAGCTCGATCTGATATTCAAGCCCGCATTTCTCAGGCTCAACAATCTTGTGTTTCACAAGGTTTGATGGATAAGGAGTTTCCTTATCACATAACACCTGCTCTTGAACTGAAGGACAATGGATCATATTACTTCATGGACCGTTTGTGGGTCCCAAGCCAGGATGATCTTCGTACCTTGCTTATGGATGAAGCCCATAAGTCTCGTTATTCTATTCATCCGGGCTCAGATAAAATGTATAAGGATCTTCGTATTCACTATTGGTGGCCTGGTATGAAGAAAGACATTGCCTTATACGTATCAAAATGCCTTACTTGTCTTAAGGTTAAGGCTGAACATCAGCGTCCTTCGGGTTTATTGGAACAACCAGAGATCCCAGTTTGGAAATGGGAAAACATTACTATGGATCTTGTTACCAAACTCCCGCGCACAAAGAAAGGTCATGATGCCATCTGGGTAGTCGTTGATCGTCTTACAAAGTCAGCACATTTCTTGCCAATCCGCGAGGATTTTCCTACTGACAGACTTGCTCAAATCTATGTAGATGAAATTGTGGCTCGACATGGTGTTCCTTTGAACATCATTTCTGACAGAGATGCTCGTTTCACTTCTCATTTTTGGAGAACCATGCAATCTGCTATGGGAACCCAACTTAATCTGAGCACAGCTTATCATCCGCAAACGGATGGTCAATCTGAGAGAACAATCCAGACTCTGGAGGATATGCTAAGAGCTTGTGTGATCGATTTTGGTGGTAGCTGGGATTCACATCTTAAATTGATAGAATTCTCCTACAACAACAGTTATCACACTAGCATCGGAATGGCTCCTTTCGAAGCTCTCTATGGTCGAAAATGTCGTTCACCAGTCTGCTGGAATGAGATTGGCGAGGCTCAACTTACTGGACCTGCCCTCATTTTAGAGACAACTGACAAGGTCAAGAAAGTTCGTGATAACCTTCAGGCAGCTAGAAACCGTCAGAAGATTTACGCGGACCCAAAACGCAAAGCCTTTGAATTTCAAGTCGGTGATCGAGTATTACTTAAGGTCTCACCTTGGAAAGGTGTGATCAGATTTGGAAAGAAAGGAAAACTTGCACCTAGATACGTTGGACCATTCAAGATCGTCGAAAGAATCGGAAAGGTAGCCTACAGACTTGAGTTACCTCCGGAACTGGGAAATGTTCATCCAACTTTTCACGTATCAAATCTCAAGAAGTGTACAGCTGATGAGAACTATTCCATACCGCTTGACGAAATTCGTGTTGGCAAAACACTGAAATTTGTTGAGAAACCAGTGGAAATCATGGAACGTGAAGTCAAGTGGCTTAAACGCAAGCGCATTCCTTTGGTCAAAGTTCGCTGGGAAGCTAAACGTGGACCTGAGTTTACTTGGGAACGCGAAGACCAAATGAAGGCGAAATACCCACATCTTTTTCCACGAGTTTCCTCTAAATAAATTTCGGGACGAAATTTCCACAAGTAGGGGAGACTGTAACAACTGTGCTTGTAATCACTATGAACAGTTCTGTTATCAATAAACCAATGTTATTTGATCACAATGTTTGTTTTGTTATGTTTTACATTTTTCATGTTTTGACTTTTATGTAATTTCAAACTCTACATCGCTTTCTGGAGAGTTATACGCAAACTAGTGCGTAAACGTACTCAGTTTAATGCGAGAAATACTCCGGAACATTATCATATACTCAACATACCTTAAATAACCTTTAAATAACTTAGAAATAAGTTTTGAAGGCATTGGTATGGCAAAAACAAGTTAATTCGTTTACAGGGACTAAATATGACAAACTGCGAAGGTATGTCAATTTAAACTGTAACGAACATTCCGGAACATAACCATAAGTTAAACACACCTTAAATATCCTTTACATAGCTTAGAAATAGGCTTTGAGGGGTTCGGTGTGCTAAAATAAACTTTTGGGTCATTCAGGGACTAAAAGTGTCAAAAAGTGCACAAGTTTGCATTTTCGCGCATAACTTACGTTCTGAATACATCTGGACATCCAAAAATTTATGTAAGCATGACTATATTATATTTTAGTGTTCGCCTTAAGAAAAATCCATTCGTCGCGTCATTTGGATCGTTTTTCGCGCTTGTGCGCATTCCGTCGTAATTAAGCGAACATCGCGTTCGTACGGCTAAACGAACCGACATCTGAGATATTTTTGAACACATTTTAAGTTCCCTATACTTTAACTTCATTTTAGAGGTTTGAAATAGGGTTAACGGGCCTTAAACGTGTCAAAAAATGGCCTAAATACAGTTCAGGGACCAAAACTGTAAATCTGCCAAACTTCACCCCTACGATGCGCAGGGACTTTTGCCCTACGATGCGCAGGGGGTCTTCTGACCAGATGCAGAGTTTTTAAAACAGGCTGTTTGCACATGTTTAATCCTCCACCACATGTTTTCACTTGCTTAGTCACTAGATAAGGATGGAATTAAGCTTCCATAACCTTGCAACAAGTGTACGGACTAGATCTTTTCCCCTTTTCCAAGAAACGATCCTAGCGGTGGACCAAAAACTATAAATAACCCAACCCCCTTTGTTCAAAATCACTAGAAATTCACTTTGAGAAACTCTAAGTTGAAACATTTGTTTCATACCTGAGATTTTCGAATTGAGTTTAGCATTCGGGGACCCTGGGTTAGTATTCTTTCGTTCTTTTCCTTATTTTTACTGCTTTTCGAGTCAGAAAGTCAAACTTTGTTTGACTTTCAGCGTTGACCAGTAATGGTCAATGCGAAGTTCGTTTGAACTTCGCAACGTGAGTGTAATCACGTTGGTCATAGTCCCTTGGGACTATGCCCACTGATTACCACGTTGTCTAGAGTCGTAGGGTAGGCGATCTAATAAATCGCCTATACCTTCGAACTCGACCCAGTTGGTCGATCATTAGGATCCGACCAAATACATTAGGTGACCATAGTAAGTAGGGAATAACCTTCCAAGGTTATACCCTATGGTCACATCGTTTAAGTAGTTGTATGATAGGTAGTTTATATGCCTTAGGTAAATTACCAGAATACCCTTTTCATGTATAATTGGTAATTAAGCATATGTAACCTAAACCTTTGTCACATAACTGATTATGTAACATGTATAGGCATATAATACTTGTCATAGGACTAGTTAGGCGGTCTGAACGCGTTTCACGCGCACGACACGTTAAAGTAGCATAAGCTTCCTAAACGGGTCGTAATGGGTCGTAAACAATTATGTTAGGTTTCATTTAGTATGTAGGATTTGTTAAACCAAATGACACGAGTCTCTACACTCGTTTGGTTTACGAAACCTCATTCTATCCAATCATCCGATTAAGGTCCGGTTATTAACATAGTTACCTATATTAGGTGCCGTTTGATTCCGAGATCTCTAGCATTACTTGGTGATTATCTTTATACATCTGAGCAATCTCAAGTGAGTACATAGACCCCTCTTTTACTGTTTTCCAAACGTTTTGGGGTGAAACACATGTGCCTACTTGTTACTTTCATGCTTTCCTGTTTTCACATCATATACCGGCTATGTTTGTTAGTACATTATAGTACATGATTTCATTACATTTATGCTATGTATGTTGACTGATAGCATGCTAGCACATTGATTTACAAGACTTTTCTGCTTTGTATGTTAACTTAGCATACTTAGTACATTGTTTTCATATGACAAGTATACAACTGCTATGACATTTGGTTTGCACAAACGGGTCTTTATTACGTTCATTAACATTTGCTACGCCGCTCGGGAGTAAGTAGTGGTACCATAGGACTTGACAAATCCCATTCCTGACATCCCGGGTTTGTTTGGATGTAAGGAATGACTGAATCCGAATACAATTCTTTTGATAACCTTGACTGAAAGGGTTATCCGACTGTCTCAAGGCTTGAATGTATGCGTTAACTCACCACATAAATGTTCGTATCAATGTATCATGCATCACTTTACAAAACATAACTTTTTGATATAATCAAAATACTTTGTTTTGTACATTTTTACTTATGGTTTAAGTAGTCTTATTTTACTTACCATACATATCATTTTGGTTATACATTACTTGACTACTTTTGGACTATCAACATTTGACATGGTTTATACAAGGACTTTTGACTATTGGTTTAAACATAGACATTTGACTTGGATATTTGACATAGACATTTTTACATGATTTACATCTTGACATGAACATTTTACATTGTTTGGTTTGGTTTGATTAAGTGATTAAGTAACGATGCGTGTGTAATATGATACAAGCATGGTGGATACGCCGCTGGTACTTCCTATATATAAGTGTTTGTATGGTATTATATATCGTAGCGTTATTTGAATCATTTCAGTTTTATACATAGAACATTTCATACAAATAACATACTTTTCACAATACATTGTTTTACAAACAACTTATCTTATACAAACTCAGTTTACAATGGTTATCCATTTAACCATACACTATTCTCTTATTTATACATATCATCTGATCTTATCGTTTTTCAAGTGATTTACAAAACAAATCAAATTACAAGGTTCATGACGGAATATTTTCTCAAACACAAGTCATGAATCTTATTTTCACAAACCTATGTATCTCACAGGCATTTTTATGCTGACGTACCTATTTTCACATGTGTTTTCAGGAGCTTTTCCATAGGATGTTGATCATGATACTAGGGCGGACCTGTGCCTTAGAGACTTTAAAAGAAGATAGACTATGTTTAATTATGTTCTGAACTCTTAAATTTCCTGTTTGAAACAATGTAACACCTTTGTTTATAAATAAAATACAACTTTGTTTGCCATGGATTTGAAACAATTAATTCTGTCGCAACACGCCCCGATGTTTCCGCCGCGATTTGTTGTTTTACGCGGTCGGGGTGTGACAATTGTGGTCTCGGTTCACTACTATACACACATACTTATATTTTACATACATACAACACATAGCATAACAAGATAATCACAACTTTCATTTAATAATTCGTACGTACACATTGCTAATACAAGAGGGTTACTCGGGAAAACCTAGAGTGTCACATTATCCCCAAGTTTTAAGAACTTTCGTCCCGAAAGTTAAGGCAGCCACTGACAAGTTAGTATGAGTGAGAGCGTTTCAACGGGGTGTCACATCATCCCCCCGTTAATTTGGAATTTCGTCCCGATATTCGGTTGTAGCTTCAGTGCTGGAAGTTTCATTTGGGAACAACTGGGGATACTTGTGCTTCATCTGGTCTTCCCGCTCCCAGGTAAACTCTGGGCCACGTCGCGAGTTCCAACGGACTCGCACGAGAGGTATCTGGCTACGTTTGAGGGTTTTGATCTCTCGATCCGTGATCTCAATCGGTTCCTCAGTAAAGTGTAGCTGTTCGTCAATAGTAAGTTCCTTGAAAGGAATGATGAGTGTTTCATCTGACAGACACTTCTTCAGATTAGACATGTGGAAGACGTTGTGCACAGCACTCAGTTCTTCAGGCAGATTCAATCTGTAAGCGACCTTACCGATCTTTTCGGTGATTTCGAATGGTCCGACATACCGCGGATTAAGCTTACCCCGTTTTCCAAAACGAACCACACCCTTCCAGGGTGAGACTTTAAGTAGAGCCCGGTCACCAACCTGGAACTCTAGCGGTTTCCTATCCTTATCAGCGTAGCTCTTCTGACGGTCACGAGCTGCCGCCATGCGTTGTCTGATCTGGGCAATCCTTTCCGTAGTGTCTACCACAAGTTCTGGACCTGTGATTTGGCTGTCACCAACTTCTGCCCAGCAAAGAGGCGATCGGCATTTACGACCGTACAATGCCTCAAAGGGTGCTGCCTGAATGCTAGTGTGGTAGCTGTTATTGTAGGAGAACTCCACTAATGGTAGATGCTTTTCCCAACCCTTGCCAAAATCGATCACACATGCCCTAAGCATGTCTTCAAGGGTTTGGATGGTGCGTTCGGATTGCCCATCCGTTTGTGGGTGATAAGAGGTGCTCATGTCTAAACGTGAGCCAAAGGATTTGTGCATAGCTTGCCACAACTCAGAAGTAAAATGCGCGTCTCGATCGGAAATAATAGAGGTTGGCACCCCGTGCTTCGAAACCACTTCCTTTACGTATACCTCTGCTAAGGTAGAGAACTTGTCTGTTTCTTTAATAGCCAAAAAGTGGGCAGATTTAGTTAATCGATCCACTATCACCCAAATGGTGTCATTTCCGCGTTGAGACCTAGGCAAGCCAGTAACAAAGTCCATGGAAATTTGCTCCCATTTCCATTGCGGGTTTTCTGGCTGTTGAAGTAGGCCTGATGGTTTCCGATACTCAGCCTTGACTCTTGCACAGGTCAAACATTTTCTGACATAGGTTGCTATGTGGGCTTTCATGCCAGGCCACCAGTATGTAGTCTTTAAGTCGTGGTACATCTTATCCGAACCAGGATGTACTGAGTAACGGGACTTATGGGCTTCCTCCATTACCAGCTCGCGCAAATTTCCGTAAAGTGGGACCCATATACGCCCTTTTACGTAGTAAGCACCATCTTCTTTTTGTTCTAGCTGTTTCCTTGATCCTCGCAGGGACTCAGCCTTGACGTTTTCGACTTCAATGCTTCGACCTGAGCGTTCCGGATTTGCTTAGGGAGGTTCGAGTGGATGGTGAGCTGTAAGGCACGAACACGCTTAGGTTTGGTTTCCTTCCTGCTGAGGGCATCGGCTACCACATTAGCCTTGCCTGGATGGTATCTAATCGCACACTCATAGTCGTTCAGAAGCTCGACCCATCGGCGTTGCCGCATATTCAACTCTTTTTGTTCCATTATATGCTGGAGACTCTTGTGATCGGTGTAAATTGTGCACTTAGTACCGTACAAGTAGTGTCTCCAAATCTTGAGCGCGAAGACCACAGCTCCGAATTCTAAGTCGTGTGTCGTGTAGTTTCGTTCGTGGATCTTGAGTTGTCGCGAAGCGTAAGCAATAACCTTCTCGCGTTGCATCAACACGCAACCAAGTCCTTGAATAGAAGCATCGCAGTAAACAACAAAGTCGTCGGTACCTTCAGGTAAGGAAAGAATAGGAGCACTACAGAGGTTCTTCTTTAGTTCCTGAAAGGCAGATTCCTGCGCATCATTCCACTTATAAACCACACCCTTCTGAGTGAGGGTCGTAAGTGGTTGAGCGATCTTAGAGAACCCCTTGATAAATCTTCGATAATATCCTGCCAATCCCAAGAATTGGCGAACTTCGGTCGGAGTCTTAGGTATAGGCCAATTCTTAATGGATTCGACCTTAGCGGGGTCGACATGAATCCCATTCTGATTGACTATGTGCCCAAGGAAATGGACTTCTCTAAGCCAGAAATCACATTTCAAGAATTTGGCGTACAGTTGCTCATTACGAAGGAGTTCGAGAATAAGACGCAGGTGTTGTTCATGCTCCTCTTAACTCTTCGAGTAAATTAGGATGTCGTCAATAAACACAATCATGAACTTGTCGAGGTAGGGTTTGCACACTCGGTTCATGAGATCCATGAAGATCGCAGGTGCGTTGGTCATTCCGAAAGGCATAACAAGGAATTCATAGTGACCATAGCGGGTTCTGAAAGCCGTCTTAGAGACGTCCTCATCGCGGACTCTCAGCTGGTGATAACCCGATCGCAGATCGATCTTGGAATAATAGCTCGACCCTTGCAGCTGGTCGAACAGATCGTCGATACGGGGTAGTGGATAACGATTCTTGATGGTAACCTTGTTCAGTTCGCGGTAATCAATGCACATTCGGAAAGTGCCATCCTTCTATTTGACAAAGAGTACTGGGGCTCCCCAGGGTGATGAGCTAGGACGGATAAAACCTTTGTCCAAAAGTTCTTGTAGCTGAGTAGAAAGTTCCTTGAGTTCTGCGGGGGCCAGTCGATAAGGTGCGCGAGCTATAGGTGCTGCTCCGGGAGCTAGTTCGATTTGAAATTCGACCTGACGGTGAGGAGGGAGTCCAGGTAGTTCCTCAGGAAATACCTCAGGATAGTCGCGAACAACTGGAAAATCTTCAATCCTGTTTTCCTTTTTCTGCGTGTCGGCAACAAGTGCTAAGATAGCGGTGTGCCCCTTTCGTAAACACTTCTGGGCTTTTAAGAAGGAAATGATGCCTGTGACTTCTCCGCCTCTGTCGCCTTGAACGATAAGGGGTTTGCCAGAAGGACGGGGAATACGAACAGCTTTCTCTTGGGAGAGGATTTCAGCTCGATGCTTGGATAACCAATCCATACCAATGACGACGTCGAAGCTTCCGAGACTGATGGGGAAGGGATCGATACGGAAGGTTTGAACAGACAATTCAAGTTTGTAGTTACGAATAACGTGTGAGGCCTCGAGGTTTCTACCATTAGCTAATTCAACGATGTGCTTAGAGCTTAACGGCGTAAGAGTGGACTTAAGCTTCTTACTAATTCGTAGGGATACATAACTAGTATCTGCTCCAGAATCAAACAATACGGAAACATAACGATCATTAAGTAGGAACTTACCCGCTACAACGTTGGGGTCATTCCTCGCTTCTCCAGCTCCAATCACAAAAGCCCTTCCTCTTGCACCATTCCCAGCATTGTTGGTGTTGTTGTTGTTATTTCCCGCACCCTGGTTGTGGTTGTTCTGGTTTAACTGGGGACAATTCTTTTTAATGTGCCCCTCGGCTCCGCACTGGAAACAGCCCTTGATGTTCCCATGATGCTGCTGCTGCTGTGGTTGGTTCTGCCTTGCGGGATGAGGGCTCCTACAATCCTTGGCCTCATGCCCCATCTTGTTGCATCGCTGACACTTGTTCCTCGCACAGGGCCCATTGTGATGTCGATTACACTTGTTACATTTGGGGAGATGGCCCTGGTAGCCACCCTGCTGCTGAGGGCCCTTGTTGTTTTCAGTTTTCCTTTGCTGGGCTGGGGCCTGAGTAGTGTTAGCAACCTTGCCCTGATTTCCATCCCACTTTCGTTTGTTGTCACTAGAAGCTCCGGCAGTAGCACTGATCCTTTTGGGCAGCTTGCCCTCCTCCACTGCCTGATTGGTGAGTTTGTGAGCCAGACGGACCACTGGCTGAATGGTATTGAGGTTGGCTGAGGTCACATGGCTCTGGATTTCTGGGGCCAAATCTTTGATGTACAGTTCGATCCTTCGATACATAGGTCGAGACATGTTTGGGCAAAGTGCAGCATAGTCGTTAGACTGTTTGGTGTAGGTCTCAATCTCTGATCCAACCATCTTGAGCTCATAGTACTCGTTTTCGAGTTTGTGGATGTCATCCCTGTGACAATACTCTTCCTTGATCATATCCTTGAAATCTTCCCATGCAGTAGCATTCGCAATCTCCAAACTAAACATCTGAATCTGCGCCTTCCACCATGAAAACGCGTTTCCTTCAAGCGTGCCAGTCGCAAACTTTACCCAATTAGCAGGTGGACACTCGCAGACAGCGAAAACAACTTCGGCCTTCTCGATCCAGTGTAGAAGACCTATGGCACCCTCAGGGCCATTGAAAGGGAGAGGCTTGCAATCCATGAAAGTTTTGAAAGTGCAAACACGTGGTTGCGCAGGCGCTTGCTGACCTGTTGTGAGAAGCGAAGTGAATAGGCTTAGAGGTGAAAAGACGATGCGGGGGTAGGACCTAAACATCCTAAAGTAACGAGTATACCTCCAGGGTGAGCTGCGAAAGCTGCAGCCACCGTGTTAAGCAAGTTAGTGAACTGAGCCTGAGTCATGTTAACGTTTCCTCTTCCGCGTCCACTCATTGTCTTCATAGCCAGAAAACACAGTATAAGTGTGATGTCGTAACATAGCGAGAATGAGATAGAAGAGGGATGTGTATCTATCTGACTAGGCACACTAGTACGTGTAGTAGAACAATAACATAAGGTAAACAAGCAAACAAGTCCGAGCTATGAGGTCTATTAAGCTGAGTCTTGCCCTTGGAGTGTAATGTCGTCACGAGTCACGGGTTATAGTCTGGTTTTTCTCAAAAGACTTTCTTTTAAAAACCAAGTTCACTATAACCAATGGCTCTGATACCAATCTGTCACACCCCCAAAATCCACATGCGGAGTACCACCGCTTGGAGGCGTGACTGACCAGGATCCAGCCACCAATTATACTGAGCATTGATTAATAGTAAAAATATTCACCAACCGCAATAGTTAGAAAACATCATAGTTTAAAGTTTTAAAGGTTTAAGTTCGAATAGTAGTTTAAATAAGCAGCGGAAGCATAAACCAAACAGTTTCAAAACAAGGTACATAGTTCAGGATTAATTAAAACCCCACACGGGTTAAGACGACCACTACACATCCCCAAGCTGCAAGCTCCTGAGTCACTGGTTACCTGCAAAGCATGCAGTAGGGTATCAACAAAAATGTTGGCGAGTTCACGAGGTGTCCAGTTTTAACTTTTCAAAAACGTAGGTTGTTTAGATAAAACATTTATAATCACATCATGGGGAGCTACCCCATATGAAAGCTACTAAACTGATGTTACCGAAACTGTTGACGAGAAGATTTTGTGCCCCAAGTCAATGTCTATCGTCATTGACCATGATGCAAGGTATAATAGTTCACACCCGATCTCCCCCGGTCATGGTGTGAGGTTGTCAAACCTAATAACGCTATCAACTAATAACCCGTTTGCCCCGGCGATTAATCGGTACTATAAGCAGGGACTTTACATGATACAGATTCGTTTAGTTTTGCTAGTTGTGATTTATAAATAATATCCAAACGTATATCCCCCGGAGATAGTAATTTAAAAGTACCCGTTTGCATTTTCCCCCGGAAATATTAATTGAGAGTAATCTTTAAAGATGGCAGTTTATTCGTGTCCCTCCCTGGGACGCATGCTTTTAGTGTGTGAACTCACCTTGGGTTGCTCGGCAGATTAGGTTACTTGTCAAGCACGCTGGTCACCACGTCCTAACATGGTTACCAGTATAGGTCAGGTTTGGGTACAGAGAATGTCACGTATATTTTTACACATAGTCTAACACATAGCATGCATACAGTTAGTTATATGTTGAGTTATTGGGCCTGCTCTACTATTGGATCAGTCAATAGTAATAGCTAACATATAGTTCAGTTAAACAGGCAGCCCAAACAAATCACATTATGGCCCAATAACTAAAGTGAGCAGCCCAGTCGAGACAAGGTGGTCTCGACTCGAGAACATGCGGTCTCGAGTCGTAACCAGGAGGTCTCGACTTGTAATGGTTGGTCTCGAGTGGTGCAGGCATGACTCGCAACCTCAGAGGTTTCGAGTCCCGTCTCGAGTTGTCACGATGTGGTCTCGAGTCGAGACCTTGATGGTCTCGAGTCCCTGAAGTCCGTTTTTGAGTTGCTTGGTCTGGCTCTCAAGTCGCAACCATTGCGGTCTCGAGTTGTAGCTTCATGGTCTCGAGTCGAGACCAGTGGTCTCGACTCGTTTACCTGCTGATTCTGATGCATCTGACCGCATTGTACTATCCAACATAATTCCACTGTTGTGATTTTTATGTACTAACCAATGAGGTTTCACAAACATGTCTCTTTGTCTAACACTTAACTAAAATGGATCAAAACAAGCATTTTCAAATATTATCCAATCTTCATACCATATTCAACATATATTCATCTAGTTCATCTTTAGGGTTTTCATCCTAAACAAACATGCTCATTTAAACCGATTTATGCTAGCATAATCCGCCTAGTTTAATGCACTATCGATCATCATCATTTACACACCCAACCGAGAACATAATAGCACCATATTCAAACATTTTTCCTACTTATTCATATGTCAAGTTAGCATGATCATTAACAAACCACTCTATTCTTCCTAACCATGACCTTATCTAGAAATCAAGCATCTACATCATAGATAAACAACAACAATCTTCATGTATTTCATGATTCCTACTCACTAGGTCAATCAAGATCGTACAAAAGAGGTTAAGCATATGTTTCATTCATCAAGCACACATGACATCTAGCACACATATAACACCTAGGACACATTAGAACACTAACCGGTAGAGACTCGAAGTGTGAGGGTATGAAGAGTCGATGGGTGAGCTTCCGAGTGATGATTCCGAGCTTGAACCGAGCCGAGTGTCCTTGTTGTCACCGGTTTGGTCCGAGAGAAAGGAGAGGAGGTCTTGTAGTCCTAGGGTTTTAGTGAGGGAGAGAGTGTGTGAGAGTGTAAGGGAAAAGGTGGATGGGGGGGTTTATACCCGGTTTGGGTGGTGCACCCTACATGGGTTTCGAGTGGGCTAAAAAGGGGTGTATAGCCCAATCCGGCCCAACCGTTACTGTTTACTCGAGACTGAGTGGTCTCGAGTCGGGTTCGTTGTGGTCTCGGTTCACTACTATACACACATACTTATATTATACATACATACAACACATAGCATAACAAGATAATCACAACTTTCATTTAATAATTCGTACGTACACATTGCTAATACAAGAGGGTTACTCGGGAAAACCTAGAGTGTCACAGAATATAGGAGTCTGGATACGGGAGTATATTCTGAAGTGGGACACACGAATAAGTTTAAGTCATTAAAACACTAATCTCGTATCTCGAATCAATTGTACTTTGTGTGAAAATTTAAGTGGATCAGTATACTGACAATCTAAGTGAATCATTTAGAACTTAAAGTGTTTAAAGCTCAATTGTACTAGTGATTTGTCATAAACTGTTATGATCCTCTTACACAAACTCACAAAATATTGTCTGTAAATATTTCTTTACTGCTTTTCATTAGTGTGTTTTAGCATAAATTTTGAAAAATCAAAAAGATTTTATTTCATCTTATTTTCGACAACTGATGTTGAAAAGCTGTTTTTCAAAATTTCGAGTGCTAAACATGATGAACAACAGTGGGTTGGGAGAGTGTGTTTGAAATGTAAAATGAAGTTAAAGTTTGAAATAATTTGTGAAATGTCAAAAATTGTTTTGATGCTGATTTTACTGATTAATTAATCAAGGTCATTAATTTGAACTTGATATAACTATTGTTGATAATGAATGATTTCTACAAGTGGTTTCTAAACTTGTTAAATTTTAAAAAAATTATGAAATTTACTTTTGGGTAGAGATTTGTGCAGATCCCCGTGTCTAAGCCTGAGCAGAGTTTGAACCAGGACACGAGCTTAGATGGAGAGCTATGTCAGATTGCGATCCCGGAACATCTTAAATGGGAGTCTGTTAGCAAAGGGGAGTCTGTTAATTGAGAGAGAGAGATTGAAGGATGCTTACAGAGAAAGATACTTCAGAGAGAGCGAGAAGACCGATCAAGACTGAAGACTCAATACACTGAAGACTCGTCAACATCCAAGGGGGAGTCTGTTGGTGCATATGTCTATTGACTTTGTCTTATATCGAGTCTTGTAATAGAATAGATAGACCAGGACACGTTGTACGAGAAAAATGGAAAACAGATTGGAACCAGCCACTTCGCACGAAGTGACCAGTTCGTGCGAAGTGAGCCATTTCATGCGGACTGGACCAGGTCGCACGACCTGGACCAGATCGTATGAGATGATTGGTGCGAACTGGGGTCTATATAAATAGGTGTCTTGTGATTTCATTTGTAGAACTTCTGATTCCGGTAGCGAAGCTCTGCCGAAGTGTCACCAGATCTGTAAAAGCTTTCAAATCAATACAAGAGACAATTAAAGTGATTCTAAGTGTTAAACAAGCTGCAATCATGTCCAACTCATTGAATTCCGCCTTTGGTTTAGACTAGAACTCTTCGAATCGACTCATTTGATCGATTCAACGATCCTACAGTTTACTCAGCATATGGACACATTGATTTACAATACATTCCTGCTATGTATGTTTACTGAGCATGCTAGCACATTGATTTCATGGACATTTCTACTTCGTATGTTTACTTAGCATACTTAGTACATGGTTTTCACATAACATGCTTACATTGGTTTTGACATTTGGTATGTTTAACGGGACAATAATACATTCATTAACATTGATCACACCACTCGGTAGCATGTAATGGTACCATAGGACTTGACAAATCTCGTTCCCGACTTCCTAGGTTTGTTTGGAAGTAGGGAATGACAAAATCCGAAAACATTTTTTTGATAAACCTTTGACTTGTTAAGGGTTTATCCGACAGTCTCAAGGCTTGAATGTATGCGATAAACAAATCTACATAAATGTTTGTAACAATAAAGCATTAGTTTTTGCAAGACATAACTTTTTATTTAAACTTAGGTTTATTCAAAGACATTGTTTTGTACATTATACATATGGTTTGACTATATACTTTTTACTTGCCATACAAGACATTTGATTATACAAGACATGGTTTACACTTGACATTGGACATTGTTTATACATAACACTTTGACATTGGTTAAAACAAGACATTTTTGGTGGTTATTGATAAGTGATTTAAATAACGAGGCATGCGTAATATAATAAAAGCGTGGTGGATACGCCGCTGGTACTTCCTATATATAAGTGCTTTTATGATATTACATATCGTAGCGTTATCTAAACCATTTCGACAAAGACATGATACATTTTATACAAATGACATATTTTACAAGACATTGTTTACAAATGACATGTTTTATACAAATTCATTTTTACTTGGTTATTTATTTAACCATGCATCATTATTTTATATCATTTGATTTTCATATGATTTATAAAAGAAAACACTTTTTAAAGGTTCATGACCACTTTTGCTAAACATTTTCTTTTAACTACAAGTCATGAATCCTTCATCAAGAAAACCTATGTATCTCACAGGCATTTTTATACTGACGTACTTATTTTTACATGTGTTTCAGGAGCTAATGTTTGATAATGATTGTGCTACACTTAGGCGGACTCGGGCCTTAGTGACATAAAACTATGAAAGACAGTTTAATTCATGTTATGTTTCCGTTATTTCAAAGACAATGTAAAAACTTTAAGTTTAATAAAACCAAACATTAAGTACCATGTGTTGTGAAACAATAATTCTGTCTCTCCACTCCCCGATATTTCCGCCGCGGTTTGTTGTTTTACGCTATCGGGGTGTGACATGGACTTCCCTCAAAGACACATTCTTCATGTTAATCTCCTATAAATTATCTCATTATTACTTTACTCCCATTATCATAGAAAAAGCACCGTTGGAAGCTGAAGTGATAGAAGAGAGAACAGTGGAAGAGCAACTACTGAAAATCTTGTTTGTGTTGGTTCCAGAAGATTGAAAAGAAGATGAGGAAGCAAAATTGATGGACCTGAAAAAGTCCCATTAATAATACCATAATTATTTGTTGATGCAGTTGTCAAGTTAGCAGAGGATGATGATCCGAATCAAGCTACATGGCATGAGAAAAAAACATGCGTAAGATTCAAGAAACAAATAACTTCATTTACAACGAATACCTTATTACCTAGTTGGGCCAACTGCGTTTGCAGCACTAACGTTTGCTTTAACTGTTTCAAAAGTTGGGAAAATTGTAGGTTTATTTTGAGGGGTAACTGTATCACCTACGGAGGTTGGTTGAGAAAGCACAGATGACTGAGTACCGCTACTCAACGAAGTTGAGGCAGAGAAGTTAAAACCTATTTTTTGGTTATTAACAACATAACTACCAGGAGAAATGGCACTTTTTTTAGACTCGGGTACTCTTGGAACTGCGTCAACTTTAGGTAGTGTAGAATTAGTAGAAACGTCATTGTTTGCTAACACAGATGCCCCCAACTTCTTATTTTCACCCACTTAGATAAATGCATGCCCAAAGAAATTTTCATCCTCGAAGACAAACAGGCCTGAGACTATATGCCTGCCACTGAAGCATCAAGACAGCTTTACCCACTATCCCCAGCCCCATAATTATTACAGAAACTGAAGAAAAAATATATACGCATCCTACAAAGAACAAAAACTCACATACCTGTTAAACCTGTTGGTGATACCCTGACATTTCTTTAAACTTTTCACCGACGATATTAAACAGATTTGGAGCGTTTTTGTTTAAGATACCGTCTTCCATCTCTTCGAAATACAATTCCATTCCAATCTCGTGAAGATCCAAATACGGATTCGTATCTAAACCCACATGGTTCTTAAAAAGCCTTGTGAATTGAACGATCCATTCTTCGACTCCCTCTGGTTTTTCCGAACTAACATTCTCGGAAACGCTAGATTGTATGGGTTCGAAGTTAGGAAGTCGTTGACCAGTCAACATCAACCCTTCGTGTGACATCTGTGCTTGTAATCATTGTAAACAGTTCAGTTATCAATGAAATAAAGTTATTTGATTCCATATTTGTTTGTTTATGTTTGACATTTTTCATGTTTTGATTTCTATTCAATTTCAAACTCTATATCGCTTTCTGAGGAGTTATACACAAACTGGTGCGTAACGTAATCAGTTTAACGCGAAAAATACTCTGTAACATCAACATATGCTTAACATACCTTAAATAACCTTTACATAACTTAGAAATAAGTTTTGAAGGCTTTGGTATGGCAAAATCAAGTCTATTCGCTTACAGGGACTAAATCCGACAAACTGTGAAAGTATGCCGATTTGAACTGTAACGGACATTCCGGAACTTGATCATAAGTTAAACACACCCTAAATATCCTTTACATAGCTTAGAAATAGGCTTTGAGGGGTTCGGTGTGCTAAAATAAACTTTATGCACATTCAGGGACTAAAAGCGTCAAAAAGTGCATAAGTTTGCATTTTCACGCATAACTTACGTTCTGAATACATCCGGACATCGAAAAATTTATGTAAGCATTAAAATATTTTATTTTAGTGTTTGGCATAAGAAAAATCCATTTGTCGCGCAATTTGGATCGTTTTTCGCGCTTGTGCGCATTTCGTCGTAATTAAGCGAATATCGCGATCATACGACCAAACGAACCGACATCCGGCATATTTTTTAGCATGTTTCATGTCCAAAATGTTAGGGCATCATTTTAGGGCCTTAAAGTTTGCTTAACGAGCCTTAAACATATCGGAATGAAGCTTATAACACAACAGGGACTGAAACTGTCATTCTGCAAACTTGTTACTGATCTGTGCAGCCCAGGTGTGCCGCGTAGCTCCTGCTTGTTCCTTACGCAGGCCGTGTAAGCTGCCCAGATGTGCAGAATGTTGAAAATAGCTTGTTACAGCTATTTCCAATTGATTCCTTCACTTGCAAATGGTTTTATGGTTCCTATGGGCTGGTTTGGGGGATCCAATGGTTTTATAAAACAATGGGCTCGATGTGTACGGTTGTGATTGAATCTCGGATTACGAAGAACGATCTTAACGGCTCTACCAAGTCTATAAATACCCCTCACCTCTCATTTGCAAAACCCATAATTTGAATCTGATTTATGCTCTCTAAGTTGAATTATATGCTTCATACCTGAGAGAAAATCGGATCAAATCTTGCAGGGACCTTCTGTAAGTATTCTTTCGTTCTTTTCTTTCGTTTTTAGCGTTAAAGTCAAACTTTGTTTGACTTTCTGCATTAACCTATTTATGGTCAATGCGAAGTTCGTTTGAACTTCATAACGTGAGCGTAATCACGATGGTTATAGTCCCTAGTGACTATACCTACTGATTACCACGTTATCTAGGCTCAGTGACGAGTCATAGTTTCGGCCAAAATGCGTATTCTCGCGTATTTTGTAACCAAACTACTTGTGGGTATCAAAACCGTTTGTTTTGATACCAAACCTATTTTTAAACCTCGTTAAACATGTTTTGACATGTTTAGCTCGTCACTTTTAGATTTGTGCTTGTCTAGGGTCGTAAAGGTAAGCGATCTAATCAATCGCTTATACTTTCGAACCCGACCCACTTGGTCGATCATTAGGATCTGACCAAACACTTTAGGTGACCATAGTTGTATAGGGAATAACCTTCCGAGGTTATACCTTATGGTCACATCGTTTAAGTAGTTGTATGATAAGTAGTTTATATGCCTTAGGAAAATTACCAAAATTCCCTTTTTACGCCAAAATTCATTCTAAGCATATATAACATAATTTTTGACATCTAAACTGATTTGGAAACTATATTAGACATGTTAAGGCATATTTTACTTGTCATAGGACTAGTTAAGCGGTCCGAACGCGTTTTACGCAAACGACGCATTAAAGTAGCATAAGCTACCTAAACGGGTCGTAACGGGTCAAAAGCACTTAGGATAAGTTTCGTTTTAGTATGTAGGCTTTGTTAAACCATATTACATGAGTTCCTACACTCATTTGGTTTACGAACCCTCATGCTACCCGATCCTCCGAATAGGTCCGTTTATTAACATAGTTACCCATATTAGGTGCCATTTGATTCCGTGATCTTCTAGCTTTGCTTGGTGGTTATCTTAGGACTTCTGAGCAATCTCAAGTGAGTACATAGTCCCCTCTTTTACTATTTTTCAAACATTTTGGGGTGAAACACATGTGCCTACTTGTTACTTTCATGTTTTCCATGTTTGCATATCATATACTTGCTATGTTCATTAGTACACTATTAGTACATGATTTCATTATGTTTTGCTATGTATGTTTACTTGGCATACTAGCACATTGTTTTACATTACATTTCTGCTATGTATGTTTACTGAGCATGCTAGCACATTGATTTACATAACTTTTTTGCTTTGTATGTTAACTTAGCATACTTAGTACATTGTCTCTCATAACATGTTTACATTTGGTATGACATTTGGTTTGTACAACGGGACTAAAATACATTCATTAACATTAGCTACGCCACTTGGTAGTAAGTACTGGTACCATAGGACTTGACAAATCCCATTCCTGACATCCTAGGTTTGTTTGTTTGGATGAAAGGAATGACTGAATTCGAAAACATTTTTTGATAACCTTTACTCTAAGGTTATCCTACTGTCTCAAGGCTTGAATGTATACGTTTAACATACCGCATAAGTGTTTGTATCAGTAAAGCATGTATTTATTTTACAAAACATAACTTTGATTTATTCAAAATACTTTGTTTTGTACATTTTTTTGTGGTTTAAGTAGTCTCGTTTTACTTACCGTACATAACGATTGTTCACACATTACATGATTTACATTTAACTTGGGTTATACAATGACATTTGACTATTGGTTTAAACGTAAACATTTTACATTGTTGGTTGGTTTAAGTGACTTAAATAACGAGGCGTGTGTAATGTGATACAAGATGGTGGATACGTCACTGGTACTTCCTATATATAAGTGCTTGTATTGTATTACATATCGTAGCGTTATTTAAACCACTTCACTTTAGACATATTACATTTACATGTTTTCACTTAAACATAGTTTTACAAATGACTTAACTCATACAAACTTATTTTACTTGGTTATTCATTTAACCATACATTATTCTTTTAATATATACATATCATCTGTTTTTGCTACCGTTTTTCAAATGATTTATAAAACGAAACAATTAACAAGGTTCATGACTGAATTTTATTAAACATTTCTTTAAACTCAAGTCATGAATCCTATTTTCATAAAACCTATGTATCTCACAGGCATTTTTATGCTGACGTACCTATTTTCACATGTGTTTTCAGGCGCTATTGCTTAGGATGATCGTGATACACTAGGGCGGACCTGTGCCTTAGAGACTTAAAAATGAAGCTAGAACTAGTTTAATTTCGTTATGTACTCTCGTTTCTTTATGTTTAAGACAATGTAATCCCTTTGTTTGGTGAATAAAACATAACTTTTAAATGCCATGGTTGTGAAACAATAATTCTGTTACAACACTCCCCGACGTTTCCGCTACGATTTGATGTTTTACGTGGTCGGGGTGTGACAGAAGAGTTGGTATCAGAGCCAATGGTTATAGGGAATTAGGTTATTAGTAATGCTTTGACCTAGACTATAACCTTTTTAGGACCCCAACACAAGTTATCTTGTGTTTAGATCTTAAAACATGCACTTCACCTATCCTTAGGTGATCGCCAAAACAAGAACCCAATTTTCCGAAATGATTTTTGAAAATCAATCATCTTTTTTAAATGATTTATTATATGGTTTTGAATTCTTTGATTTTTTCAAAATGATTTTGAAAATTTATCATCCATTCTTGAATGATTCTCTTGGCCTTATGCCTTCCAAGTTTTCAAAATCTCGTCAAAGTTTTGGGTTCTAAATAGTGTGAACATGTGCAAACTGGAAGGGTGAATGCTTGTACCCTGGGTTTTCTGTCTAAGGCTAGAGTGTTCGTACAAATCCACATAATCGGACCAGTCACTCTTACCTGGGAACTCCTGGGGTGAGTGTTCACTTATAGGCGAGCATGTCTTCGCGATACATTATTTTTACCCATTTACTTTGATTAGTCACTGTAAGTCGTTTGTTTGCTTTGTGATACGGACGAATGACCACCATCTTTGCCTTTGTTGATTTTATTTCATCTCGTTCTTTCATCTAATCTTCTCACTTGTTTCCTCTCATGTTTCCTCTTTTTAGAATGCCTCATCGATGCGAACACCCGCTATCTAATGCCGAAATGGCAGATATTATGGCATAACACATGGCTGCCGTACTCCCAAACATTATAGCTCAGGTGAACCAGGCCAACAACAATCAAAACGCTCCATGCAACTTCAAGAGTTTCAATTCGGCTAAACCACTCAAGTTCAGTGGTTCTGAAGGGGCAACTGGGCTCCTTCAATGGTTCAAGAGCATTGAGAGTACATTCCGTCACGTCCTGTGTCCTGAGAATCGAAAAGTCGAGTTTGCATCAAGCGTGTTTCAGAAGAGGGCTCTCACATGGTGGAACGGGGTTATGAGAGACCGTGGTGCTGAGGTTGCTTTAGCACAAACATGGGCTGAACTTAGGGCGCTTATGATAAAGGAGTTTTGTCCTCGTCATGAACTGCGAGCTTTAGAAAGGGAATTTGATGACCTGAAACAGGATAGTGGCGAGCACCGGGCGTATACTGATAGGTATGAGGAGCTGAGTTTGTTATGCCCAACAATGGTTACCCCACTCGAGAAGGCTATCGAGAGGTATATCGATGTCCTACCTGACTCTGTACAAGACATCGTTACTGGTAGTAACCCTACCATAGTCTGTCAGGCAATCGAGCTATCAGCGACATTGACTGAGTCGCAAGTTCGAAAGGGTAAGCTGCATAGAAAAGGTGATAAGGGTAAGAAGCAGTCGTCTGACAAAGAGGATAGCAAGAAAGGTAAAAACAAGAAGGGTAAGGATTCTGGTTCCTCAAAGGGTTCTAGGAAGCGTAAGGCTTCCCAAAAGTTTTTCGTTACTGCACAAGCTACACCAAATCAGCATGCGCAACCACTTGCCAAGAAACCTTATCTTGGCAATGCACCTTTGTGCAACAGATGTAACGGTCATCATCAACCGCACCTCCAGTGCCGTCATTACACCAACTATGGAAGACCTGGTCATCTTGCTGCCACATGCCGCATTCCTGCGAATCAGAATAGGGCAGCTCAGAACCCGGCTCAACAAGTTGCTCAGCCTCCTGCTCAACAACAGGCTCAGGCTGCACGACCTCACTACCCACCAGGTTCTTGTTATAACTGTGGGGATCTAACCCACTATCGTAATCAGTGTCCAAGATTGGTGAATGCGAATCCAGCTCAGGCTCAGGCTCGAGGTAGAGTCTTTAACATGAATGCACAAGAGGTGCAAGCAGACAATGAAGTGGTTAACGGTACGTTCTTTGTTAATAATCAACCTGCATCTGTTCTTTTTTATTCTGGTGCCGATAAGAGTTTTGTGTCTTTATCTTTTGAGCCATTGCTCCGCATGTCTAGAACGAAACTAGGTAAGCCTTTGACAGTAGAAGTTGCTAGTGGTGATCCCATTGTTCTTGATTCTGTTCTTCGCAATTGCCAATTGAACCTTAACAACCATCTTTTTCCTATCGACCTCACGCCAATGCAACTTGGGAGTTTCGACGTTATAGTGGGTATGGATTGGTTAGCCAAGCATCACGCAGAGGTAGTTTGTTTTGAGAAGATTGTTCGTGTTCCACTTTCGTCAGGTGAGATCCTACAGGTTCGTGGTATGAAGCCTGCTAATAGTCTCAAGCTCGTGTCTTGTTTTCAAGCTCGGAAGTATCTGCGAAAGAACTATGTGGCCTTCTTGGCACATGTTGTAGCAGATAAAGGCAAAGGTAAGTCTATTCAAGATATCCCCGTTGTTCGGGATTATCTGGAGCTATTTGCTGAAGAGTTACCTGGTTTACCCCCAGCACGCCAAGTCGAGTTCCGTATTGATCTTGTACCTGGTGCAAATCCTATTGCCAGATCTCCATATCGTCTTGCACCGTCTGAGATGCAAGAATTATCTAAGCAGCTTCAGGAACTTTCTGACAAAGGTTTCATTCGTCCTAGTTTTTCACCTTGGGGTGCTCCCGTTCTTTTTGTCAAGAAGAAGGATGGATCTTTCAGGATGTGCATCGATTACCGTGAGCTTAACAAGCTTACCATCAAGAATCGATATCCCCTACCTCGCATTGACGATCTCTTTGATCAGTTACAGGGTGCTTCTTATTTTTCAAAGATCGATCTGCGTTCTGGGTATCATCAACTTCGTGTGCATGAAGAAGATATTCCCAAGACAGCGTTCCGCACTCGTTATGGGCATTATGAGTTCACAGTTATGCCATTCGGGTTGACTAATGCTCCTGCTGTTTTCATGGACTTGATGAATAGGGTTTGCTAGCCTTATTTAGATAAGTTCATCATCGTTTTTATTGATGACATTTTGATATACTCTAAGACGCAAGCTGATCATGAGCAACATCTTCGTCTTACTCTGGAACTCCTAAAGAAAGAGCAACTTTTCGCCAAGTTCTCCAAGTGTGAATTTTGGCTTAAGGAAGTTCAATTTTTGGGTCATATCGTCAACGAACGAGGTATTCATGTAGATCCCTCCAAGATCAGTGCGATTAAGGATTGGGACACGCCTACTACTCCTACCAAAGTTCGTTCTTTTCTTGGTCTCGCGGGTTATTACCACCGCTTCATCGAAAATTTCTCAAAGATTGCAGTTCCCCTAACTGCTCTAACTCAGAAGAATAAGCCCTTTGAATGGGGTTCTAAACAAGAAGAAGCGTTTCAGACCTTGAAGCAGAAACTTTGTGATGCGCCTATTCTATCTTTGCCTGAGGGCAATGATGATTTCATCGTATATTGTGATGCATCAAATTTGGGACTTGGCTGTGTTCTGATGCAAAGGAACAAAGTCATAGCTTACGCATCAAGGCAATTGAAGGTGCATGAGAAAAACTACACCACTCATGATCTTGAGTTGGGTGCAGTTGTGTTCGCTCTTAAGATCTGGAGACACTATTTGTATGGGACAAAATGTGTGGTTTTCACTTGCCACAAAAGTCTTCAGCATATCTTTAATCAGAAAGAACTCAACATGAGGCAACGACATTGGGTTGAACTTCTAAACGACTATGACTGCGAAATTCGCTACCATCCTGGTAAGGCGAATGTCGTGGCTGACGCTTTGAGTCATAAAGAACATATCAAGCTTCATTGTGTTCTTGTTCAATCTGATATTCAAGCTCGATCTGATATTCAAGCCCGCATCTCTCAGGCTCAACATGCTTGTGTTTCACAAGACTTGATGGGTAAGGAATTACCCTATCACATTAAGCCTGATCTTGAACTGAAGGACAATGGATCATATTATTTCATGGACCGTTTGTGGGTCCCAAGCCAAGATGATCTCTGCACTTTGCTTATGGATGAAGCTCATAAGTCTCATTATTCTATTCATCCTGGCTCAGATAAGATGTATAAGGATCTTCGTACTCAGTATTGATGGCCTGGCATGAAGAAAGACATTGCCTTATACGTTTCAAAATGCCTTACTTGTCTTAAGGTTAAGGCTGAACACCAACATCCTTCTGGTTTATTGGAGCAATCAGAGATCCCAGTTTGGAAATGGGAAAACATTGCCATGGATCTCATTACCAAACTTCCGTGCACTAAGAAAGGTCATGATGCCATCTGGGTAGTTGTTGATCGTCTTACTAAATCAGCGCATTTCCTGCCGATCCGTGAGAATCTATCTGCTGAAAAGCTTGCTAAAATTTATGTGGATGAAATCGTATCTCGACATGGTGTTCGTTTGAACATTATTTTTGATAGAGATGCTCGCTTCCCTTCTCGTTTTTGGAGAACCATGCAATCTGCTATGGGGACCCAACTTAATCTGAGCACTGCTTATCATCCGCAATCTGATGGTCAATCTGAAAGAACAATCCAGACTTTGGAGGATATGCTTAGAGCTTGTGTGATCGATTTTGGTGGTAGTTGGGATTCACATCTTCCATTGATTGAATTCTCCTACAACAACAGTTATCACTCCAGCATCAACATGGTTCCTTTCGAGGCTCTCTATGGTCAAAAATGTCGTTCACCAGTCTGCTGGAATGAAATAGGTGAGGCTCAGCTTACTGGACCTAACCTCATTCTAGAGACAACAGATAAGGTTAAGAAAGTTCGTGATAACCTACAGACAGCTCAAAGCCGTCAAAAGAGTTACGCGGATCGACGACGCAAGCCCTTGGAATTTCAAGTCGGTGATCGCGTATTACTTAAGGTCTCACCTTGGAAAGGTGTGATCAGATTTGGAAAGACAGGAAAACTTGCACCTTGATATGTTGGACCATTCAAGATCGTCGAAAGAATCGGTAAGGTAGCCTACAGACTTGAGTTACCTCCTGAACTAGGAAATGTTCATTCAACCTTCCACGTGTCCAATCTCAAGAAGTGTTTAGCTGATGAGAACCTACACATACCGCTTGACGAAGTTCGTGTTGATAAAACACTACATTTTGTTGAGAAACCTGTGGAAATCATGGACCGAATAGTCAAGTGGCTTAAACGCAAGCGCATTCCTTTGGTCAAAGTTTGCTGGGAATCTAAACATGGACCAGAGTTTACTTGGGAACGTGAAGATCAAATGAAAGAGAAATATCCGCATCTATTCTCACGAGTTTCCTCTAAATAAATTTCGGGACGAAATTTCCACAAGTAGGGGAGACTGTGACATCTGTGCTTGTAATCATTGTAAACAGTTCAGTTATCAATGAAATAAAGTTATTTGATTCCATATTTGTTTGTTTATGTTTGACATTTTTCATGTTTTGATTTCTATTCAATTTCAAACTCTATATCGCTTTCTGAGGAGTTATACACAAACTGGTGCGTAAACGTAATCAGTTTAACGCGACAAATACTCCGGAACATCAACATATTCTTAACATACCTTAAATAACCTTTACATAACTTAGAAATAAGTTTTAAAGGCTTTGGTATGGCAAAATCAAGTCTATTCGCTTACAGGGACTAAATTCGACAAACTGCGAAAGTATGCCGATTTGAACTGTAACGGACATTCCGGAACTTGATCATAAGTTAAAAACACCCTAAATATCCTTTACATAGCTTAGAAATAGGCTTTAAGGGGTTCGGTGTTCTAAAATAAACTTTATGCTCATTCAGGGACTAAAAGCGTCAAAAAGTGCATAAGTTTGCATTTTCGCGCATAACTTACGTTCTGAATTCATCCGGACATCCAAAAATTTATGTAAGCATTAAAATATTTTATTTTAGTGTTTGGCATAAGAAAAATCCATTCGTCGCGCAATTTGGATCGTTTTTCGCGCTTGTGCGCATTTCGTCGTAATTAAGCGAATATCGCGATCATACGACCAAACGAACCGACATCCGGCATATTTTTGAGCATGTTTCATGTCCAAAATGTTAGGGCATCATTTTAGGGCCTTAAAGTTTGCTTAACGGGCCTTAAACATGTCGAAATGAAGCTTATAACACAACAGGGACTGAAACTGTCATTCTGCAAACTTGTTGCTGATCTGTGCAGCCCAGGCGGGCCGCGTAGCTCCTACTTGTTCCTTACGCGGGCTGTGTAAGCTGCCCAGATGTGCAGAATGTTGAAAACAGCTTGTTCCATCTATTTCCAACTGATTCCTTCACTTGCAAATGGTTTTATGGTTCCTATGGGCTGGTTTGGGGGCTCCAATGGTTTTATAAAACAATGGGCTCGATGTGTACAGCTGTGATTGAATCTCGGATTACGAAGAACGATCTTTAACGGCTCTACCAAGTCTATAAATACCCCTCACCTCTCATTTGCAAAACCCACAATTTGAATCTGATTTATGCTCTCTAAGTTGAAGTATATGCTTCATACCTGAGAGAAAATAGGATCAAATCTTGCGGGGACCTTCTGTAAGTATTCTTTCGTTTTTAGCGTTAAAGTCAAACTTTGTTTGACTTTCTGCATTAACCAGTTTATGGTCAATGCGAAGTTCGTTTGAACTTCATAACGTGAACGTAATCACGATGGTTATAGTCCCTAGTGACTATACCTACTGATTACCTCGTTATCTAGGCTCAGTGACGAGTCGTAGTTTCGGCCAAAATGCGTATTCTCGCGTATTTTGTAACCAAACTACTTGTGGGTATCAAAACCGTTTGTTTTGATACCAAACCTATTTTTAAACCTCGTTAAACATGTTTTGACATGTTTAGCTCGTCACTTTTAGATTTGTGCTTGTCTAGGGTCGTAAAGGTAAGCGATCTAATCAATCACTTATACATTCGAACCCGACCCACTTGGTCGATCATTAGGATCCGACCAAACACTTTAGGTGACCATATTTGTATAGGGAATAACCTTCCGAGGTTATACTTTATGGTCACATCATTTAAGTAGTTGTATGATAAGTAGTTTATATGCCTTAGGAAAATTACCAAAATACCCTTTTTACGCCAAAATTCATTCTAAGCATATATAACATAATTTTTGACATCTAAACTGATTTGGAAACTATATTAGACATGTTAAGGCATATTTTACTTGTCATAGGACTAGTTAAGCGGTCCGAACGCGTTTTACGCAAACGACGCGTTAAAGTAGCATAAGCTACCTAAACGGGTCGTAACGGGTCAAAAGCACTTAGGATAAGTTTCGTTTTAGTATGTAGGCTTTGTTAAACCATATTACATGAGTTCCTACACTCATTTGGTTTACGACCCTCATGCTACCCGATCCTCCGAATAGGTCCGTTTATTAACATAGTTACCCATATTAGGTGCCGTTTGATTCCGTGATCTTCTAGCTTTGCTTGGTGGTTATCTTAGGACTTCTGAGCAATATCAAGTGAGTACATAGTCCCCTCATTTACTGTTTTTCAAACATTTTGGGGTGAAACACATGTGCCTACTTATTACTTTCATGCTTTCCATGTTTTCATATCATATACTTGCTATGTTCGTTAGTACACTATTAGTACATGATTTCATTATGTTTTGCTATGTATGTTTACTTGGCATACTAGCACATTGTTTTACATTACATTTCTGCTATGTATGTTTACTGAGCATGCTAGCACATTGATTTACATAACTTTTATGCTTTGTATGTTAACTTAGCATACTTAGTACATTGTCTCTCATAACATGTTTACATTTGGTATGACATTTGGTTTGTACAACGGGACTAAAATACGTTCATTAACATTAGCTACGCCGCTCGGTAGTAAGTAGTGGTACCATAGGACTTGACAAATCCCATTCCTGACATCCTAGGTTTGTTTGTTTGGATGAAAAGAATGACTGAATTCGAAAACATCTTTTGATAACCTTTACTCTAAGGTTATCCTACTGTCTCAAGGCTTGAATGTATACGTTTAACATACCGCATAAGTGTTTGTATCAGTAAAGCATGTATTTATTTTACAAAACATAACTTTGATTTATTCAAAATACTTTGTTTTGTACATTTTTTTGTGGTTTAAGTAGTCTCATTTTACTTACCGTACATAACGATTGTTCACACATTACATGATTTACATTTAACTTGGGTTATACAATGACATTTGACTATTGGTTTAAACGTAAACATTTTACATTGTTGGTTGGTTTGAGTGACTTAAATAACAAGGCGTGTGTAGTATGATACAAGCATGGTGGATACGCCGCTGGTACTTCCTATATATAAGTGCTTGTATGGTATTACATATCGTAGCGTTATTTAAACCACTTCAGTTTAGACATATTACATTTATAACATGTTTTCACTTAAACATTGTTTTACAAATGACTTAACTCATACAAACTTATTTTACTTGGTTATTTATTTAACCATACATTATTCTTTTAATATATACATATCATCTGTTTTTGCTACCGTTTTTCAAATGATTTATAAAACGAAACAATTAACAAGGTTCATGACTGAATTTTATTATACATTTCTTTAAACTCAAGTCATGAATCCTATTTTCATAAAACCTATGTATCTCACATGCATTTTTATGCTGACGTACCTATTTTCACATGTGTTTTCAGGCGCTGTTGCTTAGGATGATCGTGATACACTAGGGCGGACCTGTGCCTTAGAGACTTAAAAATGAAGCTAGAACTAGTTTAATTTCGTTATGTACTCTCGTTTCTTTATGTTTAAGACAATGTAATCCCTTTGTTTGGTGAATAAAACATAACTTTTAAATGCCATGGTTGTGAAACAATAATTCTGTTACAACACTCCCCGACGTTTCCTCCACGATTTGATGTTTTACGTGGTCGGGGTGTGACACTTCGTATAACGGTTCTTTAAATGGACTAACTTGTGTTAAATAAAGCCTAAAAGAGCCTTGAGGATCACTTGACTTTTCGGCTAATCTAAACACATCGGTAGTTAAAACTGTGATCAACTCGCCTTATGGATCTTTATACTTTATAAGAACACCGTTTAGGCTCGGAAACTGGTCCTGAATTATCTCCCGAGCCAAATCGATGCTACAATTAACCAGAAGCTCGGCCCACCTTATATCATCTCCGAGAACCATCTTCACGGTTTTCGTCACCAGTTTTTCGTCTTTAATGCTTGTTTAATCTACGCGAACCTCCTTCTCATCGTCGTTCTCCTTTTTCACTTCCGCTTTCGATATTTTCGCTTTTTCATCGACATATTCAACTACGCGAATATCTTCACATTTGGACTCATTTGCCCCACTCACCTTCTCATCGTCTTTCTTCATTTTCGTTTTCTCTTTCGATGCTTTCGCTTTATCTTCGACATTTTCAACAACACCAACATCTTCGTTCAACTCATACCCACCCATTGCCTTCTTAACCGAACTCTCGATCTCCAATGCAGCCACATTGTTCGGCTCCGTGTTCAACACGGTCGTAGCATCACTCAAAGCCAAATTAAACTTATTTAGCACGGAATAACATTTCGCTCGGTTAACCAACATCGGACTGTATTTCGGAGCAACTTCAAGAGCTTTATTACACTCCTCAATAGCTCTAGGGTACTCCTTAAGTCCCAATTGCATATAACAAACCGCCATTTTGCTACGTAAATACGTAACGTCTATGTGATTTTTTGGTAACAGTTTCACTCCATTTTCATACTTTAGCATTGCACCTTCACTGTCATGCTTTTGAAATAGTTTATTACCTTCTTCCTTTAGTTCTTGAGCTATTTAAATGAACACAACAGTATCTTCATCAATAAGCTTTGAAGCTCTCTCAGATGATGTTGTTTTGTTCTGTTTGGTTGTTTTTTCAACTCCAGTTTGTAACTTCTTCTTTCCAGTTGGTTTCCCCATTTCTGGTCCAAAACACATAAACCCTTTAACCAAAATAATAATAATAATAATAATAATAATAATAATAATAATAATAAAACACATATATGATTAACCCCCTAACCTTAATTAACTCAAATCAGTTCAATCCAAACAATTTTCAAAACCATTTCTGTTCCAAAATACATAAACCCTTTACCTAAAAAAATAACACATAAACACTAACCTTAATTAACTTAACTTAACTTAACTCAACTCAATTAAATTCAATTTAATCCAAACAGTTATCAATAAATTAAATAGAAATACTTTTTTCCAGTAAGTTTCCTCATTTCAGTTCCAAAACATATAAACCCTTTAACCCAAAATAATAATAATAATAATAATAATAATAATAATAATAATAATAATAATAATAATAATAAGATGAAGATGATGATTATGATGATGATAATAATAAAAAACCCAAAATAAACCCTTAACCTTACTTAATTCAGTTCTGTTCTATTCAATCCAAACACTATTCAAAACTATTCATATAAACCCTAACCTTAATTAACTCAACTTAATTCAATTCAATTCAATCCAAACAATTTTCAAGACCATTTCTGTTATAAAACACATAACCATCTGTTTATTACCAGATTTGAGATTTAGGATTTTCTAAAAATCACCATTGATCAGAAAGGATTGAAATCCCATGGCTTTGACTATTTAACATCCTCATCAACAAAACCTCTTCACAATAAAAACCCTAAAAAAATTGAGTCAGGAGATTTAGGGTATACCAGTGAACGAAATCCTTGCCAAGCATGTTAGGGTTTGTTCAATAAAGAAACATTCAATTGAAATTCAGATGAATCAAAACACCTATGACTTACCATTTGATGACTGATGGAAAGAAGATAAAATATGGATGGATGGCTCCAACCACCACTTGTTTCCATTCTCTCTCTCTCTCTCTCTCTCTCTCTCTCTCTCTCTCTCTCAAGCTTCAAACTTTTCTGAAGATTATAGGGTTTCTTAATGGACTACTGAAAGAAAGGAGAGTAACCAACATCACAAGTTTCATAGGATTGTAAGATTAAAAGCTTGAAAATCGATATAAAAAACAATAAACATACATGGATTCAATTCCACTTGTTACAATTTAGGGTTTCCAATAATCACTTTGATGAAAATCGCCCTGCTAGAGATTAAGTTTTGAATAAAATCGCAGATGTATGAAATCGCCAGAGAATCACCTCACCTATATGATAATTAGGGTTTTGAATGATATGATGAAAAGCGTGTCTAAGAAGCCGCGTGAAAGGAAAATAGAAGAAAAGAGTTTGGCGCCCATGAGGAATTCTCTGGCCTAAGAGGGTGTCCAAATCAACAAAATAATTGGCTAAGAATATGCCATGTGGCTAAGATGTATTCTTTTAGTATAATAGATAAATACTGGCATATATTAAGGTAATGGTTTTAAAATAAATAATGTTGTTCTTCTATAATATTAAGAAAAATAATAAAAAATCAATTTTAGTTAAAAATGATTATTTTGAGGGATAATAAGGTATTGACACGTATTCTAAGAAATCTAATATCATAGATAATAAATAATTTATATATTAATAATGGATGAATGGTAAATAAGAAGAATTGTATTAACTTCCACCTATCACCACCCACTATCGTCGCCCATCATTGACCACCGCCATCCGATTTTATTCCTTCGTCTTTTCTTGAATACCAAACATCAAAAAGTAATGGTTCATTCCGTTCTCACATGATAACCAAACAAGACATGGAATGGTAATGATCAATTTCATTACCTCATCTATTCCATTACCTCATCCATTCAATTCCCCCCGTCTATTACATTATCCCATACCAAACAGACCCTTAACGTTTAAGGTTGGATTATTAATTAGACATACAAAAAATCTTATTTACCCTTCAGACATAAATCCACACATTTATTTATTTTTATTTTTATTTTATTTATTTATTTATTTATTTTTATTTTTTTGATAACCTATCTTGTTTACCAGGTTAAAATAAATAGATTAATGCATAAAATTTGTACAGAAGAAACGAAACCATACAAACTACATACAATCATAAAAGTTCGCCTATTTTGAAACAACCTTCCTAAGATTTTGAAATGCTTTCTCGTATCTTACAAAACCCATAAACCAAAACTCAAAGTCATCATCCGTAACTATTTGTATGTATTTTTGTGTTGGGTTTTCCACATTCTCCCTCTCATTACTTTCTTTGATCTTGTTCGTTGGGATCAATACCTACAAACAACAAGTAAATTACAAGGTCAACGGTATTACATCCAAAAAAAAGTACCCATGTCACGCTTCTAGTTACTCGTTAAATCACCATCACTCGAGTGTCATATATGTATTTAACGCATAAAACATTTTATTAATAGTATTAAATGTTAGTTTCACCCAACACCGGTACTAGATTCACCACTTTTTAACAACCATTTTCTTCACATAAACTGCACTAGAGAAACTCACGAATATGGTCAATTTTATGTGTTTGTTAAAGGGTCGTATTATTGGCACACCTTGAATCCTTAAAGCGACACCTTCAATACCGGCCGTATAGGTCTATACGGGCCCCGTATTGCCTTTACAATCTCCAATAAAGACTGATGCGCCAGATTTTGTCTAGTTGACTGGACTTATACGGGTCGTATAGGTCTATACGGGTCGTATTGGATGAGTTTTTTTTTACAAATTTTTTATACATTAATCTATAGTTTTAACAAAGTTTTCAAAAATATATAGACATGTTTTTTAAATAAAAATATTTTTAAAAAATTTATACCTCGTATAATCGTTGGCAGTCGAAGACATACCTTTCCTAACAAAATCGACTTTTGTGGGGAGTCGGTTTAGAGCAACTCTCTACCCAAAAAACTCCACTTATATATTATCTATACTACATTTATGGTATATTATTGTTTTTTCTATGTGTGACTAAAAAGATAGTATAGTATAGGTTTGGTACATGTATCGTATAGTATACTAAAGTATAGGCGAAGTATAGGTCTTGTATGAGCATATAGGTATAGTGTATAATAGATGTATTATAAGACCTTGTATAGCCCTATATGTGTAGTATAGATCTCGTATATGCTTATAGTTGTAGTATAGTATAATATAATAAACTATAACATCGTATATAACATTTATTATATAATTTTAAAAAAATATGAAATTTTGAGTTATAATTTTCTGGTGGAAGAAATTTATTTAAAGGTATTTGTTTGTATAATGTATTTCAAGTGTTTTTTGTTTGTTTAATGGATACAATACGTCAACTAATCGGCAATATACACCAAAATACGACACCATACAGACATAATACGCCACAAATACGGAACAATACGACAAGTAAAGACATAATACGTCATAATACGCGATAACACAACACGTACAGACACTCTACACCCTAACACGACACTTGCATATGATAACCGTGACAATACCGAACGTCACCGACACGACCCGTACGTACAGACAATATATGCCATAATACGGAACATATTGACATATACGTCATAATATGACATTGAACGACAAAATATGTCAAGTAATGATACCGTACGACGCGTATACATACAATACGACAAGTTAGAGTACAAGTGGATTCTAAATAAAATTACACGGAATCAGAGAATACGATACCACACGGAACCGAACGTCACCGGAACGACATGTATAGAAAGAATTCTTCATAAAATGATAGGTAATGACAAAATACGTCAAAATACGACACGTATACGCATCGAAAAAGCAAAACCTAAAATTATGAAATTTTGATTTTACCCCTATACGTAATCGTATAGGTCAAAACTGGGTCGTATAGTAGGCTAATACGGATCGTATAGACCCCCTGAAATCTCACATGTTGTATTGTATCTATACGCGTCGGACCGTATCATTACTTAAGGTATTTTATCATTACATGTTGTATTATAACATAGATACAATAGTACAAGTATAGTATATTTGTAATAAACTATAGGTGTACTATAGGTCCCACATAGGCTTATACGTGTAGTATAGATCTCATATATGCTAATACCTGCAGTATAATATAGTATATGTGTAGTATAGTATAGTATAATAAACTATAGTATATAATACAGTTATAACATAGATAGTATAGTATAATAAACATGTACCAAACCTATACTACTACATGATAAATTTTTAAAAGTTTTTTTTGTTTAAAAAAATAAAAGAATTCTTTTATTAAACTTTGTTAAAACTATGATTAAATGTATAAAAAAGTGTAAAAAATTCCCAATGCAATACGACCCGTATTACAATACGGTTATAACATAGATAGTATAGTCTAATAAACATGTACCAAACCTATACTACATGATAAATTTTTTAGTTAAATGCCATTTAGTCCCTGTGGTTTGGGCCATTTTGCCAGTTTAGTCCAAAGGTTTCATTTTTAACCTGTGGGTCCAAAAAGGTTTCACAGTTGCCATTTTAGTCCACTTGGTTAACTTCATCCATTTTTTCTGTTAACGAGAAGGCCAATTTGGTCATTTTGTATGTAATTCTGTTAACTAAAAGGGTAATTCAGCCATATAAAATGACCGAATTGGCCTTCTCGTTAACAGAAATAATAATGAAGTTAACCCAATGGACTAAAATGGCAACTGTGAAACCTTTTTGGACCCACAGGTTAAAAATGAAACCTTTGGACTAAACTGGCAAAATGGCCCAAACCACAGGGACTAAAATGACATTTAACTCTAAATTTTTTAAAATGTTTTTGTTTAAAAAATAAAAGAATTCTTTTATTAAACTTTGTTATAAATATGATTAAATGTATAAAAAAATTGTAGAAAAAAACCGTATAGACCTATACGACCCGTATAGGTCCAGCCAGCCGCCAGACAAGGACTGACACATGAAGATTTGACTTTTGACTTTTGGACCTATAGGACCCGTATTGAAAAAGTAAAGTGTGCGGATAGATTGGCTGGTGTGCCAATAGAATTCCCCTTGTTATACAAGTGTTCTATACGGCCATGTCACTTCATCTCAACTTCATATTTTAGTTATGACATAACTTCTATTTAATAGAGAATTAATGGCACATGATACGCCAAAGAAGAACATATGTCACGTAACTTTAAGTCGCTATTAATGAAAGTTAATCTGCTACACGGACATAAAGTGGTCCAAAGTCGCATGTCTCATTACTAAAAAAAAAGGGTAGTTGCACGGTACCCCTGACCGCGGAAGGGATCTCCCTTCCCAGTTCACCACCCGACAAGCATCCCTGGCGGCAAATACCCATAGCCATCAAAGAGGGGTAAGAAACATGTTTCGAACCCGAGACCTCGAGTGTCCTCGGTCCGGCTTTAAAGCGGGTGTCGGTGGCCACCAAAGTGGCACTAATGGGAATTGAACTTGGGTCTCCATTGGAGAACCCAAGTCACTCCACCACTAGGCCACTTGTGGTGGTTGCATGTCTCATTACTAGGGATGAATTTGTTAAGAAAAATAGTCATTTAAATAAAATAGATTAGAGAAATTTAATATTAGTAATCTAAAAGACCGATAATACTCCAAACTAGCAATTTAACTAGTGCCACTTCTTACTTTCACTTTCATTGTAAAGGACAATCCCACCTAATCATCGTAGATTTAAACTTAATTTTCAGTTGATTTCACTCAAAAGGAAAGCACGGTTCATCAATTTGCTCAAAACCATCCATGTGAGTGAAATCGAGTGTTAAAAACTGTAAGTCTATGATGATTATGCGAGTGGGAATTGGGATTGCCTTGGACAACGAAAGTGGAAGTTCGGGGTGCTATTGTTTAGATTGTCCGTAACGATATCAGCCAAAGAGTCGTAACTTACTAAAATCTAATTTGCAAATATTAATAATATTATTATTACCTTGTAAGGGTTTCGAATGAGATCCCCATTTGAAGAACGCAATTTGATTGATCTTTCGCTGCAGAAGGCAAGCTTTTGAGTGGAGATGAACAATATCCCTGCAATTGGACCTGCACTTGTTGATAAATAACATTGTGAAGCTTTCAACAATTTCTCTCCATCATTCGCCCCAAATACTTCCTTGAATATGTTTTCCCTCCCCCCTTTTTGTATGATTTTCGCCCCAAGTCTCAGCTTCCCCTTCAACGTTTCTGATAATTTTGGCCCCATCTTCACTGCAAATTCACAATATTAAACAAAAGATCTCAACAAACTAGCTCTAAATGTCAATTTGAGAACGCACATTAGCTAATAATTTGTGGTTACATCTCAAACTGATGCTCAAATCGATCTGTGATTGAAAAACTAGCCCTAAATGACCATTTGAGAAGTAATTTCATAATCATTAGCTAGAAATTAATGATTATTATCTCAAAAAAACGTTTCTGATGCTCAAATCGATTTTTAATAGAGAAACTAGCCCTAGATGTCAATTTGAGCGGCAGTTACATAAATATAAGCTAACAATTTGTGCTTATTATCTCAAAAAATTGTTTTTGATGCTCTATTTCCCTCTGTTTGTTCGCTTCCAAATGTAAATTTCACCAAAAAAATTTATATGTATCGACTCTTGCCCCCTAATTTTTTTACCTAAAAACTTTCGGCACCTGTTTAAAAGTTGAAGATCCGGCAGTTTGTGGTTATCATCTTAAAAAGAGTTTCTAAAGCTCGATTAAACCTCTTGAATCTATCTATAATTGAGATTTTACCGTGATCTCGAACTCGGTAGGCGAAATTGCTGGTGTTTCTTCGTTGATTTTTCAATTTCGTCTCCAAAACTCCATCTTCAGTGCCTGAGCAAATCAATAAACACGATTAGATATGTTTAGAGAGGGAAAACGGTTGAATATGAGAGAGAGAGTACCTGGAGATGGAAAAACGGAGTTTTCGTGAGATGAATCGAGGAAAGGTAAAGGGGTTGTGGCATCAGTCATCTTACCGGCGGTGGTCAACGCTGTAGTCAACGATATCTTTGTTACCGTTCAAAAGAAAGCAAATTTGTGGAAACGTGTGAAACAAAAGAGTTGTTTATCAAGTGGGAGGAAGGTCTCGTTCAACGCTGTTTCGACATTAATGATATTGCAGACTTCCAACAAGCTTCCATCCTGTATTACTTAATTTACACATAATTAAATAGCAAACTAATCTATACTCTCTATTAGATGATGACATAGAATTGCCTGCGTGTCATAATTCGGATATCTATCTACTATAATAAAATAAATCAACTTTTAGACATTTGTCATTCATTGAAGGTATTCTCAAATATATACTTATTTTATATTAACTAAATAAATAAATAATATTAAATCTTATCATACTTTAATAAAATATTATCCTCAAATTTAAATTGTTAATTTAATATATTTTTAAAACAAATACCTCTATTTCCTACTTATTTTATATTAAATATATAAATAATAAATTAATATAAAATGTTATCCTAATTTATTAAAAATATTTTTTTTTTTTATTTGGTATACAAAATAATATTTATCAACTCGTGTAAAACGCGAGGTTTTAAAAATATATTTTTTATTATTTACTGTTCAAAGTTACATTTATATAACTCGTGTAATACATGAAGTTTTTAAAGATATAACTTTTTATCATTTGCTATGTAAAATTAGATTTATTCAACACGTGTAATACACGAGGTTTTTTAAGGATATATTTTTTTATTATTTGACAGATTTTTCAACCCGACTATACATGGGTTTTTTAAAGATATGACGTTTTTAGTATTTAATATACAAAATTACATTTATTTACTCTGTGTAATACACATGGTTTTTAAAGATTTAACTCTTTTTTAGATCTATTCAACACTTGTAATATACGAGGTTTTTAATGGTGTAATTTTTTTTATTATTTGGTTGATGTATTCAACCCGATTATACATGGGTTTTTTAAAGATACGACGTTCTTAGTATTTATATACAAAATTACATTTATTTAATTTGTGTAATACACATGGTTTTTAAAGATATAACTTTTTTTATTATTTGATATGTAAAATTACATTTATTTAACCGTATAATATACGGGGTTCATAAAGATATAAATTTTTATTATTTAATATATAGAATTACATTTATTTGACTCGTGTAATACACGGGGTTCTAACCTAGTATAAATATATAAATAAATCTATCGGATCTGATGATGTCATAATTCGGATATATAAATATATAAATAAATCTATCTATTATAAAAAATTCAAATATAGTTTTGGCTCCATTTTCAAAATTTAAACCTCTCTCTCTCTCTCAAATACAAGCTCTAATTTTAAACCTGACTTCACTTTCAAAATTCAAGCTCTAATTTCAAACCTGCATCTCTCTCTCTCTAAAATTTAGTCATGAGGAAAAGAAAGGGGCGTCAATCAAGAACCCTAATTCACTCTAACGGAGAACAAGAAGATGAATTCAGAGATCAACGGTCTAATGATTCAGAGATCAACAAGAAGATGAATTCTGACATATATAGATTTGGTAACGAAGAGGATGATGGCGGTGTTTCGGGTTGCAGAAGCGACGATGGTGGTGAGCCTCAACTGCTGAATTTGTTTCATCTATGTGTAGATCCACAAACCCTAAGGTATGCTTCAACTGCTAAATTTGTTTCAAACAATCCTTATTTCTCCTTGAATCCTTTACATTCCTTCGAATCAACCATCAGGTAATCTTGATTTTTTGTTTGGCTCTTCTTCTCAATTTCAATAATTAGACACCAAAAAATATACGGTGGTGATCTCTGCATCTCAACACAGGTAACCCTAATTTCATTCATTATGTGTTCAGTTGTGCACTCAATGATTTGTAAAAAATTGTGTGAGTTAGTTGTGCACCTTTTTTATCACCTTTTTGCTGAACTTTTTTAATTTTTAAGTTAAATATTCACATGATATATGTGTTTTGACAGTTCACACGAATTAAAATATTATAAATCTTTCATTGCAGTTTTTAATGGAATATAATTTTTGTTTGGTTGTTGATTTGTTGATAGGTTTTGCAGCAGCATGCCTATGTAAAATTATGTAAAAATTCAGGTATGCAGGTTTGTTTGGGATTATAATCTTTCCATCTTTATATTATTTTGTGACTTTACAAGATTTTTAACATGTATTAGGCGGAAGGCGTTGGCATTTGGCAATGACACTAAATTCGACGCTGGAATCTAAGTTACAAAGTGCAGCACCCCTTGGGGAGGTTAGTTAAGTTAATTTATAGTAAGTGCAGTCATCGCTGTAGTTTAACAGGTCAAAATATGTGATTTTTAACATAACTCAAAACGAACTCGCTAAGGATAACTTGCCCTCAACGAATCTTTTTTCTTTTAGTTTCTTATAATTCTTTTACAAGTAAATCAAGTATTCTATGCTATTTTAGAAAAAAAAATGTATTGTCTGCCAGGGTTGATTAAAGCATGGTTTAGAGAGTTGCCATGTGGGGTGCTTGACTGCTGCAATAATCGGTTCAAGAAAATGCTATTGTTTCAGCTTTATCGGAGTATGCTTCTAATGGTCCCATGCAGTATGTTAATTCAGATCCTTTGGTCTCTGTAGAGAATCCTGTTGGTGAAGTCGATACGGATGCTAAACCGTTTAAAAGGTTAATTTTCAGTTCATGTTAGTAATTTTTAGCACTTTAGAATTAAGAATACCGTTAAGTTTATTTGATTTGTGGTGCGAATTCTTGTAGGCACTCTGCACAACGTTCACGAGTACCGGAGTATGTAAACTTCAGTATATAGCAGAACTGGAAAGAACTGCTGAGAATTATCAGGTAAAAACTAAAAACAGTAGAAGCAGTTGAGTAATACTTATGGCAATGTAACACTTGCTTAAACTATTTGTTTTTATTTTCTTGTGACAATGAAATTTCTGACTGGTTTAAGATGCGTTTATATTAATCTAATAAAGTGTGCGGCTGCTGATGCAGAATATTGTGTCAGAATTGGTTGTTAGAGTTAAATCATTAAGTGAGCAGCGTGTTTATATGTCAATAGAAAACAAGCAACTTAAACAGCAGTTATGGTAGGCTGCAGTAGGAAAACTTTGTCAAAGAACGTAAGTTTTTCCCATTTCTTTTACTATTTGAAACTTTCTGATTATCATTTATGTTGGGGTGCTTAACGGGTTGTGCTCGCGGGTTGGCAGGTTCAATCCGAACCCGAAAATCGTGTCATACATATGAACCCGAACACGACCCGTTCAACCCGATTTTTTTTTTTGCAAATTATAATATTAAAAACAAAATTTACTTAAAAAAACACAAATATATATAATACAATCACATTTAAATTATAAAATCTTATCTCAATTTCTCTTTTTAAGTTATGATTATGGCAAAAAATACGCACCCATTTTAATTTATGTCATAAAACATATTGCAAAAAATATAATTTAATATAAATGGATTAAACAAGTTAATCCGGCAATCCGATCATGTTGACCCGAACCTGGCCCATTTAGTTAAAGGGGTTCGTGGGTTCAACTTGAAACTGACCCGAGCCCGTTTAGACTAAACTCAAACCACCAGTTTCGTGTTCGGATCGTGTCGTGTTTTCGGGTCGTGACAGAAATTCACACCATATGATCAAACCTGTTATATTGTCTGATATAAAAGATTATGACGTACATATATACAGGCCAGTACCAGCTTATGAGAAATGAAGTTGAGGGGTTGAAACGTAATTTAGCGTATTCACGCAATGGCAACAAGGTAAGAACGAATTTTAGGTCGAATTCTAGCGGCGATGCGCAGAAATTGAATGTAGAACCGAATTGGCGTATGATTGACATGGGGAAGCTTCATATTAACTAAAAATTTTTGGCATCAAGGTAAAGATGATGATGATGATTTTCTCCAGATTGCATACATTTTAGGTAGCATTAGACACTCTTTTTAAAAAAAAAAACATGCCAATGGATATTGTGTTTATGATATCCCATTTGTTAAAAAAAGGGGGGGACAAAGCTATGTAGCAATCTATGTTTAAGAAAAAAAGAACTGTTATTAACTGATTTAACTCCAAGGTTAGAAAAGCCTTGTATGATCAAGGGACCGGTTCCATATGTACATTTATACCTATAGGAGAAAAAATGATGATTTTCAAGTCAGGGACGTAATGGTAATTAAGGCCTTCATATGCCACCTACATGTCCTATGATTTAACTTAATTAATTTGGTGACGTTTCATCCAAAATATATTATTTTCTATTTTACGATGCATAGTTAGAGATGTCGAGTGTTAAATAGTACAACCTTTTGTAGGTGTTCGCTTCTTTTGCTTCTTTCGTTACTCGTGTAGCCTTCCTTTATCTTCTTCTAGCTTATTAGATAGTACGGATCAAAACGGGTTGTTTTATAATGTTTTATAATACTGTTTTATCTTTATTTTAATTTAAAAATTATATGGCATATGGTTGTAGTTGGCTGAAGGTTATATTGTGGGCAAGTGGGATCCAAGGTTATATAATAATTTTTGGAATCATTACATAAGGTAGCTTACTCTTCAATAAGTTCAAGCATCTGGTGGAGTGATGGACTGCATGTGCTGAATTTAGAAAACTATTAGCAAATCAAACTCCAGGTGAGGTGAGGAATGTGAGAGGTAGTTCCAGGGTACTGCATATGCGATTCGACAGTTTCATTGGCTGTTTCAAGTACCTGAGATGAAATATGAGCCTTATTCTAGACAAACTAACATATTACTAAGAACACATAATATAACTAACTTCTGAGTCTGCAGGATGCAAGAAGCAATGATATTGAGGATGTTGTCATTCTATCTAGAGATCACTTGTGTAGAATGGATTATATGAACTTTCTCCAGGTGAAATGTCCTATAAACAAATTTTATGTTAATTATAAGATATGTGCATATATATATATATATATATATATAGGGAGAGGATCATGAGAAAACTAGATATAAATGAGAAAACAAAAAAACTAACCAAAAAAGCACTAAAAAGGAGGGGGAGCCTTTTAACGAAGGAGGGGGGGGACTTTTAATGAAGGAGGGGTAAAATTGGAAAAAAAAATATATAACTTTTCAAACATTTCCCATTTCTCCATACGTTATCATTTTAAAACAAAAATGGCAC